>LR999965.1:4921250-9842500 GCA_905220375.1 Tachina fera | reverse complement strand
CATGGTGGCCCTTTTGCAAATGCTTCGGTCTTAAGCAATTCTCTATTTTTTTATTTTTCTTTATGCTCAAAATGTTTAACTTTAATTTTGTATTGTGTAGTGCAATGTTTAGACTTTTCATTATTTAAAAAAAAACTTATCCCTATTTGTTAACAAATCTGCTATTGCATCACGTTTTAAAAATAATGGATATATTCCCCTGACATTCTGCACATGGATAGATTTTCTTTTGCTTAGCTTCTGCACATTGTGTGCACAATGACAAATAAAATGACAACTTTGGTTGACATATTGCTAACAAGATGGAAAGAAAAATCCAACAATCATACAAATAGCAGAACAAGAAATAGTAAAACAAATATAAAGAATTCATAACAAAAATTCTTTTGAAATTTTGTTTGCAAAGCAAAATTCTTTCTAGTTATTTGATTTTAAGCTAAAAAAGAAAAAAAAATAAATATATGCCACATAGTCTTGTTATACAAACAAGCATTATACAAAGTTGAAAAATTACATACAAGGAAAAACTTATATAAATATTTAGGCATGTTGGTGATTAAAACACAAATTATTTTGCAGTCGGACAAATTTAATGAAACACAACGAAAAGAAAAAAAAACACTTTATTTTATGTTTTTTATTTTTTTTTTAAACCAAATATCATGTGTAAATGTAGACAAAACTGTGAAACCCACTTGAGTTTGATTACAACAAAAGGCAAAAGCCAGCAAGCAGCAAAGTGAAATTTAAAAAAGAAAACTAAATGTATGAATGGGAATAAAATCCCATAAATCATGAAAACTTTTTGCCAAAGGCCTGACAACGATGATAGTTAAGAGTAAAAACTGTTTGTTACTGAAATATGTATGTACTTGTTGTACTACATCATTGTACGAGTGTGCAGTGCACGAAATGACTGTTTGTTTGCCGGGGAAGAGGGGTTATGTGTTATGTGCCCTTGTGGTATTAGTGTAAAGGAGGAATCCCTCCAAAAAGAAGAGGAAGCAGAAAATTACAATTTTTGTTTTTTTTGTTCTCGATTCATTTTTCCCTTTATTTTATAACTCTGCTTGTTTTATGGGGTAAAACCACTATAATTTTTCTTATTATAATCATCTATTAATACTTCACAGTCAGTAGCAGAAAATTATCTTTTGTACCATAAAATATGTATTTCTTTCGGTATTATTAAACTGTGGAACACCTTTTCGAGATTATATTTGAAAAAAAAAAATCGAATTGTTAATTATCTGTAACAAATTTGAGATAAATTTCAAATGAGAAGCACTTCTATAACTGAAAATATTTACAAGAACCAAAACGTATTTTTTTTCCTGCGTTAGTGATAGAAACGGTTTTCAACTTCACCATTTAATTCTAATTCAAGTGAATGTGATATAAATTTATTAAAATAAATTTTTACTGCCGTATTCTAAAAAAAAATAATTTGATCTTAAAGCGAATTAAAGAATAAAAAATCACAAAAATGTTCACTAAAACATACTTGAAATAAAAATTGTTATTTTTCAGCTGTTACTCTTTAATAGTTTTGGCAATAACATAGAGGAACGCTAAAGAATTTTGCAGACTTAAGTAAAAATAGGAGATTTTTGCTGGCAACTCCAGTTTCAAATGTGCAACTAATTTATACCATTTTGCAGATAATAACGTGCCATAACCGGCAAAAAAAGCCAAAACAGAAAAATTTTAAAACTTAATTTGTTTACCAAAAAGTGTTATTTGTGATCGTAAATAATCGTTTTTCATAAAAAAATCAGGTTCAAAAATTTGTGAGTTAACCTTTTTTAGGCAGTTATGGCTCGATATTTTGATGAAATTTATTGAAAAAAAAAACATATCTATTAAACCTTATTTTTCAGTTAACAGGATCAAGGCGAAATGACACCAGCTGATCTTGATTCAAGAAAAAGTGATCAGCTGTTTGATTTCTCTTATTTCAAATCAAGCAAAACTTTCGGACATTTTTTGACAGCAGGAATTTGTCTTGAACAGTATGATTTAATGAATCAATGACTTAATTGAATTAAGATACTAGTGACCATTTTTTCAGTTGGTAATCAAAATAATAATTATTTTTAAGTTCTAATTAAATAATTAAATACTAATTAAATCCTCAACCTTGTGTTATTAAGCAAATATTTAAGTTTTATGAGCGCAGCATATGTTCATTTCAAACGTACATATGAACATTATTATTAGGAAGATTTTCGTTTAAATTTCATAAATATATAACATATACAATTTGTAGTTTCATATAATAGAATCAATAAATAAAAAATTGCATGCTGATGCTCCTTTGGTTTTATAAAATCTCTTTTTATACAATTTTAATTTTCTGTTGTTGATAACGTAAATTTTTTGTTTATGTTAAACAGCTGTTCATTGAAAAACTATCCATAAATTTCGGAAATTTTTTAGTGCTGCCGTATTTTTAACTTAATTTAATAAGAACTTTAATCAACCACTGAAAAATCTAAATCGCATTTAATTACATCTCAATTTTAAACAAAAATTGGCTAATTACTTACTTAATTATTAAGTTAAAAATTAGGGGTAAGTCAAACACTTAGGCCAACAAAAATTTGTAATAGTTTTTATTGCGGACCTTAAAGGCGAGTTATAATTTATTTCTTGGGTGGTTTTATAGTTACAATCAATACCATTGAACTCTCTCAGAAGTGATGCAATGAATGCACTACATTTCAATGAATATTTTAAGATCGTAATTGTGAGCTATTTAGAGCGAAATTATGGGCAGCCAAGACCCAACTCTGAAAATTATTTGTTGGGTTGTGTATAAATTTTTAAGCCTACTAAGGTTATGTTTCTTCTGTGATTTTCAAAAATATTACTATTTGTGAATTCTCAAATAGTTGTTGAAAGTCTGTGCATAAGATAAGAGGCTTGTGACTATTCAAAATGTATGGTTGAAGTCTACTGATGATTTGTTACAGCAACAATGAAATGCATATAAATTTAAAATTGAAATTGGATTGTGATTTCTGCAAAAGACTTTTGGCATTAATCTAGAAGCGTTAAATATTCCTTATCTCCTAGGTCTTAAAAAAAATAACTGTGATTGAAGACATGGACTTTCCGTGTCATTGGAGGTATTAAATTTTATAGCTATGTAAAGGAAGCACAGAGAAGGAACTTTGTTTAAATTTTCTGGTTCATTTTACTTAACAAATAGGGTATCAAGGTCTGTTTTTGTTTGTTAACAGAGCTCTGTTAAACACGACGGTTAGTCCTCGTCCATGCAGTGAAACATTTGCTGCGAAACATTTTTGATTTCTCTTTTGAAACTGCATTCGTGTCCACACTGTGAAGTTTTTGTTTTGCAGGTTAATACATTTGCTCATATATTTTTCATGAGAATGAGGCGAGAATGGCGTATTCAACAAAAACTTCGTGTACATTCCACTTTCCTCTCTCGTCAACAAACTCAAATGTTTTGCAGCAAATGTTTCACTGTATGGACGAGGACTTACAGATACAACATTCCTTTAGCATTATGTAAATCTCAAAATAAAAATAACGTTTTTCTTTCATTCAAAGGAATAAGGACTTTATTTTGACTATTAACAGACTATTAATATCCAACCGTGTGCCAAACCATAAAAAGCTGCTCATTTTCCCTTAATGGCAGTAGAGTATATTGTAAAAACTAGCACTAGACTATAACTTTTGCTTGTAGGCGTTGCATAAACAACAAAAAATGTAAGCGTACGTACTCGTATGAATGCCTCAGTTTAGTTTCCATGTCTTCATTTTGGGCGCTTGGTTGGGGGAGGTTAAAAATCAACAGCTCCCTGTCTTTTAACTTTTTATGCACACTGCATAAAGACATTTTTTTGTTTATTTTCTCATAAGTATTTGCTTGGTCTTGTCAGTTAGCGGCATTTACTTTTAATTTATAACTCTCTACATGCTGCACGAAAGTTTTCTTATTGTTTGATTTTCGTGTTTAGTTTGCTCTTTTGCCATCCATACTCTACTTTAATAAAAGGCAAAAAAAAAAGTTTTATTACTGAAAGATCAGTTGGGTGACTCAACAAAAGCCCCTGCAACATAACAGACATATAACGAAAATAGCCTTGTCCGTCCATTGTTCGTTCTGTCTGTCAAGTGTCATGTGGGGGAGTAGAAAAAGTTTTAACTTTTTTTTTTGAAATTTTTTGTTTGTGGTTGCTTCTTTATCTTTTGTCTTTAGGGTGACATATGACATCATGTGTAATTGTTACTAATATATTAAGACACTTATAATTAATATTGATAAAGGTTTTACACACACACACACACATCCAGTTATTATTATTATTCTTAAATGTGTGGGAGAATTTATTTCATTAATAAAGGCTTTAGCATTGTCCATTAATAAACTTCAGACTAATGTTGTTGTCAATTGAAATTTTATTATTTTTGTCTGCCAGATACATGAGTGCGACGAGAAGTTTTGCCCTTGAAACCCGTTTACGATTTCAAAAAGAAATTTAAGCTTCTTGGTTGTCACGAAAATCTAGTTAGAAGGTAATTAGTTAAGAAATTCAAATTAAATTTATTGTAAGGGATGTTTTTCATTGAAAATATTGAGTGGGTTTTGTTTTCTAACAATACAAAGGAATTAGTCTTGATGTCTCCCATTATATTTTTCAAGGTGGTAAATGCTTTTAGTGTCATTAACTAAAGACGTCTTAGAAATTACGTATGTTCTCGTTGGAATCACAAACGTAAAAATATTTAAAAGTTGTGCTAATAATTTACGATCCCTTAGAACTAAGGCCCTACTTAGAATGAGTCTCCTTGAACATTTTAAAACAAATTAATTCAGCAGAATAATATCGGTATTGCTTAGTAACTCTTAAAAGAAATTTTGTTTTTCCGTCTTAAAAAGTCGACGGCAGCGTAGCACAGCCGACATGAGCTGACTGTCAGCCGTTAGACTAAGTTGGTACTTGTGGCTCTGAGAGAGTGGTAAAGTCAGGAAAATGAGGAAAATTAAATGAGTTTTATTTTTTTTTTTCGATTTTAACATGTCCTTATGATATTTTTTTGTGGCTAAACGAATAAAGGTATTACACCGAAAGAATTTTGCTTCACAAATCCAATGAAACAATTTCATTAAAAGCTTTTCACAAATCTAATGATAATTTCACAAATCCAATGAAAATTTCATGAATATTGTGAAACAATTTCATTGGAATTGCTTCCTTGATATTCTGGTTTCGTTAGAATATTTTATTGGATTTATGACAACAATATTTTCTAATTATTAAGAAACCCCTTTATATTTAAGTAATTTCATTCTTTTCATGAAATTATTTTATTGTTTCGATGAAGTTATAGCCCTGCAGTAATTACACTGTTAAATAAATTTGATGAAGTTTTCAATAAAATAATTCTAACGAAACTGGTTTCATTAATTCAACGAAGCGTGACGTTGGTTGAATTTTAATGAATTTTTCATTAGATTAATTTCGAAATTCATTGAATTTCTGCCGAAAATTCTTTCAGTGTACAAAAATTTTTTTTGGTGTTGAAAGTTTTGATCAAAAGCTATTTTTAACCCCCGACTAAAAAAAGGGGTGTTATAAGTTTGTAGTGTGTGTCTGTGTGGATGTGTGTCTGTGTATCTGTGGATCTGTGTGTCTGTCCGTGCCTACGACAGACCGATTTTGATATAGTTTTTTTTTGGTCCAGCCATTTAGAAGATGTCGCATCTTCTCTAAATATATTCGAGGGTTTTTAAAATTTTTAAGTTTTAATATTTATTAGTATCAAAATAAAAAAATATCTGGAATTTTAATGTTGAAAAAAATTCTTTAAAAATTAAAAAGAAAAAGTTATACCGTTTTTTTGCAAACAAAAAAGAAGAGTAAGGTTTTTAAAAGTGAAAGTAGCTATGTTTAAAATTATATTTTATACCACAATAAAATATTTGCTCAAATTTGTTTAATTTTGTTGGTGATATTTTTAAAATTTCACCTTTTTTTCTGTTTTTGCTCATCTGGCAAGGACAAATATAAGTAAAAAACCGTTTTGTGCGTCATTAAATTTTTTGCTTTGAGGGGAGAGATACTCCCCCTGGCCCCCAAAAGCTCATAATTTAAATTTTTATGATATTAAGTTTTAAATAGCAAATTTTTATAATATTTACATAATTTTTACAAATAAAATTTTTGTCACCGCCCACAAAAGTCAAGCGAAATGAAAACATCATCTTAAGGTCTCTTGTGTGCAGGTTTAGGGTTTTGGAGCTTTCATAGTTGGTAAAAATTGAATTTGCTAAGCCGAAGTATCAAAAAATTTAACTAAAAATTAAATTTTTCAGTAGTAGGATTAGTTTCTCTGAGGGAAATTTTTTCCACCTTCTAAGATTTTTCTTGTTTTCAATGTTTAATAATTTTCTGTCAAGTTTAATTGATGTAAGAGCGCTCAATAGCTTTTTTTTGGTTCAAATACTCCTCTTCTGTGCGGCGGCTCGAAGTAACACTGAAAGTTGGCGACGGTTCTTGAGCCGGCTGTGATCTGGTCCACTGGTTTCGCTGTCTGTGCATAATATATAAGAAGCAGAGCTCGCGAAATATGCTCAACCAAATTTCTCTGTGCAGTCTTCTCACTCAAAAGACCTAAAAATATGAGACTTAATCAGTCAGTGTCTGAACAGCAACCCTTTTTTTCGTTTCAATCGTGTTCCCGTTCCCGAGTTATGGGTTGAGCGTAACACCCGAATCAGCCTCTTACTGACTGCATGATGCGAACAGAATTGTTCCTTGCTGAGCTACTGATGGTCAGTAAGTGACCAAAACAAGTAAAGTGTTTGCAAAAAAGGTCTTTATTTTTGTTGCGGCGTTTGCTTTATGTTGTTACCTTAGATATTTCGTCAAAGGCAAAGCATTAAATAGGAAGGGAGAAAATAATAATAAATAACAATAAAAATATCTGTAAATCAAAATATTCGTCAACGACGTGTAAATGTAAAATAAAAGGCAAATATGCGTACAACAAAAACAAAATTAATCTTGATGTATTTTGTTCAATAATAGGTCTGTTCATTTACTTTCCCAGCAGAAATTAGCAACGAGAGAGTAAAACAGAAATTTACAAAATTACTCTCCCAAATATAAAAAAAGTAAATGAACGCTTTACTTGTAAAAACAAGAAAATTTTATTCACAGCAGAACCATAGATGGAAGTCATAATAAAATTCTACTTTTTCTGATGTGTTTTGTTTGATAATATTTTAAATTGCAATTTTCTTAAGAAATTGATATTTAAAATGAAATTCTTTACACAGTTTCATGTATATTTACAATTTTTTTTTGCATTTTTCATACTTTTTTAATTTTATTCCATTACTAAATACAAGAATTCGACTTTCCATCTCTGATCATATATGAGAAACAAACAAAGCACCAGCAAGACCAATTATTGTGAGCTCTGATAAGAAGGGATCGATGCCAAGGACAGTCACTGCGACACCTGCACCTGGATTCAGTAACTTTTGTTACGATAATCGTATCGCTTTAATAAATATAACGAACATTTAGCGACTTTTCTATTCAGTTAAATATTTTAAAGATGTTCGCTGTAGGTTCAAATTCATTTAATTTTTACATTATTCTTTATGAGTTTGGCTTATTTTGACATTTTCTATACAGAAATTCCTCATGATATAGTATTAAACGGTGACTAAACTACAGATGTACACAATCGTTAAAAATAAATTACAGAATCACATTACTGTCACCGCAAATCAATAAACATATCGATAAATATTACGATTTTCGGATACGCAAAAAGTTACAGAATCCAGGTACTGATAGACATTTTGAATCATTAAGCAAAAATGCGAGGGAAAATTATTACATGAATTAATTGTGATTAAAAATTCTTCTATTAATGCATACGTTTCCTTTTAGAAACAAAGCCTTTAAATAAGTTTCTTTACAACATTAAAAACAAATCAATTTAAAATATAAAATTCCTAAAGTTAATTTAATTGAATTTATTGTAAACATATTTAAATCATAAGCGAGAGAGTGAGGGGAAATTTCTATTACATAAGTTAAAGAATTTGAATGCGTGATGATTAAAATTCTGTGTTGTAGAATAAATTTTAAAATTTAGTCCTATTAAAAATTACAAAATCATGTCTTATCTGCTTGCATATTTTTTCAAGAGTCTGCAACTAAACACACAAAAAAAAATATAAAAAATTAAAAACCACAAATGTCACATTATCTATTTAAGAAAATGAGACATTAACATTGACTTAATGTGATATTTTACTCCTTCATAGTCATGCTCATATGTACTGCACACATATACCCAGTTAGCAAAATTATTCTAGACGACTTTGTATGCACGATACAAATAAAAATATATATATATATATGTATATATATATATATGTAAATAAAATATATTTGAGCTTTCGAATTTCAAATTTGCCACAAAATCTATACTGTCTTGTATACGTCATTCAAGATATCTGAAAGACATGGCTAACTGGGTTGCTTTGTATTTTAATGTTGTTTTTCCTGCCAACTCATACTCTTGGATTTACACAATCTGTGAAGCAACACATTTTAATGAGAGTTTCTTGTGTGTGTGTGTTTGTGTGTAGTCTAACGTGTTCGTTCTGGCTTAAACATAAATGAACAAGTTGATTCGATGTACATGATATTAGAGGCCTGCGTTAAGAGTTTTGAAATGTAATTAGGTTTTATTTTTTAAATGTTTTTTTTGGAATGTATTATGCTAATCCAATAATAAATGATGACGTTTAATAAGCGAGTGCTTACAAGCGCTGCACTGTGGGGTGAAACCGTTCACAAGTGGCGATTAATTCAAAAGAGGAACTTTAACTTTCACAACCGTATTTGGTATCATATGAAAGAAGATCAAATTCTACATTAGTAACTGCAAAAATAAAAGTTTTTGGTAGTTTACTTTATTTGCAGTGTGTGTTCAAAGTTCAATAATTTTAGTTATTTTTGCTCGCATTAATTAAAAGAGGAAATTTTTATATTTCAAGTGATTATAGTTTTTGTTAAGACTTATATAAGTAAAAGTATTATAATGGAACCGTCAACTTCAGGTATATGAGCATTTAAAAAATTATTTTTTTGTTCAGATAAATGTTTTAGAAATATTAAAAAAAAAATTATATACATTGAGTTTCAACAAGTTTGCGGATGAGTGCAGAAAAAAATGGTTTTATGCTCTTAAAATATAACAGCCTTATTTATAAAGCTTAAAAAGTCTTTATAAAGGCTTTTAAAGAAAAATTTTGTATGAAAATTTGTTTTAAAAAGCCTTTATAAAGACTTTTTAAGTTTTGTAAATAATGCCATAAAATTTTAGCTAATAAATCCCAGAATATCTATTTGCGCATTTGTGCTATTTTTGAGTTATGAGAGAATTTTGTGAGAGAATTCCAGTTGCTAAAAATCAATATGAAAAATACATATTAAATATTATTTTTTTACAAAAAAAAACAAAAAATTGTCTTTGCAGGCATATAAAGTATGCCCTAATTTAAAATTTAGTTTACTAATTAATCTTTTGTCACTCCAAAGTTACAGCAAAAATAGTCAAATAAGACCATTTTTTCGAAAATACATAAAAGCCCATAAAAGGTTAATTTTTTTTTTTCAAAAAATTTATTTTAAATGCTAGTTTTTTATGGATTTACATATTAATATTCATCAATAAAAAATAATAACACTTTAAAATTATGACTTCTATGAATTAATAGCCACTTTCTCTACCATTCACCCTACTGTGCGATGTCGCGAAGACTTCTTGTTCTTAACAAACAAGCAAAAGAGGTAGTGTTGATGCGTGTATGCTTCTTGTTTTGCATATTGTGTATTTGAGTGTGGGTGTGTGTGTGTGTATGTATAAGAGTTAGATGGTAATCTATTATGTGTTTAGGGGTAGTTTTTTAAAGGAAACGCACACAACTACTGTCCATGAATGTGTGCGTTTATATGTGAGTAAAAAAATAAATCACACACACAGTGTGTGCGTATATACAAGCATGACGTTTGTATACGTGACCATGCGTAAGAAGAAGCTAGCATAACAAAATTATTCAGTTACGAAATATTTTCTTCTTTACTCCTATACCTGCAATAACTGAAACAAATGTATTGCCAACAGCGTTGTTTAGCATTTGTTTTAGAAAGTTTCGCTGTAGTAAAGCATTTGAAAAATCTCTCATGTCTTTAAAGTTTGTGTAAGTGGTCTTGTGCAGGGCTTTAGTATATTTGTAGATATATGTATAGATATGTGTCTATAGAACTAAGTTGATATGCTTCTATGTGTATTTGTGAGTATCTTGCGAGTGCAGTTATTTGGTCAAGGCTTTTTGCCTGGTTTTAAAAACTGCAAAGTCATTAAAACTATTTCTTTTGCTTCTTTTAATTTTTAATCTATGTTATTTAGTTCTTAATACATTTTCCTTTTTAAGGATTATTAAGGATTATATCACTGTAGGAATTTTTGTTTGAAGAGAAAAACTTTCAATATTAGTATTATTGACGTAAACTAAATTGAAATCTGTAGCAATATTTTATGTTGAATTATTTAAAAAAATATATAAAACTTATAATGCAGCATAAAAATAAAATTAAGTGTATAAAACCAAAAGTTAGCCATAATAAACTAGATTATTTTTTGTATTTCTAAACTGATGAAGAAGTGATGCAAAAATCTTAGTTTGTACAGAAAACTGTATGTCAGTCGTCATATGGTTCCTGAACATTTATGTGTATGCTCAAGATTATCATCATGAAGCATAAAATTCCCAACATGCCTAAGCTAAAAACTAGCAAGTGTCGTTTAAAAGCTTTCGTCAAATAGTTTTTGGCAATTAAATCAAAATTTATTTGCTTGCGACCACAGAAGAACACACAACAAACATTAATTTTAATTTCATTTTATTTATTATAATTTCTTTCATCAACACTAAAATATCAATTGCCATAAATCTATTGTGTTTTACAAATTGCTCACTTGCACAAAACTAAAAAAGAGCTGCTAGAAGGAATTAAAGAAATGCTGGCGTAATACAAAATGCCATAACACAGCCACATAATAAATTATCATAAAAATCGTATTAAAATGATTACACCCGGAACATGATTAAATAAATTCTAAACTAACTTACAAATAAAACTACAACACGCAAAACAGACTATTTGGATAAAATATTGCACAAAAAAAATAAACAACAACCGAAAAGCAAATAAAGTTATTGACAAAAAACTTAAACCAAACTACAATAAAAACCATTAAAGTCATGGAGAACATAAATAAATATTTTAAACACCCACAACACTAACATTTAAATTCAACCGCAGAAAATTTAAAGCCAAAAGAAAGTGGTACGCGAAAGCCAATCATGGTTAGAACTAGAAAAAATCAAACAACAGCCACAGAAGTAACAAGCTTAAAACAAAATCATAGCTACAATATCAGCAAATAACTAACAAGAATGTAAAAAATGTTTTTAACCAAATAACTATGATTGCTAGGAATATTTTTTCTGCTTTCTTTCTAACACAAAAAAAATAGTAGAGAGCAGAAAACAGTGGCCGTGGCAGTAAAAGCCATTTGTATGCTAAACACTAGAAGAAAAAAAAGAGGCTTGAATTGCCAAACACATATTTTCTTTCAGGACCAATGTGATTATATTTTTATGCTGTTGTTCAATTTTTTTTTCAAGTTTGAGAGTTGCACTACAAATTGTTGCTGAGAAATATTTGTTTCTAACATTGACTTGAAGATCAAGGTAATTTTTAATATATATCAAGATTTATGGCACAAAACTTTAAAACGATAACCTTTCTGTATCTGATAGGAGCAAACAATTTATGTTTTCTACTTTGACGTTGTACGAGGGACTTTTCAAACTTCCTGCTGCTCTCAACAAACAGCTGTCACCTGACTCCTGTCACAACTTAAACATGTAGCGTCATGATTTGGAAAGGAAATTGAAAAAGTGAATTTTGTAAACTTCTTAAGTTTAATTTTGTGCGAAAAAGAACCATGGCTAAAAGCCAAGCCAGGCTAAATTTGATAAAAAACTATAGAGATTGTTCACAATCAATTCCAGCCTCAAATAAATTAAGTAAAGTGCAACTGTTACTCGCATACGAAAGGTTTCGCTTGGCGCCTGTTTCTTTCTCGGTTTTGTTTTTTTTTTGTTTTCTAACGATTTTTTAAAATTGACGCTTTATTTAGCTTTGGCGTTTTTTTTCCTACAAGAAGCTTTCACAAGTGCAATGGTATGAAATTATTATCATTCAGATTATGTTCTCGATTTTAAATTCTTCTAGTCGCGAAAATATTTTAATAGTATATTATATATATTTTAATTTGAAATTTATTTGCTGGTGGTTCAGCTTGGTCTATATGCATTTCATTGTTGTTGTAACAAATCATCAGTAGACTTTAACCACACATTTTGAATAGTCACAAACCTCTTATATCAAGCACAGACTTTCAAGAACTATTTGAGAATGCACAAATAATATGCACAGACTTTCAAGAACTTTCAAGAACCAGCAAAGAAATTTCAAATTAAAATATAATTTTAAATATTATTATTTATATATAAATTTATAAATTATAACTTAAAAAAAATTTGGACTAAAGCTTATACACATTAAAGATTCATAACTATATTAAACTTCCGCAAAAATATATTTATATTAAATCTTTTCCCCCAAAGTAGGGTCCAACTAAGTCGAAATACTAAAACATATCCCAAAATTTTAACAATTCCCATAAAGCAAAACCAAAACCAATTCCTTTGGCTATTTTAAGCAAAAGTCATGAATGCATTCGAGTGCATGAGAGCAAAACACATAAAAAAAGATGTTAAAAAAAACACACAACAAGAAATATATTGAGTACCAGTCCAATAGCCAGAAAATAAAACATAAATGAAAACTGAAAAAATTAACCAGCAAAATGTAAAACTAAAATTAAAACGAAAAACAAATAAGGCAAAAATTGCTAAAAACCTTAAATGAAAATCATTGCACATGCTAAACGATAAAACTTAAGGATTATTTATGGAAAACAGGGAAAACAAACTTTAAAGGATTTTTAAATATTTACTCAAGCTAAAAATCATTATTCACACACACACACACACACAAACACAGACACTCATGCAATAACTAGAAAAAAAATGGAAATTTTTGCCATAAAATGCTTTATAAATAAATAACGAAAAATTAAATGGCATAGAATAGAATAGAATAGAATAGAGAAAAACAAAAACAACAAAAATTAAAAACTAATGAAAACATGAACGAACAAACGTTGTGGAAGATAAATTACGAGTATCCCAAAAAGCAATTGCAAACACACACACACAAATATTTAAAAGTTTTTCAAAGAAATATGTATGTATGTATGTGCAAACTCGTTTAACAAATTTACCAACCAAAAAAAATATTGGAGAGCAAAATTAAAATGGTCAACCAAAAATTGTTGAACGCGTGCAGCGCAGCAATAAAACATGTTGAAAGTTTAGTTAAACATTTAAAGGCAACAACTAAAAATATATAAAAAAAATAAATGCAAATGAAAAAAATCCCAAGAAAGAAAGGAAAGAAAAAAATATTACAATAGTTGTAGAGTGAGAGTGAGCAAAATATAGATTTATATGTATGTACGATTCCAAGTGACTGTTTGAAATATGAGCAACCATTAAAGGAAAAACAAAACGGCAAAAAAACAAATAAATGATAAAAAGCATATTTGCTCCTTTTTCTTTTGTTATTTGACTACCAACAAATGTTGTACAAATTCAATTATAGTTTGAATTTTCTGTTGTTTCTCTGGTTGGCATTTTAATTCAAGTACCCCAGTATTTTATTTAAAAGAACGTTTTTGTAAAAAAATATTTAAAAAAAAAGCTTTCAAGTTTCTTTTTAGCTTTTTTTTTGTTCAAAAAGATGTCATAAATTCAATTTACCTTAAATGATTTTAAACTAAAGGATACGTGCAGGGTAGTTTCGTAAGGGAAGTAGAGAAATCGCAAATATGCAATTGCATGTTTTTTCTCATTTGACTTATTAATGCGGAGATAATATATTTATTTGTTTCAGAAATTTTTATGAACTTTGGCATCGATTTTTTGGTGCATATTTTTGCATATTTCACTGTTTGAAGCATATTTTTGCATATTTCAGACTTACGCACATATTTTTAGATTTTTTTTTTGATTTTTTCAGAGCATATTTGATGAATTTAGGAAATATTTTAATGCTTTATATAATTTCTTTTAAATATTAATATGCTGTCGTATGCTTAACAAAATTATGGCCAACGTATCGTCACCTTAATATAGAAGGACCCTTCCTAAATTTTTTTAATAAAATTTTTTTTTGCATTTTTCTTATTATTATTATACCCTTTAGCAAAAAATGGTATAAGCGTATATATATAGGTTTGTCATTCCGTTTGTAATTTCCACAATATTAATAAGCCAACCATAAGGAATATATATTCTGAATGCTTATGCATATGGAAGGCGTCTGCCTGTACGTGAAATCAGTTTTCCGAAGCTCCCAGAAAAGCTAGAGACTTCATTCTTAGATTGGTCAGAAATGTTCCGAAAAAGATTGGTATTGAAAATCAGCAAAATCCAGCAGAGCTGGAAAGCTCGAACTATATTTTGCCATACAAAATAACTACCTAAAACTTGTTTTTATTATTTTTTATTAATTAAACTTATTTTATGCTTGCTTCAGTATGAATAAAATTGGTGTTTCTAATAAAAAAAAGTTAGAAAAAAAATTGAAAAGACGTTTCTAGGGTTGGAAATCCTTTACATTTTTTCTTATACAAAAGTAACTTACTAAAACAAAATTTTCCTTTTTCTCTATAAGTTAAAGATATATTTTATTCCTTAAAGACAGAGATTGGTGTTAGAAATCAGAAAAATCCCAAAGGTAGATTCCAGGGTTGGAAAACTTACACTTTTTGTAATATATAAAATTAACTTCCGTAAACTAATTTGTATTTATTTTTATTAAATAAACTTATTTTATGCTTCAGTATAAATAAAAATGGTATTACTAATAAAAAAATAAAAAAAATATTTAAAAGATGCTTCCAGGGTTGGAAAACCTTAACGTTTTTCTTATACAAAAGTAACTTACTAAAACAAATTTTGCCTTTTTCTTTATAAATTAAACATATCTTATATTCTTATATTATATTAAAAGAAAGAAAGAGATTGGTGTAGAAAATCAAAAAAAGCAAATAGGATGATTCCAGGGTTGGGAAACTTACACTTTTTGTGATATATAAAAGTAACTAGCTCGAACTCATTTTTTTCTTTATAAATTATATATATTTTACGTTTTGGAAAGCAAAGTTTGGTGTAAAAAATTATAAAAATAAAAACTACAGCTGCAGGGCTGGAAACTTTGAACTTTTTTTATGGATGATAAAGTAACTAAATAGAACAATTTTTTTTAATTTCCTTTTTGCATTGTTCACTTAACACGCTTTATATATATTAATTAAGAACTTTTAGATTGATAAAAGGAATCAGAAAATATATAAAACGGTGATTCCAGGGTTGGAAAACTATTTTTTTTTTGTATAAAAGTAGCTTGGTCAAATTATTGTTTCCTTTTTGCTTACAAATTATTTATACTTTATGTTTTAGAAAGGAATAGTTTGACATAAGAATTATAAAAATAAAAAAATATAGCTCCAGACCTGGAAAACACAAGCTTTGTCTAGTATATAAAACTAATTAAATAAAACTAATTACTTCTTTGGTAATTAAATATATTGCATATTTTAGAAAGAAATAAATAAATAATAAAAATTTTAAAAATCTTTATTAATTATGGTTCCAGGGTTGGAAATTTAAGAAAAAATTGTTAAAAATGTAATCAAAAATATTTTTTTTTTCATATTTTAGGAAGAAATTTATTCAAATTTATTTTACCTTTATTAAATTTTTATATATATAGTATATCTAATTTATATACAAACGAAGGTTTGTGCCATGTTGCTTATTGTGCTCTCAACACAGTTATATTTCAAATTGATGATCTTTCTTGTAACGACTTCTTATTAATTTTTAGTAAATGGAGATACAAATAAAATTTATCGCTTAAGAACAGTCTTAACCCTAAAATAAATAAAAGGACATATTCCACTTAATTCCCCTGAAAATTTTCCTTTTTGCTGAAAAAAATCGAAAAAATTCTTTAGAAATAAACCCTTTAGATAATACCGCCATATATACAATTTATAATGGGATGTTCAAATTGTCCATTTTGGAAATTTTTATGAATTTTAGCATCGATTTGTTAGTGCATATTTTTGCATATTTCACAGTTTAAAGGATTTTTTTGCATATTTCAGACTTACACGAATATTTTTAGGTCATATTTTGATGCTTTATAATTTTTTTTTAATTAATATGCTGACATATGCCCATAAAAATAATGACCATCAATACTTTTTTGAAACCTAAAGTTTCTTCCAAATGTTATCCAGATCAAATTTATTATGCCTCACTATTGTACTCGTAAATCTGAAGATATAAGAAAAATATTAATTAACCAGTCTCTGCCTCTTATACCTTCAATACTTTGTTGAAACATGTGCGTTTGCTCCAAAAGCCATCTAATCGTATATAAAATTTAGTAACTCACGTAATTGTAGTTTTAAGGATATATGGCAGATAATAATTACTTTGTATTAGAGAGTAGCAGTCTGCTCCCTCATATATTTTGTTAAAACATGTAATTTATTCTAATAAGTACCCTTATAAAACTTAGAAACCCTCTCTATTGTAGTTTTGGCGAATAACAATTGAGCCGATAAAAAGATCCTTCGGCCCCACTGTGCGTTGCCAGCAAGTTTTGCTCTTGCAGACTCTTTAAACATTAGTAACTATTTAATAAATTTATCTTTATCTTCTATGACAAATTTACATATATAGTGTCTCAGATGCAGTTGACATGTGTTTGTTAGTCAGTCTGGCTGATGAGCTTGAGTTTGGCTGGTGGTCAAAAAAAGTGAGCATAAATTAAAAACTTTACTGATTTCGTTCGGCCTTTTTTTGCTAAACATTAAAATTTATTTTCTTGTGTTTAAAAATTTTTAAATTAATTTTTTTTTCATAGTTTTTTGTTTGAAAGCATATGGTTTTAATTACCACTTGGTGTTTGTTGTTTTTTTCTTTGCTTTTTAATTTCATTTAAATTTTTATATAAATGTATACCAGGCATAAGTTTTTTCTTATTTTTTTTACTTAAACGTTGTGTCTGCTGCCTTATGCTCCCTGGCTTGCTTGCTTGGTTTTAAATTTATTTGTAATTTTATGAGCTTATGTATGTATTTATATGACTTTGTGTGCGTATTTTTATATTTTCACACATTTCTGTTTTTATATGATGCATTACATGCAGAACAAACGACACATTTTATAGTGCACTATAAATCAATTAGTTTGTTAAATTAAGGCTTATTACTCGTATAGACTTTGCAAAGAAAAGAAAAAGTCATAAAACCATAAGGCATATGGAATAAATAAGCAGCCATTAACTAGCGAGCAATAGTAATAAGGCGTTAACAGAAAGGGAGAAAGCAGGAAAGCTAAGTGTTCCCTGCAAAAGGTGTTATAAAGGGGACTTTAAATTGGATTTATAACATTTTGGGGGCAACTGATGGCAGCAGTAGTGTGGCAAAACAACTAAGAGTTTAGGCCTCGAAATAGGGTAACAAATTAGATTTTTTCACCGACTATGGATCATGTAATTGAATAAATTCAAATATATTTGATCGTTTGGGGGCTCCTTAACACTAGACAGTACCAATTTATTGTGCCATAAGTGCCAAAAAAGCTCAAGCGACATCATTTTCGAATTTAAGTTTTTGACCAAGATCGATTATTTGCGATCGTTTAAATACGAGGTCTGAAAAATTTTGTTGGGCGGTCTTGGCTCGATTTGTAGAATGAATGACTCTCAACAGAAGGACATCATGAAAATCAAGCAGAATTTAGAATCAGTTTTAAAATTTGTTTGACAAGTAACCATACACAGAAAAAACTAATTTTTCATTTCAAACACAAAATTCTCTGAATCAAATACTAAATTTTTCAATTTAGGTCCTACAAAGAAATTTGTAAATTCAAATGCAAAATTTTGTAATAATTTGTTTGGAAAAAAACCCCGATTTTTTCAATCAACAGATTGTCTGATTCAACAAAATTTTTTAATGAAAATAAAATGTAAATAAAATAAATAACTGTTGTGTACAATATGCAATTTCTATATTGGAACAGAAATGTTCTCTTAACAATTTTGTTACAAGTATTACTTTATATTAATTGTATCAACGAGAATTTTTCACTCTATATTGTTTTTTGTTTTGCTTAAAACAAAATTGTATCAAACTATTTACTGGAATAGTAAAAAATATTTACTGAATCAAAATTTTATTTCAAACAAACTTTTGTTTGAAAATTTTTTGGGAATAATTTTTTCTGTGTAAGCACATTTTTATAGAACAAAAGCTGAAGTTTGTTTTGAAGGGTTCTGTAAAAGATATTGTTATGTTTTTACCTTAAAAAATTTACCCTTATCCCTACACAGAAAAAAGTATTCACCAATTAATATTTTCAATCAATTAAATCAATTAAATTTTAAATTGTATTTATTAATTTGAGTGAAAAACTTAATTGACATTATCAAATAGTTTATAGGTGAAATTTAATTAATTTTTTAATTCATATTACAAATATTTTAATTAATATTACAAAATCATTCGTATTACTTTTTTGTGTGTACTAATATTATAAATGTGAAAGAGAGTTTGTTTGTTTGTTTGCTACGCTTTCACTTCCTAACCACTGAACCGATTTTTAAAATTCTTTCACCGATAGAAACCTACATTACCTGAAGCACATAAAGCCTATTTATTATTCGAAGGTAAATTACGGCACGAAATTACGAAATATTTCAGTAGAGTTTATATGGAAATATTTTTAAATTTCAAATCGTATCAACTGCTTTAATTTGCCCCCAGGTTTCCATCCGGTTTTTTTATTTTTCAGAGATTTTCAAACTGTCAAAGCGATTTTAAACTTATTTTATCAATGGAAAGCTACATTACCAGCGTCAAACATATATTATTTTTTATCCGGTTCGAAACCGGTTTTTATATTTAGTAGGGAATTTTATACCCTAAACCGATTTTGAAAATTCATTCACCAATGGAAAGCCACATAACCAGCGGAAAACATCGGGTATTTCTGATCCGGTTCTGAACCGGTTTTTTGTATACATATGTTCATATATAGTTTGGATTTTTTCCCAAAATCTAATTTTCGATTTTGAAAATTCATTCACTACTGGAAGGCCGCGTAACCGGCGACAAACATCGCCTATTTCTTATCCGGTTCGGAATCGATTTTTTTCGGTTTTTTCCCCCGAAATTAAATTTTCCATTTTAAAAATTCATTCAATTGAAAGGCACATTACCAGCAGCAAACATCGCCTTTTTGTTATCCGGTTGGGAACCGGGTTTTTTATATATAGTTTGAATTTTTTTGAAAATCAAATTTTTGTGCGGGTTAGGTCAATTTCCGTTTCATGTTGGATTGTTTAATCAGTTTTAAGACCAGCTTTTATTCTGTTTTTTAATTCTATTTTCATCGGTTTTTTGTCGGTTTTTGTATTTTTTTAACATTATTAGTGAGTAACAAATAAGAAAACTTTCATAAATTTTAAGTATTTATAGTTTTAAAAATATCAGATTAACGCGAGTGGAACCACGGATGAAAGCTGGTATTAATACAAAATTACATAATAAGCTTTAAAATATACAGTAAAAACTATTCTATTATATTCGATTTGCTTTAAAATACACACTCAAGAACTATGAACTGCTTTACTATCTCTATTTTATCTTTTCTAATCTTTACATAAAAATTTATGCTTAGCGGACTTATTATTATTTTTGTATTTAACATAAATATTCCACCAGAATGTTATTAACATCCAGTTAACAGTCTCTTGAACATTATAATTATTGTAGTTTAAGCCTTTCGTCTGCATTGGCTTATGTGTTTGTGTGGTTGTATATTTTTTTAAAGCAGAAGTAATAACATTATAGTTGTTGTTATATTTTGAATATTTAGTTCAACAGCCTCTTGTTTGTTTGGGTGCTTATGTTTTATGCTTTTTAGCTAATAATATTTAGATAGTTTTACGAATTTTTTTTTTATTAGGTCAGTTCACGTATATAATGGTATGAATTTATTTGTATGTATCTATATATATATATATATATATTATATATATATATATATATATATATATATATATATATATATATATATATATATATATATATATATATATATATATATATATATATATCAAAAGAGCTTGTTATGTTTATTATTCAAAACTATTTTACTAAATAATTTTTATCATAAACAATACTAAGATCAAAAGAAGTTAAAGCATAATAACTTCAGATCTTTGGTCTTCGAGAAAACAGCATTGCGAAAGGCAGACATACGGACAGACGGACATGATAGTGAAAACTGAATTGTCCTTTTTAATTGGTGTTGAAAGATAAGACAGCTCTAAAGACTTAAATTAATTTTTAACCGACTTCAAAAAAAAGAGAGGCGGTTATCAATTCGTTTGTATTTTTATATTTATTTTTTTGACATTGTTACTTCATAACTCGGCACATCTTAGGCCAATTGTAAAAACTCTTTTTTTTTACTGAGTGGGCATAGCTGCCAATTGGTCTAATTTTAAAAAAGTGGGCAGGGCACGCCTACAATTTTTTAATTTAATTTTATTATATTACACGTATTAGATTGCAGCAAAACCTAGCAAACGCCTTGTGTTCTTGTACTTACGCAATTTTAAAATTCAAAAAGTGGGCGGTGCTCTACGCTCATTAAAATTTAATATTTAATTTAAAGTGTTTCTACTCGACCAATTCTTAAGAAACTTATCGCACACCTTGAGCTCTAAAATAGACACAATACGTTATTTAAAGGAAGGGTGCAGTCACGCCCATTAAAATTTTATATTTTATTTTAAGTGGTGCTACTCTACTTAGCACACGCCCAGAGCTCTAAAAAACACACTATATTGCATTTAAAAAATGGGCGGAGGCACTCACAATAAAATTTAATTTTTTTATTTCACGTACTTCTTCTTAAGCAACAAATTTTCAGATATTCTTTTTTTTTTAAATTTACTTATATTTTTTCCCCATAAATTTTTTTTCCAAAATTTTGTATTAGATCTTTGCATTGAAGTCAGTTTTTTGTACAGAATTTTTTATATAAATTAAGTTTCACCATTAATTCACCAGTAGCTTCCTAGTTACAATAAATATTTTTAAAATAATTTTTTTCTATAAATTCTTAAAAATTATATTTTAACGACAGCAGCCATCACTTATGCGGCAACATGTGCATTAAAGATATTTAATTTGAAAAATTTCTTTTTAATAAATTTCATCATTTTATCATGTCTTAAAAACACACTTTGGGTAACTTTAAAATATTTTTATTGTATAATTTTTAATCAAATCGACTTGAAAGCATTGTGGAATTGCACCATATGTATTTAACTGTTTAAGTGACAAGATTTACAAAAAAAAAAAACAAAAATTTTTTTTTAAAATATTTATTTGTATTTTTAGAGCAAAAAGATTTATTAGTCAAATAACAAAAGACTATAATAAAAGAAATGAAGAAATATAGAACGCAAAAAATCATTTAAAGACATGAGAAACAAACAAATATGCAACTAGAGACAATAAAAAGTATAAAAAAAATTTATAATGTTTATTTTAAGATAAATTGAAACTTTTCAAATAAAAAAAAATGAAATTTAGAAAATGTGTGTAAACAAAATAAGGACCTTTTATTTAATTTCTGTACAATTTTCCTTTTTTTATATTCCTAGACAAGAGTGCGAGGAGGAGCATGACTGCCAAGGAAACCTTTTAGTAAGGAAAGCATGTTTAAGCATTAAAAAGGTGGATGGATGTGACATTAATTTGAAGCTGTAAAACTAAAAAAAGATTTTAATTCCTTGTTTTTTTTTTTAAAGGACATAAGATCGTGGGAGTATGACAACTCACGTACTTTTTAAAAGAAACGAAGGAACTTAATAAATTATAGCAGTCACGCTACGTTAAGCTCTTTATTCCATGAGTATGCTAAAGTTATCGGTTATTATCAGTGCAATTTGTGTTTCTACTTTTTCAGTTTCTACTTAGTTCACTGCAAACTTTCAAGTTCCCAACTCTACTTTCTTCTCTCAAACTTAAATGAAACTTCTTTTGTCATTTTTAGTTTTTCTTCTTGTTTATATCTCCAGACTTCTTCTTAATTTCCACCTGTATTTCATTCAGTAGTTCTTTAGAAAAAATAAATAAAAAAAATTATATCTGACTTTTTCTTAATATTTTACCCTAAAAGGAGTCATAAACAAAGAGTAAGTTGTGTTGGAAATTTTATAGAAGGAAAAGCAAATGCTCTATGATGTCATTTTTTTTTCTTGTGCAATTTCAATTCTTTATTCTAGTTTTCTAGTTAAAAGCAATAAAAAAAGTGTGCAATTTTCTTATGGTTGCTTTTTGTTTTTCTTCAAACTTTTGTGGTACTTTTGCTGAAAGAAAGTTTTTTAGGGAAATTGCTCTCAAGTGCAAATAACAAGAAAAGAAATCTTAAACAAATGGAAAAATTTAAAGATTTAATGATACGATTGATTAAATGTAAAAAGTTATTTGTTAAGAGTCTGGTGATTTTTTTTGTTATTTTAAAAAAGAATATCATAATAAAGTTAATTTAAGAAAAATAAAGTAAGGACAGCAATAGCAGGTTTGCTACATTTATGTATTGTTTGCCACAATCATAATATAGTTCTGATAACCATATCATGGTAATAAATTTTCTTTTAGTAATTATTATTAAATTTATCTCTAGGATTTAATAAAAAAATTTTAAAATTTATTGCGATCAACCTCATACAGTTAAACTAAATAAAGTTAATACAGGTGTCTGCTAACTGAAGCCATTACAAAATTTTCTATATTATAATAAATAATTAGTTATTATATTAAAAAAATAATTTTTATTGAATGTAATTTTAGGATCTAAACCTTTTGTTTGCGGTGAATTTTATTACAAAGATTTTAGTTCTTTTCATCGGAATTGTTCTGTCTTATTGTAGGTTTTGTATTTAGTTCTTTGCAAGCATGCTAAAATGATGGAATTAAGTTCATTTAAAAATTTCACATATTGATAAACTTATTTTCATGTCTATAATTATAAATTAGAAATATGGGATTTAATATTCAAACATCACATGGGCCGACAAACAACCCTGATTTTGAATTTTTTATTTTACTGCAAACAGTATTATCATTAGAATTAGCTGAAAAGTGTCTCTTAAATAAAAAAATGATGCAATCCATACAATCCGGCAATTCCTAAAAAAATTTTCAAAATCCCAAAAATGGAGTTTTTTCAGTATTTTTGCTGTATTCTTCTTATTTTTCGCCGAGCACAAATAATATTTAAAATTTATATCTTTTCTTAAGCTGGTATAGTAAATTTTTGGAATTTAATACAAAAAAGTCTTAAGTTTAATATTTATAACAAAAATAGGATTAATTTGAAACGATCTGTTTTTTTTCAGTAAGAAAAGTTTTGCACAAACAATTTCTTTGTAATATTTTTTATAGTATTCATTTTTGCATAAGTAAGGGATATTTTGGCAAACATCTTTTATAATAACGTAATAATCAGGGAAACCAGAAGTATGCACTAAAACTAGAAAATATGCACTACAAAGTAAAAACATATGCTTTTTAAAATAAATAAAATTGGTTTATTTTTTAAATGAAAATATATTTCTAATTCAAAAATTCAACAACTTTATTTGCATTTAAAATAAGAAAAAGAAATTAAAGAATAACTGGGTTAAAACCAAATAACAATACAAATTTTGACTAAAACAAATAATACAAATTAATTTTGATTAGATGCTCTCTTAGGGATTTAACGTCAGTTTGAAATGATCTCGATATCAGAATTCAGGCTTTGGAACTGTATTTTGGATAAATAAGACAACATTTTTGTTTATAATTTTTATTGCAATAAACAACAAAATCTTGACCTAATATTTAAAATAAAAATCGTTAATGTCTTATCTAATTATACCTTTATACATTGACAATGTTCCATAAATATCTACTCGTGGCAGAGTCCATCACAAATACTGAATTTGTATTGAAACTAACGTCCGTAAAACTAAGTAATGGGTAAGAAAAATAAATACACTACTTGTGAACATTGGAACAGATTTAGATGGTTCAAAATAAAAATAAAAATCTTAACCAACTCATTAATTTGTATGTATATTAACCCAGATAGCGCCACAAAATTTTTCTCTTTGAAACTTAAATGTTTATTTTGAAAATAAAATTTTAATAAGTTTCAGAATGGAGTGTTCTTTTAAAAGGACAGTTGAGCCAGGTGGTTTAAAATAAAGAAATCTATAAAGTAACAAAATATGCCCTAAAAGCATAAATTATGCTCTGAAATTTCGAAAATATGCTAAAAATATGCTTGTAAGACTGATATATGCAAAAGGGTAAAATATGCAAAAATATGCCCTAGCAAATCGATGCTAAAATTCATAAATAGTTCTGAAAGGGATCAATATCTTGTCGCAGCATAAATACGTCATACAAGAAAAACATGCAATTGCATATTTCCGGTTTCCCTGGTAAGAATTAATCAACCTTTTTCCCTAAAAAACAGCGAAAATCGACTTTTCAAATTTTAATTTTTGACTTCATTAAGATTTTGATACCAAAATTTTCTTTTAATCTCACAAATTTTGTTCCTTAATCATATCCAGCAAAAATTTTGCTTCAAAAAAGCTGGGTTTTACTATTATAAAATAAAAGTAGCGCTGACAAACCTGCTGATGTCGCTGCTGATTTTTGTATGGCGAGTTGTCGGTTTGGAGCACTACATTTTTGCTCACTATTAAATCACTTTTTTCCTGTAGTTTTTTGCATATACGTTCACTGCTTTTTAGCAAGCTCGTATTTTAAAGCGAAAAATGATGCGCTTTATTGCCCTATTGCTTCAAAAAACATGAACATTTTTTACTGGGTAATGAGTTTCCTTTTTTAAATCGAAAAAAAATTCATTTCTCCATTAGCAGAAACGGTGGACCAAGCGGGTTAGTAAAAAATCCAAAACTAATTTTTTTTCTCGAACATTTACAATACTGTAAGCAAAAACCCATAAGTGTATCAGCATTTTTTTAGTTCTTGGATAGAAAAAAAGTGCACTTGCAAGAAACCTTTTTTGTCTGATCAAAAACATCAACTTGGCATCGGTTGTAATATTGCAATAACCCTAGGCTGCCCATTTTGGGGCTTTGTGGCTCCAAAAATATATAGTGCATATTCCAGACTTCAGCTCTGTGACATCTTGTTGTTTCAAATTTCAGAACAAATGAACAGCTTGTTTAGAGACTACAGTATTATTTTCTATTTTTTTACAAAATTAACACAGTCTAGAGGGTAGTTTAGGCTCACTAGGCATCAGAAGTAACTGACGGATCCAGCTAAAAAATTGAGACCGCGTTTATGGCAGCAAACTTCATATTTTAGAAAGCACTTACATTAAGAGCTAGTTTTTAACATAAAGATAAAGTCTACTTGTCACTTAAATGTAGTTTAAACTTAAAATTTTGTTTTTAGAATAAAGATTATCTAGTTAAAAATCAAGGTTTAAACGAGCAACATTGCTCAGTTAAACTTTAGTTAGAACTGTCAAATGATATATAAATAAATTTTATATAATTTTATATATATAAATATATATATATATATATATATATATATATATATATATATATATATATATATATTTTATATATATAAATATATTCATGCATAAATAAAATGGATGCTTGTTATGACGACGAAGATTTTAGTGATTATGAAACCAGAATAACTTAAATAGGACAATTGTGAGAAAGCTAAGAGATATAAAAACAATTCCAAATCATTTTTATGTTTAAAATGAAATGCAGTTCTTGCAAAGATTTCGTTTAACAAAGAGGTCTGTGTATGATGATTTTATAATTAATTGGAAAGAAAATTAATTTCGTTGGATTTAAAATTTTAAAATTCTCTCTGGTTTCATTTTTGAATCGTCACTATTTTTTAAGTCCATATTATTAATTTTTTTTTTATTTTCCAAAAATTCAGAATTAAGTAATTGAAGTTTTTTTTGTAAAATAAATTTAAAGAACTTTCATATAGCTTTTTAAGTGTTGCCCTATTTATATAAAATATTTACAAGAATGCCACATCTATATTGAAAACAAAGTATGGCATTTCTAACAAAATTGACAACTGTTAATCTATCACTGAAAAATAGCATGGGCTGTTTAACCACGTTTAAATTTGTTTCTCGGTTATGTTAAACTAAGTTTAACTAGCCTTAATAATTAAAAAAATTCCCATAGAAGCTATGACCAGTTAAATGTAGATATACCTTTATTTAAATATTTTTCCCTAAATAACATACAAACATTGATGATAACAAATCATGGTATTTTACACTAAAAACTGCAAAGTGTCCTTCAACATTTTAACAAGTAATAAAAATTACAAATAATCCTTTAAATGAATTACAAGCAGAACTTTTATAGAAAACAATTTTGTATTCAAGTGTTTTCAAGTTGTTGTATATTTTTGTCATAAAATGTTCTAAGAGGATTAAAATTGAGCAAAAATTCCTTTCAGTACGTTCAATGAAATTTAAACTAAGCATTTAAAACTTATTTATTTGCAATTCTACTTGTTTATGGCAATAGCAAAACAAAAATTTTTGTTCACAGATAAATGTTCCTTTTACAGCAACTTAAAATTACATTATAAAATTTATTGAAAGATTTTAATTCATTTTAAGTTTTATATTGCAGATTTTAAATCTAAATTTAGTAATGAAATACATATATATTTTTTTTTTTTGACTACTGCACAAGACTTTTTGCTTATTCTATTATTTATTTTTCTTTTTTTTTCTTAAATATTTCCAAACCAATAAATTCTATGATTAACTGCAAGTGCCTGTTTATGATTTGAATAGTGTCATAAGATCATTGTTATGTATAGTCGAATAGTTTTCTTATACTTTATTTGCATCCCTTTTGCAATGAAAATTTGGTACTGCCGCCCACTTTGCTTGCTTGCTAGTATTTGAGGCTAAGTAAGCACTTTGGTCTTCATCCAATTGAGATTTATATGTTTATGTATGTATGTATATTTATTTATTTTCTAGGTCTGGATTTTCATTTATGCAGTTGTGCTTTATTTTGCTTTCACCCCCCGAATGGCAATAAAAGTACGAAATGACTTTATTTGGATTTTAAGTTGTGACCCTGCTGTTTTCAATTGTAGATGTCTATTCTTAACTAGCACTTATTAGAATCTAGTCAGAGTTTTAAAAGTGTTAAAAGATTTTTGTGTTAAGATGTTAAGAAAAAATTTGTACTACTAAAGACAAACACTAGCAGAACGGAACAACGTACTGTTTTCAAAGGCTGCCACAGTTTCATTGTCAGACTGTGTGTGGTCTTAATAGGCGATAACTTAAGTTCGATTTTGCAATGCAAATGGAAATTGTTGGCATTCGTTGTACTCCAATTTGTTCATGTAAGTCCTAGTTTACACAATGCAAGTCTTATTACTAAACTGATTAGTTTGTAGGAGAGCAGGACGAGGGGAAAAACGAGTACTCAGCTTCATGTACTAGTGTCCTGCACAATACCATTTATAAGACTTTTCAAGACATGAAAGACATTTCAACTGCCTTACTACAGTGAAATATTCCAAAACAAACTCTAAGCAGCACTGTTGGTAAGACAAACTACTGAAACAAATGTCTTGCCAACAGAGTTGTTTGGCGTTTGTGTTAGAATATTTGGCTGTAGTAAAGCGTTTGAAAAATCTCTCATGCCTTGAAATATTTTATAAATGGTCTTGTGCAGGACTTTATCATGTACTGTCAATAGGTTGTGCTTTTCCATTCGTACATATGTGCTAAAAAATATGAGCTGAAAAATAAGACTTGAATTGCGTGGACACCGATGACAATTCAAATAAAAAAAAGTGATAACCATAGCAATAAGACTTGACTAGTGTGAACTGGAACGAATGAAAAGTAAAATTATAATATCACTAGGATGGCTTTCCACTTGCAAAGCTCAATTTGCAATGTCTTAAGTTTGTGGGAGAGAAGAGAAAAGAGTTCCCAAGTTCTCTTTCCTTGTCTGAGACAAATTCAAGACTTTGCTAAGAAAACTTTGTTCGTCCAAAAGCCTTGTTATTTATTGCCCTTTTGTTATTTGTTCTTTACTAATCATGTACATGTTTAACAATTACCTTTGTTTTTGTTCTTCTACAAAAGAGCTTTTGTGCTTTCACACCAACGAAAGTACAGCAGCTAATCAGATACAACTTTGTTTACTTTTCATAGAAGGAAAAACAAATTTTAAGAGCTTTCAAAGCTGTTTACCTCAATTCAATGCTGGCCACTGAGAGTAATGTATTTGTGTATGTGTATTCATTTATATAAGAAGTCCGATTGAAGTTTGGCACTCTGGCGTCACTTTGATCGAATATACCTCAAATGCAAATGCCAGGGTATATGTGTTTTAAATTATTTTGCCCCATATTTATTTGTTTCTCTGTTTAAGATTTGATTTGGCTAAAGTTCGGATATCACTAGATCAGATACATCGCTCTGATATACGCATTTTAGGAAAACAGCTTTTACAATTTGAACTTGTTTCTTTGCAAAGTAAGAGAAAGCTTTGCTATCACCGATGTCTGATTGCCTGTTGTGCTCTCGTCGGTGTGGAAGCACAAAAGCTCTTTGGTAAAACTTTGCACATTGTGCATAATACTTGGACGTATTTGCTCTAATTAAACAAAGCTTTGAAGTTTTTAATTTAAGCAACAAGCATTTAAGAAGACAGCCTTTGTTTACACAACACGCCCTCGTCTAAGCTTTAGTATAATAAACAAAATTTGATTAGTCATCCCGTTTTTTGCAGATATTTATTGTTATGACAAGCAATTACTTCCAGGCTAGCGAAATAAATTTTAAAAATTATTTAATACTTTTAAATACCAAAAACAATAGAAGAACTTAGATTCCAAACTTAACCAAGGGTTGTGCCACATTAATATTTATGACTATTTTGGGGGAACTACGAATGGAAGATGCAATTGCTCTACGTAGCACAATTTGAATATGACTTATGATGCTTTGCTACTCTATGCCGGAATCTGTTGGTGAGCAGCCTGTGTTAATGTGTGTGAAAGTGTGTTTGTGTTAAATATCTACAATAAATTGCTGCCATGATTTATTATTGCTGCGTATGGAATTATTGAAAGTTGAAGGCTTTTTATTTATTTTTTTCATTCTAAAACATCGTAAATAGGTGTTAATAAAGTCAATAAGGATTATAATGATTGGAAGAGCTGTTTGTGGCTTAACCTTAAGACAATATTCTATAAAAAGGCAACAATGTTAAGCTTGCACTAAAGTTCTCCAGAGACTTTTTTTTCAAATGAACTTATAAAATTCACACCGATATATTGTTTTGCAGGTTTTGATAATCTATTCACCCTGTTAATATACAACTATCTAGGCCTTTTTCCTAGTGGGAAGCACTGACAAACATATTTTTTTAGCAACTTAAATTTTAAATGTCCCCTAAATGTCTTTAGTATCGTTGAGAGCTCTTGTAAAATAAATAAATAAATCAAGTGTTCTACTAAAAATGTTATTTATTCTTATTTAACTGTCAACATTATTTTTCGATTTAGAATGAATTTGTTTTTCTTTTATTGCTCCCCTTAATCATCAAATAACTCCTCATGCGTGTTAGCCTTATTGTAATAAAGTTATGTATATATTTTTATATTTTTATATTTGTTTTTTGTCTGGTTTATTTCCCGTTCGTTTGTTTTATTTAATAAACTCATCTAATATTTTAAATTATAATATTTTATTAGATTTTCCTTTGGAATTTATTTTCTTATTTTAACCCGCATATTTTTGTTAGTAATCAAAGGCATAAAAGAGTGAAAATTTCAACGTCTGCTGATACCATAAAATGGAAGGTACGTATGTTGTGTTTGTTATTAAGTATGTGGCAATGGAAAAACCAACCTTTTTTAGCGAACTAGAGAATTTGTAAATTCAAAGGAAATGAATATATAAAGCAGCAATACACAATGGCTTAAAACGGAGTCACATAGAATTTTTCATACTTTAAACGTCAACTTTTCTAAGTGATATTAACGCAATGACGTAAGAGGTTGGCTAACACCAGGAGTATTTTTTAGATGAAAGCATTTGAACAGCTTCAATTGATTTATTAAACATTTTTTTATTAAAATTTTTTTCTAATTTTATTTGATTTTAATATATTTTATTTAATTTTTTAATTTTTATTTTATATTATTTTATATTATATTATTTTATTTTATATTATTTTATTTTGGTTTATTTTATTTTATTTCATTTTATTTTATTTTATTTTATTTTATTTTATTTTATTTTATTTTATTTTATTTTATTTTATTTTATCTTATTTTATTTTATTTTATTTGATTTTATTTTATTTTATTTTATTTTATTTTATTTTATTTTATTTTATTTTATTTTATTTTATTTTATTTTATTTAATTTTATTTTATGTAATTTTATTTAATTTAATTTAATTTAATTTTATTTTATTTTATTTTATTTTATTTTATTTTATTTTATTTTATTTTATTTTATTTTATTTTATTTTATTTTATTTTATTTTATTTTATTTTATATTATTTTATTTTATTTTATTTTATTTTATTTTATTTTATTTTATTTTATTTTATTTTATTTTATTTTTTATTATTTTATTTTATTTTATTAAATTTTATTTTATTCTGTTTTGAATTAATTAAAAAAATAGATTTAGAACCTTTCGCTCGTCAATTCAGTAGATATGTATCTCGAATTTAATTTGAGTTCAAAATATATTTTTCCTAACAAATAGATTAGATTTTTCGAATCGATTTTTTTTAATGTTATTTTTCTGCATTTTATGCTGAGATCACGTGAAAACTTTAAAAATGCAGAATGTGGTTGGTAGAAATTGAGATCTGGTGACGGGAAGCTTGAGGTAAATGGCCCGTGGAATAGAACATTGGTCTCCTCGAAATGAAAACATCGACAGTGTGATATTTAAGATCGGACGGTAAGAAAAATCAGAAACATCGGTTTATCATACCTTAAGATCCAACGGTAAGTGTCGAAGTGAGAACGAAAATTTAAAAAAGCGATCCCTACGTTCGGAAAATAAAATAAAAATTGCGATGTTTTGGGGCGAGCATTTTCTGCGGTGCATTGTTTTTAATTAAGCTTGTGGCTTTGCTTATCTTAGAGGATTATTATCAGTAAGATAAGTTTATGTTTATTCTAATGAACATTTATGAATACTATTTATGGCCCTTTTCACAATGTCCAATTAAAAGCTAACAGGGACTTTAACGGCAAGTTTTGTATTTAAAACTCTCAGTTAAAGTTCATGTTAACTCTTAATCATACATTGTGAAAAGGGACGTTAGTTGTTCTTAATATTTTTAATTTTTTTAGCGCTTTTAAGTTTTTAGAATAAAATCTTTACCTTAAATATTTTTTTTTAAATTTCCTTGAAATGAAAAACTGAAGTCAAGAACTGAAATTACCATTCCCAACAATAGAGTGCAAAACGTGTACACGACGTAATATTCCCGCTGTGCAAAATATGCCATTAAAAATAAAAAAAATAAGAAAATAAACATAAAAAACGTAAAACGTTGGCACTTCTACGTTTCCATTCTAAACAATTTATAAAAACTCATGAATATATTTAACTTTTATGAAATGTATTACAACTGCAAATTTCTATGTCTGTACTTTCCCACCACGTATGGAAAAGTACGTGTGGCTGCGGAAGCCTCTACGTTTTGCCTAGAAAAAAATAAAAATTACCAACAGTCGTCAGTCTAGGCTTAGTAAATATTTTCATTTTTAGTGCTTTCACGCCAATAAATCACAAGCAGAAAACCAATTTTTTACTTCTTTATTTATTTTATATATTGCTTAACATAAGAAAATAGCTTCTACATGCTCATATACTCATCTTTTATGACAACTGGTAGGGGATTTATGGGCGTAAAAGAAGAAAAAAAATATATTGTATATGTATGCAATAAAAAAATCAACATTCACAAACGGAACGTAAAAAATATTCTACACACAATTTATTCAAAATGAAAGCGAAAAAAAAACTACGAAATTGTATTAAGATGGATATGTAAGAGGCAACACAACAGGCCATAGTGCAAAAAGCACGTATTTACAACACAAACAAACAGCCGCCAGGAGGAATAGAATGGAGGCAAAAATATTGTGTAGCAAAAAAATAAATAAATAAAAATACAATTTACACCTTGCATATGAAATGAGCTAACTGCTCATCTAGAAAATATATATCAAATAGTAAAAAACAATTTCACTTACAGAACAGTAGATAGCTGCTGAACAAAAAAAATCTTAATGTTCCGCTGTGCCTCGAAATTGATTTTTTTGCTATGCTTGAGTCTTGTTTTGCAACGGAACTTTTAGTTTGAAATTGTTTCCCTTTTGTTTGCAAATAAAAATAGTATTCTTTTTTTTGCAGCAACAGTAAGTAAACAAGACATCTGCTGGTGAACGGCATGGTGCCGCCAAAAGATTGTAGATTATTATTACAGAGTGCTGTACAATATTTCAACAAAAATATATTGCAGCTTCCTTAAAAAAAAATTTATATATTAAATGTAGTTACTTTGCTTATTAATAAGCCACTAAGTTTAAAGTACTAAATCAAAAAGTTTAGAACAAGGTATGGGAAAGTTCCTTTAAAGTAAAGAAATTTTATAAAAGTTGAGGGGGCTTTGCTGACGCCCCGTTTCATAGATATATTTCACCAAAACTTGAAGCTATATTGTGGTAGTTTGCTGGACTTGGGAAAATAATGAAAACCTTACATCTGAAAGAAATCGAGTTATACTTTGTTAGACCTTTTTAGCGTCGCTCTACAAGCAATAGAAGTTGCTTTTCTCAAAATTACTAAAAATTAGAGAAAAAAATTTACAATTAACCTCTTCAATTGAACAAAAAAATGCAGTAAAGTGCGAATTTTCCTCGCACACCAAGGATTCCGTACCAAACGACTATACCATACGAACTTTAAAATTATAAAATAGAAAACATATGATGTAGACATTTAAACAATTTTTTCAATTTTTTTTTGTTTTAGCGCTTTTTAAATATTTCGGGTTTTTGCAGATTTTGGCGATTTTTCGAGTAGAAATTTTTAATTTTTTTCTTATTTTGTTTTAGCTCTTTTTTGGTTTTGCGGGGTTTTTCGAATTTGGCGATTTTTTTAAAATTTTTGAGCTTTTTTGACTTTGGCGATTTTTTTCTGCTGCTTTTTAGTTGTAGCGATTTTTGTTAGTTGTGGCGAATTTTTTCGTTTCTGGCAATTTTTCGGATTTTGCGATTTTTTAATTTTTTGACGACCGTTTTTAATTTTTGCGATTTTATTTTGCATTTTTATCCAGTTGTTTTATTTTTGATGATATTTTTTATTTCAGCGCTTTTTTCATTATGGCGATTTTTCCATTTAGATTTTTTCAGTTTTTGGAATTTTTAGGTTTCAGCGTTTTTGAAAATTTCAAAGAAATTTCTCCCTTTAATTTTTAAATCTCATATATTTGTTGCTGTAGGGCAAAAGGTATATATATTCTATAAAAATTTTAAAGAATATCTGTGTATGTATGTAAGTGCATTCTTTAGAAAACAACCTGTGACAGGCATACAGACGGACGGACATCGTAGCGAAGCAATATGGTTCCCTTTCACTTTTGGTGCACGGAACCTTAAAAACAAATATGCAATCAAAAATCTGATTGTGTTAAATATATTTTTTGTTTTAGAATTTGATTTATTATAAGTTTAATTACAAAATTTTTTAAGTCAATTCCAGTCAAGTTCTTTTTTTTTTTTTGAAAATTTATCAATTGAATTTTTAATTGATATCTTTTTTTTATTTAATTAAACCTTTTGATTGGAGAAATACTTTTTAGTATGGAACAAAATATTTTAGATTAAATGAAACGACGACCTTTCAAACAAAAAAGACGTGTTCTTAAAACAGGAAAACATTTTAATAAAATCTAACGGCAAAAAAGAAAAAGTGCTCAAGTCGAGATAAGATGATTTTGAGTTAATGCTGCCTACGTAACTGGCATATTTGAAAGTATCCTTGATGAAAATCTCAATTTATTTGTGTAGATTTTCAGGAAGTTATAGCACTATGATTTCCAACTAATCTTATTAATACTTCTAATATTATTTGGAATAAAAGCTTAAGTTAATCTATACTTTGGTATATTTAAACTTGAATTTATAAGTATTACTTGTAGTATGTAGAACGCTGTTTTCTTAAAAAATAACGGGTAACAGAAAATTTTCCGATATAAATAAATTTTTGAAAATGGACTGAACGCTTAAAAGTGCTCTCCTGCAAAAGAATTGAATTGGACTTAAGCACTTTTTCTATATTGCCACAAGCATTTTTTAAAACTCGGCCCTAAATTAAGTACACAAATTTTTAACTCTTTTGCGACAATGGCTGGTATAAATATCTGTGTTGTTACATTTGATTAGGTAAGAAAGCTTGGTGTTGCAACACACCTTCACTCGGAGACCCATTTTGGTCTATTGTGATTCCTTTAACTAATTGGAGGAGTATCGAGTTTTATCTCTCTGTGCATGGTTTTAACTTCTAAGAAGGTTGTTTATGTATATAAAAAAAATAAAATAAATAATTCATCTATTTATTTTCGCTAAGATTATAATAATGTTGTTGCATTGATTTGCTAAAATATCTATGAGCTTAAATACAATAATTACTTCAAAATAAAAGAGAACGCATAAAGCCAAACAAACAATTCAAATTTATTATTTTAATTTTGTTTGCACATGAATGTTTATTGTTTTTAAAAACAATTAATATACACACGGGTATTGCAGTTAAACAAATGCAATCATCATGTTATGACTACAATACCACAAAATGATGATACACTGACAAATAAACGAGCTATGCAAAACAAACAAATAAATAATCGAATGGAAAATGAGAGATAAAAAAGAAATATGTATGTATATTCCAAAAATTAAATACAGAAGAATAAAAATACGACAACAATAACAAAAAAAAAGCCGCAAAATGAAAGAAATATTAGCTGCCGTTTGTAAGCCAAACCGCACACAGTTATGGTTGAATCTAATAAATTAAAAATTCACGTGGCTCCAGTATAAAACTGTAGAGACAAATAAAAAAGCACTTGTGTGTACGAGTATATTTCTGTGCATTTGTGAAAACTATTTGTATGAAAATTTTGTGTTAAAACAAATTTAAGAATCTGCGAGTGTTGCATTCAAAACACAAAATAAATTCAAATTTTGCAAAAACAGATAATTTATTTATGGATATTCAAAAACTAACAGAAATTATACAATAACAAAAATAAATAATTGTAATTATATTATGCTTGCTGATTTGTTTTAAAGCGAAATAAACATTTATAAAGCCGAAGGCCTAGAAATAATTTGATGTGAAATTTCATACTATATGGGACTTTCAAAACTTTTAAAGTTGATAACAGTCATATAGCTAGTTGAAGTTGAGTCTGTTAAATAGGCTCTCGCTTATTATTAGCTCTTTTTTGCCAAATCACAAATCACCCTGGATGGAAATAGCTTTCAACGTCAGTGGCAGATAATGAAAGGAATTCACCGATATAAGTATTATGTTTGGGCAGGGTTGCACACGTTTTTCCTATTTCGCTGTTGTGAGAGGTATATAATGAATATAAATTGTTTATGATATCTCTCACACACTTTGTTCTATATAAATTTAAAGATATTAAGCGCTTAACGATGCAAGCTTTATAATTAACCTCACACTCTCCATGCACACATATATGCATAGCTATATGCTTCACTTTATGCAGTTGATTACGGCGTCTTTACTGTATTCACTGGTAAACTGGATAAACAAACAAACTTAAATATAAACAACAATAATAAAGCAACAAATCCAAAATATTTCTTTATATTATATTTTTAAGTAATACATTTTATATACAAATAAGAAACTAAAAAGATATATTAATTACCAGTGTCAAGCGGAAGCCGAACCTAGGCCATATTTACTAAATACGGCGCAAAGCAAGACGAACTTCAGTTATTCACTACATAATAAAAAACAATTTTGATATTTTTGCTTAAAACACTCTTATAAAACAGATAGAGTAATCGGGTTTTAAAAATGTTTAAAAGTAAAAAATTGTACACACGAAAAAAAACAGATGCTATTATTAATTTTTTTTTTAAATTTAAGTAAAAAATGTCTCTAACTTTTTGGTAATAATAATTTTTAGTATATATTAAAGATGGTTTAATATTTATTTAAGATTGCCAAGCAATACAATAACAATAAAAAAGCAACAGTGCTATATTTGGCTGTTATATTTGTGAAAGAAGGATTGTTATTTTTTTGGTCTATTGCAATATATCCCTTTCAGAGAATGACAGAAGTTTCGTTTCAAACACTCTTTGAGTATTTGCCATCAAAGAACTATGAGTACGTACAGCTAAGAATAAAAGCACGCTTATATGCAAACACACGCACGCAGCACAAGCAACTAAATCTTATATGTATACCCTGTGTGAGCTACAATCACACGCATAAGTATAAGAACACTCTGAATGTTAATCAGCTACACGTGCGTATATACAGGGCTATTTTACTTACACACACAAACACAAAATGTTTTCAAACAGCCACACGCAAATCCTTAAATTTTTCATTCCATTTTATATACACAAACCTATGTATATCAAAAATATATGATGTATAAATATCCTGAGTATCATAAGTAGTTTTATAAACATACTAAGAATGATAGTCAATGCGTTTGTGTGCTTTTATTTTTAGTTGTAGCCTATTTAAGTTTTCTGCATTAACAAAGTAGGGATGCCTTTGTATGTTGGAATCGATTTTAGTCATAGTTGCTTGAGAAAAAATATGTGAGCGTAAAATTTGTTATGGGTACAATTTTGATTACTTGCAGTTACTAAAATTAAGACAATTTCCTTTAGTATATATATTTTGAGTACTCATTACTATTATTATATCTATGGGTATTTTTCGACTAAAGAAAATACTTTATTCCGAACTTTGCATTTAAGAAACTTTGTTTCAATTATAAATATTTTATATTTTTAAAACAAATAAAGAAAAATTAACAAGAGAGGTCCTAAACAGATATCAGATCTTTCTAATGGCAATTTATTTAATAAAACCATATTTTTGTTAATTTTTTTGAGTTTTAATACTTATTTATTTTTTTGTAAAATATAAAATGTCTTTAATTAACAACAATAATTAATTGTATGCAAACAAATTTTTAAAATTTCCAGCTCTGGAACTCTCTTTTTTAATTGTATATTCCAATCAATCGCTTCATTTCTAAAACATAAAATATGTTTAATTTAAAAAGAAAAACAAAAACTAGTTTAACGTCATGACTTTTATATACCAAAAAAAAAATTTGAATTTTCTAACTCTGGATTTTTTTTGGGATTTTTAAAATATTTTTTTTTATTAAACATAAAATGTGTTTAATTAACAAAAAAAATTGATTTATTTTTATTTTAATGAAAATATAATTATGATAATATGTCGAATAATAAATTTCTTAGATTTATTTTTATTTAATTAATTTTATATACCAAAAAAAGTTTTGAATTTTCCAACTCTGGATTTTTTTTTTTGGGATTTCTAAAATATTTTTTTTATTAAATATAAAATGTGTTTAATTAACAAAAAAAAATTGTTTTATTTTTCTTTAGTTTATTTTAAATACCAAAAAAAGTTTAAATTTCCAGCTCTGGAACTCTCCTTTTAGTTCTTATGATTTTTAATATCAATCCTTAATTGCTAAAACATAAAATATGTTTAATTTATAAGAAAAACAATAAATGTGTTTCCTTTAGTTTCTTTTATGTATGTACATATATGTGTGCATATCAAAAATAGTTTCAATTTTCCTACTCTGCATTTTTTATTATTCAGATTTCTTATACCATTTTGTGTAATATATATAAAATGTATTTAAGTAACAATCAAGAAATAGCTCTATATATTAAATTTGATATATAAAAAAAAACTCAAATTTTCCAGCTCTGGAACAGTCTTTCTAATATTTATGATATTTAATACCAATCCTTTATTTTTTAACATACATATATGTATCATTTATAGAGGAAAAAAATAATTATTTTATTTAGTTATTTTTATATACGAAAAAAGTTTAAACTTTCTAAATTTTTTTACTAACACAAAACTGACTTTAAAACAGCTGTTAAATTGAAAGAAAAATTAAATGAGTCTTTGAAAGGAAAATTGAAGTCCACCTGGTATTCAATTCTCAAATGTATGAGTGTGGTAGTAAAAAAGTGCGCATGTATTTAACTTTGAAATAAAATAATTTTAAGCAAAAATTGAACGTGTAGCATCAAAGTTAACCAATTTATTTATTTTAAAAGTATCAAATATACTTATTTATAAGGAAAAAACTAGTTTTAGTTGGTAACTTTTGAATACCAAAAAAACGCTCAATTGTCCAAACCTGGAATCGTCTTTTCGATTTTTTTCGATTTTTAATACCAATTTAATTCTTCCTAAAATATAAAATAGGTTAAATTAAAAAAAGGAAAAAAAATAATAATTAGTTCCAGCTGGTTAGTTACTTTTATATTAGAAAAAATAAAAATTTTACATATTCCATCCCTGCAACCGTGTACCTTATTTTGCTGATTTTCAATAGCATTCTATTTAAGACCATTTGTGACACATCAGACCAAGGCTAAAAAATCTCTGGCTTTTCTGGGAGTTACGGAAAAGCGATTTTAAGTATAAACAGACAGAAAGATAGACAGAGATGGACACACAGACATCGTTTATTCGTTTTTGTATAGTTTATATAAATAAATACCAATTCAATTCTTATTGGTAGATAAAATAGATTTGCACAACAAATAGTTCTAGATAGTTACTTTTATACACCATCATAATCTTAAATTTTCCAGCTCTGAAACCGTCTTCTCGATTTTGCTGATTTTTAATACCAATTTATTTTGGACCATTTTGAATACATCAGCTCAAGACTAAAGCCTCTAGCTGTTCTGGGTGCTTTGAAAACCCAATTTATTGTACAGACAGATGGGCGGACGGATATGGCTTATTCGTCTTCCCTGTTCATAAGGACCCAGAATATGTATATGTATATGTAGAGCTGGCCGACAAAACTAGACTAGTCCTTTTAACTGGAGGCAAATAACTGAACTACTTAGATAGAGACTAGCAAGGAACAGTTATATTTTTTAAATTTTTAAGGTAGGATCGAACTGGTTTTTAATGAAAATATTTCGTGACATCATAGATGTGTACTTGGAGAACCCGAAAAATAATTTAAAAAAAAATCATGTACAGAGGACATGTCTAGTTTTATTCGCCAGCTCTACATATGTGTATATACTTTACGTCTCGCATATTTATATAAAGTATATTTCACAGGGAATGAGCAACCTTTTTATACCTTTACAATTTTTGTTGAAGGGTATAAATAATATTTATTTGAATGATTTGCCACACTGCTGAGGCTTTCAGCATTTTCTTTTTTATGAAAACTTGATTTTTTTTTTTACAAAGGTGTAGTTTTTTGTGCATTTTTTGCTTTAATAATTAAACTCAGCTTTTTCTTTATTAGCAAAAGGTATTTCAATCAATATTTTATATCAACTATTATATAGTTCATACAGACGGCCAGTTTTTAATATTGCACAATTTGATGTTGTGCGGCAAATTATTTATTTAAATTGTTTATAAATGGAAAAAAAGAATATGTGTGTATATATTTACATGGTACATAGACACACACACACACATTTGTATATTCCATTTATAAAGCAACAAATATTTATTCAGCATTCAATTTAAAGCTTTTTTCATACTCAATTGTTGATTGAAATTGCGTGTGCCTTTCAATTATATTCATACGCTCCCGTTCCTTCCACGATTCAATCAGACGTTTGTTCGTTCGTTCGTTGTGTGTCAAGCAAGTATGTGACATCAAAATTTGTCGGTTTTCATCAAAAACAATTTCAATTTCCAACAGTTAAATAATAACGAAAATTGCAATTTAAAATGAAATTCATACATTAAACGACCGCCAACATTGAATGAATGAATGAATGAATGAAGCCATAAAACATTTTTCACACATTTCATTTAGAAATTATTTACATATTTTTAGCTTAACTTGCGCGGGAGTAAATTAAATTTTTTTTTTAAATTTTTGGCAACACAATTTTAAATAAATCTAAAAGTTTTTATGCAATAAATAATAGTTTTATAAAAGATAGTTAGTTACTTACCTTGTAATAACACAAATGTTAATAAAAACAATTCCAAACATTTCAACATTTTGAAGGGATTATTTTGATTTTACGATAAAATTTAAGACTGCAGCTGTTTAATATATTTGACGGAAATTTAAGATAGTTTCGATTTTATGTCAAATTTTAAGCATCTGAAAAAAAAGAAATATGAAATTTGTCTAATTAAATTAGTCAATATAAATAAAGTAACTAATTTTCTTAATAAAAGTGTTATGTATTTCATAAAACTAAACTAAATGAAAATAAATACAACTACTCTTATTTTTATATTAAAAAAAACCAAAATAAATTCCTTTTATGTACATATATTAGAGGGCTGCGTAAATAGTCTTGAAATGTAAATACGTCTTGTTTCTTAAATGTATTGTCGTAGCATGTATTATACTTAATCAATAATAAATGATGTCGTTTAATAAGCGAAGCACGATGGATGTATTGATGTTCATGTATATGAGTGTTAACAAACGATGTCGGGAAGACTTCTTGTTCATAACAAACACTTAAAGGAAGTCGTGTTGATGAATGTATTTTTGCTATTTTGCATATTTTACGTTTGAGTGTGTGTGTAAGATGTCGATGTTAAGCTATTAAAGGGCCACTCAGACTATAAAACAAGTATTAATACTTTTGACGAAAATGCATCCCTGGTCTTATATTTGTTTCAAAAATGTCAAGAAAACAATAACAACTTAAAATGTTAGAGCTGCTTTTTCCACAAAAGTATTAATACTTGTATAATAGTCTGAACGTGGCTTAAGTGTTTAAGGGTGGTTTTTAAAGCAAGCGCACACAACTTATGCCAATGTATGTGTGTGCTTGTAAAATAAAAGATAATACACACAACGTGTTTGCGTATGTACATGCATGACGTTTGTATACGCGCTCATGCGGTTGAAGAAGCAAGCATCACAAATTCTTCCATCACGAAGTATTTTCTTCTTTGCCCTATACCTGCAATAACTGAAACAAATTTCTTGCAATTTTTTTAGAAAAAAAATATTTTAAAAATCCCTAAATTCTTAAAAATTCTTGTAAGTGGTTTTGTGCAGAGGTATTATGTATATCAAGTAAATGTAATTCTCTTATCCTACTTGCAGACTTAGAGAGATTTAATTGTGTTTAATATATATTTCAAGATCCCTACAAGCACGTGCGTGCTTTTGTTTAATAAATTCTTGCTGATTATTTATTTAATTTTGTTATATAAACTAAGTTGATTTATTTATTATTAAATTCATACAGAAATAAAAATAACAGATCAAAATAACTAAAGCCAAAAATGAAAAGAACTCAGGTGTATTGTCATGCATGATTGGCAGCGGCTAATTATACAAACAACAATATAAATCATGTACTTAAGCAAATTAAATTTCAGTTTGCTTAATGTTTTATCAACGGGACACCTTCCTTCCATCACTGCCATCGAGTGACACATGAGAATTAAAGATAAATTGCTTTAATGAACCATAACAATGAATAACTGATTAATGCTTTCGAACATTAATTGACAGCACATATAAATATTGAAACATTTTTTTTTATGTTTGAATTATTGCCTGATGAAGGAAATGTCTCTATGTTAATGCATGACTTCTTTTGAATAAAATATGGGTAAATTAATATTTTCTAAAATTCTTAAGTAATAAATTTTTACTAGAAAAAAATATGTCTCAGTACACACAGGTAACTATTTTCAATTTATAGTTGATAAAAACTCCCAGACAAGTTTTACCTTTACAGAGGAGTGGAAAACTACTTAGAAAAGTTAATCGACCATTTTGTAAATTATTGCTAAAATATTCAAGATCTAGCAAGATGCACGATAGCGTTTTAAATACTGTCACGTTTTTTTTAATAAAATTGACAAACAGTTATTCTTAATTCTTATTCTCAAATGAAAATTATTCCGATTAAAATAAGAACATTGAAGTCATAAAATAAGATTTTTTTTGCTAAAATATTAAAATCTCAATATGTTCGATTCATTATGAAACTAAAAAGAAACGTGCTGAGCTTTTTTCAAGGGACAAATACAATTTGGGTGCTTTTATACCGATAATTTTCCACGGTATAATATTCGTAATGCCTCGACACTTTCTTTATAATATTACATAAATATACGCGAACGGACCTAATAAAATACTTGCCATAAAATATATGTATGTTAATAATAAGAATTATCCAGATTTCATCCACTAAAAAATATAATACACAAGTACACAAACAATATTGAAATCAACACTACAAATAGTAATTAAAGAAAGCAAAAAAACCCGGGTGCCACCAACTGTTAACCCTTAAATATCACAAATGGTCATTTGAAATGAAATACTCGTACCATAAAAAAACCTAAATATGACTTTAAAGTAGCTGTCGAATAATACACATTTTGATATAGTTTTCCGACTTTTTATTATTTTCGTTTATACAAAATGCCGTCTGTTGGCCGCCATATTGAGCTTTTATTACTCTCATATCTTTAATGACACTTTCAGGATAAAAAAAAAATCGTTTGATGAATCATCAAGATCGGTCCACGCATTCATTTTATATAGTATAGCAAAGGAACATACCCTCAACTCTTTTTTTACACGATCTTTTTTTACACGATTTTGAAATAACACGGTTTAAAAATAAGAACAATTGATTTATTTTTCACGAATTTTTTGAACTTGCACGATACATTGTTTTTAGTTTTACAGCCTGTTTTTAGAAAACATAAGCCCTTTCGTTTTTATGTTTCGCTTATAAACAATAACGTTTAAAATTTTCTTTTTATAAAACATTTTCGAAAGCTTTTGTTTTCTCATAAAAAGAGCGTTTTAGGTATACCCAAAGAATACACTCACAAAATTATAGCAGTGACGGAATAAAAAAAATAAAATCTGTTAAAAAAATTTCAATGAAAAATTTTAAATAAAATTCATTTCAAATTCATTTTAAATTTTATGAACAAGAGGGTAAGCATCGTTATTTTTAATTGATTCAAGCATTCATTAAGTAAATTATACACAGGTTAATATAGATTTTCATTGTATTTCGTATTTTCCATTCTTATTAGAACTATTATTTTTTCCTATAACTCATACTTTATTTTGACTCAATGCTAAAAATTTTTGAGATTTGTTTGACAGCTTAATTATGAAAAATAATGCAAATATTATTTTGTTACACTGAATTTAGTAACAGAAATATTAGAGAAACAAGAAAAATTTTTTTTCTTTACATGGAAGTTGAGATTCGATCTTGTGAAAGTTAAGTGAATCCGACTAAAGAAAAACCCCCATGTTCAAAAAAAAACTAACGTTTGCTTCAAGTGTACGTTTAAGCCGGGTTTTTTATGGAAATTTTGATTTTTCGTACACTTCAAGCACACGTTATTTTTTTAGCATAGCGAAGATAGTCTTTCACATTTTCTCGTTTATTTATTAATTTTTCGAAGTTAAAGTGAAAAATAAAAGAAAACAAATTTTTCTTAGAGTTTTAAGTCAGTTAACATTTTAAAATTAAATTGAACAGGATTTTCGTTAAAGTCAAATGAAAAATATGTAGACCGAAATTTAATTAATTTTATGAGTGTAGAAAACTGAAAGCTCTTTTGTTGTTACTCACATGAAAATAAATAAATGTTTTAAAAACGTAAACATAGTTTCGTTCGTTATTTTAAAGAACGTATACACTTATTCATTTTCGAAAAACAGGCTGTTATTAATATGTAAATAAATAAGATTTAGCATTTTCAAAATACTTAATAATACTCGTATATAATCACTCCTATCGTGAATATTTTTTCCCTCGAAATATTTCCGGTTTTTACCAAATTGCAATCGTGAATAATTTTTCCCTTGAAATTTTTTTGTTTTGATTTCCCTTATCGTTAATAAATTTTTTTACGTAAATTTCTTAATTTTCCATTAGTTTTCTTCACTTTATTTTTGCAAATAAACTAAAATTATTGCATCGAATAATTTCGATATTTTCCTTTAAGTTATATAAAGAGCTCTTCTAGAGAACACAGGAAGTGAGTGACAAACATGCAGACAGTTGGACAGACAGGCAGTGGGACAGACAGGCAGTCGGTCCTGTATACCGAACCCTAGAAAACGCGATGCAAGAGCTACAAAAGCAGTCTTAAGTATAAAACAGCAAAGTTAACATCGTGGTATTCCATCATTGATTAATTTAACAGTATGTGTAAAAAAACTCTTAATATTATGTTGAGTAAATAAAATATTGTAATTTGAAAGAAATTGTACAGTTTTATTGTCGTGCTTTTCGACTATTTTATGGTCGCTCCATCAGGGCAATTAATATTAAGAAAAACTAAATTTAGCGTTCATATCAAGTACAATACTGATGCAATAATAAGCAATAAACACTACATATTTTCTTAGGAAAGGAAAAGCCATTACTGTGCATAATGAGGCCATTCAAAAATGTATATAACAACCGCAGCCAGGATCACTTAATTCTTTTCATCACCATCATTTGCCCTTAATATGTCAGAGCGACACAAAAATAATTTCTTAATTACTTGAGCTCTTAAACATAAAATTTTAATGAAATAGAATGCGAGAAATGCTGTATTATTTGATGTATTCAAATGGTACTCATAAATTAACACGTTTAAAGTATTAAATCGAAAAAATTCTAAATATTGTATTTATTTGTATTTTGGTTTTAGTACCTTTGTACATTGCTTACTCTCTGTCTCTCTCGCTCTCTCTCTCTCTCTCTCTCGCAATTCCTTTGGTAAACTCTCACGCATTTCTATATGTAGTTACGACAAACACTAAACATAGCTGAAAAAGTGTTATTACTTTATGACCTTTTTGTTTGAGCCACAACATAAATTTTTTTTAAATATGTTAAAATGTTAAGACATTATGACACTTAAGACACTTGTAAATACCCTAATTGTGTATTTGTTAATTGTAACTAAAATTCTGTTATTTTGAAAAACTGTTAATAAAAAAAATTTTAAAAAAATGTAACTACAATAAAACAATTCAGTAGATACAACATTAAAAAATTAAACACTTTTGTGGGAATTTTTCCCGACTTCCTGGTTGGGCCATTTAGAATTTTATCTTAAATTATTGTAAGTTTAGCAACTGTAGTTGTTTGTAATCTGATTGCATTTTATAAAGACCCAGAATTATTTCTCAAAACTATATGTTGCATTCATTAGTTTTAATTACACCTTTTAGCGTTTTTACTAATCACATTTTAAAATTCACAACTTTAAAAATAACAACAATTCTAGAAGAATATTTTTCAAAAGCTTAAATTCATTTAGTTTAAGTATTTAAGTAGTTGTTTGTTAGTTTGTTTCTTTTTCTATGTCACAACCCTTTATTTTAAGCTTCATTTATTCACAATTTTTCTTCACACATTACCAGTATGCTGAAGTTTTCAGTTAAACAAAAAAAAAATAAATAAAAAAAAAAATAGAGAAGAGAAAAATATAATATAAAATGAAATAAGTTTTAGTAAAATATCGTTTTGGTCATTCAATATGTGACCTCTTTCTTGAAATGTGAAAAGAAACCCTACAACTATAATAATGAGAATTTTAGCACATAAAATGCATATGTTATTATGGACATTAAAGACGACTACTACTACTACTACTACTACTAAACATGCATAATGACACACACACATATACACATACACAAATGCATTTATACGAATGTTGTATATAAATATGTGTGTGTGTGTGTGTGTTTTTATACATATATGCCATATATCACTGGCATGCATTTGAAGAGAGATAATGTTAGAAGACGACTAAGTAAATACTGCCACTAGCACTTACATAAATTTACAAATATACACACTTACATACAAAGATACAAACACTTTGAAAGCAACTACTTAAGGGTCAACAAAAAGTTCATGAATTATAAAAATAATACGTACAAGCTGTAAACTACAATTTTTATTTTTGTGTCACTTTTCATTTGCTTCTCGTAAGTGGATTTTTAAAATGGGGAGTTGCAAGTAATTTGAAAACTGTTCGCTCGCTTTTACATAAATACAAATGTATGTATGTATGTATATGCTTACTCGTATGTTGCTTAATTCCTTTATCTGTTTAAGTTGCTGCATTTATTTAGTACATTTGAAAGAAAGTGTGTGTTCGTGTGTGTGTAAAATATTTGGGTGGTGTGAGAATCGTTTTTCAACAAAAGCTATCCAGTTGGCCAAATCGTCACAGACGACATTGTCTTCGACGATTAATGTACGACACGTCGCCTGTTTATTAGGTTTTCTAATCGAAAATTTAAAGGAAATCGTCGTTCATGACTATCTGAGCGATAATATCCATCGTTTTGTTTTCAATAAAACTTTGTTGAGGACAATCTGAGCGACACTGTCATATAAGTAATGTCTTCAATAAAACAGTGTTGACGACAATCTGAGCGACATTGTCGCCCATCTCGTCTTGTGTGACCTCGGCGCCATTTGTATGAAAATTTCGTCGACGATTTGTATGGGGCTGTCTTCAATATGTCTTCTACGACTTACCATTGTCTTGTACCCGTCGTCAAGGATGTCTTAAAGATGTGGCCAACTGGGTATGTTTAAATTTAAAAAATACTTCTTTCAATACGAGTGAAAATGCAGGGTCCGAACTTAAGAGTTTTTAAAAAATTATAAATTCCCTCTCGCTCTAGCTTATTGAATTGACAAATTTATTTAACCAATATAATCGATTTTACAAAGATATTTGTAAAATTAATGCCCTAATTCAGTAAAAAGATTTAGGACGTTTTTGTTTGAAAATACTTTTGAGTTCTCGTGTTTGAATTATCTAAATTATTTTCCTCAAAAATATTATTGCCATGTTTTTTGAAAACATAAAAATTTAATTAAAGTATTATACAAAAGTTTAAAAAATATATGAAAAAATATGTTTTGGAAATAATTTTTGGAACAAAATCATAAAGTAAATACACGAACCTTCTGCCATAGACAATAAATAATTATTGTTTTAAAGAAACACAGTTGCTTTTTTTTCGTCTATAGACAAGATGAAGCAATCGTCGAACAGAATTAGGGCATACAGCTCAAATTCACAGTCTTTAGTTAACTAATGAAGGTGGTTTAACCAATGAAATTGATAAGAAAAATTGTTAGTTAAACCACGGGCGTTAGTTAACTATATACTGTGTATTTGGACCCAAGAGAGCACTAGTTTCAAAAATTTTCGAAAAATAGTAATTCTTCTAACTCTCAAATCAATTTTTTTTTCAAAGGAAAAAAAGGAGAGCTATTGTTTGCACTACAATGTGCGTCAATCTGTCTGTCTGTCTGCTACAGCCTGTTTTCTGAAGAACCGTAGGATTTCGGGACCTGAAATTTTCACAAAATATGTCACACTTTGGCCACTACAACAACAAATATATGACAGCTAATAAGTAAAGGGTATTCTAAAGCGAGCAACGAAAAATGCTGAAATCCTAATCCAATATACATATATATATATTTAGACTCCTATAACAATATATAATATATTTAGACTACTATAACAATTTAAACTGAAATTTAAAAAATCTTAATAAAGAATAGTATACAGTTTATGTAATTTCGAAAACTTGTTGTTTCTTAAAAAACGTAAGAGTCACACTCTGAAAATTTTCAAAAGTACTAAAACTAAAATAGACTCCAAATAAAAAAATCGCCAAAAAGAAAAAAAGTCGTCAAAACCTTAAAAAATCGCAAAACAAATGCCAGAACTAAAAAAAGTACCTTAAACTAAGATCGTCAAAAACCTTAAAAATCGCCAAAAATGAAAAAATCGCCAAAACTTAAAAAAAACGACAAAACTCATAACAACGCCAAAAACCGAAAAAATTCCTAAAAACAAAAAAAAGAAGCACAAAAAATATGAAAAAGTGCCAAAAGTAAAAAATTGCCAAAATTTGTCCTGACATATAGATTCGTTTGAGATTGCTCGACTTATTATTTTATTTCTTTATTTAGGGTCTTATGCAAAAAAACTTAAAAAAGCTTTGCAAAGCAATGTTAAGTAAAGTTGTATTCTAAAAAAAAATTATAATATCAAATTTCTAAAGTAGGCCGCCACGTTTGTTAAAACTACCTTAAGTTGATATTTCCAAAATGTGTATTTTATACCTCAAATATTTTTGTTAATATAGCACATATTGGTTCATGTTAAATTTGAAAATGAAGCTAGAATTGTTAGTTCTTAGCTTAGACTTACTACTTCTGTAATGTAATCGAAAACATCATCAAATTATCCAATTGATTAAAAATACATGGAAAAATCCATAAAAAATATTAAAATGAATACAAGTGTACAAAAATGTTTTAGTGATGTATACACAATCAAAAAAAAAATCGAAAAAGGCTGGATATTCAAATACTCATTTCATTCGAGTAAAATAAATTGTGATAATTCTTCTTTGTTCATCATATTTTTTACTTTTACTTCATAGAAATGTTTATCTGTTTTCCTACCACGTCATAAGCTTTACTTCAAGATAATAAAAAATGATTTAATAAAATAAGAAAATATTTGAATACCCGAATGAAATTGTATTCGATTTTGTACATCATAAGGTGTGCAGTGGTTGTTGAATACGGTGGTGTTACCAGGATTTATTATTAAATATAAAAAATAATAAATTAAGTTGTCTTTTGCATATAATTTCTTAACAAAGCAATGTTAGCCTTAAAGTGATTGGCAACTACTATGAAATTTACAGCTAAAGTAAAATATTTTTTTTGCAAAAGGGTGTTAATCATTACGAATATAATTCTAACATTAAATTTTATTACGGAGAACTAGCAACGTTGGCCATCAGCTCTGAGCAATTTAAAATAGATGAAAAAACATTTCAAATAATTTTTTTTTATATATTTATGTAACCTTAAGCACACACAAAAAATAAATATCAATATTAAATCGCCATGCAACAGTTTTATTTTTATATAATATGTTGCTTAAGTGTATTGTTGCTTATAGCTTTGATTCAACATTGTTCTTCGCGTTACTTTAGTATTGAATTTACGTTGCTCTAAGGCTAAAATCACTTTGATTGAACATGATTCTTAATTTTGATTTAACAGTGTGGGAATGTTAAATCAACATGAAATAAAGTGAAACTTTTTTTTGCAAAGGTAACTGTAATTTATAAAAAATTAATATGAAATATATATGAAGAAAATCATTGTCAAAAAAAGGTTAAATTAGCTTTAAAAGTACAGGAATGTCAAATCAAAATGAAATAAAATTATTTAAGAAGTAAAAATTTTTTTTTCAAAGATAACTGAAAATTATAACGAATTAATATGAAATATATATGAAGCAAAATAATTGTCAAAAAAGGTTAAATTAGCTTTGATTATGTAGATTTTAAGTGAAAATTTTCGGTATGCAGTTTTTCATGCCAGGAAACCTTATCGACTAAACTGAGGTGATGTAAAAAATGCTGAAGCACCTTTAGCAATTGTTTGATCTAATTTGCTTCTAGAGATCTTTTATGGACGTATAAAAAAATATTACAGCAACAAATTGTATGAAATTTCATAAAAAATACTTGCTGTAAATTAAATTAGATTTAAAATTTTTTTTTAAATTAAATTTAATTTCATCTTTGGCAACAGTGTGCCCTACAAATCAATTTAATACAATTAAAATAAAATGATATGCATTTACGTAAAACGATTTTTTTTTTTCAAAATTGATAATGATTGACAAGCAATTGATATATTTATAAATGATTAAAAAGAAATAATGGAAAAGAATAATATAATGAAGTTTTTTTTTCAAGTGTTTGAAAAATTCTTTGCACTTTTGGAATATTTTCTAATGAAAAACCGAAAACAATAACAACAACATCATAAATCATAAAATCAAAACTTAATGAATTAAAAAAAATGTTTATTGTCTAATAAAAACGTAAACTATACGATGTTAATAATAAACAATTAAGAATTTCATCATCATGAAATTTATTACGTACAATTTATTCAATGAAAAATCATAAATAGACACATTTTCTTACAAAATTTATGAATTAATGTAAACTGAAAGTAAATATATAAAGGAGCATGTTTTTTTTTATTATATTTACATTTGCACTTGCGTTAAATATACTCTACTCAGTGTGTTGTGTTGAATTATAGAAAACTAGGCAGCAAACAATATTCTACAAGTACGAGTACTTTAACATCACAACAAGCAAAATGGTATTATAACTACATAGGGCGCATTCATAAGACGTAGCTGTTGAGCTCAACAATTGTAAAACTGCTGGCAACTGTTGGCCCCAACAGTTACTTCTTAGAAACGACTTGATGTATATAATGTAAGTGTATATCTTTATTTCATCGCATTTGTAATGTAAAACTTAACAAATATTTGTTGCTGCCACCTAGCAAAGCATATAAAAGAAATATCTCAATTTTACCAGCTGTTCAGGCTGAGCACAACGTGTTGACTATAGGTAGCGAAAAAATTTTATGATGGAAAATTACTCAACTGTTGAGTGAAGCGGAAATACTCAACTATGCGTTTCTAAGACAAACACACAACGGTTACGCAACATCTACTTCATATGAATGCACCCATGGATATTATGCCAGTAAGTTCGCGATAAAAGTAAGCAAGTGTCATAAAATATATTAGCCCAATTCACAGTCTTGTGCAAATAGTCTTGCATTTTAGCATGTGCAAAATAATATAAAATATTGATACTCACCACTAAGAATTGTTAACTGGTGAGTATTAAAATACTATATCATTCTGCACATGCTAGGACGCAAGACCATTTGCACAATATTGAAAATTGGGCTATTAATTTTGCAAGTAAAATTTTTGCTGAGGCAACTACAGGGTGGCCCAGAAAGACCGAAGTGGTGTGAATTCCTTATAACTTTTTATTTAAGACATATTTTTTTAATTTTTTGTTTTTTAAATACAGTAAATTTATAGGGAATATTTTTAGATTAGTTATTAAAAATTGTATCCCGCAAGTGGTGGCCATTTTCTGCTTCGCACAAATGTGCTCTTTCCATTTCCATTATTCATAACTTATTTATGAGTGACGAAGCCCATTTCCAATTAAATGGGTATGTTAACAAGCAAAACTTTAGGATATGGGCTAAGGAAAACCCGAGAGTACTTCATCAACGACAATTACACCCAGTTAAGTGTACTGTTTGGTGCGGTGTTTCTGCAGAAAGGATCATTGGTCCATATTTTTTGGAAAATGAAAGAGATGTCGCCATTTCCATCAATGGTGATCGATATCGGGCCATGTTGGAAAATTTTGTAAGGTCAGCCGTGGAATACCATCCGCAAATATGGTTCCAACAGGATGGAGCCACAGCGCACACTCCGAGGGCCACAATGGCTATTTTACGCGACATCTTTGGGGAAAGAATAAATTCGCGTAGAAGCAATTTTAATTGGCCTCCTCGTTCCCCGGATTTAACCGCTCCAGACTGTTTCCTTTGGAGTTATTTAAAAGGGAAAGTTTATGTTAATAAGCCTAGGACTATTGAGGAATTAAAAACCAATATTCCAGACGAAATTAACAACATAACACCGGAAGTTTTGCGAAAGGTCATGGAAAATGTGTTGAAAAGAGATCATTTGTGCGAAGCAGAAAATGGCCTCCACTTGCGGGATATCATTTTTAACAACTAATCTAAAAATATTCCCTATAAATTTACTGTATTTAAAAAACAAAAAATAAAAAAAAATATGTCTTAAATAAAAAGTTATAAGGAATTTACACCACTTCGGTCTTTCTGGGCCACCCTGTATAAATTTATGAACACTTCAAAAATTAACACCATTTTCCTTATCACTGCACTGTTAGGTTTGTTGGGTTAGTGCAACAATAACAAGATTGGTGTGTGTGTGTGTATATCGGCGTTCGACTGTAAATGTTGTTTATAAGAACCAACAAGTGGCAGTAGTTTCTTATATTTGTTGTTGTTGTTGTTTAAAAACGGTGGCGCCACAGCAACCTACATTTCAATCAGGGATTTTCTTTGTTATTCATAATTTGATTAGCGTTTTGTTTAGATCTTTTTGTTGTGTTTTTCTTCATTTCTTAAATAATGTTGGAAAAAATGTTTAATGTGTTTTTCATGAAAAGATCATAATTTTTAACACTTTTGTTATAAAAAAATTAAAAAAAAATATTTGAGTCATAAAAGCTACGCTAAACGCTGCCATGAAATACATTTAAAAGTTTAAATATAAAAGAAAATTAATTTTGCAATTTTTGCATAAAAAGGAAGTTAACAAATAATCAGTGCTTCAAATAAATACATTTCAGTATTCTTATATGGCAAAAGTATTTTTTCCTTTTAAAGCCCAAGGCTATTGTCAAATAATTTTATTTAAGCCCAGAAAAAAATTAAAAAAAATTTAATCGGGTTTGGAATTAAGCATTTTTGTTGGAAGCTCCCTACAGGATTACCAACTTAATGATTTTAACAAGGCGTGAGACTAAAATAATCGGTTCTTGAGAAGTACTTCCTGTTTTTATTTGGCAACTTGTTCACGTAATCTATTTAATCTAAAAAAAATTATTCTGCTCATTTAGCAACTTTTACGTTTTTTTGAATTTTAGGTAATGTGATTTGTAAGCGAATATTGAAATTTGGTAATCAGAAAAGTAAGTCATTATATGGCAAGTAGTTCTGATGGTAATGTGTAATTTCTTGCTGGGAAATTACGCTATAAATTAAATACAAAAGACTTTTAAATTATCACAAAGTTATTGACATATACTTATTTGCTGCCAGCAACAACTGCAAAATAATTGAGTATCTCTGTGACTTTAATAAGTAAAAACAAACAAACAAACGCCGCAAAAGAAAATTTTTATACAATTTTCCATTTATTAATTTTATCTGTGAATTAATTTGACGCAAATTAATTAAATGATTTTTTTCTTTTTGTGAATAATATTTTATTTCATTTTAAATAACAATTTATCACTTGAAGTTGAAGGCAATTGAAATTGTAAATAAAATTTATATTGCAGCAGCGAATAATAATGACTACGAGGGCTGTACTGGAACTAATCACGTCGTTGGCAAAGTCAGAAAAATATTTTTACGCTGAAAAGAATTAAGTTTTTTTAACTGATGTTTGAAATTTTTTTATCATTTACTTGGTTTAATGAATATATACACACAGAAAAGTTTTAATTTAAAATCTACTTAATATTTTTTAGCAATGATTTTGCCTCATATGTGTTTCATGTTAATTTAACATGATTTATTGTAATTGTCAAATAAAATTTTTCCTCGTGAAATAACTTTATTTCACGGTGAATAAACATTTACGTACTGTTAAAATCAAAATGAAGAATCACTTTAAATCAAAGTTATTTCAAGTTAGATCAACATGAACTTAATTTACTGCAGTAATTATATTTTATTTATTATTTAATTTGAGTGCGGTTGACATAGATATCAGAAAAATTTTTGTTTATAAATTAAGTTGGCTTCCCCGGCCAAGATTTGAACTCGGAACTCATCGCGTGGTAGTCAAAGTGCTTACCCCTGCAGCCACAACAACTTTAAATATTCTAAAAATACGCACTGAATATGTACCATCTTGAACTAAATTATAATTTCACATTATTTCTTATCATTTAACATACAATTTATTTAACATACAAATGCTTTGACTTGTAAAGTTTTAGTTAAAAAAAATACAAAATATTTTGATTTGACTGCAGGATTCGAAAGCGCGATCCTCCGAATGTAAGACTGATACACTGCTACTAGCCAGCAGCAGTTTGTTGGTTGCTTACAAACATCAAATAACAATAATACAGAAACAACCTACACAACTAAGCACAAAAGTGTATTGCAGCTTTGAACAAAGCAAATAAACACCAACACACTCAAATAACATATTTGAATTTGAATTAACCTTTTTGGCATGTTGATTTTGCATTGGTATTTTTTTCTGTGTGTGATACCAGAGATCCCCGTACATTTTATTGATATATTTAAACTATTTATTTCCACTTTTTTACAATTCTATAAAAAAAATATACTTATGGCTCTTGTTCCTTTAAATAGGGTCAACTCAAAATTTACATAAAGGAAGATACAACTAAATAATTTTGTGTGTGTGTGTTTTTTTGGGAATTTCTACAATAGTTAAGGGATTTAGGTCATGGTATTGCAAAGCTTTTTGCAGTGTTTTTCAGGCAGACATCCTTGCTATTAAAGAAGTTGCGGATTGGTTGAAAGTGAATGTCATTTCAACGACTTTGATTAACTTATACACCGAAAGTCAAGCAGCTATTATGGTCCTTGAATCCCTGGTTCTGACAGCAACAACAGCCCTCTACTGCCGATCATCTTTAAACAAGATGGCAATGCAGTTCGATATTAAGATCAACTGAATCCCGGGGCACAAAGACTTTCAGGCAACCTTACAGGTTTTACTGGATTTGTAATGGAACCCACACAATTCATTCCACACATTCCCTATTCTCTTGCAAACTCAGACTTAAGCGCAAGACAGAAGATGAAACAAATAGAAGGTAGGTGATGAGAAATGACTGTAGTTATGGACTCATTTTAATAGAAAAAATTACAGTTTCTTCGATCTTAAGAAATAGGAAACAAATCTTGATTCGAGTGTCTGTACTAACCATACACTCATAGGTAGGCATGCACATATGTTAAAGGTCGAATACAATGACTTTCTCGCAGTTGCCAAGATATTTTAAAACTTTCTGTGCCACTATCCTGGTCTTGCAAGGAAGAGAATGACCACAATGGGTGCGCTCTGGAATCCTGGGAGCTCTCTGAAGTGTTGAACTACAACGTATTAGTAACTTTATATTGAGTTCTGGTTCGTTCGATGGCGGGGACAGAGTCTGCGTGGTGCACCAAAGCGGTCTAAGTGAATCCGGAATTCTGACTGCCATCCTTACTTAAACTAACCTAAAGTCAACAACAATACAAATTAATATTTGTTAATGCAATAATATTCCCAAATTATTATTTTACAAACGTTATTTTTTTTATTAACATTATATTGAAATTGATTATTTAGGAGTAATCTGATCATCAGATCCTTTCATCAGAAATGCTTTACCAAAAAAAATTTTTAGTGTAGAAAAATTGTAAACATCGCAATTTTTGAGGTAAAAAGTGGTCTTAATGATATATTTAGAGTGCGTAGACACTTTGAAATTACACTAAAATGTTCACAACTTAATGTTCAGCTTTACTATAACTACAATTTTGCCATACATTGTAAGAAAAAAATTTGGAGTCCCTGCAAAAAGTGGAAACAATTTTTTTTCCTTAATTTTCGCAAAAAAAGTGCACAAAGAAATAATTTTTTTGTGATAAAATGTTAATAAGATTTATTTGATACATTATTGGCTACATTATTGTATATATATATATATGTTTATAGTTTAGAGCTCTCACTAACTCTAAATAAGCTATTGGCCAAAAACTGAAGCCATCAGTTTTGGAGAGAGCGATGAATTTAGAAATCTTTGGAGGCTTATAACAAAAATTTGGTCACCAAAATCTCTAAAATTAATATTAACTTTCAGTAGCCTTAAGTAATACTATCGAATCTACACTCAAAAAAAAAAAGACATGTACTATTATTAAGAAATTTTTTTCCTAAATTCAAGTAAAAAAAATTTCGAAGTCTTAGTAATTTTTTCTAAGTTTAAGTAAATTTTTACAAAAATCTAGTAAAAAGTATGTAATATGAGTAAAACATAAAAAGTTCATATCCTCAAAAATGGTTCATAAAAATACACAATAAATTTCTCACATTTCAGGAAATGTTTAGTGACTTAAAGGATATATTTACTAAGAGTAGGAAAATGGTTATAAACTGAAGAAAATTTTATATTAATCACTAATAAATTTAGTCTTAAATCAAAAAATAAACTTTAGGAAATGAATTACTCCTGATTAGTTCATGAACTTTGACTTACTTGAAAGATATAAGAAGTTATTCTAAATTTTAGACAAATATTTACCAGTTTTAAGTATTTTTTCTTTAAATTATTGAATATATATTTTGTTTGCATTAAGCAAAAAATCTAAGTAAATTTTTCATATTTTCGAGGAATATTTGAACTTGAAATTTATTTTTTTGTAAATAAAATTAAATTTTAAAACTAAATTATTTCAATGCTTATTCAGGCTGCCTTGTTAGGCAATTGGTTAGAGTGCTTGCCTATCAATCAGAAGGTTGCTGGTTCAATACTTGTCTCCTCTCAAGGAATTTATATGTATGTATGGTGAATTATAATACAATTAGGGATATAATATGAAGATATAATAAATAACATATCATTTGGTATAGAATTTAATTAAAAATAAAAATAATTACCAGAATTAAAGACAAAAAAAAAATTGAAAAATTTACTAAATTTGAGATCAAAGACGAAACAATTTTTTTGCAAATCTTCGAATTTTTTTGGAAAATTTTACTTAATTTTGGGAAAATTTTACTTAAATTTGAAAATATAATTACTATAAAATAGTTCATTAATGAACTAGAAATTTATTAAATATTTTACTGGTTTCAAGTAAAAAACAGCTTTGGCGCCATACGACAACTTTTTTTTATTCAAATTAGAACATTTTCCGAAGTTTTAGTTAATTTTTTTTAGTGTATATTATCTAGTTCGTGTGTTTTTCCAAATAGCATAATTCTGTTACTGCCTTCGTAAACATGATTCTGTATGGGAACATGGCAAACATGCAGCATTTGCATCAATAGCAATCAATTTAGAATATTAATTTTTCGAGTAGAAACACATTGACTGACAGAATGAGTCACTGCTGTGAGGATACCAACAAAATTTTAACTCTATCAACTATTAAAACTATCAACTTATAAACATTTAATCAATAGATACAAGTGTTTTTCAAAGTTATTTTCCCTTGTGCAATATTTGCCTTCAAAACAACAAGCATACATATGTATATATATAGTACAATCAATAAGATTTAGTATTATCATCAACGGCACAAGTTGTCTCGTCATCATCGTCATCATGCACAATTTTTGAGCAACCAAAATGTTTAGCACCAGCAAAGCTCATAATAATGCAAAATAATAAAGCACAGCAGTTACAGCTTTTGGTGATAATGATGATGATGATGGTGATGATAATCATGACTATAATGTACCATGCGTTCTTGAGTATGTATTTTTTCTTTTATTATTATTTTTATTTTATTTGCCATTTAGTTATAAAGGCCTCAGTGCATTTGAATAACTTTTTAAGCTGTAACATGTGGCACGCTTTTGGCATTTTATTACACTTGTACTGCCATTTCTTGTTATATTATTTTCTTTTTGTTCCCAATTTTATTCACTTGAAAATAAAGTTTTTATTTGCTTTAAACAAACTATGGTAGAATTGTTTATAAAATCAACTTCATCATTTGTTACACAAACAGATATTTTTGCATGTGTGCTGCACTACAAAGAAATATTGTTCAAATATATCTTCGGGATATAATAATTTTCTGCATGAAGTTCACATTGGCATTTACACACAAGATTTTCAAGTGTCTTGTGTATGTGTGTGAATTTAAAATAAATATTTTCTTTTTGTTCGCCTGACAAGCGAAGGAATTTTTTTTTGCTTTGGGTTTTAACAACTTAATTTTGTTAATATCAAATAGAAAAAAAATAAATAAAAATAAATAAGCTTTGTGTAATTATTTTTTTATTTTATTTAAATGGAAAAAAATATTTTTTTAACGACTTTATTCAATAAAGTAACACTGGGTAATACAAAAAATTTTAAACTCCTCGTGTGGAGTTTCTCTATGAAATTAAAGAAACTAACAAATCCCTATTTTGGGTTTGCTCAGATTTTATGGCCTGATTTATATTTTGGCTAAAACTTGGTTATTTCCGATAAACCAGCAATTTTCTTTACACTACATCTCAAATCAAATTGGAATTTTGTTCTGCTGTCTTCAGTATAATTGCAACAACATAGTATTAAACAAAATAAACTGAAAAAAATGTCAGTGAGTGCTTAAAAATTTTTAAAAATTTTTAAACAATTTTTTTCCGCAATTTTTGATCTCTAACTGCCAAATTCGGTATTATAATTTTTAAAAAATATTCCAAATAATAAAATTAATAGTTCTTCTCGAAATTAATAATTTTCAGCTGTAGTTTACATCGAAAATTCGAAATTATGATAATTGATAGTTATTTCAAATTTCAAAAAAATTTGGAAAATTAAAAAAAACATTTTCTAGTATTAAAATGAATTGCAATATTAGGAATATATTTTATTTTAAGTAGAAATATATTTACTGAAGATTAGATTTTGGCAGTTAGAGGTCAAAAATGGCGAAAGAAGATATGCAAAGTTTAAAGTTTTCGACATATTAGAAATTTTGAGGGTCTAGGAGCAGTATGTATGTCTGTCCGTCCGTATGTCTGCTGACTGTACGTGAAATCTGAGGGTTTATTATGCAATCCGAATAGAACGGAAATGTTTTCGAATTGTAATGCTAACAACATACAAATTCGAACAGTTTTCTTTTCGAAACGAATTGCATGATAACCCCTCTGTTTTCTGAAATCAGTTTTAGAAAATCGAAATGACGGCCTCAGAGCTGGAAAGTTTTAACCTTTTTTTTTGCCATACAAAAGGAAAAGGAAGTAGATGGAAATAATAATTTTTTTTTTTAACTTAAACCCATTTTATATTTATATATTTGTATATTGGCATTAAAAAACCAAATAAATCAGAAAGACGATTCCAGGGTTGGGAAAAAATATATTTTTTTTCATGTTGGATAGTTGATAACCAATAAGGTTTTTCTTCTTTTCTATAAATTAAACATATTTTTTATTTAGATATATAATTTGCTAAAAGAAATAAAAAAAACTAAAATTGTGATCCCAGGGCTGGAAAATTAAAATTTTTTTAATATAAAATTAATCAGGTTAATTTAATTTTTGCTTTGTCTTTATAAATTAAAAAATAATTAAAGTCTTTGAAAGAAATATTCAGTTTCCAGAGCTGGAAAACTTATACTTTTTTTGATACATATTTTCTTGATTAGAGAAAGGAAGACGAAAGTACTCGTTTTAAAAAAAAATCCAAATAGAATTTTTTTTTAATTTCAAAAAGTACTTCGAGAATTTCCACCACACGAAAAGTACTTTGCACTCGATGACTTCAAAAATGTCTCACAGTGTAATTTGAACCTAATTTGGAACGATCCACAGAGAAGTATTTGAGTTAAAAAGCTGGCCAGCAAAAGGCAAAAATGAATTTAAAGAAATCTAAAGAACTAAGTATGCAGCTCGATAAAAAACAAAATTTTAAGTCATTGTGTAAATTTTGAAGACTTAAGGTTGTTATTTGTACTTCTTTTGTACACTGCTAAAGTCAGGAAAGAGAAGAAATTTGAATTTTTGATGTTTTTTTCGGTTTCAACATGTTTATATATTTGTTGCGTCTGATTTTTTTTCACTGAGAATTTTGATCAATAGCTATTTTAAGTATTAAAACAAAAAAATTATCTTAAATATTAATGTTAAAACAATTCGTTTAAAAAAAAGAAAAAAAATGATGCTTTTTTTTGTGCAAAAAACAAGGTTTTTAAAATTCAATGCAGCTAAATTTAAAAAAATGTTTTATACCACAATAAAATTTAAAGTCTCCAATTTTAGACGCAAGAAAGTTTGCGCCATTTTCTTTGGTGATTTTTTGAAAATTTTCTCATCTTGCATAAATAAAGATGAGCAAAAACCTTTTGTAAGTCATAAAATGTTTTGTTTTGGAGCCTATAGAAGTTAAAAAAATAATTTTTATAATATTTAGTCATAAATTATAATTTTTCTTAGTATTAACATTATTTTTAAAAAATAATATTTATGTGACCGTCCTTTTAAAAGAAAGCGGGTACAAAAATGGCAGCTTACGGTCTCCTGGCTTCAATTTTAGGGTTTTTGATTTCTTGCCGAAGTTAAGAGTTGCAGTTGCTAAGCAAAAATATGGAAAAAGTTTAGAAAAAAAATTTTATTTTTCTGATATATGATTAGTTTCTCTGAGGGGAACGTTTTTCCCCTTTGTCTGCGTTTTATTTTTTTTAAGGTTTAGAACTATAAGACATATTTCTGCCAAGTTTCATTGATCTAAGGGCACTTAATAACTCCTCACAAGGAATACACTCAAAAAAGTTTTACATTAACTGAATGTGGTTTTTTTAAAAGTTTTCCGTGAAGTTAAATTTAAGGAAAAATAAAAAATATATATAAACAAAAAGAAAGTAAAGGTTTTGGCTCAAACACTCCTCCTTGTGATCTTCCTAACTATATCACGCTCCAAATTTAATTTAATAAACACACCATTTTTGCAATGTACCATCTTCAGCTTAAGCTGAAGCATATAGAGATGACACAAAATGATAGATACTCTGTATATCAAAACGAAAGAAAATGCTTTAGAATTTGTAATATTTTAATATTACAATTCGAAAACATTTGCTTTAGTTTCGAATTATAGTGTAGATCCCAAGTTTATTTTTTTAATTGTTCCCCACTTTCCCTAAAATTTTGTCAGCGGTTGGTTGAAAAAATTTCAAGGGTTTTTTTATTATTAATATTAATTACAAAAATGCACTTAATTATTTTTTTCAGGAATTTTCAAAAAACCTGATTTTATTTTTGTTTACCTATCACTTTTTACACTTCTGTTTATTTATTGTCTTCAGTGTTCACTTGAATACTAAATTGTTACTTGTTGTGCGTTCCACTTATATACATTCGGCTAGGAATACAACTAGGACGACGAGCAGCGAATTTAATCCTCTGCGACAAGAATTCCCGGAATAAATTTGTCGTGTGAAACACAATAGCGCCGAAAAAATAATAGCTCTTTTAATTAATAAAGCTTTGTTATTGTTTTTGCAATATAGAGAGGAAATTATTTGTTTGTCATTCGTCAGCGTAAGCATTTCGAAAGACATCTGCCGCAGGGTTCGTCATGCACGACGCTGTTAAGTTTCCTATGTGTAAATGTGTTTTTGTTCTGCTGAAGAAAGTTCGCAACGCAAAATTCGTACTTCGTTCCAGCTGCATTCCTAGCATTCCTCGTCCATCTTTCCTCTTCTCTTGCTCTAGTCCTGTATCCCCCACCTTCTCTAGGTTTTTTTTGTTTGTGTGCAGGTGCAGTTTTATTAGAATTTTTTTTTAATCGCCAAAGTTAAAAAATTAAATCGCCAAAATCCCCATAATTTTAAAAAATAATCATCAAAAATACTTAAAAGCTATTAAATAATTACCTTACGTCTACACCTGATATATTTTTATCATGACAAATGTCAAATTCCATATAGAAAAAAGAGCTAACATAAAAAAAAATATTTTTCAACATAAGGTTTGACTTTTGTTATGATAAAAATATATCAGGTGTAGACGTAAGGTTAAAAAACAAATATTCTATGTAAAAAAAATAAATTCACAATATTCTCTAGGCATGAACATTGTGCTACCTTAGTATTGAAAGGCCCTAACTCATTATTTTTTTGAAATCGAATGTATCGAAAATTATTAGTTAAAAATATAAAAAAAAAATAATGCTTGCTAGATTTAAATTGCCTTAGCGTAAAAAGAGATACAATATTTATTTACCTAGATAATGCCTACAGGTAAGAAATACAAAGCATATGTGCATATTACATACATATGAGGAATATTTAAACAAAATCAACAATCGTCTTTTTGGAAAAATTGTTGCCAGAAATCGTCAAAATGACCTAAAATCGTGTCATATCTAACAACTCTGCGCAGGTGCCTCTCACTGTATGCGATTATCTCTTTTATGTATCCCTTTCTATCCCTTGTTCTTTTATATGTTTCCCTAATTGTGTTGTTCAACCTTTTTCTTATGCACCTGTTGCATTTTTCCAACACGACACGACCCGAACACAAATTGCAACAAATCCACCACGTACGAAACAAGCGCGCAAAAAATTTTCTTAACACGACACGACACAATAAGCACGAAAACGAATTGAATATCTAAAGCTGAGAGCCTATACCACCCATTCTATGCATGGTTGCGTTTTATGCCTGTGCCAAAAAATTTGAATCGAGGTAATTGTATGTGACAAGTAATAGAGCAAAGTGCATAGAACGTATGTAAATAAATTGACTTTCTTCTTTTGTATCCGGCGCAAGGATAATAAATTATTATATAATATTTTCAATAGTATCGATAAAAATATTCGTGAAGTGGATTTAAAATTTCTATGTTTTTGCATTAAAAAAGTAATAAGTAAAATAAAAAGCTTTTGTAATAAATTTTATTTATTATATATATGTACATATATAAATAAATATATTATCTATATTTATAGAGGTGTATGTTCAAAACTAAAATTCATAAAGATTAATTTTTAATTTTATGTACTGAATGTCTCCTCAGTTGTGTTTATTATTTTTAAGCAAGTGAAATGGAAGAAAATACTATAATTATTACACTGCACAGCAAAAAAGAGTTTTATTTATGATGTTTAAATAAAAATTGCAGCTTCTTATGTATTTTTATATTCTGATTACGATGGCGTTATTAGTTTTTGTCTATCAGGCCTAGATATGGTGACATTTAGCATTTGCATAATTTACCCCACTTTTTGTATTATTTTGTTAATATTTCACGAATGATCCTCCAAACTTAAAAATACTTTCTATATTATTATTCTACAAAAAAAATTTATATAAATAGAGTCACAATGATGAATGATGTTAAAATTAGTGTGTTTTTCAGTTTACTCCTTAAAATTTTTTAAGTATAATTAATTAATTCTTAATCCAAGTATAATTAATTAATCCTTCACAGGATATCTTACTGTTATTGTAAGGATTTCAAAAATCATGTGTTTTTTAGTTTAATCCTTTAAATTTATTTAGTTAAACATTTTTTTTAACCCAGTATTATATGATTATTATTATATTAATTTATCCTTATGTATTTTTGTTCTCTGATAACAAAAATATGCTTATAACTTTTCTAGCTCCTCTTTACATAAAAAATTATCATTTGTTTTTTCGAACGCCATCTAAAGAAATTGTTTAATATATTATGTTTGTCAATTTACAAGTCATTAACGCAATGAGGACTAATTCTGCATCATTAAGTCAAGAATTCAACTTTTTGAGTTATGAGTTTGTTTGAGTAAATGAGTGATTTGTATATTAGTTTTGTGAAAATAATGGATCATGTATTTTTTGGCTCTAGACTTATTGAATTTTTCGACAAAAAAATTTTGCTCATAGATTGTATTTCGTAAAAAAATTCTAGAATTATAACCCCATACCAACTAAGGTAGCTTATTTCTTATCTTCCGATATGTAATAAAAATTGATACTTCAAAACTGTTAAGTTAAGTATTTTAATTCGATTCCTACTGTCAATATTGCATATTCACATATGTATAGCGCGATATTATGTCAACTATTTAATACCAAAGAATTTTTCACTTTTGCAGCAAAACGGACCAGCTTCAGGGACATGGATAATGTTCTGTAATTAATTTTGTAGTTATGACTGTTCTTTAGCGATATATTTTGTGTTATCTCAATTCACTAAAAATTAATAAGAAAGCATTGCACACTATCTCTATATGACCAGCGATTTAAAACATAATTGTGCTCAGAGCATAATTTTTAACATAAAAAAATCAAATTTCCAACCCTGGAATATTATATTTGATTTTTACTGATTTTAATATAAATTTATTTCGTTACAAAATATAAAATATAATTAATTAACAAAGAAAAAAGTAGTTCTACATAGTTTTTTTTTATATGTATACCAAAACATTTAAAAAATTTCCAACTCTTTAAAAATTCGAAATTTCGAAATTTTTGATATTTTTTATGCCAAGCTTCTTTCTCAAACATAAAATATATTTAATTTATAAAGAAAAAGAAAATATAATTTTGTTTAAAAAAACTTAAAATTTTCCAATCCTGGAATCATCTTTTTAAATTTTTGTATTGTCTTATACCAATATTTATTTTGAAAAAAAAATATATATATATAAAATATATTTCAGTTAATTTTTAATTATTATTGTTCGAACTACATTTGTTTCTATATTTTATTTGATTAAGCTAGAGTTCGTATCGTTTTATAAGCCAAATTACATGTGATAATTATTAATGAAAAAATAGCACTAAAGTTAGTTATAAATATTCTGACAACAACACATAGGTGAATGGAACAACTATGTAACTTTGAAGGCCACTAAACCTTCATCAGCGTTTTTTGTAATTGGTCCACTGTGTGTGGTATCAGTTCATGTAAATCTTTGCTTTATATACGTAACTTTTATGCAAATGGAATATGTGAATTTTTTTGATTCATGGTGTTTCAATTTGCTTAAAGCTTTTTTGCAATGAAAGCTCAATTTTAACCATCTCTAAATTTACAACAGTCTTGCCATTGTCGTTTGTTCTTTTTAATAGTTATGCACATGTTAGTTAATTTGCTTATTTTTTGTTCTACTTACTTTTGGTTTGTTACTATTAAGTATGTATATTTATTTCATTTTTGCCACAGGCCCATGGCTATTATTTGTAGTTAATTTTAATTATTATTTTTCGCAACTCATTTATTTCTATATATATGATTTGAACGGGCTTAAGTTCGTATCGCTTTTAAGCCAATTATGTTTTTTATTTGTTTAATTTTTTTAGACAGCAATTGTTTTTTTAAGTAATTTAATATTTTTTTTTACATATTACGGGTACTTGTTTACCAAATAATTTTTTCACCTGTCGCCATTTAATAAGAACACAAAGAAAGTTGCCAGTGCATTCACAGAAAAAAGTGTTCACCAATTAATATTTTCAATTAAGAATTTAATTGTATTAATTAAATTTTTAATTGTAATAATTAATTTGAGTGGAAAAACTTATCTGATATTATCAAACTGTTTATACGTAAAAATTTAATTAATTTTTTAATTGATACTACAAATATTTTAATTAATATTACAAAATCATTCATATTACTTTTTTGTGTGTACTCCAGTTACGTATTTAAATCTAAAATATCCCAAATGAGGATGTTGAACAAAACAAGTCAATGCATGGTAAAACGTCTCAAAATCATCGTGTTTAAGCTCTTAAGCACGAATGAGACGTTAAATACTTAAGTGTGATCATAGTATAGTGCTATTTACTAGATTTTAGGAAACAAAAATATATTGTCAATTCTATATATATATATTTTTTTTTGGAGAGCAAGTCTACTTTTTCATGTTATATTGAAGTGGTGGCAATATAGAATTATAAAATAAAATTACTTTATTGTAATCATTTTATTAAACAAAATATTCATACTCCAATGAATAGCTAATGACCAAAAGTCTGTTGGACTTTAAATTAAATTTCAAACAAACAATTGGGCGTTAGATTTGTATTTTCCGCATGAACTGTAAAGCGTTTAGGTTTTTTATGTGTCTCCTGAAAGCCATTCAAGTGTATCATTATTTCTAGCAACGTGCCACACTCTAGTGTTTTTAATTTTTAACAAATACACAATTCCTTAAGCCAAATACTTCTTGTAGGCGGAAGTAATACTGTTAATTTGCTTCATGTTTTTCCACTTTATTGTGCTTCATAACAATAAAAAATAAACAACAATTAACTGAAATTATTTTATAAGATATTGCTAATTAACTGCTGAGTGAATCTTAAATTTCATATAACAACAATGAAGTTATAATAAGAAATAAAACAAGGCTAAGCCTTAGATTTAAATACGAGTATTAATTAAAAGGAATATATATAAAGACCAAAGCATAATTTAATATAATTAGCCCAGCTGAGAACGTTAACAAATATTCAGCTCTGCCCATTAATAAATATAAGGCTAAGGCCGATAAATACAACGTGCACACACACACACAAGCCAAAGAAGGTCAATTAAGATAAAGCGGCTATAAATAGCAAATAAATCCTGAACAATCCAAAATCATAAACTTGCTGGTAAATACAATAATATTTTACACTTTATGCCGTTTGCCTACACAATGACTACTGTAGATACCATTCAAGTTTGACCACTGATTATGTAGGATTTATTTATCAAATCCAATCAAGAAGGATTGTGAAAAGAAATAATAAAAATCAATTCTCACTAAATCACTCAACTAAGATAATCTTATGATTTATGGCAAACAGCCATTGAGCGGAATACTTAAAAAGCCGAACAGAAGCATTACAAAGTTATGCATAAAATAAAAGTTAAGGTGGAAACGTAGCAACAACCAGCAAATTGTCAGAAGGAGCTGTTAAGATTATAAGCAGAAGCACTTTAAGTGCAGGATTTGTTTTCCCTTCTTTTTATTTTCATTTCCATGACTAAATCACTTAACAAATATTTGTTTTGTATTTAAAAGAGAAAAACACGTGTTTACCAGTGTTTTTTCTTTTGACAGCAAATAAAGAAAAATGGAAAACGTTGGAAAAATAAATATTTTCAAATATATAAAAATAAACTGGTGTTTTAAAGAAAATTTTTAAGAACTTAAATATCCAATAAGAAAGGAAAAAGAAAGACTGCGTAGGACTATTTTATTATAAGATTTTTTTTTAATAAATAAATAAAACTAGAATATTAGGTAAGTATTAACTTTAAAGATAAATAACCACGTGATACACAGAAAAAAACTAAATTTCGTTTTTAGTAAACAAATTGATTGCATCAGTAAATATTTTGTATGAATGCGGACATAGAAAGAAATTTGTAGATTCTGATAAAAAAATTTTAAAAATTTAACTGAAAAAAAATTTTATTTTTAGTTAACGTATGGCATTGCAGAAAAAAATTAACTGAAACTTAAAATATTTTTAGTCAAATGTATTGAGTTAATAGCTGTTAAATTTCGATTACGATTAGTTACCAATTACATTAGATTTTAAAAACAATTGTACTGATTATATATTTCCCTTTAAAAGAATTTCTGACAAATATTTGATTACGATTACTAATCATCGAAAAGTAATCTGAATCACTTGAAATTACAAAAAATAATTCAAAACAATCGAAAGTAATCAAACATTTTCCGATTACTTTTAAAGATTACTTTTGATTATTAATAAATAATCCAAAAGAATTAAAAGTATTTTTTAAAAGCAATCGGATAATTTTTTTATTATTTAGATTACTTTTCCATTATTAATAATCGTAATAAATTAGGAATCGTGCGAAACTGAATATAATCGTAAGTTTATCATTACTTCACCTTTAAAAAAAGTAATCAGTACGATTAAAAATCACTATGATTAATAGCAACAGAAAAATAGTCAGCAATTTTTTTTTTATAATTTACAAGCACATTCACTAAACGATATGTATTTTTCAATTTATAGTCAGTGACCTATGGGTGTTTTTGAATAAAGAATTTGATGTAAAGCTTTTATTTTAAATATTAGCAATAGATGCATATTTTGTTCTACACTTTGTTTTTCACAATTTTTTTTTGCATTCTTAATATCTGCCATCTTTAATTAAAGAGGAATTTAACAGAGATAAGCGCTTTCTAATGGCAATTTATTTATACACATCTACAGCAACTTGAATGTGCATATATGTAAAAGTTAAAACTTTTGCCAGCTTCAACCATATTAATACCAACACTAGCGTTAAGCAAAATCGTTCCTTTGGTAGAATCATTTCGACCAATGATAAAAACTAAACTAAAACTTCATCGTTCCTTTCGTTCATCTTTCCGGTTTTTTTCAGTTTTTATTTTTATTGACCTTTGGCTATATTTAGTTTAAGTGCTTTTTTTGTGGGCTTTTAAGGTCAGTGAATTAAAATAAGCGATTTTTTATTTTTCTTAATTATTTCATCCGACGTTTCGTTGGAAAATCCCAACTTCATCAGGTATGTTTTTATTTGTTAATCTGGTAACCTTGTAACAGAAGTGTCGCTCTGAAAAACGTCCACAAAAATTTTTTTTATAGCTTCCCTACAAGAAATGATTGACTGAAACTAACACAACCAAAAAATTTTCAATAACGCATTTCCAAAACTTTACATTGAACTCAATAGTGACAGTTAATTGACTAGTCATTTGATCGGAAGTGATGATGAATTTATTTATTAATTATATCATAAACATTTATATATTAATCATGTTATGATTACAAAAACAACTTTCAGTTTATCCAATATGTTAAAAAAGTTGTAAAAATTTCTCCACGGCAGCTAACACTAACGAAATTTGCAATGTTTAGCATTTTCTTAAAATTTTTTCATATTTTTAAATTTGTTTTTAATAAAATACTTTTAACATTTAAGAAATTTATTATTCGACATATTGTCATAATTATATTTTAATTTGAAATTTATTTGCTGGTGGTTCAGCTTGTTCTATATGCATTTCATTGTTGCTGTAACAAATCATCAGTAGACTTCAACCATGCATTTGGAATAGTCACAAACCTCTTATCTTATGCACAGACTTTCAAGAACTATTTGAGAATTCACAAATAAAAATATTTTTGAAAATCGCAAAAGAAAAATAAGCATAGTAGGCTTTGAAAAAGAAAATAGATTCATATCGGATATAAATTATTTGCTGGATTTTGTATTAGTTTCTAAGCCTACTATGTTTTTTTTTCAAAAATATTATTATTTGTGAATTTTCAAATAGTTCTTGAAAGTCTGTGCATAAGATAAGAGGTTTATGAGTATTCCAAATGTGTGATTGAAGTATACTGATAATTTGTTACAGCAACAATGAAATGGATACGAACCAAGCTGAACCACCAGCAAATAAATTTCAAATTAATATATCAATATAATGATAATGAAAATATTTTCATTATACTCTGGGAAGTCAAACTACACAATATAACTGACGCCATCTTCCGTTAAAAAAGAGTGTATCTTATAAATTATTTTGGTATTTTTTATATACACTCAACACAGTTCAAAACTAAGAACAAAAATTTTTTTTAACGAATTTTTTGAAATTTGATATTTGTTTTTTAACTTTTACATTTTGAATCCTATTTCAAATTAACTTTTAATTTCAATCTCTCAATCTTGTAATAAACTTTGTTTTATTTTTTTTGTTGTGCAAATGAATTGTTTTTGTCACTTGATTCATATGTACATATGTATTAATTTAATCACACTTCTTAATAATCACTTTTTTCCACAATTCACCCACTAAATGTTTGTATTTTTTCAACTTGCGCGATTTTTTAAAGTTATGCAACGTATCACTAAATTTTCCATATGTTGCATGTATTATTTTACACAATTGTTTTAGCACAATTTCCTTGGGAACGTATTCTCTGTGTAAAAAAAGAATTGGGTGTGTTTCCATAATTTTAAAATGTTCATTTTCAAAATATAAAATAATTTCTATTTTAGAGCGCATTGGAAAGCTTACGAGATTTTTTTTTATATAAACAAAACCAACTCATGTTCAGTTTGTCAAGTAAGTGTTTTAAAAAGCAGAAAATAATAAAGCAAAAAATACACATATTTCTTCAGTAGATTTATTTTATTTTAAATAAATTTATTAGACAAGCTGTTTGTTAAAACCTGAATTTATTAAACTTGCAGTGTGAACGCAAAATCAGCTGAAATTTTTGATGGAAAAACTCTATTAACTAGTTACTTATATAGTGTTTTTTATAGAGTGCCACAACTTTGATTTGGCATTACTGCTTTACTTAATCACCCATTTAACAGCTGATAGTTGCTTTTTATTTAGTTTGCTTTGAAATTTCATTGCGAATCGACTTGGGTAAATTGTAAATTGTAAATTTATACAAGTCGATGTAAATTGTATGAAATTTTTAATCAAAATAATTGCTCTATTTGTCAAACTCATCGTCAGTGTGGCCACAACTAAAAAAAATTTTAATGCTAAATGGGGCTTAAAATAATGCTAAAAATGCTAAAAAAAATTTTGAAATGCTAAAAATAATGCTAAAATTTCCGATGTTATTTTAACTAATTATTTCGTTATTATATATGATTTTTTCTTCATTTGCCTGCATATAATTTAGTTCACACAAATAAAACAAAGTTGATTCAAAAATAACAAAATCCATATAGATTTATTTAATAACAATTAATTCAGGAAGATAAAAAATACAATTCAGGGATTATATCGATAGTCTTAAGTGTCATAGTGTCCTAATGTCTTAAACTATTTTAATATTCTTGCTTGTGAGTTTCTGGCTTTATTTTCTGAAATATATATGTAGTGGATTCTTGGACACGAATCGTAAGTATTTGTTTACCCTTTAGTTTTACTTGAATTTTCTTCAGACTCACTGCTATCAATATTCATATAATTCGGTTGACTTCTTTTAAGAAATCGAAAAAAGTACCTATAATGATTTTAATTTACCAACCTTTCCATTTTGATGTTAAAAAAGTTCAGGTATTTTGTTTTTAATATGTAGATTGAAAAGTTTATTCTATTTATGAATAATAGTTTGGCTAATTCACATATGTATATTCTTAATAATTAAATTTATGAATTGCACTTTATTTAGAGGGTCCTCTTTGGCATAGAGGATACCTTGTGAACTTTATTCACCTAATTTTAAAATACCATCAAGGTCTATTTATAAGGTTTATGCTACTCCCCAAAAATACACCAACACAAAAAACAATACTGCTTTAAAGCTGTCAGAAACACACACAAACATAAACTAAAGTATATGATGCCCATAAATGTAAACCACTGTTGACAGTTTAGAACCGAAAACACAACAACACATCATTGTATAGACCTGATCATAATCATAAATAAACCTTGAATAAACATACTCACACACTGACATTTTTTTTTTTTCAAAAAGCATTGCGCTTCCAGATTTCAGTTCACGTGAATTTAATCGCTGCTGACATTCTTGCCATTTATATGAAAATGGATACAATGATAGAGATAGGCAGAGATTTTTACTTATAAAAATTAAAACATATTTTATGAAATTTACAAGTTAAAAAAATAATACAAAAATGCTAAAAATAATGCTAAATGAAAAATTCGCTGCTAATTCAAAATTAATAATGCTAAATTTAGCAGTGAAAATGCTAAAAGGGTCACACTGCTCATCGTGCATTTCCTTCATTTTCTGATAATGTCGCATTTGGAGTTAGGAGAATCTCACCAGAAAATTACTACTTGGTGTGCTTTAAAGGCTGGCGGAGTCATTGGCCCATATGTCTTCAAACACGATGATGGTCGGAATGTTACTGTCAATGGTGAAGGATATAGGAATATGATTCGAAATTATTTCAAATTAATATTGCTGATATGTGGCTATAACAGCACGGAGCCACATGTCAGACAGCGGGCGCTATAATTGATTTACTTAAAGAAACTTTTGACAAACAAATAATTTCACGTAATAGTTGGTCACCAAGATCATGTGATTTAACCCCATTGGAATATTTTCTTTGGGGTTATGTTAAATGACTTTTTTTAACTAAATAAACCACACAAAATTGAACAGCTGGAAACCAATGTTAAATCACTTGTCTACATTGATAAACCACAAACAGTTGAACACTTGAAAATCAACATTTAAAGAGTTATCGGCGAAATACGGCCGCAAATGTTGTGAAAAGTTGTCGAAATTTTGTGTTCCGAATTGTGCCTTCTATGCATCCTGGCGGTCCTGACATGGCAAAAATAATATTTTAACATAAATTTCATAAAATTTTCTTTCAAAAAAAGCCCGCTTCATTGATATTTAAACTTGTGTTATTCTATAAAAAAAACCCTTTACATATATAAAAAAAGTTAAATAATCCAGCTTTGAGATCGTCCCACAGTGGAGTGAATGCTACAGAGAGTGGCGATTAATTCATAGAAGTCGTAATATTAAAGTGTTGTTATTTTTAATTGATGAATATTAATAAATACATAAAAAAACAGCATTTAAAACAATTTTGAAAAAAAATTTAACCTTTTATTGGCCTTTTGGTATTTTAAAAAAAATTGCCTTGTTTGACTATTTGAGCTGTAAGTTTGGAATGAAAAAAGATAAATTAGTAAGTTAAATTGTAAATTAGAGAATACTTTATGTGCCTGTAAAAAAATATCTTTTTTTGTTTAAATAAAAGGCTACTAAACTTATTTTTTCTTTGTGATTTTAAAAAATATTATTATTTTATGAAATCTCATATAGTTTTTGAAAGTCTGTGCATAAAGTAAGAGGTTTGTGACTGTTCAGAATTTGTGGTTGATGACTAATGATTTGGTTTAAGCGCCAATTAAATACGTATAAAGACATGCTAAACCACCAGCAAATAAATTTCAACTATTGTAGTATTAACACTTCTGACAATATGTCAAATAAATAAATTTCAAAAAAATAAATATTTAATATGTATTTTTTACATTGATTTTTAGCAACTGGAATCCTCTCACAAAATTCTCTCAAAACTCAAAAATTGCACAGATGCGCCAAAAGGTATTCTAGGATTTATTGGCTAAAGTCTTATATTTTAAGAGCATAAAAGCATTTTTTCCTGCACTCATCCGCAAAGTTATTGGAACTCAATGTTGATATATCAAAAACACCACATTTTTAGAACAAATAATTTTTGTTTTTAACATTTCTAAAACATTTATCTAAACAAAAAAATAATTTTTTAAATGCTCATATACCTGAAGTTGAGGGTTCCATTTTAAACTTTTCCTTATAGAAGTCTTAACAAAAACTACAATCACTTGAAATATCATAATTTTCTCTTTTAATCAATGCTCGCAAAAATAACTAAAATTATTGAAATTTGAACACACACTGCAAACAAAGTAAACTACCAAAAACTTTTATTTTTTGTTTTTAGTAATGTAAAATTTTATCTGCTTTAATATGGTACCAAATACGGTTGTGAAAGTTAAAGTTCATATTTTAAATTAATCGCCACTTGTGAAGGCTTAAACCCCACAGTGCGTCTATTTGATTTTGGTGATTCCTAATACCAATCTGTTTTGAAGCGTTTCTGACAGATCAGTCCAAGTCTTTAGCTTTAGAAAACCGATTTCACGTACAGACAGATGGACAAACATCGCTTATTTGTCTTCTCTATTCACAAGAACCCAGACTAGAAACATATACTGTAAAATATAGACATGGCATGAAATATCTATAAATACTTTTTAAGAAATTAGGTGAAAGGTATAAAATAATTATTATTTTCATATATTTCTCAACGTTACATCCATCATATTTGGGGCAAAAGAGGCTGAATAACCGGCAGTGAATATGACAATAGAATGGCCTCTATAAACTGAAGTCACTATAAATTTACTTTTATTAGAGTAGAGGTAAGCGCACGTTTCTCTCGTAGTTACGTGTAAATGAACAATTGCGATTGCCGAACCTCTTCTGCAAATCACGAAATTCCAACTCATTGTGATTAAAAAAAATTAATAAAATATATAAATTATTGCTTTTGTACGATTTATAACTTTGGAAATTGCAATAAAATATTCTAATATAAACTTGAGTTATAATAAAAACCCACTTACAAGTCAGCTATTAACATTTTATTTTTGAAATCATGTGAGGTAAAATGACCCCGATTTTTTTGAACAGGCTTATGAAAATATATTTAAGCCACTTTTCATTATGCCATAATGAAATTTTTCTAGCAACAGTCAAGGTAAATTACAAGCCTTGTAATGTTTAATATGACTTGAATTCATTCAATTGCCTTCGGTCATTAAGTTACTTAAAATCACATGAATAATTCTGTAGCAAAAAGGAAAAAGAACTAAAGTCGAGATAAGCTGATTTTGAGTTAACAGTATCTTTGTTATATGCATATCAATTAATTTGTGCATTTTTATTCATAAATTTAAAGCACTATGACTTGCGCCTTATTTTCTTTAGACTTCTTATCGCACTCAAAAAAAATTAACTAAAACTTAGGAAAATTTTCTAAATTTGAATAAAAAAAAGTTGTTGTATGGCGCCAAAGCTGTTTTTACTTAAAACCAGTAAAATATTTACTAAATTTCTAAATTAAGTAAAATTTTTCCCTAAAATTCGGAGCTTTGCAAAAAATTTTTTTCGTCTTTGTTCTCAAATTTAGTATATTTCCCACTTTTTTTTTGTCTTTAAAATTCTGGTACTTATTTTTATTTCTTATTAGATTCTATACCAAATTATATGTTATTTATTATATCTTCATATTATATTCTTATTTATAATTCACCATTCACCTTGAGAGTTGACAAGTATTGAACCAGCAACCTTCTGATTCAAGCACTCTAACCAATTGTCTAACAAGGCAGTCTGAATAAGCATTGAAATAATTGAGTTTTAAAATTTTATTTAATTTACAAAAAAATTAATTTCAAGTTCAAACACTCCTCGAAAATATGAAAAATTTACTTAGCTTTTTTGCTAAATGCAAATTAATAATAAATTCTATAATTCAAAGAAAAAATATTTAAAACTGGTAAATATTCTCCTAAAATTTAGTATATCTTTTTACATCTTTTAAGTAAGTCAAATTTCATGAACTTATTAGGATTAATCATTTCCTAAAGTTTATATTTGGATTTGCTTCAATTTATAACCATTTTCCTACTCTTAGTAAATATTTCCTTTAAGTCAGTAAACATTTCCTGAAATGTGAGAAATTTATTTTGTATTTTTATGAACTATTTTTGAGAATATAAACTTTTTATTTTTTTTCTCACATTAAGTAATTTTTACTAGATTTTTGTAAAAGTTTACTTAAACTTAGAAAAAATTTCTTAACCTTAGAATTTTTTTTACTTGAATTTAGGAAAAAAATTTCTTAATAATAGTACATGTCTTTTTTTTTGAGTGCGCATTTACAATAAAAACTTAAGTTAATTTATACTTTGGTATATTTATACAGAAAGATATTTGCTTAAAAATATAGAGATTAACAGAGAATATCCCAAGTTAACTGTGAGAGAGTTAAAATTCTGAAAATCGACTTGAACGCTTAAAAATGCTCTCCTGCAAAAAAGTAAAATGTGACTTAAGCACTTTTGCCTTAGAGCCACAGAATTTGTATAAATATTTCTAGGAAAAGTTGTTCTTCATTTAGAAATTTATGGAAAAGAGAAAAATTATTTGCTTTTATTTGCGGTTGCAGGGCTAGAGTGTGAGCTTCTTTTTTTTTATCACCTGCCAGCTACACCTAAATAGATTTTCTATTTTTGTTAAAACTTATTACTTATTTTGTTGGCCATAAATAAAATTACAGTGCTCCCTAACTTGTCAAGATTTCAAAGCTTTTACCTTTTTATTATAGTCATTTTATTTTTAGTATAATTTTAAAATAGTTCTGGAAAAAGTGGTAAAATATAAAAATAGTTTTGCTTTATTTTTATTAAAAAAAAACCAAGCAAGTTCTCACACACACACAATTTGAAAGTCATACATTTCTTTCACAATTAAAAAGGCCCTCAAACGAGAGATAACAGCGGAAAAAGAAATTTCTTAAATAAACTTTAAAGGCCAAAAGGCAGGCAGCCTCATGCACTTAAGCATAACACAAAAATGTACATCAATCTGTCAATTTAACAAACAACACAAAAAGAAAAGGAAAAACCCGAAAATAAAACAATTGCTAGTAGCATGCCACCCATAAGTGGTTAAAAGCGTTTTAAACTTTTCAAAAAATAAAAAAATTAAAAAAAACAATTATTGTGAACAATTTTGTATTTTATAAAATTTTTCTTTCTTTTTAGAGGAAGAGCAAAAAATTTTAAAAGATTTTACTTGAAAAATTTATATACTTACACATTTATTTTCTTTTTTTCCGGCTCTTGTTTGCTGTCATGTTTTTCTCACTTTTTTTCTTTAATAAAAATTTTTTATTTTTATGCATAATAGATTTTCATGAATTGGAATTGTTTATGCAAATTATAGTGTGTGTGTTATTAATGTTCAGAAATCATCACCCTCAATTCTTTCTCTTCAACTTGAAAAAATATTTGCTTTTTTTAAGTATTTTTAACTTTTGAATTTTATCAGCATTCATTTGCTTACAAAAATAAACGAAAAAAACTCTCCTAACCAGACCTTAGAGCCAACACAAAATCTTGTAACATAAACAATTTTCTAAGTCAAATAAAGAGAAATAAATTCTTGTGCATATTTTCTACTATTTGTGGTTATTTCATTTCGGTGTCTTAGTTGACAAGGAAAAACAAATAACCACAAAATTTTTATTGAAAATAATGCCGGAGGATTGTTAAAAAAAATCAAAAGAAATTCAATTTAAAAAGTTAGGTCTGTACGTGTGTGCTCTTGCATAGTTACATAAAATATATATTTTAAATATTATAAATGAAGTTACTATGGTTATTTGCAGAGAATTTATTTTTTATTATTTTATTTCAATTGAAATTTATTGACAACATTTTGCTTTTTGTTTATTGCAAAAAAAAAAAAAAAAAATCATTCCAATTATTGTGTTGCTTCTTACAAATAAGAGTATTCTAGTCAATTTTTAAGGTCTTATGTGAAATGTTTGCTTAAGCATTTATATATTGCGCTTTGAAGTTTTGGAAATCTTTAGAAAATTCTAAAATTAATAATTACTTTATTTTAACAAGTACTCATACTAAAATGGAACTACATATTATGTACCCTCAACCCCAAACATTTTCAATACAATGCACATTGGGTACTTTGAGCTAATTCTTAGGCCAAAATTAATTTCACTCAATATGACTCAAATTTTAAATTTAGGAGTTTGCCAAAATTTTCAGTAGTCCCAGCTGTGTCCTTTTATTTTTCTACAAATGACAATTTTTGAGTTTGCCGTGCTATGAAAATAAAAATTAGATATCCCGCAAACGAACGGACAATTTTTTTTTGGAAATTTGGCATCATAAAAATACTTAAAGGGGCTCACAAAATGGCATATGAGCCTTGTTAGCAAAATCTTAATGGGAAAAGTCGTTAATTTTCCGCTGGCCTTGTGCCACCTTAATGATAAATTTTTACAAAAATTTCATACCTTTTGCTTTAACAAAGACATCTCTTCCCAGCAAAAAAACACACTACAAAGAAATTATAAAAATGTAGAATTTGCGATCTGGAAATAGTATTAATTTTAATCATTTGTAATAATTTTTACATTGAGTTGTTATTGCAAGGAGTTCTCTTTTTCAATTCCTAATCACTGAATTGGAAACGATTTTAAGAAAAATTTCCTCTTGTGTGCTTTATAATAATATTTTCATGTAGGAAAAATTATAAAAACTTTCCTATTTTAACAATTTATTTCTTTTTATACAAATTTAAATGCGAAATAGTGTTTTCAGGTAAATTTAAGTAAATAATCAGTAAATTTTAGATCAAGATTAGTTCATAAATTTCTTTAAAAAAATCGATATTTTTTAAATTGCTGTATATTATATTTTAAAACTTTGTTGGAATTTAAAGGTTTTATATGACTATAATAAACTTCTTTTTGGTTTTCTGCTAACTATTGGAAAATTAAAAATATCGATTTATTGAAAGCAAAGAAAATGTAGATCCTTCAGAATGACTTCCAAATTTTTTTGCTGGGCTGCTTTGAAATATTATTGAAATCAATTTTACTGAAAATAAGAGCATCATTTTTTTTTCCTTTTTTATTCTTATCACAAGCACAAACATGAAAATGTACAATATATTTCAGGGCTGAGGCTCCTTATGAAAGAAAATTATATAAATCAAATCCTAAAAAAAAATTTAAATTAAAAATTTAAAATAAAATAAAATGGTTCTTCCTATATTTATGATTTGAACGGGCTAAAGTTTGTATCGCTTTTTAAGCCAAATGACATGTGATAATTATCAATGAACAAATAACACCAAAGTTAGTTGTAAATATTCTGACAATTTCATTGCAAAACACGTTTTTAGCAAAATTGAAATACGATGAATCAAAACAATTCACGTATTCCATTTTGCAAGAAAGTTTCGTATATAAGACAGAAATCTACATCAACTGACACCACACAGAAGAACGCTGATGATGAAGGTTTAGTGGCCTTCGAAAACGGCTGGCTGTTCCGTTCAACTATGTGTTGTCAGAATATCTACAACCAACTTTGATGTTATTTGTTCGTTAATAATTATCACATGTAATTTGGCTTAAAAAACGATACGAACTTTAGCTCGTTCAAATCATAAATATAGAAACAAATTAAGTTCGAAAAATAGTAATTAAAAGTAACTTAAATGGTTCTTGTAATTACACAATTTTAAAGTTAAAGAAATGGTCGGAGTTACGCCTATTAAAATTTATTATAATATTTCACGCGATTCTACTTAACCAATTTTTACGAAACTTACCACACACCTTAAACTTTAAAATAGCCACAATCCTCTTTTTAAAAAAATGAGCGGAGTCACGGCCATTAATATTTAATATTATATTTCACAAGCTTCTATTTCACTGATTTTTACGAAATTTGTCACACATGCTATGCCTAAATAAAGTCACAATCTGGTATTCAAAAAAGTGGGCGAGACACACCTTTTAAATTTAAGTATAATATTTCACGTGCTTGTGCTTAACCATTATTTTTAAAACTTGGCACACACCTTGAACTCTTAAAAATAAACAATTTTGTTTAAAAAAAAAGTTAGCATAACCACGCCCCATGAGATTTAATACTATATTTCTTTACGAAATTTCGCACCCACCCTCAGCTTTAAAAAATACTCAAGCATGTAAAAAAAGTGGGCGGGGACACGCCTGTGTAAATTTAATATTAAATTATATGTACTTCTGCTTATCCGATTCCCATAAAACTTGATAAGCACTTTGCGCCCTGAGAACGACATAATACACTAAATAAAAAGACATGTACTATTATTAAAAATTTTTTTTTTCCTAAATTCAAGTATAAAAAATTTCTAAGTTTAAATAAATTTTTAAAAAAATTTAGCAAAAATTACTTAATATGAGTAAAAAATAAAAGTTTATATCCTCAAAAATAGTTCATAAAAATACACAATAAATTTCTCACATTTCAGGAAATGTTTACTGACTTAAAGGATATAGCTATTTACTAAGAGTAGGAAAATGGTTATAAAATGCAGAAAATTTTGTGTTAAAGACTAGTGAATTTCGTCTTAAATCCAAATATAAACTTTAGGAAATGAATTACTCCTGATTAGTTCATGAAATTTGACTTACTTGAAAGATATAAAAAGTTATTCTAAATTTTAGAAAAATATTTACCAGTTTTAAATATTTTTTCTTTAAATTATAGAATATATATTTTGTTTGCATTGAGCAAAAAATCTAAGTAAGTTTTTAATATTTTCGAGGAATATTTGAAGTTGAAATTTATTTTTTTTAAATAAAATAAAATTTTAAAACTCAATAATTTCAATGCTTATTCAGGCTGCCTTGTTAGGTAATTGGTTAGAGTGCTTGCCTATCAATCAGAAGGTTGCTGGTTCAATACTTGTCCTCTCTCAATGAATTTATATGTATGTATGATGAATGGTGAATTATAATTAAGAATATAATATGAAGATATAATAAATACCATTTCATTTGGTATAGAATTTAATTAAAAATTAGAATAAGTACGAGAATTAAAAACAAAAAAAAAATGGAAAATTTATTAAATTTAAGATCAAAGACGAAAATTTTTTTTTGCAAAGTTTCAAATTTTATGGAAAAACTTTAATTATATTTAGGAAAATTTTACTTAAATATGAAAATATAATTACTATAAATTAGTTCATTAATGAACTAGAAATTTGGTAAATATTTTACTGGTTTCAAGTAAAAAACAGCTTTGGCGCCATACGATAACTTTTTTTATTCAAATTTAGAAAATTTTTCAAAGTTTAAGTTAATTTTTTTTTGAGTGTAAAACATACCTCAAGCACTGAAATTTATACGATTTTGTATTTAAAAAAGTGGGCGTCGCAAAAAAAATTACTGCCACCAACGAAATGCATCTAGACATTGTTAAACCATAAAAATTAATTTTTTTAGTTTTTTCCTTACACTCTCATTTCATAAAGATATAGAAAATATTAAAAAATTTTTTTGATAGTTCAAATGGATGAATTTGAAAAATTATAAATAAAATTATTTAAAGAAAAGAAAATAAAATTTTCGCTAATAATAATAATAATATTCAAAATGTATGAAAATTTTTCTGAGTAACTTCCTTAACTTATTAAGAACAAATAATTGTATATGTAGTATGTGTAAAATATTTGTCAATTTTGTATAGCATTTTGCTTTGCAGCCTTTTCAGGGAATCCATACGTATTTGAAACCCTCAGAAAACAGTCAATGATGATGTCTTGCTTCATCGGCATCTTCATTATCATCACCATCGCATCACTATGACTATAACAGCTTTTATATCAGCAGCAGCAGCAGCAATATCATCAAAAGCCATAAAGCGCCAAAGAAAAAGAAGAAATAAACGATATTCAATCATTAATAAGTGAAGCAAAGTGTTCCCCTCTCAACACCTTGTGGCAATATTCATGGCAAATGCGTTTTAATAAAAATCGAAAAAAAAGATTGAAATGAATTAATGCCATAGAAGCATAAACTGAGTGATTTGTTTTGTATGTACGAATACAAATGTGATTCTCATGCAGTTTTTTTTTTCATTCTTTTCTTCTTTTTTTTTGGGTGTAAAATGAAATGAAAGCGGGTGTGACGAGATGATTGTTCAAGTGTTAAATCGTTTTTTCCCTATTTGACTGTCTAAGTGTCTGTCTATTCAATCTGTTTTGCTTTGTCTGTTTTTATGTTTAAAATGTTCAAAACAAATTGTAGAATATTTTATTGAAACGCTCGCTAGTTCGGTGTTATTTGTTGTTGTTGTTGTCTCAAAGGCTTATACAACATAAAGTGCTAAAACAATTTTCTGTTCCAACGACGACCCCCTTTTGGTTAAATTAATGCAGCTAACGGTAAATAATGGAAATAAATATATGTATGAATGTAGAACAATAACAAAAACAGCAGCCAGCCAGCCAACCAGCCACCACCAATATCTTTTAGATACAAAATCTGTCAATTCCATTTTCGTTCATTGATGCATCATAGAACAACAACAACTCCAAAAATCTCTCTATAATTAAATAAACTGAGTGCTACTGCGGTGATATTAAGAAAAATTGTTGATTGAGTTTGATAGTTGAAAGGAACATAAGTATAATATTGTAATTTTATTGTCAATAAACATTTTAAAAGAAAAATATGCGCTTTAGTGGTTTTAAAACTTCATCATCGGGTTTTTTTTTCATAAAGAATTTGTGTATGTTTAAATACATTTCAATATTTTTTATGTTAATAGATTTAACAATAATACTTAGAGAATATTTTTAATTCTTAGAAACAAGTTCATATTAAAACTTCATCACTTGCCATTATACAAATGAAACTACATGCTGCATTTAATTAACATATCGCTCATATACTTTAAAACTGTCATAACTCATAAAATTAATTTTCTTAAGTTAATAATGTAGAATTGACTCTCATATTGTTATTCACATTTTATTTAAATTTTGTATTAACATTTTTAAATAATGAACTATTAAGACAAACAAATTTATTTTCTTCTTCCATTAAGTTGTGAGTGAATTGAAAACTGTTAGCTGGTTTTCTGTTACGGGACTCTGAAAACGATCAAACAAAAGTGTCAAGCAGTGAAGTTGTATTAGTGAAGTTAAATTGGTGTATTTTGGAACACGTTCAAATAAAATGATCAATCAGCATTTTAATTTTGTGTTAATTGTGTGCGCTTGCAACTCTGTCTTCGTCGAATAATAATTTTGATGTGTAAACACCCAGTGGTAAAAATCAGAAGACCTTTTTGGTGCAGGCCTCACTAAAGGGCTCTTTCGCATTAAATATACGATACACATTCCACACTCGCTTCTTTGAGAAGGGAGAAGAGAAGGAGTAAAATGTTTTGTTTTGTTTTTTTTCAAAGCAAAAACAAAATCTATCAGTTCGAAGGCGTTGCAGAATCTCTGGCAAAAGAAACAAGAACAGAAGGTGAAAAAAAACGTAAAGAGGTCTTCTAGAAGGCATACCTACTCCTTCTAGTTCCCGCTGGGCATCTATACGCTAGGAGATAAAAAATTTTTTTACAATACAATCACAAATTTTGAGTAAGATCGTAAAGTGTTATCAAATCGGTGTCAGCTATGTATTAGTGTATTAGTGTAATCATACGAACAAGAAGTGTAGAGAAACTAAACAGCTGCAGAGAAATGCACTCAACTGAATTTTAAAGCATACATTCAGGAGCAATGTTAATTTTAATAGAAATTGCTCGTGAAGTGTAATAGTGTTGCCAGTGGTGATAATTTTGTTAAAAAGTTGAAAAATATAAAATAAATAAAATAAATATAAATTTTAAAATAAAAGAAGGTTTTAAATAGCAAATATTTATTTAAAAAATATATATCAGTCTTTATAAGTAATTTATAATATTATACTATAACATATCTTCATTACGTACTAATGCCTTACGCTGAAGCTGGTGCACGACAATTGGGTAACAATCTCCATCTCATGCCAATTATTATGGATGGAGATTTTAATACAAATTTTGCAAACCCACAGTCACAAACTTTATCAAAATTTTTATTTTACGTTTTCCACTTGCATATGAGCAATTCTCCACAAACTTCCTAAAAATTCCACTACTATAGTTGCAGTTTTCCATAGATTTTTAAATACAGTAGAGTCAAAAATTTATATATCTTATTTTAGTTACCTTAAGCCAATATTAAAAAAAATTTCCATTTAAGAAATTTTTTATTCGACATATTGTCATAATTATATTTTAATTTGAAATATATTTGCTCGTGGTTCAGCTTGTTCTATAAAGGTGTAGAAAAATAAAATAGATTCATATCGAATATAAATTATTTGCTGGGTTTTGTATAAGTTTCTAAGCCTACTATGCTTATTTTTCTTTTGTGATTTTCAAAAATATTATTATTTGTAAATTCTCAAATAGTTCTTGAAAGTCTGTGCATAAGATAAGAGGTTTGTGACTATTCAAATGGTGTAGTTAAAGTCTAATGATGATTTGTTACAGCAACAATGAAATGCATATAGAACAAGCTGAACCATCAGCAAATAAATTTCAAATAAAAAAAAATTTCATTACTAGGCAAAATCAATTTTGTTGACAAAAAAAATCTTTATGCAAACTTAGTATTCAAAAAGCAGCAGTTTAAAGAGAATATGAAAAAAATATTACACAAAGTGAAATGATACATTGATACACTGCTGGAAGACTTTCGTCGTTTTTTATATCACAAGGCAAATTGAAGTTTTTTGTTAATCAGAGTCGGTGACAATTAAAGATTTCACCAATTATGTAAAAATATCAAAAGTTGTTGATTCTCATCAATCACTGGCGGCAATTGGTATGTATAACAGAAGACAAATAACTGCAAACACACATCTATGTGCTTAATGCTTTTGTTTGATCGTTTCCTGGACACTTAAAACTGGTAGCTGTTTTTTAAACATTTAGTTAAAGATTTCTATGAAAAGAAAATAAGAAATACCGAAAAACAATTGGTTCTAGACCACTATACATGATTCCACAACGTGCCAGTAGAGGAATTATGGGTAGTTTCGCCAGCTCTGATTGCTTTAGTAAATTTTATCCCACATAATTAATGATCATATAAACAAACAGTATTACGAGATTCGTAGCATCTGTCTGATGGAAATTTCCTTCTGAATGCTTAAGATTCCACATAATAATAATGGTAACTTACTTCTCATAATAAGTTTCCCTCGTATTGCGAAACGATCACTTAATCTGTCACTTCACTTTTTCATACACATACACTTACAGAAAAAACATTAATTCTGCTAATTAAGTAGCATTTTAATAATTCTTCATTGTATGAATGAAATTTTTCATTAATTTATTTAAAATTATTATGACACTCGTATGCATTAAATTCGTTATTATATCGAGCCTTAATTTTTTGGTTTAATCCTAAGCGACCATGTTATCGAAAATACAATTTTTATTGAAATTAAAATTTTATAGTCCTAACCATAGTTTAAAATTATTAAAATGCCAAAATTGTTGATATATTTTAAGATAAGTTCCTTAAAATTTTATGGTAAACAACAATTAAAGTATAAAAACATTTTTGAATATTTAAAAAAAAGCCTTCTCCTGAAAAATAATTAATTAATAATTGTAGCTTTTAGGATTAAATCGAAAATTAAGCTCGATATGTGCATAAAACTCAACAAATTATTCTTCATTAATATAATGAATTGTTACGTTAGCTCATTGCTAATGACCAAATTCATTAATCCAATAAAGATGTTTTTCTTCTTCTGTGTATACATGTGCGAGAGAAGTTCCATAGTTCATAGCCGACATGACGTATAAATGGCAGCAGTAGTTTTATAAATATTTGTTTAGTAAAATTTTAAGTTTTAACTCGCCTCGTTGCACAGTAGGATGGCTTTAAATATTTTTGTGAAAAAAAACTATAAGGAGTAGTGCTAGAATATTTAAGGTAAGCATAGGAAAAAAGTAAAAATTCATCAAAATTTGCCACTCCCTCCACCCACCGTACATGCAATACAAATAAATTTTTTTGCACACAATTTATAAAATAAAAAAAGCACACACTTCGAGTTTCATCGATGTCAGTACCGCCTACCGCCCATGAAACCCACATAAGTTTATATACACTTTCTTTAATATTTTGTAAATCAGTAGACAAAAAAATTTATTTATCCTTCATCTAGTATTTCTTGGACTATATCGCCAAAACCAAATCCTGTTTGGATGGCTCATGTCTTAAACACAAGCATGGGGACTAACTACATAATTTTTTTTATTAAAAATCAAAAATAAGTTAATTTTTAGAGATTTATTTTTAACGATTACTTATATTGCTCTAGTTTTTTTTTTAATTTATTAATATGTATAATATTGTGCCATAATCCCCAAAAAGGTATAAGCGACATAATTTTCGAACTTAAATTTTTGACGAAAATTAATTATTTAAGATCGTTAATAATCTATTTTCGTCAAAAACTTAAGTTCAAATATTATGTCGCTTAAGCTATTTTTGAAATTATGGCACGATATGTGGACCACTGAATTTCGCAAAAATACGTATAAAGCTATGTACAGACGATTGTCAGATCTTACAATATTGTCAGATCTGTCAATGTGCTGGCAATGTACTGGCAATCGAAAATTGCCAGTACAATATTCCTTGTCAGTTCACACGGTTGTAAGAAAATCTTACAATTTATTGCCAGACGGTTGTATGGCAATAAATTCATCTGACAAAATCGTCTGTCGAAAAATTGTCAGTTCACACGGTTGTCATATGCACAAATTGTCAGATCTGTTTTCATGCGTTGCCAGACTCAAAGCATTTTTTAGAAATTGTTAAATATCAATTGTTTGTGTTTGTGTTAAATGTAAAAAGTGAATGTATAAATTATTATGGACCATAAAGAAGCAATTGCAATGATTTTGTGTGCATATATTTTATTATAAATGATTTATTTAAAATCAAGCGTGTGCAGTGTTGCCCATAGAAATAATTCTCTTACAATGACGCCATTGTCAGATGCATAAACTTTGCACATCTAACAATATTAAAACGTCTGACAAATATCTGGAAATAATTTCACAGTGTGTTCACACGATTGTAAGATGTCTGACAATTTGTTGGCAGCTGCTAATCCTTCAATGAACTGACAATGCTTTTTCTGGCAACGACGTCTGACAAAATTTGTCAGTTCACACGGTTGTAAGAAACTTTAAGCACATTTTACTGACAATATTGTAAGATCTGACAACCGTCTGTACATAGCTTAAGTCTTTTCTTGCCCATCAGTAGATTTCAAACACATATTTTTAAGAGTCGCAATCCTCTCACATTATGCACAGAGTTTCAAACACGATTCTTCAAAATCTCAAAAGCAAAATAAGCGTAGAAATTTAATATCTAAGGATCATTCGATTTTTTAAATTTAGTGGTAAAAAAACTAATTATATCACACCAATCAATTATTATATCAGTTATATAAATTTTTTTTATGCCATAAAGAACAAACGATTTCACTGAAATTGTTGAAATTAAAAAAAAAATTTGTCAGTCTGATATGATTCCATAACTTTAATTTGAAAGGTCGCAGTCTAACCAATATTAAAGCCGAGCTGGATTCTACCCTCCAAAAAGTCATCATCGAACTCATCTGATTTTCCTTAACAACTCAAATATGCACTTGAAATGAAGTTCCAGCCACCTGTGAGAAAACCCTAATTAAAACTAATTTTAACGTATTTAATATAAACATTCAAATCAATCAGATTAATTAAATCTTCAGTACCTTTACTCCAGCTTTGCTTGGTTTTTTTAATTCCCTTCCCCTCTTTATTTAACACAAAATGAACGTTTTTATTTCATTAAAAATTTGATTCTATTTATTCAGCAGTTAATGTCATTAAAAGTTGTCATTAAAAAATTACAAACGTTAAAAGAAAGGAAACGGAAAATGTTATAGTTGTGTAAAATCAGTTTTATGATTAATTAACTATTTACTTTATGCATTTGATTTAAACTTAATTTCCCTGTTTTTTCGCTTTTAAAACATTCGACAGCCACTTACACTTTAGTCAGTGGCTAAAACAAACACTTTAGGGCTGCAGTTTTCTTTGAATTGCTTTAATTGTGTTTTTTGTTGGTTTTTGTTGACTATTTTCCTTTTTGTTTGAACGTTGTTTAATCCGTATACTGTAGAGTATTTTTGTTTATTTAAATTTTTTTTTTAGCTTTCAATAATTTCAAAAGAAGAGGGTTAACACAGCTTTTGGTCCTGCTGCTGCATATTGGAATTATTTAACATGGCGTAAATAAATAAAAAATTTGTGTTTTTCACACTGTAGTGAAAAAACACTGGGCAAATATTGTCACTAAATTATAATTGCTAATGAAAAAATATTAAATTTAATGCAAGCAATTATTTTTCAATAAGTGTGGCAGAGTTTGGTTAAGGCATATAAAAAATATTGGAAACAAATACCTTAAAACCACCAAACCAATTGACACAGGACTTGTCTTGTGATCGATTCAAAAGTGATAGGGACCAATTTGAGTTCTAATACTTCATATGAAGCGGAACATACACTTTTACTTGGGGAAAGCCCAGGACGGGGTTAATGCATACTTCTTATGAACCTTGTGACTTGTCACTGAACTGTCTTAGAGAGATTGAATCGGTTCAAAATACATAGTAATTAATTATACATAAATGTCATTCCGTTATTTAACACTAACAATTAAAAACGTATCTTTTTTTTTGTTGATACAAATGAAGTTATATTTTATTTTTAAGCAGATCCTTTTCTGGAATTCAAACTGACATTCTCTGGCATAAAAGGCCAGTTTTCCACCTTTATTACTATAAGGGCACTTATATTTCAAAACTATAAGTAAATACAAGATAAGTTGAAGTTAATATTTGAATATAGATGCCGGACAGGTTCTAGAGTAACTTGTCGGTCTCATTTGAGGAAATAATTAATATTATATTTATATTATTTGCTGCGTCTGAGATCGAGAAACATCGAACTTGTCCAGTGCAGTTTAGTTCAATACCAAGCAGAGTCTTAATTAAATTGAGTTAAGTTTGAGACGACACTTTATGAAAGTGGTCAATATGTTACAATTTACACGTCTTTTGGTAGCACTGCCAATTTTCTCAAGTCACAGATGGAGAAAGTTTTGTCTTACTTGATACCGAATTTTCCTTAGGATAGATGTTGTAAGATATGCTTAAGTTAAGATGTCATTTGGAGACTGGAACCCTAAACGCATTGTCATTTAAATAGAGTTCTTTTCTTTTACTGACTTAGAGTAGCATTTGCTGGATATATGCATCCCTTTGGCGTCTTATGAGAAAACTTATGTTTAACTAACTTATTTTTTTTGATTTGGAAGTTTCTAAAGCTGTTTACTATTAAAAAGTTTAGCCTTCTGAAAACCATTCAATTAAGCGAAAAAAGATTCAACTCTTACTTATGGAGACAAGTGAGAGCTATCAAATTGCAACACCTGGGTGGCCAACTGCCAAGTCCCTTCTCCAAAATCAACTAAAAGTCATAAGTCTAAGTCATAAAATTATTGTTAATAAATAAAAATATAGTTTTACTATTATAGGCAACATGTTACTTGAGAGCTATAGTTGTCGCAATCATTCCACCTTATTGAGAATGGCGTCGTCGATGTCACATCAGGACGGCAGTAAAAAGTGCCACTTATTTAAACTTTGTCGACAACAATTGACTACAGTAGTCCATGTGCCATTAATTTGCTAGGGTTTTGAAAACCTTTATACATTTGTATAGAAGTTGTGGGAAAACATGACCACGGCCAAAAAAAAATGGAATTTTGAGTTCCCGAGAATTCCCAAAGATATTTCGCAAAAATCCCCAAAATGGGATTTTCAGTATTTTTGTGGTATTCTTCATATTTTTTTCTCGGGTGAAGCTAATACTGGAAATATTTAAAAATATATTATGTCATAATGTTGCATGATAAATATCTCCAAATTTAAATTTCCATAAGTTGCAAAAATTTTTTTTTTGTAAAGATGTTCATTCAATTGAATGCTTCTAAGAAGTCACTGTATGGCTCGTAGCGCCCTCCTGTTCAAACTCTATGTCCCTCCTATCACTGTCATCCATATTAAAAAACACTGATCTAGGGGCACTAATGACCTTAACGTGAACTCTGTCGTAATTTTCGAATCGATAAGGTCCAATGATGATACCATACTGTAAACCGTATCAAATAGTGAATTTCTCCTTGATGTAATGGTCTATGTAGGCTCTGTTACGGACAAGTCTTACTTTATATGCGGAAACTTTTTTATTAAGTTTAAAATTAACCTTATCGCTGTATACATAAAGTCGTCTCTAAGTTGCGTTGATTCTGATTTTCAAGTTAAATATGGAGAATTTCTATAAAGATTTGAGTACGGACAGTTCCTTTAACATTTAACCCAATGGTAAATAATAGTGGTACAAAGTAAAGTTTTAGTACAATTATTTGTTCCAATCCCACTTTGCGCAGCAAATAAATGAAAAATGTCTCCCAAAGCAATAGTTTATTAGCAATATCCCCAAATTGTCAAAAAAAAAATAATCAGAATAATTTTTAGGGTTCCGTATACCAAAGGTGAAATGAAACCCAAAAAATCGTCAAAATCCCAAAAAAAATCGACAAAAGCCGAAACAAAACGGCAAAATGAAAAAAATTTCAAAAATTAAAAAAAAATATTAAAATAAACGTTAAAACCAGAAAAAAGTCGCCGACATAAAAAAATGGCCTGGGCGATAAAAGCGGTAAAACTAAAAAATCGCCAGAACTAAATAAATTCACCAAAACCGATAAAAATCGAGAAAACGAAAAAAAATTTAAAAGCTAAAAAAACGCCAAAACAAATTTTTTTTAAATTATGTTTTTTTTTGGGAATTGTTACAATTTAGGTTTAACATTTTTTTAACGCACGAATAACCCCAAATAATTTTTTTACTTATTTAGTAAAATGTTTTTTTTATTAAAAATAATGTTTTTTTTTAATGTCAACATCAGGTAAGATATTCGATTTATAGGTTAAAGTTCGTTTAGTATTACATATCAATTATATGTACGGAACCTTTTGCAAAGTCGCTTTTTACTGAATTTATTTATTTTCTTCCTTTTAGAGTTTTTAAAACATAAACAGAAAAATATAAAAGATAATTAATTATTGACATACATAGAAATTGTATTCCCAAAAATATATTAAGTAGAGCGTTATCACCATAGCAATGTACTTTTAAGCTTTTAGAGAGCTAAGCAAACGACAAGCTGCAAAATTTATGAATAAAATTTTTTTTGAATACAAATAAGGACTTAACTCAAATGTCAAATGAACATGTAATCGACCAAGATAAAGTTCAAGTTAATATGATTTTTTGAGTGAATCTGATGAAATCGAACAAAACAAAAAAAAGAACAAAAACTTTTCCTGCAATAAACAGGTTAAAAAAAACAATTTAACACTTTCTTGAGTCTATTAAACTTTTAATTAAATTTAGATTTTGCATAAAAGTTTAATTGAGTCAATTACATTTTTAATTAATTTTTGTTTTTTTTTCAATTAAACGTGTTTATTGCAAGAAAATTCTTTGTTCTGTGCACTGATAAGCAAAGCAGTTCGTTGGTTCATTCATTAAAAAAAAATCTGTGCTTATATGTAAATGAATATTTTTCAAAATAAGAAAATCTGCTTTTTTTGCTAATAATATTTGGCGATATCTGCCTGGTGTCAGACTAGTGTTAACCTGGCAATATTGATATTCTATCATGTATAATTATCGCTTTCATATCTTCCCTAATACTAAATCGATTGTGGCCGCCATAATATTTTTTATCCAGGCAATACCTTGGACAATAGATGTACCATGCATTTCTGTGTTTGCTGGGTTACGTAGAATATATATATAAACTCTAGGTTAGTGTATATATTTCATTTTGATTCTGGGCAAACTTTATTTGTCAAAAAAGTTTTCAATATTAAAAATACGCATAAAAATCTATAATAATGCTTACCGCAACGATAAAATTGTCAAACTACATTAAAAAGTTTGAAAATAAACTTATATATTTTACCTTTTGTTCTGAGTTAAAGTTAGAAAACTTTAAATGATTTTAATATCCTTTTTATAATAAGCAGTGAACGAACGAACAACACTTTCCTTGTGCCAAAGCAATACTTGAATTTGAGAATAAGTAAACACACACAAACACACAAAATCACATAATATAAATCCTTTTTACACAAGCATTAAAAAAGTTTTTTAAGTACTTGCGTTAGAGCTTGTTAATGTGATTTGTTGTAATTTTAAACTGTTTAAAAGTTGCGCTTTTTTTAAACACAATTTGTAATTAATTACTAGTTGTGTATTTATGGTGTTGGTAATTAATTAAAAATGTTGCACAAATATGTACTATTACTTTAATTAAATATGTATATCCACCACTAGACAGTAAATTATTACTCATTAATGATTTATAATTTTCCATTAATTATGCCATACTTTAATTAAATAATTTTTTTTTTAAACTTTATTTTTTTTTCCTCTTAAGTTGCAAAACGTTGGATTAAGAATTTGTCAACACTTTCAATTGCACTCTACACTTTGGTATATTGGCAACATTGCTGGCATATCAAATACATATAAATGCATGTACTTATATGTATGTGTATGTATGTGGTTGTGTATGCAGTTTGTATAGTAAAAGTGAATTTTTTTTATTTTTTTTTCGAATTTTTTTTAATTAAAATTCAATATTGTAAATTCAGGTTTGAATTATTCATAAGGAAATTCCTCATTTATTTAATTTTTTACTTTCAATTGGAAATTTTTAAATTAGAACACATATTTGCTTTTCGAATTCTTTTTTTATAAAAACCCGTTTTATTTGTTTATTTTTGTTTTGTTTTTTTAAGTAATATGATTTAATTTTTTTTTCGTTATAAGTAAAAACTACACTTTTCTTATTAGAATGTGCAAGAAATTATAAGTTACATAGAACACACAAAATTTTCTTGTTATTATATTTTAGTATTAAACTTAAAAAAAAATTTCAGAGAGCAATTTTGACCGGCGAATTATCCGTTAGGGCTGAACCGTTTGAAGACACGCTATTAAAATGACTAAATTTGACAACAGTAAATTTTTGTAATCGCCAAACGTAACATACAACAAGAAAGTAGTTCGTGTTTGGGAGCAAAACGAATGTTAATTTCAAGAGCACACGACAGGCACTAACAGAATATTAAAGAAAAAAAAAACCAACAACACAAGAAAACAAAAAACACGCATGCACATATTTAGACAATACCCCATAAGCAAAAATTCAAACTCTTTGCCGGTTACGTAAATTGCTGTCATAGATTAAAGGCTCAGTTAGCCGACTGTAATATAAAGTAACTGCAGCAATAGGAAACAGCTGATCGATATTGTTATGTGAAAAGTAGGTTGCGTTACATTACATCTCTATAACCATTTCCATTACTTTTCACATAACCATTTCGATCAGCTGTTTCCTACTGTTGCAGTTACTTTAAATTACAGTCGGTTAAGGGCTCAGTTAGAGTGAGATGTAATATAACGTAACCTAATTTTTATTTAAAAATATCGATCAGCTGTTTCCTATGTTTGCAGTTACATTACATTACAGTCGGCATACTGATCCTTTATTCTCGATCTTTACGGAAACCAAAAGTTAATTTCAGAAGGAATATTTAACAAGCGACATCAAACTATTAACACACATAAGCCTCGGTCAACTGAAGAGTTTAACAATGTTGTTTGAATTCTGCCCATAATTATGAAAGTCATAAGTCTAAGTCATAAATTTATTGCTAACAAATAAAAATATATTATAGGTACCATTTTAGTTGAGAGCTGTAGTTCCCTCTTATTGTGAATGGCGTCGTCGATGTCACATCAGGACGACAGTAAAAATTGCCACTTGTTTAAACTTTGTCTACAACAATTGTCTACAGTAGTCCATGCTACGCTAGGGTTTTCACAACCTTTATATATTTGTATAGAAGTTGTGCGAAAACGTGACCACGGCCAATATTTTTGTAAGTCTTTGCAATTAGGCAAAGCCTTAAACTCCTGGAACATGGCATTAGTTGGCATGGTAAAAAAGATGCAACAGATACTACATACATGATACAAACATCCAGTGTACGAAATGAGTAATACTCACTACGCATAGCCTCCATACAATATATAAAGTGTTTTTCGAGAAGACAGAGAGAGGTCTTCCACAAGGGAATCCTATAAGACTCGGATTTATCAATATTTTAAACTGAAAATTCTCTTTTAGGTAGAAAATCATGCAATTAATACACAGTAAGCAAGAACAAATAGAATTTTGAGTTGCCGAGAATTCCCAAAATTTTTCGCAAAATCCCCAAAATCCTTAAAATGGGATTATCATGTCTTAAGGTGGCATGATAAATAAATTTTTTCAATATTTTCAACTGAAAATTTTCTTTTAGGTGAAAAATCATTCAGTTAATAGAAAGAAAGTCAGAACAAATGGAATTTTGAGTTCCCGAGAATTCCCAAAAAAAAATTTCAAATCCCCACAAATGGGATTTTCAGTATTTTTGTGTTGTTCTTCTTATTTGTTTTTTTGGGTGCAGTTAACATTGAAACTATTTAAAAATACATCATGTCTTAAGGTGGCATGATAAATATTTGGGTTCCAGCTTTGGCATTTTAGAAAAAAGTTCTTAAATTTAATATTTATTACAAAATTAGGCATATTTTGAAACGATCTGGTTCCTTCAATAACGGAAATTTTAAACAAAAAATTCCTTTTTAATATTTCTTTTAGTATTACCTTTTAAATGAATATAAATATTGGGTTGATATTTTTGCAATATTTTTTTTTATAATAGCGAAATAATTAACCCATTTTTTCCTTAAAAAAACGCTGAAAAATCAACTTTTTAAAAAGTCTTAATTTAAACTTCTTATAACTTAACTGTAAACAAAAACTTATAAATATGATACATTTAATTTAGACCTTCGATAGAAAAACATATTTGCAAAATATATTTTTTATCAGATGAAAAACATTATCTTGTTATCGGTTTGCATTTGTCATTAACCCAATGTGGCCTATTTTGGGGTCTCCTCTTTTTTTAAGACATATCTTAAAGGTTAGGTTAGGTCAGGTTATATCATATAGTCTTAATTCCAGACTTAAGCTGTGCCATAGAGTTCAAATTTGTATGAAATTTAATAGCAATCGGGTTGCTCGTGTAAAATTATTTCCATTTTTTTTTTTCTAAAAACCCCCAGTATGCAATTCTAGTAACCAATAAGTTCTAGAAAGCGTCAGTGATATTAAACTAACCATGTACATTAGAGCGTCTCGCCATATAGGCAAGAAAAAAAAAGTTCGCCGTACACCACCGAATACGAAGTAATGTTGTAAGACATTTTCAAAAAAATTTTTTTTAATTTTTTTTGCCGAAAGTAGGGGTCGCCAAAATACATTTTTCGTTATATCTTCGGCATTTACAGTCGGATCTCAAAGTGTGATATATCGATGTTTTTGTCTCAAAGAGACCAATGTTTTGCTTTAATAGTCAATGGTAGTTTGTATCCCGTTCTAGTATTTACCCACCAGATCTCATTTTCTACCACCCTAATGTACCACCCTAATAGCAGAAAATTAAAGCCCGCAAAAAATCATTAAACTTTTGTTAAAGAAGTTTTTCGATAGTTCCAACAGAAGTGTTAAAAAAATATAATTTATGTTTTTTGCCGAATGTAGGGGTTGACTTTTTAAACAGTTATCATATATTCGGTATTCACAGTCGGATTTTATAGTATTATATATCGATGTTTTTGCCTAGTATCTTCTTTTTTAAATTGTGATACACTCTTTTCGAACTTACCATAATATCTGTACCAATACAATAAAAATTCAAAGATCTGTGTATATTAAAACAATTTTATTTAATCATATTTTGAAATGACCCAAGTTGGCTATATTTTTCACGGCTTTCGAGCTTGGAAAAAATGTGGCCTAGGCGTTGCTCATCGGTAACAGCCATGGCAGACTCATGTACTACATGAACAAAACGCTCGGTGTTTTGAGAATGGCACGGATATTCTGTGAAATTAATTAAGGTTAGTCAACAAAACTATCAAACAAAGTTGTTTTTCTTGTGCTACCTGGTATCTCGATTATTTCTTTTGAAAACTGTAATGCTTCCAGCTGGTCTTGCATATAGAACTGCAAGCACGGCGGCTCAGTCAATTCAAATTTGGTCCAATTGATCATATGGTAATATGAGTCACTTTCGAAGTCTATGAAATTTTTAACTTGTGCACCGTACATTTGACGAATGCCTACTGCTGCTTCATTTCGCGCAGACAAAATCTTGTTATAGCCGTCTGAACGTACTAGCGGATCTTGGTCCGTTATCATCGATAACAATACATTCTCGGGGTGGAAAAAGTACGCGTTATTTTCTATCGACGGACGAAGTATCTGTTGAACATCTTGTGGCAGTTGACGAATCCAAGATATATATTTAAAAACGTGGCGACTTCCGTGAATTGCAAGTGGTTGGCTTTTCACAAGAAACCAAAATGGCGCGTAAACTTTCATAACAAACTCAGCCAGTTTTTTCAATATAACTGGGGGTTTAGCGCACGTTACATAAAACCGGAGAATTCTAGAGGCAGTTGTCAACCAGCGCGCTGTGCTAATAGCTCCGGGTTTCTCGCTGGCTAATCTGTCATCGCATTCTCCGGTATGGACAGTTCGAACCATACGATACAAGTACGACTGATCGCCTCGAATACTCCATCCTTCTATGTTTGCTGGCATTTCTCCCATTTCAATTCGCTCGAAATTTTTATTGACCTAACAGAATGGAGTAAACAATAGAGATCCGAATTGTTAATGGCATGATTAAAATTTCATTGAAGAAAAGTATGCGAAACTTACAGAATACTGCGTACAATTCTGAATTCCTTCTCCAATACTTCCTGGCCAGAGTCCAGGTCCTTTCTGTTTGCCAAGCAATGATCTCAATAAAGCACTGAATGGTAGTTCATTGAAGTGGAATAGGCACACGAACCATTGCAACGGCCTCTGTAACTGGCGTTCCATTCTTGGAATGATTCCATTTTTGTAACCAGTGTTGGTAGGAGTTCCATCGCAGCTAATAGCTACTAAGTTATCCGTACTGAAGTTTCCATTCCTTAAGAAATCTACTATACTTTTTTGTATTTCCATAGCGGTGCTGTCAGTGGGCGTAGCATAGCCAATGAATTTGGAGTGTGGCTCTTTCAATATAGTGATATGCTCTTCATTGACAACAACATTCCGAGTCACATTTGCCTCCGTTATTCTTTTCAAAGTAGGCTCTTTTTTACCATCGAAAGAAATGCACGTTATTAAATCGTTACATTTTGCTGCGACTGTTGCTTGCTTACGGAATTTTACACGTTCCCTAAATATTTTGTTTTTGTCGATGACAAGTCCATCAAAAAACTGGCATATGCTTTCGGCAGTTTCTTGTGATAACTCTTCATTTGCTTTTGCGGTAATCGACAACTTTAAATCTTTAATTAACATGGTCGCAAGTAAGGCACCGTATCGAACTGATGTGTCGCTGCGATCCAAAGCTGAACTAAAATTATGCAATGAAATGTCAGCCACTACAAATTTTTTTAAAGTCTGTGATACATCGTTAACATTTTCCTCAAACTCCTGCTCTTCTTCACTGTCTACATTATACCCAACGCTGACAAATTCGTCACGCAACCCATAAGATGATTCAACAGTCTTCGACATTTCTTCACCGTTGCTACTCGTCGACATCATATCAGCAACATAATCTATAGTCAACAATCGTGGACCGCACTGATCGATGAAAAACTCTTTTGCGTGGTCTGGAATTTTATCAGAGGCTGTGCAATTGCATGCAATATTTCTTTCAATACCGCACTTACAACGCGAAATTAAGAACAATCTATTCCACTCATTTACATTGTATTCGAATTTATATTTTACCATTTTGTAGTAATCATTCAGAAGCTTATCCAAACTTTTACGAACACCACTTACCGACATTACTGGAATGCCTGCGCGCTGCCACAAAATGATGATACCTCTCAAAACTTCTTGTTTAAAAGCACCCAGCTTTCGAATTCTACCAGCGTTATGCCGAAGATGTAAAAAGAAATTAATAACATCACCCTTAGTTGGTAATTTAGTGTTGTTTAATTCACTGATAGTAAAAGACATTTTTTAGTTTATTTAAATTAATTCTTGACACGACACGATTAAATATTGATAATTCCAACAGATATTTCATGGATAATACAAAAATAAATAAACTATGAGAGTAATAACGGTACTACTTCCATTATTAGAGGATTTAAACTAACTCGAATTTACTTAATCTCCCGTTAACGTCTAACCGAAAGATGGATTGCCGGGTATAAAATTTTGTACGAAAAATTTAAAATCAATTTCAAATCAATTTAAAATCACATTTCCTAGGCTCGACAAAAAACATGAATTTTTTTCTTATAGATCTACCGGAATTATGGAAATATTTCATAAGAACAGCCTTAACTATTAGAACGGTTATATTGAGGTCAATGAATATTAAAGATGACCATTGGCCTCCTCGAGACAAAAACATCGATATATCGCACTGTGAGATCCGACAGTAAATACAGAAAATCTGACAAAAATACTCAAAAAGGTAACCCCTACATTCGGCAAAAAACATAAATTGCATTTTTTAACACTTCTGTTGGAACTATCGAAAAACTTCTTTAACAAAAGTTTAATGATTTTTTGCGGGCTTTAATTTTCTGACAATAGGGTGGTACATTAGGGTGGTAGAAACTGAGATCTGGTAGGTAAATACTAGAATGAGATATTTGAGGTTAATGACTATTAAATCAAAATATTGGCCTCCTCAAGACGAAAACATCGATATATCACACTTTGAGATAGGACTATAAATGTCGAAGATATAACGAAAAATGTGGTTTGGCGACCCCTACTTTCGGCAAAAAAAATTAAAAATTTTTTTTTCAAAACTGCCTTGCAACAATACTTTATATTCTGTGGTGTACGGCGAACTTTTTTTTTTCGAGACGCCCTAATGTACATGCTTTTTTATAGATTTCGCAATTAAACATAATTTTTTTATTTGAAATCAAGTCTCCCTTAACTGTTGCGAAAATCACAATCTCTCAGTTATTGTAAGATCATTTATTTTTATATTATTTTATTCTTAGAAAGTTATCAGCTACAACAGTTTAATCCACTTGAAATCGTTCTTAGTTTGTTTGCTGGGTTTTAGCAACAGTCTAAGCAAGTTATTGGGAAAAACAGCTGTAATTTTAATCTTCCAGCTGCCTGCTGCACACATTTTTTTGTGTGTGTTTTATTCTGCACTATTTGTTATTTTTTTTGCTTCTCTCTTACATTAAATTACAACAACAGTTGATAACTGTAACCCAAAGTAAGCAAACAATTATTTTACGAGGGCACGAGCTATGTAGTTGTTCGTAAAATGTTTGCTCTTTTATTGCTATTGGCTCGGCTGGGCTCTGAAAACATGTGTGAGAGTACAAGTTTTAACATAAATTAATTTTTGGGGCATGTTGTTGCTGCATTTATGTATGCTTAAAATTTTACTGTTGCAGAGTGTACTCAATAATAGAGAGTGTTCTAGGCTAACGGTATCTTTTGCTAACATTGGGTACGAGTGCTGTTATAGACTGAATAGCTGATTTCCTTTTGCAAAACCTTTGTTTTGAATGCTCTTCCGTCATGTTGAGGAATTGTAGTGTGTATTAAGCTTTCGCACTTAATTATCTAGCATCGGATATTACCTGTCGTATTTTTAAAAAAAATTATTTTGGTTTACACAAGCCAAAGTTAAATTTTGTAGAGCAATTTCTTTGTTAAATGATTTGTAAAACAAAATAAGTTTTTATGAATAAGACTTTAACAATTATACAGTTTATTTGCCAATTTAGTAATTTGCTCAAAAATATTTTTGTTTTTACTGTCTTTTTATTTTTTCAATCTATTTATTTAATTAAAGTAATATGACAAAAATGGGGTTACATGATGGGTTCAAGTGATGAGAATTAAAGTTCTTTTTAAGGAAATAATGCATAAGTTTTATATGAACATATGATTGGAGATCATATCTTTGTGTGGGAATTTAAATAAATTGCTTTTTATTATAATGAATAAGCCAAAACATATTTTTTATAAGTCGGTATTGAAAGAGTTCATGATTTGAAAGCTCTTTTTTTTAAAACATCGTGTGTAACGATATTTTCCGTAAACAAAAATTGGACACAAGTTATGTCATTCGATATTGATAAAGCAAATTTAATATTTCCGTATAAGTTAAATTGAAATATTTTCATAATTTATGGCATTTTCTTTTCTAGAAAAAAGAATTCAAACCTTGCACTTTTCATTGAAAATTTTCAATAAATGGGTTTTTGAAGTAGAGAAATGAAAATATGAAAAAAAATTTCTAGAAAAGAATGGTGCTAGTTAAATATACGGTCCTGATATTGCTCCGCCTCCACTCACCCCGCTGTCACGATATTTTACTTGAAAAATAGTTTTAATGCATTCATTCATGGTGTGCAAAATATTTGTTATAAGCGTATTAAATTCTCATTCAATTTTCTTTAGAGAACTTAAAAATAGTCATAATAAGTGAAAGCTGCTGGTCAGCAAAAGAAATGACACAAACCCGATTAAATTACATGGGTTCGATCATTGGTTTGCGTCAAAAACGAGCTGCTGAAAGAGTTCGATATAAGTCTAGAATAAAATTCGAAGTAGACTTGATTCGAACACATTCAGTAGCTCGTTTTTGACAAAAACCTATCACCAAACCAATTCAAATTACATGTGTTTGATGATTGTTTTGTATCAAAAATGAGTTCGACAGAAGTGTAGTTTGCACTTTGGCCCGCTATATCTTATACACAAACTACTATAATTATACCAGACTTGTATCAAAATCTTTCAGTAGCTCGTTTTTGACACAAACATATGATCAAACAGATTTAAATTACATGGGTTTGATCATTAGTTTGTTTAAAAAATTAGCTACTGAATGTGTTCGATACAAGTCTAAATAAAACTGAAAGAGTGTGATACAGTCCGAATTTATATGAAATATTAATGCAAACTTTGTTGGGATCAAGGAAGTTGTTCGTTATCTGCTACGATTTGTCATAAACGGTAGTCTTTATAACCGAATTTTAATGCATCTATAAGCTAAACCTTTTTCACAATACAATCACAAGTTTTGAGTACGATCGTAAGGCGTTATCAAATCGGTGTGAGCTGTGTATGAGTGTATTAGTGTACTCATACGAACAAAAAGTACTTAGCAGCTGCATGGAAATACACTCAACCGAATTTTAAAGCTTACCTTCAGGAGCAATGTTAATTTTAATAAAAATTGCTTGTGAAGTGTAATAGTGTTGCCATTGGAGATAATTTTGTTAAAAATATAAAATATAAAATAAATATAAGCTTTTAAATAAAAGATCATTTTTAATATCTAATATTTATTTAAAAAATATAAAGCATTCTTTTTAAATAATTTATAATATTATATTATAACATATCGTCATTACGTACTGTTGCCTTACACTGAAGCTGCTCCATGACAATTGGGTAACAATCTCGATCTCATGCCAATTATTATGGATGGAGCTTTTAATAAAAATTTTCCAGAACCGCAGTCGCAAGCTTGATAAAAATTTGTATTTGACGTTTTCCACTTGCATATGAGCAATTCTCCACAAACACCCACAACTAATAATACCAGTACTATAGATGCAGTTTTCCATAGATTTTTAAATACAGTAGAGTCAAAAATGTACATATCTTATTTTAGTTACCATAAGCCAATTTAAAAAAAAATATTCATTACTAGATGTTTACACATCTCCCCTGTGATCGAACGCACATTGTTTTTTTTTTGTTGCTAAAATTTCTGATTTATAATTTTAAAGTAAATATAGAATAACCTCTACTCATGCAATGTATTTTGCTAGAACTAGAATAATAGGTTTTGGAGTGGGAATATTTAGGAAAAGTGTCTTTGAGCATTCGATTTCAATTTAGCGACATACAAAAGGACAGAAAAATTTGCCATATACAAAGAGTATGGACAAAAGGATATGTAGCGCGTAGTGTAAATTCTATTCCTTGAATAACTCTTATTTAAATAAATTTATTTTTCTTACAGTTTTTTCTTTGACAATGTCAAGAATTTTCCATTTGAAAAATTGAAATGAAATTAATATTATTTTTGCTAAAATATGGATATTTATATAAATGAAATACTTTGTGTTAAGTTTCATAATATTTAACTTTTTGCAAAAACATGCAGCTAATCCTTTCAAAGAAAAGAAATTAATTATTAACCGCTTGTTATTCAAAATAATAATAATAAAAAATAATCATCTTAAATTTATGACTGTCATAAAATTTCATAATTTAGGTCATGCAAAAGTAATAAGAGAAAGAAAGAAAAATATCTTCAAGTAAGTATCCAAAAGCCTTTTTTTTTCTCATAATCCATTTCAGACGCGTAAGTGTCTTAATTGAAATGCTGTCATTAAATGGGTCTTACACTTCATTTGCAGGAATGACAATCAATTAAACTAATAACAATGCCTTTTAACACGCAGTTACACATTCAGACACACACACATACAAATAATTGTTTAATGCAACATTATGTGCTGATTAAGAGGAAACGTTTACATGCCAAACTATTTGAAATAATTGGGGAAAATTTTACAGTTTCCACCAAGCGACATCTGTGGTAATTTTTCTTATAAAAACTTTTACTTTACAAAGTTACAGAAGTTGTCATGGAACTTGTTGGCTGCAACATGCAACAAGAGAGAACATAGTATTTTTCAAGTTACTAAAAACTAAATGTAATGGAACTTGTTGGATGCAACAAGGGGGAACATGTTATTTTTCTAGCTACTTATATGTTAATATGTATAATAACAGTGTTATGTTAACTTTTACTTAACATACGCATTTTTGTAGATAAACTAATATGTATATACTCGTATATATGTACATCTGTACATATGATAGATAATGGAAATAATGAAATTGAGAGCCACATAGTTTTCGATACGTCATCTATTGTTGTATACCTAATTAAGGACCTAGATAAAGGATATGTAAAAAAACACAAGGGAAAAGAGAGAGTGACCCAATATGCGTACTTCTATATACTGTACAGCCATACATACATTTTTGTTCACATATGTACACACATATAGAGGCAACATAAATAATTAGAAGATAATATTGTTAAGGTTTTAGTATACAAAAATTTATTTTTTTATGTTAGTACAAGTTCTAAGAAACTATTGTTTATATAACAGAAATAAAATCTTTCAAATTATCACAAATATTTTTATCAGCCTTCTTTTAACATATGTATAGTACATACATATATTATGTATGAAATTGGGTTCTAGTTATCAAAAGTCTCTGCTTGTTACAAAACATAAAGTGTTCAAGTGTGTCACTCTTTTTAAGTAAATCTCATAAAATAAAAAGGATTCAATTACAAGTATTTGACAAATTCTCAAAAATGATAAAGTATTTTGTATATTTAAATACTTTAAAGGATTTAAATTTTTTTGTCTACAAAATGTTTATGAGTATGTGCATTTCAACACTTGAGACTAGATAAAATTATCCTTTTTTTGGCAGCTATATATTTGTTGTGATGAAATGCACTTCAAATTTAAACAAAATTGTCGGGCTCCAAATAGATAATAAAAGAAAAATAAATGTAAATTAGTCTAGAGTGGCAATAAAATATGTGATTGCGAACACACAACACATTGAGGAAATGTGCTTCCACATAAAACTACAAAAATTATGGCTCGATTATTGAAGGGCAACTAAACTATATTTGCGTTGTCAGTTGCCAACATTTTTCTAGTGTATGGAAACTAGCAAGTAACAGCTGTTAATTTCACATAATTTTATTGGCAACTACAAATTTTTATTTACTGCATAGTTTTGAAAGCAAAACGAGGGTAAAATTAAATTAAAAATATTAAATTAATTTAAATTAAATAAACTGCTCCTTCTTTAGGTGTAGGAAAATGTGATTTAAAGCTGAGAAAAGAAATTGTTAGCTTAAAGGTCATAAGTATTTCTAAGTGATTTGAAGTGTTCTTAACTCCCATTAGAGCATAGGATGCCAAAGTGTCCTTATTTTCACTGAACTAATTAAACTTTATTTTAAAGGGTCTGTCAGATAACTTTTTTTTTGAAAATCCTATAAGCAAAAACTGCTGAAGCTTCGACTGTGTGGCATGTAGCGCCATCCTGTTGAAACCAAACGCTGCCACTATCCTACTCTACAATTTTTGTGAACAAAAATTCGTTCAACATGGCGCAAAAACGATCGCCTTTGACTGTAACGGCCACTCCATGCTCATTGTCGCATTTTTTGTGCCCCAAATGCGACAATTTTGCTTGTGCCTAGATCAAAATGAGCTTCATTTGAAAATAAGATTTTTTTTTTTGGCAAAATCGGCATCTTCTGTAAGTCGATCGCAGGCCCACTTAGCGAATCAAAAACACATTGGCTGGTCAGCGGAAGAATAAAATTAATCATCTGTCAAATCAGGCATGAGCTAAGCTCTAGTTGAAAAAAAAGAACATTAGATGACGGACCCTTTAAATAGTTTTTTTTTAACACTTTTACTTAAAGAATTTCTCATAGGTAACTTAATTGCATTTCTTATATTCTGAAGCTTTATTTAAATTGCTTTTAGTTGCCAATCTGTAATAGCTAATCATATTTTGAAAACTGGAAAAAGTTGCCGTACATATTATTAATTTTAATTATAGTTCCGTTGCCAGTTGACGGTATAGTTAGAAATTGATTCCCATTCACTTGAGGCCATTAAAATTATATATTTGAACCTTGTTGTGTACATATCACTCGTTTACTCAAACAACGTCACAACTCAAAAAAAAAAAAAAAACTAATTTGTTTGGAAACGGCTTTGAAGTATTCAATTCACACACAGCGTAATGGAAAAAAATTTAGGTTGCTTTCAAGAGTTGAGTACACAAAATATTTGCATGACATTTTTACACAATATCAAGAACGATCAACGTAAAAATTAAATTTTTTGACATTTAAAGTTTTTTGAGTAAATGGGCAGTTAGTGAATAGTAGGAGTGCGCGCAGTTTTGTTCTTGAAAATTGAACTGAACTTAAAAGTAGTGAGTCTGGCTATTTTGGTACGCGGATTGATTCAGCAGCTATAGGTTTAAGCGCAGGAGCTAAAAATTTTGCTTTTAGTTTGAATGTGTGTGTGAGATAAATCGAACGTTGACGCTATCGTGGGAAAAGCCTTAAACGACAACACCACGCATTTTTTCTGATGTGCATTAGTGTCCCTTTGTATCAGCTGTTGTAGGAAAGTTTAAGAGATGAATGTATAAACACTGCTCACTGAACTACTCCTGCTTTAGAGGATCGCAATCTCAATGTAACATTAGAACGCCCTCCCTCGCCGGCATTGCATAGAAAAATCATCGGCAAAATAAAATAACCAATTAAATGACTACTACTACGATAATGCAATATGCCTCATTTACACCAGAGACAAAAAAGCAGAGTATGAAGAACAATAAGCTTTTCTCTGTCTCTTCTTTCATCACCTGTCTTCTCTATCACTATTTCTTTCCTAAAGAATAGTAATACATATTAGTAGTCAGTCATTGCCTGAGTATTACTTCTCTTAAAAAAAATTACCATCTATCTTATTTAAAAAATATGTATTTTTTCTCGAGCATATAGGGTTCCATATCACTGCCAATTTTTCTCTGGAATTTTTTGATTGTTGTTACGGCTGCATCAATTTTTAAGTTGAATATCTATTAATTTGTATCTATTCTTATTTAACTGCATAAGCATTATCAGCTGCCTCCTATCTTTTAACTTGGCAGCACTTAATTTAGCACAGCAAAAACAAGGTTGCATTTCATAAAAACCCCTGAAATATTTAATCTGTATGTAATTCGATTGAGAAAAATTCGGCTTGCTCTATTAAATATAAAGTTAAAAAAAACCTCTTACGAGCCATCAAAAAATTTTACAATCATGCTTGTCAAACCGTTTGTGTAGTCTAGTTTGCCTTTTTCATAATATTTTCTCCTATTTAGCACTCTTATACACTCACAATATACTTTGTTAGTAGAAACATTCAAATAAATTGTATGTTGTGTGTATTCAAGCGTATGCTTTAGGAACTAAAAATAAAAACCACTTAAAATAAACAATACAATAAAGTGCTTAAGCCTGTAATGGGAATCTCTGTTTTGGCACCTAAATATGGATTAGTGTGGTGTTAAATTTATCGTAAAACTATTTTATGACATTACGTTTTGCTCTACATATTATCAATGTCTTCTAACATTCCCGCTTATGTAAGCCATTCATCCTTTAAATAAACACACAAATTCTTAAGCAACCAATAAAGAGTGAAATTGTTTTCTTTTGTATTATTTTCTTATGATTGCTTGTGCTTCATTGTATCGTTTCCTTTTTTATTTGCTGTAGGCTGAAAGTAGCTGCTGCTGTTTTTTTTCTTCTTCTTATTCATCTTATTCTGCTCTAATGTGCTTAAAGATTACTTATCCCATATTCTTGATGGATTGTAATAGTAAAAACACACTCGAAAGTACTTTTGGTATTGTTTGAAGAAATCTTACTAGAAATCTTGATAAGAATCCAAATGTTTTGATTGTTTAATTTAAAAACCATCATCAACATCATCACAATCACAATCACCACCAGCACCACCACCAGCAGCACCATCGTCATGCATGCTGCCTGGTTTGTCATTGATGTTTGTTTGGGTTTTTTGTTAAGCAGACATTTTGGGACAGGGAAATTGATTTTCAGGCGGAGGGGTTAAACAAACAAATGCCACAATTTCATTGGCAGTGTATCACATTTTAATGTTTAACAAAAAAATAAAATAAAAATATACGAGTATATTTTAATTTAGGACCTTTTTGTAACTAAACGTTTTGACAGATTTTCATGTACATTTATAGTTTTGTATAAATATTTGAGGATTATGTTAATGGTTTCAAATGACAATAAATAATGGTTATATTGTATTATGAGTGAAATGTGCAATATCAATTTGTTGAAAGCATGTGATATGCATATTGACAATATTTTGTATAACTTTTCTTAGGAATAAAATATTTTGTTTAACATAATGTACTGTAGCTTTTTGTTATCAGGGACTTAAGCCACTGGCCTTCAAAGATTTCCCATTACAGATATCTTAAATAAAGTCCTTTTATATACTGGAGTATTTAATTCAATCTTAAAACAAGACACTTGAGTTAAACTTAAATTGTTAACACATTTGCCTGCTTCATCTGTTCACATTTAACTGAGTGATGTTATGGTCTTACTCATATTTCCACATAATTGACGTTATCGATCTGATAATACTTAAAACTAACAGCTGTTAAAATTTTATAGCTTAATTATGTTTTTATTCCTCTTTACTTTCATTCGTGTTCAATCGACTATTTTATTAATAAGTATGTATGTATGTATGTATAGACTTGTATACATTTAGAAAACAAGAGCCAACATAAAAAAATTCCAACAATTGCTGCTAAAATTTAAAGCAGTGGCTAAAAAAAATACATACTCGTACATATATATTTAAGCCCTATTAACTCACTAAACCAGCAGCTAAAAAGAAAATTAAAATAAAAACCGGTTTGGAGCATAAATAACCTGTAAAACATCATTAGATTCCGGTGCAACTCAAACTACAAAAAACCATGACCAAAATGTAAAGAGAATAGAAATAAAAAATAAAACCAACTCACACCAATTGACAGTCACCGAAATTGAAGGATATTAAAGCAAACATGTGTGACATAATATCAAAGGACTGCAGGATACCCAGAGAAAGAGAAACACTAGCAATGAAGACTTACCAAAAGGACGAGTATCAACAGCAGTCACATCAACTTCACCAGCAACTGTTTATAAACACCAATTTTAATTTTTTTAATTTATTTTTTTCAATTTAACATCTTCCGTCCAAAATTGTTTTTATTTTTTTATTCTTTCATTTTTAAGTTCATATTTTTCAAAAAGGATGCTTCTACACTCCCAATGATAATATTTTTGTAGTGGAGTAAATATGGTTTTGTTAGATCGTCCGGTTTTCTACTGCAAGAGCTGAGTGGTGTTTTTTGTTTCTTGCTCATCTTTTTGTTTTGCATTTTTTCTTTTGTACTTAATTTTTTTTTGTATGAAAAAACAAGTATTTAATATATATGTATATAAAGTTATATACACTACGTAGATTAAAAGCAGGACCGGTGTGTAATATTGTTTATGATAAAATGGAAAATTTGACATAAATGAAATTTTGTTGACAGCATCCCAGTGAAAAAAAATGGAAGTCATTCTAGCGGAAGTACATTTTCATTGCTTCCAAAAAATCGATATTTTTAATTTGCCGAGAGTGAGCAAAAAACCATGCAGAAGCTTATTTTAGTCACACAAAACCTTGTAACTCCTCCATAGTGTTAGAAAATACTCGCCAGAATTTAAAAAAAAATTATTTTTTTTAAAGAAATTTATGAATTATTTTTAGTCTAAAATTTAAAAGTTATTTGCTTAAATTTACATGAAAACACTGTTTCGGGCTTACATTCGTATAAAAGAAAACGAATTGTTAAAAAAGGCAACTGTTTACCCTTTTTCCTCGATAAAAATATTATCATAGAACACAAAAAAGGGAATTTTTCTTAATATCGCTTCCAATTCAGTGACCAGGCATCGAAAAAGAGAACTTCTTGAAATGACAACCCTATGTAAAAATCATTAGATCGGATCGAAATTTGCACTACTTCCGCATCGTAAACTCTACATTTACATGACTTTTTTGGAGTCTCTTTTTTTACTGGGACATGATGTGCAGTTATTTGATAATGCTTAAAAATTCTTAGTATTGATTTCATATTTTCCGGTATTTCATAAAATTATTATAAATGATGAAGTGCGCGGCTGCACAGAAAAATATCGGCATTTCCCTTTCTGTAGGGTCTGTTTTAATTTTCTTGCACTTCTTTAGAAACTCACATTAATTAGTATAAATATTTCATTCAACAAGAATTGAAATTACTGAACTTAAGCCCGATTAAGAATTTATTTCTGATTGAAAAAAAATATTTTCGTTAGTTACTTTTTTATGCCAAAACAAATTAAATTTTCCAACCCTGGAATAATTTTTTTCCTTTTTATGCTGTTCAATACCAATAAAATTTCTTCAAATATCTTAAATAATAATAAAATTATTATATATTATAATAATATTATATAATAATAAAACTTTCCAACCCTTGAACCATCTCTTTGATTTTAAAAATTTTCAAACCCAATATATATTTATTTTTGAATTATACAATATGCTTAGGTAAAAAAAAATTTTTAAGTTACTTTTTTAAACCACAAAAAGTTTAAATTTTTCAACCTTGGAATGATCTCTTTGTCTAGGATTTATTTTCAATATCAATAAAATTTCTCCAAAAATCCAACTGATAGAAAAAAAAAATAAAAATTATTTCTAGCCCAAAATAAGTTTAAATTTTCGATCCCTGGAACCGGATTTTGCTGATTTTTAATACCCATTTATTTAGGACTATTTCTGGGACATAAGTCAGGGACCGTGGCGTATAGTTTTTCTGGAAGCTTCGAAACACTGTTTTTCGACCGACCCTCAGAACTTCGGATAAACAAATATTATTAATATTTTTTATATAAAGGGTGCCCCAACAAGAACGCAAGATTTAAATTTGGCGCCATTCGAAATGTCATTGTTTGACATCTAAAGAATTATTATTGTTTGCTAGTAGCAGGTATGAGTTTACTAAAAATGGAGCGCTACAAGAATGAACAACGCATTCTCATTGTGAAATGGTTTTGCGGTTTCAGTTCGCAGCAAATTTCGATAAATTTGGGGTCACAATAATGCTCCAAAAAAAAATACACTGTAAAGAGATTAATGGATAAATTTGCCGAATCTGGATCTGTTGGTGATGTAAAGACAACAACGCGCCTTCCACCAGGTCGATCGACCGAAAACGTCGCAGCTGTACGTGATGATGTCGCTCAAACTCCATCCACCTCAATTCGACACCGAGCTCGGCAAATTGGTGTCTCCAAATCCACTATGCAGCGAATTTTGACGAAAGATTTGTATCTTCATGCATGCAAAGTTCAATTGACTCAGGAACTGCACCCAGCTGACCATGGACAGCGAAGGTAGTTCATTAATTGGGTATAGGAGAGACAACATGAAAATGTTGATTTTGCCAAAGACCAGAATTGGCCGCCTAGATTGTGCGATTTAACAATACTAGACTTTTTTTCTTTGGGGTTTTTTGAAGTCGGTGGCTTACGCGAATAAGCCGACGACGACCCAAGCCTTAAAAGAGGAAATTCAAAGCTGCATTAATGAAATACCGCAGCATTTATGTAAGATTTATGTAAAAAGGTCATTGCAAATTTCATTAAAAGATCGCATGGGTGCCTGCAAAGCCACGGCGGCCATCTGCCCGATATGTTGTTCCACACATAACCTCATTCTGTCTACTTTACAATATACTAAAGTTTCACGAGTTTTTTTTAAATATCTGTGTTTTATTTAATATTTAAATCCTGCGTTCTTGTTGGGACACCCTTTGTAAGTAAATAAAATATACAAAATAAAGTTGTTAGCAGATTTTTAAGACGGCACCAACAGCACACAGATGAATAATTATTTGTTAGAAATAGTAATAGAAAAATTAAATTTTTAAAGCGGGTTGTTTTCATTGCTTTTATTAAACGTGGTGACTATCAATTAGCTTAGTTTTAGGTATTAAATGCTTGAAATATGTTCATGATGACGGCCAATTTTATATTTTTATATGGCTAAATATGAGAGATCTACAATTTTTCAGCCAATTGTGTATTTTCATATAAACTTACATATATTTGATGAACATCTTCTTAATTTATGTAAAACATTTAATCTTTAAAAATTCCTTCCAATAAGAAAATTTTGTCTGTAACAAATTAAACATTTTATTTTAAGGTTTTTCGAATCTTCAATGTTTGATAAGGCAGCTGAGCGCAACTAAATTAGGAAATTTCAGCTTCATAAAATAACACAGAAGGAAATAACTGTTGGAAAATACAAGGAAGAAATCTCGTGCATTTTCCTAGTAAATATATATTTTTTGGAATCATTTATTTTTTTGGAAGAAATTATTTTCCCTTAAACTATTTTTTACAATACAGTCAAATTATTGAAGGAAGGATCGAAATATATGAATTAAAATATTTCGTGATTTCATGTAGACTTGGAGAACCCGAAAAAAAATCATAAACTGATGTTTAGTTTTGTTCGCCAGCTCCTCATGCAATTTTTTTTCAAGACAAAAATTGGCGATTTATTCAATTTTAATTTGGGTTTACATTACTTTTTAAAGATATAAATGGCTTAGTATGAGAAAGGCGTAACTCTAATTTTTGAGGAGAAGGAGTCAATTTTTAGGGTTCCGTACAACAAAGGTGAAAAAGGAACCCCATTGTTTTCGCCACGCTGCCCGTCTGTCTGTCACACGGTATTTCCTCAGGAAGCGTAAGAACTACGGAACTGAAATTTAAACAGAGTATGTAGAACCTTGGTCGCTACAACAACAAATACATGAGAATTAAAAATTAAAGGGTGTTCCAAAACGAGCAACGGAAAACGCTAAAATCCCATGTATATTGACACTTGAAATTTGTAAAATTAGTGTAATTTTGTATAAACTACAACAATTAAACTAAAATTTTAAAAAATTTAAATTAAAGGGTGGTCCATCAGTTAATGCAATTTTGACTATGTAATTTTGACAACTTGCTATATCTTGGAAACCGTAAGAGGTAAACTCTTGAAATTTTCAAAAACGGTAAAACTGAAAAATCTGAAAATTATAAAACCGCCAAACCAAAAAAAAAACGCCAAAAATTCAAAAAAATCGCCAAGATTAAAAAAAATTTCTAACACTAAAATAAGTCGCAAAATTCGAAAAAATCGTCCAAATGAAAAAAATCGCCAAAGTGAAAAAAGCGCCAAAAACCGAAAAAATCGCCAAACGCGATAAAGGTTCCAGTAACAAAATAATAGTTAATATGAAAAAATAGCCAAAATTAAAATAATCGCCAAAATTAAAAAAATTGTCAAATGGAAAAATCGTCAAAAACCGAAAAAATCGCCAAAATGAGAAAAAAGTGTCAAAACTACAAAAAAGCACCTAAATCAGTAAATTCGCCAAAATGAAGAAACGCCAAAAACCAAAAATCGCCAAAATAAAAAAAATCGCCAAAAAGAAAAAATCGCCAAAAAACAAAAAAAAACGCCAAAAACCGAAAAAAATCGCTAAAACGAGAAAAAAAATATCAAAACTAAACAAGTGGCCAAAATGGAAAAAAATATCCAAAACCGAAAAAATCGCCAAAAAAAAAAATCACCAAAAATTAAAAAAATCGCCAAAATAAAAAATCATAAAAAATAAAAAGACGACAAAAACTAAAATTTTTCTCTAAGGAATCTACTATAAAATTTTAACATTGTTTGTATATACTTATAGCTGTGACAAAATGGAAATAGTGCTTTAGTCGCTTCATCGTTAGTGTCACCTCTGTAATCTCCATATACAAAAGAAGCTCTGACAAAAAATTTCTCTTATTTTGTGCTATTTTTCAGGAAGTTATAGCACAATAAATTGGTGCTTATCTTTTTGGGACTTATAATCTCATACGGAATACTAGCTCAATTTAGCTTATACTTTGATATTATATCAAATAGAATTTATTAATTAAAGTCTATAGAACGATGTTTTTCTAAAAAAAATATCAAGTGAATACTGAATTTCCAAATTTAACTGCAAAAGAAGTAAATTTCTGAAAATCGACTTCGAAGGTTTAAAACTGCTCTTCTGCAAAACAGTAAAATGTGACTTAAGCAGTTTTTCCTTACTGCCACAGATATGCATACATACATATGCATTTCTTATATTAAGCCGTCGATATGTACATTTTGTTTTTAAATTAAAAACCAGCCTTAGTTCAATTTATTGAACTGCTACTATATATGACGTTTTGAATTTATATGCAACAAAAACTTTGTCTTAACATATGTTTTGAATTTTTTGCCATACATTTGGCATTACTAGAGCATATTTGCTTAGTTGGTCTCATTAACCTCAGTAATATATATTTTTTTAACTGGAGTAAGCATGTGAAAAATATTTAATGCACGAGTATGTTTGTCATGTTGATCATATTATGTTTTTGTTTTGGTCTGCCTGTCTGGTGGCGTGTCTCAGGGTAAGACATCTGGTATGGTGGAGTTATGGTTTATGTTGTTTCACTGCCAGCCTGCCTGCATGTTCACAAGTCATATTGTTGTTACTGCTGATTTTTTTTACATACGTACACATTTCTTTGTCGTTACTCATTTTATTTCAATTTCGTTGTTTTTTTATATATGTACATATATAATTACACACATGCATATATGTACATACAGAAATGTATATTTTTTACATTCATATTTTGTTTAATTTTTGTTTTTTTGTTTTTTTTTTGTTGCCTTAAAAACATACTAAATGCCTGGAAACAAACCCTCAACTCTCCGGAGTGTTAATGGTAATCTAAAGACGTAACATTATGTGAATGAATCCGTTATGTGCAAATTTTATGGTTTCAAAATAATTTTCAACATTATTTTGTATTATTTTCGTTGTTGTGTGTGTGTTTTTTTTTTAATTTTATATTATTTCCTTATAAAGTTTCTGCACATAAGTACATTTGATAGCTACGTTTGAAAAATGTTGGAGTGTGTGGCGCTAACAGCAACATTTTGGCACGGAGATCTTTAAATTAATTCAGAGAAAATAATAAATAAAAAATAATATTTTTGACCCTGTTAAAGCAAACTTTGCCTCTGCCATATATGTACGTACGAGGTTAGAACGAAATAAGTTGTCCTCTAATTTGGAGCACTTTATATTTCACGGACTTTGTTTTTGAGCAAATCCCCTTAGCATGTGTTGACATTAATTGCATTTGTGAAATTTAGGCAGAGTTTTACCGTGATTATAAATTTATTTTTTATATAGAAAATATTAATTATTTGTTGTTTTCTTGTTTCAAATATTACTTTGAAACTATTATAGGAAATAAAAATGAATAACTACATTTATTTTCAATCCAATTCTCATCATTAACTCAAATTTCTCAAACTTTGGTTTACTTTTGGAATTTATTCTTGCAGTACTTATATAAGTAATGGCTTGCTTATTGGTTGAAATATACTGAAGGACTTTTTTTCATAAGTTCTATAAATTTGGACATTAATCCAATGAAAAACTTCATTAAAATTCAACTAACGTCACGCTTCGTTGGATTAATGAAACCACTTTCATTAAAATTATTTTAATGAAAACTACGTCAAATGTATTAAACAGCATCATCAGTGCAATGAAAGAACTTTATCGAAACAACGAAATAATTTCATTAAAACGACGAAATAATTTCATTAAAACCACGAAATAGTTTCATTAAATAACGAGATAATATCCAACGAAATAATTTCATTAAAATAATGAGAAAATTTCTTTAAAACAATGATATAACTTCACAAAAACAATGAAAAACTTTATTATAGCAACAAAATAACTTAACTGAACTATGTGTAAATAGGTATATAAAGAGTACAAGAGCAATTATGCATAACTACATCTGATGCAAGCTTTTGGCTGACAACTGTTGAAATATATTTAATTTATCAGATTTTCATGATCACAATGAATTTTTCATTGGGACAACGAAAACATTTCATAGCTATAATGAAATTCTAAATTGCTGTATATTTTATTTTATTTTTTAGTTTTAAAGAATTTAATCTTTAACTTAATTGCTTTAAGGTATGTGCTTATCCATATGTGTTTATTTTAAGCAACAACTGTAAATGCTTCTTAAATATAAAGGGGTTTCTTAATAATTAGAAAATATTGTTGCCATAAATCCAATGAAATATGCTTACGAAACTAGAATACCCACGAAGCAATTCCAATGAAAATCTTTCACAATATTCGTGAAATTTTCATTAGGTTTGTGAAATTATCATCAGATTTGTGAAAAAAATCTAATGAAATTGTTTCGTTTGATTTATGAAGCAAAATTCTTTCGGTGTAGTGAACGAGAGAATAAAAAGAATTTTTTTAACTAAATGTGAATTTTTCCCCCTTATGTTTTGCCCCTTTCTCCAACAAGAATCATCATATAAACTGGGACTTGCTCAAATTGTTTCCCTCGTAATCTGCAATCTGCATCGAAAGAAAGTACAAGTGTTTCTCACACACCAGCTTGTCCATCATTACAAGAAAACAAGTACATTTGTAAGTAGCAACAGTTGTTAATGACTTAACGTTGCTGTAGTATTTTTCTTGTACATAAAATTTTCTCTCCCAAAAACATGAAATTCGTTTCGCACAATTATAGATACATACATATGTATGTATGAATATATGTGCATATATTATGGATAACAGGCACGTACCTCTGAATAAATGCGTACAAAAGAAATATGTTTGTTAGTTATGAACGCACTGAGTCTGCCTCAATAAGCGCTGTTGCAGGAAAAAGAAATTAAAAATTAAAGAAACTCATTGCTGGAAAATGTCGATTACACACAAGAATCGTAAATTCAATATGAATTTGAAACAAAGAATTCTTTTTTTTAAGTCTATAAAATTTTTCATGTGAAGAACAGATATTTATGGCTTAATTAATTGGAGTAAAAGTACGTTCGATTGAATTTGGAACATTTGTAAAGTTTTAAAATCCTGCACCATAAAGGGTATATATAGGTTTGTTATTTTGTTTTTAAATGCCTTAACATGGATATGAGAACCCACAAAGTATGTTTATATTTTTCGAATCCTCGTGAGTAGGGAAGTCGAATAAGCGAGGTTCGAAAAAGAATGCAAAAGTACTAGTTACTACTAAGCAAATTTTAATTTTGTTTTTAATGTAAAGTTTGATTTCCATTGAAAAAAAATCATGATGCCAGGTTTGGAAAATTAAAACTTTTTTACTATATAAAAGCAACTATATAAAGCAAATATTTATTTTTTTTGTTTTTAATTGAAACTATTTTATATTTTATTAAGAATTTAATTGGCATTGAAAAAATAAAAATAAAAAATAAAAATTATAGTTCCAGAGCTGGACAATTTATTTATTTTTTAATTACTTTTTTTATAAAAGCGAAGCTATTGTTTTTCTCTATTAATGTAATTATAATTTTTTTCTTTATAAACTTATCGATTTTGCTATCCAGCAATATATTTCTAACACGGTGACGGTGACAGTGGCGGGAAATTTTATTTCACGTAATCGCATATAAAACTTAAAATTCTTGCGGGTGGATAATAAATTAACGCTGATAGCATTTGTAAAGGTGATAAGTCTGAGCAGAAGCTTACAAGTGAAACTCTTATTTGCAATCGACCAAATAATCTTTTATTTATATTTTAAACACTTTAACGTAGATTATTATTTTTTTATTTTTTTAAATAACCGGCTTAAAATGAGAACACATAAAAAGCACCTGATGCCAGATATTATAAAAGAGACGTAACACAAGTGGTTTAAAGACAAAACAATGTGCACCTTTTTTATTTTAAAGCAGCATGTGCTCTTGCTCGTGCTTATGCTTTTGTTTAAGGAACGGTTGATTGCTTATGTTGTCTGCTGCTGTTTAAAACGCTATTAAGCGACCCTTGGCTTGAAATTTTGTTGGAAGAAAAAAAATTTATTAATATAATTGTGTGCGTAAATATATATTTTCATACCCACTCAAAATTGATATTGAATGCATGTGGCTGGCTCGTGTATATTGACAGCATATCTTAAATGACATGTTCAAAGCAATATAAATTTGACAAGGCTGAGTAAGATTATTGTCGCAAGTATTTAAGTGATTAGAAATAGCAATTTAAGAAGATTAGGAGATTTAATAAATGCAAAGATAATTTTATATTCATATTTGAATAAAATTAAAATTATATCTGTTATAAGAAAATGTCTTTGGACTTAGGATTTATAAACTTCTTATAAGATTTCTCAACGGAACGACATCTGTGCTTGTTTTCTATGGACAATGAAATATTAGGTTTGTTCATTTACTTTCCCAACAGAAACTAGCAACGAGAGAGTAAGGCAGAAATTTACAAAATTACTCTCGCAAATATAAAAAGTAAATGAACGCTTTACTTGTAAAATCTTCCCCGAAAATTTTATTTATATCAGAACCATGGATGGAAACAATGATACATAGTACCTTTTCTGGTGTATTTTCTTTGATAATATTTTAAATTTAAATTTTGTTAGCAATTGTTATTTAATATGAAATTCTTTACACAGTTTCACGTATTTTTACTATATTTATTTTTCATAATTTTTTTTTAATTTTATTTATTAACAAATATAAAAAAATGCCACTTTCCATCTCTGATCATATATGAGGAACAAACAAAATTATTTTCCATTAAAATTTAATTTATAAGGCTTAATGAAATAAAAAAAATAAATTAAGAAAACATGATTTTTTTTAACAAATAAATGCACATTTATCAGTTTTCCTTTTTCAGATATTTATGAAATAATTAATTTGACAACAAAACACAAAACAGGTGGTTGGATAATTCTTGCAAGTAAAAATTTTAATAGTAATAATTTGCAGTAATTTTATGTCTCTAAACTTTTGTCTCTCTTTTGACGTTCTCTCATTGAAATCTTTTTGAGTTAATGAACACTTTCCAATAACAATTGTTACAAATCCTTAATAATTTTTCGTAAATGAACAAACCTTTTATTAATAAAATGTCTAAAATCTATGAAAAATATAAATTATATTTGAATTATTTTTTATGGAAATGTAAAGATAATTTTGTGTATTTTGTTAGAATTACACTTTCCAAAGAAATAATATACAATGACCGTTTTTTTGAAGCCTCGTGAATTTAAATATTTCCACATTAATGTTTTTGTTCTTAATGTCGTTTGTAGATTTTGATTAATAGATTTCTTTGGCGTTTTTCACTTATACAATTTCCTCAGATTCAAAAGCTTTTTTGTCCTTACACTTCCCCTCAATGAGCAATTATATTGAGGACAGCAGTTTCGATATGAAAACAATCGATTACATACTTCCAAATTATTATTCAATTATTGTATTGAGTACAATGATTAAGCTATGTAATACTTAAATAAATAGAAAAAGTGTGTGAGTGTGTGTCAAATAAGTAACTGTTATGCTTTGTAATAAAATTATTAGGTTTCTGCCTTCCTTCTATTTTGCTATTGTTGTTGTAAATATAACAAGCGTATCTAAATTTGACAGCTGTATTAAAATAATTACAGCTATTCCTAAAATTTTACATGCAAAAATTTGTCCTTTAGATTGTCCTTATCCCTGCTTTGTGTAAACATTCGTATTCATAAGTTTTTTTTATATTATTTTTTACTTCAATTTATTACTTTATTAAAGACTTTGAATGATGGTTGGCTGTGCAGTTCACGAATATTCATTATCATTGCTTTTTAATTGCCTTTCAGTTATTTGCCAGTCACGATTGTTGTGGCTTGGTCCGGTATTCGTATATGCTCTTTTAATGAATAATCAATCAAAACCATTTGGCTGATAGTGGACAATAAAGTTCGAGATATTTGTCAAACCGAAGAGTAGTAATTAATTGAAACTATTATTGATGGATTGGTGTTGGCGTTTGGATAATGAAACTTAAATTAGTTTTTATGTTTTATTTTGATAACACAATAATATCAAAAACATTTTTTGAAGGTATTTAAAATGTATGCAAGTCTTGCTTTATATCTTAAATAAATTTAGTGAAATAAAAGTTTTAAAATGAACAATTGAAAAAGTTGCATCAGGCAATAAATATCTTCTACTATTGGCTATCTTGTTTAGGAAAAGGAAAGTGATAGAGAAACCAGGTAGTAAAAAAAGAGAAAGTGGAAAGCTTCATTTTTTTGCAACTCAGCTTTTTTGCACGTTTATTTTTTAATAATGCAATGATGCAGCGCCTCTGGTGTCAATGAGCTATATTAAATTTTTAAGTTGCGTTAAGTATCCATTTTATTGGTTGTTTTACTTCGCCCATGATTCTGGTACACAATACTGTCTGCTGAAGTCGGTATTGCTCAGTGACCAGTAACAATGCCTTCATTACTTGAACTTTCCTACAACAACTAATAAGAAGAAACACTAATGTATATCAGAAAAAATGGGTGGTGTTGACATTTTAATGATGATCTCGAACACAGTACCTTCGGTTTTGAAGTCAACGTGCAGCCAGCCTGTTAACGACGCTGCAACGTATTTTCTTTCTTTTCGGTCAATTATTTAATAATAGAAGAAAGAATATCGAGCCAAAAGTATAACATTAGTTTCTTCTCAAGTGGTGAGTAGTTTATGAAAATTATTTCTGTAATAAAAACTAAAAATGAAAATTTTTCTATATATAACTGCCTGAACACTAAAGCTGGATAGGACAAAAGTTAATATAATAAAAAAAATTAAAGAAATTTACTTTTTAATGACAGTCCCTTTAGTTAAAACTGCAAAAAATGGTATTTCATATTTTTCGTTACAAAATTACTAAATGCCACGTCATCCACCCTTCCTTCATTTTTTTTGAACTGCATAAAAAAGTAATATTTTTTACTAACAATTTTTTTTTATTCCATACGAACGAAAAAAACAAAATTAAATAAAAATAAGTAAAATATTACGTATATATTTCACTTTCAATTTTTATTAAATTTAACACGCGAACGCCAGCCATGTCCATTTTAATGCTTTTTAAAGCAACTTCTGCAACAGCAGCATTCATTACGTTCATACGCGTACTAAAGTTTGCATTTGTCACGCAATTAAAACAACTTAAACAGAGGACTTAATGTACGGCGCAACCTGCAGTTGTTTAATAAAAACAATATAACTGACGAGGGTACTAAATTATATATTTACTGGATTTTATTCTTTCTTGAGAAACCAATTTGATACATACATATTACAAAATGTCCCACAGATGTTAGGAAAAAAAATTATGGGATAAAATTTCAAGTAAACCCTTAAACAAATTGCAAACCTGTTCACATGTGACATTATTATGGTTTTAAGTAGGGAAAGAAGGTGCATTAAATTTTTTTTAAAAATAATAATTTTTTGTGTGGCTTCTTCAAATCTAAACAATTTACTAAAGAAGCTTTTTCAAAGGAGTGGCGAAATATCCAAATATAAAAATTTAGTTACAGAATCAAGGGATCTTAATTTGAAGAAAATTATATGAAAAGAGGTAAAAAAATTAGAAGAATTATTAAAAAAATATATATACAAACAAAAAACTGTAAACAAATTTTAAAAATAATTTTGAAAATCGGTTAACAAATGAAAGTGGTGTGTTTAATTGAAGTGGGGTGTCCATTTTCTATAAAAAAAAGTATAAGACCAAAATGCATGCAATCTCTTTCAAGTAAAAAGACAGAGTTCTGCATAACAGGACCGAGTTTCTCCCAAAAAAAAAATATAGATTCAAACTAAAATCAAATCCTTTCGAATTTCGAAAAGAAAAATTATGTCTCAAAATAGATAAATAAATTGGTTCACAAATGACAATGTTATGCATGGGCGGAGTGAATTTTGCTCTCTGATTTTTGAGAAATAAAATTATGAAACCAATCTGCAGCAAATCTTTTCAGACCAAATAAAATAATTTTTTAAATCGGTTCAAAAATGACAGAGTTATGCATAAGGGGAGTTAGTTTCCCCTTAAAAAAACTAAATAAAAATATGGGCTTAATCTACAAGCAAACCCTTTGGATTTTCGAAAACAAATTATATATCCACAATACAGGCAAACCCTTTAATTTTTTTATTTTTATTCACAAATGACAGAGTTATGTTTGGGGGGAACAAATTTCCCCCCTCCGATTTATGAAAAATTAAATTATCAAACCAAACTACAGCAAACTCTTTCACACAATAAAATATAATTTTGAAAATCGGTTCACAAATGACAGATTTATACATAAGGGGAGCTAATTCCCCCTCTGACTTTTGAAAAATAGAATAATGGAACCAAACCGAAGGTAAATTTTTTCACGCAAAAAAATTATTTTGAAAATCGGTTCACAAATGACAGAGTTATGCCTAAAAGGAGCAAATGCCACCCTCGAAGTTCGAAAAATAAAATTATGCAACCAAATGCAAGAAAATTCTTTCAGACAAAAAAAAATTATTTTGAAAATCGGTTCACAAATGACAGAGATACGCATAAGGGGAGCGAATTTCCCCATCTGATTTCCCAAAAAAAATTTTTTTTGAGGAAATAGGTTTTGGCCCATGAAATTTTATTCTTAAACAACTTGCAGTGTCCATTTTGTGCCATAAGTTGCTTTAATATTGCTGATAGTCATAAGGTGAAAAAGTAAAAGTCAGAGAACGCATCCTTGTCTAATACCGATATTAGTGCAAAAATGTTTCTTTCGGTTACCCGGCCCTTTAGTAAAATCGGATTTTACACTTCACCGTACATGTGCTTGACAAGGTTTTATAATTTTGGAAGATATTCTCTGCATTACTCGAACTTGCTACAAAGAGGGGAGATATGATCGGATGTGTATTCTCTAAATCCTATATAGTTAATTTAGTGGGCTGTTAAGCAAGACATCAATGTACCCATAAAAATATATATAAACTTCGTGTTTACCATTCCCTAGAGGATGTAGCTGCATTTAAAAATAGTGTCTGGATTAAATAAAGAAGCGACAGACAATTCCCGGTTAAGTCAATTCATTTATGTTTTAGTTTACTTTTTTTCATCATTTTAATATTTCAAAATTCAGTGACATTCAGCATAAATGTTAAACACCAGTAAAAAAACTAAAATTAATGCCAAAGAGCACTGACCGCTGGTTAATATTCCGTTTCATGGAAAAAGGAATTACATATATGGAGAAGAAAAATTTAAAATTGTATGTAATTGAATGTAAGGTTAAAACAAAAAAATTAGTCATCTTAATAATATTAATAAATTTCTCGAAAAAGGAGGGTGGTGTTTGGCTACTCATGTCACAGTGTAGTTACAGTTGCCTTTCAGTGTTCATTTATAAAACTCGTATGAATAATTTTTGCTCAATTAATAATTTTCAAGGGAGAAATATTTGCCAGGGCAATAATTTTAAAGTATTTTTATTCTTAAAATGACAGAGGGAAAGTTGTAAGAATTGCAATATACATATGGGCAATTCCAGAAAAAGGTCAACCAAAAAAAATTTTTTTTTCCTAAGCTTTGGTTCTGTTTGAAAGTTCTCTAATTTAAAAATTTAAACCAGTTGTAATATTTGAAAGTTTTTTAACGAAATATACTGTAAAAAAACAATTTCGCTGAATTTTGTATAGTTCTATAAGTCAGTGATCAGCAATGAATCGTTTTTTTTTTGCTATTCATACTGACTCATGAAATTTTAAATATAAGTGACTAGACATCATTTAAACTCAACTACTCTGATTTAAGCATACTCACGATGACTTTGGTTTATAAGTATAGGTTGAAATAAATATAAATTCGACGTCGATATCATATTCATACCACACTCACACTCATAAATCAGCTCAGTTTGATTTCTAATTTCAGGAAAATACTTATACTACCCACATTGATTCAGCTCACTTAACTCATGCATTTATGTTTTTTTAAATGTTTAACCATTAAACAGTTTGCATGTAGTATACAATAGTAGTAAATAGGGTTATTTTTCAATTTCTGCACGAAAAAAGCAGCAGAGAAACACATAACCTCATAATGTGAACTTTAATGTTCGTATGCAAAGTTCGCATTGTGAATCATACTTATTTTGCATTGTCGAGACAATTGTCAACAACTTCATAATTTTAGCTAAGTATGAGTTCAGTGCACACTTCAATCTTTCGAATGAATCTGATTCATAGACAATATTGCAATAAGTATGAGTACACATAAGTACAAGAAATTGTAAGTCATGATGTAACTCTACTCATTTTACTCATTGCTGTGCTGTACTACATATAAAAGCATACAAATAACTTATATTTTTTTCGCGTGGATTTCTCGCTGACACTTGCTTATATATTATTGATATAACCCAGTATTTTTTTCTTAAATATACTGATCCTTCATTGCTTTAAAATAATTAAGATATATATTGGATCTTTCCATTCCTTTCTTGTTTGTTGCCCAACTAACAGTGTACGAATGTTGCAGTCCTCGCTTGGGAAATGCCCATATGTGTGTATATATGTTTTTGAATGACTGTAATTTTAATATTGAACTCAAGCTGACAAAAAATGTATTTAATTAAACAATTAATATAGAAAATAGTGTGAGACATATTTACTTTACGGAAAAAACCAATAAAGAGATGCTAATCCTTTAAGAACAGCTGCCAATTTCTGCTTAAGATCACAAATAAAAATATTTGAATTATTAACACAATCACTTCCTACAATCATCATTATCAGTTTGCAATTGCATGTCAATCTGACTAATAGGAAAATGTCACATGAAAAAATCTTCAATCTGCCACCAGCAACCACAAAAAAAAAAGAAATTGAAATAAAAGCAAAAAACACAAAAAAAAACATAAAATTACCTTTTCTGATTACAAACCACAAATAAATTCGAATAATAAAAAATGTAATCTAATCAAATACATTTAAGGATATAAACAAAAAAAAATAAAAAAATAAAGAGAAGCCAGTTTAGGCAAGAAAAAACCGCTGGAAATAAATGAAAATTTCCTTTGAGTGTTATTCAAGCGTGTTGTTGGTGTTTTTGTGTTTGTATTCCTTGTGTCCACACACACACTTACACATATATAGAGAAAAATTTAGACAAATGGCATGAGTAATCAATGATAACGGTGGGTAAGCGGCAATTGTAGGGCACACGTCAAATGTCATTATAAATCAACATGCCACACAAAGTAAATACAAAAATACAAACATATATTTATAGTATATGTATTTATATAAGGAGCAGCCACCACAAGGACTTAACATACGAACACTAAATCTAAAACAGTGATAAGACCAAGTAACATACGTTTCTATTTAAAAAATAAACCGAACCAAGAAAACGCTGTTATTAATAATGCAAATGCAGATGTTTCATATAATTTTATGAATCATACTTTTAGAGTGCTGTTGCCATAAATTATACAATTTATGACAAATACAATTCATTAAGTGTTTTATGATGAAAAAGAAGAAAAAAAGAAATTATTAAAGGATTTGCAAATTGTTTTGCTGTTTTTCGCTTTTTGATAATTATAAATATTTCTAGAAATTTTTCTTTTGAATTTAAATTCTTTGTCGAGTAGATAAAACTCTTTCACACTACTGACAAAATCCTAAGTTTTGAACTAAAATATTATTCAACTATTAAGGCCGGGGCACAATGAATCCGTCATACGTTAAACTTTGACATTTTCAACTGACAGCTAAGTTGAAATACATGGTTTCTTATGAGATCTGTTACATTCAGTACGTGTCCGTCAACGCAAAGTACAAAAATTGTTCAACTTTTAATTTTTTGCGTACGTTGAATAGTTTGACAGATATTGGTTGATTTTTTTGGTATGTTTTTGGTATGTGTTTGTGTTTTGTGGTAGTAAAAATAAAATTAAACAAAAGAAATAAACGAAATAAATATAAGAGTTGAATTTAATAAATAAAATGGAGCATCAACCTATAAATGCTTCCGCCAATGAAGTACTTATTGTGCCAACCTTCTCCGTCGCTGCGTTAATGTCAGCTGAAAAAGCCGAAGTTTAACGTATGACGGATTCATTGTGCCCCGGCCTTTAGTCTCACCTTTGCAATATGATGTGTATATGTATGTATGTATGAAAGATTTACACACATGAGCATATTTATGTTCATACATGTATGTATGTAAATACACATGCCCAACAATATGTAAATACAGTGTCTTTATATTGACACAGTCATAAAATTTTAGTAACACAGTCGTCTGAGTGAGTCAAGGAGTGACTAACTATAAAAGTCTGTTAGTTTATTCACATTAAAAAACATTTGCTGTGCATACTTCTAAACCTAAGCCCACTTACACATATACATATACATACATACAAGCTACTTATCAATTTCCCAGCAAACACATGATCAAACAGTTTAATCACAACTACTACTACTACTTTGAAGCCTACGTTTAAAAAACTTCTTAAGTCATAAGTTGTTGTTGAATCAAGCAAGAATGGTTTCCAAAAATTATATCTGCATCATCCAAATAAAAAACCGGGGCCTAATTCCTGCACTCATCGTAATCGAAATTGCATTCGAATAGAAATTGATTCCGATAGCAAGAAATATTCCGATGTTAGAAAAAGGCAAATAAATTCATTTCACAACACTGAATAGATTGTGAGCAAAAACATATGCTTCAATGCATGTATGTGTACATACTAGTGTCCTGCACAATACTATTTATAAGACCTTGCAAGACATGAGATATTTTTCAAATGCTTTATTACAGCGAAATATTCTAAAACAAATGCTAAACAACACTGTTGGCAAGGCAAACAACTGAAACAAATGTCTTGCGATTTGAAAAATCGCTCAATCTACGGTAATCAATGGTACTAAAAACATCGAACGGAGTACTAGCTGTATGGCATTTTTTTTTTTTTGCGATTTTTCGGTTTTTGGCGTTTTTATACGTTTTTGCGATTTCTATCGAGTTTTGACGATTATCGTTTTGTGTTTGAATATATATTTAGTTTCGGCAATTGTTGTTTCGTTTTGGCACTTTTTGCGGCTTTTGAAGTCTTTTAGTTTTTGGCGATTTTTATTTTCAGTTATTGACATATGCAGCTGTGGCGTTTTTGCATTTTTTTAAAGTTTCTGCAATTATATTTTTGTGTAGCTTTTGGCGATTTTTTACTTTTGGTGATTTTTTTATATTAGCGGTTTGCTTTTATTTCCGCGGCATTCTTTCAATTTATGAGTTTGTCTTTCACGGTTTCAGAGACACAGAAAGTTTTCAGAGTTACATAATCAAAATTACATTAACTGATAGAATATCCTTTAGTAAAGATTTTTAATCTTCAGTGTTAATTGTAGTAGTTTGCATAAAAATACACTAACTGGGAAATTTCCAGTGTCTAGACTCTAAATATAATTGTCTGTATTTACTCGTAACATTATGATTTCAATATTTTTCGTTGCTTGCTTTAGAATTTCAAACTTTCCTGTATTTGTTATTATAGCGGCCTAAGTTTTACATATTCTGTAAGAATTCCAGGTCCATAGCTGTTATGGATTTCTATTAAATATTTTGTGACAAATAGGCAGACATCGTAGGACGGACATGGTAGCGATAGCAATAGAATTCTTTATCACCTTTGTTGCATGGAATCTTTAAAACACATGAATTAAAAAAAACATGTATTCTTGGTTAAGCACATGTATATGCATTTTGGTGCTGCCCAAGCAAGTCATCGGTGTATTTAAGCCATAGCTCAATTGAAATCTATTCTTGATTTGCTTGAACATCAACGAAATGAATTTAGACGTGCAAAAAAAACAATTTAAAAACTAGTATTCGTTTTAAACATGTTAAATACTCGTAAGAATCAATAATTGCTAAATAATTATATTTTTTTCACGATTCATAATTAATTAGTTTGCATAAAAGGAAGTAAGTTTTTTATAAACAGAAAACTATCCGTCTTTTAATATATTAAAATCCATAAATTTAACTCCTTAGCAATTAAAGTTCATATCTGTATGTTTGTTGGTTTAATATCCTTGCATATGTATCAAATTGTGGGAGTATGCTACACATATTTTTGGTTATGAGCAGTAAATGGAAGGTTGTTTTTGTTACACCAAATATTTGAGAAGTAACAGAATAGGCAGAACTATATACTTACATTCAAACAAATATTCAAACGTTCTTGTAAGAGTGTGTGTTTATGTCTGAATTTAAACCTAGTTGTTTGTGTGTGTTTAGTGATAAAAGGCTCGTGTTCAAACTCCTTCACAAAAAGAATTTTTTTTTTCAAAAGATGATGTGCACACAGCACACAGGGTAAGTGCATGCATGTCCTTTTTTTTGTTTTGTTAGTAGACCTTCACTCCATGTGTCAGTTTGTTTAATATACTCTGCTTATTCAATTTTATTCAGCTGCGTTCTTTTTTTTTTGCTACAGTTTGCACCTTTACGGTTTTTATGTCTCTGTTTAATTTTGGCTTTTGTCTGTCTATCTGTCTGTCTGTCCGCCCTTGTGTGTTGAAAGTGTCCGTCCTTGCACTTTTTGGTTTTTTTTTATCCACAATGATGTTGTGGGCAAAGATGAACATTTGTAAAGTTTCCAAATGTGTTGGTTGACCTTTGTTATTAACAGACACTTAATATGTTTTCTTTTGTGTAACGAATTCTGTAAGAGGGATGATGTAGTTAAATTAATTTTTGTTTTTGTTGCAACTACACACATGCATAAATTAATGGGTCAATTTGAGGCTTTGTATTGTTTGATTAATTTTAAGCCGATTGTTTATTTGAATTAATTTGAAAAGGGTTTGAATGTTTTAAGAATAAACTATTCGACAACTTACTTTTGCAACACTATCACAGTTTGCGAGCCTGGGCGGAATTACGCCTGCTTCAATATTGTAACTACTGAAACAATGAAAGCCTTAATGATTATTTAATAAAGAATATTATAATAAAAAATTTAGATTTATTATGCCTTATCACACAGAAAAATATTATATTTAAAATCTACAAAAATAACGTTTATTTAAAATTTTTCAGCAATGACTTTGCTTCATATGTGCTTCATGTTAATTTAATATGATTTGCAGTATTCCTTAAGGAATATTTTTTCTTTTGATGCAACTTTATTTCATGTTGATTTAACATTCCCGTACTATGTAATAAAAATGAAGAATCATCTTGAATCAAAATTACTTCAACTTGAAACAACATGATTTTAATAGGAATGTAACCGATACCAATACCGATTGCGATACATTGGCAATACTTCTGTAGTGCGATTCACTAACTTTATTTAACGATAATCGCATCGTTAAAATAATTATAACGAAAATTTGTCAAATTTTCTTTTCAGTAAAATTTTTAACGATATTCTCTGTAGATTAATGTCAGCTGTGTCGTTATTTAAGTGACAATAATTTATGTGCTGTTAATTTTATCGACAAAAATTAACAGAAAATATCAGCTGAGTCCTATTGTTAAAAAGAAGTTTCAGAATCACACAATCGTTATTTTAAGCGACAAAATGTATGGACAAAAATTACGATTGTCGGAACGTTAAAGTTACTGAATCACACTACTGAATTGCCTATGTATCAATATCGGCGATATTTTACTGTCGATACGAGATGCTCCTTAATTTTTTTAAGCTTTTTTGCATAACAACTAAGAGAAATCGCATATTAAAAGCTTTGCACTAGTGAAATATTCGCTCAATGCTAAATAATGTTTGTTTTTTAATTATTATTTTTCGAACTTCATTTGTTTCTATATTTATGATTTTAACGGGCTAAAGTTCGTATCGCATTAGAAGCCAAATTACATGTGATAATTATAAATGAGCAAATAGCACCAAAGTTAATTGAAGATATTCTGACAAATACGTAGTAGAACGGAACAACTAGCCGTTTTCGAAGGCCACTAAACCTTCATCAGCAGCGTTCTTTTGTGTTTGGTTTGCGGTGAATGGTGTCAGTTGATGTAGTATTTTTTAATATTTTTATATATATATATATTGTATGAACCACTTTATGAGACAAATTTACTTATTAATTTTTTTTAATAAAGCAGTTATTATATAATTATTGAAAAAAATATTATATATATATAAATAATTTTAATTAGTTTTTAATTAACAATAAAATAGCATTCATTTCGTAATTAGAAAATATAGCCCAAGCGAATTTCAAATTCAATCTTTTATTTCTTTATATTTGTTTAAACATACATTGGCGTGAAAATATCTAAATAATTACATTAATTTACAATTTAAGTTTGTTAATTATGCTATTGGAAAAAGTACTAACAAATAAACTAAAAACACTTTTGTTTTTATATACATACATATGTATATAAAACAAATTTATTTTGAAAGTGACATAAGTCATTTCATGAAAAATACTTACACATTTTTTAAGATTATTAATTTTTCAATAATGTTACTATTTTTAATTATAATTTATTATTGTTGCACTTTATTAAATAAGCTTGAAATTTAATTTTTTATATAAGAAACAATGTTTTTTTTATAAAATAACTCTGCCAAAAAAACCGACTTCAATGCAAAGGTTTGATAGAATATTTTGGGCAAAATGTTTGTGGGACCAAGTCGAATTCAGTATTAGGTTATAAGGTCACCCAGCTGATTATCAGCTGTTGATGCAAAATTCAATTTGAACCAAAATGTCAAAATTGACAGATTGGTTTTGTAGTACAGCAAACTGCATGTTGTTGTAAAATTGTTGTACTGATAAGGTTACCTGAGATTGAATTCACCTTGTGTAGGACCAAACTGGAAGTAAACTCTCTCAACCAAAAAAAAAATATTGAAAATCTGTTGGTTAAGAAAAAGTACCTGAAATATTAATTTAAATTTTAATGGACGTTCCTCGCCCATTTTTTTAAATGCCAGATTTTGTTTTTTTTAAGCTCAAGGTATGTGTTGAGTTTTGTTTAAATCGGTAAACTAGAACCAATTAAAATGAAATAGTATATTTTAATGGGCGTGACTCCACTCCTTTTTTTAAATGGAAAATTATTCTTGTCTGAGAGTTCAAGGTATGTGGTTAGTTTCGTAAAAATCAGTTAAGAAGAATCACGTAAAATATAATATATAATATAATTTAATGGGCGTAACCACGCCTATTATGGCAACTTTAAAATATGTAATTATTTTCTTATAGTTCAAATTGTGTAATTATAAGAACTAAGGACGTTTGCTGGCCTTCGCAGCAATAAAATATGTAGAATATCAACAAAATCAAATAAAAATATTTTGGGCATGTCTCCGTACGCTGTCAGATAAAGAAATAAAAATTTACAATCAATCTAAAACGTACTATAAAGTAACAATATCCAAAAAAAATATACATACAAATTGATAACCTCCTCATTTCTTTGATGTCGGTTAAAAAAAAGTACACTTTTACAATAAAATTTAATAAATTCAGTAAAGTGGACTTTGACTCGCACACGAAAGGCACCTTACGGACACTACACATATAATACTATAGGAACTTTTACATATATATATATATAATATAATATCTTACCTGATTTAGAAGTTTAAGAACAAAATTTTTAAATTTTTTGGTTCTTGACGATTTTTTTTTATTGGTGCTTATTCTTAGTGTTTGCGAATTTTTTTCATTTTTGGGATTTTTTCGGTTTTTGGAGTTTATAGCGATTTTTTATTTTCAACGCTTTTTTTAGCTTATGGCATTTAATTTTCTATTGTTTTTGGCGTTTTGTTTCGGTTTTTTGCGATTTACTTTAGATGTAGAGATTTATTTTAGTTTTGGCGTTTTTTTTTGTTTTTGGCAATTTTTTTCGGTTTTTTAATATTTTCTAAGTGTATGGCAGTTTTTTTTCTTGGCGATTTTTTTTTTGGTCCCTTTCTTTTTTAGTTTCTGGCATTTCTTTTTTGGTTTATGCGATTTTTTTGGGTTTCTAGTGATTTATTTTGGTTTTAGGGATTTATTTTAGTTTTGGCGATTTTTTTTTAATTCGGTGATTTTTGGGTTTTTAGATTTTTTTTTAGTTTATTGGGTTTTTTTTGTTTTTGGCGATTTTTTTGGTTTTGCGCTTTTTTTTAGTTTTTGGCATTTCTTTTTTGCTTTTGGATTTTTTTTGGTTTCTGGTGATTTATTTAGGTTTTAGGTATTTATTTTAGTTTTGGTTTTTTTTGATTTTGGCGATTTCTTCGGTTTTTTGCTTTTTATTTTAGCTGTAGGGATTTTTTGGCGATCTTTTCCTTTTTGACGATTTTTTTCTGTTTTATTGCTTTTGGTTTCGGCAATTTGGGTTTTTGCGTTTTTTTAGTCCTAGCATATAGCAAATAACATTAAATGATAGAGTATCCTTAAATTTAGATTTTGTTTTAATTTCAGTGTTAATTGGTAAAGTCTGTATAAAAATACACTAACTTTACAAATTTCAATTGTCTGTATATACTTGTAGTTGACTGTATATTACACTAGGATATGTTTTTTTGATCGCTTTAGACCACCCTTTAGCTTTTTGACTGTCATGTATAATTTTATATGTTCTGCAAAAAATTTCAGGTCTTTACCTCTAACGGTTCTCGAGAAAACAGCCTGTTATGGACAGACGGATAAATGGATCCAGTGAAAAAAAATGGAAGTCATTCTAGCGGAAGTACATTTTCATTGCTTCCAAAAAATCGATATTTTTAATTTGCTGAGAGTGAGCAAAAAACCATGTAGAAGCTTATTTTAGTCACACAAAACCTTGTAACTCCTCAATAGTGTTAGGAAATACTCACCAGAATTTAAAATAAATTTATTTTTTTAAAGAAATTTATGAATTATTTTTAGTCTAAAATTTAAAAGTTATTTGCTTAAATTTACATGAAAACACTGTTTCGGGCTTAAATTCGTATAAAAATAAACGAATTGTTAAAAAAGGCATCTATTTACCATTTTTCCTAGATGAAAATATTATCATAGAACACAAAAAAGGGAATTTTTCTTAATATCGCTTACAATTCAGTGACCAGGCAACGAAAAAGAGAACTTCTTGCAATGACAACCCTATGTAAAAATCATTAGATCGGATCGAAATTTGAACTATATCGTAAACTCTACATTTTCATGACTTTTTTGGAGTCTCTTTTTTCACTGGGGACATAGTATTGAAAGCAATAGTGTTACTTTTTACGCAATTCTTAAAACTACCAAAGCTACACAAATGGTTAAATATTTTTGTTTTAAAGTGACTTAAACCTTTTTCAAAATAAACCATCTTTTGCGTTAGAATGTATTGAATGCAGCAAAATGGCAATTAGAAATTTACATAATACATGACATTATAATAATAATTTAAATAAAAATAAGCCTTTTGTAAATATTACGCTTCATACATTTGGCTAGCTTTTGCAGTAAAAGCTAAACAAAATGTATCAAAAAAAAAAATAAAATAAATACATTTAAATTCTTATTAAATATTCAAATGACACAAACAAAAATATTGATTTTGCTTACGAACAAAAAAATTATTCTATTCATGATTTTTTAAACATTTGTAATTGTGTATACATATCATTTATGTATTTAGTTGCATAAGTACACAAATATATATATAAAAATTAAAATTTTTTTAATAGTACTTAAAGAAATTATAAACATAATTAAATTGTGAAAAATCACATACAAAAATTAAACAATTTCTTAAAATATTTTTAAACACAATATTAAATATTCTTTTTAATAGAACTTAAAAAAAATAAATATAAAGTTAATTAAATTGTAAAATGTATACAAGCATGAAACAAATCACAATCTGTCTTTATTTAAAATTTTTTTTGCTGGGTATAAATTCTAACACATACACACACACACATATTGTAGCATTAATTTAACATTTACTAAATTGATTAAATGAATGAAGTGTTGTAATTTGTTTATTGTTTGTATAATTATGTTAAAATGCATACAAGTTAATATTATAAAATAAAATATAAAAAAATATTATAAAATTTTTTGTTTGCTTGTCATAAAAATGCAAAAATAAATATTTATATATTTACTGGTATTTAATTAGATAATTTAATATCTGTAATTGTGTTAGAGATACTGTTGATTTGTTACATACAACTAGACAGTTTCGTGCTAGAGTCACATCAAATTATAGCAATTGACATAAGTGCAAAATTATTTTATACAAGTGTATTTGTAAATTAAATATTAGAGGGATTTAAATAGTATGAAATCATTTTAATAACGAACATTTTTAGGACAAAAGTCCTCCATTATTAGCAAAAATTAAAAAACAAATGAAAATGAGCAAACGGTCAACTGTCAAATAATTTAACCCTTTTTGATTTTCATAAACCAATGCGAACAGAGCGTACATGCTGCCGAAAAGATATGACAACTACAAATGTATGTAAATGACGAGTTTATTTGATCATGTCCAGCGTACTTTAAGAGATCAACAGCATTTAACTAAATTATTTCAGCATGCAGGGAAAATACACCTTCACAAAAAAGAAAAGTACCTTTTTGTTAAGTACAATTTAAAATATCATCGAGCCATAATTGCCAAAAAAAAAGCTTAAGCGACATAATTTAAGAACTTAACTTTTTGAGAAAATTTGCTTATTTGCTATCGTAAATAAAATCGATTATTTGTTATAGCAAATAATCGATTTGCGTTAAAAAATATTTAATCCAAAAAATATGTCGGTTAAGTTTTTTTTAGGTGATTCTGGCTCAACATAAGGAAGAAGTATCTTTCAATATATCGTGCTATAACAGCGAAAAAAGATTAAGCGATATAATTTCCGAAATTAATTTTATTACGAAAATCGATTGTTTACGATCGTAGATAATAAATGTTCGTCAAACAACAATATTTAAAAAAATTACGCTAAAGCTTTTTTGGCCTTATAGCTCGATATTACCATGTATAAAAGCACCTGAAATAAACTAAATTTTTAAGCAAGAAACCGGCTTTAAAATACTTGCATACTGGTATCTTAAGCAATTTTGCACCTGTACACCAAAAGTGCAAAGGGTACCCCATTGTTTTCGCTACGATGCCCGTTTGTCCACCTGTCTGCAACAGGCTGTTGTTTTCTCGAGAACAATAAGATGTACGGACCTAAAACTTTTGCTGCTAGAACAACAAATATATGACAATTAAAAGTTAAAGGATGTTCCAAAGCGAGCAACAAAACAAGTGGATGCTTTATTGCAACCTAAAGATGATTATTATTATTATTAGAGACTTGAAATATACAAAAATTTTATATTTTTATGCAGAACACAAATGAACACTGTAATATAAAGAAAACAAAACTTTAAAGGTTATTCTATCAGTTGATGTAATTTTCACTATTTTATTTGACAACTTGTTGTATCTTGGAAACTGAAAAATACAAACTCTTGAAATTTTCAAAAACCCAAAAAATCGCGAAAACTAAAAATCTCTAATATGAAAAAAGCTATTAAATGAAATACATCAAAAAAATATATAATAAATAAAATAAATCGCTGGAATGCCAAAAAAATTTCGCCCAAAAACTAAACAAATCGTCAAGAGCCGAAAAACTCTGCAAAACGGAAAAAAGCGCCAAGCTAAAGAAAAAATCGCCAAAAACCCGAAAAAATCGCCAAAATTTAAAAAAAACACTAAAATATCGCTTGACCTAAAATTAATAGCCAAAAACCGAAAAAAATCACCAAACGAAAAAAAATACCAAAACTAAAAAACGCCGAAATTAACAAAAACGCCAAACCCAGGAAAATCTTTACAAGAAATAAGAGCGTCAAAAGTAAGAAAAAGCGCCAAAAACTAAAAAAAAGTTAAAACTAAAATGTATCTTCAAAAACTGAAAAAACGCATAAATTAAGAAAAAAACGCCAAAAAAAAAAGAAAACATCTCTAAGACGAATAAAAGCACCAAAAGTGAGAGAAAGTGCAAAAACTAAAAAAACGCTAGGTTAAGTACCCAGTAATTTATCATAAACTTCTAAATCACATAAGATATTCGATTATATAGTATACAGTTCTTATACAGTCGAACTTCTCTATAGCGAACTTCTCTATAACGAAATCTTCTCTATAAAAAATAAAATTCGTGAACACAACATTTTTGTGAGTATTTTCATACATTTTGATCTCCCTATAGCGAAGTTCTCTCTGTAACGTACAACTTTTTAAGACCTAAATATAATTTTTCACACTAAATAATCTCTCTATAGCGAAATTCTTGTCAATCGATTTTTTGCATAAACTTAGTCACAGAAAATAAAAAAAAATGTTCTTCTCCTAATACATATAATTTTTTTCTACATAAGTATGTATTAATAATAAAAAATATTGTTTTCATGTAAAAATAATTTTGTTTTGTCTTAATAAATATATTTTCCACATAAAAAAATGTATAGTCAAAATTTTCGTCAGTTTCTCTATAACGTAGAAATTTAACCATCCCCAACTACTACGTTATAGAGAAGTTCGACTGTATTATAGCATAAGCAGCGTCCGTACGGAATCCTTCGTATGCGAGTCAATGCTGGCAATTTACTGAGTTTATTTTTAGTTCACTGCTATAGATAAATAAATAAACCATATAAGCATGTTTGCATGTATTTGACTTTCGCCTTAGCCGATCACCCTTATGTTAATGGAAATAAATGTTCATCTAATTGTAGGCGTGTGTTTAATCAGCCTAGTCACGCTTGTGTAATTTCCTCTATCGCTGGTCAATCGCTTGAAATTGAAATATCCAATTATAATGTGTTTGTTCATGCTACCAAAGCCAAAACTAATGGAAATCACATCAATATCATTGAATAGAGACAACAATATGTGTAAATATTGTACATACTACATTTAGGAAATTTTAAATTATTTGCCTTTAATGTATATGTACACAAAAATTTTAATTTCTTTCTGTATTCAGTTACTCGGTTACAATATCTGCCATAAGCTTATAATGTTTAATATCAAAAGTGACATGAACATTCAATAAATCTACTTTGTTGTAAACTCAAACACACTTGCCTACATAAAGGTTTGTACAATACGTTTGTAAAAGCAACACACAAACAACACACAACTAAAATGCTTGTGTATTGAGGTAAAGTGGTCTTTAACGACAGCCAACAATCTTTGTTGGAACACAATGTTTGTTTTGTGTGTCAGTGGGGGTATTTGTTGTTGTGTAAAGAAACGCATCAATGAACAACAACTCTAGCAATATATTTTCTATTAAACACTTTTACATTGTATGCCATCATCTGATGCACAGACATAAGTAAGTATATGACACAAATATGTATATGTATGTATGTATAATAAGGCCAGGACCTAGTGTTGGTTGGCTTCTGCCATATGTGCTTTTTGTGTATGTATGTGTGTTCATGTGTAAGTGTGCAAAAAACCCTTAAGTAGTTGTTGTGGTTTTGTGATTAAGAAAAAAAGGATTGAAAAATATATTAAAACCAAGTTAAGATTAATATGTCAAAAGCAGTTGTATTGTATCCTGCATCAAGATATGTTGACAAGTTGTTTTAATCTTTACCTTAAAGTACATACATACAACACAAGGGCCAAATAAAAACTCTAACATACGTTACACTCTCTTTTTTTTCGCATCAATTGCACTTGTTTGTGGATAAATAGTTTAGTCAACAAAAGAATTGCTGTAGTGGGTCCTTGCGGCAAGAAAATAATTCGTTACCAAAATGTTTAAAGTCTTCGAATAATTTTTTTCATATTGCACATCAACATGAAATAAAGTTATTTTAATAGGAAAAAATTTCTCTGAAGTTTACTGTAAATCATGTTAGATTAACATGAAACCAGCGTTTGAAAGTGTTTCCATTTTTTTATTTCATTTGCTTTGACTGTGTTGTGTGCAATCACAAAAAAAAACAATGTGAGTCCGATCACGGGCGATATGTGTAAATATATAGTAATGAAATTTTTTTAATATTGGCTTACATAAGATATATACATTTTAGAATCTACTGTATTTAAAAATCTATGAATATCTGTATTTATAGTAGTGAAATTATTAGTTGTGGGGGTTTGTGGAGAATTGCTCATATGCAAGTGGAAAACGTCAAATAAAAATTTTGATAAGGTTTCCGACTGTGGGTTTGGAATTTTTTTTATTAAAACCTCCACCCATAATAATTGGCATGAGATAAAGATTGTTACCCAATTGTCGTGCACCAGCTTCAGTGTAAGGCAACAGTACGTAATGAAGAAATGTGGTAATATAATATTATAAATTCTTTATAAAGACTGCTTTATATATTTTAAGCAAATATTTGACATTTAAAACGCTCTTTAATTTAAACGTTCATATTTATTTTATTTATTTTATATTTTTCAACTTTTTAACAAAATTATCCCCACTGGCAACACTATTACACTTCACAAGCAATTTCTATTAAAATTAAAAATCGATTTAGTGTGTTTTTATGCAGCTGTTAACTTTATCCGTACTTGTTGTTCGTATGATTACACCAATGCACTCATACATAGCTTACACCGATTTGATAACGCTTTATGATCTTACTCAAAATTTGTGATTGTATTGTGAACGACTGTCGACTCTGCTGTTAAAAGGAAGAAAATTAGCTTAACTGTTGCTGTGCTGTTACGATCTTTGCATTTTAAGCCAAATCAACAGCAACAGCACACAAAATTTTAATGTTGATTTTGCTGTCGCTTTGTTTCAGCTAGGCTAAACTTCTTAAAGAATTAAGTACAAAAACAACAACACCAATAACAATAACAACAACAACAAACAAATGATGATTCATAGCTTCAGTAGTTATAGCATAAACGAACTTTTGAAACTTTGACTGAACTGTTTGAAATTTTGAAGGTAAAGCAACAGAACGGTCATCAGTGATGTGTAATGCAGCCCTGCTTTGGTTTAACCTTACACATTTGCGCAGCACAGCACAAAAACAAAAGTTTCAAAAAATAAATAAACTTTTCGCTGCACAACAAAGCAGCAGTTTTTTTAGTGTTGTTGATGTTCTGTTGGCAGTTTTTCAAACACTGCAAGAAGCACTTATTAAGCAATATCATTGCCGAAAAATGTAAAATGAACCTTTCCAGCCTACCAAGACATTTGAAAATAATATCTGATTTGAATGTTGCTTAAACATTTCTCGGACAAAAAACTCGAGAACGGCTATGGTAAACGGAAAGAGAAAGTACTGCTAGAGCTCACTCGTCACAATGTTTGTGGCAGCAAATCATTTGAATTCAATGTTTCGCTTCCAAATCAATAGCAAACCCTTAGAAATATCATTTTATTTAATAATAAACAACGTTGTTAATAATTCGATTTCATGGCTTCTAAATAGCAAACAATATTTATTCCTCTTTTGTTGTACATGCAAATAAATAAAATATTTAGAGAAACAAATTGTTTCTTAACGAAAATGTTTCGAGAATTGTTCGCTACAACGAACATTCCTTTATTTTTGAATCTCAATCTGGCTAGGTGGTGATAGAAAATAGGCGGGATTGGACAATTGAGCGTGCGTCCCCTTAAAGAAAGAAAATGTTTACTTAAAAAAATATTATGAAAATTCAGGCAGTGAGAATTTCAAAACACTTTAGGACTATTTTTGTTAGTTATAAGACTTGTATTCTAAAAAATACTAAAGATTATATTGCAAGCGTGGCCTTGCTAATATAAAAAATTTATCTTTTCATCACAAGACGTACTATATGGGGTAGAGCTGTGCACACAGGATTTTTGCTGCTACATAAGCAAATTCCAATTAATATTGTTTTCCTTAGCAAACTCAAAATAAGCACAAATGCCTCTTATATAAAAGGCAATAAAATATTTTATTTCTATAAATTGTATATAACCATTAAAATATTATTTTCAAAACAAAATACTTTTGTTTTGTAACAAGTACCTTTAAGGCCTTTTGCAAAGCATCATTTGCATGGATTATGGATTAAATTATTCATAGCTGAGTTCAATTTTAACTAAGCTTTTTTTCTTCTGTTTTGTACAATAATTATAAAATACTTAATGCCATTTATTTCGGCCAGTAGCCATGGTAGTAATAAGAACTTACTTTCAATTTCCATTTCTTTGTTTTTTTTAACAAAAAAGTATAATTTGGTCCTTCAAAACTGAAGTGGATAAATGTATGTTTATACAGAAAACAAACGCAAGAGCATTCTCTCATCTCAAGTGTGTTTACGTCTGTAAAAGCGTAACAAAACGTCAGAAATTAAGCGCAAATGAATTGCCACTTGAGTTTCAATTGGAAAATAGAAAAAAAACAGCAAAATAACCAAACTTGCAAACAACCATTAGCTCACAAAGCACAAATTGTTATGAAGCATAAAAACTGTTTAGCAACAAATAAGAAGCAGCAGCACAATGCTGTAACACTCAGCAAAATTATGTTAAAGGCATCAGATTTAAAAGTTATTTGTTTATTATGCAAAGTTGATCATAGAACTGTTTGGTTGTAAGCGAACTTGTTGCAATAGTATTAAAGATTCAGCTCAATTGATTTCTTTTACCCGACTGCGCAATGCAAAGAAAGGTATTGTGTTTATCAGTCTATATCCAGTGTCCCATTTCTGTTACTTGTGAGAAGTTCTCGCATCGAGAAAAATTTAATATTTATATTGGTTTTCCTATTTGACACAGTGTTTCTCACATGAAAATTTATAAAAACCTTTTTTTCGACTCGAAAAGATCTCACATTCCTTGCAGAAACGAGGCACAGGCTGTTCAAACTTGCACCAGAGTGCCGAACATCAATCGGCTTTTTATATAAATGTATGCACATACGCTTGTACATTTCTCTCCGGTTTCTCTCTGTGGGCAGATCTGGAGACAAATTATTATATGTATGTATTTTTTTGTGTATGTATGCATGTATGTGTATGTTCCCTTGCGGTTGAGACCGATTGGACGTAGATCGATTTGTCTTAATCACAAGAGTAAGTAAGGATATGTCAGTTGTCAAAATTCAATATGGCGGCCAACAGACGAACTATATCAAAATTGGTATCATTCGACAGGTATTTAGATTTCTCTTATGAATTTTTATTTCACATGACCATTTAGAATATTTAACTGTTTAAAGTTGGTTGCAGTCAGGTTTTTTGATTTTTTGTATAAATACTTGTTTTGTAAGGGATGAAGGCTTTTATATAAGAAAAGTATACTGTGACACAGTCAACGTTTCTATAAGAAAGGTGTACTACAGTATGATACAGTCAGATATATTTTCTACAAGATGAGTGTGGTGTGATAAGGTTAATATTTTCTGTAAGAAACGTGTAATGTGCTGCAGTGAACCTTCTATTTTATATGAAAAATGTGCTGTGATATAGTTAACTTTTCTATAAGAAAAGAATGTTGTCACACAGTCTACTGCTTCTTACATAATTTCATCCCATGCAGTTTACCATACCATTTTTTTACTAACCGACAACTAAAATCATTACAAGTATATGCACAAAACCACAAATATTTACACTGGAACAAAAACCATTATTATTTTTTTCCGTTTCTTCAATTATGATAGTCCGTTAACGATAACATCAGCGAAATTGTAAAAAATTTGCAACTCAACTGGAAGTTTTATCTTATAAAAATGCTGGTTCTTGTATAACAAAAAAAAAAAGAAGCAGAAGAAACATATTAGACCCTTAACAAAATGGTTTGCTTTTAAATTTTTATATTGTAAATTATTTTACGATAAAGAAACCGAAAAAAAGGTTTTTAGTTTTATTTTTTTGGGTTTTATTCTCATGGTGTGTCTAATGAAATTAAATCGAATTAAAACTCTTTAAAGATTTGTTGTTTTATTTAAAAAGAGTTAATGAAAAGCAATAAGAAAGGTTAACGAAGGAAATGGTACTTCTTTGAAGGGCTTTTAAAAACTAATAAAAAAAACACAGGGCAAATGTTGTATTCTGTACAAGCACATATAATGAGAGCTTAAATAAATATCGCAACATTAATTTTACATTTGCTTTTACTATACATACATAAATATTACTGTGTAAACTGTAACAATAAGTTGGAAATACTTAAAATAGCAGCTGTTGAAGGATTTGTAGAATTTGTTTTAATTAAAAAAAGAGTATTGCTTTAAAAGCCCTAACAAGCCATTGAAATATAAAAAAAATATTTATTAAAAAACTTTTTATTTGTTGATGTTGGAGCATGTCTAGATGCATTTCTTGCAGCTAAGCAAGAAGGCATCTAGACATGTTTAACCATTAATATATAAAGTTTTAAAATTCTTATTAAATATTATACGCGCTATACTAAAATGAAGTATTGAAATAAATTACTTTATCGAATACAAATTCAAATAAATTTTTTTAGTTAGTTTTATTATTATGGTTGGAACTTCATTTGTTTCTATATTTATGATTTGATTAAGCTAGAGTGCGTATCGTTTTGTAAGCCAAATTACATTTAACACCAAATTTAATTATAAATGTTCTGACAAACACGTAGTAGAACGGAACAACTAGCTGTTTTAGAAGTCCACTACACCTTCATCATCAGCGTTCTTCTGTGTTTGGTCCAGTTGATGTAGATTTCTGCTTTATATACGAAACTTTATTGCAAATGGAATATGTGAGTTGTCTTGAGTCGTCGTATTACAATTTCCTTAATACTGAGCAACAACAATAAAGTTTAATTATTATAATATATTTGAAATAAAATCATAAGTGCTTGTATTCTAAATAACTAAAAAAAATTTAACCAAAATCTATGGATAGAGACTCACACATGAAAGGATGCATAGAGAAACTACAAATACAAACTTTAACGTTTATAGTTGAATTTCATACCTGTACCCATTTTCTGTAACTTTGATGAGAAATTTTTGCGTCGAAAAGATATGAAACAAAATATTCCACCGTCTCTCAAAAAGTGAGAAAAAGGTGTGTCTGTAACTCATGTCGAAAACTATCAACAGTGATTACGTCAAGGCGTTAAAAATGTCATTATATACAACTCAAAGCCGATTTAAAATCGCAAAGGGCGACCAAAATTAACTAAAAGTCGATAACTTTCAAGGACGGTGACGAAAATACAAGCTTCGGATATACCAAAGAATGTATAGTGCAACTTTAATGATGATGAAAAAAAATAAATAAAATATTTTGTTACAATAATCTAACAACAAAAGTATCACTTTAGAATAAACCGTTTTGCGTTATTATTCATTGCATTTTGCATATTGAAGATGTCTTTATTTGGTTAAAATTTTATTTCACCCCGTTTTTTTTTGTGTGTATATTTGACAGTACAAAGCGATAACTTTTTTCACGAAAATATTACAGTAAAACCTTTTTCTGTAAATTGTCGAGTAATTTTCTTACGTGAGAGCTATTACTCCCAAAAAAAAGGTAACATAAACAGTTTAGTAGGAAGAACAGCTGTTCGTTTCAATGCATGACATTTTTAATTCATTTTAGATGTTTCAAGTGCAAAATTTCTCGGCACCAGAGTTACAGAACATGGGTACTGATGTAGATATTTAAACAAAAAATTTAAGTATCCTGTAATTTTTTTCGGTTTTTCGCGATTTTTATAGTTTTGCCGTTTTTTCTTATTTTAGGCGTTTTTTTCGTTTACGAAAAAAGCCTTTAGCTTTAATTAATAGAATAGCATTTAGCTTTAATTTTTTTATTTCAGTGTTAATTAGTGTAGTCTGCATAAAAATACAGTTTGAAAATATCAAGTGTCTATATAATTTTTTGTATATTAATTACATTAGGATTTCAACATTTTTAGTCGCTTTAGAAAACCCTTATTGGCTTTTCTAGCCAAAATTTTAACTGAAATCTGCAAACACAGATACACAGTAAATAAATACCATCATGAATTAAATATTAATTCATTATGATATAATTGATTATTTAACATAAAACCTTTTTGAAGTTAAAGCAAACACTTTCCAACTGTCAGCATTAGATATCAAAGTGTTTTAGCTCATATTTAGTGTAGTTACCCAGCAAAAATTTTGCTTCAAAAAAGCGCTGACAAACCTGCTGATATCGCTGTTGATTTTTGTATGGCAGGTTCTCGGTTTGGAGCACTACATTTTTGCTCACAATTAAATCACTTTTTCCTGTAGTTTGCCTTATATACGTTCACCGCTTTTTAACAAGCCCGTATTTTAAAGCGAAATATGATGCGCTTGATTGCCCTATTGCTTCAAAAAAACATGAAAATTTTTTATTGGGTAGCTGCTTGTTTATTAGTTGAAAGGCATTACCCTTAAGATACATTTTCACAGTAATCAATTGTTACCTATCAGCCTGGTTAAAACTCAAATCATTAATTTTTGGTTTTAATTAATTTTTCTTTTTCCCTTTTTCTCTTTTTTAATTTCCACACGAATGGTAAAAATTAAAAAGGTCTAAATTTTTAGAAATTTTTTTCAGCAAAATATATTTTCTAGTATTATATCCTCTTTAAATTTTGTCTAAAGCTTAAACATTAAAAGGATCATGGTGTTATTCACGCCTCATTGAATATTAAGGTACGTGAGCCTAAAGCTAAATTCAATTCAATATTCCCAATTCTAAAAGCACTCTTACCACCTTCTGTACCCTGCTTTCATGTGCAAACATTGAATACTTTTAGCCACAGATACCTTTGTACGCACATATATGCTTATGTATGTATGCATGCTTTGTGAATGTGTGTATCTTTTGCTAGTTTATGTAATGTGAATAATGAAAATATCTTTGTAGGGACTGCAATTGCCATCGGTGCGGATGTATCTTTGTGAAGCTCGCAATCATTTTTCAATAAACAAACAAGGTTTGTTTATTGAAAGGAGGTTTTAGTTTTTCTATTCACATGCTACGAGTAGAGTATTTTTTGGGGCATCGACTGTTAAACACACGTTGGTAATCGTTTGAGGTGTTGCTACTGATGATGAGGTTGTCTTCTATTTCCAGGATATTTACAACAGTATTAAAGTATATGCAGTAAGTTTTATGGAACTCAGTTTAGTTTACTGACACAAGTTTTGGTTAATTCAAATCAATAACGAAGTTTCTGTTGAAGTAATTGTAGGTTAGGGGCTCGCTCGGCCTTTTGAACGTAATACTTTTGTAATAGAGTCTGATGCTGGTGTCCTGGGTTTGAGGTGAAACATGATTTGTTTGATAATCTTTGGACTTTTGTTTGCTGGTAAGACTTTAAGTATGTATTACTTTTTTAATTTATTGACTTAATCTTGTTAAAAGTTACTTTATTAAGGTTACCTAACTATGAAATAAATATTTATTTAGATACGTGCAGAGAGCTTTTGTATACAATTCTTTAAAAGGAATTATAAAAATTCTATTATAACAAATGCAAAAGCTATTAAAGAATATCAAAAGGACATTTTGAAAATATGTAAGAGATTTTCTTACTTATGGCAACATATTTAGTTCATAACATAGAATACTAAATCAAGCATTAAAATGGGTCAGATTTGTAAGATATTTAATTTAAGCAACAAAAGAAATGTATATGAATATAATTTTTATACATATTTATGAGTTTTGGCTTTATTATTGTTAGTTAGATTTTAAGAAGTTTAGCTTTCAGAGAGTATTAAATCAATTGGAGTTTAAGTGTAATAAAATAACTAAAAAATTCATTAAAGTGCGACTTTGACTCGGACACAAAGTGTTCCGTACGGACACTATATATGTAATTTTTTTGACAATATAATCAAATATCTTTCCTGATATATACCTTTAAAAAAAATAACTATGTACCTGATAAACTTTTTCGGGTTTCGGCTAATTTTTAGTTTTGGCGCTTTTTTAATTTTGGCGTTTTTGTCCTTTCTTTGAATTTTTTCGGTTTTTGGCGTTTTTTTAGATTTTAGCGATTTTTTTTTGGTACTTTTTATTACCGTGTTGGCGTTTTTTCTGTTTTTTGTCTTCATGTTAGCATTGGCACTTATTTCGGTTTTTGATCTATTTTTAGTTTTAGCAATTTTTTGCGAGTTTTGATGATTTATTTTGGTTTAAACATTTTTTAATACAAGCGCTTTTTTTCATTTTGCCAATTTTTGTTTTTTGCGTTTTTTCGCTTTGGTGATTTTGTTTGACTTTTGGCGATTTTAGGTTTGTATATTTACAATAAAAATGTAGTCCTAGCGATTTTTTTAGTTTTTGCGCTTTTTTTCGTTTTAGCGATTTTTTCGGCTTCTGGCGACCTTTTTACTCTTGGTGGTTGTATTGCATTTTAGCGATTTATTTTATTATTGTTTGATTTTAGTTTAGTTTTTGTTTTTTATTTAAGTGCTTTTTTCATTTTGGCGATTTTTTTCTGCATTTTTTTTGTGTTGGGATTTTTAAGTTTTAGAGTTTTTGAAAATTTCAAGAATTGACCTCTTACGGGTTCCATGATACAGCAAGTTGGGAAAATTACATTAACTGATATTTTGAATGTTAATTTTAGTTAATTTTTTTTAATAAATTTTAGTTTTGATTCCTGTAGTCTGCATTAAAATACACTAAATTTGAAAAATTCAGGCGTCTATATATAATTGTCTTTACATTACATAATATTTCGACATTTTACCATACTCCGTTTAGAAGACCCCTGTCATATATTTGTTGTGGTAGTGGCAAAAGTTTTTCAAATGCTATGAAAATTTTATGTTCGTTTTGAAGAAAACTGCCGGTGAAAATCAGACGGACAGATGGATATCCTAGTGAAAAAATAGGGTTTCTTTTCCCCTTTGATGAACGCAGCCCTAAAAAGCTTAACTTAATTCCCTCCCCCCGGAATATCTTTAACTTTATTCATATATTCAATTAAAGTTTAGTTTTCTTTTCATATTTACTTACTCTACAATTTCATAACGATTTTATAACTTTCTTTTGCTTTCAAAATAATTCCTTTCCTTAATTCTTTTCTTTTAATAACCACTTTTCATAACTGAAATATCTTAGTAGCGCAAAGAAATTATTTTTAATATAATTCCAAACTGCATTCTATCTGTATCACTGTCAGCATCTGTATCAACTCAATTTAAATCATTTAATGAAAGGAAAATAAGAAGAAATAAGAACGCTGGTAAAGATAATCCCATGAACAAGAGAAGTGCAAGTGCATTTTGTTGTAGAAAAATGAAATGATTTGAGTATTTTATGATGTTTTCATTCTAAGCAACTTCTTTCTAATGCATCACAGCATCGTTTGACTTAAAAGCAAGCAAAAGATAAAGCAAAGAAATTTTTATTTCTAAAAAAACAAAAAAGAGTACAGTAATAAAATAAATGTAAAGAAGCTATAAAAACTCTTACTTTTGAAATCATCATTAAAGATCAGTAGAATTAAAACAAAAGGATATATAAAATGAAAGACATAAAAGTGTACAAAAACAAAATCACACAACATTTAAGCTGAAGGATAATAAAAGTTGAAAGTAAATGAAAGCAAGAGAAACTCCTTTAAAATGTATTTCAATGACTGTTTTTTTCTAAAAAAATAGCAAAATAGTGTACATCATCATAACTGTAGCAAATCTATAAAATGCACCTGAATTTGAATTTCAAGGATAAGGACTATAATGCGAATATAAGGAAATATTTAAAAAAACCTAATGCATGATATGTATTTGTCTTTAAAGTATATTACAATAATATTTAGCAGTAAAAGGTCCTTTTTTAAGGATATAATTCTCAGATTAAAAACTTCTTAAAAAAAAGTTGAAGACTGAATCAAATTCATAGTTTAGATAATATTTTTTTTTTTACAGATAGTCTTAATTTTTTAAGGAGCGGAAAAAGGAAAAAGAGAGAGAACAACTACTGGATATACGTTCTCTTCTGTTGTTCTCTTGTGTATGTTAGAGCGCTGCGTAAAAAGTCTTGAAATTTAAAAACGTCTTGTTTTTTAAATTTATTATCTTAACATGTTTAATACTAAACCAATAATAATTTATGTTTTTTACTAAGCGAAGCTCGATGGATGTATTGATGTGCTTGTGTGTTTTGTATATGAGTGTTTGCAAGCGATGGCGCGAAGACTTCTTGTTCGTATTACTAACACTCAAAAAGAATTAATGTTGATGCGTGGATGCTTATTATTTTGCATAAAGTACGTTTGAGTGTGTGTGTGTAAGCTGTAGATGGTAAGCTATTCAGGGCTATCATGAATAAAATTCCACATGAAATTTTTCTTTTTCCAATTAGAATTTTTTGTTTCCCTATTACTTGCTATTAGTTGGAAATAATTCCACGGAAAAATTTCACGTGGAATTTTGTTCATGATAGCGCTGATTATGTTTTTAAGGATGGTTTTTTAAAGCAAGTTTACAACACTAATGTCAATGCATGTGTGCGTTTCTATGTGCACAGAAAAATAAAAGATCATGTTTTGTTTTACTATAGTAAATTATTTGAAACTTTCCTAATGTCTTAACAAATCTTGCAAGTGGTCTTGTGCAGGGGTCTAGTATATATACAGACATACCTACATATCCCAAGTACAGTTAAAGTATAAAATATCTAAATTGGGATACATTTTAAAATCGTTTCCACATTTAAAATTCGTTGAAAAATAAATTAAAATAATTTTTTCTGCTGAAAAACAGCCGAATTCAATGCAAAGATCTAATAGAAGAAGATAAGAAGTAAATGAAATATAAAATTAAATTTTAATGGGCGTACCCTTGCCCATTTTTTAAATGCAAAATTGTGTGTCTTTCAGGGCTTAGGTTGTGTGTTAAACTTCGTAAAAGTCGGTAGAGTAGAACCACGTTACATAAAATATTAAATATTAATGGACCCATTTTTAAAATAAAAGATCTGGTCTATTTTAAAAAATCGGTTGAGTTGAACTGCGTAATATTTTTATAAATTTTAATGGACGTAACTCCGCCCATTTTTTAACTTTCAAATTGTGTAATTACAAGAACCAAAGGTATTTTATAAGTTTCGCAGCAATCAAATAAATAGAATATAATAAAGTTATATTAAATGTTTTTTGGGAGTGTCCCTGCCCACCCTCTCAGACAACAAAAAAAAAATGTTACAATCGATTTAAAATGTACCGAGCTATGAAGCTAAAAAAATTGAGACGAATCTTTAACCTCCTCTTTTTTTGAAGTCGATTAAAAAAGTGTTTGTTCTTGGTTTAATACTCCTAGATGCAATTCGTTGCTGTTAACCAACACATCAGAAACCAACACTTTTCTCTTAATTACTTTTTTTTGACATGCGTTAAATAAGACTAAAATATTTAAATAATAACTTTATTGAAGCGTTCTGAAATTCCCTTCATTACAATGTGACTTGCCCCAAATTCTTAGTTCCCTTTTTATAACTGAAAACTTCGTTATAGCTTAACAGATAAAACTAAACTTTATGTCAATTTAAATTTATATTCAATAGTTCTACTTGGTGTTAGTTGGCTGTTAAATAAATTCGCTTATTTAACACAAATATATCCCTGTACACGTTTTATTAAATTTTTCGGGGTGAGAGCGTGCCTCGCTTGCATGCTTTTTGCTGTGTAATTGAATTGATGTTAATTTATTTTTAATTTAATTTATGCTTTTATGTACATTTTTATTGTAATCATAATTAGGCATGTTAAAAATTTAAGTTCAAACACTACACATGCATGTATAAAAATACTCGTACATGGGTATAGAGTTTTTCAATATGGGCTTCTGAACTTGGACATTGGAAGTGGCCATATTGTTGAAGCTACAGCAGTCAGCTGTTGGCTAAATTAGGTAGTGTGCTGTCACCAAGCAAATAATTTTTTTAAAAATTCCGAGTTAAAATTTTGGGCGTACTCAGTCATATCAGCATAACACAATGTATAACATACATACATATGTATTTTAAAGGATATACAATACAGGGAGCAAAAATGGGGCAAGCTGGCAATCTCTGACTTTCCGAATATATTCAGCCAATTTTGATAACATTTAAAACAAAAATATATATGCGTCTTAAAGAACGCACATGGAAAGCTATACAAATTAATAAATTTAGAAGACCAATTAAACTAAGAATCCTATATGCGCGAATACCACTCGCACTCTCACTCTTCTTTTACTTTTAAGAAATTTTGATTACATTTCACAAACTTCTTGGCTTGGAAACGCTTAATGAAAGACCTTTTACATAATAAATATAATTTTTTTTTCATGTAATATAAAAGCTGTCAATTTGGTTTTAGGTTTTTGACATAAAACAAACGATTTTTTAAATGAAAAAAATAAAACATTATGTTGATATGTGTGTATATAAAATGTTTCAACACAGAAATTAATTATGACTGCAATTATAATGTATTAAAGAACTTCGTGCATGCAAACGCCTATAAAACTGCCAGTTAATATAAAATTGTTATAGGGCTTAGCTGCAAGTAAATTCAATTATTTATAGCATATTAAAAAGTTATATATACATGCATACATGTAGTGGGATAGTTTAATATTTAACCGAACATTTCAAAGTCCTTTGTTCATTAAAGATATATTGCATAAATATATTTTTCCAATTGTGTGTGAAATATTTAATATAATCGTAATATTATTATGATTATTTTTATTATTTACATTCATTGAAGCTGTGATACATTTTAAATAAAGGAATAACTAAAACAGATCCAGGGTAAATGAGACTGGTTTGAAAACAGAAGCGATCAATGTTGATCAAATCCATTAAGAATTACATCTCTCAAGGAATATAGTTTTGGGGGACGTTTCCAGTAGGGAAACCAAAAATATATATTTATCTTGGTCAGGTAGATATCCACGTCCCCTGAAAATATATTTTATTAAGTTTTTACATGTCTTTCCAGCCCCTATGTTATTATTTTTCAAATTTAAATATTGTAAGTTTATAAATAAGTAAGTAAGCACCCCGAAAGCAAAACCTGATTTGAAAGCACTAACAATTGAGGGAAGCAGTGCATTGTTTACTTGATAACAAAAGCTTCAAAAAATTCTGCTGAAAAGCACAAACATAAGGCGGGCTTTCACAAAGATTAAATCTTATTACTTCTGTGAAGCACTTTAATAAGTCAAACAAAATTTTTGGAAGCTAAATGTATTGCTTCTAGCTAGCTCATATCAAACAACAAAATGCCTTATTCATGCGCAACAGCAATTGATACTGTAACATTGTCTCCCTAACAAAAATGCTTCTAGAAAGAAGTAGTTTTCGCTGAGTAAGTTTAAGTGACATATTGTACCACTATCTGTGGTATATAATACTAATCAGACATTTATATATAAAATTTTTCTTACTTTCATTCAGTCAAATTAAAAGACAAATCTTATATTTGCCATTTTTGCCAAATAGAAGACAAATCTTCTAATTTCTGTTTTTGCCAAATAGAAGATTTGACATTTAATTTGAAGGAATGCTGCACAATGGATAAAATTGTGACAACGCCTGACTACTCTCAATCGATTATCACATTTTTTTTCACTGTGCAGCATTCAGTCAAATTAAATGAAAAGTCTTCTATTTGGTAAAAACAGCAAATAGAAGATTTGTCTTCTATTTGGCAAAAATGGCAAATAGAAGATTTGTCTTTTAATTCGACTGCATGAAAGTAAGAAAGATTTTATATATAAAGGTCTGATTAGTATTATATACCACAGATAGTGGTATATAGAAAAAATTGTGATAATCAATTGAGAGTAATCAGGCGTTTAGTATTTTACGCAACTCATTTTTATTACTAAAACTGAAAAAAGGAAAGTAAGATATATTTCATATTTTTGATAAGTGACGTATACCACAAATAGTGGTAAAATGTGTTACTTGAGTATGCATAAATATATATTTATAATATTAGAAAACTAAAATAGAATCTTTGCTATGTTTATATATTCCTTACCTATTTCAATTAAATCGTTTGAAGCTTATACATTACTTTAAAAAATTTCATATTGAAAGACTTGGAAAACTATAAATTTAAATATTTTTAGTTGGTGTTTTTATTGGAATTTTTACAATTTAAGTTTAAAATTTGTTAAGGCACTAATAATCCCAAAATTATTATTTTACCAATTAAGAAAAATATTTTTTTATTAAAATACATTGAAATTGATTATGGAGGGCTTAGCTGGATCCTGTGCGCGTTTCACTGTTGCTAATGCAGAACATCAGGGAACCTTTACCCAAAGTTATAAAAATGTTATAAACTTTCATTTAAACAAATGACAGGCTCAATGCGTTAACAAATTTTAAACTTAAATTGTAAAAATTTCCATAAAAACACTAATTATTAATTTGACTGCACCCGGTCAAAAATATACTTGTGTGGCAACACTCTATTCTTGAATAGCTGTTGTTGTTATTTACATTTATTTTCTTTTTACATACTCTTTATATCTACAATTTGAAGCTGAAAAAAAGTCAGCCAATGTAGTAATGGTAAAGTAAGAAAATAAAAAACATGTTGATTATTGAGTTCTTGTTTCAACTTTGTTATTTGTTGAGCTTCTCATTTGTTTAAATGAAAGTCTATAACATAATAACTTTAGTAGTTCTAAGAAACTTTGTGTAAAGGTTCCCTGATGATCTGCATTAGCAACAGTGAAATGCGCATAGGATCCAGCTAAGCCACTCAATAATCAATTTCAATGTATTTTAATAAGTAAATATTTTACTGAACAAGTAAAATAATAATTTTGGGATTATTAGTGCGTTAACAAATTTTAAACTTAAATATTTTTGTTCAAAAATTTTGTTATAACTATTTAACAACAAAAAAACTACTTCTGCACTTGATACTTTCCATTTACTTCAAGCTCCAAATATCTTGTTTTAAATACTATTAGACTCTCTTATTTCCCCTTATAGGATAACTATTTTTGAAAATACTCTACTCATGCACTTAATTACTTGTATTCTAACAAAATGATTGTCATTAAAATTGTATTCTGGCCGGAAGGTTTAAAATTTGTTAAGGTTTATTTGCATGTTTTGAATTTTGTGTGTCTATTTTCTTGCTTTAACTAGAATTGCTTTGCATTGTTTTGTTTTTGGGTCATTTTGTAAGTTACTTCAACTTAAAGTACACTAGAAAATTTAATGATGTTAATAAAGAAACTTTCTACATAACGACAATGATGACTAAACTTGACAGCATGTGTAATAGTTTTGGTTCATTTTAAGACACCTTGCAGTACTTGTGCTCTCTGCTCAGGTAAAATTGCTTTTATCTGTTCAAAATACAATTAAAATCTAATTAGCTTGATTATTTTTTCAAGTGTAGCAAGACACACATACACACCCATACACATGAAGGTTATTTCTATTCACATATGATAAATATTATATTATACATACCGACAAACTTACATGTGAATGCTAAATTGTTCATGGCATTCAATGTAAATAAAATGTAATATTAAAAAAAAATTTTAAATAGAAACAACAACGTTAACATGCCTGTAGCAAACAATTAGTTAGTTGTTGTTAAGTACAGAACAATGCAGCAACAACAACAACAACAGCAACTTCAAAAGCAGCATCAACATCATCATCATCAAAAAAAGCTACAACCAAAATAAGAAAGACGTAAAAAAGTTAATCTCGTCGATGAAGATGATATTATGGTGAAAAAAATGAATGAATTCACTAATGCTACAATACAGAGATGGATATTATTAATCTATTGAATTGCAAATTAAATTTTAAAGATATATGGATTCCAAGAATCAGGAACTCCATTTTAATTTATTATTTTCATATTTCATTTCCATTTACCGCGAGTAAAAATTATTACGAATTTAAAAAAAAAAATTTTTTTTTGTTATGCACGTCTGGATGCATTTGGTTTAATGAATATAAAATATATTAGTTAAATAAAGAAAAAATTTGTTTTTACATTCTTTTACTAATTTTGCTACTTAATTTTAGGAATTTTCTAGAGGACCTATTTCGGAAAAAATATTATTTGATTTTTTTAATTTAATAATTGAATACAAAATAAAATTGTTTACTATCCCTTCTCTGGAAGTTGGCAAACATTAACGAAAACCATTAACAAACTAAACTTATTTGTAGATGCAACGTTTACGTTGGCATACTATCGCTGCTGCCGTTCAATCTTTCGTTCAAACAATATACTGTTTCATGTTCTAAGGCTAAGCTGGGAAGAGAACAAATATATAAATATATTCTTCGGAAATGCAAGCCAATATTTTTTTATATTTCTTTTAGTCATTCTGCTCGCATTTGCTGTTTTTGCCAATACTCCTTAAGCATGTGCTGGCTTTTGCATTAAAGTTGTATTCACTTGGAAAACTGAAAACATTTTTTAGCTGCAAGCTATGAATATGCTTAGTAATTTTTTTTGTACATACTCCTGCTTATGTCTCTATTCTGTAGCAGCATTGTTAATGTTACTGTTGTAAGATAAAAATGCAAGAGCGTAGATAGTATCCCCCAGAGAAAAAGCAGAAGGACAGAATAAGGAAAAGGTAAAAGATTTTTTTTACTTGAAGTATACTGATGAGTTCTAAAATCGGGAACGAAATACATATAGACAATTGCTTGACCATAAAAACTAACAACAATTTTTAGATTTTATAAATAGTTAATGTGAATTTTGAGATCTCTACGCAAAGAAAAATGTAAGAAAATAAAAGCTTGCTTGAAGTTATTTTCAAATTATTTTCATTAAATTATATATAAAAAATGGGCCTAAAAATATTTTAATAATTATACAGAAGTGCGGACTTACAAAACTAAGTCATGTTGCCATTTAAATAATGAACTGCTTTGCTTTATGATAATTCTCTAAAGGTTTGAGGTTTAAAAAAATTTTTGTTTCAGTATAAACTCTTTTTTTAATATTTTATTCCCATGACAATATAGTAGAAAATTATAATTTTTGTAAAGTCCTTAGAGTCCATTTTAATATAATTTTCAAGTGGTTTTAAATTAATTACTTTTTAAGTGAAAACAATTCCTACGTGTCGTATATACATACAGCGCAATTTGTTGAAATTATTAAGGATATATAAAGATTTTTTTAAACATATTTCAAAACAAAATTTTACTTATTATTCCCTTATAAAGCTTTAAAAATTTTTATAAATAAGGCTTATAATATTTAGAAATTGGAATGGCCAAGTTTAAAACAACATTGCATACGGATTAGATGAGTTTTTATTTTTTTTATATAATACAGTATTTTTTATATAATGTGTAATCTATCTCACTATGGGGGTAGCTCCCTAAAATGATGGGGGGTACTTGAAAATTAAAAACCCATTTTTCCTTTCATAGGCGGACGGCTCTGAAAGTGTTCCACTGTAAAACAGTCAATGATATGAATAAAAAAGAGTATTTTACAGCAACACTATAGCAAAACATCTTCACAAACGTGCTTTAAGTAAAGGGTACCTCAATAAGGATGTTGAAATGTTCTTTATTAATTGCATTACAATAATTGATACATTAAACAAGAGGCAGTGCAGGACTAAAATTAAATAACCATGTAAATAAAATAACCATGTAGTTGAAATTAAAAGAAAAAACTTAAAGGCGAACACGTGGCAATTATTTCAAACAGTCACACGAAAACTCAGCCCCCTGAGTAAGATTAAGCCACAAGATACAGTGCAACATCAGACTGGTAGCTTCTGTGATATTACCACCCACCACAGATTTAGAATAACTCGATGCCAACGTATTGGAAATTTCATGCTCTCCAAAGATACTTATTTTCATTTAATTCAGAGAAACTACATAATTATAAACAATTGTTTTCATTTGACTTAGACAAATGATAAATAAGTTACTTTATAAATATTAATTACTTTTGTGACATTTATGGCCCTTTTCCCAATGTACAATTAAGAGCTAACAGGGACTTTCCCTTCAAATTTTGTATAAAAAACTGTCATTTAAAGTTCATGTTAACTCTTAATCATACATTTTGAAAATGGACGTTAATAAATAAATAAAAATACACTTTTGTACAATTGTTATAAAATCAGAGCAATTTATTTCTCTCAACATTAATATTAAGTGCTTTTTAGTACACGCTGTTAAATTATTCACTGCTGGAATACCACGATGTTAACTTTAATGTTTTCGATATAAGACTGCCTCTTAAGCTGATGAATCGTTTTTTCATACTTAACATTAAGCTTCCACAATAATGTTAGCAATATTCAGAGAGTCACAGCACATTCACTAGCTTTTGCGCGTTCTTATCTTTAGTGAGTGATATTATTCGTTTTGCTAGTTTGTGTGTATGTATTTTGATAATATTCGTACAGCATCATTGCTTAACCCTCTCACAATCGAATTAAAATGGGCTGGGAAACAATTTTTTTAGGTCAAATACGTGTTGGTTTTATTTAATTATGAACTGGAAAAAATTTCAAAGTATTAGATATCTTGGTTTGGTAATTATGGAATGTTGCATAGAGGGACTATTGTTCTATTCGAGTTAATTAAAAAACACCTAAACTATTATTAATATATTTTTTATTACAATCTATTTATTAAACTGCACAAACCAATTTTTTGTGGTTTGCATTTACTACACCTAAAGCGCGGATATCGGTCTTCTGCTTCCTATTCTACCCAGTGACCAAGAAATCCCACCCTAAGGACTACGACACAGCACCATTGTTCATCTCTGTAAACATTCTAGTGAACTACACACTCCTAGAAAATGTTTGAAAAACATTTTATTTCTTTCAAACGCAAGCATCGTGAACTCTTTCAGAAGATTGTTCAGTTTTCAGTAACTTGGAAGAATTATTCAAGTATAACTGTGATAGAGAGTGATACCACCAGGGCAGTGAGACTATGACTGGTTCAATTACAGTAAATTTTATTTTTTTGTGTGTCTGGCATCTGCATTGGTTTATGTGCTTGTGTGGTTGTATATTTGTGCCCTTAATTATGAAAGTGTTTTAAGTCATTCTCATTTTTGCTTCGAAATATCAAATAAATCTTTGAAAAACTTCAATAAATATTTAAAAAATATTAAATCAATTTATATAAATCGATACTAGTACAACTCTAAATTAAAATGCTGCATAATATAAAAATACTTTTTAATTTGTTCAAATGTAATCTACTAAATATCTCGAGCCGAGAAATATATGACTTGGACTACTTTCATAATTAAATGCACATTATGACCGAGGAAAAAACATAACATTTGAATATTTACTTCAACATTGTCTTGTATGTTTGTGCGTTGTTATCTTTTGAATAAAGGCCCATGACAAATTTTTTAATGGAAAATAGTTTTATGATTTTTTATGTAACTTTTAAATAAAATTGTGCTGGGTTGATGTAATTTAGTAATTTTAAAATATATTTTAGAACCAGTAATAGAATAGTAATGCAACTAATTTATAAATTTTATGCAAGAGCTTTGTTGTCTTGAATAAAACTTCAGTTAGTTAATAGATTTTTATTTATTTTTTCCTTCAACAACATTTCAGTACAATGAAAAAAAGCAATGTGAACCCGATCACAGGGAAAATGTGTAAGCATCTAGTAATGAAAATTAACTAAAATAAGATATATACATTTTTGACCCTACTGTATTCAAAAATCTATGGAAAACTCCATCCATAGCAGTGGAATTATTAGTTGTGGGGGTTTGTGGAGAATTTGCAAGTGGAAAACGTCAAATAAATATTTTGATTAAGCCTGCGACTGTGGGTTTGCAAAATTTTTATTAAAAGTTCCACCCGTAATAATTGACATTAGATAAAGATTTTTACCAAATTGTCGTGCACCAGCTTCAGTGCAAGGCAACAGTACGTAATGAAGATATGTTATAATATATACTATTATAAATTCTTTATAAAGACTGATTTATTTTTTTAAATAAATATTTTCTATTTAAAACCTTCTTTTATTTAAAAGTTTATATATATATTATTTATTTTATATCTTTTAAACAACTATTTGACATTTAAAAGACTTTTAAATGAAAAGTTTATATATATTTTATTTATTTTATCTTTTTCAACTTTCTAACAAAATTATCCCCACTGGCAACACTATTACAAGCAATCACATTCTCAAGCAATTTCTATTAAAATTAACATCGCTCCTAAAGGTATGCTTTAAGATTCGATTGAGTGTATCTCTATGCAGATGTTAAGTTTATCTGTACTTCTTGTTCGTGTGATTACACTAATACACGCAAAGAAAAAATATGGTTGAGGTAACCATAATCAAACAGCAACATACTATGATTGAATTATATGGTTGTAGTTTAATCATATTATTGTTAATAGGAAAGCAAACTTTTAATAATATTATTATCTGAGTTAATAATAATATTATCAACAAAAACAATGAACTTTGTTACACCTAATCTTATTATTGTAAATATGACAACACTATTATTAGATGTGCCTAAAATATAATTGAGACTCACCATACTATGTTCTTATATTATAATAATATTGTTAAATACAACAGTATTATTTAATATAATAATAATATTTTCTTTTTCAATCATATAATTATTGGTGGATCTCTTCTTTAAAACAGCTGTGCGTTAAATCCGAAATAAAAATAAATTAATATTGTTGTATATATAGAAATCTATACTTCCATATGTGTGTATACTCGAAATACAAGCACTTGTGCTTTATTTATTTATTTAACAGGACGCGTGCAATACCGATAGCTAACAAACAAAACACTGAACTGACAGATGTTTCTGAAAAAGATTTTTTTAAAAACTTAAAATAGTATGGTTTTGGATAACATTATATTCTTATTTACATTATATTATTTTTAAATAAAAACAATAATTATGTTGCAGTTATAAATTTATAATAAAACTATATTGTTAAAATCTAACCATATCACACTTTTTTATGAATATAATAATGTAATTATTAAATTCAAACTTTGCTTACCGTAACAAAATTAATGTTTAAAATAGCAATAACTTTTTTTCAACGAGCACAGATTTGTTTCTGAGAACATAATATTCTTTTCTCAACCATTCAACAACCATATTATTTCTTTGCGTGTACACTCATATACTGCTCACACCGATTTGATAACGCTTAACGATCTTACTTAAAATTTGTGATTGTATTGTGAAAAAGATTTTTAACGCCTAGCGTATAGATGTTTACACATCAAAAATCGCAGCTAGGCTTGGATAAAAAAACACTAAAAAACAATTTGAACATTTTGAATTTTCTCTATTATTTAACAAAGCCTTATTGGATAAACCCTTTACAAATAAACGAATAAACTGCATGAAGTATATTAAAAATAAAAAAAAACTCTATATTTGAAAAATAGAGAACATGCAAAATAACCAGCAGCAAAAGGAGCAACATTTACCAAAAACATAATAAAATGGTACAAGAACAACAATAAAAATAACGGCATGTAAAGATGGAAATTGGTAACAACAAATTGCACTTAGATTAGAAGGAAATAAAAGAAAATATTCGTATTAAAGTGATATAACTACAAGACTAGTTGTGACACTGGTACTTTTAAACTGGAACAACAATATCAAGGACAATATTTCCGTAGCAAAGCCAAGCCAGCAATATTGTTGTGAATTTTCTTTATCAAAAACAAAAAATATATATAAACTATTATTATATTGCACTTTTAACCCACTCCCTGCGGATAATGTCACCCTCAGGAAATCATAACATGCCAATACTTTATTATTACTTTTATGAAGTTGCTTGCTGCAATTGTTATGCATAAGTACATTTTTGTTTTCTTCAATATCATCCATTCATTTTTATGACAACAATTATAAAACAATATGCCCTTTGAAAAGAATAATAATATATAAAGTAACGCATGAAAGATTATTTTTGCTATTGAATGTAAAATGAATTTGAGAATAATTTATGGCATTTATACTTATACATATATATTATGTAGCGTCATATAAAATTTAAAAGGCCGTAACTAACATAAAATTTGATAATAATTAAGTTAAATAAAACTTAGCGAATTTACTAACGAAAGTCAAACTCCACTAAAAACAATATACAATATCAGCCAACTCCGCTTTATTGGAAATAATCAAAACCCAATTTTTTTCACTTATCCGATTTTTTCTCTAAAACGAAGTTTGGATTACTGAAATTTATTACAGTTAAGCGTACTGCTTAAAATCAGTACATTATAATAGAAAAATACAATGCAATACGTGAGAGCGAAAATGACAAATACATTTTGCCATTTAATTTTTCAACGGACAAAACATTCACAATTTTTTCAGCCTTAAGCTATGCAATCGATTTCTAATAAATAAATTTGTCATTGATTATTTTTTCACTAAACCGAAGCAAGTTTCATGCAAAACGTAGTTGTAGGCTTGCTTTTCGTGTTCAGTAATACGATATTTTCAGTAAAGCGATCTTTCGCTAAAGCGAAGTGAATAAGATTAAGATTAGTGCAGGAATTTGTATCGCTTTCAGTAATCCGATTTTTTCAGTAAAGCGTGTTGCGCTAAAGCGGATTCGACTATACTCTAAAATCTAAAATAAAATTATATAATCTAAATACTAAAAATCTATTTACAACGAAATAAGTGTATATATCAAGCCATTGCAGCGAAAAAAAGTTTAACTGACACATTTTACGGACCTCGTTTTTGTGACGAAAATCGGTCACTTACGATCGCAAATGATCGATTTTGGTGAAACAATTAAGTTTTTTTTGGCGATTATGGGACAATATATTGTCCAGCAGTATTTTTACTGCCAATATGAGCAACTTTTACCATAAATTAACTCTCACATAATACAAATTTAGTAATTTAATTTTTAATTTAAATATACATAATTGAAAGGCCCGTGTGTGCAGAGCAGCTGCAAAGTTAATTAAAAATATGCTAAATAAAATAAACTAAAAGAACAATATGGAAAAAAGTTAATTTAGTTAAATTCAGATACATATACTGAACTTGACACTAGACTGTCAGCTGTCAGTCAAACAAACAGTTTCTATAATACTTGAAGAGATTTTAATACAGGAAATATATTTGTTTTATATTAAGGATATACATACAGACATGCTTACATAATTTGTTTTTTTAATAGGATAAATTAATTTAATTTCACAAAACTAAATATTTAAGGCCATTATTACAGCCTAACGTTAGTTAGGGGTGGTATTTTATCGAATGCAGAAAAACTTGTTCATTATTACAAGAAGCATATATTTTTTTAATACTCGTTTTTAGTCTGTGATTTATTAAAAAGTTTTTCTTATTTTTTTGTTAAGCACATGATTTATAAGCTCTTTATCTCGTTTCTGCTTTTGGAACACTCATTAGTTCCATAGATATGAACAAATTGCTTAAAAAAAGCTATAAAATTTTTTGGCATTAGCTCACTGAAGTAGTGAGTACGTTGACTACAAAACTGAAGGTTCTGGGTTCGAGTTTTGCCTCTGACAGTCATCAAGTAACAACACCACTTATTTTCATGTTCATCTTAATGCGAACGATAGATTCGATGGAAAATTTATACTAGAAACAAAAACAAAGTAATGAAAATTGTTTTTGATTCCTAATCAAATATCCGATCTATTCTATTGTTCAAATTTAGATGAACAGGCTCTTAGTGTCTATTTGTATCACTTCTTGTAAAAAAATTTAAGTGATAAAAGCATAGACACTGGTCACAGAATTACTCCTGTTTCTTTGGATACTAATCCTTATGTGACATCGGCGAATAAAATAACCAATAAAATGGCTACTAAGCAAATCTTTAAAATTGTAGTACACCTCATTAGCACCAGAGGCGCTACAACACTGCATTATTAGAAACGTGAAATAAAAAACAGAGTTATAAGAAAATTTAGCTTTCCTCTATCCATCTCCTGCTTCACTTTCTGTCTTCTCTTTCACTAGTAATAGCAGAACGAATTCATTAACTGAGTGGTACTTCTCTTTAAAAAAAATTTGTTTATAGTTAAACTCTTAATGTGTGATTGAGAATCACAACATACAAGCATAAAAAATTTTAAAGCTTCAAACAAAAATCTCTAGAACACAATTAATTTTATTAAATTTTTGCATAAATTTTCATTTTGTTGTGTTTCTTTAAAACAATTATTGTTTATTGTCTATGTTAGAAGGTTCGTGTATTTGCTTCATGATTTTGTTCCAAACATTATTTCCAACACATATTTTTACTTTAATCTAATTTTTATGTTTTATAAGCAATAATATTTTTATTTTTCTTTATCAAAGACAATAACTATTTTTGAAGAAAATAATTTAGAGAATTAAACACAAGAACCTAAAAGTATTTTCAAACAAAAACGTCCTAAGTCTTCCTACTGAATTAAAGCATTAATTTAATTGAACATTATTATTATTAAAAGAATAATAAATTCAGTAAAGTGCGACTGTTACTCGCTCCTGAAGGATGCCTTGAATTCGCTACATACATATCGCTCATTTACTCAAACAACGTCACACCTAAAAAACACTAATTTGACAGAAGACGAATTTAAAGTGTTTAGCTTACACACAACTTAATGGAAAGAGAAAATTGATTTTATTTTGCTTTCAAGAGTTGAGGAAACAAGATATTTGTATGACATTTTTAAACAATATAAAAAGCGATATGAGGATTAATTTTGCATCACCAGCTCAAAAATTTAATTTCTTGAGTTAAGACGTTGTTTAAGTAAGTGAGCAATATATAATAATACACGAAATTAAGCCTATTTAATCAAATGTCTTAGATGATGCAGATATTTAAAAAAAATTCGAACTAACCAATATATTTTTTTGGTTTTTGGCGTTTTTTAATTTAAGAGTTTTTTAGTTAAATTTCTTATTATTGATCCAACTTCATTTTTTTTCTATATATATGATTTGATTAGGGTAAAGTTCGTATCGCCTTGCAAGCCAAGTAACATGTGATAATTATTAATGAGACAATAACACTAAAGTTAGTCCTAATTTACACTATGCAATTCTTATTGCTTAGCTGATTAGTTTGTGGGAAAGAGAGGCGAGGGGAACATCACCGTTCCTTTCCCCTAGTCTCACTCTCCTAACAAACTAGTCAGCTTAGCAATAAGACTTGCATAGTTTAAATTAGGACTTAATTGTAAATATTTTGACAAACATGTAGTAGAACGGAACCACTAGCTATTTTCGAAGGCCACTACACTTTCATGGTTAGAGTTCCTTGCGTTTTGGTCCACTGTTTGTGGTGTAAGTTTATGTAGATTTCTGCTTTTGTATACTCAACTTTTTGTTGCAAATGGAATATGTGAATTGTTTTAATTCATCGTATTGATGAAAGCTTTTTTTGTAACGAAAGCTCAATTTTACCATCTCTAAATTTACAACACGTGCATAGTTATTAAATAATAAACGACAAAGGCAAGACTGTAGCAAATTTAGAATTGGTAAAATGGAGACTTAAGACACCCTTTAGTTTTAAACTTTCATAGATTTGTTGGTTGTAGCAACATTCTGTGAAAGTTTCAGAACATACCTCTTACGGTTTTCGAGAAAACAGCCTGTGACAGACAGACGGACGGATATTATTGCGAAAACAACAGATATGCTTTTCACCTTTGGTGTGCGGATTCTTAAAAATTATTCATCATTTATATTAACAATTATATAAATAACAAAATTATATAAATTTGTTTCGCATTTATGTCAGCAGTCAAAAGAATTATACATCATTTTAATTATCTTAATTTTTGATAACCATTATAGACTTATAAATTTCTACTTTAATTTTTCATTAGCATTTTAATTATATACTCCTAAAAGTCAGTTTGCATATTATAAACTTTTTAACTTGCAATAACCTTTATTTAATTTAAAGAATATTCTCATGAAAAAAGAAACACCTGCACAAAGATACACACTTTCTCTTGAGAAAGGTAAGAGAATTACAAAAAGAAAAATAATTAAAAATGTTTTAAATAAAACTTTAGGTAGGAGTAAGAATAAATAATTAATGTTAAATAAAATTTAACTTTAGTTTAATTAATAATAAAAAGCAATTTTTTTGCATGATAATTACTGACTCTGACTGCCATGGAATGAAAATTTTGCGTAGGAGAGTTTGTATAATTACATTCAAACGAGGTGTGATAAGTATTTAAGAGTGGTGTTTCGAAATAGAACCAGTGCATTTTAAAGGACTTTAAAACTGTATTGGATGCCGCGAATTTGTTGCAGTTTTGAGGCTAAGAGGGAAATTTCAGGGAGTGCTTGCAAGGTCAAGCGATTCTTATATATTTTTTACTTTTTTAAGAGACTTAGAGTTGTTGTAATCGTATGTATTTTACCATTTTGGGTTATTACAAAAAGTTTTTATGTATATTAGAAGGGTATTATTTACTGAAGATGAAGCGACAAAAGTGGAAGGCTGTGTTTAAGGAAAGCGGGCTACTACCTCTCCTTCGCTTAAATTTTCACTTGATAACGTAGCACATTGTTAAAGCTGAGACTAATCTTAAAATTTTTATTATCAAATTTTCTCAATATATTAAAATATTTTCTTTTTGTTAAATGTAATAACTAAGAATCTTTTGAAGTGATTAACGATTGTTTGCTAATGAAAAAAGTTAAGTTATCATAAACACAAAAAGAAAGATAAAGTCTTTTGCATCCTTTTTGATTTTTTTTTTGCAATTCATGAAGCCAATAGCAACAGTTTAAGGTTAAAGCCAAAAATCACATTAAAATTGCTTGATGGCTTGGAAAAATTATTGGAACGTAGTAAATCTAAACGGGGTAACTTTGAAAGGTATAACATTCTTTTTAAAAGCAATGAATCACTTCTAAATATTAAAGATTAAAGATACCTCTTAGCTAAAATCTGCATAATTTTTTTGTGTTTTTATTATTTCTTGAGCTGCTTAAAATTCTCTTCTTTATTTTTACTTGAATAATAAATGATTTTATTTTTTGGTAGTTAAAAGTAATTTAAATATTGCCTTTAACTCCAAGTGAATGGAATTTTGTAAAAAGAAAAATATGCTTAAAATATGTATTAAAATAACGAATCCCTCACCCATTCAAATGTGTGTATAAAAAAGCACAGAATTAATTAGCATTTTTACTTAAAATATACATATTTAATAAGCTTAAGGGCCTGTCCTACGATGTCGACAGAAAAGGTTCGATCAACATGTTCTATGGGGAAAAAAATTATAAAATAAAAAAAATCGATAGAATGCTTTCTGTGGGACAGGCCGTAAATCTTTGTAATTTTGATTGAATTTAAAATCGCTTGCGATAAAATTGTCCAGACTGTCTCTTAAAAGTGGATTGGCCCATAAAATTTTAATTTCAATCATAAAGTAAATTTTCGATAACATGTCGCTTACGATAAAATCGAAAAAAGGCTCGATATGTATATCAAAATCTGGCAAACACATACATCTTTATATTATTTATGTGTTAGTGTATAATGTAAAAGAGAGCAAATGCTTGTTTGTACGAAAGCATGTGAGAGCTATAAAACTTTGATTACGATAAGGAATCAATTAGTTTATATTTTAAAAAGAATTGTACTGATTATATAATTCCCTTTTAAAGAATTAAATGATAAATAATTGGATACTCTTACTAATAATAAATAAAATAAAATAATCTGAAGTACTAAAGAATTAAAAGAAATCAAGAAATAATCCGACTTCTTTCAAATATTACGTTTGATTATTATTAAATAATCAAAAGGAATTAAAAGTAATCTTTAAATATAATCGTATAATATTTTCATTACTTTTGATTCCTTTGGATTATTTTGTTGTAATTTCAAGTAATTCAGACTACTTTTCCATTTCGAATAACAGTGCGAAACTAAATATAATATAATATATAATATAATAAATTCAAAAAAAAGTAATCAAATTAGTAATCAGTACGATTAGTAATCATTACTTAACAGCTATGGTTTAAGTACGTATAAATAAAATATAAAATAATATAATATATATATATATATATATATATATATATAATCTTTGAACTTTTATTTGACCTTTTTATTTTGAAAAATAGTAACTATTTTGTTAAGCTTGAGGTCTTTTTTTAAATTAAATTAATTAATTTATTACACAATATTTCGACACGCCTTTGTGTGTCTTCTTCAGGTGAAAATTTTTTTGATTTGAAAAATAATTTGTCATACATACATTTAAACAAACATGCATACATATAAAAAATTTAAATAAACTCAAAAAAACAATTTTTAAAAAACAGAAACATTCAAATAAATAAAATTTGATTGGATAACATGTAAAACATACAAATACATAAATATATATATATACATACACATACACATACATACATATATATATACATATATTAACACATACATATATACATATACATACACACATATATACATACATATTTACACACACATATATACATATATATATATACATCAACACATATATACATACATACATATACACACACATACATATATATATATACATAAATATGCACATATATATATGTATATATATGTATATGTGCATATGTATGTATATATATATATATATGTATGTGTGTGTATATGTATGTATGTATATATGTGTGTGTAAATATGTATGTATATATGTGTATATATGTGTGTATGTATATGTATATATGTATGTGTTAATATATGTATATGTATGTATGTATGTGTATGTGTATGTATATATATGTATATATATATATTTATGTATTTGTATGTTTTACATGTTATCCAATCAAATTTTATTTATTTGAATGTTTCTGTTTTTTAAAAATAGTTTTTTTTGAGTTTATTTAAATTTTTTATATGTATGCATGTTTGTTTAAATGTATGTATGACAAATTATTTTTCAAATCAAAAAAATTTTCACCTGAAGAAGACACACAAAGGCGTGTCGAAATATTAATAAATTAATTAATTTAATTTAAAAAAAGACCTCAAGCTTAACAAAATAGTTACTATTTTTATATATATATATATATATATATATATATATATATATATATATATATATATATATATATCATAGCATTATTTTAACATTTCTAAAATGCTTTAAATTACGTTATAACCTATGCAAGTTTATTCTGTTTGAATTTAAATGAATAATTTTGCTTTTGCTTATAATGTTCACTTTAAAAGCTTTAATATACTTGGAATAACTGCAAAATTGCTGGTAAATTTAAGCATTTACGACAATTGTTTTGTTCTGCTGGATACTCACACTCTCTGCTGTTTTCTAATTATCATGCAAATCTTTTGAATTTTTGCAAATAACAATTAAAAGCAGATTGTGCAATTAACTTTAACCACAGTGACATACAGTGGTTAAAAGTGTTACGAAACAATTAACTTGAGTATGTAGATAAAAACCGCAGCATATAAAGGTATCCAAGAGGTTTTTATTTCTAATTAAGATTAGAAAATTTAGATGAAGAATGTGCAACAAGACCACAGCACAAATAAGATAATAAAAAGATACTGCTTAGCCGTTTTATACTGTTAATAAGACTGTACAATATATTTTGAAGCGCTTGGTTAAAAAAATTCTGTACTACTTAAATAAATTTATCATTATAAAGATAAAATGTAAGCAATTTATCATGTTATATACATTTATTATTATTACTTTCATATAAATTAAATGCTTTAAAAAATATAAATAAAATTGCTTTGGCTAAGTTCCTAATTATATTGTTCGATTTGACTTATATCATTTGTTTTGGCTAAGGTTACTATTGCTGTGTTAGCCAGATAACAGTTTATGATTTTAAAGGAATAAATTGCGCTAAAGACAGATACTAGCACTACGAAACAACATGCAGTTCTCAAAGGCCGCCATATCATCATAATCAGAATTCTTTTGTTTGCTCCACGGATGGAAATCATGGTACAATTGTACTTTTTAAGGTACATTTTTGATGTTTTTGGTACCGTGGTACCAGTTACTTGATACAATTTTAAAATGTTAATGTTTCACTATATGGTAAAATTCATTTTGCCTATGTTCTCTTTAATTTGTTTGTATGTGTTTTATTTTAATCTCTAATATAATAGTATAATCTACGAATGTATCTTTATGAATGTAAATTAAAAACAATTTTTTTGAGCTTTATATTTCAATTTATAGTTTCAATTTCCGCTAACCTTCGGTTAACTTGTAAAAAATTATTTATTATTTAAAAAATTATTTATAATTGAAAGGAAAAGAAGAAAAAGAAAAAACTAAATATCAAAAAAATGAGAAACAATATATATGCTGAAGAAGTTAAACGACGGTTAACAAAATTTTGAACCAATAAATTGAAATATAAACTGACCTAAAGCTCAAAAAAAAGTTTTTAATTTAAATTTAAAAAAAAGGTCGAAAAATTATATAAAACAATTTATGAATGTAACATTTAATATTTTTTATGTTAATTTTTATACTATACTAAATTTTTGTTAAGTTTCTGTTTTTTATTCTAAAATTGTAAGTTTTTATATAAATTTTTTTACGTTTCTGTTTTTATTAATTAATATTAAAAAATGGTACTGTCATGGTCTAAAAAGAACATTTTGTTTTTATAGTTGGTACAAAATTCAAGATGTCATTTTCCTTCCCTGGTTTGTTCCAAATCGTGTTAAATTCGTACAGTGCGTATAGAAGAAGTCATTGCTACTAGAAGCCCGAATCAGTCTATCCGCTTTCGTGCACATGATTACTATCTTCTTCGTTCAAAAATTTAATAACCATGATGTGCAGGAGCTATAATTTAAACCAGACGGTGCAACTTGTCACACAACTCGTGTTAGGATTGATTTATTGAAGGGAACGTTTTTTTGCACCCACGAATCGGCCTCCAAGATCGTGCAATTTAACGCCGCTGATAAGCTCAAAACAACTGACCACTTGTAGGACAACATTTGTCGCATTGTTGCAAATATGCGGTCACAAATGTTGGAAGAAGTTATCGAAAGTTGGATCTCCAGATTAGACTATGTCTGAACCAGACTTGGCGGTCATATGCCAGAAGTCATATTTAAATTATAAAGCCAGCAGTTCATTTTTTGAGTCAAGTAAATTTCAAGTGAATTAAAAAAATCCATCTTTATTTTATTCCATTTCAAAGTTCCTTACCTCTTTTAGAAACAATTTTTATAAATACTTTTGAATGCAAATAGAATATGTGAATTATTTTAATTCATCATACTTTAATTTGTAAAAAGCTTTTTATGTAACGAAAGTTCAAATTTACCATTCCCACTTTACGATAGTCTTTGCCATTGCGTTGTTTGTAAAAAGTTAATTTTAAACAAGTGAATTTCACCTCATCTCTTATGTAATGTTTTGGTAGACTTAACATAGTTCCTTCATTTTAATAAAATTAATTTTCTATAAATTTTCCTTGGCCTAGTTTACTGCGCATGAAAAGAATTACCTATAAAAATTCATAAGCTTGCGTATATTGTTACAAGCTTCCTTCGAAAAATTACATCGTCTTCTAAATTATTCTCAAAATCAAGCTAAAAATTTTAGAAAAAAATTTGTTGCTAAAGAAACACAAATCTGTTTTCTAAATTATGCTGTTGTTTTTACCACTGTGCGACACTTTCCTCTTTGTTTTATAGTGTCAGTCTGTTTTGCTGTTTTCCAATAGTCCAAAAATAAATTTTTATGTATTTTTTTGTTGTGCATGCTTCAATTCTTCTGCTGTGCTCGGTTTGCAATTTTAGTGGTTTTTGGAAATTGAAAAACATTTTGCAAATTATATAAAAAGAAAATAATTACTTTAATGCAAAAAAAAAAAATAAAAAAAATTACATTAAATTTGTAGAAAGTTTGTTCATGGGAAATGCTAACTAAACTCATTAACAAGCAACGCTTAAATTTTTATGATAATATGCCTGCATTATTGTTTTTCAGAAGTGTTAAATATAAAATTTTGTTAACAATTTGCTTAAGAAAGGAACAGAACGTATATATTTATTGATGATTTTTATTTTCTGCTTGATGACGCTCATGTTTTAATTTTTTGTAAGAGAAAGTAAATACTGAATTGCATGAATTTGTAATTTTGATTATTTTAAAGAATTTAAATTAATATTTTTTTCCTCAATAATGATTATTCGAATGCTGATTTAACTTCTGACTGTAAAAGGGAAAAATAAAACACAATTTCTGCTTTAACAAATTATTATTAAATTTGAACTTTTAATCACTCAAACCACATTAAGAATCATATTGTTTTACAAAGCAAAAAAAAAATAATATAAAACTTTTAAACCATCAAACTTCAAAAGATCCGGATTAATAATGAAAGCATATCAAAAATTAAAAAATCGTTTATCCATAAATTTATTTCGAACACATTGAAATTCATTTAAACCCGCATTTACAAAATCAAATGATTCGTTATACAAATTAATTCTTACGCATATAAAAAAAATTTTATGTTCACTACAGTACAAATTTCCAACAGTTCTGATAACTATAGTTACCGTTTATATTAATTGGAAATAAGCTTTTGGAAAATAAGGCTCATAGTTAAAGCTTGCTTTCAAAGTATTAACTTTAAATGAGCTCTTGAAATGTAATTGAAAGAGATATTATAATCTTCAAAGTGAATATATAAATTATTCTTTGCTAAATAAGATTAGAACGTGAGTGGAATGGATTGAAAATATTAATCGCCTGCTGCCTAATTTAATTGAATTGTAAGCATTGAAAAACAAGGATATCGTGCCTTAACTGCAAAAAAAAGATTTAGCAACATAATTTTCGAGCTTATTTTTTTTTACAAAAGATTAAGTTTTTTTTCCTAAGATACATTTGAAAATAATTATTTGTTTTTAGATTTCTTTATTTTCCATACGACAAAACTGCCGGGCATATTTAAGTGCATTTTCCAATCATTTTTACGCTTCACCTACGAAATTAGTTACGCCTGCTAAGTTCGGATAAAATATTGTTTATAAATATATATAAGCATTCATCTGTACATTTAAATTCTTATATATACATATGTATGTTTGGTTTTGTTTGGGATATTTTAAATCATCAAGTTTTTCATATGATTTTAATTTATTCATAAGATGAATTCAATAAAAGCAAAAAGCATAAAGAAATAACAAACTAATAATAATAACGCATGCCATACAAGGCTAAAATACCAGCAGTAAAATAATCAGTTTAGGGGGCTTTTAAAAAGGCCTTAATTAATTTTTTTTGCTTACAAGAACAGAAATAAAATTTAAAAAGAACTATTAGAATTTAAAGATTGTAATGCCCAAAAACTTTTGGTTCACTGACATAACTTGAATTATTACTCAATGAAATTAATGAGAGATGAGTTACATCCAAACTTAAATAAATCTTGCAGAAGCCAGACTATGAACAAAATTAAGCTTTTCTCTAACTCTTCCTTCACCACACCTGTCTTATCTAACAATATCCCTTTCCTAAAGAAAAGGATGCCTGATTATTGCTTCTCTTTAAACAAAATATTTATTACAAAAAGAGCATTGACAGTTATAAACAACGGCGGATAACATGCACCTAAAAAGTAGAGAAGAGAAAATTAATAGAAGGAGGCTGGTGGTAAGACTCGACTACAGTAGATTATCAATGGAAGGCAAGTGAAAGCATAATTTGAAGCTGCAGTTATTATGTTAAGAGGCTTTACTATTTTGTAAGCAAATAGAAGAGGACAGGAATACGAAACGTAGTTGAGAAATCGTAATGAATAGCTGAGAGCGGCAAGGTAGTATATATGCGATTATGTTAAAGGACGATGATAGATAAAATAAAATATTCGTGTTGTAAGGACATTGTGACAGAATTTTTTTTGCTGACTTACAAACTTAGAACCACATTTTGAGTTAAGAATAAGGATATCAACCTTCCCATAAGGGCAAACTGAAGTTGAAAAATAGGTTTTTTACACAAGAAAAGTTTTAACTCACATTTGAATGGGCTTCTGAGCCCCTGAAGTTAATATCAGGGCAGAGAATATAGGATGTTCAATAAAATAGCATCTAAGGACCACGAAAAGAGCACAAACTCACATTCTGAGCTAGAAAAAGAATAACATTCTTCATACAGTAGTTAAGTCAGTATTGGGGTAAGGAGGATAAAATTTTTTATATAATAAAAGTGTATGCGCCAAATATATGAGTCCAGAATCACATTCTGAGCTAGAAGAAGAATAAAATATAAAAAATTTAACCAAGAGAGGAGCTTGAAAAAATAAATTTATTACACAGAAAAAAATATTTTGGAATAAAAAACTTTAATTGAAAATAAAACCAAACATCAATTAAAAACGTATATAAATCAATTAAAGTATTGTTTAAAAAATTAATTAATTGCAAATAATAAATTACATTTATTTGCAATTAAAGTTACTTACAGTAGGATCGTTTTTTTTTTCTGTGTAGGAAAAGAAAGAAAATATAAAGTAATAAAAACCAAATAAATAAATGAAACAAGTCGTGGAGTTTTTCTTTATGGATATTTATAAGTGGAAGCGGGGGAGGGGAACTCTGGTGAGTTTGGGTTATACCCCGGCTAAAAATTGATTTTCTACATCCTGTTACTTGATCTAATTTATTGTCATTTGAACGTTTTGTAAAGAAAGTAAGGGTAACATAAATTGTATTTTTTTTTTGATATTTCATTTGTTCAGTTTATTGAATAGAGATTAATCTTATTGTACTTGATTTTAATATTGTTTTGTTTAAAATAAATTTAAATGATTTCCGGTATTGTACGCATACTTAAGAATAGCATTTACCGAAAAATATCAGTATTACAAACTGTAACAGATAATACGTATTATAAAACATCACTACACAAGTTGCAGATTATTTTTTTCTGATCAATAAATAAGATCTGGCATACACTTCAGACTTTGGATTTTTAAAGCGTTAAATGGCATAATTTAAATGTAAAAAAAATTAATGCTCCTTTAGAGATACGGTATTCTCTTAGTCCAAATAGTTAAATAAGTATGAAGATCATTCTCCCCTTTGTTTAAAAGTTAATATTTTTAGCAAAAAAAAAACAATAATTATATCAACACAGACCCCTGCAGTTTTAAAATAAAAAACTTATTAAATTTATCAATATTATAATAGATTTGCCCATTTTCCATAATTGTAAATATTTCCTTCCGCAAAACAGAAAGACAACGAAAAGAAAAAATGCATAATAAATGTTGGAAAAACAGCATGTCAAACAATAATAAATATGAAACAACAATGCGCTGTTAATTTTGCAGTTGTAAAAGAAACAAAATCAAGTAGAAGGCAAAAAAGAACGCATAAATTATATTAAACAAAAAAAAATTTAATATATTTACATATGTACATATTAATATTTTTTTTCTGCAAACGCACAATTGTTGCACAAGGAAAATACCAATATTTGTATTTTAAAAAAAAAAATTATATAAATACATATATATTATTTATTAATATAATAATAATAATACAAATGCTCTTTGCTCTGCTTATCGTAATTTTCAACTTTTAGTTCCAATAAATCGTAAAATATTCTACGTGGAAATTTATCTGAATTAAAATTCACATGCTGAGTGAAAATTAAGTCAACATGCAACAACTTCTGAGAAAATATACCCTAACATAGGCCACAGTATTACTGAAATATACAAATACAAAAATATAGTCCTTTAACCATTACAGTGTGAAAGAAAACAAATTGAAAATAATTAATTCGCTCAAAATAAGGTTGTTCAAATGCTTAATAAATGTTATATGTTATTATTTTGTTAATAATAATTTTAATAAATAATTAACAGAAAATAAATAGTGATACTTATAAATATGGTAACCAAAGGTAAATCAATTGTATACACAACAATCAATTCTCATATTCCGTTTCATAAGAAATTTAAGTTAAACAGTTGAATTTAATAACAATCTCTACCCAAGTAGATAGACTAGGGTGCTGATGAAGTGCGTAGCTGCACAGAAGAATATCGGTATTTTTCTTAGCTATAAAGTCTAATTTAAATTTTCTTCTCCTCTTTAGAAACTCACAATAATTAACAAAAATATTTCATTCAATAAGAATTGAAATTACTGAACTTAAGCCCAAATAAGAATTTATTTTTGGTTAATAATAACTTTTATTATGATTTTAATCGAAAGTTAAAATTCATAACTGATGGTTGGTATTTCTATTGCTATTACACAAAATCTTCATACTTAAATTTTTTTTTAAACTTTGAGTTCATTTTGATATTAAAGCGTGGTTCTTAGTTTTTTAAACAACAATTTATTTTCTTAAGTTTAAGTCTCAACTTCCCCACTCCTGCATTATATTCTGTGCAGCCACTCTCTTTGTTTTTAATGTTTATAACTGAAATGAAATTATTCCAAAAATAAGCATCTAACTATATTTATATTCTTTCTTTACAAAAGCCTTCAAAAATGTAAAACGATATTTAATTCTTTTTGAATTGTATTAATTAAATTTTTAGAGCAGAATGAGCTTTATGGTTTAAATGGTTAATAACTTTTTTCTATATGCTATTATTATAATTTTTTTTAAATTATAAAATTATTGGGGAATTTTTTGCAATCCTGTAAGTGATATCCATTTTCTGCTTCACGAATACGTGGTCTTTTTAGCATATTTTAAATGCACACATTTAAGACTTCACGGTACTAAGCGGCCGCTTAAATCCTTTTGAGACATGAACGACTTTAAACAAGAGTAGTCAGTTATTATCCTAAATGATAGACTTTATATGTAAGACCGGAAGCGTTTTACACAAACGATATACACGCTGTGTCAACACAATAGACTGTTAGTTTGAAAAATAATAATTTAATTATTTTTGTACGTTGTTCCATAATAACTAATTCCCCAAGTATTCTTCACAAAATGCTGAGAAAAAACAAAGAAAGAATAATAATTAAAAAAAAGGTATAAAGAGTTAAAACAATAAAGTTTATTCTGTGCCACCCTGTATAATTTTTTTTGTTAAAAAAATGTAAAATTTTATATAAAAGTGAAATTTAATTAGTGCTGGTTAAGCATTGTCCATATGCATTTTATTGCCGCTTTACAAAATCTTATGCAGACTTCACAGTCATAATAGAATTATGACAATATGTAAAATAGTATATTTTTTTGAATATATAATTTTATTTAAATTTTTTTTGAATTCTAGTAGAATAAAAATTAATTAAAAAGTTTTGCTAGATGTTTAATTTTTTGTTAGTTTTTGCCTTTAGCCTCTTTTGCCCACTACTGTCTATTATTATTGCTCAAATAAAGAAACAATCAACCACAAACCATACCAATACAACTGCATAATCATACTCGCAAAGTTATATTATAAAAAACACAACTTCAACCCAATAAAAACAACAACAAATAATAAATTTATAAAAAAAAATTGTTTTAAATAAAATATTAAACTTGTATTGTCCGTTGAGATACCGGATAAATAAATTTATATAAATTTAATTGTTTTGTTTTGCACAACTGCAACAACAAATGTATTGAGCTGGAAGCAAAAAGGAAACAAAAGAAAGGGAAAATTAACATACAGTTGAAATGCAAATTTATAATTAAAAGTTAATGTCACATTCTGTTACTGAAGACAATTATCGCCAGCGATAAGGAAACTTTTAATGGAAAAAGTAACTGAAGAATATTGTTAATGAGCAAGCAAAATATTCCAATAAAACAAAAGTTTTTAATTGGCTTTAAAGTTTAAAAAAGTAAGCAAATTGAAGTGAAAAATAAAAAATGCCACATCTTTCTAGAAAATTAATTTTTTATGTTATTTTTAATTGTTATTTTATATTTGCACGAATGGCAAGACATTTTTGTTAAAAAATTATGTATGTTGTTAATTTAAGTTCGATATTCTTAAATTCTTTTTATTAAAATGAAAAACACTATTATTAATGATTTTGTAAAATAAAACAAAAACAATTATCCTTAATAATATTATAAAAGTCGAAGTGAGTTTGTTTGCTATGCTTTTACGCAAAGTATAGCTTCAAGTATAGCTTATTTTTTATGTGGTTTGGAACCGGTTATTCATATTTTGTACGCCTTTTCATACCTCTGAACTGATTTTGAAAATTTTTTCATTAATGGAAAGCTAGATTACCAGTAGCAAACATCGCCTATTTTTTATCCTGTTCGAAAACGGTTTTTTACATTTGGTACGGATTTTCATACCACTAAACTGATTTTAAAATTCGTTCACCAATAAAAAGCTGCGTTGCCCGCAGGAAATATAGCCTATATATTACCCGGTTCGAAACCGGTTTTTCATATTTGGTATGAATTTTCATACTGCTGAGCCGATTTGGAAAATTCATTCACCAGTGGAAAGCTAATTACCAGTAGCAAACATCGCTTTTAATTTTTAATCCGGTTTGGAACCGATTTTTTTATATTTAGATCGGATTTTTTTCGAAAAATACATTTTTGGTCTGGTTAAGGAAATTTTCGTTTTGTGTTTGATTGCTTAAGATGTTTTAAAACCGGGTTTTGTAATTTTTTTAACATTATCGGTAAGTAAAAACTGACAAAACATTTCTAAATTTTAAATGTACATAGTTTCCAAAATAGCCGAGGCTAAAAACTAGTATTTTATAAAGTTTCAATCAATCAATCAATCAAAAATGTTTAAAACTCCCGAATATATCTAGAAAATGTGTAAACGGCTGGACGGTTTTTCTTTAAACAAAGAGAAAAAACTTACTCAAAATCGGTCCAGCCGTTTGATTTGTTCGTGGATAAGGACGGACACACAGATAAATAGACTCTCACTACAAATTTATAACAGCCTTTTTAGTCGGGGCTTAATAACAAACCTATTAATATCTTTGTATATTCTATATTAAAAAAGTGCTAGGTTAAGCTTGTTTAGTTTGAAAAAGAGTCTTCTAAAAAATATATAATTATTATATATTAAAATTTGTTGAAGCGAATTTCAAATATTCGCAAAATTTTGCACAACAAATGTTTCCTTTTCGAAATGTTCTTGAATTTTTATTATTGAATTTTAAGAATTTGCAGTATTTCCTACTTTAAAATAAAAATAAATAAAAATAATCCAATGGCAAAAAACAAATGTGTATAATTATACGCGCATTGGTTTTAGCAATTGATTAGCAATCACCCAGTGCACGGTTTTGTATGTTGGCCAACGAAGCAAAACCATTGTTCTAACGAACAATGCAAACATAATTATAAATGTATGAGTTAATATAATTTTTTTTTTTGATGTGTGAAATTGATATTGGTTTGAAAATTTACGCTCACATATGGGCAATTCAAAGGAGACGGACGCGACATTCGTACACTTTTATTTGAGCAAAAAATAAGAAAGGAATGAAAGATCCAATATATATCCTTTTGTTTTAAAGCAATGAAGGAGTAGTATATTTAAGAAAAATTTCTGGGTGATATCAATAATAGAGTTAAAAGATATAAGCAAATGTCAGTAAGAAACGGAAGCTACAAAAATAGAAGTTATTTTTGTGCACTTATAGAAATATACATAATTCAGCGAAATTTTATGAAGAATTTTTTTTTGTAAATTTAGAAATGAAGATGAAAGAAGATCTTTTATGTGTAGATTTATGAAACATAAACATTTTCCTTAAATTTTTTTTTAAATGGTTAAAGTACAAATACGGACGCAACATTTTTTCCCATGGGAATTAAATGCAGTAACCTTTCTAATATTGATTGAACTTTAATTAAAAAGTAATAAAACGATTCAATGAAAATATTTTTTTAAGCTTTAGGTCAGTAAATTTTATAAATATCCTTATATTTTATTTTTATATCGATATTTCGTTAACTTTTGGTTAACTTCTTCAGGATTATTCTTAGATAAACAATGTAATAAAACGATAAGAAACGCTTATTTACTGCTAAAAGACGTATGCGACATTAAGGTATAGGTGGAAGCAACCTCAAACAACTTCCCTTATTAGAGCTCCATTCTTCTTTTTTTCTGCTTATGCGTAGGTTGTTGTTAGTAGGAAATTTGGAAATTACAAAAAAAGAAAAATAATAATACAAATTATTTTAAATAATTGCTAAAAAAAGATTCAGATTCAGATTCAGATTCTTTTAAAAGTCTCATATTTTGATAAAAACATTTCACAAATCAAAAACGCTTTTACATTTGTAAAGTATAGAGCTTTATGCTTTATTATTTAAAACAAAAACAAAATTTTTAAGCAAAAAAAATTTTTTTTTGGTTGACCTTTTTCTGGAATTACCCATATGTACATACACACATGTATTGCATAAATGCAATCTATACTTTAACATTAGTGCACCACGTCAGTGTTTATGGCTTTGTTGCATGCCACTTTACATCTGTAATATGTTAATGGCAATTGATTTGTTTCTCGTTCGCCGCCACAAAAAAAAGAGCAAACAATTTATTTTGATTATTGTAAATTGCATAAAGCTTTTTGCAAATGTAAACTAAACACTGAAAATGGGGAGAATGTAAATTTAAATAAACACTGCATTGAATTGTTGTAGATTTTGAAACAATGATTTGCATAATACATGGAAACTGGCAGTGATAATTGTGTAATAACATATTGATTTTTTATATGTTTTTTTATGGATTTTAAAGGAACAACGGGGAAACAAATATAACAAGACCTTAAAACAGCAGATGTAATATAGCTACTCCACATAAAGTTCTTTTAGCAGCTAAACGATATTTGGGTTTATATGAAAATTTTTGCTATTAGTTTCTGTATTTGATTACTGCTTATAAGGCATGTGTGTTTAAGTTACGAGTAATACCATTGCAATTAAGACTATTATCCGTGAAGTGTTTAGCGCCCTTTATTTACCACATAATTATTCAATAATATTTAAGCATGAACTAAATATACATAAGCATTATTGCTTTCGTCTATTTGAGCCGCCATATATTTTCTGTTTGTAGCATAACTATTAAGTTACTGCTCTACTAAAGATGGAGATTTGCTTTCATTAACAATATTTGTTGCTAACTTAGGCTGAGCTTACATCTGGCTTTTTTTGTATGCCATGTTCCCAAAAAAAGGCGTAACCACTAATTATTATTGAAAAACTGTTGAATTCAGACATGTATTTATTTATTTAAACTGTTTCCAATCATGTTGTATTTTTATAAAATTGTCTATTAGTTATGTTATGCAACTGTTTAGCTTAATAAATACGTGTCTTTTTTCACGCTTTTGTGGCACATGGCACACAGATGTAAAACCGGCCTTACACTCCTATGAATCTGTTGAGCTGCAGTTTATAGTTACTTTTAAAATAATTCTGCCGAATTTTTATGAATATTTCATTTCAGTTATTTTGAAATTCAGCTGCGTAGTTTAAAGTGAGTCTTTCCTTTTCAAGTGTTTTATTTAAGTTTTCCTTTCACTTCACATTGTAAGTCTGCACTAATACATATATGCATATTAGCAGCATCTTATGCTTAATTTTGTTTAAATCTAATTCGGACTTAATTTTTAATAATAAAATTGTTACTTAAATAAATATTAACTTAAATGTAGGGGTTTCTCCTAAGTCAAATGATTTATTGTATGCATTCAAAGTGAGAAAAAAACATATGGGCATTTCTCCGAGAAATTAAATTTTTTTGTATCGTGCGACAGCAAGAAATTAACCTTCTATATCTGAACAACAAGACTCGAGTTTTTTTAAAACTTTACCTAATGTAGAGCTGCTGCCTACACAAGTATATAAAGAAGTAAAAAAAAGTTTAATTATTCTTTGAAAAAACAAACATATTAACTTAGTGTTGCATGCTACAAAAACTTGACATTCCTTTGGAAAGGCCCATATGCCAAAAACTCTTTTTATTTTGGTAATAAGTAATATTTACAGTTCTTTATTTGCACAATAATTGGTTGATGAGGTGATTTTGGCCAATTGCTCGTTTTCAAGAAAATTACAAATAAATTCCTACGGACACTTTTTGGTTAAATATATAATCGAATATACACAGAAAAAAGTATTCACCAATTAATATTTTCAATTAAAAATTTAATTGATTCAATAAAATTTTTATTTATATTAATTAATTTGAGTGGAAAAATTTAATTGATATTAACAAATTGTTTATAAGTGAAAATTTAATTAATTTTTTAATTGCATACAAATATTTTAATTTATATTACAAAATATAATAGTGTGTGTGCACACACTACGTAATGTAGAAATTCTGTTATAAAATTTTAGGAATTTTTTAGTTTTTTTTTCGTTTTTCTTATTTTTTTTGACGTTTTTTTTTGTTGGGATTTTTTGGTTTTTTGACGTTTTTTAGTTTTTAGCGGTTTTTCCTATTTTGGATGTTTTTTTCGTGTTTAGGCGACATGACTTAGTTTTAGCGATTTTTTTTTACTTTTTTAAACTTTTTTTCGTTTTGGTAATTTTTTCGGTTTTTGGCGGCTTTTTGTTTTTGGCGATTTTTTAGTTGTAGTGTTTTTAAAAATTTCAATTTTCTATTGGCTTCAAAGATGCAGCTAGTTTTCAAAATAACATATTAAAATATTTACATTATCTGATAGGACACCCTTTTAATTTGATTTTTTTCTTTTAATTTTTTGTATACAGAACCCTAAATACCAGACAATCGCATGCAACAGAAATAAGAAAGCAAGCAAAATCAAACACTGATTTCAGCGAAACCTGATAGAATATTTTAATGCGACTAATCTTAAAATTTTATACATTGAATTATTTAAATAATGTTATCTATTTTAATTTGAAATTTATTTGCTTGTGGTTTAGCTTGGTCTATATACGTATTTCATTGGCGCTTAAAATAATAAACTTCTTAAATGTTATCTATTTTATTCAAAAATATTAAGCATTATAATATTTTTTAAATTTCAACCACAATTTCACGTGACATGTCGTATGGGACATTTATATTCCTTATACTTTTTGTGTTTCCTTTTTCACATAAGATGTTAGTGTGAATAAAATTGATATACCTTTGAAATTTCTGTTTAGCGAGCCATTAGGCAAATTGTTGTTATTTTTTTTTAAATTTATTTTGACGAGAAACATTTAATACAGTTAAGGATGACAACACAATGTTCCTTCAGCCCTCGCTTTTCTGTATAAAAAAGTCAACTTCAACTTTCTTTATACAGAAGTTTATGGCATCACAATTTTCTTAAAAAAATTTACAATATAACACAGCACACTTTCATATAAAAAATATAATTGTGTCAGAGCACAATTTTCTTTAAGAAAGATAACTATGAAGCAGCACACTTTTCGTAAAGAAAATATAACTGTGTCACAGCACATTCTTCTTATGGAAAAGTTTATTTTGTTCCAGCACAATTTTCTTATAGAAAAAATAACTGTTTCACAGCAAGATACTTAAATAGAAAAGATAACACAGTACACTTTATTTGTACCAAAGTCTTCAGTATCTGAATAAGAGCACACCCCTCTTGAAGCAAATGTGACTGTTTTACTGAACACTTTTTTTAAAGAATAATTTACTGTGTCTCAGTACGCTTCTCTCATTAAAAGTAGATTGCATCATAGCTCACTTTTCTACTAATTTGTATACAAACATATTTAAAGCGCTTAGTATAAGTATTTAAAAATTTTGTTCATTACATTGTATTGAAAACTACTCATAAAAAGTTTTAATTTAATCCTCTTATGTCCCTTTTCACAATGTATGATTAAGAGTTAACGTTAACTAAGTCCCTGTTATATTTTAATTATACGTTGTGAAAAAAACCGTTATTCGAAAATATATTAATCATACGTTCCCGGTCTTGTTATTTTATTGAAAAAAATTAATATTAATCATTCGTCATATGTCTTCAACGAGTACCTGCCTTGAAGTATGCAACATTATCACAAGGAAAATCAAAGTAATTGTTAAATAGCGTATACTTAATATATATTTATTTTGTTATAGGTTTTTCATACGTTGGTATGCAGACCCGACACATTTTTTTTTACTTCTTTTTGTTAAAGGTGTGTTTTTTTTATTGGCTCATTCGTGATCCCCATGCGGCTCTGGAAGTCAAGTGGACTGGATCTTATGCACCATACATATGTATTTAATAATCCTGTAAGAATTTTTGTTTTTTATAGAATATAAATTTTTTTAATTAATTAATTTTTTTTTAAATTTGTTGATGAATTTTTAAGGCAACTCGCACTAGCTTAGTTAAATGTTTATAAGTTAAAACAGACCAATAATAACTTCTAACAAATTTAAGTGTTGAATACAAAGACTCGCAAGAATCTGAGTGCACAGCTTTTAGTGAGAGAGAGAAATGAGCAATTGAAGCAAAAACAATAAATACAAGTTTGAGCTTCGAATATTCAAGAATTTTACCAGGTAAATCTATAATTTTTTTTATTATTGCTTATTTTAATAAGTAATTTTTATTGCCATTTGTCTAGATCTCAGCTAAAAATCATTGACTGAATTAGTTAACAAAAATAAATCAACCTTAAGGTATCTTTATCTTCTTGACATTCAACATCCGAATGTTTATGAAAAAAAAAACGTTTAACATGCAGTTCAATTGATAAAGCATTTTATACAAACATATGGTTATAATATTATACTCACATTTTGTGAAAAAAATTTTTATTTCATAAAAACACAAATTAAACAGAGTTTTCTGTGTAAAGTTCAGTTTATATATTAAGGGTTTTCATGAGAATGTTCAAAAGTCTCGCAAACTGTGCAATTGTGCATTTTTACACTCTCGTAAATAAAATGTCAAAAATTGTATAGAGCTTTATTTGCACAAACCTCTTAACTTAGCCCAAACATGTTAAGGCCTTAAAAGGGTTTTTTAGAACAAATTTTTATACAAATTTTTCTTAAAAAGTCTTTATAAAGTCATAATAATTTTTACCACAATTTCAGGTTTGCTGTTTGTGTTTATTTTAAGCTTGAAACTTACATGAAAAAAATTGAATTTAAGCTTGTTTCTAGTTAAATTTCAAGTGGTTGAATTTTAGATAATCATAGCAAAATGTCACAATAATGTTATAGTTCCTTAATGTTTTTTCTTTGGAGTAAAAATCATTTAAATGTTAAGAAAATTACCTAAGGCCACCTTTATTTGAGGCCACATGATAAAGTTTTGCCTTTCAGTTGTTTAATGTTTGTGTTTTTTTATACTATTTTCTAACACTATTATAATAGATATATAAATTTAGTCTGATATTAAAAAAATAGATCTAATGCTTATTAGCAAATAAAAAAATTTTAGTTAATTTAATTATTTTACTTCAACAAATCCAAATCTTTAAATTCTACTAAAAAAAAATTTCAGGTACTTTTGAATTTGAGTTTCGATTAAAAATGCACAGTCACAATTCCTTCCAATGCATTATACAACTGGTGGCAATTGATCTTGGCAAGATATTTCTGGATGTAGTTTAAATTATAGTCATGGACTGCATGCAGTAGAATTTCCAGGTGTCCTAGGGAGATCAGAGGCTTTTGTATGATTCAAAAGGAAAGAAATTTTTTTTCGAATTTGTAAGTTTATAATATAAAAACTTGATAGTATTTATTAGTCTAGTTCATATTAATTTCATTATTATAGTACGACTATAGGTAAAATATGATTTTGTTCAAATATACTATACCTCCCCATTTGAAGTTAAATTTCTATTTTTTTTAATTTTATTTGCATGTGACCAAGGTTACATTTTAAGCATTAAGTTTTCAGCCATAATTCTTTTAATTACATATTTACACACTTGCGAATAGTTTTGTATTTTTTCACTAAGCTTATTTTATATTTATTATATGCAAATGTATGTATGTTTATTTATTAAGGAGTATGAGTGATTTCATTAGTGCGCAAAGCCTTGAACTACACATTTGTATGCACATCGAACAACATTTGTAATATTAAAATTTGTTTTTAAATATTATTATTTTAAGTAAGCTAAGAGAGAAAAACCGAGTCAGCAGGTAAAAGTTCTCAAGACTCACGTATTTCTTAATGGTTGCCATAACGCAGAACGAGAAATTAAATATAAATTCTTAAGACATGCATTATTTCATTAAGTGTGCGTAAAAGAACATGATAGCAGCCATAAATACATATTTAAAAAAAATCTGAAGAAACTTATTTCCATTAATTAAAGTTCTTAAAACACAATAAGACTATACAAGTTTATTTAGAACTTGATTTATAAAAAAATATACATACTAAATGTTTATTTCTTTAGAAGTACGAGAATATTAATGATAATAATTCAGTAAGAGAATCGTTAGTTAAAGAACTAAATTTTTGCTTGTTTAAAAGTAGATTTTAAAAGTAAAATTTTGTTTGTAATTTCTGCTTTTAAGAGCATTTCGCTAATTTACTCAAACAACGTCATAACTGAAAAAATAAAAATTTTAATTAATGATACGGAATTAACCCTCGGACTAGTTTTTATATTGTTTAAAAATTTCAAGAAAATATCTTGTTAACTTAACTCATAAGAGAAATATTTAATTTTTTCTCGTTTTCTGGCAAACTTGTTTTTTAAGTTATAACGTTATTTGAGTAAATATAAATTTTTTTATGTGTAAACATCTATACACTAGGGGGTAAATATCTTTTTCACAGTACAATCACAAATTTTGAGTAAGATTGTAAAGCGTTATCAAATCGGTGTGAGCTACGTACAGAGAAACTTAACAGCTGCTAAGAAATACACTCAACCGAATTTTAAAGCATGCCTTCAGGAGCAATATTAATTTTAATAAAAACTTTAAGTACAATACCACGGTAAGATGATCCAAATTTTAATATATATTTTTAGAAATAAGGACAAAATTGCCTGAAATTTTATTTTTTATATGAATAATTTTTACTTTTTTCCACCTTAATAATATTTGTATGAATTGAGATTCTAAGACACTTGCTAGCAGACAATAATCAAAAAATTTTTGACAAAAAAGCTCTGCATGTTTATTTTAAAAATTAAAATTTTATTGAAAATTATGTACTCAAACATAATAACTTAAAGAGCCTCAAAAATATTACATTTATTTATTTTAATCTAAAGAAGACTAACTGCCAGTTCATAGAAGCCATGTTAAAATTTTCATCTGCCCTTTTATATTGAAAACAAAAACAAAGTACTCAAAATTTTGTTTTTGTTTTCATTATAAATAGACAGCCGAGGATATTAACATGGCTTCTATGAACTTCTAAATAAATAAAAGTTTTAAAATTTTACTTAATATAAATTTCATATTTTTCAGATATATACATATGTATGTGCTTGCAAGTTTTTTTCAGTTTATACTTAGTAAATTAATTTCAAAATAATTTGCTAAGTGCAAAACTTATAAACTATGTAAAGAATTATAAAATAAATTTCTTTAAGCCAGACTAATTGAATGTCGATAATATAAAATACAAGAAATAATTTTATTTCTTTTTAGTAAATTGTGCAAAAACGTATATACATTTGTATGTATGAACAAGTATGTATATGTATGTATGTATTACTTCAAACTAATTTGAGACTCTATGACATTTAATAGCAAGAATTAAGTTGCTTTACAAAGTTTTCTTTGCAAAACAAATTCCTATTGTTCTCATTTTTAGTACAAGACTATTTAATAATTTCCAGTGAATATTAAAAATTAATTTTAATAATTAAGTTAACAAAGTTTGTTTTTGAAAGGCCTAAAATAACAATGAATTATGGGATTGAAGACTTGATCTATATACGAGATGCTTTAAAAAATTAAATTTCATTTACGAACAATATTTAGAGTTTTTAAAAAAACACTTAAATAAACATAGCAAAATATCTGTCTTACATACATATATGCGCAATTAGCTGTCAACGAACAAATTGTTATCTGAAAAGCATTCTAAAGAATGCAACAATAGCAGATAAGTTATAAGTCATAAGGTTGCCGAGAAAAGAGAAAGTGTTTTTCTCATATGGGTCTACTTAATTATTTGTATTTAATCATTTGTATTTAATCATTTGTATTTAATCATTTGTATTTAATCATTTGTATTTAATCATTTGTGTTAACTTGGGGTAAGAGAGTGTTAAAATAGAAAATAGGGATAAAACACAGCCAAAGGGAGAAGAAGACGTGCTATATTAAATAGCGCATAGCCTTAAATTTTGAAATATACACACGTACATACACACATACTTTGAAAGTGTTATATTATTATTTAGAGAGACATGAAATCATACTGAGCGTAAAAATATTAACTTAACTTTGCAAATCTCAAGGGTCTATATAAGATTGCTTGAGCATTACAATAGGATTTAAAAATTTTCGCTGCTCTATTTAGAACATCTTTTAATTTTGGACTATCACGTATTTTTTGCTATAGCAGCTATATAGTCTGTGGAAATTTCTGGCCCCCAGATCTAACAGTTCTTGAGAAAACTGATTGTGACCGACAGACAGATGGACACACAAACAGACAGACATCGTAGCGAAATTAATGGGGGTTCGTATACCAAAAAAGAAATATTGAAGAAATTATATTTGCCAAGATAGAATCTACATCAAGTTTATCATAATTGGTAGTTTCTTTCATCAAAAATTAAAAACTTTTACTTTTTTTATTTTTTTTTACTTGTTTACTTTCCGACGTCAATAATGGCGCATTAGTGAAGACTGTAGAAAAGAAAGAGGAGTATAACAAATTAAATATTTTTGTGTTTTTCATGGTTTATTTCATATATCTTCCCTGTTTTTTTATGTTTTATTGTTAATCTTCTTATTAGCTTATTGGCTATATGACTAAAAAGAATAAGTAAAATTTACATTTTATAGAATATTTTGTGCATGTGATGAATTTTTGTTGGCAATTTCAAAAGGAAATTAAGCAAAATATGCCTTATAAGTTTTATCGTGTGAATTCATTCATTGTTTTATTTTTCAAACATCTCATCATTTTAAAATTTCAAATTTCAGTTTATTACAATTTGTATAGCTTTTTTAACAATTCATTGAATAAGCATTCCTTGATTTTTTAAGCACTTAAATCGACTTAAGCAGAACAGTGTTTTTTACGCTATAGCTGAGGTATTACAGGTTATGATTCTACTTTCACGGAATTGAAATTGAAACTACTGAAACTTCCAATTACGGCATAACACTTTTGCTTATTTTGACTTAAGCTATTGTTCCATATTCTCCCAAATTTAATAGTGCTACAATTATAGAGATTTAATGACCTTTTACTTTACTATTCATTGATCAAATATGCTCTAGCACTTTAAACAAATGCATATGTTTGGCTTCTCATAAATAAAATCAAGACCTCCACAAAAAGAATGTATAATTTTAAAGCTGCTACAAAAAAATACTTCGATTCAATAAAAAAAAATAATACAATTTTTCTTATTACTTCCTTTGTTCTTTTTTATTCGCTATTGTATGTTTTTATATCATTTTGTTTAAATCAATTTATTTGCTAAAAATACATTTTAGCATGCAAGCTAACGAAAATTATTTAGAAGCCTTAAACAGTTTCTTAGCTGCTATAAATACCAGTAAGCAAAATAAAGATTTCCTTAACCTACAAAATTAATTTGTAAGTATTACAGTTTATTTAGCAGCACATGCACACAAGCAATCACATCTTACAATCCAACAATAATCTCTCTCTTTGTTCCGGTTTCCTTCCTCCATCATGTCTGCAAACCGCTGTTGAGAGGTGACAGACAGCATAGAAAAGTAAAATACCTCAAATAAGAAAAAGCTAAACCACATCACAAGCAGTTAAAAGTAATTGCTTTTCCTTAATACTTTAAAATGTTTGCAATGAGTTCTTATTATTTAATACTGTGTGTGTTTGTGTATCTCAGGTAGGAGATTATGTGGCTGAATGATTGACAGGCTTAAACGCTCGCACAGCTATATTTTGGCTATGTCGGTAGCTGAAATTAAAGAATATGTTTTTGTTTAAAAGATTTACTTTATACAGCTTCAAAACGATATAATAAATTGGAACAGCCGAAATCTTAAGTTAAAAAAATTTTATGAAAACGTAAGACTGAGCATATTAAAAAAGTCATTATTTCTCTCGTTATTGTAACATTCGAACACTAATTTAATATTTGAAATTGTTAAGCTCGAAGAGAGTTTATCTCTCTCTGAGATAATCAAGTAAACATTTGAGGATCTTTAATTAACAAATCAATCCAGGAATATTTAATTAATATAGAAACATTATCCGAACAGACCAACATCTTATTTTCAAAATGTTGAATCTTCATCGCATATGATGGCCAAAAGCGAGCATTTTACGAATTAACTAAAATCAAAGTTCAGGTAGTGTTAAAACAATAATGACCGCTTCATGAGCAACGAGAGTTGGTTTGGAAATATTGAGCCTTATTTTCATAATAAATAAAATTTAAACTTTTTATTCATAGTTTAGAGTTAGCAAAATACTAAATGTTTTTATAACTTTTACAATACTAGCTGTGAAATATTTCTCGTAAGCAATAATTAATCTGAATAATATGCAAAATCCATCTACTGAAAACTTTAGTTTTTGTCGCTTGCGATTAAATTGAAAAGAGGGCTCGATATTAGGTCTCTTCAATTACTTTGCCAACAGAAACTAGCAACGAGAGGGTAAGGCAGAAATTTACAAAATTACTCTCCTAAATATGAAAAAGTAAATGAACGCTTTACTTGTAAATACTTGCAAGAAAATTGTATTGATAAGAGAACCATAGATGGAAATCATGATACAATTGTACTTTTTCAGATATATTTTGTTTGAAAATATTTTAAATTGCAATTTTTTTAAGAAATTGATATTTCAAATGAAGTTCTTTCCACAGTTTCATGTATATTTACGATTTTTATGAATTTTTCATACTTTTTTACTTGTATTCCATTTACAAATACAAAAATTCCACTTTCCATCTCTGAATATATAATAGAAACAAACAAAATTATTTGCCTTTAAAATTTAATTTATGTGGCTTAATAAAAGAAAAACAATAAATTAATAAAACATGCTTTCGTTTTTCATACGTATACATATTTTTTAATAAAGAAATGAAAATTTTTTCAGTTTTCTTTTTTCAAATATTTTTTAAATAAATTATTTGACAACAAAACACACAACAGGTGGTTGGATAATTCTTGCAAGTAAAAATTTTTCTAGTAATAATTCGTAGGAATTTGTTTGTCTCTCAATTTTTCGCTCTCTTTTGACGCTCTCTCCTTGCAAACTTTTTGAGTTAATGAACACTTTCCAGTAACAGTTGTTACAAATTCGTAATAATTTTTAGTAAATGAACAAACCTATTGTTTAATGAAATACTTTATAAGTCAAAATATTTCAAATGAAATTGTTATCAATGAAAACAATAAATTTTTTTAAATAATTCCATTTTATACAAAAACCTTATTGGGTCGCTAAATGGCATACAAACATAATTAAAATTTTTAATTAGTTTTTTATAAATTAATCTTCTAAGCTATTCGAGCTTTTTTCCTCTTCTTAATCTATAACTCATACAAAACACAGAGTTTAACTTTCATTATATACATAAATATATGAATATGAAAATATAATTTCTAAAATTAAATTTTATATGTCACAAAATAAATATAATTCAAACATATGAGTGCTCATATAACAAATTGTGAACAACTTTTGTAGCGACAACGATAGCAAAAACTCTTCAAACGATGATCATAATGCTGATGATACTTAATAACACTTAAGCTTTATTACTCTGAATGAAACACTTCGTTTTCGAAATGAATAAAAAAAACTCCTATATTCATATATTTAATAAAAACTGACAAAATATATACAAATAAACACTTAAGAGCCAAGAGAGAGAGAGAGAAACAGAGAGAGAGAGAAAAAGCAATAAATACTTTCAAGTGTGCAGTTAACAAAATACAAAATTAAATTTGTTGAATTTATATAAAGAGTGCTCAAGGAATAAACGGCATAAATAAAAATAACACTTCATTTAAAAATATTCTATACAATTTATGTATTCACACTCGTACGTATGTATGTTTGTATATGGAGAAAGTGGGAAAAAGTAAGTAAATTAAAAAAAAAATATATTCAAAGCCGCAAAGCCCATATATCGACAGTCAGCCCTACTGATTTAGTGTAACACACTGCTGCCATTGCATTCAGAGTAAGTCAGTGTCAGTGTGGATGTCATACCCAGGGAGAAGCATAATCGCCCGACAGACATCTATCTGCACAGCCAGATGTTTTCTTATTCAACCATTTAGACTACAACTTGTAGAGAATTTCAGATTTTTTCATACATACATGAAGTACTTGATGGCCTTGTGTGAAGAAAGTACTCGTAGACTGGCAAGTTGACAAATTATATAAATGAAAATAGAATCTAATAAAATAAATAAAAATGAGTAAAAATTGAATGTCATATTTTGCTTATTATACAGTAGATATTATACAATAAGATGTGGAGATATTTGACAGCAAGATCCCAGCAAAAAAGGAAGGAAATAACAAAAAGATATTTTTATAACTACAGGGAATTAGAAGTCTACCTTTATAATAGGTATTGGGAAACCGAATAATATATAAAATTTTTTCACAATTCTTATGCTTCTTTTTAAAGATATATGCTTAAGTGGACAGTAAAGCCCACAAGATTTGTTTATAATTCAACTAGAAGAAATCTTAAATATTTTTTTAATTTTTGTTTATTAATTTCGTAGCAATGTTTGACTTTACTGCTAAAAAAGCTGATATGAACAGCTTGCTAACTTTTGTATGCTTGGACTTTCTTAGCAAGCATTTTTTGCTGGGATATTATATTCTAAGGCTTGAATTTGTTTGTTTTTACAACAACAAAAAATTAAAAATATATAATTTTGTTGTCATTTCCTGTCAGTGAAATCTGGCTTTACAATTTCTTGAAAAAAATGTGTTAGAATTTTTGTAATGAATTTTCCAGAAAATATTTTTCATATTAGTTTTTTTACATACATACATATGTATGTATATAAATTTTCTTTCCTAGAAATACTGCAACAGTTGTTTTACTGAACACAATTTGGCACAAAATAATAGTACAATACACTCTCAGCCATAAAACCAAATCAACTAAGACTGATTTTTAAAAAGGTAATAATTTAAATTTCAATATATTATTATTATTTTTATTATTCGTTGTTCGATGCAAATGGTCTTGTTGTAAATGTAAACACAAAATATTTTAATTGATTTCAAAGGAGAAAGAGGCTAACACTTAGTCCATATTAGGGCATTTCTACAGGAATGTCAACTTTTTGTAGCGTGCGACACCAAGCAAATATGCTTGTTTTTTTTCAAAGAAATCGAACATTTTTTTTTACTTATTTATATATTTGAGTGGACCGTCAGCAGCTCTATGTTAGGTAAAGTTTTGAGAAAAATCGAGTCACATTGTTTAGAAATAAAAGGTTAATTGCTTGCTGTCACACGCGACAAAAAGTGGAATCTCTGGGAGAAATGACCATCATTATTTTATTTTATGTTGTTACTTCACAACTCGGTACACTTTAGATTGTTAGTAAGATTTTTTTGTCTGAGAGGATATAACTTCAATTTGGTCCCATTGTTTAACAAAGTGGGCGGGACACTACCAAAATTTTTTTATTTGATTTTATGATATTTTACTGATTTGTTTGCTACTAAACTTACTCAAGACATTGTTGGGCTCTCGTTTCGAGATAATCTCGAAATTGAAAGAATGGGCATAACTATGCCCAACAGCACTTAATACTATATTTAACATGCTTCTATTCGATAGATTTTGATGAAAGTTTTTACGCAACGTGTGCTAAAAAACACAATTCAGCATTAAAAAGTAAGCGAAGCCACGCCTGTATAAAAAATTATTAAAATATTAATAATTATTACTAAATTTTACAAAACTTTGCACACATTCATAAAAGTAGGTGGGACCACGCCTATTAAGTTTAAAACTTTTATTTCACTTGCTTGTTGTTGTGAACTAATTTATACAAAACTTGATACATACATATACCTCTTAATAATAATTAATCCTGTGTGCAAAAAAGTGGGCAGCACCACACCCATTCATATTTAATATAATATTTTACGTGCTTTTACTTTATTGCTATTTACGAACCTTTGCGCAGCGCCTACAGTTCTAAAAAATACTTAATATTCTGTTAAAAAAAGTAGGCGGTGCGGTAGTATAAAATTATATTTACTTGTACTTGTCCAGCTTTTAAAGGACTTCGGTTCTTAGAATGACATAATGTGCCTATTAAAGATTAATATGTAATATCACGTGCTTGTACCTGTTCAATCTTTACAAGCTTTACTTGAGCTCTGGAAGTGATGCAATGTTGAATTTAGAAAAGTGCAGGACAACTAATATTTGCCAAATTGGGCGTGACCACACCCCTTAATAATTAAACTTGCAACTAAAAATTTAAAAATAAAACTAAAAAAATTAAATCAACTTCAAAAATAAGTTAAAAATATTTTAAATATACTCATATCCATCAAACAAAATGTTCCGAATTTGTAAGGAATTTGTAACGATAAGTGGGCAAAATCTTCCGATTTCGGAACCGAAATACTACCGAAATCATAACAGTTTTTTTATGTAATAGTTGATATGACTTCGCAACGATGTGTAGTTTTGAAATCGTAACGATATGTCGGTAAGAAATCGATACGATATGTCGGTACGAATTCGCAAAGATATATCGGTGCGCATATATATATATATATATATATACATATATATATTTCACGTGCCCAAAATGTTCGCCTTTTATTCCCGATTAGAATTATTTATTATTATATACTTTAACATTTTCACAAACTTATAAATCAAAGTTTAAATGTTTTTAAAAATTTTAATTAAAAAAAATTGTTCAGAGAAACTACGAATTCGATACGAGGAGACTGAGTTCAGACAAACTACTGAAATTTCTTAATGAAATCGGTGCAAAAAGTCTGACTTCAGAAAAAGTCGAAACATTTTGTTTGCAGCGTAGTTAAAAAATTATTTTTATGTATTGAGCCTTAATTTTGATTTAATCGTAATCAAAATTGACAAAAATTAAAGTTTTCAGGGGAAAGTTTTTTTTCTATAATATTCAAGTTTTTTTTTTCATCCGTAAAATGTCGCTTAGGCTAAAATTTTACAGCGTGCTCTCTTAAATTTCAGTATATTAGTATTAAGCATAATCTTGAACCAATATGCAATAATACTTAAAGATTTCAAATGATTGATTCCAGACATTAATATTATCTAAAACTATAATAATGTTTCAATCATAGAAATATGTATTTTATATTAAGATTTTATAGCAATAAAATTTTATTGTCAGTATTCTTTCAACCTAACTAAATTTTTCCCTTAATTTTACGAGAGAAATATTTCGTTTTAATATACATTCATACAGACTCCCTTTTATTTGAAAAGAAATTATTAATACAATTCCTTACAATTAGGGGTAGAAAAAGGTAATTTTAACGAAGGCTAATTCTATTTCAAGGAAGTGGGAAATTTGCTGGCAATATAAGTGTACAATAATCTTTATTATTTGGGTTTGAGAAGTTTTTTTTAGGAATTAATTTTTAGTATTGTGGAAAATAATATTTTTCTCGGCAAATAAATATGTTAATGGAAAAAATTAGCCTTGTTAAACTTTTTGGTCTGTGCTCTGAGGCCACAATTGGGGCAGAAGATGTTGATACAATAGCGTTAAAAGCATTGTCTGGTAATCAGCTGTCACTTGCAATAATAAGTTAATTTCCGTTTTATTTTATTATTTTTTGGATTCATATCTCAAGCTTTTAATTCAATTAAATTGGGTCACACCATTACTAATTTTACATTATGCTGGCCATAAGAGCAGAATTAGTTTGTGAGAAATTACTTTTTTACTCTTTTTAAATATCACCAAGTACTTACTATTGACTTTCAAAAATTCACAAGTGAAGCCAACTTTTCTAAAGTTTGTTTCATGAGTTGAAAAAGGATGTTGCTTGTCAAATAAAAATATTAAATAATAATAAAGTTATCAGGTCAAGCTTACAGTTTTTGTTATCTAATGAAATCTAAAGCGATTAAACTCTCACAAACATGAAACATTAACCCTTAATAACAAATCATAGGGCCTTATTTTCTAAAACACAACGCTTATCGTTGATAAATTTTGCATGTATTTTGTTTTTGTAATTTAAATTTTTTCCATATAAAATTTGTCAACGCTTGGCGTTGCGTTTAACACAATAAGCCCCATAATGTTTAATGTCATTACCTTAACATAGAAATGTCATAGCTCATTATTTTCTTAATTCGAAATTTTTGCATATTAAAAAATATAAAAAACTCGATTTTAAACAATATAATGGTTTTTTCGGTTTTGGCGATTTTGTTTTATTTTGGCGATTTTTTTGGTTTTTCGCGTTTTTTCATTTTGGCGATTTTTTTCATTTAGGCGCTTTTTTAGTTTTGACACTTTTTTCTCGTTTTGGCGATTTTTTCGCTCCTTAGCGTTTTTTTAATTTTGGCGATTTTTTTTCGTTTTGGCGATTTTTTTTTCATATAAACAAACTTTTTTAGTTTTGGGCTCTTTTACTTTTTATCCTTTTTTTCGGTTTTTGGCGATTTATTTTAGTGTTCGAATTTTTTTTTTAATTTTGGCGATTTTTTTCGTTTTTGCGATTTGTTTTCGCATGCGGAACCCTAAAAGGGTTCTATCGCCAGATTCTATTTTCAAGCAGTCCTTTGCATATGTACCAACTCTCCGCTGGGACATAATACAGCATAGTTAAGCAAAGTATTTTTAGTTGACTTTAAAGGTTAGTCCATATTGCAAAAGATTCAAAGATTCAAATGTACATATGACAATTGTACAAATGTACATATGTAATTATTAAAAAAGTATCTGTAAATGTTTTCCTAAGGAAATGTACAAAATATTTCTTAAAACTATTTTTTTCGCACACTGAATACAATTTCTTTTGATTTGATTTTAAATTGTAATTTCGTAAGAAATGTTCACTTATCACAGCTGTCGATTTATCCACGGAGAAAACTCAAACTGAACACAAACCAAGTAAAGGATATCAATCTGACGCACATGCCTTGTAGTATTGCCAATTAAATTTTCCTTTATGCATATGTATCTAAGGAAACACATTGTACATGTGTATGTTTTGATATTCGTTACAATGTCCCATATATAAATATTAACACACTTTTTTTCTTATTAGTGTTTCCTTTTAAATTTAAATTATATTGATTTGATTGTTGTACCACTAAAGTTTTTCTAGTAAATAGTACACTTCCACAAAGGTAAATATATATATATATAAATTTAAATTCATATGTATTTCCACAAATGCAAAAGTTTAATTATAATTTTGAGCACAAACGCATACACTCACTTCGATAACAATATACAGTATTTTTCGTTTATAGCGAATCCGCTTAAAACGAACTTTTGCCTAAAACGAACCATTTTCGAAAGTACAAATTTTTATTTCTATAAAACCATGAACATTTTTTCACTTACAACGATCCCGCTTAAAGCGAACTTTCGGTTATAACAAACTTTTTTTGCATGTAAACGTTTTGTTTTTTTCGCTTAAAACGAACCAAGAAGTGTGTTGCCATAGCGTAGGCTGTGTAAGAAATTTTGTTCAGTCTCGCGACACTCCACAACAAATTCTTGACCACTTGGCCCAAGTGGAAGTGTATATGAATGAAGCCAATATTAATACTAAGCAAACTATTTTTAAAAAACTAAATAAACTTATTTTTTAAAGACTACAATGTTCTAAAATTGTTTTAATAAGTAAATAAATAGCCAAAGTGTTAAAAAAAGATATGTGCACATACAATAATGGTTTCTTGATGTCTTCACTTAAAACGAACAAATTTGATCAACCCTTGAAGTTCGCTTTAAGCGAAAAGCACTGTATATACATAAATTCTCTGAAATCAGGAGTTTGTAAAATCATCAGAGCAGTTGTAACTCGTGCATTGGACGTATAATTTGGCAATTCATAAGAATTGAAAGGAATATAAATATACATACGTACGCTTAAAATATACAGTTTATGTTTGTACAAGAAAGTTCTAAGTGTTGTTGCAAAAAATGATGTCAAATTTCACAAAAGAGCAATTCAATGTATTTTTATTAACAGAAAAATTGAACACACTACTACACTAGAAGTGAAAATGGGACACAATGCATTGCACTATGGGCAATTTTAACCATTTTGTGGTAATAATTACTTTCAAGTAAACTTCAGGAGCGATTGGAATGATTACTTAAAATCAAGCTTCGGAAGCCTTACTCTTAATGTTTTAAAGTTTTGATTACTTAAACTCAAGAAGAAGAAAAAACCTTATCACTCACGCTTACGTTCCCTCACAGTCACGTCTTTTCACGCGTGACATTTTCAAAATGTGTACAACACCGTTAATATTATGTTTTTTATATGAAAATCAATGACACACAATGAAAAATATCGAAACTTACAAGCGTTGGCATTAGCAAACAATTTTGTGATGTCACAAAAGATTAAAGTGTATAATCGGCATTACATTCGATATTATTTTAATTTAATTTTTTTTTAATATTCAAAAACTATAAAGGGCTAATTTTGTAAAACGCAACGCTTAGCGTGGATAAATTTTTTATGTATTTTGTTTTTGTAATTTGAGTTTTTTCCATATAAAATTTATCAACGCTTGGCTTTACGTTTTAATAAAAGCCTTAATTAACTACAATCAATCATTATTTTAAATCACAGTCGCAAAGTAAATTAAAGTTGTAGAAACAATTTTAAAAAGATCTACATATTTTTTCACTCACGCTCACGCGTGACAATTTTTAAACACGCCGTTTTTGGGCCATTTAATTTGCCTGATGCGTGCATTAAAAAAATTTTTGCTTTTAACTTTAAAAAGCCTTATTTTCTAAGGTATTCTTCTTATATTAAAGCAAAAAAAAAAAAAAACATTTTCACTTACGCTAGGGGATTAAAAAAAATTTTATTTCTTACGCATACAGTAAATATTTTATTTTATTTATTAATTTGCAAATATTTGATGTTGAAATATTATAAGTTCTATTCAGCGAAGCACTTTAGGACATTTAAATTTCAATTTCCATTTGCAGCGTAGTGATGCATTTATGAACAGAGCTGTAGTGCGATTCAGTAACTTTTTTTTGTCTACATATTTTGTCGCTTAAACAAGATTCAACCATTGTTTCCGAACAAAATTTTTGTCCGGACAAAATTTTTTTTATATGGAGTTTGACGTTTCATCTTTTGTGAAAGAGAGAAGAAGAGAACAAGTTTTATTCGGAACATTTTCTGCTTGAATTGGTTTAATTTTAATTTTTGTCCGGACAAAATCGAACTGAGCCGCCAAATATTTTAGTTTTTCAGCCAAAGTTGAACTGAGCTGCCACATCATGTTTTATGAATAATAAAAGCACAGAGTATGCTTGTATTTATTATAATAGAAATAAAGGAAAATTTAAAAAAACATATACATATGTATGGTGATGAACGAAACAATTGCATGAAACAATTAAAAAGATTTGTGTGACACAGAAAATTGTGAAATTTGCCGCGGTGCTGCCACTTGTAAAATTAATTACACACGTATTTTATATGGTAGCTTTGATTTTCCAGACAAAATGTTCGAAATGGATGAATCGTCTTACAAAAAACTCTCAGTAAAAAATTTTTCTCCAGACAAACATTTTGTTCAGAAACAATGGGTGATTTCACCTTTAGAATAACGATTATGTGATTTGAAAACTTATTTTTAACGATAGGAAGCAGCTGTTAATTTCTCTTGATATTTGTCGATAAAATTAACAGCACATAACTTGTTGTCGCTTAAATAACGACACAGCTGACATTAACCTACAGCGAATATCGTTGAGTGAATCGCACTACTGATGTTATAGCTACCATCTAATTTTTTTTTAAGTCGAAATGGAACAAGACTTTAAAGTTATATTAATTTATCTCAAGGTCACTTCAATTATTTCGATTTAACTGTCGTAATAATTAAAAATTTTGTTATACAAAAAAAATATAACTCAAGTTTGATATTAAGGGTTTTCCTGAGAACTCTTAAAATTATCATTTGTGTTTCATGAAGCACCTTTTAACCTTTTGTGCAAACAACTAATGTAAATTTGAAACAAACGTCAAAAAATTAATTAAATAAAAATAAAATAATAAAATTTAAAGCATTTTTTATTAAAAAACATTTTTATAAAAATAAAAAAGTGTGTGTTTGTGTCTAAAAGTGCCTAAAGAAGTCCAAAAAATCAAGAAGTTGTTGTTTACTAAATGCACAATTGCACAGCTTACGAGCCAAAACTATTAGGCAAACTTAATAGGTTTGTGTAAATAAATTTCTATACAATTTGTGACATTTTATTTACGAGTGTATAAAAATTTACAATTGCATAGTTTGCGAGACTTTAAAAAGTCTCATGGAAACCCTTGTTATATTTCATTTATTAAATTTTATAATTTAAAAAGTTTTAGGGCCAATTTCACCAACTCTGTTTAAATATCAATTCATATTTAAATATCGATTTTCATTGATTTTTGTATGGAAAAATTACTTTTAAATACTAATTGATATTTAAATAAGTTGGTGAAATTGGCTCTTAATGCTGAAACCTTCATATGCATACAGTCCCTACCAGTTAACTCATTTAAAAACTGCATGGAAAACATTTTATAACGTAATAATAAAGCCATGCGATGAAAAAATAATGCCAGCTTTAAAAAATCAAATCGATGAGAGCAGAAAAGCCAATCAGCTCTCACTGACAACAATGCTTGCTGCTTAATTTGCAAAGAAGCAAGGATAAATTGCTGGAGCTTTCATACCTCTTTATCTCAAATACAAATAACAGAGTAGAAGTGCCTGTACGTAGCATAAATATTTCCAAAAATTTTATTTTTAATATTTTTTAGTTTTTGCAAAAAAAGGGGAACATTTGCTATAGTGCATTGTACGGATAAAAGTGTTTGAGTTATGTGTAAAAGAAAATTTAATTATTTTAAGTTCAACCTATAGTATGAGCAACAATTGTGCTTTAGATCAAAGCTTATTCAATATATGGGCATTTCCACATGAATGTCAACTTTTTGTAGCGTAGCGACACCAAGCAAATGTGCAAATGTTTTTTTTTTCAAAGAAAACGAATTGGTTTTTTAATTATTTATATGTTTGTGTACGCTGTCAGCAGCTCTACATTAGGTAAAGTTTTAAGAAAACTCGAGTCTCGTTGTTCAGAAATACACGATTATTTGGTTGCTGTCGCACGCGACAAAAAGTGGAATTTCTCGGAGAAATGCCCATATGTATATTATTTGAAGTTAATTGTGTGTATAAAATCTCCTGTAAATTTCTTCCAATATACTAGGATTTAGTTGTAGTAGTTAAACAAAAATCCATTCCATATAAAACTCTTAATATTGTCCTAAATTTTTCTCATTATATCAAACTTTAAATGTGTAAAAGCAAAACATCATAAAATCTTGCGCCATCACAGCCAAACATCTTAAATCTGTTTTACATCACCATTGAAGATTTTCCAATTTACTTCTACAATTGCTTAGATTTTTATTTTCCTTTGAAGAATGCAAATATTTCTAAATTGCATTTTCCACTTGTAATATTTGTGAAATGAAAAAAAAATAAAGTCGTAAAAATAAAAAGTTCTAAACGAAATGAAAGATGTATATTCAAATGAAGTGTTCGTATAAAAATATTTTATCTGTTTTTTATCTTTTGCTTTTAAAGAAAAATCTATCTTAACTTTTAACAAGAAATGCTCGTTTATTTTGGTATATAAATGTTAAAAAGGTAACATTTACAAAGTTGGTAAAAAAATATTTTTACTTTGTTCATTTATTTGGCTAAAGAAAAACTTATTGCAATTTTTTTGAGGTTTAAAGTAAAATTTTTGTGATAGAACTTTGTTGTGTTATATATTTTTCTCCTTTTTTAGCTTATTTTGCAAGCGGCACAGGTAATCATCTGGTCTAGACTAATTAAATTATGTTAATGAAATTATGTTGCTTGGGGGAATGAACACACATAAGGATTTGGAAGTTTTACATTTTTATGTTTTATAAGAAAGTGAGGTACAAGGCTGTGATGTCATTTAAAAAAATTTAATACAATTTTCATTCATTGCATTTATTTTATATTATTCAACCCGCAAGACAAAATCACTATACCACAACTTCAACTAATACTGAGTTCAGAAACTGCAATTTGAATGAAGAACACAAGTTTGGTGTGCAATTTTCTTTGTTTGTGACTGTGAGTTTTTATCTACATTTAAAAATTCTTATCTGACAGACAGAAGTAATGAAGTGTATGACAACGTTGAATTTATCGTGGATATTTTTTTTTAAATTTTCATACAAGTTTGAATGATGCTGTATGTAAAAATTTATATAAAATACCTTTTTTGTTTTTGCTTTTGGTTTGGTTTACTAAATTTTATAACAAAAGAAAATTTCAAATTTCAGCATGATGTTTTTGAATAAAAACATAACTTAAATTTTCAGCTTAGTTTTTTCTAATTTCTTTTCATTTTTTTCAAGGTATCTCAAATTTAGTTTGAGTCCTGCAAAAAATAATATTTGTCGAGGTACTTAAAGCTGGCATTTGTTTGGAGAATGATTTCTTCATTGAAGACAAATCGCTTTCCCTTGAAGCACACTTTTTGAGATTTGGGAACAAAAAAATTGTCACTTGGAGCTTAGATTGGAGAATAATGAAAAAGTGCTCATGTGTCCAGCTACCTTATTCTGTAATTCAAGAAAGCTAGAAATGTAGCAAGTCGATCATGCAATGACAATCAAAGGTGTTTGATTTTCTCTTCGTTTAGAATTTAGAATTAACTTTAGTGAATTTCAGAATAAGAGGCCTGGGTAAAAAAATTATTGTTTTGGTTAGCAGGTTTAAAATTCGCAAGGTCATGCATTTACTGACTCACTCTCGCATATTTACATTTGTTTTATAAAAAGAAAAAAACCTAATATTACCTATATATTATATATTCATACCAAGGAGAATGTTAAAAATACTAAAATTTATTACTAAAATTGTATTTCTAGAAGCACTAAATGCACGCAGTAATTTTTCAATTCGCTGCCTCTGACATTCGAGTACTTTTTCATACACGGAGAAAAACTTACTTTGAAACAAAGTTTTTAATATTTATAACAACCATATGGACAAGTTAAGTTAAGTTAAGTTTATTTGAGACTTCTATTTATGACATTAAATGGTGTATACATTTATATAAAAAGTAAACATATAGAATAAAAATCTTAAAACTATAATGTATTGTTTTAATGATATGTGTAGAAAGAATATACAGCATCAGGCTTAACTGTTTTATATGTTGCGTTAAATTGTTAGATTGTTCACATATGATATTTTTTATCAAAAGATTATTATGATTTATTTTTTATTTATTTTATTTATCAATAAAATTTTTCATTAAGCTGAACGCATAAGAAGCTAAGGGCTGAATATTCGCTGTATCATAAATAAATTTATTGGAAAAACGGTTGGTTTTTTCCTCCATATGTTTATTTATGCAATGCCTAATAATTTTTCTTTCTAATATTTCAAAAGATTTCATTATAGTGGGAGATAAAGTAAACCAAATAGGGAAACCATAAAGTAAAACAGGTCTAATGCTCGTTTTATAAATTAATAATTTGGTTTTGTTAGGTAAATAAAAGAGCTTTTGTGCTTTCGCATCGAGCAGAACCCAACAACCACTCAGATCTCAGCAAACAACAAAGAAACAAGAACAATTTTAAGAGATTTCAAAACTGTTTACCTCAAATGTAAATGTTAAAGCGTGTGTGTTGGGACTTAGCTGATTTAAAGTATTATTTTTTTTATAGACCACAAATAACCACAAGGTAAACAAATTTTAAAGCTCTCAAATTGGTTATTGTTTCTTTGTAAAGTAAGAGCAAGCATGTGATCGGCTGTTGTGCTCTCGTTTGGTGTTAAATCACAAAAGCTTTTCTGAAAAAGTTTGCACCTTCAGCATACGGCTTGGATGCAACTGATATAAATCAAAACATTATTTTTTTCGAGATAAAATAAAATATTTTATAATCTTTGCAATATAATTCTACTTGAAGGGCTAAGAGGTTAGAAACATTGAATTTTAAAAATATCACGAGTTAGTATGAAGATTACTTGATTACAATCTAAATTGACTTTTCTGTTTTTTTTTTATTTCGTATATTAAGCAAAACTTATCTTTCAGTGTATAAGAGTTTATGCGCTCAAGAGAACTGAAGTGTTTGCACTGTATATTTTTACAGCATTTACGTGCGTACATTATGTTAATTACTTTTTACTCTGAATTATTATTTTATCTAAAATATTTTTTCCTTTTTTGCATATTTAATATTCACATACACAAAGAAGCTGTAACTATTTTTCATGCACAAACCACACACACAGTCACTAACACATAAATGCATCGAAATAATTTTATGGCATGGAATAATGTTTCTATAAAAAGAATATAAATTTTTTTAGAGTTTAAGGTCAAAAAATTCTTGATGTAAAAAAAAATAAGATACATACTCGTGTATAAAAACTAATTCTGTTGCATAAATTATTTTGAGCAAAATATGTAATCATTGAATAGTTTGAATCAATCCAACTATTACATAACATATTTGTAATAGTTGAATTTATTCAAACTATTTAATGATTACATATCTTAGATCAATGATAATTTGCTACAATGATATATAATATATATAATTATAATTTTATATTTTTAGCATGCTTCACCCCAAGTTGAGTACATATTTTTATCAACTGATTATAATAATATGAAATAATGTTACATCATGCACAGAAAAAAATATTGTAATATCAATTAGAAAATTATTTAAATTTTCACCTGCTGATAATTTGATGACATCTATTAAATTTTTTCATTTGAATTAATTTTATTCAAATAAAAATTTAATTGAGTTAACTAAATTCTTAACTGAAAATATTAATTGGTGAACAATTTTTTCTGTGTATCATTTATTGAAAAACTATTTTCCATTGCACTACGACATTAAAGTAAGCATATGAAATCCCTCAATGTTTGATAGCCAGTGCAGAATGAACTAATCTTCGCAATATATAAAAGGAGCCAATATGTTACTCTAAAATATTGAACAAGTATGAGAAAGTAAAATGTAAAACATGAGTCCTTCTGATTCCTTCTGATTCCTTCCAAACTATTGGGCAACCAGATAGTCTATGGAAACTTTCATTACCTCATCGTTGATTGAAGGTTATCAAACATCTCATTGCAACTGTGGTTTTATAATAGACAATATTTCAGCATTTGCTTGCTTACTTTGCGTTACATTAATGCATGCAACGTAATTTTTGGTTAAGCTTCTATCACTTGCTTTCAACGTATATTTTTGTTTATATATGCATATGTATAATTTTTTTTGTCAATTTGTGCGTATGCTTTTGTATCTAGATCAGTGCATTGTTAGTCGATATGAGTGTTATGGCTTTTGATAATGTTGCCACAAGCCACACTTTAATTGCTCTCCTCTCATTTTCATCGATATAATAAAACCAAACATTGCCTCTGGCCATTTAAAGTGTTTGTATTTCTATCATCGTGCTGCATAGATTTAGAAAAAAAATTTAAACAGGTAACAACAAAGAATTTTTAAATCAAATTATAGAGAACAATAGTAAAAGCCCTTCTGTTAGCAACTTTTTAATTTATATATTAAATATCGGCCATACATTTTAAGATACATCTGTTGAACTGGCTGTCATTTATTAAGTCTATTTCACAAGATCATCTTGTTACTAGGTTTTAATTTTTTAGGAAAAGGATAATGATAAAGAAGAAAGGTGATGAAGGAAGAGACATAGGAAGGACTCACTCTTTGAAGAAATCTGCTATTTGCACGATTTATTTAAGGTAGTATTGCTGTGCCTCTGGTGTCCATGAGGCGCATTAAGCCTTTTAAGCTGAGTTAAGCAGCAATTTTTTTAGTTATTTCATTTTGCCGATGATTATTCTGCACACTACCGACGAAGGAGGTCGCTCGGATATTTCATAAGGATTAGTATCCGATGAAGACGGCATAGTTCATTCACCAGTGAATCTGCCTTTTTCACTTGAACTTTACGACAGCACCTGATATAAAAGGACGTTGATGCACATCGGAATGAGATATGATGTTGTTTATTAATAACTTTGTTGGTACACGGCCTCAAGGCGTTGAATTTAAAGAAATCAAAAGAGATTATAAAATGGAAAATCCAATACTCAGAAGATTATATAGCATAATAAAAGGCCACACGGCAATGAAGTCTTATCTTTCATGTGTCTGATAGAGAGAATATAACCCGCACATCATGCAAGGTAGAGGATTGAAATATTGGACTACTAAACGGCATCATTTCTCAGCGTTTATTCAGCTTCTTTTTTTTCTTTTTTTAACTTAACTCTTTGTGAAGAATATAACGTCAAGATGCTTCTCAAATATTGCCTGAACATGAATTGCCACCGATTTTTCTCAATGCTGTAAAGACAAAGCTTAGCAGAGCCTGACTCTCCGTATTTGACTACGCACAATTGAAGGCTTCCTGGAAGCTTATAGTCGATACCATGGACCCTTAAAAGTTCCACTGCTGCCACATCTTTTGCAATATCCTGTCATGAAATACAATAATCTGATTGACCCTATTCTGCAAATAAGTTAGGTTGGCTCAATCAGTGTTTCGTTGCTCACATAAGTTAATACCAAAACACATGCTGCAATATCGTTGCCACCCGCCCCAACGATTCGGAGTTCGTGAGTCTTTTAAGTTCGTTACAGAGAAGGATCTGTTCTGGACTTTGTCAATTTAAAGCCGAACAGTTATGTTACCTTGTATGTCCAGTTGAGCTAAGAAGGCAACGTACCGAATTTGGAATGTCTTAAAGACATTGATTAAAGAGATCCAAAAGAATACAGAGGAGACTGGTTTCTTGACGCCAGTGGCTTACCGAATAGGTTTTTCTGGGCATAAAGGTGTTTGAGGGTACTGCGTATCTCTGGATAGAATACACAACATGTCAGTTAGGGCATAAGTGTAATCCCTAATGGGATTAGGCTATGTAAGTTGCCCGTCTATTCAACCTCACTTAACCTAACTTTTCCTTCATTCCATATATAATCGCATCGAGTGCTTTTCTAGGGAATAAAAAATTGTTTTAGGTTAGGATGAAAAGAGGATCCACTATACTCATATTCGGCGACATATACGTAAGCCTAATTAACAAATGAACCTCACTCAATTATAGGAACTAAGTATCGTTCACGTAGTCCCTTAAACTTTTCCAGTCAATACCTCTAAGGTGGGTAATATCCAGTAAGCTGTCATTGCCAAAATACCATGATCTCGGTTAGGCGAAAGCTGGACAAAAGCAAAGGAAGTGCTTAGTTATATGCATATGCTCAATAGATGCTCTGCAATCATTGTCATTCGTAGTTCGGAGACACAACAAATACTCTCGCAAATTAGGGTGCCCTGTTAGGAAGCCGGTCAACTTTCCTAGCTGGGGCTTGTTTATTTTCAACAGTCCCCTTGTTTTGTCTTTATCCGGATCGTCCCATAGAATATTGGTAGGATTACCCACAGTACTACAATTCCATCTTCTCAATATCTCAATATCATTAAATAAAACAAGGATCACTAACCGAATTAAAGCCAAAACAGTATTTCTTACTAAATAAAATTTTATATATACATACTACTTTCTTATATAAAAACTATTTTTAATTATAGCTCACTGCATAATTTCATTCAAGTTCAAGTTCATATTTCCATTCTCTAATATACAAAAACACATTTTCTAATCACATTGCCCTGAGTTTCGTCATTTAAGTCTATTTTTTTAATCTGTCTGGTGTCTTTAAATATTTTATTTTTTTATAATATATTTTTTATTTAATGCATGATGGTGTATGTTTTGATGTTGAACATATCGTTGCTGACATCTTGTTAATATTCGCCTGTTGTGTTGATGAAATGTTGCCACGGTTATTTTCTGATGCCACTCCTTTAGTGTGTTAGTACACAAGTATACATATTTCCACATGAAGAGTACATGCCACGAGAATACGAAAAACAAAAATATATAAACAAGCATACACTATATAGCCATACTAAAGAAACTCATTCGTGGTTATATTAAATATATATATTTTTTTTATTTGAAAAATAAAGAGATTTTCATGATACTTTATGCATACAATTTGTTAGTGTACGTAACACTAGACTGTTTAAAAGTTGTTGTTGATGCGGTATTTTCCCTCTCTGATGTTTCACTTGTCACTTACGACGACAGTACACACTAGTTGTTATTTTAATTGCTGTTGTTGTAGTTGCTGCTGTAGCATTTGATTACGTGCTGTACAAAAGCACACACACACACACACACACATGCATACAAATTTGTGTCATCTTCATAAGCAAACAAAAGAAGTGAGTGAGTATAGTGCGAGTATGTACCCAGAAGTTGTACGATTGTAGAGTATGTTACACTGCATTAAATTCCATACATTTTGCATACAATTTCTTCATGTGGGGTAGAGTGATATTAAATTTTCTGTTTTCCTTTGGTTTGGCTTTAGAGGTTGCAGTTAAATAAATACTCTATCAGATATTCGTATGACATTCTTATTTCATGTTCTGAATTATGCAGATTTCATTAAGAACAAGGAGGTGTATATAACCCTTTATATAGAAATATTTCATATTGATTGATTTCGTATTTAAATAATTTGCAAAGAATTTCTTTTTAAGTTTGTGTAGTGAAAATTCCCAAATAAATTTTACTTGCATGAATAACACAAAGATTGTTGGTATAAATTATTTCATCGAAATACTCTGCAGAGTTTTCTTTTTTCTTTTATTGTTTATTAAATATTTTTTGAGCGATAGTCAAATGTAAAGCAAAGAATTGCAGTATTTGAATGAAAAGGTATTTTAAGTTAATAAGAAAAACCAAATCATAGCTTAGGAGAATTTGTACTTTGTAAAATTTGTTTTAAGATTTTTTCCCAAGAATTCGAATGCTTTTCTCATACAAAGGTTTTGTTATGAAATTCTATGTATTAAGTATTTATATTTAAAATCGAATTAATTTTGATCATATCAACTTTGTTTTCATAATTTAAACTGTTCAGGAAAACTTGTGGAAAATAAATAAAAAACTAAAATTTACAAAAATTAACAAAAGCGATAACCAAAATAAATTTCTCAATTTTGCAAATTCTGTTCACCTGTTAATATACATGTAAAATACTTACTACACTGACACTCTTATAATTATTATATAGATCCTATCCATTTAACATATTTATTATATACACACTTTTCTGCCCTGTTACCATATGTACACATAAATTATTTATATAAAGCCTCAATTACCACATTATTACTTTGGGTACTTTACTTTGTTGTGAATGTATGTTCATGGGCAACAGGACACGTATACATGAAGCACATTAAATCGTGTACAATTTTCATATTTTAATGGTTCAACAGCGACAAAATTTTTGTTTTTCAATACACATGAAATACGTTTATAAAATTAAAAACATTTTGAAAAACATGTACTTGTGTAGAAAACAAAGGGACACACCATGAAAAATTGCGAAATATAAGCTTTTTAACAATACACACACACATACGCACAAGGACATGAACTCTGACTCAAAAAATATTAAAATATCCAACATTACACACACATGAATTCTTTTAAGGTTTTTTTGTGAGTTTTTACGTGTGTCACAAAAACCTCTAAATTTTGTAATGGCACAGGGAAAAAAATAATAACAATAAAATACACTTACACAAACATTAATACTAAAAAAAGGATGTTGTATCCCAGCAAACAAATAAGTTACTGATTTTTAATATCTTAAAATGTGACCGACTATACTCCATAATAGAATGAATAAATGAAATGAAATAAAATTATTCTTACTCTATATAAGATTTTTAAGATCCATTTTGACATTATGTAAAGTTTTTATATGGGCTTAGCAACAATATTTAGTAAATGGATGTAAGAGTGATATTTCCCGAACATTTATTTTAAAATCAAAATTAAATAAAATCTCAATTTAAATCTTAATTCTCTAAAACGCTTTGAAATATAACTGGGGGCAATGTTTCTCATACAAACCATTTATTTTTGCGTTTGTTGGGTTCATAAATATTCAACTTAAATTGACTCTGAACTCTTAGATAAATATAAATAGTTGTGTGTCGCATTCAAGTGCATGTTAACGCACATTTTTACTATTAAATACGTATGTTTTAGTTAAACCATAAACCACAGAAGCCATAAAAACAAAATTATTTCTGTATGAACTACATATTACTTTTCAACGTGTGGGCATTTGTAATTAATTCTGAAAGAAGTTTTTTTAAATTGACTTCATAGCAAACTTGAATATTATATTATTTCTGATTATTTATAGTAACTACCTCCTATCATGCCTTAAGATGATAATATTAGTTCTTTAAATTTAGAAAACAAAGTCCAAGTATATGCCATAAAAGAGATTTCCATATAAAATTTATTTTATAAAGCAGAGCTGTTAAATTTCGATTACGATTAGGAATCAATAAGATTACATTTTAAAAAGAATTGAACTGATTATATAATTCCCTTTAAAATAATTTCTGATTAACAATTGATTACAATTATTAATAATCGAAAAACAATCTGAATTACTTGAAATTACAAAAAATAATCGAAAAGAATCGAAAGTAATCAAAAAATAAACCGATTACTTTCAAAAATTATTTTTGATTATAAATAAATAATCAAAAATAATTAAAAATGATCTTTAAAAGTAATGCGACTATTTTTTAATTACTTTTGATTCTTTTTTAATATATTTGTTAATTTAAAATAACCCAGATTACTTTTCCATTATTAGTAATCGTAATCAATTAGTATTCGTGTGGAACTAAATATAATCGTAATTTAATCATTACATTACCTTACAAAAAATGTAATTAAATTAGTAATCACTACGATTATTAAACATTACTTAACAGCTATGCCTCAAACCATAACACATATTAGAGCTAACAAAAAAATGAAACCAATGTATAAAACAATTTTAATATATAAAGCTCTTGCTATTATAACTCTCAAATTACTGAAAATATATTGATTAATCAAAATTATCTTTCCATTATTCTACATATCTAATAGATTATGTTAAGGATCCTACGAATTACTAGAAATCAATGTCTATGATCCCTGAAAACCATTCTGAACTTCAGACAAAACATAACAGATGCGTATTACGAGGTTGTTTAATTACAAAATTTGTTTTATATTAAAATCTTTTGCTAGCTGCGAAACTTTTTTTGGTAAATTAAAAATTAGCCCGCTTACTGTTAAAAAAGGATTATGTGTGTACCTTGGTCTGTATTACATGTCCTTGGGTAACCTTTTAGCAACCTGTCCGCAAAATGAGATGTAAAACTTTATTTTGTGTAGCTCCATAACAAAATGAAGCAACTATAAATAAACTACTTCTACTTTTCCTAGTACTGCAAAAATATCATAAACATTTTTTACGTTTTTTACGTGTAACTGAACACAATGACAATATTTGACAATACAGTGACTCGCATAATAGTGTAAGGTCATGGTTTTTAGGGTTCCGTACCCCAAAGGTGAAAAGGAACTTTATTGTTTTCGCTACGCGGTCCGTCTGTCTGTCACAGCCTATTTTCTCAGGAAACGTAAGATTTACGGACTTGAAATTTGGACGAAGTAGGTAGAACCTTAGACGCTACAACAACAAATAAACGAGAGTTAAAAATTAAAGGGTGCTCCAAAACGACTAATGAAAAATACTAAAATCCCATGTAATATACATACAATTGTATGTATGTATGTATGTATGTATATTGACACTACATAGAAATTTGTAAAATTAGTGTATTTTTTTATACAGACTACAACAATTAAAACTATAATTTAAAAAAAAAATTTAAATAAAAGGTACCAAAAAAAATAGCTAAACAAAAACATCGCTTAAACGAAAAAAAAGCACCAAATTAAAAAAAAAATCTAACACTATAAAATAAATCGGCAAAACTAAAAAAACGACAAAATAAAAAAATCGCCAAAATGAAAAAAACGCCAAAAACCGAAAAAATCACAAAAACGCAAAAAAGCGTCAAAAATAAAAAATCGCCCAAATGAAAAAAAATCGCCGAAATGTAAAAATTGTCCAAAATGAAAAAAATCGCCAAATTGAAAAAAGGTCAAAAACCGAGAATTCGCCAAAACGCAAAAAAGGTGCGAAAACTAAAAAATTGTCTAAATGAAAAAAAAAATCGCCAAAAAAATCAAAAAAATTAAAAAAACGCCAAAAATCGTCAAAAAGCGAAAAAAGCGTTAAAACTAAAAAATGAAAAAAATCGCAGGAATGAAAAAAATCGCCAAAATGAAAAAACGCCAAAAATCGACAAAACGGGGTTGGTTTTGCAAAAAATGCATCAGAGACTAATTTTACGTGTTTTTTTATATCACATTCTGTTTTATAACACTGCAATTAACAAATAAAAAAGTTGTGTGCAATAAAATTCATGAAATTTCATATAAAAAAATTAATTTCATAAAAAAAAGAATATATAAAGTTACTGTACTGTTTATAGGATTTCGGAGTGCTCACCATATTTTGAGGACACTGTATGTTTTAAAATGAACTAGTAAACAAAGTTATTTGTTGAAATATTTGGCATATCAGAAAAATTTTATGTGGAATTGTGAATATGTGTTTCTGTGTAATTTCAGGATAAAGTTTATCTTATATTTTTTGGTTTCTCCATATTAAAGTAGATGAACTTTAAATTACTCCATGGGTGAGCTTATACACCTTTATGTTGTTTTTGTAAAAATAATTATAATCCAAGCAAACACCGAAATATTTAGCTAAAGTTTGTGAAAAATAATTTCAAAACTTCTAAATTAAAACATTGGCACAATAATTTAATAAGAAAACCAAACCTGCTTTCATAAAATTCAATTTAAAGGTTTATTTTATTTTTGCGGAAATTTTTTATCTAAGCGTTTTACTTAAATTTTTTTTTTATCATGGGATTTTTTAGCTGTAGCCGTTTTGAAAATTTCAAGAGTTTGATACTTACGGTTTCCAAGATGCACCAAACTGTCTAAATAACATAAATTTATTTAAACTTTTTTTTGAATTTCAGTGCACAAACTTTAAAAATCTACTATATAAGTATATAACGTTAATGTTTTGACCTTTGGTGTGCAAAACCCAAAAATTATTTAAAGTTATCCTAAATATTAACAACTATTATGTAGATGTAAAAAATAAATGATCAATCATTTACTTGATTTTCTAATTTAATTTTACAAAAAATATTAATTTCCCTTTTTGAGCCATCAGAGAATGAAACTCGACCAATTTATTTTTATCACCCATAATGAACCGATTATGCTTGGAGTACTGTAGTAATATGTTTGATCAAAAAAACAATTTTTTTTATATCACTTTTATGGCTGCAGCTGAAAAATTTTGAAGTTATATAAAAACTTTTTGTTATAGTGCCGAAATAAAACTGTGGCGAAGTAAAGTATTTGTAATTACTGTACTGTACTGCAAAGTGTAACTTATGCAGTTCTTTAGTTTTGATTAAACCAAAATATCAATTTGTTTGACTTGCAGTGCAAACCAGTAAATCTTTTTTGTAGTACTCGTATAATATTAATAATTAAAATACGTAATATGATACTCGTATTTAAGACGAATTATATACATATTTTGAGTTTTCAAAGCACTTTTAATTTTGTAATACGTATTATAGTTTTAATTTGTGCTATTAATTTTAACATGACTCCTAAGCGGAGAACTAATAAAACTTGAGACTATTAAAGGTATTGCAGCATTTTTAATAGCAAATCACCCAGTACCCTAAATAAAAACCTTTAATTTTATTTATAGCTTATTATCAGTTGCTAGCAAACACGACTAGCAGCTTCTTTGTTTAGGAGCTTTTTAAGAGCAACTACAAGAATCTAGCAAATAGAGTACCGCATCGTCAGTAAAAATAAAAGTAAAAACATTTAAAGGCAACTCATAAACTATGGAAGCATAAAAATACACTTAAATAAAAAATTTTAAATATGCAATAAAATGTACTGCTTCATTGCAAGCAGGGCAATTTATAAAAGCAAACAGCAAGAGGAAAAACCCCAAATGCAGCAACAGCAACACAAACTCCATCAACTCTTATTGTTTAGTTAACGAGTTACTTAGCACAAACAATAAAGCTAACATACGAACGATCTTATTCTTTATTGTTTTCCAGTTTTTTGCTCTTAACACCAGCGACTTAAAATGCAGCAACCAACAAACTGCTGTTTTTGCTGCTTCATGTAGATTTTTTTTCATGTTTGTTGCTGCAACATTACAGTAGGAACTGATAAGCAAACATTTGATAGATTTTTTTTAGTTTAGTTTAGTGTATGATTCCCTTTGCGAACAATCTTGTTGGCTAGAAAAGCTTTTTTATGTTTTTGCCATATAGGAAAATGTTACAAGGCATTTGGTTGAGCACAGATAGGATGTAAATAATAAAAAAAGATTGAATTGTTTGCAAAAAGCATCATATGGAAACGCAGTGTGAATATTTACATACATATATGTAGGTGTATGTATTTATGTTTGTATAGGCATATGGGGCCAACAAAAATATTGTGAGAATTCAATAACTGTAACCCTGCCTTGATTTGCAAAAAAAAAGAAGTACTAAGCTAACAAAAAGCATACCGAAAAATTTTAAAAATCTTTTTAAAAAGAAGAAAAATAACGTGTGATACGAAACAACAGTATTTAAGTTCTGTTCTAAAGCATATAGTTGTAGCATGTATATATCACTCATTTTTTTTAATAGTATCAAAACTCAAAAAAAATCGTTTTTGCGTTAATAATTTGCATATATTCACAAAAAAAAAATTGGAGTTTTAAGTGTACGTTAAAACAAATTTTTCTTTTTATTTCTTAAATTTGCAACAAAAAGACAAGACTAAAAGACACACACACTGAGAGAAAAACACTTCGTGACGGGAATAAAACTATTATGTTGGACCCTTTTAATTAAACAACGACAAATTTCATTAATAAAATGAAACATTATATTATATTGATGCAAATTTTATTAATGCAATGAAACCTTTATAATGTTTAATATTTTACATTTCGTAGTATCATTAATGTTACGAAATAATTTTTATCCGGGTAATGAAAAACTTAAATACATATTTTTATGAAGAATTCATACAAAAAAATATTTTTAATTGATTAAGTGACATAAAAGAAGATCACAGATGAAACCATAATTGTAATTAGTTATGGAAATTATATTTTCGGTTAAGCCTTAATGAAATATTTTCGTAACAACAAAGAAGAAAACTTCCAGCTGCTGGCTAGTAGGCACTGTGCTAGCTTTGCAGTTGCAGGTTCAAATCCTGTAGTCAAGTTTTTTATATATGTACCCAGCAAAAAATTATACATTACCAACAGAACTACTTGTCATATTATGACTTACTTTTGTGATTACAAAATTGCATTACTCGCTTACAAATCACATTACAAAAAATTTCAAAAAAATTATGTACAAATTGCTAAATGAGGAGAATGATTTTTTTAGATTTAATAGATTACGTGAATAAGTTTGCCAAATAAAAAAAGTAAGTTCTTCTCAAAAATCGATTATTTTAGATTCACGCCTTGTTAAAGTCATTAAGTTGGTAGTTCAGTAGGGAAGTGCTTCCACCAAAAATGCTTAATTCCAAACTCGATTACCATTTTTGAATTTTTTGCTGGTGGGTATGTATAACTTTTTTTTGTATAATTTAATTTGTTTTAAATATATTTATATATATAATATAATAAATCTTATGCTAAATGATCTATTAAATAATGTTGAATTAAAATTTTATTAATGATGCTATATATTTAGCGTTGTCGTAGAACTTCGTGTACATGAAACAAAGTACCCTTTGCCATTCCTTTTTCCCCTCTTGTCGACAAACTCAAATGTTTTGCAGTAAATGTTTCACTGTATGCACGACGACTAAGCACGTTAACGCAATGAGTTCCCAGTTCAAATCTTGGCCGGGGAAGCCAATTATATACATACATAGAAATATATTTCTGATGCCTGTGCCAGTATACAAACGTAAGTTGAATAACTAAAAAATACAAATAAAATATAAATTAATAAATCAGAGTCATTACAGCAATGAATTATGTTGTTTAACACAATGATACGATTTTATAAAAAAATTATATGTTACGTCTGAGTAATGAAATACTGTCTTGATATACATTCATGAAAAATGTTGTTAATTCAATGAAATAAATCGTTAAAAATATGTAAAACTAACGTTGCAATGAGTATAAACTAAAAAGTTTCATTGCAATAATTATATTTTTCATTTAAAATATGAAAATGTTCGTTGCTCATTAAAAAATATGTCCTTACATGAATGAAAATATTTCGTTCGTAAGGCGAATGATGCGTTGCATTGGTTAAAAAATAACGACAAAATCAAAAATATAATATCGTCGGCTTAGAGTGTAAAGCTGCTAAATCCACTTTTTATAGCAAATGACATTTTAACGTCGTTCGAAAGAGATAAGAATGCCTCATAGATTTGCTAAAATGTTTACTTACGTGACAAAAATATGTTCACTTGGCAATCACTGTTCACATGGATATCACAGTTTCAGCATGCTGGAATATCCAAAATAAAAACTATAGAATGCAACAACAAAGTAACATAAGACCACTACAATAATACTTACATGCATGTACCGATGATACACCGAATAAGTAAAAATAATTAATGTGATGATCGTAAAAAGATAAGTAAGAATAGTTAAACATATTATATTACTCTAATTTCGTGCTAACCTAAATAGAAAAATGAAAAAATGGAAAAAAACAGAAAATTAATAGTGATACTTATAAATGTGTTTACCAAAGGTAAATCAATTGTATACACACCAATCATTTCTCATATTCCGTTTCATTGAAAATTTAAGCTAAATAGCTGATGTTAATAAGAATCTCTACCCAAGTAAATAGACTAGGGTGCCCCCAGCTTGAAGTCTAAGTTTAATTTTTCTTCTCTTCTTTAGAAACTCACATTAATTAATAAAAATATTTCATTCAATAAGAATTGAAATTACTGAGCTTACGCCTGACTAAAAATTATTTCTGATTAAAAATCACTAAAGTTCAATTAAAAATCTACAAATGTCTCATTAAAATATTTATTTTAATTTGAATCTTCATATGTAGAATAAACTTAATGTATTAAGCTAATCTCTTAAGCTTTGTATATAAACCGTTAACAGTATTTTGTCTCTCCTGTAAAATCTGCTGGAAGTGAGTTAGTAGGTTTACACTATAAGCCAACGATATAAAAAATCATTGCACTTACGAAGGTGCATACGTATTAAAATAGTAAAAGTCGAAGCGGTTGCTTCTTTGTTTGTTCAAGTTGCAAGAACTTTGACCATTGAAAAAGCATTAAAAAGCACTACGATAAATTGTAAAAAGTCCTTTAAATACCCGGTTTTTTCTAACGGCTTTTTAATGAAGTTTCGGATAGTTAGAAAGGAAAAAAAGCACAAAAAAACATAAAAGCACCAAAATGGCAACGCTGTTCAAGAGCAATGCTGTACATTATCGTTTCATATGCTCTACTAATATTGCAAACGGCGAATTAGCAACTTATTATTTATTATTCGACTGATTGAGTGGCTGGTATTCTATGTTGGCTTATTATTATGATCCATTGAATGATTTTGCGAAATTAAGCAACACATGTACTTTTTGTGGTGGTTTTTCATGTAAATAATACCTCAAAATTAAATTTTTACGGAATCCAAAAAAAATATTTATTAAATTTAAAGATAAATTCAAAACAAATTTTTTTGTTGTGTTTCTGTTTCAAGTAATTTGACTAGAATATTCTCTGCCTAAAATACATTTGAATATTTCAAAATTCTAGGAATTTCGTATATAAAATAAAATTTTTCTGGAATTCAACTAACAAAGAAACCGCAAACGAGAAAACTGGACATTTTCATCATGTAATATATATTTTTGCTATTTAAATATACTCGTATGTTAATTAATGTATTCTTGCTTTTTAATTTATAAGGCATTTTATCAAAGAGCTGCATATATTTGAACGTGCGGTAAAATAATAAAGGCAAGTTATATAAAATCCGACTTAGTTTTGTGTTGGGAAAAGAGCAAATCTAAGAAATAATATATAATTAAAGACAGCTTGGACTTTGTCAAATCAAAGGGAAATATTAAAATTTAATTGATACACATTTATTACTTTAATTGAACTACAAAGAATTTTTAATCAAAAAATAATTACTATGATTTCAAAGAAAATTTCTTGTTATAATTTTATTAAATTAAAGTGAAATACTAAAATTCAATTTATGTCTTACACGTTTATTATATTAAATGCACTACAAAAAATTTTTAATCAAAAAATAATTACTAGGATTTCAAACAAAGGTTTTAGTTACAATATTATTAACAAAGAGTGAAAAATTTATTTAAATTTAGCTTATGTGATAAATATTTATTACTTTAATTAAACTGTAAAGAATTTTTAATCAAAGAGTAATTATTATGATTAAAAAGAAAATTTACAATTTTATTAAATTGAAGTGAAATATTAAAACTTAATTTAGGTTTTATACAGAAGTATATTATGGTATTATTTTACAAACAAAAAGAAAGCTATAGAGTGTTTACTAAGAGTATGAGGATAAAAAGTATTGATAATACAAGTAAATAACAGAAAACAAACCTACAAGCTTATATAATTTAAAAAAATTTCAACGTTTATTCAAGCAACGCAGACTTTGGGTAAAAAAGAGTCAAAGTTCATTGGCAAAAGTGATAAATAACACCAAACCAAAATGTACACGTACCAAACAAACCAAACCAAGCCAAACGAAATGAAATGTAAGAATTATTCAACCAAACAACTGGGATGGCTGGCTGAATGGCTGGCACTTTTGCCATTCATGACCCATTCACAAGCTCATGTTCTGTGGAAACAAATAAAAACGAAAATTGTAAGTGAAACGCGTAATACGGCAGCGTGTGAATTTTAAACATTAAATGTAACACTTTGGCACCGAAGCAGTGAAGCAAGCAAGCAAGCAAAGCAGTACGCCAGTCAACATAGAACGGCGGCTTATAGTATCCACATACAAGCCCCAGAAAACATTTTACATAAACACAACTCCAGTAAAAACAACAAAAGCTGAACCAAGAAAGAAACCAATAACAATTTTTCTGCACAAAAAAACAACAAGAAACCAATATTGAAACTTGTTCCAAGTACTTGAAAGAATGAAATGTTTACACAAGGAAAAAAATATAATAATATTTTAAGAGGTCTTTAGTTTGAATAAAAAATAATTATATATTAACACGAGAAGTTTATTTTTGCCATTAGTTAATTTTTCATTGTCGCATATTTAAAATTTTCCAGAAGTAATCACTTTCCATCATTTTGAAACCCTGTAAAAATGACGACTCAAAATGCAATTTCTCACTAAAAACATAAATTTTCAAAATCATTATCTTATTTTTAAATTTAATTATCTCATAACTCTTTGGTATGAAAAGTTCTTTTTTCAAAAAAATATATGCTGTCATTTTTCATTAAATTAATAAAATTCTATTCAAGTTTTTTGAGATGATCTTTTTTGATCCTTTTTATAAGTAAATAGAAAGGAAAAACTACACTCAAAAAATTTTATAAAGCTATAAGCATTTTTGCTAAAAAAAATTCAACTATTAACCGACTCCAAAAAAGAAGCAGGTTATCATTTCGTCTGTTTTTTTTTTGAAGTTGCTATTTGATAACTCGGTACAGTTTAGACCAATTTAAAAAATTCTTTTTTGTCTGAGAGGGTACAACTTTCAATTACTTCATTGTAAAACAAAGTAGGCAGGAACACGCCCACAATTATTAATTATTTAAATTTATGATATTCAAACTTGTTTAAGGTTAAAAAATGGGCGGGGATACGCCGCATTAATATTATTATTGTATTTCACCTGGTTCTACTTAACCGATTTTTATTAAATTTACCACACACCTTAAACTCAAAAAAAGACACAATATTTTGTTTAAAAAAAATGGGCGGAGTCACGCCCACTAAAATTTAATATTTTATTTTATGTTGTTCTACTTTACCGATTTTTACCAAACTTAACATACACACTAAGCTCTAAAAAACACACAATCTTGCAAAGTCAAAGAATGAGCAAAGGTACACCCATTTAAATTTAGTTTAATATTTCACTTTGACTTTTTCATATCCAACAGATTTTCAAAAGAAAAATTTTTTTAAAGAGTTTACTTCCAGTTTGGTGCCATGCATTTTTACGAAAAATTTTTTATCAGATCTTTGCATGGAAGTCGGAGTTTTTTTATAGAATTATTAAGGTATTGATACAAAATTCAGAAAGAAAATAATTACCCTATTAATTATTTAAAATAAATGAATTAAAATATTACCCTATTATTATTACCCTATTACTCTTAATAAATCACAAAAACTGGAAAAATATATTAAAACAAAATATTTGCATTCAATTACCAATTCACTATTTCAAACTTCTGTCTCAATAAACCTTTATTCAAGTAATTTGCAAATTTTAAATGCAACCACGCTTTGTATTGCATTTTATTTTTCTACCAACTGCACAACATTTACCCAACAGCAACGCACGCTTGCATGAGTTGCTGTAGCTGCCCAGCAAACAAAAGAGTACAATATGAAAAAAAATCTAAAACTGAGTTTGTAATATTTTTCTTCTTTAAAGTCGTTTAGAACTATTAAACATGTTACTATACAATAAAGTGGTTCGCCTTCCATACAAATAAAAAAGTTGTGTCAGTCACCCCCTAGGATTAAAGATAATGTAAAAACAATTCCAAAAGTATATACTTTATTTTTCTGCCACGCCTACAAATAGCACCCTTTTAGTATTTTGTTCACTGTGTCGCCATTTTTAGTCCGAACATAACGTTTTATATACCGGTGTTCATGGGTCTGTGAGGGCTACATTTTTGTATTTAATAGTTTCCTACTACCACGTCATATTCTAGTCATGACTAGATCCAATTTTTTTTCGAACCACTCTACTACACAATAATTCAACACATAAAAAGACATAATGTAATTAATATTTTACATTAAAGCAAAATCTGGTTAAAATTCGTATTTAATCTATTGATTTTCTGTTTGATGGGGTGCTGAAAATGTGATTGTGGTATGTTACCTCAAGTTTATAGAAGAAAACTCATTTTGAATAAGTAATAACATTTTTAAGTTTATTTGTTACTTACTTTGATAAATTAATATGTGAGAAAGGGTTTTTATTCCCTTTAGCAGTAGAATAAAAATTAAGCACAAGTTTGTTTTTGTTTTATTTTATTTTTTTCTTGTCATCATCATCAAACGATAAAATTGAACTTCATATCAGAGAAACAGCGCTTTGCTTACCACTGCATTTGAATTTTTTTTAAGATGCAGGAAAATATGTTTTATATAAGAAGACCGAATTACTTTTATAACCTGATTTTTTTATAAATTTCTGTTTCATATTTTTTAAAGTTCAAGAAAACAAGGAATATTTTAACTAATTTTTTTTTTGTTAAATGTTTGCCTTTTTGAACTCTTTAGGTGAGAAGTTACCTATTGATCTTCTATTGGAAATTTGTAAGAAGATATTCTCTGGAAGCTCAATAGTATTTATTTATATGTTAAAGATTAAAGCCGAGGAAGTTAAAACTTCTACCTAAGCATTAATTATGTATCATAGTTCAACAGGTAAAATCTTTTTTATTATACCCTTATCCTCTTCGACGATTATATCGTCTTGTCTATGGACGAAAAAAGCCGCAGTTGTGATTCCTTAAAACCATAAATAGTTATTGTCTATGCTAGAAGGTTCGTGTATTTGCTTTATAATTTTGTTCCAAAAATTATTTCTAAGTCCTCGTCCATACTTGCAACTTTTGTTGCTGCGATTTCTTGATATTCTGCTTTAAAATTGCACTAGTGTCCACATTATGAAATTATAATTTTGCAATTATGTATTAAAAAAAATTCTATTACACGACAAATTTCCTCGAAAAATTAACAATTCTATTTATTTTTTTATAAATTTTTTATTTTTCACATAATATAAAAAACCTCAAATACAACTAACAACTTGATATAAGCATATAGGAATTTAAAATCAAAATAGAATTGACGAGCACATGAAACTGTGTACTCCTCCCCAATCTTCTCACCCCACTCACCTATAAATTCAAGAATTGCTGCAACAAAAATTGCAAGTCTGGATGGGGACTAACACATATTTTTTCACACATTTTTCAAAATATTGTATAATACTTTAATTTAATTTTTATGTTTTAAAAACATGGTAATAATATTTATATTTTTCATTATCAAAGACAACAAAAATTGTTTAAGAAAATAATTTAGAGAATGCAAAAGGCACAAAGTACTCTAATGCTCTTGTTGTTTCTTTTTAGCTGACAAACAACTTGGAAAATATATTTACTGAAACTATATTTTATTTCAAACAAACATTTGCTTGAAATATTTTTCGGGACAATTTTTTCTGTGTAGAAATGAATTTTAAAAAGATTTCTTTAAAATATTCCTAACAAATGCAAAATAATTTAAATAAAACTATGTAACTATGCACGGGTGGCAATTTTTACCCAGGGCATAGGTAATTCAAATCAGGCTATAACCATATCTCCCAAAATGAGAATGTAGTTATAGCCTGATCCAAAGTACCTAGAACCTGCCATAAATATTACCATAAGTAATTCTTTTATGAAAATATTTTAGCTTTTTAGTATTTCCCATATCGTCGTCCTTCAAAATTATTTTCATTTTGGGGGATTTTGGCTAAATTGTTACAGCACTAATGCAAAAAAGCAGTTTAAAACATATTGAGGTCGGGGTAAAAGTAACTTCCACCTCCAAGTTATTAGTGACTTTTTTATTATGCTTATTTTTATAAAAATGAGTCTTAGTCAAAGTTTTTATTTTATTTTTTTAACGACATGCAAATTTTCAGCATGTCACTGCATATTTTTACAATGTTATAAAATATTCGCTAGTGATTTTATAATCGTTTAAACTTTTATGTACGCTCTTTAGCTAATACGCCTGTCATTATAGAAAACACATACTTAAACCCGCCCGGAACAAACTTGTTTAGGAAGTAATAATGTTTTTAATTTGCAATCTTTTCGGCAACATGATTATTTTCTAACATGCAAACCTTTTTTTATTAAACGAAGAAGGTTATTTAAGCCCACACACATACAGAGAGTGAAAAAGAGAGACATAGAAGTAGACAAAAGCAGTCAAAATTAACTACAGCAAGCAAAATAAAAATTTGTGACCATTTGAAGAACATATGTTTGACAAAACACTTAAAAAATTTAATGGTTTCTGGTAGCAAAAAAAAATGCTAGCATTTTGGTTGTCACCAGATGGTAAATATTATTGTCATTGGTGCTGAAGTCAGTGTTGTCATAAAAATTTGATAGTTGAATCCTAATTCAGTCTAAGCTAGCTGCTTAAATGTTCTACAGAAGAAGTAATAAAATGCTAGACTTTTAATTTGGCAGATTTTTGAAAAATATGGAAGTTTTTGTTATTGTTGCCAGTAAAGGCATATTAGAACAAAATTCATAACAAAGTCTAGTCGTTAGAGCGTCTCGCCCAACAGGCAACAAAACAAAAGCTCCCCGTACACCAGCAAATATAAAGTATTGTTTCAAAAACATTTAAAAGTTTTTTGATTATATCTTCCATATTTGCAGTCCGATCTTAAAGTTTGATAAAGCAATTTTTTTTTGTCTCAGGGAGGCCAATGTTTTTACTCTTAGATTAATTGATCTCAAGTGTACCGTTGTAGTACTTACCCCCCAATGTAACACCCTAATGTTAGAAAAGTATTCGATAATTACAGCACAACTATTTAAAAAGTTCTATTACCCAGTGAAAAAAATGGAAGTAATTCTAGTGGAAGTACATTTTCATTGCTTCCATAAAATCGATATTTTTAATTTGCCGAGAGTGAGCAAAAAACCATGTAGAAGCTTATTTTAGTCACACAAAACCTTGTAACTCCTCCATAGTGTTAGAAAATACTCACCAGAATTTTAAAAAAATTAATTTTTTTAAAGAAATTTATGAATTATTTTTAGTCTAAAATTTAAAAGTTATTTGCTTAAATTTACATGAAAACACTGTTTCGGGCTTAAATTCGTATAAAAAGAAACGAATTGTTAAAAAAGGCAACTATTTACCCTTTTTCCTAGATGAAAATATTATCATAGAACAGAAAAAAGGGAATTTTTCTTAATATCGCTTCCAATTCAGTGACCAGGCATTGAAAAAGAAAACTTCTTGCAATGACAACCCTATGTAAAAATCATTAGATCGGATCGAAATTTGCACTACTTCCAAATCGCAAACTCTACATTTTCATGACTTTTTTGGAGTCTCTTTTTTTACTGGGTATAAAATCATTATTGCAGACCGCAGGGGTCACTTTTTAAATTTGTCATAGCTTCAGTATTTACATTAAGATATTAAGGTATAATATATCGATGAGTTTGTCTATGGTAGACCACAATTTTTTTTAATTAAAAAGTCTTTGACAAATTTAAAAAGGCAACCCCTACGTTTGGCAAAAAATAAAAAAAAAAATTTTTTTTGGGAATGTCCTTGGAACAATACTTTATATTCGCTGTAAGCTTAAAACGCTATAACTCTAAATTAATTAAATGCCTTTTATCTTTAAATTTAAATAATAAAAAGTGTGCGTGAGGCATCATCGGAATTTTTCTTCATGACAAATGTCCATAGATGCCATTATTGGAATTTAATATCACACTAGTGCCCACCGTTACTTCAGTCAGGGGCGGGCATTACAAATTTCTAATTTTCCATTACTCGGGCGCATCACAATCAGGTTTAATTTGACTGATGGCATGGCTTATGTTAGATTTAAGGGCAGCCGTGATTTTGGCCTTATGGGTACAAACCAGCCAATAAAAGAATGCTTAACTGGGTCGTCTCACCTACACGTGAGATGACATACAAACATGGGCCGCATCACTTAAGACAATTTTTCGATTGAAATAAGGGTCCTTAGCAAAGAACACACATCATTGGTTGTGGTCGCATGGCTTCAGTTCTAAGGTCAGTTGAATTTTTTGCGAGTAGAAGGCGTCTACTCTGTAATTCAAAATGAAAGAAAATGTGTTCGGACTTGTGTATTAGCTAAATGCAAATTGGAGAGTATTTTCTTTCATTTCGAGCTATAGATTAAGTTTAAATACCGACGCAAAATTTTCCTAATTGGTGTCTGTGAGAGACAGTTCTTTTAAAGAATGCAAACTCAATTGCCTTGTAGGCTGATTATGGTGAAAGTAAAATGGTCGACAGAATAGATAAACTTCTGTTTTAATGATAAAACTTAAGCTAGAGTAAATTAAATTAAAAAACTTGAGAATTTTTCTAGAGAAAATATTGTCCTAAAAATTCAATTAAAAAAATAAGGATAAAGAAATTTTTCTTACTAATAAAGTCATTGTAGTTTTCATTTAATCATAAATTTCAGTACGAATATATTAATAGGAATAAGGAAGTACTTTCATACGCTTCATTGAGAAGCAATTGCAATTAAGGCAGTTAGCTTTTAAAATCTTAGAACAATGAGACATTTTTAGATTTTTAATTGAACTGTAGTGAATTTTAACCAGAAATAATTTTTTAGCCAGGCTAAAGTTCAGTAATTTCAATTCTTATTGAATGATATATTTTTATTTATTACAATAATATTTCCAATGCTTGCTTTGTTCCTTTTTATTGTTCATAATTCAAATTGAAATTAAAATATACAATTAACAAAAAACTGTATAAAATATGAAAATAAGTTATTTATGTAGCACGAATTTTAGGGAGACAGACTTTCTCTGCTATTAAGCAGCAGAGTATATATAATGCAATCTTTTTTCATAAATTTATTGATGTATTCCAGTTTTTTTCCTTTTACTTTAACAATTTGAAAGCTCCGTGTTTTCTTATGTAAATTTACTTCAAGCGTGTTATTCCATAAAAACTTCCTTTCATGAATCAAAGAGGTACAAAAAGAATATTTAACGAAAACCCAAAATTTTTTTTGACATATGAAAGAACTTATTTCCCTCAAAATATAATTTTATTATTTGATGCTTTGATTTTTTTTGTGTTAGAAGGCAGTCAATCGTTAAAAATTTGTGAGACCTTTTCAAAACTCGATATCCGTTATTGTATTTTTATATAATTTTTATTTTTTATTTTTGATAATGGAAACTTTTTTGTGTGAAAAAAAAACATTATTACTTGAGCCTTAAAACCACTTCATTTGAATTTTTACCATAAATTTTCTGCTTGATTTCATTTAAGTATTTTTTATTATTTAGTCACATTCCTTTGATGCTGGCTGCAAAAAAGAATCAATAAAAAGAAAATTTTACAAATATTTTTTAGGTCTTGAACACTTGCGTATGAACTTAAAATTTAGGTTGCAAGAAAAAACAAACTTCTTAAAATATTATACATTTTAGGAGTAATTTTTTACGGTTTCTTAGCAAGTAAAATTGTTTAAAGTATTTGTAACATAACATATCCCTAAAAAGATATTTATGAATTTTATTGGTTATAACAAAAACTTCACGTTGATATTGGAATCGTTTCAATTAAATGTAGATTAAATCGATTGAGTAAATTTTTGTTCATTGGCATATTATGGTAATGTTATATAAATTTAGCATAAGTTTTAAAATTCTTAAGACTTTTCCTAACCAATAAATTTACCTTTGATATAATTTATACAAGACCACTGTCTCCACTTGATTACTTTTATTATTATGTTACAGCTTAACACACACTCTCAATACACTTAATTTTTATTTAAAAAAAAATATCTCGTTTCCTGCCTCCAGCAATGCTTCAAATGAATAATCAAAATTCCTTAACAAATTACTCTTGCCATAAAATACATAAGATCACTATCAGCAGACAATTAAAAATAATAATGACAACATTTTGAATTTAAAAAAAAAAAAACTTCAAAGATCATGAAACTAAAAATAAACTAAAATTGACAATATACAATTTGAACGACAGAGTGACATCGCACACTAGGGAAAATGCATTTGAAAGTTTGTTTTATGGCTGTGAAAATAAAGGGAACCACAGTTTTCATTTACTCAAATGGAAAAACAAAAAAAAAAATAAAATAACAAACTCGTGTCAACACAAGCACGCGATTGACATTAACATGCCGCAAGAACAATATTTTAAGAAGTGGGGAAACCAGAAGTGAAAAACGTTTTAGCTCAAAGTGGTTAAAAAGAAAAATAATTTTTGGGAAGACAAATTGTTGTTTTCTTTTAGCATTTTCCCCCCAAAAAACGTGAAGGTGTCAACCAACAAATCAATATGGTTAAAACGTTATTTTTGGAATTGTTGAAAGGAAAAATGTTAATTCTTACGATTGTTTTAAATATAAAGATGTTTCAATCTGTGTTCTTTTTCTTTTTGTTATTTAAAGATTTCGATAAATAATTTTTCATATTGTAAATATATTTTTTTCATTTTATATATCTTGACATATTGATGAATGTTTCAACATATTTTATTATTTATTTTGTGACTTGTGGTTGTGTCATTATTTAAATAAAAATTTCGGTTATTGTTGAGCACAGTGAATAACAAAAATAACAGGAAATATTTTGCTTGAGCTTTAATTAATAAATTAAATAAATTAATATTTAAGGTTTCACTTCTTAAGTAAAATATGGATCATAAAAAGAAGTCATGGTGATTAAAAATATTATTTTTTTGTGTTAAAAAATTTATTATTACATACAAAGTTCCAGTGTACAATTGTTATCAAATCATAAAACTTGATTTACTGCAAACTGATATTCATAGCTTTTAAAAAACAAAATGTTAGATATTTCACTGCTGGGCCACCAAGATGTTACAATCGCTGTTTCTTACACTATTGTTATATTACTGTAGTGTATTTATTATTAAGTTGTTAAAAAAATAATCGAAATAAACAAGAGAAAATCCGTATTTTGTGAAATGAACAAAAAACATTTTTACAAAATTAAATGAAAGAATTTGATGTGTTGAATTACAAAACAAAATGTGAAAAATATTATTAATATTAAACAAGTGATTAAGATTTATTTTTTTATTAAATATTACTTACAAAAAAAGTAAAACGAAGTATAAAATGAAAATACTTTAAATTAATGTCACTTCGAGAGAAACGTCAAAGAAGACACATTCCGAAAACACAATTATCTTCAGTCTCGTGACAACTCTGTGTATTATTATTAATTCAACTCGACTGACTCTGCTCTTAGTTTATACAACACCCTCAGTTTTATTCAGCCCAAAGCTTTAAAAAGAATGTTAGCCACAGCCAACGAACTTAAGCACACTCAACCGCCTCTTAATTTTAGCTTTCGATCACATTATTAGTTAGTGTTAAAATTAATTTTGTTACTTTCGTGTACCTGTGTTCATACTAGAACATCATTGTATAACGGACCCAGCAGGCAATTTGTGGTCATGGGCCACATAGTTTGTCGGCTTTTTGTCAGCATTTACATATGTACAGTACGATGAAGCAAAATAAGCAACAAGAGAAGCACAACCATACACTTTACCTATCATTATACCAAATGAACATGAACACAGCTTAATAACAAATTATTTCTCACATTATTTTTATCTCTTTTTGGGCTGTGCTGTGAAATTCTATATATAATCAAATGTAGAATCATTATGGTTCTTATTATTTGCATCTCTCATCTGCCTAGGCTTATGTGTTTGTATGGTTGTATATTTTTAACAAGCAGAATGTACGAGTTTAAAATAAAATATTGTTAAACTTGAATATTTTATTCAACATAGTTTTGTATGTTTGTGTATTCATGTTTTTTAGCTAAACATGTCTGGCAAAAAAAACCTTTTTAATTACTCATTGAGTATTGGCCGTCAAACAACTATGAATGAGTACAGCTAAAAACAAAAAACACGCTCATATAAAAACACACGCATAAATTTTAAACCGAATACGTATAACTATAAACATCTATCAAATTATGCAGCACAAACTACGAAAACTAAAGTTTACAGATAGTATGAGCCACAATAACACACATGAATTTAAAAATACTCAGGGTATTATATAGGTACACATGCGTATATACAGGGCTTTTTTTAATTTCACACACACACAGGAAGTATTTTTCCAAACAGCAACAAATACACCCAAAAATGTTCCTCTTCATTTCCCATTTTATTTATATATACAAATTTTTGTATACGGTGGCGAATGCTGAATAAGTATCCGGAGTATAATGTATATATTTTTTGTTAGATTAAATACCATACTCTCAGTATAATCACACGTAGACTATAAGTAGAAGAGAGATACGTATGTATGTGCATGTGCACTACACTAGCGAGAAACTTTGTGAGCGTACGAAATGTTTCCCTAAAATAATGATTACACGCAGTTACTAAAATTAAGACTATTTACTTATGTATATTGATCTTTTGAAATTAAATTGCCTGTTAATGTTCCTACAAAATATTTTATAATTAATTTTTTAACTTCACTGTACCTAAAATAAAATAAAAATCATTTTTATTTATTTTATATTTTAAAGTTAAATTTTTATTTATGCTGAATGTTTGGATGATCTCGATTTGCTATTGAACTTTATTTGGCGGCTATGAAATATTTTGTATGCCCTCGACGTAGTTATTGCCTAAAATTTTTAGCTCAGTAGTTCACCACAAGAGTGGCAAATTAAATTATTGTTTATTAGACACAAGCGCCGCGTCCCCATAAATATTCAAAGAAACAAAAACACATACACAACGAAAACATTTTTTTTACTTGAATAAATCTCTGACATGTGTTGAATATGATGTTTAATATAGCAACATAAATCACTTAAGTTAAATCTTAAATGCTGCTGCTATCGTATCTTTTTATTGCATGTCAACAAATCAAGAAATAGCTGTTGATATTAGCAAATGATACATATGTTATTTTTAGCTGTGTTTACACAAATGTTTAAAATTTATCTTGCTACAGGGAAGATTTTATTAATATGCTGATTTCAAGATATGAAATATAGATATCAATAATTTATTTTATAGTTGTATATTCCTAGACATATATAAAGAAAATCCAGACAAATTTATTATGAGAGACCACCCAGCAAAATAAGTTTATCCAGGAGGAGGCAATAAGAATCAGTTATTTTGATGCAGCTCTCTTTTTTATTTCTCATTCATTGAAGTAGAAGTTGTGTTCCCAATCTTGCAAGAAATTTAATCCTTTGTGTTGTTTTTTTTATTAAATAAAATACTAACACCCATATTTATAAAAAAATAAAATAAAATGTGTTTGAAATCCATTTTAAGAAAATTTTTTATGAAAAATTTTAAATAAAAAGTCATTTTAAATTTTATGAATATGGGGGTAATACTTGTACATTTGTAAAAAAACAAAGCGGGAAATTTATTTATCTGGCACAAAAAATATTTGCATCAAAACTCTACCCAGATTTTAATGCGTCTTCCCTAAAACGTTTACCCCTGTTTCCACGTCTCATACGGTTGACTAGAGTATACAAATTAAATGAAAATTATTAATGCCCTAATTATGTTCTGCAATTGTATCGTTTGTCTATGGACAAAAAAAGTTGCAGTTCTTTGAAACAATTATTATTTATTGTCTATGCTAGAAGGCTCGCGTATTTGCTTCATGATTTTGTTCCAAACATAATATCCTACACATAGTTTTTCATATATTTTTCAAACTATTGTATTGTAGAGGTTAAAAACGTGACTCTTCATGTTCTGCATTCTAATTGAACTTCTCCATTTTTTTTCATTATATATAAGCAGAACATTTAATAAGTTTTTCATTCTAGCACTAATACATACTTAAATAAATATAACTAAAAAATTAAATACTTACAATGTTGCATTACAATTTACATTGATGTAACATAGTGTAGTACATATATTGAGTTAAAAGTTTAACGACAATTTAAACACAGTCGATATACGAAGGTGTAGCTGACAGTCCCTACAGTATTATAATTTATTTTAGTTTTTATGTTTTAAAACATGGCAATAATATTTTTATTTTTAGTTTTCATTATCAAAGACAACAACTATTTTTGGAGAGAATAATTTAGAGCATTCAAACACAGGAACTCAAAGATATTTAAAAAAATGCCCTAAATCGTCTTACTAAATTAGGGCATAATTCTTTTGAGTGATTTCCGCACAAAATTTTTTGGCAAGTCGACTGGTTGACTAGTGGAGACAAGACATTAACTCTCTGTTTCTACAGCCCAGACTAATTCTCTAATTCTTTTTTTTAACCCCTTATTTCTACAACCCAGACGGACGACTTAAGTACAAAGTTTATATGAAATTACTCATATCTTTGGGTGATTTTCATAAAAATTTTCTAGACGAGTCGTCTGATTGACTTGTAGAAACTGCACATAAAATTTTATTAAATAATATTTTAAAAAGAATACTGTTATTGTTTTTTCTTACAATATTTAAATTTTTTAATGTCAATAAAACTAGTTTTGAAAAACTACTAACAGTTCTTACCAGAGATATGAGATATTTATATATTACAATTTAACCTGTTTCTGGTCAGAATTGGACATAGTACTGTTGCAATGGTTACAGTTGGCCCTTAATTAAGAAATCACTACATTTCATGATTCAAAAAAAAAAAATTATTGCCTTAAGCAATTTATAAAAAAAACATCACAACTTAGTGTGATAAAATATTGAGAAAAAAAGTCTAATCTAAGAAATAGTCATCACTTATGAAACAATATATCACCTCGTGTTTTAATTTTTTCACGCGTCACTTGTCATTATAAATCAACAAGCCACTAAAATCAAGGATAATGGCATGCTAGCACGCACGCACACTTATAAATAATGATTTTACTTTCTGCACACAAACACATATGCCAGTACACACATACATATGTATATACAAACTGGCAGATATGGTTAAGTTTCATTGTTTTTTTCGCCATTTCAAAGATTGCAAAGGAGCTGTAAAACATTGTCTAAGAAGAAACCATTTAATGCAGAGAGAATAATGTATTTCGAGATTTTTAATAGTTGGTACTCGTATTAAATTGACAACAAATTGTTTTACGGCTTAAAAGGTTGCTTAGAAAGGAATTTAAGTTTCAGCTAACTTGGCTCCTGAAAGTAGGAAAGACATATTATTAGAATATATGGTGAAGTTGTTTATATATAAATGGATAGCTTTTGTGGATAAATCAACGGCTAAATAAATAGAAAATGAAGTTCTTTTTAATTTTACAACTCTATTACTGTAGCATTTTTAAAGGAAAGAGTAGTTTTTTGACTTAAATTTAATTTTTATTTTCTTCAAAACTGTTAAAAAATTTATAATAAATTATTTTAGGATTTATCGACTCATATTGTATTATTTTTCTTGTTATCTATATGATGTGTATATTATTTTTTTTTGTTGCAGAGTATTATTAGTTCTAACAACTTTCCTGTTCCCATGCAACATAATTTGTGAATGCCCCACGCCCACTGGTTTTTTGTAAATAACATGGAAATATACCATTAAGTATAGTTTTTATAAATGTTTATATATTTTTTTATATAATTTAGGGTATCTTATTTTGTGACTTGTATTTGACCCACGGACGTAGATAAAATTTTTTTTAACAAAATATTATTTCATACAAAAAAAAATGATCTCTAAATTATATAGAGTAATGATTAACATATGACTCATGAACTTATTCCAATACGCTCCCACTAGTCATGTATGATTCATTGGGCAGGAAAGTTGTCACATTCAAAATAGTTTATCTCAATCTTAACCGGAGTCTTAATACTGATGTTCGAGTGTTAGTAATGTCTTGAATATTATGAGGAGAGGGAAAGTAACGTCAGTGTGTAGGTATGCAAATTTTATTTATTTTTAAATTATTTAAATTATTAAGCTTCAGTTGCGTAATCATACAATTACTCTGGCCTATTCTTGCAAAAGCTATATTTTATGTTAAAATGTTTCTCTCAACGAAAAACATCTTTATGATTTCATATTTAAATTTTTTAAGCCAGCAAACAAAATCTTGTAGACCCTGTCATGCCTTATTCAAGCAATTTATTAGCAGCACTTCTACGTGCTAATTTTACGAAATTATTCTTAAACAAAACACCAGCAGGCTAAAAATTACAAGCCGCCAGTACAAAGGTTTTACTTTCATATTAAGCAAAAGAGGAAGACATTAGCTAAACAAGGCAATATTTTACCAACCGCATTAATTATTTATGCTCAACAAACCCACACACAAAAATATTTGCTTTAGTTACCATGAGCAAATTGGATTACAAGCCTTTATTTTTTTAACTAAACGATGGAGCATAGTCACGAATTAGTTTTATGTTGGTGTAATAAAGAGAGAGTTTTAGTATTATGGAATTTAAGTGATTGTTTTTTTATTAACTAAAAGTATTATTATATGGGCATATGATTGGATATGTAAAACACTAACAAAGTAAATTTAGTAAGTTTGTACTTCAATAAGTTTTCACACGTGTTGATTTTGTCTTGCACAAAATAAAATATAGACTTACTCCCCTTTAATCAAACAGAAAAGTATAACTTAATCCACAAGCTCAGTCGTCTGGTTTATGGTTTGAAAATAAGCGACCGACCGATTTTGATTTGGTTTTTTCTGCTTCAAAGATGACTTAATCGAGAAGGTGTTTTAAGAATCAGTACAGCCGTTTAGAAGATATCACATCTTTTCTAGATGTATTCGAGGGTTTTCAAACTTTTTAATTTTTACTACAATAATTGAAATTTATTTGCTGGTGGTTTAGCAACAAATATATTATATTCAGGTGAACTCATTTTACTTTTCTACTTTTTAATTTTTGTTATATTTTATTTTATTTTATTTTATTTATTTTTTTATTTTATTTGATTTTATTTAAATTTATTTTATTTTATTTAATTTCATTTTATATTATTTGATTTAATTTTAATTTTATTGTATTTAATATTTTTAGTTTATTTTATTATACTATCTTATGTTATTTTATTCTGTTTTATTTTAATATAATTTATTTTTTAACAACTATTTTTATTTTATTTATATATTCTTTTAACTAATTTTTTTATTTGATTTAATATTTTTATATAAATTTTTTTATTTAATATTATTTTCTTTCAGTTTATTTTATTTCATTTTGTAGAATATATTGAAATGAACAAACCAGTAAAACTTCCAAACGATTAAAAGATTTATTGATGAATGTGACAAAGTACTTAGAACCACCTACGGACGGTACGTTGACTGGACCAAACACATCTGAGTGAATCAACTCCAATATATCCCGTGAACGATGTTCAGTTTCTTTTGGAAAGGGCATAACATGAATTTTACTTATCATGCATGTCTTGCAACTGTTATTTTTCATCTGCTTCGTAACTTTAATGCCATTAGGTTTGTTATTATTGCAAAAGTATTTATATGCAAAGTAATATTTTCAACACATTTAAACTTATTTCATTCAATTTATTTTATTTTATTTTATTTTATTTAATTTTATTTAATTTTATTTTATTTTATTTTATTTTATTTTATTTTATTTAATTTTATTTTATTTTATTTTATTTTATTTTATTTTATTTTATTTTATTTTATTTTATTTTATTTTATTTTATTTTATTTTATTTTATTTTATTTTATTTTATTTTATTTTATTTTATTTTATTTTATTTTATTTTATTTTATTTTATTTTATTTTATTTTATTTTATTTTATTTTCTTTTATTTTATTTTGTTTTATTTTATTTTGTTTTATTTTATTTTGTTTAACTTTATTTTATTTTATTTTTAAAAGTCAGAAACTGAAACTGGCATGCATTTCATTTAGAAAATGAAATTTAACCAAGGACGGGAACTTTAATTTGATTGGAAATTGTTTTTAGTTTTTTGCTATAAGCACTTTTTATTAAAATAGTTTTAAAATTGTATTGAAACGAATTAAACATATTTTTATCATGAAGATGATTTGAATTGCTGATCCAAGTATTACTATAGTTAAAATATTTATACAAACTAATTTAGCATACATATACAATATTCCCAGACCTGGCGTCAATGCAACTATTTGAAAAACATAATAACATATTATTATTATTATTTGTATAAAATATATTTACAACAAAAATACAATATTTTATAATTAGATGATAATACAATGCATGCGAGCTTCCGAATTTAACAAATATATTTTCTTACAAAACTTTCCATGTTTGAATGTCAGGTTTTTCAATTAAATAAAAGCCTTACTTACATAGAGCGATCAAAAATAAATAAATTGAGCTTTTGAGTTAACAAGAAACTAGAAACAAAAACGATATTGTACTATTTGCACTTCAATTTATTTCTTAAAACAATAAAATTCTATTATTTTGAGAAAAGATTTTAAAGCAACTTAAATATTTAGCAAAATTTAACGACATATTTTTTCTTGTTGGTTAAGAAAAAAAACTCTTAGCAACAGCAAGTATTAAATTATTTATTTGTTTGTTTAGGAGAAAAAAATTCAATACAATATAAAATTGAAATTAATAATTTCTGAAGGCGTAAAAATATATTATAACATGAAAAGATGTACAGTAATACAATGCTTGTGTATTAAGAAAAATATAATTGAGTTTCCTCTTCCTTATAAAAATAGTACACATAACCTTGGTTACATTATTTGCGGCAAATTAATTTTTTGTAGAGGTGTATCATATTATGAATATATAAATTATTTTTTTTTGTAATAATTTCTATAGCATGCCCATTCTTTTAGTAAAAAAAATACGCATTAAGAATTTATAAACAAAATGTGTGAATATTCAAAAACAAGAGAAATATAAATATTATATGTTTTCTCGCGGCAAAATAAAGTTCATATATAAATTTTTTCCAATTGAGACATTAATAATTTTTAATGATTTTCATGATTTCTTTTTAATACAAATGTCTTGTTTGTCCTTATGTGGGTGCATTTTTTTAATAATGTAACTATCATTCGTGGTTCTGAATTTAACTGTCTTTTGGTAGCTGTTTTCCTATTTTGCATTAAACCTAATGTGATATGACATAAAAAACAACGAAATCAATGGAATAAAATCTGTTCAAAATTGCAGAAAAATTAAGCAAAATTTTCGAAAGTAGTTTAGCATTTTATCTTTACCTACACTCTAACACTTTGGCTGTGGCTTAATAATAAAAAACTACAAAGAAAAAATTTTAGCCTTAATTGAAATACCTACTTTAATTAACACACACACACACATTTTACAATAAGGTTTCTTCCAATTACTTCCAATCACTGCATTGTGGTTTTGAATAAGTATGAGTAGGTATATTTTCCATTCAACTGCCCCCTACGCATACTTAAATTTAAATTATTGAAATGCATCCCACACAAGTCTTAGTTTTAACAAACGCTCAGCACAAAACCTCACAACTAACAATTCATTAATTAAGTGCAAGCAATTAAACTGGCTCAAGGAGACCTAAGCGACCAACTTATAAAACATATTTGTGGTAAAGTTTATTTAAAAAAACGAATATATTAGCAGTAATAAGTATAAACTAAATATTAGTAGAAAATAATAGGTGAGGTTTAACATAAATGTCTAGATATATTGCTATTAATCAATCTATTTGGATCTTATATTAAACTAGCTGAGCCCGGCAAGCGTTGTCTTGCTCAAACTACTTCACACAAAGGTCACTTGTTGGGTCAAAACTAAACAAAAACCTACTGGGTATATGAATAAAGGTTTTTATTATGAATATGCGTCACTGCTTCTTCAGCCCTTCACGCGGACCACTTGGATGATTGATGTGTGGGGGACGCCCATTTGCAAACCGTTGCTTATAAAAAAAAGATTGGGAAAGCCACCTTTTGGTTTTTTAGGAGTCGTAATGTGAGGCTTGATAGCCTAATTTTTACTTTATACGTGTATGTACGTATAACTCATACGCACCCATTATTATAATTTTTCATTTAGTTGCCAAAAAGTATGCTAGATTTTTTGCAGACCTTAAAATCATATTTGCAGATTATTATATTACTCATACGCACTGATTAGCAGTGCTTTGATAAAGTTTAATAAAAGTATGCAATAGTGTTAGTGCAAGTTTGCTGCAAAAACCATAAATAAGCCATATCGAATACACTTACCCCTCTATTTACACGATTACACTTTTAGACGATTGTTTTGGGTTTCGCGTAAATTGAGAGATTTGTGAAATACCTCGACTTACACGCTTTTTTATGTGTTTTATTGTATCTAATATTTTGATATTTTTGTATCTAATAGGACGTTCGAGTCAGTCCTTACCATATTTGTTAAATCAATTTTTGAAATAACGTCTACTTGTAATAACTAAGATTTATGTGGCAACACCGAAATTCGCTGTAAAAAGGGAATGAATAAAGGTTTATTTTTATGTGTTTTGAGTAAACGCTTCTGATATTTAAAAACTAAGATGAAATATAGTACATTTATAATATTTTAATAAAATAAATTTTTTACACGATTCTGCCTTTATATTTTAACACGATTTTTCATACAGAAATTTAATATTTCGATTTACATGACTTTCTCAGGAAAGTATCTATCATGTTAATTGTGGGATGGGTATATTTATAATTAAATTTTTTCTTGATAACATTATATGGAACAATTACGTAGCGGGTTTTCCATTCGTGTTTCTACAGATCATAGTTTTTATACAATCTCATGTTCAACAATTTTTTTTGTATACAAATTTTATCTATAACATACTCACATTTATAAACAGGCTTTCGAGATTATGTAGTCGATGAAGTTTCATTAATAAAATTGGATGTCATTTATACAGCCAAGTTTCCCTGTAAAAATATATCTGATTGATATAAAACGTGAAAATAATGCAGTTTGAAGGTTTTTCCTAAACTTTTTCTTTATTAATTTTTTTAAATACATAATTTAATTTAAAGAACTGTTCTCCTCCTTTAACATGCTAGAATTTGTCCATACTAGAAAGAAAAAAAACTATTTTTAGTATTATATTTTTTGATATATTTTATATATATCTCGTATTATAAAAACCATTGAATATTACCAAAGGCAAATTCATTGTAAATATCATTTGAGCTTCACTGATTTTGTTCCATTAAATCTCAAACTGAGATCCCAAAATCAAATTAATGTAAGAATTTGTATCTATTGGCTTCAATTAAACCATAAGAAATAAATTAAAATGTCCTTATTTCTTAATAAACTTAAAAGTTTTTTGTAACACTTCCTGCAAATAATTTGTTTCTTGTTGCATATAATGACCCAAAAAATTCAAACCAAATGCAACTAATTACATTCATTGACTTCATTCATAAAGTTTATCCCATGGTCTTAATTTTTTTATTTAAAAAATACTTACCAGTGTCAGAAAGTTTTTTAAAATAAAGCATCAAAAGTTTTGTTTTATGTGTTCGCTTTTAGTTTTCTGTTTTTGATCGATGAATAGGAAAAAATAAATTTTATATTCACCTGAATTTACACTTGGAATTATGAGTTTAATAAACTTTCAAAAAGCGTTAAAAATTTATTTGTTTTTTTTTTGAAATGAACGCTCAAAAAATTTTTTTTCTATTGAATTCATGGCTTTTGTGACACTTTATGGATTTAGGATGCGTTTTGTTGTTGGACGATGTTTATGCAAGGACTTAAAGGATATAGTTTTAGTAGCAAAAAAAAATTTTTTTTTCGAAGTTTACTTGATATAAAAATATATATTTTTTTAAACTAGAGCAATGGAACATGAATTTTTTAATACAAATCTAAAAGAGTTCGTGATAATAATTTTTAATTGAGACATTTTGAGATTCTTTTTATTGAACTTTAGTGAATTTTAATCAGAAATAACTCTTAGTCATTCTTAAGTTCAGTAATTTCAATTCTTTATTGAATGAAATATTTGTATTAGTAATATTTTTGATGATTTAATTATATCAGATCTGCAGAATACCGAAAAACTTTAGACATTCATCTTGCCAACAGCTTTTATATATTATACAAAGCAAAAAAGCAGCAATCTTAAAGCAATACATTTTAAGAACTACAAAAGTTTATCTTAAAAAATAAAAAAATATCAACCTTTAATAACAAGTTTCGGCTTAACAATCTAAATAATTGCTTTATGGTTTGGATATATTTATTAACATTCTAAGAGCTTTTGCTAGTTTTTTAGTTAAATTTACTCCTACTCCTTTAGGTTGCTAAAAAATTTAATAAATATTTTTTACACGTAGCTGTAAAAACTATATATATATATTGTTATCATATTGAAAGGGTTAAATTTGTAAATCTTTTTTATATTTTATTTCAACCATAAAAAGAAGGAAAAAATAATCATATAAAAGTAAAAAAAACAGCAAGCAAAATAAACGTTTTTCATACAAAAGAAAAAATAACCAAGAGCATATGGATGATAGTGGCATTTAAATAACATATGTCAGCTTATTTTCATCTTGGTATTACTACAGGTAAAATGAAACCAACAACAATATGTGTTGCCTGAAAGGCTTTTGGACTAAGCCAATAAGAGATAGAGATATGCAAGGAAAAAAAGTATTCAACTCTTGAACACTTAACCGACAGCAGCAGGGAATTAAGGAAATTTTTTTATGACACGAAATAGATAAGGTGGGAGAAATAGAAATAATCTTGCTTTTACTTAGTTGAGGAAATAATAATATTCAAAGTTATTTTTTCATAGAAAAAACTCGATATTAAAGAAAAACATTTTACCCTAACCCGATAAAAAGTCAATGCAAGAAATATTTACAAATTTGCTTAAGTTAATACAAACAGGATTTCTCTGCTATTTTGTTTATTTTGCTAAAACCAATAAAAAGCTTAAATAAAACTCTCATTATAGAGAAAAAAATCTCATGTAGCAAATACTTGTATCTCAATATACTGCCAGTGGTTAAATTGTCATCTACTAGTGCTTTTTTTATCAGAATATCTGAAGGTGAAGGTAAAAATTTTGCAATTTCATTTATTTTTTTAATGCATTTAAATTAAATCATTATGAAAGGGTTGGATTTCTGGCACAAGGAGATATTCTTGTTCAAATTTCTTATTTGATTGATTTGAGTATTATTACGTTGTTTTTGAAAAAAAAATTCCAATTGATGCTTAAACAAGGCTATTTAAAAAAAAGCTGAAAGAGTCCTTGTAAGGAACTTTGAAGGAGCTCTAAAACTATCTAACAATTTTTTGCGAAGGACTTCAATGGAAAAAATTTAAGACAAATCCTTAGAACTATAGAACTTTAGACTGCAAGAAATAACACACAATATTTAATTTTAAAGCAATAAGCTTTTTTAGTCAAAAGCTCAATATACATGTCATTGACATATTGTTTCCGTTCAAAAGTTGGTCACTATTTCTAGCATTGGTAGCAATTTTGGTATCATATACTGCTGGTTTATGAGTAAAAGCCTTGTAGACCCACAGGAACTAATCAAGAAATATCATATCGCATGACATTAGATGCTATATGAGGATTATTTCTCAAAATCAGCTTGTCTTTTTGAAACTTTGTCTCGTTTAGTTTAATATGAGACTGGCACATTTTGAAATAAAAAATCATTGATGATGTTGGTACAGCAGCAATCTCTAGCGTATTCTGTCCAGAAACAATATATAATAGTGACCTATTTTTCTGAACTAGATTGCTTGGCCATACGTTAAGAAAACCAGCAAACAACATCACAACGAAAGGCCGCAGAAGAGCTGGTTATCCACGTAGATTATTGCCGAGCTAAGAAACTGCGGAAAAAGTTAGAGCGAATGTAAACGTCTTGTTTTAGGTAGAGCTCAATGGAATTTACTTATCATGTCACAAACAAATGCTTATTTGGATGAGGTTTCCACAAATCATATTTTTTGAAAGGGATAATCATATTTTTTGAAAGGGATAACAAATTAGAGAAACTTTGAACTAAGTGTGTATAACTCAAGGGACACTATTTGGAAAAATAAATTAACTTTTTATATAAAAATTTCTGTTTTTTGAAAAAGTCACTGAGATAATAACACTTCCTCGTACCACAGATATTTCAGCCTAAATAATCAAATATTTTACCTGATGTAGACATTTAAAAAATTTTATTTTGCTTAAGTGTTGGCGTTCCTTTGGATTCTTCAATTTCTTTTAGGTATTTGCCTATTTTTTAGTCTTTTGGGGGGACCTTTTCATTTTTGGTATTTTTTTTTGCATTTGAGCGCTTTAAGTTTTTTTATATTATTATATATAAGTTTTTTAACCGTCTTTTTATTTGCCGAATTTTCGTTTAGGCATTTTTTCTAATTTCTTAGCTTTAGCGTTTTTCAAAATTTCAAAAGCTTAACTCTCACGTTTTCCAAAATACAAGGGGTTGTCAAAATTACACTAACATATGCACTGAAAGAATTTTTTTCAAAGGTTCTTTGAATTTCGACAGTAATCCAATGAAAAATTTCATTACAGTTTAACCAACGTCGCGCTTCCTTGTATTAATAAAATCAGTTTCGTTAAAATTACTTAAATGAAAAATATGTCAAATGTTTTAAGCAGTGTTTTCAATGCAATGAAAGAACTTCATCGAAACAACGAAATAATTTCATTAAAACGACGAAATAATTTCATTAAAACCACGAAAGAATATTATTAAAATAACGAAATAATTTCATTAAAACAATGAAATAACTTCACAAAATCAATGAAATAATTGTATTATAACAACGAAATAACTTCATTGAAACTATATGTGTAAAAAAAAACATACAAAGAGTACAAGATAAATCATACAGAACTACCCTTGATGCAATCTTTTGGTTGAGAACTGTTGAAATACTTTTAATTTATCAGACTTTAATGACTACAATGAAATTTTCCTTGGGACAACGAACACATTTCATAGCTATAATGACGTTCTAAATTGATGTATATTTTATTATTTTTTTTTTAGTTTTAAAGAATTTAATCTTTAACTTAATTGCGTTAAGGTATGTACTTATTTACTTTCAAGTAAAAACTGTAAATGTTTGTTAAATATAAAGGGGTTTCTTAATAAAAAAGAAAATATTGTTGTCACATATCCAATGAAATATTGTTACGAAAATAGAATATAAACGAAGCAATTCCAATGAAAATCTTCCACATTATTCGTGAAATTTTCATTAGATTTGTGAAATTATCATTAAATTTGTGTTTTATAATATATAGCGTACGGACTACAATTATTGGCACCCATAAGGAATTTTTGAGTTTGAACATGTATCATTTACTTTGGTTTGTAGAGAAATTTTTTGGCGGATTTTTTTTTTTAGTTTTCGATATGTTTTCTATAAGATCACATTTATGAAAAATTTATATGATTTATGTGTAATTTTTTAAAATTAAAATAAAATAAGCCTTTCAAAAACTACAATTATTGGCACTGCACTACAACTATTGGCACATTTATGTATATAATTGTTGGCACTCGACTACAATTATTGACACTTGAAAAACTATAATTATTAACATGAGACCATAATTATTGGCATACCAAAAAATTAATAATTGGCACCATGGGAGTTAAAAAGTGTTAACAATACTTAAGCCATATTCTATTTTCGAAGGGAAATAAAGAACGAAAATTTAATTTGAAATCAATTTTATTTTATTATTTACACTTTAATACACTATGGATGTATTTTTGATTTAACAAAAACTTAACAATATTCTGAAAATATATTAAATTCTATAATTGGCACTCAAAAAAGGTACAATTATTGGCAGGGCCAATTATTGTAGCAATTACAAATTCAATTATTGGCACCCCCTGCCAATAATTGAATTTAAAGTTATTTGGAACCAATTGTTGGCACTCACGTTTTACAACAATTTAACGTAAAAAACTCATATTTTAAGGTGAAATTATTTAGGTTTGACGTATATTTAGTAAAGTAATCATAAAACTTCATTGAAAAATCAATAAATACAAAAATAATGGTACTTACCAAACTTCACCTCACTATTGAAATCAATACTTAAAACTTCAAACCAACGTTCTTCAAAAACAGCTTTCTCAAACGAACGATTACAAGCAACTGAGCAATTTAAAGTTAAACAATAATAAATAAGAAACAAGAAAACAAAACAAAGAATAAAAAAACTATTTAAGCTACAACGGGACTTTAACGGACGCTTTGCTATTGCTATGCAAGCAGAGGGTGCCAATAGTTGGGTCAATATTTCTTGGTGCCAATAATTGTAGTCCGTGCTACAATGATTTATTTTCCCTTGTTCTATCTTTCGTTAATCTTAAGTTAATCGAACAAAAACTAGTTGACATTTTTATTTCTGCACATTACTACCATTTGTTGTTTTCTCTGATGTAATATTGTAAGCATTTCACCGTCTGTCTTTCACACAGCTACAAAACTACCATAGATATACTTTTAATATTAATGTCATTTTAAATGTTGTAGCAGTTTCAAGTTGTAGCTTACATGTGTTTATCGTGACGAATTTAACATATGAAAAATTATTGTACACACAGGTAGAAATCACCAGTAGATATGTGCGAAAGCTGTTGAACAGTGGGATAATAATGAATAAAAACGGAAATATATCTTTTGTAAGATTTGGTCGAAATTTCATAACAATATTTATTAGAGCAGAGAAAAAAATTAGTGTTGTATTTATTCTAAAGAAAAGTCGAGTTTTTCCGATTTTTTTTTAATTTTAGTTGGTGGTAATTTTTTTTTTTAAATTTTCTACAGTCCCTTTAATTTTTTTTTTTTTTTGCTAATTTAAACATTTAACATAAGTTTATTATTTTAATCGAAATGTATTTGCTGGTGGTTAAGCATATCTATATGCATTTCGTTTGTGCTTTGCCAAATTGTTGGTAGACTTTAACCACATATTTTTTTTTTGCTAAATTTAAACAAAAATAAACAATTTTTTCCAAAACATTTGCATTTGCCAGGAAAATTCAAGACTATTATAAATTATCAGCTTAGAGTGTAAACCTGCTAACTCACTTCAAGCTAATATTACAGGAGCGACAAAATACTCTTAACATTTTCTTTACTTAATTTAAGAAATAAGCCAAATACATCAAGCTTTTTCGGCATGTATAGTTTAAAATTAAAATAAATATTTTAGTTTAGTGAAATTTATTTATTTGACATATATATACATATAGACACGCTAAATCACCAGCAAATAAATGTCAATTATTGTAGTAAATATTTTAGTTTTAGTTTAGTATTTAAGGCTTTTCCTTATCTTCCGAAAGGCACTAAAATGCCATAACGTTCGCTTAAAGTGTAATCATTCTAAATTGACTTTTTGTAATGCTGTTCGAAAAAGAAAGAGAAGCCTCATCGACTTGCTTAAATACATATATAGTTTAATTTGAAGCTCTATATGTTAAGGAAACTTAATGTATTATGCTAATTCCTTACTGCCAGATTACATGTCATGTAAAAATTTCAACGTTTTTATGTTATATTTAATTCAAATTTTATTATAGAAAGCGCTGAATGAAAAAGTTCTCTATTTCTTGCTTTTTTTTAGCCAAAACTGTTGCTTATTTATTAAGGATTTTATTTTATTGTTATTTAAAAAAATTTACTTTAACTTTGAACTTTATTGCACAAACGAGTACCTTTTCTGGTTCATTATCACAAATTTTATCAAGCATCTTCTACTTTATTAAATTATAAAAGTTATGACATTATGAAGTTGTGCTTTTAATACTGAACACATAACTGTGTACAATTTAATACTTGTAGCTTCACAAACATTCATAAATACAAACATTATTTGCTTGAATGTTTGTACAAAAGCTTTCAATTATTAAAAACCTACATCCTCGTTTAACAGGCTTTCAGCTTGTTACTTGTTAGTTAAAAACCCATGTTAATATTTGTAATTAAAAACATAAAATATATATGGCTTTTATTTGTTAAACCATAAGCCTAGTAAATTTATTGTATGCATTTATAATTATTGTATGTTCAAAATTTTCTAGTTATTACAAAAAAAACATTAGCGATTAACAGTCTTTGAGCCTGTTACTTCTTATTTAAGAAACCATGAAATTATTTATATTTGAAAATGTATAAAAACTACAATAATTCCAAGCAAGTTTTATGGCTTTTCTTTGTAAGACCAAAAGCATGTTTATGTTCATGTTTACTATTTTCTACTTTAAGAAGAGTTTTTCGAGGGCTCAGTTTAAAGAAACATTCCTCATTATATTCTTATACGTATATGAGTACATGTTCACACTAAGTAAATTTCATTTGAAGTAATTAAATTTTTCTTCTCCTGCTCGTTTTTTTTTACTCTTTTATGCGTACTGCCAGAATTTCTTGTCGGTTAACTTAAACACAGTGAGGGTTAAAACAATGTTTAAGCGTGTGTGTGAATGGGTGTGTATATTTATGTGGTTACCAAGTTATAATATGCGGTATTTAATAGTTATTGCTACGAACTTTATATGCTGTTTTGAAGCTTTTGCTTTAAGTATTTGAAGAAAAAAACACATATACACGTTGTATGAATGTAGCAGTAGCAAACTGAGTAAACGTCTGAATCAGTAGTGAATAGACAAATGAGAAAAAAATATTATTTGAGTATGTATATATTTTTCAATGGTAAAATAAAATTATTTCTGTAGTAGATATGTATACATACACATTGATAGCAAATAAAGGCTGACTTCTTTTTAAATTGTACACGTTTTCAAGCTGATAAATCATCAGCTTATCATGTTTGTGGACTTACATACATTCATCTAAAATTTGTTTCAAATTTAAAATTTAAATCTTTATAAGATTAATATTATTATACTCAATATTTCTCTAGAGTACATTTTTTAAATTCCGGAAAAGTTGCATTTATTAGTACACTGATGGCATAGATTAAAGTTTTATGCAAATTTAGAAATGTAATTAAAACAAAAGGATGCCCTACGCGACATGATTTTTCCATATGACATGTTAACTTCTCTCTTCATATGTAATTAACCAGAAAAAAAGTTTGCCTACTAGAATGCAAAAAAGTGTATGTACTCCCCAGTCGTAAGTATTTACAATTTGACTGAATAACTCATTATTTTTGTTTGAGAAGTTCAAAAAGTATGCGTATTATAGGGTAATTTTTGCCTACAAACATCCAAAAGTTAATAGATTAATGATTGCCTAAAAGTATTCAAAATATAATGGGTTAGTTTTTGCATAAAATATGCAAAAATATTTATATTAGTTTTTGTTTAAAATTATTCAAAAGTTAATTAGCATTTTTTCTTTTTGTCGTCCTTGAAGCTCATTTTTGCGAAAAATTTTTCTTTAGATATACATAATTCGTTATAAAGTGGAAAGTACTACAATAAGTACTTTCTCGTAATGTTATAAATAAGTTGTTATTTTATTCATTACAGGACAATCATTATTATACATATAAAATAATTAGATAAATATGTACCACTCATTACTCTGTAAGCCATTAGCAGAGTACTACCCATTACAAAATCTTGAAAAAATTTTGCTGGGTATGTCTGTCAAAAATATTGTTTGACAGAGTGTAAAACAACTCCGTACCAGGCTTTAAGCCTGGAACTGTGTGGTTAACTTCATCATCTTATTAGCAATAAGTTTGAGATTGCATATAACTTTTGTGCGGGAGAAGCATTTGCATTTCGTAGTAAATAATTCAAATTAATGACGTTATGAAAAATATGTATGTTTATCTATGTACATATTTTAAAATACATTTACATAGTTTTGTTCTATATGCATTATGCAAAATTTGAATTTATACATGTACTCGTACCTAAAAGCTGTGTCTCTGTATATATTCAACGTTAGCAGTGCACATAAATTCACATTTGTTCGCTATAGTCAAAGTTAATTCAAATAAAACTTTTACATTAATTAAGCTTTTGTTTATACTTTTACAAACACAATGTTTTTCTTGCGTTTTGATATACATTTGTACATAAATATGAAATTTATTTACATTGCAATAGAGAATGAATAAGATGCTGACTGATGTAAATTGATTTACTTTTTGCTTGTATATCATACATATATCATATTATATCATACATATATGTTGTTATTAAGCCATATTATAGTGCTCCAGGTCCAGTACAACAATTCATTTCACATGGGCTTTTGTGATAACTTTTACCCAAATTAATCGTACAAAGATAAAATGTGTGTCGAAAATATTTTTAATTTTATAAAACAGATTTCCATATAAAATATGTTGTAAAAAGCCTTTATAAAACAAAATTTTTTTGTTGTAATAACGACAGTTTTTTCTTATCACATTTCTCACAAAATTTCTAATTTATAAATACTTTTACACTTTTAATATGGTAAAAAATTATGCTAGAAATTAAACTGGAAAAAATAACGAGTTTTGTCCAAAACGATAAATTCTTAGAACAAAGTTCGTTTGGTAAAAGGGTAGTATGAAAATCAATAGCATGGAGTAAATAACAGCTGCTATAAAAGACTAAACTGTTAACTGTCTCGTGGTAGAGAGGTTTTTTATCGTTCGACTGTGTAAGAAACAGAAATAATCACAAAACTATAAGTAAGAATTAATCCTAAATAAAGTACTGAGATGAAAATTTCAACTAAGTTCTTATTTGGTACAATAACTATCGCTACAATCTGCATGAATAATAAATAAAATAAAATTGCTTCATTTACATATTTATAGTAAAAAAATTGTGTGCTTATTTCTCTTGTTGCTGTAACAAGAGTCTCAGAGTGCCTTTATTCATTTTGTGAAGAAATCCCCCCAACCAAACGTTTCAACTTTTTCTAAGGTCAGACTTCTCGTACCGAGTGTGTTAATATATTTTGGAAGTTTGTCTAAAATCAGACTTCATAACGAATTTTTTAAGACATTTCGGTAGTTTTTCTGAACATTTTTTTTTAATTTAAATCATTGAAACTTTGATTTATAAAAACAAATTTCAATACACTTACATAGTATATTAAAAATGTAAGCATGCATGTAATAATTTTGTGCCAGTTATTTCTCCAAAAGCAGCAACATAACGTGGACGTTGTATTCTGCCATATAAACCAAAAGAAACCGTACCTACATGTTGTTGCGAATTTATAACGACATATCGTTCAGATTCTTTACCAACATGTTGGTACAATTTCGTAACAATCACTTAATTCACAAAACCTCTTGTATGTCTGTATCGATTGTATTATCATATTAAATACAAGGGTGAAACATTTGTTGTTTGAAATTTTCATATAAAAATGAAATACACTATTAAGCTCTAAACACTTAGACGACAGCAGGCAGCAGACAGCAAAGTGTCAAAAACAAAATACATGTGTTTAAATGAAAACTATTATTTTGACGACATCACAGCAGCACGACTACACAACAGCATTTGCTGCTGCTGCCAACTTAGACTAATTTCTATTTTCGTGAGCAGCAAAGAGCAAATGCAGTGCTGCCACTATAAATATAAATTGGAAGAAATAAGAGCTTAAAATTTTTCGTAATATTTAAAAGAAAATAACATTACGAAATTAAAATTATGAAATAAATTGATGTGTTTTTAAATTTTTACGTGATATTAGTACGTCAGTAACTTTAATTTTATTTATGTAAAATATATATCTGGCTGATTATATATAGTGTTGGTGCTGCCTTCAAAATAATTATGTAGCTGACTACACGGCAGCATTGGAAGCCAACTTCATTTGAAGTCGTGAAGTTGTGAAGTCTGCTGTCGTATAAGTGTTTGGAGCTTTACACTTTTATTTCATATGTTTTTAAAATGTTGTATTCAGAGAGAGGCTCTCTGAGAGAATTTGTATGTAGCTTGTTCTTCTTTTTTAATTAAAAATACAAAATACATTAATACACTACACATAGTGTATTCACAACTAAAAGAACAAAAAGTGTATTTGATACACAAATACATGATTCAAATTGTTGTGAATTAAGCAAATGTATTGTTTCGAAGTTGTTTCAATTATTTCATACAAAAACCGTTACGATTTCTTTAATATTTCGTTTCTGAAATCGGAAGATTTTGTCGATTACTCGTTACGAATTGTGCACAAAATTAACAAATAATGAATTCCTAGGAATAAATTTTAAGAAAATAATTTAGACACTGATAAGATAAAAACTTAGAAATTTTGCTCTTTAAATTTTCTTTTATTAAAATTTAAAAGTAAATGTAATATTTTGCAAATATTTAAATAAAAACATGTTAAAATATATTTTTTTGCAAGCAATAAAGGGAGTCAAATAAATATTTGCTTGATTTTATATGAGTGAAAAAGCACTTAGTGTGAAGCCCTAAGGCATGTGACATTGTTTTGCAAATATGTGAATATATAAAAGTTTCAAACAAAAAATATTAGAAAAAAAACTTTCAAATGAGGCGACTATGCTTTCATTTAAACATGTGCGTTTTTAATATTTATTTCAAAAAAATAAAAAATATTGTACGTACAATCAATAAATATACACCTCTTCATTTTGTAGGCTTCCAAGTATTTTAAGTGGTGCCTTAAGGTAGGAAATTTTCCTAGAAAAACTTTTATAACGGAAACACATGCAAGTCAAAAGGATAAATGGTGACGTTGAAAATTTCAACATAGATAGAACTTTAAATAATAATCCAATTTTTTTTATTAGAGTTATTAATATATAGAATTAATATTTGAAAAAGACTTTGCAGATAAGCCAAAAGAGTTGTAATCTCCATATGTTTATATGAAGTTAATAAAATGACAGATGAATTCATATTTCAGCTATTTAATGTTCAGTTCAGCAGGGCATACTTTTTTTGCGCTGTACGCTTTACTCTTAAAGCAAACAATGAATTATGATACAATTCTCATTTATTATACATTATATAGTAACTTTAGATTTGAAGCAGCCAGTATTTCAATAAAACATTAAACATATTTTATTTAATAACTGCATGTTTGCACCTTTTATAAAGGAAATATAAAACTACAGCAGCCACAGTTACTGAAAAAATCTGGCTGGATTTTTATGAGTTAAGTTTATTTAGCTCTTATTTAGCTCTCTCTATTTCCTAATTACAGCGCTATGGAAGAGAATTTTATACAATATGAATCAAAGATTCATTTTACGTCCTTTTTTGATATGACTTGCTCCTCCACCTATTGAGATACGAAAGTAATTTCATCAAAAAGATGTGCTTACTGTAAATTAGGTATTATATATCCACAGTTTCAAGTAGAAAGGTCCTAGCTCCTATTTTTTACAAAATTGAGTTTTTAGTATTTCCTATAAATTTTGCACATATACCCTTTGTCACAAAAATTTATGACATTAGTGTAAAAAATAATGCTTTTACAAGCAGTTGTACAAAAAAAGTCACATGTTGAATATAACAGTTTATGTTATGTTTTTACCTTCTCCCGTAAACTTATAATTATTTCAGTGGGGGCCTTTTTACTATCGACCAACATTCCTATAAATATGTTATTGCCTAAAAAAATAAAAAAAGTTTTTGTACCATATTTTTTATTTTAATGAAGAAACTTATATATATTTTTTTTAAATCGTTTGAGTTCTTTTTGCCACATCAATTAAATATGATAATTAGTATTAAGCTGCTATGCAGCACAGCTTGCAAATCACTGTTTACTTAAACTAATTAAAATGAAATCAGATACTTAACAATTTTATATTGAGTTACACTTTTTCTTATTTTTCTTAAGCACACAAGCTACTCTGCATACAAATATTTCATTATAAACTCCCATTAGCAAATTTTTCAAATAGAAAGACCTCCTCTAATGGTTATGAAAACGATTATTTTGTTAATGAGATTTTCAATCTAGAAATACAAGTAAATTTTAGACAAATCCAAAAATTAATTAAATGAACAACGATGATGTTAATGTTGTGATCTCAATGTTGTTTTATCTAAAGTAGATTTTCAGCTAACCAATAACATAGAAGCTTTTGAAAGGCAGTTAAGATTATTGGAGAGGAAAAACTTCCAAATAAAATGATGTGTTAAATGAAAATCATGGCTGTTGGGAAAAACTGTATCATCAGAGTTTTATATTAAAAAAATTTCATTAGATATATGAAGAGAATATATTTTTCACTGGCATTACTGCAGGCTTAAAAAAAATTCCATGATTCTTGGTAGAAAAAATATGTATTAATACATGCAGTTATAAAAAAAGTCTGCAAACATACGCACTCAATTTGTCATTCATTTTTAGCAAAAAATTTATGAATGTTAGTTAGAAAGCCTTATGAAAGTACGAATTATTATACAAAAATCCTTGCAAAAAATATAAGCCCACAACCATAAATATTTTATTTTCACTCTTTGGCCTGAAATCAGTAAACAGTTGCAGTTTGATGGACAATATGAATTCATTTTTGACTTGTAAAATTTTCAGCATAAAAAATGGGGAAATAGAGTTCACCAGTGCAAAAGTTTATGGTACAAGAAATAACCAGAGTAAAAAAGAGAACGCAAAAATTATAGGCTACAAATTCATAACTAAATGCAGTTGATTATTAGAAACGATAAAGTTATTCAACTAGAATAGCAAAAATATTGCTAATATCTTGCTACGGTTAGCATTCAGCTTCAATGTCGATTTTTTTTTAATTTTGCTTCCTTTTATAAACATTTCTGTTTTAATTAAATGTTACTTTGAGATTGAAATTTTGTTATATTGATAGAGGAAAGCTTCATTCTTTTACAACTCTGCTTCTCTGCACGCTTTTGTAATAATACAGTATTGTAGCGCCTCTGGTGTCAAAATTTTAAGGCTGTGTTTAGTAGTCATTTTATTGGTTAGTTTACTTTGCTGATGATTCTGCTACACTATAGTGAGAAAGGAGGGCACCCAGATGTTACAATAGGATAATCATTCCCTGAAGACGGATGATCAGTGCATTATGCCTTTATCACTTGAAAATTTCTCACAATAACTGATACAAAGGACACTAATGTACACCAGAAAAATGAGTAGCGTTGTTATTTAGTGACTTTCGCAGACCAGACTTGAACTCAGAACCTTCAGCTTTGTAGCCAACATGCTAATTACACCAGCCAACGCCAGCCCTTTGAGAAAATCTTGATACAAATATAAAACTTTTTAATACATTTTAACAAGAAAAATAATTTCCTTAACAAATTTATATTCTATTATCTAACATTTCTTTTGCTACAGAATTATGTACATTTAAACGTTGCTGTTATTTTTTATATACATACGTTCTTTTCGTTTTTTTTATCTAATAATACATAAAACATTCCCTTAGCAACATTCATCTAAATTAAAAAACATAAATAATGAATCGCCATAACACATTTCTTTCTCACATAGATATACAGTGAGTAATAAAACACACTATGCTTTGCAAAGCGAAGTTTTTTGTGAAATGATTTTTTTGGTTAAGATATCTGTGAGTAATCCATAAGTAAAAGTTTTAGTGGAAGTTTTTCTTACTTTTATTGCTCACTGCACGAAAATTTTTATTTAGTTTTATTAAATATTAGAATAGAATTTTTTTTTTAACAAGAACAACAAAAAGTTGGTGTCAGCTTGCTTAATGGTTGACTGGTCGCAACACAATAAAAACAGAAGCATATGACAGCAAATAGTTTACTATATGACGTTGTAAACACAACTTTTGATAAAAAGAAAGAAAAAAAAGCTACAAACAACACTCAACTGTCATCAGATGCAACTCGAAATATTACTACAATGTACAAAATATTAAAGCTCTGCATGACTGTATTGAAAGGTGTTTTAAAATTATGCTGACCCCTTTACATTATTCAAATATAACGTGCTCTTTATTTATTTCATGTTAAAAAGAGACTACTGCTATAAACGCAACTGGGACGAACGACGATGAAACAATTTTCTCTCTTTCTCTCTCTGTCTTTGTACATACAACAACCAAGTTTATCAAATAGCATTATTGTGCTTCACACGACGAATTTATGCCGCGAATGCTTATCGAGGAGTTCGTCGACGTGGAAGACATTTGTCGTTTGTTTCAGTTGTGTTTACAGCATTTTATTCGTAAAAATTATTTTGTTTTATAAAAAGTGCATAAAAAATATTTTTCATGAATAAGGTCTTACAAAAAAATATAATATACACATATGCATTAATATGAAAACGATTGTTTGGAAGCGAGCAAACATACACAGCTACTTGAGCAATAGTAAGCAAATGTAGAACTTCCAATATAAATGTGAAATATATTTAAACATCAGCTACTTATAATATTGCTATCATAGTCAATTATATACATGACTAGCTCAATACAGGGCAATAATAGCCATCAACAGCATTTGTGCTCATGTTTTTCTTTCAGAATACTGTTTTTTATCAGCCTTATTTATAAAAAATATTAAGGCTTCATAAAGACTTAATACTCAACATTTTTATTGAAAATCTGTCTTAAAAACTCTTAATATGGGTAGATAAAATTGATAATTATTAGATGAGAGATTGTAAGTTGTATTGATGAAACCTTAGCATTTATACGCCAAACAAGCTCATGTATTCATGCAGACCTCTACCAGCTGCATCATGTCATCTGACGATGATTATGATGATGAAGTTGATGGCGTATAAACAGTATTCAATGGTGTGTTCATAATTATTTTAAAACCATACAACAGTAGAGAAAAAATAAACAATTTCATAACAAATAAAAACTTTTCATTTACAACAGGGTTGTATTGTAAAATCAAACATGTTTTCGTTCACTGGGCTGTTAGTTGAAATGAGTTACAATATATAAGATTGGTAAAAAAAAATTTAAAAATAATGTTCATTAATATTTGTTAAACAAAATGTTTAATATTTATAACAGCTGGTGTTTACAGATATTATGCTTGAACAGGCAAGACATAACAAAAAGTTTGTTAACTATTTCGACTGTTTAATGAATAAAGTTAAGTTAAATTTTTTTTAAAGTATCAACAGTTTATGCTGTAGTAGAAAATAATTTTGTTTTATGTGCTATAGTATATATGTGCGTATATTTCTCCTCATTAACTGAAATTTTATAATTCTGGAAAAAGTTATTGCAAATACATTATCAAATTATTAAAATATTGGTTATTTTTTTAATTTTTATTTTTTTTTATTATTTTATAGTATTATTTTTATACAGACAAATATAAAGGTGCTCAACATATAAGTATTCTTGCAATATATTTCTCATTGCTAGCTCATGTTTCTAGAACATATTTCAGCTAAACTAAACTATAAAAAATATTTTATTATTATTTAAGGTATTTGGGTTGTGGTTTCAATTCGCATTAAACACTCAATGGTGCTGTACTACAACGAGTAAAGTTAAAATAAATAACTTAATATAAAATAAGGTTAGGAGGGGGGATATTGTAAAATACCAGTACTTGGAGACTCAGTTCTGCTGTGATTTGTATTACAATCTAATACTAAAACTATTTTTCAAAGCATTTGCATCTGGACAGCTTTTACATTTGCCACTGTTTAACAACAGATTTAATAAACATAATCTGAGCTGCATTTTAATTGTAATTGACCACACTTATGCATGGAAAAATTTAAAAAATACAGATTTTCACTCGAATACGAAAGGTATCATTTTATCTGCATCTGCTTGAATACACGCCACACCATTTAAACTGCAGCCGGCTTATCTATAAAGTAATTGAATATTATGGTAAAATTTTTATTACTTTGGCGCACTTTTATGCCGTTATTGGAAATGAATATTATTACTGCTCATTAATGTTTGTATTTTCAATTTATTATCAAAAATCAATTAAGAGCACAACATTAAAAAAAATAAAAAAAATATTAAAGCCAAGCAAAATTTAATGAAAAATACATAAATTAATAATTATTAACTGACTTATTCTTATTTTGTTTTACAAAGGGCTTATAAAATAAATCATATAAATAAGAGATAGCTTTTTATGAAAAAGTAGTTTAAAGTTTATGATAAGGAGGGAAAAATATAAAATATACTAAGTATCAATTACATATATACATAGAACTTTCTTTTGTATTGCTGAGTAATTTAATAATACCCAAAATAAAGTTAATACTCGTAATTAAATTCTTCCACACTTTGACATTTCTCAAATTAGTTCATAAATATGGATTTACAATAAAAACCATTGGATTTGTAGAAAACCAACCTAATTTTACTGTAACCATTAAGACATCTAAACCTCTGAGAAGCAACAGACAAAATATTTATATCTTAAATTTTATTCAAAATAAAATTATTTAATGCTACAATATATTATTAATATTATATAAATGCTTAACTCACAAAGCCTCTTGTATTTCTCTATCGATTGTATTTTCATATTAAATACAAGAGTGTAACATTTGTTGTTTGACATTTTCATATAAAAATGAAATACACTATTACACTTTTATTTCACATGTTTTTAAAACGTTGTATTCAGAGAGAGCCTCTCTGAGAGAATTTGTTTGTAGCTTGTTCTTCTTTTTTCATTAAAAATAAAAAATACATTAATACACTACACAAAGGTTGTTCACAATTAAAAAACAGAGATACACAAATACACGATTCAAATTGTTGTGAATTAAGCAAATATTTTTAAAATTTAATATAAAACAAGAGAAATTTACTGTCAGCTCTCTGCAACGAGTAAATTTTTGGGCATAGTCCATTTGAATTTTTATAGTTTGATAATTTTCATTCAATAAAGACAGAGTTGTGTCCAACAACTCTTTTTGAACTAGTTCGTTCTGTTAATTACAAGTCCGGTCAAAACCATCAATGTAAAAAACTAAATGGGTTTGAAAGAACTTTTGCATTCTAACGGTCTTAAACTAGTTCAAAATGTGTTGTTGAACACAGCTCTAAACAACAACGAATAATAATGATAGTATCGAACTCAGTCGGTCTCAGTTGGTTTTAAAAGAAAACAAAGATCAAACCCATGTAATATAAATGAGTTCGACCTAGAGCTTTATCGAACTCTTTCCGAAGCTCGTTTTTGACACAAACCTAATATCAAACTCATTTAAATTACATGGATTTGATTATTGGTTTGTGTCGATACAAGTCTTGTCTGGTCATAGGTTTGTTTTAGAACCGACCAACTAAATGAATGCACCGAAATCTACTTCCAACACACAGTTTGAATATTAATTTTTGTGATTGTGTTCTTGGTATGACCATCTCCGTATTGAATCAAAATGAACAAGTATATTCTCGAGCCAATTTGTTGAAGGAATGATTTATTCGTACTCGACTTTAGGCTTATGTTAAAATCGTTTACTAACACAGTACAACATTATTTAAGCCATTGATTCGGGACTCAATTCTAAGAATTTCACATAAAAGAAGGCCAAAAATGAAGAACTTGTGCATCATTTGTTTTGCCTTCCTACCTGCCAAAAGATTTTTAATATCGATTTGAAGTAAGAAACTCTCGTATAGGGAAATTTTTCACGTTTTAGACTCTTTTGTTTGACATAACTCGTGAACCACTAGTCCAAATTAACTGAAACAAATTTAGAAAAATTAAAAATTACAATTACACATTTTTGCCACAAACCATTGAAATTGATCATTGGTTTGTGGCAAAAATAAACTATTGAACGAATTCGACCCAAGTCTACTAATTCATTTAAAACAAAAGCTTATTAACAGACCAATGTTATCTAGAGCATATTTTACGAAACGCAGTGCTTATATTTATATTTGTTTTGTTTTTTTAATTTAAATTTATTTATATAAAATTTGCCAACGCTTGACGTTGCGTTTTACAAAGTTAGGCCCCTAATTACATTGGTTTGATACTCGATTTAAGAGCTGGTTATAACTCGTTTGATGTCATTCAGTCAGTTGTTTGGGTTATAATTCAAATAATCAAACAATTATTATTTAATTACATACTTTGGACTTATATTCAGTTTGAATATGAAATGAACTACTGAATGAGTTTTCCACATGTAGTTATATCTGAGTTTTAGTTTTATGGTAGAATTAGTCGAGTCGTATCGTGTTACTTTTGAAGTGGTCGTATCGTTCAGTTCTGGCTATTAGTTAGTAAAAACGTGAGGTTGCCAGCAAACGTGTCAGCTGTCATTGTATTTCTCTTTGCTTTATACATGTGTGTGTATGTATGTAAAAGAGAATTTGACGTAGAAATCTATTTTCTGTAGATTTCTTTCTTACAGACGCTACGATATATATTAAATAAACAGCAACATGTTGTAATAATGTTACCGATTTTGTCACCTGATTCGTCAACTCCCGATACAAATCGACTAATTATACCATTAGTTTTGACTTGATTGAGCTTGCTCACATGAACTATGTTAAAAGTTCTATCGATCTATTAACTGTTGTCTAAAATGAACGAACAAAATAGTTTGATCTATGTATACTCTAGTGTGTCCTTGTTATAATCCTCTGCTAAGGCAAATATATCGTGGTTTTTTTTTTGGTCCAATGCTTAATAAGCTTAACTCTACTTTTAAAATAAAGTATTCATTTTGGAAATTGGCTTGCAACTTAAAAAAATATTAACAAGTTCAATGTGTGGTTTATATATTTTTTAATTCACTTACCTCGTTTTAAAAATAAACGGCTCATATGTCATCGCAAATCACATGTTAACAAAATTACTTGTTAAGATCATCTTTGATATCGTTCAGAATTTTAATTTAAAGTTTATTGATTTCGTGGTAACCATAACGGCGCTATGAAATATGGCCCAAGAAAATAATGCCTAAATAAGAAAAGAAAATAAGATTCAATACAATTAGTAAATTTTTAATTGGGCCTTAATTCATTTACTTTGGGCTTTATTTCATCTTGAGAATGGTTGTACCTTGTTTAATTTTTTTACGGTTTATTTCATCTTGAGTTTGGTAGCATTAGGTTTTTTTAATTGTGTTTAATTTCATTTGTATTGGGTGTTTTTTCTAACATTTTCTCTGGGGCCTTATATAAATTGGGTCTAATTTTATTGGAGCTGAATTCATTTTTTATTTGTGTATTGTTTCTTTGTTCATTATTTGTTTTCTTATTTCAAAACACCTCCAAAACAGGCTGTAAATACAAAGTGGATTATAAAAAATGTTCTTATATTTTTTTCATAATATTTGGAAAGAAAAGCATAATTTTTTTTTTAATAGTACTCCAAAATTTTCTTTAATACAAGTCGTTATAAATAATTTTTATAAAGCTAAAAACTGTTAATTAAATCTAATGCATATTTTAATTCCAAAAAATAGCGTTTAAAAGTTTTTAAAAAATAAAAAAATCACTTACAGTTCCAATGATCAATTTTTATTTCAAATTATGACAATAAAGCATTTCAAGCAACAGTACAAACTTTTTGTACCTGCTCTAACTTGTATTTAGAAAGTAAAACTTCTATTACAAGGACAATGACAAAATAATCCTAAAATAAGGATGACTTTATTCACATTTCCGCAAATAAAAAGTACAACAGGAAAGGCCAAATTATAATGTTGTCTTACAAGCAGAGCAAGCAATTTAGAAAATATTTCCAACAATACAAAGACTCGTACAACAAGTTAAACTGAAGAGGACCGAGTGTAAACATGAGCCCAAGTTGCTGCTTAAAAAGATATCAACAGCACCAAAGAATAGAAAACTCAACAAGGCATAAACTTTTAACTTAGTTTTTTTTACTGTGCTGCCAAGACTGGTGATGCTCTTTCAAACAACAGCAAAAAATTCTGCAGATTTTCAAAGGATTTTTTTTATTTAATATCTTTTTTTCCTGCTTAATGTAAAAGACATACATATTTTCTGCTTAGACAAACTACAGCCTTTAAATTGTTTGTTTATTAAAAAATGATTGTTGAATGTTGAAAACGGCACATCCGCACTCCACCCAAATGGTAATGGAAAAAGTAAACTCTTTTTTGACACAAGTCAGGTAAGTTTTAAAGTCTTTATAAATAAACTTAAGTAGAGATTTTAAAGGAATGAGTTCAATTAAAAAAAAAAGAAATTACTAAGTCACATATTTACGCAAGAGTCTAAGAGAATAAAAAATTTATTAGTAAAAATCTCGTTATTTATATTAAATTAACTAATATAATAGTAATAATAATACAAGTTTTAAATCCCTTTTTAAATACTATTTCGATATCATTTTGATGTGTTATTTTTTTTTTTTGCTCAAAACTTACTCACTGTTTTCACAACCCAGACAATCTAATTAGGAAAAAAACTTATATAAAAACTAATAACTTTTTGAGTAATTTTCGTTTACATTTTCTTGACGAGACGACTGCTTGACTTGCAGAAATTTGTCATTTGCAAAGATTTTTAAAGGACTGTAGAGTTTTATCTCTTTTAAGCCACCTGTCATTCAGGTTTGTATTATTTAATTCGATGCTATAGGGTGTGGTTATTATTAATTTGTAGCTCTTGCCATTGATGGTGATATTGGCATCTTAATTACGAATCTCCACAACCAAAGAACTTGAGTATTTTCATATCTTTGGACTTGTGTTTGCTTAGGTAAAACCTGTTATCAGGTTAAATTTTTCACCAAAAATAATGTAAACTGATGTCAAAAATATTTTTAATAATGCTTACTCATGTATAACCTTGATGGCTCATGCACGAAAAAAATCAGTTTTTTTAAGAATTGTCTGTTACAACAACAATTTTATATTTTTTAATGTTTTTACTCCTTTAAGCATTTTCCTTAAACGACACGTAGTATACAGCAGAGATGTAATATAAATAAATTTCAAAAGAAGGACAAATGATGAACAAAAAGAGGCCTCCAGCAACAAGTTACACGTACATATAATGTTTGTTTTGCTATACGGATGCCAGAGACTCTTTCTCTCTGTTCAACATGAAGAAATGAAATGAGCCGTTTATAATTCAATGAACCATAACACAAAGAAACAAAGAGCCATAAGACTAACAAGTTAAGCCTTACAATGATAAAACTTTATTGCCTCTGCCAGCTACAAAAATTTATAACCGACATAATTTTGTAACCATACGTGGGCTGTTCAATAAGTTTAGCAAAAGCTTATTATATCTTATAAAATTTATTGCAATAATTTTTTTTAAGAAATAGGAAATACACCAACAATGAATAGAGATAAAGAGGGTAAAAAGAGGAGTTCACCATCAATTAGAAAACTATTTATTTGCTTCATCTATAGAGTTCCTCACAAGGTTTTTGTTGTTTGTTATTTTTTTTTTATAAAAATAAATACAAATATTAATATGAATACAGTTACCAGATTAGGTGAGTTTTAGCTAAATCATTGTTTATTCTGAGCTTTCTAATAATATGTTAAGCAATTTTCCGACCTTTCCTCCTATAAATACTGTAGCTGTAAAATTTCTAACGGCAGCAAACAACACTTGAAACCAAGTAGGTATTAAAAATTAATTATATTCCGTTTTAATTTATAATTTAAAAGATAATTTTTCTGTCATATCAATTAAAATAATTATATTAAAATTATTAGTGGGAGTTCAAGTATTAAAGAAAGCTTCATTAGCTTAAAATTTGCTTAACATTTAATAAAATTATTTAGTTTTGTGTGTGGTCTTAATATTTATTTAAAGTTTTCAATCCACTCAATTTTATTTCCAGAAATGTGTTTCCTATTTTAATTTGAGGTAAAGTTTATTTCATTAGTGACTTTTTTAAACAGAAAACAAAATAAATTTTCCCATAAGCCCAAATTTGTTTGACTAAAAAATATGGCTTTAAATTAAATTAAATTAAATAAAATACTTATACATTTGGTGGTCAGCTGATACAAAAGCCACTATTCCTAATATAGAGGTTTAAGTTTTTGAGCTCGATTTCCGATAACTCGGACAAGCTTCTGAAGTATAGTCTGCCAATGATGTGCGGAAAGGAGATCCTCAAGAGTGGGATAAAGAGATAGGAGATGCAGGATAATTTCCTCCTCTTCCTCGTCATTTGCATCTGTAGTCCCATACGTTTACAACGTGTTTCGAAGATACAGTGACCAGTCAACATAGACACGATGTTCCTCAAGTGCTTCCTATTGAAGTTCATACGATTTTTTGTTCTATAGGAGCTTAGGCGAGGCCAGAGCGTTCTCGCTACTAGCTCATTGCACCATCTGTTTTGAGCTAATTCATGAAAGGTAGCATCGAAACATCTCCAACAGGATGAGTGATGGAGACCACAAAGAAATCGACTTCTCTTAGTAGGGTTCCCCCTTTGCCAGGTTATCCGCAAAATGTTTCCTGAAATAGTCTCGTGTTCACGCACCCAGTTTAACGAGATACTTGCGTGCTGCGGAAATCCATTTTGGACCAGAAAGGATGTGTTGCACACTCCTATGAGGAAATTAATATCAATTTTGCTGTCACTCATAATATAGACATCTCTATTTGAAATCCGATAAAACTTTAGCGACCGTATCGCTATTTTAATGGCAGATAACTCTGCCTGTAATATACAGTATTCATTCGGGAGTCTAAAAGGCATTTCAATTTCATATTCTAGAATATAAATTCCCCAAGTAGCCCTTCCCTCTTTTTTAAACCGTCCGTGAAGAGCTATTTGGCTCCGTTTAGTGGAGAAATCCCTTCTGTCAATGAAATTTGAAAATTTCTATTGAAGTAGTGTTTCCGAATGCAGTAGTCCATAAGATCCGGTATGTTATCCACTATATCTTAAATGCTTGAATGCCCCCAAAGTCAGTGGTTCCATGCGCATATTGTGTTTAGTATGATTGCGGTACGTAGAGCTAGCTTTCTAGTCGTTAAGTTTACTGGTAACCAACCCACCGTAACGTGGAGTATTTTAAAAAAGATTGATATATCTTATCTCTGAAGCGAAAAATATATACAGATAATACGAAAAAGATCTAAAGCATCCAGTGAAGTCCTATCAATCTCACAAATGTCAGGTATACGATAACAGTAGATATTATTTATAATAAAAAAGTATAAGCTTTTAACATCTAGAGAAGATTCTTCTGATGGACATTGTAATTATCTGTTTGCCCTAAAGCAAAAGCGGAGACAGACTTCAGATTTTTGAACAGGAGTACTTACGATTAGTTTTTTCTTCTTCCTCATCATGTGTGTAATTTTAAGAGCAAACAGTAATAAACTGGACTCTTATACTCTTTCGTTTCTCAAACAAAATTATTTCTAGGCATTTATCACATTGTTAGCTTGTTATGTACAAAAGCGCTCAACCAAGTATATATTTACTTACTGTTTGTTCTAATTTTCATTTTCCTTAAAACTGTTTTAAATAAATTTGTACTCTCTAACAATTACCAAGTAAAATATTTTGATTTATGGTTTAAAATTTTAATCTGTTTAGAATCCTCTACACCGTGGTTGCTGTGTTTGCATGCGTGTGTTTTACATTTGTTGTGCCAAAAACTTTTAAAACTGCAATAATGTTTTATATGTTAACTAAATATGAAACGTAAATATCTTAAGTCGTTATGGCTGAGAAAATAATTTAAAAGTTTTGCTCCTGTGGTAGTTTTGGTTTTGACTGCATCTTTCAATTCGCAGTTTCTCTTCAAAAGCACTGCAGTACTAATATGTTCAGCATACAGATAGAAAATTTTGCTTGTGAAAGTTTTATAATAATTATATATAAAAATAAGTAATTATAAATTTAGAGGATAAATAAAAATATGAATCCAGGTGTTACTGAAATTGCAAATATGTATCTAGAAGTCCATCGAGGCCTTCTTAATGAAAGTTGGGTTAACTTGTTTCCTTCATAGACATAAGCTTTTGTAAATGTGTCATACATACCATACACATATTAATTCATCATATCGCACACTCAATTATAAACACTCACAAAGTTGTTTTGCTTTCCTACATATCAATTACCTTAAAAAGTCTTTAACGACCACAAAAATTTCTTTTGCAACAAAATTTTCTTGAAGAATATAAAACACCGTTATGATTTTTTTATGTTACATACTTTTGTCATTTGTACAGTATAACCAGTAGATTGCCTTTACTCAGCATTTGAAATTTTTTGAGTTGTGACTGTTTATGATTTATTGTGCGTTATGTAAAAATAAACGTGGCTTTGTTTAAGAACTTTTATATTTCAGAACTAACAAGAACTCTCAAGAGTTTTATGAAAAAATGCTATTAATACTATTAATGCCGTAATTATATCGTGCCATAACCGCCAAAAACTTAAGGCGACATAATTTTCAAACTTGATTTTTTTTACCAAAATCCATCTTCTACGATCGTAAATAATCGATTTTCGTAAAAAAAAGAGCTCCAAAATATTTTTGGGTTAACCCTTTTTTGCGTTTATGGCTCCATGAACATATGTTACTGTATAACTTTCTTTTGAACGTTGGAAACAAATTTATGGTTTTCTTAAATAAGAGTGTATTTATAAAAACTATATTTTTCAGGATAGGCAAAATAATGTACTTTTTTATACTATGGACTATGTAATCTTTATCAAACCTATTTTTTCAGCAATAAATATAAATAAACTCGTATCGCATCCTAATCCCCTAGTCCGCAATATCTTACACCTAAGAGGTCACACCCGGCAGGAAAAGGAGAGACACTCTTGCTCTCATCCAATGACGAGTTACGTAATACACCTGTAGAAGAATTTACTGAACCTATTATTTTTTCTAGCAGTGGCTGGACTAAATATTATAATTTATTTTTTAAGATTTGTAACCTTATTGTTAATTCCATTTATAATTGAAGATTCGATAATTAAATTCAAAGCTCAAAAAAAAAAAAATATAAACATGTGTGTGGTAAAAAGTTCGTGTGAAGTTTTCAGCAAAAATTTCCTGTGGAATATTTGAGAACAGCATTTGCCAAGGACACTAAAAGTATGTGCGGGAAAAAAGCTTATGTTGATAAGAGTTGTTTACATTGATCTGATTCACAAAATTGTTTAACTTGAAAAATGCTTGCTGACAAGACTCTTAGTTTTTTTTAACTGAACAATAAACAAAAATATTTCACGTATGTATTCCAAAGTAACAACGCATGTGGCTATGTGTTTTTCCAATGGCAAAAAATTGCTATCACGCAATTTCAATTCGATTTAGTGAATAAGAGGTGAAAAATATTTTAATGAATTAAGAAGTTACGTTGTTTTTAGAAGAAAAAAAATACGGAATTGGTTAATGGTATTAGCGAAATGTTTGGTCCATGTAAAAGATCATATAAAAAAATGTAATTTGGTATCAATCACTTAAAATCGACCAAAATGGACATCCGCGGTTATTCAAGAAAATCACAGAAATTAATGTTACAAAGAAAAAGAAATAACTTCGAAAATTAAATCAATAAAATTTTTGAGAACATTGTATAATCCATGATATAAATATATAAGGTACTTCTATTCTCTCTTTGTTTTTAAAAATAGGTATTTTTGAAGTTTGTTTTTTGAGAGAAATAAAGAAAAATGTTCCCATATAATAAAAAATTTAAGTCTTCCCCTATAATTTTTTTACAAAAATTAATAATTAAAGTGATATAGATAACTACACATCTGTGAAGTTTAAAGAGTGGCTAGGTAATAAATTATCTCATATTTTCATGTTTTCTGCTTTATACAAATCTTTTAACTATATTTTAATCTAAATTTGGCGTTGAAAAACCAAATTTATTGATGTTTTTGATTAGTTGACAACGCGTTTTCATTAAGTTTAACAAATATTGATTGATATTGCATTTTGTTTAATCTATATAACTCGATTCTTTTTGATTGTAACATATAACAGATATTATAAGCTCTAAGCCATTTTTCTCGAATACCTGAAAATGAAGGGAATTAAAAAAATGCTGCACTCATATTTTTACTTATGCCCTAATTCAGTAAGAAGATTTAGGATGTTTTTGTTTGAAAATACCTTTTAGTTCTTGTTTTTGAATTCTCTAAATTATTTTCTTTAAAAATGGTTGTTGTTTTTGATCATGAAAAATAAAAATATTATTACTATGCTTTTAAAACATAAAAATTATATTAAAGTATTATACAATAGTTTGAAAAATATATGAACTAATATGTGTTGGATATAATATTTAGAACAAAAGCATAAAGCAAATATACGAACCTTCTAGCATAGACAGTAAGTAATGTTTTAAAGAATCACATCTGCGGCATTATTTTCGTACACAGAAAAGACGATACAATCGTCGAACAGAATTTGGGGATTAATTGTTTAATTTATAAATTCTGCATTTTATAAAAAGAATTTTGAATAAAATTTTAAAACCAACAGGAAACAGGGGCGGAAATACTAAATTAGTACGGTAGCACGATTTTAACGAAAACTTCAGAATACTTATGCTTGTCAGATGCTCAATGTCAAGAAAAAATGAAAGAATGGAAGTACCTTCTATATTTATATCATGGATAATCTGCTATTTATGTGCCGTATGAGCAATTTTTAAATAAATCTAATTACACATTACTCATACGTATTTTCACATTTACGATAAAAAATATTGCATACTTTTGTGCTTGTAACTTTAAATATGGGATTTATTATTAATTGCATAATACACTTCCTACATTCTCTGACCACATTCCACTGGGTTTGAGGTTGAACTTGTCACTTTTTAACTTTATGTTAAATACTCCTGATAGTTTTGTATCTTATAGAGATGTGAATTGGAATGCTTTTCAATTGGATGTGACTAACACCCTCTTGAATCATTTTCCGCCAAAAAATATTAATTTGACGAACGATGATATAGATAATTTTCTTAGAGAATTTAATAATACAGTTAGTTTTGTCACGCGAAATCATTCCAAGAGAATAGAGTGTAAGAGACAAAAGTTTGTTGCCTCTGATAAATTGAGAATAATGCTCAGGATTAAATATAGCTGGCAAAAAGATTTAAAGACGATATATGCGAGGACTTTAAATAGAAAACATCCCCAGTATTTGTTGATTTCGAAACAAATTGAACTTATTAAGATCCTTATAAAAGAGCAAATTGAACAGGAGCAGGCAATATTTTTTAATGACAGATTAAAGGGCATTAAACCCGGCCCTTGGGCTTATAAGGAGGTATTTAGGATTATCGGGAATAAAAATCGTAAATATGTTAAAGACGTTTCCATTAACGGCGTGAAAATAACCGAAGCGAATAACAAATTGTCAGTTTTTATGGACCATTTCGCCAATGTTTTTCAGGGTACTTCACCTAATAGAGATGTGTCGGAGATAGCTGAGGCAATTAATGATACAATATTTCAAGCTGGTGATCCTATATCATTTAATGATGATAACACATCATTGAATAATTTGAACAATGTAGAATTTACTACCTTGAATTATGTGTCAGAGATTTGTAGGATTATTAACAGCAAAAAGTCGTGTGGCTTAGATAATGTTTCCAATTATATAATAAAAAAGTTTCCAATAAAAGCTTTGGAGTATCTTACGATATTGTTCAACAATTGTTTGAATAACTGTTACTTTCCGCGTGAATGGAAAATGGCTAAAATAGTACCGATTCCTAAACAGAAGAATAATTGCGACATAAACAACTTTCGGCCAATTTCATTACTTTCCAATATAGGAAAGTTATTTGAAAGGATAATCAGGGAAAAAATGGATATGGGATTGAATGGTTCATATATTCCTCAGGAACAGTTTGGCTTCAAAAAGGGTAACTCTACGGTGCATGCTCTCTTGAAGTTTCACTCTGATATAATTCGAAATTTAAGAGAACGTAGGTGTACTGTAGCTGTATCTCTTGACGTTGAAAAGGCATTTGACAAAGCTTATCACGAGGGCATTTTATATAAAATGGTAAGAATTGGATTCAAAGCGTCCATCGTTAAACTCTTTCAAAGCTTTTTTGATGGCAGGAGATTTTGCGTACAAATTGGAGATCTGGTATCAGATCAAGGTGAGGTTTCTTGTGGTGTTCCGCAAGGATCTGTTCTGGCACCTCATCTATATAACATTTTCATTTATGATTTTCCACATGAATTTAACGAGTCGAGGAGCATACTTTATGCTGATGACTCACTTCTTTATGCTCATGATGAATCTCCTCGCGTTGCTCTTCAGCGTGTTTCATCACACCTAGAAAGGACGAATCAGTTTTATTCCAGTTGGGGTATAAAAATTAATGCCGCAAAGAGTAATGCAATTTGTATACGCAATGCCTCCGGGAAGTGCAAGTATACTGTTGTTCCGGAAAGCAAGGGTTTGAGACTTACGTTGAATGGCAACGAAATCGAATTTAAAAACAGTATTAAATATCTTGGAGTGAATTTTAATAAGATTTTGAAGTTTAATAATCATGTTGTGTACAACTTGGCAAAGGCAAATCGTGTTAAGGGGGCCTTTGAAAGATTATTTAATAGTAAGTTTTTGCCAAAGAAAACTAAATTGCTTTTGTATAAAGTAAGCATCAGACCAATTCTTCTTTATGCATTTCCTATTTGGTTTAGTATTTCAAAAACGGCATTCAAGCGAATGGAAATTTTCGAACGTCATATTGTTCGGAAGTGCATAGAGAAGAATTATGAATCCTTGCACAAGAGATTTTCAAATAGATTCGTTTATGAAAAATCTAAATTGTCACCGATACCTTTTTATGGCCTGGATTTGATGAGAAAGTTTGTAGAAAAACTGTCTTATTTTGAAGGGAGTGTTATTAAGGACATTTTAACTTATGAACAAGATTTTAGTTGGTCAAACACTGAATATATTTCCAGCATTGGAATATTAAAAGAACCTTGCAATACTTATCCTGGTCAAAACTTTTACTCACATGTTACTCCCGGCATACATAGAGGTTAACTTTTGTTTTTTTTTTTTTTTTTATTAATTTTGTTTGTTTTTTTTTATGGATGTTTTTTTTTTATTGTTTATGCTTTTCTTTAATTTAGTGTAAGTCTTAGGTGTAAGATTTAGTTTTAATTTTTTATTAGTTTTAAGTTCTATTTTTGTAGATATAACTCTACTAATTTAGACAAGTGCTGGGAGCAGGTACTATATTAAAAAAAACTGATGTTAATTTATTATGTAAATGTTAATTCTTTTTATTCAAATAAGCAAGTTGCATTATCAGAAAATGTTATTAAAATAATACATAATAGTTTTAAGTTTCCTATAAAATTATGTTGGCTAATCTTGTTATGTAGAAAAAATGAAGTCTCTCTAAATAAATAATAAAATAATAAATATTAATTGCATATGAAGAGATAAAAAAGCGCACAAACTTAGCACCCACGAACAGTGTTGCCAGTTCACTTTTTCGAGTATAAATTTATTATTTTTTATTCGTACAATATTTTAGCCATTATAGATTATGTAAATAAATATTTTTAAATTATTTAATGTAATTCATGAGGAAAACGTCTGTACGTCAATGTAATATTTAACACAAGTCCAATACTTTCTTTTGTTTTTATATAATACTGTACAGCACAAAAAAAAGAATTTGAACGATTGATTCTGGTATAAAAAAGGGTCATATAAAGTTTAACTATATCCAAATTTTAAAAGTTTGTTTTTAAGGATATTTAGAGTATTTTTATAGAAAATCTTACAATAAGAAACATTTTTTTTTAAACATCCTGGGGTCCTAGGAATCTTATACAAAATAACATATGTATGTAGGTCTATAAAACAAACAAAATAAATTAAACTTGTTGTGTAAAATCTTAATGAGCTGGACATAGATTTCTTTAAATGATAAATATTTTGATTGACATATGATATAAATTATATGGAAAGATTTTTCCTCACCAGTTTTTACATTTTCATTATTCAAAGAACTTTTGTTAAACTGTAAAAATACTACGGCCTTATTTATAAAAATTACTAAGACTTTATAAAGACTTTTTAAGGAAAATTTTTATTGTAATTTGTTCTAAAAAACCTTTTCAAAGTCTTAATAAGTTTTATAAATAAGGCTGTTAATAATTATTGCATTTTTAATTTTTTTTATATAATGCAAACCGTTGTGTTCTTGACTTTTTTCCTTTAAATATTACTTTTGGTATTATTCTTGATGTTTCGCGTCTGTGTCTGTGGTGTTTATAAATTTTTTATTATTATTTTACCCCCTTTTTATATTTGTTGTTTCTTTTTAACACCAAACAGTGACAGTGATTAACGAGCAACGCGAGTCATAAATGTCGACATAATTGGTGCCACATGTACGGTGAGCCATGAAAGACGAGATTTCACTTTTATTTAACGCCATTAGTTAAAGCTCAGTGCTATTAATCTTTCCGCAACTCTGCAGATATTTTCATTGCATGTGTTAAGGTGAAGTAGGTGTTGCCAGATACGATTTTGAGTCGGCCGTAATATAAATGTGGTTCATTTAATTTTTTTGTTAAAATGAAAAAATGAAAGCAAATAATCTATTCAGAATTTTTAAATTCTTGAAAAATATTTACCCCCACATTCATAAAATTTAAAATGTATTTTATTTTAAAATTTTCATACAAAATTTTCCTAAAATGGACTTTAAATTCATTTTATTTTTGTATGAATATGGGGGTTAATGTTTTGAGTCCTCTTACTTTTTGTGGCCTTGAAAATATTTGTGTCCTTATAAGTCTTTTTTCTGTTGTGTTCCGTTTCCTTTGAGAGAAAAGTAGAGATTCTGTTTTGCCATCAATCATAAGGATCTATGCAGGATTTGAATATTTAATTAAACAATTTGAAGAATTTTGATTCTAATCTACTCCTAGTGTTCTTAATCCGCAGCAGTTTTTAGAAGCTACATTAAACTATAAAAGATATATAAAATAATTAACTTAAACGTTGGAAATAAATATAAGTTTAAATTAATCCCAGAATGTATTTTAGAAGCTAAGAAATAAGGTCCAAGGAAATAACTTCCAAAAAAGAAAACAATATAAGCTAAAATAAAAGTAAGGAATTTTTAAATGGGTATTATTTCATTAATTAAGCTTTATCTCATCTTAGGTTTGGTAGGACTGTTCATAATTTTTTTTGGGCTATATTTGATCTTGAGTTTAATTGCTTATTATATTATTTGGATTTTGATTTTTCGTTTCGAATGACAATTTAAAATATTTAGTGGTTAAAAGTTGGTCGCTGTCGGGTTTATTTATTTTTTTAATTACTACTTGATAAATTTTACGATAAACATAAGCATGAATGTAAACATTAATAATTAAAAAAAAAAAATAAATATACTCGTACTATAAACAGTTTGCCTTCTCTGCAAGAACTAAATATTAAATCTTTGTTATTATTTATTCCTTGATAATTTTTTTAAAAACATTTACTTTAAACCATTTTTTAATAACAAAAAAAGCAAATTATAAAATGTTTGTTGCACATTTATTATTTCACCACTACATATGTACATATTTATTACTGGTGCCACAATATTGTATACACAAATATTGAAACAATATGAATAAAACTATATTACCATATAATTACCTTCTGGTTAACACAACGATACAATAAACTGTTGAATGCATAAAAATGTAAAACTCCGTTAAATTGTTTAATTAAAATAACAAACATTACACAGAAAGTAAATTTTTTTCATAATTCCTCTTTTGAGTAAATTTATTTATTTAATCTCTCACACTTGAATTTAATTATCATTTATGAATTAAACAAATAATAATAAATAAAAAATACATTTAATTACTGGAAAAAAAATTTGCAGATATTTGGTTTATTAAAGGTATAAAATTTGGATTATTTTGCAAAAGAAAAAATCAGTTTCATTTATTTATTTTTATTTTTTCAAAAAAGATGTAAGACAACGAATGCCTACTACTATTACTAGGTGTAATCTTCTTTTTAGGAAAGCGATAGTAAAAGAGAAGACAGGAGGTGAAGAAAGAGACAGAGAAAAGCTTCATTATTTTACATTTCTGCTCTTCTGCACGTATTTTTTTTAATAATACAGTGTTGCATAATAATACAGTTTGCTGAGTTTTGTATAAATTTCTAAGCCTACCACGCTTACTTTTCTTTTGTGATTTTCAAAAATATTATTATTTGTGAATTCTCAAATAGTTTTTGAAGGTCTGTGCATAAGATAAGAGATTTGTGACTTCTCAGGATATGTCGTTGAAGTCTACGATTTGTTACAGCAACAATGAAATACATATAGACAAAGCTGAACCATCAGCAAATAAATTTCAAATTATCTAATTAAAAAAAATGTGTTTATGTCATTTCTCTTACATTTGGTATGAGTTCATTATTTTTTTTTAATCTTTACAATGTTTCTGTCGGATCGTGGTAATTTTCATTGCTTTTCATATTACTTAAATCGGTGTTTTTTCCCAAAGCATAAATATTTCACAACTAATTAAATAATATAAGATTAAAGTCGTGCACTGCGTTAATGGATTATTATTGGTACTAGTAAAGAATTAAATTTATTTAATTAATTTTTATTTTCTTCGTTTTAAAGTTATTTGTTTTTTCCCATTCATTTGTATTTGCTGGCAGTTTTCTATCTACTCTTTTATTAAATAAGTTTTCTTGTTAAGAAAAAAACCTCAAAACAAAAAACTATTTAAAAGTGGCTTTTCCCACTCTTGCTCTATTTGCTTTTCATGAAACTTTTCATGGAACGCAGTAAATGTTTTAAGCAAAAAATTTAAGAATTCAGTCGGAGATACTGTTAAGCCGAGAGGCAAGCAGAAGAAATAAAGCACATAAACTGATTTTCTGCTTTCCTTTTTTTTCTAGTGTGCAGAAAATTAAATGACAAAAATTTTGCTTAAGTGCATAAGACGAGTACTAAAACAGGTAGGAAAATAAGTAGAAGGAAGAGAAATGAAAATAAATGCCTTGCAAGACACTTGTAATTTCATTGTTATTGGTCAAGTTGTAAAAAGATTTGTCATAAGTCACTATGGCTAATGTGAAAAACTTAACCTTTTCACACAGAATAATTTTCATTTTAAATCTACCTAAGCAAGGTTAATCTAATGTTTTTCGGTAATGATTTTGCTTCGTATGTGTTGCATGTTAATTAAAAATAATTTATAGTAACTGTGTAAGAAAATTTTTCGTTTTGAAATAACTTTATTTCACGTTAAATTAACATTTACGTACTGTTAAAGTCAAAATGAAGAATCAATATGAATTTAATTTAATGTAGTGATAGTAATTTAATGTAGTTGTGTGGTTGACATAGATGTCAGAAAAATTTTTGTATATAAATTAAACCGGCTTCCCCGGCCAGGATTGAATTCGGAACTCATCAACGTGCTTACCCCTGCAGCCACAACAATTTTAAATATTCTTTAGATACACATTGAATATGTACGAACTTGAATTAAATTATAATTTAACATTAATTCTTATCATTTAACATACAATTTATTTGAAAAGTTTTAGTTTTAGTTAAAAATAAATACTTTGACTTGACTCCAGGATTCGAACCTGCTATCCTCTGAATGCAAGACTACTACACTTTCTACCAGCCAGCAGCAGCTTATCGACTGTTAACAAACATAAAAAAACAACAACAATACAAAAACAACCTACGCAACTAAGCACAAAGCAAATAAACACCAACACACTCAAACAACATACTATATCTTGTAAATTTAATGTGATATGAATGAAGTTGAATCAGCTTTTTGGCATGGTGAATTTACATTGGCAATTTTTTCTGGGTGTTAGTATAAAAATTTCTTTGATTGTATGCAAATATAATTTAATACTAAAAAGTTTACTATTTCAATAAGGATGTCATTAATAATTTCTAGTTATTTCAATACTCGGCAAGTTCTTATTATGATTTCTGCTTTTATTGGCCTGAATGTAAATCCTAAAAATGTCAAAAAAAAATGTTCCTCGCATGTATCAGTTTAACACGCCTCTTGAGTTAATTTATTAATTATTAAAGGGTCAGATAAAAGAATCATAAAATATTCAAGAAATTTATTATTTGATATATTGTCATAGATCTATTATAAGTGAAATTTTTTTGCTGGCAGTAAAGCATCGTCTATATGCATTTCGTTGTTGCTTTCTGACTATGCAAAATGAGTAGTTGAAGTTCACAGGCAATTTTTAACAGCAACAATAAAATGCATATAGACAAGTAAATTTCTCTGATAATAGAATTATAAAATAATTTAAGCTAGATATAATCTACCTTAGGCTTATACGACCCATATAAACAGAAATAGAGAAATCTGAAACAGTCACTAAGCACCTAAATATTTAATTAGTTAAATTAAACAGGAAAATTATAAAAAATTTCTAATATTATAATATTTAACCTACGTTTAAGCATACAACAAAAATTATACATATTGGAAAAAGAAATGTTTTTTTATATTTTATGCTGAATCAAGCCTTTTGATTAAACTTAAAATTTCTTTTATTAAATTTAATTCAGTAATTACACAAGAATTATTCAATTATTAGCATGTGTTTGCAGAAAAGTTTCCTTTTCATATTTTCCAAATAATAAGTTCTTCAACAAACAAACTTAAAACAAACAGTTTCCTTATTGAAATCATTACAGTCTTCCTCATCTAAGCACACATACATACGACTTTAGATACATGAAGTTAGTCTTCAATATTAGATATCACACAAGAGTATATGAACATATTGGAGGAGAGGATTTTAGATGAGTGCTATGAACATAGCAAAACAATTAATTTTGTTTTAGAGATACTAATTGAATTTTAGCTTTTCACACACACATACACCTTCGCTAGGAAACTATGTAGCTTCGAAATGATTATTATGGACACTGTGGGCAACATAATTTGGGAGTCTATGGGCTCTGCTAAAAACTAAAGCTACATCTCCATGTAGTCATAACTTATGGTGCCGCAATATTTATTCATGGCCATACAATTTGGGAGGAGTTCCAAACAAAAGATAACAGAGTGTTCTACTAGAATAAACACATTTGCAATAGAAAATTAATATTAAACTTTGTGTGCTTCAACATACAAATATACAAATGCAAACACACACACACACATATACTCTGATTTTCATTAATATATTCATTAAAAACCAATATGTGTGAACGTATGTCTATGTACACCTAGAGAAAAAACAGCTTAATATCAATGAAAACCATATTGAATTAATCAGAAACATTAACGAAAGTTTAGTCATGTTGAAATTTCTTATTTCAATATGAAAAAATATTAATTTGCAGTAAAAATTTATTCATTTTATTTATTTTTAATTATCTCAATATACTGTTTCTTTTATATTAAAAATTATTGAATTAATTTGACGCGTTCTTATTTTTAAGTTGCAGCTTTTCCCTGAGTGTTTCTGGCCTCATCTTAAGTTGTTCAAACAGCAAACCCTCACACATGAGCTTATGCATCGAAAAACCACAAATTGTGCGGGCTGTAGCTGGGTATGTATCATCATTATCATCATATTAATTATTATCATTATTATTATGCTTATCATTAGGCTTATGATAGGAGCTTAAGGTCGAAGTATTTAGAGTTTTTTCTTGTTCATGTTGATGAGGCAACTTGTTGTTAATTTATTCTAAAGTTTGTTAGCGGATATTTCTTTGGCTGTAAAAAGTGTAATGCAAATTTTTACATCAATATTTATTGCCAGAAGTATTGATAAAATTGTCAGTAATATAAAATTTTAAATTAAATTCTAGATAACATAGAACTGAATTTCTGAAGATAGAAGTGATTTGAACAAGCAACTTAGCTGATAATAATAGTAATCACAACATATATCAGTGTGCCTCCATGAATTCTTTTTAAAGGTCTGTTTAACGTACAAATACAGCAATTGCAAATTATAGTTAAAAATTTTTTAATTGGAATAGTAACAGAACTGCATGCACTTTAAATAGACTAAAAATTTAGTGAATTTAGTCTTACTGACTCTTACAGAGCATCACTCAACAAAACATTCATAATGTTAGCTTGATGCTGGTACTTTACAAGCACATAATTTAATTGCAAATGAACAAACTACTTTGAAATGCAACTTAATCGGATTTTATATTTTGCTACATACGTCGTCTGTTGGCTTCCGAAGTAAGTATTGTGGCTGCCTCAATTCTAGAAATTTTTTCTTATTTGCTTTTGCCTATAATGCATTTGGTTTCTTTTTGTGTGTTTCATTACAAAACTTCATTACTTTTTAAATACATTTGTTGCGTGCTGTTGTATTGCTTGCATTTTGATTTGACTGCAGCATGAGCAAATAATTCATGCAGTTGATGGCATTATTCGTTATTATGCCAGCATTACTTTAAATCTTCTGTGGAGAAATTTTTTACAATTATTGGCAAACAGTTTATTTCCAATAACCAGTACTTTAATGTATGCATTTTATTTAGCTTTAAGGTATGGAAAGTGAATGATAATAAAAGTAGTCATTATACAGTCTTTAGGAAAGTAAACAAATAAGGTTTTTAAGAGAAGTTGCCTTTAAATTAAGATACTATGAGGTTTTGGACCGATTTTTAGCGAAATTTTAATGTGGTGAAAAATACATAGTTTATTAGATAAATCACAATCTCTCCATGTCTCTCTCTCTTCCTCCTTGACATTTAGTTAACAACTTTAGAATAATGAAAAACAAACTATTTGCTTCTGCTTAACAAGTATAAAAATGATTTTAAGTTAAAATTTTGTTTAGATCATTTAGTGACAAAAACGTTGATATTCCTATTTGAGATTATTAAATTAAATTTAAAATAAAGAAAACTTGGGTAAGGATGGCAGCAATAATGTTGTTCTCACCTAAAGCCTTTTAGTTTATTGTGGTGCCATGCAGACTTTGTTTAAGTAAAGTCTCCAACCATAGTTGAATGTAGAGCTACTGCTATGTTGCAGTTTAACCCTGGTATCCGCTTAAGACCGCCTACAGAGACCATTCTCGTTTTTGATAGTCCAAAGCAGTGACACAGAAAATGTTCAATATATTTTTCTACATTAATATCTTGACAGCTACAGTGAAAAAATTTTCGGCAGAAATTCTATGAATTTCGACATCAATCTAATGAAAAATGAATTAAAATTCAACCAACGTCACGCTTCGTTGGATTAATGAAACCAGTTTCGATAAAATTATTTTATTGAAAACTTCATCAAATTTATTTAACAGTGTAATTAATGCAGTGCTATAACTTCATCGAAACAGTAAAATAATTTCATGAAAATAATGAAATAACTTAAATATAAAGGGGTTTCTTAATAATTAGAAAATATTGTTGTCATAAATCCAATAAAATATTCTAACGAACCCAGATTATCAAGGAAGCAATTCCATTGAAATTGTTTCAAAATATTCATGAAATTTTCATTGGATTTGTGAAATTATTATTAGATTTGTGAAAAATTTTTAATGAAATTGTTTCATTGGATTAATGAAGCAAAATTCTTTCGGTGTAGACAAACATTTTTACGTGCACACTCAGCCAATATTAGCACCAAGGTCAGGATTTGTTCCCTATTTCTTGAAATGAAAGATGCCGTATATTTTCTTATTTAAAGCTGTTCATAACAGCCTGGTGATCATGCAAATATACCTTTGGGGCCCATCTCTTGTTTGTTGTTTTCTCAGTTTTGCAATTTAGTCGAGTCTGCATTAGAGTTGCTCTATGCCTAATGATATTTCTAGGAATATAGATGATCCTAATAATAATACCGGCTAAGTTATACCGTTTTGTTTAGAGATAATTGGCAGTCGAGGGCTGCCACTGACACTGTTCTTATAAGGGAAAACTTAGGGCCATGATAGAGGCTTGACTATCAGCGTATATGTTAATTAAGGTTGTTGTAGTGAAATTTACTCTCATTCTATTCGCAATTTAGTTTACAGTAAATGCAGTAAACTCTGCAGTTGTTGTAGTTCTTAAAGTTGTTATAGTGAAATTTACTCTTATTCTATTCGCAATTTAGTTGCCTCCAATGATGGAGGCTTGACTATCAGCGTATAAATTAATTAAAGTTGTTGTAGTGAAATTTACTCTGCAGTAAAAAGATTTCATTTCTCTGAGTAAACTTTGTAGCCCACAAATTCTTGAGTTTTTCATATATCTGTGTAAAATTCAACGGTATTCCTTCTGATTGTATTATTATTACGTAACCCTTCTCTGCGTGGTATCCATATCCGTAAGCTTCCAACTCCACAGAGAAATGCAACGAAGACGGATTGCAGAGATTGCTGGTATCTCTTTACCTACTAAGCTCAATGATAGCAGGTGTAGAACAATACTCAATGCATTCATAGAAGTAGTCCGTATAGGACTACATAACAAGCTATAATCACCAAAAAAGGTTAAGTGACATATTTTCTGAATTTCGTTTTAGGACGAAAATTTATTGTCCCGATCGTAACTTATAGATTTTCTTCAAATGATTAAGATCGAATATTATGTCACTTAAGCTCTTATTTGGTGGCTATGGCACGACATATATCATCGGCCCATGATTGGTTTGACCCACCGACTATTAAAAAAATTAGTTAGCTATGGGATATATATGTTTCGAATATCTCCTTTCTGAATCCAAAACCTGTTTGGCGAAATTAATTATGGTTTCTGAGATACTTACCAATCCTTTTTTTTAATTTAACTATTTTAAGTTTTAATAAGTATTGTTTTGCTGTACATGCCACAGTTTGGCGTTTGCATCAAAATTCTTCATAAAAAAAATGTGACGTAAAGTTAACTCTTGTTATGCTTCATTTCTATAAGAAATTAATAATAATAAAAGAAGGTGAAGTAAGAAATATTTAACAGCAACTTTTAAGCAAAAACTTCATCACTCAGATGCAGCCGCCGATTAAATGTTTTAATATAAACTTAATAAACACTAAAATAAAAGAAAATAAACTTTATTTTTTGCACGTTGATTATAACAGAAATCATTAATTTGCATTTTTTATATTAAGGGCCTAATTTATAAAAAATATTTTGATTTTATAAAAGTTTTATTAATCAAATTTCCAGAGAAAATTTGTTTCATAAGGCTCTTATTAAACATAAAATATTTTGTATGAATAAGGCAGTAAATATACATCAATTAGTTGGTTTTCTTATGTAAAAGTGTAAGCGGATCGAAAGTTAAAAGTATTACGGCGGCGGCTTCTTGGTTGGCGTTAAACGAGATCAAACAAGTCAATCTAGACAGCAAGAATAATAAACAAAACAACAAAATTCTCAATTCACAGCAGAAAATTATACGCATGGAGCTTAAAAAGCTACGAAATAACAAAAGTGTTGTATGCGGCAGAAAACGTATTTTTACTTTTAGAATAAAGTAATATTAACTTTTATCTTTACTAATTAAAATTCACTAAAATTTACAACTTTCTTTCAAACATTTCCTACACATGTGAAAATTGTGAAAATACAAAAAATTCTACAGGGTATATCTTGAGAAAACTTCATGTAAACCTTCTTTTTGTCGTTTCTCTCTATTCCTCCCATTTGGCATATGCTCCAAAGCAATAATGAGCTGACGATATATATGTTTACAATTTACTTTAAGAAATTGTCATCTGCGCCAAATTGTATGCTACATATTTTTATAAACGCAAAAGACAAGATATCAATTTTTGGGTCCAGTAACACAGTAATTAAAATTTTGAGAACCCATAAGAATCGAACAACTATTAATTATTTCAAAATGATATATAATTTATATTTTTTTATTTAGAATCACTTTCTACTTTAGTGGAAACATAGAAACAGCCTTACAGTACAAGATAACAAAAATTATATTTCTAATAGTGGAAGTTAAAACCTGGTTTTAAATTAAAACCATAAACAGCTGATTTTGCATTCACATTGGAAATTTTTTAAATTATTTTTTCCATAATTTTTTGTTTATTGTTGCTGCTGCATCCAATTTTAAGTTGAAAATCTTTCAAGCGAAATTTATTGTTGTTCACTGGCATAAAGATTATCAGCTGCTTAGGGTCATTTTGACTTGGCAGCACTGAATTCAACATAGCGAAAACAAGGTTGCATTTCACAAAACCAACTTAAAAAAAAAAAATCAGAAATGGTTTTAAGTTGATTTTAACAAAAACATTTTCTATGGTAAAACCAGGTTTTAACAGTAGGTTTTAACGTTAAAACCAACTTTTATTAAAACCATGTCAGTGTGAAAACACTATAAGTAAGTTTTTTATCAATGTTCTTGACTCGCCATAAGTATTATTAACCGCTTTGTAACAGCTATCTATTTTAATATCTGTAGCATGCAAATGAAAACAAAGAAAGAAATGTCCGAATGTAAACTTTTGTCATTCAAATTACTAAAATGTTCACAAAAGAAAAAACATTAAAACAAATCCTAATACATATGATACCATTCAGAGTTAACGACAAAATTTACACAAGCAATTGCAAACTTTCTCAATATATTTACATCAACAATAAACAATCTTTTATATGTCTTAAATAGTCTCATGAATATCATAATAAAACACAAAAAGAATCTTGTTTATTCATACACTTCATCTTACTTTTTTATTACTTTAATATTTTTTTTTTACTTTCTTCTTTTATTTCGTTTAAAAGTTAAAACAAAAAGCTAAAGCTATTGCTAAGCATCTCCCTCTTGTAAAAAAGATGTACTCGTAACAACACAAACTACAATAAAACAAACATTTGCTTTATGTTTTTATTGTTGCAAAACTTTAAGGTCGTGTCTTTTATGGAATGAGAGAAAACAATTTCTTTTGGCCATTGTTTAGCTGATTTTTATTTACGAGCATAACTTTGTACACGCATAAATCTTTATTCAACTTTTATAATTGAGTTGTGGCTGAAAGCTTTAGATTTGACTTTTCAACATATTTTTTTTTTCGTTTGTATTTTTCTATTCAAATTATATAAAATAATATGAGTTAATAATATTCATAAAAAGTAAATAACTAGCAAGTTATGTTATTAACATATACCTTATGAAATATTTTAATATAACAAAAAGCAGAATGAATATGACAAAGGGACTTTAATGAAACCAATTGAATACGAAGATTTAATAATAAAAATTAAATTGAATTGCTTTTGTTTAAGCATCGTATTTTTAACCAAATCATAGATTACAATAAATTTAAACAGCCTTATTTATAAAAATTATTAAGACTTTATAAAGACTTTTTAAGAAAAATGTTTATGGAAATTTGTTCTAAAAAAACCTTTTTAAAGCCTTGATAAGTATTATAAATAAAGCTGAAATTATTAAGGCTTTTGTTTCTATTAAGACGTAATAATGTAACCGATCAGTTAGAAAAAGACTCAAGATTTTTTTTCCAAATTTTTAGAATAGAAGCTACGTGTACAAATACAATATTGTATTGACTCAAGTTGTATGAATGCAAAGTTCGTGCAACGTGTACGCTGCTCAAAATAAACATTAATATTTTTTATGATGACATTTAAAATATTTTGGCTCCAGCCTTGACTTCCCGTGAGCTGGACTATTTTGAAAAAGGATCTATTTATGCATTTGAGAATCTGTTTCCTTACCAACATTTACAATATGTGTATCATAAGAAAAGGGTTTTAATGGCGTCCAAATGTATATAAAATTTTTTCACGGATGATCATCACTGTTCTCTTATTAAGGATATTCTGTAAACAAAAACGGGGTTTGAATTTTTTATTCGGGGTTGTTTTTTGAGTCACTTTATTGTACGTTTTTAAGCCCATAACTCTTACAGTGATCAAGTGAACTTAAGAAGACTTGATATTTTAAACAGGGACTTTGCTTAAGTACTGAAGAGTACTTTAACACAATTATACTCAGGGTATGAAAAAAATACGTGTGGCACTTGGGGACTGCCGCTATACTTTAATGATTAACAAACAAAAATAGTCTTTGGTTTTTTTTCGTTTCGGAATTGTTTTATTCGGTCGACATCCTCAAATCCTGCGATAAAAGCTTAAGTTTAATAACTTAAAAATAATAAAGAAAGTAAAAAAATCAATACAATTTTTAAGGTAAAAAGTGTTCTTAATGATCTTGTATGCTCCTTAGACACGTTCAGATTGCATTAATATGTACACAAAACTTATATTGTTAAAAGAAAATTAGGAGTTCCTGTTAGTTATTCTGAAAGAGTGAAAAAATTGTTTTTTTTTACTTTTGCCAAAATTTGTGCACGAAGAGTTAATTCTTTTGGTATAACATTTATTAAATAAACTCTTATCTACATTATTGACTTTTTATATAGTTAAGTGCTATCAAGAAGTGTGAGTAGGCTATTGGCTAAAAGTTGATGATACCATTTTTTGAGAGCGCATATTTTGGAAATCCATAAAAAAATTTGATCACGAAAATCGCTAGACTGAGTATGGGGTTTTACTACCCTTTACTAGAACTATCAGACCTATGCTATCAAGACTGTGTGCATTCTTCACTGTTTCACAGTGATACCACGTCTCTAATAAAATACTGTAGAATACAGCAATTCGTGTATAAAACCCATAACACTGCTTGGCAAAAAGAATTCTCACATAACCCGTGATACTACAGAAGATTGCCCCTTCTACCGTGAAAGCATTTTAAAATATTTATTTATATTTATATATATTTATATATTTATTTCTTAGCTTATAACGTAAAAGTAAAAAAAGAATTATATTTTACCTTTATGACTTTCGTTTTTCTTTTAACATAAATTTAAAAATTTAAATGAAAAATATTATGATTGATATGCCAAGAAAAAAAATTCTGCTTTTAATATAACAACAAGCAATATTTCCGTTGCCTTAACAGCAAAACAAAAAACATATTAAAATCCTTTAAAAAAATAATAAACATAACACGAAAAGAGTACAATTTAATTGATGACTTGGGGTGAATGCCATTGATTAATGCATTTATTGTAAAGGATAATAATCATCATTTACATCACACAATACTAACAGCATACGAGTATCTACAAGTAGTTACAAAAAAATACCATTTTGGCTTTTTAACTCATCATTTATCATTAGCAACTTAACGCCATTAATTTAAGATGACATTATCATTAACAGCATATCGTCGCTTAACCCCCTACGTAGCCTTGCTCTTTACTTATATATTTAAATCCTTGTATTCTTATCTGCGAGTTCACACCTTAACCTCCTTCAACCGTAACATCCCCATCACCAAAAAAAAAATTCAACGAATACCAATATCAACAGCAATAATGTTGTCAAGGAGACTGCAAATACAACAATATATCAATGGCATTTCGTAGGTACATTTGTTCGCAAAAACAAAACGACAAAAAATAATTTCTTTATTTAATTACAAATTTTAACATGGCGATGCTTTCGAGCATTATTTTATACCATGATATATATCCAGCCTGCTTTTATATATATGTTTTTTTAATAAGAAATTTAATTATTATTCATTTAAAAATATTATTGTAAATTGTTTTTTCTGTAAAAAAAAAAAAAAATTTTTTTTTATTTTAAGTATGTACAATAAGAGCTTATATATCTGTGGCAATATGGAATAATAGCTTAAGTCGACTTAAGCAAAGCAGAGAAGTTTTGAAGTTTTTACGCTTTCAATAAGAGATTAGAAGGCTCTAATGCATGATTCTACTTTCTTTTGATCCTTTCTTTCCTTATGTAACATTTTAACCCCAGAAAATTCCAACTGGAACACAATACAGCCCAAATAAGCTTAACTTTCTTAAGTCTACTTAAGCTACTATTCCATATTGCCACAGATATGTATATTAAATTATTTCATACAAATACATATAGCGAAAATAAAAGTAAAAAAAAATTACATTGAATATATGGGCTTGAGGACCAGATGCATCCCCTAAAACACAACTTATAGGTATGAAACTTTTTTGTATTTTTTTACATAAAACTGAACCGAATTATTGGTGAAGGGGGGGGGGGGGTTGTGAGAGTAGAAAATATCAAAAAAATTAAAATAAACGGCCACCTTAATGTACATATATTCATGATGCTTGTATGGCCCATGTGTATGAAAATGCAAGCATCACAATTTTTTCAGTCACGATGCATTTTCTTTTTTACTCCTATACCTGCAGAATCAAGCTATGAAAAACATAATTGAAGCAAGAAAAAAAACTCGAGCAAAACTGAAGTATAAATTTAACATGCATAAATATATGTATATGTACATCTATACTTTATACATTTTTAAAAAATTTGCTTATATCTGAAAAAGGGTGAACTAAAAAGTGTCTTCAAAAATTTAAAGATCTGAAATTCTTGATAAGGCTGATTAAAAAAAATTTGCTTTCTTAAATCAGCCAAATGTTTTCCTTCCATTATAAACATTTGCGAAATTTTTGAATTTAATTTTTTCTATATAACTCTTTATGATAAGATTACGATTAAAAAAGAAGTCTCTCATTAAAATGTAAATTTTCAGCAGAAAGTTAACATCAGTAGTTTTAGTTAGACAATTGTTCTTCTCCCTTTAAACATAAAAATCACCAAAGGAATGCACTGAAAACTCTTCTTCAATAAAATATTTAATAGACTTTTTTCTCTCTTTTTTAACATATATCTATGTGCATTTAATATTTTAAAAATATAAAGCAAACGTTTTTTGGTTAAGAGTTTGAGTAAAGCAGGGATTAACTAAACAATTGGCTGAACGGCCAATTTTCTGTCTCAATTTTATTCGTATTTGATTTTTTTTTTATTTTTTATAATTCTTTATGACTTTCGTACGCGTTTGTTGCCCACAGCAATTCTCAGAGAAACATTTTCTTCTAAGGACTATTACAATAGCAAAGTTTGTTCTTTAAAAAAAAAACTACTCAGCTTTCTTTGTATTTGTTTGTGTAAAAAAACAAATATTTTTCCCCATAGCTACTTTTACTTTGATGGCCAAGTGTAGATTTTCATTTATTCATATTTTATGCATTTATGTTGTTTGTTTGATTGTTGAGTGTATTTGTTTATAAATATGGGAAAAAAAACTCTGAAAGTGCTCCATTTACCATAATTTGTATTCTCAACACTTTATTGCTTCATATTTTATGTGATGGCCTCATAAAGTATGGTATCATATGCCCAAGCGCTAGCACACGCGCTAGCACAAAAGCTTTAACAGATATGACTAATTTTGTAAGTGAGTAAAATTTATAAACGAATTGATTTCTATATCTTTTTTTTTAACAAATTTTTGGTAGTTAAATAAATATTTTATTTTACTGTAATCTGATGTAATGGTATGCTTCAAAATGTTAGATAAGTGGAAAAGCAAATTCCGGTTTACACGAGTTATTTAAAAAAATATTTGTATATACTAGTTGAAAATGAAAGGAATTAAGGATTGTTGAAATATATAAGAAAATAAAATTCTAGCCATTTTTCTAAAGTTTAAGGGTTTGTAATTCTCATTTACTTATGGTGAACATTCGAATAAACTATAAAAGCTTAAAAGCTTTTTTAAACATAGTTGAGCATCAACTACAATAAACCAAAAATTTTTTCGATTCTTATTTCATTTTATTAATACACTTTTGGAGAAAATTATTTAATAACCAACCAACAGCTTTTTTATTAACACATACTTTTAAAATGAAACACATTTGTATAGAGTCATTGGTAAATTGTATTTTTTAACGCATTATGACAGTACGAGTGTTAAAACTAAAAGAGTATTACAACAAAAAAAACGACATTGAAAACGTATTGATTTACATTTTTTTATATCATTCAAAAGAGAAAATGAAATAAATATTGCAAATTGTTTTTTCTTTGGCAGCATGGTTTGAAAAAGGTGTTAAAAAGTTGTTTTATATTACACAATGTCAGTTGGATGTTATTTATTGACAATAATAAAAGCTGCGAAAACGATTTATTACTTCAATTGAAAGCGCTCAAGGAAAGTTCCCAGAAATCAATATGTATATAATGTTATAAAAGTTTGATTTAATTTTTTTATCGAAAATGTGAAATGTAGAAGCAGTGTTATTAAAAATATGTGATAAATTTCAAATCTTTAAATGAAAGTGCATTTTATAAATGATGTTAAGGAGATTGCAACATTTGTGCGTATGTTTTATTAATTACTATCAAGGATGTGTGACAAATCTAAGGCCCGCATGACACTATTGAGTCAAAGAATCTTAACATTTCGTCCACATCCATGAAATTGTTAAATATTTTTTAAAAATTATAGAAATCATTATGAATTGTGCTTACTTGATAGTTTCTGAGCAATGTTATTAAAATTTAGAATGCTGTGATCTCAAAAAGACATAACTTTATTTTTCCACATTTTTCTTTGCTTTATCCATATAACTCACGAAAAAAAGTTATAGTGCTATATATGTTATTGCTTTTCTTTTAAAAAAAAATTTTCCATTAAAAGTATTTTATTGGAAACTTTCCTTTTAGCAAACTTATATAAATAGTATTTAATATCCGTTCTTTAAATAACTATTGCTATCAATAAGTCAACATCAGCACAACAAATCGATTAAATATACATACATATACTTTACAGTGGAACATTTTGCAATAATAAAATAATTTTTTTATATAAAATAGTAAATGTACATAAAGCAATCAGACCATATTTATCCTAAGAAAAGTCACCAATTTCGAATAACTATATATTTCTCAGATAAGAAACTAGCAAATTAACGGACATGTGCATAATTATTAACTAACAAATAATAGTGGCAAGACTGCTGTAAGCTAGTAATAGCAAATTTCAGCTTTCATTAGCAAAAATCCTCCAAGAAATTGTGATATGATGATCCAAAACAATTCACGTATTGCATTTTCTTTAAAAATCTCAACATATAAAGCTGAAGCTTGCAGCAATTCGTAATGCATGTAATTGCGGTCTTTGACAATAGCATATTGTTCCGTTGTACTAGTGTATTTCAGAATAACTAACATTTGTCTTTGGTCTAATATATTCCATAAAAATTTTCTCATGTCATGTGTCATGCCAAAATATTTAACAAAATAAAAAAACTAAGTACGCCATTCATTAATAAAAATAGTTCGTTATAAAATTTTTTAGTAAAACAATAATACGAGTATATTGCAAAGAGATAATGCATTGATGAACAGATAAGCTGTGTTGTCCTTGCAAGTCTAATATAAAGAATAAATTCAGCAAAATGTAACTTTGTAAATGATATGTAATGCTAGGCGGGCTTTAGCCTGTGTAATATACGGTTTTGAAATTTTTTCGTTTTAGGAATTTTTTTGGTTTTGAGCGTTTTTTTTTTATTTTGGTTTTTGACGCTTTTTTGGGTTTTGGTGATTTATTTTAATTTCGGAGCTTTTTTTCGTTCTGGCAATTTTTTTTCGTTCTTTGGATTTTTTTTTCATTATGGCGAATTTTTTTCGCCTTGAAGATTTTTAGGGTTCCGTACACCAAAGGGGAAAAAAGGAACCCTATTGTTTTCACTACGCCGTCCGTCTGTCCGTCACACGGTATTTTCTCAGGTAAGGACCTGAAATTTGGACAGAAAAATCGCCAAAACCTGAGAAAAATCGTCAAAAATTTTAAAAAAATCTCCAAATCGAAAAAAATTCTAGCACTAAAATAAATTGCCAAATTCGAAAAAATCGCCCAAATGAAAAAAATCGCTTAAATGAAAAAAACGCCAAAACCCGAAAAAAATCGCCAAAACGCGAAAAATGCGCCAAAACCAAAATAATTGTTTATGCAAAATGAAAAAAAATCGCCAAAAATAAAAAAATCGCCAATGTTAAAAAAAATTCCCAAAATGAAAAAAATCGCCAAAATTAAAAAAAATTCCAAAAACCGAAAAAAATCCTCAAAACAAGAAAAAAAAGGCCAAAATTAAAAAATCGCCAAAACCAAAAAAATAAAATCACCTATATGAAAAAAACGCCAAAATTAAAAAAATCGCCAAAATAAAAACAAAGCCAAAATAATAAAAATCGCCAAAATTAAAAAAAAACTTCATAAACCAAAAAAAGAAAAATCGCCAAAACGAGAAAAAAAAGTGCCAAAACTCAGAAAGCGCCAATAAATTCAAAAAACCCCAAAACTAAAAAAACGCTTAAAACCCAAAAACGAAAAAATGCCAAAACTATAGTTTATATTGGTTAAAGTTCGCATTGAATTACATATCTCGTGTCCGTACGGAACCCTTCGTACTTAACTGATTTTTTTTCATTTTGGCATTTTTTACCGATTTTTCTGGATTTTGGCGATTTATTTTAGTTTAAGAATTTTTATTTAATTTGCGCCTTTTTTTGTTTTGGTGATTTTTTTCAGTTTTTTGCAATTTTTTTCGGTTTGGCGATTTGAAAATTTCAAAAGTTTGCCTCCTACGGTTTCCAGGATACATTAAGTTGTATAAATTACATAGTCAAAATTTCATTAACTTATAGAACACCCATTTTTTTATTGTTAGTGTTAATTGTTGTATAGTGCATAAAAATACACTAACTTTACAAATTTCAAAAGTCTATATGCACAAGATTGTATGAGAACACCCTTTAATTTTTAATTCTTATTTATTTGTTGTTGGAGCGGCCAAAGTTTTACATACTTTGTCCAAATTTCAGATCCGTAGCTCTTAGGGTAAAATAATGTCATCCATATTGAAGCCACGGCTAGATTAGCAGGACAATATGCTATATATATATATTCATGAAATTGTTCAACGATCAAATGTCCATCAAAAATATTTCCTATAAAATTTTACTACCATAACATGTATGTATGTATGTATGTTTTTGGCGCTTTGTGTTAGAGTGTTATTAGCAGAATTCTCTTATTTTGTGGATTACTGATCAGATTATGTAAGCCAGCAACACAATATTCATAACATATGTCTATGTTTGAAACCGAAACAATATGAATCGTTAATCTTGATTACAGAAAAAATTTCTGATTCATCAAATATAAAATCCACTGTGCCACTGAACCACTTTTTTGCACTAAACATCAACATTACACAACTTGCAAGTTTAATGGCAAAAACCTTTTTCTCGCAAAACAATGCAAAGAAGCGAAAATTTAAAGCAGAACTAACCAACTATTTTTCGCTAAGCGAAATAAAGGAACAGCAAGCATCCGAAAAGTTTTGTGAAAATTGCATTTATCAATTCAAAAGTTTTAGTTTATGTTTCTTTTTTTTTAGTAAACAGTAAACAAATATTAACAAAAACCCCAAAAATTAAGCAGAGATACAAAAGTTTTCTAAATAAGCTAAAATAAAACAAAATGGTGGATTATACTGTTTGAAACTTAATACAACACCATTAGATGTTTGAGAAAAAGCTAAGTAGATTTCTCAGTTAATTGCTTTTGCATTGATGAGATATTGGCTGCAATAGCTAACTGAGGTCTTGGATAAATCGGCTAGTCGGCAGCCTATTTTGGAAGAATAAAAAAATTTTTTATAAATCACTTAATTAAATAAACCTTAACTCATATTTTTTTTATTATTTTCTAAATCTTATTATGAAAAAAATAAACCTCATTATACTTGGTTATACATGGCAATTTTAGTTAAGCGGCTTTGAAGTTAATGAAAAGGAGAGAAGAAAATGAGGAGTGGAATTTTATATATATATTTTTTTTTTAATTTTCTACTAACTGAATTGGCTGGAAGAGAAGCGGGACTCATGATGAAAATGGAATAATTAAATAATTTTTTTAAATTCAGACAAAAAATTAATATTTGTAAATTAAAAAAAAATAAAGAGAAGTAACACTCAGGCAATGAATGCCTACTTATATTACTAGATGTTACCTTCTTTAGGAAAAGTATAATCATAGAGAAGACAGGCGGTGAAGGAAGCGACAGAGAAAATTTTCATTATTTTACAACTTTGTTTTTTGCACGTTTTATTTTTTACTAATGCAGTATTGCAGCGCCTCTGGTGTTAAATGAGGTGTATTTAATTTTTTTACAGGTTATTTTAATTCGCCCATGATTCTGCTACACAACGAAGGAGGGTGCTCTGATGCTATATTAGGATTAGTATCTGCGGAAGTCGGTATAGTTCAGTGGCATAGGGCATAGTCAATGCCTTCGTCACTTGAAATTTCCTACAACAATTGACACAAAGCGACTAATTCACATCAGAAAAATGCATGGATTGAATGCAAAATTAATTTATATAATTTAGGATTTATCGGGTTTGGTTTTGGCTTCGACTAAGAGATTTTGGCCTTAGATGAAAAATATCGCGGAATTGTTTAATTGTGGTCTCTTTATCAACAAGTTTTATAAAAATTTTCTTATCACATAAAACTATTTTCCTGTTAATATTGTTATACTTAGTTATTTCAACTTCATGTGCTCACCATTATGTCTCTATTAGTGCAATCGAACTACAACTAAATACAAAAGTCTATTGCAGCTATGAACAAATCAAATAAACACCAATGCACTCAAACAACATATTATTTCTTGTAAATTTAAAGTGATTTGAATGAATTTGAATCAACCTTTTTGCATGGTTATTTTACATTGGTACTTTTTTCTGTGTAAATGCATTCATTTTCAAAATAAATTGATAGGTATTAAAACGAGTTTATAAAGTAACATTTCAAGAAAGTCAAAATACTGGATTAAGGTTACTTAGTAACACTTGCAATGCGAAAGAGGTTTCGTAGTATAATTAACGTTAAAATTGTAATTTCCTTTATGCTTTCATTGAAAATAAAACAATAAAATAAGCTTTGAGATAAAATTGTTATAGCTGTGGAAGACTTGAAATAACAAGATTATTGCTGAAAGGTTTTAAATTTTGTTGAATTAAAAACAAAAAAAAGACTGTAGTTTAGAGTTAGGATGAAATGTGTACAGATCAAAAATTATAAAATAATAAGTTCAGTAAAGCTCGTGAGCGATTCACGAAGGATTTCGTACCAATACTTTATGCAATATACGAAACTTACCCCTTACAATTTAATATATTACCTGATGTAGATATTAAAAAGATAATTAAGTATCTAGTAGAGCATTTTTCGGTTTTGGTTTTGAAGATTTCTTCATTTTTAGCAATTTTTACAGCTTTTACGATTTTCTTCGATTTTGGCGTTTTTTTTTTAATTTTTTTCTTTAAACGATTTTTTTTAGTTTTTTGAGTTTTATTTAAGTTTACATTTAAAAGGATTTTTAACAATAACAAATGCGTCATTATGCACAAGTTTTTTCGAAAACGAAATTTTTTGTAATGTATTCAAATCATAAATTACATCTTTTAATAAGCCAAACGATGGTTTTTTCATAAAATAACAATGTAACAATGAATAACAGTAATTATAAAAATTTTAATTACAAATTAGCTACAAAAATAAATAAATAAATGAATAAAATAATAACAAAGTATTACATTTCTACTTTAAAAATATTTCATATATGTATCCTTAATTATGAAAGTGGTCTAAGTCAAGGCCATTTTCGCTTCAAAATATCAAAGAAATCTTAAAAGATCTTCAATAAATATTTAGTAAATCTTAAATAAATTTATATTGATCGAGACTAACCAAAATTTTATATAATATAAAATATATATTTTGATTTGTTCGAATGTAATCTACTAAATATCTCGACCAAAGAAATATATGACTTAGACCACTTTTATAATTAAGGCCACATATGTATATAGTATGCAATTTAGAACGTTTTTATTTCTGTGAAATACAGAATAATATAATACATCGTTTTTAATTGGCACTTAAATGCTAACGGCCGTATTCATGCAAAACATTTTATATTTATTACAGGCCACAAAAACGCGTATATCAAATAAACCCTTAATAAAGCTAAAATATTTTTAATGAATAACGCAGTTAATATTAAACTTGTTATTTAAAGGATGCTTGCAAATTCTCTATAGTTTTATTCCCCTCAATTTTAAATTTTGATGTCACGTGCCATTCAATATGATTGAACTAAAACTAAGTAAATTCAAGCTAAAATTTGAATTAACTGTGTACACTTTTCTCTCTCGACAGGGTTTGCTTCTATTTGGAACAATTATCCGTCAAATTTGATTGGTAAACATGACGGTTTTGTTTTCGCGGCATCCTTAGTGTTCTTTTTTGAATACTAGCGTTCTTTATTTAAATAAAAATGTTTTGTTATTAGTTTGACAGACATTAAAAAAACAATCAATATCATATGGATAAACTGGCATATACGAGTATTAAATATTTATTATTAAGCTTTAACTACATGTAATTTTTGAAATTATAAAATGTATCCTTCAGAAACAATTGTGCCTACATACATATCTTTGAAATAGCGCAAATTTGAATGTAAAAATAATTATATAAGTGCGTGCACATAAAAGAGTCTATCATTATGAGCTTTCTATCTCTTAATTTAAACAAAACAATGTGTGTTTGAGCTTATTAACACTTGGTAATAATTATATTTAAATTGATTATTGAGGATAAAAATGCCTTGAGCAAGAGTGAAATACGCATAAGATCTAGCTAAACCATCAATAATTAATTTCGATATATTTTTATTAAAAAATATTTTACAAAATAAGTAAAATAACAATTTGGGACTATTAGCGCATTAGCGAATGTTAGACTTAAATTGTAATAATTCCAAAAAAAACTTAAAATGTTGGAATTTTTAGATATTCCATAATCAAGTAATAGCGTGGATTCATAAGAATAACTAAGATAATGTCAATTTTGAAAACTTATCATAATAGGAAGAAAAAATGTTTAAAAGAGAAAGAAGAATGGACTGAATTAGTAAAGAACAAGCACCAATGGCATCAATACTGTTGTAAATTTAGAGATGGTAAAATTGAGCTTTCATTACAAAAAAGCTTTCAGCGAATTGTAAACAAACGATAAACCAAAACAATTCACATATTCCATTTGCAATAATGTCTCAGTATATAAAGCAACTGACACCACACAGTGGACCAAACACAAAACTACGCTGACGATGAAAGTGTAGTGACCTTTGAAAAAAGCTAGTTGTTTCGTTCTACTAAGTGTTTATGCAAATATTTTCAATTTACTTTGGTGTTATTTATTTATTAATAATTATTATATGTTATTTGGCTTACAGAACAATAGGAACTTTGGCCTAATGAAATCATAAATAAAGTAAGAATGTACTTGGTTAATAAATAAAAGAATAAATAAAAGAAAATGTTTAAAGTGCTGAAATATTCTTAAGTTGAATGGGACTTTAAGTTATAAAAATAGAAAGATTGTATTCCATTTGAATTCATTGCAAAGCCAACAAATTTTTGTTCTGAGAAAAATCTTCAAGAAGCTTAATTGTTATTTTGGTTTAGTATATTTTTGTTTTATTATTTCCGGCACACATATTTTTACGAATATTTATTTGTATTTTATCTTTAGATACTTTACCGTAACTAAGTGAAATTTAAGCTTGTGGCACACAAACGACATAAACATTCAAATTTATTAGAAAAACTACAATTTATTTCATAAATTACCAAAATACTTACACAAGCTTCATGTTGAGTTGGCTATAAAAAAAAATACTTACTTATATTCAACTGCAAGATGAAAGTGGGATGAATGTTTTATTTAAATGCGTGTATATGTGTGTATACATTCATTAATGTATGAGTATATTTGCTATTGCTATTACACTGTAATAACGTGTCAGTTTTTGTACATTATCATGTTTGTATTTCCCATTAAATGTTCCTTTATTAACACACAGTTAAGCATAAAGCCACGTGCGTACGCTTACATACGTACATACATGTGTATGAATGTGTGTGAATTTATTCAAGTAAAAAATTTTTTTAAAGGGTTTATGGGTATTTTTATATAAAGAGTGTGCTAAATTTTATCTGTGTTGTTAAAAAAAATTATTAAGGCCTTATAAAGGCCTGATAAGAAGAATTTTGTATGGAAATCTGTTTTATAAAGCCTTTAACTATTAAGCTTTAATAATTTTTATAAATAAGGCAGTTAAAACTTAACTATAACTGGTCATATTCACCTAAAAAAATTAAAGCAAATCCTCCTCTTCTATATTCTACATTAAATCCCGATACTAATTAAGATTCTCCTTCTGCAAAATCAAATGGAGTTCGATTTGTTTCAGCTAAAGAAATTCTATTAACAGATCAAAATTTAAATACATAATTTTTTGATCATGTAGGAGGAGGAGATCCAATTCTTTATCAACATTTATTTTGATTCTTTGGACATCCTGAAATCAATATTTTAATTTTACCAGCCTAGTCTCATCGCCAGGCTAGGGCACGATACATCCTTCCTTCCTTTTGGGCTACGCTCAAGTCGCGTCAACAAAATGGCGACAACATTATATATCTTGTAAATTTTGTTTCACCCTTTACCTTTTAAAAGATTTTTTAATTTTATATCATCTTCTGTAGAGGTTGTATACATATTTTTATTTATTTTTGCGTTTTTTTTTATTTCAAATTTTTTCCCCCAAAAAGGTTTCTGCGTTTGTTCTATTTGTTACAAATTTTGTAGCTGCCTTCTTCAACAATATCTTGCTTTTCCACCTTTGTTCTATTTTCTTGAAATAAGTAAATATCCTTTTGCTGTTTGTCTTACTTATATTTTGCTTTTTATTATTATTTTTTGGCTGTTTATGTGATTTTTATTAGGCTTATAGCGTCGTTACCTTGTTTATTTAATTAATTTTCTGTGAAAACATTGTTTTAGTATATAATTCCGTTTGTTGTTGTCTTGTAACTATAGCAGGTTGTTGTTTTTCTTTATACAAAAAAAATATTTGTTGTACCACGAAATACATTACTGAATAAGTTTTCGTATTTTATTTTAAGGAAATAAAATACGAAACAGAAAACAAAATGTTAAACAAGATGAAATTTAATGTATTTTAGTTTGATTTCTAAGTGAAGAAAGATATATAATTTTCATTTGAATAAAATTTTATATGAGATTTTTAAGGTTTTCCTTATAAAGACGAATATATAAGAAACACAAAAATATTTCTTAGTAAAAGCTTATTTATTGTTTTCTGTCGATTTCGAACTGGCTTTAATTTAAGTTGAGTCTATATTTTTCGGTAATTTACAAAATATATTTATAGAAATAGCTCACCAAGACAACACATTTTATTTAAAGTTAAATTAGATGTAATAGCATCTTTTTTGTATAAAATACGTCTGTAATTATGAGTTTATACAAAAGATAATATTGTGCGTAAGAAACTATTTAACATGCAGACGGTTTTACTTTAAATAAATATAAAGCAAATAATAATTACCCAGCTAAAATAATTATGTATGGTCCATATATTTTTAATATATAAATGTATATAAATATATATGAATATGTATGAGTTCATGTATGGAAATGTATAGTATTATACATGCGAAAAGTATTATATATGAATTGATATATGGACGAATATATGAAATGTATTATAATATATGAGCTCATGTACATATGTATATATAATTGTGGGTACATATATAGAAATAAGATGTATGGAGCCATATAAGTATATCAGAATATGCATACGTTAGATCTCACATGAAATTGTTTTGAAATAAAAAAAGCTGGTATTTTATTAACTCTTTTATCACTGGGGAATATATATTAGAAAATACATATAGTATTGAAAGTTTATGTGTATATGTACGTATAGCCTCAATGTTTAAAAACAAAAACATGTATTTAAAAAACTATTCTTATTGTATGCTTTTATAGACAATGTCCCTGTTTAGTAAATCAAATAATCAAAAGGATGAATCAGTTATTAATTTGATAGAAAAAAACAGAATCCTCTAGATATTTTTAAGAAACAAAGTTCATATTACTGCAAATAATATTGTTTATTGAAAACTAGTGTTAGTATAAAAACGGATTATATTTTGATTTCTAATTGCATTAGTTTTTAATCTGATTTCTTAAATTAAATTTGATGTTTTGTTGAACAAAATGTCTTCTAGTTCGCTATTAATTATTTTGTGCAAACAAATGTTTCGTTAAATTCAACCTCCGTGTTTCAAACTTAAAAAATTAGTTTTAGTAATTTAATTTGTTGCACAGCAGTGAGCTTTTTTCCTTTAAAGTTCATAGTACTCGAACTTTGCATACCGTATAGGGAATATTTACACATACATGTATGAAAATGTATGAATATATATTATCATATATGTCCGTATACCCTCATTTTTCGGATCCCAACCATATATGGGAAATCATATATGGGTATTCTTTTACAGACATTAACTGCCTTATTCATAAAAAATATTTCAGGTTTATGCAGCGCTTATTTTAGGCATTTATATCGGAAATTTGTCAAATAAACCTGTAATAAAACTAAAATATGTTTTATGAATCAGACCGTAAGTAAATAACAGCCTTATTTATAAAACTTATTAAGGCTTTATAAAGGTTTTTTAAGAAAAATTTTGTATGAAAAATTTTTTTTAAAAAAAGAGCTTTATAAAGCCTTAATAATTTTTATAAATAATGTAATACTTCCCTACTGGATTACCAACTAAATGATTTTAACTATTTACTTTGTTTATTTGGCAAATTATTCTTCTCATCATTAAACTTCCACATATTTTCGTTTAATTAAATGTAATGCATTTATGATTTGATCAATTAAAAGTTTGTATCGCTTTGTATGCCAAATAACATGTGATGTTTTTGAAGCCCACTACAGCTTCATCATCAGCGTTCTTTATGTTTGGTCCACCGTATGGGGTGTGAGTTGATTTAAATTTCTGCTTCATATACGCAACTTTTATTGCAAATGGAATATGTGAATTGTTTTGATTCATCGCATTTCAATTTGGTGAAAGCTTTTTTATAATGAAAGCTCAATTTTACCATCTCTAAATTTACAAAAGTCTTGCCATTGTCGTTTGTTCTTTACTAAGTTTGCACATCATAGCTAATTTGCTAATTTTTGTTATACTCAAGACAAACTTTATTATTTTGTTAGTTTTAAGTATATATATTTAATTTTTGTTAGAGTTTCATTTGTTTCTATATCTATGTTAGAAGTTTATGTTGGCTAGACAGGCAGAATCAATTTCCACAATTTTCACGTGTTCAAAATAATAACAGTAATTTATATTAATTTTTAAACTTTTATTCTTAAATGAACTTTTCCAACTAGTCACAATTATAAGCTTGCACAGGAAAAATGAGTTTAAATACATTTAATTGACTGTTGCTTATTAGATAACAATGTAATACCATCAACATTGCCAGCTCAACTTGTTTCTGTGTTTATGTACATTTTTTATAATGGTCAATTTATTTAAAAGGTCTTAACAGAAAAAAGCTATTAAGTCTATTTTCTTACAACCCTTTCCTTTTAAAATTTTTTTCATCGTTGCCAAGTTAAAGCAGTTTTTTAAAGACTCTTTGATAAGAAGGAAAATTTTAAAATTGACTTAAGAATTTAGCAGCCACACACATGCAAATAAATTTAAATTTTTCCAAAAATCTATTGGTTCGTTTGCGTAGATGTTTACAACTTGCAAGCAATTCATAATTAGACTCTAGTTAGACTCTATTCTAACTCATAGTTAGACTCTATTCTAACTGGAATCACTTCACTTATCCGAGCAAACCAGTTTAAAAATAAATGTAATTTTGATCAAAAAAAAAAAAGATTTGATTGGTATTTGAGTTTGGTTATAACAAGGATTTTTCAACGACAGATTTAAAATTGAACTTGGAATTGGAATTGTGAAAAACTGTGTAGAAAATTTATATCAAAAACACACATTTTTTTCTGTGATTTTCATAAAAAATGTCTAGACATGTCGCCTTCCTGACTTGTGCAAACAGGATACTAATGCGACCAGAAAACCTTCGTCCAGTGGCTCGTTGTCCAATCACTTAGTAACTTAATAGACCATGAAACCAATTTTTTTGGCTGTATAAAAATTCACTCATAACAAATGGTCCATACTTTATTATTATTTCAGCTATTAAAATGTAAAAGTTTTAGTTAAGTGTGAGTTTTTTATGGGAATAATCAAATGAAACTCATTCGAATATTCAGATAAAATAATGTTAGATAATTTATTGTATTATTTTATTAAAGCAATCGAATCATAAAATAATCTTATAATATTTAACATTCAAAAATATTATTATTTGTGAATTCGCAAATAGTTCTTGAAAGTCTGTGCATAAGATAAGAAGTTCGTGACTATTCAAAATGTGTGGTTGAAGTCTACTGACGACCACCAGCAAATAAATTTTAAATTAAAATCGATTAACATATGTATATAAAAGTCAAAGTCAAAGTCAATTAAATAATTTTGTAATAAATAGAACTATCAAAAATAGTCGGATTAAATATATTCAATTATTATACCCTTTACCAAAAAATGGTAAAAAGGTATATATAGGTTTATCATGCCGTTTTTAATTTCTACAATATTAATAAACGACACATAAAGTATATATATTCTGGATCCTTATGCATAGGGAAGACGAACAAGCGACTTAGTTCTTAGACTGGTGTGTCAGCAATTTTCCCAAAAATGTTGTTATTGCAAAAAAATCAGCAAAATCGGAAACACTGTTTCAGAACTGGAAAACTCAAACTCTATTTTCCCATACAAAATAACTACCGAAAACTAGTTTTTACTACTTTTTCATTAAATTATCTTACTTTATACTTCGGTATGAACAAAATTGGTATTTATAATTTAAAAAAAATTTTAAAAACTAAAAAGACGTTTCCAGGGTTGGAAAACTTTAACTTTTTTCTAATAATTAAACATATTTCATGTTTAAGGAAGAAGGCTATTTTCTCAGGAACGGTAAAAGCTGCGGGTCTGAAATTTGGACAGAGTATGTAGAACTTTGGTCGCTACAACAACAAATATATAAAAGCTAAGAATTAAAGGATGTTCAAAAATGAGTGCCGAAAAATTTAAAATCCCATGTAATATACATACAATTGTATTTACATAGGTATATTCACACTTGAAATTTGTAAAATTAGTTTATTTTTATATAGGCTACGACAATTAACACTATAATTAAAATAATTTTAAATAAAGGGTGGTCCATCAGTTAATGCAATTTTGACTATGCAATTTTGACAAATTGCTATATCTTGGAAACCGTGAGAGTTAAACTCTTGAAATTTTCAAAAACGGTAAAACTAAAAAATCCGCAAATTATAAAATCGCCGAAAATTAAAAAAAAAATCGCTAAAACGTAAAAAATCACCAAAATGAAAAAAACGCCAAAAGCCGAATAAAATTGCCAAAAACTTACAAAAAATCGCCACAACGAAAAAATCGCCATAATGAGACAAAAATCGCCAAAATCAAAAAAATCTAAATAATTAAAAGAAAGCCAAGAACCGAAAAAATCGGCATAACTAAAAAAACACCTAATAAAAAAAATCACCAATATCAAAAAAATAGCCAGAAGGAAAAAAATCGCAAAAATTTAAAAAAACGCCAAAAACCGAAAAATATCGCCAAAACGAGAAAAAAGCACCAAAACTAAAAAAGCACCAAATTAAAAATAATGCCAAAAACCTAAAAACGAGAAAAAGTCACCAAAACTAAAAAAACACTCAATTGGAAAAAAGTCAAGCACTTAAATAAATCACTAAAATGAAGAAACCAAAATGTCAAAAAACAGCCAAATTAAAAAAACGCTAAAACTTTAAAAAATCGCTAAAACGAGCATAAAGTACCAAAACTAAAAAAAAATCGCCAAAACAAGAAAAAAGCACCATAACTAAAAAAGCACGAAATTAAAAAAAACGTCAAAAACGCAAATAACGGCAAAACTTAAAAAACCATATTAAAAAACGCTTGAAACCGAAAAAACCCAAAAACTAATGAAATGCCAAAATTATATTTTATATAGGCTAAAGTTCATATAGTATTACTACGGAACCCTTCGTGCGCAAGTCAGAGTCGAACTTTACTGAATTTATTTTTAATAAATGGAGATGGAAATAAAATTTATATCTAAACTACAGTCCTAACTACAAAATTATTAAAAGAACATTTTCCTTCGTGCACAAGAAATTCCAAAAAAAATTTTTAGGAATAAACGATTACATAATACCACTATATATACCTTTTCCAATGGGACGTTTAAAATAGTTTATTTGGTATGGTGATACAATACTAAAACTATTTTCGAAGTTCGAAACTTAAGCGAACATTAGATAAAATCTTATGTTATCTGGGATATTAAATATTGTTTTCATTGAATAATTTTGATATAACGGCATTAATTGTTTGTTTAGCTATAAGTGCAACAAACGAGTAACTTAAAGCTTAAGTATCAATAATTAAAATTACTCTTAATGGACCAAACTCGTATCTCATAAAATGCGCTTCATAATTAAACTTACTACTAATATATATAGATGTAATCAATTACATAATAATTGCATATGAACTTTTATCTAAACACCGAAGTATAAAGAGATGAACCGTTTCTTTTTTGCTCTCCTGAAAACTTGTATTTTTTTTAGAAAGTAAGGCATCGATATTCGACTTATTTGCTAATATCAAAAAAAAAACATATTTAAACGAAAAATACCGAGAGTTCACTTATTAAAAATTGCACAAAAGCAAAAATTATGAATTTTTTCACAAAATTAATATCTACATACGTATCTCTGTGCTTATGTATGCTATTCTACCTACACGCACTTTGGTAAAGGGTATATAAGATTCGGCGCAGCCGAATATAGCACTCTTACTTGTTTTTGTCTGTAAATGCCACAGTTTTTAATAAAAAATATATCTATCAAAATCTTAAACTCCAAAAAAAAAAAACAATGATATAAGTGTGTATTTTTCATATTGTTTTATATTGTATTTATACATTTTTATACTGATTTAAAAACGCTGGTGATTGTTTCTTTGGATGTATGTCGCATTTGTTAAACCTTGTCATCTTCATTTTCACTTTTTTTAGTATTTCACCGAAACAGTTTTATTCCAGCAATATTTGTGTCATTTATGCAAATAAAAAGTATTTGTTTTTCTGCATATTTTAAATAATTAAAACAAAATTGATACAGTCAAAATTAACTTAATTTTATATGATAGAACGTAAAACATAGAATTTCATAACAAAACTAAAGCTTTGTACAAATATAAAACATTCCACGCTCTTGTAAAAATCTACAAGTATTGTTAAAAAATACAAATTCCCTTTAATTATGATCTCGTTTTTTTGTACCAATGAAAATTAACTTTACAATTATCTACTGCATTTGCTGGCCTTACATTTGACTACTGATACAATCAAAATTAATTTAAAACGTAATACATAGAATTTTATAACAAACCTAAAGCTTTGTACAAATGTAAGGCATTCCAAACTCTTGATAAAAAAATACAAATATTGTAATAAAATACAAATACCCTTTAACTATGATCACGTTTTTTTTCTACCAACGAAAAATAACTTTACAATTACAAAGTGCATTTGCTGGCTTTACATCCAACTATAGCTCCAAGAATATTTAATAAACAATAAAGGTAACATGAATACACTGGAGAGTATTTTCCTCAAACAATTATTACCAACCAAATTTTTGTCATTCAAAATGACAAATAAAAAGCTCACATGTTTAAACAGAAAGTCTTTGAAAATTATCTCAATATGAAGTCAATCGAAACGAAATATTTGTATATAACGAAATACATTTGTAAAAACAAAGTGGACGTTTGTTTATATTTTAATTTTTTACGAGTAAGACTATAACTTTATTGCACTTTTTTATTTAGCATTTTAGGGATCTCTACACGAAAGGTAAAAAGGACCCTTTTGTTTTCTTTCTCTACACTGCCCGTTTGCCAGTCACAGGAACCGTAAGAGCTATTTTCTCAGGAACCGTAAGAGCTACAGACCTGAAATGTGTCCACTAACACAAAAAATACAAGAGAGTTAAAATTAAAGGGTGTTTCAAAACAACAATCGAAAAATGTTCAAATCCCATGTAATAAACATACAATTGTATGTAAAGTTAGTGTATTTTTATATATGTCCCGTTTATACGCACTTCTTATTTGCAAATAAAAGTCGAAAGCGTTGCCGTATAACTTTTTTATTGTAAGTTTATAACTCACGAAAGCTATTTGGAAATAACGCCACTATTTGCCAATTATTTTTGTTTTGTATGAAATCTAATACACATTTAACAATATGTGGCAATATAATTCACAGATAGTTGTGTATGCTAGCTGCGTATAAATGGTGAGTTCAGTATTTGCAAATAGTTTTATTTGCAAATAAGATTTGCGTATAAACGAGGTAATAGACTACAACAATTAACATTAAAATATTAAAAAATTTTAATTAAAGGGTGGTCCATCAGTTATTTTTAACTTGCTATATCTTGGAAACCGTAAGAGTTAAACTCTTGAAATTTTCAAAAACGGTAAAACTAAAAATCTGAAAATCATAAAATCGCCGAACCGAAAAAAATCGAAAAAACCTGAAACAATCGCAAACAATTTAAAAAAAATCGCCAAAACGAAAAAAATCGACAAAATTAAAAAAAAAAAATTTAGCACTAAAATAAATCGCCAAATTCGAAAAAATCGCCAAAACGAAAAAAATCGCCAAAATTAAAAAAAAACGTCAAAAACCTAAAAATATCGCCAAAGCGAGAAAAAAGTGTCACAACTAAAAACATTGCCATAATAAAATAAAAATGCCATAAACCGAAAAAATCGCCAAAACCAAAAAAAAATTGCCTATATGAAAAAAAATCGCCAAAATTAAACAAACACCAAAATAAAATAAATCGCCAAAATTTAAAAAGCACCAAATTAAAAATAATGCCAAAAACCCAAAAAAAATCGCTAAAACGAGAAAAAAGCACCAAAACTAAAAAGCACCAAATTAAAAAAAAGCCAAAACCCGAAAAAAATCACAAAACCAAAAAAGCACTAAATTGGAAAAAAATCAAGCATTGAAAATAAATCACTGAAATGAAAAAACCAAATGTTTAAAAACAGTAAAATTAAAAAAAACGCTAAAAACTTTAAAAAATCGGTAAAACGAGCAAAAAGCACCACAACTAAAAAAATCGCCCAATTAAAAAAAAGCCAAAAACTTTAAAAAATCAGTAAAACGAAAAAAGCTTCAAAACTAAAAAAGCACTAAATTAAAAAAAAAGCGCCACAAACGCAAAAAACGGCAAAACTAAAAAAACATATTAAAAAACGATTGAAACCGAAAAAAACAACAAAAAACTTAAGAAATGCCAAAATTATATTCTCTTTATTGTTAAGTAGCTTCCCTGCAGAAAATTTTGTAATAATTTATCCAAAAGTGCTCGTCCTTTGGCTTGAGAAAATGCGAGTGTTATCAAAAGTAACTCTATGGTGAAAAAAAGACATATCGTGTAGATGGGATGGTTACATATTCACCATTTTGTGGTGTACTGCCTTGATCTTGAGTCAATTTAATTTACACTCTGTCTAGTATTGTAGTAAATGGCACTGAATATGTTCGATGTGGTTGAATACATGGACCTATCAAATAGTGTATATGTAATGTTAATTACTCACTCCCTCCAATGTGGCTCTGGAACCAGTCCCGTAAATATACTGAGATATTAACCTAAGCTTAACTTAACCTAAGCTTAAGCTTGACAATAGTATATTGAAGTATGATTGACTTTGTGGTTGAGTGGGTACTATGCAAGCCTGTCATGCACTAGGTAAACGGTGGGTTCGAATCTCAAAAAATTTGCTGTTTAAAAGTAAATTATAATTGCATTTGTAACAACAACAAAAAAATAAGTTTTTTTTTGTCAGAGTTAACTGCCGGAATCAGATTTATATACATACATATATAATTTATATTATTCTACACCGAATAGGTCCCTATGGTATAGTTCAGTAACAAGTCACAAGCTGCATACTAAGTTTCAATTAATCCCATCCCTATTTAAAAGTGACTGGTCCGCTTCATAGGAAGTGTTAGAACTCAGACGAGTCCCTATCACTTGAGGACCGGTCACGTGACTAGTATTGTGTGGTTTCAATTTCCTGCAGGTTTAAGACAATAATTATAATTTTTTTCTTGTTGTTTTTTTTCTCTTATGTTTTATTCAAGAGAAATAAAAAGGTTTATAGGGCAGTTTTTCATACAAAAATTTGTTTTATCAATCATTTATAAAAGTAATTTATATTTAATGAATTAAAAAGAAACACGACGTTCCATAACCACCAAAAAAAGCTCAAATGAAAATCGATTATTCACCATCACAGGTAATCGATTTTCGTTAAAAAAAAGTTCAAGAAATATGTCGCTTACGATTTTTTTGGCATTTTGTTTGTTTTTTATAAAATTATTCATTTTCCTATTTTGATTTTATCTATAAATTAATAATTTATATAAGCACATGGGAAAAACTTAAAAAAGTGCTGCTTTGACTTTAGGACAACTTGACATGAAAAGGTGGGTGTATTTTCTTACTGCCCGCATAGTTTAGACTCTAGAGATTTAAAGTAAGTAAACATTACGTGAATGCCCTTATGCTAGCATAAGCTGTAAAGCCTTAAAATCAACAGCCTCCTTTTTTAGCTTTTAAAACTCTTACTCAAGTAGATACTCGCACATAAATCCAAAGAAAAACTTTTTATTACGCCCCTGTGTGTAAATTTGTCTTCTTAAAAATAGTTTCTTAGTTTTGTCAGTTAGCAAAATTTACTTATAATTTATAACACTACATGTTTTCAGAAAGTTTTCTTTTTGTTTGATTTTGGTTTTACTTTTGCTTTCTTTGTTTTAACAAAAGTAAAAAATAAAACTTTTACAGCTCAAAGATCATTTGGGCGAACCAACACGACCACCATGAAACTTGGTAAACAAAAGAGGCTCAAAATGGCCCTGATGGTTTGTTGTTCTGTCTACAAAATGCCAGTTGGAGGCATAGAAAAATTTTTATTATTACTTTTTTTATTTCATTCTTTTTATCTCTTCTTTGGTTCTTAATATGATATTTGACATCATGTTTAATTGGCACTAATACTTTACGACACTAGTGATTAAAATGTGAATGATAACACATACATACATACACATTGCATTCATTTCCTTGTCCATCCTCTAGATAGATATTAAGGTTATTTAATTAATAAAAATTCGAACAATGTCCACTTATTAACATTTCTTTGGTTTGTTCTTAATTTTCATGCTCGTATAATATTAAGATATTGACATGAATAACCTTAGTTAAGGCTGGACACTCTAATTACTTATGAGACTTGGCCTTAACTTTCTGTTCTACTAAAATAGTCACATAAAAATAAGTCTAAATAGTATTAGTAAAGTTTTTGTGTTAAATGAAACTTGACATTTGTACTGTGGTATAAAAGAAATGAGAAGGAAGATGCTAGAAAACTTTTATATTGTTTTCAATAATTTTTTATTATGATTAGTAGTTCAGCTTTTATTTTTGACTTGCTTTTTAAAATGTTAAATTTTTGTGTAAACTAAAATAAGAGCTTTAGTTAATCATATTTGGTTTTAAAGTTTTCACAATTTAATTATCTAAAACTTGAATATGAATAAAACAGTTCGAGTAGTTATACAATAATATCTGTTAAATAACAGTCGCACAAATACGTGAAAATCTTTTATGGTAAAGTAATATTTAAATAAATACGAGTACTCCCGAATTTTATATAAAAACTATGTAAAAAAATATCACACCAAACTGCCCAAGGCTGACATTGAGTTAAATAATAATAACATTCAATTTCTCCCTGGACATTTATATTCTCTCCTTTATTATATTTTTTATAACCTTTTTTCTGATATGTGTAAAAATTGTTTGGCTCCTCATATTCATGCATTCAAGAAATCCGTGAACCAAATACATTTTAATGGCAATTTCTTGTTGGTTGAACATTTACATTACATTTGCAAGTGTGCACACAAGTTACATGTAAAAATATTCAAGGAATTGTATGTATGTATACCCTGCAGTCAGACTGGGGCCAAGTGTCTCTATGTCAACACTAAATTTCTAGTAGTAGTTACATTGTCTACAATTTCTCTTCTATTCGTCAATATAAAAGAAAAAGAGAAAACAGATGTGGTATATTTCTGATGGATTTTGCAACAACTTGTCAACATATATAAATTTGTATGTACGTAAGGTATAGAAATGTACCAGTAAATGTACCCTGAAGGAAATGTCGATGGGGAAAATGTACTTAGTCGCTTTTCACTTTGTCACCAGTACTACTCTACAATTATTCCCCATACAATACTTTGTGCTATTGACATTTAGCAAGTGCTTGTCATTGCAAATCTACTAGTAACACTAAAACAATTGACTAGGTAGTGAATTCATAGTTTTTATGGGAACATGGAAACATACCAACCAGACATTTACTACACAGAAAAAAGTGTTCACCAATTAATATTTTCAATTAAGAATTTAATTATATTAATTAAATTTTTAATTGTATTAATTAATTTGACTGGAAAAACTTAATTGATATTATCAAATTGTTTATAGGTGAAAATTTAATTAATTTTTTAATTGATACTACAAATATTTTAATTAATATTACAGAATCATTCATATTACTTTTTTGTGTGTAGTACATTTCTATACCTTACGTACATATAAATTTATATATGTTGACAAGTTGTTGCAAAATCCACCAGAAATACACCACACCTGTTTTCCCTATTTCTTTTATACTGACGAATAGAAGAGAAATTGTAGACAATGTAACTACTACTATAAATTTAGTGTTGACATAGAGACACTTGGCCCCAGTCTGACTGCAGGGTATGTATATGAAGGAATAGGTACATGCGTAAGTTTTTGATTATGCCTGCAGTTATATGTACATATACATATGTATGTGAATGCTTTCTGTTAATTGGACAAAAGTTTTTTGTTGACAATTTAAAATTATTTAAAAATGATACGTTTAAGTTTTAAAAATTTAAATAAAATCCGAAACTTAAGAAACCTTATAATATGACAGCATATGATATTTTGATACGTTTTTGTATGATTCAATAGGAGAGTTACCACATTCGCTCGTGTAACTTATTCTTTAAAAATTATCCATCACTTGTAATTGGGTTAACTAAATTTATTAAAGAAACAAAACTAAATTCTAAACTAAAATTACAAGCTAGTAATATGATTTTTTTTTGGTTATTTTCTTTTATAGCAAATATATAATAATATTTAAATGACTCATTTTGAAAAAGAATATAATCCTCCCCCAAATACTAAATACAGAGAAGCTATACCCACTGAGACAATAAAAGAGTTTTAAAAACCGCTTTAGTATGAACCGGGTTATGAAGAAACACCGCAAAAAATAGAGATGAATTGAAGACCTCCTCTTTTTTTTGAAGTCGGTTAAAAATAGTGGTATTTGATGCCTGGTGTAAATAATCTTATGTAAGTTTAAATACAAAATATTGCAGCTGTTCCTTAAAATTCAACAACAAATTACACACACAATCCAAAAAAATAATACTTTTATTATTACAGAGAGTTTAGTAATAACATAAAAACCTCCTCAATGTACATTTAAAACCCGTTTTTGACGTGTTTTCCCCGTAATTGGAGTTAAATCATTTGTTTTTAAATTAAAACGTACATAAATACAAGATTAAGTTGACAGCAAACGAATGGTAAAATTTTCAACAACAAAAAATAAAATAAAAGATACACAGGTGTATTGTCATGCCTGATTGGCAGAGTTTAATTAACCAAACAATATAAATCATGTACTTAAATAAATTTAATATCAATTTCTGTTCTCATATACATACTTACGGGACACCTTGCATCAACGCCATGGCGTGGCACTTAACAGCTCAAGATAAATTGCTTTAATGAACCAGAACAATTTGTAAATGATTAATGATTTCGCAAAATCATTTGACAATAAAATCAATTAAATGTTTTAATAAAACACTTTAAGACAAACAAGATGTCTGCACAGTAAATGTAATACTTTAAAAGTACAAATATATTGTATGATAAAATATATTTTCTAGTTTATATTAAACAAGTTATTTTATAGAAAAAGAAAATAAGCTCGTGTGATTTTCTAGGCTTAAAATGGTTTAAAGGCTAAAATTTTGTTAGAGCTTTCCTTAAACTTGTTATATACAATGTAATAGTTAAATCACAAATGATAATGTTAAGAGTACTTAAACGATTTATTAAAACAAGGGTTAATATTAGAGATTAATTAAAAGATATCAAAAATATTTTGTGGACTCAGAACGTCACTTTTCAAACATTTGTGACAATATAACAGTTTTTGTAATAGACAAATATGAAATTATTTAACAAATAACCGTCCAATATACACTTTCGAACTTTGAATGCTGATAGCAGTCATTTTGATAATATCTGATGTTGATGATATCTGTTAAGTTTGGTGACATTTATTATTTAGGCTCTGCAAAATCCTTAAGGATGTACAAAGTGTTAAACAACACAAGCAAATGTTGAATTGTTTTATCATAATGGTTTAGTTTTTTAGGTACGACTAACTTCCGTTCAGAAAATTTTATGACAATTGATCCGAACGTACTCGTCCTATGACTTGAGAAAATGCAAGTGTTATCAAAAGTACGTAGAAGTGTATGGTGAAAAAAGACATATCGTGTAAATTGTTGCATATTCACCAATTTCGTGATTTATCGTCTTGATCTCCGTCGCCAATTTAATTTTGACTCAGTCACTGAACATGTTCGATGTGGTTGAATACAAGGCCCTATCAAATAGTGTAAATATAATGTTAATTGCTCCCTCCAATGTGACTCTGTTACCAGTCCCGCAACTATACTGAGATATTAAGCTAAGCTTAACTGGTTTTTATACTTTTGAAATATGAGTGACCCTGTAGTTGAGTGGGTAGTGTGCGAGCCTGTCATGCATGAGGTTGTCCGTTCGAATCTCAAAAAATGTTCTGCTTAAAAATAAATAATAATTGCATTTACAACAATAAAAAAACTTAAGTTTTCATTGTTATAGTTAAATGTCTGAATGACATTTATATATAATTTATATTATTCTGCACCGATATGGGATAGTTCAGTGACAACTCACAAGGTGCATACAAGGTATCAATTAACCCCATCCTAGGCCATCCCCATGTAAAAGTGACTGGTCCGCTTCATAGGAAGTCTTAGAACTCGGACTAGTTCGTATAACTTAGGGACCGGTTACGTGACTAGTATTGTGTCATTTCAATTTTTCATTGTTTGGCTTATTAAAACCATAAAATAAAGTCAAAGAAAAAAGCAAAATAGCGCAACCTTGTGGTAAAAAAACTACATTAAGTAATCGATGATACAAGTAATACTTAAAAGCAGTTAATGGTAATGCTTTCACTCTAGATTAAACTAATAATAATTTTTATTCGCATATTCGAGCAACTTTCTTTCATTTTTCGAACGAGCAAACATTTTAATTTAGAATAAAAAGTATTCGAATATTTTTGTCGAATATTCAAACAATCGAATAAATTTCTTAATTACTTTGTATACAAAGTTTTTTACATTTTACATTTGACAAATTAGCAAAATTTTGAAGAAAGCTTGAAAGATATTTGTTGATACATATTTATAGTTATTCAAAAAATTGGCGTGTATATGTTTGTTACTTTTGTGAATTCTCAAATCATTTCTTAAAAGTCTGTGAATAAGATAAGAAGTTTGTGGCGGTTCAAATATTGTGGTTTGAAGTCTACCGACGTTTTGGCGAAGCGTCAATGAAATGCATACAGACAATGCATTTAACTTTATGTTTTTCTTTATATTTTTTTCTCAGATTGATATTATTAATGTTGTTATATAACAGAATATGTTAAAAATTAAAAAAAAAACATCTAGTTATATAAATTCCCTTAGAATTTTTTCAAAATAAAGCAGTCTTAATTCAAAATGTTTGAAAACAATCAAAAAGAATCAAAAGTAATATTTGAAAGTAATCGGATTACTTTTTGATTGTTTTTGATTCTTTTTGATTATTTTGTAGTAATTTCAAGTAATTCAGATTACTTTTCGATTATAAGTAATCGCAATTAATTATTTATCAGAAATTTTTTTAAAGGAAATTATATAATCAGTACAATTCTTTTTAAAATGTAATCTAATTGATTATAATTTGTAATTGCAATTAAACAGCTCTAAAAAGAATCAGGCATTCATTGCCTAAGTGATACTTCTCTTGAAAAAATAAAAAATAAAAAGAATGCACCTGCTTGATGTATCATATGTAAGTGTGGAAGACTATATATGCCAAGTTATTAATATTAATATTTTAATTTTATTTAATTTTTAATCAAAAATATATCTATCAAAATCTTAAATCCCAAAAAAGAAAAAAACAATGATATAAGTGTCTATTTTTCATATTGTTTTATATTGTATTATACATTTTTATACTGATTTAAAAACGCTGGTGATTGTTTCTTTGGATGTATGTCGCATTTGTTAAACCTTGTCAACTTCATTTTCACTTTTTATAGTATTTCACCGAAACAGTTTTATTCCAGTAATATTTGTGTCATTTATGCAAGTAAAAAGTATTTGTTTTTCTGCATATTTTAAATAATTAAAAAAAAATTGATACAGTAAAAATTAACTTTATATGCTAGAACGTAATACATAGAATTTCATAACAAAACTAAAGCCTTGTACAAATATAGAACATTCCCTTTAATTATGATCTCGTTTTTTGTACCAATGAAAAATAACTTTACAATTTTCTACTGCATTTTCTGGCTTTACATTTGACTAGTGATACAATCAAAATTAATTTAAAACTTAATACATAGAATTTCATAACAAAACTAAAGCTTTGTACAAATATAAAACATTCCACGCTCTTGTAAAAATCTACAAGTATTGTTAAAAAATACAAATTCCTTTTAATTATGATCTCGTTTTTTTTGTACCAATGAAAATTAACTTTACAATTATCTACTGCATTTGCTGGCCTTACATTTGACTACTGATACAATCAAAATTAATTTAAAACGTAATACATAGAATTTTATAACAAACCTAAAGCTTTGTACAAATGTAAGGCATTCCAAACTCTTGATAAAAAAATACAAATATTGTAATAAAATACAAATACCCTTTAACTATGATCACGTTTTTTTTCTACCAACGAAAAATAACTTTACAATTACAAAGTGCATTTGCTGGCTTTACATCCAACTATAGCTCCAAGAATATTTAATAAACAATAAAGGTAACATGAATACACTGGAGAGTATTTTCCTCAAACAATTATTACCAACCAAATTTTTGTCATTCAAAATGACAAATAAAAAGCTCACATGTTTAAACAGAAAGTCTTTGCAAATTATCTCAATATGAAGTCAATCGAAACGAAATATTTGTATATAACGAAATACATTTGTAAAAACAAAGTGGACGTTTGTTTATATTTTAATTTTTTACGAGTAAAACTATAACTTTATTGCACTTTTTTATTTAGCATTTTAGGGATCTCTACACGAAAGGTAAAAAGGACCCTTTTGTTTTCTCTACACTGCCCGTTTGCCAGTCACAGGAACCGTAAGAGCTATTTTCTCAGGAACCGTAAGAAATGTGGCCACCAACACAAAAAATACAAAAGAGTTAAAAATTAAAGGGTGTTTCAAAACAATAATCGAAAAATGTTCAAATCCCATGTAATAAACATACAATTGTATGTAAAGTTAGTGTATTTTTATATAGACTACAACAATTAACACTAAAATTTAAAAAATATATAAGTTAAAGGGTGGTCCATCAGTTAATGCAATTTTGACTTTGTAATTTTGACAACTTGCTATATCTTGGAAACCGCAAGAGTTAAACTCTTGAAATTTTCAAAAACGGTAAACTAAAAAATCCAAAAATCATAAAATCGCCAAACCGAAAAAAATCGCCAAAACCTGAAAAAAACGCAAACAATTTAAAAAAAATCGCCAAAAAGGGAAAAAATCGACAAAATTAAAAAAATTTCTAGCACTAAAATAAATCGCCAAATTCGAAAAAATCGCCCAAATGAAAAAAAATCGCCATAATGAAAAAAACGCCAGAAACCGAAAAAAATCGCCAAATTCGAAAAAATCACCAAAACGAAAAAAATCGTTTAAATTAAAACAAACGCCAATAACCGAAAAAAAATCCTCAAAACGAGAATAAAAGTGCCAAACCTAAAAATTGCCAAAATGAAAAAAACGCCAAAAACCAAAAAAATGGCCAAAACCAAAAAAAAATAACCTATATGAAAAAAACGTAAAAATTAAAAAAATCACCAAAATAAAAAAATCGCCAAATTTAAAAAAAAAACTTCAAAAACCAAAAAAAAGTGACCAAAACGAAAAAAGAGTCAAAACTCAGAAAGCGGCAATAAATTCGAAAAACCCCACCACTAAAAAAACGCTTAAAACCGAAAAAAAACCAAAAACGAAAGAAATGCCAAAACTATAGTCTATATTTACTAAAGTTCGTATTAAATTACATATCTCGTGACCGTGCGGAACCCTTCGTGCTCGGGTCAAAGTCGCACTTTACTGAATTTATTTCCATTATTATCTTTTCTAGCGGCTCACGATTAAATTAAAATATTCTTTGTGGCCGGTTCAGCTGTGTGCTCTGGTTTGTGCTAGGGATGGGCGAATATAAAAATATATCGATTTATATCGTATCGATATTTTTGCACAGTATCGATATATATTTTTTTAAACATCGATATTTCGATATATCGATATTTTTTGCTTACAAAGGTTTCAAAATATTCCAATTAATCATTGTTTAATGAATACCCAGTATTGAACACTTTAAAGTTTATCGTTGGGGAATACGAGAAATATTCACAGGGCACTCATCCATTTAACAATGACTTATTATTTAAAGAAATTGCGAACAACTAATTTATATCTAAATGAATTCTATGACTGGAGAAACCCCAAATAAATAATGATATCGAAAAAGGAAATAAATTTATCCATACATCATCTCTATGTTTAATTTGTGTTATATGATAATTTCTCGAAAACTGCATTAATTTCGAATGTACAAGAAATTTAATACAAAAGAATTGCCTTCTGTTGCTGTTTTGTGTTGTTCTATTCCTAAATTTTAAAATAATAAATAATCAGCTGTTTCTGAGAAGAACGGTCACAGTCTTCAACTAAAGTTATGTGTTTTGAATCGTTTTATGTTTTTCTGGTAAGAATTAAATTTATTAAATTATAAAAGGACAATTACAGTTTATTTCAAATTATTTATATTTTATTTATGCTGTCACTCATAATTAAGATTTTTTTTTAATTTCACGGGTTAAACCGAAATACAACAGAAATTTACAAACGTTTATACAAGAAACTCGCGAAAAACATAACCCTTCTTGGCAGTCGGATAAAAATGAGTCAGCTGGTTTGTAACAGAACAGAAATTAAAAACAAATTCAGCCTTTAGGTTTATACCACCACACAATCCGAGTTTGACATTTAGCTACAAATAAATAAAAGTCACCTGGCTGAGTGGGACGGTCATCTTATATATGCGCCTTGGCTCTTATTATGAAATGTATCTTGTTTTTCTTCGCATCATTTGCAGTGATGCCAATATCGTACAGTTAAAAACCGGATAAAATTTACATCAACATTTAAAAAACGAATAAGATTTGTAAAAAGTATTGAAACCCGATACTCGTAAAAAAGAATCGATGTTTTGCATTTGTAACAATAAAAAAATTTATAATTTTATATTTATAATTTATAAGTTTTCATTGTTACACTTAAATGTCGGAATGACATTTATATATAATTTATATTATTCTACACCTCTGGAATAATTCAGTAACAAGTTACAAGGTGCACACAAAGTATCAATTAACCCCATCCTAGGTCATACCTACGCAAAAGTGACTAGTCCGCTTCATAGGAAGTTTTGGAACTCGCATTACTCCCTATCACTTGGGGACCGTTAACGTGACTAGTATTATGTCAGTTAAATTTTCTGTAAGTTTACTGCCCACTTCGCCTTTTTTACCTTCGTGGGTGTTATATATCAATAATTTTATTAACTTTTTTTGACCAGAATTGGACACTGGCAATATATATTTCCAAAAGGATGGAGTTATGTTGCTCATGCCACATTTTACACTATGTACGAGTGATTTGAGAGCCTTGCCTTTCAATCAAATAAAAACTGTTGGAGATATATCTCTCAAAGATATTATGTTTCATTTTAAATTTTCAGATAATAAGTTCATATTGAAATATCTGTATTTTTAGAAAATTAAATTTTACGTTATTAGACAGAATTATCTGTAAAAAGTTGTTTTCCGGAAATACTAAGAATATGATTGAAGTACTTACGTTACCGTCATGCCGTTTTAAACTGGAGTAAGATATGCTACAGCCAACTTGTTTGTGAATGAAGTTACTTGCTTTAATTTTCTCTTAAACAACATTATTTTTCCAAGTAGTACGAGTAATCAAAAAAAAATTTCTAATAGCCTTATGTACGATTCCCCTCACATTTTTTCCGTTTCAAATATCAAGTCGATAGTGCTATGGTACGATGGTACCGCCTTTGCCACTGTGATTAAGCTGAAAAATTAGTCCTTCCTTTCTTTTTTATGTCGCGAAAAAAGGTGCATCCAATTGAAGATTCGATATTGAACATTTTTTCCTCAGAAAATTATTCGTGCAAAATTCGTTTTGCATACAAAAACAAATTTTTTTTCTGTGTACATAGTTGTAATATGAAGTAAATTATCTAGATATTATGCCCTTTAAAGGCAAAGATTTATGTTTGTAATCATTTATGTTTGCTACATACTTGTTTGATGCTCACAAGAACTCCATCTTATCCACAGCTGATCTTGCCAACTAAATACTTCAATTACTTATTTAATGTTGGTTTGACTCTGTCTTATTTTATGTATAATTTCCTAAATAAACAACCTTTTATTTACTTCTTAATTGTTGTTTTATAAAATCGTGTTCGTTAGTTTTACCTTCTTGTTAATTTTTGTTCATTTAGGGTACAACATCAATAATCTGCATAATTTAAAGTCAACAATTGTTCTCCATAATTGATTATCTCAACTGAGTGACTTTGCGTTTTTAATTAATTCCTTTAAAATGGTATTGAGTAGGAAAAGGCATAGAAATCATAGATGTTGGCGAATAATCATTAATTTGTCATTTAACTTTTATTTCTTTTTTATGTTTGTCTCGCATTAAATAATAATGACTTTGCTGTGCTATTTATGTTCCATTGAATATTTAGATACGTGAGTCTAAGGTTGTATTCAATTCAATTTCTTTGCTCTAAATTTATCTTCCCCCCAAAATGATTCGGAACTTGTTACTATACCATTCATAGAAAAGCAAGACTTTTTAACAGAAGCAATTTTTGTGTGGGTCACAGATATTTTGATATTTATGCAGAAATTGTTGCTCTTACTGCTCATGTTGCTAACAAGTATGGATGTGGCTTTTCTAAAGCTAGTAATTATTTTTCAATAAACAGATTTCCTAACTTTCATGTTTGGTCCTTGTGTAAGACTACAGCTAACTTTAAACCTAAACCCTAAAAGCAATAGGAGAGGTGTTGCTATTGATGATGATGATGCCTTTGGTCTAATGTGAAAGTAATAACTTTTTCAAGAGTATTAAAGTTTATTTAGAAAACTTACCAAAATAATGTTTACTTTACCATGTGTTGAGATAAGAAAAATGTCTTGGGCTTTGGTAAAATAAATTATTTTACAAGTAAGGTGGTTTTATGGAAGTATTGCCTTTATTATTTGCCAAAGGTGTTGTGTTGGTACACGGCAAATCATGATTTTGTATCCTACTTGATATTTATAAGTAAGTTTCATTGATCATCCGCTTCACTAGTCTTAAATTTCTACGTCCATGGGCATTTTTAATACTGCTATGCTAGCCTTACAAATGATTTTATCAGTATTATCTTTTTGGATATTTTTCAAGGATACTTTATTGGTTGGGTAGTGTGTAGTAATAAGTTGCGTGTGTCATACAAAAATAAACTTTTCACACAATACAAAAGTTAATAAATCATCATTGACAAGCTTACTACTGAAACTTAAAAAATTGTATGCAATTAATTCTAAGACAAATTTTATAAATTCATTTAGGATCAATTGCACTTGATTTAAAAAAAAAGTATCAAATTGCTTGGAGTTATGGCAATCTTGAAACATATAAGAAGCATAAATTATTAACTAAAATATAGCAATCAAGTAATTTAAAAAAATATATTTGCACTTACTTGCAGAAGAGCCACACAATTTCATGTTTTTGCGTAATTTTTACGCTAGAGTTACTAACGAAGGCTAAATAAGCGAGAATCTCCTTTCCTTTGAAGTACCCTTATATTTTAACTTATTTAACTTACTAACACAAGATTCACTTAAAAAACTATCACAGAATTAAGAACCTTTACCTTTAAATCACGCTAGAAATAAGTTTTTTAAGCAATTTTCTCCACAGAAGAACCCCCTTTTGTTAGGTCAGCTAATTAATGGATTTTCAAAGCAATATTCTGCACATCATTGTGTGATATTTTGACGAAAGATTTACTAAAACCTACAAGTGAATTTGTAACCTTCTTCATTCCTAAGCCCGCTAATAACATGGTCTTTCAAAAAAAAAAAGATATCCTGCGTATCAGTCTGTGCATTATTTTTGCAAGGCTATTTGTAGCTTAAAAACATACAGTTAAATTGAGAACCTCCTTACCTTTGAGTTGCACTAAAATATCAAATTTCTGAACAGTATCCTGCACATCAGTCTTTGATATTTTTACGCAATAGTAACTTAAAATACTGCAATAAACTTCAGAACCGTTATTGTTTGAAGCACCCTAAAAAATAAGTTTTCTCTATGCAATAACAGTTAGTATGATATATTTACACAAGAGTGAGTAAACATCTCAGAGTTACTACAAACTGCAATTGAGGATGCCCCTTTCTTTTGAAGCCCACTAAAAACATTTACTTTTTATACAATATCCTACACATGATATTGTGATACTTTTATGGAAGAGTTGTTTTAAAAAATCTTCAATTGAACTGGTAACCTCCTTTCCTTTGAAGCCTGCTAGAAACAGGTTCTACCTTAGCAATATACTACACATCACTTTGTAATCTTTTTACGGAAGAATTACTTTGAAAAAAAAAACATGTATTTCCTAAGCAATATCCTGCACATCACTGTTTGCTTTTTTTACGGAAGAATTGCTAATAAATTTAAACTTAATCGAGGTTTTCCTTCTCTATGAAATCTGCTAAAAACTTTCATTTTCCAAGAAATATCCTGCACATCAGTCTTTGATATTTTTACGGAAGAGTTACTTTAGAAAAAAACTACAATTGAACTGAGAACCTCCTTTCATTTCAGATCCGCTCAAAACATGTATTTTCCAAGCAATACCGTAGACATGATGCTGTGTAACTTTTACGGAAGAGTTACTTTAAAAAGCTACATTTGAACTGGACACCTCCTTTTTTTTGAAGAACACTAAAAATATGTACTTTCGAAGCAATTTTTTTCACTACACTCTGAGATATTATTGTTGTTTGTTTATTAAAAAAAAGTGTAGAATTGAAAACCTCCTATCCTTTGAGTTTTAATAAAAACTTGTATTTTGCAAGCAGTATTCTTGACATCATGTTGTGTAATTTTTACGGAAGAGTTAATTTAAAAAACTACATTTGAACTGGACTCATTTTGTTATTTAAACAACACTAGAAACATTTTCTTTTGAAGCAATATTTTTCACAACACTGAGATATTTTTTTTTGTTTACTTAAAAAATTCAGTCGAATTGAGTACCTCCTTTCCTTTGAGTTTCACTAAATACATTTATTTTTTATGCAATATCCTGGACACCATTTTGTGTAACTTTTATGAAAGAGTTCTTTTAAAAAGCTACATTTGAACTGAACACCTCCTTTTCCTTAAAGACTATTAAAAATAGGTACTTTCAAAGCAATATTTCTTAGAACACTCTGAAAAACTATTGTGTTTTCTTTACTTAAAAAAATTCAGTTGACTTGAGAACCTCCTTTCCTTTGAGTTTCACTAACATCATATATTTTCTAAACATTAAACTGTTTAATGTTTTAACGCAAGAATTGCTTATAAATTTAAGCTTAACAGAGAACCTCATTGTTTTTGAAATCTGTTTAAAACTTGTATTTTTCCAAGCAGTATCCTGAACATCAGTCTTTGTTATTTTTACGCAAAAAATATTTTAAAATGCTGGAATTAAAGTCGTAATTATTTTGCCTTTGAAGCCCGCTAAAAAACAAGTTTTTTCTATGCAATATCTCTAAGTTACATTTCAGTGTGATATTTTTCCAAAAGGGTGATTGAACATTGCTGAGTTATACTTTTATGCAAGAGCTACTAAAAACTGCAATTGAATTGAGAACGCCCTTTCCTTTAAAGTCCAGTAAAAACATTTTTTAAACAATATCCTAAACTTCACTTTGTGATATTTTTACGGAAGAGTTGCTCTCAAAAAAACAGGTAGTTAAACTTGTAGCCTCTTTTTCTTTGAAGCATACTAAAAATATTTATTTTATAAACAATATGTTATTCATCATATTGTGATACTTTTACGGAAGAGTTGTTTTAAAAACTCTTCATTTGAACTGAACACCTCCTTTTCTTTGAGGCTCACTAGAAACACGTTCAACCTTAGCAATATGCTACACATGACTTTGTGAAAAAACTACAATTGAACTGAGAAACACCTTCCATTTAAAGTTTGCAAAAAAACATGTATTTCCTAAGCAATATCCTGCACATCATTGTTTGTTTTTTTACGCAAGATTTGCTAACAAATTGAAACTTAATCGGGGTCCTCCTTTTCTTTGAAATCTGCTTGAAACTTGTATTTTCCAAGCAATATCCTGCACATCAGTCTCTGATATTTTTACGCAAGAGTTACTTTAAAATACTGCAATTAAACTCAGAACCGCTTTTCCTTTTATGCCCGCTAAAAAATAAGTTTTTTTTATGCAATATATCGTAGTTATATTTCAGAGTGATATTTTTCCACAAGAGTAATTCAACATCACTTTATTTTACTTTTATGCAAGAGCTAGTAAAAACTGCAATTGAATTGAGAACGCCCTTTACTTTAAAGTTTAGTAAAAACATTTTTTTTAAACAATATCCTGAACATCATTTTGTGATATTTTTACGGAAGAGTTGTTTTAAAAAATCTTCAATTGAACTGGTAACCTCCTTTCCTTTGAAGCCTGCTAGAAACAGGTTCTACCTTAGCAATAAACTACACATCACTTTGTAATATTTTTACGGAAGAATTACTTTAGAAAAAAACTACAATTGAACTGAGAACCTCCTTTCATTTGAAATCCGCTCAAAACATGTATTTTCCAAGCAATATCGTAGACATGATGATGTGTAACTTTTACGGAAGAGTTACTTTAAAAAGCTACATTTGAACTGGACACCTCCTTTTTTTTGAAGAACACTAAAAATATGTACTTTCAAAGCAATATTTTTCACTATAGTCTGAGATATTCTTGTTGTTTGCTTATTAAAAAAAATAGTGTAGAATTGGAAACCTCCTTTCCTTTGATGGATATTTTTACGGAAGAGTTACTTTAGAAAAAAACTACAATTGTTTGAAATCCACCAAAAACATGTATTTTCTAAGCAATATCATGAGCATCACTTTGTTGATAATATAGAAACTAAAAAAAAGTAAACAAAACTAGTATATCCTTTAAGAGCAAAGAATGAAGTACCTCCTTTTTCTCTTAAAGAAGTAATAAAGCAAACGCGCAAGTGTTATAAGCGCTGGTAGGTTTTTGTTTTTTTTTTTTGCTATTTTGTTATTTCAAAGTCATCATTGCTGAAAGTAAAGCAAGTATAAAATAAGCACAAACAGCAAAAAAAATTTAACAGAAAAATAAAAACTCCAGAACGCTTAAATTTAATTGCAGTGAAATATTAAATTAAAGCTTAGCGAAACAAAAGCTATTTGATTCAATTCACAAACGCACAAGCAACTTCAATTATTTATTTCTTCTTTGTATAAAAAAATAGTTTATCAGAGGCAATCTGCAACATATTGGTTGCACAAATTTCAGAAACTCACCTGACTTTAGTGGTCTAGGGCGTACAAATCTGAAACAAATAACATAAACATTTAGTGGTTGGTTGTGTGACTTATACTATTGTAAAAGTTCTTGAAAAGATATCAAAAATTCTTGCTTTAATTTAATTTTACTGGATTTTTTTTGGCAGAGCATGAAAAATAATTACTTTATTTTTTTTTCAATTGTCAACAAGCAAAATATAATCAAATTTATTGTTGGAAAAGTATTTTAGTTAAGTTTTCAACAGTACATGGTGTAAGGTGGATCATGAATCATACTTGATACTTGTTTTTTACTGACATTTCAGATATAAGTATTAGTGTTGTTGCTTATGTGTCGTGCTTTCTCTCCCTAGCAATTTAATGTCAGCATAAAAATAAGAGTTTTTAAAGTACAAAAATTAAAAGAAACTTCCCCCAACATAAATCGCCATATACGATTTTACTACAAAACAAACGTGTAACGTTATGTTGCATATATCCTAACTAAAGATGAGTGATATTTCTACAAAGCTACTCCTGCGTTCATCTCCTAAATGCCTCTATTTATATCCACATAGGTAAGAGGTTTAGGAGTTAAGGAGAACCAGTGAAGTATAAACAGTGAAGAACTTGCAATCAAGCTCGCGAATTGAAAAAAAGAAGAGAAGTTTCTTAGTAGACTTGGTTGCTGAGTTGATTTTTTTCTAGCTGCCTGCGATTAAATTAATGTATTGTTTCTGTTTATGTGCAAAAACAATAAAAACTTCAAACTGAGCAATCGTTCTCATTGCTTTTATTTCACTCACTTCAAAAAACGAAACAAAACAAAATCAAACATTTTGTTTTGTATATGTTCGCACTCGGGTTTTAAGCACAAAGAATTCAAAGAATTCAAAACAAAAATAAATTTATAAATGTAAAATTCTTGATTATTTTTATAAAAAACATCACGCCCTAGCTCCTGTGTTCTGGCAAAAAGGGCATATCTCCTAAAAAAAATATAGAAAATATTATATTTTAGGGCCTCCCACAAAAAAAATAAAAATGTTTAGCATAAAAGGCAACTCGGTAGCGTGGCTTTGAGAAGCTTACCCCACTAAAACTGAAGAGCGAAGGTGTTTGAGAGAATTTGAAGAAAATGATAACACGTCGACTGTTTAAATTTCAGTTGAAAGAACTGTTGCTGATAGAATACAACAAAACTGAAACCTTAGCCTCCGAAGAACTTTCACATGCTTATAGCAAAAACGGTAAGGGTATTTCAGCAAATTTCTATATGCGATCCGATAAAGTATATGTATGTAAAAATCGATTATTTATGAGAAGCCTGTGGTCATCCAAATATCTGAATGGTATTCACTTAAAAGGTTGTTTAGAACAATTTTTTATATAAACAACAACAGCCAGTACGTGAAGTGATTGGTATGAAATGAAAGTGGTAAACCTTTGGAACTAGCTCAAATTTTTAATATTTTTTTTTTTGCTGGGAATTTATATATTTTTAATTTATTATTTTCTATGTTAAAAAACCTGTTCAAAGTAACTAGCAAGAGGCTTTTCATAATCAAAAGGGGCTATTACTTTGAAAAATAATTTTTATTAAATAATTTAATATTGCTTTGTGGAGATTATTTGTATAATTTTATGGAAATTTATTTTTACACAAACGATTTAGTAAAAAAATATTTAAATTTAGCACTCAGGACCTTCTATTACTTCCATTACTGTTTATTAATCATTGTACAGGGTGGCCCAGAAAGACCGAAGTGGTGTGAATTCCTTATAACTTTTTATTTAAGACATATTTTTTTAATTTTTTGTTTTTTAAATGCAGTAAATTTATAGGGAATATTTTTAAATTAGTTATTAAAAATGATATCCCGCAAGTGGTGGACATTTTCTGCTTCGCACAAATGTGTTCTTTCCATTTCCATTATTCATAACTTAGTTATGAGTGACGAAGCCTCGTTAACAAACAAAACTTTAGGATATGGGATATTGAAAACCCGAGAGTACTTCATCAACGACAATTACACCCAGTTAAGTATACTGTTTGATGCGGTGTTTCTTCAGAAAGGATCATTGGCCCATATTTTTTTGAAAATGAACGAGGTGTCGCCATTTCCATCAATGGTGATCGATATCAGGCCATGTTGGAAAATTTGGTAAAGCCAACCGTGGAAAACCATCCGCAAATATGGTTCCAACAGGATGGACCCACAGCGCACACTTCCAGGGCCACAATGGCTCTTTTACGCGACATCTTTGGTGAAAAAATAATTTCGCGTAGAAGCAATTTTAATTGGCCTCCGCGTTCCCCGGATTTAACTGCTCCAGACTGTTTCCTTTGGAGTTATTTAAAAGGGAAAGTTTATCTTAATAAGCCTAGGACTATTGAGGAATTAAAAACCAATATTCGAGACGAAATTAACAACATAACACCGGAAGTTTTGCGAAAGGTCATTGAAAATGTGTTGGAAAGAGCACATTTGTGCGAAGCAGAAAATGGCCACCACTTGCGGGATATAATTTTTAATAACTAATCTTAAAATATTCCCTATAAATTTAATGTATTTAAAAAACAAAAAACTAAAAAAATATGTCTTAAATAAAAAGTTATAAGGATTTCACACCACTTCGGTTTTTCTGGGCCACCCTGTAGAACCACATGTGTACTTCGGGAAGTACGAAACAAGTTTCTTCAAGTCATTTATTTTTTTCATACCTATTGGCACTTTTGTTTCCAAATTTTTTTTTTTTGGTAAAGAAATGTTGTATTGCCTACACTAGTTGACATGTCATTGACAAACGGCCTTTCATAAGTAAACAGAAAATATAAGTGTCAAAAAAATATGGGTTCTTACATAATAAAATGATTTTCGTAATAAAAGATCTTTACTAAAAAATATGACAAGAGGCCTTTCACAAACAAACGATTCATATATTCTGGGACTTTTTATGAATAGAAATTAGTCGAATTGGCGATGTCCGTCTGTCTGAATGTGACATCGATATTCTGAAATGCCCAGAATAACTAAACACTACGACCTTGGACTTATATGTCAAAATTTTTCCTAAACAAATTAAGATTGAAAATCAACAAATGCCAAAAACGGCGCGTGGGGCTAGATTCCGAAACGATGAGTTTTAAAATATTCACAAATTTTAGTGTTCACTTGTATAATTGTACCATCCGCAACGGTGAGAATGATAAATTTTGATAGCTGTGGTGAGCACAAGTGTCACATTTTATCTATGGAATGTAGTGAATTTGAAACACAAAGAAATTTGTGTACATTTCAGAACGCATCGTTGTGGTATCCGGCCCCAGGCATGGAAAATTTAAACTTTTTTTCGGTACATAAAAGTAAATGAGTAACAATATTAATTTTTTAGATTGTTTCTGATAAACACAGAAGAATAATTAAGACAATTCTTCTTTTCGTTATTATTTAAACATATTTTATATATAAACTTTATTTGGTATGTTAAACTAACTAATTGGAATTTATATTTGGAACTTAAATTATTATTTAAGACTAGAATCGCCCAAAATTTGACCACTTAACAATTTTGTATGTATGTCACATATGCACATGTGTTTGTGCAAATAGAAAACAAAAACGAAATAGAAAATGGTTTCTTATTAAGCAAACTTAAGCGCTTTCTTACATTTATATTGTAAATATCTACATAAAAATTTCAATAATTCCTGTTTTCGTATGCCACACCAATAGTTGGTAAACGATAAGATACTTAAAAGTGTACGAGGAGAAGAAATGTGTGACATATTTATATGAAAGATTTATTTTTACTAAAAAGTTCTTTTTATTCATCCAATTTTGATATAAAGAGACTGTTGTATAATTTTGTTGCTGCTATGCTTTTGCATATGGGCAATCCTTCTTTGTGATATTGTGGATTTTATACTCCTAGTACAACTAAACAATTCAAAGCAAACGTTTCAAAATGATAATTGTACGTTACCAATATGTAAGTGAGTTCTAACTAATTTTTAGTAGACAGAAATATCACAAAATATATCGCTAAACAACATTAATAACTATAAAAGAAATTAATGGAATATTTCGTTTCACTGAAATTGTTACTTTTTGCTGAACACAAACAATTTAATATTGCAATATCACTGAAGGTACAATACCGCACATTAGTTATTAGAATTGGGACTTTTAATTAATTTTTAAGAAGTGGAAATAGCACTACCCAGCTAAAAAAATATGTATGGAGCATATATGATATCCCATATATGGTTCGGATCCGAAAAATGAGGGTATATGGGCATATATGATTATATATATTCATACATTTTCATACATTTGTGTGTAAATTCCCTCCACAGTATGCAAAGTTCATATTTATACACTCTTGATTCACAAAAGCGCACTGCTGTGCAATAAATTAAATTACTAAAATTAAATTTTTTAGACTTGAGAGAGAGGTTGTATTTAATGAAACATTTGTTTGGACAAATAATTCAAAACGAACTAAGTCATTTCATTCATCAAAAGATGAATCAATTATTTAAAAAGACATAAATCATATTCCTACATAACATTTAGTTTAAGAAATCAGATTAAAAACTAATGCAATTAATTATAAAAGAAAAAATAATCCGTCTAACAATAGTTTTCAATACAGTAAGTTCATAACTTTGTTTCTTATCTAGAGAATTTTATTATTTTCTATAAAATTAATGACTGGATTATCCTTTTGATTATTGGATATTTTAAATATGGCCCCAATGTATAAAGTCATACAAGAATGCTTTTTTTTTGTAACAAAAAGTTTTTCTTTTTTAAACTTTGAGGGTACGCATATCAACTTTGCGTACCGTATGTATTTTCTAATGGAGCTTTTTTTGATTGCAAAATCAATCTTATGTGAGATATCATGTATGCATACTTTCTTATATGGCTCCATATATAAAATCTCTTATTTATATATAGATCCACATATGAAGAGCTTCATAATTAAATGTTCATATATGAGCTCATATGTAGTAATACATTTCATATATTAGTCCGTATATTAGTTCATATATAATAGTTTTGCCATGTATAATCCCATATATTTCCATACATGAATTTATACATATTCATATCTAGTTATATACATTCATATATTAAAAATATATGGACCATATATAATTTTTTTAGTTGGGTAAATATATCGCTAAAGAACATTTCATAACTTCAAAGGAAATTAACGGACATTGTTCATTTTATTACCTCGAAACTGTTGCTTTCTGATTACCAAAATTCCACCTTCACTTAGATTGCAGTACTAGGCTGATTTTGTTTAGCAGAAAGCAACAGTTGCGGGGTAATAAAATGAATAATGTCCGTTAATTTCTTTTATATTTATGAATGTTCTTTAGCTATATATTTATCGTCGTTTTCACTTATTAAAAACTAATTAGAACTTTCAATTCTAATAACTAATTTGCGGTATTGCACCTTCAGTTATATTGCATTATTAAAGTGTTTGAGTTCAGCAAAAAGCAAAAATTTCATTGAAACGAAATATTCCACTAATTTCTTTTGTAGTTATGAATGTCCTTAAGCGATACAATATATGATATTTCCATCTACTAAAAATTAATTCGAACTCAGTTACATGCTTTTAAAGTACAATTATCAATTTCATAAGAAGAGAGCATAAAAACCACAATATCACAATCTCTGTAAAAGTGAGGAGTGCCCATATGCAAAAGCATAGCAGCAACAATATTATACGATAGTCTAATTATATCAAAATTGGACGAATACCAAAAACTTTTGAGTAAAAATAAGTCTTCTGTATAAATATGGCTCTTATTTCTTTTTGTCGTACACTTTTAAGTATCTTATCGTAAACTAATATTTGTGAAACATACGAGTATAGAGATAAAATTAATTTTTGTTTAGATACATGCGTACAATATAAATGTTTTTCAAAATTCTGTGGTGCATAGAAGTGGTACAAAAGTGCTTAATTTTGCTTAAAAAGAAACAATTTTTTATTTCGTTTTTGTTCTGTACTTGCAAGTGGTAGATTTTAGGCAACAGGATGATTCTAGTTTTAAATAAAAATATAAGTTCCAGGTAGTTACGTTTAAATGTCAAATTTAAGATTTTTCTAGTTAATTGCTCTTCTAGGTCTACTCGTGTGTCAAATTTTAGCTCTCTAGCTATAGCGGAAATGCTTCAACAATTTGATGAGTGTATCAGTGAGGATGTCTTAAAATTCGCACTTTTTGCATATCTCAGAAAGCTTTAGGTGCTAAACTTTGAAACTTCGAATATTAGGTGACATGTGGAATTGAATTAAATTATAGAATTGTACGATTGCGGGAAACAAAGTTATGAGGTGGTAAAAACAGCTCGAATGGCTGCCTGTAAATATACACACTGCGTGCATTGGCCGGAACTTGGCCTGGCGCACTACTGTGCGCCTAAATGTATTCACCACTTTCGTGATTTATCGTCTTGATCTCCGTCGCCAATTTAATTTTGACTCAGTCTAGTATTGTAGTAAACGGCACTGAACATGTTCGATGTGGTTGAATACAAGGCCCTATCAAATAGTGTAAATATAATGTTAATTGCTCCCTCCAATGTGACTCTGTTACCAGTCCCGCAACTATACTGAGATATTAAGCTAAGCTTAACTGGTTTTTATACTTTTGAAATATGAGTGACCCTGTAGTTGAGTGGGTAGTGTGCGAGCCTGTCATGCATGAGGTTGTCCGTTCGAATCTCAAAAAATGTTCTGCTTAAAAATAAATAATAATTGCATTTACAACAATAAAAAAACTTAAGTTTTCATTGTTATAGTTAAATGTCTGAATGACATTTATATATAATTTATATTATTCTGCACCGATATGGGATAGTTCAGTGACAACTCACAAGGTGCATACAAGGTATCAATTAACCCCATCCTAGGCCATCCCCATGTAAAAGTGACTGGTCCGCTTCATAGGAAGTCTTAGAACTCGGACTAGTTCGTATAACTTAGGGACCGGTTACGTGACTAGTATTGTGTCATTTCAATTTTTCATTGTTTGGCTTATTAAAACCATAAAATAAAGTCAAAGAAAAAAGCAAAATAGCGCAACCTTGTGGTAAAAAAACTACATTAAGTAATCGATGATACAAGTAATACTTAAAAGCAGTTAATGGTAATGCTTTCACTCTAGATTAAACTAATAATAATTTTTATTCGCATATTCGAGCAACTTTCTTTCATTTTTCGAACGAGCAAACATTTTAATTTAGAATAAAAAGTATTCGAATATTTTTGTCGAATATTCAAACAATCGAATAAATTTCTTAATTACTTTGTATACAAAGTTTTTTACATTTTACATTTGACAAATTAGCAAAATTTTGAGGAAAGCTTGAAAGATATTTGTTGATACATATTTATAGTTATTCAAAAAATTGGCGTGTATATGTTTGTTACTTTTGTGAATTCTCAAATCATTTCTTAAAAGTCTGTGAATAAGATAAGAAGTTTGTGGCGGTTCAAATATTGCGGTTTGAAGTCTACCGACGTTTTGGCGAAGCGTCAATGAAATGCATACAGACAATGCATTTAACTTTATGTTTTTCTTTATATTTTTTTCTCAGATTGATATTATTAATGTTGTTATATAACAGAATATGTTAAGAATTTTTTAAACAAAAAACATCTAATTAATTTTAATTATTATTTTTCGAACTTAATTTGTTTCTATATTTATAATTTGAACGGGCTAAATTTCGTATCGCTTTTTAAGCCAAATTACATGTGATAATTATTAATGAACAAATAACATCAAAGTTAGTTGTAAATATTCTGACAACACATAGTTGAACGGCCGTTTCGAAGGCCACTAAACCTTCATCATCACCGTTCTTCTGTGTTGGTCCACTGTGTGTGGTGTCAGTTGATGTAGATTTCTGCCTTATATACGAAACTTTCTTGCAAATGGAATATGTGAATTGTTTTGATTCATCGTATTTCAATTTGCTGAAACGTGTTTTGTAATGAAAGCCCAAAGCCATCTAGTTATATAAATTTCTTTAGAATTTTTTCAAAATAAAGCAATCTTAATTCAAAATATTTGAAAACAATCAAAAAGAATCAAAAGTAATATTTGAAAGTAATCGGGTTACTTTTTGATTGTTTTTGATTCTTTTTGATTATTTTGTAGTAATTTCAAGTAATTCAGATTACTTTTCGATTATAAGTAATCGCAATCAATTATTTATCAGAAATTCTTTTAAAGGAAATTATATAATCAGTACAATTCTTTTTAAAATGTAATCTAATTGATTACAATTCGTAATTGCAATTAAATAGCTCTAAACAGAAATAGGCATTCATTGCCTAAGTGATACTTCTCTTAAAAAAATAAAAAATAAAAAGAATGCACTTGCTTGATGTATCATATGTAACTGTGCAAGACTATATATGCCAAGTTATTAATATTAATCTTCCAGCTTCTAAAAGAGCTGAAATTATTCATGAAATAAAGTTTCCTAAAAAGGTGTTTTGTTTTTAAAGGCATGAGGACACCAACTAGTTTTGTTTTAAACATTTTTTTTGTCTGTAAATGCAACAGTTTTTAATCAAAAATATATCTATCAAAATCTTAAACTCCAAAAAAAACAAGGTTATAAGTGTGTATTTTTCATATTGTTTTATATTGTATTATACATTTTTATACTGATTTAAAAACGCTGGTGATTGTTTCTTTGGATGTATGTCGCATTTGTTAAACCTTGTCAACTTCATTTTCACTTTTTATAGTATTTCACCGAAACAGTTTTATTCCAGTAATATTTGTGTCATTTATGCAAGTAAAAAGTATTTGTTTTTCTGCATATTTTAAATAATTAAAAAAAAATTGATACAGTAAAAATTAACTTTATATGCTAGAACGTAATACATAGAATTTCATAACAAAACTAAAGCCTTGTACAAATATAGAACATTCCCTTTAATTATGATCTCGTTTTTTGTACCAATGAAAAATAACTTTACAATTTTCTACTGCATTTTCTGGCTTTACATTTGACTAGTGATACAATCAAAATTAATTTAAAACTTAATACATAGAATTTCATAACAAAACTAAAGCTTTGTACAAATATAAAACATTCCACGCTCTTGTAAAAATCTACAAGTATTGTTAAAAAATACAAATTCCTTTTAATTATGATCTCGTTTTTTTTGTACCAATGAAAATTAACTTTACAATTATCTACTGCATTTGCTGGCCTTACATTTGACTACTGATACAATCAAAATTAATTTAAAACGTAATACATAGAATTTTATAACAAACCTAAAGCTTTGTACAAATGTAAGGCATTCCAAACTCTTGATAAAAAAATACAAATATTGTAATAAAATACAAATACCCTTTAACTATGATCACGTTTTTTTTCTACCAACGAAAAATAACTTTACAATTACAAAGTGCATTTGCTGGCTTTACATCCAACTATAGCTCCAAGAATATTTAATAAACAATAAAGGTAACATGAATACACTGGAGAGTATTTTCCTCAAACAATTATTACCAACCAAATTTTTGTCATTCAAAATGACAAATAAAAAGCTCACATGTTTAAACAGAAAGTCTTTGCAAATTATCTCAATATGAAGTCAATCGAAACGAAATATTTGTATATAACGAAATACATTTGTAAAAACAAAGTGGACGTTTGTTTATATTTTAATTTTTTACGAGTAAAACTATAACTTTATTGCACTTTTTTATTTAGCATTTTAGGGATCTCTACACGAAAGGTAAAAAGGACCCTTTTGTTTTCTCTACACTGCCCGTTTGCCAGTCACAGGAACCGTAAGAGCTATTTTCTCAGGAACCGTAAGAAATGTGGCCACCAACACAAAAAATACAAAAGAGTTAAAAATTAAAGGGTGTTTCAAAACAATAATCGAAAAATGTTCAAATCCCATGTAATAAACATACAATTGTATGTAAAGTTAGTGTATTTTTATATAGACTACAACAATTAACACTAAAATTTAAAAAATATATAAGTTAAAGGGTGGTCCATCAGTTAATGCAATTTTGACTTTGTAATTTTGACAACTTGCTATATCTTGGAAACCGCAAGAGTTAAACTCTTGAAATTTTCAAAAACGGTAAACTAAAAAATCCAAAAATCATAAAATCGCCAAACCGAAAAAAATCGCCAAAACCTGAAAAAAACGCAAACAATTTAAAAAAAATCGCCAAAAAGGGAAAAAATCGACAAAATTAAAAAAATTTCTAGCACTAAAATAAATCGCCAAATTCGAAAAAATCGCCCAAATGAAAAAAAATCGCCATAATGAAAAAAACGCCAGAAACCGAAAAAAATCGCCAAATTCGAAAAAATCACCAAAACGAAAAAAATCGTTTAAATTAAAACAAACGCCAATAACCGAAAAAAAATCCTCAAAACGAGAATAAAAGTGCCAAACCTAAAAATTGCCAAAATGAAAAAAACGCCAAAAACCAAAAAAATGGCCAAAACCAAAAAAAAATAACCTATATGAAAAAAACGTAAAAATTAAAAAAATCACCAAAATAAAAAAATCGCCAAATTTAAAAAAAAAACTTCAAAAACCAAAAAAAAGTGACCAAAACGAAAAAAGAGTCAAAACTCAGAAAGCGGCAATAAATTCGAAAAACCCCACCACTAAAAAAACGCTTAAAACCGAAAAAAAACCAAAAACGAAAGAAATGCCAAAACTATAGTCTATATTTACTAAAGTTCGTATTAAATTACATATCTCGTGACCGTGCGGAACCCTTCGTGCTCGGGTCAAAGTCGCACTTTACTGAATTTATTTCCATTATTATCTTTTCTAGCGGCTCACGATTAAATTAAAATATTCTTTGTGGCCGGTTCAGCTGTGTGCTCTGGTTTGTGCTAGGGATGGGCGAATATAAAAATATATCGATTTATATCGTATCGATATTTTTGCACAGTATCGATATATATTTTTTTAAACATCGATATTTCGATATATCGATATTTTTTGCTTACAAAGGTTTCAAAATATTCCAATTAATCATTGTTTAATGAATACCCAGTATTGAACACTTTAAAGTTTATCGTTGGGGAATACGAGAAATATTCACAGGGCACTCATCCATTTAACAATGACTTATTATTTAAAGAAATTGCGAACAACTAATTTATATCTAAATGAATTCTATGACTGGAGAAACCCCAAATAAATAATGATATCGAAAAAGGAAATAAATTTATCCATACATCATCTCTATGTTTAATTTGTGTTATATGATAATTTCTCGAAAACTGCATTAATTTCGAATGTACAAGAAATTTAATACAAAAGAATTGCCTTCTGTTGCTGTTTTGTGTTGTTCTATTCCTAAATTTTAAAATAATAAATAATCAGCTGTTTCTGAGAAGAACGGTCACAGTCTTCAACTAAAGTTATGTGTTTTGAATCGTTTTATGTTTTTCTGGTAAGAATTAAATTTATTAAATTATAAAAGGACAATTACAGTTTATTTCAAATTATTTATATTTTATTTATGCTGTCACTCATAATTAAGATTTTTTTTTAATTTCACGGGTTAAACCGAAATACAACAGAAATTTACAAACGTTTATACAAGAAACTCGCGAAAAACATAACCCTTCTTGGCAGTCGGATAAAAATGAGTCAGCTGGTTTGTAACAGAACAGAAATTAAAAACAAATTCAGCCTTTAGGTTTATACCACCACACAATCCGAGTTTGACATTTAGCTACAAATAAATAAAAGTCACCTGGCTGAGTGGGACGGTCATCTTATATATGCGCCTTGGCTCTTATTATGAAATGTATCTTGTTTTTCTTCGCATCATTTGCAGTGATGCCAATATCGTACAGTTAAAAACCGGATAAAATTTACATCAACATTTAAAAAACGAATAAAATTTGTAAAAAGTATTGAAACCCGATACTCGTAAAAAAGAATCGATGTTTTGCATTTGTAACAATAAAAAAATTTATAATTTTATATTTATAATTTATAAGTTTTCATTGTTACACTTAAATGTCGGAATGACATTTATATATAATTTATATTATTCTACACCTCTGGAATAATTCAGTAACAAGTTACAAGGTGCACACAAAGTATCAATTAACCCCATCCTAGGTCATACCTACGCAAAAGTGACTAGTCCGCTTCATAGGAAGTTTTGGAACTCGCATTACTCCCTATCACTTGGGGACCGTTAACGTGACTAGTATTATGTCAGTTAAATTTTCTGTAAGTTTACTGCCCACTTCGCCTTTTTTACCTTCGTGGGTGTTATATATCAATAATTTTATTAACTTTTTTTGACCAGAATTGGACACTGGCAATATATATTTCCAAAAGGATGGAGTTATGTTGCTCATGCCACATTTTACACTATGTACGAGTGATTTGAGAGCCTTGCCTTTCAATCAAATAAAAACTGTTGGAGATATATCTCTCAAAGATATTATGTTTCGTTTTAAATTTTCAGATAATAAGTTCATATTGAAATATCTGTATTTTTAGAAAATTAAATTTTACGTTATTAGACAGAATTATCTGTAAAAAGTTGTTTTCCGGAAATACTAAGAATATGATTGAAGTACTTACGTTACCGTCATGGCGTTTTGAACTGGAGTAAGATATGCTACAGCCAACTTGTTTGTGAATGAAGTTACTTGCTTTAATTTTCTCTTAAACAACATTATTTTTCCAAGTAGTACGAGTAATCAAAAAAAAATTTCTAATAGCCTTATGTACGATTCCCCTCACATTTTTTCCGTTTCAAATATCAAGTCGATAGTGCTATGGTACGATAGTACCGCCTTTGCCACTGTGATTAAGCTGAAAAATTAGTCCTTCCTTTCTTTTTTATGTCGCGAAAAAAGGTGCATCCAATTGTAGATTCGATATTGAACATTTTTTCCTCAGAAAATTATTCGTGCAAAATTTTTTTTCTGTGTACATAGTTGTAATATGAAGTAAATTATCTAGATATTATGCCCTTTAAAGGCAAAGATTTATGTTTGTAATCATTTATGTTTGCTACATACTTGTTTGATGCTCACAAGAACTCCATCTTATCCACAGCTGATCTTGCCAACTAAATACTTCAATTACTTATTTAATGTTGGTTTGACTCTGTCTTATTTTATGTATAATTTCCTAAATAAACAACCTTTTATTAACTTAGAAATTGTCGTTTTATAAAATCGTGTCCATTAGTTTTACTTCTTGTTAATTTTTGTTCATTTAGGGTACAACATCAATAATCTGCATAATTTAAAGTCAACAATTGTTCTCCATAATTGATTATCTCAACTGAGTGACTTTGCGCTTTTAATTAATTCCTTTAAAATGATATTGAGTGGGAAAAGGCATAGAAATCATAGTCGTAGGCAAATAATCATTAATTTTCTTCTAATTTTTATTTCTTTTTCATTTTTGTCTCAGCATTAAATAATAATGACTTTGCTGTGCTATTTATGTTCCATTGAATATTTAGATACGTGAGTCTAAGGTTGTATTCAATTCAATTTCTTTGCTCTAAATTTATCTTCCCCCCAAAATGATTCGGAACTTGTTACTATACCATTCATAGAAAAGCAAGACTTTTTAACAGAAGCAATTTTTGTGTGGGTCACAGATATTTTGATATTTATGCAGAAATTGTTGCTCTTACTGCTCATGTTGCTAACAAGTATGGATGTGGCTTTTCTAAAGCTAGTAATTATTTTTCAATAAACAGATTTCCTAACTTTCATGTTTGGTCCTTGTGTAAGACTACAGGTAACTTTAAACCTAAACCCTAAAAGCAATAGGAGAGGTGTTGCTATTGATGATGATGATGCCTTTGGTCTAATGTGAAAGTAATAACTTTTTCAAGAGTATTAAAGTTTATTTAGAAAACTTACCAAAATAATGTTTACTTTGCCATGTGTTGAGATAAGAAAAATGTCTTGGGCTTTGTTAAAATAAATTATTTTACAAGTAAGGTGGTTTTATGGAAGTATTGCCTTTATTATTTGCCAAAGGTGTTGTGTTGGTACACGGCAAATCATGATTTTGTATCCTACTTGATATTTATAAGTAAGTTTCATTGATCATCCGCTTCACTAGTCTTAAATTTCTACGTCCATGGGCATTTTTAATACTGCTATGCTAGCCTTACAAATGATTTTATCAGTATTATCTTTTTGGATATTTTTCAAGGATACTTTATTGGTTGGGTAGTGTGTAGTAATAAGTTGCGTGTGTCATACAAAAATAAACTTTTCACACAATACAAAAGTTAATAAATCATCATTGACAAGCTTACTACTGAAACTTAAAAAATTGTATGCAATTAATTCTAAGACAAATTTTATAAATTCATTTAGGATCAATTGCACTTGATTTAAAAAAAAAGTATCAAATTGCTTGGAGTTATGGCAATCTTGAAACATATAAGAAGCATAAATTATTAACTAAAATATAGCAAGCAAGTAATTTAAAAAAATATATTTGCACTTACTTGCAGAAGAGCCACACAATTTCATGTTTTTGCGTAATTTTTACGCTAGAGTTACTAACGAAGGCTAAATAAGCGAGAATCTCCTTTCCTTTGAAGTACCCTTATATTTTAACTTATTTAACTTACTAACACAAGATTCACTTAAAAAACTATCACAGAATTAAGAACCTTTACCTTTAAATCACGCTAGAAATAAGTTTTTTAAGCAATTTTCTCCACAGAAGAACCCCATTTCACAAAAATGGATTTTCTAAGCAATATCCTGCACATCATTGTGTGATATTTTGACGAAAGATTTACTAAAACCTACAAGTGAATTTGTAACCTTCTTCATTCCTAAGCCCGCTAATAACATGGTCTTTCAAAAAAAAAAAGATATCCTGCGTATCAGTCTGTGCATTATTTTTGCAAGGCTATTTGTAGCTTAAAAACATACAGTTAAATTGAGAACCTCCTTACCTTTGAGTTGCACTAAAATATCAAATTTCTGAACAGTATCCTGCACATCAGTCTTTGATATTTTTACGCAATAGTAACTTAAAATACTGCAATAAACTTCAGAACCGTTATTGTTTGAAGCACCCTAAAAAATAAGTTTTCTCTATGCAATAACAGTTAGTATGATATATTTACACAAGAGTGAGTAAACATCTCAGAGTTACTACAAACTGCAATTGAGGATGCCCCTTTCTTTTGAAGCCCACTAAAAACATTTACTTTTTATACAATATCCTACACATGATATTGTGATACTTTTATGGAAGAGTTGTTTTAAAAAATCTTCAATTGAACTGGTAACCTCCTTTCCTTTGAAGCCTGCTAGAAACAGGTTCTACCTTAGCAATATACTACACATCACTTTGTAATCTTTTTACGGAAGAATTACTTTAGAATAAACTACAATTGAACTGAGAACCACCTTCCATTTAAAGTTTGAAAAAAAACATGTATTTCCTAAGCAATATCCTTCACATCACTGTTTGCTTTTTTTACGGAAGAATTGCTAATAAATTTAAACTTAATCGAGGTTTTCTTTCTCTATGAAATCTGCTAAAAACTTTCATTTTCCAAGAAATATCCTGCACATCAGTCTTTGATATTTTTACGGAAGAGTTACTTTAGAAAAAAACTACAATTGAACTGAGAACCTCCTTTCATTTGAAATCCGGTCAAAACATGTATTTTCCAAGCAATATTGTAGACATGATGTTGTGTAACTTTTACGGAAGAATTACTTTAAAAAGCTACATTTGAACTGGACACCTCCTTTTCTTTGAAGAACACTAAAAATATGTACTTTCGAAGCAATATTTTTCAATACACTCTGAGATATTATTGTTGTTTGTTTATTAAAAAAAAAATAGTGTAGAATTGAAAACCTCCTATCCTTTGAGTTTTATTAAAAACTTGTATTTTGCAAGCAATATCCTTGACATCATGTTGTGTAATTCTTACGAAAGAGTTAATTTAAAAAACTACATTTGAACTGGACACATTTTGTTATTTTAACTACTGTTTCTTTGTAGAATGGGATGACGGAATCGCTGATGGGAAAGATGGAATTATCAATATCGTTGACTGAGCCAAAGGAAGAATCTTAATATGGTTTATTATTCGCTCAGAAATTTGCGATTAACCCAGTAGAAAATTCCCATGAAATAAAACAAAATTATGTTAGGTTTTATATGGACACAATATAATTTATTTCATGTAATGGACAATTACCTCTTCGTCTATTGGTGGATTAAACCGAAGTGAACAAAGTTTAGTATATCCAAAAAAAAAGGGAAGTAGTATTTAGCACCGTTTCTTTTAGGCATTATTAAGAACTGAGATAGATAGTTATGCAAATAAAAAACCTACATAACTATCGCATCAATTTTATAACACGTAGCTTTTGTATTGTTATTATTTTGAAGCACGGGATTAAAGGGACATGTTTGTTAAGGCATGTTGGCCTTAACATTGCCGCCCGCCTTGCAGCATCCGTGCAATAAATACAAGAAAAGTATTAAATCGCGTTATATATGTCAAAATACTACTTCTGTAAGAAAAAATGTAACGATATTAAAATACTATATTATTAAATATTTTTTTTTTTTTTTTAATTCAATTATAATACATTTTTATAATGTTCAATAGATTTTTCTTTGTTGGAATCTAATACAATAAAGGAAAATTAATTCAAGTAAATTAGATTAACTAATAAAAAAAATGCAATTCAGTAATAATTAATACGTTTATAATTTTGCATGACCTTATATTTAAGTGCATTTCAAATCATAAAGAGCAGGAACCATATATAGTCCAGCCAAAAATGGTGCTCTGAGCAGCCGGAAAACCTGCTCTAGAAAAGACGCCTTCACGTATAACTTTAGGATATAGATCCACGCCTATTATTATATCGACTGGAGCGGTTTCATAAAATTTGGAATCTGCAAGAAATAAATCAGGAAAATTCTTCTTATAGGACTCTGAAAGAGATACAGATGGGGTTTTAAGAGTTATTCTGTTGTCGACGCGAAAAGTTCCTTCTATTTTTGACGTAGTGTCGTATCTGGAACGTAGAGTTATCGGACAGACAGTTTCATCATGCAGGGTAAACGCAGTTAGGTCTAATTTTTCTACTAATTTCTTGGATACTCGGCTAACGGGTGACCCAGAATCAAGCAAGCATCGAGCATATGACGTTTTGGACGCTATTTTCACAAGAACCGTCGGCAAAAGAATAATAGTATTTTGACGCAGCATTGCCGTTAAGGACGATTTAGAAGTCGAAGTTGGAGATCGAGTTGGGTTGCATTTCGCTTCGGAAGATTTTCTTGTTTGTGAGAGTTCCCTGTTTGGCCTTATTGATGTTGTTGGTTGGTCTGTAGCAGGAGATAGTGATCTGATTCTCTTGAACAATAGACGATCTGCTAACTTCGGGTGGACATGAAGCAATGTATGATGGAACTTTTGGCAGTGTTTGCATCCATGCTTAGAGAAACAGGTACCTTGCGAGTGGTCGTGGGCAAGGCAGTTAGTACAATATTTATGTTCTCGTACTGCACGAATGCGGTCACTCATGTTCATTGCCAAGAATTTTCTGCAAGTTCGTAATGGATGAGGACGGTTGCAAATTCGACAAGGGAATGTGTTGTAGTTCTCAGGAAAAACGCTACGTGAAGTTTTTGATTTAGATAACCGCAAAGATACTTTTGGCATATTGATCTAGAGCAAAAAAAGGGGGAAAATATAGTAAAAAAGTATAAATCGCCTAAGGGAAAACCGAAAACCTAAGAAGGTGTAGGTAGACATATAAATTTAACGATAGGTCGTGTTATTACGCCGCGCTGCGTTAAAACATCAGCTACACGTACACGATTGTCGGAGCCAACGTAAACCTTCTTAACCCTTCCAAGTCGCCACGCGTTCGGTGGTAGGTTTTCCTCTTTTACCACAACAAGGGCGCCTTCTTTTAAATTTTCCTCTGGATTTTGCCATTTTACACGTTTATGAAGTTCCTTCAAGTATTCAGTTTTCCATCGCTGACAAAAGTTTTGATGAATAAGTTTTAATCTTTGCCACCGATTCGATATAGATACGGATTCTGTTACTTGTGGATCTACAGGTGCTAAAATCGGTGAACCAATGAGAAAATGGCCCGGAGTAAGGGCAGAAAGATCAGTAGGATCCGCAGACATAGGAGAAATAGGTCTGGAGTTTAGACATGCTTCAATTTTGGTCAGTAACGTTGAAAACTCTTCAAAAGTATATTTATAACAACCTGTTGTTTTACGAAAGTGAGTTTTGAAGCTTTTTACTCCAGCCTCCCACAATCCGCCCATATGTGGAGCACCTGCCGGAATGAAATGCCAAGTTATATTCTGATGCGCATAATTGGCTACAAGACGTTGGTGTGTTGTTTGGATAAACTCCTTTGCTATTGTCCTTGAAGCACCAACAAAGGTAGTTCCATTGTCAGAATACAGATGCAACGGACATCCACGGCGTGAAACAAAACGATTAAAGGCTGCTAGAAAAGTGTTTGTAGAAAGGTCGGATGTAGCTTCTAAATGAACTGCCTTAGTGGAAAAACACACGAATATACAGACATATCCTTTAGTGATGCGGCAAGCTCTACCGGAATAGCTCTTTACGTCGAAAGGCCCTGCAAAATCGAGTCCTGTACTCGTAAAAGGCCGAGTTATTTCGCTACGCTCTGGTGGTAAAGCCGCCATAATCTGTTTTTGGCATCTCCTTTTGTATATTATACAGATCTTACACTTGTTAATAGTTGTTTTAATTAGATTCTTAGCTTTCGGAATCCAGTATTGCATTCGCACGAGTCTTAGAACTAGTTGATTTCCACCATGTAAACTAATGTCGTGGATAAATTTAACTAAAAGACGGGAATACTGGCAGTTGTATGGGATGATGATAGGGTGTCTTTCATTGTACGAAAGCCCTGGTGCTAGCTCAAGTCTGCCACATGAACGAATTATACCTTCTGGATCCAAAAAGGGGTTCAAGTTCAGAATCGCACTTGATTTAGTGATTTCTTGCTTGGATGTTAGAGCTTTATACTCCTCTGGATAGGCTACCTTTTGACAAACGCAGATAATAAGATCACGAACTGCAATGATTTCCGAGCTAGAAACTAAAATGGAATTTTTGTAAAATGCCGAACGGAACCTCGGATGAGTTCTTTGGAAAAATCTGTAGACATATGCCATTACACGCATTGCCTTGGAGAAGGAAGAGAACCTTTCAAGTAAATCTTCAAAATCTGTAAAGTAAGAGAAATGTGCTCGAAGGGATTTTACTTCAAGCTCAGTATTTGGAACATTGGACCAATTATATATAGGCCATTTATTTGGTGGTTCACTAAGCCAATGTGGCCCGAACCACCATAGATTATTATTGACTAGATCCTTTGGACATAGGCCACGGCTTGCTAAATCTGACGGGTTTGCCTCTGACTTCACATGGTTCCATCGTGAAACATCTAAAATCTGCGTAATTTTGGCCACTCGATTCGCCACGAACGTCAACCAATTACATGGTGGCTTGCTGAGCCACGAAAGCACAATTGTCGAATCAGTCCAACCAAAAATTTTATATCCTTTGACGTCTAATCTGGGCAAAAGACTCTCAACCATTTCGGCCAAAAGAACTGCTCCACACAGTTCCAGCCGTGGAATAGATAGGGTCTTGATCGGCGCCACCTTAGTCTTAGATAATATTAAATGAGTACGTACAGAATTTACAGTGGAAATTCGGATATAGAGTGTTGCTGCGTATGCCTTTTCAGAGGCATCGCAAAATCCATGGAATTGGATATCTGCATCAGGAGTAAAGTCAATCCATCGTGGGATACGTATGGAGTTTATTGCAGGATAAGTGGCTTCAAAGGATTTCCACTGGTCTAGAGTTTCGGGTAAAAGTTGATCATCCCAACCTGTACCGTCTCTCCATATTTTTTGCATCAATATTTTCGCTAAAATAATGCAAGGAGCTAGCCAGCCGGCGGGATCAAAAAGTTTGGCAATTCGAGAAAGGACTTCCCTCTTAGTGTATTTTGACAGGCATTGAAAATGGCTTGCGACAAAGTAGAATTCGTCGGTGCAAGCATTCCATCGGATGCCTAAAGTTTTTGCTGAGCTATTGTCTTCAAATCTTAAAAAGTCTTCATGCAGGAGGTGAGTAAGTGGGATATCTTTTAGTATGTCTTTCGAATTAGAGGTCCATTTTCTTAGTGAAAACCCCGCTGATTGTAGTGCTAGGACTAGTTCATTTTTAGCCTTAATAGAGTCGAGTTCAGTATGAGCACCAGCCAAAACATCATCAACGTACATATAATTGCGAATTATAGAACTAGCCGCGGGATAGATTTCTTGTATGTCATCTGCAAGTTGTAGCAAAGTGCGAATGGCTAAATATGGAGCACAGTTTACTCCAAAAGTAACCGTTTTTAATTCATAATCCCCCAAAGGGGAACCAGGATCATCTCGGAATAGAATTCTCTGGTACGGGGTATGGCTAGGTTCTACTAAAATCTGCCTATACATTTTCTGAATATCTGCATTGAATACAAAGCGGAAAAAACGCCATTTTAGAATGACCAACACTAAATCGTTTTGTAAAACTGGACCCGTATGCAATAAAGAATTTAAGCTTAAGCCATTTGTAGAAGGAGAAGAAGCATTAAACACCACCCGGACTTTAGTGGTAACACTATCAGGCTTTATGACGGCATGATGTGGTAAATAGTAGAATTCCGGTTTTTTGCACTGACTAGGTGGAGGTTGAACTTTTACCATATGACCAAGATCTTCATATTCTTGAACGACTTTGTCATAGTCAAGTTTAAAGTGAGGATTTCGTATCAGTCTAGACTCATTACGAAAGAATTGTGCCATTGCACTGGATCTAGAATTTCCTACACTCACAGAGTCGGGACAACCTTCCTTAAAAGGCAGCGATACTACATAGCGACCGTTGGAGTTTCTTCTTGTGGTACGAGCATATAGCTGTTCACAAGCCTGATCAGATGAAGATAAAAAGTTCTTCTTCGGAAGATTCTCCACCTCCCAAAAGCGTGAAATTTCTTTATCTAAAGAAATTTCACAAAAATATGAAATTACATTTCGGACTGGAGGGGAGCTACGAGAAACAGGACCAGTGAGAATCCACCCAAATATGGTCTCCTGTGCAATTAATGAATTACAAACTTTTTGTCTAACACCTGAACATATGATGGAAGGAAAAATATCTCCCCCTATTAATAAATCTATCTTTGAGCTACAATGAAAATTAGGGTCGGCAAGGCGAACATCAGGCAAACTAGCGAATAAATCCGAAGGAATCGTATGAGACGGAAGATTAGTAGAGAGATGTGGAACTACAAGAGCGGTTGTTAAAATTGAAACGCTGTCATTTAATTCAGTACCCAGATTGAATGAACATTGACGCTGTACCTTAGCAGAAACAGAATTATTCAATCCAGATATTTGAGCATTTGTTCGTTCGAATGGAAGTTTAAGTAAATGGAATAAACGCTCGGAAATGAAAGTACCTTCGGATCCCGAATCAATCAATGCTCGTGCTCGATATTTCACGCCTTTATTGATAATATTTACAATAGCCGTTCCTAAAAGAATGTCCTTAGAGTGTGTTGCGAAGCACGATTGAATTACTGCAGAACTTGATGAATTAGTGGACTGTTGATTATTGAAATTGGATCTAGAAAAGGGGGTTGAATTTGGATTAAGACCCACACCTTTGCTTGTGCTAGGACTTGGATCAGAATTGCTAAAGCTCATATTTTCCTTATGAAGTAGTGTATTATGTCTTTTGTTGCACCTGAAACAATTATGTTTGCTATTGCAGTTTTTAACATTGTGGGTTTTTGAAAAACAGTTCAAGCACAAACCCTCCTTTTTTATCTCGTTAAGTTTCTGATTGTAATCCATTTTTAGAAATTTTGGGCATTTTCGTATCGTATGATTTTCCTTGGGGCATAACTGGCACTTTGGATTAGAAACATTGACTTGGAAGCTATTAAGCTTTTTGCTAGAATTTGAGCCGTTTCTTGACTTAGAACTATTTTCCTTTGAACAAACTGAGCTGCGAATTTCGGACACGGATTCTAAAGTACTATACCGATTGGTTAAAAATTTATCTAATTCAGACCATTTTGGAATAGATGTTTTATCTTTTAGTTCCTGTTCCCACAATGTCAATGTAATTTCAGGAAGGTGGTTTGTACAAATGAAAACAAAAATTGGATCCCAGCTCTGGACGTCAATATCATACAGCTTCAAAGCAGATATGCAGGCATTTATATCTCTTTGAAGTTGTTTCAGCGCGTTGCCCTTTTCAAAGGTAATGGACGGAAGATTGAAAAGTGTTTTTAATTGGTTATTGACTAGGACTCTCCGATTTTCGAACCTTGAACATAGCTCTCTCCATGCTAAATCGAAACCTTGATTTGTTAGTGGGCTTTTCTTTACAATTTCTCTTGCCTCACCCTTTGTCTTTTGTGTTAAGTAAAACAATTTTTCTACATTACTGGCTTTAGTATTAGCCACAACTGCTGTGAACACGTCACGAAATGTTGGCCACGACGCATAATCACCTTGAAACGGTTCGATTTCAATCGGAGGCAAGTGCAGGCTACGGATGTCGGAGACATTTGGATTTATTAGGTTGTTGGTAGCAGCAGCCGATGATGTAGTAGGGGGCTGTGAAGTGATTTTGATACTTTCGGACATCTGCGATAATTTTGCCAAACAGTTACAATAAATTGTATATGTAAGCTTGTACTTAGCTTTATGTGCCTCTACATCACTCTTAACCGTTTTCCTGCTACCAGACTTGTCGGCTTCACTTATAACTTCCTCATAAGCGTTTTTCACACGAGCCCATTCTGACTTCAACTCACTTTGATGGACCTCAAGAGCGTGTACCGTGGACAATGGCAATTGCTTATTATTGATATCGGCCTCGAACTCGACAAAATTGTCAGCCAAACGAATAAACAGTTCTAAGGACATATTGGGAACTGAAACTAGTCCACTCAACTTATAATTAATACAAAATTTGTCTAGAAACGCGACAAATAAAGATTTAAGAAAAAATTAAATGAAAATCTGATTGGATACAGAAATTAATGAACACCGCCGTACATTAAAATCTATGTATATATATGTGTATATACATATATGTATCAATATATAGATGTAGTTTATTGATAACAGTGGAGAAATATATACAATTTTATAAAATTGAATATCCCTTATAATTGTGGAACAAAATCTAATACACGAGTGATTATAAACATTTCCTTTTCAAACCGAATACTTATCAACGATAAATTATGAATGATTGAAAAAAAAATTTTTTTGTTTTGAACAAATAATGATTACATTTACTTATAGCACTGTGAGTAATCAGCTGTTGAAATTCTGGAAAAGGTTATTGAGCTTTATGTTATTGGAAATTATATGAAACAATAGGTGACTTCCTTCACCGTATAAGTTTTTGAAATTATTTGAAGGATAAGACAGGTTTATTGGTTTAAACCTATTTTTCCATGGAATATGAATATGGAAATAAGTAACTACGTAATCCTTGTCGAAAAATTATTTTGTTGCCCTTTTTTTGTGGAGCTGTATATCCGTATGTATAATAAATTATGTATATTGTCACGATGGTGATTTACAAGACAATGAGCGAAATATGTTCTATTTAATTATATATATATATTCAAGTTTATTTAGCTTATTAGTTTTTATTGATTAAAACCAAGGAATATAATTCTTGTAACAAAAAATATTTTCACAAACATTTATATCGAACATGCCTTTTATCTACCTTTCATACACATTACATAGTCACTTGTCTCTCATTGGAATATTCAAAATTAATATTTTATACTGTATTGTAATCTACATACATATGTACATAGATATGAACATGCATACATTGGATCGTAATTACCATCAAACCTCTATTTACAATGTAATGAGAGTTACTAAATATGAAGAGCAAAATGCACGAGCACCTTGAAGGAGAAATTGTATAAAACTTATTTCTTGTATAACTTTATACTCTATTCAATTATCGTAAACATCTGCGAACGGTGGTTCCAGCAACAAAAAAGTTTACAGAAAGGGGAAAAAAGGAGGGGAAATAATTTATACGTTCCTTATTTTCAGATGATCATTATTAAAAGCGGGGAAATATTCCAACGCTATGTAAATAATTATCGAATATGAGGGGAACAGTTTTCTCGTTTAATGAAATCAATAAGGAAAGAATATATGAAATAAAAAGCACGAAAAGAACGAACGATACCCTATACCACGCAAGTGCCGAAACGCACTTGATAACTAATATATATTGTGTGTATTTTCGGACAACTTAATACATTTTTACTATTACTCACTGTTAATAATTTGTTTGTTCCAGTAAATTCCAGTAAATTCTTATGTACCTTTAAGAAAGTATTTTCTTATGTACCTATGACCTTCTCAGGGGTGTCCTTTTATTTTCGGCTTTCCCTTTAGGATTTTTCAATATTTTCTTTGGAATATCACTATGTATGTATGTACGTGTATAATAGATGTATATATATATACATATGTATATATGTATATATGTATATATGTATATATATGTACATGTATATTGACATAAGTATGTATTTTCACTTTTATAATTTTGTATTTTTGTTTTTTAATCTTTTTTTTTATTTCGAATGTCCAAACATATGTATATGGAAGAACTCTTTCTTTTTGAACTATTTTGGTTTTCTTTTAGGATTCTACCACGGTGTAGAGAAAACCCATAAAATTAAACTGACGTAGTCTTTTTGAAATGCACTCACTTACTAAGGCTGAACAATGCAAAAATAAAAAACGTACCTTGTTAGTGAGTTCAGAATATGAGATAATTGTATGTATAAGCGTATGTATATTTTGAAAGGGTAATCGCAGAGAAATCTCAGAGAACAATTTTGTGTTCCTCCTTCCAATCCGGTTCGATGGGACCAAATGTTTCTTTGTAGAATGGGATGACGGAATCGCTGATGGGAAAGATGGAATTATCAATATCGTTGACTGAGCCAAAGGAAGAATCTTAATATGGTTTATTATTCGCTCAGAAATTTGCGATTAACCCAGTAGAAAATTCCCATGAAATAAAACAAAATTATGTTAGGTTTTATATGGACACAATATAATTTATTTCATGTAATGGACAATTACCTCTTCGTCTATTGGTGGATTAAACCGAAGTGAACAAAGTTTAGTATATCCAAAAAAAAAGGGAAGTAGTATTTAGCACCGTTTCTTTTAGGCATTATTAAGAACTGAGATAGATAGTTATGCAAATAAAAAACCTACATAACTATCGCATCAATTTTATAACACGTAGCTTTTGTATTGTTATTATTTTGAAGCACGGGATTAAAGGGACATGTTTGTTAAGGCATGTTGGCCTTAACAACTACACTAAAAACATTTTCTTTTGAAGCAATATTTTTCACAACACTGAGATATTATTTTTTTTTGTTTACTTAAAAAATGCAGTCGAATTGAGAACTTCCTTTCCTTTGAGTTTCACTAAATACATTTTTTTATGCAATATCCTGGAAACCATATTGTGTTACTTTTATGAAAGAGTTTTTTTTAAAAAGCTACATTTGAACTGAACACCTCCTTTTCCTGAAAGCCTATTAAAAACAGGTACTTTCAAAGTTATATTTCTTAGAACACTCTGAAATACTATTGTGTTTTGTTTACTTAAAAAACTTCAGTTGACTTGAGAACCTCCTTTCCTTTGAGTTTCACTAACATCATATATTTTCTAAACATTAAACTGTTTAATGTTTTAACGCAAGAATTGCTTATAAATTTAAGCTTAACAGAGAACCTCATTGTTTTTGAAATCTGTTTAAAACTTGTATTTTTCCAAGCAGTATCCTGAACATCAGTCTTTGTTATTTTTACGCAAAAAATATTTTAAAATGCTGGAATTAAAGTCGTAATTATTTTGCCTTTGAAGCCCGCTAAAAAACAAGTTTTTTCTATGCAATATCTCTAAGTTACATTTCAGTGTGATATTTTTCCAAAAGGGTGATTGAACATTGCTGAGTTATACTTTTATGCAAGAGCTACTAAAAACTGCAATTGAATTGAGAACGCCCTTTCCTTTAAAGTCCAGTAAAAACATTTTTTAAACAATATCCTAAACTTCACTTTGTGATATTTTTACGGAAGAGTTGCTCTCAAAAAAACAGGTAGTTAAACTTGTAGCCTCTTTTTCTTTGAAGCATACTAAAAATATTTATTTTATAAACAATATGTTATTCATCATATTGTGATACTTTTACGGAAGAGTTGTTTTAAAAACTCTTCATTTGAACTGAACACCTCCTTTTCTTTGAGGCTCACTAGAAACACGTTCAACCTTAGCAATATGCTACACATGACTTTGTGAAAAAACTACAATTGAACTGAGAAACACCTTCCATTTAAAGTTTGCAAAAAAACATGTATTTCCTAAGCAATATCCTGCACATCATTGTTTGTTTTTTTACGCAAGATTTGCTAACAAATTGAAACTTAATCGGGGTCCTCCTTTTCTTTGAAATCTGCTTGAAACTTGTATTTTCCAAGCAATATCCTGCACATCAGTCTCTGATATTTTTACGCAAGAGTTACTTTAAAATACTGCAATTAAACTCAGAACCGCTTTTCCTTTTATGCCCGCTAAAAAATAAGTTTTTTTTATGCAATATATCGTAGTTATATTTCAGAGTGATATTTTTCCACAAGAGTAATTCAACATCACTTTATTTTACTTTTATGCAAGAGCTAGTAAAAACTGCAATTGAATTGAGAACGCCCTTTACTTTAAAGTTTAGTAAAAACATTTTTTTTAAACAATATCCTGAACATCATTTTGTGATATTTTTACGGAAGAGTTGTTTTAAAAAATCTTCAATTGAACTGGTAACCTCCTTTCCTTTGAAGCCTGCTAGAAACAGGTTCTACCTTAGCAATAAACTACACATCACTTTGTAATATTTTTACGGAAGAATTACTTTAGAAAAAAACTACAATTGAACTGAGAACCTCCTTTCATTTGAAATCCGCTCAAAACATGTATTTTCCAAGCAATATCGTAGACATGATGATGTGTAACTTTTACGGAAGAGTTACTTTAAAAAGCTACATTTGAACTGGACACCTCCTTTTTTTTGAAGAACACTAAAAATATGTACTTTCAAAGCAATATTTTTCACTATAGTCTGAGATATTCTTGTTGTTTGCTTATTAAAAAAAATAGTGTAGAATTGGAAACCTCCTTTCCTTTGATGGATATTTTTACGGAAGAGTTACTTTAGAAAAAAACTACAATTGTTTGAAATCCACCAAAAACATGTATTTTCTAAGCAATATCATGAGCATCACTTTGTTGATAATATAGAAACTAAAAAAAAAGTAAACAAAACTAGTATATCCTTTAAGAGCAAAGAATGAAGTACCTCCTTTTTCTCTTAAAGAAGTAATAAAGCAAACGCGCAAGTGTTATAAGCGCTGGTAGGTTTTTGTTTTTTTTTTGCTATTTTGTTATTTCAAAGTCATCATTGCTGAAAGTAAAGCAAGTATAAAATAAGCACAAACAGCAAAAAAAATTTAACAGAAAAATAAAAACTCCAGAACGCTTAAATTTAATTGCAGTGAAATATTAAATTAAAGCTTAGCGAAACAAAAGCTATTTGATTCAATTCACAAACGCACAAGCAACTTCAATTATTTATTTCTTCTTTGTATAAAAAAATAGTTTATCAGAGGCAATCTGCAACATATTGGTTGCACAAATTTCAGAAACTCACCTGACTTTAGTGGTCTAGGGCGTACAAATCTGAAACAAATAACATAAACATTTAGTGGTTGGTTGTGTGACTTATACTATTGTAAAAGTTCTTGAAAAGATATCAAAAATTCTTGCTTTAATTTAATTTTACTGGATTTTTTTTGGCAGAGCATGAAAAATAATTACTTTATTTTTTTTTCAATTGTCAACAAGCAAAATATAATCAAATTTATTGTTGGAAAAGTATTTTAGTTAAGTTTTCAACAGTACATGGTGTAAGGTGGATCATGAATCATACTTGATACTTGTTTTTTACTGACATTTCAGATATAAGTATTAGTGTTGTTGCTTATGTGTCGTGCTTTCTCTCCCTAGCAATTTAATGTCAGCATAAAAATAAGAGTTTTTAAAGTACAAAAATTAAAAGAAACTTCCCCCAACATAAATCGCCATATACTATTTTACTACAAAACAAACGTGTAACGTTATGTTGCATATATCCTAACTAAAGATAAGTGGTATTTCTACAAAGCTACTCCTGCGTTCATCTTCTAAATGCCTTTCGTTATATCCATATAGGTATGAGGTTTAGAAGTTTAGGAGAACCAGTGAAGTATAAACAGTGAAGAACTTACAATCAAGCTCGCGAATTGAAAAAAAGAAGAGAAGTTTCTTAGTAGACTTGGTTGCTGAGTTAATTTTTTTTTCTAGCTGCCTGCGATTAAATTAATGTATTGTTTTTGTTCATGTGCAAAAACAATAAAAACTTCAAACTGAGCAATCGTTCTCATAGCTTTTATGCTTTTATTTTACTCACTTCAAAGAACAAAACAAAACAAAATCAAACATTTCGTTTTGTATATGTTCGCACTCTGGTTTTAAGCACAAATTCAATTTTAGAATTCTACGATGGCGGGGAACAAAGTTATCAGGGTGGTAAAACACGACGAATGGCTTCCTGTAACACTGCGTGCACTAGCCGGGACTTGGCCTGAAATGTATAAGGTTAAATTAAATGTATTGTGCTGAAAAAAATATTAAAAATATTGTTAGCAAAATATTAGATGCAATTAAAAATGAATTCTAATCTTTAAAATATACAATAAACATATTTGCTTAATTCACAACAATTTTTATCGTGTATCTGTGTATCAAATACACATTTTGTTTTTTAATTGTGAACACCGTCTGTGTAGTGCATTAATGTATTTTGTATTTTTAACGAAAAAGAAGAATAAGCTACATACAAAATCTCTCAGCGAGCCTCTCTTTGAATACAACATTTTAAAAACATATAAAATAAAAATGTAATAGTGTATTTAAATTTTATATGAAAATTTCATACAACAAATGTTACACTCTTGTATTTAATATAATAATACAATCGATACAGAGATACAAGAGGTTTTTTGAATTAAGCAATTGAAAATTTAACGAATTATGTATATAATTTCCTGCACAAAATCTAATTAATGTGAAAACTCAAATCTTTAATAAATTAAAGCCTAAATTTTATATTTTGTTTACAGTCAATATTAAGTTACCAGTTAGTTAATTTATTGCAATCCATTAAGTTCTACTAAAAATATTTTACTGCTGGTCTTATTTTAAAATAACTCCCAATGCTTAACACAACCAATTATTCGAATCATATGAAAGCAATTAAGCAATTTGATACTTAATAAAAATACAATATAATAAAAAAAATATTTAATGGAAATAGGCTTTGTTGGTCTTCTTAACAATTTTAGCATCAATATCAAAATTCATTTAAATTCAAACTCTTTCACAATTTCAATTCATAAATATTTAACACACACAAATTCTTCACTATTATCACATACATAATATTGTCGGTTTGCATTTGTCTTCATCTTATTATCATCATTCCTGAGATTGCAAGAAATCATATAATGAAGAAACCTTGTTTTCAAATAATTATTTTATTTCCAGTCTTGTTAAAAATTCAAATGTAATTAATTTGATTTATGTTTATTTTAACATAGAACACAAGTTTAGAGCTTCGTTTTGTGTTTTAGAATTTATTTAATAACAATGGAAATTTTGTTAAACTATAAAGTTATAATGTTGATGAAGATTTTCACATAAAGTCAATTAGATATTTGAGAATTTCATTGAAAGGATGCTTTTAACAAGTTTCCTTGTAATTGTTATAAATAGAATTATTATATTTGATTTAGCATTAGTTGCCAGCTGACAACTACACATAAAGAGAACAACATATAATAAAGCTTTTATAGCTATTTATGAAAAATCTTTTTATAACATTTAAGATATTTAATATTCGACATATTGTCATAATTATATTTCAATTTGGAATTTATGTGCTGGTGGTACAGCATTGTCTATATGCATTTTATTGTTGCTGTGACAAAATGTCAATAGTCACAAACTTTTTATCTAATGCATAGACTTTTAAAAACTATTTGAGAGTTCACAAATAATAATATTTTTGATAATCACAAAAGACAAATAAGCGTAGTAGGCTCAAGCTACGGTCACACTTATCAAACATTTGCCCAAAAAAGCGTAACCAAGAAACACTAATGAAAAAAGTTTTGATCCAAACACTTTTTTATCAAACCAAATAGTTCCGAACACAACTAATAGTCAATGTCACAGAATACAACATTATTTTCTACTTACTAACTTGACAAACTTTTGTCTGAATTACAAAATGTTTCATTAGAATTTAGGGGTTACGCTTTTTTGGGCAAATGTTTGACAAGTGTGACCGTAGCCTTAGAAACTTGTACAAAAACCAGCAAAGAATTTATGTCCGATATGAATCCATTCTATTTTTCTACACATTTATACAATTATAAATCCATTGGATAACAATAAAAGTATTTATAAGGCGAAATGAAAAATAAAATCTAAAATTTAACATTTAACATTAAAAATGTGTTGTTGAAGTCTACTGATGATTTGTTACAGCAACAATGAAATGCATATAGACAACGCTGAACAAACTGCAAATAAGTTTCAAATTAAAATATTTTTATAACTATGAATCATGTCCGTTTTTCTATTTTGGAATTATTATTGAATTATTTAGTAGATAGACACACTCAAATTATTGAAGCAATTGAAACCTTAGCTCGCTTTCCAAGAGTCATTATATAACAACACCATTTTTTTAATATGCATTAGTGTCTCTTGTTATCGATTGTTGTATGAAAGTTCAAGTGATGAAGGCATAGTCACTGGTCACTGAATTATAGCAAACCCGGCAGATAATAATCCTGATGTAACATCAGAGCACCCAGTCGGTATTGTGTAGCAGAGTCATCAGTGGAGTAAAATAACTAATAAAGTGGCTACTTAACACAGCCTCGAAAAAAAATTAATACGGCTCATTGACACCAGAGGCGCTGCAACGTGCAAAAATTTAAGTTGTAAAAAAATGAAGCTTTCCTCTATATCTTCCCTCACCAGCTGTCTTCTCTCTTACTTTCCCTTTCCTAAAAAAAAACTCAATAGTCTAGAGAGAATATTTGCTTATTTTTTTATTAACAATGTCTATATAAATTTCGGTGCTGCTTATGGAACTCATCAGTAGACTTTTATACAAAAAATTTTTCAATTAAACTATAAAACTTCGTATGCTTATCTTAAGACTTTTAAAATATTATTGAAAACAGCCAGTTTATGAATACGACACTTAAGCTTCTGCATTATATTTAAATAATTAAATATCTAATTAATTATATTTGAACTTTAAACAAAACTGGAAATAAACTTATTATGTGAAAATAATATTTATTTATTATGGTATTGCTTGCAATCTCAGAAATTATTAATTAGATGAATACAAGTAAATACAGACAAACAAATATATGTATGAAAGCATAGGTAATACTGTACATAACAATGCTGAATGTAAGTAAAATTCCAAAAAATTTTAAGCTTTGAAAAAAATTTTATTTTCTCTAAACAACAGCAATTCTAGTAACCTTTTAACTTGAAAATATCCCTAAAAATGCTTTACATTATTAACAAATATTAAAAAATATAGTTTACTTAACTTTTATTTCAGAAAATATTAAACATTTCGCTTTAGTGCACCTTTTTCCTTGAACATTTTCTTAGTCACCATTATTAATTCCAGCTTAATACTAAAAGCTTTTAAAATTGAATTAAGCTCTAAAATGAACATTTATTTAAAAAAAAAATTGCACTCATTCAAAACAAAAATTTTAATTAATGGACTTGCATTTGTACAAGATTTGCTGCACTTACGCAAAAATTATACTTCCAGTTATTAATTTTCAAATATGTACATTTGAAAACATTAAACGTAAAACGTAAACTTATAAAATATATTTCTTATTTTTTCTGTTAAATATTTTCACTTTATAAATTACATCAAGAAGTTTAAGAGTTTTCATTTCTTTTTTTCTTCTCATTTATATGAATGTTATTTAAATGCAATTTTCATGTTAAACATTTGTTTTTATATAAAGCACTTACATGATTTGTTGTTGAAAACATTTTAACCTGATGTTCTTCTCTGTGCATTCGAATGTGTAGTTCAAGGTTGTAAGCAGCTTGTTTTAAATTAAACATAAATTTGTTTTCCCCTTTAATAAAGTCATTTTAAGTTTTTTTGCCAACGTATTAATGCAAAGTGAAGTATAGGAAATTGTGTAAATGTAAATAGTTAAAACTAAAGCACGATATTGACACAAACAAAAATGTCATAATAAAGTTTACGAGATTAAAGTTAATTTAAAATGCATCAGCAACGATTTTACTTCATATGTTTTTCATGTTAATTCATCGTGATTTACAATTTTATCTGTAAAGAAAATTTTTTTTTTAAAATAACCATATTTCATGTTGATTTAACATTCTAATACATTTAAATCAAAATGAAGAGTTATTTTGGGTCAAAGTTGTTTCACCTTGAATCAACATGAATTTAATTAAATATAGTCATTTTATTTTTTTTAATTATTTAACTAAACTGATTGTGTTTATTGGCGTGGGCATCAGGAAAAAGAAAATTAGAGCAAACAAGTCATATAAGTAAAAGCTTTCAAATAAGTGTTAACAAAAAAATTTCTTTAGCTTTTTTGAACTGTAAGTTTAAGACTATTCTTAATTTCCAAAAGTCCCCTAAGATTCCGCTTATTAGTTTCAACTAAATAAGAGATTACGACGTTAGTCATAAATGTCATATTGTCATTAATGTTTAAATTATTTAAATATATTTTTTTTTGGTTTTCTTTTTTTTTAAACAAACATTTTAAAAGATTATGACACTATTACCTTTAAGAATTCTTTATAAAAATATATTAAATATGACCAATATTTAATATATTCTTCTTATAAGTTCGAAAAATTTCAATGTGATTTCGATTCGAATTATAAATTGATTGGTATAAATTAAATATTATTCATTTCCATAAAAGTCTTGCTTGGAAAAGTCAACTGTTTATTTATTATTATTATTTTGCTAACATGCAGCATATCTTTTTGTAATTTTTAAAAGCTTGGGTTTTCGACTACTCAATTAACTGCGTATAAAGATACATGTATGTAAATGCATAGAGAAATTACATTGAGTAAGTGTTATATCCTGTTTGCTTGAAAAAAATAACAACAACAAAGTGGAGTAAATTAAATAAATATTTTTTTTTTTCATCAAGTAATCTACTTGAAATTTAATCTTTTTTATCACACACAACTGCAGAATAATTGCAGTCCTTCCTTCACTTCTCACAAACTGAAGCAACTACTGACACGGAACTCATTCAAACACAAACAACCCTGGCAAAAGTGGTCAACCGTTCATATGCACTTACAACAAATAAAACAAATAAAAGTTCACCATGCAACTCAACTAAATTTATTTTCATAAGAATTGAAATTAAATTTTAAGTATTTATGACCAAAAAAAAAATATACAAATATGAACAGAAAGAAAGAAGATTCAAAGGATTAAGACTGGAGATGGAAAAGTGAGTAACAAAATGATAGAAGAAATAAATTTCACAAAAAGCTTATTTTTAAAAAGAATCACAAAAAAATTTTTGAAAAATTGCCCTGTAGTCTCAGGATCGATAGGCAAATGCTTAGAATACATGAAAACATGAGCATTAACATTAACATTTTATTACTTGTTTGCGGTGCATAGTGGTTGCCAAAGAGAAAATGGTAACAGTGATCTGAATGCAAAGAAAAAATATAAAAAATAATTATAAAGGAATTTAAGGTTTCACGTACGTTGTTATAACAACTGAGGTAAAATATGTTAATAAATAAACAAACTTGGTTTAATTTATCTCACACTATTTAACAGATTTTAAATATTATGAAATATGTATTAAAAAAGAGAAGAACTTTATTAAAGGGTGTTTTTTACAGAGTTATAGAATTTTGAAGTGGAATAAAAGAAAGTTGAATCTTTAAAAAAAACATGACATGAAACTTACTTTATTCGAAAGATAATCTTATGGCATTATAACTTAAATATGATTTCTGCCACGGCTGGCTCGGACGTAGTCTAATCTGGAGGTGCAATTTTCGATGAATTTTTCTAACATTTATGATCGTATATTGGCCATAACGGGGTGAATGTTGTCGTCCAAGTGGACAATCGTTTCGGGAGTAGAGTAGTGACTTCACACTTCCCCAAAGTTGAAATGCCAAACCAAACAACAAAATCACTGTCGTTTAAAGTAGCGTTGCCAACTTAAAATGTTATACCTCTATAAAAAACACCAATTACGTCCAAAAATAATCAAATAAATAAATAGTATAGTGGCATTAAATCACACAATCATTGAAGCTAATTCACAAGTTCCAAACAGCAAACTATGCGGTTACAAAACGTTTCATTCAATAAATCAATTGTAACACGAGATGTATGACATTTTGCGCCGTCTTGTTGAAACCACAGCTCAACTGATGATCACAAAAGTCTGTATGGCTTCAAAGCGGCGAATATACTTATTCGGGCCTTCTCTAGGCTACAGCAGTAATAACTTTTTTAGAATGTACTGTACCACATCTCTGTGGATGCGTTTTATCATTTAGAGTAAACGGGATGTGAAAATGTGCCGTAGTTAATCGAATTAATTGCTCTCATGATTATATTGACCGCAAAATGGACGTAGAACGATGATTTACAAAATAAATTTCCACAATTTGGAAGCGTGTTTCAGGCATCAGTCTATTCATGTTGAAATGCCAAACCAAATTAAACATAAATCACTTGACAACTGACAAAATTGCCGCCAGTTAAAAATTATTTATTGCCAACTTAAAGTTCTATACCTCTATAAAAAAACACCCTTTACAAGCACTTCCCTTACACTGAGCGATAGAGCAACTTTCATTTCACCTTATCACTGTCTGAACTTTCAGAACTGATACATTTTTTTGTAATGCAAGAATTTGTTAAGCTGTTTCCATCTCTATATAATTTCTATAAAATAAATATATAATAAATCATTTAAAAAACATGAAAAGTAAACCGAAATTCTTTGTTGCAAAAAATTAGTTTAAATAAAAACAAAATCAAATTTTTCCGTTCAATCACAAAATATTTTTAAAGAAAACAACCTCATTTCCTTTATAAATAAAATTTCCTTTGCCCACATACTTAAGCCGCAGCCTGTCAAAAGAGCTCTCCTACACTCTCACTCTCAGATAAAAAAAGAGTAGCCTATTCAAAAGAATGTTACATTGCTGGAGTGCATTTAGCTTAAGGAGAAACAGAATAAATAATCAAAACGCTTTTTTTTTTGTAAAAAAGAAAGTAGATGAACAGTCGTTAAGCAGCTCTGGGTCGGGGAACATCTCTCGCGTCATTGTAATTATTTCTTAAGTGCGGTCAGGCTTGTGTGTGTTGTTTGGCCTTCGAGAGTTTTTCGTCTCGCTTGCACTGGTTGCGTGATCTGCCACGGAAAACCGTATAATCTTGCGGTTTTTTGTGGAATTTCTTTAAAAACCACGTTACCTACTTCCTATGTCAAGGCATAGATTGTGTACAGTCAGTCACAAAACGTTTTAAAATACTGTTAATACCATCTTGGGCATATGGTCTACGTTACTCCGCCCATATTTGTGCAACCCTATATTATGCAAATTTTACTTTGCATTAATATGTTTAATAAATAAATAAATCAAAGTAGATGAAAAAATGCAAAAGCACACACCATGTAAGCGGTTTTTGTGTTTCTGGTCTATGCCCGTTAGCAACTGTTTCTCTTTAACTAAAGTGAATTACAAAGCTTGGCTTAGCACAAAAAGGTGTTTTTAAAATATGAAATTTTGGTCTTGTTAAATTATCAGTTAACTCTCTTTATCTCTTAAAAGTTTCAAAATTAAAATTACAATTTTGCAAATTAATTTCTTTAAATAACGTTTTATTTTTTTTTTGCATCCTTACAATATTTTGTTCATATTAATCTTTGTGCTGCTGATGGTTAAAGTATGACATCAATTACATGAACATTTATGATTTAAATTTTTTGAAATATTGTAATTGCTGCTGTTGCTACTCCTTTGCAATATCGTAACTCATTTATCACTGTCAAAAGATTCCATGTCGTAAAATATATATTTACATTTACATACAAACACATACACACCTTTACGCTTATATACAAATATGACTTAATGTAGATGAAAAACTGTCGACAAAAAGTAAGTCATATAAGTAAGTAAAATATGTTTTTGGTAAGACAAAAATAAAATAAATAATAAAGTAGAGAGTTAAAAAAGTGAATGCATGTGTTATGAAAGGCATTTGTTTTTTTTTTCAACAACTGATTTCTTAACAAGGACATTTTCAAAAGAAAAGTAAGAACTTAATTATGCCTGGATGGGCAAAAGCAAGAAAGTAACTTAAAATGCCAAAAGAGACTGAAGACAAATTAGGGATTACAAGAGTATGCAAATTCATGAATGTATTTTTTTTAACACAAGGAATTAACAAGAATTTTTTGTTAAGTAAAAAATAAGTGTTGGAAGTGAAATCAATTTTTTACTTAAATGTATATACTCGTACTTATGTTTTTGAATTTTCAATAAATATTTTTTAAATTGTGTTCTTTTGTGAGACGAATGCAAAGCTTCAATTAATTTCTTCAAAAATACACACAAAAATATAAATTTTTCTTCAAAAACAGCAACAAAATTTACTCCAATAATATCTTCAGCATCTTTTAAAAAAAAAAAATAACAATATGTTACGCATATGCACATGCGGAATGAATATTGGAGTAGTCTCAGTCATTAACTTCATCAATATAACATTGAACTATTAAGTAAAGATCGACTACCAATGTGTGTCTAATTGATTAGTTATAACCAGGGAAACCACAAATATGTTGTATTAATACTGGGACAAAAGATATTTATCCATTTCAGAACTTTTTATAAATTTTGGCATCGATTTTGTAGTGCATATTTTTGCATATCTTACCCTTTAAAACATATTTTTTTGCATACATCAGCCTTACACGCACATTTTTAACATATTTTCAAAATTTAAGAGCAAAATTAATCTACTTGGCGCAACAGTCCTTTTAAACGGACACCCCATTCCAAAAGAAAAATATGATATAACTTATTTTTTTTTTTAAACTTAATAAAATTTCATTTTCGAAATAAAAATTTAGGTATGAAAGAAAAAAATTTCCGGCGCTATATGGGTTAATATGCTTACAAGTTGGGGTTGGTCAAGATTTGCATTTTTATTTTTCGTCATCTGAATCTCTGTTCCAATGTTCCATGTAGTGTATAAATGTTTCTTATATATTACGCAGTTTTGCGAACGTTAGTTTCAATACAAATTCAATTTTACTATTTGTGACGAACTCTGCCCCGAGTAGACATTGAAGGAACATTGTCAATGTATAAAAGTTTATTTAGGTGAGACAGAAACGATTTTTATTTGAAATTCTAGGTCAATATTTCGTTAGTTATTGCAATAAAAATTATAAATAAAAACCATGTCTCATTTATCTACAATACAGTTCGTAAGCCTAAATTTTGATATCGTGATCTTTTGAAATTGAAGATAAATTCTTATGACAGCATCCAAAAAATATTAATGTGTTTTATTTTTTATTCAAAATTTCTATGGTAATTTAATATAATTTATAATTATATGTGAAAATATTTATCTATTCCTATCTGTCCTTTTTCTCAAAAAAATGTCCTTTTAGTATGCCAAAAAGTAAATTTTTCATAATTACTTTTGTGAAATAAAATCTGGCGGCACAAAAACACTGGCTGATGCCTTGGAATCAGTGTTCCCAGTTTAGGGGACTTGTCCCCAAACTGGGGATTTTTTTCGCGATTGCGGATTAAAATATCGTATTGGGGATGTAACCAAATTTGAAGGGATTTTCGGGGGATTTTTTGTATAACTGATGGTTAAACAAGAATGATTTTTGAACTAAGAAATATGCGTCTGGCAAGTCTTAAAATGTGTGTTACTAGTGTATGGTTTCTAATAAGGAAGGAGTTTCAAGGCAGATTAACGAATACTAAACGCTACCAAAACAAAAATACGCATCAAAATGCATCTGAAAGCACTTCTTAGAATAAAAACACACTTTAAAAATAATTAAATTTGTTGTGACAAATTTAATCCTTATGCTGAAATGCTAAAACATTTTAATACAAGTACTATGTACAACAAAGTTTCTGAGGCGATTGTATCAGAAGATTTCGATTCTGAAGTTTTTGAAAGTTTTTTATAAGTACAAATTAAATTAATATGAACGTAATTATACTCGTATCTATCGATAGAAATAAATTTTATTGAATAAAAATTTTTTATTTTTGCCATTATTTTTCAAATAAAATAAAAAAATAATAAAAAATTTAATTTTTTTAACAAAAGAAAAAATTTGTATAAATAAATATCAATTTGGGGATTTTTGGGGATGAGAAATCAAAAAGTGGGGATAAGCTCTAGAAAAAAAACTGGCAACACTACTTGACATCATAGTTTTATGGTTTTAAAATTTGTTTTTGTTTTGAATGTAAGTCTGCGACAAGCCGAAAGTTAGCGACATCGTGGGACAGTCCCTTAAACTTTTAACTTTCTCCTTTCTATTGCATATTTTTAAGCATAAAATTGCATTTCTATATTTTAATATACACCCTCTGCTCTGGCGCTTGTTATCGCACTAATATTGTAATTTTTTGAAAATAACAATAAAAAGCAGATTTTGCAATTAAATTTTACCACACAGAAATAGGAAACAGCATAGTATTCATTATTTTGTACATTCAGCATTTTTATTATTTAAAAAATATTTTTATATTCTCGTGCTATGTGCATGGTTTTATTGCACATCTACGGTCGTATGAATGCTTCCTATAGAGTGCGTTTTATAAATAAGAAAAAAGAAATAGTTCCAAAAATGCAAACTGCAATAACACTAAATGAATTTAAAATATTTTGCTTTGATACTTTCTGTATATAAAAGGTTTCAGATCCCTATTAAATAACAATTGAATATATATTACATAAATTTAAAAACACAACTGATATAAACATAAATATCATATTGTTTACTGTAATTATAGCACCCAAAAAAACTTTAAGATATTCTGTAAAGTTAACAAGTTCTATTTTTTCCAAAAGCACTAATTTGTTATGTATAAAAATTTATGTATTTATATTAATATCTTAAAGTATTTAATTCATTGGTATCTAGTATCTTTTCTAATTTATTTATAAGCAAACATCTTAAAATTTTTAAAATCTGCATACTACTTTTAGTCGATCCTTCCTTTCAGTATTTTTTTAATGCATTCGATTTAATTCTGGTCAATCTTTATTGTTAAAAATTGTGTTTTTCATTACTTTTATTTATTAAATTTATTCAAGACATTTATTTCTGCTTATACTATGTTAATTGTTATATATTGACCCATTATCGATAATCGTAAATATTTCCTTCCGTTACACAAAAAAGTGAGGGCAAACAAGCATTACAAATAAACAAAAGCTGCAGTGAAAAACAATAAAGAGTAGCAAAAGTAAAAAAGTAAAAAAAATTATTGCAAATACATTTAAAATTTAACTCTACACAGTATTCGAATATGGGACAAAGACAGAGAGAGCAACTGAAGATAAATATGGTAAATATGTTCTTAGACTACATTTTATTAAGTAAGAAAGCCATTTTTTCTTGAATTTTACTTCATCAAACTTGAGAAACTATCCCTTATATAAACACAAGTGAAATCACACTTAGTTCCAATTTTTGTATCCGTTCCAAAAAAAAAATCTTCGAGGTCCTTAAAATAAGATTTATTTTTTGGTTAATAGTTTCATTGTTGGTGCTAAATATCTTTCTACCGAGCCATTTCTTTAGGTTTGAAAATAGGTTCTAGGTGGGATGCCTATGACATCAAATATTTCACGCACTTTTACTCTTCGATCGACCAATACCATATCGTGGATTTTTCCGAAATTTTCTGGTGTACTGACTTCAATTCGCCGTCCAGAATGTTCAGTGTCATTTGGACTTGTGCGACTATAACGAAAGTCAGTAAACCGCTTTTTTCCATTGAAATCGATGGTGCAGAGTCTCCATAGTATTTATCAAGCATTTTCTTAGTTTGATTGATGGTTTTTTTCCACAAAATATAATATTTAATGAGCACTCGAAATTCACTTTCATCCATGTTTAGAAAAATACACGAAGTTGTATGCTTTAAACAGCTGTTGAACGCAAAGCAAATGACTACACTTGCTCAAAATTTGACAATAGTATATTAACAGTTGGTATTTGATGGAAATAGTATTTTATTTCATATAACTGCGAGGGAAGTTCGTAAAGTCACGGACTTATTGATCCGCCCTTGCATCTTATTCTTACTTTTTCTGTAAAAAATTCAAAATAAAAATTGGCTGAAAGTAAATTCCTGTGACTGCTCTTCAGAAGTATTTCTGTTAAATAAGCAAGCTAGAATCTATACATTCAGCTCCAAAAAAGCCTTGACTTTTTTTGCTTTTATTATCATGTAAACTATACTTTGCTTTCCTTAGTTTTTAGTGCTTCCAAATTATATTTTTATTTTGCTAGGTTGAGATCTTTATATATTTCCATTAGAAATCAAACCCTCTTGGAACTGCTGGTTTATTTAAAATTGATTAAACTCTATTTAAAGAAATCGTGCACAAGTTTATTTAACATACATATGTAAGTAAAAAAATAGCAGGAAACGGATGTCATGTCAACACACAATAATTATTGTAAAAATCAACAATGAGATACATACATAAATGCAAATGTACATACGCACACGCTCATGCTTTAATAATAAGGCAAATATATAGTTATTTTTCCATAAAAAAATACATATATTAAAATAACACAATATAAAACAAAAGATTGTAAGGCATATTAAATAAACTGCATGAATACAAGCATATAATTAACGCATACACATGCACGCTGAGATAAAAAAACAACAAAGCCAGAGCAATTCAAGTGAAATTTACAAAAAGTTCAAGCGAAACATTTAAATTAAATGGTTTGCTGAGATTCGGAATAAATAATTTTAAATTTTATTGTTTTGCTTTACAAAAAAAAAATGGCCGGACGAAACAAAGCCGAAACGCAGAGCAACGCAGAATTTATAATTAAAAGTTAATATTGCGTTATGTTACTGCCGACAATCGTGGTGAGCGATAAATAAACTTTTAATGGAAAATTAAAAATTAAATGAAAACTACAAATATGTAAAGCGTTTCGTATGAATTTTATTATTGAAAAAGAAAACAACAACTTTCATTCATTCAACCTTTCATAAAAAAGTGTAAGAAACATAATATTAAATATATTGAATAACTTTTTTTACTCAAATATATACAAAAATAAATATATATATATATACATATATATAAAACTATTTCTCCAATCGACACTTTTAATTGAAAAGAAAAGGCAAAAATTACTCACAAATTTAATTGCTTCAATTCAACTATTAAATGTTTAATTTCATTGTTAGTTGAGCCTTTCATCAATTATTTATTCAAGCAAAAGTTTAATGGTCACCATTACAATTTTTTAATTGATTATTTGTATTTTTAAGCTATTGCATACCTATCCTGTCGCAGGCAAATTAGAAACCTAAGACTATTTTTATTTGAATCGCCCAGTGTATGTTAACCCCTAAAGTATGCTATTGATTTCATTGACATACAGTATTGCTAGAACAGATTTTTACGTGTAGGAAAACACAATGGTCGCATTCATAAGACGCAACAGTTGCGCAGCCGTTGAGTGTTTGTCTTAGAAACGCATAGTTGAGTATCTCCGCTCCACTCAACAGTTGAGTAATTTTCCATCATAAAATTTTTTCGCTACCTATAGTTAACACGTTGTGCTCAGCCTGAACAGCTGGTCAAATAGAGCTATTTCTTTTATATGCTTTGTTAGGTGGCAGCAACAAATAATTATTAAGTTTTAAATTACAAATGCGATGAAGTAACGAAATAAAGATATACAATTACATTATATACATCAAGCCGTTTCTAAGAAGTAGCTGTTGGGGCCAACAGTTGCCAGCAGTTTCACAACTGTTGAGCTCAACAGCTACGTCTTATGAATGCGCCCAATGTGGCGTACTTAAGAGCAATCGTGGTTGACAATAACTTATAAACACAAACAAACAATTTGTAGGTTTTTTATTTTAAAAAATAAATTTGCATAAGTTGGTAAAAAAATGCTAAGCTTTACTGCGGCAGTCCCCGAGTGCCACAGTTAATTTTTTTATTTATTACTTTTCAATCCGAGCATATTTTTTTCTGTCTGCCTTGCTCACGTATCTGTGTGTAACAGACACAGAAAAAAACAATTTAGAATCGTTATAAATAGGGATAATTTTAATTTTTTTACATTGATTTTGCTCCATGTGTGTTTCATGTTATTTCAACATGATTTATATTAATTGTCAAAAAAGAATTTCCTTTTGAAATAACTTTATTTCACGTTGAATTAACATTTACGTTCTTTTAAAATCAAAATGAAGAATAATGTTGAATCAAAGTTATTTCAAGTGAGATCAACGTGAATTTAATTAATGTAGTAATTATATTTTAATAATTATTTAACTTACGTGTGATTGACATAGACATCAGAAAAATTTTTGTATATAAATTAAATTGGCTTTTGCTGCCAAGATTTTAACTCGAAACTTATCGCGTGGTAGTCAACATGCTTACCCCTGCAGCCACAACAACTTTAATTATTCTTAAGATACACACTGCATATGTACCATCTTGAATTAAACTATAATTTAACATTATTTCAGTTGTCATTTAAGATACAATTTATTTGAAAAGTTTTAGTTTTAGTTTAAAAAAACAAAATGCTTTGACTGAAATAGTTTTAGTTTAAAAAAAATACAAAATACTTTGACTTGACTCCAGTATTTGAACCTGTGATACTCCGAATGCAAGACTAATACACTTTCTACCAGCCAGCAGCAATTTGTTGGCTGTTTACAAACATAAAAAAACAACAAAAATACAACAACAACAACCAACACAACTAAGGACAAAAGTGTATTGTAGCTATGAACAAAGCAAATAAATACCAACACACTCCAACAACATATTATTTAATGTAAATTTAATGAGATTTGAATGAATTTGAATTTGGCATGTTTATTTTACATTGGTATTTTTTTCTGTGTGTAAAAATGTCTGTAAAAAAAATAATATATAAATAAATATATAAAAATTTTATAAAAGAAAATACATATTTAATTAATTTCAATTTCAAGTTATTTAATATTCTTCAATGCCATTTCGATGTTAAAGTTCTCATTATTCAGAAATTCAATAATAGTTTATCAAAAGCTCTGGCTTATTTTCTAAAAAAAATTATATGTGAGTAAAACAAAATAAAATAAATAAATAAAATAATTAAAATTTCTGGGAATTTTTTTTCTAATATTTAAATTACTTTTAAATTTTCAGAAGGCAAATAATAGTTGTTAACAAGCAATCTGTACAAAGAACTCATGTTATTACAATTCACATACACATGTGAATAAAAACATACACATGCTTTTAAACAATTGCCTTTGCAGTATGAAGCAGATGCTGAAAGTAAATAAATTTATTTATTATTACTATTCTTTGTTTTAATATATTGCAGTACAAGTATATAAAATATAAATGTAAGTTTATCTTTTTTTCTTAAATAAATTTTAAAACAATTTAATATTAATTTTCACTACAACATGCCACAATACGCAGCAAGAGAACATAAAAATAAATAAATTAATTTTTATGGAAAATTTTTACATGTATTAATTTGTAAATTTCATTTTAATTTTACTAAGGATTTCGTACAATTCCTTGTAAAATATAAGTTTGAGTTGAAAAAGAATCATAGGATATGCTTTTGAAATTTCATATGGTAACAATCATACTGTGTATTTTTTATGTTGTAAATCTTGTAAAAATGTTGTGGTATGTGATTTTAAAAATGGAAATACACAGAGAAATTATAAAGATTTTTGATAACAGGATGAATTTTTTACTGTGTTGCTGGTAACGTAACGTCTACATGGATTTTGAGTTTATTTAAGAAAGTGCTCAATAGACTTCCAACAAAACCTTATTGAGAAAAGCTAAAAAAAACTCGAAAAATTAATAACTACTATACTTGTTGTGAAACATAAATTTTTTGATGTGTAATAACCAGGGAAACCAGAAATATGCTCCAAAAAAAGTGTTTTATGCGCATTCAATATGCACTAAAAACTTCCAAATATGCACTAAAAACTCAAAAAATATGCTCTTAAAAATAATATAAAATGGATTATTTGGAAATGAAAAACTAATATTAATTCAGCAATTCAACAAAATTTACAAAACAAGACAAAAATAAAATAAACAGAAAAAGGAAACAATAAAAAAATTAACTAAGAGCGAAAATTTAACTTTACTTCAAAAGCGATCATGAACTGTATTTTGAAGAATAAGATAAGGTTTTTTTATAATTGTTATTTTAATAAACAAAAACTCTGCACTTAGCTCTTTAAATAAAAATCGCAGCCGGTCACATCTAAATAAACTTTTATACATTGAAAATTTTCTTTTTCAACCTCAACTGATGTAATCGGAACAGCGTGCGTCACAATTACCAAACCAAGTTTTTATTGAAATTAGCGTCCAGTGAGGATGTTAAAACCAGTTTAGGTTGAAATTTGGAATATGCAAATCAATAGTATTTGTTCCAGCATTAAAATTTAGCAGAAAAAAATTGGGTATTTAAGATTTAAATTTTTTTAATTTTCTGGTTTCGTTTTTCTTTCACAATACTGCTTACAAGTGAGTGAAAATTAAAAAAATTTTATTTCTTTTGTTATAAATTTGGTTGTCAGAACACATACTAATAATTAGTACATTCCAAATTTCAACTTAAACACGTTTAGCATGTGATTTAACATCAGAACTCACAAGAAAACGTGTGAAATCGATTCGGAAGCCAAAACATGCACAATACTCTTTTTTAAAGTCTAACTTCATAATGGTAGCAAAATATTGCTTCCCCATACTACTGTTTCTTTCACTAAAAAATAAAATTTTGACGGAAAAGAGTAGAAAATTTAAAAAAAAAAAATTTTTAAATATTAAAATAAAATTTTTTTTAAAAGTACCAAAATATGCTCTAAAAACGCCACATATGCTCTAAAAATTCGAAAAATGCTCAAAATATGCGCGTTAGACTGAAGTATGCAAAAATATGCTTTAAAGGGTAAAATATGCAAAAATATGCACTAACAAATCGATGCCAGAATTCATTAAAAGTTCTGAAACGGATAAATATCTTAATTCCGGGTTGATATATCAGAAAAGAAAAAACATGCAATTGCATATTTGTGGTTTCCCTGGTAATAACTTATTATAACAGTGTACGTAACTCTAGCCCAAATTTTCAAACTTTAAAAACATAGAAAGTCTGTCAGTTTTCCTAACTCCAATAATTTTTTTTTATATTATAGCGTGCATAAGTAAAAACATAAAGACAAAAAAAGCACTAAACCAAAGTGGTACCAGTACCAAATTATATGAGCAGTAGTTTTATTATTATTAATTAATTTATTAACATTAAGACGAGCAAAAGTAACTCTTTTTTCCAGTAGAATAGAAAAATTAAAACTCCTTTTTGCACGAAATTTTTTTTTTACAGAAAATTATCAAATTATAGTAAAATTAGTAATTTAAGCTTTATTTTAACACAAGTACTTTTTATTAATTTTAGAGCTATGCTTTTTATGCCAGACACATGAACTAGGACATGATTTTCGTAACGAAAATAATCAACACTACTAGGGTTATAAATTAATTTTTGTTTTGGTCACTTTGCTTAAATTCTTTTAGTTAACGATTTCTAATTTTTTTTGTTCGTAAAAAAAGAGTTGCAAGTTGACTTAGTAATAGGAACTTAAAAAAAACATAAGGTTTTTATTACGTTAGGTTTTCAACTTTCACACGTATTAACACTTCACTTTGATATTCAGTCATCAACTTATCCAAATTTGTACAAGCATATCAAATTTCATACACATATGATCGAAAGCGAAACTTCAAAAATAAAATAAAAAGCTACCACATATTACAACCCACTGTTATAGTTTAAGAGCGTTTTATAAGGTTGTTCCCCTGTTTAGTTCAAAATCATAAAAAAAAATATTTTCTAGTGAAAATAAAAAAAAATCCAGAACCTAGAACCAATGCTTTGAAATGGCTGGATGGTTTGAATTTATGAGGGTTTGAATATGTGAGACTCTACTGTATAGGCCACATGGGTATGAACCTTATGATTTCAATATATCTGGTCTAAAGATATTAAAGTTTTGTAGCAACAAAAATATTCGCTCAAATGTCATAAATTTAAATTCCTTATTTAAGTGATTCTTCAGAACTACAACAAATCAAAATTAGATTCTTGATAACCATAACTTCAAAAACTGATAACAAAACACCTGCATGTTAAGCAGGAAGCGTTCGGCACAGAAAGCATCAAAACTTATTTTTGACTTCGGTGAAGATTGCCTACCATTTCATGAAGATAGTCACAAATTATGTATGATTTCAATTAAAGTATTGAATTGGTCGAATAAAAAAAAGGAATTTAAAATAAATTTAAGACTCAAAAAAGTATTGAAGAAAACGATGAAATTGTCGAGTTATCGTCATTCTCAATTTATTGTTATTGGTCATTGACTTGTAATAATAAAATATAGCTTTTCATCGTTTTTTTTTGCCGAAAATGAGTGTTTTTATTAAAGAATTGTTTTAAGTGATGATGCTCCTTTCTAGTTGATTGGCATCATCAATAAGCAAATTTTCCTAATTTTTTGTATCCAAAAATTAATCAGCTTAAACATCAACGAAATCTGATTCCAACAAGATTGCACAATTTGGCATACAGTTAACAATCAATTTATAGCAAAATCAATTTAGATTTTTTTATCTAATTTTTCGAACTTTTTTACAGGGACAACTAAAAAAATAAATAAATTAAACCAGCCAAAAAATAATAATAATATATCTTTAAATATTTAATTTAATTAAAAGCTTCATTGACTCAATAAAATTTTTAATTGATTTTTTTTTTCAATTAATCGTGTTTATTGCAGGAACAAGTTTTTCTGTGTATAAAATAAATTTGCTGACAACTACTGTAGCATTGGAAGACAATATTCAAGCAACCATTGCAGTAATACGGCCAGACTTATTGGAAGTCGTATTTAAATAATAATAATATTAAATTACTATAAAAAATTCCTTCCAACAATATTTCTGTGTTCTATTATAATTTTACACTATCATGCAGTTAAAAAAAAAACACTCTGTACTTATTTGCCCTCAGGATTTGGTCAATGAAAAATTTTTGCTTTTATTGAACATTAGACCTAATTTAGACTCATCAAATTGTCTTGGTCTAGTTTTTATTTCATATTGAGAAAAAAAGTGAGAGTTACAAAAACAATATATATACTCTATCTCACAAAAAATTAAAACTTTATTAAAAAAAAACTTGAAATTGCATTGGTAATAAAGCTATGTAGATTTATTTAAGAACAGATTGAGTAATAATGCCAGTTTACTTTATTTCAGTAAGCTGACAAAAATCGATATTGTACTGATAATGTGATCCAGGCTTTACTTTTAAAATGTTTCATGAAGTGTGTCTAAATATATATAAATATGTATTTATATACATACGCACATTTTAAATTGTCATAATTTATATTCCTTGCAAGTATTTGCTTATGTATGTATGCATGTATGTACATACATATGTGTGTATGTATTGCATTTATATCTTTCTTCCTTAAGTATGAAAATAGTATGCAAGATATAGTAAAATAAGTATTTTAATATGCAAAAATGCACAATATTGTGTTCCACTTTTTTGCAAGACATATTTTTTCTTTATAACTCTCTCTCTCTCCCTCTCTTTAATTTTTTTATGTTTTGTCTTTTCTATAATCTTAATGCGATAAAACTATAAAGAAGTGTGCATAAAATAAGAATGAAATAAAATTATGTTTTGGTCAGTGAAATCCATAAATCAAATTCATTGTCTGCTATAAATGTGATTAATTTATGTAAGTGTTGTATTTGTGTGCATTTGGTAAGTTTTATGCTGAACAAGTTTAATTTTTATTTTGACATTTTGATTCGAGAGATCTCGTAAAACCAACTCGAATGAATTTAAAACATTTATACAAATGATATGAAAAGTTTATATATTTATTATTTGACTTTAAACATTTCACAGTTAGCATATTATGTTGTTTTTAATATCTTGTTAGCTTATAGGGAATATGTTGATTTTCAAGGATATTGTGGTTAAATCGAAATAATAAAAATTTGCAACAGTTAGTCTAATGAGAGAGCTCAAAAATTAAATTGAAAATTAACCCAGTAAAAATTTTGATGGCAAGGAAATGAGTTAAATTACTAACAAACATATAAATAACATTAGGAGTAGAAAACTTTTTGCAGAAAAACAGACAAAAATAAATTAACTTATTTTTATTTAAACCCATATTACTCTTACCAAATGTTTATTATGCAAAATTTAAATTAAAATTTTATATTTTATCTATTTTTTTAATGCATCTATATAATTTTTAATAAATTTTATTTTACAAAATTTTATATAATTTAATAGAATTAAAATCATTTAAAGTTAAATTTTGTGCAGAGAAGTAGTAAAAAAATATTTAAGACTTTATTCTTCAGCATAATTATAAGATGTGGCTGAGCAAAACGAAATCAACTGAATTTGCCAAGATATTTTCAATTTCCATTAGCAAATTGAATTTTTAAGCCGAATATAGTAAATTCTAATACATATATACACATACATATATGTGCCCCTAACTATGAAATTGGTCTAAATCATATACTGATCTGGTCCAGATATTTAGTAGATTACATTTGAACAAATCAAAAAGTGTTTTTATATTATGCAGCATTTTAATTAAGACATGTACTTGTCTCAATTTTTATAAATTTATTTAATAATGTTAAAATATTTATTGAAGTTCTTCAAGGATTTATTTGATATTTCGAAGCAAAAATGCACATGACTTAGACCACTTTCATAATTAAGGGCACATATGTATATCTATATCAATAGAAATACTATTATCTTTACCATTTAAAAAATGTATGGCCGTAAATATTCCATATCTGTTTAAATGTACATTATTTGAGATGGCTAAACAATTCTTTAAAAGATTCCATTTAAATTATGATTTAGTCTTAAATATATTTAACTTAAATCAAATGAAAACATTAAATTAACATCAATATAATTCTTTTGATGTTTTATCTTAAATTCGGGAGAATAATCAATTAAATTGATGACCAACCAATGAAAATTTAAAATTAAAATGTAAACCATATACATTAACGCCATATAAATAAATGCCATTTAATTGTGGTTGTGAGTGGGCTTTCCTTTGTATATGCAGCAGGGCGCAAAATAGATTAATTAATGCAAATTGGAACCGTGGCAACAATAATTATTATCACAAATGAAATAAATGGCTGTAAGTTTCTTCAAAGATAGTTTCTTCAAAGATAGTTATTTTATTTTTGTCTCTAGATAACAGGAAGCAGACTTAGCTTTGCTGCAAACGTTTATTGAAGAACTGTGTTTGGTTTCTAGGTCAAAGTTTCTCTGAAAAGTTTTGGCTTGTGACTCCTGAGTCATTACGAGACATTAAAACGTCCAGTCTGTAAAATGATTTGACAATAATTTTAATTAGTATCTGCTTCATATTGGTCACTATGGAAATATGATTGAATTCAATAAAATTAGTGCACAAATCAAATGTATTAAATTAAAATTAATTATTTGTATGCTTACATTTTATTGTTGGGAGTTCATTGATTTGCGCTTGTGCTTAAATAAACTGCATTTAATCTCATTTTGATTAATATTAATCTTTTTTTTTAATTAATCTTTTTGTCTTAACCTTCTTTATAATTACATGTAGTTTCAATGTCTTTAAGTAGTTAATCGTTGTCACCTTTAATTCTTGTGTTATAACTTCTGTTTTGTTTAAGGTTGTAATTAAAACAGTTAATAAAATTTGAAGTTAAATTCTTCTAATTATGTTTTGAAAAATCGTAAAACGCTGTGACTTGAATGAAACCTCTTTACTAGGATCATTTGTTTTAAGGAATCATCTAGATTCTACTTGAATGCCTGCTTGTACTAGGAAGCCACGTAAACCAGGATCACTTTTTGTTTAGGCAAGGTAGTCTGCTTATTTACTTTTCTCTGGTCTAGAGGACTAGAAAAAAGAAAAATTTAAATATACTTCGCTATATCAAAAAAAAAATAAATAAAAAAAGCATAATAATTAAAAAAATAGAAAACCTGTGATTGCATGGTCTAACTACATTTTTATATAAAAATTGTACGAGGAATTCCTGAGTAAAAATATTTCTAAAATACAAAATAGGTTGTTTTACTTTATTTTATTATTAGAAAAGGAGTACAACAAGAATTAAATCTTATACAGTACAGCACTATGGATGCGGTTACTAAGAACTTGACATTGTTAAATAAATCGTAAAAAGGTGTTGGAAAATAAAATAGATGCACAATTGAAAAAAGATGCTTGTTTTGTAAATGTTTTTGTTTGCGGTTATGTTATTATGTTTGTATATTGTGATTCTCAATATAGTATTAAGAGTCTTACAATAAACATACGGAGTTTGTTAACTAAATTCCAAAATTTTTTGGGTTGAAGTCTACTGACGAGTTCCAAACGAAATGCATATATATAACTGCTTAACCATAAAAACTAGCCAAATTTTGAAATTGTTAAATAAATAAACACCATTTATAAATACATAGTTTTATATAAATTATAAAATCGATAGATACATAGCAAAAATAATTATTTAAATGTTATACAGATTCGAATAAAATAAATATAAAAAAAATTAATTAATAAAATTTCCAACTCCATCTTTTAATTTAGCTGAACTTCCAATCAATCAATCAAATCAAATACCAATCTATTTATGAAAAATTCTGACATATCAATTAAAGACTGAATGAAGTCTCTACCTTTTCTAGCAGTTTTACAAAATTTAATAGTTGCGTATGACTAATATTTAATTTATCTATACAATAAATATTAATCATACGCCAACTGTACAGCAACTGCAAGAGATTTCGGCAGATGAGTACAATCCCAATAAGCAATTGTGCTTGACATCAAGTGTAAAACAATTGTTATTCCAGTCACATATGCAATTATTAAGATTTAAAATGGGAACTTCATTTCATTTTGAACATTTTAATTGTATTACAGTTCAATTCAAGCCTTCAATTATACTGTAATTCAAACTTGTATTACAATTGAATTCAAGTATATTTCAAGGTTCAAAAACAATGATTTTAAAATAGAAAGGAAAATGCAATCGACAAGTTTTCTTATAATTACTTTCTGTATATCTATGTACATTCGCTATTGTTTTCATGATTTTAATCAACTATTGTTAAAAAAATTACTTTTTTATATATCTTACATATTTTTCACCACAATTTCAATTTTATTAAAAAATAAATAACTTATTTGACAAGGTTGACAAGGTACATGTTGTATGTCGTTTGGTTTTTTGTTTCAAAATATTTTCAAACTTGAATATTACTTTTTGAATTCAATTTTGTTTCCAGTTAAATTTCAATTACTTGAATTTTAATTCTTTGAGTGCGTATTGTGATGTATCTGTAGAAATAAGGAAAAAAGTGCTTAAGTCATACTTTACTATTTTGTAGCAGAACACTTTTAAGCTTTAAAGTCGATTATCAGAAATGTAATTATACTAAAGTTAAATTGTAAAATCCGGTGTTCGCTTGTATTTTATTTCGTAAAACATCGTTCTAAACTCTATAAATAATACAATTAAATTTAAAGTTTACCAAAGTAGATTAACTAAGCAAAAAAATATAAGTACTGAGCAACTATACTAACATACGTATGTATATTTTTATTGTTATGATTTATAAAATAAAAAAAACAGTTTCCTACGTGCATGCCACAAAAAAATTAACAAAAGTAAATCATTTAGGTGAAAAATCATATGTAGCAACAAAAAGTTTTAACTCATACGAAAAATAGTTTTAAGTTTTTATGCTGGATAAAATCGTTTTCCTTACAATATTTTCATAATATCATTTTATTACAGACAAACAGAAGATTATAAGAAAAATATTTAAATGCTGTTGATGGCATTGTGGTTAACAATTCAGGAAAGCTTTTATTTTGATTGACGAAAATTGCAAACAGAAAAATCGTTCTGCTTAAATGGCAAATTTGCCTTGCTAAAGGTTTGAAAAAGACAACGAAAAAGCAAATGGCAGCCATTACTGTGCAATACTTTAAAATTAATAATACTCTGTATGTACGTTACAGGCTCTTTCTCGCTAAAATTAAATAGTCCCAAAATAAAAATTGGCCGAAAAAAATGGCCAAAAACCGATAAATCCCTAAAAATCTCGAAAATCGAAAAACCAAACGTCAAAACTAGAAAAAAACAAAAACTGTAAAAAATCCCAGAAACAAAAAAAGCGCCATAACTAAAAAAGCGTCAAAACAAAAAAAAAACTCCAGAAATTTAAAAAAAAATTATCAGCTACTAATTAAGTAATATATGAGATTATATGGATTAAAGTTCGTATATTATTACATATGAAGTGTACTGTACGTACGGAACCCCACGTATGCGAGTCAAAGGTGCACTAGACTTGACACTAAAATATAAAAAAATATTAATATTAAAAATAAATAATAGAATATAGCAAAATATGGTTGTAAAAGACAAAAAAAATTTTAAGATTGTGTACTTTCGGACAACTTTGAACCAGGCCCTTAAATTTCAGCATACATTTTTTTCAAAAACATGGTTGCGTCAATGTATAATGAACGAACCTAATAAAAAAAATTTATCCTAAAAATATTTTTCAACAATAACAATGATCCAGATATTGTTAATTGAAGAACATAATACACAAGCACACAAACAAGCAAGACAATGTAGAAGTGCACATTCAAAGCATAACAACAACTATAAATTTGCTTCTTATGAAATTCTACTTGTTATGAAATATACAACCATAAAAACAAATAAGCCAATGCAGATGCTAGACACACGCTACTACAGCTATAATGCTACTATAGTGATATTTTATTGTAAGCTTTCATACACACACAAACCAACAGAATTATTTGTAATACAAGCTAGTAACGAGAAACTCTTGAACTGTTGCTGAGAATATTTGGATGTTGCCAACATTCTTCTGGAAGCTTTATATAAATTACCAAAAGTGCTTTGCATCAAGAGAAAAACCTCGCTTGATTAAAGTGAACTCATTTCATTAATATTTTGTACTTTAACAAAAAAAACCTCAGCATGTAATTAGGAGAAACAACATGAGATATATGCCCTTGATCATTACATAGTCAACAAAAATTATGGAAACATTGATGCAAAGACAACATTCACCCAAATATCAGTTTTCCTGTTACAGAATTAATAATTTATTTCAGCTTAAAGCCTAAAATTGATTCTTCAAAAATTAATTAGAATATTCATACACATATACATGAGTGCACGCCTTTGTGTGTATATTTTTGTATATTGCCATAAAGATATCGATAGAATTATTAAAACTTCTATTAAACAAACTGCTTTCTAACACGCGCAGACAGTTTTGATTTCTATACTCCCATCTTTATAAGTGGTAAAAAATTATATTAATTTAGTCCTGACATTTAAGCACAACTTGTGGAAAAATGTTCCCATTGTTATTGTTTTCCTGTTACATAAATAATAGTTTACTTAATCTTAATAGGAAATTTTTGTTGTGGCTAAAACCTAAAATTGTTTCTTCAAAATTAAAATATTCATACATATTGTAGGGAATGCGTGTTTTTGTATTGTAATGACGGGTAAAGTCAACCGGAAAATGACAAGATCGTTACAAAAAATAACACGTTTTTTATCCTTCATTGTTATTATTCTTTATTTAAAATTAAATAAACTTAGTTTTTTCTTGTATACGTTTCACTTGATTTTATTTCTGTAACATTACACCATCTGTTTCGTCTATGGCCTCTCAGTTTCTCGGATAAGTTCTTGACGTGGCTTCCTGTGAGCTATTTTCTATGCATATGTGGTCAACTTTCCTCTTAGTACTGATCTCCCATGTATCGCTTTATCAAGGGGATTGAAAACTTAAGGACACTTTACTTATCTTTCCTCACACTTAAACGTACCGACTACTGGCCTACTACTCCCCGGTTTAGTTAAGCTAAGTGATATAGGTGGCTAAATACTTTGTATTGACGTTCTAAACAAATTATCCACTATTGTTTCGCGACTAGGTAATCTCTAAAAAAGTCAATTAATATCTACTTATCGGTGTTCTGCTGTATTGTTTCGTGACAAGCTAATCGCTAACAATGTCTATCAATATCTACTCGTCCAGGTTTTACTGTACTGTTTTGCGAGTAGGAAATCGCTAACAATATTTATTAAAAATTACTTATCGGTTTTCTACTGTATTGTTTCGCGACAGTTAAATCGCTAACAATATTTATTAATAACTACTTATCGGTTTTCTACTATATTGTTTCGCGACAGTTAAATCGCTAACAATATTTATTTGTAACCTCTTATCGGTTTTCTACTACAATACTTATTAATAACTTCTTATCGCGTTTCTACTATATTGTTTCGCGACAGTTAAATCGCTAACAATATTAATTAATAACTAATTATTGGTTTTCTACTATATTGTTTCGCGACAGTTAACTCGCTAACAATATTAATTAATAACTACTTATCGGTTTTCTACTACAATACTTATTAATAACTAATTATGGGTTTTCTACTATATTGTTTCGCGACAGTTAAATCGCAAACAATATTTATTTGTAACTACTTATCGGTTTTCTACTAAAATACTTATTAATAACTAATTATCGGTTTTCTGCTATATTGTTTCGCCACAGTTAAATCGCTAACAATATTAATTAATAACTACTTATCGGTTTTCTACTATATTGTTTCGCGACAGTTAAATCGCTAACAATATTAATTAATAAATACTTATCGGTTTTCTACTGTATAGTTTAGCGACAGTTAAATCGCTAAAAATATTCATTAATAACTACTTATCGGTTTTCTACTATATTGTTTCGCAACAGTTGAATCGCTAACAATATTTATTAATAACTACTTATCGGTTTTCTACTACAATACTTATTAATAACTAATTATCGGTTTTCTACTATATTGTTTCGCGACAGTTAAATCGCTAACAATATTTATTTGTAACCTTTGATCGGTTTTCTACTACAATACTTATTAATAACTAATTATCGGTTTTCTACTGTATAGTTTCGCAACAGTTAAATCGCTAACAATATTAATTAATAACTACTTATCGGTTTTCTACTACAATACTTATTAATAACTAATTATCGGTTTTCTACTATATTGTTTCGCGACAGTTAAATCGCTAACAATATTTATTTGTAACTACTTATCGGTTTTCTACTAAAATACTTATTAATAACTAATTATCGGTTTTCTACTGTATTGTTTCGCAACAGTTGAATCGCTAACAATATTTATTAATAACTACTTATCGGTTTTCTACTGTATAGTTTCGCGACAATTAAATCGCTAACAATATTAATTAATAACTACTTATCGGTTTTCTACTGAATAGTTTCGCGACAGTTAAATCGCTAACAATATTAATTAATAACTACTTATCGGTTTTCTACTATATTGTTTCACGACAGTTAAATCGCTAACAATATTAATTAATAACTAATTATCGGTTTTCTACTATATTGTTTCGCGACAGTTAAATCGCTAACAATATTTATTTATAACTAATTATCGGTTTTCTACTGTATAGTTTCGCGACATTTAAATCGCTAACTTATTAATAACTAATTATCGGTTTTCTACTATATTGTTTCGCGACAGTTAAATCGCTAACAATATTAATTAATAACTACTTATCGGTTTTCTACTACAATATTTATTAATAACTATTTATCGGTTTTCTACTGTATTGTTTCGCGACAGTTAAATCGCTAACAATTTTTATTTTTTGACTACTGACTTTCTTTGATTTATCCTGATCCCACACATGCTGTATTTCAATGTACATTGTACTCACATGTTTATACATGCATATGTATGTATATTTTTGTTAGTGACCGTTAATCCCTTTGTTTGTAATTTATTTAATTGGATGTGTTGTTTTTGCATGTTTTTTTTTGTTTGTTTCTTTAATATACATATTTGGTTGGTCTTGAAAGTCATACGGTTGTACCTTTGTTTTAATAAATTTTTTTGTTGATTGTATTTGCGACTCTATGTTTCACTGCTTTACAAGGTGTGTAATATGTTTGTGTGCAAACTTTTCGTCACAGTATGTATGGATTTGTATATAACTAGAAAAATTTCTATAGAATCATTAAAGCTTGTGTAAACAAAACTGCATTCTTATATACGCATATATGTACCAATACACATAGTTTTGTAGTCTCTTCTATATAATTGTTCATTACTTTCGAGGGGGACAACTTGCCAAGATGGTCAAAAATGATGATCAGCCCAATCATGAATAAAAATTCTGCGCGAGTTTTTTCACTTTTCCCTTTTCTCCTATCATGAATTCGTTTTTACCAAATGCGGGAATAAAAAAACTCTCCGGGAAAAAATTAGGTGTTATGAACGCAATTGAACTTGCTTTTTTTACTAAAATTTTTTCCTTGCAACACAGAAGGGAGTTTAGATAAAAACATATATAATTTTTTATTAAAACAAAGTTAATATACATAAACTTTAAGCTTATACGTACATAATGCCCAAATAAATCGTTTATAAACTTATTTTTACATATTTTTTCAAGTTTGTGAATTTTAATAATTTTGTTTAATCCCTCACTTCAAAAAAAGGGAGAAACAAAATGTCAACAAATAAGCAAAGCAACGTAGTGATGCCACGTATTACTCTTTTTTGTTCCCAAGGAATTTATATTGGAGGAATGTTTTCTCGAGAAAATTATTTTCCGTGAGAAATAAGTTCCGAGGGAATATTCATGATTGGGCTGATTAATTAAACTGTAATGGATATTGTAGTTAGTAAAAGAGATTATTTGTTTTTTTTTTGTTTTTGTTTTGTTTATTTTCTAGAGCTCGTCTTGGGACTATTGTTTAAGAATTAAAAATTAAAACGAATTTGCATGGGCTTATATACTAACTATGAAAATAATGCTTAAGCTATATTAAAATAAGAGGGAAAAGAAATGGTATATGCTTGCAAGGCAAATTTGTTCCTTTTAGTTTCTCATGGTAGACGTGCGTGGTGTGTCTCATAAGTTACTTGTAAAACATAGATTTTGTATTGTTTATATACATTTAAACGCATGTGGTTATTAAGTATGATTTATACAAGTGCTTTATGCTGCGGCCTTGATCAGACCTGTGAGTGTTAAATGGCCGTTGCACAAAATACATATTTACGTTGCAGTTTGTCAATGCAACTTGACATTGCTATGTTAACTTCACATGTTTACTACACTGTGTTGGTTATAGTGATAATCAGACCACACTACACCTCTACCTCTTAAAAGAATGTCCATATAACATTAGTTCCATGGACATTCTTTTGCAAATATTTATATAAGTGTGATATATGTATGTATATTTTATTAGTACTCTGGAGTAACTTGTTGCTATTTATGAACTAATGTATATTGTTTTATTTAGTGGTATATATCTTAAGTCTATTTTTATGAATTATCTGTTCTTTGTTTGTTTTCTTATCTACTATGGTGTTACATTATTTCTTAAATCTATTTTCTTAATTTTGTAAGGTCTATATTGGATCTCTATATTGAATATCTAAACTATGACCTGTTTCATTTTTGAGTAAAACTAGATACCCTATTTTAAAATTATAATCTAATACATTCTTATCATAGTTTAACTTTTGCCTAAGTTTATTTTTATCCAATAATTGTCTACACTCAAATAAAAAAATTTTAAACTAAATTTTAGTTAGATCATGAAAATTCCTTGAATTAAGTTAAAGTTAACTTAAAACAAAGAAATAGTGATTCTCGGAAGTATACAAAAAATTATTATGAACTCAAATATACTTAAAGAAAGTTCATAATTACATAAAATAATTATAAATGTTCATGCATACACTAAAAACCTCGTCAAAGTTAAGATATTTTATCTTGAAATAAAGAAATTAAAATTTTGTATGAAATATACAAAATTTAGTAAAAAGATACCTTAAATCTAGCTTGACTTTGTCTATTTACTTAAAATAAGTATTCCGACTTATTCGTTTTTTGCAAAAGTTTTCTTTAAAATAAACAAGATCTACTGATTTACATATTTATAAAAAAAAAAATTAAATAAATTTCTTTGAACCAAAGTCATATAAATCTTATAATAATAATAATCATATAATCATATAAATGAACTTTGCTTTTTATAATTTTTTTTAACCAAAAAAAAAATAAAAAACAAAATTTAAAAATTTTTAATTTCTAATTTTTCCTTCAATTTAATATTTTTTCAAACTATCATAATAAATTCAAAATATCGAAGTAGAAAAGGATAATAGGTATAATGCTAACCTCTTTAAACAAATAAGCCAAATCTAAACAAAAATAAATTTTATTGAAATAAAAAATACATAAATAAAAAAAAACTAAAATTTTACAGCCTTATTTATACTTACTATACAACTTATTGTTGCTGTTACCTCTCACGGTGGTGGCTTATTATATTTTCTGGAAGTTGTTTAGGTTGAAGCAGATCCACCTTATTGTCTAGTTATTGCTGCAGTTATTCGTCATCCGTATATATATTGTATGCGGTGTATTAAATGGTCTTAGTATAAGGTAATCATTATCTTGATTGAAATCCAATATACAGTTGTATTTTTTTATAAAATCCATGCCAATGATTCCATCGCATGGTATCGGAAAATTATTATTTACTACCTGGAAGTTATGTGGTATTGAAAAGTTTTTAAGTTTTAAATCGAAAAATATATTTCCTATCGATTTGATATTACCTTTTCCTATTCCACTTAAAATTTTTTTTCCTTAGTATTTATTTGGTTTAATTTAAAGAATTTTGATTTTATTAATGAAATGTATGCACCAGTGTCTACTAAGAGTGTGAGTGTAGTCTTAGTATTGCCTAATTGAATATTTATAAAGAAGCTCATTTTAAATTTAGATGGTAAATTTTTACTGATTTGATTTTAGAGGACATGCGGCATTTTTCAAACCATTCTCATTTGATTCTGTTGCTCTTACGTAATTATTGATCCTACGATTATTATTATTAAGTCTATACTGGTTGCTGTAATAATTGTTATTATTATTGCTTTTATTATATAATAATTGTTATGATTTCTACGTGGGTAATTATATCTTCCACGTGATCGTGTGTTATTACCACGGTAACTGTTTCCAGATTTGTACTTTTTTTTATAGTACAAGATGGCGTTTTGTTGACCTGTGGCATCTTTACTACTATTGATAATTTAAAAATAAATTATCCTGCTTCCATGATAAGCTTAAATTTATCTGTTGTGCAGTTCTTAGTAAGTGCTTTTACAACAGTTTCTAATGAATTTCTATTTCATTACAATAAGCATTAGCAGTCTTTTTTTTTTTTTGCTTTATATTTAATATTTTTGCTATTGCTACTTCAACGGATTCACCTTTGACGGTATTTGTTAATTTGTTTATAATTTCTTAAATAGTTGACTCATTCTTTAATAGATTTCTGGGATTTCCTTTTATTTTTGTTTTTATTAGAGACACTGCCACAGATTCATGGCTATTTTTCATTGAATCTACTAGAAACACTGCCACCGATTCATGGCTATTTTTTATTGAATCTACCAGAGACAATGAGTCAGTAAAGAAACGCAAGTTTTCAGATTTTCCATAAAAGTCTGTAATGAGCTTTGATTGATGCTGTGCTTAAAAAGTCAACTACTCTTTGAGTCATGGTGGGTTCAGTTGTAGGCATTAAAATATTATATGACACACAGAGAAAACAGATTTGTTGCAATAACCGAATTTGCAGCCAATCGAATTTTGTCGGTTCCAACAACTAATGTTCTGTTTTTTTTAATAAAAAGTTTTTACTAATAAAACTATTGTAAAAATTCTCTTTGCGTTGTCATTATGGTTTTTTGTTTATAAATATGAAAAAATCTTGCATTTGATTGATAATCGATATCAAATACGGAAAATTGGAATTCATAATTAAATATTTGTTGCAACAACATATTTTTAACCAATCTATTCTCTTTGTGTACAATTTCGTGTATTGAATTTGGTAGTTTGATTTGTATTAATTTTTTGGTGGCTAGTTTTGAAATTCTACTTGTTAAATCAAGATATTCCTTTATAATTCTAGCCTTATTTAAGATATCTTTCTACTCCTTTAGTAAATATCAATATTTGGAAAAAAAATAGAGCTACAACTATGAATTCTGCTTTTTCTCGTTGTATTAATTCGGTCTATTTAGATTTCCTGTAAGTCTAGTAACGTATATCTTCTTCAAACTTCTAAAGTTTTTCATAGAAAGCTTAAAAGTAACAATATAGCTATAGTTATTAGACTTATTTCAATTATCTTTAAATTAATATTTTCCTCTACAATTTCTACCTCATTTATTACATTAACATCTAGCTTAAATTTTGTTTGTTTGCTTCCCATGATTACAAATGTGTATATAGATATATATATTTTACTAAATTATTGGAGCTTATTGTTTTTCTTTTTCTATACGTTCTGACCACCTGATTGCGCGAACTGTCATTTCTTCTACATGAGTCTTGTTAAAAATATCGTCCTCAGTTGGGACGCCTGGCATTCCTATTATCTTCCAAATTTGTGCTAAAAATTCTATTTTTTGCTCTAACGAAATTCCTTCTTCTTCAAAAATAACATTCATCTGGTTTTTATCTCGCTTTTTCGCTATCTTATCCATTATAAAGGATCCAATAAAATCTTTAAAAACTAAATATTTATATTGTTATGTGTTATTAGATTGTTAGAATAAGCAAATTAGAATTAGACTTAATTAAATTATTATTAATAATGTAGTATTTATGAAAATTATATTGATTAATATATTTTTTTGCGTGCCTATTTTGCCACGAGCGATTAGTCGCTTATTGGCCCTACGAGTGCGAATTATGCGCACTTCGTTTTTAACTATCTATTTCAATATTTTTTTTGCGTTGATTGAGTTTTTCTTCAATACTTTCCTCAATTTCGCTAACTTTTATCCACATTTCCGAAGCACTTTCCCAGGATGGTGGTGGTGAGCTGTTGATCAGTCTTAGCAGCACTGCTCGTTCCCTTTTTAGCTTTTGTATTACGCCCCCTCTTCTTTTTTTCTTTTTTCCTTCAATGGGAGGTATACGTGTTATTACAGACTCCTTATTTTTTTGTTGTCTCTTTTTGTATTCCTCAATACTAATCCCCTGTGGTCCTGGATTCATTTTTTTTCTTTGTTAAAATTATTTATGACTTTGTTGCTGTTTTCCTCTCATGGTGGTGGCTTATTATATTTTCTGGAAGTTGTTTAGGTTGAAGCAGATCCACCTTGTTGCCTAGTTATTGTTGCTTCGTCTGATTTATTCTGCTTTTTGGCCAGGCGAACATCTTCCAGTGACAGATTGTTTTTGGCTGATCTGCCAGGACAGCAAAAATATTTCCGGGTGCTAAAAAATAGCACTCTCAGGAATTGGTTCAATCGCCATGTAATTGATATTGAAGTCAATAAATTATTTGTTTTTTTGTTTTGTTTATTTCCTAGAGCTCATCTAGAAGCTCATATGACTACGGTTTAACAATTAAAAATTGAAACTAATTTGCATGGGCTTATATACTAACTATGAGAATAATGCTTAAGCTATATTAACATAAGAGGGAAAAGAAAAGGTATATGCTTGCAAGGCAAATTGTTCCTTTTAGTTTCTCAATGGTAGACGTGCGGCATGTGTCTCATAAGTTACTCGTAAGGCATAGATTTTGTATTGTTTATATACATATGAACGCATGTGGTTATTAAATGTGATTATTGCTGCTGATAAGCGAGTGTCAAATGACCATTGTACAAAATACATATTTACGTTGCAGTTTGTGAATGCAACAGGCCAGCAACACCAATATCTGACTGCATACAAAGGCAACAAAACTTGTGAAAACATTATTTGATGCAAGGACAAGATTCGCCAAAATATCAGTTTTCATGGTACACACATAATTAATAAATTATTTAAGCATAATAGAAAATCCTCATTGTGGCTAAAGCATAAAATTGACTCTTCAAAATTTGAATATTCTTACACGTTGACGTGAGTGCGTGTCATAAAGATATTGATAGAATTATTAACGCTTTTGTCAACTAAACGCATTATCATATACACACACAGTTGTTTAGTGCAATATGTAAGTCTTTATTCACTTCCAGGGGACAACTTGCCATGATGGTCAAAAATGATATCAAGTCCTGACATTTAAGCACAACTTGTGAAAATTTGTTTCCATTGTTATTGCTTACTAAGCAAACTAATATCTTTTTATCTAATATTTACAACAATATCTAATATAGCTCTTTGCAAAGGCAACAAATTTTATGAACACAATATTTGCCAAAATATCAATTTTCCTGCTACATAATTAATAATTTATTTAAGCTTAATAGAAAATCTTCTTTGTGGCTAAAGCCTAAAATTGATTCTTTAAAATTAGAATGTTCGTAAATACTGAGGTGAGAGCATGACTTTGAATATATTTTTGTTTATCGCCGTAAAGCAGCTACGTCCAAAAACACATACACACACACACTGATGGTTGCATTTTAGGTAAACAGCTTTGAAAGCTCGTAAATTTGTTCTTGTTTTTTTTGCAAAGTAAGAGCAAGCATTGTATTCTGTTGTGTTGCTGCTGTGCATGTTGTACTCTCGTCGGTGTGATAGCACAAAAAGCTCTTGATAAAAGTTTGCACATTTTGCCGTAAAGTTGTCGATAGAATTATTAAAGCTTTTGTTAAAAAGTAAGAGTGCTATATACGGCTGTGCTGAATCTCATATCCCCTTTACCAAAGTGGGTTTATGTAGTATAGAGATACAAGTTAAGGTATAGCATAACATCCCTTAAAATCTTATTATTAAAAATTATTTATTTTCCCACAAAACTAAGCTACACGCGCAAGTTATTTTATACTGACATAGTGTTTATTTATTTTCCCACAAAACTAAGCTACACGCGCAAGTTATTTTATGTAGACGTAGTGCCTGGCAAAATCATTTTCATAATTTTGACGACAAAATTATGTTTCTTGCTTATTAAAAGATTAAGTTTTAAGTCAGTTGTAATTAGCAATAAGAATAAGCCGGATCATACACCAGCCTAAAAAGCGGGTCCCTGTGAAGGCTAAATAATAATAATGATAATAAAACTAATAATAAAATAAAAACAATAAAATATTTTTTTTATTTCCAAATGTTAAGGAAATAAATTAACTGTGGGCTCAACTGGGATGCCAAACAAAAATTTTTGAGAAAAACAAAAAAGTATCCTTTCAAAAAAGGAGAAAAGAAAATAAGAAAATCCTTGTGAAAAAAACAAACGAGTATCCTTTCGAAAAAGGAGAAAAGAAAAAAAACCTTTTGTGAGAAAAAACAAACAAGTATCCTTTCGAAAAAAGGAGAAAAGAAAATAAAAAACTTTGTGAGAAAAACAAATAAAAAAACCTTCGTGATCATTTCAAAGAATAAGGAGAAAATAAATATAAGCTTTTGTTTAAAATTAAGCATCATTTCGTTAAAAAAAAGGACATTAAACTAGACTTTTTATAATTGTTTTAACCAAAGGACGATTATACAATTAAATTAATCTTTCTGTGGCAGAGGATAAAAGAATACATCAACAACAGAAGGAAGCAATCAACAGCAGTAAAATATTGACTTGAAGAAATCAACAGCAACAGAACATTGGCCTGGAGAAATCAGCAACAGTCAACGATAGTTGTAAGTAATTTTAAGGAAAATATTATAATAATAAGGAAAATATTATAATATATAATTATCCCAGTAAAAAAAGAGACTCCAAAAAAGTCATGAAAATGTAGAGTTTGCGATGCGGAAGTAGTGAAAATTTCAATCCGATCTAATGATTTTTACATAGGGTTGTCATTGCAAGAAGTTCTCTTTTTCGATGCCTGGTCACTGAATTGGAAGCGATATTAAGAAAAATTCCCTTTTTTGTATTCTATGATAATATTTTATATATATATATAATATATAATATATATAATATTTTATATATATATAATAGATTTGATTGTTTAAAATTTAATGTTATTTGTGGTGTTTACATTAATTTAAAGTGAGTTGAAAAGAAATCAAAAATAATTTTTTATATATAAATAAAAAAAGAAAACACATAATTTCTGTGGCTATCTTAAATTGAACCCAAGGAAAGACAATTGTGTAACTGTTCCCTTTTTCCTAATTATCGAATATTATTTATTCATGATTTTGTCGAGAACATTAATTCTGAATAAAATTTTTTGGTTTTATTTCATTATCTGATTCAAACTGGATTCAGAAATTGATCATTTATCAGATTTTTTAAGGGTTTGGGAACTGATCGTGAAAATAAAATGGCTAGTACAGATCAAGTAAGAATTCTAGTAGAAGCACAGACAGCTCCATTAATCGCTAGCATAGAGGAACTGACTAGGAGTTTGAACGAGTTAACGGTTTGCAATACGGTGGGAGAATTTGAGGAAGAAAAAATTAACACTACTGTACGTTGTGACGAACCTTTGGACGTTATAAAATCCTTGCCAACTTTTGACGGCAATCATTCATACGTCAGCTGGCGTGAAGCTGCTACAAATTCAATGAAAATATATGCAAAAGGCAGCAAACGTTATTTTTCTGCTTTAACTATTTTGAGAAACAAAATTATTAATGAGGCCAACGACACCTTGACTCATCATGGCACAGTGCTTAATTTTGATGCAATTATCAGTCGTCTGGATTTTGCATATGCTGAAAAGCGTCCCTTACACATAATCGAACAGCAACTCAGTGTGATGCGTCAAGGATCACAGTCAATAATGACATACTACAATGAAGTTAATAAAAAACTGACCGACCTGACAAATAAAACTATAATGACTCACGGAACAAATTCAGAAATTACGAAAGAACTAAACAATAGGAATAGACAATACGCACTTAGAGTTTTTATGACGGGATTAAATCCTCCTCTGGCAGACATCCTATTTTCAATCTCACCTGGTAGTTTGCCAGATGCACTAGCAAAAGCACAAGAATTAGAAACAAATAAAGTTTGTGCTAATTTCGCTTTGCATTTTAATAAACCACAGATTAATCACATTAACAAAGGAAATAATACTCTACGTTTCCCTAATCGCAGTTACAGGGACTCACGTCCTAATGAAAATTATAATAGACAATACCAGACAAAACCAGAACCAATGGAACTAGGAAGTTCAACATACGATGTTGCTAGGCCAACATTTAATTTGAAACAGGATAAACCACAAAAGTATAATTACAACAATCACCAACAAAGACCTTTCAACAACTACCAAAATCCAAGACCCGACAACACGGTCTTAAACGGAAATGGAATAATAGTGGCCAAGTGGACCACCAGCCTCAACAAAAATTTCAACGAATTAACAATTTGAACGAAAATGCTTTTTTAGGTCAAGAAATGGAATGCCCTACATTATCAAGGCGTTCACAACAGGAAGAAAATACAAAATTTTAATCGACAGCGGTGCAACAAGCTGTTACTGTAGTCCTGGAGCTCTAACGAACAGACAGGAATTAGTTATTAAGAAGAGGGTAAAAACCATTAATGGTTTTACCATCATTAAACATTTTTATGAAGCCAATATTTTTGGTTTTAATGAAAGATTTTACGAAATTGAAAATCTAGAAACTGACCTTCTTATAGGTTATAATTTTATGAAGAGGGCCAATATTGCTTTAAATATTAAAGAAGGGAAACTAACTTGCGGTAAACACTGCGAGAAAATAATAAATACTGAGTCAGATGATTCAAGTTAAGGTACGGAAGAAAAAACCGAGCATTTAAAAGAAAATGTGTTAAATAAAATGACTAATGATCAAATATATAATTTTAATAATGAAAGTGAAGAATCTTTGAACATTTTAAGAAAAAATGTTACAAAAAATATTGAAAAAATTCACTCCAATATAAATATGAATTTACCGTTTAGGACGGACAGCAAAGCAGAAATTCGAACAATTGCTGAAGCGCCAATATGGAGCAAGCAATACCCTTATCCAATATGGGTAGTTCCAAAAAAAGTAATAAACGAAGATGGTACGCAAAAATTGCTTATGGTTATAGATTATAAAAAATTGAATGAAAATACGGTATGCGATAAATATCCCATTCCAGATTGCAATGTAATGCTGTCCAATCTAGGAACAGCAAAATATTTTTCAACCATCGATTTGGAGTCCGGTTTCCACCAAATCCTCATGAAAGAAGAGCATGTTGAGAAAACTACATTTTCCGTTAACAATGGAAAATACGAATTTATAAGATTACCCTTTGGCCTCAAAAACAGTCCAAGTATTTTTCAACGGGCCATGGATGACATTTTGCGCGAGTTTATTGGAAAAATATGTCATGTTTATATAGACGACATAATTGTCTACTCCGAGACTAGAAGAACATTATAAACATTTGAGATTGATAATTGATAGACTAAAGGAATCAAATATGAAAATTTCATTAGAAAAATCTAAGTTTTACGCCAAAGAAGTAGAATTTCTTGGTAACGTGGTGGGTCACAATGTAATCAAAACAATAAATAATTATCCTTTACCTAAAACCTTAAGGCAACTAAGGAGTTTTCTTGGAATGGTAGGATACTACTGAACATTTATAAAAAATTACGCTCAATTAGCGAAACCACTGTCGAAATATCTAGCAGGAGAAACCGGTAAAGTGTCACAATACATGTCAAAAAGAATAGAAATAAAATTAGATGAACAGGCTATACTCACCTTTGATAGGTTAAAGAAATTATTGTCCGAACAAATTGAACTAACTCAGCCAGATTTCAATAAAAAATTCGTCCTTACTACCGATGCTTCTAATGATGCGGTAGGTGCTGTCCTTAGTCAGGATGGTAAGCCTATAACTTTTATATCAAAAACATTAAGTTCTACAGAAAAAAACTACGCAACAAATGAGAAAGAACTTTATGCTATTGTGTGGGCATTAAAGAATTTAAGAAATTATTTATATGGTAATTCAAATCTTGAAATTCATACAGATCATCAACCACTAACGTTTGCGGTTTCTACACGAAATCCTAATGCAAAAATTAAAAGATGGCGATCATTTATAAAGGAATTTTCACCAAAAATTATTTATAAACCAGGTGTTAATAATATTGTAGCAGATGCTCTTTCACGCCAATACTTAAACAACATATCAGATGAAGAATCTCTGCATAGTACTCAACATTCCACTGAAAGTAGTGACGATTTCAATAATCCAAAAATTTCAAATCCCTTAAATGAATTTAAGCAACAAATACTTTTAAGCAGAGCAAATTTTACAATTCATGAGATGATCATAACCTTCGGGAGAACAAGACATATAATAGAATATGAAACGAGAGAAAATCTCAAAACTATTCTTTTAGAATTTATTAAACCGAAGTTAGTTACCTGCATTCACTGTACACCAGAGGATCTCTACGATTTTAAGGAAACAGTGAGGGGAGTTTTCACAAACAGGTTTGTATATACCGAAATATTTCCACTAGACATCACAAACGTCGATGACCAACAAAACATTATTCAATGTACTCATTCTCGAGCTCATAGAAGTTGTAAAGAGAATTGCAAACAAATATATAAGCAGTACTATTGGCCAAAGATGATAAAACACTTTAAGGAATATATTAGAAATTGTACGATTTACAATCGAAATAAATATAATAGACATCCACAAAAAGTTCCAATTGGAGAGGCTCCAATTCCTAACAGGGAGGGGGAGTTCCTTAATATAGATATTTTTTACGCTGAAGGTCTTAAATTCATAGCATGCGTTGATGCTTATTCGAAATTTTTAGTTATTAAAACTATTGAAGATAAGACTAGCAATGGAGAAAAAATTTTAGATGTCCTTCAGAATTTTCCTAATGCCAAAAAAATAACACTTGATAACGAACCAGGTTTTTTTTTACTGCTCAATTTAAATCTTTAATGCAACGCTTAGGTATTGAACTTTATTATTGTACACCGCGGCATAGCACAACGAATGGTCAAGTCGAAAGAGTCCATTCTACTTTAATTGAAATAGATAGATGTATCAAGGAGGAATTTAATCTTTTGGATGACACAGAAATTTTTTATAAAAAAAAATTTTTTACAAAACAAGCCTGTGGATATACTTTTTAATAGGGTAACACATAATTTAGTAGAAATACTAAAAAAGGCTCAGGATAAAATGATATCAAGAAATAACCCAAGTCAATTGAAAACTTATCAACCAGGCGATGTCATATATGAAAAAATTATAGGGCAAAGAAATAAACTATTGCCACGATTCAAAAAACAAAAAGTAAAAGAAGACTTAGGTAATAAAGTAAAAATTAAGTTTCGCGATAGGATAATTCATAAAGATAATATTAGAACTTAAAGCATCTGAAATTAATTTTCTTTATTTTTATATTTTATTTTATTTTTAGAAAATGAAGTTTTTGATAATACTTTTTACATTATTCGAGACTTACAAGACAGAAGTCCAGATACTAGACTATACGAACTCACAATTAATTTCAATACACCAAGGACAAGCAAGACTACAGAACGGAAACTTTAAACTTATTCATATTTTAGAACTTAACGAATATGAACGAACTATTAACGATCTGGACAATGAAATTCAGAGGAAAGTACTAAGAAATAGCACATCACTACCATTTTTACTTCATGATGTCAATGAGATAAGAAATCAAATTAAGAGAATGAAGCCTAGAGTTAAACGCTCAATTGACATTATTGGCACAGTTTGGAAATGGATAGCAGGTTCACCCGATCACGAGAATCACAACATTGTAGTGGGCTACTTACGAATACCGAAAGACAGAAAATAATTAACGAAAAATTCATTGACAGGATCAACTTATTGACCAATACTACTAACAATATTTTAAAAAAAATTCAGTCTTTAGAAGAAACTCAAAGAACTATAGAAGATTCCATTAGAAATAGAATAAATATTGTCAGAACGGATGTTATTAATATAGAATACGCCTTACAATGGGCAAAAGTAGGAGTAATTAATTCATTTATACTTTCGGAAAATGAAATCAATGAAGCCAAAAAATTTTTAGATCTTGAAGAATTTCCTTACAATAATCTGGAAGAAGCCTTAGGTTTTGCTACGGTTAAGATAGCTACAGACTACTCTTCATTAATTTATATAATAAATCTGCCTGCAATTAATAAAATAAATTGTGAAAAAATATTAATTAAACCAATAAAACAAAATGAAAAAATTATAAAAGTTAATTCCGAAAATGTAATTAGATATAAGGATACAATGTTTGAAATAAGAAATGATTGTAACCAATTTAATAATTTATGTATTTGCAATAATGAAAATTTAATAGACATAAGCCAGACGAATTGTATACCATCACTTTTAAAAAAGCAAGAACCACAATTTCACATTTGTAAACAATCAGCACGTTCCTTCCTACTGTACAAGAAATAAATGAGGGAACAATAATACTTTTAAATAAATTTAACGGAGTTTTAGAAATATTTGAAAATAAGACATATCAATTATCTGGAACATACTTTAATCAATTTCATAATGAAGCAATTTGAAATTTATTTGCTGGTGGTTCAGCTTGGTCTATATATGCATTTCATTGTTGCTGTAACAAATCATCAGTAGACTTCAACCACACATTTTGAACAGTCACAAACCTCTTACTTTATGCACAGACTTTCAAAAACTATATGAGAATTCATAAAATAATATTTTTGAAAATCACAAAGACAAAATAAGCTTAGTAGGCATTGAAACTCATACAAAACCCAGCAAATAATTTATATTCGATATGAATCATTTTATTTTTCTACACCTTTATACATTAGAAATCCATTGGATAACAATAAAAGTAATTACAAGGCAAAATGAAAAATAAAATCTAAAATTTAACATTTAAGAAATCTATTATTCGACATATTGTCATAATTATATTTTAATTTGAAATTTACAATGAAATGCGTATATAGACCAAGCTGAACCACCAGCAAATAAATTTCAAATTAAAATATAATTATGACAATATGTCGAATAATAAATTTCTTAAATAATGAAGCAATTATTATTGAAAATCGAACATTCACTTCAAAATAAGTTTCACACTTGAAACCACTTCCAGCTGTACTACAGCTATCATCTAATAAATCGATAGTCGAAGAAATCCTATCTTTAGAAATGATGAAAAACCTTCAAATAGATAACATAGATGAAATAAATTCAATATCAACCAAAGGATACTTACTGTTTACTACAAATATCGGTTTATCTATTTTAATAATTATTTAAATTTGTTTAATATTTATCAAACTAAAATTAAAATCAAATTCTGATATAAATGTCATAACAATGGTTGAAAAAGAAGTCGAACAAAAGGCTTCTACGATTGAAACATCAAGTTTTCAAGAATCTAATAAGATACTTTGTAGCGCTAATGAATTACCAACATTTTAACAATCGGGGCGATTGATCTTACAGGGGGAGGAGTTAAGGTTAATTAAAAATTATTTATTTTCCCACAAAACTAAGCTACACGCGCAAGTTATTTTATGCAGACGTAGTGCCTGGCAAAATCATTTTCATAATTTTGAATTGTAACATTAAACCGTTGTTTTTAATTTCAGCAAATGATTGCATTCCTGAACAAGAATGCAACGACAAAATTATGTTTCTTGCTTATTAAAAGATTAAGTTTTAAGTCAGTTGTAATTAGCAATAAGAACAAGCCGGATCATACACCAGCCTAAAAAGCGGGTCCCTGTGAAGGCTAAATAATAATAATGATAATAAAACTAATAAAAAAATAGAAACAATAAAATATATTTTTATTTCCAAATGTTAAGGAAATAAATTAACTTACATACATACATAAGCACAGAGATATGTATGTAGATATTAATTTTGTGAAAAAATTCATAATTTTTTCTCTTGTGCAATTTTTAATAAGTGACCTCTCTTTTTTACCAAAAAAAGGTAAAAGGGTGTATATAGGTTTGTCATTCCGTTTGTAATTTCTACAATATTAATAAGCGCCACATAAAGTATATATATTCTGGATCCTTATGCATAGGGAATACGAACAAGCGATGTCCGTCTGTCCGTCTGCCTGTACGTGAAATCAGTTTTCCCAAGCTCCCAGAACAGCTCGGGACTTCGTTGTTGGACTGGTGTGTCAGAAATTTTCCGAAAAATTTTGCTATTGAAATCAACAAAATCGGGCAGACGGTTTCAGAGCTGAAAAACTCAAACTCTATTATCCCATTGAAAATAACTACTGAAAACTAATTTTTTTTTCCAGGGTTGGAAAAATTTAACTTTTTTCTAATAATTAAACATATTTTATGTTTTAGCAAAAATGCTATTTTCTCAGGAACCGTAGGAGCTACGGATCTGAAATTTAGACAGAGTATGTATAACTTTAGACGCTACAACAACAAATATATAAAGATTAAAAATTAAAGGGTGTCCCAAAATGAGTGACGAAAACTTTTAAAAACCCATGTAATATACATACAATTGTATGTATGTGTGTACATACATATGTATATAGACACTTGAAATTTGTAAAATTAGTGTATTTTAATATAGACTACAAGAATTAACACTAAAATTAAAACAAATTTAAATTAAAGGGTGGTTCATTAGTTAATGCAATTTTGACTATGTAATTTTAACAAATTGCTATATCTTGGAAACCGTAAGAGCTAAACTGTTAAAATTTTCAAAAACGGTAAAACTAAAAAATCCAAAAATTATAAAATCGCCAAAAATTAAAAAAAAATGCACAAAACGAAAAAAATCGCCAAAATAAAATAACGCTAAAATTAAAAAAAAACGCCAAAAACTGCAAATTTTGCCAAAATAAACAAAAAATAGTTATATGAACAAAAATCGCCAAAAATTAAAAAAAAAATCGCCTAAATGAAAAAAATCGCCAAAATAAAAAAAATAGCCAAAACGAAAATAAATCGCCAAAATTAAAAAAAAACGCCAAACACTAAAAAAATCGCCAAAACAAAAAAAAATTGCCTATATGAAAAAAAAATCGCCAAAAATTAAAAAAATCGCTTATATGAATAAAAAATCGTCAAAATCAAAAAAATCGCCATAACGAAAAAAAAATCGCCAAAATTAAAAAAACGCCAAAAACCGAAAAAATCGCCAAAACGAGAAAAATTGTCAAAATGAAAAAAAATTCACACCATGACAAAAATCCGCAATAATCGCCAAAACAAAAAAAATGCTTATACATATAAACAAAAAACGCCAAAAATGAAAAAAAAATCGCCTAAACGAAAAAAATAGCCAAAATCAAAAAAATCGTTAAAGCGAAAATAAATCGCCAAAATTAAAAAAAACCCCAAAAACCGAAAAAAATCACCAAAACAAAAAAATGCCTATATCAAAAAAAATCGCCAAAAATTAAAAAAATCGCTTGTATGAAAAAAAATCGGCAAAATCAAAAAAATCGCCAAAACGACAATAAATCGCCAAAATTAAAAAAAAAACGTCAAAACAAAACGCCTATATGAAAAAAAATCGCCAAAAATGAAAAAAATCGCCTACATGAAAAAAAATCGCCAAAATCAAAAAAATCGCCAAAACGAAAATAAATCGCCAAAGTTAAAAAAACGCCATGAACCGAAAAAAATCGCCAAAACAAAAAAAAATTGCCTATATGAAAAAAATCACCAAAATTAAAAAAAAAAACGCTAAACACTGAAAAAAATAGCCAAAACAAAAAAAATTGCATATATCTCCAAAATTAAAAAACGTCAAAAACCGAAAAAATCGCCAAAACAAAAATTGCCTATATGAAAAAAAATCGCCAAAAAATAAATAAATGAAAAAAATTTTCAAAATCAAACAAATTGTCAAAAGAGGAAAAAAGTCGCCAAAATTAAAAAAAAAGCCAAAAACCGAAAAAATCGCCAAAACGAGAAAAAAAAGTGTCAAAACTAAACAAATTGCCACAAAAAAAATAAAAAAAAAATATATAAAAAATAAGAAAATCGCCTAAATGAAAAAAAAATCGTCAAAATCAAAAAAATCGCCAGAACAAAAAAATCACCAAAATTAAAAAAAACGCCAAAAACCGAAAAAATCGCCAAAACCAAAAAAAATTGCCTATATGAAAAAAAATCGCAAAAAAGCACCAAATTAAACATAATGCCTAAAACCTGAAAATTGCACAAAAAGTATGAATTTTTTCACAAAATTAATATCTATGTACCTGCATATCTCTGTGCTTATGTATGTATCTCTTTACTACATAAATGCACTTTGGTAAAGGGTATATAAGATTCGACACAGCCGAATATAGCACTCTTACTTGTTTTTTTTAATTTTGGCGATTTATTTTTGTTTTGGCGATTTTTTGATTTTGACGATTTTTTTCATTTAGGCGATTTTTTTTTAATTTTTGGCGATTTTTGTTCATATAAGCAATTTTTTTTGTTTTGGCGTTTTTTTCGGTTTTTTGCGTTTTTATTATTTTAGCGATTTTTTTTATTTTGGCGATTTTTTTCGTTTTGGCGATTTAATTTTAATCACTAGGCCACCTCATGAAATGAATATTCTAACTAACTAAAAACTAATTAAAATTATATTAATACCTTGCAGTTCGTTGAAAGAAATGAATGCACCTTCGATGCACAATAGTTTCTGTAATCTACTAATAATTACTGTCTTATCTTATAGTGCGCAGGCTTATTGAAAGAAACCATTTTAATATTAATTTAAATAAATTAAACGGCCCAGCTAAAAATATTATATATGGTCCATATATTTTTAATATATGAATGTATATAACTATATATGAATATGTATGAATTCATGTATGGAAATATATGGGATTATACATGGCAAAACTATTATATATGAACTAATATATGGACTAATATATGAAATGTATTATAACATATGAGCTCATATATGAAAGTTTTATTATGAAGCTCTTCATATGTGGATCCATATATAAATATAACATTTTATATATGGAGCCATATAAGAATGTATACATACATGATATCTAACATAAGATCGTTCTTGCAATCAAAAAAGCTTGGAATTTTATCACTGCTAAATTGGAAATCCATTAGAAAATACATACGGTATGCAAAGTTTATATGCGTACCCTCCTCAACGTTTAAAAAAGAAAAACTTTTTGTTACAAAAAAAATTATTCTTGTATGATTTTATATATTGTGGCCCCCCAGCTAAAAAAATATGTATATAGCATATATGATATCCCATATATGGTTCGGATCCGAAAAATGAGGGTATATGGGCATATATGATTATATATATTCATACATTTTCATATATGTTTGTGTAAATTCCCTCCACATTGATTCACAAAAGCGCACTACTGTGCAATAAATTAAATTACTAAAATTAAATTTTTTTAGACTTGAGAGAGAGGATGTATTTAATGAAACATTTGTTTGGACAAATAATTCAAAACGAAGTAAAAGTCATATCATTCATCAAAAGGTGAATCAATTATTTAAAAAAAACACATAAATCATATTCGTACATAACATTTAGCTTAAGAAATCAGATTAAAAACTAATGCAATTAATTATAAATGAATAAATAGTCCCTCTAACAATAGTTTTCAATACAGTAATATGAACTTTGTTTCTTATCTAGAAAATTTTTTTATTTTCTATAAAATTAATGACTGGATTATCCTTTTAATTATTTGATATATTAAATGGGGCCACAATGTATAAAATCATACAACAATGGTTTTTTTGTAACAAAAAGTTTTTCTTTTTAAAGGATGAGGGTACGCATAGAAACTTTGCATACCGTATGTATTTTCCAATGGATTTCCAATTCAGCAGTGATAAAATTCCAAGCTTTTTTGATTGCAAAAACGATCTTATGTGAGATATCATGTATGCATACATTCTTATATGGCTCCATATATAAAATCTTATATTTATATATGGATCCACATATGAAGAGCTTCATAATTAAATGTTCATATATGAGCTCATATGTTATAATACATTTCATATATTAGTCCATATATTAGTTCATATATAATAGTTTTGCCATGTATAATCCCATATATTTCCATACAAGAATTCATACATATTCATATATAGTTATATACATTCATATATTAAAAATATAGGGACCATATATAATTTTTTAGCTGGGCCCATTTAATATATCAAATAATCAAAAGGATAATCCAGTCATTAATTTTATATAAAATAACAAAATTCTCTAGATAAGAAACAAAGTTCATATTACTGTGTTGAAAACTATTATTAGAGGGATTATTTTTTCTTTTATATTTAATTGCATTAGTTTTTAATCTTATTTCTTAAGCTAAATGTTATGTACGAATATGGTTTATGTGTTTTTTAAATAATTCATTCACCTTTTGATGAATGAAATGACTTTTAGTTCGTTTTCAATTATTTGTCCAAACAAATGTTTCATTAAATACAACCTCTCTCTCTCAAGTCAAAAAAAAATTTAATTTTAATAATTTAATTTATTGCATACCAGTGCCTTTTGTGAATCAAGAGTATATGAATATGAATTTTGCACATACATGTATCAAAATGTATGAATATATATAATCATATATGCCCATATACCCTCATTTTTCGGATCCGAACCATATATGGGATATCATATATGCTCCATACATATTTTTTTTAGCTGGGGGTGTAAATTTAATTAAACGGTGTCAATTCAATAATTAATTTGTGTGTGCAGTTGTGACATAAACCAAAATTAGTTTAACTACTCATCCGATACAGAGAAACATATTCTGTTAACAACAAAGAGAAACTTTACAACAATTCAGCTTGGGCCCCCACATATTTGTGAATAAATAATCCAAAAATTAAAGGACGGAAAGTTCAGCACAAAAAGCACGTATGAAAAAGAAAATTTACAACAATATCTTTAATACAAACATGCAAAAGTTAATTTATTTATAACTAAAATACTGCAAGAATTAGGGCATTGTAAGAAATTGTTGAAACACTTCTTTTAGAGTCTAGCTAACAAAATAAAAGTAGTCTTCTAGTCCATGAGTTTTTATGGAGGTTCCAATGAGAGCCATAGTAGAAAGAAGAAAATACCAGATAAGTCAAAATTTTCGGCTAATAAGCACAATTACACGAAAATGGCAGGCTCACTAATCTACCAAAGTGTTTGTTTTTAAAGAGAAGTAGCCCTAAGGCAATAAACGTCTACTAGTATTACTAGGTGTAACATTCTATAGGAAAGGGATAGTGAAAGAGAAGTCAGATGTGTTTTATATTATCGTGAGCACCTACTATTATGGCCTTATCTCACAGGTGGTCTAAACACCGGATGTAGGTAAGACGGCAAACCATTGCCCCCATGCACCCTTTAGAATGCAGTATGTGCCCATTCAATTAGGCACACAGATTGCAATCTTCAATCATAGTAGTTATCCCTGTACTATATCTGCACCTGCCTGATGTACTCTGAGCTATGTAAATTCTGCTGCCATGTCGAAGTTTATAGCAGCTAACCGCATCATACCAATCACTAGCATTAATTTCATACTGGGAAGCTAAGAGTGTTCTCATATCGTTTTTGGTGGCAACCACAGCCACCACATAAGACTTTCCAAGTTTTTACGCTGCAAGTGTATGTGTTAACACCACAATGAGGTCTCCAAGAGTACACCTAACCATTTCTGGCACTCCACACAGCACAACATCATCCCTTTAGACCTGTGTGGTAGGACGAAATCAACCTTTTAGCAAAGGATCTTGACGACCGCTACACACACCCAAACTCCTAGAGCAGCTTGGCTGTCAGGCAACCGGCGCCCGTGGTACCTGGTGATACCTCGAAGATGCACCACAAGGGCTAAACTTCTATCGTCCTTTGAGCTTAGAGAAGTCCCATGTGACTCTGCATATGTCTTCCTTTTATAAATATGTGCGCATCCTTTGCTCTGTTGCTAGAGATCGGGTAGTAACACACAAGTTTTATGGGTAGTGTACTGAACGTTCATCAACGGAAAAAGCCACATCACATCAATTGGGGCCATGGAATTGCCAACACCCAGAGTCAAAAATAGACTCCCCTGGAGGGAGTGAAAGAGAAGACAGTAGGTAAAGAACGAGATAGAGGAAAACTTTATATTTTTAAACTGTGTTTTTGTTTTTTTTTAATAAGACACTACTGCAGCTGCTTTGTTGTAAAAGAGGGGTATTTAATTTTTGGAGGTTCGCTCGGTAGCCATTTTTTAGTTATTTTACTTAGAATGTGATTTTCCTACAAAGCACTAACGAAGGAAGGCGCTCTGATGTTTCATTAGGATTAGTATCGGCTGAAGCCAATGTCGTTCAGTAACCTTTGTCAATGCCTTCATGACTTGATTTTTTTCTGCAAAAACTGCACAGCACAAACGACTACATTTAACATTTACAAACTGTTTGAACTAAAATCACACGCATAAGTATAAAAGTACTCTGACCATTAATTGGCTAAAAATGCGTTTGTATAGGACTATTATTTTATATAAATATAACAGCCAAAACATATTTTACATTCCCTTTTATATACACAAATGTGCCGAGTATCATATCATATATTTTTTTGTGCCTTTTTCATTTATAGTCATAACGTATTTTAGTTATTCCCATAAACGAAATAGGTATACGCTTGTAAGTTACATTCGGCTTTATAAAAAGTTGGTTGAGAGAAAATATGTGAATGTACGAATGGTTTGCCCTCTTTATTATTATTTTAAGCAGTTACTTAATTTAAGGCTGTTAACTTAAGTATATTTGTTTAAGTACTCATTGTCAAACTGTCTGGGGCCTAAATTGTAACAAACACTATTAGACTAAAATGCTGATTCATTTGGTATTTTTCTCCATTGTACTACGACTTGCACTAAAACCCCCATCCAAAATCATCAAATAGAAGAATACTTTGAATTTTCTTAGCTGGATTCTAAAAATAGTTTTTTAACACTATTTTACACTGCCCTACTTCTAATAATATTATAGGCATATTTTTCTTAAAATTATTGTTGTGAATTTTTGCTTTTGCATGTCATTTGTGTATTGAATTTTCCGTCCTTTCACCTTTGGATTATTTCTCCACAAAGATGTGGTGGCCAAAAATTAATTGCTGTAAAGTTTCTCTTTGTTATGAACAGAGTGTGACGGATGAGTAGTTAAATTAGTTTTGGTTTTTGTTGCAAGTACACACACAAATTAACGATTCAGTTTGACATCGTTTAATTATATTTAAGCCGATTATTTATTTGAATTAATATCAAAATGGTTTCTTTCAATAAACCTGCGCACTATAAGATAAGAAAGTAATTATTAGTAGATTACCGAAACTATTGTGCATCGAATGTACATTCACTACTTTCAACGAACTGTAAGATATTAAGATAATTTTAATTAGTTTTTAAATGACAATAATAGAATGTTCATTTCATGATAACAAAACATTACGCGCAAATACTTCAAATTGAAGCTTTGTTCTCTATGTACGTGGATTAGTGATTAAATTTATGTCAGGCCAGATCATTCAATCGAAAACTTAAACAAGTAAATATGTGCAGATGAAAACATATCATCAAAATGCAACCAAACACACTAACTGTTAATATTTAATTTTAATTGAAATATATATTTAGTTAAAATACAAAATTAGGTTGTTTATAAGACAAGCACAGAATATCTTTTCAATAAAAAGAAGCATCCAAATTGTTTCTTATGCGTTGGGAAAAAAAATAAAAAAATAAAATAAAATAATGATAGAAATTATTTTGTAATTAAATTATAAAGGAATGCGCACATGCAGAAGAAACACAAGATGTCATGTTTTGTGTGTATTCATTATTTGTGCAACTAATAATGATATCGAGAGGCTATATTCAAAATACGTCAACTCGAATTTGGTCAAAATGAGTTTCCGATGGCAAATAGCTCTCCTATGCAATATTCACCTGTTATATAAATTTTGAATGAAAAAAAAAATTATTTTTCTCGTTTCATAACAATTATGATATGTATAATTTTTGATAATTTAGTCGAGTATAACTTTTTTTAGAGATAATCAGAGATTAGAGATATAAGAGATCAGACCTCTGCGGCGAAAAATTATTCGTCCACTAACTAAAGCAACTTCAATACGCCAATGAATGGGTTAAGCCTTTAACATTTTAATACCGATACCGAAAACTAAATGAAATAAGTTTTAATAATGAAACTGAAATAACTTTTTTGTTAACACATCCGCAATCAACATTGAATAATTACACATATGCACTGATTGAAAAAAAAGATTTTTGGAAAGCTATTGGGTGCCTCCCAAAAAAAGAATAAATTTTTTCAGTCTACTGTGTAAGGCCATGTCACTCGGTAGCGTTACTATCAGGAGTTTTAAAATAAATTCAGTGAAGCGCGACTTTGACCCGCGCACGAAGGGTTACGTACGGACATGAGATATGTAATTCAATACGAACTTTAGCCAATATAAACTATAGTTTTGGAATTTTTTTTTGGTTTTTGGGTTTTTTCGCTTTTAAGCGTTTTTTTTAGTTTGGGGGTTTTTTGAATTTATTGGCGCTTTCTGAGTTTTGGCACTTTGATTCACGTTTTGGCGATTTTTATTAGTTTGGCGATTTTTATTAGTTTGGTTTTTTTATTTTAGCGGTTTTTTTAATTTTGGCGTTTGTTTCATATAGATGATTTTTTTTTGTTTTGGCGATTTTTTGAGTTTTGGCACTTTTTTTCTCATTTTGAGGATTTTTTTCGGTTTTTGGCGTTTATTTTAATTTTTCGATTTTTTTCGTTTTGGCAATTTTTTTTACATAAACAATTATTTTGGTTTTGGCGCATTTTTCGCGTTTTGGTGATCTTTTTCGGTTTTTGGAGTTTTTTTCATTTTGGCGATTTTTTTCATTAGAAAATTTTTTCGAATTTGGCAATTTATTTTAGTGCTAGAATTTTTTTTAATATTGTCGTTTTTTTCAGGTTTGTCTATTTTTTCGGTTTGGCGATTTTATAATTTTTGGATTTTGTTTAGTTTTTCCGTTTTTGAAAATTTCAAGATTTTACCTCTTACGGTTTCCAAGATATAGGAAGTTGTCAAAATTACATAGTCAAAATTGCATTAACTGATAGACCACCCTTTAATTTGAATTTTTTTAATTTTAGTGTTAATTGTTGTAGTCTATATAAAAATACACTAATTTTACAAATTTCAAGTGTCAATATACACACATAACTACAATTGTATGTATATTACATGGGATTTTAAATGTTTTCGTCACTCGTTTTGGACCACCCTTTAATATTTAACTTTTATATATTTTTTATTGTAGCGACCAAAGTCCAAATTTCAGACCCGTAGCTTTTACCGTTCCTGAGAAAATAGTGTTCTTCCTAAAACATGAAATATGTTTAATTATTAGAAAAAAAGTTAAAATTTTCCAACCCTGGAAACGTTTTTTTAATTTGTTATATTTTCAAAATTTTTTTTTAATAATAAATACCAATTTTATTCATACCGAAGTATAAAATAAGTTAATTTAATAAAAAAGTAATAAAAATTTGTTTTCGGTAGTTATTTTCAATGGGATAATAGAGTTTGAGTTTTTCAGCTCTGAAACCGTCTGCCCGATTTTGTTGATTTCAATAGCAAAATTTTTCGGAAAATTTCTGACACAACAGTCCAACAACGAAGTCTCTAGCTGTTCTGGGAGCTTGGGAAAACCGATTTCACGTACAGACAGACGGACAGACGAACAGACGGACAGACGGACATCGCTTGTTTGTCTTCCCTATGCATAAGGATCCAGAATATATATACTTTATGTGTCTCTTAGTAATATTGTAGAAATAACAAACGGAATGACAAACCTATATATAACCTTTTACCATTTTTTGGTAAAGGGTATAAAAAAACGTTTCCAGGGTTGGAAAACTTTAACTTTTTTCCTAATAATTAAACATATTTCATGTTTTAGGAAGAAGGCTATTTTCTCAGGAACGGTAAAAAACCAATGGGTCTGAAATTTGGACAGTGTATGTAAAAATTTGGTCGCTACAAGAACAAATATATAAAAGCTAAAAATTAAAGGGTGTTCCAAAATGAGTGACGAAAACTTTTAAAATCCCATGTAATATACATACAATTTTAGTTATGTGTGTATATTGACACTTGAAATTTGTAAAATTAGTGTATTTTTATATAGACTACAACAATTAACACTAAAATTAAAAAAATTCAAATTAAAGGGTGGTCCATCAGTTAATGAAATTTTGACTATGTAATTTTGACAAATTGCTATATCTTGGAAACTGTAAGAGTTAAACTATTGAAATTTTCAAAAACGGTCAAACTAAAAAATCCGAAAATTATAAAATCGCCAAAAATTTAAAAAAATTGCCAAAACGAAAAAATCGCCAAAATGAAAAAAAACGCTAAAATTAAAAAAAAAAAACGAAAAAAATAGCCAAAACGAGAAAAACGTGTCAAAACTAAAAAATGCTTATATGAACAAGAATCGCCAAAAATTAAAAAAATCGCCTAAATGAAAAAAATCACCAAAATCAAAAAAAATCGCCAAAACGAAAATAAATCGCTAAATTAAAAAAAAACGCCAAACACTGAAAAACATCGCTAAAACAAAAAAAATTGCCTATATGAAAAAAATCACCAAAAATTAAAAAAATCGTCAAAATCCAAAAAATCGCCAAAAAATAAAAAAAATCGCCTAGATGAAAAACAAATTTCAAAATCAAAAAAATTACCAGAACGAAAAAATCGCCAAAATTAAAAAAAAACGCCAAAAACCGAAAAAATCGCTAAGTCCAAAAAAAATTGCCTATATGAAAAAAAATCGCCAAAAAAACACCAAATTAAACATAATGCCTAAAACCTAAAAATTGCACAAAAAGTATGAATTTTTTCACAAAATTAATATGTACCTACATATCTCTATGCTTATGTATGTATCTCTATACTACATAAACGCAATTTGGTAAAGGGTATATAAGATTCTGCACAGCTGAATATAGCACTCTTCCTTGTTAATATTGTAGAAATTACAAACGGAATGACAAACCTCTATATACCCTTTTACCATTTTTTGGTAAAGGGTATAACAAGCTCCATTATCATTTACACACAAGCACACTATTGTTAAGTCTCATCTGTGTAAGTTTACACCCACTTCAAGGAGGAGTTTTTGTCAACCAAACTGCATTCTTACATACGCACACATTTGTGAGTTGTGTAGTCTCATCTATACTATATATCCCAGCCAACCTGAGTTTCGAAAATAAACGAACGTTCGCTGTAGCCAACAGTTATTGAAACATTCTCGTAAAAAAAAGTTAAGCAACACGAAACAATTTGTTTCTCTAAATTTATTTTTTTGCATGCACAACAAAAGAAGAATAACGTTTTTTGCTATTAAGAAGCAATGAAATGGATGTCTAATGATATTGCTAACGAAACATCGATAGCCACAAACTGAGTGCCAAGTGAGCTCTAGCAGCGCTTTCTCTTTCCGTTTACGATAGTCGTTCTAGAGTGTTTTGTCCGAGAAATGATAACACAAACATTCGAATGCGATTTATTTACGAATGTTTTGGATGTAAATATTCATCTACTTCTTTGGTATGTATGCTGAATAACGAAAAATTATCTCTGACTTAATTCCTTTACATTTTTTTTTTCTTTCTTTGTTTGGTTTTAATAAGGTTTAGTTAAGTTTTAATTTAGTTTAAATTATTCCAAACAAAAATACGTTTTGTTTGGAAGGTGTAGTAGATGTAGGGCCCTACACCCTACACCTGACACTAGTATAGTTAATGGAGACCTTAGCCTTGTGTGCGAATTTTCAGTGCAAAGGAAATACATGAATTGTTTTGACTCATCGTATCACAATAAGCTGAAAAGAGTTTTTCTTTTGAAAGCAACAAATAAAAATGGCGAGACTGTTGAATTTAATGATGGCAAATTTGTGCTTTATATTTTGTATTATTGTATTGAAACGACACGTTTTCACTGGTTGTCGGGTTAGCTTTAGATTAGTCCATTAAACGTGTGTGGCAGCATATTCAATATATGACCATGTTCTGGCTTCCATATCGTTTTCACATGTTTTCTTGTGAGTTCGGATGTTAAAAAAAAAACTAATAGTATGTATTCCAGCAGCCGAATGCAGAAACGAAAACCATATAGAAAATTATTTACAAGAAAACAAGCAAAAATCTTAAATAAAAATAAAATATTGAAATTTAAACAAATCTTATATCAATACATACCATTTTCAGTGCCATTATGCTTTCAGATTTGGTTGCTAACTTAATTTATTAAATTTGTTTAAAAAAAACAGCTTAAATACAAACACTCTCTTTTATACAAAAGTATATAAACATATTGTTTTGTTTTTTTAAGTTCACTTTCATTTGCACTTTCAGCACTTTTGCAACAACCAACTTTAACAACATCACTTCACTTGCACTTTCATGCGTACGCAAGTTAATATCCACACTCAGACTTACAGAAGCTTCATAAACATTTTAAGCATCCTGGAACAAGGAACAAGTGCCATTTTTACAACAACACACTAAGTGTACACTAAAGCTGCCAGTTCTCTATTATTATGTATATTGTACACTATAAGCATAAGTAGGTGTTGTTATGAGAACAACAGAAAAAATAAAACAGGTGAAAAATATTATAAGAACTGTTGTCAATGGATTTTGTATTAACTTAAAAGCAAAAATAGGAAAAAGCACACAATAACATGAATATAAAAGTGTGTATTGAGTTTAATTTTTCCTGTGAATTCCAGATTTACATACAAGCAAAAATTGCATTTAACAATTCTTACAAAATTCCTTATTTAGCTTGAGGCTTTAAGGGAATAAATAAAAATTCAAATGCTGCATAAGCCTTGCATCCACACATGATCACAATAATAAAAATGTATTTTCCAAGAATTGGCATTGGTTTATGAAGGTATGCAGTGTTTTATTTGAACTAAAAAGAATTATTAAATAATGTGAAATAACAAATTCAATTCAGCATTTAACAAAAGGTTTATCAAATAAATTTTCTTTGGAAATTTTATTAGTAAACATTTTATAAAACTAAAATATATTTTAAAATTATTTCTCGTTTATACATTGGTATTGTTTATTTTATTATTGCAATTTTCTCATGAAGGTTTATTAATATAACAGCTCTTAGAAAAAAATGCAGGAGGAAAGTTCAATTCCATATTAAATTTAAATAAAAAATCGTTCGCTTTTATGCATTTGCATTGCATTTTTATCTCCAAATTTTTATTAAATAACATCGCAGCAGGATCAAAAATTTTATTATATTTTGTCCAAATCATCAAAACTAACTATTAGTTTGGAAGAGTTTTCTGTATAAGCACATATAGAAGTCCTTATTCAAAAAAAATATTTTTTATTTATAAAAAGTCTATAAAGCAGATTTCAATACAATATTTGTTTTATAAGGCTTTTATAAAACAAATTTTTTTTGAATTAGTCAGATGTACTTTAGCATGGTTTTTCTATTGTTGAGTTATTTATTATTACTTTTACTTTGACTATTTTATAAAATTTATATTAGTAGTGCGAAATACATGCAATATTATTGGAATGTAGTTTCGCCATGAATAGCAAGCATCAGTATGGGTGTTTAGTGGTGGGGGAGGAAGGGTTGAGTAAAAAAAATATTTATCCTACTTTTTGCAACGCTTTGGCTTAATTTAACTGCAGCCTGAAGTTTTTGCAATTTCTATCACAACAGCATGTAGCTTTTTCAATTTTTTTCTTCTCTCTAATTTTTGTTTTTAACTCATTCGATGAGATCCCATTTATAACAATTCTTATAGTACGATCCCTGTGGAAACAAGTTACCACCGACACAAAGGGCAATACATTTTGACAAAGCGCTCCCTGCCACACTCTATCAAGCGCCTCGGAGATATCTAAAGCAGCTACGTCCAATCCCTATGAACAATGTGCGAATTTTTATAAAGAGCTTTTTGTGCTTTCACACCATCCACATAAACAACACAACATAAAACAATGCTTGCTCTTACTTTGCAAAGAAACAAGAACGAATTTAAGAGCTTTCAAAGCTGTTTACCTCAAATGCAAGTATCAGGGTATATGTGTTTGAACGTAGCTGATCTAAAGCCATCAACTTACTTTCGCCAAAATGGTGGATAGAATAATAGCATTTATTCGAGAGAGCAGAAAGTAGATCTCCTGTAGAGCGGCCTCTACGAAATTCACACTGCCGGTCCTTGAGTAAGCTATTGAACTACAGATACCTTACAAATATAATTATTTTAAAATTTTAAAATTTTATTGGTAAATAAAATATGTGTGTATACATTTTTTTATATAAATTACATTTCAAGAGAGTCTGCTTGCTTAATGCAACAACAATTTGTTACAAATAATTATAGACAAATGATGAAATAAAGGAATGAGTGAATAATAATCAAATTAAAGAATGCATATAATTTGTTATTCCACTTTATCTTTATTCTCTTCAAAATGTATCTAAAAGGAAAACAAACTAATGCAGGTATGTATCTCCCCTTTACTGAGTAATAACAAGTGAGGCATTGACACGCAAAGCAAATAAAGCGAAACAATGTAAAGGATGTATGAAATGTATGTCTATATACAAATGTACTATAACCCAGCAAAAAATTTGGCATCACTAGCAAAACTACTTGAAATTTAATGATTTACTTTTGGTTTCCAAATTTCATTACTTGTTTACAAATCATATTACATAAGATTTAAAAAATAATTATACATATGTGGAAAGTGAGACTTGATAAAAAAAATGAACATTGAACATATTGCCAAATATGCAGAATCGATGATTTTAGTCTCAGGCCTTGTTAAAATCATTCATTTGGTAATTCAGTATTCATCTTCCACAAAAAATTCATTTATTTACTGGGACATTGTGCACTTAAATGCTTGAAGAGCAAAAAAAAAAGAAGAGAGCATAAAATGCCAGAATGGAATTGTTGGAAGACAAATGATTTTTGACATATTTTACAAAAAAGATTTTGACACGAATCTATAGAGAATTCATTAATATTTTTCTTCTATTGTTTAGCAAATACAGGGGAGTTTAAAAAACGAGACAAGAGATTTGCAACAACACACAAGTATTTCAGCATATTTTAGCATATAAATGCATAAATACATTTTACAGATTGTAACAGCAGGCTTTGAAGAGTTATTTGTTAATAGTTATCATGTGGCTTAAGTTTCTGTTTTTTAGGAATTGCAAAAAATACTTCAGATTTGAAGTAGACGCAAAAAATTATTGCAGTCATTCAGCTTAAGATTAGTAAAATTTAAAAAATGTTTAATTCAATTGCACTCAAATTGAAATATTTAGTTGTCGCCCATATAATAGGTGTGTTCATTTACTAAAAATTTTTACGAATTTGTAACAATTTTTACTGGAAAGTGTTTATTAACTAAAAAAAAGTTTGCAAGGAGAGAGCGTCAAAAGAGAGAAAAAAATTGAGAGACAAAATATTCTAACAAATTATTACTAATAAAATTTTTACTTGCAAGAATTATCCAACCACCTGTTGTGTGTTTTGTTGTCAAATAAATTATTTAAAAAATATCTAAGAAAAATTAAAACTAAAAAAATGTGAATTTCTTTGCACAAAAAACAAGTAAGCGTGTGTAAAAAGAAAGCATGTTTTCTTAATTTGTTGTTTTTCCTTCATTAAGCCACATAAATTAAATTTTATTGACAAATAATTATGTTTGTTTCTCATATATATTCAGAGATGGAAAGTGGAATTTTTGTATTTGTTAATGAATAAAATTAAAAAATTATGCAAAATGCTTAAGAATAGTAAAAATACATGAAAACTATGTAAATAATGTGATATTAAATGCCAATTTCTTAAAAAAATTGCAATTTAAAATATTATCAAACAAAATACATCAGAAAAAGTACAATTGTATTATGATTTCCATCTATGGATCTGATATGAAGACAACTTTCTTGCAAGTTCTTACAAGTAAAGCGTTCATTTACTTTTTCATATTTGGGAGAGTAATTTTGTAAATTTCTGCCTTAATCTCTCACTGTTAGTTTCTGCTGGGAAAGTAAATGAACGTACCTGATGAACCAGTTGCTTCAAAACTATTAAAACTACATTCTTGGCTACACAGTAAAGTTTTTGTTTTTTAGCTTAGTATATTTTCTCATATATTTCTCATGAAACTCAAGAACTGCATGTTAATCCTTTTCCATTCGTATTTCCCTTTTGATTCATGATTTTTGCTTTATTGAAAATTTTCATACCCTTCACCAAAAATGGTAAATGGTATACATATGTATAAAGGATTGTCATCCATTTATGATTTTCATAATATTTATATGGAAGCAATGTGGATCCTTATCAACAGGGAGGCCGAATAAACTATGTCCGTCTGTCCATGAGTATGACTGTTAGTACGTAAAATCGGTTTTTTTAAATACGAAGAAGAAAAGCTAGAAATTTCGATCTTAAACTGGTGAGCTAAAATGGCTTAAAACGGCGAAATCGGGAAGATGGTTTCAGAGATGGAAAATTTTAAATTTTGGTTTGGCATATAAAATAAAAGTAATTGTTATTTATTTATTAAATAAACCTTTTTTATAATTTATTAAGAATAAAATTGGTATTCAAAATCAAAATAAAGAAAAAATTAAAAAACTTATACAGGGTTGGAAAAATTGAGTACATTTTATACTATTATAAAATAGAAGAGTCAAAAAGATTATTCCAGGGTTGGAAAGTGACAAGGTCAGATTAATTTTTTTCCTTTTTCTTTATAAATTAACGGCCTTACCCACGATGTCGACAAGAAATTATCTGTCGCTTCGTTATATTGGAAACAAAAACAAAACAAGAAAATTTGTTTTTGTTTTCAATAAACCTAAGCGACAGATAATTTCTTGTCGACATCGTGGGCCAGGCCGTAAATAAATTCTATGTTTTAGAAAAAAATAGTTTAGAATAGAAATTAGAAAAATTTTAAAAACATCTACAATGTTTAAAAATTTTAACTTTTTTGGTATATAAAATAAACTTTTTTCTTTTGTTAAATAAATAAGTAAAAAATAAATTAAAATTCACAAAAATCAAAAACATGGATTTCATGTTGGAAAATTTATATAAAGGTTTTTCATGAGACTTTTCAAAAGTCTCGCAAACTGTGCAATTGTGCATTTTTTCACTATCGTAAATAAAATGTCAAAAATTGTATAGAAATTTGTTTACACAAACCTGTTAAGTTTGCCCAATAATTTTGACTCATAAACTTAAGCTGTGCAATTGTGCATTTTGTAAACAGAAAATTCATGATTTTTTGGCTTTATTTTGGCATTTTTAGACACACACATACACTTTATTATTTTTATTGAAATATATAAATATGGATTTAAATTAAAAACTGCTTGAAATTTTTTATTTTATTTTTATTAAATGAACTTTTGGACGTTTGTTTCGAATTTACACAGAAAGTTCAAAAGGGGCTTCATGAAGCAAGTCTCGCGAGTTTTCCTAATTGTACAAATGACAAATTTAAGAGTTCTCATGAAAACACTTATTGTTTTTTCTTGTAAAAAAAAGTAACTAAATATGTATATAGTATTTTTTCTTTTAATAAAATATATTTTGTATTTTAGAAAGATCTTAACTCAACGGAAAAAAAACATAATAAAATTGATACATGGGGATCAGCACTCGAAGTGTTATGGAATTCACGCCGCTGGAACTATTAAACGCCTAATGATAGTGCGCTTAGTTTTCGACAAGTTTTGGTTTGTTATATTATCGAAATGAACCTAAAATGCTACAAAATTTTTGGCTTTAGCATTTGCTAAATTACCAGAAAATTGTTGTGCTTTATACTATAACACTTTCAATGTGATCTCGAGGAAATTTCAAATTACTAAAATAATCAAAACATCTACTTTTGGCATGAAGTGAATATATTTTTAAGAAAAATGTTCTTTACAAGATAAAAATTTTTAAAGCTTAGCAAGCATTAAGCAATTATGTGATTGTGCATGTTGCAGTATAAATTCACATTTAATTCAGTATACAAAAGGGCCATATCCATAAGCAATAACGAAATATTTGCTGCAGCGACCTGGTACACTCAAAAAAAATTAACTAAAACTTTGTAAAATTTTCTAAATTTGAAAAAAAAAGCTGTTGTATGGCGCCAAAAATGTTTTTTATTTGAAACCAGTAAAATAATTACTAAATTTCTAGTTCATTAATAATAATTATATTTTCATGTTTAAGTAAAATTTTCCTTTTAATTATAATTCACCATTCACCATACATATATACAAATACAGCAACCTTCTGATTGATAGGCAAGCACTCTAACCAATTGCCTACCAAGGCAGCCTGAATAAGTATTGAAATTATTGAGTTTTAAAATTTTATTTTATTTACAGACTAGTCCTTAATATAAAATTTCCTTCTGTTTATAAACATTTTCTTAGTCTTAGTAAATATTTCCTTTAAGTTGAAATTTATTTGCTTGTGGTTTAGCTTGGTCTATATACGTATTTCATTGGCGCTTAAACCAAATCATCAGTAGACTTCAACCACAAATTTTGAACAGTCACAAAAACTTATTTTGTCTTTGTGATTTTCAAAAATATTATTATTCTATGAATTCTCATATAGTTTTTGAAAGTCTGTGCATAAAGTAAGAGGTTTGTGACTGTTCAAAATTTGTGGTTGAAGTCTACTGATGATTTGGTTTAAGCGCCAATGAAATACGTATATAGACCAAGCTAAACCACAAGCAAATAAATTTCAAATTAAAATATAATTATGACAATATGTCGAATAATAAACTTCTTAAATATTTCCTTTAAGTCAGTAAACATTTCCTGAAATGTGAGAAATTTATTGTGTATTTTTATTAACTATTTTTGGGGATATGAACTTTTTATTTTGTACTCATATTAAGTAATTTTTACTAGATTTTTGTAAAAATTTACTTAAACTTAAAAAAAATTACTTAAACTTCGAAATTTTTTTATTTGAATTTAGGAAAAAAATGTCTTAATAATAGTACATGTCTTTTTTTTTGAGTGTAGAGGTTAAGAACATATCGACACGTAGAAGCTTAAATTCAATTATCCTTTGACCCATAATTGTATACTACCCTAAACGAATTTTATTAGAACTTTCAAAATACCCTCCTCCTCTCACCAAGAAGGCAATGGAAAAATACAAAAGTAAATGATTGCATGCACAGAGGAATCAAGAATTATTTGTGGTGACAAATTCGAAATTTCCTCAAGTATTCTGGGTGATGGGTTATAGTACCCTCTTTTCAATGGTGTAGTTGTATTTCAGGCTTTTGCGAACGAAGTGCTTGGTAGAAATTTGGAATTTCTGTCCACAGCCAAGCAGTAATTCTTCTATTTTAGGTTGTCAGTAAAAGAATGCGGTATCCAGGTTATGTTGTAGCCAAGTTGCTTCTTGCAACTTCATCGGCAATGAGTGGACTGATGAAATACTCACGGTTTGATCCACTTTGAATGCATCTAGTGCGTTTTGAAAATATGTCCATGCCATCCATAGAATACATTGTAGCTGGTAGCAGTATTGACGTCTGTCTGATCAATCGACCATCATGCTAGAAGACTACCTTTTCCCCACAAAACATTTTTTTTACATTATTATTATAATTTTTAATAATAACTTCAATTCAAATTTAAAACATATTAACATACATATATCCTTGAAAAGATCTTAAGCTTCAAGTTATTTATTTATATTTTTTGTGTTATTTTCCTATAAAATTTTTTATACCATTTTTATTTCATTTTATTATTCATTAGTCTATCACATTATATCAAAAACAAGGAAAGATAAAAAAATTCTAAAATTTTATTTAAAAAAAAACTAAAAGGTTAAAGAAATATATGTAATATTTTACCTTTATTAAAAATTTCAATAGAAAAATACAAGTGTACAAACTAATAAGCCGCTTAAAACAAACATATTGACAATTTTATATTTTACCTAATGATTATTACGAAATCGACTATTATTAACAGCTAAACAACAATGATATTTTCTCATGAAACATCATATGATATTTTCTCATGAAACATCAGTAAGGATTATGAATTTTATTGTATTTTTGGAATCAAATTTATTGCGAAAAAAAATTGTTACGGTTATTAAAAAAATTTAATTTTTACTATATCACTAAAAATTTTTATATAAAACTCAACAGCTTTGCTAAACATTTAATAGCCTGAGAAATAAAAACAAAATAAATAAAACTTTTGCTGTTAATGTGGTTTTTAGCCATCTATATAAATTATTTACAATTCACATGTGAATAACTTAACAACAGTTTTGTTGAATAAATAAAAGTAGTTTAATAAAAAGTAATAAATAAAATACTAACAAATACTACATAGTTGAAGTTAAAAACAAAAATATATTTACATATGTATCTCTAATCCAAACAAATCACTCCAAACTAAATACTAGTTAGAAGCGGAAAAGCGAACACAACTCAGGATTTGGGTTTTGTTGACGATGAATGTAAATAAATCTAAAAATTTATTTGTTATACAAAATAAAAAGTGCTTTTGGCTTTGATAAATTTTAATATATTTTTTTTGTATTTTGCTTATTGATTTAGTTTAGTTTGTAGGTATTTTAAATATATTTTTTGTGTAGGATTTAATAAATGAAAACTATAACAATAAATGTAGCCCAGCAAACATAAGCAAATGGAGTTACTTAAACAAGGAAATTTTGCTTATTTTGACATTTTCTATGCATTGATGGGATATGGTATATAATTAAATGGTGAGTAAAACAAATATAGATGTACACTATATTAAAAAATAAATTAGAGAATCACATTACCGTTACCGCAAACGAATTAATATTATATTATAAATATTATGATTATCGGTTTACAAAAAGTTACTGAATTCATGGAACAGCTTTAAAAACCCATAATTTAATTTTCAGCCAAAAGCTTAACTTAACAACTTAATTTTTTTTTCCTTTTTTTTAAATAAATATTTTTGCTATTCCTTTCACTGTAAATCTAAAAGTAAAATAAAAATATCCTAATTTAAATTTCTTTATACACATAAAAATTAAATGCCTCAATATTAGCTCTAAATATTAGTAAAATCTGTAATAATGATGCCAATGTTGCTGTTGGCGACCATGATGAAAGCACAAAATAGAAACCCACATACCCACAACTAATACAACTAAAACAACACCCAGTAGATTGCCCATTGGAGTGTTTTTGAATATGTGTAGATGTAAACAATGTAAAAAGAGATTAACATTGCTAGGAGATCCCCTAATATTTTTCAAAAATATTATTTTTGATTATTTTAATAGCTCAAATAGAACTATTAAAGGAAAAATAAAATAATAAAAAAAATACCAAAGTTTTAAATTCTTTAATTAAAAGTTTATTTCTTACAGTTTTCTTACAGCATAAATACAAAAAAAATATTTAAAAAAATTAGTCGCATTAGGTCTGTTCAATCACTTTCCCAGCAGAAACTAGCCACGAGAGAGTAAGACAGAAATTTACAAAACTACTCTCCTAAATATGAAAATGTAAATGAATGCTTTACTTGTAAAAACTTGCAAGAAAATTTTATTTGTACCAGAACCATGGCTGGAAACCATGATACAATTGTACTTCTTCTGATTTATTTTGTTAGAATATATTTTAAATTGCAGTTTTTTCTAGAAATTTACTCTTAATATGAAACTCTATATAAAGTTTCACGTATTATTATCTTTTTTTTTGCATTTTTTATAAAGTTTTAATTTTATTCATTAACAAATACAAAAATCTCACTTTCCATCTCCGATCATATATGAAAAATAAGCAAAACTATTTGCCATTAAAATTAAATTTATGTGGCTTAATGAAAGAAAAACAATAAATTAAGAAAACATGCTTTCTTTTCACATACGTATACATATGTACATGTTTTTTTTAACAAGGAAATTCATATTTGTCATTTTCAATTTTACAGTTCTCGTTGTACCTTCATAGTGAACTAACGTCATAGCGGAGTTTTTTTTTACATACATACTTAACAAAAAAATCATATAAAAGAAAATATTCGTAATACATATTATTAACTTTGATAAATAAGCTGTAATTGCTTTGTTAATATTTTTTTGCATAGTCATAAATAACAAAAACAAAAAAACCGTAATAAAAAAAAACAAATAAACAAACAAAAGTACCCTTGAGGAATACTCTATATGAGTACCTCAAAAACAAATAAATGTGAAGTGAGTTATAACGGCAGAAATGCCTATTTTACTGTGAGTTCTGATGCTCATAATGATAACAATAAAAATAAAAAACCTGATGACAGACTTACTGTGAGTTCGGAAGCTCTTAATAAAAATACAAAATCTGATAATACACTTTTTCTAACAACAAATCGGCTTTTTCGACAGCGATCAACTTCGCTTTGTCCAATGCCTACTAGTGATTCTTTAACATTACAGTTGCCTAGTACTTCGTCAGTTAAGCCATTGAAATCAATCGCTTCGGGCTGTTCATCACCTAACCAAGTTGTCACTACAGATAACAGTAGCTCAAAACCAAAGGTACAAGTTGGAATGGACAGATATATAACCGTGGTAAAGCGTGGGCGAAGCCCGAATTCTTCTAAAATTTCATCTGTTCCAAAGATGTCTAGGGATAACAGCGCATCATCCATGAATCGCCAAAATCGTTTTTCATTATTGCAAGACGATAACGAGAAGACCGCTTCATCATCTCTGAAGTCTTTTAAGCCACCACCAATATATGTGAGGGAAAAAAATTCTAACGCGCTTCTAAAAAAACTACTGTCGACCATTGGTGAAAATACTTTTCACGTAATTCCAATTAAAAGAGGTAATATTGATGAAACTAAAATCCAAATATACGATGAAAACAATTTTCGAAAAATTGTAAATGATTTTGAAAAAAATAAAACAAACTTTTACACATACCAACTTAAGAGTGCTAAAGGCCTACAGATAGTACTAAAGGGCATAGATTCATATGTTGAGCCCGAAGAAGTAAAATGTGCACTTCTAGACCAAGGATTTAAGGTAAAAAACGTTACTAATATAATTAACAGAGAAAAGGTCGCCCAACCCCTATTTCGCATTGAACTGGAGCCGAATGACATACAATTGAAAAAAAATCAAACCCATCCAATTTATAGCGTAAAGTTTCTGTTACACCGAAAAATCACAGTTGAAGAGCCACGTAAGCGTTCAGGTCCTGTACAGTGCCATAATTGCCAAGAATATGGCCATACAAAAACTTACTGCAATTTACCTACAGTTTGTGTTATCTGCGGTGAATTGCATGGTACTGCTAGCTGCACTAAGCCAAAAGAACAAGCAGAAAAAAAATGTAGTAATTGTGGAGGTAATCACACCGCTAACTATAGAGGATGCCCTGTATATTCTTTTGTTAAACAGACTATGAGTCAAAAACCTAAGTTAGCCCCAGCCCAACCATTAAACGCGTACTCCGCCTCTTTTGCTCAAGTAAGTCAACCAGTTACTTCACGTGTATCGTATGCCGATGCTGCTAAGGCTAGTTCTAGTCCCTCACAAAATGTTTCACCGCAAAACAATTCAGCGAATGCAAGCTCAGGCGTTAACTTTAGTCGCCTTGAAGCTACTATTGAGAATCTGGTGCTAACTATAAACAACTTCACAACAAATATGACGAGCATGATGCAAGAAATGCTGCGAATGCAGAATACACTGCTTCAAGCATTAGTAAACAAACCATGAACATGTTAAAAATATGTTTCTGGAACGCAAACGGCATTCGCCAGCATAAAAATGAACTTGAGCACTTCCTCATGGAAAAAAATATTGATATAATGTTGGTCTCTGAGACTCATTTGACTTCAAGGAGCTTATTTAAAATAAATGGTTACACTCTATATGATTCAAAGGACCCGAGGGGGAGAGCATGCGGAGGGTCAGCAATTCTAATTAAGTCAAGACTCAAACACTATGTCCTTGATAACATTTGTGAAGAACATCTACAAGCAACAAATATTTGTGTCGAAAATTTTGTTACAAATTTCGTGATATCATCAATTTACTCCCCTCCCAGATTCGCAATTACTGAGGATCAATTCGAGGAATTCTACAAATCTCTTGGCCCTTGTTTTGTAGCAGCTGGGGACTACAATGCAAAACATACGTTCTGGGGTTCGCGTCTTATCACACCTAGAGGTCGGGCATTGTTCAACACAATTTCAAAAATGGGCTTGGACGTCATTTCAAGTGGGGAGCCCACTTACTGGCCTACGGACATACAAAAAATTCCGGATGTTATAGATTTTGGAGTCATGAAAAATATCACTAGGGAATTAATTCATGTTGAAGCTTCTGTAGATCTCTCCTCCGATCACTCTCCCACGATTGTTACAATTTGTAGCCCATTAAGAAGTGACTTCCCTGTCCCATATGTAAAAATGATCAACCGTGTTAATTGGCTGGGGTTCAAAAAATACCTCAGTAGCCATTGTACGGAAAATATTAACCTAAGAACACCAGGTGATATTGAATCTAACATTGAAAATCTTAACGAAAGTATTAAACAGGCTGCTGAACATGCCACTACTTCCCATCCGCAGACTAGGTTTAATAGAATTTATTCTACAGACATTGAACGTCTTTTACGTGAAAAAAGGACAGCTAGAAGGGAATGGCAACAGCACAGATCACCCCAAAATAAAATTAGATTTAAAGAGTGCACTAGACGACTCCAAGAGCTGCAGGCATATGAAAAAACTGTATGTCTTAAAAATTATCTGGAAAATCTTGATGCCACACCTGCATCTAATTACTCCTTGTGGCGAGCTGCTAGAAAGCTTAAAACACCCGTTGAATATAGACCACCTCTGCGCACTTCTACCGGAGGTTGGGCCAGAAGCGATACTGAAAAAGGTAACATATTTGTTGAGCATTTAAAATCCGTATTTACCCCAAACACATGTACTGGTGTTGTTGATTTACCAAGTGTAGTTGCGCTACCCCCTCGAACCATAAAATTTAAGACGCGTGATGTTCAGAAACTAATTGCTGAACTCAACCCGAAGAAAGCTCCAGGTATTGATGGAATAAGTAACAATATGCTGATAAACTTGCCCCATATTGCAATTAGAATCCTGTTATTTATTTTTAACTCCATTTTACGACTGGAGTATTATCCACAAAGCTGGAAGCTTGCGAAGGTCAAAATGATTCCAAAGCCGGGCAAAGACCTTACCAAGGCTGAGTCATACAGGCCAATAAGTCTGCTATCAACAATGTCAAAACTCTTCGAAAAGCTGGTCATGACAAAATTGTCCCCAATTTTAACTGATAGTGGGTGCATCCCAGACCATCAATTTGGTTTTAGAAGTCAGCATAGCACCATTGAACAAACTCATAGATTGGTGCAATTTATAAGAAGAACTTTTGAAGAAAAAATGTATTGTTCTGCCCTGTTTATTGACGTTTCTCAGGCCTTTGATAAAGTGTGGCATGAAGGTCTAATTCTAAAATTAAAATCATATCTACCAATAAATTTAGTGAATTTATTAGAAAGTTACATCACTACCCGGAAGTTCACGGTTGTGGAAGGAGAATTCATGAGTGTGCCCGAATCTATATCATCCGGTGTGCCACAGGGGAGCATACTGGGACCAGTTTTGTATTTGATCTATACTTGTGATATGCCTTTGAGCAGCAATATCCATACATCTACGTTTGCCGATGATACAGCCTGCCTTAGTATGCATGAAAACCCTCACGAGGCTTCCCGATATTTACAAGAACATATTACACAATTGGAAATGTGGTTGAACTTATGGAGAATTAAGGTAAATGAACAAAAGTGTGTCCATATAACGTTTACCCTAAGAAGAGATACTTGTTCCCCAATTCGAATCAATAATCAAAATATTCCTCAACACTCCCAAGTGAAATACCTTGGTATACACCTTGATCGAAGACTTACATGGAAACATCATATTGACTTTAAGCTAACTCAGATGAAACTTAAGTTATCTCAAATACACTGGTTGATTGGCAGAAATTCAATACTTAGCCTGGACTGTAAACTTTTATTATACAAGTCGCTTTTAAAGCCAATATGGTGTTACGGTATCCAGTTATGGGGCACTGCTTCAGCCTCCAATGTAGAGAGAATTCAACGTAGGCAAAACAAAATTTTAAGGTTAATAACATCTGCTCCATGGTATATTAAGAATTCAAATTTGCATCGTGATTTAAGAATGCCACTAGTGACTGAAGAAATTGCAAGATACGCAGGCAAATACTTAACAAAACTCGAGTCACATCCTAATCCGCTTGCTCGTAATATTTTGAATTTTGATGGTCACATCCGCCTAAAAAAGAGGGACACAAGGGCTCTTATACTCAACACTCTAGATGGGAATGCTTGAAAACACATTTAATTTTCCTTTTTGATTATCACTACTTTGTATTATTTAAATTATCACTAAGTTTTGCCCGACACTGGTCGGGCTAAACAATTATATTTTAGCTTTAAGATTTGATCACTTATTGTTAGTTCATATTTGAAGATACAATAAATAAATATATGTATTAAAAAAAAAAAAAAAAAAAAAAAAAATTTTTCAATTTGAGTTAACCACCTGTTGAGTGGTTGGATAATTCATGCAAGTAAAAATTTTACTAGTATTAATTTGTTGGAATTTTTTTGTCTCTCAATTTTTTTTCTCTCTTTCGACGCTTTCTCCATGCAAACTTTTTGAGTTAATGGACACTTTCCAGTAAAAATTTTTACAAATTCGTAACAATTTTTAGTAAATGAACAAACCTATTATAAAACAATAATTTATTTCAGGGCTGGTAAAACGTATTTTGATTGGTATGGTATGCGGTATAGTTAGAAAATACCGTTAATTCTTTATCAGAAAATATGTAATGAAATTACTAAAATTTAGCATTTATGTACCACTGAAATGCCTAATAAACATCAACAAAGAAATTGCATTTAAAATAAAATTAGGACAATATGAAAAAAAGTAAATTAATTTCTTAAGGGCCGTATCCAAAAACTAATAATTTAAAAATTTTCAAGTATAGTTTTGTTTAAATATTTATGGAAATTTTGTTTTAAACATTTAAAATAATTGAGAAATTTTAGATAGTTTTAATTGAACTGTAGTGAATTTTAATCAGAAAATTAATAGTGATACTTATAAATGTGTTTACCAAAGGTAAATCAATTGTATACACAACAATCGTTTCGCATATTCCGTTTCATTGTACATTTAAGTTAAATAGCTGATGTTAATAAGAATCTCTACCCAAGTAGATAAACTAGGGTGCTGATGAAGTGCGTGGCTGCCCAGAAAAGTATCGGTATTTCCCCCAGCTTAAAGTCTAAGTTTAATTTTTCTTCTCTTCTTTAGAAGCTCACATTAATTAATAAAAATATTTCATTCAATAAGAATTGAAATTACTGAACTTGAGCCTAACTATGAATTATTTCTCATTTAAAATAATTTTTTTTTTGTATAAGGCAGTTGTCATCTATTTTTAATATTTTTTTATATGTATATACATATGTACATTGTACATCAACAATCATTTAACACAAAGTTCGCATTATAAGATTGCAAAAATTGTTTTTATAAAGATACAATCACACTATGGAAAATATTTTCCCCAATAATGCCGAGTACACTATGGCATTTTGTGAAATCGTAAGCAAAAATAAAAATGTGTCTAGGGCGACGTTTGCCATTTCACGATGTTTGTGCATACTTGGTTATGCATATGATGTAGACAGTTGTGAGAACAAGTTGGCAGCATTGCAGACACAAAACCAAAATGTCAGCATGTTGACATTTTGTTAGATTTACATGCGTATTCTAATGTCTGTAACAAAATAAAAATTATAACAAATGACAATTTTTACATTGCTTAAAATATAAAAATTGTCATTTGTTATAATTTTTTTATTTGTCACAATGTTTAGAATAAGGGGTTTAGTATGTACCGAAAGAATTTTTATTTTATGAGGGTATAAATATATAAAAATTATGGAAAATTAACCAGAAAGTGGAAAAGCACAGAATAGAATGACACATCTAATTAAGCTTGTGGAGGTTCGTCAAGCATTATGGAATCATCTATGTATGAAGCATTTGTAGAGATAGAAATGCAAAGAAAATTGCATAGGCAGTAATTTCGGTGGAGTTAGAGCTTCATGTGCACGAAATTTTTAAAGCAACTTGAATACTGTTTCCGTTAACTGGAATGCAGAGTACAATAGAATGTTTTCGTGGCGCACATTTAAAACCAATTGCTTTGCGATTTATTGTCTTATTTTTTTTTATTATTGCTAAACATACGGTGGCACAAGCCAATTAAATTATTTTGCGATTATCTATTTGTATATATATTAAATAACAAGGAATAAGAAAAATGAAGTCTCACAATTGCTAAAACAAATAACACTGAATATTATTATGTCAAAATTATCTCTTGCTGCACCAGAAATGCCTTTGTACGTAACATAGAAAATTGTAAATTATATAAAGTATTGAGTGCTTTAGTATTTTTTATTTCCAAAAGCAGGATTAGTTCATGTTTCTTCTAAATAAATGTTTATACTATTGTTTTACAACATTTATTAATTTTATTTTTAAATGTTTGCATTAGTTCCCCTGAAAATGTTTCTGGAAAAAACTTTCAGAAAATTATCCGTCTCCCTCTTATTAGTACGTAGGTAATTTTTATTTCAATTTAAATTGTATTTGCATTTTATTTCATCTTTTAGGGGTTACCTAAAGAAATTACGAAATTAAATTTGTATTGAAATATGATTTCATTTTCTAGCAGTGCTTTTTGAAACCACAGAACGCCAAATTTTGAGTAAGAAAAGGCACTAAGTAGTAACTTTAAAAAACTTGTATATTTCTTAAAATTTATTTAACAAAAACTTGCTGTTTTTATTTTGTCAGTGTAAAGCATAACTTTTTTGTCTGATATATTTGATTAAAGATGTTGATAAGATTGCCGAAATACAAAAAAGCTTAGATAATATTAAACATTATTAAACTTCACATTATTATTTTCACTTTAGTGCTTTTTACGCTTATTAGATTTCAAAATTACGTTAATTAAAGCAATTAGTAAACTAAGTTTAAAATGCGGCAGCACTAAAAAATTTTCAAATATTGTGTAAAGCTTTCCAAGCAACAGCTGTTTAATAAATTAAATTAAATTAAATAAATTAAAATTGCATAAAAACACATTATATAAAACAAAAAGAGCGTTAAAATGCATTTTCCTGTTCATTTAATCCATGATATGAAACTGTATTTATACATTCAAGGTGTACATTTATTTAAATTAAATTGAAATATTTTTAATTTCGAACACAGGATTTGCATGCTCAAGTTTTAAGTAAACACACTTAAGCATAAAAACATATGGTATGCTTATGAAACTTAAGTAGAATTTAAATTCAGAAGTATGGGCATTTAAGTATTATTTCAATATACACTGAAAAACACAATTATTTATTTAAATAGAATTTAAAGAGGATTAGAATATAAATAATTAATCAAAAATTGGACCTCAGATAACCTAGATTTTTTTCGGGGAAATTTTAATTCACAATATGAGCGTTGGGAAAATAAACTGCCGCAGAATTATTATTTATAATGGGGCTGATTTTATTATGCTAATTATATTATGTTCCTACACTTCAAAACAATTTTCCCACTATTTTTTATCGCTTTTAGAATCCATGCGACACTGTAATTCGCTTAAGAAGTGGGCAAAACATACAACCCGAGCTTAAGTTTGATACAAAAGAATGAGCTCAGTTTTATTCTGACGTAAATTGTTGGCTTCTTTTACTTCATTTAGTTTTAAAAATGACTTCACAAATTTAGTAATAGTTTTTAGAACAAATTTAGTATGAAAAATTTTTGCACTTTTTTACAAATATTTTAATCCAAATTAATTTTTTGCAATATAATGGCCTTTTTAGAAAAAATTTTGTTGCTTACAATTGTGAAAATTGTTAATCTAGTTAATGCTAAAGCTTATTTCCGACTTACTGGGCAATTGTTTTGTAGTTATAAAAAAATTGTTATAGCATCAGACATAATTTTGAGGTTATCAAACACCTTATTGCAGTAAAATTTTTAGTTTGTCTACTGTACTTCACTCTGCTAAACTCTACTCTTATTCCTTTATACTTTTAGCTGACAGCGTGCTCGGTTATGTATATGTGTATGTGTGTGTAAGTGCATGCTTTGGCTTTTGGTAATTTTTGCCCCATAAGCCACACTTTAATTGCTGTGCTCATGCTGTCAATGCATCAATACAATAAAATGATATGATGCCGCAGGATTTTAGAAATGCGATAGTTATTTGGCATCAAGACTGAAGTGAACAGATTTGAAAAAAAGCTTCCACTAGTTTTTCGCCTTTGCATTGTGGTTAAAAGTTAAATGAGATCGCTGCCATTTGGTTGAATATGGCTTGTCTCTAAAGTTAAATTTTGTACACTGAAACCCAGCAAAAACGCAAAGAGATTTTTGAAGCACTGTTTTAAGAAGCAAATGCTTATAAATTTAAAGCTTTAGGACATATAATGTATAAGTATATGAATACGATGAATAAATACTCTGAGTATCATGCGTATATTTATTTTATCCGAATAAATATCCATATTTTGAGTATAAACATACTCCGTGTGTAAGTATAACAGATGCGCAACAAGCACAATATGCATGAGCTTTTCTATTTATAGTTTTAGAGAATTTATTTTTTTCACATAATTGAAGTACAAACACTCTTGTGCATTAGAAGAAGCTATGGTCCTAGTAGGGATATTATAATCACTTTAGCTGAGTTACTATCGAGTATTAGAATACAAATATATAGTAATTTTAACAGTGTCAATTTAATTGACAAATGCTGTTTTTTATTCACATTTAGATTTACTAAGACTGTAACTAAACATTTGGGCACGTCAAAAGCACCTTCTAATAATGTAATATTATGCTCAATAGTACTCGTAATGCAACTAAAACTAATGTTTACACCATCAGCGATGGGAGATAATTGCCTAAATACTTTTGCACGCTTTTATTTTAATGATTATTTTGGCGTTTTGTTCTATTATTTCTAAGCCTAAGCACAGCACGATGAACTCGTGGCCAAAAAAAATTATAATCAAAAAAGAAAAAAATATTATAAATTCAATGCCATTTTCGCACATTGCTGGCAACAAACTAGAAATTTTTAAAAACTAATTACAACTTCATAAAAGTAAAAATTAAATATACATATATAATTTTGCTAAATCTTTATCAAAGCCACAATCACCACAATTCCTTTATGCAGTTGGCCTTTTATATAATTTCTCCTTTCAGCATACGTTTTTAAATATATACATAGAAAGAGAGCAGCACTCGTTTAATTATTGGTTTAACAAACAAAATGTGTGGAATTAGATGAAATAAAAGGCTCAAAGCTTTATCTATACAACACTAAAGATTTTATAATGTTCATAATTTTTATATGTGTGTTTTATGTATAAGCCAGAGTAAAGCTTTGGATGGATTTCTTTGCCATTCAATTGAAGATGAATAGATGTAATTGTGTTAAAACAGATAGTGGAGATAGTTGGTTTAATAAGAATTTCACACATTTAAGGCTTTTAACTAATGGTCCTTATTTATCGCGGTAGACGTTTTTTGTCTTTGGCTTTCTATCTTTAAGGTTCAATAAAATAATTATAAATTAATGGTTTTTAAAAAATTAAAAGTTAAAAGTTTTTTATTTGTTTAAAAGGTTTATAGGTGACATTATAGGTTTGTTCTTGTGTTCTTTAACTCAAAAAGTTTGCAAGGAGAGAGCAAATTACTACAAATTATTACTAGTAAAATTTTTACTTGCAAGAATTATCCAACCACCTGTTGTGTGTTTTGTTGTCAAATAAATTATTTAAAAAATATTTGAAAAACTGAAAAATATGAATTTCCTTGTTAAAAAAAACATGTACATATGTATACGTATGTAAAAAGAAAGCATGTTTTCTTAATTTATTGTTTTACTTTCACTAAGCCACGTAAATTCAATTTTAATGGCAAATAATTTTGCTTATTTTTCATATATGGTCAGAGATGGAAAGTGGCATTTTTGTATATGTTAATCAATAAAATTAAAAAGTTATGAAAAATTCATAAAAAAAGATAAAAATACATGAAACTGTATAAACAATTTCATATTAAATGTAAATTTCTAGAAAAAAAATTGCAATTTAAAATATTATCAAACAAAATACATAAGAAAAAGTACAACTGTATCATGTTTTGCAGCCATGGTTCTGATATGATTAAAATTTTCTTGCAAGTTTTTACAAGTAAAGAGTTCATTTACTTTTTCATATTTAGGAGAGTAAAGGCCGGGGCACAATGAATGCGTCATACACTAAACTTCACCTTTTTCAACTGACAGCTAAGTTAAAATATATGGTTTCTTATGGGGTCTGTTACATTCAGTAAGTGTCCATCAACGCAAAGTACAAAATTTGTCAAATTTTTTACTTTTTGCGTACGTTGAGTAGTTTGACAGATATTGGCTGGTTTTTTTGGTATGTGTTTTGGTATGTGCTTGTGTTTTGTGGCAGCAAAAATAAAATTAAGCAAAAGAAATAAATTAAATAAATAAAAAAGTTGCATGTAATAAATAAAATGGCAAATCAACCTACAAATGCTTCCGTCAATAAAGTACTCATTGTGCCATCCTTCTCCGCCGCTGCGTTAATGTCACTTGAAAAAGTCAAAGTTTAATTTTGTAAATTTCTTTTTTACTCTCTTTGCTAGTTTCTGCTGGGAAAGTAGTTGAACAGACCTTATATATGAAATATAAAATTGTGTGAGTTTTCATGGAAATTTTTTATTAATTTGGAAGACCTGTTGAAATATAACATCCTGCAGCGGCTTCAATGGCTGGCGTTCATTCGAAATATCAAATAACTTTAATAATTTAATAAATCGGGCGCAATTTATTTGATAGTATTGTTGACCTTGAGGGCCGCTGTGGTATATTTTTTATTCACCTAGACCTGCGACTTATGAAAAGCCCTCTAGAAAAAATCTAAAAGAATGAAATTGTAAGTTATTGGCGGTCAGTTCACATCATATTTATTTGATAAGACCAGGCCATAGGTTGCTCGTCCACCATGAGTTCTGTAGCATGTAGCGTTGCACTGTGGATTTGAAGATCAATTCGTATCTCCACGACTACAATAGTTAGTCTTACTAAGTTCTACATGAGAACAAATTGGATGTTCCAACAACATTTTAGAGGAATATAAGCGGGGGACGGTACCTCCTATACAAAGTATTTATTATTTTCCACATATCTTTAGGACTTAGGCTTACTAAAATTTTATGTTGATAACTATTAAAAGAAAATAGTTGATTCACCCAAATTGTGGTAGAATAGGAGGGCGTGGGGGACCAGATAGGTACATCCAGTACAAAGTATTTATTTATTTATATTAAAAGCAATCGGAAACAAATGCATATAAACGGTGCTTAATAAACAAAGTAAGCAAACATTTGTGATTTATTTTATTCACGCACACTCCTTAAGAATTGCCTTCCGAATGCATTCAACGCATTGCAGTGCCTCTGGCGTCATTGAAGTGTATTAAATTTTCGAAGCTGTGATTAGTAGCTTTGTTATTGGTTAGTTTACTCCACCATTTATTCTGTTTCACAATTCGTATCTGCTGAAGTGCTGAAGCCGGTATAGTACAATAGCCAGTAACTATGCCTTCATCACTTGAACTTTACTGTAACAACTGATACTAAGGCATTAGCACATCACATAAATGCGTAGTGTTGTTATTTAATGATTGTTTGATACCAGGATCGAACACAGAACTATTTCAGCTAAGGATCCCCCTTCTTGAAAATATATAATGGATTTCCATATTATTCAATTCTGTCTTAAATACAAATAGATAAAATTTCAAGGCAACATAAATTCTTATACGACATCAATAATTAAATTGTTCTTTTAAAATAAAGAAAATTAAATGTTCATGCGGGCTTTGTACTTACAGATACTACTATACTTGTCTATCTTTGCATTTCATAATACACAGTATACTCCTAAACATACATGAATACATATGTATCCTGCAATACTACCAACAGGCAGTAGCTTTATGAATATAGAATATATTACACTGCATTATTAAGCTTCATTTGGGGTGTACAATTTCATAATGACGACTTATTTGCATGTATCTTTATTCTAAGTTTTGGTATTCGTAGCTTTAGAGGTTGCATGTACTCGTGTTGCTATAATTATGCTAATAGTGAAATGATGTTTGTTTGGTTGGCGTATTTAGAATTATGCAGTATTCAACAGGAGAAAGAGAATGGCAGAGATGAAGAAGAATATTTAGCTTTCATAGATTTACAAGGAATTTTTAATGATTGATACTTGATTTATGTACATACATAATCAATAATTTATGGTTTGAAATTAAGCAACTTGCTTAAGAATACAAGTCTAGGGCAATGATAGTTTGAGAATTTCTTTAATTAAGTTTTTAATTTAATTTATACTAACTACTACAGTTACACTCCTTTGATGAAGTGTTAACATGGTAAGGGTCCAAAATGTTTCAAAACGTTTAAATTTATTTCCTATTATTTTCCTTTCTAGCGGCGTACGATTAAATTAATGCATTGTTTGTAGCCGGTGGCGGCTAAAAGCTAGCTTACAAGGGTCAGCTGTATTCTCTGGTTCATGCTGCAGTGCAAAAACAATATAAAAACAAATTGAGCAATCTTTCTTATTGTTTTTGTTTTGTTTTTGTTTCACTCACTTCAAAGAACGAAACAAAACCAAACAATTTGTTTCGTTAATTTTTCTACTCTGCTTTTAAGTACAAAAAAAACAAAACAAAAATAAATTTATAACTGTAATAGTGTCAATTATTTTTGTTACAAAAATCACGCCCTAGATCCTGTATCGTGACATAAATAGCATAGCTATAAAAATCACCAAAAACTGAAAAAAGTCTACCGGGTATTTAATTTTTTTTTTAATTTATATATTAGGTAAGATATTCGATAATATAGGCTAAACTTTGTATAGTATGTACTAGAAGTGAGCACAAGTCCTAAAAAATGCACAGTATTGTATTTTTTTCAAGAGCACATATTTTTTGAAATGGTGATCGTAATTGAGTGTAAGGCAAATATAGAAACAATGAAACAGAAAACACACAAGTGTGCAACATTTTTATTATACACTTCATAGTGCACAATACTTCATTTCACAAACTTAAAATTTCATATAATATTAAATTATAATAAAACTTTTTACAATTGTATGCAATGGGAAAGATATTATTTTATTTTATTGTTAAGTCTTAAATTAATAAATAATAAAACTTAGAAAAGTATCGCACACGAACTAACACTCTCAAACAATCTACGTTGTGCTCATTTTACAATTGTCATTCGGTGTGCACTTGTGAAATATGCCTAGACGCTGCAATAACTAATGACCTTGCTTGGCAGATAAACAAATGCTGTTGCATACTTTTGCTAAAAGAGAATACATGTTTTATTGTTCTCATAAAATGAAGAGGACTAAAAAGAGAGAACAATTCAATACTGTATATTATGAAGATTAAACATACTGTGCTCACCTCTAGTATGTACTACATATGTAGTGACCGTACGAAACCTTTCACGTGAGTATCAAAGTAGCACTTTATTGAATTTATTTTTATTATTTGTGCTTTTCACTTATTTCGAAATTGATACTGAATTGAATACTAAAAACAGAGCTGGACACTATCGTAAAAAAGAAATTCCAGAATGGTATTATCGTTGCTGCCAACGAATAAATATGTCGATAAAACTACTGAACTCAAGTAACTATCCAATTGTTTTGGGATCGTCCTAGTAAAAATTTTTAAAACAAATATTATATAGCCGTATACTCTTTAGCAACACAGTGCTAGTTCAAGCAAATCTTATACGAATTGGTCATATTAAGTTTCTGACAACACCTTTCTTAGTGTTCCACCACCCAAGGGAGCAACTGTGTTTAAAAATTAAAACTGTTTTCCTGCAAAAAAAAAACCTAAAACATCAGACTAAAGTACCGAACTTAATTTTTATATTCTCCATCCTAAATTTTTACATTTCGCAGTAATAAAAACGTGCATTCTTGCTTGCATTTGGTGTACATAAAATAAAACCTTTAAACTTTGTGCACATTGTAATCAGTTCTCAGCAAGCAAGAGCAGTCCTGTTTGCTTAGCAAAATAAAGAATAAAAAATAAAGAAATAAATTTTTATTTGTATGTAAGTAAATAGTATACTAATGCTGCATCAGCAAAAAGGATTTAAATGATTCTAATAAAACATGGTGCTATAAAAAATATACTTAAAAAAAATTTAAAAGCTGCAATAAAAGTAATGTGACACAAGTAGCAATGAAGTTAATGAAAGCTGGCTGGTAGAGGAAAAAAATTTAATAAATTTGTTAAGACAAACGATAAAGTATACAAGTCTAAATGTTATTGTAGCTGCTGCATCTGCCAAACATCAATATAAATAGAAAAACCTTAAAGCAATACATACCTGATAAAAGATCATAGCAACCATTGTAGCAGCAAATATTTATTATGCTTTCTGGTATTTGTATTCCATTTGTTGGTCTTTGTGCACTTTTAAAGCAAAAAATGTTATTGGCCTAAAGATCCAATTCTGTTATATGAACTTCTTAGGTTGCCTGGCATATCAATAACTGTTGCGAAGAAGGTTTTATGTGTTATATAACACATAAAAGGAAAATTCAGTTAATATCCAAAGGCTCAACAGGCAAACAGAGAACACAGCAGTAAATGACGAAATTTTTTATGTTTTTTTTGCCACAAAATGAGGCCTGGAATTGCAGAAAATCTTTTGAAGTTGAGTAAGCCAATGAGTGTTGCAATACTAGCGAAAAATTTTAATAATGCAGCCAACCACTTGTTTGTTAATGGAAACCATGACTGAAAGTATTTCACATCAATTATCTGTTCAACGCATCCCAAATTTAAAAATGTTTGAAAAAAATAATTTATTGCTTTTGCACTTTGCAATTTCAGTTGTTAGATTTTTATGTTTTGTTACTACAAAAACATTTTAAAATATTTTCAGGATCAAAAATAAAATAAAATTTCATCTAATAACTCGTTACTTTGTAAAGGGTGTTTTTTATAGAGTGACACAAGTTTAAATCATAATAAACTAAGGAAATATTTTTTAATATCAATGAAACGTGCTCTGTTGGAAAGAAGTTTTTATGAAATTAATGTTTAAATATGATTTCTGCCAAGTGGCCGCCATAGTTGGCTCGTAAAAGTCACAATCTGAAGCACCAATTTTTAACAACTTTTTGCCGAAATCTCTTCGAATGTTGATTTCCAGCTGTTCAAATGCTTGTGATTTATTGACGTAGGCAAGTGACTTAACATAACCCTAAAGAAAGTAGTCCAATGGGCTTAAATCACACGATCTTGGTGGTCAATTAATTGGGCCATTGCGTGAAATTATGTTTTCCTCAAAAGTTTCTTTAAGTTAATCAATTGTACCGCCCACTGTGGGACATGGGGTTCCGTCCTGTTGCAGTCACATGTCAGCAAGATGAATGTCACGTAATTGTGGTACGAAAAAAATTTTAATCATTTTCCTATACCGTTTAGCATTGACAGTAACATTCTGACCATCATTCGTTTTGAAGCAAGCAGGCCCATAAAGCGCACCAAACAATAATTTTTTGTGGATGTAATGGTGTTTCAACGAAAGATTATGGAAATGTTACACATCTGCTTATTCACGTACCCATTCAACCAGAAATGGTCTATATCGGAAAATGAAAGAGGGGCACGATAAGTTTGACAAATAGAACAACTATTTTGATTAAAAATTGCAACAATTTGCACGCGTCGCTCAAATAAAGGTTTGGCATTTTTTTTTTCGTTTTTGGGTTTTTTTTAGTTTTAAGCGTTTTTTTAGTTTTGGAGTTTTTTTTTGGTTTTTTCGTTTTTTGCGATTTTTTTAGGTTTGCCGCTTTTTAAGCTTAGCACTGTTTTTGCTCCTTTTGGAGATTTGTTTCGGTTTATAGCGATTTTTTTATTTTGTCGATTTTTTTTAATTTTGGCGTTTTTTTTCAAATAAACGATTTTTTAGTTTTGGCGATTTTTTCGATTTTTGACTTTTTTTATTTTGCGATTTTTTTAGCTCCAACACTTTTTTCTCGTTTTGGCGACTACTTTCGGTTTTTGGCGTTTATTTATTTTAACGATTTTTTATTTAGGCGATTTTTTTTATTTTGGCGTTTTTTCATATAGGCCATTTTTTAGTTCTATTGATTTTTTCGGTATTTTGCGTTCTTTTATTTTGGCGATTGTTATTTTTTTATTTGGCCTTTTTTTGCATTTTTTCTCGTTTTGGCGATTTTTTCGGGCTTTTGGCCATTTTTAATTTGAGCGATTTTTTTTATTTTGGCTATTTTTTATTTCATATAATTTTTTTTTAGTTTGTGCGCCTTTTTCGCGGTTTGACGATTTTTTTATTTTTAGCGTTTTTTTCATTTTGGTGATTTTTTTCATTTGGGCGATTTTTTCGAATATGGCAATTTATTTTTGTGTTAAGAATTTTTCTTAATTTGGAGATTTTTTTAAATTTTTGCGATTTTTTTTTAATATGGCGATTTTTTTCATTTTGGTGATTTTATGATTTTTTGGATTTTTTAGTTTTACCGTTTTTGAAAATTTCAAGAATTTGGTTCTTACGGATTCCAAGATACAGCAAGTTGTTAAAGTTTCATAGTAAAAATTGCATTAACTGATAGAACACCCTTTAATTTAAATTTTTTTATATTTTAATGTTAATTGTTGTAGCCTGTATAAAAACAGTAATTTTACAAATTTCAAGTGTCAATATGTGCATACAATTGTATGTATATTACATGGGATTTAAACATTTTTCGTTGCTCGTTTTTGGAATACCCTTAAATTTTTAACTCTCATATATTTCTTGTTGTTGTCTCAGGTCCCTGAGAAAATAGCCTGTAACGGACAGAAGGACAGACAGAACCGTAACGTAACGTAGTTTTCCTTTTCTCATTTGGTGTACGGAACCCTAAAAGTAACTATCAACTATTAAATGGGTGCTTAAATAAAGCAGTGATGCCAACTCAAAGTTGTGATACACCCTTTTTTGTATACTAGTGTACAGGATAGAGATTAAAATTTCTGAAGCGCATATAACACGGTGTCTTGTTTGCATATAATTTGCCTAATCTGCCACACAAAAATGGCACACACAAAAAATTCTAACAATTTTATCTAAAGTACTTGACAACAACGAACTAAACTAGAAGCAGAGTAATTAAATTAAGTATCTTTTTTGTATTTCATACACGTACCAAATTTGAATATTAGTATACTTTTTATAATAGCGACTAAAATTTTTGAAGTACTTTGCAGACAAAAACAATCAAAAAGTACGTCGCGACGTCTCTCTACAGCAAGCATCCATCGTTCTATGTCTACAGGGTGACCGATGGCATTTTTCCAAAAGTGGCACCAAAAAGGGGATTTAACCAAAAAAGGGGCAAAACTAAAAACAAACGAGAAATCTATACTAAACTTTTTATTTTTAATATATTTTTATATAATTCACTTCAAAAAAAGGGAGACACAAAGTGGCAAGGCAAGACGGTCACGCTGTCCGTCTAGCTTCTTTATTCTGTGGCACACTATTGCTGTTTTACTCTGCCATTTATTATCATTCTCTGCTTTTAGTTTCTATTTTTATTTTCTATAAAAATTAGTTTTTTTTTAGTTTGAATTGAAAATTATGCAAAATAATTTGCATGGTAAAAGTCTTTAGTAAATGTAAAAGTATTGTTAATGGAAAATAAAGGTGGGCATGAGATAAACTGAATTAATTTTGAAAAAAAAGAGAAACGAAATATATTATTTTAACCATGAACAATTACAAGGTAGCGCGCGCTTAAATTTCATTGAATTAAATTGTAATTTTAAAACGTAATAAATTAATTACACAGCAAACTGCAGAAAAAAGCTAAAAAGTTTTTCTCAGCGATGCATAAGCAGCATATACTTTTATGTGCACATTAAAATTTTAGCTTAAGAAGAACAACAAAAGACAAACTTACTTACTTAAGTATCATTTACATTTCTTAAAGCAAAAACAGCAGTCAAAAGTTCATTTGACAAAAATGGTAAATAACAGAATGTATTGAACTTATACAATACAGCAAATCAAATGGAATGAAATGAAACCAACACTGAACTACTGGCCTGTTTTGCCACTCACTCATGACTCACCAAAAATGTTCAGGTTCTAAAGAAATATCAAAAAGCTGAAAATACAATGCGCGTAATACAGCAGCGTGTGAATTTTAACAATAAAAATTTACACTTTAATGCCCAGCCACCCGACCAGCCAGGCAGGCAAGCAGCCAGTCAAGCGGGCAGGCAAATTTCCATGCAAAACAACATACAACATTTGCCGGCTCTTATAATCATTACACAGGCCTACAAAACTTTCAACTCAAACACAATACCCACAAAAATATTAAACTGCAAGCTCACTCAAGATGGAAAATTTTGTTCATTCTTAACCAGCAAAAAAAAAAACAAAAAACAAGTCGTCACATCAAACGTGCAAAAATAAACATAAGTTAAAGGATATAATTCTTTTTTTTTAAATCTTGCAAAAACAATAGGCATTTTTAAATGATTTGCTGCCTACTTTTTATAAAAATAAAATAAAATTTCGAAAAAAATAAGCTTCCACAAACATTGTTGACTTGATCAAAAAGTATCTCATATAAATTAATACATTCCTTTAAGATAATGTCTGTGCAAAACCTCCATTAAAGTTATTCCTTGTATTTGCAAAATTTTGCATAAACCTACGATTTGTGTTGCAGTGTGCACAAGCACAGTGATACAGTTGCACAGCACACACAGTTGTGGCAACTGTTGGCTGTTATTGCTAAAATTCGATTGTTGTTTGTAATTTCTCGTTTATAAAAGAAAATTTGTTCTGAATAAATAATATGCTTTCTCTATATGCATGAGTTTTTTTTTTATACATTTATGTGTGAAACGTGAAAGTGTGCTTACACTGGCAACTTGCAACAGCTAAGAAGAGAAAAAAAATCAACAAATAGATTTTCTTTGCCGTACATATGTACTTCATATTTTTGTCCGTATCAAATGACACAATTACTTAAATTACTCGTACTTGCCTTTTCAAAGCATCTCGCCTTTTTTGCAACATTACCATGCAGTGCATCACGTGATTGATGAACACCAGCAGCAATGAGCTTCTGTGATCGTGACTACAGTGACTCTAACACCCGTATTCTAAGCTTTGTGACAAAATAAAAATTATAACAAATGACAATTTTTACATTGCTTAAAATATAAAAGTTGTAATTTTTTATAATATTTTTATTTGTCACAATGTTCAGAATAAGGGGGCAAGAGTGAAATGATTTTTTTTCTTACTTCGAATGCAATTATAATAAAAGTTTCTGTAGGAACGTTAAGGTCCTGAGAAAGCAATTTTAAGTTTTTAAAGCTTCAACCACACATCTGAGTAATATTTTTTTTATATATTAAGCGATATTAGAATAAAACCTCTGCTTCATTTAATTAATATTTTATAAAATTGTGTGACAAATATTTCCCAAAATTGTTTTAATTATTTGTAATAAGTCACATGTGTTTTTCATTAAGCTAAATAACTTAATTTTAATTGATTTTAACAATTATTTTTAAGATGCCCACAGATATTTTCCCACACTTGTGTAGATGACTCAATAACAAATGAGTCACTTTTTCTTTCATTTTCCGTTATTCCATTTCTTTTAAGTTGTATTTTTCTAAATCATAAACATAATCTCCACAATAAAAACGTATACACCAACGCTCCCGGAAACGAGTTGTTAAGGAAACAGAAATAAGTTTTTGTACAACACCTTTTTTTTTGAACAACTTAATTGCTTTCCTACATGCAAACATTTTAGGCAAGCAAAGAAGAAGAAAAAGAAATTTGCAAAGAAAGATACGTTTACAAACTTGAACATATCGTACACTAACACTACATAAATTGACAAAACATGTGTCTGACAACACATTTCGATTGCTATAATAATGGTCAATAAGCTAATAAAAATGGAAAAATAAAAAGAAGACAATAACATGACTGCCTCTAGAGAGGCGTCAATGCTGCTATTGCTGGTGCTATTGCCATAATTGATGTCACACATATTTATTTGCAAATGTGTATGTGTGTGTGTGTGTGTGTGTATTTGCGTGTCCGTGTGCGATTATTAGCAAATAATAAATATTTGTTGATTTGTGTGTGTAAAAAACAATACAGATAACTATTGTATTATTGTTCTTATTATTATTATTATTATGGGAGCGACTCGTCTACAAAGTCTAGACAAATTGTTAGTCACCATGGTGATCTCTAAAGACATACATAAATACCCCTCCCGGCAATATGTAGCATATAGGGTTATTTATCAATGAAGCACTGTGGGTCAATTTAACAGACATACAGATATAAAATGTAAGGTCCTTTATTATAATTGTTATTGTTATAATGAAAAGCTCTGATAAAATCTTACTTTTAACTAACTTTAAAATGTAATCATTATCCTTATAGAGTTTATGAAGGAAAAAATTAATATTAAGCATTCTTCCAAAAGTTGTTTGCATATAAAAATTTTCCTTTAAAAGCCTTCTATTATTAATATTAAAAAAAACAAAGTATTTAAGTGAGCTATCACCCAAATTTTTAAATATATTGGATAGAACATAGTGCAAATTCCCCCTGCAGCCTTACTGTATGACTTGCATCCAAAAAATTAAATTGCGATGACTCCAAATTTCAATCAGATGTGCCATACCATATATCCATCGCCATAACCATTACCATAGCCATAATTATATTTGCTTCTCCTATTAGTGCTGGCATAACAATAAACAGCTGTTTATGTCCTCATTTGTTTACAATAAACAAACAGCTACTCACTTGACCTGAGATTCGATATTCGCGAATGCTCACTAAATCGAAGAGATTTCTAAACAAAAGTGTTCGATATTTATTCGCAAATCTAAAAAAAATCGAAAGTTCGCTAAACTTCTGCACTTCGAACTTCTCTCGATAGTTTTTCAGATGTGTGACGGTAGCTACGTGGAAGTGTGCCAGCCTCTTAGTCTAGAGGTACCAAGTAGCAAGCATGACCGTAGTGTAAGTTAAAACATTAAATATGTGTAGTAATTGAACAGAAAAGAATTTGCCACGATAGCCTAGCGGATGTGTGCTAGTCTGTTAGAATGGAAGTACCATCTTCAAATCTTCCAGTTATAAGTCAGTTTAAATTAAATTGATTAAAAAATAAAATTACTTTTTATTTTTGCAACGGGCTTTTTACGATAATGCAAGCGAAATTCCAGATCGAATGTTTTTTTGACAAAACTGAGCGACTGGTGAACTTGTTTCGATTTATTTTTGAGTGTCACTGTCGATGGTTTTACACGATAAATTTTTGAGATATATCCGAAATCAATACATTAACAAAAGCCGTGGTCAACTGCGTATGGTTATGGTGGAAAATCAAAATTCAATTCATTTCTATGGTTATGGAAAAAGGTACGGCATTATGACGCCAATACAATCATAAACAGTGTTGCCCATAAATTTGGTTCAAACAGCTGTTTTGTATGGTTATGTTTATGGCACATATAATTCAACCTTAACGTGCAAATCGGGATAAATAAGGCGAATTAAATGAGTAATATGTTGGCCTTAGGGCCGCTGTGGCTTATTTGCGTATATATGGGATTGAGAAAAAAAGTTTGGCAAAGACAAAACGAACTTCCACGTAAAATACCCAGGACTCCTACAGGGTCTACTATATGACATGAGTTGTGTGGCATCCTGCTGAAACCACCACATGTCCTCGTTGTCCATATCATCTCTTTCTGGCCAAAATAAATTGGCCACCTATAGCACTCACGTTCAGAGTGATGATCTGGCTGATCTGGCTGGTGTCAAAGTTTTCGACAGAAACTGCATTTAATTAACGTGTGTATCGATGTTGGTTAATTGTTTTGACAACCACTGGATTTAAATTGGTACCCCACGCTGTAAATAGTCTTCTCGCTGAAATAATTATGATGGCAATAAAATGTGTAAAGTGAGCGGAACCAAACAGAACGTTATTTTAATAAAACAATTTTATCATAGCCGGTGTCCACGTTTATTTGACAAAAGTGACTAAATAAATGTCAGACAATTTAACAGATATCATGCCAAAGCTTGTCAACGTTAAATTTGATTGTTGATGCAAATTATTTGAAATGTCATCAATAAATTACATTCAGATTAGTAGGTGATTGGTCTACTGTGTTTTATTATTTTGATCATAGAGCTGCCATCTAAGCCAAAAGACTGGCTGAATAAATACCATATTTATATAGCGAAACGGCTATAAAAAGAACAGACATTAGCTTGCGGCCACTCCAACTAGGAGAACAGATGCTGTAATCGCCTATCACTTTTCGCCGATGCTTGACGGTTGTCAAGAACATCACCCAGGGGCTACTACGAGGAGGTTTGTCAGTCGACTTGAACTACAAATAATAAATATCAGTATGGGTAAACCAAATTGAACCGATCAGAAGTTTTGCTTTGCCATAGTACCCTGTAACCCCCAAGGAGGAGGTCTTATGATTCTTGCAGGATTGACGGGAACCTATATAGTATATATAATTCAACAGACAATATGGCCACTATTAACTTTAATTTTTTTCTATAGAACCTTCTCTTCATTGGATGTGGCTATTCCTCTTTCAATACTTCTTAATTTGATTTAATTTTTCGACAAATTCGAAGTTAAGAAATCAGTACTTGTTTGGGGTATAAGAAAATAATGTTTGACAAATCTTTTAAATAAAAAATTCTAGAGTTACAGTGTACAAGAACTTTTTAGTTTTTACGTTCATTCACCTGTTCGGTTAACAAATTGTTGAGGATTCTAAAATTTAAAAATTCACTTATTTTCTAGAGCAATTAATTTTAGCGACAGAGTTAATAATTTTGTAGCTGTTCTTACTTTGAAACTAAATATTACCTATGAACAATATTTCTTTCTTTGACTAATTTCCCCTTTTGCCCACTGTGCATTAACAAATAGATTTTATTAAATTCTTCCTTAGCTTACTATTTACAAACTTTTTCCATTTCTAATGAAATAATTACAGAGTTCCTGGTATTAAGAAATAATTATAACAATTTATCAAGTACTAAATAATGTGGTGGCGTGTGTGTTTGATAGTTCGGGGTTGTGTGACCTGCAGTGCAGCAAATTGCAACAAACAAATCAGGTGTGTCACGTCTGAAACGAAACAATAAATATCGCTACGTGTGGTTGTATCACATGTAAATTAATTGTTAAAGAGGACATTAAGATTGATATTAACAACTAACTAAGGCGAAGTTTCCCAAAATTTATAAGTAATTGAAATAAAAAAAGTAAACTAACTAAAATGGATTGGAAAAAAAATTGTTTATGTCAAGTAGATTTATATCCTTATTGTCATACAAGGCAATTTCAAATGAAGTATACTCAGCTCAATTCACTTTCAGAAATTTATACTTGAAATGTTAGAAAAATGTAATGAAAATGTGTCTTGACATCTTAGGTATATTCACATTACAAGCGGCGAAAGTAGACACCTGATCCCCTGTGACCACCTAGTATGAATTCACCTAGATTATCGTATATAGCTGCTAAACAACTCAATTTAAATAAAAATTGGCTTTTTGGCTTTCATGATTTGATAACGAGTTTTGGGTTATAAACATTCAAACTTTTACATTCTTCATCATATTAGTAAGATTATAAAAAAATATATGAAATTATTAAAAAAAAATTATTTCACATTCACAATAAATTTTCTATTAAATATTCCCATCCTTATTTATAAAATTTATCAAGGCTTTATAAAGGGTTTCTAAAACAAATTTTCATGCAAAATTTTTCTTATTAAGCCTTTATAAAGCCTAAATAATTTTTATAAATAAAGCTGTCAATATTTTTAATATAGATTCATGTACTTCCTTAAATATTTAAGCTTACGATTCATAATAACAATTTTCTATCTCTGTTGTTCTATTTATTTGCATTCCTGCGCGAATTCATAATTAACTGCAAAACGAGTTTCCGTCTTATAAACTCAAAGACTATAATAAAAGCAAACTAACATTATAAGAGAATTTGTATCCTTAACATTAGATGTACAGCAGCATTTATATATCTATATATGTGTGCTACAGTCACGAACATGTTGGCTTCGAACTGTTATACACAACTGGTTGTGCAGTTGAACATTTTCCCAGTTAAATAACAGTAAATGAGTTAAATTTTTAAATTAATGCTTTTATAACTGTTAATTATAACAAGCATTGACTTGAATATGAAAGTCTTCCTTTCATTCAGACGCATGCCAGCGGTCTATCTGAGATGTAATTTTTACTTATTTATTTGTCAGGTAATTAGAACTTGTACGGGTGGAATGTGCATGTGTGAAATAAATTATTTCGTAAAAAAATTCAAAAAACTTAATCATATAAAAATTTTAAGTGATAGGTAATATGGATTTTATTTATGTATATTAACAAATTTTTTTTGGTTCTCCTTTTCATAATGATTGTTTATTTAAACATATAGAAATTTTTTTGTCGCGTGCGACAGTAAGCAATTAAACTTTTTTCAGAAAAATTTTTTTTAATTTTTCTTCAAATTCTACGTAATGTAGAGCTATTATAAGGGCTATAAGGAAATAAACAAACCTTCGCTTTCTTTAAAAAAAAAACAATTATATTTGCTTGCTGTCACAAGCGACTAAAACTTGAAATTGTTGTGAAATCGCCATAATTGTAGTTTTAGATCGCAAAGTCTACTAAAAACTGAATACTCTAATATTTTATTTTTTTTTTGCTCTCTTTAAAGAAATTAAAATGCCTTCATTTCTTGTATTTAAGGTAACAATACATTCAGCAAATTTATTGTGGTATTTTATTCAAAATTTTTCATACAACGTTTTTTTAAAATGGATTTCAAATATATTTTTTACATATATTGGCTTAAATTATTTTGCTGAAAATGTTTGTTCTTATTAATATTTTTTTTATAATACTACATGCAGGTAAGGTGATAGACCTGACAAAATAATGCCCTTTATTTCAAAAAAAGTATAAAATTTATTTTTATTACTTTTATTAAACTTAAGAAATGAAAAATTGTAGTAGAAATTTGTAACCGTTTATGGCCTGCATTTGCTAGGTTATTGGTAATAAATAAATAAGTAAAATAAAAATTAACCTGCACTAATTTATTTTTAAGCTACCAATACCAGACAATAAAATAAATTTATATGCATTTTAACTTGAAAAATATAAAAAATAGTTCAGTAAATATTAAAAAACATTACAATCAGAAAACATGATATGTGTGCACTAATTTGTCTTTAATATATAAATATAAATCTTTTGTGTGTTCTTTCCTCTTTTCGTTATAGCCGCACTCCACTGCACAAGCACATCTAATATAATCACTTCATTTATTTCATTTATAAATCATTTATAATAGTTTTGCATAATTCATTATATATATGTATAATATATAATTTATTACATGGGTAAAACCACACCTTGCAGACATGATGAAGCATGTTTGCAAATTTAAAATTTCCATTAGACATGCAATAATAATAATATCTCATCGAAACAAAGAACTCTAATTATTGCTAAAAACGCTAAGCATTAACAATTGTAAAGTAAAAGATTATAACAGGAAATTTTAAAAATTTAGCAGAGATTTTAAAGTGTGTTCAGACGAGACAAATATTTGATGCAATAATAGCAACACACTTGTTACGGTTCTTTTTCACCTTTGTTTTCGCTACAATGTCCATCTTTCCATCACACGCTGTTTTCTCAAAGACCATAAAGCGGATCATCCATTAAACAATATTATTGTACTATGCAATAAATAGCACAATATATTCCAAGAAAATATTGCCCAATTTCCCTGACAGTGAAAAACTATTATTATTATACATTAAACAGTGTTGCCATATTATACAATAGTCTTGATTGTGCAATAAAAATCAAGAGTCAAACGCCAAAACGAAAAAAGGGCTGAAATTAAAAGAAATCGCAAAAACCGTAACAACGCTAAGATTAACAAAAGTCAATATCAGAAAGAAATAAAAAAAAACTAAAAAAAGCATCAAAACTTATAAAAAGTATTAAATATATAGTGTCCGTATAAAAATAATATTTTTATAAATTTTTATTTAATAATAAAATACCGAATTCGAAATTCTTACACAATATTTTTTTATAAAAGGAACAATTTAAAAGTTACCTCCATTAAATATTGTGGCATTTCAACATTTCGAATATACCTTATATATTCCACCACAAAAACAAAATCACATACATTCTTTTTCTCTTCCACTAAGTCGTCAATGAGACAGCGGCGAATACACATGGGTAGCGGGTGTATTCAATTCTTTATAGATACAGTGAAAGAAAAAAAGTGGCATGCGAAAAATATGATCAGTAATGCTTTTCACGACATTCAATGTGTTTGATCTTACAAAACTTTCAAGGAAAAAAAATTAATATGTATTAAAAAGACATTTAATATCAAAATTTGAAAGACCAATAACTCGGGAAATATGGGTCGCAGTTAATTATTTGTGGAATTTTTCTTCTTATTTTTTAAGTTTCTATCAGATAAGCTATTTAAAAATTTGTTTTTGGAAATTTTTCACAGTTTCTTATGAAAAGTTCACAGCCCCGTAACTCGGAAAATATGCGTCGCGCCCAACTGTTTTATTTAATTTGTATTCCTTATTTTTTTTAATTTTCTATCGCATAAGCTCCTTTTATTTTTTTCAGCTGCTTTACTAAACTGCATTTGTTCAAAATAATTATTTATTTTTTTCTATGTACTTCCGAGATGAATGAGATAACTTTTTTCACACATACAACTATAGTTTTATTTTTGACATCGCTTGTCTAGATTCAGCGATGAGCACTCTATACTGTAAAATTTTAGGGTTGTATCAGTTATATTCTCACTACGAACCGGTTTTACCATTAACATCTCATTTAATTTTAAATCTTCAAAGGCAATATGGTTAGAAGAAACACTCGAGATTTGTTTAAAAGGAAAGGCATGTAAAAAAAAATGCTGGGTAAAAAGATTATTTTATGAATATTTGGCTAAAATAATTTAAATATATATGGTCTTCCTTAAGTTTGCATATAATGAGTACCATGATTAAAATTTTTAACAAAATATAAGGTGGCTCTAAATCTCAAAAATTAAAAAAATTTTTTTAATATTCCGAGTGGGAACAAATTTGTTTCTCTGCCAACGTTGATTTTCAACAGTATGCGAAGCACATAATATGTATGTATGAATACTTAAGCTAAACTGATTAATGTGGCGCATTTCTTTACAATTAGTGTGTTCAAATATATATTAAAAGAGTAAATGAAAAAAATGGGGGCGCCAAGAATTTGCAGATCGCTGCTCTAGATGAGTAATCTAACAAGATGAAAATTTGAATCAGGTGTTGGGTCATGCCCACAGATCTTAAAAAAACTAGATTTAAGGCATTTTATTCAAGCAAGTTTATTAAAACTTAAACAGTAGGCGTGACAACAGATTATTCATTTTTGCATACTTTATATATATTTCGCTACTTCCTAGCAAAAACTTACACATTTCCATCGGAACTACCAGCTTGTTGTTGTTGCGTTGACTTACTTTTCTGATTACCGCTTTGTTCAAATCATTAAGTTGGCAATCCAGTAGGGATGAGTTTCCACCAAAAATGCTTAATTCCAACCCCGATTACCTATTTTAAAATTTTTGCTCTTTAATTAATTAAACACTATTTACGTACTAGTTAATGCAACACAAAAATTCAAAACGCGCTTATGATAACAAGTTTAATTAACCATAATAAACAAAAGACTATTGATTGCGGCTTTGTATAATTTAATTAAGATAAATTTTCATATACATACATACATATTTGCATCCCCACATTTACATTTACAAAAGGTATACAAATCATTCAATATCCTTTAATGTATAAGAACTTTAAATAAAAGAGAAGTGAATTAAACGAAAGCCCACAATTATTATAAATTTACATACAGACGTATTTATAATACGCAGTTGATAGGCGGAAAGAAGAAGAGAAAGTGCGAGCTAGAGTCCTGCATAAGACAATTTAAAAGATTGTTCAAGACGTAAGGAATTTTTCAAATCCTTTACTATAGCGAACTCTTCACTGAACAACACTTTTTGAAAGACATTTGTTTCAATTATTGTAGGTACAGAAGTAAAGAAGCAAACTCTTTGTAACGTGAAGGAATATGTGATGTTTGCGTTTTTCTACGCAAGAGCGCGTATACAAACGTCATACATGTACATCCAGGCTGCCCAGAGAAGCCCAAGATTGCCGAACATCAATCAGCTTTTCATACAAATGAATGCACATACGCTTATACATTTCGTTCGGTTTTCTCTCTCTGTGAGAGAGATGTACATACCCACATAACTTGTGTCAGTGTTCCCAGTTTAGGGGATTTGTCCCCAAATTGGGGATTTTTTTCGCGATTGGGGCTGAAAAATTTCGTATTGGGGATCTTGGAATTTGTTAAGGCTGTAACCAAATTTTAGGGGATTTTTGGGGGATTTTTTATAGCTGATGGTCAAACAAGAATGATTTTTGAACTAAGAAATATGCGTCTGGTAAGACTAAAAATGTGTGTTACTATTCATAGTGTATGGTTTCTAATAAAGACGAAGTATGATGGCTGATTAACTAATAATAAGCACTACCAAAACAAAAATACGCAACAAAATGGTAAAAGACTTTTTAAAAGCACGTCTTAGAATAAACACACACTTTAAAAATAATTCAATTTGTTGTGACAAATTTAAACCATCTGCTAAATGCGGTAAAGCTTTTAAATACAAGTACTATGTACAACAAAGTTTCTGAGGCTGATGAATCAGAAGATTTCGATTCTAAAATTTTTGAAATGGTAAACTTTGGTTAAAATTTTTTATACTTGTGTATATTAAACTATTTGTATTTTTTTCTTTACAAGTTTTATAAGTACGAATTTAATTTATATGAACGTAATATACACGTAGCTATCGATATAACTGAATTTTATTGAATAAATATGTTATTTTTGACATTATTTTTTGAATAAAATTAAAAATTTGTAATTTTTTTCACAAAAGAAAAAATTTTAATAAAACAATCAACTTTAGGATTTTTAGGGATGATAAATTAAAAATTTGGGATAAGTTCTAGAAAAAAACTGGCAACGACGACATAAGCCATAGTGGCGATTACCAAAAACTAACCTAAAATATCCAAAACTCCCAGGAGTTACCCGGAACTTCCCCCGAAAATTACGGTAATGCTAAAAATCAAAAAAATCCATAGTGGCAACGCCATCATTTTATTTAGTTTTTGCCAGTATTTGTAACTAGACACTACTTATTCTACTGGTATTTGGAGTGTTTCTTAAGAACAAGAAGTGTAAACACTCATATAAACGAACATCACTACATCCATCGCAATTCGCTTATTATGCGACAGCATTTATTGTTGCTTTAGTTTAATGCATGCCACGGCATTATATAGAAAAAGCAAGACATATTTACATTTCAAGAATGTTTACGCAGGGCTCTAGTGCGAGCAAGACATACATATAAACAATATTATGTTCATGTATTGTATGTGGTTTTTGTTTGTAATTCAAAACAAATACACTTACGTTAATGCTCGAGCAAATAATTCTTGATATAAAATAAACATAAACATTAAATAAATTAGCAGGAACTACTTTAAAACCATTTTAGAATTATGAAAATTTAACATTATGCATATCAAGATTTCTCAAAAGCTTATTTGCTTTTCGTTTATTTGATTTTCAGCTAAGGCGAAAAAAAGAATCCCAATGGTTTACAAAAATTCATTAGCATACATTATTTTTGCTTATTCTCTTTGTAATACAGGAGTCAATTTAATTAAAGCAACTATCAAATTACCGCAATAAATTTCCTTTTGTTGCCTTATTCACTTTAGGCTTCAGCCATAATTTAAGTAAATTTATTCATTAGGAAAAGTAGTTGTATTCAGTTTTACTTTATTCTTTTTATTTCAATATGAATGAGTTTTAATAATATAATAAATATAGCATTTTACTAGTGTTGTGAACAAAACTGCCTTTTCCCAATGCATTTCTTCTATTGATTCCTGGAGGAAAAGCCGTTTTTGTTTTAGTGTATATCTTGTGTGAGTATGTGTGTGTGTATGTGTTTGAGAGGGTACGTTATATACTTGTTATTCCCTTTACTGCGTGCTCATTTATTCTAGTGCACATTTAATTTTTAATACAGGCAATAAAAATGAAACGTGAAATGTATTGAAAATTGATTTGACCAAATGGAAATGAGGAAAGGAATCATCTCTGCACATTTTTGAATAAATATATATTTATATACATACATAGATAGATACATATGTATGTTTGTATATGTTTAGGCTTATTTATTACATGCATATATAAATAATATTAGCTAAGTAAAAACAACTTAAACTACAGAAAATACATATACAAATTGAAACCTTCTTGCGCTGAAATACTTAAAGCCGGGTACGGTGTTCTCACGGAATTTCATGTTTTTCAATTAATATTTATTTACACAAAAATATAATAGTGCAGCCTTTTGTGTAGAATCATGTTTGCATACACAAAAATTCATTTATTTTGTAAATAACAACGCACGAAAATAAAACAAATTAATTACAAATTTAATATTTATTTCAGTTGAAGTAATAACGTCTCCAGTTATAGTTATAATATCTCTCTAATAGATAGTATATTTCAAAAATTATGTGTAACTTTCTTTAGGGAATTCCCTTAAGAATTGTATCAATTTTAATTTCCATAAGTTTTTTTATATAAAACTTTTATAGGAACCAGAGAATGACAATGATTACTCAAAACAAATAAACCTAAGTAATTAGTATTAATTTCAGTAACTACATATTATCATAATTGTTGCGCAAACATTTGGTGCACTCACATATTTTCCCTTAAACAACTAGGATTATAGTTAGTCGATTTCAACATGCAAAATCATCTCTATTTCATTTATGCAAAAAACTGAAATGCGCTACAACTAATAATAATAATAAGGAATATGCGTACCAAATGCATTAACTCGCTCTCTCTCTTTCTTACTTACAGCCTGAGTATGCTTATACTCAGGCTATGGATATTTAATCGGACAAAAAAATACACGAATGACACGTGCGATATTTATTCATCATACGCCACCATATGTTTGCATCTAAGTATACAAAATGAAAGTGTCTGCTTGAAAACATGCTTTATGTACATGTAAATACACTTTAGTACACGCATGTGTAGCTGATTAATAGTCAGAGTATTTTTATACTCGTGCGTGTGATTGTAGCTTTATGGAGTCTATAAATTTTAGGCAGGTTTGTGCTGCCTAATTTAAAATATGTATATAATAGTGATGTAATGAATGTCAATTTTTGATATTCGCGGATACGAATACGAATATTTGAAACGGTATTCGCCAATACGAATACGAATTTTATATGCGAAATCTATAGACATTAAATTGGGGTGCTATTTACACCTGCAATATGAAATATTAAAAAATTGTTATGAAAAAGGACTTCACACTCTTGTTGGCGTACTTTAAAGTTAATAAGAAGTTCAAAAAAATTTTAATGATCGTCATTTAAATAATATTTGAAAATGTTACAAAGCAAAAATTTCTATAAAAAATTAATATATTTGTACAAACTAAAATTTTTAGTCATTTATTTAAATTTCGTTTAGGATTTATGCATCTATTTATTTAATTTCTTTGGAAAAGTATTCGTATTCACCTGAAAATTACCGAATATTCCACAATTCGAATACGAATATTCGTGCATCACTAGTGTATAAACGTAGTTATTGGATGTTTATAGTTACACGTATTCGGTTTAAAATGAATTTGTGTGCTTATGTAAGAGTGTGCTTATTTTCCAGGTATTTTTAGTTGTTCGACGGCCAATATTTTAAAAAGTACTTAAAACTATACTCTTGTCATTCTCTGAAGGGCAGCTGAATTTCTGTTATAACTCCGTGTCAGGCTTAAAATGAAAAACCACACTGTGCTAATTCAAAAATGTAACAAGCGGGGGACCTGGTGCTGGCCATTTTTGAAAACAATAAAAATTTTAATTTTTCTCAGTTTTCTATTATTCATTCACTTTTATATGAATTATAAGAACAAATTATGAATAAACATGCTCCTTCATCCGCCCTATTCTAAAGATTTAGCCCCTAGTGACTACAAGGGCGGTTCGAAAACTTCTTTGCCTAGCACAAAAAGCGCGGTATATACAGAAAAAAGTTAAGTGTTTTGGAAACTTCCATCTCTGTTATGAACACATGTTAAATTTTGTTTCGATCTGGCAACTAATTCATATAGAAACAGGTGTTCACAAAAGACGCATCCGCGATTTTTTAACAATGGAAAAATTAGAAATGCGTGGTGTCATTAAATATTTACATAAAAAAAAGGTTTATCGGGACAAGAAATTCATAATGATATGGTGAACGTGTTAGGTGAAAGTGCTCCTTCATATGCAACAGTAAAAAATTGGGTTGCTGAATTTAAACGTGGTCATACAAGCATTGAAGATGAACCACGTAGTGGACGTCCAAAAAAAGCAACAACAACAGAAATTGTAGCCAAAGTGCATGATATGGTACTAAATGATGGACGAATAAAAGTGCGTGAAATAGCTAATATCATGGGCATCTCAAATGATCAAGTCCATTTAATTTTGCATGGAGAACTTCAGATGAAAAAGCTTTCTGCAAGATGGGTGCCGCATTTGTTAACAGTCAACCAAAAACGCATAAGAATGAAAATTTCTCAAGCTTGTTTGGATCGTTTAAAGCGTAATAAAATGGATTTTAAGAGTAATTTCTTAACTTTTGCTGAGACATGGATCCACCACTATACTCCAGAGACAAAAGAACAATCCAAACAATGGACTGAAGCTGGAGGAAGTGCCCCAAAGAAGGCAAAAACAATTCAATCGGCTGGTAAGGTTATGGTAACGGTTTTTTGGGACTTCAAAGGTATTTTATTGATTGACTATCTGCAAAAGGGTAAAACAAAAAATTCAGAGTACTATTGCAACCTTTTTGATCAATTAAATGTACAAATTCGAGAAAAACGTCCTGGCTTACAGTACAAAAAAATAATTTTTCATCAAGACATCGCACCAGCCCACAAGAGTGTTTTAACAATGGCTAAAATGAACGAATTAAAGTACGAGTTGCTTGACCATCCACCTTATTCTCCTGATTTGGCTCCCAGTGACTTTTTTACCTGTTCCCAAATCTAAAAAAATTCCTTGCTGGCCAGCGTTTTAACTCAAATGAAGATGCAATTATAGTTGTAACTATATTTTGACGACCTTGAGGAAAACTATTTTAATCAAGGGAGAGAATTGCTAGAAAAGCGTTAGAGCGTTAGGAGATTATATTGATAAAAATGTTTTTGAAAAGCTAACTATTCTCTTTCACCGATAGGCTAAGAAGTTTCCGAACCGCCCTCGTAATTCTTGTTTCCATACCTACAGAAATGGGTCATTGTAAAGAGATTTAGCTCCAACGATGAAATTATTGACACAACGAATGTCTATTTTAAGGACCTCGAAAAATCTTTTTTTTTTTTTTGGAAAGGATATAAAAATTGGAACTAAGTGGACTAAGTGTATTTAGTTACAAGGAGATTATGTTGAAAAATAAATTTTTGTTTTGCAAAAAAAAACTGTGTTTTATTCAAAAAGTCACAAACTTATTGATCCACCCTCGTAATAAGTGGTAGAAAACTAGGGAAAATTGCGATTTTTAGGTACGTTTAACCAAGTTTTCAATCTTTATTATTTTTTAAACAAGAGGTTATCTAAAACAAAATAGTTAAAACCATGGGTTCTACGTACTTGAATTATATTTAAAAACAGAATCCCCGATTTGTTACAAGCACAGTATAATTTAACTAAGATTAATCCGCTTTAAAGCATACATACATTTTAAAGTCCTGCACGAGACCATTTATAAGACATTTCAAGACATGAGAGATTTTTCAAATGCTTTACTACAGCAAAATATTCTAAAACAAACGCTAAACAACACTGTTGGCAAGACATTTGTTTTAGTTATTTGTCTTGCCAACATTACTGTTTAGCGTTTGTCTTAGAATATTTTGCTATAGTAAAGCATTTGAATGTCTTATAAATGGTCTTGTGAAGGACGCTTATACATTTTAAAATAAAATTCGATCTTGTATTTTTAATTTTCAAATCAATCCCGAAGCATCTACAATTTCATAACTTTGTTGTAATTGCTTTTTGATTTGTTATTATTTCGGTTGGCTTGCCTTTATGAATTTGTTTTTAAATTATATTCCTGTATTTATTACATACCTACCGACATATGTAAGTATGTATATGTATATGCATATTGTATATATTTTTTAAATCTCTACCACATTTATCATAACGTTTCTCTTAAATATTTGTAATTTTTATATACACAGTTTTCCCCTTTTTCTATTTTTTAAAAAAATCTTACTTTTAACATTTAAAACAAAACATTTTTCGGTTGTATTAATTTCTTTTTTCACATACGCATATGTAAATACAACAATTTATTACACATTTGTATGTATACTTCATATATTCCGAAATATATTTTCATATTTAAAACTGAAAGTATAAAGAAAAAACAAATAGCATGAAATTCAATACAGATACAATAAATACAAAACCAAAAACATGCAACCACACTCCCATAATGCTGGTACGAATATAAATATGAAATAGTAAAACTGCTAGATGACTTTTTTACTTTGCTGCTGTCGCTACAAACCAATATTTATTTTGTTAATATTTGTTCGACACTGAAAGGATGTACCAATTGTAAGCGTGTGTGTGTGTGTATGTACATTAACATGAGCCTGGTATAGGATTACATCAACAACTAACTATTACACACAACCCGCATAAAATACAATACATTTAAATAAAAACATTTATAACTTTCATGCAAATACATTTTTGCTTATATGCATATGCAAATAAAGAGATTTTTTAATGCTCTCCTGCCCTTCTCACCTCCTCCACTCCTCCTGCTACACATAACAGTCGAACAGGCCTACAAAAAATTCTGGAAAGTTAAGCAATCGACTGCAACAATTAATTTGCCTAAAATCTGTTGGAATATCTGCCTTTGGCGAAGTATTTTTGTACAGTCTATGATCACTTTAACACTGCGCTACTTTATATGCATAAAAATATTAATACGTAAACGACTTTTTTATTTCAAAGTTCAAAAAATTTACAAAGAAAAAATACAATGGCTATAAATATATATTTTACTTAAAGTTAATGCTGACAAATATACGGGTTGCTAAAATATTAGTGTGGCTCTTATTATTGAAATACACTTTGCACAGCAGAGATTTTTTGAATGAAGGAATTCTTTTTCAGCAATAATTGCCAGTCTAGTCACAGCCTAGTCATACTCTAATTATATTTCAGTCATATTCTAGTCATAATCTAGGTATGGTCTTGTTATAGTCTCTCTTTAGAGGAAGTAAGAGAAAGAGGACTTATAAGAGATAAGAAATAAGAATATAATATATTTACAGGGTGGCGCAAAAGTAATCCTATTATCAGAAAATGCTATAAATTTTGCGATTGGCGCCTAATGTCAGTTTTGTTTTGACATTTGTGTAGTAACCACATGCAAAATACACGTGAACAATGTTATGCTACACTGCTCCAGAACGCGGAATATTGGTGACTATTTATTTGACCAATAATCGGTCGGTGACTTTGGCACAACGTGCCTGATTTAACCGCTGCAGACTTCTTTTTCTGGGGCTTCTTGAACTTGCAGGTTTATGTCAACAAGCCTCATATTCTTGCAGCTCTTAAAGACAATATCCGTCAAGAATGTGAGGAAGTTTTGGCCAACGTGATGGAAAATGCCATAAAGAGGGCTCAAATAACAATCAACTGTGGCGGCGGCCATTTACGTGACATCATATTCTCGATTTGATGTAAAAAAATTAAAAGACCAAATAAATCCACAAGAAGAATCAAAGTTTTTCTTTTTTTTTTAATTACAGCCAAATAACATCGGAAGGTTATTTTTGCGCCACCCTGTATATACTGACAGTAACTTTATTAATTTTTAACCGACTTCAAAAAAAGAAGGAGGCTTACAATTCGTTTCTATTTTTTTTAGGATTGTATCTTCATAACGCAGTACATTTTAGACCGATTATAAAAATTGTTTTGCTGTCTGAGAGACTATATCTTTCCATTGATTCCATTGTAAAAGAAGTGAGCGGGAACATGCCCACAATTTATTTTATTTACTATTATAATATTCTACTTATTTAATTGCTGCGAAACCTTTAAAACACATTTGGTTCTTGTAATCACATAATTTAAAACTTGAGAAAATGGGCGGGGCTACGCCCATTAAAATTTATTATACTATTTCACGCGGTTCTACTTAACCGATTTTTATGAAACTCTACTACAGATCTTGAGCTCTAAAATAGACACAAGCCCTCAATTAAAAAAATGGGCGGAGTCACGCTCAATAAATTTAATATTTTATTTTAAGTGGTTCTACTTTACCGATTTTTACAAGACTTAACACGCGCCCTGAGCTCTGAAAAACACAAAATATTGCAGAGGCACGCCCATTTAAATTTAATTTTATATTTCAAGTGCTTCTTCTTTTCTTTTTTAGGAGATCTTTGCATTGAAGTTGATTTTGTTTTAGCAGAAAGAATTATTTTATCCCACATTATGAGATAAATTTTAATATAATCGTCTGCCAATAAAATTTCACAGTCTAAACTTTTTGAATAAGCCATTTAATATAGTGCAGGAAGCCGCTTAATATTATTTTCTTACTTTTATTATATGGCTTAAGTATCGATGAAAATAATTAAGATTATATTTTTTCATAAACCAATTGGTAGTATCATATTACATATTTCTATACAGAACCATTCTCCTTTAAGCTCAAATTTTACCCACTACTTTTGCAGTTGTAATCTCAAATATGTTCGCCTGAAAGCTCAAATGCATGCATGCGTGTGTGCGTGCATGCATGTGCATGTGCATGTACATGTGTGTATTTTTATGCTGATGCACGACTAGTATATTTCATGGACGAATATTTAACTTTACTTTTGCTCGCTTTGCATCTGACAACCGCATGTATTTCCTTGTGGATTAAAAATTGTGGAAATTGTAGAAACCAGCTATAAATTGTCATTTGCGATTCTTTACCAATATAACAGTCAGTGTCCTTCTTGTTTAACCAAAAATAAAAAATAAAAATAAAAGTAATAAAAAATAAATATATAAAAAATACCAAAATATTAAAAATTCAAGCTCACCACCAGAGTTGAAATGTACCATTAGTGCAACTAACAGATTTCATTTCGCTTACATATGATCGCTGCAATTGAAATGTAAAATTGTAAAAGTCTTTTTTTTTATTTTTTGTTTAAATTTAATTTTTATAAATTTAAGTTTGTGCTAATATTTTTTAAGGGTTCCGTACAACAAAGTTGAAAGGGAACTTTATTGTTTTCTTTTTAATATCCGTCCTTATGTCTGTCTGCTACAGGATATTTTTTCGAGAACCTTGAAAGCTACGGACCTAAGATTGTCACAGAATGTCTTAAACTTTGGCCGCTACCATAACAAATATTTGACAGTTACACATTAAAGGCTGTTCTAAAGCGAGCATTAAAATATATTGAAATTATAATGTAATATACAGATAATTATACACATACACTTGAAATTTTCAAATTTAGTGCATATTAATGCCAGACTACAACAATGAAAGCTGGAATCTTAAGAATCTAAATTAAATGGTATTCTCTCAGTCAATGTAATGTTGACAACTTAATATATCTTGGAAACCGTAAAAGACGAACTCTTGACAAACGATAAAACTAAAAATTTCAAAATTAAGAAAATCACCAAAATGAAAAAAGCGCTTTAATGGAAAATATTACCAAAAATAAAATAAATCGCTTATATGCAATAAAATAAAAAAATCACCGAAAAAAACCAAAAAAAATCGCTAAGACTAAAAAAATTGTTTAAAGTAAAATAAATTACCAAAAACCGAAAAAACGCAAAAATAAATAAAACGCCAAAACTTAAAAGTAGCTAAAATCAAAAAATAACCTTAAAACGGAAAAATTAAAAAAGGACCAAAACTAAGAACGCCTTAAAACTAAGAGAAAACGAAAAACTAAAAAAATCCTACGAAACCTTTTATATGCGAATTAAGGTCACAATTTACTGGAGGTCTACTCTGTAATTCGAAACGATAGCAAATGCTTTCGAATTGTAATATTAATAGCATACAAATTCGAACTCATTTTCTTTCGTTTCGAAATATAGAGTACACCCCTTAACATTTTAATGTCATGGATCTAGTTAGTTGTTTAATTAAATGTAAATACTATTTAAAGCTTAATTCTGTGCTTATTTACGCATCCATTCAACCAGAAATGGGCTTCATCGGATATGGAAGAAGTGCACGATGACTTTGATGAATAGAACAAATATTTTGATAAAAATTTCAATAATTTGCATGCTCTGCTTTCAGGGCTCTTGCGGCTAGAAAGCTCGAGTTCGATCCCTTGCCCAGACCAGTCTGACTCACGATATCGACAACGTTCGACTTGTCGCACACTTACATTTGAAACAACAACAAAATATAAAAAATTGGTTTTTGTTTTGAATGTAAGTGTGCGACATGTCGAACGTTGTCGACATCGTGGGTTTGATCCTAAATATTCATGCTCATGCATATCACAGAGACCGCTTTCATCGATACTTGTAGGAGAATTCTGCGATGGCTTTTTAGCCTTAAAATAATTATCCTACTGAACACCACAGGTGCTGCAATGATGCTATAGAAATAAACGAAACGCATTACAGTAGAAATGTACAGGATGTTTTTTATAGAGTGAAACAAACTTAAATCATAAAAAAACAAGAAAGTATATTTCTAACATAAATGAATCGGGCTTTATTGGACAGAAATTTTAAACAAATAATGTTTAAATATGATAACTGCCATATCGCTATCATGGCCGACATATGGGCTAATGACTTTACCACAAAGCGCACTAACAGTAATTTTCTGTGAATGTAATGGTGTTTCAACGAAACCTTGCAAATTCTACCTACTCCAAATGCAAAAATTCTGCTCATTTACGTACCCATTCAACCAGAAATGGGGTTCATCGGAAAATGAAAGAAGTGTGTGATGAGTTTGACGAATAGAATAATTATTTTTATTAAAAATTTAAAAAAATTGCAGCTGTTGCTCTGGTGTTAGTCGACTTATAATGAAATTTTAAGGCAAACTAAAGAAAAAACAACTTTCAGCTGTTAAACGAGTACTCACATAAAGCAGTGATGCCAAATCAAAATTGTGACACTCTTAAAAAACACCTGATACAAGCGAAAATAAAAATGAATGAATATTTGTCGTTTCGCCATTTTTACATTAACTATCCTACTCTTACTTAAAACAAAGGTACCTGATAACTGAATTCCTCTTCTCAGTAACTTAGCAAACTAACTAAAAGCTAACCCAACTATTAATTTTTCCTTTTTATATCAAGCGAATTTTAAATTCATTCATCTAAGCAATTATATCTGAATAGCATAAAATTTTTAAATGCCAGAGGCACGTTATTATTATTCTTCGTTATTAAAATTTCACATATTTATTTTATATAAAAATTACAAATGGTGTAAAAAACTTTTATTAACCGTTTCACTTAAGGCAAAATAAGTTTAAAAAAAAATATATAATAAAAACTTTTGCACTTAAAATATGTTATTGCTTACATCACCTGTGTTAATGAACTTTCTCCCCAAACATCTATTTAATCAAAAAAAAAAAAAAAAGAACTAAATATTTTTTTGTATATAAAATTTTGGAAAAGGCTTCACAAACACAGTATTACTAAAGTTCAAACTTTATCAGTTGACTTATGAACCAGTTAAGTGTTAGTTTTTGTGTTCGTTTTTGTTTATTTTGTTGGTGTTTGGTAAAGAACTCATCTATTCACCTGAGTTTACAATTCGAATTATGAGTAAACTAAAGTTTCATAAATTGCTCTCAATTTTCAAAAGTTTTTAGTTTTCGATTTTGGTTATTATTTATTTTTAATGTTGCATTGGAAAAACAAACTTTCTATAGCACCATGACTTTGTGTAATATTTTATAAATTTATCGTTTCATTTGCATAAGTAGTTAAAGCAAATACAATCTAAGCAAATAAAGTTATTAATTCAACAAAACTAATATAAAATAAATTTGTTTTTAATTAAATACAATAGAAAAAAAAAACAAATTCAATGGACAGCTTGTGGTGACACATACTTAAAAGTTTAATATTCTGTTAATTATAATTTTCGTATTTTTATGAATATTTGTGTCAAGTCATTTGAACACAAATACAAAATAGATTACATATAAAATGTTTAACTGCATTGATTAACAAACAATATTTTATATAAATTTATCTTATAAAGACCTTATTAACATCAAGTATATGATTCAATAGCAGATCTGGAAAAGCAACTCATACTAAAAAAAAATTTGCAACAAATGCTTCAGAGATTTATGCGATGCAATTTTTTATGCATCACACTCTCTTATAGCGCGGAAATCAGCAAATAGAAAGAGTTTCTTGCAATAAAATTCATAAAATTTCATAAAAAATGTTTTATATGCAATAGCAGGCCTGGAAAAGTAAATAGAATTAAATAAATTCAGTAAAGTGCGACTTTGACCCGCGCACGAAGGGTTCCGTACGGACAAGAGGTATGTAATTCAATACGAACTTTAGTAGCCTATATAAAATATAGTTTTGGCATTTTTTTCCGTTTTTGACGATTTCTTAATTTTGGCGATTTTTTTTGTTTTGACGATTTTTTCGGTTTTTGGATTTTTGTCCATTTTGGCCATTTTTTTTACTTTTGACAATTTTTCTCTCGTTTTGGCGATTTTTTTCGGTTTTTGGAGTTTTTTTATTTTTTGGCGATTTTTTCGTTTTGGCGATTTTTTTAATTTTGACGATTTTCGGTTCTTGACATCTCTTCCTTTTGGCGACCCTATTCATTTTGGCGCTTTTTTGTAGTTTAGACACTTTTTTCTCATTTTTGAGATTTTTTTTCGGTTTTTGGCGATTTTTCAACTTGGCGATTTTTTTTTTAATCTTGGCGATTTTTTTCACTTTGGCGATTTTTTTCATATAAACTATTATTTTGTAACTGGAGCCTTTTTCGCGTTTGGGGATTTTTTCAAGAGTTTAACTCTTACGGTTTCCAAGATATAGCAAGTTGTCAAAATTACATAGTCAAAATTGCATTACAACCCTTTAATTTAAATTTTTTAACTTTTAGTGTTAATTGTTGTAGTCTATACAAAAATACACTAATTTTACAATTATATGTATATTACATGGGATTATAACATTTTTCGCCGCTCGTTTTTCGAAACACCCTTTAATTTTTAATACTCGTGTATTTGTTGTTGTAGCGGCTAACGTTCTACATACTCTGTCCGTAGCTCTTACGGTTCCTGAGGAAATACCGTGTGACGGACAGACGGACAGCGTAGAGAAAACAATAGGGTTCCTTTTTTCACCTTTGGTGCACGGAACCTTAAATGTGCCAAAAATACTTAAGGGACTCATTAAACATAATTTTTTTTATATCACTCTCTTTTGTAGCGCTGATATTAGCATACAAAAAAATCATGCAATAAATTTCATGAAATTTCATTAAAAAATAATTAATGTAAGACAGGTAATAACTGAATAAATAAGGAAAGAAAATTAAAAAATATAACATATGCATATGTTTATGTGGAACACGTTACTGTATTGTGTTCTTGAAAAAAATTTTACTTTTGTAATTCTCAATTATTTCTTAGAACTTTTTGTATAGACAAAAAAGTTTTTTAAGATTTGTTTTATAGTGGTTGAAAGTTTACTGATGTTTTAGCATAATCTCGAACGAAATCTATGTAGACTAGCTTAGAAAACAACCAGCAGATCATATTGTTAAACAAAAAGGCATGAATAAACCTAATACCAAAGTTTTCCATAATAACATCTGGCAACAACAAGAATGAACAAATTATAGTTGAATAAAAGAAATAATACACAATTACAAGATGATTTCGAAGTAAAAATATAAATGATAACAAGAACTATAATATTGTATTTCTGCTTATAAAAAAATATACAACCACACAAACGAATAAGTCAATGCGGACATCAGACACAAACAACAACAACTATAATGTTTTTCACACGTCCCACTATTACCATTAACAAATATACTCACAAGGTGTAATACCCAATCAGTAGTTTATTAAATTATTTATCATATTCGACGAAAAACGTCTCCTTGGAGCGATTAAAACAATAATTTATGCGCTCATTTTCAAGTAGAAATTTACTGTTCCTTCGATGCCATTATGAACGAAATATAAATTCTTGTAAATGTCAACTTCTCGTCCAAAATGCAATATTTTTCATGAATGCATAGATCAAAATAAACTTTAACACGTTTGCTGCATCGACTAGATCTGCCACTTCTGAAAAATCTAATCTAATCACATTGAAACCATATTTGCTTGGTGTCCATGTAGGCTCACCAAACTTCTTGAATGGCCTGGATTGTACAATCACTTAAACAAGAATTTTTATAACTTTGAAAAATATGTTTTAGTTACATTTTTTTAAATTAAAATATTTTTTACAGAAAAAGAATTATAGTAAATAGAATAAAGCATACGTGATACGGAAAGTTAAAAGCGACCTATGCTTAGAAAGAAAGTTTTGAAGAAAATGCTTCTGAAGTTAAAAATTTTATTTTGATGCGGCTGAACGTTTTTATGGCTACAAACTCGTTGGGTGGGGTTTTTGGGGTCGCTGTTTATGAATTTGGTATTAGATTTTAAAAATCAAAAATGGCAATATATTTTTTTTTAATTTTTTATCAAAAGTGTATTTTGTAGCTCAGTTTTGACAAAATTAATGCAGTTAGAAAACTGTGGTTTGCTGCACCAAAAAAAATAAGAAGCGATTTTTTTGACCTATAACTCGAAGATAAAAGTATCCTTGTAACACATAGTGCTGACTAATATTGTGCTTTAAAATTTATTTTTTTCTATAACACTAGTCTTTTGTATGTCACTAACTATAGCTATTAAAAACCATTAATATATTTAAATCAATTTTGGAATTCTGCGATTAATTGTTCAAAATCTAGATGAATTTGTTGCATTTTCCAGCTATTTGAGTTTTGGTATCCTGCAACTTTCTGTCCATATTATTCAATTCAGCTCAAAATCAATTTGTAGTCAACAACTTGTAGCAACTGCCATTGTCGATGATGTCCTGACCAATTTTATTTTCAAAGAAATAATGACGGTTGCCATCCCAACAAACAGTAACTTCTTAGGGATGCCTTTACGCTTTTGGATTAAAAATGGGAATTTTCATCTTATCATGCCATAAGGATTCACCAGATTGAGTCCTGCGAAAGGCGGAATTATTGTAAGAGACACGAAATAGACTTCCTCGAATTTTGCTGATTTTCTCAAGAACAGCCGTTATAAGTTTTTGTTGGATCCTACATTTTGTCAACGTAGGTGTGTTATTGATTTTATTAATAAAATTATGGACTCAAGTTAATGGCAGTCGTAAAATTGACAAGGCACAGAGAACGTTGCCCAAACAGAACATCAATTTTTACAAGACAATTTTATCACTTACACGTGTTCTTGAACGTTACATCTGCATACATTTTGCAAATTATGACAGCCAACTTGAAAAATATAGTTTTAATAATCCAAACTCTGAAGTCCCTATTGCAAAACTCTATATTTTATGTTTTAAAATTAAATTCATTAAATTAATACAAAACCAAAATGTTTCTTCCTTCGCACCCACTCAAAAATATTTCGCTCAGCATTATTTTAGTTACAAATTTATTTTTTGCATATTTCCAACATTTTATGGTTAATTTTTTATTTTTTTTTTGTTAGTAAAACTTTTCGCACAGAAAGCAAATATATATTTAAAAGTTTTAACCTCTCCAAACTAACGTTTATCATATCAATTATTTTCCTCTACTTCATGAATTTTTTTTATGTGTTCGTATGCTACAAGTTTCAGCTGCAGCGCAACACCATGATGAAGTACATTATACAATGTTGTAGGAAAATGTTTAAGAAGAAACTTTTTCCTGCGAAAATTACTTAAGTAAACCTGCATTAATGCATTGAAATGTAAAAGAAAGTATGAAAACTTAAAATGAAATAAATTGAAATAAAAAGGAAGGAATATTTTACATGATTTTTAGAGCCCAACATTCTTTGGCAAATTAAAATATTTGAAATAAAGTTTATTCGTTTTTTTTTAATATTATTTTGCATTTTCTAGGATATTTTGCTAAGAAACTGGTGGTGAATATATGTATAGTAAAACAAGCCTAGAAGAGAAATTTTGAAATTTTTAAGTAAAATTACAAGAGGGTATTTTTATTTAGAAAAAGGTATTTCTGAAAAAGGGTTTCATGTAAAAAGAGAGAGCTGCGCTGTTAATAGAGCTGTTATTGTTTTTTAACCAGCAAAAATTTCTTAATCGGTCTCCTGCTCAGTATTTTCCATTCGATATTTTTACTATGGTCCTTCGAGCTGGGTTGATGTTGCCAAATTTCACAGAAATAAAATTGTTCTTTACTTGCATATTTTGGTATAAAACTAGTGGTGAGTATAAACGTAAAGTGAAGCAAGCAAGCTTAGAAGAGTAGTTTCGAAACTTTTTAAACTAAATTCAAACAGAGTATTTTTTTAGAAAAGAAATTTTGTGAAAAAGGGGATCCATGTAAAAAGAGAGAGTTTCGCATGTTAGTAGAGCTGTTATTAATTTTTTTAACCGGAAATAATTTCTTAATCGATCTCAAGCTAAGTATTTTCAATTCGACAGCGGGGTTAGGTATTATTCGAAATTTTCCTATGGTCCTTCGAGCCAGGTTGATGCTGACAAATATCACAGAATTAAAGTTTTTCTCTATTTAAATATTTTTGTATGCAACTAGTGGTGAATGTCAATATAAAGTAAAGCAAGCCTAGAAACGAAGTTTTAAAATTTTAAGGTAAAATTCCAAGAGTATTTTTATTAAAAAAAATATATTTATGAAAAACAAGTTTCCTATAATAAAGAAAGTTTTCCATGCAAATGATGCAACATTTAATTTTTTTTAATCAGGAATAATTTTTTATTAGGGCTTAAGTTCAGTATTTTTCTTTTTTTTTAGAATGAAATAATTTTATTAATTAATGTGATTTTATAAAGAAGAAAATAACAGCCTTATTTATAAAAATTATGAAGGCTTTATAAAGGTTCTTTAAGAAAATTTTTTATAAAAATTTGTCTTAAAAAGCCTTTACAAAGCCTTAATAAGTTTTATAAAAAAGGCTGTAAAAATTTAACTGAACTTTAGCTGAGGGAAAGATAAAAATATTCGTTTATAAATTTTGTGACATGGACATTTCCATATTTTGTCACGTTACATTATTTGGTGAAATAGCTCGTTTTTCACAGAAAAACATATGTTTTGTATAAATTTTTTATATTAAATTAGAATGTATTCAGGTCTACATTAAGTAAAATTTAAAAACAATGTGATCAAAAAGACTTATAATTAAAAGCTTAACTGATTGTATATCACCAATGATAATTTTGTAACGTGACTGTGTAAATGCCCATATTTAACTTTAAAATTTTCAAATTTATCACTGCATCAGTAATAAAAAATTTTCTAAATCATAATGAATAAGTTTAGAGAGTCTGTAGTAGTTTTTTAAATTCAGCAAAAAACGACAGCAAGTGTATTATTCATATTTTCATTGTGGTCCTTCGAGCCGTTTTGAAGTTGCCAGATTTCCTAGAACTATGACAGCATTCATTAAAGACTTCTGAAGTATTAAAAATTTCAATTCAATTAAAGAAATGATGGTGTTACACTTGAATATCATGATTTTTTTCGAGAACTTTTTTTTTATTTTTTTTTTGAGCTGAATATTTGAAAACAAATTTTTAAACTTTTCCATCTTATTTTTCTCTCCATGCTTTTCTGTTAACAAATAACAAAATTTGCATGCAACTTATTTCATCAAATATATCAAGTATGAACTCCTTCTTAAGCGGTAACATTTATTTTCCACGAAAATATTTTATATTCAGTTGGTTTTGATTAAAATCACTTTTGTGCAAATGTTTATTATATAAAAAAAGAATACCGAGAAAACTTTAACTTTAAAATAAAAATAGCAAGAAAGAAAATTTGAAAGCAGTTTAACAGGCCTCATAAAAAACACCTTGTAAAGAGAAAAGTTTTATTCGTTTAGAAACTTCGAACGTGGTTGGAATATTTTAAATTAACTGCAACAAAAAAGCTAAAAGTGCATTTTAGTTTGTCGAACAATTTCAACAAAATCAAATTAATTTGGTTCTGGCAGAAATAACTAAAAACTTTTAAAACATCTTAAGATTTTTTTTTTAATTTATTTAACAGACAAACAATAAAAATCATTGAGGCTGGCCGAGCAAAAATTAAATATTTAAATTTATCTTTTTTTATTTGTAACAATTTAAATGTAAGCCTTGAACAGCAAGTATATATTAACAACCTTTTGGCTTTAAATTTTTTTTTTACTGTGGCAATAGATACTGTGTATCTAGAGCTATTAATTTTTTTGTGAATGTTCACTGTAAAACTAATATTAATTAAATGCACATGATAGTTTGTAAAATTGCGGATTTTATTTTTATACGAGTAGTTGTCGGTTTATTTTCTCAGGCCATGATTTAATTTCAATTATAATATTAAAAATTCCTTTGCCAAATTTATATTATTATAAATATATTAAAATATTTTTAGTAAATTAGTCATGTCACAAAAATGTATATATCACTTTTATTAAAACAAATGCTGTAAAATGATAAAATTAAATATTTTTATTAATTAAATAATTTTTTCAGGCGGATCGGCACCCAATAACATGCAACAATAGTACTAAGAGGGTATTTAAAATACTAAATAATCAAGCAAATTTGTTTTTAACATTGAGTTATTGTTTTAATAGATATTTGGGAATCATTAGCTGAGCTAGAAATATTTTTCTGGGGATCATTATGATTGGTGATTTTCATGAATAAAACTAAAAAGGAATAATTATATGCAATTTTTAATAAGTTTAGGGGGAGCCAAAGCAATGCCCTCTACCCACCCCTCTCCCTTCAGGAGTAGTCTTTCTAAGTTTTTGTTAACAACATTTCTCTTTTTTGTAGCTTTGCACTCACTGCCTTAGTCAAGAAGTTCATTACATATCAGTCCTAAATTCATTATTTAAAAACAAATAGAAATCTCATAATATCGTTGTCTTAGAATATGTGTTTTTAACTTAAAACTAAACAAAACACATAATTAAAAAAAAATTCTCCGAAAATATGTATAAATGACTTAGTTTCTTTAAAAAAATTTAAAAAATTGAAAAAATAATAATACGACTACACTTCCCTCATTTGTATTCCTAAGTGCTCCCTATTGAAATTTGAATTGATTGCAAATAATTTCTAACCATAGTCAAACTTAGAAAACATGGCGCAAGAAAATCTTTTAAAATCTTGTAAATACGTGCAAGTGGAAGTATGCAAATAAACATTTTAGTAGAATGTCTAACCAGATTTTAACTTAAGAAACTATATTTGTAGATACTTGAACTTGTGAAATGCTTACAATGTTGTTGGTGGCCATTTGAATATTTCCTTTTAATATTTTCTTTTATGAGTGTTTCTGTGTGCATATGACTTTCCTTTTAGCTGTTGATATTTGAATGTAGATTTCAGTTTTTTTTGTACTTAAAGTTTTTTAAGAAGGAACCATAAGTTTCTAAGTTTTTGTTTGAAAGGGAAGATTTGTTGACATTTAATAGGAATTGATGTTAAATAGAATCCAAAGCAAGCAAATGTAATAATTTGTTGTAATTATAATTATAATTTATATAATAAATAGTTTTGCGCAAATATGGAATAGTAGCTTAAGTAGACTTAAGGAAAGTAATGTCTCTCTAAAGGCTTGACCCACCAGTAAGAGATGAAAAGGCTCTAGCGCCTGATTATTTATACTTTCGTGTGATCATTTATTTTCATATGCAGCCTTTTAATCACTGTAAATTCCAATTGAAAGCTAAATTTTCTTAATTCTACTTGAGCTTCTATATCATATTGTCAAAGATTTCATTTTACATACTAAAGTCCTGCACAGGACCATTTATAGGACATTAGAAGACATGAGAGATTTTTCAAATGCTTTACTACAGCGAAATATTCTAAAACAAACGCTAAACACCACTGTTGGCGTTTGTTTTAGAATATTTCGCTGTAGTAAAGCATTTGAAAAATTTCTGATATCTTGAAAGGTCTTACAAATGGTCTTGTGCAGGACACTATTACATACATATATGATTATCAGGACGTATACGTTACGCGAAATATTATTAAGATCTAAATAACGTATACGCACATACAAATGTATGCATCGTATATAACGTGAATACATTGGAATCCCAATTTCTGTCATTATGCGAAAATAATAGAATCATATATTTTGTGAATATACTGGTTTACATAAATAAGGTGATTTTTATTGATTATAATTCATAAAACATAACAAATATTCAATTATTGCTTTTTGCCAATTTTTTCCTGAAGAGGCCAAATTGTTAACTATTTTTAAAAGACCCTAAAGTTTAAATAACATTTGTATATAATATATAAAAACTCTTCTTGGCATTCCGGTAAAAAGGTAAAAATTATTATAATATATATATGAAACAATTCTTTTCAATTTGAGGTTTTACACTATCAATTAATATTTACATTAAATCCATGCTACTCAACAAGAATGGAAAACAGCTAGACAATTTTGTATGTTAAATGCAGTGAGCTTGCTAAAAAATGGACAACAAAAATGTATAAAAAAAAGTTTGTGAAAAGAAGAATTACAAGAATTTTTACAAAAGTCACATGAAAAAAAATCAACCACCTGAAAAATTTCATAGACTTTATTTCATACACCTTATTCACTATGATGAATTTTTATAGGAAACGTTATATAGCTCATAAAATTTGGCACAGCTTTCCTATTATTTTGTATGTACACTAGTAGTTTAACTAAGACGTACAACAGTGAGAACAAAAGCTTGTCGCTGGTGCTTATTTTGCTGCTCACAAAAACCACATGACGAGAAATTTCAGCGTGATAGAGAAATGGAATATAAATAAAAAATGAATAAAATTATAGTTTTAGATTTAATGCTCTTAAATAAATAAATATTAATAATAATTTTAGATATTAAAGAAATTTGAGTCTCCTCATATAAATACGAATAAAGCATAATATTGATAATATAAAATATTTCCCAGTTTTATAACTTACTATAGCTTAAAAAATTCTTTTAATGTTTTTCTTAAAATAATTTTAAAATATTTTTTTAAAAACATATTATTGTGATTCTACGTACAACAAGCTGCACGAGCAATACAAACATTTCTTCAGTTTCTTTTCAAGTGAAAAGCTCTTGCAAGATTACAGATTGTATACAAATTTTAACATTTAAAAAACTTTCTTTTATGCTTCCTACGGATAATGATACACATACATAGATACTTACACCTAAATATAAAATAAAATTAACAACAACTTTGCATTAACCGAGTTATTTGCTTTAAAATTATTGTTTTTATTTTTTTTCTTTTTAAGAAGACATATTAAACTTAATACTTCTTGTTCTTTTCGTTTGCCTGAGATTTTTTAATATGCAATTAACGTGAAAGGAATTTTGTGTTGCATCCTGTAAGTAACTTACACTCAAGTAAACAGTAGTGGTTCATTCTTTTTATCTCATTTAATATGTTTCGGTTAAAATGTTTCTCTTGTTAAATTATTCAAACCATTAAACAGTGAAAAAATTAAGAAACTTAACAAGAAGCAATAAAGACCAAGAACATTTAAACTTATTAATATAAATGATAATTGTAAGAGAAACTGGATAATCGATTAACTATTATTAACTGCAATCAAATTGTAAAAATTTTCATTAAAGTATTTTGTTTTTATTCAAGCCGTTGGAAGATTCAGTGGCTCTCAGGATAAAATAATTGTTTTTTTTTCGTTAAAAAAATGCTGTTTTTATCAGAGAAGTTTTATCAGAAGAAGTGCGTAAAATTAAATTTTAAAGAGAGTACTTCCGCCTTTTTTTTAAACGCAAGATTGTGTGTTTTTTAGAGCTCAGGGTGTATGTTAAGGTTTTTAAAAATCGGTAAAATAGAACCACATAAAATAAAACTTTAAATTTTAATGGGCGTGACTTCGCTCATTTTTGTAATGAAAGATTGTGTATGTTTTATAGTTCAAGGTTTGTGTTAAATTTCGTAAGAACCGGTTAAGCAGGACAACATTAAATAAATTTAAATTTAAATGGGCGTGACTCCACCCATTTTTTAAATGAAAGATTATATATATTTTAGAGCTCAAAGTGCGCAGTAAGTTTCTTAAAAATCGTTTAGGTAGAATAAAGTAAAATATAATAATAAATTTTAGTGGGCCCATTTTTTTAACTTTAAAATTGTGTAAATGTTAAAACCAAAGGCTTATGCTAGGTTTAGAATATCATAAAATCAAATTAAAAAATTTTTGGGTGTATCCCCTCCCAATTTTTTACAATAGGAGCAATCGAAAGCTACACCCTCTCAGACAAAACAGAATTGGTTTGATATAAATCGAGTTATGAAGTAACCATGTCTAAAACAGACGAAGTGATACGTCCTTCTTTTTTTAAAGTCGGTTAAAAACTAAAACGAAAATCAACATATTGTAATACAACTCACATATTCCATTGGCAGAAATCTACATCAACTGACACCACAAACCGTGAACCAAACACAACAGAACGCTGATGATGAAGATTTAGGGGTCTTAAAATACAGCTAGTTGTTCTGTTCTACTAAGTGTTCCTCAGAATATTTACAATTACCTTAGTGTTATTTATTCATTAAAAGTTATCACATGTAGTTTGATTAACGGAGTGATACAAACTTTAGCCCAATCCAATCATAAATATAAAAAGAAGATCATTTTGTTTTACTACTCACGTTAAAATAATTTAATGTTACAAAAATATAAAAAGGCTTTCATTCATTATTTTCAATAACGTAAACATTTATAATTTTTTTTAACAGACTGACAGTTATTCGACTTTAAGATCGACGCAATTATTCTGACAGCTTCCTGGTCTTCTCAATGTCCTCAAAATATAATTCTGAAAAGAAAAGCAAAATTATTCATAAGGTTTGGAATTCAAACAAAATTTTGGTTATTTACTATGCAAAGGTTCTAAATCCATAATTTAAAATTTTACAGTGGGGACAAAAAATTCAAACACTAGTTTGATATTAAAAAAAAATTAGTATACATTATTTATTATAAAACAGTTAGGAGATTTTTTTAATACATTTTACATACGGTCAAACTGTACTTTTTGCAGGAACTTAGAGCTTTTTCTTGTGATAAATTGGACTAAACGCTTTTGTTCATCACTACAAAACAGGAACAAAATACGAGATAATCAATATATTATATAAGCACAAGGTCTTTTTATATAAATAACAATTAATAATTGTATGTTTATTTCTTTTCAATATTTTGCTACTCCTTTGAGTAGCATCTTTAGGAAATCAATACAAAAATAAATAAAAAAAAGGTTAAAAAACATAGAATACACAATATATTTTCACTTATTGAATAATAATTACTGCATTAAATTCTCACTTTCTAAAAAAAGAACTTGATTTAGAGCTTTTTAATGTTCAGCCAGTGATAAATTTTTTCCTTAAAAGAGTCTATACTGGATCAAAATTATGAAACGTTAATACCGCTTGTACCATCCTCTTTCAATTAAATGAAACTAAATAAAAGAATCACTCGCACCCCAGTAAAATAGATAGAGAAAATTTTGCTATTATTATTTTCTTACTCTTTGACATGATATGAGATATTTAATCCTACCTTAAATATTCACAATAAATGCTAAAACTTATACATCATGTATGTTATTAAAGCTACAATAAATTTAAAATTATGTTCATTTTATTCACCAAAATTAAATGTATAACTTTCTCTTGCCTGTTGTCTGTATTTTCTTTCGATAAAATTACCTTTAAACCTGCATTCTTTCTTTTTATTGCTTTCATTCACTGCAATAATTTACAGTTGCTTATTTAATATTGTTTTAACTCTGCTAAAAAAAATAAGGGTAACAAATTAACTTGAAAAATTTTTATTACACACATTATAAAATTTGATCAAGCCTTATTTTATATTTTCATGCGCATTATTTTGTAATTTAATAAAAGTTATTTTGCACATTTTTTTTTGATTTATTGGTTTAAGAAAATATAATACAGAAAAAATATTATCAGTTATTATAGCTATGCTATTTATGTCACGACACAGGAGCTAAGACATAATTCTCGTAACAAAATTAATCGACACTTTTAAGGTTATAAATATATTTTTGTTTTGATTATTTCTTTGTACTTAAAACGAAAACAAACAAAAAAATTTTGTTATTTTCTTACAGTTATAGTTCCACAATTTCCAAAGTTTGACTTAGAACAGAAGAATTGAGCAACAATATCTGCAAATATGTTTCGTTGCATTACTCTGTTAAGTGGAAACAGTATCATCCACAGCCGCATAGTGGACCCCAAACTTGGAAAAATGGAAAATTGAACAAGCCTAGCCCGATAGATATCTGCAAGACCCAGATGCCACGTTGATAAGCGTAATGACTAGTTGTTTCATTGAAGCAATTTAACAATTAAAACCAATTTTTTTTAATTCTCTGTGAACCTTCTCTTTTCATTTCTTTTTTTTATTTCTTTTTTTACTGTGCAATTAATGACACACGCTAAATGCCTTTAAGTTAACAAATTAAATATTATAATTAACTCAACAGCATATTGGCTAAAGAAAACATATTTACTTAAACTGATTAAAACGAAAGAAAAAATCAGATTCTCAAAATACTTGATATGTTTAACTTGAATTTCTTCTCTTCATTGAACATATAAAACAAACAGCAAACATTTCATTATTAATTCCAATTAGCAGCATAATCTTAGATAAAAAACAAGTAAGAACATTAACCAAAGGACTTTATAGAGTCTTTTTATCTAGTTGTCCGTTTGGGTAGGAATATATGTGAATTGGATAAACATGAAAATGATAATTAACTTGCTAAAAAAAATTCCATCTAAAAAAACAAACAAACACAAATTAGATAAACAGAAAAATCAATTAGATGCTTAACATAATCTAAAGGAATTTTAATGAAATACAATTTCATTCAGAAAAAAATACATACGAGTACAAATTTTTTTAATGATTTTAGTTCCTAAAAGAGGATGCTTCTTTGAAATTACTGAACTGAGTATATCAACAAATTTGCTAATGATTTTATTAGGAAAGCTGGACTATAGATAAATGCTAAGCTTAATTACATATAAAATCCTTTATTTGTACATTCAAAAGGAATGCAAAGTCTTATTATTGGGTATTTGTTTTTTATAAGAAAACTAATTAATGTACGAAAATGATTTTCACATCGTTATCTTAAATTAAAAACCATATAACAGAAATATAATCTAAATCAAAGCTTCTATTTTTTGTTACATTTTATATCCAGTAAAAGTAGAGTTTCCCAGGAAATTAATAAGATCAGCTTGTGACCCGCAAGTAGTACAAATATGACTCCTTTCTAATGATTATTACATAAGGTTATCATAGGTACAAGTTTTCTTTTTTCTTACCTATTTAGTAAACATGAAGTAATTCTTGTTCTGGTATGATATTTTTAATAACTTCAAAATAATTTTTTCTTATTAATCTTAAAGAGTGAACAATAATCTACTACTAGTCATGGAAATGCCAAATAATCCCAAAAAATCTGTGTATTGTGGGGCTGTAACACACGATCAATGTGCTTGCAATTAAGTGAGTTTGTATTTAATAAAAGTGACTGATCTGTTTCTTCAAAGGCCCCAAGATATAATAAACATTTACTTACTTCTTAATAAGTTGTTGTAGCCCAGAATGACAGAAGAGATTTGAATTCCCCATAACTTTTCAATTATATTTTTTTTTCAATAGTTTGCGAAGCAGAAAATGGGAAATTGGGAAAATTAATATTCAATGTGTATGCTTTTTGTGAACTTGGAAGTAAAGAGAAAGTAATTCCTGAATAAATAATTTCAGTTTTTTTTTCTCTATGATACCATTTGCATTTGAGCCACATGTACTACTATTTTCAAGTAAAGTCTAATAGATTTTGTAAAATTCTATATTAAAATAGAATAAGGGGGAAGATTTGGTCCAAAAACTGGCACTGCGACACCTGATTAATCTTTTGTGCCATAGATCTATAAGTTAAATTAATTGAATCTCTGTATGACTTTCCTTATGAAAATCAGTACAGATTTTGTAGAAGCCCGCCTAATATCATCTGAACACAAAAACTCAGAATGAAAAACAGGCCTTCTCTTCTTGTCACACTATACGATATACTTACAAAGAATGTGTGTCGTCGTCTCGTCATCTTCCAAGCACAAGCGACACAAAGGTGAACGAAAAAAGGTTATTTTTCCACACAGTATAGTTCAGTCCAAAGTGACCAGATAGAAAAACAGTAACAAGCCGTAAATTATTCCCCAGTGAAAAAAACTGGAAGTCATTCTAGCGGAAGTACATTTTCAATGCTTCCAAAAAATCGATATTTTTAATTTGCCGAGAGTGAGCAAAAAACCATGTAGAAGCTTATTTTAGTCACACAAAACCTTGTAACTCCTCCATAGTGTTAGAAAATACTCACCAAAATTAAAAAAAAAATGATTTTTTTAAAGAAATTTATGAATTATTTTTAGTCTAAAATTTAAAAGTTATTTGCTTAAATTTACATGAAAACACTGTTTCGGGCTTAAGTTCGTATAAAAAGAAACGAATTGTTAAAAAAGGCAACTTATTTACCATTTTTCCTAGATGAAAATATTATCACAGAACACAAAAAAGGGAATTTTTGTTAATATCGCTTCCAATTCAGTGACCAGGCATCGAAAAAGAGAACTTCTTCCAATGACAACCCTATGTAAAAATCATTAGATCGGATCGAAATTTGCACTACTTCCGCATCGTAAACTCTACATTTTCATGACTTTTTTAAAGTCTCTATTTTTACTGGGTCCTGTTGAAGTTCAGGATGCGATTATATGTAAATGGCTGCATTTTTGGCCTGCCTTAAGCCAAAAGAAGACAGCCAAATCTCCTTAGCGGTAGAAGTGACATCTTCTTTAACCGACTTATGCCACAAAACGGCTCTGGGCCCATAAAAGGAATAGCAGAGGCCCTCTTGGCCAATTCGTCCGCTTTCTCATTTCCTGGATGAACGTTGTGGCCAGGTATCCAATAAATGGAAAACTTGTTCTCTATGGATAGCTTCTATAATGAGCCAAAGGACTCTAAAACTAGCCTGGAACGGAATTCCCATGAAAGGAGAGACTTAAGAGCTACCTGACTATGGGAAAATATAGCTATATGCGCACCTCTAACACATCTATTAAATTTTTAATGATTGCCTGTATTTCCGCCTGAAAACCATAGGCTATTTGCCCATGGGTAAAGAGGTTTTTACGTGAGGCTCGAAAACTCCAGCACCAACTCCATCATCCATTTTATATCCATCGGTATACCAACATAAGCTTCTGGCATTCACAACAGAACAGTTTTTATCACATACTGCCCCGGGTGGAATTGTGATATTAAATCTCCTGTCAAACCTCAGTTCACAGTATATCCTATCACTAGGCCTTTCTTGCAGTCCTAAGCTACTTTAAATCCGCTCCGCTTGGGTTGATTTGATATTTTGGAAAATGTACCCAAAATGTATGAATGTTTTGTTATTTTTGATCACTGATAATGTTAAAAAACGATCAAAACCGACAAAATGGTGATAGAAAAAAATAAAAAAAAACAATATATGAACCGTATACTTGGGTCAAACTCATTCAGTAGGTCGTTTTTGACACAAACCAATGATCAAACCCATGTAATTTAAGTCTAATAAACCGGTCTTAAAACTCATTAAGCAATCAATTCCAAAAAGAAAATAACCCTTCGGAAAAAATGCAAACCAAATATAAAAAACCGGGTTCGAACCGAATAAAAATAGGCTATGTTTGACGTTAGTAATTTAGCTTTCATTGTTGAAAGAATTTTTAAAGTGGCTTAGCGAATTGAAAATCCATGCCAAATATGAAAAACCGGTTTCGAACCGGTTAAGAAATATACGAGTACAATGCTTAACGCTGATAATGCGGCTTTCCATTAGTGGAAAAATATTTTAAAATCGATTTAGCGGCTTGGACGTGAAAGCGTAGCAAACAAACTTTACCATTTATAATATTAGTAAGAATAAGGAACAACCTAAGTGCTGTGAAAAACTAAAAAACAAATTTTAATATTTATGATTTGATTAGGATTTAAGACAATAAACTTTAATCCAAAAGAAAACTTTAAAAAAATCATATTCATTTATTTGCCTGTTATTAAGAAAACATGTTAATAGAACAATAGAATCTTAAGTACGAAATTGTTAAAATGAAATAAACTATTGTTTCCTAAGCCACAAAACCCAATACAAAAAAAACGGATATTGAAGCAAATTGCTAAACCAAATAACAAACACGTATGAATAATAAAATAAAAAATGAAATCGTAAAGGAAAAGGAAACTGGAAATAGCAGTTATATGAAAATGAAATCTGTTCAGTATAAAAAAAAAATAAAATAAAATAAAAAACAAAAAATTCTTCCTATTTACTTATTCTATGGATCAATGAAGTTTAAATGGTAGATTGTAATAATATTTCTTTGTCAATAAATAAAGTGAATTGAAACGAAGAATGGATTTCCTTATACTGCTGTTATATTATTTTTTTTTATTTTGCCCTTGCAAATGTACTTAAGAGTTTCGAAAACTCAAACATTTTTATAAAACAAAAAAATTTTAAATAAAAATAAAAAGTAAATATTAAAAAAAATAACAGCACAAAGATGTAAAGAAAAATATGTGTAAAAAAAGAAAAACTTTGTTTGCATGCAACAGACCATGTAAGAATGAATGCACACACATTCATATAAATTTGAAAAGCAAACTAAAGTCATCCTTTGTGTCTTGTGCTGCTTGTGTGTGTATGTGAATGTACATTTAGTATATTTTTCTTTTTTTTATCTTTTTGCTTATTTTTGTATTTTCTCTGTGTTTGTTTGGCTCTTTTATATGTGGCTGTTTTACACCATTAATTTAGTTTGCATAACATCAAGAGCAAACAATTTTAAAAAGACAACAATAATGTCACTTTTGAAGCGTATGTTTATGCAGCAACATTTGTTATGCTACGCAAATATTGCAACATCTTAATAAAGCAAGTGTTATAAAAAATTTAAAGAGTTGCCCTATAGCAAATTTGATTTGCAAAATTGCAGGTTAAAGTAATTTCTTAATAAGTAAAATTAAAAAAAAATAGATTAAGAAGATTTCAAATTTTATATAAATTACCCTGTTCTATACAAAAAATTAGGAATGTTCTGCCAACTGATTCTTGTCGAGGGGACTACAAAAGATTTATGTACATGTAACGGCGCTTAAAAGCTTACATCTCAAACTCATTTTACGGCCAACTTAAACTTGCACCCTTGTGTAGTAGAAAAATTAAGAAAATCGTATGATCTTAGGTTTTTAGTACATATTGTCTTTAGATCATTTATTCAGAAAATTACAAGACATATCTGGTTGGATTACATTAACCCACTCTAACATTAACTCTCTAGCTTTAAAATTGGTGTAATCAATATTATTTCTTATAATTCAGGTTGCAGTCATTTATTAGTATATAAAATTAAAAAAGAACAGATTATCAAGCTTTAAAATTTTATATAAATTACACTGTTCAACATACAAAAAATAACAAAAACTATAATAAGAACTAACCAAGGAATATTAATATAAGAAAGTTTCGCATCAATTTACAAAAAAAAATTACTGAAAAATGTTTGTTGATATCTGAGGTGGACTTTCGAGACCACCTGATTCGAATTTGCCTAGAGAAAGAATAGGTGAATCCATATCGCAGCAAATTAACCCAAGTCTACCTTATATAAATATTATTAACAAATTTAATTTAGTTTCAATTTCTATTTAGTACTTCATTTTTATTTTGCTTAAAACACAAACAAATATTTTTTCTAATATTTCTACTTCCGCTCCCCAAAATTCCATCAGAGCTTAAGGCAAAGAAAAAAATTAATATTTATATAAGCAAGTACATCAAGTTGTACACACGTGTTTGATGGACTGTGGACGTGTACTGTGCTCAAAAAAATATATCACCATATAACCAGATGCAATCTCCGCTAGGAGCAAAAATGAAATGACAAGAAAAAGTCAAATGCAATTTAAACAAACAGCTGTACAACATGAATAAAATTAGAAAAAGAAAAAAAAATATATATATATAATCTACACAAGCTGCTCAAACACACACACACACACACACACAGACTTGTATCTATAGTTTGTATACGTATCATAAAGTAAAATAAACAACACATGTGTGGTCGTAAACTTCAGGTCAGGCACAATCTTGCTCAACGTACTGCACACAAGGACATGCAGTTTGTTTTATTATTTTTTTTTTTATTATTTTTCTTAATTTTGTTTTATGTTAAGCCAACAGTTAAATAAAATAATTTATCATGATATGTTGGTGCCACATAATATGCTTTACAAAAAAAAAAAAAAAAAAATATATGAGTATATATGTATATATGAAGACATATGTACATATAAGGGATGCCAAACGGAAAATCCCGAAACCCGAAATCTTGGGATTTGCAATTTTTATATAAAACCGTTCATAAATTGAAATTTTCGTTGATTTTATAGTATTTTTTTTATAAAATATATAAGTCCCATACAATTTTTTACCTGCAGTTTTAACAATTTAATGACTATTCGTGACATATTTCTTATTAATTAACAACAAGAGCAAAATAAATTAACTACTTTTTCACTGTTATTTTCATCAAAGGGACTACAATATACAACTAAGAATTATTTTGAAAACAAAAAGAAACATATGAGCTTTGGAAGAGAAATAACATTTGAAAAATTCACAAGTTTGACAAATTTATTTCGTCTTATTCTATATTATGACAGCAATTATGAATAGAAGTCTACGAGAAATTTTCCCGGGGAATAACTTCAAACAGTAGCAAATAATTGGAGAAAACAAAAAAATCTATTTGGAAAAGGGAGAAGTTTCTTTCGGAAATTCATTCATAATTGCAGTGAATAACTATCTGGATGTCGACTACTCAATGCTATAAAAAATTAGCACTTATCTACTTTTCGGTAACAATTGAATACAATTACAGCTCCTTACAATTGAAGTAGAATACAATACAAGGCAGGTACAAAATTTTTGTTGTCGGGTTAACGTAAACGTTTGAAATATTTACCGAATAATGCGTTTCGTTTTTCAAAAAGTCCATAGATATGTATGTGTACTCGTTTTTGTTAAGATTATAGAAAAAATGCAAAAACAAATTTTTAGTGTTTTTATGGGAATTTTTACAATTTAAGTTTAAAATTTGTAAACGCACTAATAATCTCAAAATTATATTTTACTTATTCAGTAAAATATTTTTTTATTAAAATACATTGAATGTTGATTATTGAGTTCTTGTTTCAACTTTGTTATTTGTTGTTGAGCTTCTCATTTATTTAAATGAAAGTTTATAACATAATAACTCTAGTTGTTCTAATAAACTTTGGGTAAAGGTTCCCTGATGATCTGCATTAGCAACAGTGAAATGCGCATAGAATCCAGCTAAACCCCTCAATAATCAATTTCAATGTATTTTAATAAAAAAAAAATATTTTACTGAATAAGTAAAATATAATTTTGGGATTATTAGTGCGTTTACAAATTTTAAACCTTAATTTTAAATTTTAAACAAATTTTCATATTTATGTAGTTATGGTTTTCAGTGTAAGTTCTACAATATCAAATGTGATTAATCAACTTAAAGTTTTAAAATGTACAAAATTTGTTATTAAAGTAATATTTATTAACAAAAATAATTTATTTTACCCGAAATCTTGAAAATCCCGTAATCCCGAAAAATCCCGGGATCCCGAAAATCCCGAGACCCCGAAAATCCCGGGATTCTCGGGATCGGGATTAACAAAATTCCGTATCCCGGTATTTCCAAAAATCGATCCCGATTGGCATCCCTAGTACATATGTATATGCATGTGTGTTTATGCATACTCGTATAAAAACTAAACATAATTCTATACAAGATCATAAATAAAACCTTAAGTATTTCTTTACTTTTATGTAAAACAAAAATGTTCACTTAAGGACAACATTTCTAATGAAAACTTTAATCATCTTCTCCGTAAATAACTAAACTTAAATCAGTTAAAATGTACTAAAACTTTTCTCATAAAATCTTATATACGTCTTAATCCGGTCTAACATCTGTGTGCCATGTGCCACACAAGGGTAAAAAATGGGTAACCAACTAATTACTAATGAAAAATTTTTTGATTCAGACATGTATTCTTTAAGTTAAACAGCTTCATACATAATTAATAGACAATTTTATAGAATCCAACATGATTGCAAACTTTTTAAATCAATAAATACGTGTCTGAATCAAACAGTTTTTCATTAGTAATTAGTTGGTTACGCTTTTTTGGGCAAATGACACACAAGAAATACCAGAATGCACCAAAGCTGGAAATTTTGCAGTGGCGTATGAGTAATATTTTATATAAGCTGCACATTAATCATACGTCTGTTGTTAACATTATTATGTCATAATCAGACAACTGCAGCGATACACCGCAACAATAAGTACACAGTTCAAACACACAGTCTATCGTTGACAACTGTATCTCTTACACCTCAACGAAAACTGTGCTGTGTGTGTTTTACTCAACATTCTTTTGCAAATATCTTTATGCGATCACAATTGTACTTTGCATTATTCGTACTGTGTCAGAGACACAGTCTGCAAGCGAACACAGCACTCAGGGTGTATTAATGCTCTCAGTACTTTGCAATTTCACAATCGAGTCTCTTTTTTACAGGTTTTGCTTTGTGTCGTTTCTGCATAAACATTTGCTGATGTGTGGCGGGGGCGTAAATGTGTATGGTAGTTTTAATAAACTGAATATGTATTGGCGTTTAAAAAAAAATTTTAGTTATCCATTTGGTATTTTTTTGTTTTTAGTTTTGGCAGATCAGCTAACTGTGTTATTTTTGATACTGCACACATATAAAACTTACTGTGTCGGTTGCACTGCAACCGAAAAAAACCAAACACACTTTCTACACTCCACACTCTAGCACTCTACTATCATTGATTAATTCTACTGTGATCGCCTCACATACTGTGTTGTTGGTATTGCAATGACTGCTTAAGCTGTGTAGTTATGAGCGAAGACCAAACACTGATCCGAAGATGTGTTATGAACGAGGCAATGACACACACACGAGACAATGACTAACGAACAACATGAGTGAGCTCTTAATTGATTAAAAATAATACTGTGACGACAATGATAGTACAGATTGCTGTTGCTGTGTGACCGACACAGTAATTTCTATGTGAGTACAGTAAGTGGCAAAAATTATTGATTAGGCAGTTCCCTGGTCAGAATATTCGTTGTTGTTTATGGACGAAAAAAATCGCAGTTGGGGTTCTGTAAGACATTTATTAGTTATTCTCCCGTATTACGTATGTCGGGTCGAATATTCGTCTAGGGAAATTTTTTTATTAGATTAAAAACGTGTAGACTCTCTCTCTCTCGTAGACAAAAATTCGATTACACATACATATGCACAGTTTTTAATATATGTTGGCAAGTACGAAAATCCTTTATTTCTAATTTATTGCTTTACCATATTAATTAATAAGCAAATGCTAGCAATCACTGATAGTTTAAATAACTATCAAAGAATAAATTTTATAAAAACAACTGCTATTAATCTCAATTCTTATTATTGATTTTATATTTTTTTTTACATTTATTGATATTTATTTATAAAAATTCTTTTATATTATTTTCTTTTCCTTTATCAGCAATCAACAATATTTGCCATTCTCTGTCGCATGAAATATTTTTTTTCTGTTTTTTTATTTTATAAAAATATTTAACCTTTTTTTAAAAAAAATTACTCATACTCATACTCATACAATGAATTATAATGGTGTTTATATATCATGCATTTTCAAAAGATGTTTAGTAAAAAAAAATTATAATATGGTTCGCATAAAAAAGCACACATTTTAGCATATACTTATTAATACATTCACACGTTTGGTTAGATTTATGCACATATTGTATACGTCATATAAATCTTGTGCATATATGTACATATCGCTACCTTCATATAGAAAGGCCCTAATTTATTATTTTTTCTTAGCATTTTTCAATACATTAGATGTTCTTGTGTCGAAGTATACAAAAAACGATTTCCATTAAATAATCACTTAGGGTCTTTCTATATTAAGGTAACGATATGTAAGTGTATACAAAACTGAATTTGCATGTGCATATTTATGCTTTGGAGCATTACGTTTTAAATTGATAGCACAGAGAGTGTGTGTGTGTGTGTGTGTGTTAGAAAGAAAATTATGGAAAACTAGTAGAGACAGTTTATTGCCAGGGTTTTTATGCTTGCTCGTATTTTGCAACAACAGTGTTCAAGATATTTTAAATTTAAATATAATTTACTAATTTCAAGGTTGGCTGAAGCTAAAATAGTTTAGTTTATTTTTGCCTTTCATTCTCCAAGGCCACAAAAAATTTTCCAACCTTGACAAAACCAAGGAAAAACAGTGATATTGACAAAATTAACATATATGTACATATTGTAATAAAGAGATTGAAATAAGATAGACTCACACACGAGCCGAATTTAAGTAACCACAGATGATTTGTGTTCGCTAAATGGGCCCTAGAGCACTTATCAGCTGGCTCACATATGCATCGATTTAATTGCATTCACGATGAGCGATGAGCCTTATTTCTGCATTAGAAGATACATCAATCAATAATGCAAGAAACACAACTGGGACGAACATTTAACTTCGTCAACGGCAACGAATTCATCGATAAGAATTTGCTGAATAAATTTATCATGCTCTTATAATTGATAAAGTTGATTATTGCTTATGCAAGGAGAGAAAAAAAAATGGAAATAAATCGACGGCAGTGTTGTGTTAATTTTCAATATAATTTTCGTTTGTCTTAGTTTTTTTCACAGTATAATAAAGCAGAATATGCAACAATACTCGTATCAAATAATAAAAACCATTTTGAAATTAAAATTGCTTTATTGTTTTTTGAAATATTCCCCTTGATAATAAATATACTTCTGCATTCGTTGAAACTGTTTGTCAAAGCAGTTTTTCCATTCCTCCAAAACATGGTTTTGAACGCTTCAACTGCTTCTTTGGTACTCGCAAATTGTTGACCACGTAGTTTTCCTTTGATTTTTGGAAGCAAAAAAAAGATGAGTTATTAAATCGATATTTCATTGCTCAAAAATTCAGTTGTTTGACGAGATTTGTGAGAGTTTGCACTGTTATTATGAAGAACAATTCGCCTTTGGGGGTTAGTTTTATAAATTTCTCCGAACTTCTCGTATTAAAGACCCTGATATAATGTGGGTTAGGTTAAAAAGAATGTCAATAAAAATATTGGCTCAATCTGTTTTGGATCACTTTTATGCTTTCATAGCATATTGTGCGCTGTTAATAACAAATATTAGGGAAATAACAAATAAAAACCAGAAAGCTTATCAAACGTAATCAGGTTAGGAAGTTCTTTAAATGTACTTTTCAAGGTTTTTCCATATCGGGTATGTTTTCCAAAAAGCTGATTTGCCTTCCAATTTGACTGAATGCTAGACAGTGACACAAGTGGTGCTCAAGAGTTTCATCATTCTCTGGTAAGCTCCACATGTAGCATCGTCAACAGCACTTATGGCAGGTGAATTTTTTTACTCTGTATGTCTTGTTAATATGCTAACCAAGTTCTGAACTTTTGGCTGATAATTTCTATTGTCTTTTCACTATTTAGGTTTCCAAAAATAAATTCAAACACTCTTCTAATTATAACAATTAATTATGCATATAAATTTAAGCCCAGTCAAGGCAATGAAGTATTCAGCAAAAAAAATCGATTTGGAATGAGTAACAACTGAGAGAAGCAAGGTATTACTTATTTGATAATAAAAGCTTCGAAAAAGCACTAACGTAAGACAGGCTCTCACAAAAATTATATATTATTACTTCTGTGAAGCACTTTAGTAAAGCAGAAAAGTTTAATGGTTTTATGGAAGCTACCTGGCTCATCTCGAACAAAAAAAAATCCTTATTCATGCGCAACAGTAAGTGATTCTGTAAGATTGTCTCCTTTACAAAAACGCTTCTGGTAAGCAGTAATTTTTGCTGGGTAAAAAAATTTCTTACTTTTAAAAATTATTTTATTCCTTTTGTTGTATGGCATAATTATCCCGATACTTCAAAAATAGCTTTATAAGGTTATAATTAAATTATGCCAAATTTTGTTGCTCTTGCTGAACAATTTACTCTCCACACTTTCCACTGTGCAATTGCACTTTATAACTCAATTTAAGCTTAGTACGTCTCATATATTTAAAAGAATTATGTGCCAGTGTATTTAAATTTTTTTTATATCTTTATCTATTTTTCTTGCCATGTTTTTTTATATATTTCCATAGAATGATTTCGCTTTTGATATTTTATTTTGTATAAATAATAATTGTGAGTGGAAAAAATTATATTCAAAAAAAAAACGCTTTATATTAAATTCAATGTTAATAATCAATTAAAGGAAAATAATAATAATAATAATAACATGCACAGGCACGAATTTTTTTCATTCCCTGCTACTTATGATTTCTATGTAATATAAAGATTATTAGCAATTATTATTTCAAAGCAGTTTCAATGTAGGCTTATATTAGTTATATAAATTATTAATTGGCCTTAAATTTATAATCATAAACATTTAAGATTTTTAAACTAATTACCATTTCAACTGAAACTAGAAACAGAGAATTATTATTAAGTTTGTTTTATAATCTATAACAAATATGGTTGAATAAGGATTAGCTATTATTTCAAAAAAAAAAAATAAAATTAAAACATAACTTTGATTATTTGAGAGGGAAAAAGATAAAGTGAAGAGTTTTCTGAAAAACTAATATATACATAAAGTAGAAAATAATTTCTTAATCTTCTTGAATAAAATATTTTTATTAATTAATATAATTTTCTAAAGAAGAGAAACTAAATTAAATAAGACTTTTTAAGCCTGGTTAAACTTCATTCTAGTTAAAATCAAACTTATAATGTGTCACATAAAATAAAAAAAAGATTTTTATTATCAATTTGATGTAATATTTGCCCCCAAAGTTTTATTTCTATTGTCTAAAGCTTTTAAAGAAACTAGCGAATAATTGCATTATTGCTCAGCCTGCGTAAACAGTTTTAAAATGTAAATACGTCTTGTTTTTAAATGTATTCTCGTGTCATGTATTACAGTAAACTAATAACAAATGCGGTCGTATTATAAGCGAAGCATGATTGATGTATGGGTGTACGTGTATATAAGTGTTAACAAGCAATATCGCCAAGACTTCTTGTTCATAACAAACAATCAACAGAAGTAGTGTTGATTCATGCATACTTATTATTTTGCTTATTGTACGTTTGAGTGTGTGTGTGTGTGTAAGATGTAGATGGTAATGTGTTATGTGTTTAAGGGAGGTTTTTTTAAAACAAGCGCACAGAAAAATAAGAGCGCATACACACAACATATGTATGTATGTATGTACATGCATGTCATTTGTATACGCACCCATGCGTAGAAAGAAGCACAAGCATCACAAATTTTTCAGTCGCATTACAAATTTTTCTTTACTCCTATACCTTTAATAACTAAAACCAATTTCTTGCAAGCAGTGTTGTTTAAAGTTTGTTCTAAAACACTTCGCTGTAGTAAAGCATTTAAGAAATCTCTCATGTTTTAAAAAGTTCTTGTAAGAGGTCTTGTGCAGGTCTTTAATATATACTTATAAACATGACTTTTGAAATAATAATCTTTAAGATTTTTAGTACATTTAAATTTGAATATCTTTCACATAAAATAAAAAAAAAATTATTTTAAGATTTATTGTAATATTTGCTCCCAGTATTTAATTTTTATTATCTAAAGCTTTAAAAAAACTAATGAATGCTTTCTGTATTGATAAAATTACTCTATAGCAAAATACATTCTTATAAACATGATGCATGAAATAATAATCTTTAAGTTTTTTTTAGTCTTGCTGTTTTTTTATAAATATGCTTTAAATTCTTTTTAAATTTTATTATACATATTTTTATCTAAAAATAATTTTTCCACTTGATTTCCCAACTTCTTTTAATCGTTTGCCAGCATATACTTTCAGTTTGAGATGTGACATTGTCAGGCAAACATGAAACTTTCACTAACAAACATTTATCTAAATTATAAAACATCAAAAATTAAAATAAAAGAAACAAAACATCACACTCATGTTGCAGCACAAAATACTTTTCATTAGCTTGTATCTATTATTGTTGTTGGTAGATAAACAATTTTTCAACCAATATAACAAAAAAATGTTGGTGTCAGCTTGCTTAATGGTTGACTGGTTGCAACCAACAGCCAACGCCAGCAACAACAACAACAAGAACAACAACCACTAGAATGACACCGAGTATTCTAACACAATATTATATTACGTTGTAACTATAACATTTGTTATTTTATTATAACAAAAAGATATATGTATGTATATAATACATCATGCAGCAGCAGCCAACATTCCAACAGCATTGAATCTAAGTACTCGTAACTAAAAACAATAGATAGCCAGCCACGATATCATGTCATCTGATGAAATACAGTGAAACGAAATAATGAAATATTGCACCTTATCATGTTAGGTATATTTCACCTTTGTCTGCGTCATTTTTGTAAAAGATTAGGTTGTCAGGTTAGCAGGCTGCTGGCAGGTAAGGGTGACATTTAGAGTACAACTCTGCTTTTTACACCTTAATTTTAATAATGCAGTGCTGCAGCGCCTCTGATGTCAACGAGGCGTATTAAATTATTGAAGCTTGTTAACTAGACATTTTATTAAATATTTTACTTTGCCAATGATTTCACTACACAATACCGATGAAGCAGGGCGCTCTGATGTTACATTAAAATTTAGTATACGCTGAAACCGGTATAGTTCAATGACCAGTGCCTATGAATTTATTACTTGAAATTTCCTACAACAAGTGACACGAAGGGACAATAATGCACAACGAAAAAAAGCGTGGTATTTTTATTTTATGACTTTTGCGGTAACCGGACTCGAACCAAGAACCTTGTTTAATTCAACTTGCCAACTACTCCAGCCAACGCCAACCTCTTGTAGTAGATTAAAGAACACTGCAATATCTAATGTCTTAGTTGGAGTCAAAATAGAACAACCAAGCCTATTATTTTTGTAATACAAATATTTCATATTCAGAAAATGTCTTAAACACTTTTAGAATAATTCTTTCTTTTTAAGTAAGAACAAAAAACAAAATTAGTGTTTTTTTAATTGGGAATTTGTTACAAGTTAAGCTTAAAATTTATTAACGCACTAATAATCCCAAATTAAAATATATAAAATAATTGTTTATTAAAAATACATTGAAATTGATTATTGAGGGGTTTAGCTGGATCCAATGCACATTTCACTGTTGCTAATGCAGATCATCAGGGAACCTTTACCCAAAGTTTCTTAGAACAACCAGAGTTATTATGTTATAAACTTTCATTTAAACAAATGAGAAGCTCAACAAATAACAAAGTTGAAACAAGAACTCAATAATCAACATGTTTTTTATTTTCTTACTTTACTAGATTGGCTGACTTTTTTCAGCTCTAATTGTAAAAGTATGTAGAGAATAAATAAATGTAAATAACAACAACAGCTATTTGGAATTATTAGTGCGTTAATAAATTAAAAAAAAAACAAAATTATTTACTTAATTTTCCTGCAGAAACAATTTTGTTTTTCATGCCACTGTGCACTCTCTATTCCTTCTCTATTCCTGTTGCTACAGTGTTCTACAGTGTATTCATAATTAATTTAAAAGTAAAAAATATATGACAAAACATAGAAATTTGTTTTTAAAAATAAAGTATTTCCTTACAAAACAAAAGCAAAATTTTACTTTTTTATTGTTATGTATGAAGTTTGGTATGAAAAGTTTGAAAAAAAATAAGTTTAACTAAACCAGTACAGCTAGAAAAACTTGTGTTCATTAATATTTAATAACTTTAAAGCATTCACAAAAATCCAATGAAGCTTAAAATTATTTTAATGAGCAAAATTATTAATCAGTTACAAATAAGTATCATTGCATTCTCGGAATAAAAATTTTGTTTTGTGTAAATTTTATATGTAAAAGAAAATACAATAATAAAATAAATTCAATATAATAATAAATTCAAATAAAATAATTCCGCGTTGTTAAACACCGGTAAGGAACGAAGGTTTCACGTTTTACTTACCTTATATTATGCCATGTCATATTATGTTATGTTATATTTCGTTATATTATTTTATATTACGCCACGTTACTTTATGCTCCGTTATATTATTTTATATAGCATTATGTTAAGTTGTGCTGTTATGTTATGTTAAACTTACATTGCGATTAGACGAGCAATTTTTATTTCTGAACATAAGAAATAACGTCGGCAGAATGACGTCAGAAAAAAGTTTGTGTTCAAACTTATTTTAAGGCGTGGCTAGACATTTAATGTTAAAAATCATAATTTGGTTTATCGTATGCATAGTAAATGCCTAAATGCGCATTTAAGTTTTAATTTTTAATAATTCTGCCACAGAATATATATTTTATGCTTCTGCTTTTTTTTTATAATAAAGTTATTATTTTTAGGTTCTCGCCATAATTTTCTACGAAAAAGGTAAATTTGACAGCTTGTGTTCTAACATAATTGCTGAGACTTGTGTTCGAGCAGTTATTTCCAGACATGTGTTCGAACACTAACATTTACCGTTTAGACAGTAATTTTTTGTGTAAGCAACAGAATTTGACAATTGCCAAAATAAAAATTTCCAAACGTATATCTCGTGTAATCTCACTGTTAGATAATATGTAATGTTATGTTTCATTTTACTATGTTACATTATGTTAAGATATATAATATACATGTTATGTTATGTTATTCCATGATGTCTTTTGCTATGTTATGTTAGGTTAATTTTTTACGGTAAGGTTCGCTATGTTGTCTTAATTTTTTATGTTAAGGTTGCTACGCCAAGTTATTCTATGCTAAGTTATGCTATCTTATGCTATGTTATGTTATATTATTTAAGGAAAGGCCTTTGTAATATCATTTACAAGAATTTATGAAACATGTACACTAGACTTGGGTTGATCTTGTTCACTATAGGGATTGGTAAATGTCTTCAAAAATCGATTTTCGATTTTTCGATCAACTTTTTTAATTTCGATTTTTGGAATCGATTAATTGTACATAAAAATCGATCTTTAAATCGAATTTAACACCGTTTAAGACAAATTTGCTGAGAGAGTAAAGTGACAGTTCATGACCGAGTATTTGAAAAATTTTTACTGCAGAAATTATTCGTAGAAACAGTATAACTGAACAAACTAAAAGTGTGAAAATTTAGAGAAGGTTACACAAAAATTATTTGTAAGGATTATTAGTTTAAATATTTTTTATTAACCACCTTTATTATATAACTACTTGCTGACATAAATGTCAAGACTATATCAAAGTCACAGGACACTTACGTAATATTTTTGTTAAGAAATTGATTATTTTTAAAAGCGTCTTGCTGTTTTATAGTTTTCATAGAAATTAAGTGTCGTATTTTTGATATTGTCTTGACGTTGATGTCGACAAAAATTTACGGAATGAGGATGAATAATTTTAGTTACCTTGCTATCTTGTTCACTAAGATTTTATAAAAAAAGTTGTTGGTCTATGTGATGACTGCTTGGCCTGGTTCTTTGCCAAGTTACTATTAAGCCAGCCGTAGAAAATAATCTTTCACAAGGCACTGATGTCGCAGGGATTAATAAATATTTTCTTTTGATTTCGTACATGTTGGGATTTATTACAACCACGTTTTATTAAATATTAGAATTGCCAAAATTTTGATAATAATAAAAAATCGATTTAAATAGCCCAATAATCGATTTCAGCACAAAATCGCTCGACTGAGAAAAATCGATGTTTTTAAACAGAAAATCGATATTCGGTTGGAATCGAAATCGATTTACCAATCCCTAGTTCACTAGTTCGTCTTAAATTACATGGTTTTGATCATCGGTTTGTGTCAAAAATTAACTAGTGGTCGAATTTGATCCAAATCTAATGTACAAACCATTTTATATTATAGCAACTAAAAAAATATTTAAAACAAAATATTACTTTAATATTTTTTATCATTACGCTAATGCTAATGAAGTTCCTTAAAATAAATTCTGCTACTTTTTATCTTTATTTTCTTAAGTAAGATGTCACTTTGCATAATAAAGTGTATCTTTTTCAGTTTGAAGTTATATTATATCAAATAGATATGCATTATACATTATAAAATATAATTTATTATGTTGATTGAATACAGATAAGTCTTAACAATGTGCAAGCATCTGTTTGTCTGTGCATGGCCAGACAAAAATATAACACTTTCACCCAAAACAAGTCTTTGAACAAAAGAAATTTTTATGCTTATCCTATGGAAATATAAAAAAAGCTCTAAACAAATTAAAGATGAAGTGATCTCCTTAATAAAATTTTTTCCACTTATATAAACATATTTTAAGTTTAAAGGAAGTAAAAGGAAAAAGCTTTTTACATCTTTGGAGTGCTTTACAATGCAAAGATATAAATACATATTGTGACCTTAATATACTCTACTAGTTACTAGGCCGTATTTCGAAAAAATAATGATTTAAGGTAACGATATATACTTAAGTATATACTATACATACAAATAAAAGTAAAATAAACTACTAATGCTGGTCAGACTTAAACCAGCTAAAAATTTATATTTCTCTAAAACAAATTCTTTTTAGATTATAAAAAATAAGCATAACTTTAATAAAAAAAAAAGTTTCGATAAATACATTAAATATTTATTAAGTTTATAAATCCTTTACAATGACTTTTACTTGACGTATATTTAAAAACCCTAGTCACGTATTCTAGTTCATAGATTTAATTTTTTTTGAGTAAACAACTATCATCTATTGTTTTAAATTTTATCATCTTATTTTTTATTTGAGAAAAAATCCTATCATCTTTTGTTTTAAATTATATTATCTTCCTATTTCTAACACACTTACAATAGCATAAAAATTAAATTGTTCTATTCATCTTGAAAATGAATCCTGTTAAGTAATAAATGCTTTATTAAGCCTTTTGTTTGCAAAAACAAATGCAACGTCATTCCCATTCCCATTCCAACTTCCATTCGTTTTCATTTTTGCCAAATGAACAAATATTGAGAATACAAAATAATTGACTTTAACTTTAATAATTGAAGGCTTATGCTAACTGTTTGTTTAAAATTCTATACATATATATATATATATACATATATATATATATATATATATGTATTATATATATACATATATATATATATATATATATGTATTAACTACATTAATGCTTTCAGATACAGATCAAATGAAATTAGTATAAGAATAGAACAAATATTCAGAGGAATTTGAGCTTGAATTGATACTTTAACCCATTAAGAAGTGGCATTTAAGAGTAATATACGTATTTTCATTAAAATCAAGTAATATTTTCACATTTAAATTTATTTAAAATGGGTAATCTGCAGCTAACGCAACGCTTTTTGCTTTTATTTACGTATGATTGTAAAATATAGTTCCTAAGCTCTCATTTGCTAACCTTAAGTCAGCATTTAAAAACGTCGTATTTGTGTATTTTCTCTTGCTTTTGCTCATACTTCTGCTTCTGAAAATTCAAAGAGTCGCAGTCGAAGTTAACACAATAAACAAATAGTTATGCATATGTACACAACGAAAAACTGCTGACATATTCAAAAAGTTCTTCAGTTTGTCTGACTGCTGCTTTAAATAAATTCGGAATTTAAAGTACGAGTGTTAAATATGTTTTTTGTTTTTTCTTTTATCTTTCAATTGCGTATTTAATCGCTTGCTTGAAAAAATTTTGTTGTTGTTGTTTATTTTACTATTATATTTTTACAAACAGTATGTTTTTTGATAAATACCCACAAAAAGACACAAATATTTCTGCTTTGTTAACTTCGTATTTATTTAAAAGTGCAAACAGTCACACCAAAGACTGTACAAACATATTTATAGGTAGAGGTTTTCGTTTTTCGACTATTTGAATTTTAAGTAGCAGAAGTATAAGCAAGAGTTTAAGTTGGTTTTGTAACATTTAACATATACTACGTTTATGCGGATGGCTTATTTGCAAATAAAACTATAAACTGTTGCCATATTTTAACGCACTATTTGCAAATAAAATGCGTGAGGTTTCCACACTTACAAATGTTTACCAATAAAAAACAATAACTTGATAAGTCCTGCACAAAAAACATTGATAAAAGAAAATAATGACAATAAAAACAAATTATGATTTCTTATTTTATATATTTGCATAATTTTTTTTTAAACAAAGGTAACATTTCCATAGAAGTAGTATCAAGTTTTAAACATTTACAATGCCGTATAAACAGTTAGTTAATTTATTTGCAAATAGTGCGCGTATAAACGAAGTAATAGTTTGTTCCCTTACTAATTTTTAGTTCTGTAATCAATTATTTCACTAGAAAAGGTATAAGATTTAATTTAATCCAATTAATCCCAGAAACCTTTAAATACTTCTGTGGTTGCTTGCAGCGGCCGTATGACTTTTAAGAGATTACTGAGATAGAAGCAGTGTCAGTGTCAGCAGTGTCGAGCGTCAAAACTGCTGTCATTTTTGAATACATGACAAATCAAGGTGGCGCTTTACTAGGCAAGTATCAAAGATACTTGCCTTAAGTTACGAGACTGGATAGTACGAGTACCGTTCCAAAGCTTGCTGACTTAGCAAAGAAATTATGTATAACACATTTGAGAATAATTTTCCGTATTTCCTTACGTAATCTCTTTTTAGCGCGATACGCTTTTCTGAGCTAGATTTATTTGTTTTGATACCCTCGTTATGTATTATATATTTTTTTCTACCTTGGAAATAGAAAACAGTCCAAGCAATCTAAGACTGCAGAATAAGTGAGTGGTGAAGCACTTCGAACATTAATTCATAGATTTTGCCCATCGTTATAATGAATGTGTGAACAACACTTTCTTTTACTCCAAATATGACTTTTTCATTAAATTCAATACTTAAATTTTGCAATTAATTAGCATAATGGGGTACGTTCGTAAAAGCATTTATAATGCACGTCTGCAGCATCACGAACATTTAACATTTAAAAATGTATAACTTGGCAGCACTGTTTAGAGTCAAACGTTTTTTAATACATTTAATCGGCATACATGCTGCAAATCCCTGCAAATGGCGCAGTAAATTATTTTAAGATGCAAGAAGTTGCAGTGGATATTACCAAAAAAAAAGTTTAATACGAGTACAATCGAAAATAACTTTGAAACACATAATATTGGTAGTAAAAAAAACTTCAAAGGACTTTTTTATTTTAGTTTTATTGTTTTTACGGCCAAATTTGTTTTCATAAAAAATAGTCGCCTTGATTTTTTTCAAATTTTTTTTTTACTTTATTTTAAAAGAAATTTGTCACTTTTGTTATCAAGATTTTTTTAAATAAACTAACTTGCCGGCTTAAAAATTGTTTGCAGTTCGTTCAAAAATGTCAACTATGCACAGATGTTGAGCAGTAGCAAAGCATATGTAACAGATCGCGCATACGTAGTAAAAAACTGGCAGAACTATGACTTAGCTTAATAGCTAATAAATCACTGAATGTTTAAAGATAGTTTAAGTTAATTTTCACAAAAAATTAAAATTGATTTAAATACACTTTCATTTTTTCAGTGGCTAATTAAAGTTAATATCAAATTATGTTGAAAGTATGGTAGCACTACAATATTTCCAAATATTATGGAAAGCTTTCCAAAGAACAGCTGTTTAATATAAATAAGAAAGTTGATTTACCAAATTGCAGAAAAATTAAATAGCAAAAAACACATTTTATGATACAAAAAGAGCATCGGAATGCATTTTTCTATTTATATATTTCATGAAATGAAAATATGTGTTACATTTGTTGTATATTTCCGAAAATTAAACGAAATTATTTTTAATATGACCTCATGATGTTTATGTACATGCATTCAAAAACACACACATGCACAAAACATATGGTATGTTTGTAAAACTTAAACAACGCTTAAATGCACAATGTTGGCTATTTAAGATTCATTTAATTTTGTGGTGAAAAACAAAATTTTGTGTTTAAATCAGATTTAAAAATAAAATACATATAATCATTGACTGATTTATTTGCCCTAAGTTATACATTTCTTTTGTCGATATAATTAGTAGATTACATTTAAACAAATCATAAAAAAAGTTTTTTACAGTTCTACTGTCCAGGATTAATTTAAATTTGTTTAATATTATATGTTAGTATTTTATGTTAATAAATATTTATTAAATATTTATTGAAGGGTTTTTAGTATTTATTTGATATTTGTAAGCAAAAATGAACATGACTAAAATCACTTTAATAATTCAGGGCACAAACATAAAATATTAAAACATAAGTAAAATATCTTCTCATAAAATTCTGCCATTTTCTGTGCGAAAACAAACTGAAAACGAAATAAACTGCAAGCAGTACAAAATATTAAGAAAAGAAAAGACATCTGTATGAATTTTAGTAAAACACTGAATGTGAAATATCTAATTAAATCTGTTGAAATAAATAAATAAAAAATATAACATACAAAATACATACATATGTACATATTTTACTACTTACTACGCACAATGTTGACTTTATGTAAAAGTTAGAAAAATATTTCCAAAATGAAAAGAAAATTTGAATTCTACACTCATTTATTATGCTCTTCAATATAAAAAGAAAAATGAAAAATTATGAAAACTTGCAATTTGCATAAAAAAATAATGTATAAATTTTAAGAAACCGTAAGAAAAAAACATTAAGAAGAAATTTATCTAAAATGTGTAGTTTGTTATGAATGCAAATTTGAATTTTAAGCAAAATTCTCTAAGGTGGGTGATTGGCATGAGGTTGGTATAAAAACAATGATTTGGAAATATATAAAATTTATTTTTAGAAATGCAGACAGAAAATTTAATTTAATAATGTAATAAAAGTTTCGGCAAATATAAGAGTTCTAATATTTTTATTATAAAAACTAGAGTAAGAGTAAAATTCTTTTTTAAATCAATACTTTATTTACTGCCCTAAAAAGATTAAAAAAAAGATATAGGGGGCTATTCTGGAAAACGTGTCGAAGAATTGAAACTTTACATTCAAACAAAAACAAATTTTCAAAAATTGTTTTTGTTTGCCATGCATTTCATAAATGAAATAAACGTGAGAATATCAACGCGTTTCTCTTTCTTTCAAAAACGGTTCATTTTGTATGAGAAACAAAAACAAATTTTTTACATTTACACAGTTTTGTTTTTGTTTTCCATGTAAGTTTAACCAAGTCGACGCGTATTTCAGAATAGACACCATAATCTAAATCTAACCAAACACTTTAATTTATTACACTACACAATGTGCAAAGAAAAAAATTTTTATTATTATTAATTACTTACTTTTCAATTCCTCCGTTGTTTAATATTATCTCAATTTAATTAATTGATTTAAGTAAGGCATTGATTGATTAAAAAATTCTCTTAATTGGAAAAAAATTATATTTGCATCAATGGATAACTTAACAGTGCTTTTGAACGCTTCCCAGTCCATTGAGTAACGTCCAAGCCATATGCACAATGTGCGAGGTCTTACAAAAGAGTTTTGTGCTTTCCACCGCGGAGAGCACAACAGCTAATTAGATCTTGGTGACAACATTTTTTTCTGCTTACTTTGCGTGTGATTCTCGAGTGATCGTGATCAAATTTATAATTAATCACGCGTAAATGCGTGAGCGTGTCTTAAAATAATATACGATCGTGCGTGATTGTGCGTGACCTATTTTTAAGAATAACGCACAAATTCTCACGCTCTCACGAAATATCATTCCTGCACAGACTTTCAAAAACTATTTGAGAATTCGCAAATAATAATATTTTTGAAAATCACACAAGAAGATTGTGACTTCAAAATGTGTGGTTGAAGTCTACTGATGATATCTTACAGCAACAATGATATGCATATAGACAACGCTGAACCACCAGCAAATAAATTTCAAATAAAATTAGCTCAATATGCTTTATCCGGGAAAAACCGGATAATTTTTAAAAAATTACAAGCCTCAGAAGTTTTTTTTTTTGATTCCCAGGTGTTCAACTTTGGGCAACTGTAACTCCTCTCCAGCTAAAGCCAGAAGGCTGTCATGTCATGTGTTATAAAGCTGAAGTCCTTTTCTACGGATGTTAGCAGTTTCATATAAATCCAATCCAGAAGTTCCAGATTTATAACCACTTATTATGTAAAACTCCCCACTGTACAATGTAAATTTTACATATGCACGTGCATACACATGTACATACATACATACATACATACATATGTATGTGTAAAAATCTATTTTTCAGCCCAAAAACCATACAAATTTGATTCTATACTTTTTCGTGAGCGTGCGTTATCGTGATAGTTTGTAAATCACTTTTGCGTGATTACGAATATTTAACACGTGAGCGTGTGTTTTGTGAGTCAAAAACCACTCACGTGCACATCTCTAATTAGGGCGTAGCTGCTTTTAAATGCATTAAATTTTCTGGGTACACCCCAGCCCATTTTTTTATATCACAAAATATTTCAGTAGTATTAAAACTAATTTTCTGTAAATTAGTTCTATAAAATTTATTTTTAAAATAAATACGACAATCTTAAAAATGCGTAAATAAAACCAGCAGCAGCGAAAGCAAAAGAGCCCACATAATTGACTTTTTAACAAGCAAGTAAATATTTATAAAATATGCTTAACAATATATACACCTACACCGAGTTTGGGCCAATACAGCAGAGCACAACTTAAATAGTAGTATGTATGTATGTACACAAAGAAGATACAACAACCCTCTTAAATAAAAAACTTAACAAGGCATAAACTTCAAAACTTTTTTTCCCAAAAAAAAATACCTTTTTCTGCAGCTGCTCTTTTAAAGAAAAGAAAGTTTATGTTTCCTTGTTTGCACTAGAGCCTTGCATAAGACCATTTAAAAGAACTTTGAAGATTGGGGCAGGGGAATTTTTTAAACGCTTCACTTTAAAAACAAACACTGCACAACACTGTTTGCAAGACATTAGTTTCAGTTATTGTAGGTATAGAACTAAAGAAACAAATACTTCTTTCATAACGAAATAATTTGTGATGTTTGCTTTTTCCTACGCTGGGTGCGCATACAAACGACATGCATGAACATTAGAGTGGCCGTTAGTTGTATGGAGTTTTTTTTTCTTCGATTTCTTCTATTCTCAGAAGACAGGTGGAAACAGAAGAGATAGAGGAAAGCTTCTATTTCTTTTAAAACTCTACGTTATAATGCACGTTATAATGCAGAGTTGCAGCGCCTCAGGTTTCAATGAGGTGCATTAAACTTTTGAAGCTGTGTTTAGTAGCCAATTTTATTCATTATTTTACTTCGCCGATGATTCTGCTACATAATAATGACGCAGGAGGGCGCTCTGATGTTACATTAGGATTAGTATCTGCCGAAGTTGGCAATACTTTTAAAAATTAATTCGAATTTACATTTCAAGAATGTTTACGCAGGGCTCTATCTTTTCGCATATTTTTGCTAACACAAGCCAGCTTTAATAATATTGCTTATTTATTGAAAAACGATTGTTGAATGTTGAAAATGTTATGTCTACACTATTGCTAAAAATATATATGAGTATGATTATGTAACTAAATAATAGCAAAAAGGTAACGAAAAAGAAGTTTTTAGGCAAAAGTTTAAGAAAGTTTCAAAGCCAATTTGTATGATAACCCGCATATTAGGAAGGAAATGAGTCCATTAAGCAAATTATTTATATGCTGGCAGAAGCTTTTCCAGATTTAAAAAATATTTTTATAATAAGGGTAAAACTGTTTTATATTCAATAAAAGTTGCTAAATTGAGACCCAAATAATATTCGAAGATATTTATGAACAAGAGTGTAATCTTTTTTGTTGAATTAATTTTTATTAGAAAGACAAATTTTAAGAAAGACCATTTACTGTCTTGCACGACGCTTTTTTAGTCTCGCTATACACCTTAAGGTTTTGTACATAGTTTTGCACTATTTTTGCAACTTAATACACTTTTTATTAAAATAACAATACAATATCAAGAAAGATCACTTTTTGTCTTGTATTCCACTTTTCTATGTATTAACCTAAAAATTAATATAATTATTATTGTGCCAATAGTTGAATATTAGCTTTTTTATAATTTTTTAAGAGGTCAAATTCTTAATTTGTGGCTTTATTTTCCAAAATTTTAACTAATGTTCCAGACATGTTATAATTCTGGGAATTTTGTCCTATACAGTTACTTAAAAAATTGAGACAACAACACTTGCTGATGAATCAGATTCATCACAAACATAGCAGTGGATTACATTTACCAAAATGAAGTTCATCACATCGTTGAAGTACACTTGGCAATAGTGGCGAATAATATTTGTTTTAATCGGTATTTACTCGCTTTCTACTAGTTCGATTCAGTTACTTTTAACGATCCCTCAATCGTAGTTTTTGCCTAAACATTTTTTCACTTGTAGTACGCAACTGATATTTTCTGTTGCTTTTTGTCGATAAAATCGGTTAAATAACGACACAGCTGACAATAGACTACAGCAAATATTGTTAAAAATTCGATAAATTTTCATTATAATTATTTTGACGATGCAATTATCGTTAAAAAAATAGTTATTTAATTGCGCTACAGGTGAGGAAAACAATAAGCAAGGGGAAAGGTTGTGGTCGGCAGCTTGCTGTGGTCAATGTGTTAAGCATAACTTCTCAAGATTATGAGGCAACATTTGTAGTTGTCGTTTTAAGAAGTGCAATAAGAGCAGTGAAGTGGTAGCCAGAGCGACAGATAGAGAAATAATTCTGTAGCCGGAGTCATCGTGGAAAATTAAGAGGGTGACAAAGGTAGCGCTAAATAATGCTAGTAACACAATTGGGATGAACGACGAATTTTTGGGTGCGAACTTTTGTCATAAAAAATAAAACACATTTATGCATATGAAAATTTACACAACACCACCACCACCACAACAACACGGTTACGAATATTAGTCGTAAGAAATAGAATACATGCGTGTATATAAAGATACACACAATCAGTACGTTGGACGAAAGTTGCCGTGCGTAACGAATTTGCAATAGATTTATTTCTATTGTGTACGCCCACGAATTTCTCTCTCTCTACCTCTCTGTGTTTGTACACACATCAATCAACCTTGTCAAACATGAGAGAAGAATTCGGTAAGTAAATTCGTCGTTATTCTGTTTCACACGACGAATTTACGCAGCGAATGCTTATAGACGAATTCGTCGACGTGGACGAAATTTGTCGTTATTCCCAATTGTGTTCCTAGCATAACATTGGTGAGAAATATTGAACTGAGTAAGAGTGACAAAAATAGTTGGGCAATTGTGGTATACATGTCATGATAAATGTACAACAAAGGCAACAAAAATTATGTAAAACAGACTTTTTGATGTGTAAAGGGTGGAAAATCAAGAAGTGGCATTGGACAACTAAGAAATAGTTGGGTTACTGTCTTGGTTTACAACCATTGAATTGTTATAAGGAAATAGAGCCGAATAACATCCCGCCAGAGCCGTAGGATCACATCCTCTGTTGAATAGGCGTTGAATAGAATTCAACGAAGGAGGAAAAATTCAAATTATATTTGGCGAGTAGAAGGATCTGTTTAAGGAGCCAGGTTCCTCGGTACACACAGACAAGGCATTTATTTCTATATAAATATAAATAAGAAGCAAATAAGTAAATAAGTCAATAAATTTAAAGTTGGTTTAACAAACGAATTTTATATGGAAAACCAGTTTTAACGTATGGTTTAACTTTAACAATCGTTTTTGCATAACAACAATAATCTTTATTTCTAAAAGAGGACCTTGTGAGACGGTGTATATCCCGGCTCCAAGCGCGCGTTAAACGAAAGTACGTTAAACACTTTTCCACTTACATTATGAAATCCTTAATGAAATTAAATGCGGTAATCTTTTTTATTTGTAACATTTAAAACATTTAAATTTTTTTTCTTTGTCTCTGTCTTCTCCAGTCTTGAGCATGTTACCGAATAGCAAAAGTTTCGGTTAGAAAATTTCATGAAATTTTATTTAAAAGAACCAACTTTTTAAAAGACACCAACTGGCAAACATGAAACGCCTATAGCATACCAGTAAATATGGCCAACAATGACAACAATGTGAATGGCCAATTTCAAACTTTGTTTTACGCATACTTAAAACTTCTAGAATGGGATTAAAAAAGCAAATAATGGGCTGCTTATAATTCAATCAAGCAAATGACAATAAAGCAAAGGCCAACAAATTAAGTCTTTCACTTACTTTTCACATATGAATGCATGCAAAAACTTGTTGCTATTTTATGCTTTTTAAGGTATCTACGAGGGTTGGGTAAGAAAAAGCAAGCAACTCAAAGCTCATATTTTTTTAAAAAATTGTACTTTATTACAAATGTAATAGGAAAATGTGGAAGAATTTACTACTTTGTTAAATAAATATATTTGTCTTTTATGCAGGATATGAGGTGTGAAAAGATTCTAGCAAGGCACAGTGGGCCTGAAGTAAAATATTTTGGGCATAACTCTGATATAGCTAAGCAAAATTTGCACTTAGAAATTTTGCACAAGCTTAACAGCGTTGGCTGAAGTAGTTAGCACGTTGACTACAAAATCTAAGGTCTCGGGCTTAAGTCCGGTCTCCAGCAGTCATTAAACAACCACGCTACGCATTTTTCTAATGGGCATTAGTATCCATTTGTGTCAGTAGTTGTAGGAAAGTTCAGGTGATGAACGCATATAAACTAGTCACTAATCGGGTTCAGTGGATACTAATTCATAATGTAACATCAGAGCGCCCTCCTTCGGCGGTATTGTTTATATTTTTTTAAATACATATATTTATTTATTGTATCTTTAAATATGAACTAACAATAAGTAATCAAATCTTAAATCAAAAACATAATAATTAGGCCCGGCCATTGTGTGTTATATTGTGTAACACATTTATCTGCAAAGTACAATATTCAGCCTCAAAAATTTAATACTAATAATTGACACCAGAGGCGCTGCAACACTATTTATTAGAAACGTGCAAAAAAAGCAGAAACGTGCAAAAAAAGCAGAGTTGTAAAAGAAAGCCTTCCTTATCTACCTCTTCCTTCACCATCTGTCTGCTTTATCACTATACCTTTACTAAAGAATATAACACCTAGTAATAGTAACAGGCATTCATTGCCTGAGTGAACTTCTCTTAAAAAAAAATTAAGACTCTAGTTGAAGTTTCAAAGCAAAAGTATCCATCTAAAAAAAATTCTTAACACCTGGCATTTTATTGTTTTACTTGTAACTCAAAAAATATTTTCTATATTTATATGGCATTTTTAAGAGCTCTAAAGTTTTGGATTTAATATGTGCACTATTTTGTCAGCCGTTACTCACTTTATCGTTTAGTTCGGCCTTAGTACACAGCATCTATGTGACCCAAGGGAAGGCAATCCTCAATCCTCAAATTTCCTCACAGCTTAATGCTATAAAAAAAAACTCACTTAACAAGGAAAACAGGAAATGATTAATGCTTGTCTATTTGCCAAGTTATTAGTTCACAATATATTTTATGAACTAAAGGGAAAATACACATGCACAACAGCAATCTAATAATATTGGGTAACACAGGAAACCTCTTATTACCTGAATAAAACACATACATAAACATACACACGCATTTGCTCATACAAGCATGCCAACACTCTTCTTTCTGGGAAGTGTAAACTTAAGATATTTTCAACACTTTACATATTTTGGTTTTTATATTAATGGCAACTAGGGTTTTCTCGAACAAATTTCCAACATTTTCATACCAAATACCAAAACTAACCAAAAAAAAAAAACTTTATGGTTTAACAAATTCTTACTATATTTGATTACACACGTAGTATATCTACAAGTATATCTGCAAGCATATGTAATAGTATATACATATGTATGTTTGTATATAAATATGTATGGTTGTAAAGTGAATGTATGCTTGTATATAAAATTATAATTTTACTAAGTTTATGTGTACATACTCGTATTTATTTTAATGATGCTGGAAAACAACATACCATATTTTACCTGCGAACAAACATTTCAGTAGTTTTAACTTTCATATGCTCAGATGCATACATTATAGAGATTAAGTAAGAATTTCTAGGAATACACACATGTAGGAATGTAGCATTATTTATACATGAATCCTTGCGTGCCCTCTTTTAGTAGCATTAAGCAATTCTTGTTAAATAACATGTAGAGTAAAACAATTTAATTATCAACATGTAAGTCCTTATTAGCGTAAGAGTAGAATGTTTGATATTATTATTTATGTAAAAAAAGTCAAGAAAAGGAAACCGCTGCTAGAGTAAAGCGACGTTAAATAGATTAGAGTATGTTAAGTTGCAACTAACAGTCATATAATAATAATAATATTATTAATATGTATGTATGTAATTACGTTTTTAACTCTTTAAAACATTTTTAGATAAATACATATATAGTTACCATTACCATTATTATTATTCCTATCAAATCAGCACACTTTATTTACTCAAAACTGCTGAAGTACCACAATGTTAACTTCCCTGTTTATACAAAACTGTCTGTTTCTTTACAGCATTGCTCTTTTATATTTAACATAAAACTTCCAGAATAATGTGATTTACATTCAGAAAGTCACATCACTGTCAACAGCCTCACAATACAAGCTTTCGCTTACGTTACATGGGTCGTGTTACCATTCATACTATTGATTTGTTTGTATGTACATTTTTACTTTGTAGTTGATGTTGTTTTTGTTTTGTATTTCATCTGCATTGACTTGTGTGTTTGTGTGGTTGTATATTTCTTAATAAGCAGAAGGTATAACATTTAAAATTTTTGTGGTTTGGGTATGTAGTCTGCACTGCAAATAATATTTTTATCTTTCTATGTTCGGGTTTTATAGATGCACAAACATAATTATTTCCATACAGCCGGTTTGTACGTCTGTAAGTACATGAAATCAGTTTACCGAAGCTTCCATAAGAGCTGGAGAGTTCAGTCTTGAACTGCTGTATCAAAAATAGTCCACAATACATTGGTATTCAAAGTCAGAAAAATCAAAAAGACGGCTTCAGAGCTGAAAAATTCAAACTTATTTTTGCTATATACAAGCACCTAGCTAAAACTAATTTGAATTTTTTTTTAATTAAACCTATTTCAGTATTAAATAATATGGTATTAAAAATTAAAAGGAATATTCCAGGGATGGAAAATTAAATTTTTTTTGTATATATATAAAAGTAACCTGGTAAAAATAATTGTTTCTTTCTTTTTATTTCAGAAAGAAAAAAATTTCTAATAATAATCAGAATAATAAAAAACTGAGCTTCAGGGATGGAAAATATAAATTTTTTAATTATACAAAAGTAACTAAGTAAACCAAATTTTCTTTTTTAAAAAACATATTTAATATTTAAGAAATCAGAAAAGTAAAAAATATGGTGTCAGGGTTGGAAAACTGATTTCTTTTATTTATAAAAGTATATTCCTATAGAATACACACAAAAAAAATCATAGGTTATATTTCCTAAAATAATTGTATAATTTTAACTAAGTGAAAGGGTAGAATGGCATTTACAAGGTTTTTTAGGTAGTTTGACAAAAATTTTAGTTGATTTCTATGTTCGAAAAATGAACTAAAATTTTAGATGAAACTCCTTAACGGCTATGTAAATTCATACTTTTATTTTCTGTGGACTATCTAAATGGCAAAGTTAATTTATACATATACAATGCGGCAAATTATCATGGATTTTAGTTAAATTAACTATTTATTATTGAATAATTACCACGAATTTTAGTAGATTTGACTATATTGGCATTATGAAATAATAATTAAAGAATTTTTGGATTTGTTAATAACTTTTTATTTATTATTTTTATTAAAGAATTATTATTATTAAATATTATTATAACTATAGTTATTATATAAAGTATATACACAATGTTTGTGCACAATGCGTCCACGGAGCATTTTAAGTGCCCACAAAGTAGGTGTATTGATACAAACTTCCGGTTACAAATAAATTACCTTTATATTTTTTCCTTTATTTTTGTGCTTTTCTTCAACTATAGTTGATAGGATATATCCTGTATCCTTGGCAATTTCCCTACAACAATTTGCCTATCTGAAATAATAAACAAATTTATTTATTTTTAAAATTTAAAAATTTTTAAAATTTCATATATACATACCTTCTTGCTCAAAAATTTTGTTTTGACAATAAAATAGAAATTAATTTGATAAAAATAATTTCGAAGAAGATACCTAATTGTAATAGTTGTATTAACTTGGATTTTAGGTAAAGTGTAATGTACAAATTACCTAACTGCATAGTTAATATAACCCAAATTTTTTACTTTCATATAAAAAAAAATTGCCTTTGCAAGCTTAGTTAATATTACCTATTATATTTTTTGTGTGTATATAGAGTGACACAAGTTTAAATTATAATACAACAAGTTTTTAATATCAATGAAACGGGCTTTGTTGGATAGAAAATTTTATGAAATTAATGTAGCTGGAGCGTAGAAGGCGCAATATGGAATAGAGGCTTGCGTAAACAGTCTTGATATATAAATACGTGTGTAAACTATACGCTAGGGGTAAAAATCTTTTTCACAATACAATCACAAATTTTGAGTAAGATCGTAAAGCGTTATCAAATCGGTGTGAGCTAAGTATGAGTGTATTAGTGTAATCATACGAACAAGAAGTACAAAGAAACTCAACCGAATTTTAAAGCATACCCATAGGAGCAATAGCTTGTGAAGTGTAATAGTGTTGCCAGTGGGGATAATTTTGTTAAAAAATTGAAAAATATAAAATATATCAAATAAATATAAACTTTTAAATAAAAGATCCTTTTAAATGTCAAATATTTGTTTAAAAGATATATAGCAGTCTTTATAAAGAATTTATAATTTTATATAATAACATATCTGCATTAGTTACTGTTGCCTTACACTGAAGCTGGTGCGCGACAATTTGGTAACAATCTTCATCCATCATGCCAATTATTATGGGTGAAGATTTTAATACAAATTTTGCAAACCCACAGTCGCAAGTTTTGTCAAAATTTTTATTTAACGTTTTCCACTTGCATATGAGCAATTCTCCACAAACCCACACAACTAATAATTCCATTACTATAGATGCAGTTTTCCATAGATTTTTAAATACAGTAGATTCTAAAAATTTTATATCTTATTTTAGTTACCATAAGTCAACATTAAAAAAAAAATTCATTACTAGATGTTTACACATCTCCCCTGTGATTGGACTCACATTGCTTTTGTTTAATTGAACATATTTATTATCTTAGAAGATTTTTACTTATGGGTTTTTTATATGTGTTAAATTTTGATATGAAAGTTTTTTTGATCCCAAACATGACCACGTCATTAAGTCTTATGAAGATTTGTGATAAGCATATTATTGTTATGCTTTCAGTACAATTATGTTTTAAATCGATGATCATACTGTTATAAGTTCTCATGATATCTTATAAATTTTTAGTAAATAGAGATAAGATTAAAGATATCGCTAAAGAACAATCATGACTACAAAATAAATTAAAGAACATGTTTACATGTTTATTAAATATTTTATTAAATACCGAAAAATATGAAATAAATTAGCTTAGTTTATATGGAGGTACAAAGAAAAGATATAGCCAACTGGGCAAGCACCTATTGGAGGGTTGGGAACTTTCAACTCTGGACCAACTGGCAATCCTGACATTCATCAGGAGAGTAGGTCTAGATAAAGTGCGCTAGCACCTGGCAGGGGATAAAATAGATCTACTTTGGTGATAGTGCCCTGTGCTAACCCGTTTGACTTAATTTATTCATTCATGGAGGTAAAATACGAGAATTATTTTATTATTATCAAGTAGTAGCACAATATTTGAACATCAAATGTTATTAATGAAATTACCATGGTATCGTCTTTTCCATCCCTGCCATAGTTAGTGTTGCTCTTTGCTAAAACCGTTGCTTAATTTAGACAGATATTTCATGCAAGGGTTCTATGGTTCCTTATGATTACTCATTACGACAATGTTTAAAAGATAGAAATGACTAACTGATCGAGAATATTTTACTTTAACAAAAATCAACAGACTATTCTTCGATATATAGGAAATAGGATAGGATAGGTAATATTTCCTAAGGATAGGTAATGTTTCCTAACTGTATATAATATATCAGTATGTAGACTAAGACTTTCATATTATAATGCCATAAAGTAAATTTCTTTCAATACAAACATACATATATTAAAAATTGTAATTTATTATTGCAGCACCTAAGCAACTGGCTCTTGCACTTAACAAAAGTTAGTTTTCTTTTTTTTTTTTTTGCTTTATTGTAGTGAACTGGACTTCCTTCCTTGCAATTTGGCTTGACTTTTATTTAATTCTCATTATCTTTCATATTGCACACTTGTGCTCATTTACTTAACTCAAGTTGGCCTTATACTCTCATCCCTTCCCTGCTGCTCAGTTATCTGCAAATTTTTGCTATCACTTCATTAACTCAAGTAAAGAAATAGAAATTCCAGTTTTCTTAAAAAAATATCTACTAAGTGCACTAAAAGAATAACTTTTTCCATAATTTCAAAACAATGTAGCAGAAAAATTACACTAAACAAGTAAAAAAAAAACAACAAATATAATGACAAGAATGATACAATACAAGTATTAAATATACAGTTAGGAAAGTTATCATAATTACCTATTGTTCGCTAGTTAATGTTCTTGTTACTACTTCAACTTCAACTTCTACTTCCCTCCGCTATTTGGTATCATGGCTTCATTAAATGTCAAGAAGCAGAAAGAATCGACTTAAAAGAATGACCCAGAGTAATTAGCCAACTTGGAAAATTATGCTTGTTTACAGCAGATAGAACAAACAGTCCGAAGGATAATGAACATTTTGTATTGTTAGTTAATAATAAGTACATAAGTAATGAGCTTAATAATATACGAGTGTAAGGATTCATAATTTCAAGATTAGTTTCATTTAAGTTTGGTGTTAATTAACCAAGGAATGCATAGAATTATTCATACTTGCTGGCTGAAGTAAAAGGGTTATTAAAGAGCAAGCTGAATGAAATACATGTCACGCTGCCAGCAATATCACAAAAAAGGAGTTTTGTATATATTGTAGCAACGAGTATTTGGTAAAGTTCAATAACTAAGAAAATTAAAGAAATAAATAAATTAATGCAACTTCTTCACACCAGAGGCACTGCACTGAAGGCATAAGAAAAAAGTGCTTAAGTCATATTTTACTGCCTTGCAGGAGAGAACTTTTAAGCGTTCAAGTCGATTTTCAGAATTTTTTTTATTTTACAGTTAAACTGGGAAATTCTTTTTTAACCCTTACTTTTTTAAGCAAACATCGTCCTACACACTATAAGTAATACATTTAAGTTTAAATATGCCAAAGTGTAAACTTCATTAAGCTTCTATTATTCCAAATGAGATTCGAAGTCTAAAAAAGATAAGTCGCAAATCATGGTACTATAACTTCTTGAAAAATCTCACAAATTAATTGATACTTTGACCAAATGTACTTTCAAACATGCAGATTATGGAGGTATCATTAACTCAAAAATAGCTTATCTCGACTTAAGCATTTTTCTTTTTTGCAACAGAGTTAATAAAAATTACAAAAGCATAGTTGTAAGACGAGTTAAGATTAGTAATGCGATACACCACCATCTCTTTAATCGACATCAAAACAAGTATTTATACAAAAAAAACCCCCGACTGCGACCAACTTTGAACCATTAAATATTCTTAATAGTCATTCGAAATGATAAATCATAAGAGAAAGCTAAAGATGATTTTTATTTGATATATATACTTCGCAGACTTTTTATTTATTTTTTAATATAGAAAATGACGGTTGTTGGTCGCCATATCGAATTTTAAGAGCTGCCTAGAATTAAGAAACCTCAATTGACGTAAGAACCATCTGTCACGCACTTGGTTTATATACCTCTATGGGCAAATGCAAAAAGAGCAAACGATGTATACATACACAAAATAGATAAGCGAAGCAGAGTAACGAAATTGTGCTTAGTCTAGCAGAAAATTTCGAAAAAAGCAGACGTGCGTCGGATGGCATTAAATGAGAAAAAACAAACCAATTTAATGCCACACATGCAAAGCTTTCAATGTAGTGGTGCCCATACCTGTTTATATAGTGGCGCAAAGTCATACAGATACATACACATAAACACAATACCCTTCTTCGCGTTGAGCAGTCGGGTAAAAAGGAGAATTCATTTGTATTTTTTTAACAACTCGGTACATTTCATACCGATTCTAATTTAATTTTTTTACTGGATATAATTCCATATGGTCCCATTGTAAAAATAAGTGGGTTCTAATACGCCCACAAATTTTTTATATTTGACTTCATAATATCCTACTTATTCTCTTGCTACAAAGCTTACAAAACACCTTGAGCTCTCATAAGGACAAAATCTTAAAATTGAAAAAATGGGCGTGGCCACACCCTATAAAACTTAATACAGTCAAATCCCGATAATTCGTAATCGCAAGGGGCAGGTCATTTTTCGAATTATAGGGATTTTCGATTTAGCGGGTTTTCGACTTAACGGGGTTAAAATTAAATAAATACGAATTAACGGGGTTTTTCAATTTATTTACTAAAAAACTATTTACTAAAAAATAGAACAAAAAAAAATTTTTCCATGTTTCTGTTAAGTGGTAGTTATATTTATACGGTAAGGAAGATATAATTAAAAAAAATACAATTTAGCGAGGGAACCAAAATATATAGAAATTTTACGAATTAACGAGATTTTTTCCGACAGTTTATTACGTATTATCGGGAATTACGATTTATCGGTGTACGAATTATCGATATTTGACTGTATTATATTTCAAATGCTCCTATTTAAACGTTTTTTACGAAACTTTTCGCACACCTTGAACTCAAAAAAAGACGCAATCTTGTATATAAAAAAGTGGGCGTGACCACACCTATTAAATACTATAACACTATTTTTTGCAAGCTTCTATTTGATAAATTTTTACGAAACTTGTCACACACCATGAACTTTAAAAAACAAAAATCGTGCATTTTAAACAGTGGGCGGGATTACGCCTGATAAAATTTAATATTTTATTTGGCGTGCTTCCATTTTATTGGTTTTTAGGGAACTTGGCAGACACATTGAACTTTAAAAAATACTTAATTTTGTTTTCAAAAAAAGTGGGCGGGGCTACGCCCATTAAATGATAAGTATTAAATTATCTGAGCTTCTACTTATCCGATTCCTATGAAACTTTGCTAAGAATGTCAGCTGTTTTAATGACATAATTTTGTGCTTTAAGAAGTGGGCGGGGCCATTCTCACTAAAAATTAATATTATATTTCACGTGCTTTCATATTAATTTATATTGATTAATTTTTATGAAACTTACTTAGCATTTACACATTTAAGTATAAGTTCGAAAAACTCAATACTGTCACACTTTTTTACTAACACAATCTAATTGTTTGTATGTACTTACTGCTCAGCTTACAATACAATTTCCTTGTAAGTGAATTATTGTAAGTAAAATGATAAATGAAGAAACAGTGTTACCGAGAATGAGTTTTGAATAAATTTATTAGTACTTCGTATAATAAAAGCAATGTTTATTGCAGATTTCCCACGTATTTAGAAAAAATAATATATAAAAAATACAGCTCCACAACAAAGCATCTTAAACATATTTTTATATAGGAATTTCATGCATTTTAACAAAAAAAAAAGTTGTTGAAGAAAGTATTCTTTTCAGTAAATTTATGGTATCGGGAATACGGCGATACTGAATTCATATATTTTTAAAATAAATATATTTTTACATTCAAAAGCAAATTTATTTTCATAAAACGTGTACATTTTGCGAAAATTTTTAAATTGAACTTACAACTGATTGTGTAAGCATTCAAGCAACTTACAAGTCTTTCGGCTATTTCTTCGAAATATTCTATTATAATACGTATGCACAACTTACAAGAAATTACTTGCATGTGTAATTGCAGGGTAAGCACACACCTTGAGCTCTGGAAGTGACACGTTGTTGAATTTATAGAAGTGGGCGGTCAATAATATTTGTCAAATTGGGCATTCCCATGCCCCTAAAAATAAAAAATTGGTATTAAAAACTTAAAAATAAGACTTTTTTCAAAAACTAAACTGACTTCAAAAATGAGCACTAAGGACTTTGGTTAGCATTCTAGATAACACATATATAAAAAATATTTTATTTAACTGAATCTAAATTATTACGATTATTATGGAAGTCGATTTAATTTTGTTTAAAAATCTTATTTCAATTCCTTTCCTTAAAGAAAGTAACACCTACACATACATGCGTATGTTGGCAGGCATATTAATTGTCCGTTTATGAATTCTCTTAAAAAAACTTAAATTCTCTAATATAAAGAATATTTAAGGATTTCACAATGAGTGTGTTAAAATTTTAATGTGGCAATATTGTGCCATTCAAAACTATTCATTGTGAGCAGGCTACGATATAATAGCGTAGACAGACAACATTTGCATTTAAAGCTCACTAATGTGAATTAAAAATTTACCCTGACAGACGACAGTATTTGCATTAAGTAAACAGCTAGCAAAATCTGTGCATACCTTTCGTGCGACAGACTTTGATTATTTCCCTTGGAAGTCTTAAAATGGAAAAAATCAGTTTCCATTTTAATATTTTTTTCTTTTTCTAAAAACAATTAAAATAACTTATATTTCTTTAGTTTGAATCCATTTTAAATTTGAAAACGAAAACAATTTGGCAACATTTGATTGATTGTTGACGGTGTTACCATATTGAAAAAGCTAAATTCAGTATTAATTCACTATCATTTAGTGCATTTACGATAAATCTAATACGCATTGGGATGGGGATAATTCGCAAGTTAATTTCAATTAACTCTGCTAATGCAAATTAACGTTGTCGTCTGTCTTTGTTATAAAACACTGTAATTTGAAGTGTGTATTAAAATAAGAAAATTTTTTAAATTAAAAATTATTGTTGGATATATATATCAAAATATCTTTTGCTCTGCAAAATGCCTAAAGGCAGCGAAAAATACAAAAAAAAAATTTTATCTGACATTTTTAATTTGTTTAACATTACCATGTTGCCATATTGAAAATGACATACTTTTTATACTTTTACATTTACCACCTGGTAATAAATTTGATTTATACAAAAACAAAAACAACAAATTTGCCAACCCACACTGTTAAAATTAAAATGTTGCAATATTAAGACATATTTTCAAACGCTATTGTGAACTCCCTTATTGTTATTTTTTGATTCATTTGCAAGGTATCAATGATTTGGTCAGCTTTTTTTATGTTTAATTTTTTTCAATTTTTAAAAAATAGGCCAAACACAAATAAATAAATCTTTCAATATTTTTTTTTTTATTTTATTTAAAATCTACCAATTACAGTAAAGTTGCTCTGTTGGTTTTAAACAGCGTTAACTTTCAGCAAGATTATTCCATTAATATTGCATGGTTGCAACCAAAAATTCATTTATTGCTGTTGTAAAGTTGTTCGTATTGTGTACAACTGGTCAATACGGCGTTGGTTAATGACCGTGTGTATATGTTGCCATAAGTTATTAATAATATTTATAAATTAGTCATATTCTACAATGTTGTACAGATGTATAAAAAAACATATATAAACTTACACAGAAACACTTGTGCTGCAATCACAACAAATTGTTCCACAGGGAAACCTGAAACTGAGTTTCATACAATTATTGTCGTACGTTAAGCAAAATGCCACAGACCGACCATCCACGGTGGAATGTGTAGTATATGTATGAAAAAAAATGTTTAACAAAAGTCATCACACGTAAATGTAGAAACTTGAACAATGTCCTGCTGGTATAAAACGCATACTCGCATACACACACACGTATACACAGATACACACACACACACTACAACTAGTTGGCCTGTAACAACATTCTTTTTCATGTTAACACTCTACATACGCAATACAAATAGTTTTATTGCTGATATTTTTCGTTGTGTAGTTGCTGCTGCCATTTGGTCCTGCTAAACTTTATGACAGTTACTAAGCTACAGTGGCTGACAATTACAATGAATCAGTTTTTAATTACTAAGATATTGTGTGTTTAGCATGATTATTTCTTTTCATAAAAACTTAAAGATTACTCAAAAAAAATTTCGTAGGTTAATCTAATCAATTTTACTTGTCGATTTTATATTTCATGTAGTATTTTTATCCTAAGGCAAACAATGAATATAACTAAGAAAAAATTTTCTAGGTTAACTTAAACAATATTATTTGTAAATTTTACAATTAGACATTAATTGTAAAATTGGTGTCAAAATTTTTACTAACACATTTTATCTGTTGACAAATCCCAGCATTCGATATTGATCAGAATTTCGAAAGAAACACAGTTAAAGTTTAATGGAAACTTGCCGTTTCCGCGATTTGTCTGAACAGGCTTATAAATAAAATACCACATGCATTAAGCATTACTGAAGATGCTCCAAAAATTTTTTCATTGTAAATTTTTTCAATAGCGGAAAAATTATTCAAAAAAAGAATTTAAAGTTTCAAAAAATAAAAAATATATATTAATAAGAATTGAAATTACTGAACTTAAGCCCGAATAAGAAATTACTTCTGATTAAAATTCACTACAGTTCAATTAAATTTAAAAATTTCTCATAAATATATTTTTTAATCTGTGCCACTTACACTGTGACCCACTGTGTACACGCAGCAATTTCAACAATTTATTTGTTGCCTTTATTTCTGTTGTATTCGCTCCTTTTTTCTGTATCACTGCGCTCTGGTTTGTTATTGTTGCCTTGCTTTGCCTTTACACGAACAATGACAGTGATAAACGAGCACTTGATCCAACACGACTCATAAATGTCGACATAATTGGTGCCACATGCACACACAGTGTGCCCATGAAAAATGAGATTTAACTTTTATTTAACGTCATTATTCCTTGTTCCTCATAATCAACATTTCTATCAGGATATTTTCTTTATTTTATTGCTAGAATATACGCAATAATTTGCACAGCTTTAACTGTTACTAAGAAATTTTATTAAAAAAAATTAAAAAGAATTTTATGAATTTTTTCTTACAAATTTCTTTTGAGTGAATGAATATTTGTGACAAATGAAAGTTTTTAACAGATGTGGTAATTAATATTGAATTTAATCAAGGGATAAAAATACTAAAAACCTTTTAAACAAATTTTAATAATAAATAGCTTTGATATATTTAAGTATAAAAATTAAGACACTTCAACCTAAATCTCCATTACGGCATAGTTGTGGCAAGAGTCAACACATACCTTCTGAAATATATTAAACCAGGATAACTTTATTATGAAATATGATTTCAGGCTTTTTGGAATCATCAAAATTTTGCAAACTTCTCAATTTTTATTTTGACAATTTCCTGCCCCAGAAATTAATTAAAAAATTTTCCTTAAAGTTTTAACTTGGTGGATTGCACAAAGAGTTGAAGAATTTTCCAATGAATGTTGTGAACAACTACATAACATTTGCTATTAATCCTACAATTAAAGTGAGTGGTTTTTGTAGTTTGACAGCGATTTTTTTTGAAGCAAACAACCCAAAATTTATTTTTTGCAGAAATTCCTTTATAATTGTGCTGGAAAGTAATTTCACAGCTGCTCATTTGTCGAGCTGTGGGGTGCTGAAGTGTTGCCAGCTTTTGATTTTTTTTTAATTATTGATTCAAACTCGAAAACAATAAAAAAAATTACCAAAGCGATTTATATATTGTCCGACCTTTAAAATAAAATTTTTTGAAAACAAAAAGTTTAGCAAACTTCTTGTCAAATTTAAAAAAAAAAATAAAGTTTTTAACAAAAAAAAATTTTAATCAGAAATAATTCATAGTTAGGCTCAAGTTCAGTAATTTCAATTCTTATTGAATGAAATATTTTTATTAATTAATGTGAGTTTCTAAAGAAGAGAAGAAAAATTAAACTTAGACTTTAAGCTGGGGGAAATACCGATACTTTTCTGTGCAGCCACGCACTTCATCAGCACCCTAGTCTATCTACTTGGGTAGAGATTCTTATTAACATCAGCTATTTAACTTAAATGTACAATGAACGGAATATGAGAAACGATTGTTGTGTATACAATTGATTTACCTTTGGTAAACACATTTATAAGTATCACTATTAAATTTCTGTTTTTTCCAATTTTTCATTTTTCTATTTAGGTTAGCACGAAATTATTTTACTCTACCTCAGTATGTTTAACTATTCTTACTTATCTTTTTACGATCATCACATTAATTATTTTTACTTATTCGATGTACCATCGGTACATGCATGTAAGTATTATTGTAGTGGTCTATGTTACTTGTTGTTGCATTCTACAGTTTTTACTTGGATTTCCAGCATTCTGAAACTGTGATGGCCAAGTGAACAGTGATTGCCAAGTGAACATATTTCTGTCACGTGCCCATGATGTATTAAGTGAGAAATTTTTAGATATTTTTTAATTGAACTGTAGTGAATTTTAATCAGAAATAATTCATAGTTAGGCTCAAGTTCAGTAATTTCAATTCTTATTGAATGAAATATTTTTATTAATTAATGTGAGTTTCTAAAGAAGAGAAGAAAAATTAAACTTAGACTTTAAGCTGGGGGAAATACCGATACTTTTCTGTGCAGCCACGGGCACGTGACAAAAATATGTTCACTTGGCAATCACTGTTCACTTGGCCATCACAGTTTCAGAATGCTGGAAATCCAAGTAAAAACTGTAGAATGCAACAACAAGTAACATAGACCACTACAATAATACTTACATGCATGTACCGATGGTACATCGAATAAGTAAAAATAAATAATGTGATGATCGTAAAAAGATAAGTAAGAATAGTTAAACATACTGAGGTAGAGTAAAATAATTTCGTGCTAACCTAAATAGAAAAATGAAAAATTGGAAAAAACAGAAATTTAATAGTGATACTTATAAATGTGTTTACCAAAGGTAAATCAATTGTATACACAACAATCGTTTCTCATATTCCGTTCATTGTACATTTAAGTTAAATAGCTGATGTTAATAAGAATCTCTACCCAAGTAGATAGACTAGGGTGCTGATGAAGTGCGTGGCTGCACAGAAAAGTATCGGTATTTCCCCCAGCTTAAAGTCTAAGTTTAATTTTTCTTCTCTTCTTTAGAAACTCACATTAATTAATAAAAATATTTCATTCAATAAGAATTGAAATTACTGAACTTGAGCCTAACTATGAATTATTTCTGATTAAAATTCACTACAGTTCAATTAAAAAATATCTAAAAATTTCTCACTTAATACATCATGGGCACGTGACAAAAATATGTTCACTTGGCAATCACTGTTCACTTGGCCATCACAGTTTCAGAATGCTGGAAATCCAAGTAAAAACTGTAGAATGCAACAACAAGTAACATAGACCACTACAATAATACTTACATGCATGTACCGATGGTACATCGAATAAGTAAAAATAATTAATGTGATGATCGTAAAAAGATAAGTAAGAATAGTTAAACATACTGAGGTAGAGTAAAATAATTTCGTGCTAACCTAAATAGAAAAATGAAAAATTGGAAAAAACAGAAATTTAATAGTGATACTTATAAATGTGTTTACCAAAGGTAAATCAATTGTATACACAACAATCGTTTCTCATATTCCGTTCATTGTACATTTAAGTTAAATAGCTGATGTTAATAAGAATCTCTACCCAAGTAGATAGACTAGGATGCTGATGAAGTGCGTGGCTGCACAGAAAAGTATCGGTATTTCCCCCAGCTTAAAGTCTAAGTTTAATTTTTCTTCTCTTCTTTAGAAACTCACATTAATTAATAAAAATATTTCATTCAATAAGAATTGAAATTACTGAACTTGAGCCTAACTATGAATTATTTCTGATTAAAATTCACTACAGTTCAATTAAAAAATATCTAAAAATTTCTCACTTAATACATCATGGGCACGTGACAAAAATATGTTCACTTGGCAATCACTGTTCACTTGGCCATCACAGTTTCAGAATGCTGGAAATCCAAGTAAAAACTGTAGAATGCAACAACAAGTAACATAGACCACTACAATAATACTTACATGCATGTACCGATGGTACATCGAATAAGTAAAAATAATTAATGTGATGATCGTAAAAAGATAAGTAAGAATAGTTAAACATACTGAGGTAGAGTAAAATAATTTCGTGCTAACCTAAATAGAAAAATGAAAAATTGGAAAAAACAGAAATTTAATAGTGATACTTATAAATGTGTTTACCAAAGGTAAATCAATTGTATACACAACAATCGTTTCTCATATTCCGTTCATTGTACATTTAAGTTAAATAGCTGATGTTAATAAGAATCTCTACCCAAGTAGATAGACTAGGGTGCTGATGAAGTGCGTGGCTGCACAGAAAAGTATCGGTATTTCCCCCAGCTTAAAGTCTAAGTTTAATTTTTCTTCTCTTCTTTAGAAACTCACATTAATTAATAAAAATATTTCATTCAATAAGAATTGAAATTACTGAACTTGAGCCTAACTATGAATTATTTCTGATTAAAATTCACTACAGTTCAATTAAAAAATATCTAAAAATTTCTCACAAAAAAAATTTTTTTATCTATTGTTCTAAAAGAGAAAAAAATAAAAAAAATTATCAAAATGTATTTATCTTTAAATAATTTATTTAAAAAAAATTTTTTATGTGTTGGTATTTTTTTTTACAAAAAATTATCAAAAGTTATTTAAGAAATACTCTGAACTTAAAAAAAATTATTTATAAAAAAAATATTTTTGTACAAAATTTTTTTAAACAAAAATTTTTATACCAATATTTTCTTAATTCACTAAACCTCATGTATCTTTGTATCGATTGTATTATCATATTGAATACAATAGTGTAAATTTGTGGTTAAAAATTTTCATATAAAAATTAAATAAACTATTACACTTTTATTTCATATGCTTTTAAAATGTTGTATTTAGGGAGAGGCTCTCTAAGTGAATTTGAATGTAGCTTATTCTTCTTTTTTCATTAAAAATACAAAATACATTAATACACTACACACAAATTTACTACACACAATGTTACTCAAATACACGATACAAATTGTTGTGAATTAAACAGCAGAGGGATTGAAATTGCATTAAATAATACTGGAGCTGCAAACTAATTTCAAACTTTTTCAACAGCCAGGATCAATGATATTTTTTTTCTATTTTTATTTTCTATTATTGTAGAAAACTTATGAATTAGCCCTCGTGTTTGTTTTTTAGTTATTAGTTTTCATGTCCATGTGATTCAATTATTGCGTTTTGTCTGCTGCTGACTTTGAAAAGTAATAAAGCTCTAAAGGTGACTTGTTAATCTTAGAGAAGAAGTATTTGTTTTTATAATAAGAAAAGAAAAGGACTTTTACAACTTCATGTTAAGCACACTCCACAAAAACTTTGGTAAATTTTTAATGGGTAAAATAAAATCAGCTGCATTGTTAATAACTTTTTTTTTACTTTTTTATTTTTTTTTGTGTTTCGGCTTCTTTCACGTTTGGTTGTAAGAAAATAAATTCCTCGATAAGGTCCCAATGAAATTTACTTAAAAAACTAAATTTTATTAAATTATCTAGTTACAAAGAGCTGCGTTTCTAATTCAAATTGCATTTATTTTATGATATTAAGTTTACTCGTGTAGAAATATGCTTTAGACTTCAAAAATTTTCTCACACTTTGTTTAAACGAAAATTTGATTTTGTTTATTTATTATTAAATCATGCTCTTGTTTAAAAATGCTGTTTCTTGCCAAAGTCAAATTAAAAAAGAGAAATAAAATAACTGCAACACATGTGACTCTTTTAAGTGAAACCTTGTTTATACAAACGAATGTCATATGCGAATGAATAAAAGAAGTAAAAAATAAGAAGTACTTAAAATCCGTAGCAGTGACGAGCAAGCAAAAGTATCAGAAATTCAAACAATATGCAAAATTATTTTCGCAGGCTCCTTAGACATGACTATTTTTTAATATGTCCCAGATTAAGCGTATAACTAATATATTTTTTTGTACTATAAGACTTAAAATAATTTTTTTAGTTTTATTTGACAAATTTCTTACATTTCTTATAGAAATATTTCTTAAAGAAATATGTCAAATAAGCGCTTAATAAACCTGAAATATTTTTTATAAATATGAAAGTTAGCATTTATAGTATTGTCACTTTTTACAATTCATTAATAATAATTTCATTATACCAAAAACTATGAACTTCCTTATTGTAATCGTCATACGCAGCTCATCGTTTTGAAAAAGTCCAGTTGTACATTTTTAACTTTTTCAAGTGTATACTTTTGATTGCATTTTCATAAGCATACTTTTCACAACTCAGATATACTCACACACACACACACACACACACACTTACACTTGTATACAAGTGGGTATTTCCTTTTTTTAAGGATACTCGTATATGTGTGGCATTTGCTGAATTTTTTTGATGCTCAAATAACACGAAACAATAATAGTATAAAAAAACTCTCACACGTGCATGCATTTCACCATCAACTGAAAACTATTTTTGTTTTTTTAACTCTTGAAAAGTATTAACAGAGTAACAGTATCAACTTTTTAAAGGGCTTGTGACAAGAGTAACAAATATTAATAACAAAACTTTGCAACAAAATTTCAAAAATATTTTTAAATGGTTTAGTGTGTTGTACTTGAGGGTGCTAAAGAAATTTTTAAATTGCATTTGTACGAATATGACAAACACAAAAAATGTCATTAAATATTTTGGTAATAATTGAGAATGCTGCAATAGTTTTTTGGTCCACCTGTCCTAGAATTATGAGCTTAATTACCACGAGAAACTCTTAGTATGTGCTTCACACAGAAAAAAACAATGTGAGTCCGATCACAGGGGAGATGTGTAAACATCTAGTAATGAATTTTTTTTTTAATATTGTCTTATGGTAACTAAAACAAGATATATAAATTTTTGACTCTACTGTATTTAAAAATATATGGAAACTGCATCTATAGTAGTGGAATTATTAGTTGTGGGGGTTTGTAGAAAATTGCTCATATGCAAGTGTAAAAAAGTTAAATAAAAATTTTGATAAAACTTGCGACTGTGGCTTTGCAAAATTTGTATTAAAATCTCCAACCATAATAATTGGCATGAGATGGAAATTGTTACCCCATTCTCGTGTACCAGCTTCAGTGTAAGGCAACAGTACGTAATGAAGATATGTTATAATATTATATTATAAGTTCTTTATAAAGACTGCTATATATCTTTTAAGCAAATATTTGACATTTAAAATGCTCTTTTATTTAAAAGTTTATATTTGCTTAATATTTTTAAAATTTTAAACAAAATTATCCCCACTGGCAACTCTATTACACTTCACAAGCAATTTCTATTAAAATTAACATTGCTCCTGACGATATGCTTTAAAATTCGTTTGAGTGTATTTCTATGCAGCTGTTAAGTTTCTCTGTACTTTTTGTTGGTATGATTACACTAATACAATCATTACATAGCTCACACCGATTTTATAACGCTTTACGATCTTACTCAAAATTTGTGATTGTATTGTGAAAAAGATTTTTACCCATCAATCAAAAATAGTAATGTAAAATTACCACGCAAACATATTTATTGCAAATCATATTAAATTTACAAGAAATACAATTTTGTTTAAGTGTGTTGATGCTTATTGGTTTTGTTTATTCCTTGTTGTGCTCAGTTGTGTTCCTTGTTCTTGTTTTGTTGTTGTTTGTTTTGATATGTATTTGTAAATAGGCGACAAACTTCGCTTTACCAGCAAAAACTTCCTGCTGCTGGCTAGTAGGCAGTATACTAGTGTTGTTGTCGGAGGGCTCCAAGGTTCGAATTCAATTCAATGACTTCACAGAAAAAATTATTTCCAAAAAAATTTCAAACAAACGTGTGTATAGAAATACAATTTTAGTTTCAGTAAATATTTTTTACTGTTTAAGTAAACTATTTGTTCCATTTTTATTTTATGTAAAAAAAATGTACAGAATGAAAAATTTTTAGATATATTTTTTTTCATACAATAATTGAAATTTATTTGCTGGTGGCTTTAAATGTCTATATACGCATTTCATTGGTGCTTCAACCACAAATTTTGAGCTTCAACCACAAATTTTTTTTTTATGCACAGACTTTCAAAAACTGTATGAATATAAATTATTTGCTGGGTTTTCTATCAGTTTCAAGGCCTACTAAGCTTATTTTTTCTTTGTGATTTTCAAAAATATTATTATTTTTTGAATTCTCATATAGTTTTTGAATGTCCGTGCGTAAGGTAAGAGCTTTGTGACTGTTCAAAATTTGTGATTGAAGTCTACTGATGATTTGGTTCAAGCGCCAATGAAATGCGTATATAGACATGCTAAACCACCAGTAAATAAATTTAAATTATTGTATTTACACTTCTGACAATATGTCAAATAAATAAATTTAATTTTTTTTTATTTAAGTTTCTTATTTTTCAGTTAAATTAATTTTTATATACTGTAAAAAAAATTGTCTGTTTTTTTTTAATTTTTTCTACAAATTATTTAATTTTTTTTTTCTAAAGATTTTTGTTTGCGGTTTTCAAACTTATTATGTTTGTATATTGTGATTAAGAGTCGTACTATAAAGATACGGAGTTTGTTAGGTAAACTCAAAAATTTTTTGGGTTGAAGTGTACTGACGAGTTCCAAGAGCGGGAACAAAATGCTTAACCATAAAAACAAGCCAATTTTTTAAAGTAAAAACAAAAAGTTGATCCTTTTATTTGATTCAGTTACTTTTTTCTGAAATACTTAAAGTAATTTTTGCAAACTCTTTTTGCAGTGTCAAATAAAACTTTTACAAATTTTTTAGACAAATTGGTAAGAACTGTTTTTGATTCCGTTAATTTATTTTATGATGATTAAAAAATTTTAGTGAATGTTCTGGTAAATTATAAAAAAATTGCACAAAAAAATCTTTAAAATCTTTATTAATATATTTGACTGAAAACATTTTGAGTTTCAGTTAACTTTTTTCTCTAATGCCATAATAAATTAACTAAAAATAAAATTTTTTTTCAGTTAAATTTTTACAAAATTGTTATCAGAATCTACAAATTTCTTTGTAGGTCGGCATTCACGCAAAACATTTACTGATTCAATGAATTGGGTTACTGAAAAAGAAATTTAGTTATTTCTGTGTTGTGATCATAAATACATCTTACCAAAATAACAAGTTTTTATTGAAATGCTACTAAGTAATCCGAATTTACGCTATATCCAGCTATATCACTTTTATTCCAGTTCTCGACATCGTACTTACTTGAACAGAATACCAAAAAAAAAAATTGGGGCAGGTTTATGCTATTTTCTAGATCTTATGGATCGGAAATAGATTGTCAGTAGTACAAACTTGTTCTCGAAAGCGAGTAAACAAGCCTCAATTTTTTGGTATTATGTTAAAGTGATGACGATTCGATGGAATAAGAATGATTGATTTTCTTGTGAATGACTGTAACACTCGTCAAGGTACTAATCATTCCTGTCTACTCGAAGCATTGACAAGATAGTTTTAAGATCGAATTACATTACATTTGCCACCGCATGCTTGAACCTTAATTAAATGCACACAGGAAGACCATTTTGTGCACTACAATCCATGTCATTACTCTCAATTTAGCTTTCAAAAAGACAGTTTAAATAGAAAACAGTGTGGAAAACTCTATTAATTCCCCATTTATGGCTGAAATAATAAAGATGTAATAGTAAAATCAAATAAAAATAGTTTATTCCGTCTTTTTTTAAACTGTTGAGCTGTGTAAGGAAATGAACATACACACACACACACATACATAACAAATTTGGCCTTAGTGTTCATATTTTCCATAATTTCGCTTTTCATTTTGCTGTAAAATACTCTTTAGTAAAATAAAAGCAAAATGGCATACATAAATAAACATCGAGCTTATAAGCGCCAACAGAATAACAAATAATATCTTGTGGAAGTAAAAGAGTTTATGTGCACGAGAGTATATTTCCGAGTGTATGTGTGTGTGTGTATGTGTGTGTGTGTGGGTGCATGTTGGAAGGGGCAAATAAACAAACAAACACTGAATTTAAAAAAAAGAACTTATTTAACATTACTTAAGTTTATGCCACTTGTTTGTTTTCCTCTGTATGGGAAAATATTTATGCACATGCTTACAGTGGGTAGAAAAATACATTAGTGATTCCTTCCCTTAAATAAAAATATATTGCAATAAGAAACAGGATAATTTATATGGAAGGAAAAATAAAAATGAAATAACTCCCAGAAAAAAATGCCAATTTAAAATCACCATGCCAAAAGGTTGATTCAAATTCATTCAAATCACATTAAATCTACAAGAAATAATGTGTTGTTTGATTGAGTTGATGTTTAGTTGCTTTGTTCATAGCCGCAAAACACTTTTGTTGTATTGTTGTTGTTTTTTGTTTGTTTGTAAACAACCGACAAACTGCTGCTGGCTGGTAGGCAGTGTACACGTCTTGCATTCGTAGGATCGCAGGTTTTAATCCTAGAGTCAAGTCAAAGTATTTTGTATTTTTTTTTTTTTCAACTAAAACTTTTCAGGTCAAAGTATTTTGTTTTTTTTTAACTAAAACTAATACTTTTCAAATAAATTGTATGTAAAATTATAAATGAAATAAGGTTAAATTATAATTTAATTCAAGATGGATGGTACACATTTAGTGTGTATCTTAAGAATATTTAAAGTTGTTGTAGCTGCAGGGTTAAGCACGTTGACTACCACACGATGAGTTCCGAGTTCAAATATTGGCAGGGGAAGCCAATTTAATTTATATACTAAAATGTTTCTGATGTCTATGTCAACCACACATAAGTTAAATAATTAGTAAAATTCAATTAAAACATTAAATTAAATTCATGTTGATCTAACTTGAAATAACTTTGATTCAACATGATTCTTCATTCTGATTTTAACAGTACTTAAATATTAATTCAACGTGAAATAAAGTTATTTCAAAAGGAAAAACTTTTTTTGACAATTACTATAAATCATGTTGAATTAACATGAAACAAACATGAAGCAAAATCATTGCCAAAAAATTTAAAATTAACCCTATTTTTAACGATTTTTCATTGTTTTTTTTTTCTGTGTGAATGGAAGTTATAGAACTTTTCTGACACTTTTTGAAACAAATCATAGACGTTACGTTGATAAGAAAGACAATTACCTTGACTCAATCCCATACAGGATTCCACTTTTGCCCTATGCGGCATGTTGTATAAGAAAAAATTTAATTTATTGCACTTTTCAGTGAAAATTCGAAATAAAATGGTTTTTGAAAAAGAAGTTTCATTAGAAATTATTTTATCCACCTTTACAAATATAAATGTTTACTTTAAACGAAAGCTTTATTTAATCTTAATAAAAAGTTAAAAAATGTTGTACCTTTCTTAGAAAAAAACTATTTGAAAAAGTTTTTGCAAGGTCAAGCCCATATTAAAATTATTAGAAAAAGAACTAAATTTATGTGATGGTATTCTTCTGGCCGATTGAAAAAATTTTTAAAAACTTTTCTTACATCAAATCTTTAAGATCTCTGCTGTAAAATTTTTAGATCTCCTGAAGCAAACTCCTTTAAAATTTTAATAAAATAAGATAAGAAATTGCTGAATATTCTGTTATAACGGTGCCGATAACTATTTACTTTCATAATACGAATATCTACTTAATTTGAAATTTATTTGCTGGTGGTTCAGCTTGGTCCATAAGATAAGAGGTTTGTGACTATTCAAAATGTGTGGTTGAAGTCTACAGATGATTTGTTACATCAAGAATGAAATGCAAGACCAAGCTGAACCACCAGCAAATAAATTTCAAATTAAAATATAATTATGACAAAATATCGAAAAATAAATTTCTTTAATATCTACTTAATATAAAAAAAAGCTTAAAGCTTCAGAAAAATTACTCAAGAAACGTATTTTAGTTCAAGGTTCTAATTTCGATAAAGATCTCTTTTTCCGGCCAGATATTTTTGAATGCTTAATAATTTTTACCATCATTTAATATAATATATTTCTTTTTTTATAATTTTACCAACAAAGTTAAAAAAAAATTTAAATAAAATATGAAACCCATTATTTAAGCATTTTTCTTTTAGTTTTCTCCCATAGAGTAAATCATAGTAGACTTGACATAAAATTATTGCCAACTAATGTGCAGCAAATTTTCAGGCGTTTAAAATATTAAATTTTAACATCGTGCAACAGTTGGCAAATAAAACACGTACCGAAAGTATATGGGGGGGGGGAAGGAGTTTATGAAAAATATTAAAATTTTTCTCTTGCCTTGTGCATTTTCAAATACCAAACACGAATTTATGGAGCACAAAAAAACATAAATTATGAACGCATATAAAGCAAAACAATCCAAAAAGTAGAGGATATTTATAAAACATTTGTTATATCTTCGCTATTTTAACTAAATTGACTAAAATTTGAAATTTTTTTAAATTTCACAGGCGAACAACTGTTATGATTGCCTTTTACATGCAGTCTTATGCATACCTCTGAAACATTTTTACTTTTATGAGCATAACAGTTATAATTCTTAAGCATTAAACACATTCACAACAGGAAGCTACCGACTACCAAATGTCAAGGATAGAATACACATGTTTATATGAGAGTGATTCTTTTGAAGACAGCAAGGCAACATGGCGGCAGGTTGTTGTCTATGCTGATTTTGTCGTTGTAGTCCAATTAAACAAATTTCTATTTCTTTGGCTGCAATGAGAAAATTCAGTGTTGCCAGTACAATACAAAATATTGAATGAATGATATCATACAATTATTTCATAATATATATATATATATATATATTCCATTCATCTCACTGAAATATATAATGCAAGAACATATCAATTTAATTTTCCATTAATTTAATAAATTTTAAAGATTAATTATATTATTTTTAGGGTTCCGTACACCAAAGGTGAAAAAAACCGAAAAAAACGCCAAAATGAGAAAACAAAGTGTTAAAAGTAAAAAAAGCGCCAAATGAAAAAAGTCGACAAAATGAAAAAACGCCAAAAACCGAAAATCGCCAGAATTAAAAAAAAATCGCCAAAACGAAAAAAATTGCCAAAAAATAAAAAAACGTCAAACACCAAAAAAATTGCCATAACGAGAAAAAAAAAAGGTCAAAACTAAAAAAATTGGCAAAATGGAAAAAAAATCCAAAAATAGAAAAAATCGCCAAAACAAAAAAAAATCGCCTATATGAAAAAAATCGATAAAATTAAAAAAATCGCCAAAACAAAAAAAAACGCCAAAAATTTAAAAAACCTCAAAAACGAAAAAAATGCCAAAACTATATTTTATATAGGCTAAAGTTCGTATTGAAATACATACTTGCGCGGGTCAAAGTCGCACTTTACTGAATTAATTATATATTTACGTATGTATGTATGTATGTATATTTGATTATGAACCAATTTAAGCTTGTTAATGATAAATTATTACCCGTGAACATTGTGTCTGGCAAAAAGCTCTTTAACCATGATATATATATATATATACACATGTATATATATTTTCTTTCTTCGCCTTTTTAAAGCCTTAATTTCCATGGCTGTGTGTAGCTGTGAAAGTTTCTATTTTCGTTTCTACTTATTATTATTAACCTATATTTTATAAAGCTATTTCGCTTTTTCCATTTTACTATATATAATATTATTATACATGAAGTCAAAGACGACAAACTGAGTCTATTTTATACTAAGAAATGAACAACAACAAAAAAACCACATGATTGCACAGGAAGTTGGTGTTGTTTTTATTGCTTGTAGCTCAAGCTAAGAAAATTGTTTTCCATTACTTCCACTAATATCAACACGCGAACGAACAAGCATACAATGAAATGAAAGTAAAGGCTTTTGAGTTTTTCTTATATTTTCACTTGTCAGGCAGTGTCTTTTAACTTACGCTGCATGGGCGCACAAAAACACACACAAATGTATTTGTTTTCCTTCTTCCTTGTTTACTTGTGGCAAACAAACACTATTTAGAAAATTTCATCATGCATTTTATAAGTAAAGCTGCAGCTGCAGCTGCTCTGAGTATGATGATATTTTTTAAAAAGTTGAAGTTATTTTATGTTTTGTTTCAATTCTTACTAGAAGATCATTTACTGTCATTAAAGCTTTGTGTAACTAACCTTAGAATGAACATTATTTTATTATATTTCTTTGTATTATAGGTCCAATATTTTCACAAGTCCCAGGCCTTAAGATATTGGCTAAAGCCATTGGTTTGACAAAAAAAGTGCAGCACCGGTGACACCAATCTAAAGCTTTAAATTGATTAAATTCCCCTTAAAGCTTTGCTGTTTTCCTTTACCTTGTGCTTAGAACAGAACAATGTGCAAACTTATATAAAGAGCTTTTTGTGCTTTCACACCGATGAGCACTGATGCCAACTTTTTTGGCCAACTTGGCATTAGTTTTAGTGCCTTTTGAAGACTTAAGACGCCAAATTTTGAACTTTAGTACCAAACTAGAAAAACCACTAAATAGTGCTTTTAATAAAATTGTGTATTTCTTAAAATTACAGTAATAAAAAATTGGTGTATTTATCTTTTCAGTGTAAAGCATACTCTTTTCGTCTGATATATTTCAATAAAGATGATACTATTGCCAAAATAGAGAATACTTCAGAAAATATTAAACATTATTGAAGTTCACTCGTTTGAATCTTCGCTTGTTTTTCACGTTACTGCTTTTTACGCTTTTAAGATCTCAAAATTACGCTTTTTGTGTTTTTTTTTAAAAAGTTGGCATAACTGATACAATTGACAACAATGCTTGCTGCTTACTTTGCCAAGAAACAAGAACAAATTAAAGAGCTTTCAAAGCTGCTTACCTCAAATGCAAATATCACTGTAATACCTGATTTACATTAAGCATTTTTTCATGAAATTTCATGAATTTTGCTGCACGCAACTTTTTCTATTTGCTAATTTTAGCGATATAAAAGATAATTTTATATAAAAAAGGACGTAGAATGAATCTCTGATGCATTTTGGGCAACGCTTTTGATATAAATTTCTCTTCCAGGCCTCCTATTGCAAAATAGAAATTTTTCATGCAACTAATTTCATGAAAAAAATGCTTAATGTAAATCAGGTATAAGTGTGTTTGAACGTAGCTGGTTTAGAGAATAAAATTTACCTTGTACTTCTTGCTAGGGTTAAAGCTAATAAACTTGTTACAAGTAAACATTTTAACCGCACTTGATGGCAATTACATTTGAAACTCTCTTACTAAATGAATTTATTTGAAATTTTTTTTTTTTTTTTTTTGATTTTCTAGTTGTATTTTTAAAGCTGAAATTGCTTATTTTTCACTGCAGGCTGTACATAGTTCGCTGTTTATTATTTGTGACTGCATTTACTTTGACAATGGAAAAATAACAATCGTTGTAGTTAACGTTACCATTCCCTTTTACACAGTGTCAGCTTTCAAAGAATTAGTTGCATGCAAAAAAAAACATTCTTCTTCATATAACAAAGGCAAATTGCATTACATTTTTGAGCAGGAGCGTCTCAAGTGAAAAGTTTGCAAATAAAAATAAATAAATACTGTAAAGTTCGACTTAGACCCGCGCACGAAGGGTTCCGTACGGACACGAGATATGTAATTCAGTACGAACTTTAGTAGCCTATACAAAATATAATTTTGGCATTTTTTTGTTTTTGACGTTTTTTTAATTTTGGCGTTTTTTTTTAATTTTGGCAATTTTTTTAATTTTTGGGTTTATTTCCATTTTGGCCATTTTTTTAGTTTTAAAATTTTTTTCTCGTTTTGGCGATTTTTTTCGGTTTTTGGCGTTTTTTATTTTTTGGAGATGTTTTCGTTTTGGCGATTTTTTTTCATTTTGGCGACATTTAGGCGCTTTTTTGTAGTTTTGACTCTTTTTTTTCTCATTTTAGCGATTTTTTTCGGTTTTTGGCAATTTTTCAATTTAGCTAGCGATTTTTTTTAATTTTGAAAAATTTTTTATTTTCATTTTGGCGATTTTTTTCATATGAACAATTATTTTGTTACTGGAGCCTTTTTCGCGTTTGAGATTTTTATCGGTTTTTGGCGCTTTTTTCATTTTTGGCGATTTTTTCATTTCGACGATTTTTTCGAATTTTGCGACTTATTTTTTTAGTGTTAGAATTTTTTTTTAAATTTTTGGCGATTTTTTTCGTTTTGGCGATTTGTTTAAATTTTTACCGATTTTTTTTTTGGTATGGCAATTTTATAATTTTCAGATTTTTTAGTTTTACCGTTTTTGAAAGTTTCAAGAGTTTAACTCTTACGGTTTCCAAGATATATCAAGTTGTCAAATTTGCATTAACTGATGGACCACCCTTTAATTTAAATTTTTTTAAATTTTAGTATTAATTGTTAATTTTACATATTTCAAGTGTCAATATACGTATGCACATACTATTATATGTATATTACATGGGATTTTAAAATTTTTCGTTGCTCGTTTTGGAACATCCTTTAATTTTTGATTCTCATATATTTGTTGTTGTAGCGGCAAGGTTCTACATACTCTGTCCAAATTTCAGGTCTGCAGCTCTTATGGTTCCTGAGGAAATACCGTGTGACGGACAGACGGACAGCGTAGCGAAAACAATAGGGTTCCTTTTTTCACCTTTGTTGTACGGAACCCTAAAAATTAAAACTTTATGGGATTTTAATACACACAAAAATTAAGTTATGCAAAAGTTTAAAAAATTTTATATAAATGTATATATATAAACATATACATATGTTTTTCATACTGGATTTCCCGGGAAAATTTCCCATATTTTCCGGCAAAAAATCCCGGGAAATTTGTGCGGGAATTCTCGGATTTTTTTATTATGGTAGTTTGTATGTACACATTCTTTGATGAGTGTCATTATTTTCCTTGTGAATGTGATGGTGAAATAATAAGATGATGGCGCTAGCCCAAAAGCTAAAGAACAAACAGGCACTCTGAGACTTAGAGTTCTTAATTTGCCAAAAATCGGAACGCTACGTTCAAAGTTTTTTGTTGAAATAATTTAAACTATAAAATATTTTGTGTTCTTTTGCACTGGGCGTGAATTGCCGGAAATTCCCAGGAAACCGAAAGGTCGTTCCCGCTTTCCCGGGAAATGAAAAAGTCCGAGAAAAGAAAAACTCTAATACACATACATATACACATATGTATGCTTCATAACATTATGCATTAAAAATATTCGCAAATGCTGTTAATTATTCGTTTAAATTGATTTGTTAGTCATCATACTAAAACATTTTCAATGGGTAAAGACCCACTCCCATTTAAATAATGACTACACCCCTTTTCACCAAACATATACCACAGTTCGTTATCGCTTTCTAATATTTAACAGTTATATTTGACAATAAATAAATATTTATTTTGGTTGAGGCCACAAAATTGCACAATGAGAATTTTAATTTATTGTGCATTTTGAATGAATTTTAATACTTGCGAAATAATGAAATAAAAACACAGACACACACACATACACAGATAAAAATTATGGTGACAACTGGTGATGCCAATGGTATTCATATGAAATGTTGTTTGCATTTTGGGAGGGGATTTAAGGTTTTTGAATTATTGAAATAATTTTTGTGTGAATTACATTTATAGTATAATTTTAAATATTTTAATGTGTAATTTTTCTTTGAAATTTCCAATAAATTTTAATAATTACAGCATTTCACAACACCTACTGGCATCTCTCGCTAGTGAACGAGTAAATATGCAAAATTATATTGACTGTCGTTTAGTATCAATAAATACTAATGCAAACTAACTCTAACACATACATACGTGCAAATATACTAAAATGTATGTATGTATGTGTGTTTAGATTAAAATTTCAACAAAATATTTAACAGCAACTAAAAACACTTTTACCTTTAAATTACTTTTTCGTTGAGGCTGTGCGACAATATAATGCAATAGAGTGCATTTTAATTTAAAATTTTCTGGCAAAATGCTAAATTAAATAAATAAATAAATAAATTTACTTCCATTATTTATTCTCATAATTCTTTTTTATGTTTTTATTATTTTCAGATGTAACCTTGGTTCGTTGTATGCGAATATATGTATTTTCCATGTGTGAGCAGCTTATTCTACTGCAATTCAGTGACACCCTACAGTTGGTAAGGAGTAGTTCATCCAGCGGCCTGTTATCTTTAAATTTAAATAAACTAAAATCTATGTAAGATATCATGGAAATTTATAATTAATTTTAAAGGCCTAATAATGTCATTATATGTGAAATAAAATATCAAATAAATATTAGTCATGGCTTCATTTGTGGGTGGGCATCTAAAATATCTAATCTTTCAAGACTCTGGAGCATAAATCAGAAAGGCTGTGAGGTTCGCTTTTATTTATGGCTTCTTTGCAGAGACCTGCATTATAAGAAAACTGTACAGGAAAAAGTCTAACAGCATCAAGTTGCACGATTAATTAGGTGGTCAGTTAACATCACCTCCTTGTGAGATGACCTGGGGGCAACGTACGGCATTCGATACGACTGGTAATTTAAAAATATTTCAATAGAGTTTATATGGAAATATTTTTAAATTACGAGTCGTATCGAATGCCGTGATTTGCAATCTGATTGTCAAATACTCGTAGCTCAGGTAGAACATCAAATACGGCATCAGCTGTAGGGCACTGTAGTACCGTGCTTTTGAAACCAAGTGTCATTGATATATCTATCATCCAGTTCTGCTCAAAATAAGTTTATAATCATCAACCTGTAGCGCTTGTAATTGGCAATAATGGCCCGGCCAAAGTTGCTCACAAAGACTTATACAAGGATGACGCCAACCCCAAATTTACATCAAACACTGACTATCTCAGTAAGCATTGGATGCTCTCTTGGTCCTCAGGTGGATTGCAATTATCCTAAGCTCTTCAATTTTATTTGCTGATGTACCAGTTTATTTAGAAGTGAGACTCATTCCTTAAGATGGATTTTCGATGAAAATTATTGTCATTTTTCAACTGCCCTCGAGACCATTCAGTGAAGAAATATTTATTTATTATTATTTACTCTCAGTTCCGGAGTCAGTTGAATTTTGTACGATCGCAGGCCCTTGTTAGCAGTACGAAGTGAAATTTGCCAACTCATAGTCGGCTGGGACTGCCTCATACTCCCATAGTTAGAGGCAGTTTTTCGGCAGATTTCGCTCTTCGTTAAAGTACGGATGTTCGTTTATTGTTAAATGAATATGTGGACCCAAATTTATCCACCTCACACACATTTCATATTAAAATATACAAAAAAAAGGTCTATTTAAAATTGTTCAACATTGATTTTGCTTCACTTATATTTCATGTTAATTCAACATGATTTACAGTAATATTCAAAGAAACTTTTTCCTTGTGAAATAACTTTATTTCATGTTGATTTAGTATGCCAGTACTGTTAAATTTAAATGAAATGAAATATGTTGAAATAAAATTATTTCAAGTTGAAACATCGTGAATTTCATACTCAAATAACACGTTGAATCATTTAGTATCAAAGTTCTTTTACATTGAAATAATTTGAATTTAATTCAATGTATTTTTTTTATTATATATTTAAACTTGCACAATTTTGTGAGTATTGGCACAGGCAGAAGAAGAATGAATATTAATTTTATTGTCTTTTAAACATTTTCATAAATTTCATCATACCAGGGTTGTATTTTTTCATAGATCGCACGACTTTGTATGATAGTTTATCACGGCCCCAAGCAACATATTATTTCTTATATATTTAATATAATTTGCAATCAAAATTTTTGCATGGTGATTTTACATTGGTATTTTTTCTATGCACTTTAAATAGTCGTTTCGGTAGAACCACTGCGATGACTGAAAAATGGGCAGCAATTTTTATGAAATTGTTTTGTTTCTTGTACGTGAACACTTTATCTAGGAGCCCATTCGACAGACGAATCTGCAACAAAATGGCCGATGTCAACTGTCAAAGTTGGGATATCTTTATTAGCTGACCATTTAGCAATAGAAATATTTTCGAAATGTTTGATAAAAAGATTCTTAAAATCTGGGGCAGATTTCCCCAGATAATGACACATAATTATACACATCCTTATGTAATAAATTAGCAACAGCAATTGAATATTTGGGAGTCTTGCTGTAGCACCTTTTAGAAGTGGTTGTTGTCCACTTTATAAATAATTTAATTTTACAAAGTAAAGTTTTAATTCCTTTAATGCGATTTATGTCATATTTCTTGGCTTTTTTTGTCGTTTAATTCTCAGCGTGTGCTGATGATTTTATTTGTTGATTTTTTCGTGTTTTAAATTTTTTTTTTGCTGTTTTTGTCCTTTCAGTGTTGCTGTCAGCTCGCGGTCATTTTCATAGTTTGTCATTTTATTTAAGCTGTTCCTTTCATACAGAAATGTAAATATTTAATAAACAAACATACTGCATTGAAGGGTGCATACGAGAATTGTCATTTATCATATATGTATAAGTTTTTTTTGCATTTTTGCCTTCAGCGCATTTCAAAGAATTTTCTTTTTATATTCAGTAATTTTCATGAGATGTTTCAAAAGCCTTTGGCATTTTTAAAGCGTAAAGCAGATAATGCGACATAAAATTTAATGCAATTCTTTAGAAATTTTTTGGCATTAAAAAATATTTGCAAATATTGGAGAGTGATTAAAAAATTATACTCTGAATAAAAATTCATGGATTTTAATGAAATTTAATCAAATGAGCTCCACAGAACTAATTGAAATTAATTAGTGATTTTAAAATTCTGTACACCATTTCCTTAAAATATGTATTTTTTTTTATCGAGATTTTTTAGATACTCTTCTATCGATTTCAAAAAAATAATAAGTTAGAGCCTTTCTGTATTAAGAGAGAGAGAGAGTTACATAACTGACTGCTTTTATACACTGAAAGAATATTTTTCATAAGTTCTATTTTTTCATAAGTTCTATGAATTTCCACATTAATCCAATAAAAAAAATTCATTAAAATTCAACCAACGTCACGCTTCGTTGGATTAATGAAACCAGTTTCGTTTAAATTATTTTAATTAAAACTACGTCAAATGTATTAAACAGTGTCATCAATGCAATGAATGAACTTCATCGAAACAACGAATTAATTTCATTAAAACGACGAAATAATTTCATTAAAACCACGAAATAGTTTCATTAAAACAACTAAATAAACGAAATAGTTTCATTAAAATAACGAAATCATTTTATTAAAACAATGAAATAACTTTATTATAATAACGAAGGAACTTAATTGAAACTGTATGTGTCAACGAGCATACAAAGGGTACAAGAACAATACATTGAATACAAAACTACTTTTGATGCAAGCTTTTGATTGAAAACTGTTGAAATACATTTAATTTATTAGACTTTCATGAGTACAAAGAAATTTTCATTGGGACAAACGAATATATTTCATAGCTGAAATTGTAAATTGCTGTATATTTTATTATTTTTTTTTTTTAGTGTTAAAGAATTTAATCTTTAACTTAATTGCCTTAAGATATGTACTTATCTATATATGTTTAGTTCAAGCAACAACTGTAAATGTTTCTTAAATATAAAGGGGTTTCTTAGTAATTAGAAAATATTGTTGTCATAAATCCAATGAAATATTGTTACAAAACCAGAATACCAACAAATTCCAATGAAATTCTTTCACAATATTTGTGATATTTTCATGGGATTTGTGAAATTATCATTAGATTTGTGAAAAAAATCTAATAAAATTAATTCATTGGATTTATGAAGCAAAATTCTTTCGGTGGACCTGACGTACATGTTATACCACAGCCCAAACAAAATTTAAGCTAAAGCTTTATTTAGATGCCTAGAAAAGGGAAATTTTTCAAAAACATAAATATTAAACGTATAAAAAAATTAAGATTGCAGAGAATAAGAAAACAAAATTAAATGTTTAGTAACCAAATTCGTTCAATTAGTAACGGCCTGGCCCACGATGTCGACAAGCAATTATCTGTCGCTTAGTTATATTAGAAACAAAAACAAAATAAGAAAATTTGTTTTTGTTTTCAATATAACTAAGACACAGATAATTTCTTGTTGACATCGTGGGCCAGTACGTAAATATTTTGTATGAATGCGGTCCCACATATAGTTTGTTATTCAAGTGAGTTTTTTTTTAATTTAAGCGTGCTTGTGATTAAGAAATTATTCCGAATTAAAATTTATTCTAAATGAATTAAATTTTATTTATTGCAATTTCTCTTGTTAGTTTCTTTTTCGACTTACATTATTTCACTTTAAATCAAATAAATTAATTAAAATATTTCTATGAGTCTGCATTTTCTTATTCATTTGTGTTGCTGACATTTTCTGTTTTTGCTTCAATTTGAATAAGTTTTGCTGTTAACAAGACCTCAATACAACAAATCCTGAAAATAACTCTCTAAACATAAGCCTTTCTTCCTTGAAACTCTAACTCTCGCCTTTGGTTTAATAAAAGAAAAAAATCTGCTGTAAACTCAATTTAATATATAAAAGAAAAATGTTTTCAAGTTTAATTTAAGAAAGGAAAACAAATAAAACAGCAAAAAGAAGAAAACTTTTCCTAGTTGAAACAATAAAATCGGCTAAAAAGAAAAGTTTATGTAATTTAAGGAAAATGGGATTTCAAGACGAGACATTCAAAATCTATTAAAATGCATTATTGTACACTTTGCGGTAATTTGAGGGAAGTGAAACTATTTTATTTTTCTTGTTATTGTTAATTTTTTTTTGTTTACCCAACAGAATAATTATACATTTGGCTTTGTTATTTTGGTCTCGGTTTGCTTAATTTTTTTTTTTTATATAATTATTTTTCTTGGTAAATGAAGTTGAAAAAGTATGTTTATAAATTCACTTTTTCGAATTAAATTAATTTGTATAAAGAAATGGCAACTTCCAAAATTCATTTATTTTAAACCTTTTTTAAGGCAAATTTTCTATGGAAACAAGAAAAGAGAACTCGTAAAATAAAGTTATTGTATTAAAGAAAAGCTTAAAACAATTTGGGGTTAAAAAAAGAAAAGAAACCGTCTGTGGCATGGTAACCCAATTAATTATTGTGTCTTTACAGCTGTTTCTGTTTTACTTTTTTTTTAAGATAATCCGCAAATTAAATTTATTTTTTAAAATTGAAACATACTAGAAAAGAAAAATATTAAATTATATTTAACTGTAAGATTGTGCTTGAAATGCTGTTGGCTGTAAGATTTTTCATCTGTCGACTAAAAAGCAACCGAAGGTCTTCTTCCATGATTGAATTCGATTCAATTGCACGAACATTATGGATTTTTCTGTATGAGTTCGTATATGTATGTATATGCTAATGTCGCTGTGTCTTCTTATGTCGATATTTTTAGCAAACTAATCGTCGGCAAAGTAATATAAATAATAAAATGGCAACATAGTTGCAACAAAGTAACACCATAGGCTTTCCAACGATGCTATAAAATTAACAAAAAATAGAATTTCAAAAATATGTATTAAGCTCTTCTCTATATATCCGCAGAGAACGCATTACAGCATCCGATATCGAATGATATTTTTAAAAATTACAATAAAATTTATAAGGAAATATTTAAAAATGAAAAGGAAAACATGGTCAGCAAATATGCATTCCAAACCTGGTAACGCTGTTAATTATTGCGTCCTTACAGTGGTTTGTGATGTATTTTTTTTTTTTTTGGAAGATGAGAATATCAAAATATCCGCAAATGAAATTTATTATTTAAAAATTAAAGCGCACTAGAAAAAAATATTAAATTATATTTTGCTGTACAATTGAAATGCTGTTGCTTGCAGTATTTCCTGCATGGACTACAAAGCAACCCGAAGTCCTTGACAGCCCGAGCTCATTACGGCTTACGATATCGAACGAAATTTCAAAATAACTTTTTCAATATAATTTGTATTATTTATATATATCTTAAAATTTCGACTAAAATCTAAGGTCTCTGCTCAAAACATGGTCAGCAAATATGCATTCCAAATACGAAATAGAAAAATATTATATTTTCTGTCATAAAGATGGTCACAGAAAATACAACAATCAAGCACAAAACACACACACATACACAAACAAACAAGACCAGATACACCACGTTTAAATAAAAATAAAAATGTTTGGTATTTTATGCGTCCATTTCTTTTATTTATTTTTATCTGCTCCTTTTTTAAAGCAAAAAAAAATAATAATAATAAAAAAAATATCAAGTGTCAACAGTCACAACAGCGGTTATAGCCTGGTTTCATTTTCAGCAAATTCTCCATTTAACATCTACTTAGTAATATAATATTAAAAAAGAGATACAAACAAAATTTTTTTTCTTTATAAACTGGACAGCATGCAAAAAAAAATGAAAAAAATATCAGACATTAATAAACCGAGTAATGCTTGTTTTAACGTTTATGAATTTAAGATAATTGATAAGCGAGTATATTTTTGCAAAAATATTTAACCATGACACATAAATGATTTTGTTTAATCTGCTCTACTTAAAACATTATGGCAAATAAAAAGAATAATTAAACAAATTGTTGTTGTCAATTAGAAATTTATATTATGAACTGTATTTATATTTATTTTTCATATAAATAATATATTAAGCAAATATAATTAATACTTAAATAGTAAATTGAGCACAAAATTTTGATATTGAAAGTTTTAGGAACGCATGAGTGGTTTGGTTGACAAAAAGTTTTTAGGCCACACATTCAAAATGTTCTAGGCAACATACTCGTATTTAATTAAGTCCAAAAATAAAGCCCTGTTAAGATTTGCTTTCAGCAAATTGTTATACAATGAATCAAAATAAATCACATATTCCATTTGCAATAAAAGCTGAGTATATAAAGCAAAAATCTACATCAACTGACACGACCGACCGACAGTGGACCGAACACAAGGAACGCTGATGATGAAGGTGTAGTGGCCTTCCAAAACATCTAATTGTTCCGTTCTACTACGCGTTTGTCAGAATATTTACAATTAACTGTATTGTTATTTGTTCATTATAATTACCAGATTTACTTTGGCTCACAAGGCGATACGAGCCTGATCATTGTCAAAACTCTTATCTTGTTCATCTTGTTATGTTTGTGTTGCATATATGCATGTGCAAAAGTCGAAAATTTTTATTTTGCTTCAAGCATCGTCGGTGTAACTCACACAGATAAAATTTCACCAATTGTATAAAAACGCCAGTCTCGAATGTTTACCGTGAATAATGCGCTTAAAAAGAAGGGTGAGGATGCCGCTGTGGTTGAATGGTAGCGCTACTAGCCTCTCACTCCAGAGGTCGTAGGTTGGATTCCCACCATAGACTCTGGGTCTTTTCCGCAGACAAGCTAAGGTAATAGCTTTGCAGGTTGTGTTTGTTCTTTAAAAAAAGAAATAAACTTTTCCTTTAAATCTTTTACTATATCAAGTTATAACGTCATTGGACAATTTACATATGTATGTATACGATACAAAACATTGTCAATTTAATTTCTGAGTTTATTCTCAGCAATTCCTTTCATTTGACACTCATATTGCTCCAAATTAAACAGGTCTACAGAATTTCAGGTCAAGCTTTAAAAAAAATGGTATTCTCAAAGGTGTTTTTCATGATATTTGCTTAAGGTACTTTTTTGAAGGTACCTTTTTATAAAATATAAAAAATTGTTGTTTTCTAAAAATTACTTTTCCAAAAGGCAGTTTCTCAAAAGCAAAAGCTATTTAGTAAAAGCTATTATCTTAGAAGATAATTTTACCAAAGTACTACTAAGAAGTATTTCTTAAAAAAGTACTTTCTTAAAAATAATTTTTTTTCTCCACTCCACAAGAAGGCTGTTTTAAAAATACCTTATTAAAAGGTCATTGTAAAATTCCCCCTTTTGAGGCACTCTTTTAAATTGCACATTCTTAAAGGTACTTGGGTAAAAATAAATTTTTCAAAAAATACATTTAAAAAAACTATTATATACTAAAACAAATTTTTTTTAATACTTTAAATACTTACAAACTTATTTATTAAAATTAAAAAGGCTTTCTAAACAAATTTTTGCATAAAAATTTATTTTAAAAAGCCTTTATAAGGACTTTTTAAGTTTTATAAATAAGGCTGTAAAATACTACTTATTAAAGGAAACTTTTTGAGCTTTCTTTTAAGGACACATACTTATAGGCATTTGCTTAAAAGTTACCTCATTTTTTTAAAGGGATTTTTTCAAAAGGTACTTTTTTTAAATGTATTTTTTTATCTGTACACATTTTTAACAATTAATTCCTTGTCAAGTGCTTTTTTAAAAGCTACAATTTCCAAAGTTACTTTTTTAAAAGTACTTTTATTGAAAAGTTCTGTTTTTCATAGAAATTTATTTATTTTTTAATGATACTATTATTAAAGGAAATATTTTTAAGGTATTTTTTCTTAACTAATTTTTTTAGATGTTATTTTCTAAAGAGGTATGTATGATTCAAGAATTAAGCTTTTAAAGAGAGTTTTTTAAGTGGCACTTTAAAAATATATACATAGGTTAAAAAAATTTCCTTCGTAGGTATTTGTTAAGATAATTTTTAATATATCGTAAAGCAAGAAGATTGAAGATTGATGGACTCAGTTATTTAATTATAGTAAATCCTGAAAAAATGCTTTCATGACTGGTAAGCTTATAAGCTTTCCTTTTTTTCTTTGAGTTTATGGCAAGAGTGTCAATGAAAATAAATATTGAGCCAAGCTATTCTAAATATGTATGAACTTCTCTTTTATTTTCTACGAAATTAAACTTTTCGAAGTCATAGTGCACCATTCATTGTTTAAAATTTACCCTTAATTATAATTAATAGTATAAAAAGCTGCTGACCTACCTAACTTAACTATTTTCGACTTGCTTTGGCGATAATGATGACATAACAACATAGTCGTGTGCCGTTAAGTGTGCAGATAAAATATAAGAAAATTGCTCAAAGAAACTAAGAATTAAAACAAAATGATGTTGAAATTTTGCATAATGACACTTCAAGGTGCCTGTAATTATTATAATGACATTACAAAAACACGCACACACACACAGATATATATACATACATTCGCTGTATAAGTAAACATTTAGATAATGGTTGGCGCTAGTAGTGCTGGTATTATGCACTTCTTTGTTGTTGTTGTTGTTTTTTTTACATACTTCCTTTTTTTGAGTTGTTAGGTAGATATGGTAGCGTGACTTCTTTAAGCTCTTGTTGCTGGAAACCTTCCTGTTAAAAAATGTTAGGTTATTTTTAAGAAAGTATGTATTTTTAATAATGGAACTTAATTAAAAATATGCAAATGATTAGCAGAAAGGCTTATAAAAATTAATAATAAATCTGCATATGTCAAAAAATTTATTTTTTTTAATAGGGCCAAAAAATATTTTGAAGCTTATTTAAAATAATTCTTTCTGCAAAAAAAAACAATTTCAATCCAAAGATCTGATAGAAGAAGAAGAAGTACGTGAAATATAAAATTAAGTTTTAAGTGAGACATTTTTAGATTTTTATTTGAACTTTAGTAAATTTTAATCAGAAATAATTTTTAGTCAGGCTTAATTTCAATTCTTACTGAACGAAATATTTTTATCAATTAATGTGAGTTTCTAAAGAAGAGAAAAAAATGTAACTTAGACTTTAAGCTGGGAGAAATACCGATACTTTTCTGTGCAGCCACGCACTTCATCAGCACTTTCAACTTTCAAATTGTGTAATTACAAGAACTAAAGGTATTTATTAGGTTTTGCAGCAATCAAATAAGTAGAATATTATAAAATTATATTTAAAAATTGTGAGTGTGTCCCACTTCTTTTACAATGGACCCAATGGAAATCTATACCGGCTCAGACAACAAAAATATTTTTACATTCAGTTTAAAATATACTGAGATACGAAGATACATCTAAAAACTAGAGACGAATTGTAAACCTCCTCCTTTTTTTGAAGTCGGTTAAAAAGGAGAAGTTGTGTTATTGTTTTAGAAAAAAATATTTATAGGGTGTCTTAATTTTAAATAGGATTATTTCAAAAAACAATAAATGGTGTGGAGGAGGGGTGACGCCGTTTGAATTATTGATTGTACGGATTTGTTAGTCACGACGTTGCAGTGATCAAGTGAGCATCGCGCATTCGCTGTGGAGAAATTTTTTAAGAGTAATGATTCTTACGTACATACTTGCTCCTCGACAATTTTGTTCAAAATTTGATATACGACGAATACGTGTTGCACCGTGTGTAAATTTAATTTATTCGTGGGTGCAGAGATTCCTCGCAACTGCTTTGGCAGTGAATGTCCCACGGCCAGGGCCCAGTTGATCTTCAGCAACTCCCGATAACATTGAACTGGTTAAAAACAGTTTACGTGAAAATCCGAGACTTTTAATACTAAACAGAGCAGCCTCACGGGGACTTCCAAACGTGATTATTAATTTAAAAAAAATAACTAAAGTTTCATCCTTTTAAAATTCAAATTGTTGAAGAAATAAAAGGAAGTGACTTTTATTTATGCAACAAGATTTTTTGAAACGATGTTGGAACGTTTTCGCACTGTAAATCCCATATTTTGGAAATACGAGGCTCATTCTCACTTAAAAGGCCACTTCAACAAGCAAAACTGCCGTTACTGGTCTCCGATTCGACCTTGATTCGAAATTTTCATTTTATTATGAACTTTCAGGTGAAAAGAAAACATTTTCAGCATTAGCTCATCTCTATCATGAATAATGTTTATTATTTTTGTTGTTGTTTTCCTTTTTTGTCCATTTTAGCTCAAGTTGATTTTATAGTTTTTATCGCTGTGGTCGTCTATAACTCTTACCCTAAAAAAAAATTAAGCAAAATAAAAGCCAAGAGCATCATTAATGATATTTAAATAACGTGTTGTAGATGATTTGCGAAATTGCAGTTTTTGTGTTTTTGTTTTTTTTTTGTATTTTTAAATTAAATGCAAATTTTGCGCTTTTCTTTGTGTCCATATTTAATTCACAAAGAAAGTTTATAATTTTTTTTAACGATTTCCTGTCAGCAGCAGGGTGAAGGCAGTACGAATGTCACATTTGACATTTACAATATAATTATCGTGTAATTATTTTAATACTAAGGCACTAAGTATTTACTTTTAAGAAATTGTTTACTTATGAAAGCCAAACGAAGTGAGTTTTTTTAGGTTAAGCAATTAAAAAGTGAAGTGCTGTTATATGATTAAAATAAATTGAGACTGCATTTTTCGGCCTGCAAGAGAAGACCAAGGGAATAAATCTTTACAGTTGGCCTGTAGGACATACATATGTATATACATATAAGAAGCTTTCATAGACTTGAATTAAATTTACTACTTCTGCAAAAGTATCAGCTTCTATTTAATGACAATATTTCAACAAATGTTTAAGAAATATTTTCTTAAGGATCATATGCTAGATAAATTAAAAAAAAACAATATATTATAAACATCCAAATTGTGTTCTCTCTCAAAAAAGATGAAGATCCATATTTAAAAAAATTAAATTATACCTTTATAAAAAGCATTTAAAATATAATAATTTTACATCATATATACGTTTAAGAAACGAAATTTTTCTTAACATCGCTTTCAATTCGGTAATAAGAAATCAAAAAAGAGAAATTCTAACAATGACAGCCCAATGAAAAAATCATTAGAAATTATCCAAATTTGCACTACTTCCGCGAATTCGAATTGAAGTTCTCTTTAACAGTTTTTGTATTAATCCAATTTACAGTCTGTTGCTGAAATTTAATGGAAACATTATGATTTCACACAGTTAATTACATTGAAAAAGGCGTTATTACAACAAAAGGTGTTATACTGCATAAACAATGAACAAGACAAAGACTTTAACTTTTAACAAGTTTTCCAATAAGTGGCGATCAACTAGGGATAAATTGTGTCTAACTACAGCTGATGGCACCAATAAGTTTCCATGAAGCTTACAACCAAGGTTAAGAACGAAGGGAGTGTCGGGCTCCATTAAATTTTACTTTGTGCTTATAAAAAAGAAGGAAATTGATTAAAATTTGGTAAATATGAAAAAAACAAACCAAATTAATAATAAAAAAATAACCCAGGAGATTGCGAACATCTTTCAAATCCTCTCACACCTGTGGGAAGGTAAAGGTCTCACGGACAGGGTGACCGAACACATTCTTTTTAAAAAGGGGACAAAATTAAAAAAACGAGGCAACTACACTAAATTTTTTTATTTATAATCTAATATTATGTAATTCACTTTAAAAAAAGAGGGGACAAAGAGTGGCAAGGCACGGTCACGCTGCTCACAGCTGAAAATGTACTTTATGTCTAGATGGCATTTTAGAAACTTCTTGAGGGCCCCCTGCTCGTCAAGGTGTTAAACGGAAGATAAAAATTAAGAACAAGATAAAATTTATTAATTTATCTTACAAACTGGGTAGCAGGAGAATAAAGAAAGCTCAGATATTTAGGAAAACTTAGTTACTTCACTGCCTAATATCACAACATGATACACACATGTACAAGGGGATCTAAGTAAGCTACGCTTAAGATAGCTAAAAACTCAACGTAATATTACCTTAATTCTAAATAAAATGAAATAACTCACTAATTTTTGTCTGGATGAAATAATGCCATATGAATACTTGTAGTTTTTTCTAGACTTTTATATAATATACTGCTTTTGAACGAAATTAAATGACATCAAAAGAGAAACAAAATTATTAAAAACATTTATGGAATAAATCCTAAAAGTGTTATAGTTCTAACTATTTGAAAATGCAAAGACTCTTGCGAATTATGCTATTCATACATCTTAGCGCTCAATGTCTCAAATTTAGTGCTTGTGTTTTTTATGAAAATAATTATTTATGATAATAATTAATAACACTGTACAACAAATAACACTGTGTGAAAAATTTTAATGAAATACGTGTTACTATTTTTCTGGTCAAGTATAACAAAATTTGTATTTGAAATTTTCCAAACACCTCCAAAATCTTGAGTTACGGGCAAAAACAATGGTTTTCGCGCCCTTAGGAACATATCAACCTCTAACTAAGTTAAATATCAACAAGTTTTGAATTTATAAACGGAGTTAGAAAGAAGAGACTTAGACCTTTATATACATGTGAAAAAGTGTGGTTCTCAAGAAAAAAAAAGTTTGGGACCACTGTTGTATAAATTTTGTCCTCTTTGTTGATAAATGTCTATTAAATTGTGCTTTCATCATAATCGAAGTCCAAATACGCAGACATCGTATAAATAGAACGTGAAATACATCATCTTAACAAAAAGTCTTCTAATAAAATGTTTAATAACTCAGTAAATTTCGAGGGAATTTTTTAAAACAAACCTGCGAATTACTTTTAATCATCTATGTTTTATAAATAAATTTATAAACAGTATGGTTCCAGTACAAAAATAATGCCTAAGAATGAGTCCAAAGTAGAAAATTGTCGAAAAAAAAAACAGAAAAAAATTGTATTTGGTGAAAAAATACAAACATATGTATATCTGAAATGCACTGAAACAAAATATATATGGATCAAAAGGTCTAAGTCCGTTTATAAATTCAAAACCGGTTGATATTTAACTTAGTCAGAGGTTGATATGTTCCTATGGGTACGAAACCCGGTTTTTTACCCGTAACTCAAGATTTTGGAGCTGTTAGGAAAATTTCAAATACTCAACAATATCTAACAGAAAAATAGTAACACTTCGCAGGTATTATTTTTTGTCATACTGTGTAATTTATAACAAATTATAGCAGATTTTACAAGGCATCACTTAAGAAAGATAGTACAATTATTGGAAAACCCTTTCTTTAGTATCTCATTTATTTTCAGGCTTTTGTTCTTTATCACAAAAAAGTGGGCAATAACAAAAATGAAAAACTGCAAACTATTATTTATGTATATAAAGCCTTTAAGCAAAAAAATTATAATAACAATACAATGCAACCTATATACGTACATATGTATGTATGTGTGTATGTATGTACGTGTGAAAGTCTATATGAGAATACAGCAAAGCCTATAAATATAGTCTGCCGCAGTATCAGCTCTAACTTAGTCGGAGTGTGCAGTCAAATCAACCATAATTTACAACACAAACAGCAGCAACATTGTTGCAACACACCCACCCATTAATAGCGAGAATAATTGCTGATTATTTTTCATTGTACTGCCATAATTAACAAACCTGACAGCTGTTAATTCATTTATTTTCATTCGAAAAAAAAAATAACTATTCCCAAATAAATATATTTATATTTATTTATAGTACATAAACGAACTGTTAAGCGTTTGTAAATGTAATTTGAATTATTTTTTTTTTTTTTTTAATTTCACTGTAGTCAAATGAACAATCAAGCAAGTGGGTTTCGTAGGAGTTTATTCAGAGTTGCTCTTTTGTGTGGAAGTTCTGCTGTATTTATTTTTTTATACATTTTTTTATATTGCAGTAATTGGTGATTCATGGTATTTATATTTTTATTTTTATATTATTATATTTTATGTTTAATTATTTACGCTGGGAATTGTTAACATTTATTAAAGTGTAACAGTTAATGTTGATGGCATGCTAATTATTGCAATCATTTACTGTAAAACTTTTTAGCCTGAACACTACAAATGTAATTATGTAGTACATACGTAAATGTGTGTATTAGTGCGCTTTTATGCATATCGTTACCTTAATAGAGAAAGACACTAACTCATTATTTTTTTGAAATTAAGTTTTTTGTATATTTCGATATATCGAAAAATTCAAAAATCTCGATTTTAAGGAAAATAATGAGTTAAGGCATTTCTGTGTTAAGGTAACGATATATATTCCTTTACTATTAAAATGTTATATAAAAAGCATTACTAGTGTGAAGTCGTTGGGATTGGGAGGTATAAAAGTTTAATAAATCAAAAGGTTAAATTGTGACAATTGCCTTTAGAAGTGAAGGCTATACAGTAGGTGGCCAAATAATTAGAGACAATGACAATTCAATTTTCAAACAAAAGTTTGATTGATTTAATAAAATTTTGAAACAATTGATTCTTTGCTTTTTTATTAAAGTTTTTGTTTTATTAATGTCCTTTTAATTAAACTTTTACAGCCTTATTTATAAAAATTATTATAACTACAGTGCGCTCACGATAATATGAACTAATTAAAACCAAGCCAGTTCACTTTTGCAATATGGTTCATATTTGCGAATGTCATCTAATTTCCATTTAGAAAAATGTTTCCAATAAAACAAAAGTTTATTATATTAAATTTTTTAATATTGTTTATTGTACAAATTTAAAAATAATTTGTGTTTGAAAATACAAGGTTATTTCCAGATTTTATGACTGTTTTGATAAATATCCGTTAAAAAATTCAAAACTAAGTTCATATTTTAAAACTTTCGTTCGCATGAAATTCATGGAAGAAAAAAAGTGTTCATATTTTGGAATGTGCATATAAAAGGGTGTTCATATTTTCGCGAGTGCACTGTATTAAGAAAAATTTTTTATGAAAATATACTTTAAAATTCCTTTATAAAGCCTTAATAATTATCATAAATTAGCCTGCTAGCCAATAAGATTTTTCAACAAAAGTCTAATTGATCTAATTAAATTTTTAATCAAAAGTTTAATTGATTCAATAGAATTTTTAATTCATGTTTTTTTTAATTTTTGTTTTATTAACAATGTTGTAATTAACTTTTAGTCAATTTAATTTTATAGCAAAATTTTTTTAACTCGTGTAAATTTTTAAACAAAAGTTCAATTGAATCAATGGAATTTTTAATTGATTATTTACTTTTTTTATTAAGGTGGTTTTAATAAAACTTTAGTCAATTAAAATTTTAACAAGATTTAAACAACAGTTTACTTCATTTAATTAAATTTTTAATTGATTATTTGTTTTTTTATAAAGTTGTTGTTTTATTAGAGTTGTTTTAGTTAAACTTTTAGTCAAATAAGTTTTCAAGCAAAAGTTTATTAATAATTATATATTTAATTTTAATGAAATTTATTTGACATATTGTCAGAAGTGTAAATACTACAATAATTGAAATTTATTTGCTGGTGGTTTAGCATGTCTATATACGTATTTCATTGGCGCTTGAACCAAATCATCAGTAGACTTCAACCACAAATTTTGAACAGTCACAAAACTCTTACTTTATGCACAGACTTTCAAAAACTATATGAGAATTCATAAAATAATAATATTTTTGAAAATCACAAAGACAAAATAAGCTTAGTAGGCTTTGAAACTGATACAAAACCCAGCAAATAATTTATATCCAGGTGAACTCATTTAATTTTTCTACTTCCTTATACAATTAGAAATCCATCGGATAACAATAAAAGTATTTGCAAGGCTAAATGAAAAATAAAACATTAATTGAACTTTAATGAAATTTATTTGACATATTGTCATATTGTTTTACACTTTGTGATTTTCAAAAATATTATTATTTTATGAATTGTTATATAGTTTTTGAAAGTCTGTGCATAAAGTAAGAGGTTTGTGACTGTTCAAAATTTGTGGTTGAAGTCTACTGATGATTTGGTTCAAGTGCCAATGAAATACGTATATAGACATGCTAAACCACCAGCAAATAAATTTCAATTATATATTTAGTTTATTATTTATTTTTTATGTTAAAATTACTAAAGTTGTTTTAAATAAAATTTTAGTTGATTAAATTTTTTAACAAAATTTTAATTACAGGAAAGAAATTTGTTAAATAAAAGTTTAATTTATGCAATGAACGTTTTAATTGATTCCTTGTTCTTTTTTCATTAAAGTAATTCACTGGAAAAAAACTTTTTATGCTCAGTTTCTACAAGTCAGGCAGACAACTCGTCTAGAAAATGTTTATGAAAATCACTCAAAACAGTGAGTGCTTTCCATATAAATTTTTTGAGCAGTTTCCACAATACAAGCAAGCGACTTGTCCAGAAAATATAATATGAAGAGCACTAAAATTTTTGAGCGATTCCTATTACTCTATGTTTTTTTAATTATAAAAAAATTTCTGTTTTATTGCATCACGAATTTAAGGCCCTAAATCTGTTCGACGATTGTATCGTCTTGTCTATGGACGAAAACAAGCCGCAATTGTGATTCTTTAAAACAATTATTATTTATTGTCTATGATAGAAGGTTCATGTATTTGCTTTTTGATTTTGTTCCAAACATTATTTCCAACATAAATTTTTAATACATTTTTCAAACTATTGTATAATACTTTAATTTAATTTTTATGTATTAAAAACATGGCAATAATATTTTTATTTTTCATTATCAAGAACAACAACCATTTTGGAAGAAAATAATTTACCGAATTCAAATAGAAGAACTCAAAAGTATTTTCACACAAAAGCGTCCTAAATCTTCTTGCTGAATTAGGGTTATTTTTATATCTTTAAACTTGTTTTGAGTCATTTAAACTTGAGGAACAATCTCATTTGGAGTTATTGCAGTGAAACTTATTTGGTTGGGCCAAAGTTGCACAAAAGCATAAAAAAATCTAAAAAAAATTGTTTTTGTTTTGACACACTAGTACTCAAGTATTGTTTAGCTGCAATGAAATTAATCTAGAGAGCCAAACCATCAATAAATAGAAGAATGAAAAAAATGAAAAAACGTTAAATTAATAGTGATACTTATAAATGTGTTTACCAAAGGTAAATCATTGTATACACAACAATCGTTTCTCATATTCCGTTTCATAGAAAATTTAAGTTAAATAGCTGATGTTAATAAGAATCTCTACCCAAGTAGATAGACTAGGGTGCTGATGAAGTGCGTGGCTGCCCAGAAAAGTATCGGTATTTCCCCCAGCTTAAAGTCTAAGTTTAATTTTTCTTCTCTTCTTTAGAAACTCACATTAATTAATAAAAATATTTCATTCAATAAGAATTGAAATTACTTAACTTAAGTCTGACTAAAAATTTATTCTGAATAAAATTTTTCAAGTTCAGTTACTTAAATAAATTTACTAAATCTAATAAATTGGCCAGAGACTGTTTGTTCTTAAAACCAAAATAAAACAAACAATTTACTAACTGTAAGCATCAAAGTCCTTAACATGTTGTTAAAAACAGCTTAACTATATAAAACAAACTTTAATTTCAATACCAGACATGAAGCAGCACCTTATAAAAAAGTCTGGTGTGGCTGAAGGCATTAACTCTAACTAGAGTTATAATAAACTGCAAATAATTAATTGAGTTTTACAAAGACACTAATTGAATCTTGGCACTGAAAATAATATATATTCCCATACAAATATTTGAATATAAACAATTATTATGGACACTCGGTGGGTAAGAGGATATGGGGTGTGGTATCAATAAATTTTGCCAGTAAATTCTAAGAAAACTATAACAATAATATTAAACTGCAATAAATACTTACAGTACAGGCAGTCTTAACTTCTTGCTGCGTTCTTTGAAGTTGCTTGCATAGTACGAGTAAACAAAAGTTAATGAATGAACATACACACACTGCAGTACATACATACAAGTAAATGTTTTGGTATTTGTCCATACATTCATCTAAAGCCAATAAATTTTATCTACTATATATGTATGCACATTTCTTGGGTAAACTTCTACCCTGGGAGATACTTACCAAAAAACCACAAATTGTAATGGCTTAAGCTTAATATGTATGTACGAGTATATACATCATCTTTGTGGTCATAATTACTACTATGCGCCATTATGCTTGTCTTCAGGCAGATGATGATATCTTAGGATTAAATAATTTCATTTTAATTGTTTAAGTTCTTGGTACTCGTGTAATGAGAAGTCTTAGTTTTAGGGTTTGATGTTAATTTCAATAATTAACATTTTGGTTTTAAAACAAATTATTAGGGAATTATATCATATTAAAATTGTGTTATATTACTAGTATGAATATAATAACAGGAAAGCAGCTTAAATCAAGTGGATAGATCAATACTCACAGAAAGGGAAATTAAGTTTTCTTTAAAAATATAATGTACAATATAAAACAATTACTGATAACTAACGCATAATTTTAGACTTGGTAACTTAAATTTTAGCAGCCTTACTTATTAACATTATGAAGGCTTTACAAAGGCTTTTTAAGAAAATTTTTTTTAAAGTTTGCTTAAGAAAGCTTTTATATATATTTATGCACTCTTTAAGGTACAATCACACCCATGAGTATAAAAATACTCTGACTATTAGTCAGCTACACATGCGTATATACACGGCTATTTTATTTACACACACACACACATTAGGAATGTTTTCAAATAGCTACACACACCCCAACACATTTTCTATTCCATTTATATGCATGTTGGTGAATGACTACAACTACAAGTATAAGAGAGAGAGCGAAGGCATTTGATACGTATGTGCCCTTTAAATTTTTAGTTTTAGCGTATTTTAGTTTTTTGCATAAACGACGTAGAAATACTTTTGTATATTGGAATGGGCTTTAATTATACTTGCTTGAAAGAAAGTATATGAGCGCACAAATTGTTTGCACTGCAAATAGGATTATACGAAGTTGCTAAAATTAAGACTACTTTTTTTAGCAGAGAATGACAATTCTCTGTCAACATTTGTCTTCTCTGCACTATGCCTTTCCTAAAGAAGTTAATACACAAATACTTATATTGGCAAGCACATTAATTGCCTGAGTGTTACTTCTCTCAAGAAAAAAATTGTTTTATAAAAATGGAATGTAATATTCGGGTGGAATATCATCTTCCTTACAAATGCTTTAAGAAAACAGGAAAAAATATTAACAATTCTATCACAACTTATTTCGCTCTTCCTTACATGATACCATGAGCTTCTTTGCTTCTTTCATGTATGGATATGAAGTAAAACTCCTTTTGTCTGATATGAATAGCAAAACGATTGCATGGTATGTAGTAACTTTTCCTCGTACCTCACATTATTGAGTGAGTATTAAAGTATTGAACTGATTACATCTATAGAAAAGAATATTATATTTGTAACTCTTTTTATCTTAAAAGCTTAAAGCACTAACAACTGAGGGAAGCAATGTATTGCTTAGTGGATATAAAAAAAGCTTCAAAAAATGCTTCTGAAAAGCACTAAGCACGTAAGGCGGACTCTCACAAAAATTATATTGTTACGTAAAAATATTCCTACAGGGTTAGTGCAAAGAACTATCTAGAAGTATTTAACTAAAGCGCTAAACGTACACACATATTCACGTGCAAGCACTATAGCAACAACAATTGTGTAAAAAGCTACAGACATACACGTATGCAAATAAAAGTGCGAGCACTTATGGTAACCACCCTGTACTAAAAATAGCACACTGCACTACCAACATACAAGTCGTAACTTTGTAAATTCAAAAACTAACTGCCAATCGAATCACCTACAAACATCTAGAAACGGCGACATGAATTTTCCGGATTATGCTAACAGCCATATGGTTTGAGCTGAAATAAGTTTCTTCCAGTTGGTCTTTACTAAGTACATACATGATGCATGTTGCTACGCCATCTTTTTGCGAATATTCTAGATCCGGTTTGGTAGTATAAAAAGAGCTGCCGTATGTGAACAAGTCAGTCAGTACAAATTGGAATTTAGTAGAGTGAACATCGTTGGAAGTAAAAGACATCGTGCCGTGAATAATAACGTTAAGAAGTAAATAAGAAAAGACAAGTTGTAATTGGTTTAGTCAAGAATAAAAGGAAGTTCAGTTGCAAATAAGAAAATCGTGTTGTTATTTATTTTTATTTTTGAGCAATCAAAAGAACTCACACGTTTAATAAAATTTAAACGTAACAATATATTATTACTTCTGTGAAGTAAACAAATTTTATGATTTTTTGGAACCTAAATGTATTGCTTCTGGCTGGCTCATCTCGAACAAAAAAAAATGCCTTCTTCATGCGCAACAGCCAAGAGATTCCGTAAGATTGTCTCCCTTACAAAAACGATTCTAGTAGGCAGTAATTTTTGCAGGTCGATCTTTCATGAAAGTTACTGCAACTCCAAGAAATTTGAATCTACCATGTTTGCTCGCAGCAGTTTTTATAGAAAATGTATGGCACACAAGGTCTCACAAGGTGCTTTACACTTTTTTCTCAGTATTCCGAGAATATTCTTGTCAGCATTTTTATAACAAAAAAGCTCATTTGAAAGCTCCATGAAAACAAATTCTTCGCAGTCGTTTGTTTAAACAAACTCTTGGTTTGTTTTCTGTGCAAAACTCAAAACCATGCTTCAATCATACTTTTAAGCTATGAAAGAGTGCCCTATTCATAAAATTTCTGCTTTAATTTTTTTCTGTCAGACATACTCCTGTAAAATTACTTCGCCAACAGATATAATATAAACCTTTATTACCAATTATGTTTCTTTTAACATATTTTCTTGAATATGGTAGAGAAGACAAAAAATTGTTACTTAGAAAAATACATCAATCAAGTTTTCTAAAAATTTTATATAAATTATGTACAATAATTAAGAAAAGTTAAGTGCCGTTGATAATATCTACCATTCTTCTTCTCAAAACGAAATAGAAGTAGCATAACTAACAAGAAGTTTTTAGTTACCCCATTTGAAACTGTTTATCTATTTCACTTCCTTTTTTCTTTCTTAAGAAGTGCATTCTACTACTGACTGTAGTGCTCTTTGTTTAACGAACAAATGCTACAAATTACAAATGATAAATTGCCATTTTATAATTGTACGAACTGCCGCCGAGGCACTAGAGTATGCAATTGCGTAGTAAGTAAGTAAAAATATTTCGATTCCACAGACATTTGCCACTACATACCCTCTGCAGCTCCAGCAGACAACGTAACATTTATTTTCTTTAGCAGCAACATTTTATATGGAGAAAAATAACCCTTTTCTTTGAACTCTACTCTATATATGTATACACTTTTACTTGAATGCATTATTTGCAAATGAACAAACTACTTGCAAATTACAAATTCAACTTAATAGGATTTTTTTATTTATATTTTTTTTTTCTCTTTGCAAGAAAAGCTGTTGTGGCAAATATTTATTCATACGATACGTAAGGCAAGTTGCAAGTTAACTAAAGATTCGTTTTCTTTGCTTTCGCCTGCAATAAATTCTAATGTTTTTTTTATTCTCTTTCAGCTTATTATATGTACGTGCTTTTATTATGTTGCAGTGCATTTTTCTCTCTGCCAACTTTTGTTTGCTGCATATGTTGCTGCATGTTTAGCATTGTTTAGCATTGTGCTGATATTTTTGTAGTCTTTTATAATGATGGCCATGGTGCTGGCGGTATTAACAATGTTATCGTATTATAATTATTTGTTGCCATTACTTCTTCTTCTTCTTTTTCTTGTTGTATTGTTATATTGCGTTGCTATTAAATGGAGTTTTATTGTAAACTAAGTCACAGAAGGATGACAGTATGTTATATGTCATTTTGTTTTGGAATTACATTTAATTTTTTTCTATACTCATTTGCAACTCAATAAGGGTTCACTATGTATACATAGATATGTGTGCGTGTGTACTAGAGATAAGCGATCCATTAATTTTTTTAGTGATTTATACATCTCTGTTTTCGGTTGATCATGGTTCAACAGATTTGGCAGATTTACTTCCACAGTTATAGTGAACACTAGTGTCAAAATGTTTTAGTGGAAATTTGTGAGCACTTCAGAAATCATTGTTGCTGAACTCGGCGTCTGTCCTGTTTTTTCCTCACAAAATTCTACTTCTACTTCAAAAAAATTAAAGGATCTATGAAATGTTCAACCTATTGGTTTGTTGCCTGTGAAGGAACTAGATTTCAATTTACTATTACTTTTATAAATTTAATCCAGGCAGTGAATAGCGATCTTTCAGTAATGGCGTCTAAGCAGTAGATAGGGAAATATTTTTTTTTTTATGCAAGTTATTTTTATTTATTGTATCTTCATATATGAACTAACAATAAGTATTCAAATCTTAAATCTAACATATAATTAATAGGCCCGACCAATGCCAGACATAACTAAGTGATAGTTGTAAATAATACATAAGTAGTGATAATTAAAAAAAAAGTATTTTCAAGCAACTTCATTCGGAGTGTTTAGTATTAGAGCCCTTGTATCTCTCTTTTTTAAGCGGATGTGTCCAGTAAAGTTCAAAATATTACGAGCAAGCGGATTAGGATGTGACTCGAGTTTTGTTAGATATTTGCCTGCGTATTTTGCAATTTCTTCAGTCACTAGTGGCATATTTAAATCATGATGTATATTTGAATTCTTAATGTACCATGGAGCAGATGTTATTAACCTTAAAATTTTGTTTTGTCTTCGTTGAATTCTCTCTACATTGGAAGCAGAAGCAGTGCCCCATAACTGGATACCGTAACACCATATTGGCTTTAAAACCGACTTGTATATTAAAAGTTTGCAGTCTAGGCTGAGTGTTGAATTTCTTCCAATCAGCCAATGTACCTGAGTTAGTTTTAGTTTCATTTGAGTTAACTTATAGTCAATGTGATGTTTCCATGTAAGCCGTCGATCGAGGTGTATACCAAGATATTTCACATGTGAATGTTGAGGAACAACTTGATTATTAATCCGAATGGGGGAACAAGTATCTCTTCGTAAGGTAAATGTTATATGGACACACTTTTGTTCATTTACCTTAATTCTCCATAAGTTTAACCATAGTTCCATCTCGCTAATGTGTTCCTGGAGTTTTCGAAATGCCTCATCAGGGTTTTCGTGCATACTGCTCACAGGCATATCACAAGTATAAATCAAATAAAAAGGGAAATATGTACAAATATTAGAGATGCTTACATTAGAGAAGTCTAGCAAATTTCTACTTAGTGCATCGAATTGAAGTTGCAGCATTGAAAATTGTTCAAAATTGTTCACTTAGATGCTGTTATTTGACCGAAAATTACTATTGTCTATCAATCAATAAGAATTTTTATATGAAAATTCCTTTTATATTAATAAATTCTGTAAAGTGCGATTTTTCCATTCCATTCCAAACATCACTCTTCGATTTTTGGTGATTTTTTTCGGTTTTTAATGTTTATTTCGTTTTGGCGTTTTATTTTCTTTTTGGCGTTTTTTTCGTTTCGGCGTTTTTTCGGTCTTTGGTGATTTTTTTTTTAATAAATATTTTTAGTTTTGGCATTATTTTCTTTATTGGCCATTTTTTCGTTTTAGCGATCATTTTTATTTTTTTATTTATTTTCGGTTTTTGGCGATTTCTTATATTTTTGTGACCTTTTTACTTCTGATGATTTTTTTTTTGCGTTTTACTAATTTATTTTATTTACACATATATTTTTCATTTTTGGGCTTTTTTGTTTTTTGTGATTTTTTCGGTTGCTTGCGATTTTTTTCTTGTTTTTTACAACACATATTTTTAATTTTAACGATTTTTTAGATGTGGCACTTTTTTCATTTTCACTATTTTTTTGGTTTCTCCCAATTTTTTTAGTTTATTTTGCAACATTTTTACTTCTGGTGATTTCTTTTAACTAAACGATTTATTTTATTTTCGGTAATATTGGTTTTTAATTTAGTGCTTTTTTCTTTTTGGCATTTTTTCGGATTTCGGTGATTTTTCCCCCCAATACTAATTTTTAGTTTTAGCGATTTTTTCGGATCTTAGCATTTTTTTTTAGTTTTTGGCGACCTTTTTACTACTGGTGATTTTATGCATGCAACGATTTATTTAATTTTTGGTGATTGTATTTTGCATTTTTTTCTTTTTTTAGATTTTTGGTGGATTTTTTTACAATACATATTTTTTTTAACTTTTGGCGTTTTTTTAGATTTGAATATTTTTTCGGATTTTCCTGATTTTTTAGTTTTCTTGCGATCATTTTATTTTTGGTAATTTTTCCATTAAACGATTCATTTCATTTTTTTTTCTTTTTGACGATTCTTTCGGTTTTTGTCATATTTTTTCGTTTTAGCGATTTTTTAAGTGTTGCCTCTTTTTTCATTCTGGCGGTATTTAGTTTTTTGCAAGCTTTTTGTTTTTGTTTATTTTTTTTTTTTTTTTGCATTTAACGGCTTATTTTATTTTTGGCCATATTTTTGTCGTTTAAGCGCTTTTTTCTTTTTGGCGATTTTTCGGTTTTGTTCGATTTTCTTTTTTTTTCAGATCACGTATTTCCTGGGGATTTTGTGATTTGTTTTTTTTACATACACATATTCTTACTTTTGGTGATCGTTTTTAGTTTTCTTGAATTTTTTCTGTTGTTTTCCGATTTTTTTTAAGTTTTTTTGTGACTTTATTACTTCTGGTAATTTTTGTATTTAATTATTTATTTTATTTTGGATGATTGTATTTTGCATTTCACAGCATTTTTTATTTTGGCGATTTTTTCGTTTTGGCGATTTTTTATTTTGAATTTTTTAGTTTTAACGATTTTAAAAATTTCAAAAATTTGCCTCTTACGGTGTCCAAGATACAGCAACTTGTTAACTTTTACATAGTCAAAATAACATTTACTGATAGTTCGCTCTTTCAGTTTAGTTTTTTTTAATTTCTACTTTGAAAATTTCAAATCTCTATATAGAATTGTCTGTATATATTACATTAGGATTTCAATATTTTTCATTGCTTGTCTTAGAACACCCTTAAAGTTTTAACTGTCATATATTTGCTGTGATAGTGGCAAAAGTTTTACATATTATGTGAAAATTTCAGGTCCATAGCTCTTACAGTTGGCGAGAAAACAGCCTGTGACAAACGGATGGAGAGACAGACGGACATCGCAGGGAAAGCAGTAGGATTCCATTTCACTTTTGGTTTAAGGAACCTTAAAAACCAGCCCATTCCCTAGCTATCTGTTCTGAAGGTTGTATAATAGTTACGAGGAGTGTAAAATACAATTAGTGAAAATACCACAAAATGTTCTTCTATTATCCCTGCCAACGCTAAAATAAAAACAAAATTTTATCTATATTCCCCCTCATGCTAGAAGACTTCCCTTTCAATTTCATAGTCAAACAAGCATAAAACAAACAAACATCAACAGAAGAACCAGCAATAACAAATATGCAGAAATTTTAGAACAAGATTTGAAGGAGTAGAGATAGAGATATAAATAAAAAATAAAAAATAGAAAATTTTAAACAAAAGCAACAGCAGTGAAAGGATGTAGGAGCAATGTTTGTAAAGTTATACACTTTTGCTTCACATTCATCTAAGAATAACATTTGTTTACAATTTTTTGCTGATAACTTTTGGTGGGGCGAGTGGGTTTACATTATTTTCTTTCTTTTCATTGTTGCTAAGGATGTCAAATTGGTGTCGTTGCCGGCACCGCCTCACTGCCAGTCCAACAGCCAGCCTGCTGTTTTATTATTTGTATATTTGCAATTTGCATTGTGTTTCGCTTATTTAATTGCTTGAAGTTTTTGTTGGAGTGTGAGTTGCTGGAAACGCGATATAACGTAAATAATTTAATTACAATTTAATCGCAAAACAACTCAAACAAGCTGCGACAAGAGAATGAGAAAAATTACTGAGTGAGAAGAAATAAAAAAAGATGATGAAATAAAAAGCAAGCAATAGTCATTTGTTGAAGTTTCCTTTTCCTTTTGGACAATTCTTTGTCACTAAGCATCTATTATATCTTTCTGTTGCGAACTTGTTTTTAGGATAATATAATTTAAAAAAAAATTATCCAAATTTAAATAAATGATGGCCTTTGATATAACGTGTTCAATCCTTGACCAGATCTAGTCACAACAACATCGCAGATTTTTCTGATATGCATAATTGTTTAGGCTTCGTCAATATTTTTGTAGCAATGAATTGTTGTTGTAATAATATAATTAACAAAATGTATATAGAGCTTAATATACTTCATCTGTTTAACACCAGAGGCGCTGCAACAATGCTATAAAAATTAAAAATGCCAGAACAGCAGAGTTGTTAAAACGAAAATAATAAAAATATGAACTAAACTTTCTTGCCTTCCCCTTTATCTATCTTTTATCTGAACTTGCAATATTCCTTTCCCACTCTCAGATAATGCAAAGTGATCTATTATTTGAACTCAAGTGAGTGAGCTGAACATTTACTTTCTCTTCTCAGCAATCTATCTAGTCTAGTTCTAAATTTTATGTCCTCTACATTAAATTCTTGAAGCTAATTTGAAATTTTATTATTTATATATTACTTTTGGAAAAAAAATTCTATTACAGCAACTTTAATCTGGCAATTTTTTCTTTCAACATCAATTTAATTAGAATCTTTATTTGAAATTATTAAATATTTCAAGGACATTTTTCAAACTACTCTCGCAAACATTTTCATTCAAGATTAACATGATGAATGTGCCCTAAACATGTGTTTATTATTCAATCTTGATAAGTTTTGTTTTTGTTTAAGTTATGCCATCCTTAATGTTTTTCTTATAAATTTCAAACAGAAACATTACTCTTAAGTTCCTTAATAATATTGTTGATGTAATTTGCTATCACATCTTCTCTATGCCAACATCTTGACGTGTAGGCAGTTAAGGGAAACAAGTGTTTTTGTGTCTTAAATCTATTGTCATCTAAATTGCTTTAGCTTTCATCTTAACTTCAGACTGCAGAGACAAGGACATAAAGCAAAGGAATTATACAGACACACACACAATCCTAATCCCCTCAAATAAACATATTAATAATAAAAAGCCTTATGTGTGTCCTTAATAATCTTATAAAAGTTATAAAAAAGAAAACTTGTTTATTCACACACTTTATTTTATTTCTTATTACTTTTTTATTTCATTTGTTAACCAAAGTAAAAACAAAAGTGATTTTGTTAACACATCTTTTGTAAAATGTTATTAACAGAAAATTAAGTTAGCAGAAAAAAATCCTTTTTGTTTGTTTTATTATTTTTTTTTTTTTCATTACAAATTTCAGGTCATGTTGTACTGTGGTTAAGGAAGTTGTTATATTGAAAAAATATATAATAAATATGGAACTGAGAGTTTCTGCTTTTAATTTTACTAAGAATATGTAGATCAGTATTGAACTTTGATAGTGTTTGAATCAAAGAACAAAGACGCTAAGAAAATGAGAATAGCAATAATAATTGCTAACCATTATTTTATTTGGAGTTGCAATTTATATTAAAGAAGTTTGTTCTGGTTTTAGTAAAAAAATGGGATTTTTCTCATCATCTTAGAAAGTTAATTTTTATTTATTGTTTTTAATTTTAAAACTCTTTTTTTTATAAGTGCTCCAGTTTGCAATTAAATTCAAAGTTCCCACCATATTTTTCTTATCAAACTAAAATACTTTAGGGTGTATTGATTAAAAATACTTTTGATTTAAAAAGCATTTATAAAACAGATTTCCATACAAAATTTGTTTCATAAACGTTTTATAAAACAAAATTATTTTTTATGAACTGTTTTATTTACTCAGCACTGATATTAAGATATTTTAAACACAAAATGTTAAATTAACTCACTGCTACAATATCATGATGTTAACTTTACTGTTATTTAAGTATAACATAACTGTCTATCTTACCTGTTACATTGCCTTTTAAACTTAACATACAGCTTCCAGCGGAATGTTAGCAGCATCCAAAAATTTACAGTACATTCAACAGTCTCTCAATTAACATTCTATCATGTTATTATTTCATGTTACAATTAATTCTCTTGTTTTTTTTTTAAGTACGCTGATAATGCAGTATCCTATTAAAAGTATTACAGTTGTTGTTGTTTATTTTTGGTATCTGCATTATCTTATGTATTTATATGGTTGTATATTTTTTTTTATAAGCAGAAGCTACACTAAGGGGAAAAACGTGCTAAAATAAAGATTTTACGCTCGAAATCAAATAATTTTAATCTTAATATTATGTTAAATTGCAAAAATTCTTAATTTAAGAATTAAATCTTAATTTTTTTTAGGATCGCATTTAATGTTGTAGTTTTGAATAAAATCTCATTTTAAGATCGAATTCAATTAAGATCAAATTCTTAAGATATTATGAAGATAATCTTAAAATTAAGATTGCGTTCTTGATTTTAAAGATGTGTTCTTGAATTTTAGAATTCATTCCATAAACGTCAATCGTACTGACCAAATTTCAAGATAAAAATTTCAAGATTTCTAAAATCTAAATTCAAGAATTTTGTTCTTAAGATTAGATGGTTATTTTTCTATTAGTGTATGAATAATATTAAAGTTATTGTTGTGGTTTGAAGGTTTACTTCAAGAACGTCTTGAATGTTTCTGTGATTGTATATTATGTTCTTTGGAATTAATGTAGAATTTACTACATACATATATTAAGAGCCGTTTTATATTTTTTTCATATTTTCGTTACCAGTATACGGTACACATATTTTTTTCATAGTAAAAAAAATTAATTATGTCCCATGCATTGATTTTTCTTATTCAAAGCACTGATGTGCATTGGCAGTCAAGGAAATACATACCTTACAAAAAATCGTTTTTGGAAGGTATAAGCGCCCCTAAGGCTGAGTGGCAGCGATGCTAGTCTCTCAGTCAAGAGGTCATGGGTTCGATTCTCACCATAGACTTTGGGTGTTTTCTGCAAACAAGCAATCGCTTTGCGGGTTGTGTTTGTTCTTTAAAAACAAAAAAAAACATAAAAACCTTGATTTTTACCATTCATTTCCAAGTCAATATTTCTCCCTTGTCAAAAACAATTCCCCTTCACGACCACTTCAATCTAAAAATATCTTTTTTTGCTTATGCAAAGTTCCAGTATATTACTAGTTATCACATTATTTCCTAAATAATTTTTTTCTTCTCCTTAAACCACTGTGTATATCTCGCTGCGTAGTTGACGACAAGTATGCAAAAGTTGCTTATGTCCAATGTTTAGCTTTTTATTTATGTCATTTTACATAAATCTTTATTAAACTTTTGCAATTGAGTTGCGGTTTTATAGTTAGATTAAACTTTTTCTTCATCTTGCTATTTTGCTTTCGTGGTGCCTGCAGTAAAAATTCGCAGCATAAAATAAAATGTATGATGGAGAAACCGCCGAAAACAATAAAACCAAAAAATACATAAACAAAAACTTTTTAACTTTGTATGACAACACTGTTCAAAACTAAAATGCAGTGCATACAGTGACACACAAAATTATGCTTGCACAATATTTGAAATATTTATTTTATTATTATTTCTAATTTTAACCCCCAACCAAAAAGAGGGGTGTAATAAGTTTGTAGAGTGTGTGCGTGTATCTTTGTCTATGTGTGTGTGTGTGTACGAATCCACGTAGGGACTAAGCGGCTGGACCGATTTTGATTAATTTTTTTTTGTTTGAAAGATAATCTGATCGAGAGGGTTTTTATCGATCCAGTCGCTTAAAAGATATCACATCTTATCTTGATATTTTCTGGTGTTTTTAAAATTTTTATAAGTTTTGTAATTTAGCTTTAGTTGCTCAACTTTTTTTTATTTCATATCTTTTTCTTTCTCGTTAAAAAAGCAAAACTTCAGCAATAAAAATGTATGTGTGTTAAACCCGACTTTAATAGAAAAATTTGAGCTGCGAGACTACTTTGGCTTACCTGTAGATACAGATATAATCTTCAATGGAAATCAAACCTTTAGCTCTCAGACTAAATGCAATGGAATAGAGCCTTCTACTAGCAAGAGTAAGTTGATTTAATATTTTTAACTGCATTTCTTGAATAAAACTCATTGCTCGTTGCGATGAAAAGTTCTGTAGCGAAGCATAAAATTTGTATTAGCATATATTAATTTGTATATACAAAAATAGCAAGAAATGGTATAAATATAAAGTCTAGCAGTAATTTCAAATAAAAATTTCAAATTCAAAATCATAAAAAATTCCAGATGAAAAACTTTAAATAAATCCCAGCTTATGTCCTCAATATATTTTTCAATTCCCAAATAAACTTTTTCTTTGTCTTTTCAAGGAAAACTTCCTTTATCTGGCAACACTTTCAGCTACAATCATAGACATTTCCTAAGTCAATTACAGCAATTCATTTAATAAAAAGAAATAAGAAATATAATGCTTGTCTTTTTTATGTCATATTTAGCACTTCATAAAATAAATAATTGTCTAACGCGATGAGTATTAATTCGAAAAATATATAACTTTCCTTGTACATACAGAGGACTATCGGCTTAATAAAAGCTTTTTGGCTTTAATAAAAACGATTAAAAACTCTTCCCCTAAATGACACAATCTTGTTTTTTTATAAGAGAAAATTTTCTTTAAAAATTGCTTTTATCTTGCATTCTCATTCAAAAGCGACCATAAACGGGAAAATTTTCTTAAGTTTGTTTACAATGAGATAATTTGATCAAATAAAACTTTGATGTAATATAAAAAGAATAATAAGAACATTTGCTTGTTGTTTTGATTTTATTATGGGTGCTTGTTGTTGTTTGTAATATTATCTTTTGAAAATTTTTATGCTTTATTTGTAGAATAAAGAAATATTTTTAAATCACTTTTTCAAATTAAAATCATCTTGTTAATTTATTAAGCCTGATGCTATTATTTATTTTCTGGGGCTATATAAAAATAATGATTTTACTAAGGTTTTCGAAAATCATATATTCATAATTTTTCAGCGTTTTGAGGTCCTGGAAGTCTATTATCCTGGAAGTCTTTTATGACTATTTTCATAATGATGCGTGTATGTACCCAGCAAAAATTACACATTACCACCAGAGCTCTGACTTCCTGTTTTTATTACCAAATTTCGTTACTCGCTTACAAATCACATTACTTAAAATTAAAACAAAAATATGTACTATTTGACAAATGAGGAGAATGATTCTTTTTGATTAAACAGATTACGTGAACATGTTTCTAAATAAACAATCTAACTACTTCTCAAGAATCGATTATTTTAGTCCCACGACTTGTTCAAATCTACAACTTTTAATTCCGCTTACTCGATTACCTTTTTTGAAATTTTTGCTAGATATACATACATATATGTGACTATCAGTGATCGGCAATGAATGGTGTTTTTGCTATTCATGCTGACTCATCAAATTTTAAATATAAATACGTAGACTTTGTTTAAACTCAACTACTCTGATGTGCACACACTCGCAATGACAGTATTTTATAAATAAGTTTAAAGAAATATGAATGCGATTCATATTCATACCACACTCACACTTACAAAGCACCTCAGTTTGTTTTCTCATTTCAGGGAAGTACTTCAACTACTCACATTGATTTAACTCATTTAGCCCATGTATGTTTGTTTGTTTAAAAGTTTAGTCATCAAACAGTTTGCAAGTAGTATAATTCCAGCAAAAAAAATAAGCAACAGAGAAAGAAACACACAACCTCATAATTAGAACTTTAATGTTCGTATGCGAAGTTCGCATTGTGAATTATACTTATTTATTTTGCATCATCCATAGGCATTGAGTTAACGATAGTCGAAATCAACAACATCATAAATTTTTCTATGTATGAGTTCGATGAGCACTTCAAACTTTCGTGTGAATCTGAGTCATAGACAACATTGCATAAGTAGAAGTGCGCATAAATACAAAAAATTATAAATCATGATTTAATTCAATTCACTTTTTCACTACTCATTGCTCTTCTCTGCTGACTATTGAAATCTTTTTCAAAATCTATACGATTTGCAGGAATTTTTTTTTTACATTTATCAAGATTTTGTTCCCAAAACAAAAACCATTAAATGAATTTTTTCCTAACCGACAGCCAAATAAATGTAAGATATCTAATTCTCACACCTTTTTATTCACAGTTTTTTAATTCATCATAATCAGTAACTTCTACTACAAAATCTAGTGACAAAATAGATTTTGTTCTAATCTGCTCTAAATTTGGCCAGATTTTAGTTGAATTCTCATAAATTCTATATTTTGCTCACGTGTAAACGCATTTTGAAATTATATGTTATTTTGTTCAGTTCTTCTTAAATATTAATCATAGAAGAACTTTTTAACTTTATATACATATCAACAGCCTCATTTTAAAAATTACTAAGGCTTTATAAAGGCTTTTTAAGAAAAATTGTTTCGGAAAATTTGTTATAAAAGCCCTTTATAAAGCCTTAATAAATTTTATAAAAAGATTTGTAAGAAAGTAGAGGCACAAAACATTTAGATGGACTTGTTTTTGCAAACTACATTCGGCATTGATGTAATATAGCAAAATTTCCAATACATAAAAAGTTGTTAGAAATGTATATTCTAATTAATTTAATTTCCTGTTTGCTTCTGCTAATAGCACAATATAGTAAGAATAGCAGATTTAATCTAAGATACTTCACTTGAAATATTTTTTTTGGAATCCTTAAAGGTTTGTAATCTATTTAACTATAAAGAACTTTAAATCTGCATCTAAATGGAAATATAATAAATTTCAATTTAATTTTAATAAAACTTAAAAGCTTTTCAAACTATTTTTGCAAAAAAAAATTATTTTAATATTTAAAAATAAACCTCAACCTCTTTTTTTATGTACAACATAATAACCCAAAAATTATTTCATTAAAAACTATCCATTAATAGTCTTTATTAAATAATTTTTTTTGTTGCTTAAACTAACAAAACTTTATCGTGATTTACTGAAATTTTGCTTAAGAAGTTAAAATTCAAAAAAAAAAAAAAATAAATAAAAATATACTTTAGAAAAAAAAGCAACCAACAAAAAAAATAATAAATTACTTTCAATAAATCTCAAGACTATAATCTCTTTAGCAATTTTCTTTTAAATTAAAAGCAAAAAAAACTAAGAAACATTTTTTCAAATAGAGAAGGAATCCCTTAATTTTTCAATAGAGAAATACTTAAAAATGTTCATTCTTATTCTTAATCTAATTTAATACTATTTCTGAAAAAATAAAGAAATACATAACGAACCTTCTTTGCAAGAGAGTCAGGCTCGTTAAAATTGGCTTACGGTTAACACATTTAATGATAAAATAAAATATCATTTTCCTCTCAAGAATACAATTTAATATTCAGAGACAATTTAAATATTGATATTGCGATTAATGCCCTAATTCTGTTCGACGATTGTATCGTCTTGTCTACGAACGATAAAAGGCCGTAGTTGTGGATTCTTAAAACAATTATTCCAGCCTATTCTCGTTCCAGTATCGTTTTAAAACGATAATTGTACATTGAAATGGTAGTACGGTGCTAGGGTAAAACGGTATCTTTTCAATGTAAAATTGTCGTTTTTATGTGTCGTTTTAAAACGATTCGGGCCTATTCTATTACTATCTATGCTATGCAGGTTCGTGTATTTGCTTTATGATTTTGTTTCAAACATTATATCCAACACATTTTTTCATATATTTTTCAAACTATTGTATCATACTTTATTTTTATTTTTTAAAAATATGGCAATAATATTTTTATTTTTCATTATCAAGGACAACAACCATTTTTGAAGAAAATAATTTAGAGAATTCAATGGTAAAAGGGACCTTATCTTGACAGAGCAAAACGTGAATTGAAGTCTAAATTTCATGTTTTGGGGTTTTTGACACCTTACGCTACCTACATATCTCAAGATGAACTATAATTGTTGGATTATTTAGTTTTTTTTTATCTTAAAGATGGCATTAAAATCCATTTTCCAAACCTTCACCCATAAAGTTTAACCTTTTTAACAAACGTTAACCTTAATTATCGCGAAACTACCTGTTTGTAAATAAAAACTTCGAAAATTTTTGAGACTTTTGCATGATTTTGGTGTAATTTTTTCCTTTATCCATTGGTATCAAAAACTCGTTTTTGACCCCTGGCAAGATAAGGTCGCTTTCGTCATTTCGCGTCACATATACATATATATTAATTTGTTGAGAAAATACGGTCTTATAGCAAGCAGTCTCGATATATTCACAAAAAAAATTGTCAACAATAATAATGATTCATGTAATATTGGCTACAAAAACATAAAATACAAATACACAAACATACAAGACGATATTGAAGCCAACAATCAAAGCATAACAATAACTTTAATATTATAACTTTTGCTTATTAAAAAAATATACAACCACACAAACACATAAGCCAATAGAGATGCTAGACAAAAGCAACAATAAGCAATAACTATAATAATAATTCTATATTGCCAAAGCACATACACACAAACCAACACAACTTATTTTAACTAACCCATATTTAGATGCTCTTAAATGAGTTGACACTCTCTGGATATGACTAACATTCTTGTGGAAGCTTTGTTTTAAGTATCAAATTTGTGATGCTTCCGCTAAGCGCACAATATTGTGTAAAAACAAAAAGGTTAACATCGTGGTATTCTAGCAGAGAATAATTGAACAATGTGTACTTAAAAGCTCTTAATACTAAAATACTAATGTTGAGTAAGTAAAAAAATTATGATTTGATAGGAATTGTATACTAGTGATTGAGTTAATTCTTTTTAAAGGGAAAAACCAAACAATGTGTACATATAAATATACGGCCTGGTTCTGAAAACCATTTCGTTTTGAAACCGGCAAATTTCAGGAAAAAGAAAAAACAAAAAAGGTCACTTATTGCAGCTTTTTATTTCATTTTAAGATTTCATATGCCTCAGATATTTTATTGGAACTGAATTTCGAATGTACTAAATTATCTGACAGAGAAAACGCAATTTTCCGTTTTTGAACCTTTACGATTTCAAAATTAAATGGTTTTCAGAACCTGGCCGATAGTTTAAATAAAACATTTAAATTTGTGAGAATTTATTTGAAATCAATATTTTTCTATAACACATCGAACCCTATTTTCGATTTAATCGTTATCTACTTATAGTAAATAATGAATTTTTTTTATTGAAATTAACGGCCTTGTTCTGTAAACCGATTGATTTGAAACCGCACGATTTTAGAAAACTATCACCAACAATACAAATGTATTTTTAGATTTTTTTTAATTTTTTTATTACTTACACAGAAAAAATTGTTCACCAATTAATATTTTCAATTAAGAATTTAATTATATTATTTAAATTTTTAGTTGTATTAATTAATTTGACTGGAAAAACTTAATTGATATTATCAAATTATTTATAGGTGAAAATTTAATTAATTTTTTAATTTATACTACAAATATTTTAATTAATATTACAAAATCATTCATATTATTTTCTTGTGTGTCTATAGATTTCCAAATATTATACCTGAAAGAAAATTATCGTGTATGATTTTAAACATGTCTGCATGACCCTTATTAATTTTTTGAAAGAGAACAGAACAGCACCGTAAAATTTTATGGGCCTACCCATTGTTTAAAACTTTAATTTTTATTGCTTAAGATTAAATCAAAAAAATCTCGATATATGTTTTACGTTAAAATTTGGTACTAGAGATTTCTTAATTTTTGCAGCAAAATATTATTTCCTTACATTATTCTTGGCCATCCTTCCCAATATTTCTTTTAAATGAAATACTTTTTTTTTCAAGTATATTGAAAGTCTTTTGCTAATACACGCAATATTTTCACTCAAAATTAACAAAGTTTTCTTATACATAAGATAAATATATCAATACACACCTGGGATTAAAGCTTTAAGCAAAAAAATTATAAAACATAGAAGCATGAAAATAAAAAAAACAAAATTTTAAAGAAAATTTTTGGCAGAAAGTCAAGCACAGAGACTTATTGATATAATGAAATTTACTTTTTAATATTAACAAAACAATGAGAGAGTAGAAAAATTAAATATTTATAGAAGAAAAGCAACAAAAAAAGAATGAATGTGAATTATTTAAGAAAAAATAAAAATACTAAAGCTAAGAAGAGCATGGCGGTCAAAAAGATCAATAATGACAAAGCATGATAGAAGGTGCCATTGAAAAATAATATTTTAAGCTATAAGTTGCCTCTTATGACGAAATATTTCAACTGAGAGTGAATCAAGCCTGACATTTAAGCAATTTGATTTAAAAAGTTGCATTTCAACTGCAAAAACCACAATACATGTTTCCTGAAAGTCCAATGCAAATATTTTTAATCCATTAGCAGTATTTTACCAGGCCTCTTGCTGAAAGTCTCCAGCATCTCTAACAGATTTTGCAACGACTATATACTCTTTTCAAATTAATATGCCGAAATGAAACTCGTAAGTACACAAAAGATTTTTTCTCTAATTAACGCCTTTAAAAAAAAAATACCAATAAACAATTAAAAAATCATAATATTCTAACGTTTTAAGAAAAATTTGTATGAAATATTTTTCTAAAATACCTTTTTAAAGCCTTAATAAGTTTTACAAATAAGGCTGTAAATCGATAACAACAATATTATTAATTAAAAGCAATAGTAAATAAATTTACAATTTGATAACCTGTAGCAGCACTATGGACTTGCTTATGACATTGTAAATAATGTTTTTATAAAAAGTATGGCTTTATAACAGTCAACTATATTTTCTAGAAAAAAAATATTTTTCTGACACTTAGTGAATCATCTTTTCTATAAGCAGAGTTTGTCTGTGATGCAGTCAAACATTTTTGTCTATAAGAAAATAATGTCTTTGACATATTCAACAATTTTTTTTTTAAGTATGGCTGTTACACAGTCAATCAAATTTTCTACAAAAAAAATATAGCATTGGCATAGTCAATCATCTTTTCTACCAGAAAAGTATGGCTGTATACAGTCTAACATCTTATTTATAAGAAAAGTATAGCTCTGACCTAGTGAGCCATATAAATATATTTTATTTAACTGGATCAAAATTATTCTTGACTGTGGCTGCTAATTTTGGAAGTTGCTTCTATTTTTATTCCAGCTTCTTTTATTTTTTTTTAACTCTTCTTAATTTTTAGCATATTTTACACATTTGTATGAATGTTGTTTGAAAAGAGCGCAGCCTAAAAAGTATCGCTCTCATGTTAATAATTTTGTAAACCTTTAAGTAAAAATTCCACTTTGAAATTTTAAAATGAAATGGATGCCTTCTTTCAATGCCCCTGAATAATAAATCTTAATTTAGTTCTAATTAAAAAAGTATTCTAGTGAATATATGAAAATAACGTGTTAAAATGTTTAAATATAATTTTTATAATTCCTTAAAAAAACTAGCAAAAATTTAATAAAGAAATTAATTATTATAAATTATATTATAATAAAGATCTCTCTACATAATTTTAAACACTTTAATAATATACTTCAAAATTGCAGTTGAGTGTTTTGCATTGTTATATTTTTCATTTCTAATATTCTTGAGTAACGGTCATGTTTGCGTTTAACAAAGTTAACAGCCATCAGTCAAATGTTACAACCAAGCAAATTACTCTGCAAACAGTTTCATCAAAAATACTTCAAACGCAAAAGAAAACTAACTTTTAAACAGACCATCAACTGAACTAAGGTAAAAGTAAAATTTGTTTTATAACACTGCTCACGCTGTAACGAGTAAATATTTAAGTAAGTAAAAATAGCAAAGTATATGCAAAGCAAAATACACATACAAAACTGCATTAAAGTAAATTGAGAGCATTAAATATGAATACAGATACACAAGCATTGCTACAGTGAAAGTTTCTAAATACTTATAATATTAAAAAGATGCTGGAACATTTTCATTTAGTAATTTTGCTTTTTTATATATTAATAATAAATTAAGATTTTTATTAACATAATCATAATGGATGATTAATTTTTAAAGTTAATTTAAAATAATTTTAGTTGTTGTAAAATATTTATAACGATATAACATGTTTATTTAGGTAAATTATTTTATTGTTTAATAAATTTTCATTTACTTTCAAGCATTTGAAATATTTTACTTTTTTTCAAGAAGATAATTTTCATGGTCTTACTATTGATTCTATATTGAAGCAAAGTATTAAGGCCCCAATTGGCTAAGAAATCACTGACTCAATGGTGCAGTGAAATAAGGCCCAAGACAAACAACTGAAACAAATGTCTTGCCAATAGTGTTGTTTAGCGTTTGCTTTAGAATATTTCGCCTTAGTAAAACATTTGAAAAATCTCTCATGTCTTAAAAAGTCTTATAAATTTTAAACAAGGTTTCAGAATAACAAATAAAATATTATTGTTTTTGTTAAATAAAAATTTTTATTTAAATAAAAAAGTGACCTTGTGGTTAAAAGAAAATTTGGAAATAAATATAATTTTTTTTTGCAAAATAATTAACCAATTTTTTTTAGTAAAGATGAAAAAAACTTTTTCTTTTCAATTCAAGTGTTTTAGTTTTAAAAATTTATGAAATATATGTGTATATATGTACATATAATAAAAAGTAATCTGACATTTACAATTTTATTAAATTTTGCTCAACAACAATAAGAGCAATTTTACGAGAAAACAATATTAAATATTTCTATTATACTTTGTGAAGTTCAGTACTGCTCTTATATTCATAATTTCCTTTGCAATTTTCTGTGAAACTTAATAATAGAAAAAATACAGGATATTGCATGTGTATTAGGATTAGAGATGGCATAGTGAGTAACTCTTTATTCATCAGCATGCATACTCACGAACACGTAGAATTACTCAGATTTTAATATTTAATAACACTTTTTTAATAAGAAGTATGATAGTTTTATAGATTAATTTGAATAATAAATAATAATAATAATAAATTTCTTAATAGTTTTATAGATTTTAAGGGATCGTTAAGATTGTAATATCAAGATTCTTCAAAATGTAAATAAATTGCTCTTTTATTTCATATATAATGCATCGGACGTTTGGCTGGTATTTTTCAACATCTTCAGGGTTATTTGTTTTTATTAAAATTTCTCCAAATTTTTTATAATACAAGTAAGCATTACTTTAGTTTTAATTCATTTTGAAATTCATAAAATGTATTTTAAATGTATATTAATTGTGTTTTTTTTATTTATTTACTTTTATACGTATTAACGTCGTAAACGTTTCGATTTTCCAAGTCTGGTAACATTGTTAATAACTAAACAGAACTACTTCATTACCTAACTAATTACAAACAATGATAGTACAGTCTCATAATAGAAACTTAATTAACATATGAATTGTTTGTTGTGTGATAATGCAGTATATTGTGGGCTCTTTTTTAATCAGTCTTAGGGATGGCATTAAGAATTTTTAAATTGTATCAACCATTTTCAAAAATTGTATTTATTTGATTTTAATTGTACTAAAAGACTTTTTAGTTCAAATTAATTATTTTTATTTGTCTTTATTAAAATAATCGACTTCTTTCTGGCGACCGTATGATTTTCACAAATTTCACATTTTTTTTCCTGCAAAGTTTTGCTTTCACAAGACTGTTTTCAACTGAAAAAAAATATAAGTTTCATTGCACAAAAGTGAAAGTTGATATATGCAATCGTTTGAAAATAAATACGGAGTGAAACTGGGGAGATTCCTTAAATGTACTAAATTAATCATTGGTGTACTATTATACTTTCCGGTTTTAAATAATACCAAAAAGAAAGTACAATTGTATCACTTTTGCAAACCTTGATCTATCTTGAGCTAATTTTATTGTACTGAGTTTTCCGTGATCACGTTCACTCAAAGCTTACATTGTTTTAATAAATCACACTAACCAAAAAAAAAAAATCTTACAATCACCTTTGACTCACGAAAACGACGTGGCGCTAGTAACCATCACTAGTGCAGATAAAAATACATGTGTGTGAATGCAAATATTTGCTAAGCAAAATGTATTACATGTGCATAATATTTTACTTTTATAACTTTATAAATAATTTATTATATTTTCCCACTGTATTTACAAAGGAAAAATATATGAAAATATATATTTTTCTTTGCAGCACACACGGACACACATGCATTGCACATAAACATATGTAAATATATTGTTTTATGCTAGTACATTTTCATTTAACAAAATAAACGCATGAAACTTAATGTATTTGCAAAAAACAAAAGTATTCTAGTAACATTTATATAAATGTTCTTGCTAAAAACGTATGTAAATATTACTGATGCATTTCAGAGAGAGAATTTTTCCTTTCTATAAATTTTTTTTCTTTTCCTTCATTTTCATTTTCAACCAATAACATTTGTTTTCCATGGCAGTTCAACCGAATGGCTTACACACACAACACATATTTCGCGGTTTATTTAAAATATTCATATTTCATTTAACCATATTTTTAGAAGCCAAAAAAACAAACACTGCTACCAGCAAAACTAAAACCATTAAGTGCAAAAGAAAGACAGACCATCATCAACTCTTGTGCTCTCTCCAGAGTATTTCCTGTTCACGTTCTTTCTCTTATTTTTTTATTTTTAAAATGCAAAACGTTATGGCAATGTTTTGAAAAATTACCTTGAACATTTATGACAAAAATGCAATAAATATTTTTCAATGTTTATTGTGTCTATTTTATTACCATTATTTGTCTGTGAGGCAAACGAAAAAAGTTTTGTCATTTATTTCTTAAATTAAAGTTGCGTCATTTGCTTGGCATATTTTATTTAACTTCAAAAAGACTCTTTTTGAATAAATTCAACAGCTTTTGTAGAGGAAAGAATTTTTGTTTTCAAGTTTTATATTTTTGAGATAACATTTGTTCTTTATTTATTTTATATTTCCTAAAAAAATTCTGATACACTAAACGTTTTGATTTGATTTTTTACTTAAATTTTTTTTCATTAAAATAATTTTTTCTCTTGTGTAATGAATTGTCATCTTACTAATTTTATTTTTTTAATTATTCAAATAAATTTTGTTCAAATATTTGAAGAAAATATCATAATTATTCATCTATTTTGAACAGATATTTACTATAAATAAATTCAGTGAAGTTCGACTTTGACCCGCGCTCGAAGGGTTCCGTACGGACACGAGATATTTAATTAAACATGAACTTTAGCCAATATAAAATATACTTTTGACATTTTTTTCGTTCTTGACGTTTTTTAATTTTGGAGATTTTTTTATATTGGTTATTTTTTATTTATTTTTTTTGGTTTTGGCAATTTTTTCGGTTTTTGGCTTTTTTTCATTTTGGCGATTTTTATAGTTTTGATTTTTTTTCTCGTTTTTTCGATTTTTGGCGTTTGTTTATTTCTGGCGATTTTTTCAATTTTTGCTATTTTCGGTTTTTGGCGTTTCTTCATTTTGACGACTTTTTTCATTTGGGCGCTTTTCTTAGTTTTGACACTTTTTTTCTCATTTTGGCGATTTTTTTTCGGTTTTTGGCGTTTTTTTCAATTTAGGGATTTTTTTAATTTTGGAGATTTTTTCATATTGGCAATTTTTTTTCATATAAACAATTATTTAGTTATTGGAGCCTTTCTAGCGTTTTCTCGATTTTTTCGGTTTTTGCGTTTTTTTCATTTTAGCAATTTTTTTCATTTGCACGATTTTTTCGAATTTTTCGACTTATTTTAGTGTTAGATTTTTTTTTTAATTTTGGCGATTTTAGTTTGGTTTGGCGATTTTATAATTTTCGGAATTTTTAGCTTTACCGTTTTTGAAAATTTCGATTGTGCATTCAATCCTTTCAAATGTTAAAAAATACTATTCTGTTCTGAGTATGAACAAAATACCAAAATTCAATGTTTAAATATTACTCATACGCTTCAAATGAACTTTATAGTAGTGCATACTTTTTGGATGGTATTGCAGTGTCTGATAATGCAGTGAAAATTAATAATAAGCATAGTTATCTATCTATCATTTTGCGTAGTCATAAAAACTGCAGTATACTTTTTCGGATATTTTGCTACGCAACGTCTGTTCAATAGATATAATTGATTGTTGTTTGCAATACTAGTGCTCGCAATAATTATTTGTTGATAAATGTTTTAAAAATATGAATATGCAAGAAATATTTTAAAATGGATTTAATTGCCTCGGATTCTTTATCGACCAAAAGTATTTAATCACTATGCTGTTCGTCTGTCTGTCTGTCTGAAAATTTAGTGTATTTTTATACAGACTACAAACAACAATTAACACTAAGATTTAAAAAAATTTTAATTAAAGGGTGTTCTATCAGTTAATTTAATTTTGACAACTTAATGTATCTTGGAAACCGTAAGAGCCAAACTCTTGAAATTTTCAGATACGGTAAAACTAAAAAATCCAAAATTATAAAATCGCCAAACCGGAAAAAATCGCCAAAAACCGAAAAAAATCGCCATAACGAAAAAAAGCGCCAAATTAAATAAAAACTGAAACTAAAATAAATTGCCAAAAAAATTTAAAAAAAAAATCGACCAAATTGAAAAAAGTGCCAATATAAAAAAAGGCGCTAAAATGAATAAAAATCTCCAAAATCAAAAAAAATAAATCGCGAGAATAAAAAAATGACAAAACCAAAAAAAAAACGCAAAAAAAGAGAAACAAAAGCGCCCAACCCAAAAAAAAACGCCAAGATCGAAAAAACGCCAAGAATAAAAATCCGTATAGTTTTACATACATACATACATATCTTTTTTCATACGGAACCCTTCGTGCGCGAGGTATTTTACTCAATTTGTTTTTAAGGTTTGTCAGAGTCACCATATCTATTGAATGCCTAAATTGTTGGTGGATTGCATCAGCATCAAACATATTGTATGTATATATATATATATGTAACCGAAAATTTGTATACGAAATTTTGAAAATTGATTGTATTTTATGTGTATGACATAGTGACATACAGAGACCTTGTGGTCAACTCAAACAACAATTAGCGCATAGAATACCGCTTAGTCACGGAATTTTTCTACAATTTTATTTTGTCATTAATACTTACACCCTGTTTCCACAAGTCGGACAGGCGATACGTCTAGAAAATTTTTATGAAAATCACTCAAAAATATATGTAAATACTCCGTTAATACTTTTACGTATAGAAGATGAGAAAAATTTATGAGTGTGCATGTCAACAATTATTTTTTTTTTCTGCAAAAAAGTATAAAATTCCATTGAAATTAATAAATTACATATATTTCTCAAAAATTTAAAAAAAAATATTTCTTGCCTTGAATTTAATAAGCAAAGATCAGCTCCATTTCTACACTCATGGGCAAAGGAGCAATCCACAATCTTTTGTTCAAATCGAACCCACGAGCAAGAGACCAGCATATTATTTACTGTCACTTTCTACAGCCAAGTACTTTTAAATAACTTTCTTTTTTTTCCTTCATTTCCTTTACAATTTTTCTACTTTCTCTGTTGACCTATATTTTGTTTAATTTTTTTCTTATTTTTACGCTTCCAATACTTTTAAGCCAATTACTTTTGTATTTATCACAAGAGTTTTTGCCAAAAAAAAAACTATTTTTGTTTTTCTTAAATTTATTTCTTTTTCATTAAAAGTATTATATTGGCAACTTCCCTTTGGCCAAACTTAAATAAATAGTGCTTAATATCCGCTTTTTAAACAATCGTTAGTATCAATAAGTTGCCATCAGCACCAAAATTGTAGCAGCAAAAATCAACATTATATACAACTTACAACTTTAACGACAATAACATTTTCACCACAATATACTACAATAACAAAAAAAATAAAAACAAAAACCAAAACCGCCAACTTTCCTTTCTGAAACAAGAAAACAAAAAGGAAAAGAACTAAAAGAAAAAGTTTTAAGAAAATTGCATTTATCAATTGAAAAGTTTTTTTCATGTTGCAAAAAATTGGAAAATAAATTCACAAAAAAACAACTTTAGTGGAAGAAGAAAAAAAATATTTCTTTAATAGAAAACAAGAATTATTTTTTTCCTGTCATGTTTATGGCAAAATCTTTTGGCGGCCTTATTGTAAAGATATGAAAGATATTTCAGAGCAAATGTAGTCAAAGCCTGGAAGTTTTATTAAATAAAGTGAATTATCTGAGGTATGTAAATTTTTTTAGTTTGAAGTAATAAATGTTTCAAATACATTTCTTTTTTTTACTTAAGTATATGCTCTTTAATGCACTCATTACTGGTGCAAAACTACTCACAATAGTGGAACACAACCATTTCAAGATTAAAGACCAGAAACTCTTTAACTACTACAAGACGTAGCAAGTGCCATGCTTTAAAAAAATACAACTTAAATACAAAATGCAAGACTCAACTCTAACACATATCGAGGACACTCTACAAAAGACTGCATGCATGTTTTCTTAGAATCTCTTTATTCACATATACTATTCAATCTTTTGTTAAAGATTTTATTAAAGAAAAACAAGAGTATATAAAAGAGTAACACGAACAATAACATCAAGGATAATATACTCTAGACAATGGAATTTATGCAAATGCAAGCAAACAATTGAAAGTTGTTTTTAAAAGATTATAGGAAATTCCATTTACATACATACCACACAGAATCACTCTGTTAATATTATTCTTGCAAAGGTGTGAAGGATAAAAGGTTGTTGGCATAGAAAAGTTTTTTTTTAAATAAATTCGAACTAGACTGCGTATTTCAAAATTAAGTGTTGATAATTGATTGATACCTCCCAGTTCTAAGCTGTAAGTGTGATTTTATTGAAATATTCTTTTTTTTTCGGTGGCCATGAAAGCAAGCTGCAAAAGTAACAAGATCCAGTGAGGCCATATTTTATCCCATATTTTCATTAATTTGTTATTTATTTATTTATTTATTTGTATGTTCCTATACAACAAAAATTAATCTTATATTTACAGTACAGGAAAGTACTATCCATAACTAAATTGCGGCAGCAAATATATAGACAGACATTAAGATAAAAATTTACAAAATCAACAAAATGAAATAATTAATTACATATATATATTATAGGAACAATATTTATAAATTTCAAGTTTGAGAAGTAATTAAATAAAAATTTCTTAAGGCTGGTTGTGTTGCTATTAAGTTGTTGTGTATGTGGAAGAGTATTCCAGAGACGCGCAGCATGTATATTAAACTGCCATTCGGAAACAAGGAGACGATGTAAAGTAACTATAATTTTTTTCTCCATAACTGATCTTGCAAACCTTATTTTATCAGTAAGATATCGTGGCATTTTGGAATAGATAATTTTATGAAGAAGTAAAAGCACAAGTATATTAACAAGATTGTTGAACGAAACGCCATATAGTTTCGAGGAAAATTGAGAAACATGATCATATCTTTTCAATCCGTATACATACCTAATAATATTGTTGAATAAAACGTTAAGCTTTCTTTTGCTAATAGAGTCACAGCTAGCATAAAGTTCACAACCGTAGATTAAGGCAGGAACTATATAAGACTTGGCAAGAAGTTGCCTTATATTGAAAGGAGTATAGTGTTGTGATGACCAAACACATCTCAGCTTTGAGTAACTCTGACCTACAACTGCGTTAAGATGGTGTGACCAGGTAAGGTTGTTATTAAAAATTATACCAAGATTTACAATAGTAATTTTTTCTCCATTTATTAAGACGTCAACATCAGCAATATTATTAATTGTTTTCTTACGTACTATGATACATTTTGATTTGTGCGGGTTCAAACAAAGTCCATTTGCTGTTTCCCAAAGATAAATTCTATTTAGATCATCATTAAGTCTTGAAATATTATCAGCAACTGAATTGGCTGGACTACTTAAATACAACTGCATATCATCAGCATACATATGAATTTTGCAGTGCAAAAGTTGGTTAGGTAAATCATTTGCGTATATAGAAAAAAGTAGTGGTCCAAGGATTCACCCTTGAGGCACTCCCCTTGATAAATTTAATGCTGACGATCGGAGGTTGTTCGCGTAAACAAATTGCCTACGGCTAGAGAGATATAATGATAGCAGTCTAGTTGACGTATAAGAAAAATTAAAGGAATACTGCTTCAAGCAATTCGTGCTATGGTCAACCGTGTCAAAGGCCTTAGAATGATCTAGAATGATCTAGAAGAATCAAAAAATTAATTTTTCTTTCATCAAGTTCACGTCGTATGTTTTCAGTTACATCCGTTAAAGCGGAGACACAACTATGATTTTGGCGGAAACCTGATTGCTTATTAGACAACAAATTATTATTTTTTATATAAAACGACATTTGATTATGAAGAATTTTTTTAATAGCCTTATTTTAATGGTAGCTAGTTTTATGAATAAAAAAAATTTCATTATGTCCTAATAAAGCAAACATAATTACATATTTTTTTGCAATTCGTGTGTATTTTTATGAGATATTTGCCGAATTTTATTATTTATGTTTCATTATATGTACATATGTATTTATGTATGTATGTATGTATATAAAAAAAATTATCATTTGAATTGATTTAAAATAAAAGGCTTCACAAATTAAACGACTACCAAAATAAAGAAAGCGTAAATTTAAGTGAGTATTAGCATATGCCGTAGATCTTAGAAATTGTTGCCTATAACAGGTAGGTAACTAAGCTCAGAAATAAATTACTTGTCAATCTGATGGGTCCCGGCTTCGTATAGCAAAATATATAAAACACGTACAATAATGTTTAATATGATTTACAATTTCAGTTACATACATATTTTTTTTTTATTTTAAGCTTAGTTTCCTTTTACATTTATTGGTAGCTATTCGGGAAAACGCGTCGAAGAAGTGGAACTTTACATTAAAGCAAAAACAAGATTTAAAAAATTGGTTTTGTTTTCCATACAATTCTAAAATGAAATAAACGTGAGGATTTCAACACTTTGCTCTCTTTTTTAAAAACGGTGAATTTTATTTAATAAACAAAAACAAATTTTAAACATTTATGAAGTTTTGTTTTTGTTTTACATGTAAATTTCACCAATTTGACGCGTATTCCAGAATAGACAGCATTATCTTCTATTTAAAATACGGATGTTCAGAGTATGAACAATATGCCCATAGTCAATGTTATAATATTACTCATACGCATTAAATTCAATTTAAAGTAGTGCATACTTTTTGGTTTGATACTGCACTACCAATAGTAACTAAAGTCAATATTGAAATATTACTCATACGTATAAAATTTAATTTAAAATAGTCCATAATTTTTGGGATAGTACTGCTCTATAAGATAATGCAGTGCAGTGCAGTAAACTTTCTTTCATTATACGTAGTACATAAAAACCGTAGAATGCGTTTTCGGATATTTTTCTGTGTGAAGTCTGCTCAAGAGATGCAATTGATTTTCCTTCATACATATTTAATTTAATACGATTATTTGATCACAATAAATATTTGCTAATAATGGTCTTGAAAATATGTACATACATATATGGATAAAAAACATTGTAAGTAAATATATTTATGTATATTTAGCAAAAAAAAATCTTGCGTTTTGAGTAAAGCCAAATCAGCCTTTTAATCTGTGTAACTTAACTTACTAAAAGCATTAGCTATTATCAAATAAAAAAAAATACTGCCTCAAAAATATACGAAAATTACAACTAAAATAATTTTGCTTAGTGAATATCAAGAGAAGTTTAAATAAGACCTTTCATAGTATGTTTTGACACTTAAAATGCTTTAAAAAATTTTAAATTTCATGCAGAAAATTTCAAACATAACAGATGATTTATAAGCTATAATTATTGCTTTAAAAGGTAAATTACCTCGCCTATATTAAGCCCCTAGTAATAGTGTTGCCCCTTGCGAAATAATTATGGTTTTTATGAGGCGTTTAAATTAAAAACATATTTTTATACATATTTCTTTTTCTTAGGGTGAAAATAAAAATTAATCTTGGTGGTAATATTTTTGTCATATTTATTTCTTCTTCAGCGGTTTTTTTAAGAACAGTTTTATATGCACACCAGCAATTAAATAATATTTAATTTGCATATTTGAAACATAAAATCTTAGACAATAAAAAAATATGTATTTACATATTTAAGTAAGGAATTAAAATAAATTTTGACTAATAAAAAAATTCTTTTGAAATGTTTAAGTACCAGCTAAAATACATTATAAGAATAATAACATTATTTTCTAGGTAAATAAATACCTGGTGTGAATTTTTACCATTTTAAGCGAATAAACTCAAATGAATGTCTTAATTTTGGGTAAACATCGTAATAAAACAGCTCAAGTAAAAGAAAGAGATATGGCTTTTTAAACTATAAAAAGACTAATGTTAAGAATATTTTCATCTTAAGTAACACAACACAGTGATATGTTGTTTTAAATCATAAAGATATGAATGACTGTCATAACTAAAAAAAATCCCGCTCTTATTATCCATTTTTTTTACTCAAATATCTTCATATTATTACGGTTACCTGCCATTATTTTTCGAGTCTTTTAGCAAGTCTTATTGTCATATCGCTACATGATAAAGTGTTAAAATTTATGTACACACACATTTCCTTAAAAACTGACGCATAAATTCATACGGTTTAACACAGAAATAAATGCCGGTAATGTCAACCTCTGAATATCATCTTTATATGTCATGCTGCGTTCATTATTTATTGTCTGTTTGATATAAAAATGAAGAGAAGTGAATACTCACACACGCAGCGAGTAAGAGTATAAAATATCCCGCTGTTCGCGATGATGCTTAAGACATATTAAGGAGATTTAAAAGAAATGAGATAATTTCATGAAAAATAATTCTAGAATTTGATGCATCTTTCCCAGAGGTAAGAAAAATGTGTGCTGGATTTTCAACAAAACTATATGAAGCGAATAATAAACGATTAAATACTCCAGTAGTCAGCTATGGAAATTCTTTATTAGTGCTAATTATTCTCTCTTGTTAGAACTAATATTGATTATATTTTGCAAATCAATTCCTTAAGAATTCAGTAATATTAAGCAAATATTTTTTACTAAAATCATTCAATGAAAATTAACTGCCTTTTATCTATGTGGTATTTCTCAACTACACGTATAGATATTATACCTCAAAATAAATGTTCTCTAGAAATTATTAAATATGTAAATTTGTACTATTTTTGTATAAAATGTGATTCATTTCTTTCTCCTTTTTTTCCACTTGAAATATTTGTGTAAATTTTCATTTACACTACAGGCAATACAAAAGAAATATTTTCATTACAATTTCAAATACAACGAATACAAATTCTTCCACGCGCTGATTTTATTAATGAATGCAAATTCTATTAAAATATTTTTCTTGCTATTTGTATTTTTCTTTCTTAAGGAATATAATGAGATTACAAATTGACAGCTTCAGGCTGAAAACGTTTAATATTGAATATTTTTGATGTATAGAATTTATATTTATTTATTATTTTTTTAGCTTAAGCGAATTTTAGCTTAAAGAAACCAAATATTATTGATGCTAAAAACTAATGTTATGCTGCAATAACATTCAGATAAATGTTGCTGATTTTTGGTGGAAGAGTAGCTGGAAATTTTTGTAGTCAAGCACAAGAAATCAGTTTTGGTACAAAAAAATATTAAAAATGTTGAATTTAATTTCTTTTAAATGTACTTTTTTGATATAGAATTTTTTTTGTTAAAGGACCTTTTTTGAAAAATTACTTTTTACAAAAGGCACTTTTTCAATATGTACTTTTTTAGCATAGTACTTTTTTAAAAAGGTACTTTTTAGCATAGTACTTTTTTAAAAAGGTACTTTTTTAAAAAATTACTTTTTTTAAATGTAATTTTTTAAAAAGGTACTTTGTTTTAAATGTCCTTTTTAAAAAATTGCATTTTCGGAATGATCCGTTCGGAACATGGAAATAATTTTCTTTATAGGTACTTTCTTATAAACTATTTTTTCAAAAGCTTATATATAGTTTCTTTTTTAAAAACATTTTCAAAAAAAAGGACTTTTTAAAAAGGTACTATTTTTAAAAGGTACTTTTCTAAAAATTACTTTATAAAAGTAACTATTTTTAAATTGTCCTTTTTTAAAAGGTACTTTTGCAAATGTACTTTTTTAAAGCTACTTCTTCAGAAGATAACTTTCTAAAAAGAACTTTTTTAAAATGTACTTATTTTAAAAGTACTTTTTTTAAAAGGTCCTGTACTTTTTTCAAAAATACTTTTGTAAAAAAATGTACTTTTCTAAAAGGTACTTTTTTTAAAACTTATTTTCTTTAAAGTACTTTTTCAAAGGCATTTAGTAAAAAAGGTACTTTTTTTAAAGCTATTTTTTAAATAAGGTACTTATTTTAAAAGTATTTTCTAAAAAAAATATTTTTTTAAAATGTACTTTTTTGAAAACGTATATTTTAACGTAGTTTTTCAAAGGGTACAAAGAACTTTTTCAAATGGAACTTTTTTTAAAACTTACTTTTTTGAAAATTTACTTTTTCAAAAGACATTTTTTTGTAAAAGTATAAATACTTTTTCCGAAATTTCCTTTTTTTCAAAAAGTACTTCAATCAAATGTTACTTAATTTAAAATACCCCAATTTAACAAGATTCAAATCTACTGTTTTAAATAGGTTTTTTTCAAGAGGTTTTTGCCCAAAAGTACTTTTTCAATGAAACTATTTTTTAAAAAGGTGTTTGAAAAATGTACTCTTTTGGAAAGTTATTTTTTCAAAAGATACTTTTTTCAAAAAAAAATCAAGTTATCTTTTTATAAGAATTTTGTTTTATTAGTTAATTTTTTTTTTTTTTGAAATGTAATTTTTCTAAAATTTATTTTTGAAAACGCTAATAATTTAAGAATTTACTTTTAAAAAAGCTACTAATACAAAAGGAAGTTTTTAAAGAAATATTTTTAAAAAGGTATTTTTTTAAATCTGTTTGAAAAATCGGTAAGAAAAAATAAATTATTTAGTCTTTAAAAGACTGATAAAAGAGACCTTAAAAAGTATCACTACTGCTGAGCGACCCTAAAATGTGTTTATTATATTTAAAAATTAGCAAAATAAAATATATATCAAGTACCCACAATCCCCTTTATACCATCCCACTGTGCATTGCGTTGCAACCAAAAAAAAATATATATAAAAATTTTCCCAACTCATTTTTAAAAATCAAAGCTTTTAGTACACATTATTACTTTCCAATTTAATACCGAGACCAAATCAATTTCAAACCAGCTTTTGATTATTAAAAATATGCAAATTTTTTATGGAAAATTCATTTGCCTTCGTTCGCATTCAATAAAAATTATTAGCCTAAAGACATAATTATTATGAAGTATGATTGATAAAAAAAAAATTGAATTTACATCTCAATTGTTTTTCATTATTATACATCTTTTTTTAATACAGTTTTGCTAAGAAAAAATAATACATTTTTATATTACTTCTTGCAAATTCAAATGCCGTCGTCAGTGCTTTTATCAATAAGTTGCATAACAATTTATTTTTATACTCGCTTACAAAATTATATTCTTATTCATTTGAATTTTTATAGCATTGAAATTCAATGCAGTATAAAATGAAGGAAAAATAATCATCAGCAGCAGCAGCAGTTTCAGTGGCCGGATGGATGGCTGACTGACTGACTGACTCACTGTGTGTAGCAGTTTCTAACAATATTAGTTGTATTGCCAGCTTATTAAACACTTCAATGGATTTGAATGCTTAGAACTTATTAGATTTCCTTTTTGGCTTTGTGGGTTTGCAGTGCATTTTTTTTTTTTAATTTTTATTTTTTTTTTGCACACAAACTCTTAACTGTCTCTGGGTTTCATTTAACTTTTGCATACAATTCCGTTCAATACAGTCTAAAGCATCAATTTGACTTTTTCTCATTTCCTTATTCATGCTTAATATGAAAAAGGAAAAATAATAATCGTACTTAAAATGCATTTATGTTAAAGAAACGATAAAATGTCATAAAGTCAATAATATTGAATAGATGGTTTGATGAATTCATAATAAATTTTGATATCTAGGAGGATGGCCTTAAATTTCTGGGCAACCAATGAGCAATTAAAAATAATGGGCTTTGTCGCGGTTGGCGTATTTAGACTTTAATATAACATTTTGGTCCTATATTATAGAAAAATATTGCTGAGTTACAAAAACACCACAACAATACGGAGAAATTTAAAAAAAAAAATTATAAGGAAATTTGCTTTTTTAAAACAACCCAGAAACTAAAATAGTGCGGAACTAATTCGTAAAAAATTTAAAAGGAAAACATATTTTATTACATTTAATCCACTGTGTTACTTTCAGGATTTTATACAAAATTTCAAAAGAAATAATATACGAGAATTACGTATGATGAGCAGGGAACAAATAAATATGAACAAGAATTATTGAAATTAATGATGCTGACTTGATTTTAATAAATGCGTATTTTACTTTCTGTGATTTTTTTCGTTGTGACGATTTGTATCGGCCTTAACGATTTTTTTTCATTTTGGAGCTTTTTTTCGTTTTGCCGATTTTTTCGGTTTGAGCAACAATTACGGTTTTTTTAATTAGAGCGTTTTTTTAGTTTTGATGCCATTTTTCGTTTTTGATAATTTTTTTATTTGTTTGCCACCTTTTTACTTTTTGATTATTTTTTGCATTTTAGCGATTTATTTTGTTTTTGGTGATATTTTTCATTTAAAAGCTTTTCTTATTGGGAAAGCTTTGAAAATAAACTTTTTCTACTACGGCCCTCGTGTTGATAAAATTTATATATTATTATTCAGAGAAAAATATTTTTTAAAAAGATGCCATTTCTGGAAGGAAAATATTTGCTTTTTTCGATGTAAATAATAATGAAATTTTTTTAATTAATTTTGCTAAAAAAAGAAGTTTACTTTAGTAACAAAAAATATTTTTAGATAAACACACTATCAGTAAATATTTTAATTTTATAAGCATCATTTGTATTTGCTATTGCAAGCAAATTAAATACATTTTTATCTCAAAAACGAATTATTATATTTAATTTATTTAATTTTATATTTCATATATTTCATAAATTTCAACTTATTGTTTTCTTTTCTTTTCTCACTTCAGTTCCTTAACACAACAAATTTATTACAAATTGCTAACATGGTGACATGTTTTAAGACTTGCATGGAAAGCACACACACTTTAACAAAAATAACAATATATTTAGAGTTGAGTACTGACACTTGCATTGTAGTCACACACACACACTCACACACATTACTTCACACACATACATTCACACATACTGCCAAGTGTTGCACATTATTAAGAGTCATGGCACATTTTTCCAAGTCACAAAGTCAAAAAGAACTCTCACTCTTAGAGCTGTCGCTTTCACACTTGGCAGAACTTGAAAAAAATATTAAAACCTTTAATGGATTTTTTTTTAAATCGAAAAAAGACTGTCTACACAAGAAAATTAAAAAAAAGTAGAAAAGATTACGTTTTAAAATTATTGCAATTGGCCAATTTTATGTGCGACGAAATTTATAGTAAATCCATTAACATGTAACCTGTTGAAATGTTTGAAAAGAAATAAGTTAGATTTTATAATAATGTACTTTTTGAAATAGAATACGTTTAATAAGAAATACAAAGTCTAAAAGTATTATAAAAATATAAAAAATATAAAAATATCTTACTACCAGTAAAAAGCACAAAGCACTAAATTTTATTTTGTTTTCAATATAAATAGACGAACGAGAATTTTTACACGGCTTCTATAAACTGGCAGTTAATTATCGCCTGTTTTCACAACCCAAAATATGAAAAGTTAAATTATTAAAAAAACCAATTTTTATAAGGTGGCTTTAAAAACTACTTTATTAAGAAAAAAAATTTTTTAATGTATTTTTGTAAAAGGTACTTTTTTAAAAAAGTTATTTTTAAATGTAAATATCTTTGTCAACAAGTACTTCTTCAAAAGCCACTTTTTTAAAAGGAATTTTTTATTTCAAAAAAAGATATTTTTAAAGGCATATGTTTAAAAAAAGTACTTTTTTCAAAGGTACTATTACAAAATGGACTTCTACAAAAGATACTTTTTCGAAAAAGTATTTATTTTTTAAGTATTTTTAAATGTCTATTTATAATGTTCTTAAAAGGTACTTTTTTAAAAAGTATATTTCCTTTTAAATAAATCAAAATTTATACTTATACTTTTTTCATAAGTACTTTTGCAAAAAGTAGTTTTACAAAAGGTACTTTTTTGAGAAATAATTTATTTCTTTAAGTATTTTTAAATGTATATTTTGCAACAAAGTACTTTTTTCAAAGGTACTTATGCAAAGGCACTTTTACAAAAGTTACTTTTTTAAGAAAGTATTTTTAATTACTTTTTTTGAAAGAAATTACTTTGTTTAAAAAGGTACAGTTTTAAAAGGTACTTTTGCAGAAGGTACTTTTTAAAAAAATAGATTTTAAAAAAAATCAAATAAATGTTCAAAAAAAAGTTTGCAGAAATTACTTCAACAAAGGTATTTTTTTAAAAAATAAAAATATTTTAACAAAAAAGTACTTTTTTCCAAAGTTTTTTTTAATAAAATGTTTTTCTACATATTTTTAAATATCTATTTTTCAAAAAAAGGCATTTTTTCAAGGTAATTGTGCAAAGGGTACTTTTACAAAAGGTACCTATTAAACAAAGTCTTTTTTAAGTACTTTTAAATGTTTTTTTTTCACTTTTGCAAAAGGTACTTTTTAAAAAAATATAATTTTTTTTTATCAAATGTTTTTTTGTATTTTTTCAAAAGTACTTTTGCAGAAGGTACTTTTACAAAAAGTACTTCTTTGGGGAAGTATTTTTTTAAGTATTTTTAAATGTATTTTTAAATGTATATTTTGCAAAAAAGTACTTTTTTCAAAGGTACTTTTGCAGAAGGTACTTTTACAAAAGGCACTTTTCAAATAAAGTGTTTTTTAAGTATTTTTAAATGTTTTTATTTAAGAAGAAGCTAGTTTTTGAATTTTTTTCAAAAGTACTTTTGCAGAAGGTACTCTTACAAAAGCTGATTTTTTTTAAGAAGGTTTTTTTTAGTAATAAATAGTCAGGTCTATTTTTTTAAAAAGTACTTGTTTAGTGTACTCGAACTTTTGCAAAAGCTACTTTTTTTAATAGGCAGATTTTGTAAAAAATTTCGTTTCTAAATGTTTAAAATTTTTATGAAAAATAACGAAAATTCGTTTCAAAAAATATTTTTTCCATACAAATTTCAAAACGGAAAAAATTTTTCTTTTTTGTTTTAAAATTTTGCCATAAATTTACTTTTGGAAAAACTATTTTTCATAAGTATGCGTTAATTGAAATATAAATAAAAGATTATAATCAAAAAATTAATACATTTTGTAAAAAGTAAACTATTTCGTTTAACTATTTTCAAAAAGTAATATTTTTTTTAAGAATTTTTGTTTGACAACATATATATTTTGATAACGTACACATTTATGTACTATATTCGCATAATATGTATGTATACATGTATGTATGTATATCGTTTCATTAATATAGAAAGGCCCTAACTCATTATTTATTTTTAATCAAGTTTTTTGTATATTTCGATAGAAGAACATCTAGTTTATCGAAAAATAAAAAAACTTCGATTCCATAAAAATAATGAGTTAGGACCTTTTTTATATTAAGATAACAATATGTATGCATACACTTGTTTGTATTGACTTCTCTGCAAGTATTGCATTTTTAAGGGCAGTCGTGTTTGTATTCAACGGTTTTATTTGTCAACAATACTCGTAAGAATTTTTGTCCTTTGAAATCATGTTGAAAGTTATTAAAAATTCTTACAAGTTTAGTTATGCCATGAAAATGGCCAAAAAACATCAGTTTTATAACAAGCCAAATAAAAAAGAAAACTTTATGTAAATAATAGAATATATTGAGCAGAATCATGAAATTCTTTTACGTTGTTACTGCAAATGAAAACCATGACAAAGGAATGTCAACAAATAAAGTTGATGTAGTAAAACAAAAGAAGCATAACCATATAAAAAGTTTTTTAAATTAAGAAAAGTAAAAAAAAAAATTTGTGAAATTTTAGCAAATGTGGAATTTCAAATGTTTAAAAAAAGTTTCGTTTAAGATGAGAACTATTCAACTAATTGTTGATGTGTAAATATCTATACGCTAGGGGGTAAAAATCTTTTTTACAATGCAATCACAAATTTTGAGTAAGATCGTAAAGTGTTATCAAATCGGTGTGAGCTATGTATGAGTGTATTAGTGTAATCATACGAACAAGAAGTACAGATAAACTTAACAGCTGCATAGAAATACACTCAACAGAATTTTAAAGCATACCTTCTGGAGCAATTTTAATAGAAATTGGTTGTGAATTGTGATAGTGTTGCCAGTGGGGATAATTTTGTTAAAAAGTTGAAAAATATAAAATAATAGAATAAATATTAACTTTTAAATAAAAAATCATTTTAAATGTGAAATATTTATTTAAAAAATATATAGCAGTCTTTATAAATAATTTATAATATTATATTATAACATATCTGCATTACGTACTGTTGCCTTACACTGAAGCTGGTGCATGACAATTGGGTAACAATCTCCATCTCATGCCAATTATTATGGGTACAGATTTTAATACAAATTTTTCGAACCCACAGTCGCAAACTTTATCAAAACTTTTATTTGACGTTTTCCACTTGCATATGAGCAATTCTCCACAAACTCCCACAACTAATAATTCCACTACTATAGATGCACTTTTCCATAGATTTTTAAATACAGTAGAGTAGTATTTTAGTTACCATAAACCAGTATTAAAAACAAATTTTCATTACTAGATGTTTAAACATCTCTCCTGTGATCGGACTCACATTGCTTTTGTTTTTTGTTACATATGGAAAAATCTAAAAACTAAAAAGGTATATTTTGTATATTGGAAATAATCTCAATAAAATGGTTTCTTAAAATAGAAAGTTTTTTAGAAATTATTGTGTCATCTCTTACGAGCGTGAATTTTTGCTTTAAATGAAGTTTAAATTGCATTTTTTTTAATAAAAAGTTAAAAATGATGCACGTTTCTAGAAAAGAAAACGGTAGTTAAACACTTGCTTACGCACTAATAATCTCAAATTTTTATTTTCCTCATTCTGTGAAATATTTTTTTTTACTTTGTTAAACTTAAATTGTATCAATTCCCAAATAAAACACCAACTATTAATTTGGCTGCACCTGGTCAAAAATACTTGTGTGGCAACGCTCTATTCTTGAAAAGCTGTTGTTGATATTTACATTTACTTTCATTACATACTTTTTACAACTACAATTCGAGGTGGAAAAAAGTAAGCCAATGTAGCAATGGTAAAATAAGAAAATTAAAATCATGTTAATTATTAAGTTTTTGTTTCAGCTTTGATATTTTTTGAGCTTCTCATTTGTTTCAATGAAAGTTAATAACATAATATCTCTAGTTGTTCTAAGAATGATCAGCATAAGCAACAGTAAAATGCATATAGGATCCATTTATAAGCCCCTCAATAATTAATTTTAATGTTTTTTTAACAAATAAATATTTTACTGAATTATTAAAATAATAATTTGCGATTATTAGTGCGTTAAAAAAAATTTCCAACTTATTTTTTCACTTTTATGATGTCACGTAGACCTATAACGTAAGGCTCAGTAAGGGCTCAGTTAGCCGACTGTAATGTATAGTAACTACAACGTAGGAAAAAGCTGATCGATTATTTTATATGAAAAGTAGGTTACGTTACATTACATCTCTGTAACCATTTACATAACTTTTTACATACCAATATCAATCAACTGTTTATTACTGTTGCAGTTACTTTACATTACAGTCAGCTAACTGAGCCTTTATCCAGCTGTAATGTAATGTAGCTGCAACGTAGGAAACAGCTGATCGATATTTTTATATGAAAAGTAGGTTACGTTACATTACATCTCTATAACCATTTTCATTACTTTCCATATAACAATATCGATCAGCTGTTTCCTACTGTTGCACTTACTTTATATTACAGTCGGCTAACTGAGCTTTTATTTCCAACTTTTTAGCAGCTTTTTTATAATCTTTGAACACTTTTTTTAATTGTTTTAGTCATTGAAAAATATTTCTACCAAAATTTTTATAATTCAAACCATTAAGTTAAATTTTCCTTAACAGCTACTGCGATAGCTTCAACCATTTAGTTTTAAAAGTATGTATTTGGTAAAAATCAACTGCCTTTGGCAGCTGCATTCAATTATTGCAAAAATAATTGTTCACAAATAACTTGCCAAAACTTTTGTATATTTCAAGCTTTAAGCTCCCATAGTTCAAGTAAGTCGTTATAAATATTTATCTTCTTTTTTTTGTGTACTAAAATATTCTGCCTTAAATTGATCTATTTTGCATGTTACGTGCTGTTAAATATTTATGTTTGTCAAATAACAGCAGTGGCTGAGGAGGGGTAGGGCATGGGAGGGGGATTGTTTGTCTATTTTGGCACCATTTATAAATTATTATTATTTTCTTTCTTTTTTTAAGGAGTTTCTTCTATTTATTCCAAAAATTATTCTTCCACGAAAACTTTTTAAACTGAATTAATTTTATATGAATACAAAAAAAAACATCGATGACAATAGAAATAACCACATGAAAATGTTGTTTAAAACTAACCATTTGGTGGCTAAATGAAGCAGACTGTATATTTTTTTTTTATCGTGGTAATAAAATGTTTTACATTTGAAATGTTCTATCTTGTTTTGGTGATAGACCTCTAACACAGCATACAATAAAGTTGTGTGATATTTTTTCTCCAGCAGGTAAAATAGGACCAACTAACTATTTAAATAAAATAGCGGGTAAAATAAAAAATTAAATTAAGCTTGCGATATATCGTGCCTTAACCGCCAAAAAAAAACTTAAGCGACATAATTTTAGAAATTAAATTTTTGTATCAAAATCTATCATTTCCGATCGAAAGTAATCGATTTTCGTAAAAAAAACCAAGTGCAAAATATATGTCGTTTAAGATTTTTTAACTTTATGGGAAAATACATTGGAAACGACTTCCTTGTACTTCTTAGGCCTCGCAGTAGTTGGTCTCACTAGCACCTTTAAATGCCGCATAATTGCCTCTTCTTGTTGCTCATGTTTTATGGTCGTTGATGTGCTGGTGGTCTATCTCTCTGATTTTCCATATTGTTTTTTTTTTAAATTTATTGTTACAAAATTGTTAAACGCAGCCCAGCTTTTTTTCTAAATTTTTGCATATTTTACTATTACTCTCATTGTAGAAGCATAAATAAATAAAAAAAAAGAGAATAAAGGTACAGCAAATGTTGTACTCGTGGTATCTAGTTTTAGTTTTTGCATAAAAAAGCAATTTATGAATTTTAAATGAGTCACTGCAACATTAAAGGTGCATTTATTCATGCTATGTTAGCGCAACACACACACACACACACACACACACACTCAAACACATAGCTAAACATGCTTTAGCATACAACTGCACAGACTCGTTTAACACAACAATAAATTGTAATGCATACAGCAGCAGTTGGTTCTCGTTGTTGTTGTTGTTTTTGTAGTAACAGTTACCAGCATGTGTAGTAGTGGCAGTGGTAGTGGTAGCATAATTTTAACCCTTAGCAGTGGTAACATTAACAGCAGCAATAACAAAAACTGTTACTGGATTCTTTTTTTTCGTAGTTTTTTTTTTATTTTTTTCATAGACAACAATATTGTTAAAAGCAAAATTAAGTAAATTTCGTACTTTTCTGGTTTGTGTTTTAATTTACATAGCAACAAAAACTAATATAAACTTGTGCATGCGTATGAGTTTTCTTTTTTTTATAAAAGAAAATTTGCAATTTTTAACACAAAGGTAAATTATGTAATGTACAAAAAAAAAGAATATTTTAAAAGAAAATTATGCATATTATGTGAAACATTTAAGTGGCTTGAGATAAAATTAAATTTTTTGGAACAAATAATTTTGTTCAACTAAAATAAGCAGGAGGAGCATTATTAGATTCAATACTAGTATTTTTGTAAAATGCTGGTCTTAGTGCAAAACTATGCTAGCCTCGGCTTGAAACTACAAAATTTGCCTGCAATGTTACCATTAAAATTGTTATACAGTATACCAAGAAAAGATTAATTTTTTTAAGTTATTGTACATTGCTGCCAAGCAGGGTTGGCTGTTTCCAGCGACTAAGTAATAAGCTAAATTGGCCTAATTTCTCAACCACTTGAAATAATAAGACATAATTGCATCACACTACATTGATAATAAAGCCATATAGACTTATTCCGGTATTAATTGAGAAATAAAGCCATTTTGGTTCATTACTCACGACTTTATTACATTGAGCCAACAAAATCGGTACATTGTGCCGATAATGGGTATCAGCTAGCCGACTGTAATTTAAAGTAACTGCAACAGTAGGAAACAGCTGATCGATATTTTTATATGAAAAACAGCTTACGTTACATTACGTCTCTATAACCATTTTCATAACTTTTCGCATAACAATATCGATCAGCTGTTCCCTACTGTTGCAATTACTTTACATTACAGTCGGCTAACTAAGCCTTAATCTTATTGATTTGTTATTGTTAATTTTAGTAACGCAAACAATTGCTACTCTCACATATTTTCTCTTAAGCAACCAGGACTACAGCCGATTCCAACATATACCCAGCAAAAATTACTGCTTACGAGAAGCGTTTTTGCAAGGGAAAAACGAATAAAAATGAATAAGATACTTTTATTTTGTTCGAGATGAGCCAGCTAGAAGAAACACATTTAGCTTCCAAAAAGCCATATAATTTTTCTGCTTTACTAAAGTGCTTCACAGAAGTAATCACATATTAAGTATATTCATTTCAGTTTTTTTCCTCGTTGGAAAAATGGAAAAATTTAATTTTTGACAACAAACACAAGGAAAAAAATTAAAAAATTTTTTTAAATTTATTTTTCCCTGTGTTTTCCAACGAGGAAAAAAACTGAAATGAATACCCTCATAATTTTTGTGAGAGCCCACCTTTGCGTTAGTGCTTTTCAGAAGCATTTTGCGAAGCTTTTGTTATTAAGTAAGCAATACATTGCTTCCCTCAGTTGTTAGCAGCGATGCCAACTTAGCTATTTTAGAGCTAAATTTAGCTCTTTTTGATTGCTTCTAACTCGAAATTTTTCGCTTTAGTTCTTTTCAATTGTGGAAACAGCACGTTTGGCACTTTTTGGATCTTATAGTAAATTTTCCCGCTTTAACCCTATTATTTCTGCTTTGGGCATTTACATTTTTGGCAACTATGTTTTTGCAAATGCAGATAATTTTTTTTCGCAATTATGTAAGATACATAAATTTATGTACTTAGGTATTTCTAATTGTAAACCCCCGTTTTTATTATAAAGCGTTCGTTTCTGAGTAATTAGAAAATTTTCCACAAATCATTGAAATGGATCCTTACTGCCAAAAATATAGGAAAGCTTGGAAATCAAATCCCGCTTTAAAAAAATGGATTAGACCAACAAAAGATCCTTCTAAAGCTAACTCTTTTTGAAAATAATTGTTCGTATTTTGTACCTTAACGTATATACAAGTATATGTAAATGTGTGTGGTTATATTGTTAATGCAGACAAATATTTGCATCAATTGCTGTGAAATGATTTTATTTTAAATTATTATTTCTTATTTTTTCTTACTATTATTTTTATTAATGTAAAAAATCTTGAAGTGCAAATTGAATAATAAATATGTACATTCATAGATTTAAAACGGAAAAATCTTGAGTTTTTAAATTTAGCTCTTTTTAGCTCTTTTTGGCTACTCAGTTGGCTCGTTTTGCCTTTGAATTGTTGGCATCACTGGTTGTTAGTGCTTCTAAATCAGAATTTTTTGTTGGGTAAGAGCACCTCCACTTGGTTTATTAAAAAAAATATAATAATACGCCACAACTTAAAATAAAAACACACATGCGTATCAAATGTATTGACTCTCTCTCTCTCTCTTTCTCATACTTATAGTCTTAGTATGTTTATATTTAAAAAAAAAAATATGATACTCAAGATATTCATGCGTATTCTCGTTTGAGTAGCGTTTTAAAATGACAGATAACAACGACAATTTTACATTTAAAATATACCGTTTTACCCTAGCACCGTATTACCATTTCAATATAAAATTAGCGTTCTATGTGTCGTTTTAAAATGATACTGGAACGAGAATAGACCCGATTTCATTCATCATTCGCCACACTTGTTTATATAAAATGGAATAATAAATGTGTGCGTGTGTGTGAATGCTTGAAAACATGATTGTGTGTGTGTAAATAAAATAGTTCTGTATATACGCATGTATATCCGATTAATAGTCATAGTATTTTTAAACTCATGCATGCGATTGTAGCTCACACAGTCTATAAATTTTACTTATAGTTGTTTATACTGCGTAATTTAAACAAATTTTATAAATATACATAGTTGCTGCATGTTTATAGTTATACGTATTCGGTTTAAAATAAATGCGTGTATTTGTATATAAGCGTCTTTTTAGTTTTTATCTGTAAACATTCATAGTTGTTTGATGGTCAATACTCAAAAATTGCCATTCTCTGGTGTGCATGCCTTCTTATTACCAATATTATGGCACCTGTATTGATCTAGCTGCTTTCAATATATTATCAAGACTATGAGCATCAATATTTGTTTATTGCAGAGCCCATGACCACTCATCAAACCTGAATAATAATCTGTAAAAAACTATTGCTTATTCCAAAATACAATCTGAGGTACAATTGTAATAATAAAACCAGTAAGGGTTTTCATGAGAATGTTAAAAAGTCTCGCAAACTGTGCAATTGTGCATTTTTGCACCCTCGTAAATAAAATGTCAAAAATTATATGAAAATTTATTTACTCAAACCTGTAAAATTTGCCCCAACAATTTTTACTCGTAAACTTAAGCTGTGCAATTGCACATTTTGTAAACAACAATTTCTTGGTTTTTTACCTTTTTTAGCATTTTTAAACACAAATACACACTTTTTTATTTTTTTAGATATAAACAAATATGTATTTAAATTGAAAACTGCTTGAAATTTGTTTGTTTTAAATTTATAAAATTATTTTTTTTGACATTTCATTCAAATTGACTCAACTGCTTGCACAAAAGTTCACAAGGGGCTTCATAAAACAAGTCTCGCATATTTGCCCAATTGCACAAATGCCAATTGTAAGAATTTTCATGAAAATCCTTAGTATATTTTTAAATAACATTTATAAGCTTTTAGGACACTGCTACACCTTCAATATATATTGTAATATTTGGATCGTGATCCATTTTAATGGATTGATAGATAACGAAACGAGCGTATGCTACACGTTCAATAAATATCACGTTACTGGATTGCGTTCAATATATATTGAACGTGTAGCAGTGCCCTTATAATCAAATTTGGAATCAAAATAAAAAATTTATTTTTGTCGTTTACATTTTTGCTTCAATGGCCGCTCGAGACCAAAAAATTAATTCACTAATTCAGTAAGAAGAATTATGACGTTTTTGTTTGAAAATACTTTTGAATTCTTGTGTTTGAATTCTCTAAATTATTTTATTCAAAAATTGTTGTTGTCCTTGATAATGAAAAATAAAAATATTATTATCATGTTTTTTAAATATAAAAATTAAATTTAAAGTATTTTACAATAGTTTGAAAAATATATGAAAAAATATGTGCGGTTTTTTTTCATCCATAGACAAGACGATATAATTGTCAAACAGAATTAGGGCATAAAGTGTTTCGTTAAGCTATGCGATTCGAAAATCTTATTTTTAATACATTCCATTTATAATTTATAATTTTGCCTTTTATATTATTTTGGAAAAATCATATGTAAAATAATAAAACCACTGCAAACAACTGTTATCAAAACACAATTTAGAAACTTTTTACAATAAAAAACCTTTTTTATTGCAGCTAACATTTTCCAAAATATCATACGCTTTATTTCAAAAAAAAAAAGGTCTTATAATTGTCTAAACTTAATACTTTAATTAACCATATGTTTTATATTAAACATAAAAAATTTAGCTCGCAGCTAAAAAACAAGAACAACAACAAGTCTCATATTGTATATTTTAAATGCCACGCTTAAAGCTATGAAATCATTAAGATCTTAATATTTGACTTTTAGAAACACTGAACTAAATGAATAACAAAACGTGAAAGTACCCCAATTAGTTGAACAATTACAAATGTCCTCAAGGTTAACACTAATAAATTATACATAAAGAATTAGAGAAAATAAAGAGACAAAGACAGCTACATACATATAAACATACATAGTATATGTATAAAAAGAATTAAGTATATCAAAATAATGAAATTAAATAATTGTATGATAAAAACGCCATAAAAATAAACAAAACTTTCACACAAGAAAAAAAAATAAGAATTTCATGCCCAGACAGCATGTCGTGTTAATATTTTGTAAATATCAAAAGAAACAAATATGAGAGGAATAATCTTGGGCTTAAGTTGATATAAAATAAACAAACATAAAAATAAACAATTCAAAGCTTAAATAAAAAGAAACAGTAAATGTAAGCAAATACAGTAGAGATCATAATTAAAGGTAAAATTTTTGAGTTGTTCGAGCGGTGTTTTATGGAACCATATCCAGACAGGAAAGTAAATTCTTTATCTAGGATTTTGCAAATAAATTTTTTCGTAAGAAGTTTTTGATGCGACATAGTTACCAAAATTAAAAAAGTAATACGAAGGGTCCAATGGAAAACGCTAAGCTTTCATAAATTTTATATGGTAAAATATGTATACATTACAAAATCAAAATACCTACAAAATTTGTCATCGCTTAGCATTTTCGTTTTATAAAATTGGTGCCTAAAAGTAAAAAATCACCCAAAAGAAAAAATCACTAAAACAAAATAAATTACTTAATCAAATAATACCGATTCAGCATAATAATTTCAACCTGAAGTAGGAATATTGTTCTATTTTTCTTAATCCTTAGGGCACTGCTACACGTTCAATATATATATTGTGATATTTGGATCGTGATTCATTTTTATGGATTGATGGATCACGAGCGTATGCTACACGTTCAATATTTATCATGTCAGTATTTACTTTATGTTTGTGCTGTGTGGATAGTTTATTCAAAAAATGTCGAGAGAAAACCAAAAAAAAACTTTATCCGACGAGTCCCACAACTTTGACAATGCCTCCAAATTAAAAATAAAGTCTTTCAAAATAATTTTTTCGTTCGTTAATTCCGATTCCACCGACAGAGCCCACTCGCTTTCACTAACTTCTGCCATTACTCTTTATTAAAACAAACTTTACACAAATGTAATAACCTTTTTATCTTTTTATTTGTTAAATTTGTCACTGCGTCTTTTATTTTATTTGTTTTATTTCACTTTTATTAACTTATCGCGATTTAATATCATGAAAATGCTACACGTTCAATTTTCATCAAGCAATTTGCGATCTGCGATTTGGATTCCATAATTTAGGCCTTTCTGCGATATGGATCGCGATCCATCAATACTGCATGCTACACATTCAATAAATATCGCGATACTGGATCGCGTTCAATATATACTGAACGTGTAGCAATGGCCTTAAATTATTTAAAAGTAAAAAATATCAGTATTTAAACTAAAAATTTTATTTCATACTATTTAAAATTTTTTCAAACAAAATGGTTTATATACTCATCTTAATATTTATATCGAAAATTTTCTGAGACAAAATGGTTCATCTACAGCAAAAATGCGAATAATGGGTTTAATTTTTATAATTTATATTTTATTAAATTAGTAGAAGCTTATCAATCATATTGTAGAAGATCGATTTGTTAAATACTCACTAGTTAGGGAATTAAACAGATTTTTTTCTTCTGAGCAATCAGGGTTATGCAGGCAGATAAACCATTTTGAATAAATGCCGTCGATATGAAAAGTTTGTTATACTGAAAATAATCGGTGACACAAAATAATAGGCAAAACTAAACAAAGACTAAAATTGTAAGAGAACTGTAATCTGGTAGGATCGCATAAGCTAATAATATCGGCAGAAAGAAAAAAGAATAGTTAAAACAAAAAGGAATATGAAAATAGTAAAAAACAGCCAAAATAAAAAAATTTAAAAGTTGAAACCAAAAAAAAATCGCCAAACTACAAAACGCTAAAACGAACAAAAATCGCCAGAAAAAAATAGTTAAAACAAAAAGGAATTTGAAAGTAGTAAGATGAATAATTATATCGTTAAAAACCACCAAACTAAAAAATTAGTTGAGACCAAAAAAATCGCCAAACTACAAAAACCGCTAAAACGAACAAAAGTCGCCAGAAAAAATCTCAAAACAGATATAAATTTTTAAAAAAATCTTTACTGCTCCAAATAAATAAAGTAGTGAAAACCACAAAAAATCACCAAAAATATACAAACACTAAAACGAAAAAAATCACTAGGAAAAAATTTTCAAAATAGAAATATATGACTAGTAAAATTTTTTTTACTTTAATCGATCTAAAAACGCTAAGAACAAAAAAAAATAGCTAAAAAAACCTCAAAAACAGAAATAAGTCTCTGGCAACAAGAATTCCCTAAAAAAAATGCGAAAACGGGGAAAACCGTTAAAAAGGAAGAAAATCGCTTAAACGAAAAAAATCGCTAACAATAGAATAGAAATAAATCACTAGCAAATCTTCTCTATCACTATCCCTTTCCTAAAGAAGGTAGTACATATAAGTAGTAGTAGGCATTCATTGCCTGAGTGTTACTTCTCTTTTAAAAAAAAAAAAGAAGTTTGAAAAAATCATAATTACCTGAAAAACGCTGAAAACAAACAAAAAAAATCGCCAAAAATATAAAAACGCTAAAACGAAAAAAATCGTTAGAAAAAAATTTTCAAAATAAAAATAAATCACTAGCAACAAAAATAAAAAAATATTAATCACTATAAAAACGTTAAAAAAACAAAAATCGCTAAAAATTTCAAAAACAGAAATAACTCTATGACAACTTGAGATTCCTAAAAAGAACTTACCAAAACGGAAAGAAGTTGCCAAAAAGAAGAAAATTGCTAAAACGAAAAAAAATCGCTAAAAATTTTATTAACAGAAATATATCACTAGCAAGAAAAAATTTTAAAAAAATCGTGATTACCTCAAAAACGCTGAAACCAAACAAAATAAATAGTGAAAACAAATAAATGACCAAACGTATAAAAACGCTAAGCGAAAAAAAATCTAAAAAATTTTTTTTTCTAAGCAGAAATAAGTCTCTGACAACAAAAATTCCCTAAAAAAATTTACAAAATGGGAAAAGTCCTCAAAAAGATCAAAATCGCTAAAACGAACTAAATCGGTAAAAAAATTAAAACAGAAATAAGTTTCTGGCAACAAAAATTTCCTAAAAAAAGCTTGCAAAGGCGGGAAAAAATTCGCCATAAAGAGAAAAAATTGTTAGAACAGTAAGCAATAATAGTCTAATATTTTGGATAGTGAACATCGTTACTGTAGCAAACTGATATCCCCACTATAAAATAGATTAACTGATTTTGCCTGGTGCCTGCAATAAATAATAACCTTAGAACTTTATCGTGAGGGGCATGAAAGGTAACATATGAAAATAATTTGAAATCGTTTTGTATGTTTTATTTTTCTAATCACACTTAATGAAAATTGTATCAATCAGGCTTGACTGCGAATAGTCCATGTATCGCCTTGCGCAATAATAGAAGACTAGTGTTTCACTTTTGACTTCTAGCTCAGAAGACATAAGGCGAGCTTCACCATCCCCGGTGTTGACTTTCATCAGGAGAGTCACACTGAGATTGGAGTTTTTATTGATCTACATATGTCACAAAAAATACATTAGTAGTGCGATTCAGTAACTTTTAACGATCCGACAATCACAATTTTTGTCTATACATTTTGTCGCTTAATATAACGATTACGTGATTCTGAAACTTATTTTTAACCATAGGACGCAGCTGATATTTTCTGTTGATTTTTGTCGATAAAATTACCAACACACAAATTATTGTCGCTCAAATAAAGACACAGCAAATTATGTTAAAAATGTTACCGAATAGCAAAATCGATAAATTTTTGTTATAATTATTTTAACGATGCGATTATCGTTAAAAAATAAAGTTAGTGAATCCCACTGATCTTATCTATTTATATACCTTGTTTGCATTTTAGTGTTCAAAATTTTGCTTCTTTAATACTTCTTTTGATGAACACATTTAGATGAAAATACATATCGCTTAATTAATCCAAGAACGTCATAACTCTAAGAAACCAGTTTGCCAGAAAACGCGTTTTAAGTTTTCAATTTACACTTAATGGAAAAAGAAAATTTTATTTTTCTCCCAAAAGTTGAGTAAACAAGATATTTTGTATAAAATGTTTACACACTTTGAAAAGCGATATGAGGATTAATTCTGCATCATTAACTCAAAAAGAAAACATTTTTTGAGTTCTTTGAGTAAATGGGCGATATCTTATTTAGAAAGTACAAGTTGAAAAATATTTTTTCTTTTTCCATTAAGTTGTGTGAATATAGAAAGTACAAGTTAAAAAATATTTTTTTTGGAAAAGATACTTCTTCAAAAAAACTAATTTTTACATTTTCTAATCTAAAATATTTCATTCTTAAAAATAAAGTTCTTGATATAAGACTTTTTTTAAATGGGAACTTTTTGGAAAATAAACTAACTTTTATAATAATCAAAATATCCTCTAACAAGCAGCCGGGTAATATGAAAGTATGACATATAAAAGGAATTTATTCAATTACCCCAAATGGGCAGCACTCACGAACTTTAAGAGAATCTTCACAAGATCGTGATAAAATGTTTTCTTCGAATTTCTAAAATAAATGTGTAGTACATGAATATTTCTAAATACATGCATACTTGTGAAAAAACTAACGACTCTCACCATTTAAAAAAGACAACATTTTCACACTTTAATTTATTCTAAAAATGAATATCTGTATTATTAAAATTTCTTACGCTGAAAAATGTAATTTCAAACTATTATTTTCACTAACTTTACTTAGCGCCATAACCGAAAGTGTTCAATTACAGCATGTCCAACATGAAAACAGAACCAGAAACATCAAAGTGGCTTTAAAACGACAACCACCACACAAACACGATTAACACGATTTTACTTTAGACATACATACATACACACTACAACAACAACTAAAAATTAAAGGAAAATGTTATAAAGAATTTAACTGACACAATACGACTAACAAACAACAGCATTAGCAACAAAAGCAAAAAAAAAAAAATACAATGACAACAGCAACAACAACAAGAATAATAATAAAAACAACTGTTAAGATTAACATGATAATACCGACTACAGAAACATTACAACAGAACATAATACAAATTCCTTGTTACACTCTGCATTGTCTTAATGTTAGTGTTAGTAAAGAAAAAACACAAACACTTGTACCCATGTACAGACAAGCACACACCCATACTTGTACATGCATGCGAGTTTCTTTGCACACACAATACCCATGACATTTGTGTCAACAACAATATTTCACTATAAATTCTTAAAGTTAACATTTGTAATTTGTTTAATGTAACCATACATACTTGTATGTAGGAAAAATGTGACCAACTAATATTACAATATTAAGGGCTAAGTTTTGTAAAGCGAAAATGTTATATTTATTATAATAGTAAAAGAGTAAGTAGTGTACAGTAGAGATGGACAATTGCAAAATATGTATCGATATGTATGTATGGAGTCGATATTTTTGCACAGTATCGATACATATTTTTTTTTAATATTTCTATATATCGATATTTTTGCCTACAAATATTCCAATTAATCATTGTTTAACGAATGCCCACTGTTGTACACTTCAAAGTTTATCGTTGCGGAATACGAGATACATATATACACAGGGCATACATCCATTAAAAATGATTTAATATTTAAAGAAATTGCAAACAACTAACTTAAATCTCAATGGACTCCAGGACTGGAGAAAACACAAATTGGTAATGATTCGAAAAAGGAAATAAATTTATCCATACATGTGTATATTTAACTTTTATTATAGAATAATTTCTGGAAAATTGCATTAATTTCGGATACACAAGTAGTCAATTTAAGGGCCATTATTAAAAATTAAAGTAAGTTAAAAGTAGGATTTTATTTTGGATTTAACTTACCAGGTAGGATAAACCTGCCTGTAATATGTCGCTTACTTTGCAAATGATAAAGTTTTTATACATCCTATAAAATCCTAATTTTAACTAATTTTAATTTGTAATAATGACCCTAAGAAATTTAATGCTAAGTAGCCCTTTAAGGATTTATTAGTCTTTACTTTCTGTTGCTGTTTTCTGCTGTGCCGTTTTCTTTCTAAATTTTTTCTGTAATAAATTATCACCTGTTTCTGAGTAGAACGGTCCCAATCCTTCCGCTAAAGTGGTGAGATTGGAATCGTTTTATGTTTTTCTGGTAAAAAATATTTTTTTTAAGGTCCTTAGGTACAATAACAGTTTATTTCGAAATGTTTGGATTATATTTATGCTGTCACAGGTTGAACCGAAACAGAACAGAACGAAACAGAAAAACAAACGGCTTGTATAAGATTTCTATAAACAAAAAAAAATCAGCTGATGCGTAACAGAGCAGAAAGTAAAAACTAATTCTGCCTTTAGGCTTGTTCCCACCCAAACATTTTGACATTTAGCTACAAATAAATAAAAGTTACCTGGTTGAGTGGGCTCACCTTATATATGTGTTTTGGATGTTATTATCTTTTTTTCTTCGCATCATTAAGGCCGTGATACACTTCCATACAAAGTCGTGCGATATACGAAAAACTACAACCCTGGTGTGATGAATTGTTATTGTCTTTTGAAAATATTCATAAACACTATCATACCAGGGATGTACTTTTTCGTAGATCGCACGACTTTGTAGGATAGTGTATCACGGCCTTTAGCAATTATGACAATATCGTACAGATAAAATACTGCTAAAATTTATAGAGCTCTAAAAAGTATCGGAACTCGATACTCGTAAACAAGAATCGAAGTATCTATACATCAGTTTTTGAAATATCGGTGATATATATCGATATATATTTTCTCAAATATTGATATTTCGATGTATCGAAATTTTTTGCCCCTAATTTTTCATTCCAGAATTAGTTGCTTTTAACACAGAACGTGTCCTAGGAAAGTAATGAATTATTTTAATACGTGCGAGGAATCAATTCTATTGTTCATAACACCCCTCACATTCTTCTTGTATACATACATTCTTCTTCTGCAGATGTGGTAATGCACGTGTTTGATCAAATTACTTTCTCGTTTCTTAGGTAATGCATTGTCTTGCTTTGGAAAATAATACATTATTTTCCTACCTTTCCAGCTGGACAACTTCACCACAACACCCTCTTAATTTCATTATACATATGCTCCTTTGGGGCCGAATTCCACAACGATGAAATTTGAAGTGTTCACCAATTTCAGTTGCAATGGTGAGAATGAATTACATATTTTGATGGTTATGGTGAACATATGGTGATATGGTGAACATATGGTGATACTAGATCCAAACTTTTCACTGAACACTGACATTGGTGAACACTTCAAAACTCGGTCCCTGGTCTCATTATTTTTAACTCAATGTTTTGTATTGATGATAACAAAAAGACTAACAAGCTCATTTGTCTCATATGAGTATTAAAGTTATAATTTTTTACAAAGCTTAATGTTGAATACTAAATTATATTTGTATATGCCAGTGAAGTTAACTCCTGCTACAAGTTTTAACACCCATGAAAGCAACAATCAAATACTCGCATACACACATACATATCTGTCATATAAATATAAAACAAAGAATACAAAATCCTTGGCTGTGTACGTACACAATTGTTATTTTATATTAGCTTCCCCTGCTATGGCCTTAAGATTACCCCCACAAGCACGTCAACTCATTCTGCATGCCAACAAGCATACCATTCTCTTTTTCACTCTGTCTGTCTGTCTTTCTATTTGTCTTCATCTCAAGGCGTTTATTTGCCCTTTCTGTTAGTAGCATTTATGAATGCGAATGTGGTTTTAAACATTAATGGAAACAAAAGACACAACACAATTCTTATCATTATTCCAAGATTTTTTTTCTATTATAATTATTTTCCTCAAACTATTTTAATTACAACAACACTGAAAGTTAATTTGTGGTATTGTGTAAAAATGTTGTGGAATACCAACAAAGGAAAGAAATGGATTTTGTTTTATATATAAGAAAGCTGCTGCAGTATATTTGTTTCTCTTCTTTTTTTTTTGTTTAGTTGCACGGGCATATGATAATTTGTGTATGTTGAGCCACTGTTATTTCTTCTCTTTGGGGTAATTAAAATATTCAAGATAACAAATTAATGGGCGCTGTTATTGTAGTAAATTATATTGTCTCGTTAAAATTTTTGTTGTTGTGGTTGTAATGTTTTGAGGTAAAAAAATATTTCTATCAGTTACAAATATTAAAGTTGATGTTTTAAAGGGGTGAAAGTCTTAAAAAATTTAAAGTTTACATTTTTTAGGTTTTCGATATTTCGTTACACTGGTAGGTTATTTTTCAGGACATAGGAAATTTTAAGAAAGGCGAATCCATATTAAGTAGTCTTAACTGCTCAGGTAACTATTTTCGCCGCTTGTAACTTGAGTGGTCGCAACCGATCAGGTGACTATTTTCGCCGCTTGTAATTTGAGTATACTTTGGGTGTAAACACAAATTTTTCAGTAAATGTTTTTATATTAAAAGTATGAATTTCTCCTCAAAGCGAATTGAGCCGAGTATACATTATGTGAATTCACTTTGGTTTATGGACTGTAGATTTTTTTTAATAAAAAACTCAATTAAATAAAAGTTTCAACCAAGGAATATTCATATAAGATAGACTCATCTCAATTCGCTTTGAAAAATAATACATTTATTACCAAAAAAGCTTACTTAGTAATGCGTGTTGACATCTAAAGGATATTCAATTACAAGCGGCGAAATAGTCAGCTGGGCTGTTGAGACTACATGATACGAATTCGCCTTGATTTTTAGCAAACAAACTCACCCTCTTTTTGCCTTGAAGAATGTGTGCTTGGAATGTCAAAAAAAAATTCTAAAAAGTGTAGGTTGACATGCAACATATATTTATTCCAATTTCTAGCGGCGAAAATAGTCACCTTATTGGTTACGAACACTAGTATGGATTCGCTTTGATTTTGATGTGAAAAAATGTACTGAAACATATGTTTTAACATCTAACATATATTTCAATTACAAGCGGTGAAAATATTCACCTGAGCAGTTGAGAACACCTCACATGAATTCGCCTTGTTAAAGTTGCTTACAGATACACATGTATATGGATTTTTTTTATTACAAATTTCAATTTAAAAAAATTTCAATCAAAACATGTTTTTACCCAAGACTCACCTCAACTCGCTTTGAAAAATTCATACTTTGAATGTCAAAAAAAAAAATATAATAAAAATTGTGTATTAATATGTGGGCAGTTGTGATCAAGGCGAATTCATATTAAGTGATCGTATGTGCTCAGGTGACTATTTTCTTTGCTTGTAAGTGGAATATACTTTAGAAGTCAACTTGAAAATTTTTCAAAGCGAATTCAGCTGAGTATATCTGATATGAATTTGCTTTAACTAAAATATGTATTCGCTTTGATTTTTACCACATACATATACTTACCCCTATTCTTCTTTAAAAAAATCGTTCATGAAATGTCAAAAAAAATTTTTTGAAAAATGTGTATTGACATTTGAAGAGTATGCAAATTACAAGCGGCGAAAACTGTCACCTGTTATGTCGCAGTCGCCTGGCATAAATTCGCCTTGATTGCAATAATTGTTATTTTAAGCTTAAGAAACTTATTAATTTTAGTTAAAAAACCAAAAACTATGAAAGAAATAATTAGCTAACTATTAAAGAATTTTTTTTTAATTATCTGATTAATATTTCCTCTTTGAAAAATCCAAAATCCAAGCGAAAAAAAAACAACAATAACTTTTTAGTAAAACGCCAGAAATTATTATTTCCCTCGAGTTACAATTTTTCAATAAATCTTTAAAAAATCATATTAAAATATAGAATATATAAGCATATCTGTATATATATATATATATATATATATATGTATGTATGTATTTTAATAAATAAACAATGTCCATTTGTTATATAAATGAAAGCATTGAAATAATTGTTTTCCATTCATAAGAATAATCATTAATTCGATATCGTTAATTATATGGATAAACGTAAAAATAATTGAACACGACGAATGAAGTCTTATCGTTTCCGATTCAATTTGGTTCAGTACTAGAGTGATTGAAATTTGAGTCTTCCGGTTCAACAGTTGAAACTTCAGCAGCATCAGAAGTTAGGAAATCCTGTGGCTCTTCCTTTTCAACCACATTTGGTAATGGTTTCAGCTCATTTTTCAAATCATTTTCCTTTACATTTAAGGCTTCCTCAGTTTTTTGATTTCCATCTTGCTGCTTGTTTGTTAATTCTTTTTCGGGGAAGGGTAATGTTTGCAAACGTTTTACCATTTCTTCTAGAGATTCATTTGCATTATCCAACGCTTTGTTTTCACTCTTTTGCAGTCTGGCTGACTTGGGACGTGAGGCCAATAGCTGCAAGGTGGGCTTAGATTTTGGTATGGCACCCTGATGAGCTGCTATTTGGCTTGGTGTGGTAGTTATGGTAACCCGTTCGTTAAGCTCTTCCGAGACAATGCTTGAACAGGCAACATTCTTGGGTGTAGGCAAGAGAGCAGCCGCTATGGGTGTTTCTTCTGAGGCAGAATTATCATTAACAAGCTTTAAAGAGCTTGAAGTATCGCTAACAGGTGTCGAAGAAGAACGTTTTTGCCGATTGATTTCCCTCTCAGCAATTCTATTTATCATTCTTGTACCTCTCTCGGAAGTCTCTGAAAGCTTGTCAATCAATTGTCTACCCTCTTCTTCTAAAATGCGCAAGCGCTGCTCACGGTTCAAGGAGATTTTCTCAATACTTTCAATTCTTTGTTCTACAGACATTCCGCCGGCCGCTTCAGAGCCACTAGTGGTGGTGGTGCTGGCCTCTTCTTGGGGCTTGAAACGTTCATGTAAATTGTCCAGCTTGTTACCCATATTATCACCTCTTTGATTATTTTTTGAGAGATTGTTAAGTAATTGTTTGCTTTCTTCTTCCAATCTCTGCAAACGAGCTGCCCTTCTTGCAGTGTAGGCCTCTTCTTGCTCTGTCAAAGGACTGGCTTTGCTGGTGGTGGCTTTAAAATTCAGCTTTTCTGATTGCGAATTGTTTAGGGGGCTGCTAGAAAAGTGTTCTACTGCTGCTGGTAACTCTTTGCTTTCGTCTTCAGCAGTACTACTATCAATACTGCCCTCACGACTTAAAGGAGCTCTTCTTATACGATCCAGGGAGCAGCGCAAATAATGTCCTCTGTCGGAAGTACGCTTAATGCGAGACATTAATTGACGACTCTCTTCTTCCAATCTTTCCAAACGCTCGGAACGCTTACGTGTGTACTCCTCCTCACGGGGAGTTAAACAACCTGAACCTGTCACCGGCACTGAGCTGGCACGAGTCATACGTTCGAAACGTTTCTTGCTAATAAGTTCTTCCAAAGGAACAGCATGCTGAGCAGGGGACATTTCATCTTGAAAACGTTTTAGCTGCACCTCCAAACGTTCGCGATTGTCAGAGGTTTCCAATACTTGTTTAATCAAAGTTTTGCACTGCTGCTCAAGACGCTGAATTCTACAGCTTGCGTCGTCAGTAGAAGCAGCTGCTCCACTGTCCTCATCACCTTGCTCGTTATTAGCAGCATCAGCTTTGCCAGCTAACTGACGTTTTGGTCGCCTAGAAGATCTTGAAGTTTCCTTGGGTACAGCACCTTTCTTTGAATTATAGGAAGAAGAGGAATTTGGTTCGTTATCTACTCTACCGTCTATTTCATCAACATCATCATATCTCCAGCCACAAGTGGGTGGGGCACTATTCCAACGCAAAACCACCATTTCCGGCTTCTTTACACTCTCTGCTGCTCGGCCTGGTGAACTGCTTTGCATACGTTTAATTTTACGTGTATGCTCAAACAACTCCCGCAAATGTTTTCTTCTATAATTTGCACAACCTCCTGCTGGTGAACTTACACCCACTTTGCTTTTCTCCACATTCTCATCTTCATCATCGCCATCATGGTTATTTACTAACGTGTCAGCATCAATAGCAGTAGCAGCAGCAGCCGCTACTGGCAAGGCAACTTCTTCATCGGATGCCGGACCACCCGAATCACTGTAACCACTTTCAGCTGAATTATTGGCATCTTCTAATTTACGCCTGGCAAATTCTCGTCTTAAATCATTGCATTGCTCTTGACTTTCATCATTTTTGGCACGTGCAGCCGCCCATTTGCGGCGGCAATATTCCAATTCATCCTTGAGTTCACTCAGCAGGCGACGCTTTTGCTGCAGCTGATAGCGTAAAATTTGCTCCTGTGTGTGTAATTGACGGTGTTGACGTTGCATTTTTCCAACCAAGTGCCAAGTTTTTGTCAGTTCCAAGCTAACAGCACTCAAGCGTTTTTCTTGTTCATTTAGACGATAATCCAGATGGCTGTTCAACGTTTTCAGGCGATTAGTTTCTTTCACTAAAGACTTTTTCTCCAATATGAGATCCTAGCGCAGAATATTATGTTCATTGTTCGTTGGTTTATTTTATGGTTATTGATGTATGAATAAATCATTCATTTCATAGTCCAGTCAACCATGACCATGGTTGTGGTGGTGGTGGTTATTGAAGATAAGTTGATTGTTGAAGGTTTAATGGCAGCAGCAAAGATGTCAAATGGAAGAAGAAGGAAAAAAAGGTAATTGATTAGTTTTAAGCATAAATTTTGTGATGTATGAGTTGAATTATTAGCATCAATTTTTTTTTGTAGGTAAATTATTAGCTTATTAAATTTTTACTACATTCCCAGAGGTTTAATAAAATATTGGTGTAATAAAATAAGAGATAAAAATTTTAACTAAAACCTTTTACGTGTTCAAAAACAGCAACTTTAACCCAAGGGAAAGTTCAATGGGAGTGATGAATTGGTTTTTAATGTGTTATATTTTTTCACACAAATTCCAAATCAATCATATTTTTATATATTTTAATAAAAAAAATAGTCACAGGCATATAAAAATTAAGGATAGGGATAATAGAGAATTCTAAACAATATGCACATGCCACAGTAGATTACAAGTTGTTATCCAAGAATCTGCAATAATACAGTTTAGCAGCACTCTTGTCATAGAATTTTAAAAATCTGTCCTAATGATTGCATGCCTGCCTGTCCACATGTCCGTTATACCGTGTGCCCATTTTTAGGGTTCCTTACACTAAAGGTGAAAAGGAACCCTATTGTTTTTGGTACTTTGTACGTCACAAGCTCTTTTCTCGAGAACCGTAAGAGCTACGGACATGAAATTTTAAAAAATATGTAGAATTTTGGCCGCTACAAATGTGACAGTTAAAAATCAAAGGATTTTTAAAAACAAGCAACGAAAAATTTTAAAATCCCATGTAATATATATACGTACAATTCTATAAAGACACTTGATATTTGCAAAGTGTATTTATATACAGATTGCAACAATTAACAATACAATTTAAACAAATATAAATTAAAGGGTATTCTATCAGTTGATGTACTTTTTACTATAATAATTGCTTTATCTTGGAAACAGTAAGAGGCAAACTCTTGAATTTTGCAAAAATGCTTAAACTAAAAAATCTCAAAATTAAGAAATCGCCAAGAACCAATAAATCGCCAAAACGAAAAAAGCGCCGCACTAAAAAACTTTAAAACTAAAATAAATCGCCAAAAAAAGGAAAAATCGCCATAAATTAAAAAATTTGCCAGAATGAAAATAAAACGCCAAAACTAAAAAGTCGCCAAAATGTAGAAAAAGCGCCAAAACGTAAACTAAACAAATCGCTTAAACTTAAATAAATCACCAAAACGCCAAAAAAAACGCAAAAACTAAAAAAACGCCAAAACCCGAAATAAATACCAAAATTTAAAATATATTCCGAAATTCGTATAGTATTACATATGTATGAGTAGTCGCAGAACAAAACGTGTTTTATTTTTTAATTTTTTAGAAATTTTTTATGTATGCATTTGCTTTAATTTGGCTAAAATTTATTGGAAAAAATCTTATTTGCATAATTTTTCTTCCCTTTTCATAGAAAATTTTGTCTTTAAAAAATTGATGCAGAACAAAACGTGCCTTTTTTTCTTTTATTTTTAACAAAACGTAGTTTTTTAATAACAATTTTTTGTTGTTTGTTTCATTTTAAATATAGACAGGTAAATTTCGTGATTTTCTCGAATCACGCATGATTGTTGCATGAGCGAGCGTGCGTATTCATGAGTCAAAAAATAAAACACTTACGTGCACATCTCTAATTATTATTAAATATTTTGTTTTAAATGTGTAAATATATTTCGAGTATACGATATTTCCATATCGAAAGTACACATAACAAAATGTTCTTTTTCCATTTTATTTCAAAACAAAACATACATTTTTGCCCTATTTTAACAAAACGTGCTATTTGCATATTAATAGTGCTGTAATTTTGTACATCGTTAACATTTATTGTTGCGACTTATTGTGGTCTGATTGATGCATTTTATAATAAGAAAGGCACTTGTTATATATATTATGGGTTCATGGGAAAAAATAATCTTTGATTTTCCAACATTTTGATATAATCAAAAAGGCACGTTTTGCTGTGCGACTCATCGTATCTAGCGTCCGTGCGGAAAACCCTTCGTATGTGAGTCAAATTCGCACTTTACTGAATTTATTTATTTGTTAAAATGCTATAAAGTTGTCTCTACTGAAATGCTTTAAATGAACAATTTGTATGATGAATTATTCAAATCAAATCAAATATCATTTGACCTTAATAAAAATATGAAACTGAGTTGAGTAAAAAAAAGAACTTCTTTTTAAATACAACTCTTGTTGTTAATGTACTAATCAATCCTAAATTATTATTTTACTTATTTCGCAAAATATTTTTTATTAAAAATACATACATTGAAATTGATTATTGAGGGGTTTAGCTGAATCGTATGAACATTTCAATGTTGATTGTGCAGATCAACAGGAAACATTAATCCAAAAATTTCTTAGAACAACTAGAGTTATTATGTTAAACTTTCATTTAAAGAAATGAGAAGTTCATCCAATATCAAAATTTGAAACAAGAACTCAATAATCAACCAGGGCAATTATGAATGAAATTCCGCGAGAAATTTCTCTCTTTTCCAATTAGAATATTTTGTTTCCCCTATTACTTCCTATTAGCGGGAATTGTTCCCCGGAAAAAATTTCTCGCGGAATTTTATTCATAATTGCGCTGAAAATGTTTTTATATTCTTACTTTACCATTGCAACATTTTTAAAATTTATTGTTATGGGAATGCTAATGGGTAAAATTAATGAAGATGTCGGATCTACAAAGGTTTTCCACTTATTGGAGGTGTCCGGTTATGGGAGGTGTCCTTTATGAGAGATTGCACTGTATTATCCCTTTTACATCATACAATTAACAGAAGTATATACCTTATTTTGCAATTAATTTTTTTTTTCATCTTTAAACAGACAGACTTTGTTTAATTAAAGCGGAAATTTTAAAATTTTTTGCATTAAATAAACAAGCTTCTGCAGCCAGACACAAGTTTATTTTTAATTCCCCCTCTTTTTCTCTATCTCCTTCTTCCCGCCCAGAATGAAAAATTTCCAATTAATGTGCTAAGTTTTTATCTAAATTTTTTTTCATCCATCTCTAAATTCAATCAATTGATAGAATTTCAAAATAAGCATTATATTTTTTGAACCACGGCCACTTGATAGATAGAATACAAATCTAACATTAAACTTGCGATGACTATCAACTCCAGAAAATAATTCATTATTCAATAGCTACTCGTAGTCTTTAGAGAATGCTAAAGAGCAAAAAAAAAGGAACTGGAAAGAAGTAAATAAATATAAAAAAATAAACTTGAGGAAAAATAACCCTAATTTTTTATTTCCTCATGAAATAACCATAAAACCTTCAATATCCATAACATTAATAGTAATAAAAACCTGCAACAAAATAAAGTCAGTTCCTGCTTCTTCTACCTTTACACTCCTGCCAGCTAATTTTCTCTGTCAATAGTATTAATATTGTAAATGCGTGGGAGAGAGAATCAGCCTCAATATTTCGACATTATTTTACCACTAGCTGCTTTTTATATATTATTTTACACCGACCGACATTCACATAAAGAAGGAAACTGCGTAATTGAAAAATGCAAAAAAAAAGTTAAGGAAGAGTGTGAAATATTTTATTGTGAAGTGTTAAAAAGTAACAAACATTTAATGAACTTTTAAACAAATATTTCAGATAAAGTCATTTAGCCAAAAACAGCTGCTTTATATAGACGGAAATTTGTGAACTAATGATGGAAAATTTAAGAAAAATAATATGATCTTGAAAGAGCCTGTTAAGATGAAGCGTAAGTGATATAGCTGCGACACGTCGCCTGGGAGTGTTGTTTTCTAGGCTGGAAGTGAAGAGAAGCTTGCGGGGTAGCAAAGCTTCCATTTTAACTCTTCTCTCTTTCACATATTTCTTTCTCTCGTTTTTTTCGTTATGCTATGAACAATCAATATTGCCAGTTATAACAATTTTTTGTAACATGCATGAAATACACAGTTATAATAAAAAAATTATAAACTAATAAAGTAAGCAGAGCAAAAACTTATGGTTATTTTGGTAGAAAATTAAAAAAAAATAAAAAAATATATGGTCATATTAATTCTACATTTCTCAAACTAACAATTAGTACCTTTATGGCAACACTGCTACGAATGAACGAATAAAGCATTGATTAAATTAATGTCCTAAAATAATCATTTCTGCCAAAAAAAAAACCCGACTTCAAAAAAAAATTTGATAGAAGAAGATAAGGAGAAGTAAGTGAAATATAAAATTAAATTTTAATGGGAGTATCTCCACCCATTTTTCAAAAGCAAAATTGTGTGTTCTTCTGGGCTTAGTGTGTGTGTTAAGCTTTGTAAAAATCGGTAAAGTAGAGCCACGTAAAATAAAATATTAAATTTTAATGGGCGTGACTTCGCCCATTTTTTAAATAAAATATCTTACCAATTTCAGAGCTCAATTTATATGGTAAGTTTCGTAAAGATCGGTAAAGTAGAGCCACGTAAAATAAAATAATAAATTTTAATGGGCGTGACTTCGCCCATTTTTTTAACTTTCAAACTGTTTAATTACAAAAAACCAAAGATGTTTTATAGGTTTCACAGCAATCAAATAAGTAGAATATCATAAAATTATATTAAAAAACTCTGGGCGTGTCCCTGCCCTCTTTTTTACAATGGGACCAATGGTAAGCTATGCCCTTTCAGACAACAAGAAATAATTTATTAACTGTCTAAAATGTACCAAGCTATGAAACTCCACATCTAAAACAAATAGAGACGGAAGTCGGTTAAAAAAAAGAGAGATGTCTTAAGATATCCGGTTAAAGCTATGCTTCTTAACTAAACATATAAAACAAATTTCATGTGTTAAATAATAATGCAATAAAATTATATTATATGATGATGTCAAATTTGCAGCAAATATTTGAAAACGTTTCCATTTAGTGTCCATTATTTTATTTTTTAGCTGCGTACTATTAAATTAATGTATTGTTTGTGCTAATGTGTAAAAACAATACAAAAACAAATTGAATGTTTCACTCACTTCAAAGAACGAAATGAAAAAAAATCAAACATTTTGTTTAATTTATTTTCGTACCCATAAGTACAAAGAAATTAAAACAAAAAAAATTTAGAACTGTGTCTGGCATTAAGAGCACAGCTCTAAAAAAAACCCTGACTATTGCGACAAAAAGAGTAGTCATGCAAATCCGCGTGGATTTAAAAAGGGAATTCAAAAGAGAACGTAAACGTTGTCGCAGCTAGGTTACCCTTCATCTTAACAGCCTAAACAATGTTGCTAGTTTTTTCCTGGAGCTTATCCCCAATTTTTGATTTGCCATTGCCAAAAATCTCCAAATTTAGATTTGTTGATTTAAATTTTTTTATTTTGTAAAAAATACAAAGTTTTTATTTTTATTTAAAAAATAATGACAAAAAAAATATATTTATTCAATAAAATTCATTTTTATCGATTATAATATATATATATTTATATAAATTATAGTTACAATTATTTAATTTGTACTTATAAAACTTGTAAAAAATTACACATAGTTTAATATAGAAAAGTATAAAAAAATTTTAACAAATGTTTACCATTTCAAAAGCTTCAGAATCGAAATCTTCTGATTTATCAGCCTCCTACTTTGTTGTACGTAGTATTTGTATTAAAAAGCTTTAGCATTTCAGGAAAAGGATTAAATTTGTCACAACAAATTGAATTATTTTTAAAGTGCGTGTTTATTCTAAGAAGTGCTTCCAACAAACAAATTGCAATATGACAATTTGTTACGTACTTTTGTTTTGGAAGTGTTCATCTGGTGGTTAATCTGCCTTGATAATTCTTCTTTATTAGAAACCATTCATTCATGAATAGTAACACCCATTTTTAGACTTGCCAGACGCATATTTCTTAGTTCAAAAATAATTCTTATTATCGTCACTTATAAAAAAAAATTCCCAAAAAATCCCGTAAAATTTGGTTATCATCCCCAACAAATCCCCAGATCCCCAATACGAAATTTTCATCCCCAATCACGAAAAAAAATCCCCAGTTTGGGGACAAATCCCCTAAACTGACAACACTGAGCCTCAAAGCTATAACGTCGCGTCGTGGTGGCCATTTGTCTCATGATGATTTAGCTTAAAATCATACTTTATTAATACATATAAAAAGGAAACTTCTTATTGAAAGCCATGAAAAACAATAACAGCCCTATTTATAAAAATTATTAAGGCCTTATAAAGACTTTTTAAGAAAATTTTTTATGAAAATTTGTTTTAAAAAACCTTTTTAAAGTATTAATAGATTTTATAAATAAGGCTGTTGGATATTAATGGCCGTATCCAAAAAAAAAACAATATTTGAGCTTAAAGTGTTTTTAAAAAAAAAATTTCCATACCAATTTCGACAAAAGACCACTTGAAGTTCACATTAATTTTTTTCGGATACAACTCTAAATCATTAAGTTAAAAAGAAAACTATGGCACAAATTTTTAAATTCCTTATTTAAATGACTCCCTATGTATATCAACAAACAAGTCTTCTTTGCCCCTATATAAATGTGTATGTCTAAAAAAAGTTACAGTTTGAACATTGCCTTTTTATAAATACTTTCCTTTTTATACACGCTCTTTTCCCACAAAATATAAATATTCGTGTGTCAGGAGGTGGTGAAATTCAACGGAGATAGACAATAAATTCAATTACCAGCTATAGTCAAGTTGCCAGAAATGAAAGAAGAGCAGCAACAACAACAATAACAAAGATAATAATAACAATAATACGAAGATTCTGCCACAGTTTTTGTTTAGTAACAGCAACTAACTAAAGATGCCACAACAAACTTTACACAACAGTTTCAAACTTAAAGTACTTAAGAAATTTACAATAACCAAGATAAAGCCAACAAACATGCAGGCAACATCATAAAAGAAATAAAATATATGCGAATGAAAAAAAAAGGTTATAAAAATAAATAATTTGTTACTCAAAATTGTAAGAAGCTTGTGTTAAGGGAAATGTGTGAAACACCATCTAACAAGACTGACAAAATAATAAAGTTAAAAAGGAGTGTGTGTGTGTGTGTGTGTGTGTATGTGTATGTGTGAGTATCATGGCAAGACACCAAAAAAACCAGCAACATACTTCAAGACATTATACTTAAGCAGCAAAATGATGAGTTAATATGTGCAGTTTAGTTATTTCTACACTGTTTCTTTTCTTTTTTTTTTTTTGATTTTTTAACTTTTGCAAGCAAGTGAAGATGTTCACAAACTCCTAAGAGTACTTTAAAGTGACAAGTCTTGCAACGTTGTAATATTTTTTTTTCTTATTTCATCGGACAAATTGTTACTAATGCAGCGGCAGAAATGTCGGGAAAATGTAAGATTTTTAGCTATAAAAATCATTTTTATTTGGTTAGTAAAACTCTAAACGAGTTTTTTTACTATCAGAAATCTCAAGGATTTTTTTTTCTGAAGCGAAGAGAAGCAGTTCTCTTAAGTATTAAACACATTCACCCACAGCAATTGGCAGTAGGACTACTACCTGTCAAAAATATTATGTGTACTAGAGCACTGCACAGGCAACTCGAGCAATCTTCATGAGTAATCTACTCTCAGTATTTTTCTCTTTTGTTTATATGAATTTTAGTAAACTAATAACACATGAGCATGCTCATGGGGTTGTTCGTGCAACGCTCTAATGTGTACATGAAAATGATTAGCCAGCTAGCCAAAAGCTGTTTACTAGGCGAATGGTGTTTAATATATTTACGACTCCTTAACCAACTTCCTGATGACTATTTGAAGAGTGATATTTTACACTTTATGTTTATCTCTCTCTCTCCCTTATGCATCTTGCAATGCTTACTCGATGATATCTTAATGGCCCCACTTGTGTCTCCGAGTGCAGGTGCAGTATAGCACCACCCTACCTAACCTAATCGACGATAAAGGTAAATAAAATATGTTTGTTCTTTTTTATTTTCATGTGTAATGTTATAGATTGTAGAGGTGGAAAACTATCGACTGGACTATCGATTTGGACTATCGATACTATACATTGGACTATCGTTACTATCGATTAGACTATCGATACCATCGATTCGACTATTAATACTATCGCTCCGACTATTTATACTAACGATTCGACTATAGATACTATCGTTAGTTAATTTTTTATCTCTATCGATATTTTTATTCTGCAATCAATTAATACTTGAAAACAATCGATATTATTTAGTCACTATCTATGGTAAATGATGGACTATTAAAAGCAAAAAATTTAATGACAACACAAATACACAACCACATTTGTAACTGTTGCCAACTTAGACTAATTTCTATTATTATTGGCAACAATGAACACATACAGTGCTGCCAATATAAAACAGAATGCGAAATGAATTGGAACTTTAGATCATTGGATATTATTTATACATATATGTATGTATATTTGTTCCTTTTAACTCCTAGAAGGAGCATAGGGCCGTAGAATATTATTTCTGTGCCAAAAAGGAAAAAGTGTTTAAGTTGAGATAAGCTGTTTTTGAGTTAATAGTACCATCGTAATCTGCATATTTGAAAGTACCTCTGGCCAAAGTCTCAATTAACTTGTGCTATTTTTCAATAAGTTATAGCAAAATTACTTGAAGCTTATCTTTTTTATACTTCTAATCTCATTTGAAATAATAGCTTAATTGAGGTTATACTTTGGTATATTTCAACTTAAATGCATTACTTAAAGTGTATAGAAAGATGTTTGTTTAAAAAAATAAAGGTTAACAGGGAATTTTCCAATTTAACTGTAAAAGAAATAAATTTCTGAAAATCTACTTCAACGCTTAAAAGTGCTCTCCTGCAAAACACTAAATTATGACATAAGCACTTTTTCCTTATTGCCACAGATTTAATGAAAAGAAAATCTCAAAACTTATATAAAGATAATTGTAAATTTAATCATTTTTATACTTTTACGCGATATAATTTCATTTTAAATTTATTTATTTTAATTTTATAAATGAAGTCTTTGAAATATACGTATAGACTTAAATGTCGGGTAGTTGTGATGTGGTTGCCGCTTTCAAATAAATTTAGTAGCTGGCTACATGGCTGCAATTATTACTAGTTGGCATCCTGCTTTTGTCAATGAAAATGACACTTCGATTCCGTTGGCCAGAGTCACTCTGTCATAGAATTTTTATACAAAAGTGCTAAAATATTCATATCTTGGAATTCGCAATGTTTTGATTTTGCTTCTTCAACCCTTATATGTTTTCATAGGAATCATCTTTTGTAAATTTTAACACATACGCGTACAAGAACACTTTTGAATTAAATGATGACTTGGATGTTTTCTCTTAAACGGAAAAGCCAAGAAGTTCTGTTATTATTTACACATGAGTGGCATATGTATCTGGTACTACCAGGAATTAAGTGAATTTGACAATTCTTGCAACTTAAAGTTGCTTGTTAGCTATTTGCAATAATAAATTGCTTGTTAGCAGCTCAATCATTATTCTACCTATAACACTCGAAGAAAAACAATATAAATCATTTTAATTAACCTCTGGAAAAATAATCAAATAAACTTTAGTTTTTGAATCATACAAACAAGCTCAACTTGCTGCCCTTTTTCCCAGTTTGCTTAAGAGAAACCACTTAATCAACGGTTATTGATTTCCATTTCATCATCCGGCTGTTACTTAATAAAAACATATAATTGAAAATATGGCAACGCTTCCTCCATTTGCTTACAAAAATTTTTAAATATTTTCAGAAATATTTAAATCAATATCCCGGCTATTACTTAATAAAAACATATAATAGAAAATATGGCAACGCTGTCTCCATTTGATTACAAAAATTTTTAAATATTTTTATAGAAATATTTAAATCAATCCAATCCAAAGTATTTGGTAATAGAATCTGATATACATAATCGTTGGCTAAAATCCTCATCTGTCAGAGAAAAAGGGCTAACCCCACGATGTCGACAAAGTTCGACTTGTCGCACACTTTCATTCAAAACAAAAACAAATTTTAATATTTTTTTTGTTGTTGTTTTAAATGAAAATGTGCGACACGTCGAACGTTGTCAAAATCGTGGGATTAGGGGAAATAGTCGCGCCTAACGAAAGTTATTTTTATTATATTTTTTTTTTATTATACAAGTTCCAAGAATATAAAAAAAAGTATTAGGGTCTGTTGCCGTAAATGCGGATGATAGACTCGATTCTATATTAATATTGGAAACAAAAACAAATTTGAGTTTTTTGTTTTTTATTTTCAATATAAATTTTCAATCGAATCTATCGTTCGCAGTTAGAGGAACAGCGGAACAAATTTTTATAGAAAATAAAATCGAGAATCAAGTAATAATAAATTTAAGTTTGTTTAAAAATTTAATTAATTACAAAGTTTAATTGACTCAAGTGCATTTTGAATTGATTTTGGTTTTATTTTCAATTAAAGTTGCTCAGTTTAGTAATATTTTATTTTTAAACAAAAGTTTCATTGACTTACGGCTAACGATGGCTTTAACGGCAAGTTTTGTATTAAAAGAACTGTCAGTTAAAGTTCACGTTAAGTCTTAGTCATACATTGGACGTTAAATACATTTTTAATTTTGATTATATATAAATTTTTTGTTTGTTTTTTATTTAATTTTTTCTGTGTATCAAAGAAAATAAAAATCAACCGTTTGTTTTAAGAAGCTTAAAAATTGATAAAAAGCTAAATTACTGTTATTAAAATTTTCCTTTAAAACTTACCTTCAATTTGATATAAGTCTTGCTCACACTTAGCTCGGCCTTGGGGCCATTCGGCGTCTCAATGGACTTGTAACAATCTTCGCTTTTGCCATTTTCCTCAAATTGTACGGGATCGATTTTGTGATGGCTCAAGAGTTCCATTAAGACACGCCAAACTTTTGGTAAATTACCAGCAATTTCCTGGGCTGATGTAACTTTACCAATAATTTCGCCATCAGGTAGTGGTGGCATTGTTACATTTCCCGATGCAGCAGCAGCAGCAGCAGCAGCTGCTGCCATTGACGTTGATGCTGCAGAGGATTTTCTGTTGATGGTTAATAGTTTGCGACTATGTCTTTTGATTTTATTTTGTGCTGCAACAGTGACTTTTTCATCAGTGTTATTGGCCGCAACAGCATCAACCTCATCACTACTGTCTTGACTTGGCGTCAAAATATCAGCACGAGCAGGTGATGTGTCGCCATTATTGTTAGTCGATGAGGCCGCTTCTGCTAATGAAATTTCATTTTCTTGCAATTGTTTAACATTTGTTGTTTTTGTTGTTGTGCATGCCATATTTCCATTATCATTTTCATTTTCAGCTACCCTTTCCTCGTCGTCGTTGTCCTCCTGTTCATTTGACGCCTTTAAAGCACTCAGTTGGTTAGCTTGTACCTTATGGCTGGGAGATGGACTTCTACTTTGGAATAATGTTGTAGTTGTAGTCGTTGCTTGCTCTACTAATTCGAACAATAATTTTGGCAAAGTTGCACCGTCCGTACACTCTTTCGTTGCCATGTCATTTAACAACGTACGATTTTCCTCCAACATGGCTGTCAGTCTATCGATATCTAAATTGTTTTTACCATTAAAACCCATCACCATTTGACTGAAGAGCTGAGAGAGTTCATAAAAAGAAGTGTATTAAAACAGAGGGAGAAAATAAGATGAAAAAAACATATTAAATTTGATGCAGAAAATTCAAATAAAAAATTAAAAGATAAATTGTTGAAGTGTGTGTAAGTTTATGTATGTATGTGTAAATGTACGTGTGTGTGTAAGTAAAAGGGCAGAGAAAATTTGTATGTTTAGAAAGAGGACAGAAATTTAGTAGTTTTATTTTTGTGTTCACTGTAAACATGTGTTTGTGTGTGTGTGTGTGTGCCTTATAAGTATGTAGTTTATTTTATGTTTTGTGTTTATACATGCACCCAAACGTCTATCTATCTATCTATTGATTCACTCTGTCATTTACCCATCCATCCATTGTAACTCGTTATGCTTGATTAGCTTTTCAGTATACAAGGCTTTGCATGCAAAAAAAAACAATTTAATGTCTCTTTTAATGTAGACTGTTCAGTATCTACTAATTAATTAAGAAAAAAAATTTAATTAAAAAAAGGGAGATAATACGAGTATAAGTAGTAAATCTATTACAGACAGTAAATAAGTTTTTGTCGTTTTTTCAAATTTGCGAATAAACTTATTACTTCAAATTTTGTTTCTGAATAAATCAAATAATCTATGAAAATTTAATACGAATAAAATTTCATAATAACAGCAAACAATTTTCCTCACGTTAATTATTTATTTTAATTGTAAAACTACAATTAATCAATGAAAAATTTAATTGAGTCAATTAAACTTGTGCTAACAAAATTTAAGTGTTTGAAAGTTTATTCAAAAATTTAATTGAGGTTTGAGTTGAATGAAGTAGTTAGCACGTTGACTACAAAGCCGAAGGTCCTGGTTTCGAGTCAACAGTCATTAAACAACAGTCATTAAATAACAACACCACGCATTTTTTTTTGATGTGCATTAGTGTCCCTCTGTATCAGTTGTTGTAGGAAAGTTCAGGTGATGAAGGGATAATCACTGGTCACTGAGCTATACCGACTTCAGCAGATACTAATCATAATGTAATATCAGAGCGCCCTCCGTCGTTGTGTAGCAGAATCATCGGTGAAGTGAAATAAACAATAATATGGCTAATAAACACTGTTTAAAAAATTTAATACGCCTCATTTAACACTAGAGGAGCTGAAGCACTGCATTATTAAAAACGTGCAAAAAGCAGAGTTGTAAAAAAATTAAGCTTTTCTCTGTCTCTTCCTTCACCGCTTGTCTTCTCTATCACTATTTATTTCCTAAAGAAGGTAACACCTAGTAATAGTAGTAGGCATTCATTGCCTGAGTGTTTTTTTCATATTATAAAAAAAATATCGTATGCGTTTGCGAAAACTACAAATGATCTCCAATTTTCCATAAGTGAAAATATTTACTCGTTCTTCTTCTTCTTCTTTTTCTCTTCCTCTTCTAGCTATTGTTAAAGGCTGGAACTCACTATTCTAGACAGCGGCACGACTTACAAAATAATGCAACTTCGATCTGATGAATTGTTACTTAGTGTCCACACCTGGTGACTTTATATCATAACTCGTAATATAACGCCGGCAGAGAAACTGTAATTTTTTAGGGTTCCGTGCACCAAAGGTGAAAAAAGGAACCCTATTGTTTTCGCTACGCTGTCCGTCTGTAAGAGGTGAACTCTTGAAATTTTCAAAACCGGTAAAACTAAAAAATCTGAATATTATAAAATCGCCAAACCAAAAAAAATCGGCAAAAATTCAAAATAATTGCCAAAACGAAAAAAATCGCCAAAATTCAAAAAAATTTCTAACACTAAAATAAGTCGCAAAATTTGAAAAAATCGTACAAATGAAAAAAATCGCCGAAATAAAAAAGCGCCAAACGCGAAAAAGGCTCCAGTAACAAAATAATTGTTAATATGAAAAAAAATCGCCAAAATAAAAAAAATCGCCAAAATTAAAAAAAAGCCAAATTGAAAAATCGCCAAAATTTAAAAAAAAATCGCCAAAATGAGAAAAAAAGTGTCAAAACTACAAAAAAAGCGCCTAAATGAAAATCGCCAAAATTAAAAAAAATCGCCAAAAAATAAAAAACTCCAAAAACCGAAAAATAATCGCCAAAACGAGAAAAAAATTGTCAAAATGGAAAAAAAATCCAAAAACCAAAAAAAAGTCACGAAAACAAAAAAAAATCGCCAAAATTAAAAAAATCCCCAAAATAAAATAAATCGCCCAATTTAAAAAAACGTCAAAAACGAAAAAATGCACTTCACTGAATTTATTCATTAATAACAACACAAATTGATAGAAGTTGATGATGAATCAAACACATATATACAAAATACTTGCCAAAAATATCTAATTTGCGTGTTGTTTAAGTTTTTGGTCACAAATAATTGTTGTGCTGCCTTTTTTAAACGAAAATTTTTTAATAAATAGACGTTAAAGGCACAGTAACACATAAATTGACATTTGATATCAAGATTAATTTATCAGACCATGGAGTCTGATGATTATACCATAACGCTGCCATAATATTAATAAATCAAGTTTATACGTGATGAATTTTCATCAAGATATCTATTTGACATTCATCATGATATAAAATCATCAGGTTTGGACACTAACTCATGTTATCATAAGTATAAAGATTGTGTAGCATAGTGAATCACGAACCTAATAATCGATTGGTAAAAAATCAAAAATACACTCATATTGATACTTTGGAAGTGGAAAAAAAGTAGTTCGTGAATAATTTCCTACAATTTTTTTCACTGGGATATTTAACAAAACCTTCCCATATTCATAAAAAATATTGTAGTTTTATTACAAATTTCCCATAGAAATGTGTCAAATAAGCGCTTAATAAACCTGAAATATTTTTTATGAATAAGGCAGTTAATATCAATAACCCAAATTATTTTTTTAAGTTCTGGTTAATAAAATTTTTTTTAATATAAAAGGTTTATTAAATAGATTTCCATAAAAAATTCGTTTAATATCGACTTTATAAAACAGAATTTTTTTTAAATAAGGCAGTTAGCATACGGCAGTATGAAGTAAGGCATTAGATAGCTAAAATTATTTATGAATTTAATTTTCAATAAATTTTCTTTTTTTTTTTGGAAATTTGTGTTGCACGTTTTGAGTTACTACTGCAATATTTATAGCAAATGCTCATTTAAAATCTATTAGTTCAGTTAAACAAAAAAAACTCAAGCAATCATCCCACACACTCAAAATTGAATAAACTTGTTTCTAAAGTAAAAAAAAAACACAAACACACACTTCAACGAAAAATGTTAGTAGCATTTACGCAAATTTAACCAAAATATTAAATTCAATTCATATCGAATGTTTTTTTTTTGTTCGCAAGCACAAGCATAGGCACACTTATGCAAAATAAGTTTTTTTTGCCAAATACATATACATATTTACTTTTTGCGTGTTTGTGTAACAGAAAAGTAATAATAAAAATAAAATTAAGTGAATTTTGACAAGAGCTTGTAAAATTTGCAAATAAAACCCAAATCAATCAGCTCAAGTATTCAGCAAATAATTTTGTAGCAGTTGTACAATTTCACAAATACACTCTCGAGCACACACATACATACACGTGGACTATAGAATACCTACAAAATAAAAGTTTGCTATTACAGAGAGTGTTTGTGTTTTGAAGCAGCCTCTTTGGAAAAAAAATTATTATGAAAAAAAAATATTAAAGCTATAGGATAAATTTTTAAGAGAGCGGATTTTTTTTGTTGTCATATGAAACCATTAACCTTTTTAACGCAGAAAGTTGCATCTTAAATGATACAAAAAAATTGGAGAAAAATGCTTTGAAACACTTTCTTCCTGTTTGATTTATTTGGCAATTGACATAAGAACTATTGAAAATGCTTTTAATAGTTAAACAGAAAAAATCAGCCTCTGCACATATTCAAGTTAAAACTTTTGATTTGTGTTTATTTTTTCTATTTCTATACATTGAAGAAGGAGCATGAAAGTTTTACTGTGTGGAATTAGAAAAGTGTAAGTAAAATGTTTGCACAAAACAAAGTTACATTCAATTTTTGGTTTTTAAGGAACAGGTAGTTCTTTCATAGCATGGAAATAGTGGAAAAGGTCAATGGAATTAATTAATTATAATATATTGAATATTAAATGCAGGACACAACAGCTAACATGCGCCATTCTTCAATGGTACATACCTTCGAAATATAAAATTAATCTTGAAAAAAAAACTCAATAAGTATTTAATAAATGTTAAATAAACTTATATTAATCCAGACTAGAACAACTCTAAATTAAAGTGCAGCATAATATAAAAACATATTTTAATTTGTTCAAATGTAATTTACTAAATGGCTCAGCCAAAGGAATATATGACTTAGACCACTTCCATAATTAAGGGCACATATGTAGCGTCCATACTCGTATGCGAGTCAGTCACACTTTACTGAATTTATTTTATATTGTATACTTACACTGAAAAAATTATTGTTGAATTTTTTTTAATTAAGTGATTGCTTAGAAAAAATAATACTTTTGATTAAAATTTTAATTGAATATATGTTTATTTTAATTGACTTTGCTGCTCTAACAAAAAAGTGCTATCAACAGAGCTTAACTCAGTATACTCTGAAATGGGTAACAATTTTTACATATTAATTGTATGTAAATAATGTAACGTTTGTTTTTATGTATGAAAATCGAGCTGTTTTTTGTAGTATGCCACATTGTTTTGAAAAAATATTTTCAATTCAAATACTCAATTAATCTTTTAATTGGTTTTGATATTTTATATGGGAGAAAAAACTACTCAGCTTAATTTTTTTTTGATTCGTAGTAATTTTGACATAAGTTGAATAAAAATTAAATATGAAAATAAAAAAACAGAAATTAATTTTGTTCCCTTTTGTTGAGAAATAACAAGACATTAATGATAAAAAAATGCAAGCTTATAGACCAAATGTGGATGGTAAAGTTAGTACATTGGCGGTATTAGGGGTTCGATACAAAAGGTCTTGCGTAAGTACATATGGAAAACATCGAAGCCTTTCTTTAAAATCCAATTATAAAATACACACAATTCAAAGAAAGGCTACGACGATATTCTGCATTTACACTTACGCAAGACTATTAAACACCGGATGCGGCCATTGTACGATTTTCCTCCATTCAAACTTCAAACGCCATGCGATGCATCAGTTAGGTTTTTGGTACAATACACAAATGTTTCCAATTTTTAAATTTTTTATATGAAGATACATACATATGTACATAAAATTTTTTATATTTTTGCAATTTTTATATTTTTATTCTCTTAGATTTTTTATATTTCAATTACTATTTTAACTCAATCTATAAAAAATTGTAATTAGTTATTTAATTGAATCCTAAAAAATATTTCAATTAATTTTTTAATTGAATCTTCAAAAATATTTCAATTAAATTTTATTTGAATCTTTAGAAAACCACCAATTAAATTTTTAGTTAATGTAATATATTTTTAATTGAAAAAACCAAAAAAATTTTCAATTAAAATGGATGAGTTAATACTACAATTTTCGTGATTGGTTGAAAACTAATTAATTTTTTAACTGAATCTTTGTTTTTTTCAATTGAATCTTGTTTTTACTTTTTTCTGTGTACGATAGCAATGAAATGAGCAAAAGTAATTTTTAGGCAATGGGTCCAATGGGACCCTTTCAGACAAAAAAAAATAATTTTTTTTTAAATACGGAGTGGTGAAGTAACAAACAATAGAGAAAATTTAAAATACTTGAGAATCTCTTCCTTTTTTTGTTAAAAATAAAAACCAAAATATGTGGCCTAATTATATAAAAAATCTAACCAACTTGTAAATTATACACGCAAAGAAAAGATATGGTTGCAGAATGGTTGAGAAATAATATTATGTTCTCAGAAACAAATGTGTGTTCATTTAAAACTAGTTATTGTTATTTTTTTAATATTAATTTTAATACGGTAAGCTAAGTAATGTTTGGATTTAATAATTACATTATTAAATTCATAAAAAAGTGTGATATGGTTAGAGTTTAACAATATAATTTTGTTAAAAAATTTATGACTGCAACATAATTTTTATTATTATTTAAAAATAATATAATGTAAATAACAATATAATGTTATCCAAAACCATACTATATTAACAGCCTTATTTATAAAACTTATTAAGGCTTTTTTAGAACAAATTTCCATACAAATTTTTCTTAAAAAGTCTTTATAAAGTCTTAATAATTTTCATAAATAAGGCTGTAAGTTTTTAAAAAAATCTTTTTCAGAAACATCTTCTGTCAGTTCAGAGTTTTGTTTGTAAGCTACGCGTGTTGTTAAATAAATAAATAAATAAATAAAGCAAAAACAAAAAATATATATACAAACATATGTATATCTCTTTATACAGACGTGTCTGTATTTCGAGTATACAGACATATGTAAGTGAACACTTCTATATATACATTTTATTTGAACAATATTAATATATTTTTATTTTATTTAACGCACAGCTGTTTTAAACAAAAGATCTACCAATAAATATATGATTGAAAAGCAAAATATTATTATTGTATTAAATAATACTGTTGTCCCATTTAACAATATTATTATAATATAAGAACATGGTATGGTGAGTCTCAATTATATTCTAGTTATATCTAACAATATTCTTGTCATATTTACAATAATAAGATTAGGTGTAACAAAGTTCATTGTTTTTTTTTTTTTTTTTTGATAATATTATTATTAACTCAGATAATAATATTATTAAAAATTTGCCTTTCTATTGACAATAATATAATTTAACTGCAACCATATAATTTAATCATAGTATGTTGCTCTTTGATTATGGTTACCTTAACCATGTTTTTTTCTTTGCGTGTATGAGAAACAAAAGTCAAGCTTCAAAACTGTTAAAAATTTTATTTAATTTCTTATCAAAATATTTTAAAAGCACCGCTTCAATTCTTTTTGGGTTTGTTAAGTAAAAAAATTTATATTAAAGCAAAAAAAATTTATTAATATTTTATTTAACCAGGATCGGTCGCTATTCGAAATTCGACCAAATAAGTTATTGGGCCAAGAGGGCATTTTAAAAGGTTGAAAATAAACCGAGAAAGGCTGTCTTAACTTTGAAGGTGAAATTCTGACAGAAAGGTGAATTTGTGTTTGAGATTCAGCCTTGCCGCTGTGGTACTTCCACGTTTAATAATTTCGATGAGTTTAAGACAAAAAAAGTACATATGTGTGGGCCTATTTACATACATACATGTAAGATTAATTAATTAATTAATTGATAACAGACACTCATAATTTTAAATAATACTGACATTTGTATATTTCGTATAATTTCTAGTAACTAACTAACACGTTGTTCTACAACTACCTGTAGGTAAGCTGGTGTAATTGTGTGTAGATGTGTGTGCAAAAAAAGGCAAGAGAAACTTAAGAGTTTTCATCTGTTTTTGCGAATACAAAATCTATTTGTAGTACCTATTTTGCACATTTTCAATTCAGTCCCTAAAAGAGCTTTAATTGCATATGATATTTAACTTGATATTGAGTAGTGTGTCGAGTTTATTAGGAGATTATTTGTATGCAGAATGAAGACCAAGATTATAGAGGGAAAAATTAAGAAATTGTTTGATTGAAAATTATGGGGATGGAAAAATAAAATAGTGCTGATAATGAAAACTCACAGTAACGAGATTAATTAAAGGGCGTTTTAATTAAAGCTATTTTAATGTTTTCTGAAGCAAAAGATAACATTCCTTAAGAAAATTATTTATGTTACTAAAACCTAGTTCATAATCTCCAGTCTTGTTGCTCAAATTTTTGTTTAAAATGAAAGATGTAATTAAGAAATATAATACATACATATATATAGTAGTGTATGTATGTATGCAAATCAAAAACAGTCAGAACTAGGGATTGGCAAGTGTCGTGTTATTTTTCGTGACACTAACACTCAACATAAAATGTTCGTGAGAGAAAATCTGATTTCGTGCGTGGCCGGGTCGTGTCGTGTTGAGCATAATTGGCCCGAAAAATCACGAAAAAATTTTATTAGTTAAAAATATGTAAGCATAAATTTCCAGTAAAGAAAAAAATTAACATTTTGTATCGTCAAATACGCAACACCAGCAAATCTGTTGATAGTACACGAGTCTCTTAAGCTTAAACTTCCGAAATTTAAAAAAAATATGTTTCTATTTGAATATAAAAAAAGTATATTGGATATTCAATTTGATTTTGCACATGCTGTGTTGTGTCTTATTGGAAAAAATTTTCGCTTGGACATCTTGGTATTAGTGTTGGGGCCGTGCCGACCCGAACCCACATCTAGTCAAAAAATTCCAGCTGCACAGGAATTCCAAAAAAATTTTACTTCTGTATAAATGCCGCAAGTACTTGGCACAAGAAATTTTTGCGTTCATTAGAGATTTGTACAATGAACTAGCTTGTGAAAACACAAAACCAATTTGATCATTTTGAGTTTTAATTGTTTATGATTTAGTGTGCGATATATAAATATGTGAGTTCTTTTATGCAACTTTCATAAGGAATAGGAATAGTATATGGTGTTAGTATAAGATGTCATTTATTTATTTAAATTAATTTTTCTTACCGTATTAACTGCTCCTATTTCCTCTTTTAGTGCAGCTTTCTCGAACTTGTGCTCCTTACATTCATCACGCAGGCATGCCAATTCATTGTTGGCTACTTCGATTTCTTTCATCAAATTCTGATTACGCTCCTCCAGATTCTTTGATCTGTAAAAAGAAAAAAAGTTATATAAGTAATGCAAAATTTTTAAGAGAATAAAATATTTACTTAGTTCCCCCTTATTCTGTAATACTTAAAAATTGGCCCAATAGCAATAAGATACAATAAAACTCAATGATTTAGAGAGTATCCCAGCAAAAAGATTTCATATTTTTTTTGAAGCAATAGGGCAATAAAGCGCATCATACTTCACTTTAAAATACGAGCTTGTTAAAAAGCAGATTTAATTGTGAGTAAAAATTAAGTGCTCCAAACCAAGAACTCGCCATACAAAAATCAGTAGCGATATCAGCAGGTTTGTCAGCGCTACTTTTATTTCATAATAGTAAAAACCTGCTTTTTTGAAGCAAAATTTTTGTGGGATGTTATATTAAACTTGTTATAATAACACTTGTTAATTCTATTAGTATTGCAATCACAAAACTTTACTAATTTATTGACTTCATTCTAAAACTCCAAGTGTATAAATTTATTATTAACAACATATTGATACATATTACATCTCCACCAGTGTATATATGTATATAAAAGGAAAAATTACCAATAGCAGTCATTTTATGGTCTTTCGAGCCTGACTTTCATTGATAAGTAGGGACAATTTTATGTTAAAATCATTCAAAATAAAACAGTAATAAATATTATATGTGCACCAGCATTGATTTATAGAAATAATAATTACTTATAACAATTATAAGTGTATGGTCCCTGGAGTCGAATTTTGGTTAATTCTATTTGTAATTTTGCAATCATATCTATCTTATCATTAAATGCAAATTTTTGTATTAAAATCATTCAAAATAAAACAATAAATATTATATTTCCACCAGCGAATATACATATATACCCAGTAAAAAAAGAGACTCCAAAAAAGTCATGAAAATGTAGAGTTTACGATGCGGAAGTAGTGCAAATTTCGATCCGATCTAATGATTTTTACATAGGGTTGTCATTGCAAGAAGTTCTCTTTTTCGATGCCTGGTCACTGAATTGGAAGCGATATTAAGAAAAATTCCCTATTTTGTGTTCTATGATAATATTTTCATCTAGGAAAAAGGGTAAATAGTTGCCTTTTTTAACAATTCGTTTCTTTTTATATGAATTTAAGCCTGAAACAGCGTTTTCATGTAAATTTAAGCAAATAACTTTTAAATTTTAGACTAAAAATAATTCATAAATTTCTTTAAAAAAATAAATTTTTTTTAAATTCTGGTGAGTATTTTCTAACACTATGGAGGAGTTACAAGGTTTTGTGTGACTAAAATAAGCTTCTACATGGTTTTTTGCTCACTCTCGGCAAATTAAAAATATCGATTTTTTGGAAGCAATGAAAATGTACTTCCGCTAGAATGACTTCCATTTTTTTTCACGGGGTATATAAAAAGAATCGCCTTATGGTCCTTTGAGCCGGACTTTAGTTAGTGCTATTGCTAAGGCTGCTGTCCTATCTCATCATAAATAAAATTAAGTTCATTTTTATGTTAAGATCATTCAATATTTTAAAAATTAGTAAGAACTTTATATTTGTTTGAATGCTCTTTGTTTCCTTTAAAATTTTAATTATTTTTCACCATTAATGTGACTTTAAGTTACCTTTCCATTCTTTTATTTACATGTATAATGTACAGTGTATATAAATATAACAAAACTTTATTTCTTTCAATTAACTTTATAATTTTTTATAATTTTTTTCCTTTATATTCTTTATTTCTGTATTGATTTTTTATTACACATTTGCCATTTAAGAAGCCAAAGCCATGAAGTTTTTTCTTTTAATCAATTTAGTCGTTGATTGAAATTTACGCAAAATTTTTTTGGTAACAAATTACAAACACTTAAATATTTTTTTATTACTAAAGATTGCAATTGGTTTCATGGATTTAGTTTTCTCTTAATGTAATTCGAAGACAGTGGTTTCAAAGGAACAAATATATTAAGACTTTTTAAAAATATTCATCCAATTCACAAAATATTTTCAGAGTTGTGCATAAATTAATGGTAGTTACTATATATCGTTACCTAAATATAGAAAGGCCTCATTATTAATATTTTTTTGAAATCGAGTTTTGTGTATGTTTCGATAAATAAACATCTAATGTGTCGAGAAATGCAAAAATTTCGATTTCAAAAAAAAAATAATGCGTAAGGCTCTTTCCAAATTAAGGTAACGATATACATATCGAGCCTTATTTTCGATATTATCGTAAGCAACCTACATAAAATTTTTTAGAAGATTTTTTTTTAATTCAAATATGTTTTTGTACGTAAATTGTCGCTTAAGATAAAATTGTACTACCCGCATCTTAAAAGCAGAGCTGTCAAATTAGTAATCAATTAGATTACATTTTAAAAAGAAATATAATGATTATATAATTGCCTTCAAAAGAATCGCTGATAAATAATTTATTACGATTGCTAAAATCGAAAAGAACTCTGAATTACTTGATTACTAATAAATAATCTAAGAGAATCAAAATTAATCAAAAAGTAATCCTATTACTTTTACTTTTTAATTATTTTCAAACATTCTGTATTAAGATTATTTTATTTTGAAAAAGTTCTAAGGAAATTTATAATTAATTTAATTTAATTTAGTTTTATATAAAAACATTAATAAAATTAATCTGAGAAAAAAAATATAAAGAAAAACATAAAGTGAATTTTTTGCTGGTGGTTAAGCATTGTCTGTATGCATTTCATAGTCGTTTCGACAAAACGTCACTAGACTTTTGAACAGCCACAAGCTTCTTATCTTATTCACAGACTTTTAAAAAATGATATTTGAGAATTCACAAAAAATATTTTTTAAAATCACAAAAGAAAAAAAAACATATACACACCAATTTTTTGAAAGACTATTAAAGTGTATCAACAGATATCTTTCAAGCTTTCCTCAAAATTTTGCTCATTTGTCAAATGATTAAATACTTTAAATGTTAATATAAGTGAAATGCAATAAACTTAATAAATAATCAAAAAGAATTAAAAGTAATCCTTAGAAGTAATTGGATTATTTTTTTAATACTTTTGATTATTTTGTAGTAATTTCAAGTAATTCAGATTGCGTGATTACGATTACTAAGTACGAAACTGAATATAATCGTAGTTTAATCATTACTTCACCTTTGAAAAATGTAATCAAAATAGTAATCATTACGATTACTAATCATTACTTAACACCTATCCTTTAAAGTTATCAATAATTTTGGCATTTTGATAATTCTAAATTATCGGTAGGCCCGTCAAATTTTAATTTCAATAAAAAAAATTCAATTTCGATAACAAGTCACTTACGATAAAATCGAAAAAAGGGCTCGGTATATTCAACACACAACTTATTGTCAAGGTAAGCTGGTGGTAAATGAATTGTTGGTAATTTCATTAAGAACATTGTTTATAAACAAATGGTTATACAGAAAATACCAACAATGTTTGTGTAACATAATATTCACAATAGGTTGTGAAGTATGGAATAGTTTTTACATAAATAAATATGTAACAAAAAAATTTTTATAACGTTCAACTTACAATAACTTATGAATTGTACCTTTTCCAAAGAGAAAAACTCTATAGAACCAGCTACAATTAATTGTTTTCTAATTTAAAAGGAGCTTAATATTTTTTTTTTTAATTTTAATGATGTAGAAATTGCACTAATTTTACCAATTACAATATGACCTCAGTTACTGCAACTAATAAAAACAAATGCAGTTGCAAGAACCGCGGTTGTTGCATTGACCGAGTCACACATATATATAAACACCGGTTTAAGTATTTATATACAAACAATATATATGACAATTTATATTGTCATAAAGATAATTTTATGCATAATTGATATATTTTTTTAAATAAAACAATTTTTGTGTCAAGTATATTTAATTCATATATATAATTCTAGACTAAATACAATTTAAAAATGCACGTGCAAACAACATACATACACAGAGTATGCATTTGTATATTCTGAGAATAAACGGTAAAAGATAATTAAGAAAAAAAACAACCTGACAGCAAAACTTAAAAGTTGCGTTTACTGAGTCACAAATTTTCGCCAAGTTGCATACACTGGGTCTATAATGTAAATATTTTAGTTGTTGCAATAAGAGGAGTTACGCTCATCGTCATCATCAAAAAATTAAGTTGGAAAATTATGTCACTTGAGCTTTCTTTGCGGTCATGGAACGACATATTGTTTGCTATTGTTGAAATTTTCCGCTCCACTGTTAGATTACAAAATGTTAGTTTTTATGTGTTCATGAAATGTTTACTTTAGAATATCTCTACGAAAAAAAATACTTCTTCTCATTTCTGTGTATGCTTGCGGACACAAAAACTTTAGCTGTTAGCTGCTGTTTAAATAAATTCCGAAAGATGCAATCTTTTACTTTTTTTAACCAAAAACAATTAAACTCGTTTTTCAACCCTAAACTTGGTAATTTTATTACTGCTTCTAAAGTGTTTAATTTGATTTAGATTGATTTTCAATCTTGCTTATGTCCATGCACACAAGTTTACTAACAACTAGATGCCAGCAATTATAAATCGGCCATTTGCGACAACACTAGTATAACTCCAAATTGAGTATTTCTTTAAAAGTACTAAAGAAATATTTTGAATATATAGAAGAACTTTTGCAGCATATTTATACGAGCAATAAATAAATATTAATTATAATTCACTTGCTTATATAATATTTTTATTATTGGTGTTTCCTTCTTAAACGATTTTTCAAAAATCAAAATAATTGTCCTTTAAATTCTTTAAAAATATGGAAACTTAAAAATTTTGCATTTCTAATTTATCTTTAATATATAAATATGAGAAACAAAAGCATTTTAATAAAATTAGCATATTTTCAGGAGCGACTAAATTTCAATATATCAACGATCTGTCTCACGACGTGACCAGAAATCGTTCGATGAAAACAACAACAAAATGTTCAAATTTTATTATTGTTTGCAATATATAAAAGTTGTAGGTCTAGCGATTTCTGGTGACATCGTGGGACAGGCCGTAATATTTTAACTAAAGTCGATTGCAGCGAAATCAAAATGCTGACAATTTCCACTTCCATTGAAAATTCCATTACACTTTTTTTATATGAGAAATAACCTTCTACTACTCATCATATTTTTAAAATGTTGAGTTATGACATTTTGCTTACGATGGAAATTGTATTTATCTGTAAATGTACAATGCAAAAGCTATTTTAAATAACTGTGTAATTTTATTTGTCCAAATTACAACAGAAAACTCTACAAATTTTTAACAAAATCTGTTATTAGGAAAATGTTTCTCTAACTCTTCTCTTTCAAATTGATTTTAGTTACACATTTACAAGAACTCAAACAGTGCAATAAAACTACAGAGATAATAATAATATGCTAACAAATTTGTAATAAAATTAAATGTAATTTTAGAAAGAAGTTTTTCAATCATACAACAAAAGGGTGTGTAAATAGCCAATGGTTTAACATTGAAAGCATAATTAAATTAAACTTGTGTATATGAAAAGGATTAAATTGAATTGATTGAGAGAAAATGTATTCAAATGTATGTGAGAACTTAAACTAAATATGTATGTCCAAACAAGAGAAGAAAATAAAAACTTACAAACATTTATTTCACTTCGAAAAGTCACAATAATACGTGATATTAAATGTCATATTAAAAAACTGAATGACAGAAGAGCATTTCATTCATTCATTGTAGAGCTTCTAGTTCTAATTACTTAAACATTTTTAGTAATTCTTATAAAAGTTCTTAACTAAATTGCTATACTCTCCTGTAAAAAACTCTTCTATTAGAAAAGAAAAATTTTTCTGAAAATAAATTTTCAGAGAAGCAAAATTTTGGGCTGGTACCTTTTTAGAAGAGAATATCTGAAAAAACTGAAACTTCGCTTAAAAAAGCAACTTTACAAAACAAAAATTGTCTTTAAAAAATTCCTTTATTAATCTTGTTATGCTTTTCAGAAAAAATTTATTTTACAAAAAAGAACCTTCTCAGAAAAAATTTATTTTCAAAAAAGTACCTTTTAGGAAAAATTTTATTTTCAAAAAAGTACCTGTTCAGAAAAAAATTTATTTTCAAAAAAGTACATTTTCAGAAAAAAATTTATTTCAATAAAGTACCTTTTCAGACAATTTTTATTTTCAAATATGTACCTTCTCGAAAAAAATTCATATTAAAAAAAAGTACCTGCTCAGAAAGGAAAGAAAAATACTTTTTCAGAAAAAAATTTATTGTAAAAAAGTACCGTTTTCAAACAATTTTTATTTTCAAAAAGTGACTTTTCATACAATTTCTATTTTTATAAAAGTCCCTTTTGAGAAGAATTTACTTTCAAAAAAGTACCAAAAAAGTTCTCAGAAAAAATTTATTTTAAAAAAGTAGCTTTTCAGACAATTTCTATTTTCAAAAAGTGTCTCTTTGGAAAAAATTTTACTTTCAAAAAAGTACCTTTTCCGAAAAATTGATATAAAAAGAATTTAAATTGAAAATTTTTGTTTTCAAAAAGTACCTTTTAAGAAAAAAAAAATATTTTCAAAAAAGTAGATTTTGAGAAAAATTTTATTTTACAAAAAAAAAGATTTACTGAGAAAATTTATTTTCAAAAAGTACTTTTCCAAGAAAAATTTTACTTTCAAAAATGTAGCTTTTCAGAAAAAAATTATTTTCAAAAAGTGCATTTTCAGAAAATTGTTATTTTCAAAAAAAAAATTATTAAAAATATTACAGTAATTGAAAATTTTTATTTTCAAAAATGTACGTTTTCAAACAAAACAATAACTTTGCAAAAAAAGTATTTTTTCAGAAAAAGTACATTTTGAATAAAAATGTCCTTTCAAAAAAATAGGCTTTTTACAAAAAATACCATTTCAGACAAATTATTTTAAGAAAAAGTATATTGCAGAAAAATTTATTTCGAGAAAAAGTAACTTTCCAGAAAAAGTACCCTTTCAGAAAAGGTGCCTTTCCAAAAAAAATACACTATCACCTTTTCAGGAAAAAATATTATGAATAAAAATTTTAGGAAAAATTATACCATCAAAACAAGTAATTTTTTAGAAAAAGTAGATAATTAGTAAAATTATGTACCTTTCCAGAAAAAGTACCTTTTTAAAAAAGTATCTGATCAGAAAAAATACGTATTTTCTTAAAATTTTCAGAAATTTTGATCCAAGAATTTTTTCGAAAAAGTACTTTTGTAAAAAATGCTTAAGTACCTCTTAAGGAAAAAATATTGTGAGTAAAAATTTTCAAGTAACATTTCATAAAAAGTACATAATTAGTGAAAGTACCAGAAAAAGTACCTTTTTAGAAAAAATACATATTTTCTTAAAATTTTCAGAAATTTTTACTACAGAATTTTGTCGTAGTACTTTTTTTTAATAATACCTTGTCAAAAAAAGTAACTTGCTTAAAATGTAATGTTTCTAAATTTTCAGAAAAAGTATGTTTCAACAAAAAGAATTTTTTCTAAAAATTACCTTCTTTGAAAAAATATTTCTTTAGAAAAGGTTTTTTGAGTAAAAAATATTCCTGTAAAAAGCGTATGAAAAGAACAAATAAAATGGTATGTACATACCACTTTTTACATAAGCAAATTTTTCATAAATAATCACCTCTATCGTGAACAGTTTTTCCCTTTTCCCCAAATTGCAATCGTGAATAATTTTTCTCTATAAATGTGTTCCCTTTTTTTATTGCCGATAGCAAGTTTCTCTTCATGGGGAATGAAAATCTTATGGGAACAAAAATTTCATATTTCATTCACTGCGGCCTCATTTATTTTATGAGCGAACTTATTTAATGTATTGTGTATGTTTTTGAAAAGACGCTACTTAAAACGCAATGAACATATTTTTTCTTAAACTAATCAATAATTATCTTTTTGAAATAAAAACCAGCAAATTTACTCTATTTAATGTTATTTAGATTTGTTGTAAAATATTTTAAAGAAACAAATACATAAATAAATAATTTAAACTAAAAAACAATATAAATTTTTCCCTTACTTTTGCTATTTTTTTACTAATAAACGAAACTTTATTTTGATTTCGAACTCACGCACTTGTGAACAAAATAAACATCGTGTACGGAAAATGAAAATATAACAAAAATTAAAACTTTTAGTTTAAAAAAAGAGCACCACATGTTTTGTTTGTTCGCTGCTGCTTTTTATTTTCCATCCATCCAACGGCAACAAACTCAATTGCTGAACAACGGTGGAAAAAACAAACAACAATTTTACACTAGGCCGCAATAAGTGAAAGTTTTTTTTTACAACAATAGAAATGATATTTGTGAAATGTGTTGTGCTTTTCTTAAAACAACAAAACAAAAAAAACAAAATCATGAAAAATATTTTTAAACTGAAAAATGAATTCCGTGAAAAAAATTTACATTTTAGATCTGCTCTCTCTTCGCTGCCCAAATGTTCCTTCCGCTTTTATGATTGTCAGCCGTTGAAATTTATAAAGAGGCGAACTTTTCGTTATATTTTTCTGTTTGTCTATAATATTTAATATTCATTTTGTGTTTTCTAACATTTTATTTTAAACTGATTTTTTCCAGAAAAAATAAAATAAAACAAATAAAACAATTTAGGATATTATTATGTTGTTGTTGTTGTTGTAGCTGAATTAAAGATGGGCTGCAGTCACGTGATTTAAAAAAATCGAAAAGAAAATTGTATATTTTAGAAAACCGAAATAGAACTTTCTCAGTATAAACAAATGAGATTTATAAGTAAGTATAAGTTTAACAAAAAAAATCTCAAGTAATATCTCGAGAGTGTCAGTTTTTATGCTCCAGATTTTGAGAGATGTGAAAAATGCAAGTATACAGATGAACACATTCAGTTACGAGCTAAATTATTAGCACAGTAAGTATTTTCTAATCGCCTTATTAAAGTGATCTTTAATATAAAATTATTTTCACTAAATTTAGTGAACTTTTTAAACATCAATTGGTTTTTTTGAAAAAAAAGTGTAAAAACAGAGAAGGAAAACACAGAACCTCAGCTTAAAAAATTGTTTATATTTTTCCACAATCAACGCAAATTAATCGTGAAGTAGAAAGTTCTTACTGTGCCAATAATTAAGTTTGACCCTGTGCATTAGTGATGAGCGATAACGCGATTTTTTAATAATGTTCCTCCTTGTGAATGTGATTTCTAAATCACTGTTCTTTTAAACTATGACTGTAATCATAGTTAAACAGTATTTTGTTTGTAGCAGTTCTGTTATTTTGAGAAAATATAATAAGAAGAGCAGCAGTGAAATTAAACTGTGATCACTCATTTCACCTGTTCTGCTTTAAAATTCTTTATTAGTGTTGGTATTTTGATAAATACTAATAAGAAGAGCGACAAAAACAAACAATTAGCAATCAACCCCGTCCAAATATTGAAATTTTCGTATAAGAGGCAGAGTGACAAAAATTGCAAATATGAACATGTGAGATGTACATAGTTGCCAGAAAAGACGATTTGACACGAGTTGACGATTTTTTTTTATCGACCAAAGCTGAAGGTATAAAAAAATTCATGTGGTAGCCTTATCTAATGTTAAGTAAGCATATAAGAGCAATCACAGTTTTTATAAAAGAAATATATTTCCAAAACCTGTTACTTGATAAATTCAGTCACAGTTGTGATTAGTGATTTTTCAATCGCTGTGAAAAAAGAACAGGTTTCAATATATCGCTCAACTCTACTGTGCATACATACATACATAATCGTATATTACTAAGATCTTTTCTAATAAGCGTGTATGATATTGAAAGAAAAGCCAATCACGCCGCCATCACCGCAAGTGCTCTGACGACCCCAGCACACGAATATGCAATTCTATAAATATATTTTTGAAAACCATTAAAATGATTTTAAAATATTTTTTTTTGGGGGAACAAAAAACTAAACAATTTTCAAATAGAAACAAAACAAAAAAAGATGCATAAAAGTATGTTTTAATTTTTTTTATTAAAAATTTTTCTAAATGTTTTGTACACAGAAAAAATTATTCCCAAAAAATTTTCAAACAAAAAAAAATTTTGATTCAGTAAATATTTTTTACCATTGCAGTAAATAGTTTGATCCAATTTTGTTTTAAGCAAAACAAAAAACAATATGGAGTGAAAAATTCTAGTTGATACAATTAATATAAATAATACTTTTAACAAAATTTATTAAGAGAATATTTCTGTTCCAATATAGAAATTGCATACTGTACACAACAGTTATTTATTTTATTTACTTTTTACCTTCATTAAAAAATTTTGTTGAATCAATCTATTGATTGAAAAAATTAATGAATTTGATCTTGTAATTTAATTTTTTTTCGAACCGAATGTGAATATACGATATTCAAAATAATCCAGGTATATAATATAAAACTCGTATATTATTACATACATAATAATGTATGTAGTTTTTCGTACGAAATCCTTCATGTGAGACTCAAGATCGCACTATACTGAATTTATTTACATTCTCTGTAAACTAAAAGTGGGAAGAAACTCTAAGCGGAATGGAAATTTCTATTCTTTTTCACAATCAAGCATTTTACAAAAATTCAGCTACGCCAAAATTAAATCCTTGTTTACATACAGTATTTCTAGGTCAATAGTAAACTTTTTTATTAGAACTAAAAATTTTTCCATCAATTATTGGCAATCATTTTATTGATATTACTTTTGCGTCTAAGGTTATTTTTTTATTAAATTAAATTCTTAAGTGCCATATACACATGTTCAAAAACTATTTGTCGTTGAATTTTCTAGTTTTATTATTATTTAAAAAATAATAATAGAATAATAAAAATTTAAAAATACTGTAACATACTTATATTTTTATATCAAACGCGTGCCACTTTTCCCAAATGACGCACACAGGCATGAAAATTTCCTTAAAAATATAATATGTGTATCAAGGTCTTCACTAACTAGCACAGTTCTCTAGAAATTCCAAGTGTAATGACCAGATTTTCATACTTTTCAACAAGCTGCGCATATTTCAGCGTGATGTTTTTGCGAAATAGTCAAACTGAACAACGTTACACGTTTTCTATTGAGATTGATCAAACAATTAAATATTTATAAATAGAATATTTATTGATGTATACATAGATATAAAGCGCACCTTGCTTGTAACAAGAAAACACGTTTCTTGATTTAATTATGCGCGTTAAATTTGTCACATGGTACATATTTTACCTGGTGTAGAAATTTCATAAAAATTCAACATTCAACTCAAATTCTTTATAAACTTATTGTCCTTCTCAACTCAATTCAGTTTGATCCTCCTTAGAGTCAACCCAACTTTCACTTAACATAATTTTTTAATTTTCTTGTAATGTCAGTCACAAAAAATGTTTGCTTGAAAATGTTATGGCAACCGTTATTAGGTCTGTTCATTTACTAAAAATTATTAGGAATTTGTAACAATTATTACTGGAAAGTGTTCATTAACTCAAAATATTTGCAAGGAGAGAGCGTCAAAAGAGAGAGAAAAATTGAGAGACAAAAAATTACTTGCAAGAATTATCCAACCACCTGTTGTGCATTTTGTTAATTAATTAATTATATATTTCAAAAATATCTGAAAAAGGAAAACTGAAAAATGTGAATTTCTTTGTTAAAAAAAACATGTATACCTATAAAAAAGAAGGCATATTTTCTCAATTTATAGTTTTTTTTTCATTAAGCCCCATTAATTCAATTTTATTTTCAAAGAATTTTTATCTGATCAGAGATGAAAAGTCGAATTTTTGTATTTGTTAATGGAATAAAATTAAAATTAAAAATATTAAATAATTCATGAATTATGTTTAAATTATTTCATATTAAATGTAAATTTGAAGAAAAAATATTAATTTAAGACATTATCAAAGAAAGTACATCAGAAAAAGTTCAATTATATCACGATTTCCCTCCATGTTTCTGATATGAATAAAATTTTCTTATAAGTTCTTACAAGTAGAGAGTTGGAGAGTAATTTTGTAAATGTCTACCTTACTCTCTTGTTGCTAGTTGCTACTGGGAAAGTAAATGAACAGACCTATTATTTAAGTTATGAATGGCAAATACCAATGTAAAAGTTGGTTTGACGAGCTGGAGCACGATAAAAGAAGCTTTAATATGTTCATTGAATTGTATTAAAAGTAGCGATATATACATATCGAAGGCTTAATGTAAAATGGGCCTATCTCAATGTTTTTCCAAATAGCGTTTTTAATGTTTTCTTCCTCCTTCAAAACCAAGGACTTATGGCAACTTAAAAAAACTATTTCTGCGTGTAAATGCTTTAATTTTTCTCCAGTTTTTTGCTTCTCCTGTAAAATATCGAAAATTTGAGTTAGGCCTTTTTTATATTAAGCCATCGATAAGTACATATCGCTACCTTAATAATGAAAGAACCTAACTCATCATATTTTTGAAATCGAGATTCTTGGTGTTTTCGATACATTACATGTTCTTCTATGGAAATATACAAAACCTTCCATTTCAAAAAAATAATGAGTTAAGGCCTTTCTATATATGTTTCTCCATATACTTGCTTGTTCAAATAAATTCTTACTCATTCTCTATTCAAGTACTTATAACTTATTAAACCACATACATCCATACTCGTCTATTATATTTTTCCATTTACTTTTACTTACTTTTCTTGCTCCTGTGACAATTCATCTCTCTTAATCGATATTAAACGTTGTAAATTTTCATATTCCGCTGCAGCCACACGCTGTCTTTCCTCATACAATTGCCGCAATTGACGGATATTAACCAATTGCCTTTCATACTCCACGCGCAAATTATCAGACATAATTTTCGTTTCGTGCTCAGCAAATGATTTTTCAATTTCAGTAAGTCTTTGTTTCAGCTGAAATTAAAAAAAAATCCAGTTAACAATATGATCAAAATAAATAATAATAACAATATGCAAATGATAGTCGTATGTAAGAGACAAGTAAGAGAAAATCAAAGTGAAAAAAATTAAATATTGAAATAAAATAAAGCAAAAGAACTGAAATCAAATTGTATGAAAAACGTGCATGAAATTGAATTGGCTGGCTGCAGTGCCAAAACAGCTGGATGCACATACGCGCGACTGCTTATTTTCATATGAATTATTAATCATGTTTTACTCGTGATTTAACAAAATTTTATTTCAATATGCAATTTATAAAAATAGCCTGCTGCTGTGCAGTGTCAGTGTCAAAAACTTTTGTTGTACATTTGTTGCAAATCTTTTGCTTTAAATTCTTTAATTGTAAATGAAGTGATATGTGTGATTTTTCTCTTTTTTTTCGTTTATTTGTGTGTTAATTTTGAATTTTGTAAATTAATTCATTAGAATTAATTCTGTTTATATGTTGGCTAATGGCAAGGTATTAATCCCATGAGAAACGTTGAGTTCAAAATGAACACAAAATTAACCAACCACTGTAAATTGCAAGTGAGTTGTCAGTTTAGATTTTTAGAAGTAGTGATGTGCAACGTTGCTGGTGCTCTCTTATTAAATTTAATCTTAGAATTATATTCGTTGAAATATATGGAATGTCAAAAACTTCTTTTTATTTTGGTTTTGTTACAATTGTTTTTAAACTTTTGACATTCTTCTTTTCTTTACACAGCTATGGTTGCCGTATTTTTGTATAAGAAATCTTTACACCATGCCTTGTGTCTTACAAATAAAAATAATTTCAAGTAATGTGAATAAAAAACTAGTAAGAATGCTATATTCAATTTATATTGAAAACGAAAACAAATTTTCATATTTTATTGTTGTTTTTAATATAAATTTTCAGTCGAAAGTTTTCTTTCGTTATTGTGAAACAGGTCATTAGTTTTATTTAGTTGCTTCTATATACCAAAAATAAAATATTCAACAATTTTCCAACCCTGGATTTTGATTATGATTTCTCTGATTTTTATATTAATTTCTTTCTTTCTTATATATGGAATATATTAAGATAACAAAGAAAAAATTAGTTATATTTACATACATGCCAAAAAAATTTAAGGTTTCCAGCTCTGGAGGTGTATATACATATCGTCAACTTAAATTCAAATGGACGTAACTACACCAAAATTCGAAATCGGTTTTTTGATTGCTTATGGTTCATTTTATCAAACTACATGTTCACGCAAAAATTTAGACCTCTGCGATCAAAACTGACGACTTTATTAAAGAAATTCAAACGGACGTAATTACGAATGAATTTTTTTTTATTTGCAAAGAGGGTAACTAACATAAAAGCTTAAATATATGTAGAAAAGAAATAAATGGTTAAAACCATATAAGTACCCATACTTTAAGTAAATTTAGAAGAACATATTTACGAACACTTTATTATTATTGATTTTGAAACGTTTTTTTTTCTCCTGTAAAAAATTTAAAGTGTAGTTACGTGCTTTTGCATTTAGGGTGACGATATGTACTTATATATATTTACTTTTTATATATATTTAATTTTGTTGCTGGCCTTTTCCATCTAACTCCCAGTCCATTCATGCAATTTTTGTTGCAGCAATTCTTCAATACGTGTGAGAGTGTTGAAATAGAAGTACAATATACATTTTGCATTCTAGTCGCGCTCTTTTGCACTAAAAAACAAAAAAATTGCTGCAACAAAAATCGGAAGTCTGGATCGACACTAAAACATGTTTAATTACTAAAAGGTAAAGAAAAAATTTATTTGACAAAAAAAATCTAAATTTTCCAACCCTGGAATATTTTTTTTCGTTTTTTTCTGATTTATTTTACAAAAGTATTTCTCTTTTAATATAAAATATATTGAATTTATAGAGAAAAAAAATTAGTTGTAGTAGACTACTGTTAAAAGCCAAAAAATAGTTTCAATTTTCCAACCCTGCAATCGTTTATTTGTTAGGTAAAACTAACAAAAACCCCAAAATTAGTTTTAGCTAGTTATTTTTATATGCCAAGAAAATTATTAAACTTTCCAGCTCTGAAACCGTTGTCGGATTATATCGGACAATGTCTGATCTACTAGTTCAAGACCGAAGTCTCTAGATTTTGTGGGAGCTTCGGAAAAACGATTTCACGTGCAGACAGACTGACGGGCGGACACACTAACATTGCTTATTCGTCTTCCATTTTATAAGGAACCAGAATACTATATATACTTTATGTGTATCAAATTAATATCGTAGAAATTACACAAGAATTGACAAACCTATATATCGTTACTTTAATATAGAAAGGCCCTAACTCATTATTTTTTGAAATCAAAATTTCTTATATACATATTTCGATAGAAATATTATCTATCGAAAAATGCAAAAAAATATCGATTTCAAATAAATAAAGAATTAGGGCCTTTGGTGAAGGCCCTTTATTTAAAAATAATAAAGTGATCAAATAATATATTTATAAATTTATTGGATTGCTTGCAAAAATAAAATATCAAATGTTTCTAATTTATACATTGGGCCATAATCATAGTCAACAAAAAAAGTATACTTTTTTAGTTTTAGAATGCACTTTTTTTTGACCTACCATAGGCGAGCTTCACTTTAAAGGAAAAAGTCGGTTTTAAAGTTAAAACATGCTGAAGCTGTTAGGTTAGCATCCACTCTGGCTCTTTAGTTCAAGACAAAAAACACTAAAATAAAAGAGAAAATATGTATGTATGTATTTGTATGTATGTAAACATTTGTATATACATACATACGTACATATGTACATGTGTATGACTCTCATCTCTTGGCTTCTTTTGTTCCCATAAACAATTTATAATTCAATTATTGAACAATAAACTATTAAAATAATACAAAATTCAAATACCTCTTAAATTTTCTCTATATTAATTATTTGATAATTTTGTTTTTATGTTCGATTATTTTATTTTATCTTGTTATCAAATTTAACCTTTTTTCATAACACAGTGTCAGATGAGCGAGTGAGGAGAGAGATGAGAGGGAGATGCCACTTTATTACATTTTGTTTTCGATCATATGAAAAATTTCCAATATTTGTTGTGGCACGCAGTTAAAGTCGGTTCAACTTAACACACACTTTGTTTTTGACTATAATAGAAAAATATTAAGACAGAGTTTTTTTAATTTTAAGTTGTTTCTAATACGAACCGACTTTATTCTGTTGACAACTCATTCGAACTAGTGGTATGCCATTTGTCGTTCGAGCCAAAGTTTGTACAGAAATAAGATACAAATTGAGGCAGATTTTATTTTAGCATTGGCCTTGGATTTTCCATATTTTTTTCTTTATATATATATATTATAAATATCTAAATCATACAAGCAGTTTTTGAGTTTCATTATTATTATCTATTTATTTGTTTAAGCTTATCGAATGTCTATCAATATAAGTAATAAATTTTTTACTAAATATCCTTTTTATGATACTTTTTGAAAATGTTCAATGGTAACGTTGGATGTAAAGTGGTGAGATAGTTGAGTAGGGAGGGAGCTTGACTCATATTTTATGCAAAATCTCTATACCTTGTTCGTTCTTAATAATATAAAAATAAAAATTTCAAAATTCCCTGAAGATATTCAAAAGTTTTTCTAACAAAAAAAAAATTGCGTAAATTATATCTGTTTTATTTATAAAAATTATTAAGCCTTGATAAAGGCTTAATAGGAAAAATTTTGTATGGAAATATGTTTTATAAACCTCTTATAAAGCCTTAATAATTTTTGTAAATTAGATCGTATAATTCTTGGGAAATTTTTATAATTATGTTACAAAGCTTTTTTAAACAGTAGAAAGCAATTGTCTTAGGTCAATTTAACCATTGATATAATAACCTTGATGCTGTTGCTCAAAAGGTTAATTACATCCATTTAGCACAAAGTCTACGAAATTGTTTGCACAAGTGCATCCTGCATCATGATTATTATTACATCATAATGTCATGGCAAATCCATTACCTATACATATATACATACAAACATACTCATGTATAAACATACATACATATGCATGTAAGTATATTAAAAGTGTATATATATATAAGATTATGCCAGACATATTGTACGTAATAAATGATAATCAATTTTATAGGAAAAATACTTGGCTCACTTAATGCTTATAATTTTAATAAAAATTTATTAAAATATTTACAAATACATAAACCAATTTTGGGACAATAATGTATATTTCATTAACCCATATTTTAATATTTTTATATGTTTATGGCGAAAATTCATCAATCTTTTGTTAAACCACTTTCAATGGAATTTATTGTTATAACCATGTTGCCATAAATAAATACTCGTTAACTCGTAATTTTATCCTTTTATTTATTTGTTTTTTATTTTGTTTGTTTTTTTTTTGCAACATTTGACCACGACAATTTTTCTTCAATTACTTATTGTATTTTGCGGTTTAACTCGCCACTATTTTGTTAAAGTTGATTCTCGCTGCCATGATTTTTTTATAGACTTTATACAACAACAAATTATACTAAAAAAATAAAATTTCACATTATCCGAGTATGCAACAAAAAATGTTCACTTGCAAAAATAAATTCATAAATCTCTTGTTTATTTTTACTTAAAATTTAAATGAATTTATGGTTATTTTATTTGTAACTGAAATGCATACACGCGAAATTATTGTAAATTACAAAATAAAAAATTCCCTTGCCGAAGGCAGGTTATGCGTAATAGGGATGGCCTCGTAAACAGTGACTAAAACTCACTAGCATTTGGATCATTTACTAAAATAACGTCATAAGTTAGAAACTTTAATTTTTGAGTTAATTATGCAAAATTTCATCTCGAATTGTAGTTGTAAGAAGTATGTGTATAATGAAAATAAATATAAAAAACAACAACAACTATTCATTGTGTTTGCAGGTGTAGAGTGTTGCCATAGTATAGTCAAGTATTTTTGATCGGGCGCAGTAAGCTTGGTATTTTTTTATTTTCATTACATACTTTTTACAACTAAACTTCGAGCTGCAAAAGGTCAGCCAATATTGCAATGTTAAAGTAAGAAAATAAAAACATGTTGATTATTTAGTTTTTGCTTCAATTACGATATTAGTTGAACGTCTCGTTTGTTTAAATGAAAGTTTAAGATAATAGGCCTAATTACGAGTGTCGTATTTTGACTATGACTACGATGATTTTGTAATAGATTAAAGAAAACATGTTTCAATGTTCTTTAGTCGAGTACTAAATTGTCGTAGTCGTAGTCGAAATACGACAATCGTAATAAGGCCCAATATCTTTAGTTGTTCTAACCAATTTTTGGGTAAAGCTTCCCTGCTGATCTGCATTATCAACAGTGAAATGTGAATAGGAGCCAGCTGAGCCCCTCAATAATCAATTTCAATATATTTTACTAAAGTAAAAAAAATTATTTTGAAGTATTATTAAATGTTAAACTTAAGAAACAATAAATAAATAAAAAGTTCTAGGTTACGTTACATTACATCTCTATAACCATTTGCATTACTTTTCCCATAACAATATCGATCAGCTGTTTCCTACTGTTGCAGTTATTTTATATTACAGTCAGCTAACTCAGCCTTTAAGCAATTTTTCTTTACTGTCACAGAAATATGTGTAATCAGAAAAAAATCAAAATTCAATTGGCTTCTATGATTATGGCTATGGCTACGGTGCTATGGCGAGTCATCTATAATCAAATATAGTGTTGCCCATAAGTTTGGTTCGAACAGCTGTTTTGTATGGTCTTGGTTATGGCACGCCTAATTTAAGCTTTAAGCTTGTTTGCAGAAAAACGCAAAGTTCTTAACCAGAATCTAGGCTATTACCCTCCACTTCATATTTTTTCACTTCTTATTAAATATTAGGTTTGTTCATTTACTTTCCCAGCAGAAACTAACAACGAGATAGTTAGACAGAATTACTCTGCCAAATATGAAAAAGTAAATGAACGCTTTACTTGTAAAAACTTGAAAGAAAATTTTATTCTTATCAAAACCATGGATAGAAATCATGATGCAATTGTACTTTTTCTCATGTATTTTGTTTGATAACATTTTAAATTGCAGTTTTTTTTAACAAACTGATATTTAATATGAAATTCTTTATACAGTTTCATGTATGTATATTCCATATTTTTTTAATATTATTCCATTAAAAAATACAAGAACTTGACTTTCCATCTCTGATCATATATGACAAGCAAACAAAATTATTTGCCATTAAAATTTAACTTATGTGGCTTATGTCGTCGTCCATACAGTGGAACATTTGATGCAAAACATTTGATTTTGTTGACGAGAGGGGAAAGAGGAATGGCAAAGGGTACTTTGTTTCATGTACACGAAGTTCTTGTTGAGTACGTCATTCTCGCCTCATTCTCATGAAAAATATATGAGAAAATGTATTAACCTGCAAAACAAAAACTTCACAATGTGGACACGAATGCAGTTTCGAAAGAGAAAACAACAATGTTTTGCAGCAAGTGTTTCACTGTATGGACGAGGACTAATTGAAGAAAAACAATAAATTAAGAAAACATGCTTTCGTTTTTCATACGTTTACATGTTTCTTAACAAAGAAATTCATATTTTTTCAGTTTTCCTTTTTAAAATATTTTTTTAAATAATTTATTTGACAACAAAACGCACAACAGGTGGTTGGATAATTCTTGCAAGTAAAAATTTTACTATTAATAATTTGTAGGAATTGTCTCTAATTTTTTTTCTCTATTTTGACGCTCTCTCCTTGCAAACTTTTCCAGTTAATGAACACTTTCCAGTAACAATTGTTACAAATTCGTAATAATTTCCAGTAAATGAACAAACCCATTATTGGCTTCAAAGGTATTGAATTAATTTTTTTTTTAATTTTTCTTTACAAATTTTATTTTATTAATTTGATTTATCTTATAAAAAAAATCATATAACAATTCCTTAAAAATATATGGTTCTTAAACTTAAAATTTTAACTTTAGTTTGGAATATTTCAAAGTTGGATTTTTGAGCAAAACCCAACTTGCTAAGTCCATTTTAATATTCGAATTTTACTTTCCTCAGTAAACCAACTAACCAACAATCGCTTCCAAAGGCTGCTTTTGTTTTTATATTTATTTATTTGTGGAGTGCACTTGTGTGTAGCTGCTGCTCAAGGTATCTTCGAATAATGAGACTTTTAGTAGGTAAAATTATATTTAGTTTGGAAAATGTTTTGTCGTTATCTCCATTATTATGTGAACGAACTCCTTTATCGGAAAAGCTATTTGTAAATTATAAAAGTGAGATTTAATATTTTTTGCTTATTATCTGTAATAGCACTTAAATTATTATAAATTTATGCACAATGTGTACCCAAATCAAAATAAATTATTTTTAAGTTTAAGTTGTTTTTAAGTTCTCAAGTTAATTTAACTTGATCTTGATTTTTTTAACAAATACTAACTGAAGTAATAAATTTTTCTTTCACCATCATCAATGAAATTTATGTTCATATCATACATAATATAATTTTCCAACTTTGCCAGAACTCACCTCATTACATTGCTCTTCCTTGACCACCAACATTTGTTTGCAGCAAGCGATGACCTCTTTCAAAGTAAAGACTTGTTTTTGCACCACCGCCAATTCATCACGCAAGGTAATGTTCTCCGAGTTGGCCATTTGTAAAGCCAGCTGAGCATTAGCTAATTCTATGTTGGCATTGCGACGCCGACTTAAAGTATTTTCATCGTCGTTTACATCAAGGCTACCAGCCGCCTCGTTACTATCGCTAGAATCTAAGGTAGAGGTGAGAGAACTTTCTTCCACGTGTTCACCACAACGTAGACGTCTATTAACCTCACGTTCTAATGCCAATTGACGTCGTAGTGTCGCAATTTCATCGCGTAGATCTTGTACTGCGTTCTGTCTTTGCAAACGCTTAGTGCGCAATTCGTCTTTAAATTCTTCCAAAGACTGTTGCTGTTCTTTGGGCACGGCCAAAGTATTACTGTCGTCGCTACTGCAATTGATTTCACAGTCAGCGTTTTTATTTTCCTTATCACTAGTTTCGCTTAATCTACGTTCTCTTTCAGCCTTCTCCTCAATTTCTTTATTTTTAGCGTGTTCGCTCAATGTCATTTTAATTCTGTCTGCTATTCTATGCAAACGATCGAAATTTTCCTCTTTCAATACACTTTCACTTTCAGCTAACGAAACGCTCTTCTCCAAAATGGCTTCGGGGGTGGGTGTAAAGACTGCTGTTACATTGGGCACTTGATCCAATAAAAAATCATTATTCTCCACCTCTGACCACCAAGGATCCTCCTCTTCGTGTGATCCATCAGTTGTATCAGTTTCGCTTAAACGTGGGCCTCTATAAGAGGCTGATCTTTGCGTGGTAGCTGGAGCTGAATTAATCTTCTCACTATTAATTATATCCTTTTCTGTTTCCAATTCCATTTCCATTTCGTTATTTATTTCTGTTACCGTATTTTCTAAAGGCATATTTGTTGTTATCGCTATAGAAGTTGATTCTTCAGAGCTATTTGATTCACTACTGGCCATTTCAGTGCAAATGGCTTTGATATTTATTGAAAAAAAAGTACCCTTTCACTCCCCGCGCTAAAGGCAATAATTTATGTATGTGCTTTCTTTTTCTTTTTTCTTACGTTTCGTTTCTTTTCAAGAAATGAAAAACAATTGCTCTAAATTTTTTTTATTTTTCAAAAAAAAAAAAAATAGGAAAATAAAAAAACGTGTAAGAAAAAAACAAAGGATTATAGAAATCGAATTGCGTTGCAAAATCTTTTTTTTAGGGTTTGTTCACTTTAATTATCTTTACATTTGCTTTTAGCAGCACACTACCGTCATTCTTTGTATTTCAATTTTTTAATTTCATCACAATTCTAGTATAGATAAATGATTTTCATTTTAATTTTCTTCTACTTTCTGCCTTTGCTTTCAAATCATCACCACCTCAATACAAAGGTTAGACACAAAATTTTCTATTAAATTTTCACTTTTTTCCCCACTTTTCCATAAATATAATGCGCACCAAACCACAATTTATTACTTCAATATTTGTTTTGCTTTAAAATTTCCTTAATTGACAAAATAATAGGAAATCTTTATAATGAATTCGTTTAATTTTCACCTTTTTACAAAATTTATTTTAGAAATTGAAAAATCTGTGTTTTTTTTAGAAAAACACCATGTTATCGCCAGCACTACTCGTATAAAACTGACGGTTCATGCTATTTTTAAAAATAGTATTTTCGAAAAATGAATTTCAAAATTTTCTTTTTGTTTCTTTAATTTTTCGGTTGTACATTTTCATTTACAATTTTTTCATACATTCATACTCGTACATAAATATGTATGTATGTATGTATGCTTATATTAACACACGGCGGCAGTGTTTGTGTTCACACACATAGACAAACACACAATCATATGGCTTTGGCATCGTTATATGTGTTGTGTGAATAAAATTCAAAATTATTTGAATAACAACAAAATAAAAGAAAAACTGTTTTTCTTGTGAAACATATGATTTGAATTTCGAAAGTAAAAAAATCAAACTCAATTAATATTTTTTGATTTATTTTCTTGGTTTTTTTTAAATTTTTGGATTTTTACGTACATATATTTACTTTTTAGAAAATACCAATTTTCGAAAAAAAATTTTATGATAATTTCTCAAAAAAGTGCTGTTTTGTAAATGAGAGCTGCACCGTTTTGGAAAAGATACTTATTTTTAAAAAGGTACTTTTTTAAATACATACATGGGTTCTTATTTTAAAAAGGTACTTTTAAAAAAAGGTACTGTTTGTTAAAAAGGTACCTTTATTTTAAAAGGTACTTTTTTAAAGTTAGTTATTTTAAAATTTACTTTTTTTAAAAGATACTTTATTTAGAAGGTACTTTATTTAAAAGTTAATTTTTTAAAAAGGTAGGTATATTTTGAAAAGTATTTTCTTAAAGGTACTTATTTAAAAGGTACTTTTTTGAAAAGGTACTTATTTTGAAAAAGACATTTTTTAAAAAGGTACTTTTTTGAAGAGGCATTTTATTGAAAAGGCACTTTATTGGAAAGGTATTTATTTTGAAAAAAAGGTATTTTTTGAAAATATACTATTTCTGGAAAGGTACTTTTTTAAAACTTACTTATTTATAAGTTATTTATTTGAAAAGATAACTTTTTGAAAATGTACTTTTTTGAAAATGCACTTTTTCTGGAAAAGTACTTTTTTGAAAAGGTACCTTTTATGAAAAGGTATTTCATACTTTGAAAAGGTATGTTATTTAAAAGTTACCTTATATAAAAGGTACTTTATTTAAAATGAACTTTATTTAAAAGGTATTTTTTGAAAAGCTACTTGTTTGAAAAGGCCCTTTTTTGAGAAGGTACTTATTTTAAAAAGGTATTTTTTGAAAATATACTATTTCTGGAAATGGTACTTTTTTTAAAACGTACTTATTTATAAGTTATTTATTTGAAACGATAATTGTTTGAAAATGTACTTTTTTGAAAAGGTACTTTTTCTGGAAAAATACTCTTTTGAAAAGGTACCTTTTATGAAAAGGTACTTATTTTAAAAAGGTATTTTTTGAAAAGGTACTTATTTTAAAAGGGCCTTTTACTTTTAAAAATGTATTTTTTGAAAAGGTACTTATTTTGAAAAGGCAATTTTCCTGGAAAGGTACTTTTTTTGAAAAGGTACTACTTTTGAAAAGGTACTATTTTGAAAAAGGAATAGGTAATATTTAGAAAATGTACTTTTTCACAAAGGTGCTATTTTTAAATTAGAGTTTTTGTTTGTTTTTTTTTGGGGGGGAAACAGTAGTATTTGGAAAAGGTCCTTTTGAATGAATTTTCCATCAAAAAGTACATTTTCAAGACAGTTTTAACAAAATGAAGTTTTTCAGATATAAGTATAAGAATGATATTTTTGGAAACAGAAAAGGTACGAGTAATTTTTTTCAAATACTTTTTTTATATTTTTTAAGGATATTTTTAATACTAATTTTAGAATGCATACTTTCGCAAGATATGCGAGTATAATAATTTAAGGTACTTTTTTCAAAGTAGTTTTTATATTTTTTATTATAATGTAATATTTTTTATAATCTTTTTAGATTGTGTACTTTTTATGAAAATACACATTAAAATATTTTCAAAATATACGAATATAAATTAAAATATTCTTTCTTTCATCTCATTATCATGGGGAAATTAAATATAATTGGGTACTTTGGAATAAATTTATAATTTCAATAAAATGTTACCTTATGCTTAATTTATATTACAATATATTGGTGTGTGCATATATGTATGTAAATCTCATTTACAGATTGGCAACAATAATTTTTGATTCTCCAAAAATCGTCTCCTATCTCCCAATGAAGAAAATTTTCTTTAACACAAAGAAAAGAGAATGGAGAGAGTGAGAAATTCGAAAAAAATTTTGATTTCGAATTTATTAAACAAAAATTAATTTTCCATAAGAAAAAAACAAACATTGAGATGAGTAATATCATGGCAGTATAAAACAAAGTCACGTTTTTGGCAATAAGATAAAAAATATTTAAATCTTTTCAAACATAAATATACACACATATATAGAAACACACACATATATATATATATATATATATATATATATATATGTACTATATAGAACTCTCGAGTATGAGTACGAGTAATTAAAAAACCCGATACAGAAACAATTATTTATTTTGCTTTTCTCAACAAGACACATTGGCCACAATATGTACGAATGTTTTGAGATCAAAGTTCAATTAAAAGGAAACAATTCGTATCAATAAGGCAAATAATTAGCATTAATGAAAGAAAATAAAATAAAGTGAGTTTTCAATGTTGCAATATATTTATTTTTTAACTCATTAGGAACACACACAAATTCTTGGAAATATACACGGAAATCTAGAGCATAAATAATAAAAATTAGTTTTAGCCACCAAAATGCGTAAAACTAGCAAAAAAATTACCTGGCTTAAATTTCTCGGAAAGATATGACGAAATATTGCAAATTAGGAAACCATTTTATGAATTTTGAATGACTCAAAAAAATTATAAAAATATGCAAAAATATTTTATTCAACTTATGCATGCAATTTGTAAAAATTTTTGGAAGTATTTAAATTGTTTTAAAAGGACATAGAAGGCATTGTGCTCTGAGGTCTTGTTCTTGCTTTAGTTGTCAAAATTTTTTTAACTCTTAATATTTCTGGTTACAACTCACAATAGATTAATTTTTAATAACGAAGACGAAAACATAAAGTGAAAATAATATACTTTGACTTTTAAGAATTGTTTGCTCTTTTTCTTTGCTTTTCTTTCCACTTTGACTGCAGTTGCTTTTAACAATTTTATTCAGCTCAGCTTCTTTATTTTTTATGAGCAATTTTTTTTCACACGAATTTAAAGATTGTGAAGCATCAAAAATTTTCATTTCTTTATTCATTTAATTTTTTTTTAACTTTTATCATTATCACAGTAGTTGACAAGAAGTACGAGTATACTACTTTTGTTGTCCTGTTTGTAACATACATATTTGTTTACACATACATACATACATATATGCACAAATTTATATGATTATAACAATATTTATTTTAGATCTTCACTAAAGGATAATATTTGGCAAAATCACATTGAGCTTTCAAGCATTAATGGACACGATAATAGAGCTATTATCGTGTCATGCAAAATTTAGAGCCTATTTCACTAAGTCTATTTAAATATCAATTCATATTTATATATATGATAACAACTTTTATTTATTTTTTTTTTTATTTATTTGCTATTTAAATAGAATTGATGAAATATGCTCTTAGTTGAATTGTTTTATTGTGGTAAATATATTATGATTATGGCAACCATGTCCCAACCATATTAATTTCTCTTTTAATTAGAGTTTACTGTACATTATTGCAGCAGATCTATTATGGCTACAGCAACCTTACCGTAAGGATATTCTATCACTTAATGTTATTTTGATTACGTAAGTCTTGGCAACTTGCTGTATCCTGGAAGCCGTAAGAAACAAATTTATAAAATTTTATAAAAGTCTTGAACTAAAAAAAAAATATAAAAAAATTTAGAAACGAAAAATCGCCAAAATAAAAAAATCGTTTAAATGAAAATTAATCAAAAATTAAATAAACCGCTTAAATGCAAAAAAAAATCACCAAAAGTAAAAAGGTCGCCAAAAAATTGAACGAAATCGCCGAAACCCCAAAAATAATCGTCAAGATGAAAAAAACGCTAAAAACTAACATATGTATTGTAAAAAAACAGAAAATTCGCCAAAAACCGAACCGAAAAAATTACAAGGCCGAAAAAATCGCAAGATACTGAAAAGAAAAATCGATAAAATAAAAAAGCGCTCGTATGGAAAATATCACCAAAAATAAAATGAGTCGCTAAAAAGCAAAAAAAATCACCAGAAGTAAAAAGGTGAACAAAAAATTTGAACAAATCGCCAAAAACCGAAAAAAACCGCCAAATCGGAAAAAACGCCATAACTAAAATAATCGCTAAAACTAAAAATATTTGTTTTAAGAAACAAAACAAAAATCGCAAAAAAAAACAAGTGCCAAAACAAAAATCGCCAGAACTAAAAAAATCGCTGAAATGTAAAAAATTACCAAAAAAAAAGAAGTCACCAAAAAAATTAAAAAAATCTTCAAAAACCGAAAAAAAATGTCAAAACTAAAAAAACGCCAAAAGTAAAAAAATCTCTAAAACTAAAAATATTTATTGTAAAAACGCAGAAAAAATTGTCAAAAACCGAAAATATTGACAAAATCTAAAAAATCGCAAAAAAAAAGCCCCAAAACTAAAAAAGTCGTGAATACTAAAAAAACTGAAACGAATAATTTAAAAAACTAAAAAATTAAAAAAGCGCTCATATCAAAAATATCATAAAAAATTAAATTAATGAAAATTAAAATAAAAGAAAAAAAAATCGTTTTCGTTTCGCGTTAAAGCGTTAAAACTAAAAAAATCACTAAAACTAAAAATTTTGATTGTAAAAACGCGGAAAAACCCGGACAAAATCGGCAAAGTAATAAAATCCTAAAAAAACAAGCGCCAAACTAAAGAAGTCGTGAATACTTAAAAAAATTTTGAAACGATAAATCGAAGAAATGAAAAAAGCGCTCAAATAAAAAATATTACCAAAAATCCTTGAAATGCAAAAAAAAAATACCCAAAATAAAAACATCGCAAAAAAAAATTAAAAATATTACCAAAAATAAAATTAATCCTTGAAATGCAAAACAAAAATCACCAAAATAAAAACATCCCGAAAAAAACTAAAAAATCTCCAAAAGTCAAAAAAAATCGTCAAAGCGAAAAAAACTCCAAAACTAAAAAAATCGCTAAAACAAAAAATATGTATTTAAAAAAAAAGTAAAACTAAAAAAAAGCGTCAATACAAAAAACTTTAAAAAATCCTAACAAAATCGCCGTACGTAACCCTTCGTGTGCAAATCAAAATCTCACTTTACTGAATTTATTTATAAATAAAACTTGTGCATAAATTCTGAACATAAATGAAGTTAATTTATTCATATCCCAAAAATTTCTTTAAACATTCAAATAAAAACATTATTAATTAACAGCCTTATCTATAAAAATTATTAAGGCTTTATAAAGGCTTAATAAGAACAACTATGTATGAAATTTTTGTTTAAAACCCCTTTATAAAGACTGTGCTTAGTTTTATAAAATGAAACAGTTTTTTAACAAAATTTGGTGCATAAAAAATATTCGTTGTATTCCTATAGAATATTTTTTATATGTATCTCACTTGCACTTTCTCGTGATTTATGCACGAGGGGATGTCAAAGAAGCCAGAGAGTTTTGTCTTTCTTTTGATGTCTTATTTTATAGTTTGTATGTATATTTGTGTGAAGATTTTATTTTGTATTTGTCTTCTTCTCATGTTGCTTGCAATTTTTACAATTTTCTGCGACGTAATTTAATGATGTAAAAACTTTTCACGGTGATACTCTTTGTAGTTGCAGTGTGGGCAAGGGGAATAAGTTAAAAACTAAAAGTAAAGAAATTTCTTTTGAATACATTTTTGTTTAAATTAATTCAATATACATAACTTTGTATTACAGTGTATGTGTTTTGAAAACGTTTTTTGTTTAAGGCAGCCTCAACGCAAAAATTTTCAAAATTATTATTTTTCTTGCTGCCATAAATCAATTCACACGAATCATCTCTCTCTCTCTCTACCTACTCCAAAGATTATTTTTATTTTCAATACAATTTTCTTTGTCTGGAAAAGTACACTTTTGTCTGTTTTTATATTAATTAAGTTTCTTGGGTATAATCAGTTAAACGGAATTGCTTTTAATGGTTCAGCTCAGAGCATAATTGCATTTCGATAATGACAAAAATTTTAAATAGCAGAAATAAAACAAAAATAAATGTTTTCTTAAAAATACAAGGTAAAATGTATCAAGAAAATTAAATGCGTATTGGCGTATTGTTGTATGTAATGTGTCGATGCACTTAGTGTATTAGTATATGGCCGTCTATCAAGTTCGAAGTGTTATTTAGACTATTTATTTCTAAAAACTTGTTTATTTATTTAAAAAATATTTATTAAAAACGCAAATTTCTCTAAAAACACATGCATCTCTTGGGAAACTTTTAACTGTTGTTCTCTTTCTTAAAAATGTTATCAACAACGAAGAAATAATAAATTCTTTAAAAGAACAATAAATTATGTATTCAAATGAGGCGCAAGTGAAATGCAAGAGAAACTTTTGCGTTGATAAACTGTTGTTAGAATGTTTATTTATGATCGTATCTTAAGAAATATTTTTTTTTTGTTTTTCTTTGTTGGGAAAAGTCAGATGTGACAACTTATTTTTAAAATTAAAATTATTTACTAAAAAATAAACACTAATTATTTAAAATCTTTCACATTTACATACATATGTAGCCTTAGTTATGAAAGTAGTCTAAGTCATTTTTACTTCGAAATATTAAATAGATCTTAAAAAAAACTTCAATATCGAAATAATTAATAAGTATTAAGAAGGGTGGTACCAAAAACGCACCTCTCCTCGGACACCCAATTGGACCCATTGTGTTAATAAATATTATAAAAATTTATATTATTAATGTATGACTTAGACCACTTTCATAATTATGGGCACATACATGTATGTATATATGTTGGTATTTTTAAACAAATATTCAAAGTGTTTTACTTTTATAAAAGAAAAGTGTTACACGTCTCATTTATTTTTGTTTGCATTAGTCATCATCATTTGATTTTCTTACTTCGAACAAAAAAATACGTATGAAAAATGTGTGTTTTAAATGCATGACAATGATATGGTTTTAACCTACATATATCTTGATTGTGTAAAAAAAACAATATTGTTGACAAAAATATTTAAAAAAATATTTTTTCCATAAATTTATTTTTTAACGCTTTAAAATTAAACATGAATCAGAAGAAAATATGTATTTTACTAAGGATTTATTATTATGGTACTTTTCACTATAAGTGGAAAGCTCATGCATACATACATATACATACATATTGATTTATGTATGGCTGTAATTATGTTTTTAGTTTTCTATTTGGCTTATAATTACTATAATAATGTTAAGTTTCGTACCTTTATTTTTGTAGGTTCGCAGTTAAATCAAAAGTAGCAATATACTATTCTTTATAAATAGAAACCATTATTTAGTCAACTCTGATATTAAGATATTGTAAAACACAATGTTAAATAGCTTGCTGATGAAAATACCACGATGTTAACTTTGTTGTTTTTCAAACAATACTTAACTCGACTGACTCACACTACACGCATGCATTGAGCTTTTTATATTAAACATAAAGAAGAATAAAGATCACGTCATTAGTTTGCATTGACGATAATATCTGCACTGGCTTATGTGTTTGTGTGGTTGTATATTTCTTAATAATATTATAGCCCATTGCGTGTTGGGCTACGCAATTAAGTAATTTCAAGCTCAAATTATGAACGAAATGAAAAGTGTTTATACAGGTATTGAATGACATTTGAGTTTATTTCGCAAACATCTTTTTCACTGAAAAATTTTCATAAATATATTAATTTTTAATCTTCTTTTAATTTCATATTGAATTTAAAAGTTTTCATTTCTTTTAATTCTTGTTTCTCATAGTTGTAAATTTACTCATGTTTGAAAAAAGAAAAGTAATTTTAGTGCAAACAAAAGAGTTGTATATTGTAAATTCTTAATAATTTCATCGAAATTGGGTAAAATAATTTAATTTGGAAAATGTCAAAATATATGGAAAGTTAATTCATTTCAACTTGATTTCGACCGAAAGCACGAAATTACTTAATTTTAAATTAATGTATTAAATAATAGTCGTTTTGATGCTTTGAACTTATACCTCGTGTATTATGTTCTTTAGCTAATCACATCCGGATCATTCTCATTCTCAAATGTTTTTTTTAATTAATATAAGGTTTGTTTCGCTAGAATATTCATTTTAAACTCAGCAGGGCAAAGGGAAACAAGTCATAACATCGCGCTTCAAAAATCATCTTTTGGTAAAATCTTGTGGGGGATTGGCAGATATTAAACAGTTGATTTCGTATACATGTGTATAATTTATAACTTACCTGATTCTTTGCAACATTGATTGCCCTTCTTTTTCAACCTAACCTAACTTTAAATTCAAATGTTTTTTTTTCGAAATCCTCTGATGTGAAATTTTCCACATGTACTTAAGACGTCTTTATATTCATTTTAATAACACGACCAAAAAAAATTTTCCATTGATAAAGTATAAAGATCCTACGGAAATTTTTAATTTATTTTTTTCGATATTTCTCACTATTTATTTTCACTTTTAATGTAAAATGTTAGTATTTTACTTTCAAAATAAGAAACAAGGTTCTTCGTCTGCGACGAACACAAACAGCTGATTGATAGCAACAAACATAACGGATGAGTAATCCTTAATCTACTTTCTTATCATGCAATTTAAATCACGTATACGCAAACAGTTATACAAAAAATGTTGCATACTTTTCTGGACTTTTAGTAAGAGAGTTGAAATTGGGGCGAATGAGTAATATAAAATTTATTTACATACTTTTTTTACACGTACACTGGAGCCCCTATATGTGTCGTTAGTAGAAAACGAAGAAATGCGACATCAATTGAATCACTTTTTTTATGAATGTGTCGATTTTTATAAATAAACTTATTTTAAAAATGTATATATTTAGCAAAAAAAAATATTTTCTTATTTTCTTAATATTGGATTTTTTTAATTTTTTCTTATAACAACAGGTTTATAGTTTATTTTTTTTTCTTTTTAGTTCGGAAGGCCCCAACACAATAAGGTTATATATGCCCTTTTTATAGTTATTTTTTTTATTTTAATCAGAAAGTTGTTTCTTGAGTAATTTTATGTTCTGAATTCAAATCTTGGCTATTTTCTTCAATCTAGTTCCAGTTTGAAGATATATGTACATATGTATGTATGTATGTACCGCTATGTTAAAAATAAAACTATTGCCAGACTTATTGGATAATAACTCAAGAATTAATTGTTCTATTAAAATAAAAAATTCGAAAATTCAAAATTAAACTGTTCTTAACACTAATACTGATTTTATGTTGACGAAAAAAAAATTGTGTATAAAAATTTATGTAGAGGGTATATTTTTTTGAGCACGCTATAACTATAAAAAATATAACAAAAATTTACATTTGAACCAAAAAAAATTGTTTATTCGTAACATCAATACATTGGCAATTACACTTTAAAATTTATTTCGGAAAATTCTTCGAAATCCCTGTACACAGGGGCTAAAACATTTGACCAATTATCGGCTGAGAGACAATTTTTCATGAATATATATAAATAGATTTTAAAAAAAGGATTTTTTTTGAAAAGGTATTTTTTTAAAAATGCACTTTTTTGAAAAAAGTATTTTTTATGAAAAGGTAAATTTTTATAGAATGAAATTTTTTTGGAAAAAAATATTTTTTTCTAAGCAGAAACTTTTTGAAAAAAACTAATTTTTTGGAATAAAGTACTTCTTGGAAAAATGTACTTTCTTGGAATAAAGTTCTTTTTGGAAAAAAAATTTCTTTCTTAGAAAAATTAAATTTTTTTGACAAAAAAAATACATGTGCCCTTAATTATGAAAGTGGTCTAAGTCATGTGCATTTTTGCTTCGAAATATCAAATAACTCTTTGAAAAACTTCAATAAATATTTAAACATTACTAAATAAATGTATATAAATCGAGACTATTACATCTCTAAATTAAAATGCTGCATAATATAAAAACAATTTTTGATTTGTTCAAATGTAATCTACTAAATATCTCGACCAGAGCAATATATGGCTTAGACCACTTTCATAATTAAGGTCACACATATATTTTTGAAAAAAACCACTTTTTAATATATTTTTTTGCCATAATTTATTTTTTAAGGTACTTTTATGGAATAAAGTATTTTTTGGATATAGGTACTTTTTTCTGGAAAAGGTATAATTTTTAATGTATCTTTTATGTTAAGGTACTTTTTTATAATATTAAATTTTTTGGAAAAAATTACTTTTTTCAAAACAGAAACTTTTTTAAAAATATAAATTTTTGGAACAAAATACTTTTTGGGAAATATTAATTTCTTTGGGCAAAAATACATACAAACATATATACACTTTTGAAAAAAAAATTATTTAAATAATTCACTTTTTTGAATAAAAAATTTTTTTAAAAGTGTTCTTATGTGTGTTACTTTTTTTTTGTAATTTACTAAATGAATAAATTAATTGAAAATAAACTCTAAAGCCGAGATCCCACTATCGGCACAATGTACGGATTTTCGTCTGCTCACCGCAACAAAGTCGTAAGTAATAAACCAAAACGGCTTAATTTCTCAATTAATTGTGAAATCAGTCTATATGACTTTATTACCAATGCAGTGTTGTGCAATTATGTCCTTATATTTCAATTAGTTCAGAAATAAGGCCAATTTAACTTATTTCTTACGACTTAATTTCAGTAAGCCGACGAAAATCGGTACATTGTGCCGATAGTGGGATCTCGCCTTAAGACCATTCTTAAACTGATTGAGTTAAACAATTCAATAATTGAAATGTTGATCAGTTGTGAAGGAAAAAAAGAAAACAAAATATGTACTTTTTAAATAAATTTCTAATTTACGTATAATTAAAAACAAATGTACGTGTATATCAATCAAACTATTAACTCGAATATTCATCTAGACAAACTAAACTCATAATGAGAACATCTGTCATTTGTAAAAATTTTTGGCATTCATAAAATTTGCATTTTGTTCTTTTGTGTGTATGTGTGTAAGTATGTGTGTGTGAGTGTGTGTGTGTGAAAGTCATGGCAACAATAAAAACAACAATTATAATAACAGAAACATCACCATCCTTATGTTATGAGTTCAGTGCTCTTTGGCCATTGAAAATAAAATTGAACTTGCAATTTGTTTCCTTTTGCGCTGCACTGTGCTACCAAACGATGCAAGCAGGCAGACAAGACAATATTTATAATTAAAATTATAAGAACACAAACAATAAAAATGCAGGAAAAGAATTCAATTTGTTTATTTTCTCTCGAATGAAAAATAACAAAACCAACAGTTTCTTTGTTTGTTGCAAAACTGTATAAAACGCAATTTTTTTCAAAACTGCATAAAATTCTATTGGGTTCCATACATCACATGCTTTGTATTTAAAATTATGATTTAAATATACATATTTCAAAATAAAACCTATTAAGAATATTATTTAGAATTTAGTCAATGCTTAAAATAAATAAATAAATAAAGACATATGTATGTTTAATGTATTAAAATATTTAAAAAACAAGATGTTTTTCTAGATAAGTGCCTTTGAGTTTAGCAAAAAAAAATTAGTCATGACAATGAAATAGAATTTTATGATGACAACATTTTATAATAATTTAAAGACAAATTTTTCAACATAAATAATTTTTTTCAATTACATACATATGTACATATGCATAATAAATTCTTCAGTGCAAATGGGTTCAATCGGCAGAAGAAGAAAGAGACCAGCAGATAAGTGGAAGCGGCAAATTGATTATGAACTAGCTTGTTTATAAGTAAGTTGGAGCTAAACTAAAAGCAATGTCTTAAACCGAGTTTATTGGAAAAATCTTGTTGCTCTACTAAGCTCATTGTAGAAGGAAAATGAACATTTATATGTATGTATATGCCTAAATTTGAATAGGTTTAAGCAAAGTTAAATTCTTGTTCTTAAATTCTTAAAATACTTCATACTACATATGTATGTATATGAATATTTAAAATTTTTTTTTCTATTTTACATTCTCATTAGTTTAACATAGTGCTCTTTTTAGTTTTTAATTATATTAAGATTTCTTATTTTGTTACAGTATTTCTCATACTGCAAAAGTATGCCACTGATGAAAACTTTTATTATTTACCTGCTCTTTGGAAAATTAACTTGAAAAAATATCTTGATGCAAATTTACTTTTTCTTGTTGAACAAAGATTTGCTTTGTTTTTCCTTCATCAAGAATGGTAATATAAGTTTAATATTCTGTTTGTTATTTCCAGGAAATAAGTCTTTGTCTTTGCAACGACAGAATCTTATAAAATTAAGGAATTTCATGATTTCCAAGGTAAAAATATTATGTATATACACATACATACATACATACATACAAATACCATGTATGTAAATATTTTTCGTCGATCTCAATAAAAAAAGTACGAGAATTATTTTAAGTGTTTATTTTTATTTAAAACAGGTATATTCAAAAGAAGAGTACCTTCACTTCAACACTTCACTTACATATTTTCTAATAGAAAAATTTGCATTTTCAGAAAACTAAATATCAACATTTGTGTATGTTCTACCATACGCGTCGATTTGGCGAAAGTTACATGGAAAACAAAAACAAAACTGCATAAATTTAAAAAAAAATATTGTTTTTGTTTATCATACCTAATTTACCGTTTTTAAAAGAAAGAGAGAGCGAAACGTATTGAGTTTCTCAGCTTTATTTCATTTTAGAAATGTATGGTAAATAAAAACCGTTTTGGCAACTTTGTTTTTGTTTTAATTGAAATTTTCACCTCACCTTTGAATATCCACCATTTATTTTGTTGTTGTTTTTTTCAAAGCCGTTAATGTTATTGTTTGATTTTTTGTTTTTGTTATTAGCTAGTGTTATTACAACAATTTAAAAGTAGTATACTTTTAGGGGCATTAAATTAACGAAAAACTTAAAACTAGTTAAAAGCGACGCTTCAAAGGTATAAATATTTTTATAAAGCAAATAATTAAGGAATTCAAATAGAAATTATGAAAACCATACGAATCGGTATACATACATATATAAATATCATTGCAGGCGACTATTACTTACCACATTTGTTAGTCTATTTATTTGTTTCTACTCCTTCTACACTACTTTTCATTCATTCATTGAATTTTATGAACAAATGCCTTGCAGTATGGTAATATTGTGTTATTTTGAAATTCTCTGCGCCTTCACTTTTGCAGTTGTTACTCAACTTACATACATACATATATTTTTTTTAGTTCTTATTCTTTGATTTTTGAAAGTTCTTGTTAATAATGTTGAGACTTGCATGAAACAGATTTGATGGAAAAGTTGCTTATTGTTGATGATGTGGTTTGTCATGCACGCAGAAACATCATCAACATCAATTGTAGTCACATGCAGCAACAGCTACACGATACACAACTTTCTATACCGCGTGTGTAGTTATAAAGGAACTGAGCATGATGGCGAAAAAGAAAAAGAAAAAGAAAAACTAAAAAGTTTTGCTCATTCAATCAGCTATTCTTTCAGTCAGCCAGTTAGTTTTTTAGTTAGTTTTGCAAAACAAAAAGGAGTAACACAATAGGAGCAACAGGTATTTACACTCTAATAAATGTGTATTAAGCAAGAAGAAACATGAGTATGTACAAAAATATATTCTTGTTAGTTCGAAAACCATTGAATGTGGTACGAAATGGAAAGGTTATGTAAAGATCGCTGGAACTATCGCATTATCGGGGAAGGGCTCATTCATTTCCGGTTCTTTTAAAATTTTATGTTTAAGTTAACACGAAGTTGTATCACTATACCTAACTTAATCAACTATGCTTATTTTTCTCTTTGGAACATCACATTAATTATTTTTTGCTTATTCGAGGTTACATAAAACGAATGAGAATCATGTATTACTAAGAATTGAACTTTGCCTGTAGTTTGCCTCAGTGACTCCTAAAAGCTTGTAAATATACAAATTATTTGCTTTTGAAACTTACATTCTCCTTGTTTAATTGAAAACAAATGCATTAGCTACCACTGCACATTCTTAACTGAAAACATCAGCGAATCTTTCTTCAAAAAGCTACAGATTAGAGAAAATTTGCCAGCAATCGTAATACAATAAGAAATTATAATTTAAAAAGTTTTTTTCAAAATTAACTTAGTACTTGGTTTTATGACCTTTTTGTAGCAAACGAACAAATGTTACAAGGAGTATTAGAAAATGAAATTTTTTCATTAGAACAAACAAAATTTCTCGTGCATAAACTTTGTAATTTCATTCAAAAGTGTTAATAATAAATGATGTACACAACTAAGCTCACACGTACGTAGAAAACTTCCTGCATAATAGTTGTTCGGTCGTTTTTATTTTTTTTTTTTTTAAGAAACAACATAATAGAATCTTAAAACAAAAATCTAATTTCAAATGCTTTTTGCCACAAAATTGTTTAAAACTCTTGGTATTTCTTGAGTGTTGCATTTGTTGTTTTGTTGTTGTATTCTTAGGTAGTGCTAGCAGGAGTGAGTTATTTCATTTCTTTTTAAAATATAAGTAAAATCTCCTAAATACAAGGAATTCTAAAAATTATTAATAATTAACTAAATTTATTATAAAATATCATTCCAAAAAAAAAATTTACAAAAACTTGTTGTAATCAAATGTGATTTATACATCTTAAATTATAAAAAAATTAAATAAAAATTATCAGGGATGTTCTGAAATCATCAGATTTGTAGTAGAGAATGCTTTCAAATCAAATTTATCTAAAGCACTAAGAGGTACTATTCCATGTGTAGATCTATTTGCTGCATATCGTAAAAAGTGCAAAAAATACCCTTATAACAAACTTAAAAATGTTTGTGATAACACTTTAGTATGGGTTTCTGAATAGAGCAAAGCTCAACTTAAGCATGAAATTAAATCAAAATTCAAAACGTGTTTTAAGCTTAATTTCATACTTTTTATATACTCCCAAATATATGCTTTATTTCTTCATTTCCCCCCACCCTTTCATAGATTAGAAAAATTCCCAATATTCTTGCGCAATTGATTCCCGTTATTTTGTTTTCGCCATTTAATGATAATTTAATTCTTAGAAGAAGAAAGCAAAAGAATAAACTTAAAAACGAATGCACAAAAAGAGTTCAAGTTTTTCTGTGAACACAAAGTAAATTAAATTAAATGATTTTTTTTGTAATACTGGAGTGCTTTTTTACTTTTATCTCTTGTTTCGAATAAAATGCATCAAATGTTTATATTTTAAGTCCTATTTACGTGTACTTTTTTTCTTCATTTCAAACTTTTCGCCTTGTGCGCATCAGACGTAAACGGGTGCTCAAAAGAATTTTTATTGGACACGTTGAATATTAAATAAACTTTTTAATTAGAAGTTTTTGCTAAAGTTGATAGACAGTTGTAAAAATAAAAAAAATATATGTATAAAAAATTAAATTTGTGGAGAAAAATGGTTTAGAACTTTAAAATCTGCAATTAATTCATTGCATATTTAATTTAAGGACTCTTTGTTACTAGAATCAGTTCTCAAAAACTATGCGACGATATTTAGTATATATCGTTTCCTTAATATAGAAAGTCTCTAACTCATTATTATTATTTTTTTAATAGAGGTTTCTGCATTTGTTTGATACATTAGATGTTCTTGTATCGAAATATACAAAAAAATTCGATTTCAAAAAAAATAATGAATTAGGGCCTTTCTATATTAAGGTAACGATATGTAAGTATACATATATCGCTTATTTACTCATACAAAATCATAATTCAAAAAAACAATTCATTTGCCAGAAAACGAGTTTAAAGTTTTTAATCTACACACATACCAATGCTTTAAAGAGTTGAGTAAACCAGATTTTTTTTAGTTATGACGTTCTTCGAGTAAATGAGCGATATGTATTAACTTTTACTTGCATAGGACATGTGCCAAACGGTAGCAAAGCACTAGTGCAAGTAAATTTTTGACACTTCTGAGTTGAATAAATTTTCACTATCCCCAGGGGTTACTAGAATTTTTGACACAACAGATAAATTTCTGACAAGCCATAGCCGATTACATACATTTTTATTATTATTATTTCCTTAAATGTAGTTAGACTCTGAAAAATGCATTGTTTATTTTAATTTGTAAAAAATTTTGCATCATATATAAAAAATTATATAATTTTGTGCTAAAGAATATTATTTTATATAAAAATCTTCTTTTAAAAAATGTTTGGTAGCCGGTGGCTTGTAGTAAATTTTTTTCTTTGCCGCCGCAGCAATTTTTTTAGCAGCTCCTTTCTATGCTAAAGCGAATTTGTCAAAATTTTACATTGTCAAAAAAGATATCATTTGGCATAGCAGAAAAATTAAATTTTTTCCCCACAGGCAAATATTTTTTTACCATAGTACTTTTCTACCGTTTGGCACACGCCCCAAGGCGAATTCACATAATGTGATCTTAGTTGACCAGCTGACATAATTTCCCTGCTGTCAAATGAATCAAAACATTAAGAAATATTCTGACAGCAGGAAATTTTACACTAACAAATATACAAGGCGAGTACGCAGAGTTGCAAATTAAGACCACCTTATGTCAATTCGCCTTGACACGCCCATAGTATTAGAATTAATCTTATGCGGTGATGTGTTTCCAAACTAAGCTTTTGAATGAAATCCTTAAATGGAAAATTTTAAAAAAAATTTTAAAACGTTAGAAAAATTCTGTATGGGAATGGATAAACAAGGGTAATTAATTGTATTGTTTCTTTACTTACGTTGCCCGATTTCACCATATATTGACTGCAAACTATTTTTGAAAAAATATACAAATAACTCCGTGAAAAAGTGATGATACAGACTTCAATAATCTCATTTTTGCCTTTAATAGTTAATTATTTTACACAATTCCATGGTTATCCACTTTTTTTATATAAACATTCATACTTTATACACAAATTCAAAGTTAACAGTTTTCTATATTCACCTTTTCAAATTCCCTTTACCATATTCCATACATCCACTTGAACAGCTGTTGCACATCTCGCTCACATAAGCACGTGTGGCTTAAAAGAGAAAATAAAATACAAACATTATTCTCTATCTTTCTGTGTTTTCCTCGGTGCAAGTGTGATTAGTTGTTTATTTTTAATAAATTGAAAATATTAATAAAAGTTCCATTTAAAAATGAAACAATACCCCGAATTAACAAATTCCCGTCCCATATTTAAAGTTATACCGGAGGAATTAAATGAAGTGAGTAATAATTAATTTATCTGAGAAAACACAGTGAAGTATATTAAGTTTTTTCTTTTAGCATTTACATGCTTTAGGTGCTCCACATTTGGATTCCTTCAACGAATTAATTGACTATGGTTTGTCCAATGTGGTAAAATATATGCCACCGTGCAGTTTTAAAACGCCAGCTGGAGAAAAAATCGATTTATTTTTAGAAAATATCAGAATATCTCGACCACAAGTGCCTTTGACTGTAATCGATGTGAAGGATCGTTATATATATCCCACCGAAGCCAGACAATTGCATAATTCATATACAGGCAGGTGTTCTGTAAAGATAGGATGGCGTGCGAATGGCATAGAAAAGGAATCGATTAACGTAGACTTGGGTGAAGTGCCCATTATGTTAAAATCTAAAGTTTGTAATCTGGGCAATAAGTCGCCGGCGGAAATGATTAAACATGGTGAACATGATTCAGAGTGGGGTGGAATTTTTATTGTTAAGGGTAATGAAAAAATTATTCGCATGCTGCTGATGAGCCGCCGAAATTATCCGATAGCCATCAAAAGAACCACTTGGAAAGATCGTGGTGCAAATTTTACTGAGACGGGTATTATGATTAGATGTGTGCGCGAGGATGAAACCTCGTACAATAATGTGTTGCATTATTTAAATAATGGCACCTGCAAACTTATGTTTTCAAATATGAAATTTATGGCTTATGTGCCGGTATGCTTAATAATGAAATGTTTGGTAGATTACGCGGACGTAGAAATTTATAATCGTTTAGTTCGAGGCTATGAACAAGACCAATATTATATAAGTTGCATTCAGCAGATGTTACGTGATGTGCATGCTGAAGGTTTACATACTTCTGGTCAATGTAGGGAATATTTTGGTCAAATATTTCGTTCAAGATTTCCGGAAATGCCGGATTATACTTCTAATGTTGAGGTTAACGACTTTATTATGCAGCAGAGAATATTGATACATTTGGAAACAAATGAAGAAAAGTTTGACTTGCTGGTATTTATGATACAAAAATTGTATCAATGTGCACAGGGAAATGCCAAAATCGAAAATGTTGATTCGGTTATGATGCAGGAGGTGTTAACATCAGGTGCGTAGAAGGTTTTTATTACATATGTATTTTTTTAATAGTAAAAATCATTTTTGTGTGTACCTCCCACTTTTAGGTCATTTATACCAGAAGTTCTTAGCAGATCGTATTGATCTATGGATGCAATTTGCTAAAAAGACGGTATTGAAAAAACTTAATACGCCGGATGCATTAATAAGCTCAAACATTTTAAGTACTATTTTGTGTGGCATGGGCGGCATTGGTCGTGCTATGGAATCATTTTTAGCCACTGGCAACGCCCCATCGCGCAGTGGTCTAGGTCTCATGCAAAGTAGTGGTTTGGTAGTTATGGCTGAAAATATTAATCGCATGCGTTACATGTCACATTTTAGAGCTGTGCACAGAGGTTCATTCTTTACAACCATGAGAACAACTGAAGCTCGTCAATTATTACCTGATGCATGGGGTTTCATTTGCCCAGTACATACACCTGATGGTACGCCATGTGGTTTATTGAATCATTTGACAGTGACGTGTAGAATTTCCACTAGACCGAATAAGGAATTAGTAGATGTGAGTAAAATTCAATTACAAATTGTATTTGTATTGCAGTGGATGTTTTATAATTTTAGAATATACCAAAAACTTTAATAAGAATGGGCATGATACCAGTCGATTCTAACTTAAAAGATCCCACCAGTAAATTATTTGTTGTGTTCCTGGAAGGCAAATTTTTAGGTTATATAAGACAAGCTGATGCCTCAAAAATTGTTGATAACTTGAGGTTGTCAAAAATTCAAGGGAAATTACCAGAAATGATGGAAATTGCGTATATACCCTACAAGAAGATGGGACAATTTCCGGGCCTCTATTTATTTGTAGGACCTGCCCGTCTAATGCGTCCCGTAAGAAATTTAAGTCTGAATAAGATTGAATATATAGGATCCTTGGAGCAAGTCTATATGGAAATTGCTATAGACCAAAAAGAAATATATCCAGGCTTTACCACGCATATGGAATTGTCTAAAACAGATTTTATGAGTAATTTAGCCAATCTAATTCCAATGCCTGATTACAACCAATCGCCGCGGTTAGTACAGAAATATATTCGTTTAAAGCTTTTATTAAACTCTCTTGACTTTTAGTAACATGTACCAGTGTCAGATGGGTAAACAAACCATGGGAACTCCGTGTCTCAATTGGCCAAAACAAGCAGCCAACAAACTATATCGTTTACAAACACCCCATACGCCTCTATTTAGACCTGTTCATCATGACAATATAGGCTTAGATGATTTTGCTATGGGTACTAATGCCATTGTGGCTGTTATTTCCTATACTGGCTATGATATGGAAGATGCTATGATTATTAATAAGTCCGCCCATGAACGTGGCTTTGCTTATGGTTCTATATACAAATCGAAATTTATAGAAATGCGCGGTTCTAATTATTTTGCTAGAAATCCCCATATGACAGAATTGGCCCAACATTTGGACAATGACGGACTGCCGCATCCGGGAACGCAATTAACATATGGCTGTCCGCTTTACAGGTGAGTCAAATGTGTTTTAACAATCAGTACCACTCAGTTATTCGCTAAACATTATCGGCCCTATGTATAAGCAAAAATTGGCATGAAGTTAGCATAAGTGACGAAATTGAATTAGGTGTTAACGAGTTACTCTAAACAATTTGACATAAAAATTTTCGCATTACCTAATCTTAATCCACCTCCAAGTCATAGCATGATTTTTAAAGTGAATTTTCATGGCAAATCTCTTTAAGATCATGTTCAATTTTGCCACTTATGCTAACTTCATGCCAATTTTTCCTTATAAATAGGGCCGTATGTCATTTGCACATGCCCACATCAAAGATCTTTAAATAATAAACTCTTTTATAATGTTACCTTAACAAAGAAACGCCTTAACTCAATACTTTTGTCAAAGCAAATTTTTTGCATATTTCATCTATCAATTCGAAAATCTAATGAATTAAGGCGTTTCTATATTCGGCCCTGTTCTGTAAACCGATCCATTTGAAATTGCACCTTTTTAAAAAAACTAACTCTGAAAAATACTTTCTTTAAATTTTATTAAATTTTTTTATCGTGTTTGATTTTCTGCACGACTGCAGGACCATTATTAATTTTTTGAAAACTAGAAATTTACTCGGATTTGGTTTACAGAACATGCATTATAGATGATGAAAATTTTTTACAATTTCAGCTACTACGATACAGAGGAATCTAGATATAAACTATCTAAAATGGACGAGAAAGAAGATTGTGTTGTCGACAGTGTTAGATATTGTGGCAATTTTAAAGCAAATGCACCACGTATGGTCTGTCTTACATTACGAATACCACGTTCCCCAACTATTGGTGATAAGTTTGCTTCACGTGCCGGCCAAAAAGGTATTTGTTCACAAAAGTATCCTGCCGAGGACCTACCGTTTACCGAAACTGGTCTTATACCTGATATTGTATTCAATCCTCACGGTTTCCCCTCTCGTATGACAATTGCTATGATGATTGAAACAATGGCGGGTAAAAGTGCCGCCTTACACGGTCTGGTACATGATGCGACACCTTTTCGTTTCTCCGAACAACATACAGCCATTGATTACTTTGGAAAATTACTTGAGGCTGGTGGCTACGATTATTACGGTACAGAACGCTTATATTCGGGTGTCGATGGCCGTGAAATGACTGCTGACATTTTCTTTGGTGTCGTTCATTATCAACGATTGCGTCACATGGTGTTCGATAAGTGGCAGGTGCGTTCGACGGGACCCGTAGATGCCATTACTCAGCAACCCATTAAGGGACGTAAACGTGGTGGTGGTGTACGTTTTGGTGAAATGGAACGTGACGCTTTAATAGCTCACGGTGCTGCTTTTCTTTTGCAAGATCGTCTCTTTCATAATTCGGACAAGTCCTATTCATTGGTGTGTAAAAAATGCGGCAGCATATTGTCCCCATTAAAGAAGGTCGTTAAACGTTCACAAGACACAGGAAAACTACAATCGGTGCCTGACACTTGTCGTCTGTGTGGAGATGGCAGTGGTGTTGGCTACATTGAGATTCCTTATTCGTTTAAATATTTAGCTACTGAATTGAGTTCAGTTAATATTAATGCTAGATTTAAACTGGATGAAATCTAGGGTGTTAAAAATATTAGTTATTTGTGGTTAAATGTAAGTTTTTGTGAAAATGTATTCAAGATTATGATAAAAATAAAATGAACTATTAAAAATATATTCAAATCAAGTTGAGAAAATTTTATTAGTATAGAGCAAGGCCTTCATATAGACTTAACGTCAAATAAATATGCTTCGAATTTTTTTGGTGAGCTGAAATGCAAAACTATGTAACTAACAAAAAAATTCAAAATTGTAGTTTTAATTAATTAAGGAAATCAGACATAGCCCTTTTTTATTCATGATAGCACTGAATTTTAATAAGTGATATTTTTCGATAATTTAGAATTTTTGTGAATTTCTTTCAATTTATTTATGGCTACAGTGAAAGAAGTACTTGGAAGCCCTGCGAACAAATTATATCCAGCCCAATTATAAACAAAAATTCATTGCAAGTTTTTTCACTTTCCCCTTTTCTCCTTTTTGGGGTTCCGTCTACCAAAGGTGAAAAAAGGAACCCTATTGTTTTCGCTACGCTGTCCGTCACACGGTATTTCCTCAGGAACCTGAAATTTGGACAGAGTTTGTAGAACCTTATCCACTACAACAACAAATACATGAGAATTAAAAATTAAAGGGTGTTCCAAAACGAGCGACGATAAATATTAAAATACCATGTAATATACATACAATCGTATGTACATATGTATATTGACACTTGAAATTTGTAAAATTAGTGTATTTTTGTATAAACTACAACGATAAACACTAAAATTTAAAAAAAAATTAATTAAAGGGTTGTCCATCAGTTAATGCAATTTTGACTATGTAATTTCGACAACTTGCTATATCTTGGAAACCGTAAGATGTAAACTCTTGAAATTTTCAAAAACGGTAAAACTAAAAAATCCAAAAATTATAAAATCGCCAAACCAAAAAAAATCGCCACAAATTTAAAAAAATCGGCGAAACGAAAAAAATCGCAAAAATTAAAAAAAAAATTCCAACACTAAAATAAGTCGCAAAATTCGAAAAAACCGTCCAAATGAAAAAAATCGTCAAAATAAAAAAAGCGCCAAAAACCGAAAAAAAATCGGCAAACGCGAAAAAGGCTCCAGTAACAAAATAATTGTTAATATGAAAAAAATCACCAAAATTAAAAAAAAATTGCAAAAAAACCGAAAAAAAATGTCAAAATGGGAAAAAAGTGTCAAAACTAATAAAGAGCGCCTAAATGAATGAAGTCGCCAAAATGAAGAAACGACAAACCGAAAATCGCCAAAATTAAAAAAAAATCGCCAAAACGAAAAAATCACCAAAAAATAAAAAAACGCCAATAACCGAAAAAAATCGCCAAAACGAGAAGAAAAATGTCAAAACTAAATAAATTTCCAAAATGGAAAAAATCAAAAAATCGCCAAAATTAAAAAAAACGTTATGAACGCAGTTGAACTTTTTTCACGAAAAATTTTTACTTGCAAAACAGAAGGGAGTTTACATAAAAATCTGATAAAAATTCAATAAAAAAATTATATACATAAAATTGCATTTTATAGTTCTTTTATTTTAGAAAAACACAAATAATGCCCAAAATACATAATTGTTGGCTTTTTTACATATTTTTTTAAGTTGGTGAATTTCAATAATTTTCTTTACTCTCTAGGTAGATACAGACTTAGCAACGTATTTATGAAACCAGCAGATTGCATTGTCGGCCGAATAGTCTGTAGTCTTGTTTATGGTTGCGTTCGAAGTTGCATTCGAAGTTTCGAAAATATCAAAATATTTTGATATTTATGGGTTGCATTGACGGTTGCGTCGTAGGTTGCAGTGTCTGTATCAAAATATTCGAAAACGTGTTGCGTAAGCAAGTTGCAAGGTCTGTACCCACTATCTCACTCAAAAAAAAAGGAGAAACAAAATGTCAACACACACACACAAAACAACTGGATTCGTACTGCGGTGATGGCACTTATTATTCTTTTTTGTTCCCAAGGTATTTATGATTAGAGGAATTTTTCTCGAGAAAACTATTTTCCGTGAGAAATAAATTCCAAGAGAATATTCATGATCGAGGTGATCAATTTGACTTGATCTGGAGAGACTGCGCTAAAAAAGAATAAACTCGTGAGTTGTTAAATAATATTTTTTTTTATTTATTTTAAATTTTATTTTTTGTTTATTTTTCCTTCATAATATATGACACTAAATAATGTGTTGTATTTATGTATAGTATTTATATGTATGTATATATTTTATTTATTTGATAACAAACTTTTCTTTAGACAATTAATTGATCATTAAAAAAATTATACATAGAGAAAAAATAAACGTTTTATGTGTTTTAATACTATTTATTGTTTTATTTATTTTTTTTTTTGCAAAATATAATAAGTATTTTTCGATTTTTATTTTTTTATAACTATACAAATATTTATGTTTTGTAAAAAGCACAAAATGATAAAAGAAATATGGAATTTTGGAAAATAATAAAAAATATAAAGATGAAATGTATTTTTATAATTTGTTTTTAATACAATAATACAAATACACTTGAAATTAATGATTGCGTAATGTGTATTTAACATATAAGAAGTATGTCGTTAGCTAAAATGCAAAAAGGCGTAAGTAATAAAAAATCAAAATCGAGTTTTTGAGTGATTATTATTAATGCCATTAAAGTACATGTCTTGACAAAATTTTACATTTCTGCGATAACAAATGACGCTTTTATTAACAAAAAAAAAACAAGGGGACTTTCAGTTTATATTTTTTTTGTCACGCCTTTTTGCATTTTAGGTAACGATGTATAATCTTTTATTTATATATTTTTTTTTTGTTCAACAAATTTTAATATTAGTGTGTTTATTTTTAAAGATGTTCTTTAAGAGTACTTTGTTTTTTTATTATTTTTCTAATGAGATTTTCTTGTTTTACTTTACACCACTAAATTATATAAATTAATTTATTTTCACTTGATTCGTGGGTATCTTTTAAACTTCTTTTAACATTGTTTTTCACTTTTACTATATGTTTAATATTATTATGTTTTTAATTTAGTTCATGCCGGCGAATTTAAAGCAAATCGCTCGCTTTGAATGCAATTGTCAAACCTCATGTTTGTATTAATTTTTTGTATACATTTTGTAATAGTAAATCGGCGCATATATAAAAATTTTAAATCTGTTGTATTTCATGATTTGTTTTTTGCTTTTGTAAACTGTTCAAGATAAATAACAAATTTAGGAGCAAGAGCGGAATTTAGTGCTTTTTATTCTATTCCTCTAGTTGCAATTTTATAAAAATCAAGAAAATATGGAAAAATCACAAAGAATATCAAAAAATGGTTTTAAGTTTTGAAGAAAAAAACTCCACAGAATTAATTATTCAAGAAATAATAAAAGAAATTTGCATCAACGAATTCGACCAGGTAAGGCGAATTTAATGTGACAGCAACTTTTTAGTGAGACAAAAGTACAAGTTTTATGAAAATTAAAAAAAATATTATTTGAATTGCATATATTAGTTGTGTATTAATATTATTTAAAAAAAATATTTTGTTGTCATGGCTGTTAATTAAAGTTACTCCATATTAAAAAAATTAATATCCAACTTTAAAAAGGGTGAGGTTCTCAATTTGTCTGTATTTTTCAGAGATGATTGAAGATATAACTTTTTCATTTCAAAGCATAGTAATAATGCACAGTAAAACTTGTTTATAACGAATTTGGTTATTACGAATTTGTTTTTGTTTTCATTTTATGTTGATTTTTTAAATGTAGAAGTTTTTTCTGTTACAATTAAATTAAATAAAATTAAATTATAAATATAATAACAGAACAATTTTTTAAATTCCTACAGGGTTCGTTATAACCAAGCTTCATTGTAAGCAAAACAAAACGGAGTAAAATTTCAGAAATATAAAGAAAGTTTAAAATTTAGTCTCAGAGTCTGCGGTGCGGTGCGATTTCTCGTTGCGGGAGAGAAAAATAAACATAATACAACGGAAGACGGCGACGGCAATACTTGTCATTGTTTGTTTAAATTTTTATTCATTTTTTTGTGCATACATTTTTATAACTAAAAACAAATAACATTTTACACATTCGTAGATATATTTGATATATTTTTTTAAACTTTTATACTCTATGACAAAAATTATTGAACTTCAAAATCATGTTTTTTTACAATAATCTTGTGAACACAGCCAATTATTCAAAAACTACGGCAACGTCAGCAAGAGAAAGAGTATCAAAAATTGAGAGAATAAGAAAGTCCGCAATGAAAATAAAATAGATTTTAATTTTATTCCGTTCCGCACTGTGGATTTTTACTTCAAAATCGTATGGAAAACCGCACCGCAATAAATAATCGTTACATTGTGTTCAGACTCTCACTGGTTATAAATTTGCTTTGAGCGAATTCAAACTTAAAAAATTTCTTCTCTTTATGTACATATGTATGTATTTTGACAATCAGAAACAGCGCCTCTTAAGTCACCTTGTTAGTTGACATTAATGAAAACCGTTTACGTTTTATTTTGATAACCCCCGACCAAAAAAGGGGTGTTATAAGTTTGTGGTGTGTGTGTCTTTGTATCTGTATCTTTACAAGTCCAGACCAAACGGTTGGGCTGATTTTGATTTAGTTTTTTCTGTTTTAAAGGTGACTTGATCGAGTGTTCTTAACTATGTTTGAAAAAAATCGGTCCAGCCCCTTAGAAAATATCACATCTTATCTGGATATATCGGGGGTTTTTAAAATTTTCAATTTTTGTTATTATTCTCTAATAAGTTTACAAAAATATGATAATTAATTTCAATTTATTTAATCTCATTTTATTTTTAAACTGCCTTATTCATAAAAAATATTTCTGTTTAATAAGAGGTTTATGAAACAAATTTTCTATGAAAATTTTATTAATAAAGGTATTCATTTGTTTTTTCTCGTTGGAAAAATGGAAAAATTTAATTTTTTTGACAACAAACACGTGAAAAATATTTGAAAAAAAAATTTTGAATTTACATTTTTCCATTTTTTCAACGAGAAAAAAAAACTGAAATGAATACCTTTAATAAATCTTTAATTAAATCAAAATATTTTTTATGAATTACGTCCAAAAAAATTAAAAGGTTAGGAAGAGTGAATTTTTAAATACAAAATTTGTTATCTTCCTCTGCTTAAACGGCCGCTTGGATATTACGAATATGATTGATTTTTCAATATAAAGGAAAAATAGTTCGAACTTGCATATTATTAAGATTTGTAATTCGAAAACATTTTATTACAATTCGAATTACAAAACACACCAGATACGTCCGTCTAGTGGCAAGCTGTAGTACATTATTATGCAAATTTTCATTGAAAAGAGCGAAAAAAAATTAAAATAATTTTCTAGAAAAAAACGCCATAAATAGAATTAACATGAACTTTTTAATTTATTCCTTTTTGCTGGAGTTATTTAAAAAAAAAACTTTAGTAACTTGAAAAATCTTTAAATATTTTCAACGATTTTAGAATATTTATTGCATAATGCTTAAAGTTTTAAGCCTTGAAAATGTTGGTTGGGGTATTTAAACACATTTGGAATTATGTATGTTTGTATATATTTTTAAGTTCAAGTTAGTTTATTATTATTATTATAGTCTTAATGTAAATTCTTGGAATTAACATTTTTTTAATTAATTAAAAACAATGCATTTTATAGTTAGCTCGCTTTAAAGAAATCTTTTTGTGAATATTTTTTCAATTAAAGTTTACTTTAATTTATTTAACATATACATATAGTTATTTTTTTACAGTACATATTTATATTTTAAATAATTTTAGTTATTTTACCTTCTCATTTTCTTTATAATATATATAGCATAGACCTTAACATCTCGAGTAATTTTGTTTTTTGTCGGATCTTAAATATCCACTGTTTTGTTGTGTTAATTATAAACTTAATAATGATATATGTATATATTTTCATTGCATTTACTACATATTTATTTATACGAATTTGAGTTATCTTTTTTTCTTTTTGAAATAGTAATTGTATTTATTAGTAAATAACAGAATCTAGGTGTTGATTAATTATAAAGGATTGTGCTAGAATTATATTCAGGTTTTGTTGTTTCGAATTTTTTGTTTTCTTGAGGAAATTCTTTAATTTTGAAATCGAATCTGTCATTGAAAATGAATGCAAGCTTATTTATTTGTATTTAGGTTCAAATTATTATTTTTTAATTAATGTAAATAATATATTTTATTTTCTTATTTATTTTAATAAAGTTTTGTTTTTTTTATACCACTTTGTTTAGTTTAACTACTTTTTTCTTTAAATTTATTTAATGATTTATTGTTGTTCTTGCTTCTTTTTATATTTATATTAAAATAGAAATGTCGTTGCATTTTCCTCTCTTTATGTCTGCAGCTTTCATTTCTCTAACATTAAATGTGTATGTATGTATGTAACTTATTAATTTATTTAAAATTGGTCTGCAAGCAAATCGCATATTTCACGAGTTACACTTTCTTTGCTGGCACGTATTGTTAAACGGAACATCTAATACATATAATTTGTTTTTGTAAAAAAAAAATATTTTATTTATAAAAATTGTATAAGTTTCACACTAACCTGTGCCTGTTTATTAGGTTCTAATCTGAGTAAACAACCCACTTGTTGTGTCTGTGTATGTATAATTCCCGCACACACCATATTGTCAGGATTGGGATCAACATTTTCCAGTAATTGCATGCCAAATCCCATAAGTTTATTACGAGCACCAGGTAAATCTAAAGGCTGTTGAGCTTTAAAGACCTTTTGAGCTCTTTGTTGTTCGCTGTCATGAGAAAAAAATTTGTCATTATTATATGTTTTTAAAACTAAACAAAAAAATCTTAGCAATCAAATGTGTAATGTATATTCGTAGCTGAACCATAAAAATATATCCATACACTATAATTTTGTATTGGCATACAGAAAGAATATGGATTGACACTTATGACCTTTCTGTATCTCTCTCTCTCTGTCTCTCTCATGTCAACCCAGTTTGGTGGTCTACGAGTCAACGCAACATTTAAAACTTTAATAACGATTGATTTCGCCGTTGTCTTGTGCTTCAACAATTTTAAGTAGAAATTTGTGGTGATTCACAGTACTAAGGCCGGGTTTACATCTGTGTGCCAAATGCCACACAAGCGTAAAAAAGCGTAACCAACTAATTACTATTGAAAAACTATTTGATTCAGACATTTATTTATTGAGTTAAACAGTTTCATACATAATTAATAGGCAATTTTATAGAATCCAAAATTATTGCAAACTGTTTAAATCAATAAATATATGTCTGAATCAAACAATTTTTCATTAGTAATTAGTTGGTTACGTTTTTTTTGGGCAAATGACACACAAGAAATGCCAGATGTAAACTCAGCCTAAGAAAAATTTTGGTTGTGTGAGAGTTTAGTTGACTCTCAAATGACCAAACTGAGTCGAGTTGCGAACGACTATACGGGCATTAATGATGGTCCTTCGAACCCTATTCATAACTCATCTAATCACAATCCCCAATTTTAATTTGAAGAAACGCTTTTAAAACACTTCCTGTTTCCAATCCTCTTTAAAAAATATGTAATTTCTTAAAAATTGTGTAACTCAAAAAAAAATTAAACTACATGACTTCTCAAACAACTTACCCGCTTAAGTTTTTCCATCTAGCAAAGAATGAATCCGCATTCATTTCTGTTGGTTCAAAGAATTTGTTTATTGTTAAAGGCAGCTTAATGCTGAACTTTTGTTGTCCACCATTATAACGGAAATTCACCTCAATTGTTGGGGAATCTAGATAATCTTCTATACATTCGGCGGTCAAAAGCTGCTGGATTTGGGCACCAGCTTCTAAGGTGGGCTCAACCGGTTTCATTTGAACATTCAGCTTTAAAGCGTTCTCAGCATCCCATTGCAAAACTGGTGTAAAATTCTGCAAAAAATAAATATAATTATGACTTAAATATAGAAATAAAAAAAAACAATTTGGCGCATACCGTTAAAGGAATTTGAGTTTTATTGCCATAAAATAAGCCAAGACGACCTAAATTCTGACGAAATTCGCTTTTGACACCAATTTGTAACATTTCGTTTTCGAATAAAACACCATTGTTCTTGAATAGGAACTTTTTGGTATTATATATAGCGGTATTATTATTGGCACTGCCGTAAATATCGCCTAGCACGTCTATTAAAGTGCCGCCGTTATTAGTCGTATTATTTGCAGGCGGTGTGCTCAAACCTAATAAATCTGTATTAGCATTGCTGTTTATTCTGTAACGAAGTGAAGGCAAACAAAAATTTGAAGATGATACTATATTTAGTAAGAAATAATCACTTACTTGTGATTGGTAGCAGCATGTGTATTATTTTGTACAGCCGCTGGTGCTGGACTCTTCGATTCGCGTATTTCATTTTCTGGTACGCGCCCAGGTTTCTTTTTCTTCAACACTGCCAAGATGGAACTTTCCCTTTCGGGGAATGAAGGCATTTCTTCCAACACAGTAGCCAACACATCTGTGGATGCCACAATACTCAACTGTAAATATTCACTCGCTCTCTGCTGCAGCTCAGCATCCGCCGAACGCAAGTTGCTATGCTGACGGAATACCTCTTGTATGTTGGTACGAATTTCGGGAAACAGATTTATAAACTTAATATATGTCGATAGTAACAAAGCTCTAGTCATAGGTGAACATAAGTGGTATTTCGAGTGTAAAAGTTTAAATTGTACAAGTGGAGCAGAACGGGAATCGCCAGCGATTAAATTACCAAATTCACCCAAAATATAACCGCCTACCTTTACCATATTCTCGTGACAAGCGGGCGCTTGGAGGGCTTCAAAAACAGTCTTAGCAGCATAACCCTGAACTTCTTCGCGGTTTATAACTATTTGTATGACACGATACCATACCTCTTCAGAGACATAATCGCCAGCAATACGTATAAGATTAAGAATGACATCGACATACCTGGAAGAAAGTTCAAAAATTTTTTTTTCCAAATTTAGTTCTTGGAACATTTAATTTTTTATTCAAATTTTGATTAAATACCATGTAAAATCAGTTGCATATTTTTCAGCCAAAATCGCTACTTTTAACACCATTTCTTCCCGAATAGAGTAATCAGCTGTTTCCAAATAATTCAGCATTTCCTGCACAATTTCCTCGGCGTTACTGCGATCACACATGGCATACAATAAATCAACAGCCATCTGACGCACGGAAACATCTTTTTCCATCTAAATTAGAAATTAGTGAGCAACATGTTTTTGGAAATCATTGTAATTTATAAACATGTATGCATGCTCATACCTTCATTGATAAAATGACCACTTCTTGGTGTTTCTTAACTTCCTCGTGTGAAAATTCCGAAGTAGCCAAATGGCACATAGATTCCAAAGCCAAATAACGCAAGTTTGTCTCACGATTGCTTAAAAACTGTCCCAACTGATTACAAGCACGCACCAGCAAATTAGGCTCACTGTCACTATGGATTATGAGATTTATAGCCTCGAACAGCACGGCATTCTTGGCATTGGAGTGTTGCACCTTTTTGCTTTTCGGTGGTTCTTGCGCCTTATTCAAAATGGTCTCCAAAGTTTCATTTAGACGAGCTCGTACTCCAGGCTCTTCGGTAACCGGATTATAGTTCTGTAACAAGCGCAAAAGTTTAACCGACAACCAAGGCGCTGGCACAAAATAATAAGTGTAATCTTGTAAATCTGTATAGCTGGCAGTTACGATGCGCGACAAACGGGAGACGGCCAAATTAACACAACCCTTGTATTCATCGGGGTTGCGTTTAACCAATGCGTCTATTAGGGAAGTTGCAGCGGTTACAACGCCCATGTGTTGATCATTTAGTAAATGTATAATGCGCGAAGTCCATTCGCCACCTGGTATTATGTCAGGGCTCGAACGGAACAAGCGCAAAAGACAAAGAGCAGCAGATTGTTTTACAACGTCCATAGTGTCACTAGAAGTTGCCCATATTACAATAATTTATGGCATATATTTAAGTCTTGCTTACCCGGATACCAATAATTTTGGTATTTCATTGGAAAATGATTCAGCCATATCGCGGCTGCCAATATTGGCAATGCACTGCAAGGCCAGATTAACATGTACTGGATTACGGGATTGTAAATCATTTTTAATTGATTGTATAATCAAACGTATTAAATCGCTATTCGTATTAACCAATACCGAAATAAATAAATAGCCCTGTAAATGTAACAGCAATAAAACTTATAATTTTCATATTTTTCTATAACATAATTATAAAAATTAACATACAATTTGCTTTTCTGAATATTTATTCGATGATAATAAATTTACCGCTTCCATATGACCAAAATCGATATCGTGACCCAGTAGAAATATAAATAGAAGTTTACACACATATTTCTTTTTCTGATATCCATCTAACGTTTTGTCTCCTTTAAATTTACTGCGTATATTAGCCAATTCCTTATTAATACGTTTAACTTCCGCTTCTTTACTTTTACCTTAAAGTGAAATGGGAAAGAATAAAAAACGTTAATATTATACATAAATACATACATACATACATATGTATAAACAAATTAAATTATTATAGTAGCAAGTTAAAAATTAGACTTAAATTAATTTAGAATAAAAAGAAAATAATTCTGTTTTGAATGAAATTAGTTTTATATTAGGTACGCTCATTCACTAAAATTTTTAAAAAATTGTAGGTCCCTGTGCAGACTTGCAATTTTACTTGCAGCAATTCTTGAGTTTATAGATGAGAGCGGTAAGAAGCTTGGGGATGGGATACACAGTTTATTGTGCTCTGCAATTCTCTTTTGTTTTGAAATTCGCTATTGTTAATTTAAACTTTAAAACAGAGCTGTCCACCGAGAAAAACACGAGAGGAATGTATTCGCGTATGTGTATTAAAGTTGGTACATTTATTTAACGTTTTATTTGATTTTATTTCTTCAATTGTATGAAAACCACAAAGTATAACAAAAAGTAAATATAATTGTTAATTTTTCAGGGAAATTTGTGTTGTAATAGATTTTTTTTAATAAATACATAATTGCAAAACTAGAATTTCATAATGTAGAAACTAATGCAATTTCAAAGCAGAATTGAAAAATTGCAAGTCTGGACTTGGAATAATAATTTTAACTGGAAAGTCTATAAAAACACAAAAAGTTTGCAAGGAGAGGGTGACAAAAGACAGTAAAAAATTGAGACAAAAAAATTCTTGCAAATTCTTTTTCAGCTAAAATTTTTACGTGACAAATAGTGGACTTTTCTGTGTAGATGCCCACATATACATACATATGTAGATTACTTTATGAACTTAGTGGGTGCGGGTTATTAGACGAGTATCACTCGATTCGAATAGAAAACTGTTTGAATTTGTATATTATTAAGACGGGTTTTCCACACACAAAGTTTACTTTGCAGCAAAGTCTGGAGTTTGTTCGAGAGAAGGGAAAATATAATGGGAGCTATTTTTCTTCGATTCGAATTATTCAGTAGGCCCCAGTATTTTGTTAACTTTTAATTAAAAGTTATTTTCAAATTGAAATGGTTTGTTGAACACAAATGTATTCAAATCGACAAACACAAAGTGAAACAGCCTATTCGAAATCAAAATTTACCATCAATAATTAAATTTCGCCAGCTTCTATCTTTATTGATCATGCGTGCGTTTTAATTAAAATTTTTATTTTTTTATAACTACGAGTGTAAATACAAATATAATACATCGGAAATCTTCTAAATCTGCATAAAATTTAAATGAAAATTTCGACCGATATAGAATCGTCATCAATTCTTTTATTATTTCTGTTTTAAGGTGAATAGTAATATGAAATGTAAGCGAACAATATGCAAATCTTGTTTTGAAGCTGTTGTTTCATTGAAATCTAAGATTATTATTAGCACACTTTTTTAGCCACTTGAAAGCAGTCCCTTATCAGTCGTATTTTGCAAGTGTGAAATGGTTTAGCTAAACACAATTAAATTTATTTATACATATACACATAAAGTTATGAGCCGCCTTGTCCCTTTTTAATCTATTTAGAACGTTTTTGAACATGAGTGTATTTTTTATTTGCAAATCTAAATAATACTCGATATTCATTCTTCTTTTTTTTGTTATTCCGTTTAAAAATAGAATACGAAAATTTACTTGACTGATTCAATATTTACGTAAGTTCGAAAATTAAAATCGATGTCCGTACAATAAACAAGCTAGTGGTGAATATAATATATATTCATTACTTTATCGGATTCCCAAATATTTCAGATTCATATCAAAAAAAAATACGCAAGGTGTAAAAAAAACATTAAGTAAATGGCACAAAAATAGTAACTGAAGAATTAATTCCAATTGTTTATCTAGAAAAAAAATATAAAAAAGCTGGCTTTCTTTTTTTTGGGATAAAATATTTTTTATAAATTTCACACATTTACCTAAGTACATTAAAGGAAATTGTTTCATTTAGAGAAGCTAGAAATCTTGAAATCTCCTAAAATTATTATAAGATTTCTAAATATCTATTTAGTTTGTCATTTATATAAACATTAACGCAACTCATTGAACCATGTTGTGCCAGTTACATACAATTTCTATTCGTATGCCTTAGGAATATTTTTACAAAATAAATCTAGCTTCTGACAGACATCAACTAATAAATTATAATAATTGAATATTCTAGCGCCAACAATTCCTAATAAAATAAAAACTCAGAAAAAATTTAAAAAAATGGTGTAGAAGAATAGAAGTATAATTTATGTATGTATCAAGTTATACACAAATACATATACATACATACATTCATACTTATGTAAAATTACGCCCCTATTATTTGATAAATGCTTCTTCATTCATTTATGACAATAGCAGTAAAACAAGTTAATATTTTAATTCTTGAAAATACATATGTATAAACAAAAATAGAATATTGCGAGATTTAAAAATTCAAGTATTAAAAATACATTTACATATGGATACATTTCCATAAGTATGTACATATGTGATCAATAATTCGAATGATTTGGTTCAGAACTCGGCTAAATTCAATGATCATGATAATGTTCATCAACATAATTTCTATAAGATATGAAAAATTAAATAAACTCAAGTACATATGTACATACATATGTATGTATAAACATGTGTATGTTTTAAAAACAAGACTATAGAATGGAGTTGTAAAACACATTCAATATTTACTTTTTATTATTAAGGCAATGCTGGCCACCGAGAGAAATGTATTGGCGTATGTATGTATGTAAGTATATTCATTTGTATAAGAAGCCGATTGATGTTGGGCACTCTGGTGCCAGTTTAGACAGCCGTGGTTTAAGATAAATTCGAATTGAGAAACAGGCGAACTGGTGATTATATTGCGGATAAAAGTAGATGTAAAATATTTTATAAATATTAGTACTTTAACCAGCTGTTTGTTTTTTGCATATTGTTTTTTTTTATTGTTGTACATGATTTAACGATGAGGTCACGTGTTTCTCAATTCGCCTTGTTTAAGATATCATAGATAACATTACATACACTGAAAATAAGCAGATGCAACATTTTATAAATAAAAATTTCTTTGTACTTTATCGTAAAATACACTGTACGAAACAAACTTTAGATAAAAATGATTAACTCGAAATAACCAATATATAGTTTTTTTTTTCAAATACGCATGAGTAAAATGTGGGCTGTGTAGTTCAAATGAGCTTAATAATCCAATTTTGCTAATATTTCTCATGAAAAAAAGAATTATAATAATAATAATAATAATAATAATAATAATAATAATAATAATAATAATAATAATAATAATAATAATAATTAAATATTCTTGATAAGATTTTTTTCAAAAACTTCATGCAAACTTCACATTATAACAGTGAAGTTAATGCTACGGGAAATTTTTAGATTTACATATATAATTTTTTGTACCACAGTATATTTATTTGACATTTAGTCACGTCTCCACCTGATATGAAATTTTGCTGTAACTTGAAGTTATAACTAAGTTGTTAAAACAAATGCACTAACAATAATGTTATAACTTGAAAAAGCATTAACTTGAGCAGTCTACACTTAACATTAACTTCAAGTTAATGTTAAAGTTACTCATTTCATTTCAGGTGGTGACCGCGAGTTAATGTATTAGGAATATTAACTTTTTTTATTTTGTTAAGCAACGTCTACATGCATTTTGTTCCTCCTTATTTCAAAACTTTTGGGTTGAAGTCTACTGATGAGTTCCATAAGCAGCAACGAAATGCATATAGAAAAAAATTCAGTTTTGTCTTTTTGAAGTATGTAAGTAATTAATTACTATTTGAAATTAATGCAAAACATCTGATGTATATTTGACATGCCCTCAAAGATTTAATAAACTAAAATGTGCAATAATAAAATTTACTTACAGTTTCTTATATCCGATATAAAAACCGCCAGACCACGCATGCCATCTCCCCTAACAGGTGCCATAGTAGTTAGTTTATTAATTTTTAAGGTTTATAAAACCCCGCTTGCAAAGCAAAAACGTACACTGAAAGTTTGTTCAGAATTTTTCCTTTTTTAAACTCTCCTTGTTCAGGGGAGAGTTTAAATGATTTAAGATGCGTCCACTAAGAAATCCAGTGAAAAACGTTTAATAATCGAAATTAAAAAATTGTTACAATTAATGGTTTTGACAGCAAATAAACAGCAGCAACAGCAATAAAATGTTCTGGGAGCACCAGCAATAAACCAATAAAAGCAACAAGTTGTTCTTCGTATTAATCTCGTGCAAACTTTTACTTTGTGAATGTGTGTTTCGAGTGTGTGATTGATTATGTTTTGTTTTTTTTTCAAACCGGCTTGTAAATAGCGAATTGTGTTTATTATTATTAATCGCAAGTATTTAATTGATCTCTATTGCCGCAAAGACCTGCAAAAAGTACGCGTTGACGGTGTTGTTCCAACAGTAGATAAGATAAAAGTTTTATATTAAAGAAGATGATCTGTTGATTAAACAAACAAAAAATAAAAATTATATTATTTCACATGTTCTAAAATTGCAGTTTTAAAAATTACATTCATATAATTAGCAACTGTATTGCTGTTCTTGATAATTTTTTTTATATGTTTATATACATAAAATGTTCAATTGTTTCAAATTTGAGTTGACCTAGAGGCGTTGTTTGTTTCGAACTGATGGTTTTTAATGCTTTATTTTGTTTCGATTTATTTTTTATCATTATTTTCATTTAAATTTTTTATGGTTTAAAAGAAAATACATATTTACTTGCACAAAGCAAGGAATAACATCTATACAACAGAATTTTTTATTTAAAATTTTCTTATCACTTGCTGCCTGAGTGGCGCAAAACGAAAACAGCAACAAATAAATATGTATGTACATACATATTTACATTCAAAAGAAGCAACAAAGAAATTTACAAAAAAGAAATAAAACGGAATGACGAGAAATTGGACGTCGTTAGTTACTTTAAATTGAATCAAGTGATTTATTTTATTTCTTTTAACAAAACCAATTTAATTTACTGAGTATATGCATAGTGTACATAAGTACATATCCAAATGTTAAATTGATGCAAAAAATTGCTACTATTGTTGGAAGGGTTTTAGACGCTTGCCTTAGTTTGTATACTTCAATAGAAAATAGAAAATTGGCTCCTTTATATAATAATATATATTCGAGTACTCCGTTTTCTCTACCAATTTTTTATAGTTTTGAAATAATGCAATGAAAGAAACTACAATATCATGAAAAGCTAAGCTTATATCGTCGCAATTTATATAAAAAATTACACTGGTATGGAGCATATAAAAAAAGTATTCACACATTTAAACAGTATGAAAAATATTTATAACACGTACAGAAATTTAAAATGTTGCATAGAGTAATTTTAGAAAAATAAAGTAGCACTAAAAGCCATTTGTTGAGAAAATGTATTATTTCTTTTTTTAAGAAACTTATTTATAAGACGTAACAAAAAAATTAATTAACCATTAATTCATTGCAAACCGCTTTTAAATCAAGTAATTATGTACCTATGTAGCGCATGTCTGAATAAAGTATACAATAAACAAAAACCAAATTTTAAAAATTATAAATTTTGCATTTGAAAATTTTTGAACTTGTATGAAAAATAAAAAGAAGTTTATTTAAGTTTAGTGAAGTGTTTCATACGTTCAGGTTCATAATTATATTATGTACATAAGAGTTTATATCTACAATAGGTCAATTCTGATTTCGTGATAATGTCAAATCAAAAAAAAAACTATATCCATACTAAAAGTTAATTTGGAAAAATAAAATTTATCAAAAATACTTTATTATTATTGATTTTGTTAAGTTTGTTGCTCCTCCTGTAAAAAAATAAAACTGTAGTTAAGTCCGTTTGTATTCAAGGTGACATAATATTTAAATATTAAAATTTAGTTCAACTTTTGTACTGTCGAAACTCAAAGTTCTTTCTAAAATTATGTCAGGGTGCTAATTCGAATCTATTGAAAATTCGTGGTTTTGTCGCACAATTTGTACGGGATTTACGCGATGACGTTTTACACCGGCCTTTTTAGATTTACATATATGGATGAATGGTGTAGAAAACCATTCAGAGAGGAAAAAGGAAGTTTTATTTTTTAGTTTAGGTCCTATACCATTTTTCAGTTACAATATGTTTGGCGAATTATGTTTCCAACAATCGAACAATCGATGAAAAATTTTTGGGAAAAACTACACATTTATTGAATTTATTACCACTACTATTGTTTGAAAGTTTACATTCAATCTATGAAGACATAAATAAATAAATAATTCGGCTTCCACAAATTCGAACTTTAACCTAAATAAAGAAAATAAAATCAATCAATTTGGGAAGATCAATAAACTACATATGTGCCCTTAATTATGAAAGTGGTCCAAGTCATGTGCATTTATGTACATGAATTTATACATACAAACATTCATACATATGTATGTAAATTACTTTTTGGTCTCATGCCGCACGCGAAAGGTTGAATTATGTTAGCAGGATGCTGGTACAGATAAGTAAAAATCAAGGGTCCAGACCTTTGTGCTACCTGTAAGAGCCCGCGAAGAGTTTTCGATATCTCCCACCCTTGGTATTTACATACATGCATATGTACGTATGTATGTATCATGACCTTTTGCTGGAAAACAACTTTGTTTAATCATCACAAGAAATATAACTTCTATCACAACTGTATGCTTGTTATGTATGTACATATGTATATAATTAGCACCACAGAGTAAATTTTTATTAAAATGTAACAGAAAACATTCAATGATATTGCATTGTTGATTAACAAATATTTATAATATTAATACATATGCATATGAAATGCAAGATAATATTTTGTCTAACCGGCACTTTATAAGTGCAAGAATTACGAGTAGTACCAGTCTTATAACGAAAAATTTAATATACGTGTATATTAAAACTGTTGCTATTATTTTGTTATAGATAAGGCTATAAGTGTTTTTTGCCTTTATTCGTTGACAAAATATTAAAATAGTGGAAATCTCAAAAAACATACATAGCTATGTACATAATATTTTTCATGTTTATAGACTGCAACCAAAATAAAAGAAAAATAATAAGAAATAGCACTAAGCACATACATACATACATAATTATTTCAAAGTAATATTTTACTCTTGGCAAAATCTGTGAACTTTTATACACTTTTTCCACACAGTATATACTTCTATACATATATATACATACATGTATATATATTTGCGACTTTTTTTTTCTATAATTGACTTTACAAAAGTATTCATACATACACACACATGCAAACAATATATCAAAATTGCTTACACAAAAATCTAGTTTTACTTTTTTCAAATTTTTAACACTGGATTTGCGTACTGATTTTAGGTAAATTTTTTTCAAAATTATTGCTTTTAATTAGTTGCTCCAACAATCTATGTCCTTTTCCTTAGTTTAGTATATATAGGACCCTTTTTCTTCCAAAAAATAGAAATTTTCACTGTTTTTTTATTTTATACACTTATGTATATATACGGTTCCTTCTACGGTTTTTGTGTAATACCTCTTGATGGGCGTTGCAATTTCCTAAATTTTTAGCAAACTTTTCATTTAATTTTTTGGTCACTATTCTTTTAGTTGGTTATATCCAATTGTTTACAGTTGACTCATAAAACTTTCTTACAAAATATTTTATTTAAATTATTTGATCAAAAAACCTTTACACAGCATACAGTGAAAATTTATATTGATTTTTCTTCTTACGTTTGACTTTTTCCCCTCGTACAACACACACGAATGCAGAGTGACAAGTCAAACTTTTTTTTTAAAGCTAGACACATTAGTGCAATATTTTGGAGCTATTTTCTAAATACGTTTTGCTACAACTATGCGAAAAAAGCCGGTTAACAAAGTGTTTATATAAATTGATCTCAGCTCAATATATAAAAAATTTCTATAGACGTAATTTGAACTTCGCCTATGCAGGCAGTCTTTTTTATTTTGTCGATGAGAAAAGGCGAGAAGTTGTTACGTGACCGAATGAATTGTCGACTAGCTCGATGCGGCTTGTTCTCAGGTGTGATCTCGAAATCTAAGTGAGTCCGTTCTCACGGTCACTGTGTTCATCAACGACTAATTGCTCTGAGCGAAAAATGGACATACAAGAAAATTTGCGTGGTAACACAAAAGGCACGTAATGAAAATTCTACGGAATTCGTGACATTTTACTTTGCTCTTCTCTTACTCTCAGCATTAAGCATGTATATAATTGTCAGAAAGGTGTGAAGAAAAAAATCGTAATGTAAATGTGCATGACTTTTCATAAGGAGCTTTTAAGAAAATCGTCAAAACAAGGCAGGCTAAAAAGGCATGCATATTGTCCTTAGCCATTTACATCAAGAATTAAATTATATAGAGATTATGTAAATGGACTGAAACATAGGTGTTATATGAATACATAAGCTGTTAATACACTTTAGGTAGTAATTATATATCACGAATACATATTCGTCGGTTTGTTGATGCTTATATTATAACATTTTCTTTTCACTTTTCTCTCAGTGTAGTTCATACTATAAACAGCAACTGTTAAAAAAATATTCAACGCCATATTGTGTTTCCAGTGTATTGTGTTGAAAAGGCGAAAACAAAAAAGTTTTTAATTTTTAGACAGGCACTTTATATGCAAATAATTATTGGAAAACTCTTAAAAAAACTTAAAAGAATGATTAAATGTTGGATTAAACCATTAAAATAATAAGCAACTTGATAAAAGGCCTATCGTTAGCTAGAAATAAAGTATTGGAAAAAGCGGTGTTGGTGGTGAGAACACATCTCTATCTAAAGAAAGAGTGTGAACGGGATTCAGAAAAAAAAGAATAGAAGAGAGTAACTGAAAATAATTTTGATGAAAATCGAGTGGAAATTTTTAATTTATAAAATATCTAAATTACATTTGTTAATTTGTTATATTTAAATTCGCTACAATGAGTTTTTCAAGTGACGAAGTAAACTTTTTGGTTTACAGATATTTGCAAGAATCTGGTGAGTTATATTTTTAAATTCTTTTCAGACATGTGAAAATGATTGCATGATAAATTTTAGGCTTCACACACTCGGCGTTTGTGTTTGGAATTGAATCCCATATCTCACAAAGTAATATAAATGGTGCGCTTGTTCCTCCTGCTGCCTTACTGACAATCCTTCAAAAAGGGTTATTATATACGGAGGTTGAATTATCGCTGGGTGAAGACGGTATGTCCGTCAGAGCTATCGAAAGTCTTAGTCTAATAGATGCTGTAATGCCTGAAGCTAAACCTCCTATTGTTAAGACAGAACCGAGCAAAGGCGGAAATGGAGATAATTCAAATACTGGAAGTGGAGGCGCGTCATCCGGAAACAATTCTGCATCAAATGTTAAATCGGAAGTAAAATCAGAAGGAAATACAACTGGTACTGGATCCTCTACAAATGCAGGCGGGTCGGCTACAAATTCCAATACAACAGGTGAAAGTACTGAAGCGGATAGTAATGCTACACAATCCGCTGCAGGTACGGGGAGCACATCAGCAAGTACAAACACCGCAGGAGGATCTGCTGCGACCACTACAACTTCCAACGCTTCTGACGATAAAAAAATTGATTCAGCAACAACAAGCGCTAATACTGCGACGAATGCTGATGACGCCACCTCTTCATCGTCCACAAATGGAAGTTCTAGCAACGCGGCTTCCACTGATGCAGCATCTGCTGGTGCAGCTGGAGGAGCTACGAGCTCTTCTGGCACAGCTACTCCAACAACAGCAGCACAAACTGGTTCTGCTGGTGGCTCGGGGTCTGCACCTGGCGGTAGTGCAGCGTCTGCTCCTACATCAGCTCAAACTGTCACAAGTAGTGCGACAACTTCTGGCACCGGTGGTGCGTCGGGTTCTAGCAACCTAGAAGCGATGGAAATTGATTCTGATATTGAAATACCAGCTTCAAAAGCCACTGTATTAAGAGGTCATGAAAGCGAAGTTTTTATTTGCGCATGGAATCCTTCACGAGATTTATTAGCAAGTGGTTCAGGTGACAGCACTGCGCGCATTTGGGATATGTCTGATGCAATGAGTTCGCCAAATCAGTTAGTCTTACGACATTGCATACAGAAAGGAGGCGCAGAAGTACCGAGTAACAAAGATGTAACGTCACTAGATTGGAATGTAAGTATTTATTTAGGGAGAACTTTGTAAAAAAGAATATTAGTTATTTAAATGTCCCATTTGTAGTGTGACGGTACTCTTCTGGCAACTGGCAGTTATGATGGATTTGCACGCATTTGGAAAAATGATGGCCGATTAGCATCTACATTGGGCCAACATAAGGGTCCAATATTTGCTTTGAAGTGGAATAAGCGTGGCAACTACATTCTTTCTGCTGGTGTTGACAAAACTACAATTATTTGGGATGCTTCAACAGGACAATGTACACAACAATTTTCATTCCACAATGCGCCAGCACTTGATGTTGATTGGCAAACAAATAATTCATTTGCTTCTTGCAGTACTGATCAACGAATTCACGTTTGCCGTTTGGGTTCAGAAGTGCCTATAAAAACATTTAAAGGGCACACGAATGAAGTTAATGCAATAAAATGGTGCCCACAGGGTAAATTGTTGGCTTCATGCTCAGATGATATGACATTAAAAATTTGGTGTATGAGCAGAGACAAATGCTGTCATGATTTGCAGGCACATTCGAAAGAAATATATACAATAAAATGGTCACCGACAGGCCCTGGCACACAAAACCCAAATACTAATTTGCTTTTAGCGTCTGCATCATTCGATTCTACAGTACGATTGTGGGACGTTGAAAGGGGTATGTGTATACATACATTGACGAAACACACAGAGCCAGTTTATTCCGTGGCTTTCTCACCCGACGGGAAGTATCTGGCGTCAGGCAGTTTTGATAAATGCGTACACATCTGGAGTACTCAGTCAGGACAGTTAGTACATAGTTACAAGGGCACAGGCGGTATATTTGAAGTTTGTTGGAATTCCAAAGGGACGAAAGTGGGAGCCAGTGCTTCTGATGGCAGCGTGTTCGTACTAGATCTAAGAAAATTCTGATCGGCACCCTTATCATCATCGTCCTTTATTGCTCTACCCAGAGATGGATTCTTTTAAAATTGATGTTTGTATACAGCATTGATTGTCAGTAATTTTGGCAAAAAAAACATTTCGTAGCATTTAAGTTAAAGTGTTAAGATTATCTTCTTTTATAAGCATAATATACAAAAATCTACTTCACTTTATCCAAAAAAAATTTTCAAGTCTTGTATTTCTAATTTCAATGAGGACGTCCAATTTGTTTTCCAAATGTATAAAAAAGATTGATCATTCTGAAAACAAGATTTATTAATTTTTTATGCTATTTAAACTTTATTTAAGCTAAAATTATAAAAAATTGGTTAATTTCATTAAACTTTATATAATTATACTATAAATACAAATTAAATAATTTCCCGTACTCAAATTTGTATTGTTTTAACTTGACGAATCGAAATATAGTTCTTTTGAAAATGTGGTAAAAATATAAAAGTTAAAATATCATTACTTAAACAAAAATATTTTTATTTTGCAGAAGCTTTGTGAGATTGATGTATGGAATTCTTAGAATTGTAGCTGAAAAGGATAATAAGTTTCAAAAACTAGCTTTTTTATTTCCAGGACCTCACAGGCTTAATAAAGGTCAACATATAGAGTATTTGTATATATGAATAAAATTTCGCGCGAAATTGTTCCCGGGGAACAATTCCAACTAATAGCAATAGGGAAAACAAAAAATTTTAATTGGAAAAGGGAGGAATTTCTCGTGGAATTTTATTCATGATTACCTTGAAACTGTTCACTACAGATATACATATATTCGAGTCGTATTTATCAATATAAAAAAAATTCAGAACTCTACACAGTTGTCTAGGAATCGTTCATTCAATAAACGACACGGCATTCTTTTGATTTCTCCCGTTTTAGTAGTGCCTTTAAAAAATTTAGTCAATTTTGTGCCAGCATACTTAGGTTTATCTGAATCAGGCTCATCGAATTCCATTTCGTATGCTTTATCCACTAAAGCGTTCTCAGCCGTGGCCCAACTGAAACGTACTAAACGGGGAAATCCGAAAACCAAATCAATATTTTCAGAGAGAAAGCGTTTTGTTACTGGATCACCTGGATAACCGCTACCAAAGTTATTATCTTTAATTTCAATACCTTCGGGAAAAGTCCACACCTTAAGTGCATGGTCGCGACTAACTTTAGCGCATATACTAGCAGCCGATACAATAGGATAAGTGGAATCGGCCTTTTTTGCTACAATGATTTTAAATTGTGGAAAAATTTTTTGAAGTTTGTCTTGATATTTTTCCGGAGGACCAACTGTATCTACGTAAACTTCAGCAATATTAACTCCTTGATCGACGGCTGCGTGAATGAGGCCAATAGCGGAAGTCATAGAAACTTCGTTCAGCGAACATTTTGATCTTCTGAACATACTACTGCTTATGACATTTGGAGATATAATTTCTATAGCCCAGCCAATGCATGTACTTGCAAACTCTTTGGTATTGATATCCTCAAATATTATGTCTCTTTTCTCTTCCGTCAATTGTTTGGAATCTGCACAGCCTAAATCCATCAAAGCCTGTTTGCTGGTTATAGGACAAAAAGCAATACCATACACCATAGGTCCTAAAACAGGCCCACGACCAGCTTCATCTACACCCAGCATGCAGGGTTCATCCTTGCATACTTGAGGTACATCAGAGAAGTACATTGCATTCTTCGAATTATCCTTTGATGCTATAAAAGGACCCAGTCTTTTCAGTGAAGTGATTTTATCTGTAGTTGGATCAAATGTATCTTCAGCAGAAGAATCAATACTCGAGGCATCGTTTAATTCGCTTTTAATTTCAGTTTTTTCAGACATTACTAAACTAAAGTTTAATAATAACTATTGAAATGATTCAGTTGAGTCCAAACTATAATTTGTAATAAGAATATAAAATGCGCCAGTTTTGTTTACATCTAGATCATCCCTGTTTTTCTCATTCTTTATAAGCGACTTTTTTCTTTTTCAATGTTACATCATGAGCGGTTTGTTGTATAATATAACATCAAGTACACCTTTGCCAACACAATTTGGATATTTTTCAGTTTTGCTACACGTTAAATAAATTTTAAGATTTTCAAACATAAATCAACATACTAAACAAATAAAGGAAATGGTTAAATTTATTTATTTGCAGGCTATTCCTGGAATTTACCACTTAATTTAAGTTCAAGCCGCTGTAAGTCCGGATACTTGGAGTTATATAAAATTTTTATAGAAACTATTATATCTCTTGAACAATTTATTTGTCGCAGTTTTTCAAACCTAAAAAAATCAATCCTGAAATAGATTTGAAGAGAACTTTTGTAGTTACTGAGATAAAGCGCTTTTTCGAACTTTTCATAGGACAAATAATGTGAATAGATTCTCTTGATTCGTATTTCAAAAATAATACCAAGAAGTTAAAAAAATATATTCTAGTACAGAAAAATAGATAAAAGTATAAGGATTTTTTATAAATTGCTGTTAAAACTTCACATTCACAAACACCATGAACATTAGCTGTTTTATTAGTTCTGGCGATCATGAGTGCAAGCACTTAATTACTTTGTCATACTTAGCTACTTTCAGCACAACATATTATTATTAAATCAATGAATTCAATATGTAATATAAATGTGTTGATCTAATTCACATTTCTTATAACGCTTCTTCTCTCTCGCATGATTTGAATTTAATTGTGGGGAAAAAAAATCACTACATTCGCCTAAAGTTTTTGAGGATTTCTTTTATATTCATTCGTACATGGTTGTACACTTTGTAGTAGAATCAGTGTTGCATATTTTGACAGTTTACCCTATTTTGCAGCCAACTTCATAGTAGTTTTTGTGTTACTTTGTTTCTTTCTTTCCGGTTTAAGACTCTGTCAAGTGTGCTTGTTCTCGAATTCGAGCTAAGGTCAAAAATTTTTTAATAAAATTTAAGTTTAATTTTTGGCAACTTGCACCAATTATTAAATAAATCAAACTTTAGCTAACATGTCTACTAAAGCTGAACTCGCTTGCGTTTACGCCTCCCTCGTTTTGGTTGATGATGATATTGCCGTTACCGTAAGTATAAAAAAAATCAACTTTTTGCTTCCGACAAGAATCTGAAAAAATCTAAAGAATCTGTTGTTAATGCAAAGTTGTATTCATAATTTAAGTTTTCAAAATACCATCTATTAAATTGTAATATACTATTTTTAGGGTGACAAAATCTCTACTATCTTGAAGGCTGCCAATGTTGAGGTTGAACCTTACTGGCCCGGTTTGTTCGCTAAGGCCTTGGAAGGTATCAATGTTAAGGATTTAATCACTAACATTGGTTCTGGTGTAGGAGCTGGTGGCCCTGCAGCTGGCGGAGCTGTTGCCGGTGGTGAAGCCGCCCCTGCCGCTGCTGAATCCAAGAAGGAAGAGAAGAAGAAGGAAGAAGAACCCGAGGAGTCTGATGACGATATGGGTTTCGCTCTCTTCGATTAAATTGGATTAATCGTAACAACTAGAGAAGGCTGGAATAAAATGTTGCTTTTTGTTTTCCTATCTACTACGCACTACACAAAAACAAAGTGTTGAATTTTTTCAAAATAGACGTGCTTTAAGTTCTGTACACGTTTTATTGTACAAATTTTAATTAAGAAATAAAAAGGTATCATTTTTTCTAAACTTTAAATAGTTGCACTACACAATTATTTCATCCAGCACCTTGGCAACTTCAGCCAAATTTTTGCCATCCGTTTGTTTCAAACCCAATCCAATTACAAATTCTGTGGGACATTTGTTCAGTTTTGACTTGTTAACTAAGTATTGTATGCCACTGCGAATTTCATCTTTATCAGCTCCGAAATTGCATGATATTGTTATAGGAACGGACATATGGAATTGTGGATGCTCAACGGGTCCCTGCATTGCTGTAGGTCCGTCTTCACTGCGCTGCAAATCAAATTTTACGCTGTATATGTTTGGCACTTTTCCATATTGAGTGATTAATAGAAACCATTTGTTGGCAAACGGCTGAAACACAAATTCAGTTGGGTGTCCATTAATAGCTGTTGAAAATTGTTTAAAAAAGCCACATTTATTTTCATTTGAAATGCACATTTTTATCACCGAATAATAAATAGTCTTATGTGAAAAAAATAATTTTGTTTATTTTCTGCAGTAATGTCGAAAGTGTAAAAACAACTCTGTACTTATAAAACATGAAAGTACCAGACTACAAATTCGAATGTGTAATGCTACCATCCCTTAAAACTTTGAATGTCGTATTACGTGGTATTACCGTCCCATTTACTATTTCAGAATTAAATTTGCAGGTATTAGATATGTCTGTTAATATTTTGAATGCATCAATTTTTAATATTTTATGGTATACTTTGCCACACTGCAATCTACAATGAAACCATCAATGCAACCTATAAACATCGAAATATTGATATTTTTTAAACTTCGAATGATTGCTGCAGTGTGCGATCAACAATGCAGCATAGGCACTACTAAGTGTGTAACTAAAATTATCTGTGAAAATTTATCAGTATCGTGACTTACACAAAATATAAGCAGGCCACAGACGAAGTAATATTAGCAGAAGCAAGGGAAAGCTCCACTCAACGGTACATTTGTCTATGTTAAAAAGGGAAACATTAACATACATGTTTCTTAACATGGTCCTTCGTGTATGGGCAGCATTAAAGATCCCAGTTTCTTATACCTGCGCCATTCAATACACTTGACGCCGTTACAATACAGTTTTCCGTACTTTGGAGTTATCTGGCAAAAATTACAAAAATTCTCAGTTGAGCAAAATTCTCTCACTGTAGTGGTTGGTTTTCTTGTAATTACCGTATTTTTAAGGTTGCTTTCCGTTAATTGTGTGAAAGGAAATCTGGCAGTGAAAATTATTAGAATCGCAATTTAACAAATAAAATTTAACGGGCAACAATTAAAACGTGTAAACTATAAAACTAAGCTTTCTTTATTCGTTAACAAAAAAATAATTGCAAAGTGAGATTGTACAAAAAAAACAGCAACAGCAAAAAAAAAACGAAAAGCAAAATCTATTGCAATTGCATAAAATATATTATTTTTTCGACATACATACATGCATATGTATGTGTTTCTTCAGCGAAGTGTGCGAGTGTGTGTTGTAAGTGTGCAATTATTACAGTGATACAATACGCAAAAAAGAAACAGCTAAATAAAATATATCCTACAAAAAGAGTGGCCTTTACCTTATTTTCTAGTGTTTGTTATTTTTGTATTTTTTTTTATTTGCTCATGTATTCCGTGGCGCCAAATAAATAATAAATAGAAGAAATTGTATCCATTTTCTCAGTTCGTTGGAATAATTTTATAATTGTTTTTGTTGTAATTTAAGTTGATCGAAAGTGTATGTAATATACATATGTACATACATACATAACATACAAGTAGGTACTTGGATAGTTTTATTAAAAGCTTTTAAAAACTTAAAAAAGCTGAAAGGCAAACACTAAGGCCACAAAATTCAGTTCGTTTTTATTTACCCTACAAATACGAAATTCAACAAAACGGATACATATCGAACTAACCGAGATCCCTCTCCTCCGCCCGATACAGAATTTTTCGGTACTGCATCTGCCAGTGACGACGATTTGAATTACATCCAGCACAACGGCTCCATTTCGAATCGCAATACCAAATTCAAATCGAATAAAAACCAAAATTCTAACGCACTTGCTAAGTATCCCCAGAGTTCATCAACGCAATCAAATTTAACATCAACGTCGCTATTATCTAAATTGCCTTCATCCTCCATTGAGGATATAATACATTGTAGACCAGTTGCGCCACCATCAGCTCTGAATACCAGTAAAAGCAAGAGAAACCACAGTGCGGAAAAAATGGCCATGGTACGCAAAAAACAAGACGATAAATATCTTGAAGCCTTGCGTGAGCTAATAACCACTGGCGGTGGTAATCGCCAATGTTTCGATTGCGGCCAGAAAGGACCAACTTATGTGAACATGACTATTGGATCGTTTGTGTGTACTCGCTGTTCAGGAGTATTGTAAGTATAAACAATAATTTTTGTTGTTATAGGTATAAACAATTTGATTATTTTTAACGTGAATAAAGCAGCCACCGTAACGGTTATAATTTTTATTTTAAAAATTTCTTTTTAATCGTTATTTCTTGATTTTTATTTATGCCTCTGAAAATAATAGTAATAGGTATCTTGATTTTTATTTATTCTTCACTGTGAATTAGTGTGTAATATTATTGTTTTGGCCAAACATGGCTTTTTAATGTTACTTCAACTGAAATAAATAAATAAATAAAATAAATAAAAGTAAGAGTTATTTTGTGACTTAATTAATCCTTACAAAATAAGAGTTATTTTTTGATTTTTATTTTTTGGCTTAATTTTTAAAATTTATAAACCTAATTTTGCCGTTAAAATTAATATTACCCTTTTTAAAATGGAATTTATGGCCAGAGTCTGTAAAAAAAATTGTATATGTTAAATTAAATTTACTTTTTTTTATAAAATTAACATATCTTTTTGAGAAAAACAATAAAAATCAGAAAGTAACTGTTATTTTGTGAAGAATAAATAAAAACTCAAGAAATAACTTTTATTTTGCGAGGAATAAATAAAAAATCAAAAAATAAAAATCATTGAATCTATAGGTAGTCCATGTAACATGGAGTACCTTGGTATATTCCTTGTGCACGTAGGACTTCTCTCTATTAGTGGAATTTTTAAAGTTTACATTTGAAAAATAATCGTTATTTGCGATCTCTGGAACAAAGACCCAAATCAAAATAATAAATTTTTTATGAAAACATACATTTCTATTTCAATTTTTGTTTTAAAGTATAATATAATCACCCTTATTCCAGTTGTCGTCATCGACGTCACTTTAACACAACATCAAAAAATTGGTGCTCGTGTATCCGTTATCGAAAACAACTGACTTCTGTTTGCAGGTTTATGCTATTTTCTAGACCTTAGGGAACGGAAATAGATAATATTTTTGTGTTATATTAAAGTGACGTCGATGACGACAACTGGAATACCTTTTTGGTGATATAAACGTATTCACTACACTATCATAAAAAATTATCTCTAATGTGGTTTTAGAAATGAAAAAGTAATCGGAATGCGTATTTTGAAATTTTTACAGTAGATGCATATATGTATGTATGTAAATATATTGATGATGTTAGTTGATTTCTTGCAAAAAGTGAAATTTTAAAAATTTCAAGTTAATACCCGCTTGTTGATAAAGAGCGATATGTGTACATACATACATACATATCGTTAACCTAATACGAAAAGGCCCCAACTCATGTTTTTCATAGTTTACAGAAGGAGGAAAAGACTAAATAAAAAAAATGCAATATTGAGACAAAATTTTTTTAAACGCAATTTTTATTAAAAACACTACAAATTTAGTGTTGTATTAGTTTTATTAATATAAAGGAGGTGTATCTAGTAATGGTCTATCGAAATATGTAAAAATATCGATTTCGAAAAATGAGTTGGGGGCTTTTCGTATTAAGTTAACGATATGTACAATTACAAAATTTTTAGGTTTTTAAGTTACACAATACATAATTGGAGAAGAATTTTTTAAAGTAAGAAAAAACTAATATTTTTATGTTACAAGAAAAAATTACATATTAGGTACTTACCTGCATACATCTCGTTTACTTCAACGACATATCGAGCCTTATTTTCGATTTAGTCGTAAGCGACAAAAAGGTTTTTTTTAAATACTCAAATATCGAGCCTTATTTTCGATTTAATCGTAAGCGACAAAAATGATATTTTTCACGAGAAAATCGAAAATTAGTCTCGTTTCTTTTTGTTGTAAATTGTCGCTTACGATACAATTTTACTGCTCGTATCTTAAAAGTTTCAACAATTTGGGTATTTTGATAATTCTAAACTATGGGTAGGTCCATCAGATTTTAATTTCAATCAAAAAGTATATTTTCGATAACATGTCGCTTACGATATATTAAATTACTATTAAATTAGTTGACAACTCTTTGACAATTATTTTGTTTTTCTATTCAAATATTTTCCATTAAAATCATTTTAGCTTCTGACACATCCATGTATGTACATCCATATGTATGTAAGTAAAGATAAAATAAAATATTTTCTCCTACGATACCTATAGGTATAATAAATTATTCTGCATTATTATTAAAATAATTTTTTTATTGAGTTATGACTTTGTTTTAATTTTGAAAAATTTCACAAGACATTTTACTGACGCCGATACCGACATATCGGTATCACTTACATCCATAATTTTTAACATGAATGCATTTCATGTAATGATTATTAAAAAGGTGTAAAATTACACTCTTTGAGCTCTAGGTATTTAATTTTTTCTGGGATTTTTATGAAAAATAAAAATGGATTTAAAGTTAAATAATAAATGTTTTTTGTGGGGTAATTTTTTTTAGAAACTCTTGCTTTCTGGCATTTAGACAAACAACACTTCTTTACTTATTATAATTCCATTATGCTTTTATATAAAAGGATATTTACATTATCTCGAAATCTAGTACTTACGAGATTTCGAGGTACATCTAGTTGTTTTTGACTATACATATTTCCCATACAACACAAAATCTAGTTTGTGAGTAGATTTGTAGGAAATCTACTAAAAATCTACAGCCTTATTTATAAAAATTATTAAGGCTTTATAAAGGCTTTTTAAGAAAAATTTTGTATGAAAATTTGTTTTAAAAAACCTTTATAAAAGCCTTAATAAGTTATATAAATAAGGCATCTCATATTTTTATTCTATTTCTATTACCCTGTACAAAATATTTAAATAAAAGATGATTGAATTAGCTACGGTCGGTTTAAAAAGGTGTGAGAATTGGCTAAATTTCAGTTTTTTGTTTGTAGTTTTGGAAATTTTTCAGTTAATGGGATAAAGTTCTTGATAAATGTCAAAAAAAAAACTTAGTGTAAACGGTATAGATTTTCATAAAGATTTTAATTAAAATCTGCTAGATTTTGTGCAGAATATTTAGTATTTATTTGCTATAATTTTAAAAATTTTTTTCATAGAACTCAAATCTTCGAAACCTGCCTAGAATTTTGAAAAGTTACATTTTTCCAGACTGTATTTGTACTTTTGCACAAAACAAATTTTGTGAAAAAAACTCTTAGTTTAAATTTTATACAAGTTACATACCTGTTTAGAGCAAAAGTATTAACTTATGAATAGATCATACAACTTTTTTTTTCAGAGTGATTGCTTAACAAGCTACTTCAGCCTAAACTAAACGTTTTGGAAATTGTAGTTACTTTTTATTGGCATTAATTGAAATAAAAATGCAATTAATAAACTTTACATTCCAACAGAGAAAAATAGGTGACCCTGTTTAATTGTATATATACATATGTATGTGTTGATATAAAATTGGATATAAAAATTGTACAAAGATATAAAGTTGGGTTTGCGCCTGCAAAATGAAATATGAAAAAATTTTTAATTAATAAAATTAATAAAAACTATCCAACATTTTAATATTATATGTATATTAGTTCCCGTAGTTCCTATCAGGAGCATAGGGACATAACAAATTGGTTCCATTTTGATTTTTCCGATACCAAAGTTTTTATTTCGTTCCAGCTTTCGTTTTGTCTGGTCGTCACAGAGCTTTCGCAAAGTGTGCCCTATCCATTGTCATTTTCTTTTCAATATTTCTACATTTATGGGATTCTGACCGGTTTCGTTCCATTTCTTTCCAAAATTTTAATGATCGTCACTAAATAGCATTTCAAAATGATACAAAGCACAAATTTATATAAAAAATTTAATGAAAATTAATTTTTAGCCATTTATTTGAATTTTCTTTAGAATCTATGCATTTATTTATTTATTTTTTTTTAGAAAAATATTCGTATTCGTATTAAATAATATTTTTAATTATAATTTAATTTTAATTAAAATTTTTTATAGAAATAAAATCTAATAAACATTAAAATTGTTTAGTTGCCTAAGCAGAAAGTCAAAACTTTGCCTTAATGCAAAAAAAAAATCCCAGCCATCTGGCAACTTTGAAATCTTAAAGTAAATGTGCAAAATTTTAAAATGATCGATTTTGAAACAGGGTTTTCGTTTTTATTATTGTATTTTGAGTTGAATGGTTGATGGCAACTTCAATGTAACGTCTGAAATCAGTTTTTTGTTTTTTTTTAAGGTAAATGTTATTTTGTTTTTATCCTCTTTAAAGCTATTGGTATGTTTTAGATCTCTTGACTTCTTTTAAACACGTTTTGTAGTTATTTGTGCAATCATAGTAGTGCAAAAGCTATAATAAAGTGAATCCCTTTCAGTGAATGAGTCACCAACCAAGCAGCCACAGAAAGCTGACTCTGTAACACATACCACCACGTCCAAAACTCTTAACTTGTACGTATTACTCAAGCTAAAAAAAAAATACAAGTAGAAATAGTATTTGCAGCGTTGTTTTTTGTTTCTGCCTTTTTCTTGCTGAAAATTTAGAATTCCTTGTATTTTAGTGTGCGATATCTGTCCGTCGGCCTTTGGAGTTGGCTTTAACTGTGTGACAATGACTGCCCGGTTTTGTTCGTAGGTTGTTTTGTTGTGTGTTTGGATAAGTAGCATGAATGTTGCTGCAAAAATGTTGTTTCAGTTGTTATTATTTTTGGTGAACAAAGTAAAGTCATGACTTTATACCATAGTCTTACAAGTCAGTCTGCGTAACTAACAAAACAACTTAACAGCCAGTTTTCGACCCAGTCATTTAGTCATTTGATATACAATATTCTTATTCCTTTTATATAATTCTACTCTTCAATATTCATGCCAGTGAAGAAAATTTGCTTGCTTGAATAATTATTTTTAAAGGTAGATAAAAACAATTTGTTCAATTTCAAAAAAATGGACGTTTAAAATAATTAATGTTGCTTTTACACGAAAAAATTTTTACTTTAAGTACTTTAAACTTTTGCCATGTGACGAATGTCGTCTGACAGTAGCAGCAATTTTTGAAATGTTTCACACCGCAATTGCTGTATGAAATCAGACTTAAATAAATTCAGTTAAGTTCGAATTTGACTCGCACACGAAGGGTTCCGTACACTATTTAATTCATTATTAGTTAAATAATTAATTATTTTCTTGAAATCGAGATTTTTGCATTTTTCAATACATTAGATGTTCTTCTATCGAAATACATATACACAAAAATTTGATTCAAAATAAATAATGAGTTAGGGCCTTTCTATATTAATGTTACGATATGTAATGCTGTACGAACTTTACCCTACGTAATCGAATATCTTGCCTGATGTATACTTATGTAAGATTTTTTTTGGGTTTCGTTTATTTTCGTTTTGCCAATTTTTTTTCGGCTTTTGGCGATTTTTTTTTGTTTTGGCGTAAATTTTTCGTTCTGGCGATCTTTTTTTTGCTTTTTGGCGATTTTTTCATTTTGGTAATTTTTGGCGATTGTTTTTTAGTTTTTAGGCAATCTTTTTGCTTTTGGTGATTTATTTGCATTTAAGCGATTTCTTTAATTTATGGTGATATTTTTAATTTTTTAATTTTGTAGAATTTTCGTTTCGGCATACTTACATATTTTTAATTTGGGATTTTTTAGCTTTACAGCAAGTTGTCAAAATTATATAGTGAAAATTACAATAACTAATAAAATAGATACTCTTTATTTTAGATTTTTTAAATTTCAATCTTAATTGGTGTAGTCTGCATAAAAATTTTGAGCATTTCAAAGTTAAATTTTTTTTTCATTTGTGGTGTACGGAACCCTAAAAACATTTCTTCCAATAATCCGAAATACGGTTTGACAACTCTAGTCTGTTTATAATATAAATAAGTGGTCATCTTATCGTATTTTCTGATCTATTAGACACTTAAAATTTTTTTTATTGGACTGCATGTATTGACATATTTTTTTATTTTAAAATTCTTTGAGCTTTTATTCAATTACATAATTCTATTTCTCTGCTTGTAACTCAAATGCCCATTTATACTACTTTCAGTCTATGTACTATTTTGTTGCTTTATAATAGTCTTCTACATTTAAATTCTATGATTTTCTTCTTCCATTTTTGAGCTCTTGTAAATGTGAATGTGTACATATTACACTCTATAATCAAGTTTAAAATAATAATAAAAAAATACAGAAAAACAATTGTTTGAGGTTTTTTAATATAAAATTTTATTATTACTAGTATTTTTTTTACTTAATTCTGTATTCTGTCTGTTGATACTTGTTTGTATTTTTGTTTTGTTTTCAAATATGAGTCATATTCATATTGAGTTTTAGCATTAATGCGAACGAATAACTTGAAATTGAAAAGGTCTTTCTTGTGGTTAAACATCATGACATTTAACAGGGTTTTTTATATTGTTTTGACTGTTTTGTTTCTATAGGAAACAAAACGGAAACGGAGGTGTTATAATTATCTATAAATGCCTGTTTGCGGTATGTCATATTCCAAATGGTTAGATTTATATTGATTTTATAGGCAGATTTTGTAAAAAAATTCGTTTCTAAACGTTTCAAGTTTGTATGAAAAATAACGAAAATTCGTTTCAAAAAATATTTTTTCCGTACAATTTTCAAAACGAAAAAACGTTTCTATTTACAAAATTTGCCTCTTAGTAATTCTCATACTTGGAACAGGACTTGAGTACTTCTTATAAGCTGTAATTCAATTAATTCTGTTCTTTTGATAGTTTGGCTTATAAATATTTATGATTGTAGTATATTAGTTATGAAATAAATATCGAATGTAAAGGAATTAATATTTCATGCATGCCCGTTGCTGTTCACACTATGAAAATTTTCTTTCTTTGTTTTAAAGTTTCATGGGGATTTTTTCGGTTTTACGCGATTTATTTTATTTTTAGCATTTATTTTAGGTTTGGTGTTTTTTAGGGTTCCGTACACCAAAGGTGAACCCGTAAAAGGCAAACTCTTGAAATTTTCAAAAACGGTAAAATTAAAAATCCCAAAATTATAAAATCGCCAAACCAGAAAAAAATCGCCAAAAACAAAAAAAAAACGCCAAAACTCAAAAAAAGCATCAAATTAAAAAAAAATTTTAACACTAAAATAAATCGACAAAACTGAATAAATCGCCAAAATGAAAAAAAACTCCAAAAACCGAAAAGAATTGTCAAACCGCGAAAAAGGTGCAAAAACTAGAAAAATCGCCCAAATTAAAAAAATCGCTAATATAAAAAAAAATCGCCAAAATGAAAAAAAAATCGCCAAAATGAAAAAAATCGCCAAACTGTAAAAACGCCAAAAACCGAAAAAATCGGCAAAAGGAGAAAAAATCAAAAACAAAAAAAGTCACTGAATTTATTTTTTAGTTTTGGTGATTTTGTCGGTTTCTGGCAATTTTTCCGTTTTTGCGATTTTATTCATTTTGGGCTTTTTTAGTTTTAGCGTTTTCGAAAATTTCAATGTATTGCCTCTTACGGTTGTTAAGAGTGGCGTTGGCTGAGGTAGTTAGCACGTGGACTACAAAACCAAAGGATCAAGTGATGACGCCATAGTCACTGGCATAGTCTCTTCAGCAGATGCTAATACTAATCTAACATCAGAGCGCCCTCCTTTGTCGGATATTGTGTACCAGAATCATCGGCGAAGTAAAATAACTAATAAAATGGCTGCTAAACACAGTTTTGATAGTTTAATACGTCTCATTAACACCAGAGGCGCTGCAACACTGCATTACTAAAAAACGTGCAAAAAAGCAGAGTTGTAGAAGAATGAAGCTTTCATCTATCTCCTTTCTTCACCAACTGTCTTCTCTATCGCTATCCCTTTCCCCAAGAAGGCAACACCTAGTAATAGTAGTAGGAATTCATTGCCTGGGTGATACTTCTCTTGAAAAAAAATTACACATAGTAAGAATTACATTCCAAAATTATAAAAAAGAATTCGTGACGTATTTGCTGATGCAAGTAATTATGTGTATTTTTAGTTTATGTTTGCAAATAAATTTGGCACCAAAACATACATAAAAACATATATATGTACTTACATATTACACACAGAAAAAATACCAATGTAAAATCAACATGCTAAAAGGTTAATTCAAATCACATTAAGTTTACTATGTTGTTTGAGTGTATTGGTGGTTATTTGTCGTGGTTATTTGCTTTGTTCATAGCTGCAATACACTTTGTGCTTAGTTGTGCAGGTTGTTTTTGTATTGTTGTTGTTGTTTTGTTTGTAAACAGCCAACAAACTGCTGCTGGCTGGTAGGCAGTGTACTACTCTTGCATTCGGAGCGTCGCAGGTTCGAATCATGGAGTCAACAAAGTATTTTGTATATTTTTTTAACTAAAACTTCAAGTCAAAGCATTTTTTTTTTAACTAAAACTAAAACTTTTCAAACAAATTGTATGTAAAATGTCTAGAAATATTGTTAAATTATAATTTAAATCAAGATGGTACATATTTAGTGTGTATCTTAAGAATTTTTAAAGTTGTTGTGGCAGCAGGGGTAAGCACGTTGAGTACCACGCGATAAGTTCCGAGTTAAAATCTTGGCCGGGGAAGCAAATTAATTTATATACGAAAATTTTTCTGATGTCTATGTCAACCACACGTAAGTTAAATAATTAATAAAATACAATTACTGCATTAAATAAAATTCATGTTGATCTAAATTTAAATAACTTTGATTCAACATCATTCTTCATTTTAACAATACTTAAATGTTAATTCAACGTGAAATAAAGTTATTTCAAAAGGAACAATTTATTTGAAAATTGCTATAAATCATGTTAAATTAACATGAAACACACATGAAGCAAAATCATTGCCAAAAAATGTTAAATTAACCCTATTTTTAACGATTCTACATTGTTCTTTTTCTGTGTGTATGTCTGTATGTATGTAGACATGTTTTAGATGTAGATATAAAAAGTATCAATAATGTTCATGTTGTGCAAAAAACCAACAAAAAAGATAGATTTTTGGAACGCACATGTATCATGTACACAATCATCAAAATGCAACCAATAAAAAAACTAAAAACGTAAAAGATACAAAATAATAAAAAACAAAATACCACAAAATGCACTCTCCACTTTCAGTCACAGCAGCGTGCAGCTGGCATACATGTATACTTACTTTACATTCACTCATTCCACACACCCAGAATGACGATGGTATTCAAATGATAAATTTAAGTATGAAATGTTGGAGCTTAACGACACAAAAAATGTAAATAAAAAAAAGTAGTTTCTACTTCAAATTAGGTCAGAGATTTTCATGTTTCTACTTCTCAGTCACTTTTTCAGTTCCGCAGATTCATACGTCATTAGTGAGAGACTCAAATGCAAACAGGCATACAAATGAATTTGTGTATTATATATACATACATATGTACATACATATGTGTTCATATATAGGAAATTGAATTTACATACTGACATACATACATATATGTATGTATGTATAATAAATAAATGACATTAATTTAATCACAAACAAGAACAAATATTGAAATACACATCCTATCTATTTTGTAATAAAAGTTAATCAGTTTAATTTAAATAATAATGTGTGTATGTATGTATGTATATGATTTACATACGTACATATGTATGTATGTATGTACATAAGAAAATGCGTTTTGTGGAAAAATATGCATGCAATATGTACATACATACGTATTTACAAATATTTTAAGACATTTTACAAAAATTTATTTTATATACATATAAATAATTTTCTTTTTTTCTAATTATAAACTTGCACATAATAAGTTACAACCTCCCACACAAATATAAATAAATTTTTAATAGTTTATATTGCACATTTCTTTATTTGTAATTTAATTATACAAAATAGTTTTTGGCATATTTTTTCTTTGTTTCAAAAAAAAAATTGTGTTTGGCGAAAATTTGTTATGAATAATATTAATATTTTTTTCTAGAGATTGGCACACTACCCATTACAAATCTACGAGCCACACGATATTAATTTGGAGCAATATCTTAATGCCAAAATTATAACCCTTCATTGTCGTTCTTCAGCTCAAATCAGTTTTGTTATCTTAGAGATGACCCAAATCTTACATTGGCATTGTCATTCACAAATTAAATAACGTCCCACTTGACCAAGACTTTCATTACTGATTTCGATTTCGAATATATCTCGAACAGAACATCAGAGAACAGAACTATCGAGAGTGACACTCAAAAATTAATCGAAAAATATTCACCTTTCGCTCAGTTTTGTCCCAAAAAACATTCGTTATAGAAGTTTCGCTAACAATATCAAAAGTGAGAGAATATCGAACTTATTTCGTTATCCCAAAAAGGCAACAGAAAAAGTAAAAAAGTAATTTAAGCATTTAAGAAATTTATTATTCGTCATAATTATATTTTAATTTGAAATTTATTTGCTGTTGGTTCAGTTTGTCTATATACATTTCATTGTTGCTGCAACAAATCATCAGTATACTTCATCCACACATTTTAAATAGTCACAAACCTCTTATGCATAGACTTTCAAGAACTATTTGAGAATTCACAGTTTCTAAGCCTACTACGCTTATTTTTCTTTTGTGATTTTCAAAAATATTATTATTTGTGAATTCCCAACTATTTCTTGAAAGTCCCTTCATAAGATAAGAGGTTTGTGACTATTCAAAATGTGTGATTGAAGTCTTTTGATGATTTGTTACAGCAACAATGACATGCATATAGACAAAGCTTAATGAACAGCAAATAAATTTCAAAATTTGATTACCCTTAATATGTACATAGTTTATCTTCTTATATCAGAAAACATTCATACATAAATTGTCATAACATCTGTTTTCCACTATCTAATAGTTTATTATTTCACAGCACGTAACATATTAAAGTGTGTAATAAAAACAAAAAAATAAAAAAATGAATTACGAGCAAAAAGATAAAAAGAATAAAAGAAACAATCAAGGTGCCAGCGATATAAAACTAAAACTGACAACATAAATTCAATAACCCTAATTTCTAATGCGAAATTTACGTTTACGTAAAACGTGTAAAGAAAAGAAATTTTTCGTATGCCAAATGAATTACGAAATTTTTGTCATGCTTATATTTATAAAAAATAATAATTTGCTGTCTTTTTTTTGTTAAAAAGGCAAAACTACTTTCGCTTATTTTTCTATTTACATACATACATATTTACATATGTATATATGTATATTTCCAACAATTTCCCACAAATCAACTTGAAATAACATGCATATGTATGTACATATTTATGTATGTATAATGTATGCACATATTTCGAAGAAATTGTAACACTTGAAATTCATAAAAAAGTCAAATGTTTTAAAGATAATTCTGTAGTTTAGAATTCACCTAAATACGTGACATAAAATGTATCTCAGCTAAAATACGTGCATGTAACATTTAGATGTTTTTGTATAGCAACCAATATACAGACATGTACATTACACCCCTGCATAAGACCACTTACAAGAACTTTCAAGACATGAGGAATTTTTCAAATGCTTTACTACAGCGAGACCTTCTAAAACAAACACTAGACAACTCTGTTTTCAAGGCATTTGTTCAGTTATTGTATTTATGTGGAGAAGTAAAGAATAAAATACTTCGTGACGGAAGAATTTGTGATGCTTGCTTCTTTCTACGCATGGATGCGTATACAAGAAAGGAAATTTCGATGGTAAAAATGTACTTAGTCGCTTTTGACTTTGTCAACAGTACTACTCTCTAAATATTCCCCATACAATACTTTGTGCTATATACATTTAGCCTGTGCTTGTCATTGAAAATGTACTAGTAACACTAAAACAATTGACCAGGTAGTGACTACGTAGTTCTTATGGGTACATGGAGACATACCAACCAGACATATACTGGTACATTCCTATACCTTACATGCATACAAATTTATGTATATTGACAAGTTGTTGCAAAATCCACCAGAAATACACCACATCTGTTTTCTCTCTTTCTTTTATATTGGGGAATAGAAGAGAAATTGTAGAAAATGCAACTACTACTAGAATTTTGACAGTCTGACTGCAGAGTCTTTACCTTGCTTGTAAAAACTCATATACACGAACACCACTGCCTTAATCATGCTTCGCTTATTATACGACAGCATTTATTATTGGTTTAGTATAATAATACATGCCACGAGAATACATTTAAAAAACAAGACGTATTTACATTTCAAGACTGTTTACGCAGACCTCTAATGTACATACATATCTATATGTACATACATATGTATGTATTTTATTTGAAGAAGTACTTTGTGTTTTAAATATATTTTTCTTTCAAATGGATTTCTAAACTTCGTATGTACATATTTTTAAATAACGACTTTCACTTACAATTTTACTGCACACTTGACACTAGTATGGTGAAAGAAATAAACAAACACCTTGCGTTTACGTAGTACATAACACGTTTCTAAAATTGGGCCTTTAGATCAGCGCCGTATACGTGCATATTTACATATGTACACAAGTATGTATATGTACGAATATGTATGTTCAATGCGAAGATGTATTCCCCATTCCACATTTATTTAAAAAGATATTTTATAACATCATATGACCCCTTTACTGCACCATAGTCATATCTCAAAAAATGCGTTTTTGCATTTAATAATGCAATAATTGTATTTCACGATTACAAGAGAATTTTGTTTAAAAAATATCCTTAAAATAAGATTAAAAATCTCGAGTAATTTTCGTTTGACAGTCGGTAGAATGCTCTGATAAACATAAACGTATTTTTTTGCGAAAAAAAAATCACTCAAGCCAAGGCTAAGCTTGGCTTATATGGACGCTTCACCATCAATTTCAATGATAAAGAGTGGTTTGCTCTATTTTGTTATGGCTGTACAAGCCGAACGTTTTGACTTCCAGCTTTACCGCACCTCCACTCGGAGACCATTGTGGGTCCATTGTGATTACCTTCTGTTGCCCAAAAAAGTAATATTTACCCTCCCATTTGCAGCCAGAAGTGACCATATTATCCATCAGTAAGCCACCGAATTCCCATGATGAAGCCCCTGATGTCCTCTAGCTTACACTTTCCGACATCAGTAATGCTTTCATGGAAACGTCTGCTCAGCCATCTAAGCCTGTTACGTAGCATCTTCGGGCAATGACAGATAATATGTTCAATGGTTTCTGGTTTCTCTTCATTCCCACATCGCCTTCCTATTCATGTCCAGTAGTAGTTTAGATCTTCCTGAGTATAGTTTTGGCCAAAAACCTCTCGAGACTCTACAATCCTCCCTACTTCGCCATGAACTGTTGTTTCTGCTTTCTACGCAATTACTGAGTTCTTTATAGTAATGACCTATCAGTAATTTCACCGATCTCTCCGATATTCCGTCATCTGACGCCGACAAATTTTTTGCCAGCTCATCGGCAATTACATTTCCCTCAACACTGCTGTGGCCAGGAACCCAACATAGTCTGAGACTATACTTATCCATAAGCAAGTTGAGGGCTTTCCTACAGTCACTAACAAGTTTAGATTTGACGTTGTGTTCCTTCAAAGCTTTCAGCGCTGCCTGGCTATCGACGTAGAAGGTTACCTTTTCACCTTCAGCTACATTCCTGGCCACCAGCTCCGTGGCCCTAAGAATCGCCAAGATCTCAGCCTGGAAAACACTACATTCATTCGGCATTCTGAAAGAACTACGAATGTTCGTTTCCAAGATATAGACACCAGCCGTTCGGATATTGAAAGTGAGATAGATTGTGGAAGCCATAGGCATCTCACTTAGTTCAGTGGTTTAAATTTTTAATGATCACTTGGGTATGAGAAAGCTTTCCGCAAAATAAGTGGCGCGTTTGCTCTTATTCGACCACAAACGCATACGCAGTTTCCATGACAAAAATCCATGCACTAGGCTACGAATTGCTCGCTCCCTCATACGCCCTATTCCTCAGATTTAGCCTCCTAAGAAATGGCTCGGCAGAAAGAGATTTGACTCCAATGTCGAATCATCTCACAAACAAATGCCTATTTGGATGACCTTGAAAAATTATATATTTCGGAAGGGATACAAAAATTGGAAAAACATAGTATTAAGTGTATAGAACTCAATGGAAACCATGTTGAAAATTAAAATATATATTTAATATAAAATTCTGTGTTTCTGCAATGAGTTTATGATCCACTCTAGTATTTTTATAATAAACTTTGTTAGAGACATAAGGAGTTCACGTAAATATGAAGCTTCGTTTGTAGAATTTTGTGGCCTCTGACTGAGTGGTAGCGTTGCTATCCTGTCGTGGGCTCGATTCCCACCATAGACTGTGAGTGTTTTACGCAGGCAAGCTAATCGCTTCGGCGGCTGTGTTTGTCATGAAAAAAAAACAATTGTCTTAAGTCGACTTACGGTATTATCGTTTATATCCATAGCAACTCTATGGATATACAATTCGAAAAATATTCTTTTGATTAATAATCATTATTATTCATTATTTGTTTGAAGTTGTAAGTTTCTGTTGAAGTGTTTTATTAAAATAAGAAATTTGCAATATAATACTTAGAGAAGGGAGGGCATCGAATAAAAACAACCTTGCACAGTGTGTGTACTTAACCCATTTCGAAATTTTTGTGACATATAAAACTTTCCATAATTTGACATTTCAAGACATAGAGGAAATGTGAGAGTATGTAAACAAAGAAGTAATTGCTGCAATAAACATAAATATGTATGTATGTATATGTATGGCTGATGATACTTAATAGCTCAAAAAGCTCATTAAAATATGAAGAATCTATGAAAACAAGGTGCATACATACATATACAGTGCAACAATAAAGTGTTTTGCCAATTTAAAAAAAAAATATCAAGAAGATTTCTCTGTGTACTTTCCACATTAGGAGCAGTCAGTCACTTGTCTAGGCAATTGCATATGAAGTGTTTTTGAGCGATTTCTAGATAAATTTTCTAGACAAGTTGTCTGTTTGTAATGTGTGGAAACTAAACATACATAAATATATTTTAGTTTACATGCAATTTGTATGTCAAAATATTCTCTTAATGCACTGTATGTACATACTGTATGTATGCCATTATAAAGTGCTCAATTGCATGTTTGGAAAATTTATGAAATAACAATCAGGTATTAAGTACGACCGACGAGTAATGTATACGAGAATGAAAATATTTGTGCTTATTTATTTTCCATAGACCAGTTAGCAACAACAGGTAGCCAGCAAATTATTCATTATTATTATTATCATTATTATTATTATTATTGCTGCACTACGCAATTAGAATGATACTTCAAAATTTCCAGCACATGAAAGCAAAATGAAACAACATCTGCACTCACTCTTGTACTGACTGTGCTTATGGGTATAATTTATGGGTCTTAAGTTATTTAATATGAATGAAAATATAAATCTACAAAAACAGATACTTTAAAATTGATATCGCAAAATTTAAACATAAGCGAAAAAAACACTGAAAACTCAATTTATAATTAAGTAATGCGAGTGGAATTATTAAGAATTATTATAACGAAATGTTAAAGTTGTGAAAAATTTTCTTATGAATAAAAAAAATGAAAAAAAAAATTAAAGAAAAGGAAACAAGGGCAAGGTTAAATTTGCTTAAAAGCAAAATGAGGAAAAATAATATTGATCATTACATAAAGAGTTTATACATATGTACATTCATACATATGTATATATTTCCTTGATAGCTTATATATAATTTCAATGTATAGACGTTAGTAAAGGAAAACCTTAAGCTAAATTAGATAATCAGGGCCATCATTAATATAAAATTCCACGTGAAATTTCTCCCTTTTCTAATTAGTATTTTTTGTTTTCCCTATTACTTGCTATTAAGTGGAATTGTTCCCAAGGAAAAATTTCACGCGGAATTTTATTCATGATAGCCCTGAATAGTATCGAGGCATGACCGTCAAAAAAGCTTAACCGCCAATTTTTTCGACCTCGTCTGTTTTTTTTTTACGAAAAGTGATGATATACGATCGCAAACCTTTTAATATTTCTTTTTGATTTTACTTAATTACAATATTGCACATACAATTAAGTAATTTGTTCGTTTTAATTCAAAAATATATTTTTTTAATTTTCGGCTGCCTTCGCGCCATTGTGCGGCGCTTTTACATACTACATTAGGTCATAAATAAAATGTTTATCTAATTGCTTTATTCGAAATTGATTAATTGAAAGCAGAAGCATATCAGTCATATTTTTTTTTTGCTATTGCTAAATCTATAAGATGCTCTCTCTCTCTCTCTCTCTTTATTAATGTCATAAATACAAATTCATAAAATTTATTGTTTTTAGTTTTCTTTGTTCATTATCTCAAAAGTAAAACGGGACTTATTTATTATAGACTAATCTAACTACAATTCCGTAATAGCTACAAAATGAAATTACTTTTATTATAAAAATAGAATTATGTATTTTGAAATAATAATTTATATCAGCGAATAAGCGCAACTGAATGGAAGATTTTCAAAACATATTGAATATAATTAAATGAAGTAAATAAATATTTATTTATTTACTTATTTATAAATATATAAATATGTTTTAGAATATTTCTCTGTAATAAAGCATTTGAAAAATCTCACATGTCTTGAAAGGTCTTATAAATGGTCTTGTGCAGGACACTAGTTTGCAATACAAGTTGTCGATCGAACGTTTGCTGGAGTCATCGTGGGACAGGCCGAAAATACTTTTTTCTTGTTGTCTTTATAATAGTTAAGAAAAAATCCTTTTTTTTTCAATTAATATTGTCAACATATTATGCAAAGGTAAAAAACACCAAAAATTTTTTCAGTTATTATAAAAGCTATAATTTTATTTTAGCTTTAATTTTTTCATATAGTTTAGAAAGTTCATGATACGTTATTTTGTTTCAGAAACACTAAGCTTACTTTGATAAACGGATAATTTATATCCAAAATGAATTTATTGTTTTATTTAAACCATGATTTAAAAATGTTGTCTAATCTCTTTAAAAGTTTCGATTTTATCAACATTTTTGCATGTCCTGTAAACTTATGAAAAGTGTTGTTACTTTATTTTGCATTTTAGGTGACGATATGTATTTCTTATAGAAAAGAATGAGCGAACACACCTTATGTAACATATGCTTTAGTACTACATGGTTGTTTGTATCACTAAGAAAAAAAATATTTTTGTAAACAGAAAAATATTATTTGAAAAAAAAAACCGAGCATACTAAAAGAAACACTCGCTTTTTAAGCTCAAGATACTCAAACAAACAATAAGAAAAACATTACGAAAAGTAATCGCTTGCAAAGTTTGAGATAAATCTAAAAAAAAAATAAACTTTGAAGGTTACAATGGGACAATTGTTTACGTTACAACAAAATAAAAATAAATCTTTAAGCAATAGAAAGTACTTTTGATTAAAAAGCTAAAGTTTTATTATAATGTGCTTGTTAGTCTATTTTTCAATAAATGAAAAACTTTGTGTTGTACATGTACACAGATTTAAATTTGTAACAAAAATAAACTAGGAAGTCGCCAATTTTCGGAAATTAAAACCACTTCCTCCTTGTCTCTCTCTCTCTCTCTCTATTAACTGCCCCAGTATTAAATCACGCTGATTTGATAAAAATTTAAAAATAGCATACAAACATATGAATTTTACACCAAATATCCAGTTTTATTTTACACAAGATGTGTGTAAAAAAAAAATTACCAAAACCTGTTGTTTATTTAGTTTTTCAAATAATTTACCACCAACATTCATTTACCACAAACTAGTTTTTTTCCTCGCTTTTAATTTAAGTTCAAATAAAAATTGACGGTTTATGTTGTATAATTTTAATAGCAGTTACCATTTATCATGTGCTTGTTTCATGTAGTTTTTCTATATTCAGAAGAAAAAAATTAAATGAAAATCGTTTAAAAATTTATTTTCCAAATTGTATTTATTTATAACTTTATAGAGACTCATAAAACCGCTTAGAAGAGTGAAACACGTAAATGCAATGCATTACATACATATTTTGTAAAATTCGGTAATAACAACTTTGTATAACATTTAAAGGTTTATTTGAAATTTTAGAAATTTAAAAAAGTCAGTCAATTGCATCATTTGTTAATGTCTTGCTAAATTTTTTAAATTGGAGCACAAAATACGAGTTGTAGTGAACTTTAGGAAATACATAGATACATATCGCTCATTTAGTCGTACTTCAACAAAGTCATGCCAATGCAATTTTGTCATATCGTATTTAAGTTTGTTTAAAGAATTTATTCAAATGGCTTGTGTAACGATTTCTTGAGAGAAAATTTTTTTTATATTTTCATTGAGTTGTAGGTGATATTTATGTACATACACAGATGGACAAAAGTCACCGTCATTTGGTATCTAGAAAATTATAACAGCTCCCATACCTAAACAATAATGGAAACATAAAAAGTAGTATATATAAAAAAAATTATTATTTATTTAAATTCTATTTCAGTTTAAACATAAGGCTAATTCAAGAGTTGTTTATAAATAAATGGCATTTAATTGTTGCTGTGTGCATTTTTGGTGGACAAAAGTCACCGTCATTCAATAAAGTATGTACTTCATCAACTTAAGGGCTAAAATTATTTTAGTATGAAGTGTGTTTGCCATTGTTTTTGATGACAGCTTGCAAACGTTTTTGCATCGAATGAGTCAATTTTTTTGTAACATCTGGGCTTATTTTCTGCCACTCCTCTAGCAGTGTTTGCTTAAGCATATTTTTGGAAGTAATGTGATGCTCCCGAACCCGCCGATCCAAATGGTCCCATAAGTGCTCGATCGGATTCAGGTCGGGTGACTGTGGCGGAGTTTTCAGGGTATGGGGAGTGTTGTACAAGACCCACAAGCGAACTATTTCTGCGGTGTGCTTGGGGTCATTGTCATGTTGAAAGTAATAGTCTGATTCAATCCCAAGCTTCTGAGCACTTTTCTGCAGATTTTCTTTAAGGATATTCAAATAAAGCCTTTTGTCCATTATTTCATCTATGAAGACGAGCTCTCCAACACCAGCCGCCGACATGCATCCCCATACCATGACTCCAGCACCACCGTGTTTCACAGTTGCTTGTATATGCTTCTCTGCTAATGCATCGCCCTGCTGTCTCCACGTTAAAACACGTCCATCCGATTTATATACACAAAATTTGCTCTCATCTGAGAAGATAACTTTTTCCCAGAAATCTATTGGCTTGCTTAGATGCTCTTTTGCGAAGGAGAGACGCTTCGTTTGGTTGACTTTGCTGATTTGTGGCTTTTTTCTACATACTCTAGCATTATAACCAGCGGAATTCAACGCTCTGCGTACAGTACGTGGGTGAACAACTGTACCAGTGCTTTCCTTTATCGCTGCAGCAATTTCTGTTGACGGGGTTTTGGGCTCTTTTTTAACTATTTTTATAATTTCACGCTTTTCGCGTACAGATAGTGCGGGCGGTCGTCCACTCCTTGGCAGATAGTTGCACTCTGGTTCATCTTTAAATCTTTTTATTATTCCAGTAATAGTGGTGCGTGGACGATTAACTAATAAGCATATATCCCGAATGGTTTTGCTTTGGTTATACGCATTTAAAATAATTTTCCTTTCTTCAATAGTGGTTTCTTTCCTTTTTTGATTCATTTTTAACAATCACGCGGTGTCAGTAAAATTTTTAATTAACTACCGTTATAAAATGTATACAGATCAAATTTAAAGCTACCATACTGAAGGAACTCACTGATAAAAGGAGCCAGATTGGCTTAAAGTTTTGTTAAAATTATTTTAACAGGCAAGCTAAGCTGAAGTGACGGTGACTTTTGTCCTACAAAAATGTGGGCAACAAATATTATATTACATTTTTATAAAAATAAAGCTAATTAGAAACAGATGTTTAGCCTGAAGTAGATATTAAATAAATTGTAGTTTTTGTTAAATATACTTCTTTTTATGTTTCCATTATTTTCTGGGCATGGGAGCTGTTATAATCTTCTAGATACCAAATGACGGTGATTTTTGTCCATCTGTGTATGTATGTATATGTAAAAAAATATTGTTTTTGTTTTTAAACAAATCTTAAAAAAATTCAGAGAAGTGCGACTTTGACTCGCGCACGAAGGGTTCCGAACAGATACGATACTAATACTAACTTTAGCCTACATATATAAAATACAGTTTTGGATTTTTTTTCGTTTTTGGGTTTTTTTTCGGTTTTAAGCATTTTTTAGTTTTGGGCTATTTTTGTTGCAACTTTTTTTTACGTTTTGGCGGTTTTTTTTTGCTTTTTGACGTTTTTTTTTAATTTCGGCGATTTTTTGAATTTTTTGCGTTTTTTTCATATAGGCGATTTTCTTTTGATTATGGCGATTTTTTCGGTTTTTGGCGTTTGTTTTCATTTTGGCAAATTTTTAGAGTTTTGACACTTTTCTCATTTTGGCGATTTTTTCGCATTTTTTTGCGTTTTTTCTTAATATTGATTTTTTTTCTTTTTGGCGATTTTTTTTAATTATGGCGTTTTTTTTCATTTAAGCGATTTTTTTAGTTATGTTGATTTTTTCGTTTTTTAGCGTTTTTTCGACTTATTATTCATTTAGGCGCTTTTTTAGTATTGACGATTTGGCGATTTTTTTTCCATATAAACAATTATTTTGGTTTTGGCGCCTTTTTCGCGGTTTGGCGATTTTTTTCGGTTTTTGGCGTTTTTTCAATTTGGCGACTTATTTTCATTTTGGCGATTTTTTTTCATATAAACAATTAATTTGGTTTTGGCGCCTTTTTCGCGTTTTTAGCTTTTTTTTTCGGTTTTTGGCGTATTTTTCATTTAGGCGATTTTTTTCATTTGGGCGATTTTATCGATTTTGGCGATTTAAAAATAAATTTTTTTTAATTTTGGCGATTTTTTTTCTCATTTTGACGATTTTTTTCGGTTTTTGTCGTTTTTTTGCAATTTGGCGATTTATTATCAGTTTAGCGATTTTTTTTTAATATTTGCGATTTTATTTTCATATAAACAATTAATTTGGCTTTGGCGCCTTTTTCGCGTTTTGACGACTTATTTGGTTTTTGTCGTTTTTTTTTATTTTGGCGATTTTTTTAATTTGGGCGGTTTTTTCGAATTTGGCGATTTATTTTAGTGTTAGCAATTTATTTTAATTTTGGCAATTTTTTTAATTTTGGCGATTTTTTTTAAATTTTTGGCGATTTTTTTTTGGTTTGGCGATTTTATAATTTTCGGATTTTTTAGTTTTACCGTTTTTGAAAATTTCAAGAGTTTACCTCTTACGGTTTCCAAGATATAGCAAGTTGTCAAAATTACTTGCATTAATTTAAATTTTGTCAATATACGTATGTATTTACAATTATATGTATATTACATGGGATTTTAACATTTCTCGTTGCTCGTTTTGGAGCACCCTTTAATTTTTTAACCTCATGTATTTGTTTTTGTAGCGGCCAAGGTTCTACATACTCTGTCCAAATTTCAGGTCCGTAGCTCTAACGGTTACTGAGAAAATAGCGTGTGACGGACAGACGGACAGCGTAGCGAAAACAATAGGGTTCCTTTTCACCTGAACGGAACGCTAAAAATTATGAAAGAGCAAACAAGCAAAGCCTGAATTGTTTGCGTTTCTTCGTTGAAGAATTTGTGCTGAAAACAAAAACATTTTTAAAATTCTTCTTTTGTTATTTTGTTGTTATATAAATAACACTTTGCTGACGTGATTTAGGGAATTAGGGCCTTAAGGCTTAAGCTGGTTTTCTGTAAAGTTTTTGTTTTATTTGATTTATGACGTATGCTCTATAAAGGGTGTTCCAATAATTTTGGTATTTAAAATAAACGAGAATTAAGGGAAATTATCGAATGTTTATTTAAATCAGTTACTTTTAAATCTGATATTTATGTATATACATACATACAAATGAAGTAAACAGCTTTTAAAGCTCTTAAATTTGTTCCTGTTTCTTTGTAAATTAAGCAGCAAGCATTGTTGTCGCCGAGATCTTATCAGCGATGCCAACTTGATGCTTTTGTTTCTATTTTTAGTGCTTTTTGAAGACTCAAAACTCCAAATTTTGAGCATAAGTGCCAAGCTAAGAAAAAGCACACAAAGAATAGTGCTTTTAAGAAATTTATATATTACTTTAATAAAAACTTTTTCAGAATACCTTAGAAAATATTAAACATTATTAAACTGCAGGCGTTTGCTATTTTGGCCGTTATGGCACGAACTGTTAAAATCCCAAGCTATTGAAAATTATGCCTCTCATTGTAACAACCCTGTTGTATGTCTATAATTATAATACAAGTATAATTTTCAAAGTGCTCGTAAGTCATAAATTTTTTTATTTTTAGATATTTGGATTATGGATTATGAAAACATATTTGAATAAAATAAATTAAATTCTCATATTACGCAATATTTTAATTTAGAATTTTATTAGTTTTAATTAATGAAAATTTATTTAATAACTATTTTTAATATTTATTTAAATTTATATTATTGATTTAATATCTCAAAACAAAATAATATACATACTTATGTATGTATGACACTGTGATACAAAAGTTGAGAAAAAAATTATTCAGGGCTCTCATGTACCAATTCTGTTTTCTTGGAGTCCATGGGTTTTTAGATCACTTCGAAAAGTGATTTTATAACGGTAAATATGGAGAAAAACTGTTTGTTTAGAATTTCAAATTGAGAGAGTCATACCTTTTTTGTTTCCCAATGGATTTCTATTAATTATTCTTCTGTTTAAAGGATTTGATACTATCTTTCAAACAAGACATATATTTTGTAAAGGGGTCAATAAATGGTTAAGTTATAGTGGTTGAAGTGTGAAAAATAAAAAAAAATTTTTTTTTCTCATAACCAACTTAGAGCCTGAGGACATTTTTTTAAATGTGGTTTTCTTTTCACACTTCAACCACTATAACTTAGCCATTTATTGACCGATTTACAAAAGAATAATGAATAGAAATCCATTGGGAAACAAAAAAGGTATGACTCTCTCAATTTGAAATTCTAAAAAAACAGTTTTTCTCCATATTTACCGTTATAAAATCACTTTTGGAAGTGATCTAAAAAACCAAAGGTATTTTCGTTCTCTATGGAGTCCAAGAAAACATAATTGGTACATGACAGTCTCTGAATAATTTTGGTGTTGCACAGTGTAATTATAGGCACATACGAGTATAGATTGTGCTAAATTCGGACTTCTCATTATTTTTACTGAACTGAACCTTTATTGTAAAGTCTCTAAATCATTAACCTATTTTTATTTTTAAATACTGCAATATCTCGAATGGTGTATCTATCGCTCATCTGGAATAAGTTCAGCAACTTTAGATTAAAATTATTAATCTAGTCTTCCAAAGACTTTTTATTTTTCATCAATCTTCGTCGGTGTAAGACATACCACAAACTCAACAGATAAATACTAACATAATGATTGATGAGTATTTTGATAGTGTCTAGGCCGTTTGATATTCATAATACCATCTTGATTTATTGGCGATAACATGTCATATAATAATATTGTTAAACTTTCGTATAACTTACGTTTTTCGCTCAAAACTTCGCTATTGAAAAAAAATTACTTTTCTGTATAAAATTATTTTTAAAATACTGTTGCGTTTCGAAAAAGCAAAAATTTCATATTAACTAAAATATGTCTCTGAATAAAAAAATCTCAAAAACTAACCTGCTTAAATATGTTGTTTATTTTAAAGAAATTTATACCCCCATATTCATAAAAAAATACAATGAATTTGAAATCCATTTTAAGAAAATTTTTTATGAAAATTTTGAAATAAAAAACATTTCAAATTCATTTTAAATTTTATGAATATGGGGGATAAAATTTATTAAAGTATTTTAAGTAATTTCTTATAATTTATTTGCATACATAAATGCGCATTAACTTGATGGAAAGCAGAAGAAAATTTTAAAATTTGCGTTTCGCTTTGGCTTAGTGGAAAACAATATTAATATACATATTTTATCCGTCTTTATTTGTTTTCTAGTATGCATTCCAATTAATTATTTAATGAGCAATTAAATAGAAATAAAAAAAATTTATTTATATTCTAAACAAATTTTATTCGTAAATACTTATTTTATTATAAAGATTATTATTATTATTCATATTAACACAGATAATCTCTCAATGTCAATTAATTATTTATTATTTTTTTCTTTTATTTTCTTTTTAGGTAAGTGCCATTAAATATTTTAATCATTGATAAATATATTTAGGTTAAAGCACCTCTTCATTATTAAATAATGGGCAAGTACGTATTATAAAATTTAATATAAAATTTTAAAATATTTTGAAAAGCAGAGAGAAAAGTTAATAATTTAATTTAATTCATGTCCAAAAATTCGGAAGTTAAATTTTCCTGAAATTAAATAAGAAATTAAAAAAAAATCAAAAATTCCAACACTAAAATAAGTCGCAAAATTCGAAAAAATCGTCCAAATGAAAAAATCGCCAAAATGAAAAAAATCGCCAAAATTAAAAAAAATCGCCAAATTGAAAAAAACTCCAAAAAACGAAAAAAAACTACAAAATGAGAAAAAAGTGTCAAAACTAAAAAAGAGCGCCTAAATGAAAAAAGTCGCCAAAATGAAGAAACGCCAAAAACCGAAAATCGCCAAAATTGAAAAAAATCGCCAAAAACGAAAAAATTGCCAAAAAGTAAAAAAACGCCAAAAACCGAAAAAAATCGCCAAAAAGAGAAAAAAGTGTCAAAACTAAAAAAATTGCCAAAATGAAAAAAACCGAAAAAATCGCAAAAAAAGCCAAAATTAAAAAAATCGCCAAAATAAAAAAAATCACAAAAATTAAACAAACGTCAAAAACGAAAAAAAATGCAAAAACTATATTTTATATAAACTAAAGTTCGTATTTAATGACATATCTCGTGTCCGTACGGAACCCTTCGTGCGCGGGTCAAAGTCGCACTTCACTGAATTTATTTAATATTTGATTTTGTTGTAAAGCTATGTACAGACGATTGTCAGGCAATCGAAAATTGCCAGTACAATATTCGTTGTCAGTTCACACGATTGTAAGAAAATCTTACAATTTATTGCCAGACGGTTGTATGGCAAAAAATTCATCTGACAAAATCGACAGTTGAAAAATTGTCAGTTCACACGGTTGTCATATACACAAATTGTCAGATCTGTTTTCATGCGTTGCCAGACTCAAAGTATTTTTTAGAAATTGTTAAATATCAATCGTTTGTGTTGGTGTTAAATGTAAAAAATTATTATGGACCATAAAGAAGCAATTGCAATGATTTTGTGTGCATATATTTTATTATAAATGTTTTATTTAAAATTAAGCGTGTGCAGTGTTGCCCATAGAAATAATTCTCTTACAATGAATCCATTGTCAGATGCATAAACTTTGCACATCTGACAATTTTAAAACGTCTGACAAATATCTGGCAATAATTTCACAGTGTGTTCACACGATTGTAAGATGTCTGACAATTTGTTGTCAGCTGCTAATCCTTCAATGGACTGACAATGCTTTTTCTGGCAACGACGTCTGACAAAATTTGTCAGTTCACACGGTTGTAAGAAATGTTGAGCATATTTTACTGGCAGTATTGTAAGATCTGACAACCGTCTGTACATAGCTTAAGGAACTGTAAAAAAATTTTAGATTTATGAGGCCTTAACTTTGCATTGTCATAAACAATATTGTACAAAAAGCTTCCAAGGTTTTCACAGAAACCCTACACAAAAGTTTGAATTACAACAACCCTAACAAAAATATTTTTAAGTGCAGCTGACTCAGTAAGAGTTCATAGCAAAATTAAACAAAATGCAATGACAAGAAAATGCTGTTGCCTTAAGTGATTCGTTGTAAAATAAAAAAAAATAAAAATATAAAAAAAATATAAACAATACAACGAAGAAACATGGTCAATACCAGCCGTTTTTTGAACTGCGTTTGGGGAGCCAAGCTAAAAAAATGTACAATGCAACCATGCAAACACGACAATGTAAAGTTTTTTTAAGCCCTTTTAAGACACAAATCAATATTAAATAAAATAAAAAAAAGAAACCATAGAGACAGAGTAGAAGAAGCTCACAGTTGAAGAAAGAAAATAATTGAAAAATATATAGTAAATCAAATCAAGATTTTTTTATCACAATAAATTGATTTACCATATGCTGAAGCTTACCCAAGTGTTTCCAGCCCTTTAATGGTGGTAATATTTAAAACTATTTATCTAAACACAGGGATGGATAGTTAAGTAATATGCATGATATACGTAAGATTTTTGAAACCAAGTATAGGTAAAAAAATCCAAGACCGAATGGAATAAAGAAATCATATCTATTGCTTAATCGTATTGTTTTGCAATATACGAGACAAAATACAATTCTATAATCATGACTTCCAAGCGGCAATATATACTTCTAAATATGTACATTCATCACTGGCGAACCTAAATATTTTTTCGGGGGGGGGATGATTTTCAGAAGCAGTATATATTAAAATAGATAACTATTAGGGGGTGGGCAGGCAAAATAAATTCTTGGGGGGTGTCAATGCCCCCTCCGCCAATAAATAGCCTTTCTACGCCTATGACACATACACACGATGTATTATAATGTACATAGTATGTACATCGGTTTGTCCAAAGATTATCTCATAAAAGCCACTCGTTCCATAATAAATGAGTGACAAGCAGCTGTTTGTAATTTAGTGTGGAACGTTGAATAAAACTATAAATAGAAATAAGCTGTGCGACCCTGTTTGTTTGTTGCCATTGTAAAGGCGTTGAAGTGGTAACATTAAAAAAAAACTAAACAAATAGTGGTAAGACAGACACAGAAACAAATTTAACGTAATTATTCTACAAAAGTATGTTTTCTGCTTCTAATGTTTGCATGTATGCACGTATGTTAGTAAGCCCGTTGGAATACGAGTATTAACATGTTTCAGTGCATATTAAAATACAATATGGAAGGCATTATTGCGCTGTTACTTTAGTTAATATACATACATACATATACTACTTTTGTACTTTTATGCATGCCATCTTGTCATTTAGTTGTACATGATAAAAGTCAATATAAATAATATAATTTTTATCGGGGAAAGATTTTAATATTAAATGAAATGTTGTCATATCTGAGTTGTTTAGCTTATATTTGAGTTTTCTTAAAACAGACAAGTCAAATGGCCTCAAGAGATTAGAAATAAGGAATAACATTTATCTATTGAAAATTGCTGAATGTCTAGTTTATTCGTAACAAATATATTTGGAACGAATTGTGTATGAAAATTCATTTAAAAAAAAACTTTTCTAAATGAAAAATAAATTTTATGGTACAGAGGCTTGAGCGTTTCTTCAATATAATTGGCATCATTGTTGCCATTTTAGCATTTTCACTGCTAGATCTGGCATTTTCATTAGTTAAAAAGCATTCAACTTTCAACTTGCAGAATTTGTTGGAAATAAAAAAATTTTATTTGTTAAAAAAATTCTTCTGTATAGAGAATTTTTCTAATTTTCACTGCTAGATCTGGCATTTTCATTACTTAAAAAGCATTCAACTTTCAACTTGCAGAATTTGTAGGAAATAAAAAAATTTGTAAAAAAAATTCTTCTGTATACAGAATTTTTCTCATAAGTGTACATGTATTGCAGTGTAAAGGTTCCCTGAGGATCTGTACTAGCAACAGTGAAATACATACATATATGATCCAGCTAACCCCTCAATAATAAATTTTAATGTATTTTTAATAAAATAAAAATTTACTGAATAAGTTAAATAATAGTTTGGGATTATTAGTGCATTATTAACTGGTTTGTGTTTGTTGTTGTTGCCAAAATGTTATTACGTATGGCAACTGACAACTAAGAGCTGTTAATATTAATTGCCAATAATATAATAATAGTATGGTTGAGCATACAACTTTAGTTGTGGCACAGTTTTTTCATGTAAATTAATTAAACCTTACAGCATTATTTATAAAACTTATTCAGGCTTTATAAATAAGGCCGTTAGAAAATATGCTTTAAAACTAAAAAAGATTTGTTAAAAATTATTTTAACATTTACTCACAGAAGCGGTAAAGGAATTACCCTTTAAGTGCGGTCTAATAGATGCCACATGTTTTGCTTCCTTCTTTCTCTTCCACTGAAAATAGGATTGCCATTTCTATGCGGAGAATGCATAACAATTTTGTATTACAACAAACCTCTCATTTACTTCAACAGTGTCTTAACTCAAAAATACATTTCGTGTTAAAACATAAAATTTGACATAACAAAAATGTATGAGGTGTAAGCATCTACTCAATACTAAATGTAACACAATAAGGAAAAGAGGACTGTTGGCAACCCTAATTTAAGAAAATAGCTTTCATTATTTAAGTACAGTTGAACCTCGATTATCCGCCTCTCTTGAGACCGGCACCAGCACGGATAATCCAAATACACGGTTAATAGAGGTTATATTAAAATATACAGACATGTGTTAATTTTTATGTAAACATTCGATATATGAAACTACAGATTCAAATATGCAAAATCAAATATGTACATATTTTAGATTATATTAGATTTACATAATAAAAAACATAAATGCTGCACGGATAAGAGATGTAGAGCACGGTTAATAGAGGTATAAATCGTAAGCACGGATAATAGAGGGAACAAATAAAAATAACCGCATTCCGGTTAATAGATGTAATTATTAGATGGCCGGTTAATCGAGGTTTAACTGTACTTTAAGTTGGCACTATTTGTTAGTATTTACATTTTTTATATTTTTGCTTTGTTTACCTTATTTTCAATTGCAAATGTATCATAACTGTACTTTCTATAAATTTTAGGCAACTGGAGTAAGTTGCCATACATATTACTAATTCTAATTTTATTCGCGTTGCCAGTTGACAGCTCAACTGAAGTTCGGTTGCCATGCATAAAAGAGGCCATTATTTACGCTGCTAGTTTTGTTCACATTTTCAGTTTTCATGTACATACATACATACATTACATACATTTTTTGTTTCTAATACATTATTGAACTTATCTCGCATACGTTTTGCTTTGGAACGTAATTAGAATTGTCTACAGTTGTTTATTTAGTTGGTTTTATTACTGATGAATTTAGTATCAGATTAAATTTTATGAATTAATGATAAAGTAAAATTGTTGTTTAAATTTAATTAATGGAAATACATCAAATAAAATTGAGCGAAAAAATTCAAATAAATGTAAACATGTATTTATATTAAAAATAACAACAAATTTGCATAAATTTGAATTGCATCTCTATAATTTAATCATTTATATTGTGTAAAGATTTATTTTGTTAAATGGCGAAAAAAGTATATGTGTATACATATTTAATAAAATAGAAATGAGGGGGAAACAACAGGTATATTTTTTATGTTATGAACAGGGAAACCAGAAATGTGCTCTAAAAAATGTGTTTTATGGGTATACAATATGCACTAAAAACTTTAAAATATGCAAAAAAAACTTGAAAATTATGCTCTTAAAAATAAAATACATTGGTTTATTTGTAATTAAAACTATATTTTTAATTCAACAATTCAATAAAATTTGCCTATACACTGTGAGAGAAGCCTTCGTAAATTATTTATGATTTTGTCATTATTTCTCAATCAATGCACCGCTTCCTTCATTCACATTAAATAGTTTCATTAGCTGAAAAAATGTCATATATACAACGAAATATTTTCATTCATATAACGACATGTTTTTTTACTAAGCAACATTGATTTTCATGTTTCAAATGAAAAATGTAATCATTGCAATGAAACTTTTTAGTTTATACAGTGAAGTGACGTTAGTGTTAATTTTTTTTTAACGAACTATTTCATTGAACTAACAACACTTTTCATGTATATCATGAAAATATAGTATATAAAGTAAGGGACGTAACATATAATTTTTGGACGATGTCGTATCATTGTGTTAACAACATGAGTTAATAATTTGTTACTACCACGTCATATTCTAGTCATGTATTTCATTCAAATATTTAGCACTAGGCTCAGTACGAACAGAGTTTTGAAAAATTAATTTAATCATAATATTATGACTAAAATGTGACGTGTTAGTAAAAAACTTTTAAGGGCAGAAATATAGCCCTTACAGAGCCATGAACACCGGTATATAAAAAGTTTTGATCTGACTAAAAATGGCGATACAGTGAACAATAGGCGTGGCAAAAAAATAAAAAATATATTTTTGGAATTGTTTTTACACTATCCTTAATCCTAGGGGGTGAATGGCACAACTTTTATTCCAACCACTCTAGAGTACATAAAAACTAAAGCTGCCATAGTAAAATCCAAAAAAATCCCGGGAAACCCCGCACAAATTTCCCGGGATTTCATTCCCGGAAAATTTTTCCACGGTGAAAAACCCTAATCTTGTTTAATTTAATTATTTTTGTTCGAACTTCATATGTTTCTATATTCAATTCATAAAATAATCTTTTTTTATGCCACCTAATCAATTTAAAACATTTTTTTTATGAATTCTACATAAAAACATGTATTTAAGATTTTTTATTACCCGAATGAAAATTATTTCGTAACATTAATGATATTGCGAAATGTAAAATATTGAGAACTAGAAAGTTTTCATTCCATTAATGCAATTTGCACCAATATAATGTAAAGTTTCATTTTATTAATGAAATTTTTCGTTTTATTAATGGAAGGGGTTCAACGTAACGGTTTCATTCCCCTTACAAAGTGTTTATTTTTCAGTTGTAAAATAAGACAAAAATAAAATAAACCAAAAAAGGAAACAATAAAAAACTTAACAAAAAAATAACTGCCGTATTAAAAAAAAATAATTATAAGTGTACGTTAAACCAAAATTCTAAGCTCTGTAACAAAATAAAAATTATAACAAATGGCAATTGTTACATTGCTTAAGATATAAAAATTTTTATTTGTTATAATTTGGTAATTTGTCACAAAGTTCAGAATAAGGGGGTAAAGCAACCCAGCAAAAAATTTCGAAAAAGGTAATTGAGTTCGGAATTAAGCATTTTTGGTGGAAGCTCTTCCCTACTAGATTACCAATTTAATGATTTTAACAAGGCGTGAGACTAAAATAATCGATTCTTGAGAAGTACTCACTTATTTTATATGGCAACTTGTTCAAGTAATCTATTTAATCTAAAAAAAACGTTCTCCTTAATTAGCAGCTTGTACACAATTTTTTGAAATTTTAGGTAATTTGATTTATAAGCGAGAGTAAGGAAATTTGGTAATCAGAAAAGTAAGTCATTATGTGACAAGTAGTTCTGATGGGTGCCCCTGTGGCTGAGTGGTAGCGATGCTATTCTATCAGTCCAGAGGTCGTGGGTTCGATTCCCGCCATAGACCCTGGATGTTATCCGCAGACAAGCTAATCGCTTCGCGGGTTGTGTTTGTTAAAAAAATATAAAAAAACATAGCCTTATTTTTATAGAGCATACATTTTTCAATCGACTTTTCAAAATTTTGGTAATGTGTAATTTTTTGCTGGGAAAGAATACAAATTAATTTTTTTTGGATACACCTTCAACTTTAAAAGAAATCACGATATCAGAATTAAAACTTTGGAACTGTATTTTGAATAAATAAGACAAGCCTTTTATTTATAAACAAAAAAATATTGAAATAAAAATCGTTACCTGTCACATCTAAATAGTATTTGATACATTGACAAGGTTCCTTCAACGTCTACTGAATGCAATCGGGGCAGAGTCCGTCACAAATAGCAAAACCAAATTTTTTTTGAAATTGAAGTCCGTGACACGGGCGTAATAAATAAGAAAAATGTATACACACATACATACAATGTATACATACATATAATATTGGAAATGAGATTTAGATAAAAAAATATAAAAAAAAACAAAAATTTGTATCAACACAGAAAAAATTATTCCCAAAAAATTTTCAAACAAAAGTTTGTTTGAAATAAAATTTTGATTCAGTAAATATTTTTTACTATTCCAGTAAATAGTTTGATCCACTTTTGTTTTAAGCAAAACAAAAAACAAGATGGAGCGAAAAATTCTAGTTGATACAATTAATCTATCTATATAATTAATAGGCGAACATGTTTTTTGTATTCCCTATTACGCTGGTACTACTGCACCGATTTTAAAAAGTTTTATATGGTTGTAAAGGTTTTTCGGTACAGATGTGCAGAATCTATATTTTATTGAAATCGGTTTAGCATTTTGGGAGCTATAAGCGTTTAAAATTGCTACTACTACATGCACACATATTACACACGCATTTTTTCTCTTATTTGTTATTGTATGAAAGCCATAAAAGTTAAAGGAAGAGAGTTCAATAAATTGAATTAGTTTAGTTAAAAGGATTTCGTTTGTGTTTTTAATTTCATTTATTATTTAATTATGCATATGTACATAAGTAAGTATATGGGTGGCTGTGTTTTACTACATTTTTTATGACGTTTAGATAAATTTTGTTTGAATCTTAATAAAATTATTTACATTTAGATTCTAGAATACAGATGATGTGTCGTCCGTTGGTATATCTAGTATAAAGTAATATTTGTAACAAAATTGTTAAGAGAACATTTCTGCTCCAATATAGAAATTGCATACTGTACACAACAGTTATTTATTTTATTTACTTTTTATTTTCATTAAATAATTTTGTTGAATCAGACAATCTGTTGATTGAAAAAATCGGGTTTTTATTTCCAAACAAATTATTACAAAATTTTGCATTTGAATTTACAAATTTCTTTGTTCGAGCTAAATTGAAAAAATTAGTATTTGATTCAGAGAATTTTGTGTTTGAAATGGAAAATTATTTTTTTCTGTGAAGCGATAAGCATATTAAAATAAAAAAATTCTATGAAGTATCAAAATATGCCCTAAAAGTAAGCTCTAAAATTTTTAAAATATGCTAGTAAGACTGAAATATGCAGAAATATGCGTTAACAAATCAATGCCAAAATTCATAAATAGTTCTGAAATGGATAAATATTTTATTTCCGTATTAATACTTCACACCAGAAAAAACATGCAATTGCATATTTTCAGTTTCCCTGGTTATGAATGAATTAAAAAGCTGATGTCTGCTTTACATTTAATTTCAAAATGTTTAGTTTATTTTTATGAAATTAATAAAAGGAATAATATTATAATATGGCTGGCAAACTCTCGCTGGCGAAATTCCAAATTAACAAAAATTTTCTGAACCAGGTTTATGTGAAACAGCCTTGTTTGACAAAGCAAGGTGCAAATTACGGCATTCGATACGATTCGATATCTTAAAATATTTCCATATAAACTATTGAAATATTTCGTAATCTCGTTCGATAACGAGAAACGTAATTTGCCCCCAGGTTTTTATGCGGGGCATTAAATATAATTGTTTTTAATTCTTTGAAAACTGATTTGAAAAAAAAAAACATGGAATAGTTTTCGGTTACAACAACAGCAGCTTTTCAATTATGTTGCAGTTCTTTGGGAATTTAATTAAAAAGAATCCTTCTAAAGTTTAAAAAAAACAATTTTAAATACAAAAACCAACCCCTGCATTGTATTTGCTTTGCTTAGCAAATCTTTTTCTCCCCCCTTTTAAGTAAATTTAAGAAATAAGAGAATTTTTGTTCTTATCTACTACGAGTATTTTTAGCATTTATGTACATTTATCCTTTGTGTAATAAAAAACTTTAAGAATGGCAGGACTTTATTTATTTTAGCTTTGTTCTAAGTATATGTTTACACTAACACACACACCAACCAGCATAATGGCAAAAGCAAAAAAAAATTACATTACCCCCGATACTTCTCTCGAACAATTGGCTAGTAAGAGGAAACCACTTTGAATCTCTAGTGTGTTCGCACAAAAAAAGTCAAGTATTTGAATACTATTCTAATAATTGTAATACAAAAATCCTTAAGTTTCTTAAGTTTTACATAAAATTATTGGGCAAAGAATTGAAAATTAAAATGCGTAACTTGAGAGCCACTATCATTTCTAAGTTTTCCTTGAACACAGCTACTCATTGCAATACTTGAAAGAGAAAGAAAAAAAAAGAAAAGGAAATTCAAGTTATAAATTTTGCTACATTTATTTTATGCTAATGGCCAAATGTATTCGCTAATTTAATAAAATACTGCATTGGGTTAAAGTCTACTGACGAGTTCCAAAAGCGCGAACGAAATGCATATAGACAATTGCTTAACCATAAAAGCAAGTCAAATTTTGGGGTTGGGTAAAGACATTATGTCAAATAAATATACTTCAGTATAATGCATTATTTTATTGTTATATTCTATTTAATAAAAAAAAATGGCTGTTGATATAAAATAATTGATTTTTTGAACTTTTCTCAGCAGGCTACACAGCAACATGACTACAAATGCTGTTGACTGCTTTCGTCAGCTACTTAATTATACTGACAACGACAGCAACACCATAGGCAACTGATATTGATATATCAATAAATATTTTAGTAGTGGCACTTTCAAATATTTCATATTTACGAAAATAATATTATTTCAAATGTACTTATGTCACGTAAAATCACAATGGACCCAAATGGGTCTACTAGTAGAGGTGCGTTATAGCACCACCCTTCCTAGCCTATTTCAAGTAAAAATATAAAAACTAAACAATTGGTTTTTAGATATAAACTTTTAGGTTAAGGCTTCATTAGTCTTTATTTTATGTTGTTTTTCTGTGCTGTGCCGTTCTGCTTCTAAATTTATGTAAGTACTTACTTTTTCTGTAGTAACTTATCAGCTGTTTCTGTTCAGAAAGGTCGCAGTTTTGCACTAAAGCGATGACTTTTGCATCGGCCATTGTTATGTTTTAATATAATTTAATTTTTAAATTAAAAAAAAAATTGAATTTTTTTAAATTATAAAAACACAATCACAATCGCAATCACAAACACAATCACAATCACAATAACTCTTAAAACAAAGTACATAATTCGAAAAAATCTTGGTGGTATAGCAAAAGGTAGTAGGGTAGGGTACTATACCCTTACAGACAAGTATGTATGTATATACTTTTTAAAATCCGTTCAGACGGTCACATATGTATGTGAGTCTTTGAATTCAACAACGCTCGAAATTTAACTTAAACAACAGAAACAAGTCCAATATCGAAAGGCGTTTTAAGGTTTAATTTCCAACATTTGCATTTTAGGTGGAAAATGCATTAAATAAACGGATGTTTTTGTGGAATATTTTATCGCTTCAACTTTTCTGTGTATGGGTATTTTTTCTATTCATTAAGTAAATTTTCAATTCACCATCGTATTCATTTATATTTATTAAGAAAACATTTTCTCAACAAGTAAATAGAAAAATAAAATAAATAATAACACATCTTAACCACAAAGTGGAATATTTATCCACCCCAATGGTCCTAAAGAACATAAAAAGCAGAAAAATTCCCAAATACGAATAAAAAATAAAATAAATTGAACATCTCGAAAAGGCATGTTGATGACGATGATGATTTAGTAGATGCCGACGAAGACATGAAAAACTTCTATGTATTTGCCTTGAACTTTTATTCGCATTTTGCCTCTTATTGTAGTGAAAAGAAAAATGCCAACCAAGTTGTAAATAATTTTGGCTTTTCACGTTACTCTCCTCTCCTCTTCTCTTATATTTTTCTTGGTTTTGTCTATTTCTATATTCCTTAGTTTGTTTTGTTGGCCAACAGTATCCGAAAAAGAAAAAAATTTGCTATATACATACATATAAACCGAAACATTCGAATTTATAGTATATTTAGCCAACAAAATGCTAAAAAAAAAAAGTTGCACACATCAACCCGAAAATACATTAAATTGGCGCCAATTTTTAAATAAATCCATGCCTTCCGTCCTCACAACAATCTTGTTCTTTTTCTGTAAATTTTAACTTGAAATATTTTTTTTTGCCAATTACAAAAATGTGTGTATTAAAAGAAAATATACAAACATTTTGCATAAAAAAATTCAATTTTATAAATCGAAAAAAAAAAATTAAAATATTTATTTTTAATTTATAAAATATATAGCGTAAAAACTAAACAAAAAGTAAATAATACTTTCAATACTTGATGAATCGTTCTGCAATAATATGGTGGTATGTGGGATTTTTATTTGGTTTTTACTCTCATGTTTGAATAGATTGAATCGAAGATTTAAGTGATGAAATGGTTTCAATGTATTTTTAAAATATATTTTCCTATAAAAAATAAATTCTAGCCAATGTACATATTTGCTGCTCTCAATACGCTTCACGTTTAACCAGTTTACTGAACTGTTTGGATTTTATTTTTGTTGCAATTTTACTGCTTGGGATATGTTTGGTATCTTTCAGATACTGGCACAACTCAATCTATAACAAAAATTCTAAAAAAAAGAAAATACATATTATAAGTAGATCATAGCAGAATGAAATAAATTTTTTGTAGATACATAAATACATATCGTCGCTGTTTTAACTAACCGACTTAACTGAGCTTTTTTTGAAAAATAAGTTAAGTCCACTACTAACTAGACTTTATGAGTCATAATACCCCTTGTCTACAATTTTTGTGACTGTAAACATTATTGTTGAGCCTATAATAATAAAAATATTTCAGACGTTTCTATAAGAATACATTTATAAAACAATCATAAAAGCTGCTCTCCTGCAAAGTTTTTAAAATGTTAGATAAAACAGCGACGATATGCATTTACATATATACACTGAAAGAATTTTGGCAGAAATTTAATGAATTTCGACATTAATCTAATGAAAAAATTCATTAAAATTCAACTAACTTCACGCTTCGTTGGATTAATGAAACCAGTTTCGTTAAATTTATTTTATTGAAAACTTCATCAAATTTATTTAACAGTGTAATTAATACAGTGCTATAACTTCATCGAAACAATAAAATAATTTCATGAAAAGAATGAAATAACTTAAATATAAAGGGGTTTCTTAATAATTAGAAAATATTGTTGTCATAAATCCAATAAAATATTCTAACGAAACCAGAATATCAAGGAAGCAATTCCAATGAAATTGTTTCACAATATTCATGAAATTTTCATTGGATTTGTGAAATTATCATTAGGTTTGTGAAAAATTTTTAATGAAATTGTTTCATTGGATTTATGAAGAAAAATTCTATCGGTGTATGTATGTAAAAAATATAAAATTATAATTACAAATTGAATCAAAGTACGCTTGTCGATTCTGAGCTACGACTGTAAGTTTCTTTTAGCAATTTAAATTTATTTTAAATAAATACTTTGACCCGCGCAGGAACGGTTCACTACGGACACTAGATATGTAATTCAACTTTAGCCTATATAAAATATAGTTTTGCAATTTTTTTCGTTTTTGGTTATTTTTCGGTTTTGACGATTTTTTTTAAGTTCTGGCGCTTTTTTAGTTTTGACACTTTTTTTTCTCGTTTTAGCGATTTTTTTCGGTTTTTGGCGTATTTTTTCATTTTAGCGATTTTTTTCATTTGGGCGATTTTTTCGAATTTGGCGATTTATTTTAGTGTTAGAAATTTTTTTTAAATTTTGGCGATTTTTTTTTAAATTTTTGGCGATTTTTTTTGATTTGGTAATTTTATAATTTTGGGATTTTTTAGCTTTACCGTATTTGAAAATTTCAAGAGTTTACCTCTTACTGTTTCCAAGATATAGCAAGTTGTCAAAACTACATAGTCAAAATTGCATTAAATGATAGAACACCGTTTAATTTAAAGATTTTAAAATTTTAGTGGCAATTGTTGTAGTCTGTATTAAAATAGACTAATTTTAAAAATTTTTTGGGACACCCTTTAATTTGTTGTTGTAGCGGCAAAGAGTCTACATACTCTGTCAGGTCCGTAGCTCTTACGGTTCGTGAGAAATTAGCCTGTGACGGACAGACGGACAGTGTATCGAAAACAATAGGGTACCTTTTCACCTTTGGTGTACGGAACCCTAAAAAGAGCACGGAAGTTAGAAAGACTGAGGGAGTGCACGCACTAAACCATGTGATTATGATTTATCTGTGGACTCGTAATTGCCCTTTAAGTTCTGGAGTTCTCAATGTATCTGAATAGCTTAACTGATGAAAGAAAAAATTTCAAAGAGTGTTAAAATGATTCAAGAACGTTATTTAAAATTTATTATATGTATATTGCTATTGAGCACACTGTATTTCATCGTTGCTACTCGCAGCTGTGTACTACGAGTACAAATAATGAATGCATTAAAATTATTGCGGAATTTTCTTGGTTAGAAATAACTTGGATTTTTCATTTGTTTGTCATTCCCTATTGCCATGGGAATGGTTAAGCCAAATAGAGCAGAACGTACGAAAGATATCCATAACAAAAGTATTTTGTATTCTCCATACTAGTTTTTTTTTTCGAATGACCCCTTTTGCTGTTAATTTATTTATTTTTTTTTGCTATTTATGCACAGTGTCGGGCAAAACTAATTGAAAGTAAAACCATTATATTCAGGCTTATCATCAATAAAATTTCACATGGAAATTTTCGAACATGTGAACAATTGGTATGAGAAAACTTCATACCATTGCGAAATATTTTGACAATTTATGAACAAAATTATTCACAAAGATTTTTTATGTTGGAAAAAGTGGAAATCTGTAATTTTTTAGTTTTATTGGAATTGATGATACGAAATTCAAATCCAATCATTATAAGACTGATTAACTCTGACATACATATTTCTTAAATATCATTTTGCTTAGGAAAAATAAATGCATGACAAAGAAAATATTATTTGGTGTATGAAATGAAACTATGAATTTAATTTTTTGATTAAAGCGGCATGGCCACACATTAAACTGACGCGTCAAATTCTGGTTTTCATGGTTAGTGTTAGTAAAAAAATTCACACGTATGGTTTGATGTAAGTTTGACAAAAATCAAAACAAGTTAGATTGCCACTAGCATCGCGGCAGACATTTGAAGCTCTTTTGATCTGTGTGCTCGTAATTACTTCAAATGTCATTTCCTCGGGTGGTTACTGGTTTGCCGCACAGTATATTTAAAATTGTATACATTTGTGTACATGTATGCATGTATATGTATATTTTTAATAATGCAATGTTGCAGCGCCTCTGGTGTTAAATGAGGCGTATTCATTTTTTTGAGTTGTGCTTAGTAGCCGTTTTATTGATTATTTTACTTCGCCGATGATTTTGCTACACAACGAAGGAGGGCACTCTGATGTTACATTAAAATTAGTATCTGCTGAAGTCGGTATAGTTCAGTGACATGTGACTATCCCTTCATTACTTGAACTTTGCTAAAAAAAACTGATACAAAGGGACACTATCACACATCAGAAAAATGCGTGGTGTTGCTATTTTCAATGACTTGGATACCGGGGTCGAACGTAAGACTTTCGGTTTTGCAGTCAACGTGCTAACTACTTCAGCCAACGCCTCCCTTTGTTAGTTAAACTTGAGCTCATCGCATAACAAAACCTTATTATTTCATTGATCCAGCTGAGATAGATGTTCCTGTGCAAATTTTAGCCAAGCCGCTTTATTTTTATTTTTTCTAGATATTAAAGGTTTTTTTTGCACACCGATAGGACTTCGATCCTGCTGCCACAGCTCTTCTCTCAGTTATACGTGTGCTTATCGTAAGATCTAACGAGTTGCGTATACTTAATGCGGATTCATGCGGATCCTTTTTTGCACTAATACATTTTGGCCATCTTCCAAAATTAAAATTTATTGATAGTGTATACAGTGAACTCGCGATAATATAAACTAATTAAAACCAATCCAGTTCACTTTTGCAAGATTGCTTATATATGCGATGCCATCTAATTTCCCTTAAAAAATTTTTTTCATGTTGATTTTTTTGGAAAACTCCAAATTATTATGTAGTTGAATTCGAATTTAACCATTTATGTACCTTTTCACAATGTATGGTTAAAAGATAACAGGGACTTTAACGGCAAGTTTGGTATGAAGAACTGTCAGTTAAAGTTCACGTTAACTCTTAACCATACATTGTGAAAAGGGACGTTAATGCAAAAATAAGTTGTTCACATTTTAAAGCTTTTGCACTAAGTTCACAGTAGTCAATGGAAAAACAAAAAAGTGTTCATATTTTGTAATGTTCATATACAGGGTGGCGCAAAAATAACCTTCCGATGTTATTTGGCTGTAATTTAAAAAATAAAAATTAAAAACTTTGATTCTTCTTGTGGATTATTTTTATTTGGTCTTTTAATTTTTTTACATCAATTCGAGAATATGATGTCATGTAAATGGCCGCCCCCACAGTTGATTGTCATTTGAGCCCTTTTTATGGCATTTTCCATCACTTTGGCCAAAACTTCCGGCGATAGCTCCTCACATTCTTGACGGATATTGTCTTTAAGAGCTGCAAGAGTCTGAGGCTTGTTGACATAAACCCCCGACTTCAAAAAGCCCCACAAAAAGAAGTGGGACGAAAGAAAGAAGAATAGACGAAATTCACGTTGTGCCAAAGTCACCGACCGGTTATTGGTCAAATAAATAGTCACCAATGTTACGCGTTCTGGAGCAGTGTAGCGTAACATTGTTTATTAACGTGTATTTCGCATGTGTTTACTACACAAATATCAAAAAACAGAACTGACATTAGGCAGCAATCGCAAAATTTATAGCATTTTCTGATAGGAGCATTACTTTTGCGCCACCTTGTATTAGGGGGTTCATATTATCACGAGAAATAAGAAGAAATAACTTTTAAAATGTGATTTGTTCAATTAGTTTTGTCAGACACTGCGTGTTACATTTGTATCGGCATCTGTAAGTACATTCATATTAGAGTATGTACAATTTTTTTTAGCTGATATACATACATACATATGTATGTATGTATGTTTAAAAATTTAATTTGACCCAACCCATTTATTTAAAACTTGGAAAACGTTTGTGTCAAAGTTTTTTTCCTCAACTACGAGTAGTTGACAAAACTTTGTTAAAATTTCTAACGAAAAAAATTAAATTTTATTTCCCATATAACAACCCACACAAAACTAAACTGGGTCTAAAAATGACAAGATACATTTTTCTGCTCTTAGATACATATGCATATGTACATACATATGTATGTATGTATGTATATTAATGTGGCTAAAACCAAACAGGCAACACCAACGCTTCGTTATGTCTAATATAAAATATTGTTATTATATCTTAGCGGTTTATTTGAGTGCACATTTATTTACATATTTATGTATGTAACAATTGTAGGAAAATAAAAATACATACATACATATGTACATAAGTACATGTGTATGTATCTATTTAACTATAAATAAATGTTACATGAAAAAGTCAAGAGACTTGGAAACTGTCATGTACATGCTTAAGTATACAAAAACAATATAAATTTTAATAATAATATTAAAAAATAAAAAAAACAACAACTACTGACAAAATTGTTTCCCGTTGTGTGTAATGTCATGTTATTTTGTTGATCTACACATTTTTTTTTATTATTTTGAAGAGACACAAGTATTTTACTGTCAGCAGCACGATTCTCGTAGACATATCATCAAAAGCAAATTTCAAATTAAAAATCAATACGGCCAGCAATTGAATACAAATTGAATTAAAAAAAATAATTTGAAATTTAATAGAATTGTACGAATAAAAATTAAGGATATTCCTAACTGATACTATTAGAGTCACAGTGGACTTGATAATGATTGAGGTAAATCATAAATGGAAGCAAGAGTTCTGTATAAATTAGACAAAAATTAATCTTTCACTAGTTTTTATTCAGGTTAGAAATTTGGGTTTAAATCTTTTTCGGTTTCTAAATTATTCAAATAAAAGTTTAAATTTTTTTTAGTCGATTAATCGAATAAATTTTGTTCGAGCAAATAAAACATATACACAGAAAAAAAATTAAAAAAAATTTTAATCACCACGCAGACTTGATGCAAAAAAATCTTAATTTGTGTTCTTTTTGGGTATTGTAAGATCAAAGTTTAATTTTTGGAATGCTCTTTTACAAATGACAAATTGAACTGATACGAGTATCATTCTTGAAATAAGAACCATTAGCATTACTATATTTGCTGAAATAAAAATAAATTCAGTGAAGTGCGACTTTGAGCCGCGCACGAAGGGTTCCGTACGGACACTAGATTTGTAACTGAAGATGAAACTTTAGCCTATATAAAATATATTTTTGGCATTTTTCTCGTTTTTGGTTTATTTTTCCGTTTTGAACGTTTTTTTAGTTTTGGCGTTTTTTCGTTTGTGGCGCTTTTTTGTTTTTGCAAATTTTTCTCGTTTTTTTAGATGTTTTTTTTAATTTGAGCAATTTTTTCATATAGGCGATTTATTTTTAGTTTTAGCGATTTTTTTGGGTTATGGCGTTTTTTTTTTCATTTTGGAGATTTTTTTAGTTTTGACGCTTTTTTTCTCGTTTTGACAATTTTTTTTAATTATGGTGATTTTTTTAATGTTGGCAATTATTTTTTTATTTCTGTCGATTTTTGGCGTTTTTTCATTTTGGCGATTTTTTTTCAATTAAAATTTTTTTCAGTTCTGACAATTTTCTTTCGAGTTTTGGCGATTTTTTTGGTTTTTGGCGTTTTTTTCTTTTTGGCGATTTTATTTAATTTTGGTGATTTTTTTTAATATTGGCAATTTTTTTTATTTATGGCGTTTTTTTATTGTTGTCGATTTTTGGCGTTTTTTATTTATTGGCGATTTTTTTCACTCAGGCGCTTTTTTTAGTTTTGATACTTTTTTTTCTCGTTTTGAGCGTTTTTTTCATTTTGGCGATTTTTTTTCATTAAAATATTTTTTTTAGTTGTGACACCTTTTTCGCGGTTTGGCAAATTTTTTCCAGTTTTTGGCGTTTTTTTTAATTTTGGCAATTTTTTTCATTTGGGTAATTTTTTCGAATTTGTTGATTTAAAAATAAATTTTTTTTTAATTTTGGCGATATTTTTAATTTTTGGCGGTTTTTTCTCGGTTTGGCGATTTTATAATCTTAGTTTTACCGTTTTTGAAAATTTCAAGAGTTTACCTTTTACGGTTTCCAAGATACAGCAAGTTGTCAAAATTACATAGTCAAAATTACATTAACCGATGTAACACCCTTTAATTTAATTTTTTTTTAATTTTAGTGTTAATTGTTGTAGTCTGTATAAAAATACATTAATTTTACAAATTTCAAGTGTCATCATAGGTACATACATACAATTGTATGTATATTTCATGGGATTTTAAAATTTTTCGGTGCTCGTTTCGGAACACCCTTTAATTTTTTTAAAAAAATATATAAATTATGCTCTAAAAGTTAAAAAAATATGCTAAAAATATTCGTGTAAGACTGGTATATGCAAAAATATGCTTTAAAGGGTAAAATATGCAAAAATATGCAAAAATATGCACTAACAAATCGATGCCAAAATTCATAAAAAGTTCTGAAACGGATAAATATCTTAATTTCGCATTGTTATATCAGACAAGAAAAAACATGCAATTGCTTATTTGCGGTTTCCCTGCTTATTACCCTTGACTCGTTGCTTAGCAATAGGCTTTTTTTTGTGTTATGCTGCTTTTAACTCAAATAAGGGAATTTTTATTTCCTAATTACACCACAAGCATAATTTTCTAATGGGTCAAAGTTGTGTGAAACTTTTCAACGTTTGCATTTGCCACATTTTGACGTGAAGGGTTGCATGGTTTGTTTTTTTTTTCATAGTTTTGTATTTAAGCATGTTGCAAAACTTTTATTTAACATTTTTTTAATTTACCAAAAAAAAACATTTTGTTTTGCTTAATTTCTTTTTGATTGCAAGCAAAGTTTGTACAGCAGGGTACATATTTCAGAAAAAAAGAAAATGTTGCCTTTTGTTTGTTTATTTTCATTACTGGAAACACTTGCTGTCGCATACAACAATTACTTGTTTGGCGAAAAATCCTTGGAAATGGTTTGAAAACTTTCATTTTTTTATTTCAATTCAATTTTGTGCAGTTTCTTTTGCTGCCGCATGATCGACATTTTAGTTTCTATTAAAAGTTGTGTTGAGTTTGGCTTTTCTTATTATTTTTTTCTTTCCCTAAATTGATTTTTGGCTTAAGTCCAAGAATATTATGATACACAGATTAACTGGCAAGAAAAAAATAAAAGAAATTTCTTTTTTTGATAAAAAAAAATTTAGTTTGTTGATGATTTTTTTTGATTTATTTTGGCAATAAACAGAAAATGCTACAAAATACAAATGCAGGCTAAAAATATACAATTTGATGAAATTGACCTTGGCTGATAAGAGATGCGATATTCAGCCAAAATGTATTGGCATTTGAGAAAATAGGTCGTTGGGTGAATGAAGCGTTGGTGGGCGATTGCAAGTATGCATGTATGTTTAAAGAAAAACAACTCCTCAATCAAATTGCAATTTGACTAGTTTTGCTAAATTTTCCCTTTTCTTTCATAAATAAAAATTTATTGCTACACATACATACGAAATGTTTATTTTATTTCACATAATACAGCAGATAATAATAGAATTATTTATGTCTATTTATTATTATTTTTAAGAAAATTATATATTGAGCTATTTAAGTAGAAAGAATAGAATAGTAAAATCATGATTTTTATCGTAAATTGTTTATGCCTCAAAATCAAAATTAAGTTGGCGTCAGCCACCTACATACAATATTTATGGTTCATTGGTTTATTACTTGCAGCTAAGATTATTAAAAATTTTGCAAACTTTTTTGTCTTTAGATTGCGTCATGTGTCGTTAGATTTTCTAGAAAAATAAGATTTGTCATCGATACATACATATGTACATTTTATGTACATATGTATTTGTAAATTTGGATCAAATTGAATTCATTGTTTTCTATATAATCCCATAAAGCTAATAAAGAAAAATATGGTCATCACAATAATGCATTGTGAGCACAACTTATTATGATTCAATTGCAAGTTTTGATAATTTTATAGTATAGCTAACACATATAGGCATTTCCACAGGAATGTAAACTCTTTGTAGCGTGCGACACCAAACAAAAAGTTTTTGTTTTTTTCTTCAAAGAAAACGAGCCTTTTTAAATTTTACCTTTACATTAAGGTAAATTTTACCTTTACATTAAGGTAAAATTTAAAAAAATACAAGCTTTATTGCTTGCTGTTGCACGCGACAAAAAAGTGGACTTTCAAGCCATCCAACTAAGCTACAGATTTTGTTAAAATTTGACAGCGGCATCCGATATACTTTTTAGGCCTATAAAAATCAGTTAATATATAAAATCGATTTGACGAAGACTTTTTAAAAATTTTACGTCAACGGTATCTGTCGAACGAATCACAGTTTTGTGAAAATTATGTATTCGAAAATTTTCGAAGGCACTCGAAAATGGTCGGTATCAACTCCCAGGTTAAAAAAACGTCGAAATATGATTATGATCAGTTTCGAAAATTGGTGTAAAATCACTAACTCACACACGAAGTGTTCACCTAAAATCCAAAAGGCCGTCGTAACCACCAAAAAATTTAAAATATAAATTTTTTGATTGATTATGATGTGATTAACAAAAATACATACATCTTTCCTTAAAATTTTACTCACATGTGCTCAAAAATACTGATTTTATTCATTATTCAATTTGGCACCTATTAAATAAATAGTTTTACATTTATAAGGTTTTTTTTGCTTCTCCTGTAAAAAATAAAAAGTGTATTTACGGCCTTTTGGATTTTAGGTAAAGATATGTATGTACATAATACTACTAGTTTTAGCGGATTTTTTTTTGGTTTTGCCAATTTTTTTCAGTTTTTGGCAATTTTTTTAGTTTTAGCGTTTTTTAGTTTTAGCGTTTTTTTTGGTTTTGGCGATTTTTATCGGTTTTTGGCGATTTTTCTCGGGTTTCTTTTAGTTTAAGCGATTTATTTTTACTTTTGGTGCTGTTTTCGGTTTGGCGATTTTTTTTTGCTTTTTGGCGATTTTATTTTGCATATTAGCGACTTATTTTATTTTTGGCAATATTTTTCTTTTAAGCGCTTTTTTTCATTTTGGCGTTTCGTCAACTTTTTTTAATTTTTAGATTTATTAGTTTTAGAGTTTTTTAAAATGTTCAAGAGTTTGCCTGTTACGGTCCCAAGCTACAGCAAGTTGTCAAAATTATGTAGTTAAAATTACATTAACTGATAGGATATCCTTTAACTTGAATTTCTAAAAATTTCAGTGTTGATTGGTGTAGTCTGTATAAAAATACAATTACTTTGAAAATTCCATATAAAATTGTCTGCATATTACATTAGGATTTCAACATCACAAAAAATTTTCAAGATTTTGTAATGGGTAGTAGTACTCTTTTAATGGCTTACAAAGTAACGAGTGGTACATATTTATCTAATTATTTTATATGTATAATAATGACTGTCCTAATAACAAATTATTTATACCATTACGCGAAAGTACTTATTGTAGTACTTTCCAGTTTATAACGAAATATATATATATATAAATATATATATATATAAACTTATCCTGAAAATGAGCTTCGAAGACAACAAAAAGAAAAAAATGCCTATTTACTTTTGAAAAGTTCAGGTCCAAAGCTCTTACAGTGCTCCAGAATACAGCCTGTGACAGATAGACGGACCTACGGACGGACGGACGAACATCTTACGTTCTTTTCACCTTAGGTGTACGGAACTTTAAAAATGAAAATTTTTAGTTCACAAGCAGCTGCTATTTAATTGGTTTACTTCAAAAGTTAATATCAACTGTGCTCGTTCTTTAACAGTACAAATAAAAGCTAACAGGGACTTTAACGGCAAGTTTTGTGTGAAGAACTGTTCGTTAAAGTTCACGTTAACTCTTAATCGTACATTGTCAAAAGGGACGTAAGTTATTACAGTCAATGCTTGAAGGAAATGGGTTTGTTATATGCAGACATGTATATGTATATGTATATTTTTTTATGTTTGAAAAAAGTTACCTCAACTGTCTTAACTCCTACACATCATCCATATATACATATAGATTTGCATATAGTATACATACATACATACATTTAATGTTGAAATACGGCTGATAATAACGGTTGCTTGGCCAGTGACGCGGAAAACTCACTGAACTTGTTGCTATAAATCATCATGTAGTTGTTGGTGATGTTGTTGTTGTTGTTGTTGTTGTTGCTATTAGAGTAATAACTATAGTTAATATCTTCGTTTTATCTTTGCTGCATATTTTAGATTATAAATTATATACATATGTACTTTAGATTATGATCAATGAACCGTGATAATGAGTAGATACTCCCTAAGAAATGTCTAGGGAAAAGTGAGTAATATGTATGTAATTAGAGCAGTCAGAATTCTACGACAAAAATACAGTAATAACAAGCAACAACAAAAACATTTTTTTTAAAACAAGCTTTGACAAACTGGATAATAATATCATTTAAACAGTTTTTTTATGATATTAAAATTATCCAAAAAAATTATCCGCCATCATCAGATCAGCTCTATGTCATAATAATATTGCATTGTCATCCGATTTACACATGTATGCAAAATTTCAGCTCAATTGGAAACCGTGAAATGGATAAAATTTAATTTGCAAGATTTGATCACAGACAGACAACGGGACAGCTGAAACTAAATAAAAGCTTATAAACAGGACATAATTTTGGGTTAAAAGTTGTGGTAACACAGTTCTTTTTTTTAAAGAAAAAATTACATTAACAGAAAACCTTGCAGTGCAAAAAAATTTATCCGTTGGTATAATCGAGCAGCTGCTTTCAGCGTTTTACACTGTAAATATAACATGTATGTATCTACAAAGAAGAGATGTAAAAAGTAAAAGTTTTTTTGCTTCTTCGTGTGTGTATGCTTAACCCAGTTTTTAAAAAGAATACCAAACAAAATTGTTTAACAATAAAAATTAAAAAAAAAAAATAAAAATTCTGACTAATCCAAAACTGGTTTGTGTGATGATAAATGTTTCTTTTGTTTGAAACGAACTGAACACATTTGTTTTTGTAAAGGCTAAAGTATAATAAACTTCATGTCATAAAATTATTTTTGTATTATTTAAATTGAGAGAAGCTTTATAATTTCTGCTTGAATTAGTGAAATCTCATATTCAAAAAATATTCTAAATTGTAATAAGAAAAAATAACTGGAATTTAGGATAACATAATTTCTCTGTGTAGTTAGGAGAGCAGTATATAATATATTGATATAAAGTGCATAGTTGTGTGAGCTTTGGTGTATTTAAAGACTTAAGGCAGATTTTTATAACGTTAATATTTCCGTTTATTAGGGACTAGGGTTTGCAAATAATCGCAGATTTTCATAATCGCAATTACTATTAAAAAATATGCCATTAACCGCGATTATCAAAAAAACAAGAAAATATACTATTACAATTTTTTCTAAGACCAAAATATATTGCATAATGAGTTTTAGTCGAACTTTATGAGTTAGCTTTTTTTTTTAATTTAATTTTTCAATTGAATTGTATTTTTATTTTGAGAAAATTGTAAAGTATGTAATATAAAGTTCGCAAATCAGAACTTATTAGTATCAAAACTAATACAATAAGGGAAAAACGTGCTTAATTTCTTAATTTAATTTCTTACGTTCGAAATCAAATCATTTCAATCTTAATAGTCTGGTAAATGCGAAAATTCTTGATTCAAGAATAAAATCTTAATTTTTTTAAAGATCGCATTTAAGATTGTATTCTTAATAAAATCTCATTTTAGATCATATTCTTAAAAATTTAAGAATATAATCTTAAAATTAAGATCATGTTTTTAATTTTAAGAATTCATTCTATAAATTAAGAATTTATGCTTGAATTTCAGATCGTAAACCTTACCGAGCAAGTTTCAAGATTGAAATATGACAATTTCTACAATCTAAATTCAAGATTTTTGTTCTTAAAATTGGGTCGTTAGTTTTAGTTTACGTATTGTTTTAAATCAATCTTTTAATAGGAAACTTTTTCTATGACGAAGTATATGTATGTATGTATTTCTACATTCTTAATTTATTTTTTATTTAATTTTGTATCCACATCTGATGAATTTATATCATAATGAATGAACAAGTAAATTCTGAAATGATTTTTGAAAGTATGTGCATAAGATAGAGAGGTTTGAAACTTTTCCAAAAGTATGGTTGAAGTGTAATGATGATTTGTTGAACCGACAATAAAATACAAACATGCGAGTATACATATGGAAAAACATTTTAATCGTAATCGGGCGATTAATGGGTGCGATTACGATTAAAAGGTGCGATTAATCGCGATTACGATTACGATTATAATCGCAGTGCAAACCCTATTAGGGACATTTGACTTTCGATAGCACTATTCAAATGTCACAAATTTTCTTCCATGAGCAGAAACCTAAACCACAGAATGACGATGAGTATAAAAAAATATATTTAAGTAAATACTTTTAATTTTAGTAAGTGTGTGTAATCATAAGTAACTATGACTATAGCCGATTTGAATATATTATAGCATATCTACTTCGTTTATGCGGAAACCAAATTACACTACAACTTAAAGTACACTACACACTACAACTTAAAGTAAAAATTTGCTTGTCAAGCTATGGATATTCAACACGACAAACAAAATATACACAAGATATTCAGCATTCGTCTCCGTATGCATACATTTGTGTATATAAACTGGAATGAAAAATGTGTTTTTGCTGTTTGAAAATATGCTTTATGTGTGTGTTGTAAATAAAATAGCCCTGTATATACTCATGTGTGGCCGATTAATAGTCTGAGTATTTTTACACTCATGCGTGTTATTGTATCTCATAGAGTCCATAAATTTTAGTAAAAGTCGTTTGTGCTGCGAAATTTAAGAAATTTTTATTAATAAACATGGTTGTTGGATGTTTATAGTTATATACGCGTGCGTAGCTGATTAATACTAAGAGTATTTTTATACTCATAAGTATGATTTTAGCTCATACAGTCTATAAATTTTATTTATAGTCGCTTATGCGGCGTAAGTTAAAAAATTTGTATGAGCCTAGTTGTAGGATGTTTATAGTTTACGTATTGGGCTTAAAATAAATGCGTGTGTTTGCGTGTCAGTGTTTTTTATTATTTTAATATGTACGTATTGATAGTTGTTTGACGGTCTATACTCAAAGAGTACTTAAAGCTACTAAAATACTTTTGTCATTCTCTGAACTAAACCATCAATTTATTAATTTTACATCAATAATATATAAAAGAAGCCACTTTAAAAATTATCGCTTCATTTCAAATTTTAATTTGCTGATTGTACTACTCACAATAATTTGTTTCTACTTTTCCCACGAAAATTGTAATTCATTTTGCAATTCTTTTCTTATATTTTTAAAAGATCATATAATGAAATTTTTTAAGGTTAATTAAACATTTTTATAATGTTAAAAAAAATCCGATTAGTATTTATTTTTAAATAACATGAAATTTGTAACGTCATGGCAATATATTCTATTTTATATATTGTATCACGTTCTGCGTAAAAACAGAAAACTTTAGCGATTTTTCAACAAATGAAACTTTTTGCAAAATACTTAAAAAACACTTCCAAGTAATTAGAAAACTTTGCAATTTAATTGGCCTTCTACTTAAAGAAAGTATGTACTGATGTACTCTTAGAAACTGAAGATATCCAAGATTTATAATTTTATTATTTTACTTTACATTTGTTAATTGAAAAAAAAGTAAATCGACCGTGTGTTTTTTTTTCAAAGCTTAACTTTTTTATTTATTTTTTATTTTAAAAAGTTTCAAAGCGATAACAGAATTAAAATTTTTACACATACATACTACTATGTATATAAGTACATGTACATATTTATATATGTATGCATTTATATGTGAATATTGTATATGCATATGACTTTGCTCTCGTTAGCCAGAAATTTTGCTAAATATTTTTTGCATGTTTTGTTTGCGTGTTAGATTTTATACTTATTTATATGCATGTATGTATATAAACAATTGCATTTTATTTAAGAAATAGGTTCTCTAAATTATTATTTTCATAAAGGTGAAAGGTTTAATGTATAGAATTCAATGAATTTAAGCAATATAAAAAATAATACTTGTATATTAGAACCCGGTCATTAATTTTGCACTTGCCAACAAAAAGTTTTCTTAATAAGTGATTTTTAAGGATTTTAGGTGCAAGACATTGAAAGTCGTAGTACTCGTAGTTAGTGAAATCACAAAAAATTAAAGTTTGTGAAAATAAATTCGAATTTGGCTAGCAGAGACACAAACCTGAATTTCTACACTCAAAAAAAAAAAACACTAACTAACATTTTGGAAAATTTTCTAAATTTGAGTAAAAAAAGTTGTCGTATGGCGCCAAAGATATTTTTTACTTGAAACCAGTAAAATATTTACTAAATTTCTTGTTCATTAATGAACTAGTTTAAAGTAATTTTATTTTTATATTTAAGTAAAATTTTTCTAAAATTAGGTAAAATTTTCCCATAAAATTCGGAGCTTCGTAAAACATTTTTCATCTCAAATTTAATTAAATTCTTCATCTTCATATTATATATTTAATTAATTCACCTTTCACCATACATATGTACATATAAATTCCTTGAGAGGAGACAAGTATTGAAGCAGCAACCTGCTGACTGATGGCAAGCCCTCTAATCAATTGCCTAACAGGGCAGCCTGAATAAGCATTGAAATTTTTAAGTTTTAAAATTTTATTTTATGTTCAAACAAATATATTTATTTCAAGTTCAAATATTCCTCGGAAATATTAAAAATTTACTTAAGTTTTTTGCTTAATGCAAACAAAATATATATTCTATAATTTAAAGAAAAAATATTTAAAACTGGTAAATATGTTTCTAAGATTTAGAATAACTTTTTATATCTTTCAAGTAATCCTAACTAATAAGTCATTTCCTAAAATTTATTTTTTGATTTAAAACCAGATTGACTAGTTCTTTTAACCATTTTCCAATTTTTGGTAAATATTTCCTTTAATTCTTACATTCAAGGACAAGCCAGTAAACTTGTATGTATTTTTATGAAATATTTTTAAGGATATTAATTTTTTACTTTTTACTCATCTAGTAATTTTTACTAGATTTTTGTAAAAATTTACTTAAACTTAGAGAAAATTACTTAAACTTAGAAATTTGTTTTACTTAAATTTAGAAACTTTTTTTTTTGAGTGTAACATGCAATGTTTTGCACATAACTGAGAACTGTTATTTATTTAACAGTGACTAAATGGACTAGGTATCCCAAACCTTCGAAAGGAGATGTATAAAAAAATATATAAGTCGATTGACCTTGCGGGCCATTCCTGAAACTTCCCGCTAAGCTACACACTTTGTTAGAATTTGCGCAATCCGATACACTTTTTAACCAGAAAAAAAAGTTGTACTAATTTCCTTTAATCTATAACAAAAACGCCAAAGTTTCTAACTCAAACGTCTTACACAAACAGGGGTAAGTCTATAAAATCAGTGAAGATCTAAAATTTGTTTCACAAAGACTTGAATTTATAAAAAAAAATAATTTAAAAAATATTTACTTAAACGGTACCTCTCGAAAAAAAAATCGCCCGATTTAATGAAAATTAGTGAAATTATGAACAATCGATATGACTCCTAGGGCGACTTTTTGAGTTTAAGATTAGATATTGAATTAACTTTAATCTTCATTTGTGATTTTTGGTTGTCGACTATATGGTTTTACTTGCTAGTTTAAGCGGCCATTGGTGGTGGTTTACTCTTACATTAATATTGACAACATACACTTGTGAAACATATAAGTTTTTGCAAAAATTATTTGATGAAATAATTTAAAAAGAAATAAATAAATATACAGTGGAATTTCTCTTGAGCGGACCATTAAAATGTGTCCGCACAAGGCGACTGCTCAAGAGAAAGCAATGCTTTTCTTATGGAGCTGTCGAGACATGTCAAAAGTGTCCGTCTAAAGGGGGTGTCCGCCCGTTTAGACGGTTTGTTAAGGGAGATTCCACTCTATATATATATATATATATACATATATATATATACATATATATATATATATATATTTTATATTATATATCCATTTCCTTTAACACGCGCAATATTTTACTTGTAAATAATAAAACATGGCACTTTCATTAAACAAAAAAACAATTAAAATCATGTATGACTTTTGCGTAGAAAACGTTGCCACTATTTCTTTCCTCAGTATGGTAATACTAGAGATAATAAGAAGTTTAAACTACCACTCAAAAACATCAAATGCAATTAATGTGAGTTTAAGTTAATTTTCGGATTAGCTAATTATAGAAATCTAAATCTCGAACACAAAATTTCGCCCTTAGAGGTTAAGAGCTGTTTGGCTTAAAATTTTGTAATAATTCTAAGGGGGCAAAAAACAAAGCTGGGCTTTCTACGCATATAAATATTTACTCCATATTTCCATAGACTGTTTGATGCAGCCTAAATTTTGTTTATATTTGTGGAATTATTGCTAAAAATTAAACTATTATTGAAACGATAAATAACGACGATACTTAAATTTTTTTATAACAGTTTGCATCTTTAAATCAAAATGAAAAGATACGATTAAAATTATATTCCAAAAAAAAAATGCATCTTTCATGATTTGGGGCGAATATTTATCGAAGTTGCCATATGTTCTCGTGTTTAAAATTATTATGATATCGAATGCCGTAATTTGCCCTCTGACATCTATAATTGGCATATGCAAAATATTATATAGTTTTTGTATTCCATAGAATTAGAATAATAATAATAGTAATAAATATAAAAAAATGCAAAAATAATAATCAGAGATTAGGTATAAATAAATTCACTGCACGAAAAAAATATATAAAATCCTGGCTTTTTTGGAGCTAAATTTGGGTTTATATATTTGAATTTACCTTGAAATATTACATTTAGGCAGTGTTCCCAGTTTAGGGGATTTGTCCTCAAATTGGGGACTTTTTTCGCGATTGGGGATGAAAATTTCGTATTGGGGATCTGGGGATTTGTTGGGGATGTAACCAAATTTGACGGCATTTTCGGGGGATTTTCCGTATAACTGATGGTTAAACAAGACTGATTTTTGAACTAAGAAATATGCGTCTGGCAAGTCTAAAAATGTGTGTTAATAGTGTATGGTTTCTAATAAAGAAGAGGTATCAAGGCAAATTAACGAATAATGAACGCTACCAAAACAAAAATACGCAACAAAATGCAATACAACCTTTTGAAAGCACTTCTTAGAATAAACAAAAATTTTAAAACTAATTCAATTTGTTGTGACAAATTTAATCCTTCTGCTGAAATGTTAAAACTTTTTAATACAAGTACTATGTACATCAAAGTTTCTGAGGCTGGTGAATCAGAAGATTTTTATTCTGAAGTTTTTTAAAGTTTTTCATAGGTACAAATTAAATTTATATGAACGTAAATATACTCTATCTTCTATATATGTATATACTCTATCTTCTTCTATCTATCGATAGAAATGAATTTTATTGAATAAAACTTTGTTATTTTTGTCATTATTTTTCACATAAAATAAAAAAATACTAAAAAAAATTTTTTCTCAAGAAAAAATTTGTATAAAAATATATCAATTTGGGGATTTTTGGGGATGAGAAATCAAAAATTGGGGATAAGCTTTAGAAAAAAACTGACAACACTGCATTTAGCTCTCTTAATTGTTTTATGCTTTTTTAATAAATAAAAACTCTACCAAAATAAATTTAGGTATGGTAACCATCAGGTATTTACAGATATACGTACATAACAATAAAAGTCTGGCAACACAGAAAAAACTAGATGTGGTTTGAAAAGATTAAATAAATGTTATCATAGTTCTATACAAACGACACAGAAATATTTAATGTATGTACATACATAAATACATTCATATGTATGTATAAAGATGTAATATTTCAGCTGTGACAATTTACTAACTTATCATATCACGTCATCTGACCTCATCTGATAATAATTGCCAAAATATGTTGTAATAAATATCCCATGTACTACTCATGTATTGTATAATTAAGTGACGCTTTTATGATGAGATGAGATGTGTGAGTTTTCTAATGTTATTTCTATGTCTTCTTAATGTTCGCCTTAAGATTTATATTACAAATTGAAAGAAGAAAAAAAATCCATTAAAATTGTTTTAGCTCTTTTACATGTTGGACTTTATAATAAAATGTCAAACATTCCAACCACAAGGCAAGGCAAAAAGTCGTAAAATGCAATATGCATGTACACATGCAAAAACAAAAGCAATGACATTTTATTTACTTATTATATGTGCATACATATGTACGTATGTGTATGTATGTATATTTCATTCTTATTATAAATATTTCTTTTATAAATATTATTTCCTTGACTATTTCCCGTTCAGATATTAAACATCTTCTATTTTTTTTTATTACTATTAAAATGTTTATATGGAATGTGTCGTAATTCTAATTTTCAATTTTATAGACAGCAAGAACAAGCTAACAATGCAAATTACAAAAAAAAAAAAATATAAATATTTTTGCAACTGTCAGGTTATGTTATGACCAGGAAAACCGTCAATTGCATATTTATGGTGGCAGAACTTTTTAAGAATTTGTTTGCCTTGATTTTTTTTTAATGAATATTAGAGCGCTGCTTGAGTACATTTTCATTAATTTGTTAGGCTGCACACACATACATAAATAAAACTATATTCACACAAAAATGGGCCTGTTCAGAAATGGAAATTTAAATGTTCTAAAGTGCTGCGCTGAAGTAAATAACGCACAAATAAATGTATTAGGGACAAACATCACTATTACTAAAAAATAAATTGTATTGCATGCAAAACAGCGTTGCCACTTTCTATGTAATAGTGCAAAATCTGTACCATTTCAAATTCTTTGCACTATTTTTGCACCATAAATTTTTTTGTGTAATTTTGCACTATTTGACATTAACGGCATTAACATTTCTGTGCTTAAAAGCGATAACAGCATAAGATGACAAAATCAACAAAATTCTGCAAACGAAACTTCATACTTGCGTGAAATCCCAATGTCTCTAACGAAGTTTATTATGAAGATACATACATATAAGAAAAAACAATATTGACCTGCATAAGTTTTAATAATACTCAATTGTTTAAGGCAATTTAAGCTTCAAGAATTTGAACGATATTTCTAATTAGGGAGTCATAATATTTTATCACCTATTGTAACGCAATAGTCCTTGAGTATTGAGATCATAATTAATTAGTTTTTGTAGAAAAATCTTCAAAATGTTATTTGGAGCTCCTTTCATATTCTCTTGAACTTTTAACTAATTTTAATTTTAAGTAAAGTCTAATTACTTAAAAACTGATTCTTTAAATAAAATTCCAAATTTGAAGACTAATAATGAAATGATAAAAAGAAATTGGAAAAAAAATTTGGGTGTAAATATGTACATCAGTGTGTACCAAAAAAGAATATTTTTGTTTGCCCCACCTTTGTTTTGAAGCTTACAGAGTGAAGTATTTTTGTGATTTTTTTTCAGACTTCGGAAGAGGTTTGTTTAGAGGTTGCTAAATTCGAATTTAACCAAAAAAATCGGGTTTAATCGACTTTTTTGAATTTTGCTCATTACTCGGGCCATTTGATTTTCTTTGGTACCAAGTCAATTTTTTAAAGAAAACTTTTCAAACTTTACTTCTCTGTGGAGATATTATAAATTTCGGTTAGTTTTTTTTCTAATGTATCATACATTTTAAAAATAATGCTTTTGTAACTTTTAAACTTTTTATAGAAGTTAATAAAACTAATGATTCAGTTTAAAAGGTGGATACATCTTGAGTTATTTAAAAAAATGAATTTGCTTTTACCGCTCCATAGTTGTACCAACCCAACCCAACTAACCCTCATACCTAAATAAAAGCGGCAAGCGTTGCGTTAGCAGCAGGGTACGCATTTTCAGTACATTTAAATGTGAAAATATTATTTGATTGTACTGAAAACAAAAAATTATTTTCAATAAAAAATATTTTTGAATATATTTATTTTTGCGTAGGCTATTTTTGGTCAGTTTTTTAGTTATTAATATGCAAATAAAACAAATCTATTTCATCTTTTTTCTCAACGTTTCGTCAGTTTTTTTCCGACGTCTTCAGGAGATTTTTTTTATTAAGCGCTATCAACAAATATATTCACTAACGAAATTGATCACAAAATATAAACAAAATAAAAAATATTTTTTTTTCAATATAAAATAATTTTTTTAGCTTTCAGATTTTATTGCAGGACATAGAGCTACATCGTTTTGCACTATTTTAAACTTGCACCTGTGTAATTTCTTGTTCCACTGGTGGCAACGCTGATTCTAAATTAAATATTGCTCGTGTGATGCAGAGCAGTGATGCATTTCCGAACAGGCCCTATTTAAAATTACATGAGAGAGAGACATATAGTGATAAAGAGAGAGTAAAGCTTGTAAAAACACAAGAGAAGCGCACACTTGAGACATTAGTCATTAGTCATTTCTGAGCTTAAGCGATTTTATTTTTTATGTTAATGGTTTAATATAGAATTTCGTTCTCAGAAAATGGTGTTCTAATTCGCAAAGACACATAAATACATGTAAGTCCTGGTCCAATAATAACATATAATAACACTTTTGTAAAGTATTTCCTGAGATCCTATGAGATTGCAAGGCAAGCGGTCGTGTGGAACCCACAAGGCCATATAAATCCTGGCAGTCCTCGAAATACATGGATCAGGAAGAACGAATGTACATCTCGTAATATTAACTAGAACCAAGTAAAGATTCTAGCTAACGATCGAGCAAAGTGGAGAGAATTCGTTGACGCCCTTTGTTTTTCATGAATATTTACTAAAATTTTAAATATATAATTTTATTTTTTTTTTTCTAAATAAGGAAAAAATAAAAATAAATATATATATTAGGGTGCCATTTGCCGGTAGCGTTCTCGACGGCCTAATTTTCTCAAAAACGCAAGAACCTTTGTTTCCACACAACCCTTAAAGATCAGCAAATACCGTTGATCACGAACGTAATTCTGAATGTTATTCTGTCTGAAGAATTTTTTGCGATTTTTGCCTTACCAACCATACGGCAGTTTCGCTTAAGTACACACAATGGGTCAAAAACTAGTCTTAATTCACAAAAGGAACTAATATTTTCAAAATAAATTTCGAACAACAATGAAGCTCTAAAATTTTTTTTCTTTCCTGGCCAAATTCAAATGTTTATTTCAAATGATCCGGCATTATAAAATTTTTTTTAAATCCACAAACTAAGTGACAAATTCAAATAAAAAGAATAAATTTTGGTACTTATACATAACACTTCAAGTGTCACTTTTGCAAAAGGAAAATAATTTAAATATTTTTCTGCATATTTTACAGACTTGGTAGACGACATATCAAGTTGGCAGTGTATTTTATTATGTGGCATGCATATTTTGCATTGTTCAACAGTGTGAAACAAAATTGAATGAACAAAACAATTAGTGCAAACATTAAAATACAAATTAATTTTTTGTGGATTTTCTTTTTCAAAAAAAGTTAAACCCAGTCAACCTGAGATTCGAAAATAAAATAATGTTCACTGAGCGAGCGATCAAAAAAAAATTTAGCAATAAGAAACAATTTCTTTCTTTAAATTTTTTATTTTTTTTGCATGTACAACAAGAGAGGAATGACGTTTTTTGCTATTTAGAAGCAATGAAATCGAACTATTAATGACGTTGTTTATGATTACATAATGATATTGCTAAAGGTTCGCTAATGATTCGTAAACGAAACATCGATATCGAAAGATTTGCTGCCATAAACTGAGCGACGAGTGAGCTCTAGCAGCGCTTTCTCTTTCCGTTTACGATAGCCGTTCTCGAGTGTTTTGACCGGGAAATGTTTACGCAACATTCGAATGCGATGTTATTTACGAATGTTTTAGATAGCTGGGAGGTGCAAGTGCAAGTCCTCAGCTGATTATTTTATTTTCATGTGTGTATGTAAAGAAAACAGTATTGTACGATCCAACAGGCATGTTTTCCACAGCATATTCACTTTTACTGGGGTCCGAAAATCTTTTGCTTATACTTTTATAAAATCGAGGAGTTTACTTTTATCCGACACTGTTTGCCAAACAATTGTCTATTGAAATTTATTAGTAGACGACATTTTATGGCTTCTATAGGTCTAAATCCTATACACAAGTCACAGTCAATACTCATGTACATATGTATGCAACTGCTACATTTGTACATATCGTCAACTAAAATGCAAAAGGCCGTAAGTACACTTTTTAAGAGTCTGAACACAATGTAACGATTATTTATTGCGGTGCGGTTTTCCATACAATTTTGAAGTAAAAATCCACAATGCGGGACGGAATAAAATTAAGATCTATTTTGTTTTCATTGCGGACTTTCTTATTATCTCAATTTTCTCTTTGGCTGTGTTCGCAACATTATTGTAAAAAAACATGATTTTGAAGTTCAAACATTTTTTTCATAGTTTAAAAAATATATCAAATATATCTGCGAATGTATAAAATGTTAATAATTTTTGGTTTTTATGTATAAAAATGTATACACAAAAAAATAATAAAAATTTAAACACACAATCAATCACCCTTATTACAGTTGTCGCCATCTACGTCACCTTAACACAACACCAAAAAATTGGTGCTCGTATATCCGTTGTCGAAAACAACTGACTCATGTTGGCAGGTTTATGCTATTTTCTAGACCTAGGGAACGGAAATAGATTGTCAGTTGTGCAAAATTCTTCTCGAGAGCGAGTAAACAAGCCTTAATTTTTTGGTATTGTGTTAAAGTGACGTCGATGACGACAAATGGAATAAGGGTGAATGACAAGAATTGCTGTCGCCGTCTTCCGTTGTATTATGTTTATTTTTCTCTCCCGCAACGAGAAATCGCACCGCACCGCAAACTTTGTGTTTAGACCCGTGGTCGGCGAAATAAGGGCGCCGCACCTTTTAATATACTCTTCTATTACGTATGTGTACACACGCATTGATGGGAAATAAAAAACATTAATCAGTCTATCTAAGAATAAGAAAATATGTGTGATGATAATTTACTAAAAATTTTAATTTTCAGAAAACTATTTTTACAAACCAGAATGTTTGATTTGACAATGTGTGTTGTCACGCATGAAAAAACATGACATGCAAAAGCATTTTCAAGCATATATTTAAATTATTTTAAGTAAATTTCCTACAAAAACATCTTTTTACTAACCATTGCATTGATGTAGCACTAAGAAAAGATGCCTTTCTTTATAAACAAAACTTGAGTGTTTCTCCTGACCATAATAAAAAAATTTTGCTTTGGAGATTAAAAATTTCAAATTGGGAATATGAGATGAAATTTCACTGGCAACACCGGTTCGTGGTGAGAGTTTAACACACACATTTGTAAAATGCTATTGTATAGGTTGCCGACCACGGGTTTAGACTCTAATTTTTTTTATATGAGAAGCAAAAACCGTTATATGTATATGTATTTAAAATTATTTATTTATTAGGTACCAAATTAAATAAAGAATAAAATCGGTATTTTTGAACATACATACATATGTACGAGTGTGTTAGTAAAATTTTAAGAAAAGATATATTTTGGTTAATCACATCATAATCAATCAAAAAGTATGTGTTGAATTTTTTTGCTGTCACGGCCTTTTGGATTTTAGGTGACGATATGTACATACATATGTATTGTCACCACTAAGTGCATTTCTAAACGTACAAGCATAAAAACATACATAAATATTACGTGCAAGACATAAACTTCTTATTGTTGCCTTAACTTAAATGTACTTAAGGCAAAATTTATACTCAGATAGTTTTTTTTTCTTCTTTCTAGTGCAAATGCAGTAAAAACAATTTAAAATATGCACAATTTTATAAATATCTAATGCAATAAAAGACAATTCAATGACTGCCTGCCTGCCTATCAGCCTGTCTTATCTTGTCTTTCTTACAGGCTGGGCCATGTTAATGTGGTTGGCAGAAAATTATAAAATTTAAAGAAAAAAAAAACAAAAATTTATTAAATTATAAAAGTGTTAATGAACTAAAAAAGAAACAAATAAAGAGAAAAATTAAAAAAAAAATAATTGAATAAAAAAAAATTAAAAATTTTTAATAATAATCGCAACCATTGAAGCAGAGAGTTTTGTACATATCGAGCCATAACCGCTAAAATAACTTAAGCGACACATGTTTTGGACTTCATTTTTTTTACGAAAATCTACTATTTACGATCGCAAATATAATAGATTTTGGTTAAAAAAAATTAAGTTCGTAAATTATGTCGCTTATACTTTTTTGGCGGTTATGGCACGATATGTATGTATGTATGTTCATATACAAATAAGTGTATGTATGTATTTATAGGTAATTACAAAATTAAATTTTTAAGACTACATATATAGTTTGGGAACATGTTTGAATTACATAATGGGTAAAGTGAATAAAAAATCAGCATTTGCTTTTTACTTGAAAATTTGTTTAAAAAAAAACAAAAAAACACATAAATTTTTTAGGTTTTAAAACAAATTTTTAAGTAAAAAGCAAATGCTCATTTTTTATTCACTTTACCCAATACATAACTAAGATATAATTAGATACACGTGTAACCAAAATTTTAATGTATTATAAATTATTCTAAAGTTAATTTTAAAAGTAAAACAAACTGGATTTTATCGAAAGATCAAAACAAGTCATTTTGCTCAAAATCATTCGAGTTTTAGGTACACGAAGTTGAAGTAAATTTATTTTAATTATCAAGGTAACGCAAACCTTACTGCTTCCAAAATTAGTCGGACTTGCACGGAATTATGCGTTGTTAAACACATTTACCACAGCAAGCTACCGACTTCAAAATGTCAAGCATAGAATTAGAATACACATGTTTATATGAGAATGATTCCTTTGACGACATCAAGGTAACGCGGCAACAAGTTGTTGTCCATACTGATTTCTTATTGTAGTCCAATCTAACTAATTTCTATTTGTTAGAGACAATGAACAAGTTAATGGTCTGTTTCCCACCTGCGAAAGAAAACGTTTGACTTACAATTTATATTGAAAACAACAATAAAATATGAATTTTTTTTTTGTTTTCAATATAAATTGTTAGTCGAACGTTTTCTTTCGCAGGTGGGACAACATTTTGAATGAGTGATATCTTACAACTATTTCATAGTATTTAACAATCCAGAAATTGTTGTGAAGAAAAACAATTGATTCATTTAATTTTTTATAAATACTTTTATAAATAAAAAACGAACTATTTGACAGTGGCACCACAGAAATATTTATACCTCAATATCAGGTTCTGATGATGCTGCTGCCGCCTCCAAAAGAAGTAGATAGCTGTCTACAAGGCGACAAATGCAGCTAGCGGCATTTGAAGTCGTGTGCTCGTGTAGTCTACTGTGGTGAATGTGTTTAATGCATTACATGCAAACAATTTATAAACTCAACTATTGTGGTTTGTGCAAATGTTTAAAGAATTGAAAGTTTTGTTATCGGCATGTTGCACCTTTTTTCAAAGTTTGATAGATGAATCAATGCAGCATTGCACCAACAAATTTCGACACGTTTTGGAGCAAAACAAGTTACTTGAGGTGTTTTGTTCATATTGAAAAATGCATGGGAAAACAAGTAGCAAAACATGTACATATATAGAATCGTACTGCATGGGTATTCATTTAGTGGTTTCAAAACCGACGGTGTGGCAAGGCTGTCAGCTGTTAAAGATCTGTCATTTGAAGCGTCAGTTGTTTAGTGAAAGGCTTGACATTTATGAATATGGTTCGTTTAACAAACGAAGAATGCGTAAAAATAATTAAAACTTACAAAAAAAATTGGGGGTTCAAAAGTGGTGGCCACTTTTCAAGCATTACGGGGTCATTATGCTTTTCATAACCGACCTACTGTGCAAGGAATCGGCAAGATTGTAAATAAATTTTTAGAGACTGCAAACGTTACACGTGTAGTCAGGTCTGTATATCATCGCGCACTACGGAAAATATCGCTTCTGTTAGTGAAAGTTTGGTGAATAATCCGAAGAACTGTTACTGAAAATTCAGAGTGCTATTGTCGTATAATAAGCGTTTTTTCACATGTAATTGAAGATTATGAACTGGAAGATATGTACATGGTTTTAGCAAGACGGTGCCACGAGCCGCACAACACGATTGATTTTGGCTTCATTGCATGCGAAGTTCCCGTGCAAGTTCACGTTTTGACGACGTCAATTGTCCACCAAGATCATTTGACGCCGTTAGACTCTTGTGGGGCTACGGCAAAGACCGTGTCTACGCGGATAATCCCGACAAGTACTTCAAAAGGATCGACTGCTGCAACCAAACTTATTTTTCCCTCTTTCATTCAAATTTATTTTTTATGTGGCGCATGATGTCACTGAAAGTGATGACAAGGTGAAAAGACTTGAACTGACATCAACAGGGATAATGAACGGCTTTACTCTGTTAAAGCAACAATCACTTTGCCCTGCGATAATCAGCCCTAATCTGGAGGCGGCTATTTAAATGAAATTGTATTTCGTACATAATGGCAAGTTCCTAGCATTTAACTAAAATAAAAGTTTCATAAAAATCATAGCTTTATATCTTTTTCATTTAACTTTACTTTTGAAACCGAAAAATTTATAACTTCTCTATACTTATATTGAATATTGCAGTTTAAGTTTTTTTGATTTGAAAAATCCACGTAAAAATTAATAAAAAAATATGCTTTTGGCCCAAAAATAAAAATTACTCAAGTATGTACTTCGATATCAATCATTTATTTCAACAACGTCGTAACTAAAAAAAAAACAGTTTTGCAGAAGACAATTTTGAAGTTTGAAGTTTTCAATTTATTACACGAGTTTTTGTAGTTTCTTAATTCTATACAATTGAAAAATGTCTGTTTGTTGTTGTTTAAGCACGTCTACATGCATTTCGTTCCTGCCTAATTAATGCAACAGTTGAAGTCTACTGATGAGTTCAAAAAATGTTTAGAATGCTGGCAAAACCCCAATGTTATTGGGGCTTATCCGCTCGCTCTTGAGAAACATTTTGTGCTATTGACAGGGTAATTCTGTTCCCTGAGGTATAGAAAATAGCATGAGCCTGTCAACAGCAGTCAATTGCAGGCAAGTTGCAGTTATTTAGTATTGTATTGACGTGACCTTAATAGGCAATAAGGATGAATATTATACGAATTTAAAAATTTCTCTTTGTTAATGGTTAAGGACGTCCAGATTAATTTCGTTGCTTAAGCTTACAAAACCCCAATGTTTATAGATAAACTCTCAAAATAAGTTATTGAGAATTACAAAAAAAAAATAACAAACAATATTGTTCAGTATTTTTTTTAATTGTGGTCTACTGATGTGTTGCTTAGGCAGCAACGAAATGCATGTCGACTTATTAAAATAACAACAAACAGGGGTCTAATCTTTGCTTTCGATGACGAGCTGATTCGATCACGTTTTTTCAGTTTGATATGATGTCGAACGCTATCCAGCAATGTAATAATATGATACAGTGTTCGATATCGAATGCGAAGAGTAGACCCCAGACTTTTTTAAATTTACACCCAACTTATGGTAGGAACACAACTGGGACGAACGACGAATTTCGTCCACGTCGGCGAATTCGACGATAAGCATTCGCTGCGTAAATTCGTCGTGTGAAGCTCAATAACGACGAATTCCTTTCTCACATGTGATAAAGTTCGTTGTTGTGTGCAGTGTAGCCATATTTATTTTTGAAAAATCTTCAAGTCGAACAAAAAAAATCTTTTTTTTTTACCAAAAGTCTTTTTTGTTATTTTATTGAAGAAAATGAGTTAAAATTTATTTTGTTTCCATTGAACTATTAACGTAAGGCCAAATAACACAAAATTTTTACTATACTAATATTTCTAAGATTATTACGGAGCAAATGAGAAAAATTGTAAATAGTTTAGTCAAAAACTTCTTCAATAATATATTAAAAGTACCAAAAGTTAAATTTAAAAAAATCTTATTTTTAGATAAGAAATCTTTTTTGTCGTTTTACCATGTCTAAAAACTTCAAAAATAAGATAAATCTTCACATATAGTAACACTGGTTGTGTGCACAAAGACAGACAGACTGAGAGAGAAAATTGTTTTTTCGTCGTTCGTCGACGAACAAAATGGAAATAAATATATCTCAGAGTTCGTCACTTACGACGAATTTCGTTCGACGGCGGTGTTGTGTTCATTTTCATATGAACAAATGTGTTTTATTTTTTTATGACGAAACTTCGCACCGAAAAATTCGTCGTTCGTCCCAGTTGTGTTCCTAGCATTAAGAGAAAAAGCAAATTTAATTTTTCTCTACTAGATATTTGTATGAAATGTTTACACAATCTGATTAACCATATGGGGATTAATTCTGCATTTTTATATCAAAAATTTCATATGTTTTGAGTTATGATGTTGTTGAAGTAAATGAGCGTTATGAACAATTTAGTTTTTTGTAAATTCTCTCTGTCAAATGCTAATAATTACTTCATTCGCAACATGTTTTAAAAAAATGACATGAAATGAATAATTCAAGGTTTTTGTTGTGTTTTCTTCTTATTTTTGGTTCGAATGGATGCATTAGAGACAGACAGACAGACATACAGTGAAATAGAATTTACATACAAATGTATATTTGTTTGCGATTTGTAAATGTAATGAATTAATGGCGACCACATGCTTACTTTGTAGCAATTCACTCAAAGTTTTCTTTGTTTTCTGTTTCGTCTGTTGGAGAACGCCATATAATAATGACAACAGCAATGAACGCCATGACAATAGCTTTAGTAGCAACAAAATCATCGGCTGGCAGCAACATCAGCCAATAGCAACAGCATTTTAGTATTAGTTTATTCAAATGCATTCATTTATCATTGTGACACTGTCGCTTAGAAAAATGCCTGTACGGCTGGCTGGCTGCCTGCCTGCCTGCCTGCTTGGCTGACTGAATGACTGGCGCGTTTAAAAAAATGCTGTTGCTGTTTGTGTCGAATACTCTATAGTGTTTTTCATGAGTTGCTTGCTAAAGTGTCCAGAGTGTAATTGTCAGTCATATGCGTTTAAAAAAAATATACATATGTACATAAGTACCAGAGAATGTCAAAAGTATGGTTCTAAGTACTTTTTGAGTATTGGCTCTCAAACAACTATGAATGCGTACAGCTAAAAACAAGAAAAAAACACACACTCATGTACAAGCACACAAATTAATTTTAAATTAAGTACGTATAACCATAAACATCCAACAACTATGTTTATACAAAACTCTTTTAAATTGTGCTGCGCAATTATAACTAAAATTTATAGACTGTGTAGCTAAAATCACACACATGAGTATAGAAATACTCTGTCTATTAATCGGTTACACATGCGTATATACACGGCTATTTTATTTACACTCACACATAAAGCATGCTTTCAAATATATGAAAACGCTTCCACACATTTTCCATTCCATTTACATACACTTTGGCCAATGAAGAATAAATATCCCGAGTATCAGCGTATTTATTTTTGTCCGATTAAATATACTCACAGCCTGAGTATAACCATACTCATACTGTAAATATGAGAGAGAGTCAATGCGTTTGATACCCATGGTAATTTCTAATTGTAGAAGTATTTAAGTTTTTTTCCCCCATAAAAGAAGTTGAGATGCTCTTTTATGTTGGAATCGGCTTTAAGGCTCAATAAGCCGACTGCAGTGGAATTTAACTGCAACGGTACGAAACAGCTGCTCCAAATTGTTATGTGAAAAGTTTGAATTGTTTGCGCTACAACTATGATTATACGCAGGTGCTAAAATTACTATTTACTTATGTATATTTTTTTCAGTACTCATTGTCATTCTCTGATAAGTTCCTTGTATATACGAGTAAAGGCAGAATTGGTTTGTATATTCTGTTCTGTTCTGAGTCAGCTGTTTTGTTTCTGTTCAATTGAAAATCTGTACGTGCGACTTGTTTTTCCTTATTCCTTATGTTTTATTCTGTTGTGTACAAATCTGTAGAAAATATAATTCCCCGTTAAGTGACAGACAAAAGTGCTTACGAATTAGTTTTTTGTGGTATGAAAGAATAACAGGGAATATTGAAGAACTATATAAAATATTAACGTCCAATTTTTTAGTACGAAAAAGAAAGAATTTTAACCCTTACCCAATAACAAAGGTAATTGTGACATATATCTACAGTCAGACAGATTAAAACAGAATGCTATTAAATTTATTATTCAACCCAACAATAGAAATATAAATAAAGTTTTATGCATTGTTGTCTAAAGAAAAAATGTCATGAAATTGCTATTTGGTTTTGGTTAAGCCCTTGTAAAAATAAAGCAAAAGTACTGTGTGGTATTTATTTAAATCATAAAAAATCTGTTTTTTATGGAAATCCAGTCAGATACAAATTTGTAAAATAAAAAAAAATAAAAGCACTGCAAAATAAGCATTCAAGTTAAACTCAATTGTTTTATGTATTCAAAAGTGCGAAACTTTGCCAGAGCTTTTGAAACATTTAGGGAGTTCACAATAGCGTTTTAAAATATGTCTTAATATTGTAACGTTTAAATTTTAATACTTTAATATGGGTTGGCAAGTTTGTTGTTTTTCTTTGTGTGTAAATCAAATTTATTACCAGGGGCCCGTTTCTCAAAACTACAAATTAAAAATTTACAAATAAAATACACACAAAACAACAATAAAATGTCTAAAAGTGTTGTTGTTTCGTGTGTATTTTACTTGTAGATTTGTAATTTGTAGCTTTGAGAAACGGGCCCCAGGTAGCAAATTTAAAAGCATAATAGATTTAGTAAAGTGCGACTTTGACCCGTGCACGAAGGGTTCCGTACGGACAAGAGATATGTAATTCAATACAAACTTTAGTAGCCTACATATATAAAATATAGTTTTAGCATTTTTTTCTCGTTTTTGACGTTTTTTTAATTTTGACGATTTTTTTAATTTTGACGATTTTTTTAATTTTGACGATTTTTTTTTTGTTTTGGCGAATTTTTCTGTTTTTGGATTTTTTTTTTCATTTTGGCCATTTTTTTAGTTTTGAAATTTTTTTTCCGTTTTGACGATTTTTTTTTGCCGTTTTTGGCGTTTTTTTTATTTTTTGGCATGTTCGTTTTGGCGATTTTTTTTAATTTGTTGGCGATTTTCGGTTTTTGGCGATTTTTTTTAATTTTGGCGATTTTTTCATTTTGGCGATTTTTTCATATTAACAATTATTTTGTTACTGGAGCCTTTTTCGCGTTTGGCGATTTTTTTTAATTTTGGCGATTTTTTCATTTTGGCGATTTTTTTCATTTGGACGATTTTTTCGAATTTTGCGACTTATTTTAGTGTTAGATTTTTTTTTAATTTTGGCGAAGGTTTTTGTTTTAGCGATTTTAATGTATGTATGTATGTATGTATGTATTTATGTGTATGTGAATTTGCAGTTGAATTTAGTAAATAGAATCAGGCTCATGAGCAATTTTAATTTATTTAACCCACGTACCACTCACGCTGAAATGATTGTACGTGAATATCACGTTTAAGAAAGCTTGCACAGAATTCCCAAAAAATTATAAAGATATAGACTTCTTAAGAGGTCGAAAATATGCACTTACTAATAGGTACTTTGCAAGTCATGAAAATGCCATTCTCCTAGAATGACTTCCACTTTTTTTTATGCAGCAATTCATATGCATATGAATGAAAAAAAAATTGAATAACAATTTTTACTACCACGAGTGGTATTTTTTGTTTATTTTTATGACATTCAGTTAATAGTGACGATTTGAAATTTTTATGGAAAACGATTATTCATCGTTGTTTCTGGTGAATGTAAAAAATAAAAATAATAAACAATAAAAAAAACTTTGCCTTTCTTTTAGTATGTCTGTCTGTGTGTGTCTGTCTGGCGACAAAAAACAAACAAACATTGTGATCATTGTCAATTGTCGCTTAATAATATTTATTTTTCTTTCAAGAGGATTGCTTTCAGTATTATTTGTGTCTTTTTTTGTATAAAACTTTTAATAATTTATTATTTGTATGACCTCAAGTCATGTTGAGAATTTTGAATTATTTATTGCGCTTTCTTCATATACTTTCATATAATATTTTATTATTAATTTTTTTTATTGTTGTTGTTACTTTCGTGTTTATTGAACATGAAATTTATATAAAAAAAAACTTCGTTTTCTGGAGGGAAAAAAAAGCCACGGAATAAATTATTGATAGTGTTTGTAGTTTTGTGAAATCAATTAATAAGATATTTTATTTTGAAAGTACGCGAGTGATGAGGTGTGCGTGTATGTATATCTGTTATTTTTTGTTTACATAAAATTCTTTTGTTGATAAGAAAAAAACATTTCTTTCTTTCTGTTGAATTTAAAATTTTTTGGGGAAAACAGCAAATTACCGATTTAATCAAATTTTGTAAATAAAAAGTCGAAAGGAAATAGCCACAAAGAGAAATACTTATATACATACATATATTTGACTAAACAAAATTTATTTTTAATACATGCATTACATTGGGATGGGATTGAGAATTTTAAAACTGTAGCAAAAACTTTCAAAAATTTTACTTTTTTGACTTTAATGGTACTAAAAGATTTTTTAAAATTCAAATTGCATATTTTTATTTACTTTTATTAAAATAATAATTTAATAATTATTAAATAATTAAAAGTACAATTGTACCAAATTTGCCAACCCTGATTCACTACATATGTCTAAAAATACAGAAGCATTATTATCCTACGTTAAGTCTGTTTAATGCATTAACATGAAGAATTTTTGTTTGTTGTTGGTTAAGCAACAATCGTAAGCATTTCCTTTCAAAACATAAATATGTACATTTGCATCTACATCTAAACGAACACACACACTTTATACATATATTTTTAAAACTGGGACCAGGAAAAGGACTGGAGAACAATTTCTGTCTCTGCTAATTTGACGAAATTTAAATTATGGAGAAAGCTTTTAAAAGAATGCAAACTTTTTCCAAACTGAGAACAAGAAAAGGGCTGGAGGAAATGTCTGCCTCTTCAAGACTACCCAACCTTTTTTAATGGAATTTAAAACATACATACGTGTCTAAAATGACACACATGATTTATATTTTACACACGTACGTACACAGAAGAAAAATTTTTCCTGTGATAAACACGTTGAATTAAAAAAAAGAAACTCAAATCAATTAAAAATTTTATTGAATCAATTAAACTTTTCATTAAATTAATTTTTTAAACAAAAGTTTAATTGAATCAATTAAATTTTTAATATATTTTTATTTTATTTTTTTTAATTAAACGTGTTTATTGCAGGACAATTTTTAATGTGCAATTAAACAGGATTTCCAGTTTTTAAAGAATTTTAGTAATATTGGCGATATTTTAAATTTTACAATTTTCGCCATAAATGATGATCTTTATGTAATAAAACGTCTGTCAAGCAATCAATTGAACTTTCAAAAATCTTACAGGCAAAAATATTTATTTGTTTGAAATAAATTTTAGTTTCAGTAAAAAATTTTTACAGTTTCAGTAGTTTGTCGTTTAAAAAAAAAGAAGAGAAGTATCTTAAAAGATACCCGTAGTGAGATTCATTGGCTTTTCACTATCCGACAATCGTAACTTTTGTCTATACATTTTGTCGCTTAAAACAACGATTGTGTGATTCTGAAACAAAAAATTTACTGAATAACAAATTCGATAAATTTTCATTATTAGCCCAATTGTGGATATTTCCGAGGAGTTTTTTCTCTTCCCTAACATTTGTTCCCGGGGAATAATCCTCCTATTCTAAATGGCGGGGGAATAAGCAGTACAAGAGAGAGAGAGAGAGAGAGTAAAATCTGGATCAGCTGTTTAATGTTTACATATTTTTCTGCACTAACGCAAGAGTTCAGCAATAGAAATTTAATAAAAATTTTATATTTTCATTGTCAATAAGAGTGTGTGTTAATATATTTGTTTTTGTTTAAATAAAAATTAAATAAACAGTGTAACCATTCACAGACATGCGGAATAACTTTCTACTGAGAAAGTGGAGTGTAAACTGAGCCAGATGCAGATGCAAATGGATTAAACTCCCAAGGACTGCGTGTTCAAAGGAAATTGCAAATTTTATGAAGTTTTTCTTATCGGTTGGTCTTGATAAATTAGAAGGAAACAAATCTTTCATTTACCTATTATAAGAATTTAAAGGAGGCCTAGTTTATGTTTTTGAAGTGCATGTGTGCAGGGTTTAGATAAAAACGCAAAACTACAAAATACCAGAAGGAAATATAATAATTCGGTATTTATTTAAACTGTTTGTTCTAAATAAATGCTTATACTATTGTTTTGCAACATTTATTAATATGATTTTTAAATTTTTGCATTAGTTCCCTTCAAAATGTTTGGGGAGAAAACTCGCAACAAATTCTCCCTCTCCCTCATATTTAGAATACCTATTTTTTTCCCGGGGAGTTTTTTCTCCCTCTCCCTCATGTTTAGAATACCTACTTTATTCCCGAGGAAATTTTAATTCATAATAGGAGGAATGGGAAAAGGGAAAAAACTCCCGGGGAATCGCTATTCATAATTGGGCTGATAGCAAGTAATAGGGAAAGCAAAAACTTCTAATTAGAAAAGGGAGAAATTTCAGGCGAAAATTTATTCATGATAGCCCTGAATTATTTTTATTTTTAAAACTATTTATTTAATATTCATAAAATTTACTTATTTCACTATTACTTATAAAACAAAATAAATTTGCCATAAATATTTGCATGTGTTTACATTTCGCACATGTAAACGCAGACTTAGCACCCCTGTTTTTTAGAATTCTTATTAGTAAGTCATCTCCAATCAGCTTCTTTACGAACAGAGAAAAATAAAAAAACCCAAAACTAAAAAAATTGAACAAAAATAAATTTTTTAACTGTAATAGTATCGATTATTTTCGTTACAATAATTATATACTAGCTCCTATGTCTGACATAAAGAGCATAGCTCTAAAAAACTGTACTTGGCAGAAATAGAACACGACATTTTTCGGCATTTACATGTATTACAACACGATCAAAAACTTCAATAAGGGTCCAATCAGAAGTATAGTATGGCACGTATGCCAAAGCCATAACCATAGACATAGACATAAATATATTTGCTTCACCTATTAGTACTGTCATAACCACGAACAGCTGTTTATGTTTTCATATGTTTATTAATTTCAAAAGTGCAACAAGAAATATGTTTAATATGTCTGCCGTCGTACACTATTCTACACAATCAATCGCACGATTGTGTAAAAAACACAACTCTGATTTGCTGATTTGAAAATTTTCATAGACTCCATCATACCAGGGTTGTATTTTCTAAAAAATCCCACGATTGTGCAGGATAGTGAGTCATGGTCTTAAACAGCAAACAGCTGTTTATGGTTACGGCGAAAACCTAAAATTCAATAGGTTTCTAAATATAAATATAGCTATGGCTTTATGGCGAGTAACATATAATCAAATACAGTGTTGCCCATAAGTTTCGTTCGAACAGCTGTTTTGTATGGTACATTTAATTAAAACCTTAACAAATTCTCTCAATTTTACAAAATTTTAATCAGCATTTAGAAAGTTATTTACTGCTTCAATGAATTTGATTACTAAAAATGAATTGTTGTTTCTTTTGCGTATGTACGCAAGTACAACTCACACGTTGACGACTTTATTTAAATACAGTGAATGGTATTTTCCATTTTTTACTTTTACTTTTACTCTTACTCTTATAGTGTGTGCATAGTTAGCCAAAAACTAGTTCCGACTGGACAACAGCGCCGGCATAACTAGTTAAAATATAAAATTCTTTACCCTAGTTTTGACCTTCGATACCAGCTCCCAAGTAATTACTAATCAAATCATCTGCCGAAACAAACCAAAATTAACACCATAAACTGATTACCACATTAAAAATCACAATCTTTTATTTTCTTCTCAAAAATTCAACACAATTTTGTTTGAAATAATTACATATTATTTAAATCGTGCTAGGCACTACCAGCAGAAGTTTAGACCGGCAGGCAGTTTGCTAGACGGCCAGTCAGCCGTAGTTGCTTGTGCAACTAAAAAAATATACCAACAAAATACATACATACATATAAACCTTATACTATTATTAATTAATACTAAATAAAAAAAAAAAACAAAGCGAAAAAATAACAATAATTAAGGAAACTTGTTTGCAAATAGCAAACAACGTCATAAAGAACCCTGTACTATAGTGTGCATGTGTTTTTAACTAACCCAGCAAACCAAACATTGATGGCACAATTTATAAGAGTTAAAGAAAAATTTAACAGCAGCTCCTCTTAAACTTTTATATTACAATAAATGCAATGTAAAAAAAGCGTAACCACTAATTACCTGTAATTCTTTTCTCTATTTATAAAATTAATATTTTTGAGTGAAAGCTGTTTTTTTTATTGAAATTTTGAAAATAATTTTCTTATCACATTTCAAATGTAACACAAAAAATTTAAAATTTAACATAATCCTTGAAAAACGAGCAATTAGTGTTGTCAGATATGGCGATATCTCGCCAAAAGTGACGACGAAAATTTGTTTTTGGCGATGAAAATTTTGAAATGGCGATTGGCGATTTACTTGGCGATATTTGAACTCCTTGGCGATATTTTTGGCTATATTTTTATGATTTCAATAAAATAGAATAATCTTAAGAATATGAAATTTTTTTAAAGGACTTTTTCTACAGCATAAAACATTTCGTGCAAAAATTCTAAATGTTGTCACTGTTTATCTTAAGAAAAATTTTCTGAAATTCAAGAAGTTTAAATAAAAATCTCATTTGGTCGGGAAAACTTTCTTTTATAAGTTAAAAACAACATTTTGATAATGAAGCGCCAAGAAGCCTTCACGACCTCTCGCCTAGAGTGTATGAAGACGACGATGCTGCTGGTACTAACCACTTCAAGGATATCATGTGTGTACTTAAATACACATTTAAGTAAATGTTAATCCAGTTTTATTACATGATTTAAATAATAATTTTTATCTTGATGCTCAATTCAGTTCAATTTATCCTATTTAGATTGATCTTTTGGAATAAGTTGTTTTTAAGTATTTTTTGTACGCCAGTATTTACATGTTAATGTGAAAACTTTTCTTAATTTTTCTTAAATAGCCACCCTTATCGGAAAAGGAACACATTTCTCGGGAACTTTTATTCCCGATAGGTGTGAATATAACTTTTATGTTTTACGATAGACGTTACCTACTGAATTTGAAATTTAAAAATATTTGTAATGCAATTACAAAATAAAAAAATATTTTTGTAGCTATAATTTAATGTTTTATTATATTGGCGATATTCGACAAGTCATTTGGCGAGGAGGCTGAAAATAAATCTGACAACACTGGCTTTTGAAATCCTTAAAAAATCTGTGTTACGAGTATAATTAAAAATGTTTGCTGAAGAAATATGTTTGCTGGGTATTGGTAAAGTATATGTATGTGTGGTTATCTAAGTACATACATATGTACAATGTATATACTATATATGAAACAATCTCATAAAATACTCTAGCGTATAAATGCCACATTCATCCGTAATATTACTATTGATATTTTAATTTGCACTTAGAAGTGCAAATATTAGCATACACATAAAAATAAAATCTAAGCTAACCAACTAACTAACTCTGCACGTGTGAGTTACGATAAAAATACATACATACATACATTGTATTTTCATGTAAACATACCCAGCGGGAAAAAGTAGTAAACATGTCTCTGTACTCCTTTTTTAATGTACGAAGCCTTCTTCATCTTATTTTTTATGCGAAGGAGTCGAGGCCTTCTATACGGCATTCTTTAGCAGTGAGATAAGAATAGTAATGGAAGCGAAAAAATTCCTGAGCAGTCTTCTGATTTTTGCCACTGGGGGGTACATACAAACATACATACATTAATTAACCTGTAGTAAATAAAATAATCGGTTGACAAAAAAAGTAGCTATACATTAATTATTTTGCAAGTGACTACAAATTGGTTTAAATCTCGTGCAGATATCAACCAAACATGTTGCTAGAAGCACACGTAAGAAATAAATAAAAGCAAAATAAGTAAATGAAAAGAAAATTAAAAAAAACAAAAGAAGCATGCCTTGCATTCAAATGTCAAATGTTTGTGTTGAAAAAAACTAAATAGTTTCATTATTTATATTTTCTATGACAAACAAACTTTCGTGTGGATGTATGTATCTATTTTTATTTTAAATATAAAAATACAAATTATTTATATACATATGTATATCTACATATATATACATTATATATAGTATATACATACATATGTATACGATATACAAATGATATATACATTTATTTAACTATTATGTTAATTGACTTCAGAGTGGTTGAAAAATAAGTAGTTAGTAGTCAATTTAAGAGTTATGCAGAGATGGACAATTGACTACCGCCTATGACATGCTTATGTTAAAATAGTGAGTTGGCGACAAGGAAAAAAGTCACTTAATCAACTAGATGTGGTTATTAAAAAACCGGTTTGAAGTTTCTTTCAAATGTATTTGAGTTCCTATAGGGTATGTTTTCATATACATCTAAACTCATTCTTATATATACACACATATATACATAACATAACAGTCTCCTGCTGAACCCCTTTACTATCACCCTGTTTCTATAAGACAAGCAAATTTGTATGAAAATCTCTTTAAAAAAATTAGTGCTTCTCATATAATTTGTTTTCTACTCAAGTAGTATATGTATATAAGTATATTTTACATGAAATATAAGTAGTGCGATTCAGTAAATTTTAACGATCCGACAATTGCAAATTTTGTAAATACATTTTGTCGCTTAAAATAACGATTGTGTTATTCCGAAACTTATTTTAAACGATAGGATGCAGCTGATATTGTCGTTTACATAAGGACACAGCTGACATTAACCTAAAGTGAATATCGTTAAAAATGTTACTGAATAGCAAATTGGATAAATTTTCGTTATAATTATTTTAACGATGCGATTATCGTTAAAAAAAGTTAGTGAATCCCACTATAGGTGTGTTAGGATGTTAACATAGGTCTGCTTACCAGTGATGCCAACTTTGTGCTTTTGGCACTATTTTTTTTAGCTTTTAGAGTCAAAAAGGTTGGCATCACTGCTGTTACAGCCTGATACATTTTAAAATTTAACTATAGTAATTAACCAAGGTCATATTAAAACTTTTAACATAATTGATTTATGTAAACAAATTAAAGACGAGCTTTTCGAGTGAATTTCGAAGCAATTTTGACAAAAACTTGGTCTTCTCCGAAATTTGTGTATTACTCATGGTGTTTTTAATACTCATACAATTACTCATTATAAAAAAGAATAGACTAAAAATTTACATATTTAACAAATATTTTCTTATTTAGCTTTTAATATTTATATACATATGTGCATATACATATACATATGTACGAGTATGTATGTATTTATTTACCTTTGAATAGAATAAATTTGGAATATTTAACAAAAGTAAACTAAAATAATGATTCATTTCTAATATACATATTTAAGCATTATAAAGAAATAGTTGTTTTATATTTTCTATGACAAAATATACATACATACATCAGAGGTGCCCACAGAGAGAAAACCGGGAGTAATGTATAAGCTAATGTGTATTCATTTGTATAAAAAGTAGATTGATCTTCGGCACTCCTGTGCCAGTTTGAACATCCTGGACATACAGTGATAGATATGTATGTATATATATAATTTTATCATGTGCTTTATTCTAAAACAAATGGTAGTGAATACCAACCAGCCTTCAGTAAGTTGTTTCCGACGAGATTTTCCTTTTTTTGGTACGATTTTCCGACATCCCACGTAAAATTTGGTTGATAAACACGGAAGACGGCGTATACCCGAAGACGGTATGTTTATCAATGAAATTTGATGTGCTCTGACACAAAATCGTTCCAAATAACGTTATAGATATATCACGTGCAACTCTGGATTTTACTGACATAAATTTGTATATAATTTTCTTAACGTTTAGTTTTTCTACAATCAGACACAATGTTCCATACACACACAAATTTTTTCCCCCAATTTTAACACCTTTAAATCAAAAGAAAATACAACAAGCAATTAGAAATTTAATTATCCTGTACTTAACTTTTAAATCAATAAATTTTTCTACACAACCTATTAATTGAGTCAATAAAAGTTTTAATTGAACTTTAAGGGCCAATTTTTCAGTTCGAGATTAAGATTAGTTTATTTCTATAATTAGCTAATTCAAAAATTAACTTATGCCCTAATTCAGTAAGAAGATTTAGGACGTTTTTGTTTGAAAACATTTTTGAGTTCTTGTGTTTGAATTTTCTAAATTATTTTCTTCAAAAATGGTTGTTGTCTTTGATAATGAAAAATAAAAATATTCACCCTTATTCTATTTGGCATCGGCAACATAACACGACGTCAAAACACATTAAAGTTTTGGCAAAGCGGTATTCCAGTAGAGAGTTTTTTGCCATTTATCGATGACTGTCAACATATGTTTGGTATTCTGTACGAAAAATTTATGTTGATGTTGCCGTTAATTTTGTCGTCAGTTTTTTTGATGTCGTGTTCTGTTGTGTGTATACCTCAACGAATTTGATTTGAGAAATAATTTAAATAGTAAAAAAGTGAAATATAAGAAATTCCAAAATAGATATACATATGTACATACATATTTATTTAAAAAAAAAATTCTTTAAAAAAGTGAAAAATATAACATGGACAAAATTAAAATTACCAACCCCAACCAATTTGAAAACCTTGTGTAAGAGTTGAAAAAAGTCCTTCTTTAAGATGGAGGATTCCGCAGGGGCAGTGTTCCTGGTGGTGGATGGCAAAACGTAAGGTAAATAGTGTGTTGGGAAACTATACTGTATAATATAGTTATTTTTACAGATCTGGCGGGACTTGAGGTTAAAATTAAATAAATTCAGTGAAGTGCGACTTTGACCCGCGCACGAAGGGTTCCGTACGGAGAATAGATATGTAATTCAATACGAACTTTAGCCTATATGTTTAAAATAAAGTTTTGGTATTTTTTTTAGTTATAATGTTTTTTACTTCTGTTTTTAAGTTTTAGCGTTTTTTAGCACTTTTTTCTCGTTTATTTTGGCAATTTTTTATTTTTGCATTTTTTTTTATTTTGGCGTTTTTTTCATATAGGCGATTTTTTAAGTTATGGCGATCTTTCGGTTTTTGGGTTTTTTTCATTTTGGCTATTTTTTTAGTTTTGACACTTTTTCTCGTTTGGCGTTTTTTTTATTTTGGCGCTTTTTTAATTTTGGCGTTTTTTATCATACAGGCGATTTTTTTAGTTTTGTCGATTTTTCGGTTTTTGGCGTTTTTTTCATTTTGGCGATTTTTTTAATTTTTGGCAATTTGTTTACACTTTGGCTATTATTTTTTCATATAAACAATTTTTTTAAATTTGCGCATTTTTCGCTCTTTGACGATTTTTTTCGGTTTATGTCGTTTTTTTGTCGATTTTTTCGGTTTTGCGGCCAAGGTTCTACATAATATGTCCGAATTTCAGGTTCGTAGCTCTTACGGTTCCTGAGAAAATAGCCTGTGTGTGTTCCTTTTCACCTTTGGTGTACGGAACCCTAAAAAGGTTGCAAACAATGCTGAGTGTGAAAGCAGCGTATATAAAAAATTAGCACTGAGCCCCTTTGAAGGAAGCTTCCTTCAATCTCCAATAAACGTTGATCTGATCCCTTTTGTTTCCCAAATCAGGTTCTATTGTATCAAATACGTGCTTAAATAATGTTCTATTCAGCCGAAAATAACTTTTAAATATTAAAACGATGGACATTACTCATTATTTTCCAAAAATATGTCGAATTTATCACTTATCACATTGTTAGGGAATACAAAGTTAGCATTGATTTTGTGTTAAATTGATGTTGTTTCAAAATTGACGAAGATGTGGCCGTCGCCAAATAGAATAAGGGTGATTATTGAGATGTTTTTAAAACATTAAAATTAATTTAAAGTATTATACAATAGCTTGAAAAATATATGAAAAAATATGTGTTGGAAATAATGTTTGGAACAAAATAATAAAGCAAATAAATACACGAGTATAGACAATAAATAATAACCCCCTTATGCAAAAACGAATGGTAAATTTAAAGATGGTTTAACAAACGAATTTTGTATGGCAAAACCGGTTTTAAAGCATGCTTTAACTTTAACAATCGTTTTTGCATAAGAGCATAATTGTTTTAAGGAATCACTTTTTTTCCGTCCATACACAAGACGATATAATCGTCGAACAAAATTAGGAAATTAATCTCACATTAATTAAGTTTGATGTTTTTGAGTGGTAGTTTAAACTTCTTTTTTCATGTAGTATTACCAAAGGAGCAAAATATTGCAAAGTCATACATGTTATCAGCACACTTCGATTTTTTGAGGTAAGAAGAAACTGCCATATTTTATTATTTGCAAGTAAAATATTGTGCTTGTTGAAGGATATAGATATATAGTATATACATATATTTATTTATGTGTTTTAAACTATTCTATCATATAATTTTACAAAAAGTTATATGCTTCACAAGAATATGTTGCCAATATTAATATAAGATTAATATTAATATATAATCGACTAACCAAAAATCACAAATGAAGGTTAAGGTTAATTTAATTTTAAACTCAAGAAGTCGCCCTCAATAGATTAAAATTTTAAACAAAAGTTTAATTAACTAAATTAAATTGTTAAAATTGTTAAATGTTTTTTTGTAAAGTTTTTCCATTAAAGATGTTAGTGAATACCTTTAAGAGAAAGTTTTTTGTGTTTGTATTCTTATCATAATAGTAAATAATAAATCTGCAAAACCCAAGCAAGCACTTACTTCAAATACCAAGAACACTTAATGTAGTTTTAACCTAATTTTTAAAACAGTGCATAGTTACAGTGAATTTCCATTTTTATTCTACCACTGGAAACTTTAAAATGACTACAAATAATTCATGTGAACTGTTAATTACTCGTATTTATTTTAAAGTAGCATTAACTTTACTTTGTATTTTTATTATATGTTCAGAAATGGAAAAAATAACACACAAGTTATTTTACACTTTAGTTCACATTAAAAATAATTAGTAGGTCATCAGTTAATTAACGTGTATATGGTTAAATGGTATTTTGCAGTTACTGCAAAATGTATGTGCTTATGAAATGCTAATATTTTTTTTTCAATATTAAAAGAAAAAATGCCGACAAATTGTAACATTTATAGTGTATTTTAGTTTGCAGTTTATTGAAATTTGACATTTACATGATCGCCTGAGTGAAGTTACGAGTAGCTTAGAAATACTGTGCACATGGTTCATAAATTAGGTTGTAAAAACTGCAATGTAAGAAGAGTTTGAGCTTCAAGGAGATAAATATTGTGTATTACGAGATATTTGAGATGTTGTGAACTTAAACCGTAGTTGCAGTATGACTTGTTTATGAATCTTGGATTTTATGGTAATAACGACTGCTGACAAAACGCCAGAAGAGAAAGAGGTAGAGTGGAATATAGAAAGGCATATAGTGAAGAATACATAGAGATATCTATAGGAAGATGGAAAAATGTATAGAAATAGGAGAAGAAAAAATTAAAACAATTAAAAAAATCCGACTGCGAGCACCTTTAAATCGTTACAGATACCTAAAGATGATTTTTAAATACCTGCCCACTTTTATTTTTTCGTATACACAAAATGGCGTCTGTTAGTCGCCATATTAAATTTTGATTAATGTCATATCTTTAGTGAAACTCCTGGGATTAAGACAAATGGATTGGCGTAAGGATTATCAAAATGCGTAAAAAGCATTGTTTTTATAAATTAAATATGGCAACTCCATGGAACAGCTGCTTTGTAAACAAAAGAAAAGTAAAAAATAAAAAAACGGTAAGATTACACTCACAGAAATAATTGTGGATATGTTGAAAATAAGTTAAAAAAATTTGTTTGAAACTAAATTGTATTTTTGAAAAAATATTAAATATCAATATGCTGGTTAGAGGCCTGCGTAAACAGTCTTGAAATGTAAATACGTCTTGTTTTTTAAATGTATTTTTGTGTCATGTATTATACTAAACCAATAATAAATGATGTCGTATAAAAGCGAGAAACGATGGATGTATTGATATTCGTGTAACAAACGATGCCGCGAAGACTTCTTGTTCGTAACAAACAATCAAAAGAAGTAGTGTTCATGCGTGTATGCTTGCTATTTTGCATATTGTACGTTTGAGTGTGTGCGTGTAAGATGTAGATGGTAAGCTAGTATATCCCTGTCGGAGAATGTGTGGTTGACTAAAAAATTAGTTAACTTATAGTTAACTTTTCTTAGACCGACTAAAAGCTAACTGCAATGTCATCCAAGATAAGCCCAAAATTAATTATTAAGTTGAGTACGTAATCAAATTTGATGAGAGCCAACACATTTATTCTCAGCTACTTTGAAACTCATTTCACTTTTATATGAACATTTTGCTATTGTTATTTTAGATGGTACCTTGGCATGTTCGAACCCCAAAATTTTTTTTTTAATATACTGACTACCAGGTGATTTAAAAAGTCAACTTTAAGTTAGCTGAAAGTAATCTAGAGTGAGCAAATTGACTACCGCCTAGAACATCGCAATGTTAAAATAGTCAGTTGATTACATTGAAAAGTAATCCAAGTGCCAGTGTGTGCTAGTTGCGAAATAGTTAACTTAAAGTTAGTTTAAAGTTAACGTGATTTCCGACAGGGATGTTTAAGGGTGGTTTTTTAAAGCAAGCGCACACAACTAATGTCAATGCATGTGTGCTTTTGTATGTGCTCAGAAAAATAATAAAGGAGTGTACACAACGTGTGTGTACATGCATGACGTTTGTATACGCGCCCATGCGTAGAAAGAAGCAAGCATCACAAATTATTTTCTTCTTTACTTCTATACCTGCAATAACTGAAAAAAATGTCTTGCCAACAGTGTTGTTTAGCATTTGTTTTAGAAGATTTCGCTGTATTAAAGCATTTGAAAAATCCCTCATGTCTTAAAAGTTCTTGTAAGTGGTATTGTGCAGGACTTTAATGCCAGCTGCTTCAATAGTTGCCACCTATGATACTGGTATGCTTCTTTTAACTTCTCGCTATAGGAAGTTACTGATTTTGCTCCAATTTTCCAAAATGTAGTTTGCATCATATTTCCACGCTGTGAGGTCCTGGGCGTCAAATCTGACTATTTTCGCGATGTTATCCATATGTGTGTGCGTGTGTATGTAAATATTTAAAATTTTAAGGTAAAAATTTTGATCACTTTACTTTATTTTGTCATTGTCAGAGAGGCATCTTCGTATCTAAGCAGGCTGTTAACCTGGCAAAGTTTTTGTAGACAACTTTTTATGAAAATTCACGAAAGCGGAAAAAGCAAAACTCAAATGTTTGTTTGCATACGAAAGTATAAAAATCGCAATTCAAGTTAATAATTAAAAACTAAATCTTTTTACACAAAATATTTGAATTGTTTTTCTATAAAACAATTGGGGGATTCAAACGGTATTCTTAAGTTTCTGGCATTTTTTGTGTTGTAATTTTGTGGTGTCATTTTCAAAATGTGTGCAACGTCGCTCACTTTCTGCTTTTTACATGGAAAGCAATGCCACACAGCGAAAATGTACAAATTACTGCGATGTCACAAAATGCCATAGTGGCTACTCGGTAATACATTTTTTGTCAGAAAAGTCCGATCACAAGGGAAATGTGTAAACATCTAGTAATGAATTTTTTTTAATGGCTTATGGTAACTAAAATAAGATATATAAATTTTTGAATCTACTGTATTTAAAAATCTATGGAAAACTGCATCTATAGCAGTGGGATTATTAGTTGTGGGGGTTTGTGGAGAATTGCTCATATGCAAGTGTAGAACGTCAAATAAAAATTTTGATAAAGCTTGCGACTGTGGGTTTTCAAAATTTCTATTAAAATATCCAACCATAATAATTGGCATGAGATGGAGATTGTTACCCAATTGTCGTGTACCAGCTTCAGTACAATAGTACATAATGAAGATATGTTATAATATAATATTATAAATTCTTCAAAAAGGCTGCTATATATTTTTTAAACAAATATTTGACATTTAAAACGCCCTTTTATTTAAAAGTTTATATATATATTTTATTTATTTTATATTTTCCAACTTTTTAACAAAACTATCACCGCTGGCCACACTATTACACTTAACAAGCAATTTCCATTAAAGTTAACATTGCTCCTGAAGGTATGCTTTAAAATTCGATTGAGTGTATTTCTATGCATCTGTTAAGTTTCTCTGTACTTCTTGTTCGTATGATTACACTAATACAATCATACATAGCTTACACCGATTTGATAACGCTTTACCATCTTACTCAAAATTTGTGATTGTATTGTATGAAAAAGATTTTTACCCCCTAGCGTATAGATGTTTACACACAAAAAAAAAACAAAAGTAAAAACCATTACATATGTATATTAAAATAATTTAAAACATTATGAGACTGTAACACTTAAGACTACCGTTTGAATCCCCCAAATAGGAAGCATTTCAACAATTTGAAACCATAAAATTAATAGCCAATAACAATTATTTATGTATGTCTGTGCATATGAATTTATTTTAAATAAAGTAAGTCAATAAAATTGCGTCTCTTTAACATTTTTTCATAACTGAATTTATACTACAAATTTTAATTGTAAATTATAATACACACACGTTGTACATACAAATTTTATGTTATAATAATATATGCTACTCAAAACGCCAATTCTATAGGGGATTGCTTGTATATTTGTTTGCAAAAAAAAAAAATTAAAATATCTTTCCTTTTTTTATATAAAGTATGATTTAAATGCATGGCATTGTTTTAAAATTTATTTATGTTTTAAATGGATTCCCTAAAGGCGTGTTTAATTCACTCCTACTATTTATGCATTTTTGTATTTTTTTTTATATTTTAACGTTTATTTTACTTTTGCACGTTACATGAAATTAAAGACTCTGTGGAATTAAAATGTTCATTCACTCTTCTTTGCTTGCCAGTATGCATGTGTAATACAATATTACCCGCAATTAATGTTGGTGGAAATTTATTTCAAAGACCTACATACATAAATACTTTTGTATTTATTTTGTTAATTTGCACGCCACAATGTGGGGTATCAAGAGATACTTATGATCCTTTGAGTTTAAAACAATTTCAAGATAGAATTTATTTCAATAGAATTGTTGCAACTTTAAAATGACATTTTAAGTTAGATACATACATAAAGGGTGAGTAGGGCTACGGTACATAACGTTGACATTGCGTTATAAATATCAGCGGGTCGGATGAATAAATGTGGTACTTTATCAAAAAGTTAGTTATTTGAATTGGTCAAAATTTTTTTTATACAATTAAATCTACTTATTACAAAATAAAGACTTTGACTTAGTGTTATTTGTTCATTAATAACACCCCGTTACACAGATTCTGTCCTATGAACCAAATATACTTTTTCGGAAAGGGGAGAAAAAATAAAAATACACGTGTATCGGCGATTTTCATGTACACGTAATGTAAGAATGTAAAAATTTGGATTCCCTTCAAGTTATGCTGAAAAAATAGAAAAAAAATTTCAAAAAAATCTGAGAATAGATAAAAATCAATTTTTTTTTAAAATTTGACATGATACAGACATTTCCACGAGCCTGCCTGCAAAAACTCAGCTCGATTGGGTCACGGAAAAAGGGTTAAAAGCTTATCCAAAGTTTTTCAGACAGACGGACACTACGAGCTTTATATTTTATACAAAAAAAATTCTGACGTGTACATGAAAATCGCCGATACACGTGTATTTTTATTTTTTCTCCCCTTTCCGAATAAGTATATTTGGTTCATAGGACAGAAAAAAAATTCGTTTTTGTAACGCGGTGTAATTATCACATGATAAAACACGTTTAATTTTTTTGTGCAACAAAAAAAGTGCATAGTACGTTGAAATGTGTTGATAACATTGTGCAATATATTCTTCCCATACAAGTTTTTTTAATTACTTAAATTAAAAATTATTTAATTTGTTTAGGATTTTGTATCACGAATAATCAATTTTATAATTTCTTAAACGCACATGTGCGTAAGAAAAATGGCGCCATATATTTGTTTTTAATATTGTGCAATTTGTTGGATAGTGTAGAGCAAACTGACAATAATAATAGCTATAAAATTATCAATAATATTGTATAGTCTATGGAGGTAACATTAATTTAGCAATATCCCATTTTTTGTTTTGTTAAATTTTAGGTTTCGTAAATTTTTTATGTTTCAGTAAATTATTTCGTGATACGAAATAAGGAAATATTTGGTTTTATGTTTTTTTTTAAACGACTTCAAAAAAAGGAGGAGGTTAACAATTCGTCTCTATTTTTTTATGTGTGTAGCTTCATAACTCGGTGCATTTTAGACCGATTTCAAAATTTTTTTTGTTGTCTGAGAGGGTATAGCTTCCCATTGGTCCCATTGTAAAAAAGAAAGCGGGGACACGCCCACAATTTTTAAAATTTGATTTTGCGATCTTCTACTCATTTGATTGCTGCGAAACCCAGCAAACACCTTTGGTTCTTGTAATTACACAATCTTAAAGTTAAAAGAATGGGCGGGGCTAGGCCCATTAAAATGTATTATAACATTGAACGTGGTTCTACTTAACAGATTTTTACGAAACTTACCACACACCTTGAGCTCTAATAGACACAAACTTCTTTAAAAAAATTGGGCAGGGTGACGCCCCTTAAAATTTTATATAATATTTCACAAGCTTCTATTTCACCGATTTTTACGAAACTTGGCACACACAATAAGCTTTAAGAAAGGCACAAAATTGCGTTCAAAAAAGTGGTCGGGGCACGCCTATTAAATTTTAGTATAATATTTCACGTGCTTGTACTAAACCAATATTTACGAAACTTGGCACACACCTGGAACTCTTAAAAATACACAATCTTGTTTAAAAAAAATGGACGTAGCCACGCCCCATGAAATTTAATACTATATTTCACTAAAAAGCTAAAAATAAAACTTAAAAAAAATTAAATCGACTTCAAAAATAAGCACTAAAAAGATACAAATAATATAGATCTGGATAAATAAAAAATTTTTATACATATATGTTACCTATAGTGCCGTTTGAAAATATTTTATTTAACTGGATCTAAATTATTTGTATGTTTTTAGTGCTTATATTTGAAGTCAGTTTAATTTTTTTTAAATTTTTATTTTGTAATTTAAATTTCTCCTTCTATAGAAAAATATGTACTTAAAATTCAAATGTTTTCAAATAGAAAAGAAACAATTTAACGTTATTTATAATTAAATTGCTTTCCAAGAAAGAAAAAAAAAGAAAGAAAAGAAAAGAAAGGTGTATGACACCAGCTGTCATATTGAACAGGATCTTAATTTTAACATAACTGCCAGTAAATAAATGTTATTGCTTAATCGTGCTGTCGAATCGTGTTATTTTAAATGTCGTTTACACTAACAAACAAAAAAATACTCGTAACACTCTGTAATTTTTTATTTTTTATTTTATGTCATAATCAATTCATTGCTTGTTTAATTGTCCAAATTAAATAAATGTCTATTTGTCCAATCATTTCATCAGCACTTTCAATTGAATTTTCAAATAAATTGACCTTCAGACAAGAAATAAAAACATAAAAAATGAAAAAAACTGTACGATATAGTACGAGTAAATACAAGAAATCTGTTTATATTAAATTTCTTATTTGCGGTTAAAAAAAAAATAAAACAAAATTGTTTAGTTTATAACAACTATTATTATTAATTTCCAACATGTTGGTGGTACGAGTACATAATGGCTTTTCTTTAGCCACACATCTGCTCGTTTGGTTTGGTTATTGTTGCTATTGTTGCGTCTATAAAATAAGGAGCAATTTAAATAAAACTTTCACTTTTTGGTTGTAAAATGAAATGAAGAAAATCCAAATAATACTCGTAGCAAACAGCAAACAAACCTTCCCTCGTTTTCTGTCTAAACTTGCAATTTATACAATATAATTTTAACATTTGGTTGATTACATGTTTTAGATGTAAAATAAGACACTTAAAAATGGTTTTGAATAAAAAAAAACTAAAGTCTTGTAGTAGATACAAAGTTTGAAGTGCGGTACAGTAGGTACACATGTGCTTAATTTGAAACTTTGTTGCTTTTTTAATAACTTTGCCAACAAGTGATGTAGTAAATGAAAAACGATATAACAAGGAGTAAATAAAAATTTAAGTATCTATTGGCTTCTTTATGGCAACATAGTCATGACTCGCAAAAGCTCCAACAACACGTTAAATTGAAAGAAAAAAATAAAACTAAAAATCAATTAAAAATTTAATGGTATCAATTTTGTAAACAAAAATTTAATTGACTGCATTAAATATTCAGACCTGGGAAATTTGCATTAAATATGGTAATGCATTGAGCATTTTCCTACATTAAACCAACTCAATGCAAATGCAAATTTATTGAATTAACACTAAATCGTATGCTTTTAATGCATTATTTTTTGCATTGGATTAAAATCCCCTCAAAGTAATGCATTAATATTGCATTGGCATTAAATTTGATATTTTTAATGCACTATTTTTGCATTGCATTAAAATATCCTCAAAGTAATGCACTAATATTACATTAGCATTAAATTCCATATTTTTAATGCACTAGTTTTTGCATTGAATTAAAATCACTTCAAGGTAATGCATTAACATTGCATTGGCACTAAATCACAAGTAAAAATTGCACTGATTTTGCATTACCACTAATGAAGTAATGCAATATGATTGCATTGTCTCTAAAACCTATTGTACATAATAAAATTAAACAAAGGATGAACAAAACAAATTAAAAAATACAGTAAAGCTCACATTGAGGCCACCTACAAATGAAAAATATTCATTGAACATACACATCTCACTTAATCAACAAGAGGGTATTAAGTAAAAATTTTTGATATCTCACTTTATGCAGGAAACCAACTAACAACACCAATATCTATCTACTGAAAAAATTTCAACGTATTTGGATCACTCTTTTGTTGATAAAGTTTTTTTACTTTATGATTTTAATACGAAATGTAAGTGTTTTTATGATGAAATTGCTCAAATTTTTTCTGATTTGCGACTCTTTTCAAAACATAGATATTCTTATATAATAATTGCAAGGTTTTAAAATAAAAACAATGCACAAAATGGAATTCAAATGGAATTTGCTCACCGTGATATATTTGGATTTGTAAATTTTCGTAAAATGTAACTACAAACGGTTTTTCGTCTATACTGAAAATTTTAAAATTTTGACTTAATACTCCCTTGTTGATTAACCTTCCTTTTCACAACGTATGTTTAAGAGTTAACGTGAACTTTAACTGACAGTTCTTCATACAAAACTTCTCGTTAAAGCCCCTCTTCGCTTTTAATTGTACATTCTGAAAAGGGCCGTAAGTGCGATATGTATGTTCAATGAATATTTTTCATATGTAGGTGGCCTCAATGTCAACTTTACTGTATTCTTTAATCTTCATTTGTTTTGTTCACCCTTTATTTAATTTTGTGTGCACAATATGTTTTAGTGACAATGGAATCATATTGCATTACTTCATTAGTGCTAATGCAAAATTAGTGCATTTTTTACGTGTGATTTAGTGCCAATGTAATATTAATGCATTGCCTTGACGAGATTTTAATTCAATGCAAAAAATAGTGCATTGAAAATATCAAATTTAATGCCAATGCAATATTAGCGCATTACTTTGAGGAGATTTTAATTCAATGCAAAAAATAGTGCATTAAAAATATCAAATTTAATGCCAATGCAATATTAATGCATTACTTTGAGGGGATTTTAATTCAATGAAAAAAATAATGCATTAAAAGCATACAATTTAGTGTTAATTCAATAAATTTGCATTTGCATTGGTTTTTTTTAATTTAATGCTAATACAAAAGTAATGCATTTTGCCCAGGTCTGTAAATATTTAATTAAATGTTTAGGGTCACTTTTTGAGTTCACCATTAAAGATGAAATTAAACTTATGCCCCTATCACGGCTTTCAACTTTTAAAATAGTTTGGTTAAGATTGATAAATTTGCGTTGCCATTCTCCACTAAACTAAAAGTTGTCTTTTCAGTTATGTTTTCGTATTGTCATTTACAACTCTGCTTAAGTTTGTTTGAGAAAAACGTTGAGTATACACAAATGCTTTTTAGTAGTTGGGTCTGTGTTTGGGCTTTTGGGTTGGTGCGATAAAAAAGCAGAAAAAGTGGAAAAATCGTAATTAGAAAAAATTTCTAACAGTTTCAGTATCGGCGGTATACCGGGCATATACAAATATTTCTTTAAATATGGTTTTAGGTGATCCAACAAATAACAAAACGTTTCTTTGTCCTGCCGGAAATAATTAAAAGCCCTTCCAAAATTATTTCTTACCTTGCCTTGGGTAGTTCCAGGGGGTTGGAAGTAGTTGTGTAATGGCGATTCTAGATCAATTAAAATTCCGAAATTTGGGTAATTAAAATTTTAAATTTTTTAAAATTTGAGAAATTTTGCTTTCTAAATTTAAAGGCACTCCTAAATTTTTGTTAATAATATTTGGCAAAGTTGTAGCTATGGTAAAGTTGGAAAAATTATGTGAACATATCAATATAATCTGAACGTGTCTAGGGAAAATAATAATAAACATTTTCATACTTGTTAGTTTTATTAAATTTTTCTCAATTAATTTTTTAAATATGAGACTAAGGGAAAACTTGCTGAAGTAACATATGTTGTAACTTAATGGCGAACAATTTCTTCTTACACGATTTTGTTATAAAATTAATATCTTTCAAGTCCTTATACATTAATGTTTTTTTCAGAGAAACTATGATTTTCTCCGAATTTCAGTGGGCTTGAGGCAGAGATTAATCTTCTTGAAATTTTGCAGATAATATTTTTTTGCCTATTGTCATCAATTAAGGGGATGAGAGTAAGAAAAAGTTAAAAAAAAATTTCCCCATATAGCAAAGGGGAACCCTAATATATAAGTATGTATATTCCTACATGTAAAGGGTGTTTTTTAGAGTGACACACAAGTTTAAATCATAATAAAACCAGGATATATATTTTAAATATCAATGAAGGGGGCTTTATTGGAAAGAAAATTTTATGAAATTAATGCTTAAATATAATTTCTGCCATGTGGCCACCACGGCTGGCGCGTAGAAGGCGCAATATGGAACACCAATTTTAAAAAATTTTTCACAGCATTTGCGACCGTATTTCACCGATAACTCTTCGAATGTTGAGGTGTTCAATTGTTTGTGGTTTATCGATGTATACAAATGACTTAATATAATCCCAAAGAAAATAATCCAATGGTGTTAATTCACACGATCTTGGTGACCAATTAATTACGTGAAATTATTTTTTAATCAAAAGTTTCTTTCGAGTAAATCAATTGTAGTGTGGTATGTGGCTCCGTCCTGTTGGAACCAGATATCAGCAAGAATGAAACGTAATTAAGGTACAAAAAAAATTCAAAAACGGTAAAACTAAAAAATCCCAAAGTTATAAAATCGCCAAAAATTTAAAAATAATCGCCAAAATAATAAAAAATTATAACACTAAAATAAATCGCCAAATTTGAAAAAATCGCCCAAATGAAAATAATCGCCAAAAACCGAAAAAAATCGCCAAAACGCGAAAAAGGAGCCAAAATTAAAAAAAAATCGCTAAAACGCGAAAAACTAGCCAAAACTAAAAAAAATTTATATGAAAAAAAGTCGTCAAAATAAAAAAAAATTTCTAACACTAAAATAAATCACCAAATTCGAAAAAAGCGCTCAAATTAATAAAATCGCTAAAATGAAAAAAAAGACTCCAAAAAACGAAAAAATCACCAAAACGCAAAAAAGGAGCCAAAACTAAAAAAATATGAAAAAAATCGTCAAAATAAAAAAAAAATCGTTAAAATTAAAAAAAAATCGCCAAAATTAAAAAAACGCCAAAAAATGAAAAAATCGCCAAAACGAGAAAAAAGTGTCTAAACTAAAAAAGCAAAAGTGTCTAAACTAAAAAAGCAAAAATAAAAAAGCAAAAATAAATAAATCCCCAAAACCGCAAAAACCTTAAAACTAAAAAACGTTTAGAACCGAAAAACCCAAAAACTAATAAAAATTTCAAAACTATATTTAATATAGGCTAAAGTTCATATTGAATTACATATTTAGTGTCCGTACGGAATTGATTTATTTATTTGTAATAGTGGTTTTTAAAAAAAGTAAAATGTTTTTTATATAAATTTTTTACTACTTTTTTGAAAAGCTACTAGTACTTTCAACATTTTTTTTTTTTTAGAAAATACCTTTTTCGGTAAGGTAATCTTGCGTTGTCATTAAACTTTTTTTTCAATCACTGACTGATCTTAATTGAATTTTTTTTATACATAATTACTTAAGGGGCTTATGCATAAACCAAAACATATGTTCCATTAAGTGTTTCTTTGTTTTGTGATTTTGGCTTTGTTTTTGTTTTAGAGTTTTCTTTTTTCAACTTTAAACCGCAGCAAACCATCAAACAGCCACCACCTTCTTTTTGAGAAAAAAAAAACATTTTACTTTTGTTACCTGTCCAAAATAAACTAATCTTAATGTTATTTTGTTGCCACTAGCAACTATGTTGTGTTGTGGCTTGTTGCTGTTGTTGTCAGTGTATCAACTCACTAAACAATTTTATTTGAAAAAGTATTGAAAAAATTGTTGTTGGGCGAGGGCGAGAGGGAAAACAAAAGTACTGGTATAATTTAAAATCACTACTACTAGTGTTCGCCCAAAAAAGAAAAGCTTCTCTATAAAATGTAAAGTATGTTTTTTTAATAAAAACGTGATTTCCGTAAAAAGTTTTATTTCTTTGAAGACTGTCTTTGTAGAAGGAAGGGAAGAAAGGCAGGCTGTTGGTGTAGTATGGCAGACCAACCAACCAACGTTTTTGATGAATAATTTTAACGTTTTGGCATTTAGTTGAGTTTGCTGGTACGTGTTGCTGCTACTCATATATGTATTGATTATTTTCTTTATTTTTTGTAGTCATTGTTCTTTCTAAGCTTATCATCCAGCCATCCGTACTGCAGTGCCACCGCCAACTTAAGTTTAGTTTCACAATCGTCGCAAAACAAAAAAAAATAATAAACTTAAAGACGCTTTCAAATCGAAATTGCGTTGCTGGTATTCATTTACTTTTATTTTTATAAGTGAGAACAGTGGAATTTTTTTTTAAATTTATTTATTTTTTTAACTATTATTTTTATGTGAATTTGTAAAATTTGATTTTGTACGGTTGATTACCGTCGTTCATTTTGCTGTGAAATTTTATTGTTATTTCTCATCTAGTGTTAGATTTTATTCGTCGTGTTTATTCAGGTTTTATTTTGGAGTTTGAAGTACATATGTATTTGAGATTAATTAAAGATAGATTTTATGGCCGGACGGTTATTCTCTTGTTGCTTATTTTTGATTAATAAAAAATAAGAATGTATTATGGATACGTGGGCGGATCAATAAGTTCTAGACTTTTTGTAAAATGAAAAAGGTTTTTGGGTAAAGTATGAATTTATTCCTTAACCTAGTTTCCTTTGTAAAATTTGCACAACTTCGATTATTTCACGTGAAAAATTTGACACGTAACAAGCAAGTGATTACTTTTTCCGAAAACATTTTAATTTTTATTGGTTAGAAGTAGGCAACATTGATCGACTTTTGTAAACAAAAACATCAGCTGCCATAAATGCCAGTTACTTTCACAGATGGCAAGATAACGTTGCCAGATACATTTCATAAATTTTTCACGAGTTGATCGAAGTAAAAGTTTTGCATATATGGATTATGTCAACATTTCGCGTGAAATTGTGAACACATCACCATGCTTAAGCCTTAGAATTTTGAGAATGTGGGAAGGAGCAATTCGTAGCCCAATGTATGGGGTTTTGCCATGCAAACTGCACTCTTGCATTGTACTGGTGGAAAAGAACTTTTATCTTGGCCAATGGCGGTGAATTTCTTTTCATATAATATTTTTTTGTCCTTTTGAAAATAGTCAATGTGGATTATAAAGCGTTCATACCAAAAAAAAACTGTTGCCATGACTTTACTGGCTGATAAACCCGCTTTTCCTTACTTTGGCGACGATTTACCACGAGAAACTCACTTTGTGACTGCTGTTTGGTCTCTGGTGTGTTGTGCTGGATCCATGTTTCGGTTAAGAAGCGGCTGAGCAACGCCAAACACTTCTGTGAAGCTGAGTGTGTGTTCAAATTTGAAACCACTATGCAATGTGAGCAGCGTTACCGTTGAGCAGCTACTCGTACTAAAGGGCTGTTCCTCCGACTATTATAGTTTGTATTAATAAATGTCAAAAATTCAAATAATATGCACATGCAAGTGTGATATTGTGAATGCAAAATGTCATGACGAATGGTAAATAATACTATAAAAATTTGACATCCCATAAGACTTGGCCAGTTTTCGACATTTTTCTAAACGATAAGACTTTTCATCTGATCAGAGTTGCATTATTACAAAATCAAGTAATAAACAAACTGAGAAGTCGTCTGTTTCGACGCCTATGCTGTGCCGTCGTTCATGGTATATTTCTTCGCGTTAAGTTGGCTCTAAAAATTTAATATGGTTATCATAGTGAAATATATTTTGTATAAGGCATGTCTGAAAGTTAACAAAATTATCATGTTTTTCTTTTCACTACCTTATTTACATCAACCACTTTAATCGTCGTTTATTTTCAAAGGACGGCAACACCATAGCTGGCATGAAACTGCCTTACCGCCGGAAGTCAACGGTTTATATATGCACATTAATAATCAACAGCTGTTTGCTTTCTAATTGTGTTTTTAATGTAATTTGCGGCGTGATGGTGTGAACACAAAATGTCACTTTACGTTCGATTTTTTGACAGTTGAAACAAATGTCTTTATATATTTTTCTCGTAAAATTTGATGAAAGTGTTTATATACATACATAAGTATGTGTTCCTTAAAGTAGCAATTTCCCACTTCTTCGACTGCTTGTATACTACTTTGCTGCCTTAACAAAATGCACCTAAATTTGATACTTTTTATAATACTTGCCACTTTTTTTTTTGGTACTTTCTGTTTTTATTAAAACTCCCACCTTTCCTTTAAGTTATACAACTCAATCATGAATTATCTCCGGAAATTTTTTCTTCTTCCTAATCATTTGTTTCCGGCAAATATCCCTATTCTAAATAGCCGTGGTATAAGCAAATATGGGAGAAGGAAACAAACTGGATCAGCTATTTAATTTAAATATTTATATTTTATTCATCACTCACCCAATAGTTCAGTAATAGAGATTTAATAAAAAAAATTGTCTTCTTAGAAATTCTCTTTTGTTGCTACCTTTTTTTTGCCCTTTATTAAAATTTCCCAACGGTAACGCTGCATGTGATATGCTCATAGCTTTCACAACCTCTCTAACTTTCAATATACGATCGGCCGACACGATATCGTAAGTTTTTTTTAAGCTTCAGCTGTAGAGATTTTCAATAAGCAACTTTTTTTTAACCATTAAGAGTCTCCGCAGTATTTATCGAGATTAGCCTGGGTTTACGTAATGATTTGTTTTTTTCGCCAAAAATTTACTAATTCACCTTTTTTCATTTTATCCGCTGTAACCGGGCCAACACAAATTAAAACTTTAACGGAGAGAGAGAGAGAGAGAACTGACAGCTGCCTGCTGTCAGAAGCAGTGTTGCCACTTCAGTTAAGAGACAGGAAATTAAACATGTCACGGACTTCTTCACCCGTATTGCGTATGTCGAGTCGAATATTCGTCATTTTGTCCTAGATTAAAGTAAACTTGTAGACATTTCCTTATTCTACCAGAAAATTGTCGTAGACGAATATTCGACTTGGCATACTTTAAAGATATTTTGAGTTCTTCGGATACAATTTTCATAAACATTTCCGGAGATGAAATTTCAAAAGTTCAAAATTTTGAAAGTTATACTTTTTGGATATTTTAAAGTAACACTTTAAGGGCAAATAAATCAGTCAATGATTATATGTATTTTATTTTTAAATCTGATTTAAACACAAAATTTTGTTTTTCAACACAAAATTAAATGAATCTTAAATAGCCAACATTGTGCATTTAAGCGTTGTTTAAGTTTTACAAACATACCATATGTTTTGTGCAAGTGTGTGTTTTTTGAATGCATGTACATAAACATCATGAGGTCTTATTAAAAATAATTTCGTTTAATTTTCGGAAATATACAACAAATGTAACACATATTTTCATTTCATGAAATATATAAATAGAAAAATGCATTCTGATGCTCTTTTTGTATCATAAAATGTGTTTTTTGCTATTTAATTTTTCTGCAATTTGATAAATCAACTTTCTTATTTATATTGAACAGCTGTTCTTTGGAAAGCTTTCCATAATATTTGGAAATACTGTAGTGCTACCATACTTTCAACGTAATTTGATATTAACTTTAATTAGAAACTGAAAAAATGAAAGTGTATTTAAATCAATTTTAATTTTTTGTGAAAATTAACTTAAACTATGTTTAAACATTCAGTGATTTATTAGCTATAAGAAGATGATAGATATTTTTGAAAATGTTTTTTTTTTCTCTCTCTCCGTACAATAATATCAATATCAATATCGAATTACTTTTTGTTTTTTATTTTATTTTATGTATCTCGTAATTTACTATATTTATTAAATATTCTAATATCAGAAGAATATCTCAAAGATCTTTTGACCTCTGTTAATGAACGTTTCCATAAATTAGCAAAAACTTGTTTCAGAATTTATTTATTTTTTTGTGTTCACTTTTTGGAGCAAAAAAAAATATTATTTTATTTAGAATATTTAATTTACATACTTTTAAGTAAATCAAAATGACCAATGTGAAAAACCTTTAAATGTATGTAGTAAGCTCAATATAATCCTTGAATAATTCATTAAGATTTAACAAAAATAAAACACGTTTAATTAACAAATATATGTATCGTTCTAAAGGATTTCCATTCGCTGTTTATGAGTTGAAAATCTTTTTTTTTGTTTTGCTTTTTTTTAATAGCTGCTTATATAAAAATCAAATACAAGGCAAAGTACGATAAACGGTAGTGAAAAAAAGCAAAAATCAATTAATGACCTAAACAATAAGTCAAGGTTTTGCTTGAAACGCTAAAATTCATAATAATAATCCGGTTAAAAGTGTACAACAAATACACTGAGAAAAAAGTAATATTTGAAGTAAATGTTCAGAGAGTGTGACTGGAAATTTGTATTAATAACACGAATAGTAAGCAGAAATTTTTATTATGACTCGGCAGGTAAACTTCATGATGGATGCAATGTAGTGACGGATATTTACTTTTAAAAGTGTGAAGGAAGTCGGTTTATTATCGTGAATTTTAGATTTGAGTTAACCCACCCCCCCCCTCCCACAGGTTAAAAGTTCAAAGAGAGGTCAATCTATGTCAGCTTTTCTGGATGTAAATCTTCCAGTAAAATCTAGCCTCTGACTGACATCTTGTGGGTTTAATTCGTGCGCCAATTGAATTTTAAAGGGCTGCACCAGTGCAGTGTAATGACGATTTATACACATTCAAAGCACTTGCGCACTTTCTAATTGAAAAGTTAGAGTCGTTACGAGCAGACAGATTGAGTAATACAATATATTCGATTTTATCTACCGTTCTTAACGCACAGAAAATTTGTATATTAAAATCTACGAAAGCAAGGTTAATTTAACATTTACTTTGCTTCATATGTGTTTCATGTTAATTCAACATGATTAGTAATCAGTTTTTTTATGGAAATTGTTACAATTTAAGTTTAAAATTTTTTAACGCACTAATAATCCCAAATTATTATTTTACTTATTCAGTAAAATATTTTTTTTTTGTATTAAAAATACATTGAAATTTATTATTGAGGGGTTTAGCTGAATCCTATGCGCATTTCACTGTTGCTAATGCAGATCATCGGGGAAACCTTACTGAAAATTTTCTGAGAACAACTAGAGTTATTATGTTATAAACTTTCATTTAAGCAAATGAGAAAGAACCTCAACAACTAACAAAGTTGAAACAAGTACTCACTAATCAACATGTTTTTGATTAGTAATCTTTAAAAAAAATTTGTAGCTTTTGAAATAACATTAGTTCATGTCGATTTACCATTCCAGTACTGTTAAATTAAAATGAAAAATCATTTTGAATCAAAGTTATTTCAACTTGGAACAAAGTAAATTCGATACTGATTTTTTTACACTCTACTATGTATTTATTGTATCTTCAAAAATGAAATAACAATAAGTATTCAAATATTAAGTCTAGATATCATTGTCGGACATAAACTTAGTGATAGTAATTAATACTATATAAATGTCGTATAAATCACAAAAATATTTTCATGAAGTTTCAACTAGTAGTAGTAGTAGTAGTGTCCCTCATTTTTAAGCGGATGTGTACAATAAAGTTCAAGATGTTACGGGATAAGGGGATAAGGATGGGATGGTGCTGAATTAACACGAAGAACCATGTTGAATCAAAGCGATTTAAAGTTGAAACAACCTGAATTTAATTTAATGTAGTAATTTTATTTAATTAATTATTTATCTAACGTGATTGTGCGTATTGGCACAGGTATCAGGAAATAGTGTTTATAGTTGGCTTAACCGAAGGCGAAGATTTGAATTGAAAATTACTCTGCCTTCTAGCCAGCAGTAGGAAATTTTCCCTGGCAATGCGTAGTTTATCGGCTACTTAAGAAACTTACAACAAGCAAGTAAACATTAACAAGTCACACAACTGAGCCGAACAGTGCATTGTATTGAATTTGTGTATAAGTCTCTGACAAAAATCATTTGTGTAAATAGCATCAATCAGTAATCCAAAAAAAATTAAAACCAGACTGGCAAACATTACCAACAACACAAGCTAACAACACAACATTAACAACAACCAAAATGTGAAATCCAAATTTGTTGTTGCTACAATTTCGTTTGGATTTTCATTTGGCTTTTTCATTTCTGTTTTTTTTTTCTCTTTTTTTGGCTGTAAGCCAAAACTTAATACCAAGTCATCTCTACTTTCCTTTTACTACCTCAAGTGCTCTGGACAAAATAAAAATACGATTATTGTAAAAATTATACCGTAAAGAATTTTTATTTTTTATTTTTTTGAATGACATTTAGCACTTGTAAAAGTCGACAACATTGACTACACATGCAGAGACTTTGTGTTAAAATTGCTGATGATCCTATTTATACTTGTGTAGTTTTATACACTAGAGACCTGCGTAAACAGTCTTGAAATGTAAATACGTCTTGTTTTGTTTTTAAATGTATTCTCGTGGCATGTATTATACTAAACCAATAATAAATACAGTCGTTTAATAAGCAAAGCACAATAGATGCATTGATGTTCGTCTATATGAGTGTTAACAAGAAATATCGCAAAGACTTCTTGTTCATAACAAACAATCAAAAGAAGTAGTGTTGATTCGTATATGCTTGTTATTTTGCATATTGTACTCGTACTTTTGAGTGTGTGTGTAAGATTGTAAGCTATTATCCCCCATATGAAAAAAAATTAAAGTGTGCTTGAAGTGTAAGTTAAGACAAAATTTCTATACAAAAACCGGTTTAACGTACACTTGAAGCATACATTAATTTTTTTGCAAGGTGGGGGGGGGGGTATATGTTTAAGTGTGGTTTTTTAAAGCAAGCGCACACAACTAATGTCAATATTATTTATTATTTGAAAAACAATAAAGAAGCCCTGTCGGAAATTTGGCTAACTTTAAACTAACTTTAAGCTAACTATTTCGCAAGTAGTACTGACTACACTTGGATTACTTCGCAATGTAATCAACTGACTACTTTAACATTGCGATGTCCTAGGCGGTAGTCAATTGGCTCACTCTGCATTACTTTCAGCTTTAAAGTTTACTTTTTTAAACCAACTTGTAGTCAGTAAATTAAAAAAAAATTTTCTTTGCTTCGAACATGTATCATCACAATTTGTGTACTCAATGCGCTACCACTCAGCTAAGCTACCATCTAAAATAACAACAGCAAAATGTTAACATAAAACTGAAATGAGTTTCAAAGTAGCTGAGAATAAATTTCTTGGCTCTCATTAAATTCGATTACGTACTCAACTTAAGAATTAATTTTGTGTTTGTTCTTCATGACATTGCAGTTAGCTTTTAGTCAGTCTAAGAAAAGTTAACTATAAGTTAACTATTTTTGTAGTCAACTACACACTCTCCGATAGGGAGCATACACCACAGTGTGTGTGTACATACATGACGTTTGTATACGCGCCCATGCATAGAAAGAAGCAAGCACAACAAATTCTTCCGTCACGAAGTATTTTCTTCTTTACTCCTATACCTGCAATAACTGAAACAAATTTATTGCCAACAGTCTATTTTAGCGTTTGTTTTAGAAGATTTCGCTGTATTAAAGTATTTGAAAAATCTCTCATGTCTTAAAAGTTCTTGTAAGTGGTCTTGTGCAGGACTTTATTATACACATGCAGTAAAAATATAATACAATAGTCTAATGGATATAATGTAAATATGTATTTGCAAGTACAAATGTATACATATCTAAGCGTTTTATAACCATATATTTATTTATATGTATATGTGAGTCTATGTATTTTTCCTGTACGGCAAGGCAAGGTTACATATTTTTTTATTTAACTTAAAAGTAAAAGTCCGTTAACAATGATTTTTAATGGTTTAAATGTTCGATCTTGTGCTTGATTGTTGGTCAAGACTTTTTAATATCAATTTAACATTTTCAAATACTTTTTAAAAGTGTTGCTATAACTAATTTTATGCGGTGTTTGATGCGATTGGTCTTGCGTAAATTTAAATGCAAAATATCGTAACATTTCTTTAAAATCCAACAACAAAATCCACACAAGAAAAGCTACGATATTTTGCAGAATACATTTTCCCTTTCACATGTCAAATTTGTTAAGAAAACACAATTTTTAAATAAAAAAATTATAAAAAAATGTTTGTTGCCAATAAAGCGCATCCAATTTCCTTATTTTTCATATTTGTGTGTCCAATATTTTTTTCTTGACTGACGGCTTGTGTGTCAAACATGATCGATATGTCTGTTCAATCATAACTATCATTGAAAATTAATAAATATTTGACTATCACTATAGTTCGATAGTGTATACCAGAGAATGACAATGAGTACTAAAAAAATTTACATATATGTATATTAGGGCTGGTCGATTTAAAAATCGCACAAATTATAAGGAAAATCGTATTCTACGGATCAAAACAAGAAACTTTGCCGAAGAAACCATAACTCTAAAATGTATTTTGATGTCACGACTTTTTTTGATCCGAAGGGTAAAATTATCTTGATATTGATCCGAAAAGTCAAATTTTGAAAAATTTCACTTTGACCCATTTAGAGTTTCTCAATCGAGTCAAAATGTATGACCGACCCCACTAATTTGGAGGGCCGACCCACCACTGGCACTCCCCCAGGTGTGTGACGGCAAAGTTGCTTATTTTAATCCCTAGAATACGATTTTCCTTGTAATTTGACCGATTTTTTTTGCCTCCATACAAATCGACCCGCCCTAATGTATGTATATGCATGAGTAATTAATTTTAGTAACTGCGTATAATCATAATTATAACGCATACAATTCGTACACTCACATATTTTCTCTGCAGCTACTATGACTCTAGCCGATTCCAACATACAAGAACATCTCTACTTCGTTTATGCGAAAAAATAAAATACGCTACAACGAAAAATAAAAAGGGATGTGTGTATCAAGTGCATTGACTCTCTGTCATACTTATAATCGGAGTTATCTTATACTCAAACTATGGATATGTAATCGGACAAAAAAATACATACATGATACTCGGGATATTTATTCATCATTCGCCACCGTAGGCATACATTTGTGTATATAAAATGTGAAAACGTGCTTTATGTGTGTGTGTAAAAAAATAGCCTTGTGTATACGCATTTGTAGCTTTTTAATAGTCGGAGTACTTTAATACTCATGCGTATGATAGTAGCTCTTAGAGTCTTTAAATTTTAGTTGTTGTAGTTTGGGCTGCTTAATTTAAAAAATATTAATAAACATAGTTGTTGCATGTTTATAGTTATACGTATTCGGTTTTAATTTAATGTGTGGGTTTGCATATGGGGATTTTTTTATGTTTAGCTGTACGCATTCATAGTTTTTTGACGGCCTACACTCAAAAAGTACTTAAAACGATACTTTTGTTATTGTCTGTTGTGTACCCGACTTAATATACTTCGCTTGCAGTGAATTGATATATTTTTAAAGAGAACAAACTAAATTAAAAACAACTGATTAAGAGGCTGGTTCCAAAATTGGAAAACTTGACGTATAGCTGCAGTGCAGTAGTTTGAAAAAAAAATATTTTGGTGAAGCAACCTTATAAAACATGTTTTTTAAGTTTCAAGACACCAAGTTGCATATTGTTTTTTTTTTGTTGGGGCCATCAGAAATAGACAATCTCTGCGAATTTTTAAATATGAAAAAAATTGGTCTCTGTTATGTAATTCAATACTTTGAGAGGACTCGGTAAAATTAATTCCTAGCTGCATTCTACTCTGGGGGAGTCTGCTGTTGCTTTTACGACTATAACATAATATATTGTGGGGCTGAGTTTAAACGAGGCTGGGATTCAGTTCTATCTATAATAAGTTGGAAATACATAAATGAGACTATTTAACTGTTCTAAGATATAAACCTCATGGGCCTTATATTTTGATTCCTACATCTCTGAAGTTTACGTTTGAATTTGTTTATTTGAGCAATAACCATTTTATGTACATAAGTGTTCCATTTATTTAATGGTTTTATAACATATCCTAGATAAAACTACTATAAAACTTTTTCAATATATCGTTACCTGAAACGCAAAACGCCCTAACTAACATTTTAATAATTTTACAGTAAAAGGAAAGGACATGATAATAAAATTAAAAATATTGGAATTTTTCGTGCGAATTATGTAATTTATGGCTTTTTGGTTCGTATTTTTCTGAAACCAATAGGAATAATATAATAGGTCTGTTCATTTACTTTCCCAGCAGAAACTAGCAACGAGAGAGTAGGGTAGAATTTTACAAAATTACTCTCCCAAACATGAAAAAGTAAATGAACGCTTTACTTGTAAAAACTTGCAAGAAAATGTTATTCATATCAGAACCATGGATGGAAATCATGATACAATTGTACTTTTTCTGATGTATTTTGTTTGATAATATTTTAAATTGCATTTTTTTTTATAAATTGGCATTTAATATGAAATCGTTTCTATAGTTTTAATGTATTTTTATGCATTTTTTATAATTTTTTAATTTCATTCACTAACAAATACAAAAATTCCACTTTCTATCTCTCAATATGTATAAGGGAAACAAACAAAATTATTTGCCATTAAAATTGAGTTTATGTGGCTTAATGAAATAAAAACAATAAATTAAGAAAACATGCTTTCTTTTTTCATATGTATACATGTTTTTTAACAAAGAAATTCACATTTTTTCAGTTTTCCTTTCTCAGAAATTTTTTAAATAATTTATTTGACAACTAAACACACAACAGGCGGTTGGATAACTCTTGCAAGTAAAAATTTTACTAGTAATAATTCGTAGGAGTTGTTTTCTCTCTTTTGACGGTCTCTCCTTGCAAACTTTTTGAGTTAATGAACACTCCAGTAAAAATTGTTACAAATTCGTAACAATTTTTAGTAAATGAACAAACCTAATATATGTACATATGTTATATTTATGGATATGTTGTAATAATTTAATTTTTCTGTGAACTGTGTCAGATTTTTTTGTCATGATGCAATGGGGTGCATGGGAATTTATAAAAAAATCGATTTTGAATTCGTCTTTTTTAGTTAGAGAATTTAGTGTTTTAGGTAACGGCGATACACACAATATTTCTTTTCTGGCTGAAATCTGTATATCAAAAAAGAAAGCTAAATTGGCAGCACTAATTTCAAACAATAAAAAAGTTATTTGCGAAGAAACAAACAAACAACGTTAATTTAAACAAATCTAATAAATACAGCTTTGAGTAACTTAACTAACTGTTCACAAATAACAGCGGATGAACTAGTAGTTTATATTAAAACTAAAATAATTAACTTGTTTTGCTATAAAAGCATCAATTAAAAAACAAAGTTTTTAAAATTTTCAGGTCGTTGCTTTATAGAGAAATGGTTACAAGGGTAAACTTTCTATTTGAAATGCGAAAAAGCTAAAATACAAAAAAGAAAAAAACTTATATATATATTTATCTAGAAAAAATTACAATAAGCTTTAAGATTTTTGTAATATAAGCGTAGTAAACGTGAGCTTTAATAGATATTAAATGTTATTGTTGCTGCTGCAGGATGAAGGGAGGTACGAGTGAGTACCAACCAGCATTAGCGGTGGCAAGAAAAAAACTTATTATTATGCAACATTTTATGTTAAACTTTGTGTTAAAACCAGTTTTATGTAATTATTGTATTGCTTTTTATTTTATTTTATTTTTGTAATACAAAACTAAAACTCTATTACACTCGTACTTAACATTAATGACTTGATAATAATTAATTAAGCTGAAATGAATTTGTTTGTTTTGGGGTACGCGAGCAATTAAAAATTTCTTCTACTATTTTAATTTTATTTTAAGTACGTAAGAAAATAGATCTGACATATTTAATATTGTGCAGCTCTTTTTGAAAAATGCCATTCGTTTATTATGCAATTTTTTATTGAAATATGTTTGTGAAATTATATACAATTGATGAAATTTATTTGCTTATCCATGAGACGTTCTGCAAGCTCCACAAGCATCTACAAACAATTAGTTTTTGATAAGCTTTTTTGGGTTCTCATTTTCTCAGCATGAAAGCAATGAAGGAGTATTTTATTTAGTTTGGTTTTAATTATTTAATTTTTCCTTTTTTTTGCCTTAAAAACTATGCAGCAATTAAAAGTTTGTGCTTGCCACACTTAGGTGGAAAATTATGCAATAAATACACAACAAGTAAAACCATATAGTATTTTTTTGAGTTCCCGGCAATTCCCAAAAAGATTTCATAAAATCCCGAAAATGGGATTTTTTTGTAATTTTGCTGTGTTTTTCTTATGTTTCGCCGGGCGCAGATAATATTTTGGGAAATATTTAAAAACATATAAACTTAAATATAAAAACACAAGTTTTTTGATTTCAGCCTTGGAATTTGAGAAAATGCCTTACATTTGTAATTTATAACAAAAATGGATAAATTTCGAAACAAATTAATAACAACAACAACAAATTAATAACAAAAATTTTGCACAACAAGTTTCTTTGTAATGTTTCTTATAGTATTACCTTTTGAATAAATAAAAATATAGGGTTGGTAACGTTGCAAAATTTTAAAATAATAGCGAAATAATTAAGCCATTTTTTTCTGCAAAAAACTACTAAAAATCTACTTTTTTACATATTTTATTTAGTTGGCGTGACTTAATAGGGATTTTGATATCAAATTTTTCATTTTTTTCTAAATGTTAAAAATTTTGTTCTTAACTCATACCAAGTTTCTATTTTAAAATCGAACAAGATTTGATTTCTCCATTAGCAGAACAGTGGGCCAAGGTTGGTAAAAACCCCAAAATTTTATTTTTTTCTTCTCGAATATTTACTAAACTGTAAGCGAAACTGCATAAATTTAGCAGACTTTTTTTTAGCTCTTGAATAGAGAAATCCACCTGCAAAAAAATCTTTTTTATTCATTAACCCGAGTTTGCTCACTTTGGGGGTTTGTGGCTCCGCCCCCCTTTAAGGATATATAATCACAAATCCAGACTTAAGCTTGGTAACACCTCCTTAAATGCTGTATGAAATTTCATTACAATCGGACAGCTCGTTTAGAAACTGCAGAATAATTTCCACTTTTTTTTGTTCAAAATCCCCCACTGTGCAACATTATTACAACTTTAACGCTGTATGTGGTCAGTTTCCATACGTTATATAATTTTGGCAATTGGCAACGCAACTAAAGTTCAGTTGCCATCAAGAATAGAGTCATTAGGAGTTTAAAAGTCTAGTTTTTTTTTGCTTTAAAAAATATAATCATTCAAAATTGTTAAAATTAAATTCCTTATTTAAATGTTTCGCAGTGCATATACATTAATTCACTTCAAAGTTTGTGCACATTTAAAAAAATAGCTCTATACATACCTAAGTACGATGTACATACATATGTACATATGTATGTATATATATGTATATCGAATTTTTGCGTATGTATGTAATTGTCCAAGAACAAATAAGCACAATCCTTTAACAAATTATAAATATTATTACCAACATGGTGATAATGATGTTGTTGTAACAAAACGAAAACTTGGTAGTAACACGCTATTTCATTTCACTTTTTTTTTGTCAATGGGGGGACTAAGCAAACAATAAAGTATAAATTCCTTAAGAACAGCTGCAAAATATTTGAGTGTTTCCTTTATATCTCTTGTTTTTTTTTGTTAGCAATCTAAAGAAGGAAAGAGAGAAAAATATTTTTAATAAATAACAAATTGCTTGGAATATATCGTTAACTTAATACGAAAAGGCACCACTCATAAATTTTTCGAAATCAATATTTTTACATATTTCAATAGACCATTACTAGATACACCTCCTCCAAATTAAGAAAACTAATATAACACTAAATTTGTAAAGTGTTTTTAATAAAAATTGCGTTTAAAAAGATTTTGTATCAATATTGCATCTTTTTTTATTTAGTTTTTTCCTCCTCCTGTAAACTATGAAAAACGTGAGTTAGGGCCTTTTCGTATGAAGTTAACGATATGTATTCTAGATATTACGAGTAACATGCAACGCCGTTTTTTTTCAAAAGTACCTACAGAGCCGTTGTTATATTCTGTTTCTGCTTCTGGTTTATTTTATTTTATGTTACAGCCTGGCTTGATTGGTCTGGTCGGTTCTTTTTTTTTTGCTTTTTCTTGTCTGCCTGCTGTTACATTTTGACTCGTTTGACTTCTTGCTGCGGCTTTAACCACATTTTTAGCAAAAAAAAAAAAAAAGAAGAAAAAAAATACTGCAACGGACAATGTCCTCGTTTTATAATGGAGTTGTTGTTGTTGTTATTTCTGTTTGTTGGACATCGTAAACGGATATTTAAACATACAAACGGATATGTTTGCATGCATACACTTATTTTTGTTGGCATAGTTTCAGTCGTCAACAAAATTTCATGTTTCAAAAAAAAAAAGAAAAAAAAAAACTTAAAAGTTTTAGTACTCAGCTGCATACCATACTCACTTTACTTATAGAGGAGGGTGTACCAAAACTTATAAAAAAATTTAATAGCACTGTTTAGCACCAAAATTGCTGGAAAAATAAAAGTCAAAAAAGTTAAAAGAAATCCAAAATCTATGTCCATGTGTGTATGTACATATACATTTATGTACAAAAGTTAATGTGTATTCATTGTAATCGAACTCTACTGTAATTAAAAAAGTACGTTATTCTTCACATATTCAATATTTTTAAAGAAAGATTTTAAATTTAGCATTTTCTATTGAAATCTTTCTTGCAGAAAAGTTAGAATGTATTTCATACACACACAGTTCAAATATTCTGAACTCCAATCAATCTCTTAGTAATTTTTCTACTATTGCTTGACAATGAAGATGATACATTTTTCTATAGTTTGGTGGTCATTTATTGTAACAAGTCCCAAACTGTCTGTGGTCATGATACTTAATTTATTTATTTTTTCTTTGACAGTTTAGTAAAGTGTGAATTTGGGCATACCCTAAACATTTGACCATACATATGTGTGTATGTATGTGTAAGTGTTGGTAATTTATGGATTTCCTTTTTAAGTTAAGCGTTAGCAAAAGTTTATTTTTCTCTACTCTCCTGAATTATTTATTATTACTGCTTTTTGACCCATAAACTAAAGGAAAAGTTTAGCAAAAATTTATGCTTACCAAAGAAAGAAATTTCCAATAACATTAATAACAATAACAAACAAATTGTCCAAAAATCTAAAAGCTCACTAAGTGCACATCAATTCCTTTTCTTTCAATGCTTTCAATATTATTCGTACCAGGATTTTTAGCAGAGAAGTGATAAATGCAAATGAGCTTCATTTAATCTTCTTATATTTGTGTTGTTGTAGATTAAGAAATTGTTATTTAACTTTTGAAATTTTATATTGTGAATGTTTTTACTATGAATGTTGACAAATTCTCGACACTACATACAAACAAAAATGCTCCTCCTGCTTGCTTGGCTTTTTCATATCAGTTGTGTGGAATTTTTATGGTTGCCTTAAAAACATTTGAATAATTGCTACGCAGAATTTGGTATTATTTGCTAAGGAAATAAATAATGATTTTTGTTTACAAAATCAGGGGAGATTCGTTCAAAGTTTTCTGAGAATTGTGTTTAACAGCTTTGTTTATTTGTTTGCTTTTAGTACGAAATGCTAAGTCATCAATTGACATTTATGGAAAATGTAGAAAATAATCATTTGTGTATTGATTTAAAGTTTAAAATTTTTAATACAAAAAAAAAGAGGACCAGGGTAGAAAAAGCTCGATCGTAAAAGCAACCAGGAATGCTGGGGTCTTCTATTATGTATTATTTACATACAAATTCGACAAAGTGATTGAATATAAATAATAAATACGAGTTTTTTAAATATGTATGTATAAAAAACTTGCATCGTCTTAAAAAATTTTCTTTGAATGCAAATTTAAGCAGCAGAGACAAAAACCAAAAATTTAAGCAGAGCGAATTTTTGCACTTAACAGCGCGCCCTCTTAATAATTTAACAGCACTAGTAAAATTAATGACTATTATTTTCGGTGGCTAAATTTAGGAACAGGGGTTAGAACTACATTCCCCAATTAATGCTAGGAACACAACTGGCACGAACGACGAATTTTTCGGTGCGAAGTTTCGTCATAAAAAAATAAAACACATTTATGCATTTGAAAATGAACACAACACCGCCGTACAACGAAATTCGTCGTGCGTGACGAACTCTGAGATAGATTTATTTCTATTTTGTACGCCGACGAATGACGAAAAAACAAAATTGAGAGAAAATTCTCTCTCTCAGATTTTGTACACACAACAACCAACTTTATCAAATATGAGAGAAGAATTCGGTGAGTAAATTCGTCATTATTGTGCTTCACACGACGAATTGATGCAGCGAATGGTTATCGACGAATTCGTCGACGTGGACGAAATTCGTCGTTCGTCCCAATTGTGTTCCTAGCATAATGGAAAATATGGCCCGAGATATGCTTAATGAAATTATACCACTTTGTTTATACTTAAGATATATAAATAACACCGCGTTACAAAAACGAACTATTTTTTCTGTCCTATGAACCAAATATACTTTTTCGGAAAGGGGAGAAAAAATAAAAATTCACGTGTATCGGCGATTTTCATGTACATTTAATTTTTTTTGTATAAAATATAAAGCTCGTAGTGTCCATCTGTCTGACAAACTTTGGATAAGTTTTTAACCCTTTTTCCGTGATCTAATCGAGCTGAGTTTTTGCAGGCAGACTCGTGGAAATGTCTGTATCATGTCAAATTAAAAAAAAATAGATAGAATTCTCAGACTTTTTTTTGTAATTTTTTTCTCTTGAAGGGACTCCAAATTTTTACATTTTTACATTACGTGTACATGAAAATCGCCGATACACGTGTATTTTTATTTTTTCTCCCCTTTCCGAAAAAGTATATTTGGTTCATAGGACAGAATGTGTGTAACGCTGTTTAATACAGAAACTTAAATAAAAAAATTTACTCTTTTGGAAGGTCATTGTTTTAAACTGCAGAAAGCATCCTCCCATTACTATTTTAAGAGCAGATTTTGTGGCATTTCTGAAATAATTTTGGATCTTTCGAAAAATCAATTTGAAAGAGTCATACATATTAGGCAAATTTTCTGCAGAAGATTATTGCGGATATTGCAGTAAATCTGCTCTTTTTAGAGCCATCAGGAGCACCATTTTGCTGTTAAAGGACTAACAGTGCGCTGTTAAGTGCAAAATTCGCTCTGTTTAAATATGTGGTTTCTGTCTGCTAATTAAATTTAAATTTATCTTCACACACATTTAAATAAATATGCTTAATGCATTAAAGACATTCGCCACAGCAAGCTACCGACCACCTAATGTCAAGAATAGAATACACATGTTTATATGAGAGAGATTCTTTTGAAGACAGCAAGGCAACAGGGCGACAGGTTGTTGTCTATGCTGATATTTTCGTTGTACTTCAATTAAACTAATATCTATTTCTTTGGCTACAATGAGCAAATGCAGTGTTGCCAGTATAATGCAAAATGTTGAATGAATGATATCGTACAATTATTTCATATTATTTACGAGAAACAATATCCCAAAATCAATGTAAATAGTAAATTGATTTATTTTGTACTTATACCCGAAATAAATACATATTAAAAGAGTAATTATTTTTTATAAATGAAAGTGACAATACTGAACTATGCATTTGTACTTGAATATCAGGTGCCGTCTCCAAAAAAAAAATCAGTAGCTGGCTACGAGGCGACAAATGCAGCTTTCGAAATTTAAAGCCGTGTGTTCGTGTAGCCTGCTGTGGTGAATGTTTTTAATGCATTATGCTTTAATATTGAAACACATTTTACTTAAATGCATAGTAAGCTTTAATATTGCAAATTTTTTATAGTTTAACTTAAAGCTTGTCCCACTGCATAATCAAAATAGTTTGTCCACAAGATGCAAAATACATCAGAGAACCAGTGCAGAGGTTTTCTAAAGTTTAACACTGTTAAATAGAAGAGTATTGATGGATTTTGAGTAATAGAGTATAATAACTTCAAAATTATCTAAATCTAAAAGAAAATCTAAACGAAAATCCTTCAATCTAAAATCGTAATCTAAAAGAAAATCCTTCAGTTGGTCGACCACTGCGATGTTTGTCTTGGCAGCTCCTCGTTTAAACACTGTCACTTAATATTTTATAGTCTACTAGACACCTCAATGGGAATTGGTTTTTGAGAATCCCGGAATCTGGGATTTTGGAAAGACATATTTCAAAATTCCGGAATTTATTTGGCATCTACAATTTATTTTAAAATACTATTTTTTCTAACTGATTAATATTTCTTCAAAGCGGATTTTGTAATAAAAAATATAACATTTTCAAAGTCACGGGAATTTATTTAAAACCCCCGAAAAATCCCACGATTTCGGGATTTCCCATTTGACATTCATATAGTCTATCCCAGAGTAGAATTCAAATAGGCTTTAATATTAGTTGTACTGAGTGCCTTCAAATGAAGGTGACTAATTTAATTTTTTCTACAAATGCAATGAGAACTGGTATGTTATTAAAATTACAACTCGAAAGCATTTGCTTTCGTTTCGAATTAGAGATAAGACTAGATTAGACTAGAAATACACTCAACCGAATTTTAAAGCATACCTTCAGGAGCAATGTTAATTTTAATAGAAATTGTTTGTGAAGTGTAATAGTGTTGCCAGTGGGGATAATTTTGTTAAAAAAATAAATAATAAATTAATAAAATAAATATAAACTTCTAAATAAAAGAGCGTTTTAAATGTCAAATATTTGCTTAAAAGATATATAGCAGTCTTTATAAAGAATTTGTAATATTATTTTAAAACATATCTTCATTACGTACTGTTGCCTTACACTGAAGCTGGTACACGAGAATTGGGTAACAATCTCCATCTCATGCCAATTATTATGGGTGGAGATTTGAATACAAATTTTGCAAACCTACAGTCGCAAGCTTTATAAAAATTATTATTTGACGTTTCCCACTTTCATATGAGCAATTCTCCACAAACCCCCATAACTAATAATTCCACTACTATAGATGCAGTTTTACATAGATTTTTAAATGCAGTAGAATCAAAAATGTATATACGTTATATTAGTTACTATAAGTCAATATTAAAAAAAATATTTCATTACATTTTCCCTGTGATCGGAGTTGCTTTTTTTGTAATCACCTAACTTATATTTATTTTTTCTTTTACTATTTACTTCATTCATTATTTACTTTTTAAAAACTTTAAAGTTTATTTTAACTTAAATTTTTATATACATATACATATATTTTTATTTATTTAATCATTGCTTTGTTAACTAATATTTATTTTATCTTCTCTCTTTCTAGGTAAGTGCTTTTAAAGAACTTTTAAATATTTGCTTATTTATAAGAACTGTAAGTAATTTTCCACTATTTATTATTTTAAATTGAATGTGCTACCAACAATTCTAAATTAACTAAGTCTTCTTAAAAGCAACAGACAACAATATCATCGTTTGTTTAAAAAATTATGATAAAACATAACTAAAAAATAAATGGCATTAAATTAATATTTCTTAAAAGTATCAACAAAGAAAATCGTTTCATTTCATGCTTCGATGATTTATGAAAAAAAAAATATTAATTATGACAAGATTTTATCTTGCCGTCATTATATTTTGAGACACAAATTATTTCTTCTTAAAAAAAATTTATAATTTATCTGACAAAAATTCATATGCGTGTATGTATGTATGTACCCTGCAGAAAATGCAAATACTGAAATTGTAGCGATTTACTAGTGACATGGTCAGTAATACTACTGGAATCATCTATTGACATTTAACATTAGCTTTTCATTGAAAATCCAACACTAGACTGTAGCACTACTGACTAAGATTTAAGAAGTTTATTATTCGACATATTGTCATAATTATATTTTAATTTTAAATTTATTTGCTTGTGGTTTAGCTTGGTCTATATACGTATTTCATTGGCGCTTAAACCAAATCATCAGTAGACTTCAACCACAAATTTTGAACAGTCACAAACCTCTTACTTTATGCACAGACTTTCAAAAACTATATGAGAATTCATAGAATAATAATATTTTTGAAAATCACAAAGACAAAATAAGTTTGGTAGGCTTTGAAACTCATACAAAACCCAGCAAATAATTTATATTCGACATGAATCTATTTTATTATTTGACTAAGTATTTCTTTTAAGACCACATGAAGACATTGGCATCAAAGATTCACTAGTAAATTTTAGGAGCTCTAGTCTAAAATATCGATATTTCCTCGCTCGATGTCAATAGTAAAATAGTAGTGATCGCGTATTGATATATAACATAGGGTTGTCATTGAAAATCTACGACCACATGGAGACATTTGAACCAAAGATTCAGTAATACATTTTAGGGACCCTCGTCTACAATTTTATAAGGGTTGGGGCAACAAACTCAAACACATAAATTTTTTAACATTATTGCACAACATAATAAAAAAGAAAAACAAACTATTGACGCGTTCGTTGACATAGCGACATAAGTCTCTAGGCTGACTAGAGGGTATGCATATAATACAAATGTATGTATGTATGTATGTATGTATACTTAATTCAAGCTTGTAAGCTGATTACCTCAGCAAACTTTTTAAGTGAATTTGTTAAGAAAAACAAGTGCTTATTTATGTTCTTTAAGTTTATTGTTTATATTTATACTCCCCAACAACTCAGTTTCGGTTTATACTCGTAATTATGGGGTCTTACAATAGGAACTTCCGAACTCTCACATATAGTGAAACGATAAAATTTTTTGTTCCACACTTCATGTGAGAATTTTCACAGGAGCCAAATTACGGCATTCGATATGGTTCGAAATTTTCATACAGACATAATTAAAAATGTATGAAAACTTATACGACATCGACTGCCGTAATTTGCCCTCAGAGACGGGCTACTAGTCATCTCAAGCGGAAAAAAGCTGCGGGAAACATATGCACTATTCTATGGATCCATGCATAAAAGCATCGCCCACACATAAAAATTTCGACGATATCTCTCACTTAAGCCCCGTTCAGACTACTATACAAGTATTAATACTTTTGTGGAAAATGCAATTCTGACATGTTGAGTTGTTATTGTTTTTTTTAAATTTTTTAAACAAATGCATTTTCGTCAAAAGTATTAATACTTGTATTATAGTCTGAGTGGCCCTTTACTTTGTTTTATTTGAATTATTAAAGCTAGAAAGCTCTTAATGAAAGACGCTTTATTATGACGAGACTTGCTATTTCGCTCGCTAATGATGATGGTGGCGATGATGATGTTTTGATTACAAAATCTGTGTTTTTTTTCTATTCTATATATGGCCGCACATATGTAAATACTATATGTGTATGTATAAAACTTTAAAGAAATAAAAAAAAGATTAATGCTGAATATTGCATTACTGAAACATTATTCTCCACTTATACGAGTGTGCATGAAATTAAAATATAAAAATATCTAAACAAATCTTTGATAGAGCGCGCAAAAAAATAATAAAAATAAAAACTACACGCAAGGTCATATTCCTCACGGCACTTTGTTGTGAGTAAAGGAACGAAAGAAACTTTTTCATACGAGTATGTATAGTATATACATATGTACTACTATACAGTCGACGAGAAAAAGTTGTTTTCCTAAAAGTTTCAAAGCAGAAAATCAATGTTGTGCGATTGCGCTCTTTCATAATAATATAAGTCCAACACAGCTGTACATTATCGTGAAAAAGAAATTACCAAATTATAGAATGACCTTATCAGAGAACAGATGTAATGCCTTAATTTGTTGTTTTGAATGCAATCATACACAAAACCTTCATATTGTTATCAATCTACAACATTTGAATGGAAAATGCACAATCAAAAGAGATGAGTGCGGTGAATTTTATTGCGTGCATTGCTTCTTTTATATAAACGTTCACTGGTCTTGTCAAAAGCAACGAATACTGAGTGAATGGTGCGAATACTTTTTACTGTGATTGACCACAACGTAGTCTTTCTACTTTGTGCTTGTATAAAACTTACATTAGTATTCCTAAAACACGATAGAGATTTGAAATGTATTTTATGTAAAATTTTATATAAAACAGTTATTTGAAATACATTTCAGATCTATTTTACATTTTCAAAATTTTACTTTTTTTATTTTCTTTTTTACTAACACCGTAAAATTTCCTACCGCACACTGCATTTTTATTTATAAACATTAAAATCACTTAAAATAAAGTTTTTATTTAAACGTGATATACAAAAGATCAGCGAATACTGAGTGAATGGTATGAAAGAAATCCATTCTTTCATACTGCATCATTTCATTTCACTGCTTGTGTTATAACGGCATTGTGATAATAGAGTGCTTATGAGCAATCAACAAATCGCAATGAATTGTATCATAGCGATTACATTTGTTATTGTTGTCGAATAAATGCATGGAAATAGCAACGAATTTATGAATTGTTAGCAAATGCGAATGGTCTCATTCTGTTCTCTGGACCTTATCATTACTGCAAACGAATAACTATTTCTATAGATATTACGATTTTCGGTTCGCAAAAAGTTACTGAATCACACTATATGTTGTAATATCCGATTTGCTAAAAAGTTAATACGTGAAGTACCGGTTACTCTAAAAACAAAAACTTTTAATATTAAAGAAGTATCATTTGTCGTCCGTTGTAGCTTTAGCAGGCATACACAAAGAAATATACTAAAAATTCTATTGCATTTAAGGCCGCCATATAGTCTATGTAAACTATAATTTAACGATTTTTTTTATATATTGTTTTCACAGATAAAAACTTAAAAATAAAAAACTTATAAATAAACAGAAACAATTCAATCCATAGAAATGGTAGATATTTGCGTTAATAAACTAGGGTGTGTTTACGAAAAAGTGAACATTTCTTACGGAATTATTTGTATTTGTTTTCGAGTTAATCCACCATGAAAGTCAGAAGAAAGAAGTCTTTTCAAATCACTTTTTATCACTCATTATGAAAAATTCATCTTCAAAATAAATATGCCCAAAAAATTAAAAAAAAATAAAAAACAAAAATTTGAATCAACAGAAATTTTACTAAAATTCTAGTCAATATTTACAGCCCCACTTAAATTAGAGCATTGAGCGTTCAGTGTCGTAGTCTGTAATTAGAAGCTATGGTGACCAGGGATGTCAGATTTTTTCCGACCTAATTCGCCAAATCGATTTTAAAAATTACCAAAAGTTGCCAAAAATCAGTTTTATATAATATTTGTTATTATATATGTATTTATATGTATAAAACGATCGCATCAAAATTTATCAGAAAATCGCCAATACTAGAAATAAAATCACCAAAAATTATTTCTTGTAAATTTTTCTCATCCAAATTCAAAACGCATTAATATCTATAATTAATGTAAGAAAAATCATCAAAATAAAATTATTTTAATTCATTGCAAAAGAGTTTTAGTAGGATTTATTTTTGAAACTATTCCTTCAACGAACTAATTTTCCTGAATTATAAAAATTTTGAAGTTCAATTATGTTAAAAAATAGTCATAAAAATGGCTAACAAATTTATTTATCGCCAAAAAATTAATTTATCGCCAGAAAAATCGCCTTGTCGCCAAACCAAAAATTTGGACACCAAAGCAGTTGAAAAATCGCCATATCTGATAGCCCTGATGGCGACACAGCCACTGACAGACAAAATGGATAGTAAACCTATTTTCTTGAAGCATATCTCAGTAACGGTATCATCTATTCATCAGCAAGAAAATGGCTAGACTGATTTATTTCAAACAAAAAAATTAAATTAAAAGACGAAATTAAAATCGGTCCAGCCGGTTTTTTCCCATTTCTTTTTGATTGAAGCCTACAAACTAGAATAATTAAAAAAATCCTTTGGACTAATACTCGTTTCAAACCTAAATTACGCACCTTGCTGCTAACGCAACGCTCAACGCTTTACATATGTATTCATATAAATTCGCTTTAAATTGCTTTCAAAAATTCATACATCTGATTACAAGTAGTGAAAGCAAACATCTGGGCCGTTGTGATCAATGGAGATAAGCATTTGCTCAACGCTTTAATTTAGGCTCAAAACGAATTAAAGTAGTCTTCGTTTGGCTGTTAGAAAGAAATGCTTCGGCAGATATTCTTACAAGGTACAAATTCATACTTGGGATGCCAATAAAATGTGTGTTAATATCTTAGGGATATTCAAATTACAAGCTGCGAAAACAGTCATCTGGGCTGTCGAGACCACCTGGTATGAATTCGCCTTGGCTCAGCGCTCTAATTTAATTTCGCTTCAAGGCATATATTCAACTTAGGTTCGTTTTAACGAGAATTAAAATCGCCTTGGTTTGAGTGTTAGCAAAAAAAATTGATCAACTTTGCTTCGACCCATATTCACCTCAATTCGCCTTGAAAAAATCATACTTAGGATCAGCGATACCAACTTGGTGCTTTTGGCACTATTTTTAGTACTTTTTGAAGACTCAAAACGACAAATTTTGAGCGTTAGTGCTAAACTAAGGAAAATGAACGAGTAGTGCTTTTAAGAAATTTGTGTATTTCTTAAAATTACTTTAGTAAAAACTTATTTGTTCATTGTAAAACATATCTTTTTCTTCTGATATATTTCATTAAAGATGTTGATAATATTACCGAAATAGATAATAGCATAGAAAACATAATTGAACTTCACTCGTTTTTCATGTTTGTGCTTTTTACGCTTTTAAGATGTCAAAATTTTAGCGCTCTAATGTGCTTTTAGAGCCAAAAAACTTGGCATCACTGCTAGGCATGTGAAAAAAATGTGTGTCCTAGGGATATTTAAATTAAAGCGGCGAAAACAGCCACCTGGGGTGTCGAGATCAACTGATGTGAATGCGCATTGGTTCAACACTCTAATTTGGATTCATCTCAAGTCGTATTCATATATGAATTCGCCTTGGATTCGACTCAAAGAGAATTAAAATCGCCTTGATGCGCCAGTTAAAGAAAAATAATAACTTTGAAAAACATTTGCTTCATCGTCCATAAAAATATTTTAAGTTTATAAAATTTAATAAAATTGTCATGCATAAAGAAATTTAACAAATTCCATGAACAAAAGAACTCAAAACTTGACCAAGAAATCGTTATGGAAAGTAAAATTGCCTGAAGGCGAATAACCCTTTGTTTTAATAATTAAGATGAAAAGCAAAGAAGAAAAAAACAGCAGGAAATTCAGTAAATTCAATTTTCTTTTACAACTGTTGTTGTGTGTCTTCACTTAAGAAATATTGTACTCATATAAAAATAATTAAATACAAGTGCATAAGATATGTATACGCATGGTACTCGTACATCAAAAACAGAAACGGGACTCATTGACAACGACAATTACACCAGTTGCGGTCTGTTTATTTTAAAAGAAACTCATTTAGAAAAAGTTGAAGCAGAAAAAAAAACACAGAAACAAACATCAAATACTAATAATGACAATAAAAAGAGCAGGAACCACAACAACAGCAGGTCACAATTACCATTAACATCAGCAACATCATCACATCATCATTCACAAGAACATATGTATGGGATGATTAATTTGGAGATACTTTCAACAAGAAATAGGAAAGAAATCAAACCTTCAATTGCATTGGACACTCTTTTTTTAATTGCGCATCATTTAAAGGAGGCATTCACTTCATTACATCTGCTTGTTTCGGCCTTATTCTGAAGGACCAGTTTTGCATGAAGTATTGAAGCAATATGGACCGATGTTTCGTTATCTTTATACATATGGTCGACCCACCGACCATTCTTAAAAATAAATTATTTAGGTATGGAATATTTATATGCGACGCGCAAAATAGAACCGGTTTTGTTCATGATAGCCATTTTAAAGATTTAAATACGTGTATCTTTGGTTGACTTCAATTTCATAAAACGCGCATATCTCTGGGAGGGAACACTTTTGGGGCATAGGATCGGTCTCATTCGATGCTCAGATGTTGTCCACATCACAAAATTTATTATTGTTTATGAGATATTAAGCATTAATTTTTATCCACATCCACTATTTTTAGATTTAATTATTGTTTTGCTATTGTTTGGCGATTGAGTCAAATTCTTCATACGAAAATGTACACAAAGTAAAGTTAACTCTTGGTTTGCTTCATTTCTATAAGAAATTAATAATAAAAAAAGAAGTTGACGTAACGGCTGCTGTTAAGCAAAAACATCATCACCCAGACGCAGCCGCCGATTAAATGTTTTAATATAAACTTATTAAATACTAAAATAAAATAAAAGAAACCTTAACCATGCCTGTTTGAGTATAACAAAAATACTTTAATTTCATTCTTTACATTAAATACACTTCAATTACTTGTTTTTCTTGTGTAAGTGTGTAAGCGTATCGATAGTTAAAAATATTACAGCGGTGTCTTCTTGGTCGCCGTTAAGTCGATCACTTATTTCTCTGGCTGTTTGACTGTTTGAATATAAATTAAGAAAAGTGTTGTATGCGGCACAAAACGTATTTTTACTTTCACAATAAAATAATATTAACTTCTAACTTAATTGATGTAAATTTACAAAAATTTTAAATTTTCGTCAACACATGTGTCGGAAGCAGTGGTGCAAATACAAAAGAAATTCATCGGGTATATTTTGAGAAAACTTCATGTTAACCTTGTTAGTCGTTTTTCTGCACTCCAACTTTGTGGCATATGGGCTAAACCTATTCTGAGAGCGACGATATGTAGACTTAACTTTTAAAGTGGCAAAATTTTACTTATTACAGCTGAATAAGTTTAATACGCTTTGCCTTATTTTTTCACCCTGCTCCCGCATCCCTCACAATGGGCCAATTCGACTAGATAATATTTATCTGTAAAAAGCAGTAAAACATTGAGTCCTCTCTTTCATATAAATTTTCTAGACAAATTGACTGGAAATAACAAACATCCTTCAATTGACACTAAAGTTTGCTACGTCTATTGAAAAAATTACCTCATATTGAATCACTTGGTCAATGAAAATGGAAATAAAGGCACAAAACACTTTAACCATACCATATGTTAGTCATTGAACAATATTTATCGTGGTGGGGTTCTTTCTATTTCTCTCTTCTACTCGTATCTTTTATGGTTAACGTCTTTTTTTATACATATACATATGTATGTATGTATGTACATACTTGTATGTTCTGGCGTTGAATGTAAATTATTTGCACTAATTTTATTTTAAATATCTATTGCAAAAGTTTGATGAACTAACAAACTACTCGTACCATCACCATCAGCATCATCTTCATCATCATTTCTATTAAATAGAATAGAGGTCAATAACCGTAACAATGGATGTGTGCTAAATTTGAAAATGTGTTAAATTTCCGCCAAATATTATTAACATGATAAATATTTTTTTTTGTGAATAATGGCAGAATTACTGAAATCGTATCGTGCTGTTGGGTGTCAGCTGAGAAAATCCGTAACATTTAATAAGCATGTTGATGCTTATTGAAAATGTGTTGACAACTTTTGCTACGCAAAAATGTATTTTCTGTAACAAACGTCAAATTCTGGCTTACATACATACATACACACAGACCACAGTTCGCCTACTGCAATGCAAAGTAACTGCAAGAGTAGGAAACAGCTAATCGATATTGTTATGTGAAAAGCATTGAAAACGGTTATAGAGATGTAATGTAACGTAACCTAATTTTCCTATAAAAATATCGATCAGCTGTTTCCTACGTTGTAGTTACATTACATTACAGTCGGCTAACTGAGCCTTAACATCCAAACTCAAACGATACGACAACTTCAAAAGTAAAACGATACGATTTGACTAACGAAGCCATAACACTGAGCAGCTACAAATTTGTGTTAGCAAGAGAATTTTTGCAGAGTAAAATAACAAAAATATGAAATTTTTTTAAAAATAATTTTGATAAAAAAAATTAACAAACATCTCCGCTTTAATGTGCAACACATTAGGTTAGTTAAAAATGGCAGTCAGAAACTCGGACTCGCTTAGACCTTTCTGGTTCATTGTGATATCAAGGAGATTCTGTCTAAATACGTATTTCATTGGCGCTTGAACCAAATAAATCATCAGTAGACTTCAAATTTTACTTTTTGACCTGAATATAAATTATTTGCTGGGTTTTGTATCAGTTTCAAAGCCTACTAGGCTTATTTTTTCTTTGTGATTTTCAAAAATATTATTATTTTATGAATTTTCATATAGTTTCTGAAAGTCTGTGCATAAAGTAAGAGATTTGTTTGTGACTGTTCAAAATTTGTGGTTGAAGTCTACTGATGATTTGGTTCAAGCGCCAATGAAATGCGTATTTAGATAGACATGCTAAACCACCAGCAAATAAATTTCAATTATCATATGTACAATAATAAATATGTCAAATAATAAATTTTTTTATAAATTAATTTCCTAATGAAATATGCAATAACTCGACATTACACTGATTTTTGATTTATTTATAATTTAAAAATCATATCACGCATACTAAACTTTACTGGTGCTTGCCCAAAAAGCATTTTATTTTAATCTCACAAATGACAGCAAATTAAATAAAATATTCTTCGAATCTCGAACGTGTCAGAATGGTTTGACTATAAAATATGAGAAACATAAACTTTCTCCACAAAATACAAAATTTGTTTTTTCAAACTGAAATTTTTTTTGTTATCATTGTGGACTGTGAGTACATAAATGTGGAACATGTTTTTTGCTTATTTTTCGGAATTAGAATAATTTGTATTATAATGCTAATTAATTTAAATTAAAACTTAAACTATAATTAGCAAAAAACTTGCTAACACAAAGTTCAGTTATCTTAACTTTAAATTATGTTAAAATTTTATTTAAATTTAACTGCAAAAATTAGTTTAAGTGATAAATTGTAAGAGAATATTTGACATTTAAAAGTAAAATTATTTCAAGTTTGTATTTTTTAGTCAAACACAATAATTGATAGTACGAGTAGCAAAGTAGTTAACTTTTAACGTTCAAATTGAGGTCATGAAACAAGTTCTGTCCAGAATTTTCTTAAGCTACGGCCACACTTGTTATACATGTGTCCAAAAAAGCGTAACCAACAAACACTAATGAAAAAAGTTTCGATTCAGACACTTGTTTATCAAATTAACAGTTTCGAACACAACTAATATACAATATCATTGAATCCAACATTATTGTCTACTCTTTAGCTTGACAAACTTTTGTCAGAATTTAAAAACTTTTCATTAGCATTTAGTGGTTACGTTTTTTTGGGCAAATGTTTGACAAGTTTGACCGTAGCTTTATACATATGTACATAATACTTAATATTTTTTCATTTCAGATTATAAAATAGACAAGTTATATCAAACATGTCTGATGAATATTAATTACATTTACAATTTCTAATCTTAAACCTCTATTTAGGTTTGAACAAATAAAGCAAATGTGTGCCCGCTAAATCAAATTATATTCCAAATGCTCTTATCATCAATCTTCAGATAACTTCAAAAATTATAAATTAAAATCATTGATTTACATATATTAATATTATTGAAGTAAACGAATGTCTCAAGCAATATTCAAGCAATTTAATTTCTTTTTCCTGTCAAAGTATTGTTAATAAAATTACACTTTTTTTCAAAAGTGGGTGGTAATTTCTTTAAATCAATAAATAACCATCTACAATTGAATAAAACGCAATGGAACAATATCTATGAAATTTTATGTATGAGATAAAAAACAACTATAAGAGAATAATTTGCTGCTCAAATTCGATTATATTTTTTCAATTTCCTTGCATGAAAAATTTTCTCCGTACACTTTGTTAACGACATACAGGAAAAATTGTGTATGGGTACATACTAGCTAGAGTTTCTACGAGGGAAAAAAATTCCAGATATAATTTTTCTACAAATCTTGAAAAATTTTTAACGGGAACTTTCGGGAATTTTAATATATCCGTTTAGGGTTCCTTTTCACCTTTGGTGTACGGAACCCTATAGTTTTCGCTACGCTGTCCGTCTTTTTACTTGAAACATTTAATATATATATACTAAATTTCTAGTTCATTAATGCACTAGTTTATAGTAATTATATTTTAATTTTTAAGTAAAATGTTCCTAAAATTAAGTGAAATTTTCCCATAAAATTCAGAGCTTTGCAAAAACTTTTGTTCGTCTTTGATCTCAAATTTAGTAAATTTTCCAATTTTTTTGTCTTTAATTCTTGTACTCATTTTTATTAGGGTTCCGTACCCCAAAGGTGAAAAAAGGAACCCTATTGTTTTCGCTACGCTGTCCGTTTGTCCGTCTGTCCGTCACACGGTATTTTCTCAGGAACCGTAAGAGCTACGGACCTGAAAATTGGACAGAGTATGTAGAACTTTGGCCGCTAAAACAACAAATACACGAGATTTAAAAATTAAAGGGCGTTCCGAAACGAGCAAGGAGAAATGTTAAAATCATATGTAATTTACATACAATTGTATGTATGTATGAATATTGACATTTAAAATTTGTAAAATTAGTGTATTTTTATATAGACTACAACAATTAACACTAAAACTTTAAAAATTTTTAAATAAAGGGTGGTCCATCAGTTAATGCAATTTTGACAACTTGCTATATCTTGGAAACCGTAAGAGGCAAATTCTTGAAATTTTCAAAAACGGTAAAACTAAAAAATCCGAAAACTATAAAATCGCCAAACCAAAAAAAATCGCCAAAAATTAAAAAAACATCGCCAAATTGAAAAAACGCCAAAAACCGAAAAAGATCGTCACGCCAAAATGAGAAAAAAGTGTCAAAATAAAAAAAAAACGCAAAAAAAAACTGAAAAATATCGCCAAAACGCGAAAAACGCGCCAAAACCAAAATAATTGTTTATATGAAAAAACATCGCCAAAATTAAAAAAATCACCATAATGAGAAAAAAGTGTCAAAATTAAAAAACGCCTAAATGAAAAAAGTCGCCAAATTAAAAAACGCCAAAAACCGTAAAAATCGACATAACTAAAAAAATTCCTTAATGGAAAAAAATCGTCAAAACTAAAAAAACGCCAAAACGAAAAAAAACGACAAAATTAAAAAAAACGCCAAAAACCAAATAAAATTGCCAAAACGAGAAAAAAGTTCAAAACTAAAAAAATTGCCAATATAAAAAAACCGGAAAAAATCGCAAAAACAAAAAAAATCGCCTATATGAAAAAAATTGCCAAAATTACAAAAAACGTCAGAAACCAAAAAAATTTGCCAAAACGAGAAAAAAAGTACCAAAACTAAAAAAGCAAAAAACCGCAAAACTAAAAATCGCCTAAAACCGAAAAAACACAAAAACTAAAAAAAAAATTCAAAACTATATTTTAGATAGGCTAAAGTTCGTATTGAGTCACATGTCTCGTGTCCGTACGGAACCCTTCGTGCGTGGGTCAAAGTCGCACTTCACTGAATTTATTTTATATTGCCTTTCGTTGTTTTATTACTTAAAAATACAACTCTCTAACGTTGCATAATATAAGCATGGGAAATTAGAAACCATAGTACATACAAATCAGGCCATTACAGCCAAAAAGTGACTATTAATATAATTCTATAGGTACATGTATAATTGGCCTTTTAGGCTTCCTATGTATCGGATTGAAATAAATAAATAAATAAATAAATAAATAAAAGTTCAAGCGCGATAGTTTTCGAACTTAATTTTTTGATGAAAATCGATTATCTACGATTGTAGACATTCGATTTTTAGCAAAAAAAATACGCCGCTTAAGGTTTTTGCCGGTTTTGTCTCAATATGTATTGTATTTATTTAAATTCTGAAGTATTTAAGCTAAAGTCGAAAGTTTTTTTGCCGGGAATAAAATGCTTATATTCTAAACAGATGGGAGAAAGAAAAAGAAATTCGAACTATCGAAGTCAGCTGTTGTGTTCTTCTCCTGAAATTTTACAAAGCACATAATATCCATCAAAAACTATCAGCGCCTGGAAGTAGGTTTGTTTGTAGTAAAAAGTAAAAGTTGCAGTAAAAGTTCGAATATTATGTTGCTTAAGCTTTTTTTGTTTCGGTTATGGCAGGATAATATGGTATCAAATTTATTTTGGCTTGATATAAATTAAATTACTATGACCCTTAATTTAATTTCGTTCACTATGTTTGCAACAATGAAAAAAAGAATCATCATTGTGTCTATTATGAACGAAAATAGAAAGAATAGTGAAGTAGAGAAGAATGCCAGAGTGGAAATAACTAAGTGTATATAATATAATCAAAAGTAATTTCCCAGACATTATTATGGTCTAAATTGGATGATAGATAATGTTATTGATGCAATATGAAGGGAATAGAATTGAAAGGTCTCGTTATTATTGCACTTGGAAAATAAAAAATGAAAAATAAAAAAAAAATGCCACGACAGGGAAAATAATTATGTATGTGTGTAGTTGCAAACCGAAATGACAATGATGATGGGGAATAGGAAATTAATAAAAAAAAAAATTAACACTTAATGAAAATATAAATTGAAAAAGTATTCTTATAAAGATTTTTAATATTAATTTCGTTTGTTCTTGTATGAGTAAGAGATATATAGATACACAACTATGTACATGCATACATATATGACGACTATGAGTGAGTGCCCTCTTGCCTAGTAGGCATTATACTATTCCAGTAGTCGTAGGGTCGTAGATTCGATTCCTGTCGGAGACTCCGAGTATTTCTGCATACCATCCAAAGTAGGGCTTTGCAGTTTGTGTTTGGTAAAATTGTTTTCCCTATAAATACATTTAAATTCATATAATATATTATAGGTCACGCAAACATCTACAGACAATAGACAACGTTTGCCAATACATTTTCAATAAGCTTCAACATATTTATTAATAGAGAGTTCACAATAGCATTTTAAAATATGTGTTAATATTTTTCAAAGTTTCAATTTTAATACTTTAATATGGTCTGGCAAGTTTTTTTTTGTTTTTGGTTGTGTGTAAATCAAATTTATTACCAGCTGACAAATTTCAATATGGCAACATTGTAATAGGTCTGTTCATTTATTTTTTTAGCAGAATTTAGCAACGAGAGAGTTAGGCAGAAATTTACAAAATTACTCTACTAAATATGAAAAAGTAAATTAACGTTTTACTTGTAAAAACTTGCAAGAAAATTTTGGATGGAAATCATGATACAATTGTACTTTTTCTGTTGCATTTTGTTTGATAATATGTATATTAAATTGCAATTTTTTTTAGAAATTGATATTTAATTTGAAATTATTTACACAGTTTCATGTATTTTTACTAATTTTATGCATTTTTCATAATTTTTAGTTATATTCATTAACAAATACAAAAATGCCACTTTCCATCTCTGATCATATACTCCGCTTTACTGGAAATAACCAAAACCAAATGTTTTTTCAGTTATGTGATTTTTTCTCTAAAACGTAGTTCGGATTACTGAAAATTTGTTACATTTAAGCGTACTGCTTAAAATCAGTACAATATAATAGAAAAATACAATAAAGTACGTAAGAGCGAAAAGGACAAATACATTTTGCCATTTAATTTTTTAACGGGCAAAACATTTCAGCCTTAAGCTATGCAATGGATTTCTAATAAATATATTTGTCATTGTTTATTTTTTGCACTAAAGCGAAGTAAGTTTCATACAAAACGTAGTTGTGGGCTTGCTTGCTTTTGGTTTTCAGTAATACGATATTTTCAGGAAAGCGATGTTTCCTAAAGCGAAGTGAATAAAACTAGCTGCGTTTAAAATCAGTGCGGAGATTTGTATCGCTTTCAGTAATCCGGTTTTTTCAGTACAGCGTGTTGCGCTAAAGCGGACTCGACTTATATGATGGCGTCATAATCTTATTTTCGATTCGAACTGGCAAACGCCAGTTGGCCTCCATAATCGAGCCACATTGAATTTTTTATATTTTTTTTTCCAAAACAATGTACATACCCAGCAAAAAATTACGCATTACCATCAGAACTACTTGCCATATAATGAGATAGTTTTCTGATTACCAAATTTCATTACTCGCTTACAAATCACATTATCTAAAATTTAAAAAAAATTACGTAGAAGTTGCTAAATGAGGAGAATAATTTTTTTAGATTAAAAATATTACGTGAACAACTTGCCTAATAAAAAGAGTAAATACTTCTCAACTATCGACTATTTTAGTCTCACGCCTTCCCAGTAAAAAAAAATGGAAGTCATTCTAGTGGAACTACATTTTCATTGCTACCAAAAAATCGATATTTTTAATTTGCCGAGAGTGAGAAGCTTATTTTAGTCATACAAAACCTGTTAACTCCTCCATAGTGTTAGAAAATACTCACCAGAATTAAAAAAAAATATTTTTTTAAAGAAATTTATGAACTAATTTTAGTCCAAAATTTAAAAGTTATTTGCTTAAATTTACATGAAAACACTGTTTCGGACTTAGATTCGTATAAAAAGAAACGAAATATTTATTTACCATTTTTCGTAGATGAAAATATTATCATAGAACACAAAAAAGGGAATTTTTCTTAATATCGCTACCAATTCAGTGACCAGGCATCGAAAAAGAGAACTTCTTGCAATGACAAGCCTATGTAAAAATCATTAGATCGGATCGGCAAACGCTACATTTTCATGACATTTTTAGAGTCTCTGTTTTTGCTGGGTTGTTAAAATCATTAAGTTGGTAATTCAGTAGGGAAGCGCTTTCACCAAAAATGCTTAAATCCAAACCCGATTACCATTTTTGAAATTTTTTGCTGGGTACTTATGTATTTATTTTCCAATTTGACATATTTCATGAAACTATGTACATGTGTTTTCGAAATTAATTTCGAATTTTAATTTAAATTAAATCGTGTATCTCTTACTACACGCCTTTGATTTTGTATCTCTTGGCATTTTTATTTATTAACCAATTTTTTACACAGGCACGTGTATGCAAATATGTGATTTTTAGTTTTTATAATAGAATTTTTATTTAATCAATTATTTTTATCGAGTAAAGTAAATACATATGTACGTATCAAGATCGCTCGTGTTAATTAACAATGTTGTCGGTAAATAATGCTTCCAATTTTCAACACTTTTATAGGAAATTTAAATACTTTTTATTCCCTTCACAAGATTTCAAAAGGCACTGCTCACCGAACGCCAACAATTTTGTAATTCCAATCAATAATTGAACAGAACTGTATGAATATTTAAATGGAAAATGAAAAGCAGAAACAAGAGCTACTAGAAGGAATTACTTTGAAGTGTGCCATCATAATTTATTTTATTTAAAAGTTTATTTGTTCAAAATTGAAAAGTAAATGCAAACTTTGGCCATTTGTTTGCAAATGCGCCAAAAATATTTCAACTCTGGCCATGTATACAATAGCCTGTCAACTTGTCAAGCTCAAGTAAAAACAAATATGTATGTGCATATGTATGCGCCTAAATTGGCAGGTGATAACGGTAGTTTCATTCATTCGTTCAATTGGCCAAAGTCCAAAATAGAAAATACGAAAATAGATATTCATGGAGCATGATGCTGCCTGCCAACCAACCAACTCGCCAAACAAACATCCACCCAAACGATGTAATAAACATTTTGAATAACGTTGCCAAACAAACAAAGAGAAAAAGAAGATTATCCAAATAATTTTCCAGTCATATAAAAACTATTAATGTGTGCAAAATTTTCTAAATAATAAAATACTTTGAAAGTACATTTTGCTTTTATTTCTCACTCACTTTTCTTTTCCACTACATTTTCTGCAAGTTCAACTATTAATTTGTGAAAAAGTGTAATTACAAGCATTTCCATTTAATTTTTTTTTCAGTTGCTTATGGCTGTTAGTGTTGCTGTCTTCTGTTTTTTATTTTCTTTTCTTTCATTTTGAAAATATGCTGCCATGTGCCAACGGTCAATTTATTTATTTTTTTTTAATTATTTTAGAAAATAAAAAAACATTTCAACAAGAGGCTTAAATATTTGTCTGAAAAATGAAATTGCAATTGATAGAGCGTAGCGGCATTATGAAAGAGGAAAGGGGGAAAAGTAACAACAGATAAATTAAATAAAGTGAATAAATAAAAATAAGCGTAAAAATTACTTTCATTACTATACAAAAAAATGAAACCGAACTGAGACATAATATTTGAGCAAAATAATTTATTACTTAAAAAATAATATTCAAATCAAAAATATGCAAATATGCCCTATGTATAAGCAAAAATTGGCATGAAGTTAGCATAAGTGGCAAAATTGAACATGATCTTAATGAGATTTGCCATGACACTTGACATTTAAAATGATGCTAGGACTTGGAGGTGGACTAAGATTAGGTAATGCGCCCATTTTTAATGTCAAATTAAATGGAGGAACTCGTTAAAAAAACCTAATTAAATTTCGTCACTTATGCTAACTTCATGCCAATTTTTGCTTATACATAGGGCTGCAATTATCTAATCTTCACTTGTCATGTCAAGATTTTTGGTTTGAATTTAAATTTTAGAATCATCGAAAAAAATCGTTCAATTAGAACCACTTATAATAAAATGTTAATTTTAATGGGCGTCACTCCGACCATTTTTTAAGTGGAAGATTGCGTCTATTTTAGAGCCCAAGGTGTGTGGTAAGTTTCGTAAAAATCGGTCGAGTAAAACCACTTATAAAAAAAATTTTATTTTAATCGTCGTGACTACTCCCATTTTTTGTTTAATGAAAAATTGTGTTTTATTATTATTACTATTTTAGAGCTCAATGGGTGGGGTAAGTTTCGTAAAAATCGGTTAATTAGAACCACGTGAAATATACTAATAAATTTTAAATGGGCGTAGCCCCGCCAATTTTTTTTTTAATTTTTAAACTGTGTAACTGCAAGAGCGCCACAGGTGTTTGCTAGGTGTCGCAGCAATCAAATAAGTAGAATATCATAAAATTAAATAAAAAAATTTGGGCGTATCCCCACCCATTTTTTTTTTACAATGGGACTAATTGGAAGCTATACCCTCTTAGTCAAAAAAAGATTTTTTACAATCGGTCTAAATTGTACTGAGTTATGAAGTGACAATGTCAAAAAAAAAAAAATTAAAAATACAGACCAATTGATAACCTCCTCCTTTTTTTGAAGACGGTTAAAAATAAAATCACGGCCTTTCTCACGATGTCACCAGAAATCGTTCGATCGAATACTTTTCTATATACCTAAGTATTCGATCAAACGACAACGAATTTTCTAATGTTATTGTTGTTTGCAATACAAGTTGTCGCTCGAACGTTTGCTGTGGCGACATCGTGGAACAGGTTTTCAAAATTTGTTTTTGTTTCTAATATTAATATTCGATTAAACGTTCGTTCGAATTTTTCAATAATATATCGTCTGTTACAAATGGAAACGATTAGCAGCACAATATCTTAATCTCATTGTGTTCTTTGGAATTTATTCTTTGCTGGATGTGATTAACTTTATTTTGTCAACCATTTCCCTAGTCTGGCAGTAATTTACAGACATGAAAACAAATTCACATAACTTGTAACTTTTAATTTAAGAAATTAGTGGATTCAATTCATCCCTTGTTGTAGTTGACAATAACATTTTTGATATGAAATTATATTGAGAGAAATTTTTTATATAACGACAAGCAGGCCCATTTAAAGGCTGTAGAAAAACAAAACCTTACGGATAATGTGGGTGGTTGGTGCTTGGCTGTTTTTTTTTTAAGACTTATTGTATGAAAATGTCTACACACATAAGCATTCATATATACATGCATATGTACATATGTTTAGTGTTACATAAATATAAGCCTTATTTTAATTTTTTCATCAGCTCAGGGAAATGTACTTTAATACAATTTGAAATTAAAGACATTGAAAAGCCCAGTCAAAAGTAAAGAACTCTTTTTCAAACAAAATAAAAAAATAAAAAGAGCTCTCTTAACCGGACGTTTCGCATGAACGCATCAATGCCTTTTAGGCGGTTTTTTAACACAGATAATGATCATTATGAATGGCTCATGCTGCTTTTTTTATTGAGGAGGAGACCACCACATCATGCATCAGAAAACATTAAAGAAGATTGCCAATATGTGGTACATATCTAGATATGAAGGCTTCTTTTTTTTTAACACTAGTTTCAAATAAAACTACAAATGTTTTAATTTATGCTGTGTTTTCCACTGAATGGATATTTTTCTGTTTGTTTGTTTGTGCAATAAAATGGTGTGATGATTTTCGCTTTTCTTTTGAAAACAAATTATTACAAAAAATTACAATAATGATAAAACAAAAACATTAAGAAATAAATAGGTCATAAAACTACACGTAGAAAATGCATATTAGACACGTATGTATGTATGTTCGTACATACATACGGACCTCTTATTGGCTTCGTTAGTCAAATCGTATCGTGCTGTGGCGTATCAGCTGAGTAAATCCGTAACATTTAGATGCAATTCACAATGAGTATAATAAAATTTTAATGTGGCAACATTGTGTCATCTTAAAATTTTCATTGTGAGCAGGCAACGATATAAAACACAGAATATTGTGGTAAAAAAAAATTAAAAATTAAAAATTATTGTTGGATAAATTTCTCAAAATTACTTTTGTTCTGAAAAATTCCTAAAGACAGACATATACAAATAATTTTTTGTCAATTACAACTGCGTTGACAGTTTTAATTTTTAATGGTTTAACATTAGGTTTGTTCATTTACTAAATTGTAAATTTTTAAAAATTTGTAACAATTGTTACTGGAAAGGGTTCATGAACTCAAAATGTTTGCAAGGAGAGAGCGTCAAAAGAGAGAAAAAATTATTGAGATTTTTTTTTTTTTTTTTTTTTTTTTTTTTTTTTTTTTTTTTTTTTTTTTTTTTTTTTTTTTTTTTTTTTTTTTTTTTTTTTTTACAAACACAATTCGCAAAGCGACTAGCTTGTCTGCAGAAAACACCCAGAGTCTATCGTGGGAACCCACGACCTCTGGACTGAGAAGCTACCATCGATACCACTCAGCCACAGGGGCACAAATTATTACTTATAAAATTTTTACTTGCACGAAATATCCAACCACACAACATGTGTGTTTTGTTGTCAAATTAATTATTTTAAAATAATCTGAGAAAGGAAAACTGAAATATGTGCATGTCTTTGTTAAAAAAACATGTCGAGGGTTTATATTCAAAAAGTGCTATCTGCAATTCTTGAATATTGTAGTAGACAAAATAAAACTGTTATTTTTTCTAAGTCCAAGAGCAATAACTGTATTTAATTAACATTAGTAGAATTAAGATGTCTTCTGTAAATTGTACTATTCATCAAAATTTAGTTATTAGCCCTTGCACTTTGAGAAAATAACAGTTTTTTGCTCTCTTCTAAAACTTATAAGCCTTGCAGATAGCACTTTTTGAATATAATATAATATAATATATATAATTCCTTTAGAGGAGACAAGTATTGAACCAGCCACGCTCTGATTGATAGGCAAGCACTCTAACCAATTACCTTACAAGCAGCCTGAATAGGCATTGAAATTTTTGAGTTTTAAAATTTTATTTTATTAACAAAAAAAATAAATTTCAAGTTCAAATATTTCTCGAAAATATGAAAAATTTACTTAGATTTTTTGCTAAATGCAAATTAATAATAAATTCTATAATTCAAAGAAAAAAATACTTAAAACTGGTAAATATTTTCCTAAAATTTAGTATACCTTTTTACATCTTTCAAGTGAGTAAAATTTCATTATCAGGAGTAATTCATTTCCTAAAGTTTATTTTTGGATTTAAGACGAAATTGACTAGTCCTTAATATAAAATTTCCTTCATTTTATAACCATTTTCCTACTCATAAACATTTGCTGAAATGTGAGAAATTTATTGTGTATTTTTATGAACTATTTTTAAGGATATGAACTTTTAATTTTGCTCATATTAAGTAATTTTTACTAGATTTTTCTAAAAATTTACTTAAACTTAGAAAAAATTACTTAAACTTAGAAATTTTTTTACTTGAATTTAGGAAAAAAATTTCTTAATAATAGTACATGTGTTTTTTTTTTTGAGTGTACGTATGTAACACATGCATACAAATGTATAGTGTATATTTTTTCAATGTTAACGTCACAAAGATAAAAATAGAAAAACAAGACTTTATTTCGCAAAAAAAAAACAAACAATTTAAAATATCATATTGTTTAGATTTTTTAAACTAAGTGTCCAGTTGTGTATAAGAATACGAGTAACAAGGTATTCTTATGATAATAAAAATAGCATTCGTTATTATGAAAACAGATTTGTTTATTTTTTTTATTCTTTCTTCATTGCTGCTGCCACATGCAGCAGAGGGTTCATACACATTCGTGCAGGTTGGAATACGAAATAAAAGAATTTTGAGAACTATGTCAAGTTTTTTTACGTACATTTTGCTTTTTAGACTTTTGTTAAGTTTAAAACAATTTTGTATGTATGTATGAATTTGAGTATTGTATATTCTGTGTTCCTGAGTTGTTGTTGTTATTGTCATGATTTTCTTCAATGAAATTTCAAAGTCATTTTAGTAAATTTAGTAGATATGCTAAGTTCCAAGAATAATTTAGCTTTTACACACAGATGCATTAAAAGACCTTAAATTACTTAGATATACAATTTTATCATTTTCATAATGATTTAATGGCACCTTCACTTGTACTTCTTAAGTAGTCAATACACACACGTACATTCATATCTTTTGCATGACAAATTTTACAAGCGAGTTAATCACCGTTATTGTGAATGGCGTCGTCGACGTCATATCAAGCCTACAGTAAATATTGTCACTTGTCTACTCCTTATCGGCAACAATTGTATCTTATTGGAAATATCTTACTAATCTCTAAGGGCCAATTTCACCAACTCTATTTAAATATCAATTTATATTTAAATGTTGATTTTCATTAATTTTTGTATGAAAAAATGACTTTTAAATATGAATTGATATTTAAATAACTTGGTGAAATTGGCCCTAGGACTTTGTAAATTAATGGAGCATGGCAATGGTAGTAAATTGTTGTCGACAAAGAATATGAATTTCGACATTAATCTAATGAAAAATTCATTAAAATTCAACCAACGTCACGCTTCGTTGGATTAATGAAACCAGTTTCGTTAAAATTATTGTATTGAAAACTTCACCAAATTTATTTAACAGTGTAATTAATGCAGTGCTATAACTTCATCTAAATAATAAAATAATTTCATGAATAGAATGAAAAAACTTAAATATAAAGGAGTTTCTTAATAATATGAAAATAATGTTGTCATAAATCCAATAAAATATTCTAACGAAACCAGAATATCAAGGAAGCAATTCCAATGAAATTGTTTCACAATATTCATGAAATTTTCATTGGATTTGTGAAATTATCATTAGATTTGTGAAACAATTTTTAATGAAATTGTTTCATTGGAAAATTAAATAATTTTAATATAATTTTTAAATATTGCAATGGAATTTAAATAAATTTTAAAACTTAATATCAATTTAAAGAATTATTTTTGCTGCTTTAACTCTATCATCATGTCTAATAAAAAAATAATAAGATCTTATACAGTGCTGGCAAAAATTCATTTTATCTTTATTGCTGCAGTTAACTTCCTGCTACCAAACATCTCAGGTGTCAGCTTAATGCTTACAAACAGAAAACAAACACGAAAAAAATGGTAGTATTATGTTTCCTGTGAATTTCCTTTAATGGTATTAAATGTTTATTTTTATGTGTAATATTATAACTTATGTAAGACAAACATATGCGAGATGCGTTCAGGAAACATGTTTATTCTCCATGAATGTTTAACCCATTCCGCTTTGAGCTTTAACACAAATAATGGCAACAATATCTGTAGCGATGCTGAAATTGCACTCCATTCTAAAGCGTGTTTGTTTTTTAGAGCGTCACAACTTCGAGTTGGCATCACTGCTTTATTTGAACATCAATTTAACAGCTGATGGTTGCTTTTTGTTTAGTTTGCTTTGAAATTTCATTATGAATCGACTTACACCTGAGCAACGCGCGCAACTTGTTGAAATTTGTAATCAAAATAATTGTTCTATTCGTCAAACTCATCGTGCATTTTTTCCATTTTATAGCGTATATAATCGTCTTTCAGAGCGGCTAATGGGAAGAACAATAGATCGTTTTCGGACCACATTTATTAATACTGATAATGTGCATCTCGTGAGACGCCGAACAGTGTGCACTGGGGTTATGTTAAGCCAGTTGTCTACGTCGATAAACCACAAACAATTGAACACCTGGAAATCAACATTCGAAGAGTTACCGGCGAAATACGGCAGCAAGTGCTACGAAAACTTTTTGAAAATTGGTGTTCCAGATTGTGTCTTCTATGCGCCAGCCGTGGCGGCTACGTGGCAGAAATCATATCGATCTTTTATATTCAAAAAGTGCTATCTGCAATTCTTGAATATTTTAGTAGACAAAATAAAACTGCTATTTTCTCTAAGTCCAAGAGCAACAACTGTATTTGATTAACATTAGTAGAATTAAGATGTCTTCTGTAAATGGTACTATTCATCAAAATTTAGTTATTAGCCCTTGCACTTTGAGAAAATAACAGTTTTTTGTTCTCTTCTAAAACTTATAACCCTTGCAGATAGCACTTTTTGAATATAAACCATCGATATTTAAACATTAATTTCATAAAATTTTCTTTCCAAAAAAGCCCGTTTCATTGATATTAAAAATATAATTCCTTGTTTTATTATGATCTAAACTTGTGTCACTCTATAAAAAAAACAATGTGAGTCCGATGACAGGGAGATGTGTAAACATCTGGTAATGAAACATTTTTTTAAAATTGGAAGTACTTATGCTTTTAGTATATTTTTTTAAATTAATCAATTAAAATTATCAAAACTTTCAATATTATAAATACATAGGAATTTGCTGGTTTTTGTTTGTTTTATTTAACTTATTTAGTTAGTAAATGGGCACACTGCAGTATATACTATGTACTGCATTAAAAATTGCAGTAAACAGTAAATTTACTGATTACTGAAAAAAATCAGTAAATTTTTACTGATAATGAAATTTAATTTGCATTACCAGTAAAATCGTAGGGCCGTATTCAAAATAAAATTGTAGCAAGTAGCAAAGTTTTTTTTATTAAAATTTTGAAATTTTTGTATGAAAAAATCTAGCATTTTGGTAGAATTTCATTAAGAATACAAGCATTACTGATTACTGAAAATTCAATGCACCTCATCATATAATAAATCATTTAGGCACTTTGTACAAAATTGCAAAAAAAAATTTTAGTAATCAGTAAAAATTTACTGGTTAAAAAATTATTTTCAATGAAATTTTAGTAGTACAGCAAAGTGCCCATCTATGGTAAAAGCCTTAAGTACAAATAATTAATATTGGCTTATGTTAACTAAAACAAGATATATACATGTTTGACTCTACTGTATTTAAAAATCTATGGAAAACTGCATCCATAGCAGTGGAATTATTAGTTATGGGGGTTTGTGGAGAATTGCTCATATGCAAGTGAAGAACGTCAAATAAAATTTTTTTATAAAGCTTGCGACTGTGGGTTTGCAAAATTTGTATTAAAATCTCCACCCATAATAATTGGTATGAGATGGAGATTGATACCCAATTGTCATGCACCAGCTTCAGTGTAAGGCAACAGTACGTAATGAAGATACATATGTTATAACATAATATTATAAATTCTTTATAAAGACTGCTATATGTATATCTTTTGAACAAATATTTGACATTTAAAACGCTCTTTTATTTAAAAGTTTATATACATATATTTTATTTATTTTATATTTTTCATCTTTTTAACAAAATTATCCCCACTGGCAATGCTATTACACTTCACAAGCAATTTGTATTAAAATTAACTCCTGAAGGTATGCTTTAAAATTCGCAAGAGTTATTTCCATGCAGCTGTTTAGAGTCTTTGTACTTGTTCGTATGATTACACTAATACACTCATACATAGCTCACACCCATTTCATAACGTGGTGTGCATTTTAAGGCCGGGGCACAATGAATCCGTCATACGTTAAACTTCGATTTTTTCAACTGACATTAACGCAACGATGGAGAAGGTTGAAAAAATGAGTATGTACTTTATTGACGGAATTATTTGAGCAGCTTCAATAGGTTGATTCTCCATTTTATTTATTAAATTCAACTTTTTTTTATTTATTTCGCTTATTTCTTTTGTTTAATTTTATTTTTGCTGCCACAAAACACAAAAATCTAAATCTGAACATACCAATTAAACCAACTAATATCTATCAAACTACTCAACGTACGCAAAAAGTTAAAAGCTGAACAAATTTTGTACTTTGCATTGACGGACACGTACTGAATGTAACAGACCTCATAAGAAACCATGTATTTCAACTTAGCTGTCAGTTGAAAAGGCGAAGTTTAACGTATGACGGATTCATTGTGCCCAGGCCTTTAAGGTAGAGGTCGATAGCTCGCTTTTTGCGCGTTAAGGCAGAATTAGTTTGTACGTGCTGTTCTGTTCTGAATCAGCTGTTTAGTTTCTGTTTAGTTGAAAATCTGTATGTGTGGTTAGTTTTTTCTTTCTCGTGCTGTTCTGTTGCGGACAGATCTGTAGAAAATAGAATTCAACGTTAAGTGACAGCCAAAAGTGTGTATGTATTAGTGTGTTGTGATACTTTGTGTACAAGTGTAATCAATTCTATAGGTTGCCAGCTGATTTTTTTTCACAGAAAAAGTAATTGCAAAATATTTTATATGGAAAAGAACGGCACAGAACAGCAACAGAAAGTAAAGGCTAATGAAGCCTTTATGCTTCACACTCGTTTCATCCTATTGTCTCATTCTATACTTTGTTCGCGTTGAGTTATATGCACTGCTTTTCATGCGCCTTTTTATTTTTAGTTTGTTTTTGTTTTTTTTTACTAAGAAATTTTTTTTATTTAAAAAAAGAAAAAAATTGTCCACGGCAAAATAATATTTATCGATAACGTAAGACATAGAGTATTATTTAACATCTTTAGCTTTCAAGAACAGCTGGCTTTCTTTCATGGTGCTTGTAAAGCGTAAAAAAGTAGAAAGTAGACCTACTTTTTGCTTTCCTACGCGTTCTGCGATTTTGCAATGTAACTTGTCACTTACTATTACATTGATTCTACTTTTTTGACAGATTCATAGAAAGCGTAACGCGCAAAAAGCGAGCTATGCACCTCTACCTTTACTCAAAATTTGTGATTGTATTGTGAAAAAGATTTTTACACCCTAGCGTATAGATGTTTACACATCAAAAACGCCCTTTACAAACTAAAATACTTACAGTATTGGAAAAATTATACTTTAATTGATGACACACTGTGATTAGATTTTCAACATCAATATTATGACAAATGTCATAAATAAAACAAAAACTGACATTAATCCAATGCCATCATATAATTTTGTGTGTGTAGCTATCATCTGTAAGTTAAAAAAAGTAATATACGTTGCTTTTCACATTAAAACTAAAAAAACATATTTGGTCAAAATTCAAAGAATTCATTGATTTACGAGATTTTAAATTAAATATGTGGGTGTTAGTTTTAATTTTTTACTACAAGAAATAAAGTACGATAAGTATTTAAAATTTATTTTATGCGACTGTTGAAATTAAATATTTCAAACAGTTATTTTAAGTTTTATGGTTCGACTTGTCGCTCACTTACTTTAAAAACAAAAACATTGTCGACATCATGGGACAGGCCCTTAATGTTTTATTTATTTAGCATGTACGCCTACATAAGAAGAAAGTTTTTTTTTAACTTTTTGAACACACTGCGTATACTTGTGTATTAATGTCACACTGCAGTGAAACTCTTGTGATGGTGCAGCAAATGGGGTCATTATTTAGAATAGTTTGTGGAAAGTATATACATATTTACCTTATAATGTATTAAATTATTTATTTGTAATGTGAAATGAAATAGTTTAGCTAACATTATGCCACAATAATTTATAATGGCCGTTGATATAAATTTTCATCTGGGTACTATATTTCCTCTAAGTGAACTCTGGGGAAGACAATTTTAATTATCTACAGAAATGTACGAGTACACAAATCAGATTTGTGTGCGTTAAACAATAAAGGGTGTTTTTTTGAAACGTTACACCGTTGAGTTTGCAACACTGCTTTGTTTGACAACTGATTTGACATTTAGGCATGTAGGCGGGTGGTAGTTGCTTTGTTAAATTAAACACAATATTTTCGGCGAGTTATTGGTGAAATGCCGCCGCAATTGCTAATGAAAGTGTAAGAAAATAGGATAATCACATGTAAAACGTATAAGAAAAGAAACCTAATAGGAACTGTGTGTCTGCTTTCTCATTGGTTGTTAAACAATAAATAAATTCAGTAAAGTGCGACTTTCACGGGTTCGGTACGGACCACTACATATGGCTCATTTACTTCAATAGTGGCATAACTCAAAAATTACTTTTTTTAATTAATAATGCAGATAAAATTTCATATAAATAGCTTGTACTATCTCCTCCTGATAGAATATTTTTTTTTTGTAATTTTTCCATTGAATTGTATGCAAATTTAAAACTTAAAACGAGTTTTCTGCAAAACTGTTTTTTTTTTTGAGTTGAAGTAAATGAGCGATATCATTGGTCTCAAGCAGAAAGGCCCTAACTCAAATAATTGCAACTTTACAGGAGGAGGCAAAAACGCTTTTTTGGTATTGTGTTAAAGTGACTTCGATGTCGACAACTGGAATAAGTGTGATTATTAACCGCAAACTTCAGAAAACATCTTAAACATTCTAAACATCCTAAGCTTCAAAAATAATATAAAAAAGGCTACATGCAGAAAAAAACTGTGTAGAATCGTTAAAAATAGGGTTAATTTTACATATTTTTGAAGCAATGATTTTGCTTCATGTGTGTTTCATGTTGATTTAACATGATTTATAGTAATTGTAAAAGAAAATTTTTCCTTTTGAAATAACTTTATTTCACGTTGAATTAACATTCAAGTTGTGTTAAAATCAAAATGAAGAATCATGTTGAATCAAAGTTATTTCAAGTGAGATCAACATGAGTAGTAATGTAGTAATTGTATTGTATTAATTATTTAACTTACGTGTGGTTAACATAGACATCAGAAAAATTTTTGTATATACATAAATTAAATTGGCTTCCCCGGCCAAGATTTGAACTCGGAACTCATCGTGTGGTAGTCAACGTGCTTACCCCCCTGCAGCCACAACAACTTTAAATATTCTTAAGATACACACTAAATATGTACCATCTTGAATTAAATTATAATTTATTTGAAAAGTTTTAGTTTTAGTTAAAAAAAAAACAAAATGCTTTGACTTGAAAAATTTTAATATTTATGATTTGAACGGGCTAAAGTTCGTAACGCTTTTTAAGCCAAATTACATGTGATAATTATTAATGAACAAATAACATCAAAGTTAGTTGTATATATTCTGACAACACATATTTGAACGGAACAGCCAGCCGTTTTCGAAGGCCACTAAACCTTCATCATCAGCGTTCTTCTGTGTTGGTCCACTGTGTGTTAATTTGCTTATTTTTGTTCTGCTTAAGACAAACTTTTTTGGTTTGTTACTATTAAAAAAAATACTTTGACTTGACTCCAGTATTTGAACCCGCGATATTCCGAATGCAAGACTAATATACTGCCTACCAACCAGCAGCAGTTTGTCGGCTGTTTACAAACAACAACAATACAAAAACAAACTGCACAACTAACCTCAAAGTGTATTGCAGCTATGAACAAAGCAAATAACCACCAACACACTCAAACAACATATTATTTCTTGTAAATTTAATGTGATTTAAAAAAATTTGAATCAACCTTTTGGCATGTTGATTTTACATTGGTATTTTTTTCTGTGTGTAACAACCCTGGCCCCGTGCTATACTCCTATTGCATGCCGTCTTCAATACCCTTCAGTACGGTACCAACTTCATTCTTTATTGCAGACTTCGGCGAGGTCTTTTATAACTCTTACATTTGAAAGCCATTGAATTATTGAAAGCGTATTAAAAATAAACAGGAGGTATGCCTGAGTGTTGAATGGAAACGTGTGAACTGTGTGACTCTCCTACTACAAAACTAGACATTTTATATTTAAAAGGAATTTTTAAAACGTAGAGCTTTTACTTATTTACTTACACATTTTTCTTTCATTAATTATTCTTGGCAAAATTCCACTTAAAATTTTAATATTTAATTTGACTGAATTTCTGATGTAAATACTCTTTCCTTTTTATTTATCCCTTAAAATGTATGTATGTATGTAAGTCGTATTTTAACTATTTAAATGGAAATTTTTTAGTCTGAATACTGAAATAATTTACTTAAACACGTGTGTGCACATTTTTGTCGTAACCTTTTCCTTTTCACAATTATTCTTTGTCAATTTGAACAATCTGCCAAATATAACTTCTTGGAAATTCAAACAACAACCAAAAAAAAGGTACATACTGTACATATGTACATATTTATAATAAATTTTTGAATTCATATGTTGTCTATGTTGTTGTAAATTGTTTACATTTTACAACAATGTCAAATGTACTTGTAAGTTGAATTTATGGAAGGTACAACCTACAAAATACGTGTAAAGAGTGTCTATTTCAGTATAATAAAAGCTTTAGAAAATTCCTAAAAACACAAGTACATACATATGTACTGGTGTTTTGTTGTGAAGTTTTGAAAAATCTCTTTAACTAATACATTTCTAACTTTTCAAGAGTTCTCTTGTGCGGCAATGAAGCAACCTAAAAATGTCATGGCTTATATGTATTTAAAAGACTTCAAAAGTTTTTAAACCCTTTTTGTGGCCTTATACGAATATGTTATTTTTCTCCATACCCGCATCTTCTATGAGTGCCTGTCTGTCGGTCTGTCTGTCTGCCTGCCTGCCTGCCTTATTTTCTAAAAATATGTGTTGGCGTTTTAAGTTTAAGTTGATATTTAACATTGCGGGCTGGCTGGTGTGTTGTTTAAAATAAAATGTTTATTGTTGTTCACGCCATCAAAAGTTAACGTCATTTGTAATATGTATATCAGCCAAAAGTTTTATTTAAATTTATTTTTCTCTTTATTTTACATTATATTTGCTTCAACACCAAGCATACTTGTGTAAATTGTTCTTGCCACACTTCTTGACGTCAAAATACACACGTATGTGAAACATTTTATTTAGTAATTTAAGTGTTATCGGAATAGATACATTCTGCAGTTACATTTAATTATGGCAGAGACCTTTAAATTAACTCTAAAAGAATATGGGGTATTCCACGTCAAATCGGACACCTTAAAATTTTGTAATTGAAAAATATGTTTTCTTTATTTATATAAAATAAATTCAGTAAAGTGCGACTTTGACCCGCGCCCGAAGGGTTCCGTACGGACACGAGATATGTAATTAAATACGAACTTTACTAGCCTATACAAAATATAGTTTTGGCATTTTTTTTTCGTTTTTGACGTTTTTTTAATTTTGGCGATTTTTTTTTCGTTTTTTTTTGTTATGGCGATTTTTTCGGTTTTTGGATTTTTTTGTCCATTTTGGCCATTTTCTTAGTTTTGACATTTTTTTCTCGTTTTGGCGATTTTTTTTTTTTGGTTTTTGGCTTTTTTTTATTTTTTGGCGATTTTTTCGTTTTGGCGATTTTCGGTTTTTGGCGTTTCTCCATTTTGGTGACTTTATTCATTTAGTCGCTTTTTTGTAGTTTTGACACTTTTTTTCTCATTTTGGCGATTTTTTCGGTTTTTGGCGATTTTTCAATTTGCCGATTTTCTTTTAATTTTTGCGATTTTTTTCATTTTGTCGATTTTTTTTCATATTAACAATTATTTTATTACTGGAGCCTTTTTCGCGTTTGGCGATTTTTTCGGTTTTAGGCGCTTTTTTCATTTTGGGATTTTTTTTCATTTGGACGATTTTTTCGAATTTCGCGACTAATTTTAGTGTTAGATTTTTTTTTTAATTTTGGTGATTTTTTTCGTTTAGGCGATTTTTTTGAATTTTTGGCAATTTTTTTTTTTTTGGTTTGGCGATTTTATAATTTTCAGTTTTACCGTTTTTGAAAATTTCAAGAGTTTACCTCTTACGGTTTACAAGATATAGCAAGTTGTCAAAATTACATAGTTAAAATTGCATTAATTGATGGACCACCCTTTAATGAAATTTTTTTTTAGTGTTAATTGCTGTAGTCTATTCAAAAATACACTAAGTTTACAAATTTCAAGTGTCAATATACATACATATGCACATACAATTGTATGTATATTACATGGGATTTTAACATTTTTCCTTGCTCGTTTTGGAACACCCTTTAATTTTTAATTCTCATGTATTTGTTGTTGTAGTGGCCAAGGTCCTACATTCCTGAGGATATACCATGTGACGGACAGACGGACAGCGTAGTGAAAACAATAGGGTTCCTTTTTTCACCTTTGGTGTACGGAACCCTAAAAAGTAGTTATGCAACAGCCAGGGGCCGGGCAGGGCTTATAAGTTGCTGGCTGGATAGAAGTTTAAAAAATTTTTTGTGCAATTCGTTCTCATTGTTTTTGCTTTGTTTTTTTGCACTCACTTCAAACAACGAAAAAAAAAAACAAAATCAAACAATTTATTTCGTTTAATTTCGTACTCTTGCGTACAATTACGATTTATAAGAGGTAAAGAAGATTTTATTTGAAAAAAAAAATACGAATTAGCGAGGAGAACAAAATATATAGACATTTTACGAGTTAACGAAATTTTTTCAAGGGATCGACAGTTTAAATAAATAGCAAAGCTATAAAAATTTCCAGCCGTCCTGTTTGTCGTGGAACGCTCCATATACAATCCTACTAGGTTCGAAAGCAATACAGTTCGAATCTTTCTCGACAATTTCACAGATCGCCAAGTTCCTTGTGATAATATCAAATTGCAATATAAAACATAAATCTCATCTATGGCTGACGTAGAGTTGCCAATCGATTAATTGAAGAATTTTTTTTGGATTTTTTATTTAGGGCCAGCCAATCTCATGATGTCGACAACGTTCGACTTGTCGCACACTTGCATTTAAAAGAAAAACAAATTTTAAATTAAATAAAACACAAAAAAAAATTTATAATTTTGTTTTGTGTGTAAGTGTGTCACAAGTCGAACGTTTCGACATCGTGGGATTTTGGCCCTTAATAAAATTTTTCAACTTAGACTAAAATTCGTTTTTCATTTGTATTATTGTTTTTTTTTAATTTTTTATTCATTAGTAATTCGAATAATCGAACAAAACTCAAAATTTATTGTAATACTCGTATAAAATTTTCATTCAACTTTCATTAAGGAGACGATAAAATAAACCCGTCAATCAGTGCATATGTGTAAGAGCCTATTTCACCAATAATTCTATTTAAATATCAATTAACATTTAAAAGCCGTTTTTCATATAAATTTTATTTTCAATGAAAAATAAATATAAATAGAATTGGTGAAATAGGGCCATAAGTGTCGTGTGTTTGTCGCTTAAAAGGATACATACAAATAAACATGTCAATCACTATTTGTACACGCAAAGAAAAAAATATGGTTGAGATAACCATAATCAAACAGCAACATACTATGATTGAATTATATGGTTGTAGTTAAATCATATCATTGTCAATAGAAAAGAAAACTTATAATAATATTATTATTTGATTTAATAATAATATTATTAACAGAAACAATGAACTTTGTTATACCTAAAATTATTATTGTAAGTATGACAACACTATCGTTAGATTTGACTAAAATATAATTGAGACTCGCCATACCATGTTCTTATATTATAATAATATTGTTGAATACGACAACAGTATTATTTAATATAATAATAATATTTTGTTTTTCAATCATATATTTATTGGTAAATCTCTTGTTTAAAACAGCTTTGCGTTAAATCCGAAATAAAAATTAATTAATATTGTTGAAATTAAATGTATATATAGAATTGTATACTTACGTAAGTGTGTATACTCGAAATACAGATACGTCTGTATAAAGAGATAAACATAAGTACGTATGTATATGTTTTTATTTATCTACCCTTTTGTTTGTTAGCACTCAATCTATTTATTTAACACGACGCGTGCAATACTGAACTGACAGAAAATGTTTCTGAAAAAGATTTTTTTTTTAAACTTAACATAGTATGGTTTTGTATAACATTATATTGTTATTTACATTATATTATTTTTAAATAATAATAAAAATAATATAATAATGTAATTATTAAATTCAAACATTACTTTGTTTACCGTAACAAAATTAATGTTTAAAATAAAAATAACTAGTTCTCAACGACCACACATTTATTTTTGAGAACATAATATTGTTTTCTCAACCATTCTACAATTATATCATTTCTTTGCGTGTATTTTGATAAATTAATTTTTCAGTAAAACGTTATATGCATAAACTTTTGTTCGTTTCGCGCACTTCTCTATTATTAGCAAGAATCTCAAAGAAACTTTTAAGTCAATCACAGTTGGAAACGATCAAATAATCAAGACATCAAATTAAAAAATAAAAACTTTTTGATTTGCATCAACTATTGCCGACAACGCGTACGTCCAGCTGAAAAAACACGACTGTGATTGATGAGTTTATTTGATCCTCTACAGGACGCTTTAGATTAATACTGCATATTAAATAATCAGTTACTACTTTTAGTCGTCATTCTAAAGATATCATATGACACAATGCAAAATCGCTATTATTTTCCAAGAAAAACTCGATAAAAAAGAAACAAATTTTTTTTAATAAATAAGTTTTTTGTAGCCCTGTTATTGTTTATACAAATGAAACTCAATTGTATTTTTTCTTACTCTTTTCTCCTTTTTAGACGCGGCATAACACCACCACATCGTGTTAAATCCATATCGATGGCAACATTTACACAAGATGAACTTGATTTTCTTAAAGCACATGGCAACGATGTTTGCGCAAAGACATGGTTGGGTCTTTGGGATCCCAAACGGGCTGTACACCAGGATCAACGGGAACTAATGATTGACAAATATGAACGTAAACGTTATTACTTAGAGCCAGCTAGTCCCCTAAAATCCTTAACAAATGCCACAAATCTTAAGACTACAGCCGCAGCCACGTTATCTACATCCTCGAGCACAGCAACGATTTCCTCGGCGCATAATAGCCAAAACAAAAGCAGTAAGACACAAATACAATTAACACCACCAACATCGCAGCGCACTACAGCCAATGGATTACATAAGACCTCCTCTAGCGCCATTAGTCGTCCTCAGCATACAGCACCACAACCACAGAATAGCTTTTCCAGTTCGCTGTCATCCCATAACACAGATGCTTTCGGTCTACACAGTGGCTTGAATTCGGCGGTTGGCTCCATGTCCAGCGGCGCTCTGTCGGACACTAGCAGTTGTGCTAGTGCCAATGGTTTTGGAGCTGAAGCGGATTTTGTGGCCGACTTTGGTTCCGCTGATATATTTAATAACACAGTAACCAGTTCGCCGGCTTCAACGATCGGTTCATCGACGACAAATAATGGTTACGCTAAAATACAACCAATGAAAATGTCTGCAGCTGCTCACCAACAATTTATGAATGGTCATGGCGTTGGAGGTGGAGGTGGCAAAGCAACAACAAATTCACAAAATGGAAACCTCGTCAGCAGCAGTAGTGGAAGTACAGAGAATTTTGCGGATTTTGATCATGCACCAATATACAATGCTGCAGGTTAGTTGTGTTTTATGTTTTATGTTTTTTCTTGTATGTGCTTTTGTTGCTTTTCGCATAAATAATGTTATTGTTTTATGCCGTTTCTTAACTGAGCCCAGGCTGTGTGTAAGTGGCGGATTCGAGTTGTCACATCCTTGAAAATTTTATGGTCGGTCATATAAGTATGTGAATTAGGCGATCGTGAGAACTAATGAAGGTTGTTTAGAAAATACGAGTATTAATTGTTTGGTAGGAAAACAAAAAGGTTGACTCTTTCTTAGCTCTTTGACTGTTGATGACCTCTTATTGCAGCAGAATTTTCCAGCCTTATTGCAAACTAGTTATAACGAATTAACAGTGTAATGTTAAATTACAAAAAAAGAAAAGGTCTGCAGTTCCAAGCGGGTTGTCCGATCTACAGAAATTTTAGCGCAACATTCTTTACATGGAGTCCACACCTGATGAATTTATATCATGATGAATATCAAATTAATATCATGATGAAAATTCATCACGTACAGACTCAATTTATTAAGAGTATGGTAGCGTTATGATATAATCATTAGATCTCACGGCCTGATGAATTCATCTGTATATAAAATGTCATTTTATGTGTTATTGTGCATTTAACATTTATTTATTAAACAATTTTTGTTTTAAAAAGGCGGCACAACAATTATTTGTGACCAAAAAATTAAACAACACTCAAATTAGATATTTTTGGAAAGTATTTTTCAAATATTTGTTTGATTCATCATAATATAAAATGATCAACGTCTAGTCCTTTGTTTTGATATTAATGAAAAAATTACAGTTTCTCTGCCGGCGTCATATTACGAGGTATGATATAAAATCATATCTTAGAAATACTAAGATAATATTTAAAACTTAAACTCAATTTCGCTTTCTTTAGACTCATGTGAAATTTTATCTACATCGGAAAGTATCTTTGTCCGTTTGTGAACTTGTTTTCAATTATTTCCTATCCCACTATTCAAATAATTTAGAAACCAATTAGCCATTGTTTAAAACAATGATATGTATCAGAAAAGAATAAGGTCGATAAAGAAACCCCATGGAATTTCAATTGAATTTTATATAAGAAAATCTAAAGTTCTTCAACGATATAAAATTTTTAGTTGTAGCTCTTAGCGTATAAATTGTTGACCTGTTAATATAAATAAAGCTTAGTTCCTACACCTACGTCTCCACTAGCCATCGACTTGGATATGTCATGAACCTGGCGCCGGCACAGCAACTGTGAAAAATTCATCAAGTTCTTTATTGTGCCGAATACGGGTGATGTCCATGTAAAGGCATATCAAAGTATTTTACGGTAGTGCAATAGAAATGGAATATTTACCAATTTTGTTCTGTCTCTTCTCTTTCAATTGCAAATGTTTGCTGATGGCGAATCTCATGACGAACATTATTGCTCAGACATACATATGTATGTTCGGGCATACATGTCAGAGCATAGACGAAACATGGACATGAGCGGTCTCCATTAGCCATTTGCGATGTCCGACATGATGCCCACACTAAGTTCATGACCAGTGGAGACCGCTAGTTAGTTAGTTATCAAAAAGGTTTTGTTCCAGTTAAATGTTTAACAGTATTGAATTTTTCTGTTTTTTTTTCTTATTTGAAAGATACTCACATACTCCATATGTACGTATATAAAGGGTTTTCCAATAAGAGTTTTCATTTTGATATATGTACATGTAAAAAACGAATATTTTTTAAACGAAATCATGGCACGATTGTTTAGTTGTAAAGAAGAGGGCATGCCATTAATAGTCGAAAACAATCGGGAGTCTAATCGTCTCTTTTGATAACGAGCTGATTCGATCACGTTTTTCATTTTGAGATTATGGCATTCGCTATCGAGCAATGTAATAATATGGATCGATATCGAATGCCATAATGTTAAACTGAAAAACGTGATCTATTCGGTAAGTCACTCACTTTCACCACAAGCAGGTATTTTAGAAACTGTCGATGAAGTGAAGTGCATATTACCGAATAGCCCTGAATATCTGCCAAATTTCCGCCACAGCTAAGCTTGTAGGACCATATTCTTTTGATGAAATTTTCCATCATCAGTTCGCATATTTGCGGCTTTATATCCGCTAGAACTTCACGAGTTCTATATTTCAGGTCTTGAATCGATCGAGTGCCATTGGCATGCATCTTATCTTTCACGTAGCCCCAGAGAAATAAGTGTAAAGGTTTTAAAACACAAGTTCTCGGTGGGTAATTATTTTCGAGAAATTGCACGGTCAGGGTCAGGAAATTTTTCACGCAAAAGAGCAATGGTGATATTACTTGTGATGCATTTAGGGCTGCACAGTGGCGTCAAATAAAAAATGGGTTATAAATCTGTATATGTGAAATTTGTCAACCAATAACAAAATGTTGTACGTAGGCATTATAGAGGAATATTTAAGCTTTAAGAATATTTAAATTTGAACTACCCTGTTGAAACACGCTGATGTTGACTACCTCGGGCATGAAAAATCTTGCGGCCTGATAACTTTTCTAAATATCGTCTGATTTCAATGGGTTTAAGTTTGTTGCAAAAATTTTAAATAAACAAAGAAAATACAGGTTATTTAATAGAGATATATTTAATAGTTTCAGAGATATATTTGGCTTTAAATTTTCAAATTTTATTTTTTGACAAACATATTTTATAATTTTCAATAAAATTCGTCTTGTTCAAAATAAATGTCGCCCACATCAAAATCTTTCAATTCCAGTCATGCAAATGCACCCAAATGCGATAATTCTGCTTGTTAACGAGGTAAAAAGGGCCTTATCACTAAAAATTATATATTTCAATGAAATTTCGTATCTCTGATCCATTTCAAAGACCGAATTTGCAAAGATACTTTAGGTAGGCGTGAGTTCTTGTGTTAACTGAATTTTAAAAGCCTTCAGACCTGAATATTTATGCAAAATACAGTGCAATGTCATTTGTGGAATACCAAATTTCAAAGATCAGCGAGAAATAGACAAACCAGACTTTTCCTCAATACTATGGGCTACAACAGCAATATTATCAGGGACCTAATCTCCACATTCGATAACAAGCAAAATTTATATAATTTTTTTTAATTTGGCATCATTGCTTTCGATGTCGAATGAAAAGCTGTGATCATTGTATTCGACATTGAGTTTGGTAACCTACTCGATCTTGAATGCGGTAATTTGGGCTCAGTTGTCCTTGAGGGACTTACATGACTTCGATCCTTCACATCACTTGTCCCAGCAGCTCAAATTTCTCCAGCAGTTTCACAATTGCTAACCGAGAAGGTGCCACTCGATGACCCGAAAATTCTTTAGTTTTGCGAACTGCGACGGCGAAATTTTCCATTTTTATTAAATGTATAGTTTTTAGTTCTCATCTGTCAAATACTCGCAGTTACAGGTTCAATTATGACAAATTTTAAGATTACGGGCTATTCAAAATGAAACATCTTATGAGAACACCCTGTATTGTATTTTATTCATGTTGTATATTTAAAACTTTCTCGTGTTAAGCTAAGAAACTATTTAACCTACATTTTCTAAGCAAAAAAAAAACGAAGTGCTTCCTGTACACTGCCATAGTAGTGCAGCTTCGCATTTGCCATTGCAGTAGTTTTTCCTTGCTCTTTTTAACTTGCATTAATTCTGGCTTCATTGTATGTTTTGTATATTTAAGCTGTTAAACAGGATTTATGACATAATTCTTTATTTTATTTCATTTCTCTCCGCACTTGGCTTATAAATTTTGCAAACTAAACTTGATTTTTATCCTCCATATACAAGTTGAACAGGAAAAAATACATCAATTTAAAATAATCTCATTACTAAAGTTGACCAAACTTGGTAAATTATGCAATTGATGCATATTTCTTAAGGATTAACTTTTTCTTGAATGAAGAAACTAGGAAAAATATAATTTTAAGGAATAGTTCGTTAAAGTAAAACTGCAGAAACATTTCTTCTTCAAATTTTATGAAATGTTGTAAATATATTTATGTAAATGGAAAATTTAAAAAAAAAGATTCGTTCTGAAAGAAATCTAAAGCGAATTTTCGATTTAGAAATTAGATATTGAATTAATTTCAAGCTTTGTTTAAGGTTTTTGAGTTGTCGATCATACTCGTATCATTATTATGTTTGCCTAGTGTAAGCGACCAATTCTAGGTGTCATATACTTGCAAAAAACATGTCTTAAGGACCAGTTAGCCTACTGTAATGTAATGTAACTGCAACGTAGGAAACAGCTGATCAATATTTTTATATGAAAATTAGGTTACGTTACATTACATCTCTATAAACATTTTCATTACTGTTCCCATAACAATATCAATGAGCTGTTTCCTACTCTTGCAGTTACTTTACATTACAGTCGGCTTACTGAGCCTTTGAGCTGGTTTCACACGACATGTTTTTTCCATGTGACATGTCAAATATCCCACTGCAGAATACATTCATATGTGCATACATGCTGTGTGAAAGCTTTAAAACTTTGTTACGGTAAAAGTGAGGCGGCCATGTCAGTTGACAAAAATTCAATTAAAGTTAGTTAGTTAGCCAACTGTAATGGAATGCAACTGCAACGGTAGGAAACTGCTGTTCGATATTGTTATGTGAATAGTAATGAAAATGAATGAAAACAATTCACATATTCCATTTGCATTGAAAAATATTTTTATAAAAAAATCTGAAATTTTCATCAACTGACACCACTCCCACACACTGGAGCAAATACAAGAACGTTGATGTTGAAAGTGTGGTTGCCTTCGAAAACAGCCTGTTGTTCCGTTCTGCTATTGTTTGTCAGAATATTTACATTTCCAAACACCCCCCAAAACCTTAAGTTACTAGTAAAAACCCACTTTTTCCCACTCGTGTTCCCTTATCAACCCCTAAATAAGTTGAATATCAACCGATTTTAAAATTATAAACTGATTTAGAAAGAAGAGACTTAAGGCTTCATTAGTCTTTACTTTCTGTTGCTGTTCTGTGCCGTTCTTTTCCGTATAAAATATTTTGCAATTACTTTTTCTGTGAAAAAAATCAGCTGGCAACCTATAGAATTGATTACAATTGTAGACAAAGTATCACAACACACTAATACATACACACTTTTGGCTGTCACTTAACGTTTAATTCTATTTTCTACAGATCTGTCCGCAACAGAACAGAACGAAAAAGTAAAATCTAACCACACATACAGATTTTCCACTAAACAGAAACAAAACAGCTGATTCAGAACAGAACAGCACGTACAAACTAATTCTGCCTTTAGACCTTTCGACCAATATGTATGTACTGTATTTCAGTAAATTTCAGGCACATGTGGGTATTTTTGTTTTTACTAAATCTATTGTTTTCGGTTTTTCTTAATTTTCCTAGTTTACGCAGTGTTTTTCTACAGGAACCATACTATTTATAACTTTAATTATAAAACACATTTGTGCTCTTAATTATGAAAGTGGTCTAAGTCATATATTTCTCTGGTCGATGTATATAGTAGATTACTTTTGAACAAATTGAAAAGTATTCTTATGTTATGCAGTATTTTAATTTAGATTTGTACTAGTCTCGATTTATGTAAATTTATTTAATAATTTTTAAATATTTATTGAAGTTTTTCAAAGATTTATTTGACATTTCGAAGCAAAAATGCACATGACTTAGACCACTTACCTTATTAAGGGCACATTTGATAAAGAGTAATTCGCAAGGTTGTGTTGAAAAATTGGAAGTTGAATTATAGATTTTTTTTAAGTACTTTTTGTTAAAAAAAACCAGCTGCATGATGTTTTTCGCATTGCATTTATAAGTATTCGGGGTATTTAAGCTTCTAAGATTATGAAATTACAATTTAACCAACTTAGATCAACACATAGTACAAAATTGCTAGAACAGTGGTCGCCAAACTGTTTTCCTTGAGAGCCAAATTTTTCAAATATGCCTAGTGCATCTGTATAAATAATTGCTAACGTTTGACTTGTAACAAAATTTATTAATTTTATGAACTCTAATCGATTTCGATTTTATTCTTAAAACCGTATTTAAGCTTCCACGATTATGAAATTGCAATTTAGCGAACTTAGATCAGCACATAGTACAAAATTTGGTACAACAGTGGTCGCCAAACTTTTTTCCTTGAGAGCCAAAATTTTCACATTTGATCCACTATAAATATGTATAAATAATAATAATAATGTAATAAATAACGTTTTTCTTGTAATAAAATGTATTAATTTTATGAACTCTTTGATTTCGATTTATTCTTAAAACCGGCAGCAAGGTTTTATATTTTTCTATTGTATATGGCTTAGTTTAAAAAAATTAAGATTATTTTAGTTAATAGAAGAAAGCCTACTTGTATAGCTTTGCTGAACAACTTAAGGAATCTCCGCTTATTTCCCCTTAAGTTATTCAACATGCATTTCGTGCTGTGCGTGTAACTATTTAAGAAATGCAAATCTCTATCCATTCCATATCCATGTTTGTTTGAACTTGTTTTATTTATTTTCTAAAATTTAAATATAATTGGTTTTTACTGAATTTTTTTTCCTTAATTTGTTTGTTTTATTTTCTTTCCTATGAAAAATAAAATAACTATTTTTTACCCTTTTCTACAAAATACTTTCTAAAAAAATATTAAAAACCTCAAACCAACAACTTTTTATAGTTGATGAAGCACCCAATTATCAGTTTATAAGGAAAAATGCCATACGAAAGAAATCGACTTCCAGTTTATCTGGTTCAGTGATACGACGAAACGAAAGACAATTAAAGGATATTTTGGAAATAGACAATAATGAAAATCCAGTAGACTACATAACGTTCAACGATGAAGAAGTTTTTGGTGAGACGAAAACCACTGCAATACATTCTAGCCGCACGACTGGCTACAGCAATCTCTTCGATGATTTTGATAACCTGCTTACGCTGAACGACAACAGGCAACAGACGAATTTCCAGCAATTTGAAAGTGATTATGCGAATGTGGGTGTGAATTATTTGGCAGGTGGTAGCAAATTTACGCCATTGGCTTTAGCAGCTCATGCTACTGCCATGGCGGTGCTGGGCAATCAAAGTCATTTCAATAGTCAACCTCAAACAACTGAAATTAGCACAGCACAACCATTTACAAGCCAATGGAATGTTTGGCCTGCGCCTAGAGAAATAACATCAAGTATACCAGCAGCAACAACATTACGGTTTCCTAACAACAATAATTTTACACAGCAGCCTTATCAAGTAGCACACCTACAACACGTACAGCAGCAACATCAGCAACAACTGCAACAACAGCAACATCAACAGCATATTTATGCTTCGATAGCCAATTTGTCTACACAACTGCAGTATCCACATCAATACTCGTACTTTCCCTCCAGCTCATTTTCATCACAATCATTAACACATCCATCAGCAACAACATTTCAAACAGGCACAACAACGACAACATCACAGGCAACATCAGCCGCCCTTACAAGCATATTACCACCAACGAGTATGTTAAATAAGAATACAATAAATACAACAAACCCGTTTCGTATGCATCTTGATATAAATGATAATTATAGTGCAATTAATTATGATAATGATTATTGTTTTAATAACACAACTACAACCACAACCACAACAACCAACATTATTACTCCAACAACTATAAGCGTCAACACCACCACATCTACCGAAAATACTGATTTCAATGCAAATTTTAATAATGATTTCAATTTTGTTTCAAATTCGGTTTTGTCATATAATTTTGATATTTTTTCCACTGCAACAACATCATCAACAACTTCCTCCATGGCAACAGCAATGTCAGCAACACAACAAATGCAAAATTACTATAATACAAAAGATAACAATAACAACTGTGATTGTAATAATGTTGAGGTTGGTGTTGAAGGGAATGAAATTACAAAAAATCCTTTCCTAAACTCTTCAAATAATTCGAAAGCCGAACACGAAAATCTTTCAAATACTACTCCATTTTCCATCTATCAATCACCACCATATTCTACAACGACATATTCTATTCCATCATCTTCTTGCCTTCCTACAGTCACTTTTTCTTCTTCTTCTTCATCTTTTGTGTCTAGTACTGTAACATCACAAACAAATCCTTTTAATCCTGCTGCATTATCAGATCACTCACACACTGTTCTTGATAATGATGATGATGTTAATGCAAATATTCAAAACTACTCTAGTAATAATCGTAATGCAAACAGCAATTATTATTATTCTTCCAATTCAAATTCGAATTACCATAACGACAACTATATTGTTGATGCTACTCGTAGTACAAAAGATGTTGTTGCCAACCGTAATTATTTCAAATCAGACTCCAATCCAAATTGCAACTTCAATTCGTTGTGCTGTAATGCGAAAAACGAAAATGCAAATCAGATACCAAATAATTATAAAAGTGAAAATTACAATAACAATAATAATAATAATAGTTGGCGTAAGTTTTGTGTTGTGTTTTCTTATTATTTAAACAATTGCAAAATTTGTTGTTTAATAATTCTTTTTGTTTGTAGTTTCGTTGCTACTTCTTTCTGTTTGTTTGTTTGTGTTCTTGTGTTCGTTGTAAAAGAAGTTTTTGCTGTTAAAAATTATTAATTAATTGCCGAATGTTACTGTTCTGTTGCTAGATTTTTAGTTTGATTTAATTTTATTTTTACCATTTGCCATGATGTTGTTTACTTTAATGCTGAATTTGCATGGAATGCAGTTTTTACATGTTTGCGCTATTTAATTTTATTATTCAAATAATAGAAGAGTATTTTTTAAATTTATATTTGTATGTATGTATATACCATATACACAACGCATACTTCCGTTCGCGTTATTAGACAATGCACAGTGCCGCCTAGAATAGGTTATAAGAGAACCCAAACTTTTTCAAGCGATGCTTCCTACGCACCCTGGCAAAACTACAGGGTCTCAAAGTTAACCATTTGGGATTATAAAAGTGTTACCAATTTCGCAACTATTTGCAATGTAAACGGATTTTAAAGTTGTTTTTCTTGAGAAGTAAATACTCGCATATCAAAACCAGAGAATGACAAAAGTATCGTTTCAAGCATGATACAATAATATAAAGGTAAAACCATTCTCTCTTTTCGTCGCCATATTAACCTTCTGACGTTTATCCTGATTATTTTTTACTCTCAAAAATAACGCTACCGTATTCATTTATAAAATCCGAGTTTTTTGATTGCTTTTAGACTGTTATGGTTTTTTAATTTAAAAAAATGTTTTAGAATAAAAATATGGAAAAATTCATCACTTTTTCATTAAAAGTTATTAAATAGATATTAATATCAATATATACTAAATAATTGTAATTTGTGTAAAAAAAATAAATGTTGAGCAATGAGCAGCATATACCACAACTGCAGTAATACCAAGCATTGCAGCAAAGGCAGGAATGTCAAGTTTTTACAATATCCTTCCAATCCATACATGATGCAGAAATGGATAGAAACATGTAATATAGATGATGGTTTGGTACCAAAAAATCGTTTGGTTTGTTCTGTTCACTTCCGTGAAGAGCATATGATTGTAAAAAATAATTGCATCCGTTTGAGCCTAAGTGCAATTCCTCTTCGAAGGTAACTGCCATATTAAATACATGCATTACATTATTGCTGTAAAGCAGTATTGTCCACACGAGCTAAAATTATACGCATAAGTATAAAAATACTCTGACTATTAATCAGCTACACATGCGTATATTCAGGGATATTTGATTTACACCCCCCCCCCCCCCCCCCCCCGCACCACATAAAGCATGTTTTCATATAGCCACGCACGCACACACACACCTAATCATTTCCGATTCCATTTTATATACACAAATTGATGTATGCGGTGGCGAATGTTGAATAAATATCCCGAGTGTTATGCGAGTTTAAACCAAAGTCAGACATAAACATACGTGTTTATATTACGAGTGATAATATGAAAGTGAGTAAATGTATGCTGTGTCGAATGCTTACGAGGATTGAGCTGTTTTCCTACGTACGTATAAATAAGAGCATAACGAATTATCTACAGGCGGCCTTTTGCTTGTCTCTGGTTTAAACATACTCAGAGAGAGATAGTCAATGCGCTTGATAGGCATGGGTCTTTTTATTTTTAGTTGCAGCGTATTTTAGGTTTCCGCATAAACGAATTAGAAATGATCTTGTTGGAATGGGCTATAGCCAAAGTTTGTTGAGAGAATTTTTTGCTCTACAATTATTATTATACCAAGTTACTAAAATTAAACTATTTACTTATGTATATTCCTTTTGGAGTACTCGTTGTTACTCTGGTCCAAACATACATACATACATATTCGTATTATTTTTTGAGAGTAAAATCAGTTTCTGATTGTACTAAGTGCTGTGGGAACCAAAAAGATACATAATCTATGAAATGTGTTGCAGGGAATTATTGGCAAAAATCGTGAACCTTCACCCCAGTTGTTAATAGGCTTTTCCTCGAAATTTTTCCCATTTTCACAAAATATGTAGTTTTAGTATAGAATTGTTTTCTTTTTTTTGTTTCCCCTTATCATGGATAGTATTTTTCACAGGGATTCTTTTTAAGTTTTTCATCTGCTTTGTTCACTTTATTTTTGCGGGCGAACTAATTGAATACATAGCGTAATTTCAATATATTACTTCCAATTAAATATTAATGCTGTTATTTATAAAACTTATTAAGTCTTTAAAAAGGTTTTTTAGATAAAAATTCCATAAAAATTTTTCTTAAAAAGTCTTTATAAAGCAATAATATAATTTTTATAAATAAGGCTGTAAGAGTATAATTTAAAAATACGCATTTTTAGAAAAATAATTAGTAAGTAATGTTCATAATTTTTTTTATCAATAATTCCCTGCAACACGTTGTTTCATAGAGCATAAAACTTTTGAGTTCACATCCAGTAAACTTTAAGGCGGATGGTATTATACAGAAAATTTTCCCACTGCAGCTCCAGAATAATTAAAATCTAAAAACTTGTATTTCTTTGTTATGAAACTTAAATTTGTTTAATTTTCAATTTAAATGTTTAAGTTTTACAAATCTTTTTTCCTTTTTTACATTCACTGGGACTGATAGCGAGGAAAAATTTCACAGGAGATTCACGATAGCCTTTTGCCCTTCGAGAGGAATAAATATTTCATGAGGATAAATATTTCATGGGAACCAAATTTCAAAATGTTATTCACGATAGGGGACAAGTTATTTAAAAAATTCCACTTGTTATTCACAATAGGGGTGAATATTATTAACGGGGATTTTTAATATTTCTCTTGGTTTTTTTTAATTGGATTAAATCTTAATCCTGATTGTGGCCCTATGTTTTTTCTAGGAATTACACGATATAATATATATTAATCTTGATTAATTTAATATTTTCTTACCAATTAAATATTAAAGGTTATAAATATTAATAAATAATGTTCACGATTTGTTACCAATAATTGCCTGCAACACCTTTTTGTATATAGCATGAGTAACTATCGCGTTGGCACACTAAAGAATTTCATTCACTGCGCCTGGAATATTTAAAAATACAATTTTACACTTAAAAACATTTCCTTTGGAACCCAAAATTTGTATATTTTTTGGTGTTATGTTAAAGTGACGTCGATGGCGACAACTGGAATAAGGGTGATTATTAAACTTAAATTTGTTTGATTTTCAATTAATTGTTAAGCTTTACAAGGCTTGTTCCCGTTTCTAACATTCACTGAGAACTGACTGCGGGAAAAATTGCACGGGAAATTTACGATAGCATTTCCGTTTCGAGGGGAATAAAAATTTCATGGGAGAAAAAATACCGCCTTTCACGATAGGGTTGAATAAAAAATAGTTAATAACGTCAAGTTGGTGAACTATAACATTAATATAGAAATTTGTATACCTAGAAGAACTACTGTCACTTTGATTGAGTACATAATTGCTGGCGATTTGGCTAAGCTCGAAATAATTATTTATCTGTTTGAATAAAAGGCGAAGCACAGGGTAGATCTAGATTGATAAACAGCAATAACAACAGCAGTGATAGTATCACAATTTGTTTGACCTTCTTGTATTATTTAATAGTTATAATTGACTAATTTTATCATGTGGTTATAGTTCTGTGCGTTTGTTTTATATTTAGCTCTATGTATAACACACATTTCTTTTTTTTTTTGTCATTATAAAGAACTTACCTTTGTGATTTTTAATAAAGGGACTTATTTTGTAAAACGCAACGTCAAGCATTTACAAATTTTGTATGTGCTTTATAAAATTAGGCCAAAAATATCATTTAAAACATTTCTGTTATTAATAACTCTTTATAATAAATTTATAAATAATAGTTATTCAAAACTTGTTGATTATTTGAAAAATTTAAAATTAGTGATCGAATTTTATTTTAAATTAATTTTAGCTATAGTTTTTGAAATATTTTGTTATGGTTTTTTTTTGATAATTTTTGTTAAAATGCATTTTTTTGTTTATTTTTGCGAGTAAATTTCTTACTCTACCGTTGTACATACATATGAATTGATTTTTACACAGCATAATTTTTTATATTTATATTTTATAACTTTTTTGCATTTGCTTACTAAAAATATCTATTTGTATACATGTTGTTTCTTTTTTTTTTGTAAATATATAATTTTAGGTCTTCCAATTAATAATAATAATAATAACAAACGTACTACAACAAGTGGTTTTAATAACAATAACAACAACAATATAAATAATAACAATAATTCCTCAGCACCCGCAGAAGATCGATATGCAGCCTTAAAAGATTTAGATGAACAATTGAGAGAAAGTAAAGCTGTGGCAGCCCAGGCCGCTTCAATAGTTACAGCTAATGTTGTAGATTCCGGTTTTGGAAATCGTAAGTTTGGAAAATATTTTCATTGATTTTTATTATACATATGTACATAAATAAAAATATTCTCCTTTTAGCCAATGTAAATGGTACAGTGAATCCTTTTGCTACACATCAAACACAACATCATCATCATCAACAGACAGCTGTTGTCAATCCTTTTCAAAATGCGTCAAACAATCCTACGCAAAATACAACACAGCAGTTGTTTGGTCAAATGACTCTAATACCAAATGGTGTAGCTGCGGCAAATGGTTTTTTAAATGCCCAAAAAACTCATACTGCCAATACGGGATTCTTTAATTATACGGCAAGTGGATTTACAAATGCCGCCGCCACTACGCCACAAATACAACAACAACAGCATCAACAGCAGCAACAACAAAATCAGGCATCTCTTTTGTATCCAACATCAATACAAACGGGACCAAATGGTTGTGGCTTTGGATTTGGCACACTGCAACAACAAATCACAACGGCCGGCACAGGTCTTACAACAAATACTTTCAGTAATCCATTTGCTGTAAGTTAAACACAAGCCTTCATTTTGTGGACTTTTAAATTAATTTTTTCCCCTCTCGCTTCATTTTAAATGTTTAACTCAAATTCAGAATCATTGAAAAACTAAAAAAGAAATTTACGCAACGAAATAGAATTTTAGGGGGGTCGTTTTCATAACAAATGATTTGGTTAACAAAACAAATTTTTTATGGAAATTGGGTTTGTTAAAGATTTTGTAAACCAAAAATAATTTTTTATGATTAAGATCTTACATTAATTGATGTATAAATTTTATAACGCACTTTGGGCGACTTTTTCAGTTCAAGATTAGAGTTTATATTAACCTTAACCTTCATTTGCAATTTTTGGGTTTACTTGCTATCCAACATCAATACAAACGGGACCAAATGGTTGTGGCTTTGGATTTGGCACACTGCAACAACAAATCACAACGGCCGGCACAGGTCTTACAACAAATACTTTCAGTAATCCAGTTGCAATGTTAACAAATCTATAAACCAAAAGGCCGTAACTACAACTTAAATTAAAAATAAATAAAAAAATAAAATAAATTTGAACTAAGTTGGCATTTGTTTTACGTTCAGTTAGCATTTTTGAAATTAACATTTTTGCAAGATAGTAACAAGAACGGTGAGAATATTTGTTCCTTTACAAAAAAATAATAAAATGATTAAACTTGAAAAAATTAATAAAAAGTGTGAAAATAAAACAAACACAATGAAAGGAAAACAATACACGGGCCTAACAAAAGGAAATATTTGTGAGAAATCATCAAGACAACTTAAAGATGGGTGTACTTCAAAATTGTGTGCGAAAAGACGATCGCAAGGAAATATTTAATAGCTTGTGGAAAATGTCTTGGGATCAGAAAAAAATAAATGTTATTGCTCTCGTTGAACGTACAAACGTAAAGCGTGTTCGCGTAGAAAGCTCCAGAAGATAATTTTCGAAGAAGTATTATCTAAAACATTATTCTAAACGTGTGCAGGTGTGTTTTCATATGTTTGTGTCTACGTTAAGGATTAATGAGAAAATTTTACGAAATTGGGTAAACTTCAGCGATTTACATGGCACTAATATTTCGCCAGAGGAACAGACGGAATTTATATCCAAACGTAGAGAAGCTACCACTCAAGGTATGATATACAAAGAACGTTTAAGTTTTCTGAAAAAGTGGCTAAGCGATATTCCGAATTACTGCAAGTCTAACAAAGAGAATGTTGTAACTCCTGTATCTTTTCCAAAATTCATGACCCTAATAGAACAAAAAAAAAATTCTATATTCAAACCAAGAAATGATATTTGTGACACCTGTATATCTTACCAATCGAAGAACATAACTCAAGATCAAAATAATATCCATAGGATGGAAATATAAAATATGAGAGAGGAAAAGCTTAATGACATAGAACACAAACAAATTTGCAAATGAATTTTTTATCGTTTATATTAAAAATACAAAGAATACAATGAAACACATAGTTTCACTAAATAGCTCTTAAATTACGGTTGAAAACCATTATTTTTTCAACCTAATTATAACTTTTATTAAAAACATTAATGTACTTACGGCTTTTTGGTTTCAGAAAAATCGATTCCGAAAGGCCGTAAGCACCATTACTAAAAAACAACTATTATAAGTTTTTTTTAATAAACCAAATAAAATAAATATAAAGTTTTTTGCTTCTCCTGTAAAAAAGAAAAAAGTTTACTTACGGCCTTCTGGATTTTAGGTGACGATATATATATTTTATATTATATATATATTTCCTTTAACACGCGCAATATTTTACTTGTAAACAATAAAATATGGCAGTTTCTTTTTTTTCCCACAAAAAACCAAAGCTAATCCGAAAATTATCTTAATGTCACATAATTGAGTTTGATGTTTTTGAGTGGTAGTTTAAACTTCTTGTTATGTGTAGTATTACCATACTGAGAAACAAAATAGTGGCAACAATTTCTATGCAAAAGTCATACATGTTATCAACACACTTTGATTTTATTGTTGGAAGAAGAAGAAACTGTAATATTTTAGTATTTACAAGTAAATATTTCGCGTGTTAAAGGAAATATATAAATAATACAAAATACATATGTATGTTTATATGTTTTAAATTATTTGATCATATAATTTTTACAAAAATTTATATGTTTCACAAGTGTTTGTAAAGTAAAATTAAACCACCAGGATTGGTCGCTTAAGCTAGCAAGTAAACCAATATAACCGACTACCCAAAAATTGCAAATGAAGGTTAAGGTTAATTTAATCTCTAATCTTCAACTCAAAAAGTCGCCCTTAGAGAAATAAACTAATCTTGATCTCGATCCCAAAAAGTCGCCCTTAATATCTTACTTGTTCAGTAAAGTATTAGTTGTTTTTTATCAACCAAATTTGTATATACGAGGGTGGATCATTAATTCAGTGTCTTTTTAAATTTCCCCATCTTGATTGAAATGGCAACACTGCTCCTGTCAAGAGGCAACTGTCAGTTACCAGCCCCTGTCAAAATTTTAACAAGCTGTATCATTTAGTTTGTGTTTGACAGCCGTTGAGAAGAAAATGGAAAAAATTGAATTTCGTGTGCTCATTAAACATTATTTTTTGCGAAAAAATACCGTCAATCAAACCAAGGAAAAGTATTTATCACTATGGGGACTCTGCACCATCGATTTCAATGATAAAAAAAGTGGTTTACTGACTTTCGTTGTGGTCGCACAAGTACAAATTACACTGAACGTTGTGGAAGGTCAATTGAGGTCAGTACACCCGAAAATGATAAAAAAATCCACGATGTGGTGTTGGCCGATCGAAGAGTAAAATGCGTAAGATTGTTGATGCCATAAGCATTTCATATGGCAGAGTGATTTCGATCCAGCTGGGTTTAAGAAAGTTGGGTCTGTTCGTTCGCAAATGCATCACTGCGCTGCAAATGGAATGATAATGCACAAATAAATTTCAAATCTCGGGGCAAATTACGGCACTCGTTATCGAAAGAAATTACGAAATATTTCAATAGAGTTTATATGGAAACATTTTTAAATATCTAAGCGTATCGAATTCTGTAATTTGCCCCCAGTACCTGTGTTCTGTAATTTGCGAGAAGTTTTCGCGTCGAGAAAAATCAAACAACTATATTAGTTGTCCTGTTTTCACAGGCTGATTCATATACAACCTGAAATAAGCTTACAAGAAACAAGAGCAAGGAAGTAAGTTTTTTGTTAGTCACCCAGTATTTCACAGAATGAAAAAAACTTTCGTTTGGAAAAGTTCTCACCAAAGTTGCAGAACATAGGCACAGGTGTACAAAAATGATTACTACTAAAATAGATTATCACCGAACTTGTATTGCATTCTAAATAAAAGTTTGCACGTATGGTGCAAAGCAGTGATGAATTTACGAACACACCCGTTGTCTGCAAGATGGGCGCCGCGTTTTGCTCTTAATTGACCATAAACGTAAACGTGTCACAACTTCAAAGAATTGTTTGGAGTTGTAGCTGTTTAAACGCAATCCGAATGAGTTTTTTGCGGCGTTTTGTAACTGTGGATGCATGGATGCATGTGGAAACATGGATGCATTACTGTACTCTGGACATCAAGCAGCAGTTTAAACCTGCTCCGAGGTGAGTTTTTCGGCCAATAAGGTGATGGCAGCAGTTTTTTGAGATGTACGCGGAATAATCCACATCGATTACCTTTAAAAGAGAAAAACAATAAACGGCGATTATTACGCCAACTTATTAGACCGATTTAATGAGGATTTAAGAAGAAAACAATCCCATATGGCCAAGAAAAAGTTCTTTTTCATCAATATAATGCACGAGTGCTTACGTGTGCATTTTCAATGGCAAAAACTCTATGAATTGGGCTAGGCAAACCTAAAGAAATTGCTCGGTGGAAAGAGATTTAGCTTTAACGATGATATTATTGCCTATTTTAAGGACCTAGAACAATCTAATTTTTTTTGGAAGGGATAACAAAACGGGAGAAACGTTGGACTAACTGTTTTGAGTTAAAAGGAGATTATCGGGCCTGTTCTGCAAATCACGGTGATTTCAAAAAAAAGCTAAATCATTGCTTTTGTGAATTTCACGATTTATATGTAGCTTTGGAAGTTGGAAGAAAATATTCTAGTATAAATGCATAAAACTTAAAACGCACTTTAAACCCACTATCCAGTCAGGTATTAATAGTTTACTTTTGAAATCACCGTGATTTTTAGAACAGACCCGTATGTTGAAAAATAAATATTTCACTGACTTATTGATCCGCCCTCGTATTTGTAATGATACTACTCCTTCTATTCCCTTATATTTTAAAACGTCAATAATAATTATTTATTTTCTCTTTCTATCCTCCAGGCGGCTCACTCAAACAATCCATTTTTATGAGATTTAAGGAGCCATAAATTCAATAATGACACTTTGATCAACTATGAGATGCTTAGGCACAACTAAACATTTGAAAAACATAGTAAAAGAAGAAAGAAAGAAAAGCAACAACAAGCCAAAACTTGATTCAATAAGTTTTCAAAGCATCCATCTAAACAAACTGTGGTTTATTTTTTAAAATATATAAATAAATATTTTTCTAATATTAAAAAAGAAAAACAGGCTGCATTAAGTTTTTTCAAAAAATAAAAAATAATTCTCTAGCCTTATCCAAAAAGAAAAAACTTAGTCCATTTTATGAACAATACATAGTTAATAAATGTTATAAATATTCTTAAATAAATAGTAAACAAATCTTTCTTAAAATTAAACAAAGAAAAAAATATATAAAAACATACATACATATTTACTAACTAAAATATCTTATAAAATAGAAAAGAAAACCAAAACTAAATTCACGTTTCCTTTGAAAATAAAATCAAAAATACTAAACATAAAATTTATTATATAAAATAAATAAATACATACCTACACAACTTTTTACTTTATAAGCGAGACGAAAAAATTAAAGTAATTTAACAAATTATAAAAATTAAAAAAACAAAACAAAATAAATAGCAAAAACAAATTGATAATAATTAAAATCAAAAATTTATTAAAAAAGAAAAATGCTTTTAGAAATTATCAAATATATAAAATTAAAATATTAATTAGTAACATTAAGTTTATCATAAAGTATAAAAGCCGTTGAAAAAGTCCTGAAATATTTGAACAAGAAAAACAATTTAAACAAATAATAATCATTGTTGAAAAATATTAACTATTTTCTGTTTGCTACCTACCACCACCATTTGAATGTTTTGTTAATTACGAATCTTTTTTGTAAATTTTTTTTTAAATGTACTATATAACTTATGGCGTTTTCTTAGTTTAAAAAAAAAACTATAAATGTATGTTCTCATACATATGGGCATTTCTCCAAGAAATTTCACTTTTTGTCGCGTGCGACAGCAAGAAATTAACCTGGTATTTCTGAACAATGTGACTCGATTTAAAGTAGAGCTGCTAACGGCCTACACAAATATATAAATAAGTAAAAAAAAAGGTTTCGTTTATTTTTAAACAAGCATATTTGCTTGGTGTCGCACGCTACTAAAAGTTGACACTCCTGTGGAAATGCCCCTATTTATAACCTTATGATCAAAATAGAACAATTACTTTATACTCGTGTTTAGTTTTCTACAAGCAAATTTTGACTCGATTATGCATGTCAACCGAACTTCAGTTGCGGTGGCAACTGGCAACGCAACTAAAATTAAAACTATTACATATTATATATGGCAACTTTCTCCAGTTGCCAAATTTTTTTTCGAAAATCTCATTATGACAGATGTATAAAAAATCCTAAAGTGAATAAAAGTTATACAGGTATGTGATGTAAATCGGTTCGATTGTTTTTGGTTTGACAGAAAACGCGTCGATTTTATATTCCAACTTTGTTTCATTTTCAGTTGGTTACAAAAAAAATCTAATTGTTCCTTTATATTTTTTTGCTGCTAACTGAAATTGAAGCCAATAAATAATGTCGAAGCCGGCTGCGGGTTGCCAAAGATATTTTCGGTGACGACGACGAAACGAAAATCGTTGGATTGCGGTCTGCTGAAGCAATTGCTGGAAGGAATTTCACATTTTTCCTTAATTTCAAACAGCGAGTTTTATAATGAAAAAACTTATTTTTTAAACCATGGCAAAGTCTAGCAAAAAAAATTGGTCATGTCGATGGCGGCTGAGTCGGCACCAGATTTTACATACAATTAAATTGTATCAAACAAAAATAAATTTAAATAAAAAATTCCTTTTTTTTGTGTAATCATCTGTCTTTAATAATTATTTTAAAACATTTTACTTACATTTTCACACAAGTTATGGCTGGAAAATATTGCTTAGATATAAAATAATTCCTAAATCGTCACCTCCCGCGCTTACTCGATTCAAAAAAGCAAAAACTACATAAGTTCCGATTTCCATCACATCTTTTTTTTCTAATATTTTCATAGAACAAGAAAGGGAAATGAAATTGATTTTGATTTAAAACAAAACCACAATGAAATCGAACTAAATGTGTGCATCACAACGTTTAACATTTTTCAATCGATTTCAAATCGAAAACTCTTTTCATCACATACCTGATAAAATAATTTTTTTACTCGTTAAAAAAGAGGAGTAATATGTTAAATTAATTAAAAATTTTTGTATATTAATTTTGCCAACCTTTTGCATTAAAAACTAGGCGGCCACTCAAAATGGTTGGTTGCCAATATTATTGCAAGTTGACAACTGAATTAGCAGCTGTTAGTTGAAAGTTGCCATACGTAATAACATTTTGGGATAAGTGGCAATGCAACTAAAGTTTGGTTAACATAAAAATAAAAAAAATAAAATAAAAATTTTTAAAAGAAGACTGTTGCTCACTCAGTGATTCGAATTGAAGAAAAATGTAAACACTTAAACACTTTTGTAAATAGCATACAAATTCGAAAAACTTTATTTTCTATTCGAATTGTCAAGTAAATTTTAAAAATTTTTTCATCCTTAGCCTTAAGTAAAATTCAGGACAAAACAGACGACATACATACATACATATTTGCAGCATGCTTATGCAGATATGTAGAGTTATGTATGCACACTAACAATAATTATTGCTCAATAAATAATGTTCTCATTTTTTAATAATGTTTAGGGAAATTATACATATGTATCGCTTCTTTACTGCAACATAGTCATAGAGTTAATAATGCAGAAGTATTTTTCATATCTTATTAAATTTCGTGGGAAAAGTTTTACTCATAACTTTTGCACACTTACCTCCTGAGAGCAGAGAGTTTTGTAATCTCTTAATTGAGTTGTATGTAAATTGAAAACTTAAAACTCATTTTCTCACAAATTAGCTTTTCTTGGAGTTATTACTATTTTGCAGTAAATTAGCGATATATTTTTAAGAAAACGCCATTAGTTTTTATGTTTAACTTTTGTGCAAGTCATTGTTTTTAACCATGACAAAAAAACCCCTTTTAATATGTGATTTTTTTCAAAACTTTTTGTTTTTTATTTAGAGAGAAAACATAAGTAGCTTAAATACATTCAATTGAAGTTTTGTGTCGAAATGTGATACATACATACATACATAAATATATGATATTTTTTCCAAAGTGTATATAAAATTTATATACAAAAAAATGGCACTATGCATAACGAAAAGTTAACTAGAATACGAAATACTAGCTAGATTTAATTAGGGTGTCTACTCTGTAATTCGAAATGAAAGGAAATGCTTTCGAATTTTTCGAAAGCATTTTCTTTTGTTTCGAATTATGCAGTAGGCTAATAGATTTCAGAACAAATTGTTTTTTCAAACGGAAAATTTTGCAAAATTTATATGATTTTTAATTTTATCTTGTTTGCTTTCTAATTGAAGTAAGAAGAAAAAAAATCAAAAATGCAATACATATGTATGTAAATCTTGCCATAAGCGCGACATAAATTTTGAACTTGATTTTTTCACCAAAAACTGTTATTTGCGATTTTAAATAATCGATTTATGTAAAAAAACGTGGTCCAAAAATTGTGTTAATTTTTTTTTTTGCGGTTATGGCTCAATGTTTTATTGATTTCGAAAAATCAAAATAAAAAAAATTAAGAAGTCAAAGCCAAAAAGTCCAAGTCAGTGTGTTCAAGACTTTGAAGGGCAAACGTTCGGGTATATTTATGATGGAAATCAATTCGATTTAAAATGAAATTGTAAGCGCAGCACGTTCGATTTCATATTCCAACTTTAATGCATTAAACACATTCACCACAGCAGGCTACATAACATACGACTTCAAATGCCGCTAGCAGCATTTGTTGCCTCGTAGCCAGCTGCTTAATTATTTTGGAGACGGCAGCAGCACCATCTGCACCTCATATTTAAGTAAAAATAGATAGTTCAGTATTGCCACCTTCAAATATTCCGTATTTATAAAAATTAAATTACTTTTTCGAAATGTACTTATATGACGTAGAAGTATAAAAATTAATCAATTTATTCTTTACATCAACTTGTGGATATTGTTTCTGTTAAATAATATGAAATAATTGTACGATATCACTCATTCAACATTTTTTATTATATTGGTAACACTGAATTTCCTCATTGCAGCCAAAGAAATAGAAATTTGTTTAATTGGACTACAACGACAAAATCAGCCTAGGCAACAACCTGCCGCCATGTTGCCTTGCTGTCTTCAAAATAATCATTGTCATATAAACATGTGCATTCTATTTTTGATTTCGTAGTCGGTAGCTTGCTGTTGTGAATGTGTTTAATGCTTAAAACATAAAAAATCGATTTCATAAAACGAACAAAAATCAATTCGCTTCCTAATTTTTATTTGCTACAAATGGAAGTTGAAGCCAATAATGCTACGATGAAACGAAAATCGTCCGATCGCGGTCTGCTGAAGCAAATGTAGCTTAAGCTTGAGTTCATCAATTGTTAAATCGTTAAGGCCCGTAAAAACCATAAAAACTCCATTTTTCATCACATATTTTTTTTCTCATATTGTCATAGAACAAGACAAAATCGATTTCGTTTTAAAGCCAAACCTGAATGAAATCGAAATTAATGTGTCTTTCACCACGTTTTATGTTTTTCAATAATCGATTGTAATTTGTCCAAAGTATTTCATATGTTTTAGAAACAATAAAATTAATTTGCTTTAAAAATATAAAAAAATGCTTGGCCCACGATATTTTTTGTTTTCAATATACATAAGTAAGCGTTAGAAACTTTCTTTTCTTTAGCTTTCAGTTTTGTAAATGCTGTGATAATATTCAAAAATTATAAAATATAATTGTGAAATATATTTCAAATCAAATTATACAGTCCAATTGTAAATAATTCCCTTGGAATTATTATTATTTTTTTAATAAAATCCACCTACCCCAAACAGATTGTGCTAAAAACTAAAATTTGAGAGAGAACTTTGAATTTTCGAAGTTAGCTATTTTGTTTCCAGTTGCTTTATTTGAACTAAAAGCTTGCTTGGAAGCTTGGGATTAACTCCCGGTGGAGATGTTTTCAGCATAAGGCTGATAATAGTTTCGACGAATTTTAGCTCATTACCTGAGATTCGGCAAATAGCTGTTAATTAATTAATTTTCCATTTGTTAAAATTTTTACAAAATATAATACTTAAAATATATTTGCTTTGCTTAAAAATTCAATATAATCTTTTTTTTTAATTTTTTGCATGCTGTGATACTTTTTAAAAATTATAAAATAAAATATTCAAGAATATTTTAATTTGAAATATAGATTTGACGAAGATGAATTAATCAAGTGGATATCTCATTTCGGCAGTTACCTGCTAATTTTTGGAGTATTAAAATATGCTTCCTTTTTGACAGCAGAAAAATTTTAAATTTTTTGCAGCGTTGTATTTGTAAATATCATGTGGAAATCGTCTTGACTTCGACCTTATTAAAAATAAAGACCGCACTGAAAAAACAGTGAGTTGAAAAATATGTCCCAGAAAATCTTACGAGTCCCAATTCAATTAAGTTCAAAGTTTTAACATCTTTAGATTACCCTAAAGTTTCAGCCACAAGAACACAAAAAAATTACAACTTGGTTGTCCGTTTACTCTCTTATATAATAGCCCTAGACATTCGTATGACTACCCATACTTTTCGTTGTGCGTAAAGCTGCAAGTTTCGATGTCATCGATTTAAATTTTTTACTTTTCGATTAGACAACAAAAAAGTTTAATATATTTTGTTTAAAATTAATAATTTTTCTATTTTATAACTATTAAGTTTTCTTATGTGTATATTATGTTTAAATTGTTTGTAATTTAATATTGTACTAATATTATTATTTTGCATAAAAAAACTTTATTTTTTATTTTTATAATAAATATTTAAGTAAAATTATTATGTTAATCGTCTTTCAAGGTTGTTATAACAATATACATACATGCATATTTTATTGAGAAAAAAAAAAAGAAAAACCAGATGAAGAAAAAAAACTACTCGGTATTAGAACTATAAACGCAAGTGTCTTAATTATTTTCCAAAACTAGAACAAATATTTTTTATATTGTATCTCTTAATTTTTATTATATAAAATATTTTATTTTTTATTCTATCATCGATTTTGTGTGATTATTTCATCCATCTTATTTTTATTTACTAAATTTTACACAATTCCATCATGCTCTTATTAAATAAATACATATTTACCAAAATTTTTAATATAAATGTTTTTTTTATTATTTCTTTTACTATTGTATTTTTACGTGTGGATGCAAAGAACATATGTATGGTACAAAGAAATAGTTATGAAAGAAATATACTTGAATATAAATGTTATTCCAAAGTTTTATCTTACGATTTCTAGTAGAGTTGTACCGCTCATCTACGCACTATGTAGTTCAATTGAACGATATACTTCATTCAGCGCTATGAGGTGTTCAGTCTACTCAGCGCTTTCAGCCCTGTACTGAGTGTTTTCTTAACTAATTTTTTTTTGTATGTACCGCTCTATCGGTCTTATTTATAAAAAAATTATTAAGGCTTTATATAGGCTTAATAAAAATATTTTTTATTAAATATATTTTATAAAGGCGTCATTAAGCCTTAATAATTTTTATAAATGAGGCTGTTAAAATATTATGATAACACATGTACATAACATTATATCTATGCCAAAATGGAAAAAGTGCTTAAGTCGAGATAAGCTGAATTTGAGTTAATGGTACCTCCGTAATTTGGTTATTCGAAGGTACTCCTGGGGCCTAATTCCTGCTCTCGTGATCGAAATTGCATTCGAATAGAAATTGATTCCGATAGCAAGAAACTTTCCGATGATGTCACTAGATACCAAGCGAATCAAGATTTTGTGTCAGTGTTGGAAAAAGGCAAATAAATTCATTTCACAACACTGAATAAATTGTAAGCAAAAACATATGTTTGCATACATGTATGTGTGCAAAATCATATGTATGTATGTACGTGCATACGTACGTGTACACGTATATGCAGAAAAAAAAAGAAACGAATATGTATGCATAAATGTTATTTAAGCCGAAGGTCCACACCATCCGTTCAATGCGTAGTTGCGTTTTATGCATGTGTCAAAAAAGTAGAATCAAAGTAATTTTATGTGGCAAGTTACAGAACAAAACGCAAAGAACGTATAGACGCATAGGACGGATAAAGTAGATCTACTTTCTACTTTTGTATCCGTCTCATGCACCATGAAAAAAGGTCAGCTGTTTTTGAAAGCGAATGATGGCAAATTATATTATATTTTCAATGATATCGATAAAAGAGTTAGTGTGGTGGATTTAAATTTTAAGTTTTTTTGTTATAAAAAAGTTTATAATAAATGAGAAATATTTTGTAATAAAGATTATAACTATTTTCAAGAAGAAAATATATTAAAATCAGTTTTTAACATAAATATTTCAAAAACAAAATTTGCATTCTAGTTATCGATTGCTTTTGTGTACTAAGTGTCATCTCTGTTGTGTTTATTATTATATAAGCAAGTGCAATGGAGGAGAAGATAATTGAAGCTGTGAAAAATCACAAAATTTTTTATAATAAAAGCCTACTCCTCTACAAAATATTATTTAGATAAACTCAATGAATTCCATGAAGTCATTTAAAATAACAATTTCACTTTACATTTTTGCAAGAACTGTTTTTATTTTTAAAAATATTCACACTACAGCTGACCACAACAAAAATATTTGGCGCATAAAACGTATTGCATGTAACTTGAACTTAGAATTGAAGAGAACGTACAGAAACGCATACAACGCATATGCATAGAACGGATGGTATGGACCTTCAGCTTTAGCCCGTGCAAATCATAAATATAGAAACAAATGAAGTTCGAACAATATAAATTAAAAAGTTATTTTAATTTTTATATAATTAATAACTTAATAATAATTAATTAGTGTAAAGTTAGATAATAGAGCACTAGCCACATTTGCGATTTTTTTATTGGTTGACCAGAAGCAGTTAATATCTTATTTAGATGCTCCCAGATTTGGTTGATTTTTTCCCGTTTTATTATATTTAAAGACAACTAGAAATTTTTTATATTTGTATTTTTTATACGTACATTTGTGCATACAATCATTTATAAATAAATAAGAAAATCATTCAACATATATTTTCTTTTACTTCGCTTTTTCTTTGTTAAACGTCATTTCGAATGCCTTTTTGGTTGCGAGTAAAAACACTAACGGTTGCATTCGAATGTAGGCACGTTTTCGAATGCTGTCATTAGAAATTTCGATATGCGTTATTCGAAACAGAATGAAAAAATCCCTAAAGCTAAAAAGCTCGCACATTGGAGTAATAACTCGCTCGCAATCGAATGCGGGAATTAGGCCCCTGGTCAAAATCTCAATCAAGCAATAAATTTCTTAAAATCGACTTGAACGCTTAAAAGTGCTCACCTGCAAAACAGTAAAATATGACTTAAGCACTTTTTCCTTATTGACACAGATTGTATATATAAAGCGCTAACTAATTTTACCCTGAAATAAATAAAGGCTTTTCGCAAAAAATATGTATGTACCCCAGAACTCTGTAAATACAAAATCACGCCTCCTCCAATCTTAGTAATCCTATTCCAAAGTACTGTATGTATGTACATATATGCAAAAATTTGGCTTTAGTTTAAATTTTAATATAAAACAATATTTAAATTTTTTATTTTCATATTTGTATCTATATTTCATCAAAGGTATTCATTTCAGTTTTTTTCTCGTTGGAAAAATGTAGTTTTTTACAACAAACAGGAAAAAAAATTGAAAAAATTTTTTAATTTTTTTCCTGTGTTTATTGTCAAAAAAAACACATTTGTCCATTTTTCCAACGAGAAAAACCTGTAATGAATACCTTTATCATTAAATTTAGTAAGAATATATTTAACTTCCAACATTGGGTAGTATGAATAAAAAAAGTATGTATTTGCTTTTTACTTAAAATTTTGTTTTAAAACCAAAAATTTGTGTGTGTTTATTGTTAAAGTAAGTAAGTAAAATATAGCGCTATTGATTGTTTCACCTGCCCGAATCGGAAAAGTCGTAAAAAATTAGCTTAAAGCTGATTTTCTTTAAAATCTTCCATTTTCATGTTTGTGTCTTAAGTCTTTTGATTTTCAGGCCTAAAAAATAAATAAATGCTTCAAAATAATTATCAAGAAAATACCAAAGTATACTTTCAGGCTTTCGATTTCTTACACGTTCAAGTTGGCAAAAATTTCGATTAAAATTCTTCAAATGGCAGCTTATATTTTAAGTCTTCCCAACTAACTACTCAATTTCAATTTTCAATTTATTCATTCATAACACGAAAACCTAGCCTAATGACCATAATCAGTTTTCACTAATACTACTACAAAAGGTACTACCACTACTACTCAGTAAAATGTATAGCTAAAAACAAAAGACTTAAGACAGCAACATGCAATTAATGAATTTTTGGGATTTTCAAGTTTTTTGCATTTATTTCGGAAACGCGCGGCCGAAAACGGCCGGAAAACCCTACACGTACGAATTTCATCCGCTCGATCCGAAAATCACCATTAAATTTTGATTCGAGAAAATTTTCATATTTGTCGCGTTTAGGTCTTAAGTCTTTTAGCATTTTTCTTCCAATGCAGCCACAGCCTGAAAATCAAAAGACTTAAGACACAAACACGAAAATGAGAGAATTCAAAGAAAATCAGCTTCATGCTAATTTTTTTGACCTTTCAGATTCGGGCAGGCGAAACAATCAATAACGGTGTATTGGACCTATAGTTTTTTATTAAATATCTTCATTAAAGGAGCAAATAACAATTATTTTCTTTAAAAAATTCTGAACTCACATTGAAAATACTTAAATTTCACAATTTTTAAAGCAATTTTAAAATTAGATATCGATGCTGAACGTGAAAATATAAAAATATTTAACTTGAGGTTTAAATTCTCTAATTTTCATTTTTGTGTCTTAAGTCTTCTTATTTTCAGTCTTTGGCTTCATTGTAAGACAAATTCTAAAGGACTTAAGACCTAAACGCGAAAAATATGAAAATTCGCTCGAATCAAAATTTAATGGTGATTTCGGATCGAGCGGGTGGAATTCGTGCCATTGAAGAAATTTAATCGAAATTTTTTCCAACTGAACGTGTAAGAAATCGAAAGCCTGATATTTTCTTGGTAATTATTTCGAAGCATTTACATATTTATTCAGTAGGTTTTGTGTTTTATGTCTTTTTTAATTAAAATCAGCATTGAATTATTATAACTACTAGACATACCAACCGACGACACAATCGTCCGTATAATTTATAATTCAAAGAAAATGTATCTAAACTTTATGACGTTTGCATTAAAACAAACCCACCCACATACATACATACATATGCATAATTAAATAATACATGAAATTAAAAACACAAACGAATTCCCTTTAACTTAGCTTATTCAATTTATTGAACTCTTCCTTTAAGTGTTATGGCTTTCATACAATAACAAATAAGAGAAAAAAATGTTTAGATCTAGAAAAATACTGCCACACACAATCTCATGTTTTGGTAAGCTAATAAATGCGTGTGTAATATGTGTGCATGTAGTAGTAGTAACTTTAAACGCTCATAGCTCCCAAAATACTAAACCGATTTCAATATAATATATAGATTCTGCACATTTATACCGAAAAACCTTTAAAACCATATAAAACTTTTTAAAATCGGTGCAGTAGTACCAGCGTAAAAGGGATTACAAAAAACATGTTTGCCTATTAATTATATAGATAAGACCTATTGATTTGCTTAATGAAAGGTCTGAAAAGAGTTGCAACAAGCAAAACTGCGGGATTACTAGAACCTGTTAGAAGCCAACTGAAGACCTTGCTAGCCTTTGACTTATAACAACACAAACAGTTAATTAGCTCCAAATGATTTACCAAATTGCTCTCGTACTAATTTGTAACAACAAACACTTACATAAATAAGTAAATTTTTATTGCAAGATATGTGTCGAAAGAAAACATTACGTAAACTGGGAGGATGTTGTTGTTAGTTTTTGTGCTTTTACATAATTAATTGCATACTTTATTTCTAACAAATTTGTAATACTAAAACAGTAGCTGGTGAAAACCATTAACTAAACAAGCTAATAGATACTCGCGTACATTTAAATTATATAAATCTATCTAGCTGTAAAGGAAGTTAAGCTTTTATAAAACAAATATTTATATATAGAGCGCTTGTTTATTTGCTCACAAAGATCCAGTTTTTTTTTAAGCAAAAATCCTGAAAAAATAGATCTTAGCACTATGTGTTGAAAATACTATAGAAATGCATTAAAGACCAGAAAATAAGTTTATAGTCTAGATTGTGTTAATTGCATGGGAATAAAAATAGCATTTATGTAGTTGGTGTTTGTTTGTTGGTTTAGTTAGTTAAATATTTATTATACTAGCCTTCATATTTAATTAAAAATACTTAAATAACTGCATCTTATTTGTCGAAAATAGCAAATAAAAACTTAATTATATATTTATTAATGCTCTTTTGTGTGCTAAATGTTTTACCTTGAAGTAAATTTATCTTCCGTTTCCAACTAAACAATAAAAATATTTATTGCTGCAGCATTAAAGTTTAAAACTTAATGAATTCTAATAAAACATAATTTTAAAATTTAAATTTTACTCACAATCACTACATTAGTTAATCATAGTCCAAGCTTTGTTTTATCATTTATTTTTGGATTCTATTCTGATTATTTTAAGTAAAGCTTTCATAACTTAAGAATGAGATCAGGCTTTTGGAACCAACTTAGCGGCACTTTAAAAACGTAAAGCACTTAAAGCAAATTTCACCGTGATTCTTGAAAATCTTCCGATATTTGCACAATAGGCCATACTACGAAATGATTAATTATAATTTCCAAATGTATTAAGATTTGACTGACTATGGCATATAATACCAATTGTATTTTTTAACCGACTTCAAAAAAAGGAGGAGGCTATCAATTCGTCTGTATTTTTTTTACACTATTACTTCATAGCTCGGTACGTTTTAGACCGATTATAAAACTTCTCTTTTTATCTGAGAGGGTAAAAAAGCGGTGGGAACAAGCCCACAATTTTTTTTATTTGATTTTATGATATTCTATTTGTTTGATTCTGCGCAACCTAGCAAACACATTTGATTCTAAATTTGAAAAAATGGGCTGAAGTAAAATTTATTATTATATTTCAAGTGGTTTAACTTAACCGATTTTTAAGAAACTTACCACACACCTTGAGCTATAAAATAGACACAATCTTTAGAATTTAGAAAAATGGATGGAGTCACGCCCCCAAAAATTTAATACTTTATTTTGAGTGGTTCTACTGTACCGATTTGTACAAAACTTAACAAAAAACGCTGAGCTCTGAAAAACACACAATCCTGCGTTAAAAAAATGGGAGGAATCCTTTAAAATTAAAATTTTTTCCCATAAGCTTTTTTCGAAAATGTTCAATTATATCTTTGCATTAATTTACAATAAGCTACAAATACAGCTAATTAAATTTACATTTATTATTTGGCTTTTTCTCAGAAATAATAAATCTTAGAAAAAAAAGTATTACGATAAATTTTAGTAGATAATTACCTGATCTACGTTTTGGTCTCAGATATTTTTATCGTAAAACTAACTGTTTAGTGAAAATATCCAAAAAGGCATTTTTGTGACCCACACATGGGATCAATGGGGACTCTTCAGATATCCCATGTATGCCTGCGAATTTTCAGCTTCTTTTGAGTTAATGCACGGCTCATTGTCTATTTTGACCGGGCTATAATACGGTGATGCCACTTATTACTCTTTTTTGTTCCCAAGAAATTCATGACTGGCATGACTGGAGATATTTTTTCTCCAGAAAATTATTTTCCCTGGGAAATAAATTCCCAGGGAAAATGTGAATCGATTCGATTCACTAGAATTCAAGTTTCATAAATTTTTTTAACTACTGAATTTAATTTAAACAAACTGCCGACTGCTGCAAATTTTATTAAAATGGATAATCCATCCATTTTATTAAAATTTCGTCCGAAAGATATCGTTGAGGAAAAATTTCGAAATTTTTTTGTTAAATCGATTTTAGGGATTTGTTTGCTTTTTTGCACTAAAAACTGTCTCGAGTGCCCTAAATTTTATCTAAGCCGGTTAAATTGTCCGAGAGATATCATTGTCGAAAAATTTAAATTTTTTTAATTATTCCAAAAAACAATGGGGTTCTCAGCGCTTTGAGCTTAAAATTAGCGGAAGTTCCAGGGATGGCCTGCAAAAACAATCATATCCCATAGTTTTTGGTACTCGTATTACAAGAATTCTAGTATTATCCTGTGCGATATACCTTCCCGGATCCATGCTTCTGTCTAGCTATTCCAAACATTGCTTTAAAAAAATCACCCTTTAAATATTATGTATTTAATGATAAATTTTTGCATCCATAAATTCGCTATAATTTTTAATGTATCTCTTAATTATTGCAACGCTAATTGGGTTGTATGTGTTTTTATTTTTTACAGAAAAAAATATTTCATTTCAAAACCGTGTTAATGCAAAAATTTATTTCAATCAACAAAAAAAAAAAAATTTTAAACATCATATTTTTTAATGTTTGATCAGCTTAGTCATGTGTAAATGATTAATTGCGCTTGCGCTTGCGCTTGCGCACACTTGTACTTATTATCACAGCTATAAATTTACTTTTAAAGTGATTTTGTTTAAATGCTTAGAAAATTATTTTGTATAAAGAAATTAAATTTAATATGATTGTTCATTATAAACACAAACAACAAAAAACAAACAAACCAGCAAAGAAAAAGGCAAATACTAAACGAACAATAAAAATTAAGCCACCAATTAAGTTTTTTTAATTAGGTTAAGCTGTTTAAAAAGCAAAAAATCCAAGCCAGTACCACCAGAGTAACAATAGTAGCACACGCTTAATTTCAAAAACCTTTCACTTTGAATGAATGGAATGTAAAAATAGTGTTCCTCAAAAACAGTCGATTTGTGCAACAAATTATGACTAAATAATTTGAATATTTGAGTATGGGCAAAGAGAAAAAAAATGGTTCAAGAAAATTTGTAACACACAGCCAGCCTTTGTTACAAATTTTTGTAGTTTGTTTGTTAAACATAAAAAACTAAAAGTTAAATTCACTGGAGTCTGTGTGTCACAGAAACCAAACTCTCACGAAATTGTGAACTGAAAAATTTAACTTTTATCATTTCACTTTCAAATAGAAAACTAGAAGTGGTACTAAAAAAAATAGTCTACGAGGGCAAATCAATAAGTTTTTACAATGAGTTAAAGATACATAGATCATGTACAGTAGCACACTATACACTAGAGATGAGCAATACATCCATAGCTGTTACTTTTTCACTGCAATTGAAAAGTCACTAATCACAACAGCGAGTGAATTTATGAGTTACAGAAACAAAGGGCATATACAGTAACACACAGTACACTAGAGATGAGCAATACATCCATACTTATTACTTTTTCACAGCGATTGAAAAAACACTAATCACTACAGCGAGTGAATTTATGAGATACAGAGATATAGGGCATATATAGTGGCACACTGTACACACTGTACACCAGATATGAGCAATATATCCATACCTGTTACTATTCTAAAGCGATTGAAAAATCACTAATCACAACTGCGAGTGAATTTATCAAGTAACAGTTTTTTTTAAAGATAAGTAACACTTAGGCAATGAATCCCTACTACTATTACTAGGTTTTACCTTTTTTAGGAAAGGGATAGTGATAGAAAAGATTAATTTTTGATGATGCTTGATTTTTTAATTTTTTATGAAAAACATTAATGGGCTATAAATTGTCCATTTCGTATACAAAAACTTAAATGGGCTATATACGTCGTCTATATTTCGTGCGAAGAATTTAATGAAATATACATCATCCATTTTTTATGCAAAAAAATTTTTTATGTAAAAAATTTAATGGACAAATTAAATTTAATACATCGTCAATTTTTAAAATTTTTATGAAAAAATTTAATGAACTATAAATCGTCCATTTCATATGCAAGAAACTAAAAACACTATACATCGTCTATTTTTCATGCAAAAAAATTAAATGGGCTATACATACAAAATATAATGGGCTATACATGGTTAATTTTTTAAATTTTTATGAAAAACATTAATGGGCTATAAATTGTCCATTTCGTACACAAAAACTTAAATGGACTATATACGTCGTCTATATTTCGAGCAAAGAATTTAATGAAATATACATCATCCATTTTTTATGCAAAAAAATTTTTTATGTAAAAAATTTAATGGACTATTATACATCGTCAATTTTTCAAATTTTTATGAAAAAATTTAATGAACTATAAATCGTCCATTTCATATGCAAGAAACTAAAAACACTATACATCGTCTATTTTTCATGCAAAAAAATTAAATGGGCTATACATACAAAATATAATGGGCTATACATGGTTCATTTTTTAAATTTTTATGAAAAACATTAATGGGCTATAAATTGTCCATTTCGTACACAAAAACTTAAATGGACTATATACGTCGTCTATATTTTGAGCAAAGAATTTAATGAAATATACATCATCCATTTTTTATGCAAAAAAATTTTTTATGTAAAAAATTTATGTCAATTTTTCAAATTTTTATGAAAAAATTTAATGAACTATAAATCGTCCATTTCATATGCAAGAAACTAAAAACACTATACATCGTCTATTTTTCATGCAAAAAAATTAAATGGGCTATACATACAAAATATAATGGGCTATACATGGTTCATTTTTTAAATTTTTATGAAAAACATTAATGGGCTATAAATTGTCCATTTCGTACACAAAAACTTAAATGGACTATATACGTCGTCTATATTTCGAGCAAAGAATTTAATGAAATATACATCATCCATTTTTTATGCAAAAAAATTTTTTATGTAAAAAATTTAATGGACTATTATACATCGTCAATTTTTCAAATTTTTATGAAAAAATTTAATGAACTATAAATCGTCCATTTCATATGCAAGAAACTAAAAACACTATACATCGTCTATTTTTCATGCAAAAAAATTAAATGGGCTATACATACAAAATATAATGGGCTATACATGGTTCATTTTTTAAATTTTTATGAAAAACATTAATGGGCTATAAATTGTCCATTTCGTACACAAAAACTTAAATGGACTATATACGTCGTCTATATTTCGAGCAAAGAATTTAATGAAATATACATCATCCATTTTTTATGCAAAAAAATTTTTTATGTAAAAAATTTAATGGACGTCAATTTTTCAAATTTTTATGAAAAAATTTAATGAACTATAAATCGTCCATTTCATATGCAAGAAACTAAAAACACTATACATCGTCTATTTTTCATGCAAAAAAATTAAATGGGCTATACATACAAAATATAATGGGCTATACATGGTTCATTTTTTAAATTTTTATGAAAAACATTAATGGGCTATAAATTGTCCATTTCGTACACAAAAACTTAAATGGACTATATACGTCGTCTATATTTCGAGCAAAGAATTTAATGAAATATACATCATCCATTTTTTATGCAAACAAATTTTTTATGAAAAAAATTTAATGGACTATACATCGTCAATTTTTCAAATTTTTATGAAAAAATTTAATGAACTATAATAACCTATAACCAATGATGGTGAATGAAGAGAGAGAAGAAAGCTTCATTCTTTTTAAAACTCAGCGTTTTGCACGCTTTTTTATGCAGAGTTGCAGCGCCTCTGTTGTCCATGAGGCGTATTAATTTTTTTAAGCTTTTTAATAGCCATTTTATTGATTTTTTAACTTCGCCGATGATTCTGCTACTCAATACAGACTAGGTTTGTATCATTAATGAATGAATTACTTCAACTGAATGATGCCTTAAAGTGAAATAATGAAATGTTTCTATATTTTCTCTATATTTCTTTCATCTTTGGGCTTCATTTTTGTGTTTACTTTCATATTCCTATTTGCTTTTATATTTCTATTTTTGAGCTGATAGGAATAGACTACACAATACTATGGATTTGCTTCGAGAAAATGTAATTTTAAGTTAGTCAGGCTTATTATAAAATTTCACATGGAAATTTCCGCACGTGGGAACAATTGGTATATAAAAAAACTTCATATGATTGCGAAATATTTTGACAATTTGTGAAAAAAATCATTCACAAAGATTTGTCTGTTGGTAAAAGTGGAAATATGTAAGCTTTTAATTTTATTCGAATTGATGATACGAAATTAAAATCCATGTGAAAGAAAAATTTCATTCGGAAATTTTCACATGTGGAATTCATGATAAAGCTAAATATTAAAAATAATTTTGTTTTTCAAATAAAAATTTTACTTCCAAAAAGAGATACATTGACAATTCATTCTGAAAAGTGTGTGACATTCAGAATGATGAAAGATGATTCACCTAACATTTCTGAAAGAGAATGAAAGATTCACTGAAATGAAAGGTTTTGCCCAATACTAATACCGACGAAAGAGGGCGCTCTGATGTTACATTAGGATCAATATACGCTGAAGCAGGAGTAGTCTATGTCTTCATTAGGGACACTAATGTACATCAGAAAAATGCGTGACTGCCGGAGACCGGGCTCGAACCCAGGACCTTTGATTTTGTAGTCAACGTTTCAACTACTTTAGCCAATAGTCTTGTGTGCTTACTTTACATAAAATAAAGCTGCCAAATAAATTCCTTAATAGCTTCAGCTTTGTCTAGGAAAAATGTATAATCGTCTTTTCTGTCAACTATGCATAGCTCTCACATTTTTCTCTTTGTAATTTTATTGTCACTCTTCCTTTTTTACGACAATATTCAATGTTTGGAAGGGTTTTATTGCTAATCTTCTTATTAGTATTTCTCAAAATAACGCAACTGCTACAAACAAAATGCTGCTTAACTGTGATAACAGTCACAGTTTAAAAGAACTGCGATTTAGAAATCTCTCTAGGAGTAACGTTACTAAAAAATCACGGTATCGCTCATCTCTACTGTACACTGCAGAGGCGCTTAAATGATGCTACACAAATTAACATAAAGCACAACAGCAGAGTTGTACAAGCGAATAAATAAATCAAGCTCCTGTTCTGTCTATCTACTAACTGTATTTTCACTATCTGACACAAGCAGATTTGTAGAGCGATTCACTAACTTTTTTTAACGATAATCTAATCGTTAAAATAATTGTAGCGAAAATTTATCGAATTTGCTAACATTTAACGATATTCGCTGTAGGTTAATGTCAGCTGTGCCGTTATTTAAGCTACAATAATTTATGTGTAAGAAAATCAACAGAAAATATCATCTGTGTCCTATCGTTAAAAATAACTTTCAGAATCACACAATCGTTATTTTAGGCAACAAAATGTATATGATTGTCGGTTCTTTAAAAGTTACTGAATCGCACTACTGTTAGTTGAACCCAATTGAGCCTTAAAACTTAATTTACCTTCTCAGCAAAACCTGTCAAACCTAATCTAATCTAAATATTCCAAGTAGCGGCATTAATTGAAAAATAAGTTTTTTATTTCCCACATTGCCACAAACAGAAATCCTTTATTGAGATTCCTGTTGCCCTAACGGTTGACAGGTGTGCATGTTGCGTACTATTTTTGCTGACGTACTTTATTGTAAAAAAAGAGTGTTGATTTTCATTTTAAATTAATTTTGACTTATTGAAATATTATTTAGTTTTGCAATCTTGTTTTTTATTAAACAAAACAAACAAAAATAATTATGATCTTACCTTGTTGGTGGTTTTTTATTTAATTATTGATGGTTTTTGATTGATTGGATTCAATAAATAGTTGATGGCAGCTTTGCATTGGTTGTTGTTTTCGCTTAAACCATCTGTTGGCTTGTAACACGTTTGTTTATCATTCCTGTTTTGCTTTCACTTTAAATTCGGTCAAGTTCACAGTTATCTAAAATATTATTTACATGAAATACAACTTACACTTGCAAATAAGTTGCAACAAACAAAAGTGTTACATTTGAAACAGCTTTTTACCTCTTTTTCATTCAATTAGGATTTTGTTTAAAACTTTTACCACTTTAAGGAATTATTATATAAGAGAGCGGGACCTGTTATTCATATAAATACATATTGCAAGTAAATCATAATATTCTCCATCATAAATAAATTTTTTTTAATCTTATCTGTGATTTCATCATTAGTTAATTCTCATATTGTATCCCATTAGTTTTAAAATGCATATATCATGATTTTTTTAAAAAAGTATTCCCAATTATATTGCACATTTACTTCAACAACGTCACAACTCAGAAAAAAGTACGGTTGTACAGAAAACGAGTTAAAAGTTTTAAATTTACATCTAAATTAAAGTACCCATAGACTATGTAATATTATTGAGTACTTTATTGCTATTGTTATTGTCGTTGTGCTCCACACTGTTCACTAAATTGTATGTATTGTATGTACAATATTAAAAAAGATACATGGCGCGCATTTTTAATATATAAAAATAAACAAACACACACACACACATGTGCGTTTAAGACATTTTAAAATGGATTTTTCGTGATATATACATACATACTAGATGTATACGAAATCCTAAGCAAATTATAAATTTTTTAATTATCTAATTTAAAAATAGAAAAATAATGTTTACTGATGTACCTGGAAATAATTATGTATTGTATAGTGTTGTCAAAACATTACAAAATACTTCTTATTGCACAATATAAATCAAAAGACTTTTCGTTCTATCCAATATATTGTGCCATATCACAATATAATATACAGGGAAACCAGAAATATGCTCTAAAAAATTGTATTATGCGCATTCAATATGCACTAAAAACTTGAAAATATGCACTAAAAAGTAAAAAAAAATATGCTCATAGTTAGGCTCAAGTTCAGTAATTTCAATTCTTATTGAATGAAATATTTTTATTCAATAAGAATATGCACAGAAAAGTATCGGTATTTCCCCCAGCTTAAAGTCTAAGTTTAATTTTTCTTCTCTTCTTTAGAAACTCACATTAATTAATAAAAATATTTCATTCAATAAGAATTGAAATTACTGAACTTGAGCCTAACTATGAATTATTTCTGATTAAAATTCACTACAGTTCAATTAAAATATCTAAAAATTTCTCAAAAAATATGCTCTTAAAAATAAAATAAATTGGTTTATTTGTAAATGAAAATATATATCTAATTCAAAATTCAACAACATTTGCATTTAAAATAAGATAAAAAAATAAACAAAAAAATTAAAAAAAAGAGACTCCAAAAAAGTCATGAAAATGTAGAGTTTGCGATCTGGAAGTAGTGAAAATTTCGATCCAATCTAGTGATTTTTACATAGGGTTGTCATTGCAAGAAGTTCTCTTTTTCGATACCAGGTCACTGAATTGGAAGCGATATTAAGAAATATTCCCTTTTTTGTGTTCTATGATAATATTTTTATCTAGAAAAAATGGTAAATAAATATTTCGTTTCTATTTACACGAATTTAAGCCCGAAACAGTGTTTTCATGTAAATTTAAGCAAATAACTTTTAAATTTTAGACTAAAATTAGCTCATAAATTTCTTTACAGAAACAAATTATATTTTAATTCTGGCGAGTATTTTCTAACACTATGGAGGAGCTACAAGGTTTTGTATGACTAAAATAAGCTTCTACATGGTTTTTTTGCTCACTCTGGGCAAATTAAAAATATCGATTTCTTGGAAGCAATGAAAATGTAGTTCCACTACTACTAGAATGTAGTTCCATTTTTTTTCACTGGGTGGGTTTGAAGTGCAGGTTAAAACAAAATTGCCATACAAATTTTTACTAAAACAAATAATAAAAATTTATTTTTATTCGATGCTCTGATAAGAATTTAACTTCAATTTCAAAAGATCACGATATCAGAATTCAGGCTTTGGAACTGTATTTTGGATAAATAAGACAAAATTTTTATCACAAAAAAAAACAAAATATTGACCTAGAATTTCAAATAAAAATCGTTTCTGTATCATCTAAATAAACTTTTATATATTGACAATGTTCCTTCAATGTCTACTCGAGGCAAAGTCCGTCACAAATAGCAAAACTGAATTTGTATGGAAACTAACATACGGAAAACTGAGCAATATATATAAAAAATGTATAAACTACATGGGACATTGCAACAGAGATTTAGATGGCGAAAAATATAAAAAAAAATATTTTGACCAACTCCTTAACTTGTAAGCATATCTATTAAAATAAAACAAATCTATAAAGTATCAAAATATACCCTAATAGCATAAATTATGCTCGAAAATTCAAAAATATGCTAAAAATATGCGTGTAAGACTAATATATGCAAAAATATGCTTTAAAGTGTGAAATATGCAAAAATATGCACTAACAAATCGATGCCAAAATTCATAAAAAAAGTTCTGAAACGGATAAATATCTTGTCCCCGCATAAAGACGGTACACAAGAAAAAACATGCAATTGCATATTTGCGGTTTCCCTGACAATATACATACATACATATTGTACAATATCAATTATTGCACAATAATATTCCAAATGTGCATTTAATTAAAAATATGACATTATTTTTCTCTCAAGAGTTGAGTCCATATCTTGCATATACATATGTAACACGATAACCATACAATATGAATAATAATATTATGATTACTTCTACATTATTAACTCAAAGACTGAAGTTTTTGAGTTAAAACGTTTTTCGAAGTAACTGAGCGGTATACGTATTTTCTCGAAAAAAAATCACAAAACATATGGGACATGCATAAAAATAAATCACGGTTTATTTAAACTGTCATATAAATAAAGTATATTTTTCGAAATAATCATTATATTAAAATCAAAATGCTTAGCTTGAATCGTTTTTTTTTATATTTTTCTTCTCAAAATTATTGTTATTATCTTCGAACATAACAAATAATGAAGACAATAACAACAGCACATGTGGCCCATGTGCTCCCAATGTAATTGGAATTTTATGTATATGACAACAATAAGGAAGTATTACAAATGTTTATTATAAAAGTGGTTTAGTATGAAATGCCGCCAAAAAAAATTAGACAATAGTTCATAAATGATCATATGTACTCGTATGTAAGTATTAGGGTGTGAGCAGTTTAATTGGTCAGTAGTTTTATAAATGTGTGATGACATGGAATGAAGAAAAGTTGAGTTAGTGTGGCATTATATTCTTAAAGTATGTAATCAATGAAAACCTTTGACAAAGAAAAACTTTTAAAAAGCATTTTAAAAAAGTGCTCGCACAGAAAAAAGTGTTCACCAACTAATATTTTCAATTAAGAATTTAATTATATTAATTAAATTTTTAATTGTATTAATTAATTTGACTGGAAAAACTTAATTGATATTATAAAATTGTTTATGGGTGAAAATTTAATTAATTTTTTAATTGATACTACACATATTTTAATTAATATTACAAAATCATTCATATTACTTTTTTGTGTGCGGTGAAAAAGTACAATTTGAAAAATGACTTGCTTTAGCAAATCATCTTAAAAAAGTACTTTTTTCTGTTTAAAAAAGTACCTTTCAAAAAGTTCATTTCAAAAAGTACTTTCTCTAAAAGTAATTTTTTAAGGACCTTCAAAAGTACCATGTAGAAAATGAACATTTATCAAAAGTACCTTTAAGAAAGTACCTTTCAAAAATTACCTTCTCGAAAAAGTACTTTTATTGATGTAGAATTTTCTAGTAGTATAAATAAAACCGATTATAGGCTTGAGGCTAAGTTTTTCTATATTGGATGAATAAATGAAAAAATGAAAAGTTACCTTTTGAAAAATTAGCTTATAAGAACTTTGTAAAAGAGTACCTTTGGAAAAAAAAATGTCTCTTAAAAAAGTTACTTCTGAAAATTGTAACCGTTAAAAAATATCTTTTCTAAAAATACCTTTTAAAAGATTACCCCTTTTTAGAACTATGTAACTCTTAAAAAATTAATTTGTTAAATGCACCTCTTAAAAAGTTCCTTCTGAAAATTTTGTATATTGGAAATTTAAATTTTAAGAAATTTTATAAAAGTACCTTTAAGAAATGTCCTTTAAAAAATTGATTTGAAAAAGTACCTTATAACAACTACATTTTCAAGAGGCATCTTTATAAAAAATACCTCCTTTTAAAAATCATATATAAACATATTTTTGAAATTTATATTGCCTTGCTGGTCGACGTATGATCTTTGAGCTCTGGATATGTGGATATAGATATGGAGTTAATTTCCTGTAGTGTTGATCGTCAACAGATGATTTTGGGCCGTTATCTTTTTCTATTTCCTTAGGGGGTTGTTGCAAGAGCGCGGGTGTATATGTCTTCAGGTGGTTTGCGAAGTGTGTGCCCCATCCAGTATACCTAGTTCGATCAAAGGCGTATGTACAAAATGAGCTTTTGACCGAGTTCGAACTAAGTCTACTATCCAACCAAATTTACATCTACGAATTTCCATCTCAATATCACCCAGTGTTCCCAGTTTAGGGGATTTGACCCCAAATTGGGGATTTTTTTCGCGATTGGGATGAAAATTTCGTATTGGGGATCTGGGGATTTTTGGGGGATTTTTTGTATAACTGATGGTCAAACAAGAATGAATTTTGTGAGACATTTTAAAATTTCTTAATTGAACTTTAGTGAATTTTAATCAGAAATAATTTTTAGTCAGGCTTAAGTTCAGTAATTTCAATTCTTATTGAATAAAATATTTTTATTAATTAATGTTAGTTTCTAAAGAAGAGAAGAAAAATTAAACTTAGACTTTAAGCTGGGGGAAATACCGATACTTTTCTGTGCAGCCACGCACTTCATCAGCACCCTAGTCTATCTACTTGGGTAGAGATTCTTATTAACATCAGCTATTTAACTTAAATTTTCAATGAAACTGAATATGAGAAATATTGTTGTGTATACAATTGATTTATCTTTGGTAAACACATTTATAAGTATCACTATTAATTTTCTGTTTATGATTTTTGAACTAAGAAATATGCGTCTGGCAAGCCTAAAAATGTGTGTTACTATTCATAGTAAGAAGTATCAAGGCAGATTAACGAATAATGAACGCTACTTAAACAAAAATACGCAACAAAATGCAATACTACCTTTTGAAATCACTGCTTAGAATAAACACACACTTTAAAAATAATTCAATTTGTTGTGACAAATTTATTCCTTCTGCTGAAATTTTAAAACTTTTTAATACAAGTACCATGTATAACAAAGTTTCTGAGGCTGGTGAATCAGAAGATTTCGATTCTAAAGTTTTTGAAATGGCAAATTTTGGTTAAAAATTTGTTTATACTGGTGTATATTAAACTATGTGTAATTTTTTTTACAAGTTTTTTATAAGTACAAATTAAATTTAAATGAACGTTAATATACTCGTATCTATCGGTATAAATGAATTTTATTGAATAAATATGTTATTTTTGTTATTATTTTTGAAATAAAATAAAAAAAAATTTTAAAAATTTTATTTTTTTCGCAAAAGAAAAAAATTTTATAAAAATATCAATTTGGTGATTTTTGGGGATGAGAAATCAAAAATTGGGGATAAGCTCTAGAAAAAAACTGGCAACACTGATATCACCCATATCTATTTTGTTCTAAATTTGCTCTTTTGAGCAACTTTTCCCGTTGTAATAGTTCTTCTATCTATCTTTTTCTCTTTCTTTCTCTTTATCCTCTTCATGATAATGGTACCCAAGTATTGGAACTTTTCTACATGGTAAAAGGTTCAATGGATCAGTTGATGTGCGGTCTCTCTCCTATCTCCTTAATTTTAGCTATTTTTATTCTGAGACCAACTTTGTTGCATACTAAATATACATCAATAGGTCATTTAAATTTAGTTACTGAGTATGTGCGATAGCTCGCACTTATCAACTGCATAATTAAGTAATTCTAGTCGGGTTTCTGGTTATATAGGGGATTCTATATAATTCCTCTTTTGTAGCTTGCGCCTTGAGAGTCTGTATCCATTGCTATAAGAAAGAGCAAAGCAAGTGACAGCAAGTACTCCTGTCTTACACCTGATATGGTACCAGCACTAAACGGTTCAGAGATTTTGCCTTTGTGAAGAACTGTGTCTTGAAAAATTTCATACCAGGTTCTGTTATAGATATGATCTTACTTGGAAGTGTTATAAAACTCAATTCGATTCATAAACTTTGCAAAGAGTCGAATTATTTTCCATGATTCGCGTAATAATGGAGATTAAATTTATACAGCTCGTTCAATTCTGAGCATGTTAATTTATGATCTGCCACTTCTAAAGCCAGCCATCTGTAAAAAACTATATCTCAAATAAAATGGCTTTAAAGAAGTACTTAAATTTTTTTTTATCAATCAGTTTGGATTGGTGGCTAAGACTCGAATCAAGAAAATGTTATACACCTAACTTTGAGACATGTGTGTATGTATGTACATTTATACATACATTTGTATATTTCAGACAAGTCGTGCAATACTTTTCTTTTTTTTTGGGCTTTTTAATAAAACTTGGTAACGAAATTCACAATTATGTATAAATAAGTATGTACATTAGTAGTAAAGAAAAAACTGTCATAAAGTCGCTGTTACACATTTCAAAATACAATAACACAAATTGGTCAATTGCCAGGTATACGTACAGACATAAATAAATACAAACATACGTACATACATATGTATATAGTTATATGAGAGTATCTGTAACTGTCTACACCATAATTATAATTTGCATAAATCTTTCTGATACACATATGTAAGTAGATAAAAGTCCATATTAGTAAGTGTTTCAAAGCAAAAAAATCGCGAACAGAAAATGAAGATAAATCTTGCAGAAAATGTACAGTGAGTGAGAAACAAAATCTAACAATAAGTTGGCTAAATTTTATTGTCTGTGCAGCAGCAAGGATGAAATATTCAGTACCAATGTGCTTCGTCTTGTTTTCAATCTGAATATCGATATTTCCCAACCATGTAGAAATATCAAAATTCTTCTCGCAAAAAAATTTCACAATCTCATATCGTTGCCTTAAGATGCCCATAGACTACGCAATATTATTGATTACAATCATAATATTAATTATTGTCATTTTCTCAACACTTTTTTCTTAAAATATACATATCGCGCACTAAATCAAAAACAGTCTCAACTCAAAATGATCAAAGTGATTTGGGTTTTTTTTATAAACGAGTTAATTTAACAAATCTCTAACGATCGCAATAATTTCTTTTGCTATACAGTCTTCTTGAAGAATATAAAATACCGTTATTCTTGTTTTAGGGCCTGTCCCACGATGTCACTAACTTTCGACTTGTCACACACTTACATTCAAAACAAAAACAAATTTTTAAATTTTCTTGTTGTTTCCAATATACATAACTGGGACAGACCATTAATGTTACATACTTTCGTAATTTGTACAGTATCAACAGTTATTTGCCACTACTCATCTGAAATTTTTTAGTTGCGACTCTTTATGATTTAGTGTACGATATGTAAAAGTAAACAAAAGCTGTACGCGTGTGCATGGGCGTTTAGAAAATTTTAAAATTGATTTTTCACAATAAGTAGGTAATTTAAAAAATAGAAAAATAATATTTATTGATGTACATATGTACATGGAAATAGTTATCGTACAATATTGTCAACACATTACACAATATTTATTGTTGCGCAATATTAATCAAAAGACTTTTGATTGTATCCAAGACATTGTGCTAACTTCATGCCAAATTTTGCTTATACATAGGGCCGATAGAAAACAAAACTTTTGCAAGCATTTTGGTGGATTTTTTGGTTTAGCGCAAAAGAGGGATTTCATCGAGTTTAAGTTTTCATATTAATAGTTATAAACATGTGGCTACGAGCGTTCGCAAAATAGAAGTCAACTTTGGCTGACAGTAGTGAAATGTAAAAATCTGCCAAATGGAACAGAATAATCAAAATTGATTAATTAATTTTAAAAGTGTATTAATATAGATCTCTATCAAGTATTTACACAATAAAATATCTCTAATGGTTTTTGTTTAATTGGCTTAATTGCCGGTCGCAAACGTACGATTTTTCACATGTTTTTTCATTATTATCACCATGCCTCCTTCCCATTTTCGAACTTTTTTTTTATTCTCCTTACACTTTTCTCCTCTTACTATTTGGTAATAGAGAGGTTTTGAAGAAAGAGTGCAAACATAACATATTTTTTGCATGTATGTGTACATATGTATGTATATAAAAATGTATTTACAAGAAAATTTAAAATTGTCCAGCTTCCAGCCCAATTTCCTCAACTGAAACAGCTGAGATATGCTAGTAAACCATTACATTATATAAACATAGACTTTTTTATAATTATAAACAATAAAACACGAAGATAATCAATATTCATCAATTCAATAATCATCCTGGTAGACCATTCGGGGCAAATGACCATGTTGAAATTGAACTCAAGCTAAAATTAACAAAATTTAAGTAGAATAATTCCTTTATTATTATTATTATTGATTATTGATATTTAAAATTGACATTTGAATTCATTGAGAAATTAACAAAAAACAAATTATATTTTTTAAAAAAATTTAAGAGGTATCGTCGTATCGCCAGTAAAATATCTCCGATATCAATACATCGGCAAATCAGAAGTATCGCCGATATAACGGAATCGGTATTGGTATCGGTTACATCCCTAATTTCAATAGAATTACTAATGTAATGTATCAAAAAATGCAACAATTTCGATTTCAAAAAAATCAGGTAACATATGTATGTATAGTATGTGTGTCCTTAGGAAAGTTATAGTGAAGAAAAGGCAGACAGATGGGGAAGTTTTAAATTTAAATTATTAAGCATACAGCTCTCGTGTCTAGAGATCCAGTAGAAGTAATTTTCTTTAAAAGCTGACTGTATACTTTTAGTCTGCATTTTCTGATTTATATCTTGTATTTGAAACATTTACTCAAAGTTAAATTCACTTAAAGCGACACCTTTCCAAACATATTCAATAAATATCAAATTAATTGCACACTGACAAGATATTAATTTGGTTCATATTGATTCATATTGGTGTTTCGAAATATCAATAAAAATATGTACATACATACTCGTATATACATACATAAATATGTATGTAAGAATGTACATAAGTATGTATTTGTTTCAGAATTTATTTTTGTGTTGATAGAAGTTAATTCATTATTTTAGTGCAAATTAATAAATTATTAAAATTTTTAATTAAAAATTTTGTAAATCACCTTCAAATATGTATAACGAAGTCTTGAAAGTTTTTATTTTGCAAAAATAAACCAACTAAACAACAACCACCTCGTTAATTAATTAAATGCGTGGTTTTATGTTTGTTTCAAAAGTTGTCAATTATGTAGTTGTTTACATTTTAATGCGCCATTGCCTTGCACTTGTCTTCATTTAAGTTTTTCTTTTCTTCAATTCAGTGTTTTTTTTTTGGCAAAATTGTTACATTCATTTCTTTGTTTTGTGTGGTGTTGTTGCATAGCAATTTATAATCTCTTTCTTACCGGTTTTTTTCTTTTTGTAAACGGGATAAATGCTTTATTAGTTGAAATAGCGGTAAATTTTCTTTATATACGATTCGTTCGTCAGCCTTTAACCATAGGTGGAGTAGAAGGGGTTAAAAATGGCAGCAATGTTTTAAAAATATGTAGATGCATTACAAAATTAAATGAAATCAAAATTAAACATACACAGAAAAAAATGATTTTGATATTTGAATATGAAAATCACTGGTTCAATAAAAAAAATATTGAATTTGCTCTATGGAAGATTTTAGCATATTTTTATTGAAACTATTTTTTTTCAATCAGGAATAATTTCTTAATCGCGCTTAAGTATAGTATTTTCAATTCTTATACTATGTTCACACTTACATATGTAGTCTTAATTATGAAAGTCATCTGCATTTTTGCTTCAAAATATCAAATAAATCTTTGAAAAACTTCAATAAATATCTAAAAAATATTAAATAAAACTATATAAATCTAGAGTAGTACAACTCTAAATTAAAATGTTGCATAATATAAAAATACTTTTTAATTTGTTCAAATGTAATGTACTAACACACAAAAAAGTAATATGAATGATTTTGTAATAAAAATTTTAGTATCAATTAAAAAATTAAGAAAATGTTCACCTATAAACAATTTGATAATATCCATTAAGTTTTTCCAGTCAAATTAATTAATTCAATTAAAAATTTAGTTAATACAATTTCAATTAAGAATTGAAAATATTAATTGGTGAACACTTTTTTCTGTGAAATATCTCGAACAGAGAAATATATGACTTAGACCACTTTCATAATTAAGGGCACATATGTTTTTAAACATGTTTAACAGTGTTTTCACACTGAAAATCAAAACCTGGTTTTAATGTTAAAACCATAAACAGCTGATTTTGCATTCACAATGCATGTTTGTTAAATTCAAGTTTTAACTCACAGACTGTCTAATAACTTTCCTCAAAAATAAAATAAATCTCCTGTAGAAATGCGTGTATTTGTTGTTGTATTTTTTGCTGATTTTTATAACACTTATTTGACAAACTATACAACATTTGTTTTTGTTTGTATGAAAACTCAGATATTTCACAATGCTCTCTAAAATGAAAATTATTTTATATATTATAAATAAATTTTTTTTTAAATTATGGAACTTCTTACACAAAGTGGAAGAAGTGCTTGGAAATCAAGTTATTTTATATAAAAAAATTCACAAATTCATTACAAAATAAAACTTTTTTATCGGCAGATCGATGTCAGTCCTATCGTCTGTTTCTACTTTCCAGAGGTCAACGAAAATATTTCTGTTGTTTTCCGTTCAAAAGATTCCTTTTGTCCGCAATTTTCTTAGTCCTGTTTCACATTTTTCAACTTTTGTTGCTCTACTCGTAATTCAGCTGTAAGAAAAAAAGAGATATTTGTATATCCGTCGTCGTCTTTCTTGCAGCTGAATTATGAGTTGAGCAACAAAAGTTGAAACGTGTGAACCGGGAGTAATTCACATAAACATTATCAGTTGCTTCCGGTCATTTTAACTTGGCAGCACTGAACTTAGCACAGCAAAAACAAGGTTCTACATTTCATAAAACCAACTTAAAACCAATTCAAAAATGGTTTTAAGCTGGTTTTAAAAAAACAATTTGTATTGTGAAAGCAGGTTTTAGCAGTTGGTTTTAACGTTAAAACCAACTTTTATTAAAACCATGTCAGTGTGAAAACACTATAAAACGAGTTTCATATAGTTTACAGTTTTATTATTTTTAAGCAACAAATGTTTTTGTAAACAATTTAAATCACTGTTCACTTGGCACAGTTTTCAGAATGCTGAAAAACCAAATAAACTGTAGAATGCAAAAACAAAAAGTGACATTAAAAGCCACTACAATAATACTTACATGCATGTGCCGATGGTACATAGAATAAGTAAAAATAATTAATGTGATGATCGTAAAAAGATAGGTAAGAATAGTTAAACATACTTAGGTAGAGTAATATAATTTCGTGCTAACCTAAATAGAAAAATGAAAGAATGGAAAACAGAAAATTAATTGTGATACTTATAAATGTATTTACCAAAGGTAAATCAATTGTATACACAACAATGGTTTCTCATATTCCGTTTAATAGAAAATTTAATTTAAATAGCTGATGTTAATAAGAACCTCTACCCAAGTAGATATACTAGGGTGCTGATGAAGTGCGTGGGTGCACAGAAAAGTATCGGTATTTCGCCCAGCTTAAAGTCTAAGTTTAATTTTTCTTCCCTTCCTTAGAAACTCACATTAATTAATAAAAGTATTTCATTCAATAAGAATTGAAATTACTGAACTTAAGCTTGACTAAAAATTATTTCTGATTAAAATTCACTACAGTTCAATTAAAAATCTAAAAATAGAAATTTTCGCCACACAGATTTTATTCATGAAATTTCCATGTGAAATTTAGTTATGAGTAGCCTCAATACGTTATTTACTACTTTGAAACCTTTATTTTTATTTTTCTAATTTTCACATTATACTTAGTTCAAATATTCCAAATGTTTTCAAAAAAATAACAAGAAACCATTATGCAATAGGGTTAATTTGGATAGCAAAAGCAATTGAAAATGTTCAAGCAGAAGTGACGTATTATGCCACAATGGCGTATACGTAATATCGGTTGGGGTCTTCGACAACAACAACAAAAATTAAAGATAAAAGGAAAAGAAAAAGCTAGTTGTAAGCTGGCAGTGGTCGTAAATAAAGTTAAGTGGTGGCAAAAGTCGACAAGAGTTTAAAAAGAGTTCGTTAGACTGGGAATTTTAAGCTGAAAGAAAGAAAAACATTTCATTTCAAATGTTGTAACAGCTTTAGAGAAAACAGCTGCCGCAAAAGCCACCTATCACCACCAATATGTTTAGTAACATAAACAAAACACCAACAAAAAGCTTGCTAAGCATGAACAACTAGTACAGACTTACTACTACTACTACCACAACTAATCCAACTAAATATTACTGTCTGCCTCAGTATGTACATAAGTACGTATGTATGTACTTATGGATGTATGTATGTATTTGCAATACGTGTTTAATCTTCAGGCAAATCCAGTCACTCATTCCAATGTATTATTGTATGCATGATTGTTGTCTTCGTGAATCTGAATTAGTTTGCTTGATCGACGCTTTTTTGGCTGGGGGTATAAATCGAATCTGGATTCAAACTATAATCACAGTCAACGCCAATACGTCTTAGAGCAACATACTCTAAGCCAAAAAAACATTAGACAAACAAAAAATTAAAACAAAAATTAATTAAAAATAAAAAAAGCAAAACAGTTGTGTGATTTAAATTTTCGCATAAAAATAAATAAAACTTGCGTGTTAAGGAAAAATTCCAGTGGAATAACACCAAAACTTATATTTTAGCATAATAGAAAGTTAAACAAAAGAAAAAATCAACAATATGATGAAATTTATTGTAAGGAAGTTTTCAAGCAAAAATATTCAGTTGTTAATTGCAATAATTTTTTTTTAGATTCTGTGCACTTTAATTGTTGCCGTTACAGCCGCCTTAAAGATTCACGATTTTGGCGGTCATCATGGCGGCCATCAGGAATATGAACACATTGAATATGCTAAACATGAAGAACCCGAACATCATGCCGAAGAAACTGACATCCATCACGACGTTGAACACAAACATGCCACATCGCATCAAAGTGTCAAGTTGCATCATTATCATGCTGTTCCCGTCTACATCAAGAAAGAGGATCAACATTTGGTTAAGAAACCCGTCGAAATTGGTGGCACCAAGCAAAAATTGAAAATCCTCCATCCCGAAACCGAAAAGAATCACAATCATGGTTTAGTTTTGGAAGAACACAGTGAATCGAAATTCCATGAGCACGGTCACTACGAAGAACCCAAACATTACGAACACTACCATCATCATGAATAAGTTCATTTCGTGGGCCGTCCAATAATCAAGAAAGTGTTCCTTCTTTTCTTTTTTTGTGGTTCATAAGAAAGAAAGAAGCAAATTGCCAAATTTTTCCATTGTAATTAGAATTGAAATATGTATAAGAAGAATTTAGACATATTTTTGTAACTACTTTAAGTTTTTTTGTTTTCCATATACTTTTAAATAATTAATAAAAAATAGTTGAAATAAATATAACTTAAAGTATTTTATTATACAGGAAAAAAAATAAAATAAATGAAAAAACCAGGAATTATATTTTAATATAAAATAACATAAATTAAAAATTTTAAAAACCCCCGAATATATTTAGAAAAGATCCGATATCTTCAAACATAGCTAAGAACCTTCTCGATCAAGTCACCTTTCAAACAGAAAAAAAATAAAATTTAAAATCCATTCAGCCGTTTGGCCTGTACGTGGACACGCACAGACACACAGATACACAGAAACACAGATACACAGACACACACTACACAATTATAACTCCCTTTTTTTGTCGGGGCTTAAAAATGGTAAACCTTGATTCTAAATTTGCTGTGAAACAGTAGTACCCCCTTTAATGTTAATGCAAACAGTAATAAGTTTTGGATTAATTTTGATAGCAGGCTGGTATAAAAAAAAGAATTACATTTACATATATGTATATGTAATTCTGGCATCCCACTTGACCTGCGGTTCTATAAAAAAGAATGCTCACTAAAGCGAAGAAATTTCGAAACAAAATTCTTCGATATTTGTTCGGTAATCTAAGAAAATTCGAATGTTTGCTAAAACTTCGAGCTTCGAACTTCTCTCGATAGCTTTTTGAATGTGTGACGGTAGCCGAGTGGATGTGCGCTAGCAGCGATACAAATTTGGCGCGTTTTGCGCTAGATTTAGCGCGATTGTTAAATTGTTAAAAAACTATGCCAAACGCGCTTTTTTTCGTCTTAGCGCTTTTTATAAAAAACGCGCTAAGTTAGCTTGTAATGACCCAAGAAGCTTACATAACTTATTAAGCATCTATTCTAGCTAAAATACAAATAACGTTTGAATCGCAAAACTATTCGACAACTTATATGTTGTTACAAAGTTTGACAAATAAAATTAATATAAAAACTAAGGATTTCGATTATTTGGAAGGCGATTCTGATTCTGTATTAAATCATTTTAGTTATTTAGGATATAATTTCGAAGAAGCAATAATGAAAAATCTGAAAAAGTGTTGCTAAAAAAATTTTATTTACAGATACATACATCAAATTTTATTAAAATTTAATTTAGCGAGCTAGAATATAGCGCGTTTTAGGCTAAAAATAGTTGACAATGTTGTAACTTAGCGCGTTCTAGCGCATTTTGAGAAGGGCAATACCGCGATTGGGTTGTAAATAATTGGTACCACTGTGCGCTAGACTGTTAGTCCAAGTTCGATGCATGACAGCACTGTAAGTTAAAAAATAAAACAGGAACACATACCTACATATGTGCAATAATTGAACAGAAAACTATTTGTCGCGATAGCATAGTGAATTGGATGTGTGTTAGTCTGTTGGAATGGGGCTACCATGATCAAATCCTGCATGGTAAGTTACAGTATTAAAAAAATAAAATAAAATAAGTAAGTTAAATTAAAATAAATAAATAAAAAATAAAATTATTACTTTTTTCTGCTGCCTTTTTGGGATATCGATATTGCTAGCGAAACTTCGAGATCGAATGTTTTTTGGGACAAAACTGAGCGACAGGTGAACTTTTTTCGTTTCAGTTTTGAGTGTCACTCTCGATAGTTTTACACGATAAATGTTCGAGATATATTCGAAATCGATATCAATATCGAAAGTCTTGGTCAACTGGATATTATGTCAGCATAGTAAAATTTTTTTTTGGTTTTAAGCGGATGCACCTGAATATTCAGCTTCAATATATTTGGTTGTGTGCGCTTGTTTACCAAAAACATTCATACCAATAGTATAGGTGTGACTATTTTTGGTAAACAAACGCACACAAGGACGAATATTGAAGCTGAATATTGACGTGTCTAGCACCCCCTTTAGACATAAACTATATCGGAATTAGTTTAAAATTTAATACCTAATAACTCATCAGGGCAATCATGAATAAAATTCCGTGTGAAATTTCTCCCTTTTCCAATTAAAATTTTTTGTTTTCCCTTTTACTTGCTATTAGTTGGAATTGTTCCCCGGGAAAAATTTCACGGGGAATTTTATTCATGATTGCCTTGTATAATTAAATCCTCTAAGCTTCAAAATTAAGCCATCATTTTTTCCTGTGCATTTTAAGGGACGAATCACTTAACCGGAGCGGTAATAGAATGATAATTTCGTATGTAATAAAAAAAATTAATTCTCGTATTCTATTTCATTGAAAAGTTCATGTTAAATTGCAGATGTTAATAATTGGTCGCCACCCAAGTAGATAGACATGAGAAATAATGAAGAAATAAGGAAACTCCCCAAACAGTACAAAAAAAATTTCTTTTCTTCTTAAGAAATTCAGCTTAATTATAAAAAATTCTATTTTTCTTGCTAATGAAAAATAATTTAAAATATTTAACTAGAAATCCTGAACAAGAAACATTTTCCCTTGAGTTAAATAATCAACAGTTCTTAAGAGAAATATCTCATATTATTCCTTTTTTAAATCATTTCGTTTTCAAAATTGACTTGCATCACATGCCCGATAATGTTAAGCTTTTCGACATGTATGTATGTATGTATGTATATAAAAACTGAACAAAATTTTTAAAAACTCTGTTAAGCTTTGTAAAGCAAATTGTTGTGTTTTTTAAATATATTTAAGCGTATGCAGTAGTTCAGCAGCTCTGGGCTGAAGAACAGCTCTAGCATCATCGTAATTATTTCTTAAGTGCGGTCAGGGTTGTGTGTGTTGTTTTGCCTTCGAGATAACCGTATAATCTTCCGGTTCTTTTGTGGAATTTCTTTAACAACCACGTTGAAGGCATAGGTCGTGTAAAGCAAGTCACAAAACTTTTTTAAAATACTGTTAATAAGATCTTGGGCATATGGTCTAGTTACTCCCCCCATTATTTGTGCGACCATATTATGCAAATTTACTTTGTATAATATGTATTAATAAATAAAATAAATAAATATTTAAGCGTGTGATTTTATTGAGATATTTTAATTTTGTGTTTTGAAAATTACTCATTTGAGAAAAGAAGGCTCTCCAGGAGGCCTTTAACGGATTTTTTTTCACACCAAACTTTTGCGTTTGAACGATATTAGACAGGTTTCTACATCTTATGTACAAACTCACTTTCATTAGTAATGTCAGTCTAAATTTGGATTAATTTAAGATGTGTGACAAAAAAAAAGATACTTTTGGATTCGTTATGCCGTCCACTACAAATTAGCGTATCCTTTTCATAAATTCATTCATTCAACTTTAAAACCATTTTATATAACATTCACACGTTTATTATTGACTTTGTTATACATTGTAATTTCATTTTAATTATAATCAACTGTGAATAATTTGTATTTATTTATTGATATGAAAGCACTGATGTAAAACCACGAGTATTTCAAAAAAAATCACAAATTGTAAAAAGTTAAACATAAAAACCAAAATATAGCAACTTTGAACCAATTTCTGCAATTTATTGTAAAAGTTTTTTTTCGTTTTAACATTATCATTTAAGCAAATTAAATTAAAAGCTTGTTGTAAATAAATTCGAGGCCTTTTTTATTACATACTTAATACGAGTACATAAATATGTAATTATATTATAACTGAATTATGTTTCAAAAATTAATTTTTGTACCTAATTAAATCAAAGATGTAACATATTAAAATGAAGTTTTCAAAATAAACGATTTTATTGAGAATAAAGCTCAATTGCAAATGCTCATCAAAACTAAACATGCTTTAAGCATGAAGAAAAATTCGTAAATAATTAATTATTAACAATAAAAAAATATTAAATATAAAACCTTTTCATATTTCAAATACTATTATATATTCATTTATACATTTTATGTATGTGAAAAAAAATACTACGAATTATAAAAAGAAAAATAAACTAATCAAAAACTATTCGCATTTGTTTTAATTATTTTCTCTAAAATAAAATAATTTTATTAAGATAACCACATGTTTTGATGTAAAAGAAGATGTTTCCAGCAACAATATTCTTTTTATTTATTTATTAACTATAAATACAAAGCAAGAAAGGGATATTTAAATAATTTACTTACAAAAATATTTAAAATAATGCACGACCACACTTTTATTCAAAAATATTGCATTTCATAAAATATTTAAAGTGTAATTTAAGACTTTTTTGGTTTTATATGAAGAGTTATGTATACCAGGCATACATGTATGTATGTATGTAACTGGTACCAGTGTAAAGCAGATAACGAATTCTGAAATGCCGTTAATTGAAAATGTAATTGAAAATAAATGTGACAAACAACAACAGCTATACATTGCTTTTGCAAGAATAGAGTGTTGCCACACAAATATTTTTGACCTGGTGCAGTCAAGTTGATATTTGGTGCACTTGCCGAATATTAAGTTAATTAATGTTATTCTCTCAATTTTTTACCAATATTAATATTTTATTTGCTCTTTAACATGTTGTTTCTTAGAAATTAGATTACTGCACTATAATTACTAGAGCGATGTTAATGGTTAATCTACTCCCAGTAATTTTCTCTTTTGCCTATCAGCCCAATTATAATTATTCCCGGGTAGTTTTTTCTCTTCCCTATAATTTTTTCCCGGGGAATAATACTCCTATTCTACACTAACGCAAGAGTTCAACAATTGAAAATTAATAATAATAATAATAATTCTGTTTTTATTGCCAATACGATTGTGTGTTAATATAAATATCTTTATTTGCTTAAATAACAAAATAAAATAAACAGCATAACCATCCATATACAAGCATGCGGAATAACTTTATGCTGAGAAAACGGAACTAAAACTGGCCTAGTGCAGATGCGATTGGATAAAATTTCCAATTACTGTATTTAATGGCGTTTTCTTTTCTGGAAAAAGTGCAACATCTTATAACTATTTGTTGAACAAAATACAATTTAGCGTTCGTTTAGAGAAAAAAAATAAGCTCGCAAGGGATGATACAATAATTCCTAATAAAATTTATATTTCAGAAAATCATTTTATTGCGAATTTTATTTGAAAAGTGTAATAAGTGTAACATTTTTTTCCAGAAAAGAAAATGCCATAAAATACATAACACAAGACAACAATACAACATTCTGGTGTTTATTTAAACTTTTTGTTCTAAATTCTTATACTACCCAATAAGCAATTGTACTTGAAATCAAGTGTAAAACAATTGTTATTCAAGTCCCATATTCAATTGTCAAGAGTTGAATTATGCTTGATTAACACTTTATTTCAATACCATCCTCCAGTGAAATGTGTACTTGAATTCAATTCAAACATTTCGATTGTATTGCAGTTCAAATCAAGCCTTCAATTATACTGTAATTCAACCTTGTATTACAATTGAATTCAAGTATATTTCAAGCTTCAAAAACAATGCTTTTAAAATAGAAAGGAAAATGCAATCGACAAGTTTTCTGCATATCTACCTTCACTATTGTTTTCACGATTTTAATCATCTTTTGTTTTTTTTAATCACTTTTTTATTTATCTTTGAAATTTTTTATTTCCAAATATTTTCAAACTTGAATATTACTTGAAAAATTGTTTGAATTCAACTTTGTTTCCAGTTAAATTTCAAGTGCTTGAATTTTAATTTTTTGGGTTCTTATTTGGGGGAATTAATTGAGGAAACTAAACAAAGATTATGCGTATGAGTAATACTTATGCTACTGAAGTAGAATAAAACTCATACGTCTGCTTATATAAACGAGAGAATGGTCAATAACTCGAGCCATAACCGCCAAAAAAAGCTTAACCCACAAATTTTTGGAACCTCGTTTTTTTTGCGAAAATCGATTATTTACGATATTCAAGAATTGCAGCAACAGCACAGTACTCACCAGTCGATTAGTGTATATCCTTACCAAATTATTAGATCTCCTTACGAATACGTGATAACATAACACTAGTCACTTTTAATTAACAATTTTCTTCCTCGCACTTATATTTGTCCCGGTTTACACACGGTAATTTTAGCTGAACACCTTTTTGCAGTGAAAGAGGGTAGGATGCTCCCCTCAATTTGCTCAACTAAAATTGCCGTATGTATTGGTAAGTATTTCCTATTTTTTAAGTTTCTTTCATTATTTTCAGTTGTCAATCTGTCATAATAGTATTTGCGATAGCAACTGGACAAAGTTGTCATAGACAATATTAACTTTAATTTCAACTAATTTGTTAAATTGCATCATTCGGTTGCCATCCATAATCGATTTATCAATTTTATTCAAGATATTTCATTCATTAAACCATCTTTATTACTAAACATAATAATTGCCCAGTGAAAAAAATGGAAGTCATTCTAGTGGAAGTACATTTTCATTGCTTCAAAAAATCGATATTTTTAATTTGCAGAGAGTGAGCAAAAAACCATGTACAAGCTTATTTTAGTCATACAAAACCTTGTAACTCCTCCATAGTGTTAGAAAACATTAACCAGAATTTAAAAAAAAAATATTTTTTTAATTTTTTACTGCCCAGTAAAAAAAGAGACTCCAAAAAAGTCATGAAAATGTAGAGTTTACGATGCGGAAGTAGTGCAAATCCGATCCGATCTAATGATTTTTACATAGGGTTGTCATTGCAAGAAGTTCTCTTTTTCGATGCCTGGTCACTGAATTGGAAGCGATATTAAGAAAAATTTCCTTTTTTGTGTTCTATGATAATATTTTCATCTAGGAAAAATGGTAAATAGTTGCCTTTTTTAACAATTCGTTTCTTTTTATTCGAATTTAAGCCCAAAACAGTGTTTTCATGTAAATTTAAGCAAATAACTTTTAAATTTTAGACTAAAAATAGTTCATAAATTTCTTTAAAATAAATAAATTTTTTTGAATTCTGGTGAGTATTTTCTATACTATGGAGGAGTTACAAGGTTTTGTGTGGCTAAAATAAGCTTCTACATGATTTTTTGCTCACTATCGGCAAATTAAAAATATCGATTTTTTGGAAGCAATGAAAATGTACTTCCACTAGAATGACTTCCATTTTTTTCACTGGGTGGGTGCTTAATTCACAATAATCTGTATCGTGTATTTGTGTATCAAATACACTTTGTTTTTTAATCCTGAATACCCTGTGTGAAGTGTATTAATGTATACATATATAATGTATTAATGTATACATATATACAATATACATACATATATGTATGTATGTATATTGTACTTTTAATCAAAAAAGAAGAACAAGCTACATGTAAATTCTATCAGAGAGCCTCTGTTTAAAAACAATAAATAAAAGTGTAAGAGTCTAAACACAATGTTTGCGGTGCGGTACGATTTCTCGTTGCGGGAGAGAAATATAAACATAATGCAAAGGAATACGGCGCCGGCAATACTTGTCATTGTTTGTTTAAATTTTTATTAATTTTTTGTGCATACATTTTTATAACTAAAAACAAAAAATTATTAACATTTTATACATTCGCAGATATATTTGATATATTTTTTAAACTTTTATAATCCATGACAAAAATGTTTGAACTTCAAAATCATGTTTTGTTTACAATAATGTTGTGAACACAGCCAATTATTCAAAAACTACGGCAACGTCAGCAAGAGAAAATTAAGAGAATAAGAAAGTCCACAATGAAAATAAAATAGATTTTAATTTTATTCCGTCCCGCACTGCGGATTTCTAATAGTGTACTTCATTTATATATGAAAGTTTCAAACAAGAAATTTTATACTCTTGTATTTAATATGATACAGAGATACAAGAGGTTTTGTGAATTAAGCAAATATGTTTAACGGGCATAAGTAAAACTTATTTTTCAGTTATTTTGTTTTCTGCTTGTGACTTGGACATAGAATGTGTTGTAAAAAAAGTAGAATGTGCTCTCTCTCACACACACACACACACTTTTTACAACAAACACTCATTTGTACTCTATGATGACGTAGATGTGCAGTAGAATATATTTGTTTACGGTTGAATGCAAAATCTTGTTTTTTTTTGTTTCATGCTTTTATATCAAAAAGAGGGACACAATTGTATTTTTTTACGAAAGAGTAGAATAAATTATGTAAAATTTTTACAGTGTGGGTAGATGTGGCCACTGTATATCATTTTCATGCAAAAAGTATATAACTATTTCAATATTTTTAATTCATTCACTAATTTCAGCACATTTTTCTAAAATTCTTTTTCAAACAATTGAAATAAATAGTATTTTCTACTTCTTGATTTCAGACAAGTCATAGGCCCTTATTATGAGATGCATTCGATTTACGATCTTCGCTGGCTATCGAATATCGAATGTTCAATTCATATTATGAGCATTGAAAATTTCGCTGAGCAACGAATTTTCTAACGAACAGGATTTAGCTTTCGATGAAGTATTTTAGTATAAAAAATTATTATAAACTATTGTTTTTTATTTTTAGGTAAGGTTTTTGTATATTCATAATAAGGGCATTCTTTCTCGAATACTCGTCATAATACCAAGTGAAAATTCGTTCGATCTGTACTTTCGACTTCAGTCGTAAAAGAAAAGGCCATAATCCACACAGCAGCTACAAATTCCGATGTGCAAATTCAACTGTCATTCCATTTTACTTACATTAGACATAGAAATAAAAAATATTTATTATTTTATGAATTTTCAAATATTATTTATAATTTTTATTTTCGCTTCAGTATAATTTATAATTTTTTAGAGTTTTCATTTTTTTTGTTGTTGTTCCATTCTTTTTAATTAATCATATTATTTTGGTATATTTTGTTTTATTTTTAGTGTTTTAATTTAAATTAATTAGATACTAGTTAGCTTTACCTTGTGTGTTTAAAAAGTAAATTAATTTTTTTTTAATATAAAAAATCTTAAAACTGTTTATATTAAATATTAATTAAAAATAATTTATTTTAAATTTACAGAAATGAGAATTATTTAACAAAAATTCAAATAAAATCAGTTTAAAAAAATATAAGGGAAATGAACACAAAAGTTTTAACTTGTAAACTATTAAGTTGACCTGCTAAACTTTCGTCATATATAAACCAAAGTAATGATAGCATTGTGAAATCTACCTATGCAGTAAATAATGAACAGTAAGCGTAGTCGCTTACTAACCATTTCCTTAATAAAATCTTGTATATAAAATCTTTTGAAATTTTTTAGTATGAACTAATTTCACATTTTTGAGCTTTTATTCAGATTTTATTAATTTGACTGATTTCGGGCCAATTTCATCAACTTTATTTAAATATCAATTGGCTCTTAAGGTCATATCAGATAAAACGTTTACTTTGCGTTGCGTTTTACGATTCGCTTTGGCATCTAAGATGAAATATACATGCTTCAAATGTGAAATATGTCACATAAATTACTTTTAACGCAAAGCGAAGCGAAGCGTGCTTTGACAATCAGTTGCTATACTTTTCTTAATTTGTTTGACCCAATTCGCATGTGAATATGAAATTTTTATTAAAATGTCGGTAAATTTAAATTAAAAATTGAGTTAGTGGCATCAGAGTAATCGAATTATGCTGTGTTTTATGCATAAAACAAAACAGTGAAACAGACAGTGAGTGTTGTAAAAGTTTTTATTGTGGCATACACATTTCGTTTCGCGCTTTTTCCCCCAAAGTTAGAAACGTCACGCAAAGCGTTGAAGTTGTATGTGAAACCGCCTTTAGAGCCTATTTCACCAAGATATTTAAATGTCAATTCATATTTAAAAGTCATTTTCCCATACACGAATTTCGACATTTAAATATGAGCTGATATTTAAATAGAGTTGGTGAAATTGGCCCTTAGAAGGTAGAATTAGTTGCACATAAAAATGTTTGTCAAACTGAACTAAGCGAACGAATGAATATCGAATACTCCAAATTAAATAAAATAATGTTAAAAAGGCTATGAATTCGATTACTTATTTATATGGCATTTACAAGATAAATAGAAATATTAGATTTTAAGCAGATTTCCTACAAATCTACCGACAAACTAGATTTCGTTTTGTATGGGAAATCTAGTAAAAAGCAGCAAGATTTAGCTCAAAATCTCGTAAGTACTTGATTTTGACACAATGTAAATGCCCTATTAAAAAAAAAAAAAATAACTGAAGTATTTGTACAGTGGCTTTTGAAATAATAATTGAAAAATTGCATATTCTTCCCACATACACAATGTGTAGAAATAATATAAAAAAATTAAAGAAATTAATTTTTGTAAACTTTGAGAAGTTCTCTTATACAAAAAAAATACATATATGTATTTATATTGGTTATGCAAATGGGCAAAACTCATTCTACTGGATAAAATTTTTTAATAAATATTGAATGTTTATAAAGCTTTAAGGCATTGTAACGAGCAATTTAGAAAAATATTAAATGTTTTTGACAGATACTATCGGCCAGGTTCTGAAAACAATTTCGTTTTGAAACCGACAAATTTCAGGGAAAAAAATCAACAAGAAAGCTCACTTATTGCAGTTTTTATTTCGTTTTAAGGTTTCATATGCTTGAGATATTTTATCCGAACTTAATTTCGAATGCACTAAATTATCTGATAAAGAGAACACTGTTTTCCGTTTTGGAAACTTTGCGATTTTAAAACGAAATGGTTTTCAGAACATGGCGGTATATGTTAATTTTGATTATTAATTATACTTAACCCCCATATTCACAAAAAGAAATAAAATGAATTTTAAATAAAATAAATTTCAAATTCATTTTAAGTTTTAAGAATAGGTCTGTTCATTTACTAAAAATTTGTTACGAACTTGTAACAATTATTACTGGAAAGTGTTCATTAACTCAAAAAGTTTGCAAGGAGAGAGCGTCAAAAATTACAAAAATTGAGAGACAAAAAAATTTCTAAAAATTATTACTAGTAAAATTTTTAGTTGCAAGAATTATCCAACCAGCTGTCGTGTATTTTGTTGTCAAATCAATTATTTCAAAAATATCTGGAAAATTGAAAAAATGTGAATTTCATTGTTAAAAAAAATCATTATACGTATAAGAAAGAAAGCATATATTCTCAAATTTATAGTTTTTTTTTCATTACGCCGCATAAATTAAATTTTATTGTCAAAGAATTTTTTTGTTTCTCATATCTGATCAGAGATGGAAAGTCGCATTTTTGTGTTTGTTAATGGAATAAAATTAAAAAAGTATGAAAATGCATGAAAATATTAAATAATACATGAAACTGTATAAATAATTTGCATATTAAATGTAAAGTTGCAGAAAAAAAAATTTATTTAAGATATTATTAAACAAAATACTTCAGAAAAAGTTCAATTTTATCACGATTTCCATTCATTTTTCTGATATGAATAAAATTTTCTTGCAAGTTTTTACAAGTAAAGCGTTCATTTACTTTTTCATATTTGGGAGAGTAATTTTGTAAATTTCTGTCTTTCTCTCTCGTTGCTAGTTTCTGCTGGAAAAGTAAATGAACAGACCTAATATGAAGGAAAGACTTTATTAAAATATTAGCTTACGAGTATTCAAACATAAAACATTACAGTAATAAGAGAAAAATTTAGCAAAAATCCAAGAGATTTTTATTTAAAAAAAATATACAAGAGAAAGGCTAAAATAAAAAATAGTTTTAAGCCTAAAATACTTTAACACTTTTTTTCTTCTTAAATACATATAAAAAATTTCATTTCAAAGCAGTTTTTCTAAAAACAAAATGCATTTTATCATATAAATTCTATTATGTATATTAAGAATATTAAAAATCAGTTTTATTTAATTTTTTTATTTCAATATATGATGTAAATTAATTGGCCTTTTCGTTTTCATTTCGCAAGATTTTCTGTTTTTTTTACCAGTTATACACATACATACATTTATAGATATTTAGGCAACATATACAGATTTATTTGTTTATACTTTTATTTATTTATTTTTCTTTAATTTACAAAACAAATAAACAAAAATATTATTCTCACACAAAAACACACTTAGTATGTACTTTTAAGTGTTTTCTTACTTTTTTCATTCCTTCTTTCGAATATTAGTTTGGGTTTTATTAAAAAAAGTTTAATATATTTTCGTCATTTATTAGTAATATTGTTTGTTTTTTTTCATTATTTTATTTTTATTTTTATTAAAACTTGGTTTTGTTTTTGTATATAATCATTTAAGTATGTATGTATGTATGCATGTATGTCTTATATAGTTTTACCATTTTATGTTTTTCTTTTGAGTTGTTAATTTTCCGCTAATATCTTTTTATAACTTAGATAGATAGTGAGTGTAATTTTTGTTTTTGTATTTTAGTGTTCAATAAGAATTTCCCATATTGATGGTTTGAAAGAAGAAGTTTCAAATAGTGAAAACATGTTGTTAATTAAATGAATTTTAATGTTTTGTTTAATATTTCTTTTAAATAAAAATAAATTTAGTTTTTTTTGCCAAACTCCAATTACTGATATTTCCTGTTTACTTTTAAAAGCCTTTTTGCAATTTTGTTTTTCGATTTTTACCTTCTACATCTTTTTCGCTAGACTAATTAGAGTTTTTATTTTTCGTTTAATTAATTGTCCATGTTTCTTCTATTTGTTTAAAAAGCTGCTAAGTTATTATAATGGTTATATGTATAATGGAATTCTATATACTTATATATGTATTTATGTGATCTTTTTTTAATTTTTTCTGATTTGGAGGGTCAATTTCTTGTTGTAGGTAGTTAGATGTTAAAAAAATTTTACAAAAAGAAATGCACTCTTTTTGTTGTGTTGGTGGTAGTGGTATTTATGTATTTATTAGTTGGTGATAGAATGAGATGAAAATACAGACAATTTAAAGCTGTTAAAAATAAGTAAAAATCAAAAATATGAGCTTTAATTTTTAACTGCTTAACAATAAGTTTAAGATGAAGATCTGATATGCTCACATAATTCTACTAAAATATTTATTCTTTTAGACTCTTCATTGATGCGAGTACCCACTTGACCTGGAGGTTTATTATGTAATCCGAATCGAACGGAAATGTGTTCGAATTGTAATGTTAATAACATACAAATTCGAACAGTTTCCGTTTCGAATCGAATTACATAATAACCCCCCTGCTTTTTTTAAAGAAAAAATTCATGGTAAAATATATGCACACAAAATCATTGCAATTGCTTCTTTATGGTCCATAATAATTTATACTTTCACTTGATACATTTAAAACAAACACAAACGATTGATATTTAACAATTTCTAACATATGCTTTGAGTCTGGCAACGCATAACAACAGATCTGACAATTTGTGCATATGACAACCGTGTGAACTGACAATTTTTCGACTCTCGATTTTGTCAGATGAATTTATTGCCATACAACCGTCTGGCAATAAATTGTAAGATTTTCTTACAACCGTGTGAACTGACAAGGAATATTGAACTGGCAATTTTCGATTGCCAGTACATTGTCAGCACATTGACAGATCTGACAATATTGTAATCGTCTGTACATAGCTTTAGTCTGTTGGAATGGAGGTAACTTAAAATGTTGAAATCCTGCAGCGTAATTAAAAAAATTAAATAATTAAAAAAATTAAATAAAATAAGTAAGTTACATTAAAATAAATAAATAAAAAATTAAATTACTTTTTTGCTTTTTTTCTGCTGGCTTTTTGGGATATCGAAATTAGTTCGATATTCTCGCACTTTTGAAACTTCGATAACGAATGTTTTATGGGACAAAACTGAGCGACAGGCGAAAATTCTTAGATTCATTTTTTAGTTTCACTCTCGGTAGTTTTACACGATAAATGTTAGAGATATATTCGAAATCGATATCAATAACGAAAGTCTTGGTCAAGTGGGTATATGTAAGATGAAAAGACTCATTCATAACTCTTCTTCGAAATTATTATTCACGAACTTGTGTGAACTACTCGCGAAATTATGTGAATGCTTTATATATGTATTTTTGAAACCGTTTAAGTTTTACAATTATTGCTGATACAAATAATTTTTTAATGCTTAAAAAGGCAGTCTAATAAATTATTTAATATTTAAAAAATATAATTATAATCTTAATAAAAGAAGGCTAGACATTAGATTTGTGAGAATTGATTTCAAAACTTATTTTAGAATTAAAAAGAAGTTAAAAATTAATTTGTAACTGAGGAAAAGTTTTTTGAAAAATGTACTTTAAAATAATTAAAAAATAATAATCCATATTCCAGTTGTCAACATCGACGTCAGATCAATAAAACACAAAACAAACTGGGGCTTGTCTACCCCTTGTCGAAAACAAATGGCGCTAACGATATGCTCATGATATATTGTAGACCTTAGGAAATATAAAAAAAGACTGCCAATAGCACAAAATAGATAAGCCCTAAATTTTTAGTATTGTATTGACGTGACGTCGATGTTAACAACTGGAATAAGGGTGAATATAATGAAATTATTTTAAATTATTCGACTTTTATACATACACACATATGTATGTATGTATATTAATATCTTACCTAATTTATTTAAGCTTGAGCTCAAGGGAATTAGGTAAGATATTAATGTATGTACATCGAAACAAACATCGAACTTGCCTTGTCAACTGACAACGTAACCAATTTTAAAAAAAGCATTAATTATGTTGCCTAAAAGTTACCAACAATATGATTATGACATATGATATATATGTATGTACATATGTAAGTGCATATGTAGAACTCAAATCATTTAAAATTACCTCCTCTACTCTGAGTAAATGTTCTTGTTTAAAATAACTTCTCACTAACAATTTCTTTTTTAGCTTTAAAGCATATTTTTGCCTTCCCAAAGAATTAGTAGTTTATTTAATTCAATTGTTTATCTTTTTCCATGCGCAATATCATTTTGGTGACTGGCAACGTAACTAAATTTCGGTTGCCATCCACAATGCAGCAATCTGTCAAAAATATATTCTTACCCCCTTATTTTGAACTTTGTGACAAATAATAAAATTATAACAGATGAAAATTATTATATATTAAGCAATGTAAACATAATTTAGCAAGAGTTAAAGATATATACTTTCTACTGCCGATAATTCACCAAAGAAAAAGTTAAGAGTAATATTGAATATAACTTCAAAATAATCAATCAGGTATGTTCAGACACTCGCATCGTTTTCAAATCCCATGCGAGTTGCATATCACCAAACTTGTTTCTACATGTTCTGTAACTCATGCGTTTTGCTTGCGACTTGCCATATTGATTTAGGTCAGATGTGTGTTGGAATCGTCAGTGTATAAGTAAACAATGCGAAAACAAAATTAACAAAATAAAAGAACATTTTATAAATTTAAATTTTATAATAAAAATTTTGCGAAATTATTAAAAATTATTAAAATTAAAAGAAAACATATTAGATTTCATTAATTAACCATTTTAGTGTTTCTTTAAAGTTATGTTTGGGTAAAATTCATCAGTTCACCTCAGTATACTCTTGTGATTTGAACTCGCTAAAAGTCTTGCGATTGCGAGTTACAGAACAACTCTCTTGCGAGTTCAAGTCACAATCGCAAATATTATGCGATTTGCGAATGTCAGAACATGCCCGAATAATTAAATAACATGCTTGAAGATGGCAGTCGATATCGAAGAATATGATTACATTGTTCAATAGGAAATATCCCATACCTCAAACTGAAAAAAAATGTAATGGAACCAGCTGGTAGTTGAAAGCGACGTTTAGCCACTGGCAGAAAATTATTTCACACGTTATGGGAAAAAGCAATTTCAAGTAATTCAATTTTACTTACTTTATTACTTCTCATCGTTTTCACTTTACGCCGTACAAGATGTCTTAAGGAAATAAGTAAGCAACATTTAAAACTAAAATATTTATGACCACTTAAAAATTATTATTTTATGTACATACATAAATGCTTTAGCTTTTATTCAGTATTCCTTCTCCTTTAAAATATCTAAAATTCGAGATACGCCTTTCTTATATTAAGCCATCGATATATTGAATTAACTTTTAGGGCATACATTTTAAAATAGAAAACTTTTACTTATACAAACGAAAACTGAAGAAGCAAAGTATAAATTATATAAATTATAAAGTATAATCAGGCCTGTCACATAAATAAATCGAAATTGTTTTGATTACGAATTTTTATTCCCATCAATTTTGTTTTTTACCTTCTCCAGATTTCGATTGATTTTGTCTTTCCGAAAAATCGTGACAATTCAATTGTTTGCAATTTAAGTGTGGCAATATTGGGCAACACAAGACAAACAAACAAAAAACAAATGGTAAGTCTTAATTTATACTATGCAAGTCTTACTGTTAAGCTGAATAGTTTGTGGGACAGAGGGACGAGGGAAACAGAACCCCTCTCTCCTAACAAGCTAATCAGCTTAGCAATAAGACTTACATAGTGTAAACTAGGACTTATTATAAGCAGTGATGGCATCTTTTTTGGTTCTAAAAGCACATCAAAATTCAAAAAAATCACTTAAAAGCGTAATTTTAATTTAAAAAGCGTAGAAAGCACGTGAAAAAGTAAAAAACGTGTTAAGATTCAAACGAGTGAAGTTTAATAATGTTTAATATTTGCTAAGGTATTCTTTATTTCGGCAATAGTATCAGCTTTAATGAAATATATCAGACGAAAAAGGTATGCTACTAAGTTTTTATTAAAGTAATTTTAAGGAATACACAAATTTCTTAAAAGCACTTCCTAGTGTTTTTTCTTAGTTTTGCACTAACGCTAAAAACTTGACGTTTTGAGTTTTCAAAAAGCACTTAAAATAGTACCAAAAGCACCAATTTGGCATCGCTGATTAGAAGAGCCAAACCAAAGCAAATTGAGAATTGAGATATGAATTCGCCTTGAGCAAAACAAAATACCAAAGGCACAACTTTTTTTATTGAAGAAAACAAAATTTAAAAAGAAGTACACGAAATGTCTGGAATTGCAATAACTGCAGTTCTGGATGCCCAGAGATGTCTAAGCTTTTGCGCCAAAGAGGATTGGGGAATGCTTCAGATTCGTTTTCAAACACAGTGTACATACCGCGTGCAAATATGTGCATTTTAGCACTGTCCATCCTGAAGCCCCTAATACAATTAATTATTTAAGAATATAAAAGTTTGAGTTGTATATTGTTATAAAATAAAATTTGCTTTTATTTATTTAGAATTTTTTTCATGAAAAATATTTATTACTATATGTTTACGACTACGTAAAGATAAAGGGGAAATTATGTATGCATATGTATTTGTATTTAAAAAAAAAATAATAATAATATTACAAAACAAAATAAAACAGCCTATAAATTAATTAAAACAATATAAGTAAGTGTAAATCTAATATTACATAAAATTAATATATGCAAAAGAAATCTATGACTTTAAATTTACTTATATATATGTAAATGAGTGAGAGTGTTGAGTGATTCATTCTTTTTATGCTTTTTCTTTTCACTATATAAGTTATAATATTTATTTATATATGTATACATATATATAAAATTGGGATTTTCTATGATGTTGGTTATTTGATGGTGAAGGAGAGGGGTGTATTTAATTAAATTTATATCCTATATGAATATGTAAATTTATATCTTTTTTCATATATGTATGTAAATGTTATTATGTTTGACATTTTTCTGTTATTTACTTGGGAATAAAAGTTTTAATTTATATTTCGTTTAAATTTCAAATCGTACTTCAAAGATGACTTTCTTCATTTCGTTTTTAGAATGATCACGCTTTTAAGCTGAATTAGCAAAAAATTAAAGTTTTTCTCGGTTTAATTTTACTTTGAATATATTAAATATATTGTTTTGTAGTAAGTGCATAAATAATCATTTATACTTATATATATTTTCTTTGACTTTTTTTCTAATTAAACAAAAAATTAATAAATTATTTTAATTCTTGTTTATAAGCTTATGTTATAATAAAAAGAAAAGAAGAATAAAAAATATGTATATTTCAGTAAAAGTATGAAAAAAAACTATAATTTTGACCTACAAAAAATAAAATAAAATATTCTCTCGCTTTTGAATTCATGGCAATACGAGTTTAAAAAAAATCAAAGAAAACTATATAATTATATTAGTTATCTATACATTGTGTATGTAGCTTTAAATGTAAAATGTAATTTGACAATTATTTATGTTTTCTTTAAATATATTTTACGCATTGTTTTGTTTTTAATTTATTTTTTATTTTTATTAATGAATGTATGTACTATATAAATATGAAATTGATTTGTATGGTTGGTTTTGTTTGTTCTGAAAAACTACAATTTCTTATTTTTTGTTTTTGTTTTTGTTTTCTTTAAAGGTGATATTGTGACAACATATTTAGCGTAATTGGTAAATGGTATCTCCGTGTATGTTATGAATATGTATATCTTTCATTTAAGGTTTAGGCATGAAAAAAGTTCATTCTCTCATTAACTTTTGGTTTACACAGCAAGTAAATAAACCTTTTTAATGTGTTAATGTGAACAATTGAGGTTTCCTTTTTTCTTTAATATTTTAAATAATTTACGTGCCGTTAGCTTTGGGCAACGGTCGTACTAAATATAATTTCTCACCCTGTTTATTTGTATATATGGGCGCTCTTTGGTAATGATCTACAAGTTGGTCTAAAGTGTGGAATTTGCGTTGACCTATGCAGTACATGCTGTTTTCCACATGAACACGGAAATGTTTGTTGCGTCCCGGAGCCTTCAGAGAAACTGAATAGTCGCCCATCTACAAAAAAATAAAATATTAAAGCGTTAGTTGACATTTAGCATTTGATAAAAATCTGTATTTACATTAGTTTCACTGTCACGTATTAAAAAATCACCATCATGACCGTGTTGGTTTAAGACCGTATCACATTGACTGCGCGTTATAGCTCCATAGTACCATGATTTGCCGGCAAGATTTGGCCTTTCCATGGGTGGTGGCGAGTTTTGTGGCATACCGTCAGCTCGACGATCGATTGAGTCACCATTTGCATTTGCACCACCGGCGATGCTGCTGCCGCCGCTATTGCCAGCATTACCATTATTGCCCGCGGCCGCACCATTGTTGCGATATGGCGTGGCCAAATAATCATTTAACTCTTGTAAATAATTGCGTGGAACTAAACCGACTTGACCCTGATTATTTCGAGCTTTATACCAATCAGGATCTGAGGCAGGACGATCAACAATTTCTAAGCGATCGCCTTTTTCAAAAGATAATTCTTGATCATTATTTGAATTGAAGCTATACAAAGCCACCTATAATAAATAGAAGTAAATGGCAAAATAAAATAAAAAATTAAATTAGTTGACACAAAAGTTCTTGTCACAAAAGTTTCACTAACTAATAATTAGGTCTGTTCATTTACTTTCCCAGCAGAAACTAGCAACGAGAGAGTAAGGCAGAAATTTACAAAATTACTCTCCCAAGAGAAGAACTTGCAAGAAAATTTTATTCATATCAGAACCATGGATGGATATCATGATACAATTGTAATTTTTCTGATGTATTTTGTTTGATAATATTTTAAATTGTTTTTTTTTATAAATTGACATTTAATATGAAATTTACACAGTTTCATGTATTTTTACTATTTTTACGCATGTTTCATAATATTTTAATTTTATTCATTAAAAAATTCAAAAATGCCACTTTCCATCTCTGATCATATATGAGAAAAAACAAAATTATTTAATTGAATTTATGAAAGAAAAGCAATAAATTAAGAAAACATTGTTTCTTTTTTTTCTTCCCTGGGCAAAATCTCAATTAATTTGTGTGGTTTTTCAGGAAGTTATAGCACTATGACTTGCGATTTATGTTTTCTAGACTTCTAATATCATTTGGAATAATAGCTTAATTCAGGTTATACTTTAGTATATTTCACCTAAAATGTATTACTCATAGTGTTTAAAACGATGTTTGCTTAAAAAAAATTAAGATTAACAGAGAATTTCCCAATTTATCTGTAAAAGAAATAAATTTCTGAAAATCGACTTGAACCCTTAAAAGTGCTCTCCTGCAAAACAGTCAAATATGACTTCAGCACTTTTTCTCTATTGCTACAGATTTGTTTATTTCTTTCGAAAGTGCAACAACAAATATTGCAACGAAAAACCAAAATTCAATTGGGTTCTATGGTTATGGTTAGATATGGCGTTGTGGCGAGTCGCATATAATCAAATATAGTATTGTCCATAAAATTTACCTTTTTTGATTTCAAAACTAGCCATCAACTAAAAATTTGTGGTTGCCAATATTATTGCAATTTGGCAACTGAAATTAACAGCTGTTAGTTGACAGTTGCCATACGTAATATCATTTTGGCAATGGGCAACGCAACTAAATTGCGGTTGCCATTCATAATTGTTTGATCATTCCAAAAATAAGCTGGCAACTTAAACATTTCTTCATTTCCCACCTCGGTTAAGTTCATTTTTATCGTCTTGATTTTTTTTCTCTTACCACTATATCTAATACATTTTCAGCCATTGCGTATGTATGAATTTCGCCATCATTATCACAATCTTCCGTTGTGTAATTGCTTGGAAACCAGCCCACGGCATTACCACTTTGTCCCCGCCACCAGCCATCATTAGATTTTTCCAATATAAGTATACGTGTACCCTTGGTCAAAGACAGCTCATCCGGTTGTTGTGCTTGGTAATTATATTTAACAATTGCTGAGCCAATAGCCTCTGATGGATCGGGGGGTAGTCTTCGCGACATTGTTGGACTTTCGATTTGTCTAGATGGCGAACAATTAGGTAGTGTTTTTGAGCCTGAGCCTTTTTTCACTTTTTTCTTTATGCTAAAAAATATAAAGAACATTATTTATTAAGTAATTTATAAATATTGGAATAGAGCAATACTGGAATTAAGTTCACACACACACAAATTTTATTTAAGCAACTTTTGAGTTTATGGAAGAGAGAGTAGCAAATAGTAAAGAGGAGAGCCATCATATTTTCCTCTCTCGTCATAAACTAAAAAGTTGCTCAGCTAAAATTGTAGGTTGTAAACCCAGTCTAAAGAAAAAGTTTGCTGTTATTTTGATTCATTAATATATTAAAAGTTATTATGAGTTAATTTATTTATTTCCATTTGACTTTCATACCAAATATTTACATAAAAAAAATATTTCTTAATTAAGTTCAAACAAGTTTTTTATTTGTTTTTAATTAATTAATTGAGAATAAAAATTTTTAGGTAACAAAATAGTAACAGATGGGGATTGTTTAATATTGAATATTCGGGGCAAAAAAGCTGTTAACTAAACGCAGAAATACGCATGAGAAAGCAAAACGTATTGAAAGCAAATTGAAGCTGAGTACTCGTTTCTTTTCCCCTCGTCTTTCTCTCCACAGCAAACTAATGAACTTAGCAATAAGACTTGTATAGTGTGGACTGGAAGTAAGTACTTTTTGTAATTTTTATTTTTTTCAAAAATTACTCTGCTAATCTTAGACCCTGATAATTCTGCATCATTTGTTATATTTTTTGCTTTTCCATAATAGTACAATCTTTGACGTGAATACCTTTATTTTTTTCTAGCTACACATTCTTCTTTTTCATCTGACTATTTCAAATAATTTCTTCATCTTATTTCTAACTTAATTTAAAGAAAATTCTATAACACTTAGGACTAATAAATCAGTGCAAGTTAATATCTGTTTTTGGTTTAAAATGTGTTTAAACCAGCAAACCTTTAAATCAGTGCAGTATTTAAACCATCTGTAAACGCATAAAATTGGGCGTTTAAACTGTCAATGCAGGCCATATTATTTTGTTATTCACAGACCAGATGTTTTGCATTTAAAGAGCACTCAACTTTTTTCCAAGCTTCTACTTACTTTGCCAAGAATATATAATTTCTTTCTCAGTAAAATTTGGCCACTTTTAATTAGATTTTATTAAATTGTTTGCCTTTTTAATTGTGCAAAGAACTGATAGCTTGCTGCAAAACAACTGTTTTTTTGACATTTATGCTAGTGATGCACAATATTATTTTTAAAACTACACATAAGGTATGGTTCACTGATTTACTCCTGTTGAGTTTAAACCACACATAAAGTTGAGTTTAGTTTAACTAAACCAGCATTTAAACTTTCAGTGATTTCTTAGCCCTCAGAGTTCTTTTCACCTCTGTCTTCGAATATGGTAATGGCTTGTGTATGTATTAGTGATGCACGAATATTTGTATTCGTATTCGTCAAATTCAGACGAATACGAATATTTTTCAAAAGAAATTAAATAAATAAATAAATGCATAAATCCTAAACGAAATTTAAATATATGACTAAAAATCTTAGTTTGTACAAATACATTTGCTTTATTCACAACAATTTGAATCGTGTATTTGTGTATCAAATACACGTTTTGTTTTTTAATTGTGAACACCCTCTGTGTAGTGTATTAATGTATTTTGTATTTTTAATGAAAAAAGAAGTACAAGCTTCATACAAATTCTCTCAGAGAGTCTCTCTCTGAATACAACGTTTTAAAAACATATGAAATAAAAGTGTAATAGTGTATTTCATTTTTATATGAAAATTTCATACAACAAATGTTACACTCTTGTATTTAATATGATAATACAATCGATACAGAGATACAAGAGGTTTTGTGAATTAAGCAATTATTTTTTTTATAGAAAATTGTGCTTTGTATCATTTTCAAATATTATTCAATGACGATCATTAAAATTTCAGGTACTTTTTATTAACTTTAAAGTACGCCAACAAGAGTTTGAAGTCCTTTTTCATAACAATTTTTTTATTTATATTGCATGTAATATTCGTATTCGTATTCGCGAATATCGTTTCAAATATTCGTATTCGTATTCGCGAATATCTTTTCAAATATTCGTATTCGTATTCGCGAATATCGAAAATTGACATTCGTTACATCACTAGTATGTATATCTAATTTTAAAAATTTTGTGAGTAGCACATTTGTATCAGCAAAATTATATTAAAAATAAAAGTATACATGCATCCTTTCTTTACAAAAAAGGACTAAAAACCTTTCATAAATTACCAATTTCGATTAATAAACATATTCTGGTATGTGATGAAATTTAAAAATAAAGTAAAACAGAAGTAGGAAACAGCGGATCGATATTGGTATGTGAAAATTCATGAAAATGGTTATACAGATGTAATGTAATGTAACCTACATTTCATATAAAAATATTGATCAGCTGTTTCCTACGTCGCAGTTACATTCCATTATATCGGCTGTCTGAGCCTTTACAGTCGGCTAACTGAGTAATGTACAGATTCTTACATTCCGGTTACATCTCTGTAAAGGCTCAGTCAGTTAGCCGACTGTAATAGAATGTAACTGCAACGTAGGAAACAGCTGATCGATTTTTTTATATGAAAGGTAGGTTACGTTACGTTTCATTACTTTTCACATAACAATATCGATCAGATGTTTCTTACCGTTGCAGTTACATTCTATTATAGTCGGCTAACTGAGGCCTTAATGTTCATACAATTTTTATTCACGAATTCTTAACGTTTCTCATTTTTTTCGCGATTTGTAATTAATTTTTTTTCTGGGCTGTAATTTAAAAAATTAGTGAATTTGAGTGCATGCAAATATAATTCTCTACAAAGGCTCCACGAATATTTTTCCGTTTAGAAATAAATGTAAATTTATAAAGCTGAAAATCCGTAAGAACTCCGAACTGGGGTTCCATTTAAACTTTCGTTTCGTTTTTAAAAATCTATTTCCTCACATAACTGCTTGTACAGGGTGGCCCAGAAAGACCGAAGTGGTGTGAATTCCTTATAACTTTTTATTTAAGACATATTTTTTTAATTTTTTGTTTTTTAAATACATTAAATTTATAGGGAATATTTTTAGATTAGTTATTAAAAATTGTATCCCGCAAGTGGTGGCCATTTTCTGCTTCGCACAAATGTGCTCTTTCCATTTCCATTATTCATAACTTATTTATGAGTGACGAAGCCCATTTCCAATTAAATGGGTTTGTTAACAAGCAAAACTTTAGGATATGGGCTAAGGAAAACCCGAGAGTACTTCATCAACGACAATTACACCCAGTTAAGTGTACTGTTTGGTGCGGTGTTTCTTCAGAAAGGATCATTGGTCCATATTTTTTGGAAAATGAAAGAGATGTCGCCATTTCCATCAATGGTGATCGATATCGGGCCATGTTGGAAAATTTTGTAAGGCCAGCCGTGGAATACCATTCGCAAATATGGTTCCAACAGGATGGAGCCACAGCGCACACTCCGAGGGCCACAATGGCTATTTTACGCGACATCTTTGGGGAAAGAATAAATTCGCGTAGAAGCAATTTTAATTGGCCTCCGCGTTCCCCGGATTTAACCGCTCCAGACTGTTTCCTTTGGAGTTATTTAAAAGGGAAAGTTTATGTTAATAAGCCTAGGACTATTGAGGAATTAAAAACCAATATTCCAGACGAAATTAACAACATAACACCGGAAGTTTTGCGAAAGGTCATGGAAAATGTGTTGAAAAGAGATCATTTGTGCGAAGCAGAAAATGGCCCCCACTTGCGGGATATCATTTTTAACAACTAATCTAAAAATATTCCCTATAAATTTACTGTATTTAAAAAACAAAAAATTAAAAAAATATGTCTTAAATAAAAAGTTATAAGGAATTTACACCACTTCGGTCTTTCTGGGCCACCCTGTATTTATATCTAATATTGCGTTATATATTTATGAAAATTAAACGAAATTCTTCCTAAACATGATGTTTTCGCATTTAATTCGAACTTAAAAATAATTACAGTTTGATTACCAAGTCAAGAAATGGGCATTAGTGATGCAATTATATGTTTTTTTTTAATATTGTACTACATAAAAAATAAACCGATGTAATTAAAAAGGTGTGTGGATTACCTATATTGCAGTTGTTTGGTTGTAGCTTAGGAAAAAATTTCAATCAATGGTTTTTGTTTTGGATACGAAATCTTGATAAATGTCAATGAAACTTTGTGTTGTTAGATAAAGATTTTAATTGAAATCTGCTAGATTTTGGGCAGGTGTAAATGTCCTATCATTTAATTGCTATTGGCTTTAAATATTTACGCACTTTTGTCAATATGCCATGTGTGATTTGAAATAAGTTGACAATTTAATTGACTCTTAAGTAATCGTACATACATATTAGAGTTGAGCGATATTTTCAAACCTGTTCTTTTTTCACAGCGATTGAAAAATCACTAATCACAACTGTGACTGAATTTATCAAGTAACAGGTTTTGGAAATATAGTTCTTTTATACAAACTGTGATTGTTCTTATATGCTTAATTAACATTAGATAAGGCTACCACATGAATTTTTTTTATACAGAAATAATTTTTAGTCAGGCTTAAGTTCAGTAATTTCAATTCTTATTGAATGAAATATTTTTATTAATTAATGTGAGTTTCTAAAGAAGGGAAGAACAATTAAACTTAGACTTTAAGCTGGGGGAAATACCGATGCTTTTCTGTGCAGCCACGCACTTCATCAGCACCCTAGTCTATCTACTTGGGTATAGATTCTTATTAACATCAGCTATTTAACTTAAATTTACAATGAAACGGAATATGAGAAACGATTGTTGTGTATACAATTGATTTACCTTTGGTAAACACATTTATAAGTATCACTATTAATTTTCTGTTTTTTCCATTTTTTCATTTTTCTATTTAGGTTAGCACGAAATTATATTACTCTATCTAAGTATGTTTAGTTATTCTTGCTTATCTTTTACGATCAACACATTAATTATTTTTACTTATTCGATGTACCATCGGTACATGCATGTAAGTATTATTGTAGTAGCTTTATGTTACTTTGTTGTTGCATTCTACAGTTTTTACTTGGGTTTCCAGCATTCTGAAACTGTGATGGCCAAGTGAACAGTGATTGCCAAGTGAACATATTTTTTTCACATGCCCATGATTAACTAACTGAAACATTTGTAAATTTTAATTGAACTTTAGTCGCTAGCTTTTATCGATAGCTTTTGTCGATAAAAAAATCGTCAACTCGTGTCAAATCGTCCTTTCTGGCAACTATGTACATCTCACATGTTCATATTTGCAATTTTTTTCCCTCTGCCTCTTATCTCAATATCGAAAATCTCAATATTTGGACGAGGTTGCTAATTGTTTGTTCATGTCGCTCTTCTTATTAGTATTTATCAAAATACCAATACTAATAAAGACTTTTAAAGCAGAAGAGCTGAAATGAGTTAGGGCCTGTCCCACGATGTCACTAACGTTCGACTTGTCGCACACTTACATTCAAAACAAAAAGAAATTTTAAAATTTTGTTGTTGTTTCCAATATAACTGTGCGACAAGTCGAACGTTGGTGACATCGTGGGACAGGCCATTAAACTGTGATCACAGTCACAGTTTAATTTCACTGCTGCTCTTCTTATTAGATTTTCTCAAAATAACAGAACTGCTACAAACAAAAAAATACTGCTAAACTGTGATCACAGTCGCAGTATAAAAGAACAGCTAATTAGAAATCACATTCACAAGGAGCAACATTATTAAAAAATCGCGTTATCGCTCATCACTAATACATATGTATGTATCATGAGTTTTCCTACATCTATAAAGAAGCATTTCAAAACAAAACACTGACGTCGTATAAAAATAAATAAGTGTCTGTATGTATGTATGTTATCATAATTGAACTTATTATTGTTGTTTTATTAGTTATTACGTAAAATATATCCATTCATATGTAGATGAGTGAATAACATAATGCAATATTTTAGTATGTATGTATATATATTAAGGGAGTATTTTTATGATTATTTTGAGCCACGCGAGTTCATTAAATAACACAATGTCATACCAGAAAATGTACATACATACATACATATGTACATATGTATGTGTGTTATGCCTTGGCAAATCAGACAAAACATGCAAAGGGAAATTTCTTTAACGTCACACCAAAACAATAGCATTTCTGGCTGTATGTATTTATTTTTTATTTTGTTTTTATAGGAAGTTCACAGTAAATGTGCACAACAAAATACGTCTTCGAAACACACTTTTCACATTTCTAAAGTGCACAGAACTATAAATTTGGAATTTTCAGTGGTACAACAATTTGTAGAACATTTTATCAACGAAATATAATACTCTGAGGAAATAATTTGCCTTAAACTTCTTAAGTAGTGAAGTGTTGATAAAGAAGAGAATTTTGTAATAAAAATAGCACACAAATCTAAAGCACAAACGAGAATGACAACACATAATCAACACCATAAGAAAATTAAGGGGGGTGTGGGCGGGAGTAATAAATTTTTCACATAACACTTATATGGTTCAAAAAGAGTGATAGTGAACGAAATAAATTATTAAATAGCAAAATAAAAATCGGTTTAGAAAATCATAAAATAAATAAGCTTAAAATAAATAAAAATCGCGCTACTTAAATCAAATCAAATGAGAAACAAGTAAAGTAAATAAGCTTAGCTAAATGACGGGGGAATGGAAATAAAAGAAAAACAATTTTGGATTAGTAGGATTAGGTGATTAGATGATTAATACTACATATTAGAAGTAACTTACCTATCAAATAATGATGGTTTTTCTTTTTTTACATAATTACTGGGCACATAGCCCGATTGATTGCGATTGTTTTGTACACGCCACCAATGTTTGGAATCGTCTAATAGTAAATAACGTTCATTTTTTCGTAAATCCAATTCTTGAGCTCCCTGAGCAGCATAATCGTATTTGGCTACAACGTAGCAAACGTCTTCTTGTGATTTTCCTGAAGAAAACAAAATACAAATGAAAAGTTTAAATTATAAATAATAGTAATTTAATTTTTTACAGAATTATGCATAATGAAAAAATGGCCATATGCACAATGTGCAAACTTTTATAAAAGAGCTTTAATGCTTTCACACCGACGAGAGCACAACAGCCAATTAGATTTCGACGACAACAATACTGGATCTTTCTTTGCAAAGCAACCAGAACAAATTTAAGGGCTTTCAAAATGCAAATGTAGGAGTATTTTTTAAACCACTTTAAAATCCTATCGCGATTTTTAATGTGAAATTGTATAGCTTTAAGGCAGCTACGTCCAACACACATACACTGATAGTTTTAATTGAGGTAAACAGCTTTGAAAGCTCTTAAATTTGTTCTTGTTTCTTTGCGAAGTAAGAGCAAGCATTGTTGTGTTGTTGTTGTGGATGTTGTACTCTCGTCGGTGTGAAAGCACAAAAAGCTCTTTATAAAAGTTTGCACATTGTTCATATGGCTTGGACGTAGCTGCTCTAAAGTTGTTAAGAACATGTTCAATTGTGCCACTTATGCTTATACATAATTCTGTTGATTTTTTCAAAGTTTACTTGCTTCAAAATCATATCACAAGTAGTTAGAGCAGCTACGTTCAAGCCTTATGCACAATATGCGAGCTTTTACAAACAGGGCTTTTTACTTTCACACCTACGGGAGCATAACAGCCAATCATATCTCGGCGACAACAATGCTTGCTGCGTACTTTGCAAATTAACAAGAACAAATTGTATGAGCTTTCAAAGCTCTGATAGTTGCATTTGAGGAGACCAGCATTGAAAGCTTTTACAATTTGCTCACGGCAGTTTTTTTTTGAAGCAAGTCTGAATTTATGGAAGACAGGGGAAAGAAGAAAGAAGAGGGGTACTGACTTATTTGTACTGAAAAGTTACTTCAATTCTCTTTTGTTATTTCATTCGCTGCATTAACACAATAGGAAAATTTAACAAAAAAACTGTCGAGCAGTGTTAAAAGAGAATTGAAGAGAACTGCTTCAAGAAAAACTGCTAACTCTAAAACATGACTAGGCAGCAAGCATTTTTGTCGTTGGTGTGAAAGCACAAAAGCTATTTTTCAAAAGCTCACACATTGTGCATATAGTGCACATTGTCCATTTTTAGATACTGGATTTTTTTTTGTAAGTTCTTACCGTGCTTCATATTTCCCGCCATTGATTGTTGACCACCACAACTGGAATTACCGCTGCTGCTGCCGGCACTATAATCGCCACTATTAGAAGTGGTTACTTGACTAAAGGTGACACTTTTATGTTGAGCGCTACAGGAAGATGCTGTCGATAAGTTACGCTGATGCTGTGGTGGCTGTGGTGGATAACGAGGTTGATGGGCCGGCGAAGCTGGCGTTGTTGGGTACGATCCCTGCTGCTGCGAGTGTGGATGGTAGTGTTGTGGTTGTTGTTGTTGTGAGCCCACAACGATATGTTGTTGTTGAAAGTTTTGATGTGGCAGTGGTTGTGGTTGTTGATGATGTAAATGATGATTGTGTTGTGTATTTCCTTGTGTTGTTGTTGTTGTTGTTGTTGTTGAGGGTTCGGGGATATTACGCGCAAATCGTTGAGGATATTCCAACATTCCAAGAAACTCCTCTAAAATATATTTAGAGGAGAGCTTTTATATTAATAAACAATTAGCCGGAAGCTTCGCTAGAATTATGGAATGCCTGTAGTTTGTATGTGTGTAAGTGCGCGTGCGCGTGCCTTTGGTTTATTTGAGTGTAGAAAAATATTAAGGATTTTTAGCAGCCTTTTTTCCTTTGATTCCCTTCTCTAAGCTGCCGGCCGATAATGAGATAATTTTTATATAAATTAAATTCTTATAATTACTTTAAGTTGTTGTTTATAAGCGCTGTTGTGGTGTTGTATAGTTGATGAAATAGTTGTGATGTTTTTAAATGACGTTGATGATTGTGGTGTTTATGATCGATTTCCTTAAGTCGAATCCAATTGTCTACAATGATCGCCTAAGCTTTGATGATGATGCCAATATGTTAACATTTCTAAAGTTGCAATAAAGCAAAATCAAAAATGCAATTTATATTAAAAGCAACCGAAAAATAAAAAGAGTAGATGAAAGAAAAGAAAAGAAAAAAACGGAAAGAGAATACACATAAATCATAAGTTTTAAAAAAGCATACATATTAATCTATTTATAAAATAAGCGATTAAAAGAACTAAACTGTAATACACAAAAATAAGCAATTTAGAGGAACTAAAATTTGATGATACATGTATATGAATATATTCTTCTTATGCCCCTTTTATACGAGTAAATACTTCTCACTCATGCCTTAGAAACTGCAAGCTTAGAATGAAGCTTTTTAAAATTTCTATGAAAGCAAACGTACATATTTAAGAAGACAGTGATTGCAGTTGTCTTATCATGTTTTTTTTAATTCGAAATTCTTTTATATGTAACTGAAAATAATTAAGAATAATTCCCAGCAACTTTCTTTTTAATAGCCGGCAAAACACAAACCAAAAAATGTATATTAATTTCTATTCTTTGCATAAAACTTTCTATGTAAGTTAAACTCAGGCGTTTTACATATAGCTTATTTACTCAAAAAACGTCATAACTCAAAAAATGGAGTTTTAGAGTTAATGATGCAGAATTAATCCTCATATCGTTCTTAATATTGTGTAAAACGTGATACAATAATATAGGTACCCGAGAAGCTACAACAATTGTACAACAAATAAAACAACAGGAATTTTTATTGTTCTTTTGTGATGACAGCTGTCAAAAAACCAAAACAAAACAAGAGATATGTACATGCGTTTTCTGCTGTCTTTCGAAAGCTTGTTTTTATTAGTAAATTTTTAGTAGGCACTTAAGCAACATTTGGCAGATCACATCACAAAATAATCAAATAAAAACTCTATCAGCTGGCGCTTCGATATTACCTGTATTATTGTATCATGGTTTAAAAATTTCATATATTAATATCTTGTCTGCTCAACTCTTGAGAGAAAACTTAAATTTTCTTTTTTTTTTCCTTAAATTATGTTGTGAAAACTTCCAACAAGTTTTCTGGCAAACTGGTTTTTTGAGTTATGACGTTCTTTGAGTAAATGAGCGTTATGAATTAAACACATTCACCACAGCAGGCTACACGAGCACAAATGCCGCTAGAAGCATTTGTCGCCTCCTAGCCAGCTATTTAATTATTTTGGATACGGCAGCAGCACCATATGCACCTCATATTTAAGTATAAATACATAGTGTTCAGTATTGCCACCTTCAAATATTTCGCATTTATAAAAATTAAATTACTCTTTCAAAATGTACTTACATATATGGCGTAAAAGTATAACAAATTCAGTAAAGTGCGACTTTGACCAGCGCACGAAGGGTTCCGTACGGACACGAGATATGTAATTCAATACGAGCTTTAGTAGCCTATATAAAATATAGTTTTAAATTTTTTCGTTTTTGAGGTTTTTTAATTTTGGCGATTTTTTTTTGCATTTTTTCGTTTTTAAGTTTTTAGTTTTTTTTTTAATTTTGGGGGTTTTTTTTAATTTATTGGCGTTTTCTGAGTTTTGGCACTTTTCTTTCTCGTTTTGCCGATTTTTTTTTTTGGTTTTTGAAGTTTTTTTAATTTTGGTGGTTTTTTTTATTATAGCGATTTTTTATTTTGGCGATTTTTTTAATTTTGGCGTTTTTTCATATAGGTGATTTTTTTGGGTTTGGCGATTTTTTCGGTTTTTGGCATTTTTCTTTCATTTTGGTAATTTTTTTAGTTTCGGCACTTTTTTCGGTTTTTGGCGTTTTTTTTTTAATTTTGGCGATTTTTTTCGTTTTGGCGATTTTTTTTTCATTTTTTCGATTTTTTTTCACATGAACAATTATTTTGGTTTTGGCGATTTTTTCGGTTTTTGGCGTTTTTTTATTTTGGCGATTTTTTTCATTTGGGGGATTTTTTCGAATTTGGCGATTTATTTTAGTGCTAGAACTTTTTTTTAATTTTGTCGATTTTTTTCGTTTTTGCGATTTTTTTTTTAATTTTTGGCGATTTTTTTCAGGTTTTGGCGATATTTTTCGGTTTGGCGATTTTATAATTTTCGGATTTTTTAGTTTTACCGTTTTTGAAAATTTCAAGAGTTTACCTCTTACGGTTTCCAAAATATAGCAAGTTGTCAAAATTACATAGTCAAAATTGTATTAACTGATGGACCACCCTTTAATTTAAATTTTTTAATATTTTAATGTTAATTGTTGTAGTCTATATAAAGAAACACTAATTTTACAAATTTCAAGTGTCAATATACATATGTACATACAATTATATGTATATTACATGGGATTTTAACATTTTTCGTTACTCGTTTTGGAAAACCCTTTAGTTTTTAATTCTCATGTATTTGTTGTTGTAGCGGCCAAGGTTCTACATACTCTGTCCAAATTTCAGGTCCGTAGCTCTTACGATTCCTGAGAAAATACCGTGTGACGGACAGGCGGACAGCGTAGCGAAAACAACAGGGTTCCTTTTTTCACCTTTGGTGTACGGAACCCTAAAAATTAATCAACTTATTTTTTACAACATTTTTTGGATATTGTTTGTGGTAAATAATATGAAATAATTATACGATATCACTCATTCAACATTTTGTATTATACTGGTAACACTGAATTTTCTCATTGCAGCCAAAGAAATAGAAATTAGGCCGGGTTTACATCTGTGTGCCATGTGCCACACAAGCGTAAAAAAAGCGTAACCAACTAATTACTAATGAAAAACTGTTTGATTAAGACATGTATTTATGAAGTTAAACAGTTTCATACATAATTAATAGACAATTTTATAGAATCCAACATGATTGCAAACTGTTTAAATCAATAAATAAATGTCTGAATCAAACAATTTTTCATTAGTTGTCAAATAGTTGGTTACGATTTTTTGGGCAAATGACACACCAGAAATGTCAGATGTAAACTCAGCCTTAGTTTAGTTGGACTAAAAAGACAAAATCAGCATAGACAACAACCTGCCGCCATGTTGCCTTGCTGTCTTTAAAATAATCATTCTCATATAAACATTTCGTAGTCGGTAGCTTGCTGTGGTGAATGTGTTTAATGCTTTATGTACTATTTAGTATAATTTAAAATTAACTATGGAAAAATATTTGAAATTTTAATAAAACATACGATACGATATGATTATTTGTTTAGATGTAGATTTTTTGCGACAAAGATTAAACAGTGAAATAAAAGTTTGTTCATGTTGTATTTAATTCTTTTGAGAGGAGAGGGAGAGAGTTTTTTATTTTGCAATTTTGCACATATTGAAATTATGCTTCGTTTGGTGTGTCCTAGTTATTCATGCTAATATATGTAAATACATAATGTATGTACATATGTAGGTATGTAAGAGTATGTGTTCAAGAATGTAACTACACTAGACGTATTTTCTTTTATTTTTATTTTTATTTTTTTTTTACTTATTCAGATTGTTCAGTTAAAGTGTGTTATGCAAATATAACTTCTAGAGTAGTTCATGTGCATTCAGTTTATGTTTGTTTTTGTAAGGGTTTTGAATTTAAACACAACAACAACAGAAATGAACTGCACTGAACTGCACAATGCATCAGAGCAGTGCACAGCAGAGCAGAAGAGGAAGTTTGCATTTCAATATATGTATGCAAAAGTAATAACAGTTTTGTTGGTTATTAAACTTTGCCAGCAAATTGAAGTGACAAATGAATGGGAAAATAATACACAGCTAGATCAATAATGAATGGATAAAATATTAATAAAAGGTGTTTTATTTCGAACTACAAACACAGTTTTTTAATAAAAAAAATATACATATTTTCGCTCTATTGTTAGTTTTTATTAGTTTGTTTAAATCACAAATCATAATCTTTGTTATCCTTTAATGCTTCCTTCCGTCAATTCCTCTGTGAATTCTTCCAGCATAATGGGCGTGCCTCCACCCATTTTTTAAATGCAAGATTTGCTAACTTTTTTAAAAGAAAAATTGCGTCTATTTTACAGCTCAAGATGTGTGGTAAGTTTCGTAAATGTCGTTTAAGGAGAACCACGTGAAATATATTAATAAATTCTAATTGGCGTAGCCCGGTCCATTTTTTCAAATTTAAAATTGTGTAATTACAAGAACCAAAGTTGTTTGCTAGGTTTCGCAGCAATCAGAAGAGTAGAATGTCATAAAATCAAATAATAATAAAATTGTGGGCGTGTCCCACACAGTTTTTAACACGGGACCAATGGAAAGTAGGTATGAAACGAAACGATACTTTCTTAGAAACCAAGTACTTTTGATATCGATACTCTACTACCGAGCAGCAAGTAGGTATCGGTAAAAAGTACTCGTATCGGTCAAATATACTCATTTCTTATTGGCTACAAAAAAGTTGAACATGACGCCAGTTTAACTCAATTTTATTTGTTCGTGTTAAATGTAAATATATATATATAGAATATATATTAGAGTAAGTTCGTGAAAATGGGACCACCCAAATCAAACATTTTATAAAATTGCGAGCTGCAAAAATTAATTTAAGAGCGTGCGTTATTGCGGGAACAAAACAAATTTGCACAAACATTTAAAATGTCATCTCGACTATATATTCTGCTCCAGTGCAGCCCAATCGTGGCGATTTTTCCACTTTGTTTGGCATCTAAGTTTTTGATTTGGCGAAATGTCGATTTTTGCTGGCGATAAATAAATTTATTGGTGAACTTCAAAGTTTTTGTAGTTCAGGAAAATTAGTTTGTTGAAGGAGTATTTTCATAAATAAATTCTAACAAAACTAGTCTGCAAGAAATTTAAACAATTAGTTTTTTCTTATATTAATCACTTCTGAGATCGGAAGATTTTGTCGACTAGTTTTACGAATTAGGAACATTTGGTATGATGGGTATTTAATTTCATTTTCATTACTTGAAATCATGTGAAAAGCTTGACCGATACAAATAAGTATCGATGCTTTTTATTCGATACTGAGTATGTATCGGTACTTCTGAACCGATGCAGTATGAAGTAAAAGTATCGATATCTTAATGGTATCGTTTCATCCCTAATGGGAAGCTATACCCTCTCAGACAGTAAAATAATTTTTACAATCGGTCTAATATGAACCGAGTTATGAAGTAATAATGTGAAAGGAAAAAAAAATACCGACGAATTGATAACCTTCTCCTTTTTTGAAGTCGGTTAAAAAAACAGTGCCTTTGTACTTTTTTTTTTAAACATGATGGTTTTTGTTACTAACTAGCATCTTCCAAAAAGAAACTGAATTTGTGCCATAAACTGTATTGATACTAGGGATGCCAAAGGGGAAATACCGAATCTCGAAATCCCGAAATTTTCGGGATTTGTAAAATTCAATTTCAGGATTTCTTAGCAATTTTAATATAAAAACCGTTTATAAATTGAAATTTTCATTGATTTTATGGCATTTTTTTATAAAATATAAAAGTCCCATAAAATTTTTTACCTGCAGTTTTAACAATTTAATGACTATTCGTGACATTTTTCTTATTATTTAACAACAAGAGCAAAATAAATTAACTACTTTTTCACTGTTATCTTCATCAAAGGGGCTACAATATAAAACTAAGAATTATTTTGTAAACAAAAAGAAGCATATGAGCTTTGGAAGGGAAATAACATTTGGAAAATTCACAAGTTTGACAAATTTATTCCGTCTTATTCTATATTATGAGGGCAATTCTGAATAAAAGTCCACGAGAAATTTTCCCCGGGGAATAATTTCAAACAGCAGTAAATAATTAGAGAAAACAAAAAAAATCCATTTGGAAAAGGGAGAAGTTTCTTGCGGAAATTCATTCATAATTGCAGTGAATAACTATCTGTATGTCGACTACTCAACGCCATAAAAAATTAGCACTTATCTACTTTTCGGTAACAATTGAGTGAAATTACAGCTGTTTACAATTGAAGTAGAATACAATACAAGGCAAGTGCAAACTTTTTGTTGTCGGGTTAACGTAAACGTATGAAATATTTACCGAATAATGCGTTTCGTTTTTCAAAAAGTCCATAGATATGTATGTACGTTCGTTTTTGTTAAGATTATAGAAAAAATTTAAATATATTTAAAACAAAAACAAATTTTCATATTTATTTATGGTTTTCAGTGTAAATTCTCTAATATCAAATCTGATTAATCAACTTAAAGTTTTAAAATGCACAAAATTTGTTATTAAAGTAATATTTATTAAAAAAAAATAATTTATTTTACCAAAAAAATTTTAGATCCCGAAATCTCGAAATCGCGGGATTCCGAAAATTCCGGGATTCTCGGGATCGGGATTTATAAAATCCCGAATCCCGGGATTTCCAAAAATCGATCCCGATTGGCATCCCTAATTGATACTAAGTTAACAAAAAACTGGAAAAGTACCAAAAGAGCAAATTCTCACCCGTATTAATCCCTAAAAAGTACCCTGTATTTTTTGTCTGGAACATATACCATCCATCTACCGAATTTCATGCAAATTTCTTTTGAATTGTTGAAGTTTTTGAATTAACGAGTTACAAATTATCGCGGTTTGACTGTAAAAAATAAGAAAATTTTTTAAAATATTTTCCATGAAATTTAAAATTTTCTGTAGTCATAAATAACCCTTTTATCGATTAACACACCAACTTTTTGTTATTATGCTTTGGCAGCAAACCTTAAAAAAAATTGTTACAGTAGTAAACATTTCTACGTATGAATTCATACTTATATTATGTCACTTAGGGCGTGTTTGAAAAAAAAATGTATTTTTATACATATTTATTTAAGCTTGTATTATAAAAAGAAATAACAAAAAGCCCAAGCAATATGTCCAAAAAAAACATTTTTATTTTAGCTTGTAACATAAACAGAAATAACAAAAAGCCCAAGCAAGCAATATATCCAAAAATGACTTCTACGATTACAAAATATTTTCCGTTTTCTAAATCTTTGTTTACGAGTATGTATTACAATCTACATTTCGTTTGCAAGCCAACAAACGACGACCAATAAACATATTCGTATACTAACAAATTAACATTGTGTTTCAGATTATGGCTTGTTTCTTTTTTATTTCTGAACATTCTGTGTTGATGTCTTAGACACAGCCATAAGCTAAAATTTCAAGGACGTTATAAGCTTCTATTATTAGATGTTAGATGTTGATTATAGATAATAACCATCATGGTATAATAAAACATGTAAGTATGTGCACAAAGCAAATAGCAAGTACGTTTAAAGGAATTCTATCATTGTCCAAATAAAATCTAATTAAAAAACATTGAATTCTCAAAATGATTTTTAATAAATCTTCTCAGCGCCTTATCAAAAGTAAATTTTTTCAGAAGAATTTCCTTAAGGCAACATTTCAAAATTACCTTTACAAAAGTACATTTAAAAAGTCACTTTAAGGGCCAATGTTGCAACCCAGCGGCAAGGTTATGGATAGTTAATCCTAACTCCTGGTTCACACACGGCAATTTTAATTGAGAAATCTTTAAGTTCATGGAGGAGAGAGGAAAATGTTATGGCTCCTATCTTTATTATCTAATCCCAGGGAAGGCATTGCGAATTTAAAAATTGTACTAACAACTTTAAAAAATTGTACTTTTATTTACCTTAATTGTACTAAAATATTTTTTTAGTTCAAATTACATATTTTCATTTGATTTTATTAGAATAATCGATTTTGTTGTGGTCAGCGAATCTTTTAAGTTGAAATTTAAAATATACAAATTAATAGGATGTGCTCCAGCACCGATGAATTGAAAATGGAATAGCTCACATTTTTTGCTTTTATTGCTGCGTTTTGCTTTCACAAGACAGTTTTCAAGGAGACGAATTATGAGTTTCATTGTTCAAAAGTGAAAATTGACATATGCAATCGGTTGAAAAGAAATACGGAGTGAAACTGCGGAGATTCCTTAAATGTACTAAATTAGTCAGTGGTGTAATATTGTACTTTTCGAGTTTAAATATGTAGTACCAAAATGGGTACAATTGCACCAACTTTGCCATCTCTGTCTAATCCTCCTCTATCTTCTTCCATAAGCTCAAAAGTTGTTCAACTTAAATTGCCTACCTTTACTGTACCAACGATATGAAATAAGGCCCAAGGAAATAACGTCCTAAATAAGCACCATTTTGTAACTGCGTTAAAGGCCAAAATAAAATTTATGAAGTGATTATTTTAAGAACTGATCCAATATACACACATACACATTTAGAAGAAGTAGCTTTATTACAAGTACAACATACTTGTAACATGGGAAAATATTTTAAGCAAACAGTCATTATGGCTGCATTACAAAAATGATGAAAATCACAGAAAAAATTAATATATATACATGCATACACACTTACATATGTACATACATATGTATATGTATACATAATATACAAAAAATACTCAAAACATATCACAAACAGTCTCTACGTTTACATACCCTGTCGGAGAATGTTTGGTTGATTAGTTTGTGGGAACGAGAGACGAGGGGAAGAGAACCATTTATATTCCTCTCTTCTCTCTCTCCTAACAAACTAATCAGCTTAGCAATAAGACTTGTATAGTGTAAATTAGGACTAACTAAAAGCTAACTACAATGTCATCCAGAGCCAGCATTGCCAGTTTAGGGGATTTGTCCCCAAATGGAGGATTTGTTTTAGCGATTGGGGATAAAAATTTCGTGTTGGGGATTTGTTGGGGATGATAACCAAATTTTAGGGGATTTCTTTTTTGTAACTGATGGTAACAAGAATGATTTTTGATCTAAGAAATGTGCGTCTGGCAAGTCTAAGAATGTGTGTTATCATTCATAGTGAATAGTTTCTAATTAAGAAGTATCAAGTAAAGTGCTGCACAAGACCATTTATAAAATATTTCAAGACATGAGAGATTTTTCAAATAATTTACAACAGCCAATTGTTCTAAAATAAATGCTAAACAACACTGTTGGCAAGACATTTGTTTCAGTTGTTTGTCTTGCCAACAGTGTTGTTTAGCGTTTGTTTTAGAATATTTCGCTCTAGTAAAGCATTTGAAAAATCTCTCATGTCTTGAGAGGTCTTATAAATGGTCTTGTGCAGGACACTAGTATCAAGGCAGATTAACCAATAATTAACACTATCAAAACAAAAATAGGTAAAAAATAAAATATGACTTGTTGGAAGCACTTCTTAGAATAAACACACACTTTAAAAATAATTCAATTTGTTGTGATAAATTTAATCATTCTGCTTTTTAATAAAGGGTCCACCAGATAACTTTTTTTTTGAAAATGCTATAAAAAAACTACTGAAGCTTCGGCTGTGTGGCACGTAGCGCCGTCCTGTTGAAACCAAATGTTGCCAAATTCGTTCAACATGGCCCGATAACGATCGCCATTGACTGTAACGGCCACTCCTTGCTCATTTTTGAAATTATGCCTCTGGACCAAAATCCGCACCAAACAGTGACTCGTTTTGGGTGCGTCGGCTTTTCAATGTATGCGTGCGGGTTTTCTGTGCCCCTAATGCGACAATTTTGCCTGTTTACATACCCGCCAAGATCAAAATGAGCTTCATCTGAAAAGATGATTTTTTTGACAAAATCGGCATCTTCTGTTAGTCGATTGCAGGCCCACTTAGCGAAGCGAAAACACATTGTATCAGTTGGCTCTTTCAGCGGAAGGATAAAACTAATTATCTGTCAAATCAGACACGAGCTAAGTGTTACCATTCACGTAATAAGCCCTAGTTGAAAAAAAAACGTTAGGTGGCGGACCCTTTACAAGTACTATGTACAACACAATTTCTGAGGCTGATGAATCAGAAGACTTCGTTACTGAAGTTTTTGAAATGGTAAACTTTGGTTAAAAAAATTTTTACACTTGTGTATATTAATCAATGTGTAATTTTTTTTTTGCAAGTTTTATAAGTACAAATTAAATTAATATGAATGTAAATATAGCTATAGATATAAATTAATTTAATTAAGGGCCATTTCCCTAACTTTCTTTAAGCTAAAGGCAGGATTTTGTCTGCTCGATAAATGGCTTAGCATTAGAAAAACTTAATTTATAACTTTTATTTTTTTAATAATAACACAAAAAATAAAGTTGTAATAATGCAAAGATATTTATCGGGCTTGCAAAATCCCACTTTTAACTAAATGCAATTTGTGAAAATGATCCTAAATATCAGGCATGTTCTGAAATCACGGTGATTTCAAATCACTAACGATTTTAAAATCATGCAAGTGATTTTTGGGTGTTCTGAAAATCACGAGATATTTAGTTTTTAGTAGTGATTTTCATTGTGCTAAATAACGAGCAAAAAGCTTTTATTGTGTTGCCACAGTATTTAGTACTTATTTTTGCCACTTGCACTTATTTTTAACGATTGTATATTAAATTATTTCATAATTATAATTATTAGTGAACAAATTAGATCAAGTTTTTTTCTTAATGATTAATTTAGTTGAATAAATTGGGGATATGCTACACGACTTTAAAACCTTGTTGCTCTGGCAACCGCAAATGCCTTTTTTGATAAACAATATCAGCTGACTACTGAAAAGGAAAAGTAAATCACGAAGAATGTTAAAGAGTCTACAAAAAATATAGTATTTTCATAAATTTGTAAATTTTAGTGTTCTTTTGTGTAAAATAATTAATTTTATTACAAAAACAATTAAAAAACATATCATATTGTGTGTATATAATTGTTTTATTACGGAAATCAAAGTAAAATGCTTAAAAAACCATCAAGTGATTTGATATCGTCAGGCAGTTGGTTGACCGGTTTCAAATCACGAGATCTCAAACATTTTTGTGTGCAGAACACCTTTTCAGTGATTTCAAATCCCTTTAGTATAAAGTGATTTACAGAACATGCCTGTATATTATTTTTGTCATTTAGTTAATAAAATATTACAAAATTTAATTTTTCACAAAAGAAAAATTTTAATAAGAAAAAACTCAATTTGGGGATTTTCGGGGATGACAACACTGTCACTGGCAACACTGTCCTGAGCTGACCCAAAATCAATTCTTAAATTGAGTACGTAATCGGATTTGGTGAGAGCCAAGAAATTTACAAATTTAGTGGCGCGTTGACTATACAACGTGTGATGATACGTAGTTCGAACCCAAACAATTTTTATTTATTTACTAACTACCAGTTGAGTTAAATAAAATCAACTTTAAGTTAGTTGAAATGTTAGCTTAAAGTTAGTTTAAAGTTCACTTACGTTTCCCACAGGGTACTTATTTTTCTTTTTATGTTTTTAGATAGATTTATTTGTGTATAAGTGTGCGTGTTTTATGCACAAACTTACATAGATATGTACATAAGAGTAAACTCAACGGCTTATTACCGGAAATCCGATATTATTGTAAAATATATTTGAAGAAATAGGTATATAAAATTAACACAAAATATCACGTAGATATTGTTGGCCTCTTGTTGAAATACATAAATTTAAAATCCGGAAAACTTTTTATCTGATATTTCAAAAAACAAAAATTACATTATTGTAAACATTATAATTAAAATGTAGAAAGAAACGGTAATAATCAAGATTTTTGCTTCAATCGAAAATAAAAGAACAATTAATGAGTTTTTATTTTAAATTCTTATTTTATTTATTGTGGGCGTATTTTTTCGCTAAATCCAATATTTGAACTGTTGACATATTATTGATAAAAAAACCACAGCAGCAGCAGCAGCAAAAGCAAGCACAACTTGATGAATGAGATTTTGTACAATAATTTTTAAATTAATTTCCACAGTCGAGAGATTTTTTTATTCTTGGTAAATTGTTTATTTTCTTTATAATTTTGTCAAGAGAAATTGATAGCGATAGATAGAGATGTGGTTGTTGGATGAATGAATGAATGGAGGCGATGGGATGATGATGGTTTATTTTTTTTATAAATATTTTTTTTTGTTTCATTTGGAACGATGGGAAAAAGTACAAAATAAACTTTTTCTTTTATTCGAAACATTTTTTTTGGTTTTTGTGTGTAAGCAGAGTAAATAAAATTAACTTTAAATTAAAATTTTATTTTTAGATGAAATTAGATATTTTAAAACAATTTATAGGTTGGTATGTTTACACAGAGAAAAAACTGCCTAATAGAATCAAGAAGATTTTCTCTATGAAATTAATAAGATTTTCTTATTGAAAAAAACCATAGAGATTTCTTATTAATTTTGTTCTATTTTACGAGGTATTTATTAGGCACTGTTTTCTCTGTGTAGTTAAAAATTTCGTTTTTCATTTATGAATTTCCATAAAATTTATTTAACTGAGTTTAACTAACCCAGGAATTGCATATAAATACAAGGTGTCTACAACTTTGTTTTGCCGCCATTTTGGTAAACATTAGTCTTGACATTTTTGGTCTGTTTCCCACCTGCGAAAGAAAACGTTCAACTTACAATTTATATTGAAAACAAAAACAAACTTTCTTATTTTATTGTTGTTTTCAATATAAATTGTAAGTCGAACGGTTTCTTTCGCAGATGGGAAACGGGCCATTTATATTTGGCAGTCGTAAAGTAGACACGTGCCAAATTTATTATGGAAAAATATTCGATAAACCAACGTGTTTTAATCGTTAAAACAGCTCGCCCATGACAACCCCGATTTTTATAAAAAAAATCATAATGAGTGACAAAGCACATTTTCATTTGAATGGATATGTGAATTAACAGAATAGTCGGTTCTTTGCAATGGAAGACCCTCAAATTATTCATCAGTCACCTTTGCATCGATTAAAAGTGACAGACAGTCTGGTGTGCAATTCATTGAAAATGAAAACGGCGTAACGATAACTGTGAATGGGGAGCGATATCGTGATATCATTGGGCTGGATTAACATGTGGTATCAACAAGACGGTGCCAGGATTACAATGGAATTACTGCGAGTAGCATACCTTCCCGACGGACACCCGGGAAACACATTTTCGAAGTACTGACCCTCACTCTGAGAAACTTTAGATTTTCGACTATAGCCGAAAGTGTTGATCGAACAAGGTTTCATTTGATATTATGACGCCCATTGGATGAAGAATGTGGCTATTGTGAATTTTACCCACTGTGATTATTATAAATATTTTATCAACTGTGGTTAAAAGTAGATAAATATAATAAAAAAATATACAACCCAATTGAGAACCTCCTGCTATTTCGAATTCGATTAAAAATTAGAAAATAATTCAAAAAATACAAAAAATAAATAAAAAAATATTCCTGCAAGCAACAACTTTAATTAAAAATAAAACCAAAAATCAATTAAAAATGTATTTAAGACAATTAAACTTTTGTTTAAAAATTTAACTAATTACAAAGTTCAATTGGCTCAATTATATTTTTAATTAATTTTTGGTTTTATTTTTAATTAAAGTTATTGATTGCAGGAATATTTTTTTGTATACGTTTGTATAATATGCAAAATATGACTACAATGGAGTTATAGTTAAATGATTAGACAGATGAAGATGAAACCTTATCTAAATCCAGAAAACGATTTAGAGCTGCTGCTAACGCAATGTAAATGTATTCCAGAAAGTTTTGTCATGTCTAAAATTGAGGAAATTCAAAAAGAAATAATTCATTCATGTAAAAGGTTTAATAATATTTTCTAGTTGTTTCCACAAAGTTTAACAACACATGTTTTAAGTTAAAGTCATTCTCTCAACTACTTAATTTAGGCCGTAGAAAATTTGACACCATTCAAGTTTAATGTTTATTTTTTTTTCAAAAATATTTCCTTCGTTGTTATTCAACATCAAATATGTACTAATATTTCAAAAAAAAGTTAATATTCATAAGTTGTTTATATCTCTCCATTTTGTTATGTTTGCTTGATGTAATATAGTCTAATCAGCTTAAAATATCAAAAAGTATTAAATGTTTTATTCAACTAACAAACAAAAGAAAATACGTCAAAATAAATAAGACTTGACCATATGAATCGTAAGTAATTTCTTCAAATAACCCTTAAGTGTCGACAATAAGTGCACGAACCAACTACTACAGAAAATTATACTTATGCTAAGCAATTTGTAGTTGTTATGAGTATATTTTATGATGGCTCAATATTCACTTACGAGGGCGGTCCGAAAACTAGCCAGAGTGACTTATAGATGGTGGCAGCAGTTTAAAAAAAAATTACTTTGGTGAAAAATGACAAACTTATAAAACGTGTGTTCTAATTTTCTATGAGGCATTAAGGCGAATTCATAGCAGGTGATCTTGTTTCATGAAATGGTGGTCAGCTGTTTATTTCACTTGTGTTAAATCAAGCAAAATGTTCGGAAGTTTTCTGGCCGCAGGAAATTTTACTCTAACCAAATATACGGCGCTGTGAAATAAGGCCCAAGGATATAACTCCCAAATAAGAAATGAAATTATCGCCAATGAAATAAAGACCTGCACAAGACCTCTTATAAGAACTTTAAAGACATGAGGAATTTTTCAAATGTTTTACTACAGCGAAATGTTCTAAAACAAACGCTAAACAACACTGTTGGCAATACATTTGTTTAACTTATTGCAGGTATAGGAAGGAGTAAGGCAGAAAATAGTTCGTGCCTGAAAAATTTGTGATGCTTGTGCTTCTTTCCACGTATGGGCACGTATACAAACGTCATGCATGTACATACATACATACCTACATAAGTTGTGTGGATGCTCTCTTATTTTTCTGCGCACATACAAACGCACACATGCGTTGACATTAGTTGTGTGCGCTTGCTTCTCTGCAGTCAGACTGGGGCCAAATGTCTATATGTCAACACTAAAATTCTAGTAGTAGTTACATTGTCTACAATTTCTCTTCTATTCGTCAGTATAAAAGAGAGAGAGAGACAGGAAACAGCTAAGGTGTATTTCTGGTGGATTTTTCAACAACTTGTCAATATGAGTAAATTTTTATGTACGTAAGGTATAGAAATGTACCAGTAAGTGTCTGGTTGGTATGTCTCCATGTTCATATAAGGACTATGTAGTCACTACCTAGTCAATTGTTTTAGTGTTACTAGTGGATTTTCAATGACAAGCACAGGCTACATGTCTATATCACAAAGTATTGTATGGGGAATAATTGTAGAGTAGTACTGGTGACAAAGTCAAAAGCGACTCAGTACATTTTCACCATCGACATTTCCTTCAGGGTTAAAACAACCTCCCTTAAACACATAATAGCTTACCATATACATGTTACACACAGTCAAATGCACAATATGCAAAGTAACAAGCATACCCACATCAACACTACTTCTGTTGATTGTTTGTTATGAACAAGAAGTCTTGGCGACATCGCTTGTTAACACTCATATACACTTACACCAATACATCCATCGTGCTTCGTTTATAGTACGACAGCATTTATTATTGGCCACGAGAATACATTTAAAAAACATGTCGTATTTACATTTTAAGACTGTCTAAGCAAGTCTTTACAATGGAATAAAACCCAAAAAAAAAAATAAATTAGGCCCAAGAGGAAATTTATGAAAAAACACCCAATATAAAAAAAAATTAAGGCCAATTAAAAAGTACAATGAAATCAATCTCAAGATGAATTAAATAAAGCCCAAAAAAAATTAAACAAATCCCAATTAAAAATTCCTTAATTTGTTGGGCCTTATTTGAGGAGGTTGAATAACTGTAATTAGACTGAGGAATTGTTTCATTTTGTTATGAATATCTGTATGAGGCACAATACAGCTATTGACCTTTGGAATGTCTTATGAAAATATTTACATAGATTTTAAGATTGGAATTGTATTAAGTAAAAAAAAATCAGAAAATTCGAAAAGTGGAATTGTTGCATTTTGTTATTTGGCCGGTATTTCCTTGGGCCTTATTTCATACGCCCAAATATACATTCATTTTCTGCAGAGATGCAAATCGGGATCACCTGCCCCCGTATTCTGTAAGTCGCTAAAGCTAAATCTCTATCGCTAAAAATTTATATAGTCGATTTTTCGATTTTCGGCTACAAATGCAATTTTGAAACGTGTACTGCTTAATCAAGCAAGGACTCAAAAATTTAATTCGCCAAAAATTTCAAGATTTATGTCATCGCCAAAAAATTTTAATTTTCTATTTGTTCAGTATTTTAGCGATAAAATTTAGCTTTAGCTTTAGCGACTTACATAATATGGGGCCTGGTATAAAATTATTTGTGCGCCAACTTTCTTAATTTTTTTGTGAAAGAATAAAAAATAAAGGATCTCAGTGAAGCTACAAGTATTTATAGATATGAAATTTTTACGAAATTTTAATTAAATTTCATAGCACTTGGCAACACTGCAGCTAAGAAATTTTCAACTTTCATATTACTTTTTTATTTGATTTTACACAGAAAAAGTTAACAAATTCTTTTGAGTAATAATGATTTAATTATTTACTTAAAGATATCATGCTTTCACGCTGCTGTGCTGGTGCGAAGCCAGCGCTTGTTAAAAAGTGAAAAAAGCGATAGGTGGAATAAATAGTAAAAGTAACTAACGTCATTATTAAAACTGAATATGTTGCTTTTGTTGTTGTTGTAGTCTGAACAAAATCTTGTTTTTGTCGTCTAAAACATAATTTAATTGGCAATGAAAAAAAAGCCAAGCAGTAAAAGCATTTTTATATGTAATGGACTTTTGAAATAAATAAATGAATACAATTAGATAAAATATGGAAGGAATTAATTAATGTGTAACATTTGTTGTTGTTGTATTTTTTTAATTTCATATGTACATATGTGCCCTTAATTATGAAAGTGGTCTAAGTCATATATTTCTTTCGTCAAGATATTCAGTAGATTACATTTGAACAAATCGAAAAAGATTTTTATATTATACAACATTTTAATTTAGAGTTGTACTACTCTCGATAAATATAAATTTGCTTTACATTTATTAAATATTTATTAAAATTTTTTTAAAATTTATTTGATATTTTGAAGCAAAAATGCACATGACTTGGACCACTCTCATAATTAAGGGCACATATGTATACAATTTGGCAGTCTTTAGAAAAAAAGTTCGATTTCTGCGTAGATGATAGTGTAAAGATTTTTTATTAGTTTGAGAATTATTCGAGACACCCAATTTCATTTAGCGTGAACTATTCGAAAACATACAGTTATTTTTTTCTCATTGTACTTTCCGGTTTCCAGTAGAACAACTGTAAGCAGGGCGAATTCATATCAAGTGATCGCGATTCAGCAGCTAATGATTAACTGTTAATTTCTCTTGTAACAAATCAAAGCGAAACGTTCGGAAATTTTCAGACAGTAGGAAATTTTACAATAACAAATACATATAAGGTGAATATCGAGAAATCGAGACCACCTTGTATAAATTCGCCTTGGCAGCAAGTATGATGAATCTTTATTTGATTCTGAATCCCGTTTTTTTATCATTTCCCACAACCTTTTTACAATTTTACATAGTTGCAACATTGGGCAACAATAATAGTTGTATTTAAAATGCAACTAATTGTAAAAAGTTTGTGGAAAGTACATTCGTTATCTCGAACTAAGATGATTGTGGTGAAGTTTTTGTTTGAGGCTATTTAACTTAAGGGGCCATGATACACTATCCTACAAAGTCGTGCGATCTACGAAAAACTACAACCCTGGTGTGATGAATTGTTATTGTCTTTTGAAAATGTTCATAAACACCATCATACCAGGGATGCACTTTTTCGTAGATCGCACGACTTTGTAGGATAGTGTATCACGGCCTTTATTATGTATATACATACCAGGGAAGGCATTGAGACATTTGAAAATTGTACCAACAACTTTAAAAATTTTACTTTTTTGATCTTAATTGTACTAAAATATGTTTATTAGTTCATATTAAATATTTTTATTTGTTTTTATTAAAATAATCGATTTTGTTCTGGCTACCGAATCTTTTTCAAAAAATTTTCTTGTAAGTTACACATGTTTAAGTTGAAATTTAAAATATACAAATTATTAGCATTTGCCCCAGCATCTGATGATTTGGAAATAAACTAGTTCACATTTTTTTTAAATTTTCTTGTTGCTTTTTGCTTTTACAAGACTGTTTTCAAGGAGAATAATATGAGTTTCATTGATTAAATTAGTCATTGGTGTACTATTGTATTTCCCGAGCTTAAATAGTACCAAAAAAAGGTACAATTGTACAAACTTTGCCATCCCTGATACATACATATGGGTGTGTGTATTTAATTCTCAATAACATTTTGAGAGTTTTTCTATAAAAATTGAAATTTTTTATCTTTTCTGGATAATTTTTTGTTTGAAGACAACTGATGAGTTTCTTAAGCAGAAACGAAATACATATAGACGTTGCACAGTGGAGAATTTTGTTTAAAAAAAATTTAAATAATTCTGCAGTTTATATCGCCCGTTTAAAAACTGCATGTTATGAAATACAGTATTTGAAGACATGTCACAGATCTTAAGTCTGGAATTTGAACAATATATCTTTAAATGGACCGGAGCCACACAACCCCAAAGTGGGCCTGCTGGGGTTAATGAAAAATTCAAACCGATGTCAAACTGATGTTTTCGATCTGAAAAAAAGATTTTTTGCAAGTAGATCTCCCTTAACGAAATCTTACTATAGGCGGTCACGCCCTTTAGAGGGACACTTTTGACAGGTCCCGACAGCTCCATAAGAAAAGCATTGCTTTCTCTTGAGCGGACAGTCCCCTTGAGCGGACTCATTTCAATGGTCCCTGCGGTGTCCGCTCAAGAGAGATTCCACTGTATTTCTGTCCAAAAGCTAAAAAAAGCCGGCTACATTTATGGATTTTCTTTCGCTTAAAGTTTAGGAAATATTCAAGAAAAATATTTCAATTTTGGCTTTTTTACAAACCTCTTGCGCCTCTGTTCTGCTAATGGAGTAGTCAAATTTTGTCCGATTTGGAAAAGTAAACTTATTATGGATTTGAAACAAAATGTTTAATATTAAAAAGGAGAACTAAGTCAAAAGTTATACTCGTACGCAATTTAAATTACAATTTTACAAAAAATCAATTTTTCGGTATTTTTAGCAGAAAACAATGGGTTAATTACTGCGCCATTGTACAAAAAAAAATTTAAAAATACCAAACCCATATTTATACTTATTTAAAAGGTAATACTATAAGAAATATTACAAAGAAATTTTTTGTTAAAAATTTTTATTATTGAAGGAACCAGATTGTTTCGAGTTAGACCCATTTTTAATATAAATATCAAATTTAAGGCCTTTTTTCTCAAATTCTTAAGACACGATATGTTTTTAAATATTTCCACAAATATTATCTGCGCCCGGCGAAAAATAATAAGAATACAGTAAAAATACTGAAAAAATCCCATTTTGGGGATTTTGAAATTTTGTTTGGGAATTGCCGGGAACTCAAAAGAAAATTTTATTTGTAATTTAATTTTTATGAGAGAGAATTTTCAGCCGAAAATGTTGATAAATGCGAATTTTATAGCATTGCTTTGTGTTAGATCTCTCCCTCTCTCTGTCTTCTCGGAAAACTCTTCATGTATTGCAAGCAGATGCAGGTAAATTTTAATTTTTTCTTAACATATAATTAAAATAGTTTTCTCTACTCTACTGAAATTCTTCTAATTACTAGTTTTAATATCAAACAAAATATTATATTACATGCTAATAGAAATTTAGGTTGTCATTGAAATTTAGTTTAGATCTGAATAATAAGTGAAAGTTTCCATCGACAGCTAATAATAATGAAAAGCAACATTTGATGAAGAAATATAGAAACAACATTAGGTACTCGAGACTTAGCAATAAAATTTTTTGTATTTGTATAAAGCATGTAACGTGTTTTATTTAGCTTTTTTTCTTTATCTAATAACTGTAGACGTTTTTCTTACACAAACAAGTATTTCTTTAACAATAATAATTCTTTTTCATCCGAATCCATGGACAAAAAAGTATACATAAAAATATTTATGTAGATACATATGTATATTTAAATGTACATACTACGAGTATGTACGAGCATGTTTGTGCCATGGAGCAGAATGCCACAATATACTTAAGAGAGTCATTTAGGCAGCACAAAGCGTTTGAATCGTAATAGTGTTTGCACAATACTTCCATACAAACTCCAAACACACAATTTAATCTTTTAAATCACGGTGATAGATGTATGTACATACAGGGTGGCGCAAAAATAACCATCCGATGTTATTTGGGTGTAATTTAAAAAATAAATGAAAACCTTTGATTCTTCTTGTGGATTATTTTTATTTGGTCTTTTAATTTTTTACATCAAGTCGAGAATATGATGTCATGTAAATGGCCGCCGCCACAGTTGATTGTCATTTGAGCCATTTTTATGGCATTTTCCATCACTTTGGCCAAAACTTCCAGCGATGGGTCCTCACATTCTTGACGGAGAGCTGCAAGAGTCTGAGGCTTGTTGACATAAGCCCGCGACTTCAACAAGCCCCACAAAAGAAGTATGCAGCGGTCAAATCAGGCGATCTTGCTGGCCAGTGCAAATCGCCAAAACGGGAGATTAGGCGCCCGGGAAATGCATCTTTCAGCATATCGGTTGTGGCACGTGCAGTGTGTGCCGTTGCACCGTCCTGTTGGAACCACATGTTTTCGCATGTGTTTACTACACAAATATCAAAACAGAACTGACATTAGGCGCCAATCGCAAAGTTTATAGCATTTTCTGATAGGAGGATTACTTTTGCACCACCTTGTATGTATGTTTATATATGGATACATACATATATGCATGTAAGTACATATGCATGTTCTACTATGTAGTTATAAATTTAAGTCGACAAGAATTAAAATATTCAATTTCTGTCTGTTTTTGTTTTGAAGTACTCATAATAATTGAAGCATTATTTTTATTCAATTTAAAATTCAAAATGTTGGCAAAAATGTTGCTAATTTTAACTAGAGATGGAAATGTGAGTAATTTTTTTACTCACGATTATTTGAAATGTAAAAAATATGTTTATCCGAAATACTTGTCGTAAGCTTGTTTCTTCATCCGGACTACTCCAATATGATGGCTTAGTGTGAAGCCGTGGTCGGCAACCTATACAATTGCATTTTACAATTGTGTGTGTTATAGTCTCAGCACGATCCGGTGTTGCCAGTGAAATTTTGTGTCATTTTCCTAATTTGAAATTTTAAATCTCCAAAGCAAAATTTATTTTATTATGGTCAGAAGAAATACTCAAGTTTTGTTTATAAAGAAAGGCATCTTTTCTTAGAGATATCTCCATGCAATGGTTATTAAAAAGATGTTTTTGTAGGAAATTTTCTTAAAATAATTTAAATATATGCTTAAAAATGCCTTTGAATGTCATGTTTTTTCATGCGTGACAACACACATTGTCAAATCAAACATTCTGGTTTGTAAAAATTATTTTCTGAAAATTAAAATTTTTAGTAAATTATCATCACACATATTTTCTTATTGTGGCAACGCTGATTGTTAACAGTATGCGATACACACGACTTGTCTGCTGGAATGGTTAAGATAGACTGATTAATGTTGTTTATTTCTCATCAATGCGTGTGTACACAAACGTAATAGAAGAGTATATTAAAAGACGCGGCGCCCTTATTTCGCCGACCAACGGTGTGAAGTATTCTGTTAATCAATTGTTATGGCTTTTAATAGTATGATTCACAAACTGTTATAATGACAATCGTATCGTTAAAATTTATATGTATAAAGATAATTTATCGACTTTGCTATTCAATAACATATTTAATGATACTGTATTCGTTATCGGTTGAAGCCAGCTGTTTTTGATTCCTTTTCTACTCATCGGTAAACAAGCTACAAAAAGAGAAGCCACTTGACTTTAACATTATAAAATAAAGCAAATATATTCCCCCTATCGTGGAAATTTTTTCACTTTTCACTAAATTGCAATCGTGAATAATTTTCACCCGGAAATTTTTCCTTCATCATGAATAATATTTTTCACGTGGATTTTTTCACTTTTCCTTTGGTTTTGTACACTTCATTTTTGCAGGCGAACTGATATTTTCCTTCGAATTATATATTAAACTTTATAAATTTCAGTTCATGATTCTTAACAATAATTCCCTGCAAAACTTTTTTTCATGGAGTAGGAATCGCTTTGTCTCACACACAGTAAATTTCATTGTTGTGCACCGCGGTGGTATACTAAAGTATTTTTTTCCACTGCATTTAGAATATTTAGAAACCCAACTTTTAAGTTAAAAAAAATTTAATTTGGGACCTAAAATTTTTGTTTTTCTGATTATAAAACTTTAATTTGTTTGATTTTCAATTAGTTTTTAAGCTTTTCAAATCTTCTTCCCTTCTTTACATTCACTAAAACTGATAGCGTAAAAAAAATTCACATGGAATTCCCGATACCTATTTATTTTCTGTTCGGGTGGAATACAAATTTCACGTGAACAAAAATTCGACTTGTTATTCAAGATAGGGGTGATTATTCAAAAAAAAATTTTTTTTTGTGCTTTTATTGTGGGTTTTCCATATTAACTTTTAATATCGTTAACTTAATACGAAAAGGCCCCAACTCATAATTTTTCGAATTCGTTATTTTTACATATTTCGATAGACCATTACTAGATACACTTCCTCCAAAAAAAATTTGATGAATTCGGAACAAAATTTGCAGTGTTTTTAATAAAAATTGCTTTTAAAAAAATTTTGTATCAATATTGCATATTTTTTTATTTAGTTTTTTCCTCCTCCTGTAAACTATGAAAACCATGAGTTAGGGCCTTTTCGTATTAAGTTTTAATATACTACATATATTTTCATAGTACTTTTTTCCAAAATTAATATTTAACTTCTTAACTAACATTTTTTAAATACCCTTTTTATGGTACTTTTTCGAAAGTATCAACGGCAATACTGGCAATAAATGAATTGCAAAATAGTAACTGCAAATAGCAATAATTTTCGGTAAATTTTTGCTATAGGCAAATCGTTAAAAGTTAGTGAATCGCAGTAAAGATCTTCCGTTTCGTTTAGAATTTTGTTAGATAGGAATATCTCACTTTCAACTCCATCTATATATGCACAAGATGCATTTTTAATTTACACACTATATACATACATACATAAATACGAGTACATATTTCTATTAATAGTATCATACATATATTTGACCTAATTTATTTTAATGGAACTGTTCCCCTAAAAAAAATTCCAACATCGATTAAAGCAAGACAATCTATTTTATAATAAAATAAAAAAGAATAAAGCAAACAAAACACACTCGAATGCAACATAGCAAAACTTACTTACAAATATCTAAAAAAAACATTGACGGTATTCGATGTTTGATGCAAATGCTCTTGCGTTAGTGCAAATGCAAAATATCGTAGCTTTTCTTTAAAATCCAACAACAAAATACACACACAGTTCAAAGAAAAGCTACGATAGTTTGCATTTGCACTAACGCAACGATATTTGCATCAAACATTGAATACCGCCATTGTAAATAGTAAATAAAATGCTTCCAATTCAATGAATAATTTTAAATATTCGTACAATAAATAACAACTCCAGAATAATTCAGGAAAAAAAAGATATGCACATACAACATACATACATACATATACACACATACTAAATAAAAAATAAATAAATAAAATAAAAACAACATAACGAATTAGTTTTAAATTGTTTAAATAAACGAATGAATGGAATGGTTTAATAAATAATAACAATAAAAAAATAAAGTCTCGTGTTAATTTTAAGTAACAATAATTCCTGTTGGTGACTCATAAAACTTTAGTTTTTAAGCCAAAAAGAAAAAGAAAAAAAATCCAGCTTAAGAAATTTAAAAAAAATAATTGCTGTGATTTAAGAAATATAATCAAAATGCACACTGCAAGAAATTAGTGAGTATTTGGAAACATTAAGATTGATTCAGCTTGAGAGACCACAGGGAGGTACCAAAGAATTAATTAAACTAAAAATAAAAAACAAAAAGAAATCTGTGGCAAAAAGCAAAAAAAAAATACTTAAGTCAAGATAAGCTAATTTTGAATTAATGGCACGACCTTTGAACTGACAGACAGACTAGCTTCGCTAGCACTCAGCCATAGAGGCACCAAAATAGCAATTATTATCTAGGATCTAGCTATAGCGCATTGACTTGGTGCTTATCATTTTTCGACTTATAATCTCATATGGAATAAAATACCTTAAGTTAGCTTATATGTACTGGTGTATGTATTATTTTACATTTATCATAATAGGTCTGTCTGCGTACACATATTTTGCATCATTTTGGGCAAAATCTTGCAAAATGTTGTCTGCGTACTCTAAATCTCTTGCAGCGAGAGAGCCAAAAAGAAATTTGTTTGACAATTGGAAGTTAGAGAACTTGCAAAATGTTGCTGGAGAAATTTTCGCTTACAAGATTTTGCAACTAGTGTGAACAGCTGTTTTAATTTAAATAGTTTTTGTGGGGAATGTAAGCAAAAGAAGTTTTATAAAAAACCTGACAAATAAAACTAAAAACTAAGAAGAAATTGAACTTAGCAAATTAATAACAGTGTAATAAAAAAGTTTTCTAATTTACAACACTTTTTAGGCTTCACTTTAATTAACAATTTTTTAATTTACCGCAAGAATTCACTTTTGCGTACACATATGCTAAAATTATTTTGCTTTGTTATTTCAATTGTTTACACACCGATCAACTGTTTTCTTGCAAGATTTCACTGGATACAGCCGACAGAGTAAAATTGTTCTTACTCTCCCAAAAAAATGTACTGAGTATTTGCTACTGGAAAAGTACCCAGACAGACCTATTATTAAATAGCGTGTAGAACGATGTTTTTCATAAGAATTAAAAGTGAACACCAAATTTCCCAATTTAACTTTAAAAGAATTAAATTTCTTAAAATCGACTTGAAATTTCACAACTGCTTTCCTAGAAAAGTGCAAAATATGACTTAAGCATTTTTTCTTGAATGCCACAGAAAGAAAGCTAAAATGTAAAAAAAACTATCAGCCCAATTCTTAATATTCCCCGGCAAATAATTGCCACGTTGTTCATTTTTGTTTCTAAAAATAAAATCAACCTATTCTAAACAAGTTGAGCTAAAAATGAAAAATTGAGGGAGAGAGAACTTCGAATTTTCGAAATCAGCTATTTTGTTTTCAGTTATTTTATTTTAATTGTTAACTTGTAAATGACTTTTTAAAATGGAAGAACAAATGAATAGGGAATAAACTGCCGGGGAGATGTTATTCTTAACGTATCGTTTAAATCTGGATGTTAGTTAGTAAAATCGTGAGGCTGTCAGTGAACGTGTCAGTTGTTACTTTATTTATCTTTGCTTTATACGTGTATGTGTGTGTGTGTATCTAAACCAGAAGTTGACGTTTGCCACGTAAGCCCCGGTTCACACGTTTCAACTTTTGTTGGTCCACTCGTAATTCAGCTGTAAGAAAAAAAGAGATATTTGTATTTTCGTCTTTCTTACAGCTGATTTACGAGTTGAGCAACAAAAGTTGAAATGTGTAAACCGGGACATACAACATGTCTTACTAACTTGCGGTATCCACTAGCCATGAACTTGGTATGGGTATCATGTCGAACATCGAAAATGGCTAATGGGGACCGGTCATGTTCATGCTTCGTTCATGGCTAATGGAGACGTAGGGTAAAGACTGGGACACAATGAAACCGTCATACGTTAAACTTCGCCTTTTTCAACTGACAGCTAAGTTGAAATACATGGTTTCTTATGAGGTATGTTACATTCAGTACGTGTTCGTCAACGCAAAGTACAAAATATTTTCAACTTTTAACTTTTTGCGTACTTTGAGTAGTTTGACAGATATTGGTTGGTTTTTTTTTTTTGGTATGTTCTGATTTAGGTTGTTGTGTTTTATGGCAGCAAAAATAAAATTAAACAACAGAAATAAACGAAATAAATAAAAAAAAAACTTGAATTTAATAAATAAAATGGAGAATTAACCGAATTAGCCGAAGTTTAACGTAAGACGGATTCATTGTGCCCCGGCCTTAAGTTACAGATTTCGTCAGCTGATCCGTCAACTCACTATAGGAAACGACTAATTCTACCATCAGAATAAAGGCTCAGTTAGTCGACTGTAACTGCAATGGTAGGAAACAGTTGATCGATATTGTTGTGTGAAAAGTAATGGAAATGGTTATAGAGATATAATGTAAAGTAACATACTTTTCACATAAAAATATCGATCAGCTATTTCCTACGTTGCAGTTACATTCTATTACAGTCGGCTAACTGATCCTTAAGACTGTACACTTTGATCGCAAAGCGAATTCATATTACGTGGTCTCAACTGTTCAGGTGATTATTTTCGCCGCGAGATATCAACACACAATTCTCTGTACAATTTTTTTACATCAAATATATACATTTTTCCAAGCGAATTGAGCCGAGTATATCTTATATGAATATGCCTGGTATGTATGTATATACTTACATAAATATATGTATGTAAAAATCTCAATAAATCACACAATTTCCACCAAATGTTTACGCACATATGTATGTATGTGTATAAAATTTCAAAATGAAGAGCTCTCAAAGAGAATAATTCGAGTTATTGTAATCTAAGATGCATATTTTTTAAAACCCCTTCTTTTTTGCATTACAAATTCTTCCTTTTTTTCGCCTTCTAAATTGACAGAAGAAAATTGATTTTCCGCCGGTATTAGAGAAAAGAACGACAACAAACAATACGAGATGAAAAGAAATAATATATTTTTTTAACATGTTAAAAGACTTTAAATAAATGTCTTTCATTATGGTATGAGTGAAGAAATATAAAATTTTCTGTTTTATTTTCTGGATGTTTTTTTTTGTAATTTTTTTTCTTTCTTGTAATCTTTGGTAAAATAAATTTTAAAAAGACCGACGAGATTTTTGTATGCAAACGCTTCTATAAAATTTTATGCAGCATTGCTAAGCGCCAAAATGAAATTTTTATCGCTGATGTCGTCGTTGTTGTTGTATTCTGCCTGCCTGCCCCTCATGCCACATTTTTAGGGCTTTGTGCCAACAAGTATTTTTTCTTCTGCGATATGTTTTTTTTAAGTTTTTTTATATTTTAAGTATTTTCACTTTATTCATGCTCCACCTTGTTTGGTGAAATTATAAAAGAAAAGATAAAAAAAATCATGAATAAATGAAAGAAAAACCACTATTGTATACTAAGTTTATTTGTATGTGCTGACGGTAAATAACAGAGTTTTAAAATAATTTAATCTTTACTAAATGTTTAATCAAATGCTACAGCTTTTAATATATAAATATGTATATAATGATTTTTCGATTTAGACTTTTCTATTCCAGAAAATTAAGTTATGCAGAGCTTTCTCTTTACTAATGGGAAATAATAATTTCATGCAGCAAGATTAATGCAAAATGTCACACACGGCACAAATCTAGTCATAGAGTATACGCTTAAACTTTTTTGTAATTCTCAAATAATTCATATACGTATTTTCCCTTATGATCTGAGGGTGGCGTTTGGCTGAAGTAGTTAGCATGCTGACTACAAAAGAGAAGGTCCTGGGTTCGAGGCCGGCCTCCGACAGTCATTAAAATAACAACAGCACGCATTTTTATGATTTGCATTAGTGTCCTTTTTGTATCAGTTGTTGTAGGAAACCAATAAAACAGCTTTGAAAATTTAATACGACTGCATTATTAAAACAAGCAAAAATAAAAACGTACAAAAAGCAGAGTTGTAAAAGAATGAAGCTTTCCTCTATCTCTTGCTTCACCACCTGTCTTCTCTATCACTATCGCTTTCCTAAATAAGATAACACTTAGTAATAGTAAATAGTAGGCATTAATTGATTGCATTTAAAAAAATATATAAAATAAATTCAGTGAAGTGCGACTTTGCCCCGCGCACGAAGGGTTCCGTACGGACACGAGATATGTAATTCAATACGAACTTTAGCCAATATAAACTATAGTTTTGGCATTTTTTTCGTTTTCGGTTTTAAGCGTTTTTTTAGTTTTGGGGTTTTTTGAATTTTTTGGCGCTTTCTGAGTTTTGGCACTTTTTTTCTCGTTTTGGCGATTTTTTTTTTTTGGTTTTTGAAGTTTTTTTAATTTTGGCGATTTTTTTATTCTTGGCACTTTTTTGGAGGATTCTTTTCGGTTTTTGGCGTTTTTTTAATTTTGGCGATTTTTTTCGTTTTGGCGTTTTTTTTTAATTTTGGCGATTTTTTTAATTTTGGCGATTTTTTTTTTAATTTGGCGATTTTTTTCACATAAACAATTATATTGGTTTTGGCGAATTTTTCGCGTTTTGGCGATTTTTTTCGGTTTTTGACGTTTTTTGTTTTCATTTTGGCGATTTTTTCGAATTTGGCTATTTATTTTAGTGCTAGAAAATTTTTTTTAGTTTTGGCGATTTTTTTCGGTTTGGCGATTTTATAATTTTCGGATTTTTTAGTTATACCGTTTTTGAAAATTTCAAGAGTTTACCTCTTACGGTTTCCAAGTTGTCAAAATTACATAGTCAAAATTGCATTAACTGATGGACAACCCTTTAATTTAAATTTTTTTAAATTTTAGTGTTAATTGTTGTAGTTAATCTATATAAAAATAAATATGTACATACAATTGTATGTATATTTCATGGGATTTTTAGCATTTTTCGTTGCTTGTTTTGGAACACCGTTTAATTTTTAATTCTCATGTATTTCTTGTTGTAGCGGCCAGGGTTCTACATACTCTGTCCAAATTTCAGGTCCGTAGCTCTTAGGGTTCCTGAGAAAATAACGTGTGACCGACAGACGCACAGACGGACAGCGTAGCGAAAACAATAGTGTTCTTTTTCACCTTTGGTGTACGGAACCCTTAAAATGAATAAAATTATAGCTAAAAAAAATTTAAAAAGCCTTGTAGTTCAAGTGAAGCGTAGTTGGAAATTTCCCAATATGATAGCGAGTTATTCAAGATATATCCGGAAATAATAAAATATTGATCACAAATTAACAAGATCTGAATGATGTCTGAGAGATTAGGAAGTTTTATTAGTCTGTAAATTAGATTTATAGTATTATATTTAGAATATTTGGACCAGACTTTTTTCATATTAGGTCTGTTCATTTACTTTCCCAGCAGAAACTAGCAACGAGAGAGTAAGGCAGAAATTTACAAAATTAATCTCCCAAATATGAAAAAGTAAATGAATGCTTTACTTGTAAGAACTTGCAAGAAAATTTTATTCATATCAGGACCATGGATGGAAATCATGATACAATTGTAGTTTTTCTGCTGTATTTTGTTTGATAATATTTTAAATTGCAATTTTTTTAAGAAATTTATATTTAATATGAAATTCTTTACACAGTATCATGTATATTTACCATTTTTATGCATTTTTCATAATTTTTTAATTTTATTCCATTAACAAATACAAGAATTCGACTTTCCATCTCTGATCATGTATGAGAAACAAACAAAATTATTTGCCATTAAAATTTTATTTATGTGGCTTAATGGAAGAAAAACAATAAATTAAGAAAACGTGTTTTCTTTTTACATATGTACGTTTACATGTTTTTTGTACAAAGAAATTCACATTTTTTCAGTTTTCCTTTTTCAGATATTTTTTAAATAATTTGGATAATTCTTGCAAGTAAAAATTTTACTAGTAATAATTTGTAGGAATTTGTTTGTCTCTCAATTTTTTTCTCTCTTTTGACGCTCTCTCCTTGCAAACTTTTTGATTTAATGAACACTTTAGGGTAATATTTGTTACAAATTCGTTATAATTTTCAGTAAATGAACAAACCTATTATTGCTTATAATATAATCATAAAACTTCAATATTTTATTTTTATTTGACGCATGTCAAAATTAATACGAATTTAAAAAATATATTTGTATTTGTTGTTGGTTTAGCGTGTCTAGATTCATTTCGTTGCAGCTAAAGGCCGTTTCAGACTATAATACAAGTATTAATACTTTTGACGAAAATTCATCGCCGGTCTTATATTTGTTTCAAAAATTTCAAAAAAATACTAACAACTCAACATGTCAGAGCTGCATTTTCGTCAAAAGTATTAATACTTGTATTATAGTCTGAAACAGCCTTAAGCAACATTTCAGTAGACTTAAACCGCAATTTAAAAGACCTTGCATTGAAGCTTTGTAAGCTTTTTTTAAATTGTGGTTGAAGTCTACTGAAGTTTTACTTAGCAGCTTAAAATGTATAGTTCCTATCCTAGTGAATAGCTATAAATACTGATGTTAATAAAAAATATCATATAGTTGGAAAAGAAAACGTTCTTTTAAATAATTGTATTAAAGTGCATAAATAATACTTTTCACTATTAGTTATACATTAGAGTTGTTTTCCTTAAAACTTCTTGACTTTATTACAGGTGCATAAATTATAACGGGTTACGCATTTGCCGGTGTTTCTAATATTTATATTTAAATAAAATTCATTTGAACTTTAAATTGTAAGAATTAGCACATAAAATTAAATTTCCCTCCAAAAAGATTTTTTATTCGATAGATCAAGATGTCATTAACATTTAGAAATGATTCCGGGCCTCTCGCTTAACAATTTTGGCCTCCCAGGGGTCAATGACACACGTGATATTTTCTGAATCGAAGCGGGTTTGTCCGCATAAACTTTAGACTTTACATATCCACACAGGATAAAGTCTAACGGTGTGATAGCACACGATCTTGGTGGCCAATCGACCAGCCCAAATCGTGAAATTATGTGCTCACCGAAATGTTCTCTCAATAAATCCATTGATTGATGCGATGTGTGGGAAGTGGCGCGTTTTTTATATATATATATATATATATATATATTAGTTGGCGTAGTTCCTATCAGCAGCATAGGGCCATAACAAATTGGTTCCATTGTGATTTTTCCGATGCCAAAGTTTTTATTTCGTTCCAGCTTTTGTTTTGTCTGGCAGCTTCGAACTCGATTTGACGACGCCTGGTGTGTGATGGTCTGCCTCTTCTTCGGCTACCTTGTGGGTTCCATTCTATAGCATTCCTTGTGATATCGTCACTGTGCTTTCGCAAAGTGTGCCCAATCCGTTGCCATTTTCTTCTCCATATTTCAACATTTATGGGATTCTTACCGGTTTCGTTCCGTAATCTTACATTAGATATAGTAACTGGCCAAAATATTTTTAATATTCTTCGCAAACAACGATTTATAAAAACTTGGAGCGAGTTAAGGTCTTTGGAAGCTGCATTCCAGGATTCGCAACCATAGAGTCGTGGATTTTATGCAGGAGTTGAATATGTTCAGCTTGGTTCTCCTTGATATATGCACAGATCGTCATATTGGGTTAAGCTGACGAAATGCTTGTTTGCCGTATTTAATTCGATTTTGAACATCATCATCAGATCCTCCTTTTGAGAGACATCTTCAAGTCCTAGGTGGTTTATCGTAAACGGTACGTTATTGGATGCATTTATTCTCATTACCTTGGTTTTGGTAATGTTTATTTTTAGACCATATCTAGCTGCTTCGGCCTGAACTGCGTTAAGTTTAGCCTGCATGTCATTATGTTTGTGCGATAAGAGACAGATGTCGTCTGCATAGTCAAAAAGAAGGTTATTGCAAAAAAGTATCTCTACTTGGATCATAACGATTTCAATTGAACTCTGCTATATTTTGCGCAGGCAGCATATACAAAAGTTTAATTTTTTCATTATTACTCCAACAGTGATTCACCCTTTTATAAAGTTTTTTGCATTTTGCCTTTGTGGTTTTACCTCAACGAATACGAGTATTTTCATTTTAAAAGGAAATTTTTCATATTAAAAGTGTAAGAGATTTATGCCGTTTTTCTTGCATTTCATTTATTTTTGTTGTCATAACAAAAAAAATATATGCAATTCAATAGTCGCTTTTTAATTAGTTATTTCATGCGGTCGTTATGGAAAAAAAAAGTTTAATAAAATTTGTATTTTGTGAGGAATAAATAGAATTAAAAAGCAACTTCCTGAAGACATTATTACAATGTATGTTGCAATTTTCAATAAACTAAAATAGAATTTTGAAATTTTTAAAATCTTAGAAATGCATGGAATAAAAAAATACTTTCGACATTATAGTGAAAAAGTTTTTGTATTACATATCGTTACCTTAATACAGAAAGGCCCTAACTCATTATTATTTTGAAATAAAGTTTTTTGTATATTTTTGGATAGAAGAATATCTAATGTATCGAAAAATGCAAAAATCTCGATTTCAGAAAAATAATTACTTAAGGCCTTTCTGTATGAAGGCAACAATATACTAATTTTATGTTGTACAAAAACTGACTTAATATTTTTTTAATGTTTTAAAATTTTTGTTTCAAAGAAAAAAAAGAGAAGCAAAAGTAATTATGTATATTAAAACAATTTAAAACATTATGACGATTATGACTACCGTTTGAATCCCCCAATTATGTATTTAGAAAACATTGTTTCTATTACACATTTTTAATTGAAATTGAACTACAATAAAACATGTTAAATTTACAAATTTTTAAGGTATAAAGAATTAGACAGACCATCTGTTTCACAATAACGACACGTAACTTTCGACTTACAATTTATATTGAAAACAACAATAAAATATGAAAATTGGTTTTTGTTTTCAATATAAATTGTAAGTCGAAAGTTTCGTGTCGTTATTGTGAAACAGGCCATAAGTATGTACGTGTGTGTGTAAGTACCCTGTCGGAGAATGTGTAGTTGACTACAAATATAATCCATTTATGGTTAACTTTTCGTAGACTAAACTAAAAGTTAACTAAAATGTCATGCAGAACTTACCTAAAATTAATTCTTCAGCTGAGTACGTCATTGGATTTGGTGAGAGCCAAAAAATTTACTCTCGGCTACTTTGAAACTCATTTCAATTTTATATTAATATTTGTTATTGCTGTTATTATTTTAGATTTTTTTTCAATTTACTGACTACCAGCTGACTTAAATAAAATGAGCTTTAAGTTAGTTGAAAAGTAAAGCAGAGTTAGACAATTGACTACTGCCTAATGTCCAAGTGTCAGTGAGCACTAGTTGTAAGATAGTTAACGTTACCGATTCCGATATATCGGCGATATTTCTGATTTGCCAATATATTGATATCGGCGATATTTGACTGTCGATACGGCGATACTTCTTAAATTTTTTTAGAGCAGTTTTGAAGAAACAATTCAATTTTCAATGTTTTTTTTGCATAAAAACTAAGAGAAATAACATATTAAAAGCGGAACATAAAGTCTAAACAGAAAAATTAAACGTTTCTTTTGTTTTGCTTTGCACCATAGTTGTGAAATGTTCTCTCAATGATAAATCATGTATGTATTTAAAAAAAATAATTTGTTTTTTGTTAATCTCAGAATGAATTCAAATATCAATTTTAAATATTAATAATCTCTTACACTATAATTTTGTATAATAAAAGGTTTTGTTAATTTTAATATGCGTATCGGTATCGGCGATATTTCTTTTTGAGTATCGGTATCGGATCGGCAAAACGGCGTATCGTTACATCCCTAGTTTGAAGTCAACTTAGTTTCCGACAGGGTAAATTTTTTATATGAGCACATACACATACATACATATGTACATTAATTGATACTTCATAATTTTATAATGCATGCAAGAATTTCTAATTTAATTAATCCATTCATTGATGATTTTAATGCACATACACATAAAGTTAATCTAAAAATAACCCAATAACATATCAGATAGACGGAAAGATATTAAAACAAAGAAAGAAAACAACATTAACATTCACAAACCATATGAAAGGTCGTTCTATTTTTTATATGATATTAAATCCATAAGGCCGCTTGTGGCATAAAAGAACAAGGCCGATTGAATTATTTTCTTTAACTAACTAACGTGGTTTTTTATTAATTTTTAATTTATGATGGCGCACTCATACATACATACATACAAGTCGTGCTAGAAGTCGGCCATAGTCAGTCGTCACTCACCAATGTAAAAAGAAAGTTAAGTTTTTGCTGAGTTATACATACATACATACTAGAGATGATCGAAACTGTGGTCTTTTAATAATGTTGCTCCTTGTGAATGTGATTTCTAAATCGCTGCTCTTTTAAACTGTGACTGTGATCCCAGTTTAGCTGTATTTTGTTTGTAGCAGTTCTGTTATTTTGAGAAAATCTAATAAGAAGAGCAGCAGTGCAATTAAACAGTGACGACGATCACGGTTTAACACATTTCAGTTTTTCTGCTTTAAAAGTATTTATTAGTATTAGTGTCTTGATAAACACTAATAAGAAGAGCGACAACAACAAAAAATTTGCAATTAATCCTGTCCAAATATTGATAATTGTCGTATAAGACGCAGAGAGACAATAAAATTGTACATATGAAAATGTAAGCTGTTCATAGTTGCCAGAAAAGACGATTTGACGATTTTTTCTTGACAAAAGCTGAAGGTATAAAAAAATTAATGTGGTAGCTTTATTTACTGTAAAGTAAGCATACAAGAACAATCACAGTTTGTAGGAAAGAACTATATTTTCAAAACCTGTTCCTTGATAAATCCAGTCACAGTTGTGATTAGTGATTCTTCAATCGCTGTGAAAAAGTAACAGGTTTCGAAATATCGCTCAACTCTAATACATACATCTTCTTCTATCTATATATGTATGTATGTAAATATATCTATGTATATGTTCATATATATAAAGCGGAATGTGTGTTTGTTTGTATGTTATAGAAGACCAGACCTCTGGACCCATCTTCCGGAAATTTTCACAATATTTAACTGAGACTCTGGAATGATTTATATGCTATTTTTTTGTTCAACCACGCCCACTTTTTTAAATTATGTTACTCCTTCCACATAGTGTTTAACAGATTTTGTAATATAAAAGAGCATAACTTCGCCATTTAAGGACCAATTTGCGGGAAGCAAATTAATTTAAAATTTATTTTCAAATAACTTTGTCATTTGAAGACCAATTTTCACAAAAAAAAAATTTGCTTAAGGAACGATTCACTAAAATATTTTTTTTTTTTGAAAGTGGAAGGGGGTGGGAGAAGGGGTGCAAAGTATCGGCTTCAAAAATTTATTAACAAATATGTTTATCATTTGTGGACTAATTTTCAAAATTCATTGTGCATATAGAAAAGTTTCACTAAATTTTTTTCGAAATTATGGCGGCAGTAGGGTCTAAGTGCCCGCCCGCCTTTAAATATTTAATATCAAATAACTTTGTAGCTAGTGGAAAAATTTTCAAATTTATCTTTTCATAAGGAAAAATTCCGCTAGTATTTTTTTAAAATAGGAGGGGGAAAGCAAAGTGTCTGCCCCAAAAATTGATTATCAAATTGTGGACCATTTTTTAGAAAAAAAAATACATATGGAAAAAGTTCACTAGAATAGTTTTTTTTATTTGTGAGAGGGATGCAAAACGTGCGCCCCAAAAATTTATTATCAAATATTTTTGTCATTTTTGAACCAATTTTGTCAGAATTAATTTTGCACTAAAATATAGGGATAGTGAAAAATTATTAATTTCTTAATTAAATCAAGACAGTGCGAAAACAAGTGATTTAAAAATCTTGACTAAAAATAAATATGTAAGAGTAAAGATTCTTTAAAGATGTTTGTTTTAAAAATTGCTACACAATGGTCAAAAACAAAACTTCCTATTTAATAGAAAATATTATAAATTTTTTAATAAAAAAGTTATTTCTCATTAAAAAATTTTATTTTATTTTTATATTTATATTTATGACTTGATTAGGCTAAAGTTCGTATCGCTTTTGCAAGCCAAATTACATGTGATAATTATTAATGAACAAATAACACCAAAGTTAGTTGTAAATATTCTTACAAACACATATGTATGTAGTTGAACGGAACAACAAGCTGTTTTGGAAGGCCACATCAGCTTCATCATCAGCGTTCTTTGTGTTTGTTCTACTGTGTGTGGTGTCAGTTGATGTAGATTTCTGCTTTATATACGCAACTTTTATTGCAAATGGAATATGTGAATTGTTTTTTATTAATCGTATTTCAATTTAATGAAACCTTTTTTGTAATGAAAGCTCAATTTTTTCCAACAGTCTTGCCATTATCGTTTATTTTTTACTAATTATGCACATGTTAGTTAATTTGTTTATTTGTGTTCTACTTAAGACAAACTTAGCCTATTTATTTTATCCGATACGGAACCGGTTTTTATATGTTTGGTACGGATTTTTAAACCGCTAAACCGATTTTGAAAGTTCTTTCACCAATGTAAAGCTACATTACCAGCGTCAAACATATTCTATTTATTTTATCCGGTTCGGAACAGGTTTTTATAGACTTGGTACGGATTTTTAAACCGCTAAACCGATTTTGAAAGTTATTATTCACCAATGGAAAGCTACATTACCAGCGTCAAACATATTTTATTTATTTTATCAGGTTCGGAACCGGTTTTTATATGTTTGGTACGGATTTTTAAACCGCTAAACCGATTTTGAAAGTTCTTTCACCAATGGAAATCTACATTCCCAGCGTCAAACATTGCATATTTTTTATCCGGTTCAGAACCGGGTTTTGATATCGATTTCACATTCCCCCCCCCCCCCCTCGCATGAAAAACACATCTTTGGGCTGGTTAGGGCAATTTTCGTTCAGGTTTCATTGTTTAACCCGGTTTTACAAAAGGTATTTTCTGTTTCTGATTATTTTCACCGCCTTTTTGTCTGTTTTAATCGTTTTTTTTAACGTTATCAATGGGTAACATAAGAAAGCACTCATAAATTTTAAGAATAGTTTCCAAAATAGCAGATCAACGCGAGCGGATCCACTCTGGTAAAAGCTCGTTATTAAATAAAAACTAAATTAAATTTCAAAACAATTATGTAAGTGCAAAATCTAAACTATAAAAAAGTTACAAACCTTAAACTAAAAAAACCCTTTTTAGTTTCAGTGTTAATTCCCACAAAAAAAATGCTAATCTTGCATTTTATCAAACACGTTTTAATATCAATATTAAATTGAAGCTGAAATATTAATGAAACTTTTTTACTTTTGATCACTTTCCACGCTGTACAACGGTGCCTTAATTTATCTAACGTGGTATTTATTTCAATTCTTCACTTTGTTTTATTTTACTTGAACTTATAATTAGTCAATGCTGCTGAAACACTGAAAGACATAAAGAAGAGAAATACGCACAACATTATTTAGTATTTAATCCCTAAAAAGTTATTAGTTTGTATTAGTCTGTCTAAATTATTATTCAATTTAAAGTGCGTTTAATAAATAAAATAAAATTAATTAATTTACTATAAAAATTTAATTACATTATTGCATACTTCAAAGCTTTAATTCAAAAAGTACTCTTAATAGAACTTATTAAACAACTGCCTTCTTCCATTTCTTCCTATTCTTTCGATCAAATTGTTTATTTGGATTTTGAAAAGTTAACATTTCCTCTAAGATTAGATTATTAAAGAATTAAATGTCGCTTTCTTTGAAGTTAATTAATAATAGTGACTTATGTAGAGAAAAAAATATGTACATAAAAAAGCTCTCACATTCCAATAATAAAACTAAAACAATTATACAAACTGGCATTGTCATAAATATTTATTTTAAACGGATGACGAACTGCAAACACTAAATACGATATTTGCAACTGTTCCTTCCCCCTTAAGAAAGAATGATTTTATTTTATTTATTTTCTTCAATGAAGATTAAAGCTGGGATAGTAAGCCTACGCTTTAAAAGATTTCGAAAACGTGCTAAATAAGGTGATAACTTGGTTATTCTTGAGAACCATAATAAATATAATCACTTAAGCATTCTTTTCTCTCTGTAGAAGCAGCCAAATGATCTTATAACGTTCATAATATCTGTAACAATAAGGAAAAAGTGCTTAAGTCATATTTTACTGTTTTGCAGGGGAGCACTTTTAAGCTTTCAATCAATTCAAAACAGAATTAATCAGCGAAGTTCTAACAGCATTTAAACAAAATCTTTTAACAACCAAGAAACATATGAGTTAAATACGTCATGTTTTTTAAATGTATTCTCGTGGCATGCATTATGCTAAGCCAATAATAAATTCTGTCGCAGTATAAACGAAGCACGATGGATGTATTGGTGTACGTGTATATGACTGTTAACAAGCGATGTCGCCAAGACGTCTTGTTCAAACAAACAATGAAAAGAAGTACTGTTTATACATGTATGCTTGTTATTTTGCATATTGTACGTTTGGGTTAGTATACGCGTCAATGAGAGAAAAAAGCACAAGCACCACAAATTCTTCGGTCACGAACTATTTTCTTCTTTACTCTTATACCTGCAATAAGTTAAACAAATGTATTGCCGAACACGTTGTTTAGCGTTTGTTTCAGAAGATTTCACTTTAGTAAAGCATTTGAAATTGCGCTCATGTCTTAAAAGTTCTTATAAGACGTCTTTTGCAGGTCTTTAATATGTATGTATGTATCTATGTTTGTACATATTGTGCTGCCTTGTCCCGGTTCACACACTTCAACTTTTGTTGATCAATTCAAACAACTAAGTCCCGGTTAACACACTTCAACTTTTGTTGATCAACTCGTAATTCATCTGTATGAAAAAAGAGATATTTTTGAATTTCCGTCTCCGTCTTTCTTACAGCGGAATTACGAGATGAGCAAGAAAAGTTGAAACGTGAGAACAGGGACTAAATAAAATGGGTTGCTCACGTCAGAAAGTGCAATTATGGATTTTGCACAGTTGCAAGAGTTGACGTGAATAGCTTTATTAATTTACAAGAATGAATCGCAATGCCTTCTTTTATTCACCCTCTATACGGTGTACGTCTTTTTTCTCATATTTTCCTTTTCATCGTAGTGTTGATGATTGATTTTCTTATACTCTAATAAAATTTTTTATATGTATGAATTGAACAAAAAAAAATCATTCAATTTATTTTAATGTTGCACACTCTGCAAACAACTATTATTAATAACGGTAGAACACATATAATATGTATGTATGTAAGTACATTTAAAGTGCGTTGGAAATTGCGAACTCAGATATCAATGACTTTATGACCTCATGGTATCAAAAAGAGAACATAAGTTCGTATATTTTATGCAATCGTTCTAAAAAAAATATATATAATTTATTATTATAGATATGTACTTTAAGTTATGACAACATAAAAATTCACTTTAATGTTAATTTTTAAAATATATTGTTCCATAACACAAATAAAAAACCCTTCTGTCTATGAAAGCCGAAAATTCCTATTAAAGTAGGGTTTCGGAGTACAGTACAGCGATGCCAACTCTACCACTTTTGTGGTAGATCTACCTCTTTTGGGTATCTCACTCAACTCTACCACTTTCCAAGAAAAATCTAACACTTTTTTATTTTTTCAATAATAACGCTAAATATTAGTTATCCGAGATTATTTTATCTAATCCAAACTAGAAGTTCAACTGAAATATATTTTAGCAATGCATGTAAATTACGCTGTGTTGACTTCACTATTTAAAGCCTGCTACAAGCCCAAATATTTCCGTCATACATAGTTCGAATGTTGAAAGTTAATTTGTTAAAAAGTATTTTTAGAAACAATCTTTACTGATATTTTGCAAGGAAATAAATATGAGAACAATTAAAATTTAAAAATTAACGGCATAATTTATAAAAATTTTTAAGGCTTTATAAAGGGGTTTTAGAACAAATTTTCATACAAAATATTTCTTATTAAAAGCCTTAATAATTTTTATAAATAAGGCTGTAATTAAATAACGATGACATAATTAATTCTTATATTTTTTAATTGTTTTTTATATTCAAATTTTTAATATTAACCATTCGCAATTAAGATTGACATAAAATCGCTTATAAAATATTTCGTATCGAAACGAAAGGATAATTAAGGTAAAAAATAATTTTTCTAAAGTGTTTAAAATACCCTAAAACATAATTGTTATAGATCTAACTCTTTTTAAAGTAGGATTTGTTGGAAGCTACCTCTTTTTCATATCGAATCTACCTCTAAGAAAGATTTTGGGTTGGCATCACTGGTACAGTAGTCAATAACAACAGGTATGTTGTTTACTGTATTTAAAGTGCCAGCATGTTCCCAAAATCGGTGGTTCCATGAGTCTATTGCATAAAAAAAAATTTGTTTTTTTTTAAGTCCGAAAACAAATTTCAATTACCACGACACTTAAAAAAATATTAATATACATATGTATAACAATTTTATTTTTATAACGAAGCAGTTTTAAAACAAAAACGTGCAATTTTATTCTAAACACAAACAAACAAACTTAGTACTATTTCATAAACGTTTCTTTTTAAAATGAAACTGTTTCTTATTGATTTCAAAACCTTTTTAGGGTTCCGTACACCAAAGGTGAAAAAAGCACCCTATTGTTTTCGCTACTTAAAGGGTGGTCCATCAGTTAATGCAATTTTGACAACTTGCTATATCTTGGAAACCGTAAGAGGTAAACTCTTGAAATTTTGAAAAACAGTAAAACTAAAAAAATCTGAAGATTATAAAATCGCCAAACCAAAAAAAAAATCGCCAAAAATTAAAAAAAATCGCCAAAATTAAAAAAAAAATTCTAACACTAAAATAAGTCGCAAAATTCGAAAAAATCGTCCAAATGAAAAAAATCGCCAAAATGAAAAAGCGCCCAAAACCGAAAAAATCGCCAAACGAGAAAAAGGCTCCAGTAACATAATAATTGTTAATATGAAAAAATCGCCAAATAAAAAAATCGTCAAAATTAAAACAAATCGCCAAAATTTAAAAATTGCCAAAAACCGAAAAAAATTGCCAAAATGAGAAAAAAAGTGTCAAAACTAAAAATAAGCGCCTGAATGAAGAAACGCCAAAAACCGAAAATCGCTAAAACGAGAAAAAAATGGCAAAAGTAAAAAATTGCCAAAACAAAAAAAAATCGCCAAAATAAAAAAATCGCCAAAAATTAAAAAAAAAATTGCCAAATTGAAAATCGCCAAAAACCGAAAAAATCGCCAATATGAGAAAAAAATGTTAAAACTAAAAAAAAGCTCCTAAATGAAAAAAGTCGTTAGAATAAAGAATCGCCAAAAACCAAAAATCACCAAAATTAAAAAAAAAATCGCAAACAAAATAAAAAAATGCCAAAAACCGAAAAAAATCGCCAAAACGAGAAAAAAAATCTCAAAGCTAAAAAAATTCCTAAAACCGAAAAAATCGCCAAAAACCAAAAAAAATCGCCAAAATTAAAAAAAAACGTCAAAAACGAAAAAAAATGCCAAAATTATATTTTATATAGGCTAAGGTTCGTACTGAATTCCATATTTCGCACTTTACTGAATTTATTTTATTTTGGTGTAGATTTAACCTTTAGGGTAAGATTTAAGTAAATCCCATGATTTGTTCTCTAAATAAATATACAAAAAATACATACTTATGTAGGATATAATGAAGAAAATACTAGTATTTGTGTACATACAAATTGTTTGTTTCGTTTAGCTTCTATTTACCCCCGAAAAGATTTTTAAATTAAATATTTTCCTTCTTATGCATACCCCGAATTTATATTTCCAAATAATTTCATTCACTTGGCCTTTGGCAAGTTTGTTTTTTTTCATGACATAATTTCACCATATCACACCCCTTGGATATTTAGAATTTCACCACTTGATTTCTCTTGACAGTTGAATTTCTGTCTATTCAAAAGAATAATAAAGAAAACTATACCTGCTGTATGTCTAACTAACTGCCTTCCGCTTGGTTCGTGTCATTCTATCCTTTCTGCCACCCCATTCGATTATATGTATTTGTGCATTTGCAAATACTTTAACAACAGAAACGTGTGTGTGTGTGTGTGTGTGTGTGTGTGTGTGTGTATGTTTTCCAATTGGAATCTCAACAAACAATTTGCCGGCATATAATTTTGTACATGTGTATGCATACAAACAAAATAAAAATAAAATTGAAAATGCAAACACAAAGAACTACAAAAATAAACTGTGAATTTTAAAATATGCACCCAAAACAACATAAACAAATTGATAACATACATATCTACATACTCGTACACTCGAAAATCATAGTCTACTTATTTAAACAAACCTAATGACAGTCTAAAGTTTGGAATGAAATGAAGAAACTGGTTTTGATAAAGATATGTATGTGCATATTTAGCAGTTTTTAATAATAAGGTATTTGTTAAAACGGTGAAATTTTAAAATTGGAGAAGGCTTTCGAAAGACAATAATATATTATTATATTATAGATATTAAAGCCGTAAAAATTCTCAAAGTTGGAGAAACTAGAAACATCGACAAATTTCAGATTTCATTAACAGATAAGAAAGCAAGTTACAACTATAAATAGCAACTTTATCGATATTCTATGGCAGCAAAGTAGTTTTTTTAATATGATCCATAAAATTGCAATAATTGTGTATGATAGTTGCAGTGCCATAATCCGAAACTACTGGATAATAAATAATCCACTCGGAGTTTTATTGAAAATAATTTATCTTCCGTTCAACAAACTGCGAAAATCGAATTTGTAATCCCAAGGTCTAGAATGAATTAATGTTCACATTTTTAGGGTTCCGTACACCAAAGGTGAAAAGGAACCCTATTGTTTTCGCCACGCTGTCCGTCACAGGCTATTTTCTTTGGAACCGTAAGAGGTACGGACCTGAAATTTGGACAGAGTATGTAGAACCTTGGCCGCTACAGCAACAAATACATGAGGGTTAAAAATTAAAGGGTGTTCCAAAACGAGCAACGAAAAATTTTAAAATTTGTAAAATTTATAAAAATTAAAATTAAAGGGTGTTCTATCAGTTAATGCAATTTTGACTATGTAATTTTGACAACTTGTTATATCTTGGAAACCGTAAGAGGTAAATTCTTGAAATTTTCAAAAACGGTAAAACTAAAAAATACAAAAATTATGAAATCGCCAAAAATTTTAAAAAAATCGCCAAAAATAAAAAAATTGCCAAAATTGAAAAAATTGCCAAAATTAAAAATAAGTTTCTAACATTAAAATAAATCGCCAAATTCGAAAAAATCGCACAAAAAAATCGCCAAAATGAAAAAAACGTCAAAACCGGGAAAAATCGCCAAAACGCGAAAAAGGTGCCAAAACCAAAATAATTAATTGTATGAAAAAAAATCTCCAAACTGGAAAAAAATCGCTAAAATTAAAAAAATTCACCAAAATTACAACAAAAAATACCCAAATTAAAAAAAAATCGCCAAAGTTAAATAACGCCAAAAACCGAAAAAAAATCGCCAAATGCGAAAAAAAGAGCCAAAAACTTAAAAAAATCGCCCAAATGAAAAAAATCGCCGAAATGAAAAAAAATCGTCAAATTGGAAAAACGCCCAAAACCAAAAAAAGTCGCCAAACCAGAAAAAAGTGCCAAAATTAAAAAATCGCCAAAATTAAAATAACTTCAAAAAAACAAAAAAAAAACGCCAAAAAAAAAAAAAAAAGTGCCAAAACTCAGAAAGCGCCAATAAGTTCAAAAAACCCCAAAACTAAATAAAACGTTTAAAACCGAAAAAAACCTAAAACGAAAAAAAATGCCAAAACTTTTGGTTTTTATTGACTAAAGTTTGTATTGAATTACATATATCGTGTCCGCACGGAACCCTTCGTGCGCGGGTCAAAGTCGCACTTCACTGAATTTATCTCTTATTTGTCCGAACTTGGAACACATCTATTAAAAATTGTAAACTTGAAATATTTTTATTAGTTTGAATATAAGCAACACTACAAGATTTTATGCCGTCTTTTGTCAAAAAAATTAAAAAATTCACTTATTATTACAAGAAAGGACAAGAAAATGTCCTTTCTCCCAAGTAACTGCCATCATTCTCATTATTATTATTATTATTTATTTATTTAATCTTCATGAATATAATTCTAAGATTAAATTTAACGTTGGCCATCAGCTCAACCATCATTCTCAATTTAACAACAAATTTCATGAAAAAAAATAATAATAATTTCAGCCCAAGGAGTTACAAAGTTTTCAGCAGTTCGAAAAGTTAAAAACAAGGAATGATGGCCGAGTTCTTCCATAATATTTTTACAACTGTGTTTGCTAACAAAAATTTAGTAGACAAGATTTAAAAACTTTAACGGCCTTATTTATAAAAATTTTTAGGGTTTAATAAAGGATTTTTAAAATAGTTTTCCATACAAAATTTTGCTTATTAAACCTTTATAAAGCCTTAATAATTTGCATATATAATGCTGGAAGATTTTTAACTCTAATTAGTGTAGTTTTTATTTAGGTAACCCTTTCCAAACGTTTAACTTTTTTACTTAAAGATTATTTTCCAATTATTATTATGTTTCAAACTACCCTGAAATAATTTAACGTGCCACACGCTGATTTTTATAATTTTTTTAAAGTACAATTTGGATAAATTTAGAACAGTTTGCCATAAATACAATGGAAAAATATGTTATCCAATTACATTTATTTTTTAAATATGTATGTAAATACACGTATGTATGCAAAGTAAACACATACAAATATGTAGATATGTCATATGTATGTATATACGAAGCAATCACTAACAAGACCTTTCGAAAGCTCACACTCCAGGAAAACAGAAACCAAATAGGTATGTTAAAAGAAAACGATGCTTCACAAAAATTCACTCGGCAACAACAAACAGTTTACAACAAAGGAAAACAATTTTGTAAATCATCTTTTCACACAGAGTTAATATGTACATACATACATACATAAATACTTACGTACCAATAATGAACGGTACCGAATAGAAGGAGAAGTACGAATGGGTATAGGACATCTATATTTATGATGGTTTAGCAGCATAACACTCGTTGATACTGCTGCTGGTGATGATGATGAGAAAGGACATTGAACATACATACATATGTAGGTACTATTTGTTTTTGTTAATTCTTTAATGTTTGCATAAATACATTTGTACATATCTGTACTTTGTACATATGTATGTTGTAAAACGTATCGCTAATTTACTACAACATTCAGCATTACTAACTAAAAAATTTTATTTTTGTAGTTATGACTTTATTGAAGTAAAAGAGCGATATGTCGTTCCCAGCCAGCATTTTTTGAAAGTTTCAATCAAATTCGAGTCTTTTTTGACTCCCTTGCGCGATTAACATGATCATAAAATATACTTTTGACGGTAAAAAAAACAGAAAACTAAAATACGGGAAATTGTCAGGTGTGTCCTGACTGTTGGGGGCGCTGTATGCTGAGTTATATTGTGGCTAGGACTCGACATCTTAAGGTGGATTCAATTCCGTTTCTGAACGGATAATCTCTTACAAAAATGGGGTGGATTGAATTCCGTTTCCGAAAGGAATAAAACTCTGTAACATGGCCGAATAATGCAGAATAATGCGGCATTTCGTATTTTATCTTGTGCAAAAATTTTATATAAATAGCTTGTACTCTCACCTCCTGAGAGAAGAACATTTTTTTAATGTCTTCATTGAGTTGTTACACTATGAGCGATATATGTATTTATATATGATATGTTCCCATTTGGCCAACTTGTCGCAGAGAACACTTTCAACAATTTGAAATTAATTAAACTAAAAGAAAGCGTATTCTATAATTGCATTAATAAAAATATTATGGAAATTTTTAGTTCTATATAGGGACAAGGAAAAGATGAGCGGAAGTGTCGCTCTTCTTATGATATTGCAACTTAGTGGCCATATGTTTTAAAATTTCCTCAATGACATGTTTGGGCTGTCGCCAACACACTCTGCACGCTTTATCATTGTCGTGCACCTATCTTGCAAAATATGTGGAAGACATGGACATAACTTTAAATTAAAATCAAATTCAATTCAAATTTATTTACGGTCCTATGTATAATAAGCAAAAATTGGCATGAAGTTAGCAAAAGTGACAATTTGACATTAGAAATGGTGGCATTACCTAATTTTAATACACCTCTAAGTCCTAGAATGATTTTTAAAGTGAAGTTTCATGGCAAAACTATTTTAGATCATGTTCAATTTTGCCACTTATGCTAACTTCATGCTTATACATAGGGCCGTTAATTTTTAACAATATAATAACGACTGCAATTAATAAGTTTTGTAAGAAAGAGAGGATAATAAAGTTATCGCTATAATAATTTCTCAATGTCCAAACCATTGAGCGATTGTGGGTGTTTGATGGTCACTACGATATTTTATTATGAAGCAAATAATGGATTTGTTTTAAAAAAAATAAAAAGGTTTCGAAAAAACTTTTAGGTATAGAAATTAAAATCATATTTGTGTCAGACATTCGCTTTCAGCAAATTTAAAACTTTTTACAAACCCCTAATATAATAAACAAAATTCACCACTGCCTAAATTCTGTAATGCTGGAAATAAAGAAAATCAATTTTAGTATACTAATAAGTAAAACTTAACGTACTTGCGATTAGTCTAGTTTTTCCTATATTAAAATGTTAACAGTTTACAATAACAAATAATTATGCAAAAAGAAATATCGACATCATATACATACATACATATGTTTATACATATATATACATACGATGTATACAAAAATGTAAAAAGAGCGAAAGACAAATCAAAACAACAGCAACAAAAATAAAAATAAACACAAAAGCAAACCATACATAAAAAGGTGGTTGGAAAGAAATTTAAAGAAAGGGGTGTTAACAGAGAGGTCGTGGGGGTTAAGAGAGAACAATTGTATTTCTGTGTGGACGAGAAACCGGTGTAACGGTAACAAAAGTTCATATGCCGGTTTCCTTATACAATATACACATAGATATTGCTATTATGTACATATGTATGTATATGTCCACTTACAATGTAAGTAAGCCTTACATACATATTTAGGAATAGTTAAAATCAACTGTAATCTATAGTATTGAAGTATAAAACAGTTAATTTTAGTCAGTATATATGTATGTATGTACATATGTAGTTTGAAAACTGACATATGGAAACAAAAAGTTGTTTAAAATCGATGAGGTGGATAAGGAAAACACAAATACAGGATATTTGTAGAGGTGAAATTTTAAAGAAAGAACTTGTAAAAAATTTGGGGTGGTGCTTTTGCTTTTGGTTTGTTGCTGCTGCTTCTTCTGTGTTGCAAATTTGGGCGAGAGTAAAATGCAAAAACAAAAACAACAATTATACATTTACATATATTCATTTTTATCCGAGTTACAAACGGGGAGCAGAGTATTAAATTTCGTTAAAGAGCACAAGCATAAAAACAGGAGCACAAGGAATTACACGAATAATACCAATAACGAATTTGTATTATATGAGCGAATTGTAGGAAATTTTGAAAGTGTGAATATACAAACATATATGAAAGATTCAATATGGGGATAAAAAATGACTGGATATATTTGGTCGGATATTTTGTGTGTGTACCTACCGGAGACAAAACTACGATGAAAATGCGTTTTTTTTTCTTCGTCGATGTCGATGGAAAAAAGCAGCCCCAGCCCCTTTAATGCATTATGAATATAAAAGGCTTTTAAACTGATTTCTATAATTTTTATAGTTTTAATTGCAGATTGTTAAAACTTTACTCTGCTGTTATATCAACAATATGATGAATTTAAACAAATTGTATTTTATTGATTTCACAGACTTTTTAAGTTGTTCAGTTAATTCTCTAACTGATGACGCCAATACTTCTGAAAATGCAATGAAAATTTCAATTTAACATACTACAACACTTCTTGTTAAAACATGTATTTTTCTATATTCAACTCAAGATTTATGTATTTTCTGTGTGGAATGTTGTGTTATGTACAATTTTTTAATTATGTTTAACTTTTGAGAAAATTTTCACTTGCAACAATTTCATTCTTCTTTGACTCACATTTTTCAGACAATATTTTCAATTATGTATTGGTTTACTTTAGTTTAAATCTTTCACTTAACAATGATCTTTAGGTAAACCAACCAAATAGGTAGATATTTTCAAGTTTTTTTTTCTAATATTTTTTATACACTGATTTTTATTAATTTTATAAAAAAATTTCCAATACGCGAAACGTTCAGACACCTCTACACGTTCAATTTCTTTTGCATCTGTCTTTCTCTTGTCGTCGTTTTCTATCTTTAATGTAAGTGTTGCCGAGTTCTGAAGACTAAAAAAATCAGGGAGTATAAGCACGGTTGTAAAATTTGGATTCAGAGTTGCTGCTGTTTAAATGTATTGTCCACACCATGTCTAACTGAAAACGAATTTATTTTCAAACATAACTTTTATTTCAAGACTATCGACACAATGTATGGATTTTCGTCGGTTCACTGAAGTAGTCATAAGTTTTACGCTAAATTTGCATTATTTCTCAACTAATTGCACCACATTACATCGGTAATAAAGCCACATGGTAGATTTATTCCAGAATTAATTGAGTAATAATGCCATTTCCGCTTATTATTGATTTTAAAGAAACGGAATAAATTTACAAAATTGTAGCGTTGTACTTCTAATGTGAATTATAAACTGTTAGATTTCTAGCATATCCCAATTTTATATATTCAAAATTGTTTCTTCGCATCTTATTTTAGAGCGTTGTTCGTATTGCTGAGCATGTGAAGGCAACCCAATAAACAGTATAATCATCAAGCTAAATATTAATTATGTATTCCATTTTTTGAATTATGACCGAATTATTTTATTTACATGTTGTTTATAATTTTTCTTTTATATAAAAGGTTTACACATTGCTAATGTATGATCCACACCAAAAGCCACTTTACGTACTTTACCACCAACTGCTGTTTTCAATGGGAAAAACTGGTCTTGCTTGTGACCCAAGCCCAGGTGACCAAAACGATTTTTTCCCCACATGAAAAGATCACCATCGGAATTAATAGCACCCATATGGAAAACACCACACCCTATAGATGTCACATATGTCTTATCGCTGAAATCATTTCTGCCAAAAAGTGGAGGTAATAGATGTTGTGGTTTAGATGTTTGTTCAACATAAGGTCCGAAACCTAAAATGCCAAACCCCCATGTATACACCAGACCTTCTTCGTTTAGCGCCATACAAAATGAGCCTCCAGCTGCTACATCTTTCAGTTTACCAATGTCTTTGGTTAACTTCAATTGTTGCGGTGTATGTATTTGCGTTATGGAATTTTCAGAATCATCCAGTTGGCCATATTCAGAATTTCCCCACCCAAAAGCTTCCCCTTTATCGTTTAGAGCTAGCACACAATCTGAAGCACAAGCCAATTTAACAATATGTTCACGTGATATATCACCCAAAGCTTGAGAGATTTTCCCGGAAGTCTCGAAATGTCCTTGCCCTGTCTGACCATCCGCCCCCCAGCCGCAAGTGTAAACTCGACCCTGCCGGCTTAAAAACATTGTATGATCCTGGCCACACACAACTTCTATAATTTCGTCCTCCTCGCCACATATTTCGGTTTGAGATAAGCGATATATGAGAGAACTGCCTTTAAACACTTCCTCTTCAATGATTTCGCGGCAGCATTGACCGTAACCGTTATGCCCCATAGTAAAAATTGTACCATTTTTGGTAAGAACCACTAAATGTGCTCTTCCAGCAGACATACTTCTAATCATCATGTCGTCGTCGGTTTCCCCTTCAACACGTGGCAATTTTATAGCTGTTGGATATATGATGATGTCCAAGTTTCGGGGATCTTTGGGGTTCCCCTTTAAGTGAAAACCCAATTGTGAATCTGTATTGAGTCCCGACCCAAACAATGTTTCACCATCTGAACGTTTGACAGCGTATGCTGAAAAGCCGTAACCGGCTGTTATACCAATTATTTCATTATTAACTGAGAATTGCATTCGAGTTGGATGGTGAACTATCTCTGTGTATCGTTGTTGAGCTTTTTTAATGTTTGTTTGCAAGCCCAAGGCTCCAGTCTCTTGATATCCCCATACATACACACGTTCTTTGTGAGGATTTGAAGGTTTTGTTTCAAAAACTGTAATAAATATAGATATTACGTGCTATACATGCATTTAGTCGAATAAAAAATAGCGAAACCGGCAAACTTACCTTTAATTTTAGTTTGATCCTGTTTAAGTAAACTTATTTTCGCCTTTGATGTGTATGTGCGATAAAGTAAATTTTTTCCTTTTATTAAGTTAGCTAACATTTTTATTTAGTCATAAATTTATTTAATTTTATTTTTAATATCAAGCTTATTAAATTAATACTTGTAAAGAAAACATGGTAAGATGTTATTGTTGTGTTTTCTTGTTTTGCTTTTATTGGAAAATTCTTTGAAGCATATGTAGCAGCTATTAGTGGTGACAGTTGAAAAAAACTAGCGCAATCGATAAATTGTTAAGATATCAAATAAATTGCAGGGTTACAAGAATTTTGCATCATAATTTATAGGACCTTATACAACTTCAATATATATTTTACGACATTTTTACTGAGCATACATCATACATAATTGATGCATTGCGATACATAGAGCAGAATACCCTAAAATTAGGAAATCTAAAATCCAGATCACGGATTACGCGATAAATATTGAAGTTGTATCATAGTTCGTGATATCAATTCGTGATGCATTGGCAAAAAGAGAAAGAATAAAGAAAATAAAGCAGAATTATTAACATCACGCAGTGTAAAAATTTAAACAAATAAAATATTAAAACATTTTACTAAGTTTTTTATAATAATTAGTGGCAATAAGGTATAATGGCACAAGATAGTGAAAACGAGTATGAGCTGCCGGTGGAATCGAAGATAAGAACAGAAAAACAATTTTTAAGAGAATTTATTTATAATTTTGAAACATTACCAGAGTTGTGGGACTCATCGGATAAATCATATTCCGACAAAATAAAAAGAGCGGCTGCACACCGAAAATTACTACAAGTTTTTAAAAAAATTAAGCCCACTGCTACCGTTGATGATGTTCGAAAGAAAATAAACTCGTTGAAGTCGAATTACAGAAAGCAGCTTAGACGAACTTTTAACTCAAAACGTTCCGGTGCTGGTGTAGATGTATATATACCTAAATGTTGGACATTTCGCGCTCTAAAATTTCTCCAAAAAAACGAAAATCCTATTAATGTGGTAAGTAGATTTTCTCTAGCACACACCAGTAAATTCGAAATCTCAATTAAATCATTCATATGTATGTATGTATGTGCTAGGCGTATTTCGACTTCCACGATTTTGTGATAGATTAAAGTAAAAACTGTTGCGTTGTTCTTCAATCTATTACAAAAACGACGCAATCGCTTTCGAAATACGGCAATCACAATACGAAAGTTATTCCTAATTGCCTAATGGCTTTTGCACTTTTCGATGAGTTAGTTGGACACAACATTTCCCTGTATATTAGATTATTCAAAATTACCACCATTTGATCTTGAAGAATGCTATCAAAGCTCTTGTTTTTTCATTAAGAAATTGTGTAAGTAAAAAGTAGCCACAGTTTTTGAAAAACTACAATATGAATGATTGTAATAAATACCAAAAAAATTCATAACAATTATTATATTTTCAGGATGGCATTGCTGAATATGAGAATGATTGGGTAGAAATTAAGGAAAGATTTCAATCTGTCGAAGAATTAGAGGAATCCTCTTGTTCATCTGTAAACCCAATAATTGCTGCAGAAAAAAAATCTAAAGTCGACTATATAGAAAAACAAAATGAACTAATTGAAAAGCCGTGTTCACTACTGCCTGAGAAACTACAATCGACACCTGGTAACATTAATGTCACAGCTTTATATTGGAGTGAAAAATTGGGAAAGTTGCAACCAAACCAAAGAATATTCGCAGAAAAAGCCATCAATGATATATTATTTGAAGCCGAGCTCGGCACGCTGGACAGAAACTCTGTACAAATAAACCAGTATTCAACTTCAACGATAACATCATCGGAGCCAAATGATGCACTTCGGATGAAACATCAGCCGTAATATACCTATTTTTGCATCTAAATATTAAGTCATGTTGTAGACTTGGCAGTTTTTCTTGAAGCAGTTCTCTTCAATTCTGTTTTAAAACTGCTCGATTGTTTACACACGGACGGTTTATTGTTCAATATTCCTATTGTTTTAATGCAGCAGTACAAGCAAGTCAGTATCCCTTTTCTTTCTTCTTTTCCCACTCTTCCATAAACTCAGACTTGCTTCAAGAAGAACTGCCGAGTGTACAACATGAGTAAAAACTCAGCGGTTTACGAAACGTCCCAGCGATGTAGCAATAAATTTATAGATCGTCGGGTGGTTACTGGTTTGCCGCACAGTATGTTTCAAATACATTAATGTACAGTATCAAAACACATGTTCCTGCAAAATTTTGCACTCCTACAATTAAAAATAGCAATGTTATCTACGAAATTCTAAAAGCCCTAAGTGCAAGTGCAAAAATTCCTAACACAAAATTTTAACTTACGCCTTTCGCTAAGGAATAAGTACCAAACGCCCGAGAGAAAAGTAATGTAATTTTTATTTTTGTTTATAAGCAGTTAATTTTTTCTATGCTTTAATAAAACTCCGGTCACACTTGGCAAATATTTGCCGAAAAAGCATGACCAACATATTTTTTATTCCACTTTTTTTTTAATATGTTCGCATTAAAAATAATATAAAAATAGAATTTTCCGGCATAATTGATTTTATTTTGTGATAAAAAACCAAGTTAAATCACACTAATCCTAGTATTGGTTACGTTTTTTTTTGGCAAATATTTGCTAAGTGTAAAGGGACCTTAAGAGAATAAAAAATTAATTAATTAAATTAAAATATTTTACTCTGTCACTAGATATTCACCATACTATAAATATATTCCGATAGTTGTTTTTGTCAAACACATTGTTATCTTTATGCATTGAAGAAAACATAACTATATAGCAAAAATACTTAATAGTTGGACTCACCCAAATGGATAGCGTTTCATACCATTCGTTAGTCCAAAGAAAAATTAATAATAAAAAAATTAATCCTCTTTTTCAATTCGTTCAGTATGTTAAAGACTCGCGAAAATCTCCATTTCCACTTATCACCCATTAGCTTACAAAATCGTTTTTTTATCACATTTCTCTTCCCAAGCTTTGCTTCTTTAATCTAAATCATCTCAAGGTATTCATACCAGAAGATTGTCATGATTTTTATACTAATCTACCATATTTATTTATTAATTTATTTGACAGATTATACTTATAATAAATTATTAGTATAACAATTAGGGAAAAGAAGTTATGATAGCGGAGGTCTTAAGCTAGATATAATTAATATGATTAAATTAAAAGTATGCCAAATACTAATTATTATTTAAAATAAAAAAAAAAATTACATTCGATGCGGAAATAAAAGTGTTCGGAATTGCAATAGTATTGTTGTTCAAAATATTAATTGGCAACAATTATGCTTTGATAATTCCGAACATTTTAATTCCGCATACAGAAAATTGCCAAATATCTTTTTATATTCAGAATTTCCTTTGTATATTTTATTAGTAAAAAAATTAACTATAAAATATATATTTAATATTAATACCTAAGGATCTACTCTGTAATTCGATTCGAAAGAAAAAGCTTTCGAATTTGTATGTTTATAACATGTAAATTCGAAAACATTTTCTTTCGAATCGAATTACAGAGTAGACCCCCCTGTATTCTAATAAATTGTGATGTTTTTTTTTTGTCATACAATTTTGTAAATTTTCTTGTTATATATTTTAAAATGAAATTGTGATTGCATTCTATTGTTCATATGACAAGAAAAAGCTTTTACCATACTATGGTGAGATTTATGTCAAAATTAAGATTACCAAAGCATTTTTTATTTATTAATTATTTTATTTCGACTAACGCCCTTTTCAGTTTCATAAAAAGCAAATCCTCAAAAGCGTAGGTTTCACATCTTAGCTTGAACTGAAAAAAGTTTGAAAGTTGTAAACTAATCTTTCATTTTAAAGAGTGTTTTGCTTCTCTTCTAAAATTGTTTACATGTAACTTAGGGCTTTTGTGGAATCATATGACGATATATGGTCCTATGGAAATAATAAAATCCAAGGCAATCATGTATAAAATTCCGCGAGAAATTTCTCCCTTTTCTAAAAAACATTTTCCCCAAGTACTCTCTTCTACCGTGAACTTTTAGAATGTGTAGAGTCCTACGCTCTGAGAAAGTTCAATAAATGGCTTTCAAATACTCTCATACTGCTATGATTTTTAGGGTTCCGTACACCAAATGTGAAAAAAGGAACCTTATTGTTTTCGCTACGCTGTCCGTCACACGGTATTTCCTCAGGGACCGTAAGAGCTACGGACCTGAAATTTGGACAGAGTATGTAGAACCTTGGCCGCTACAGCAACAAATACATGAGATTTAAAAATTAAACGTTCCAAAACAAGCAACGAAAATTTTTAAAATCCCTTGTAATATACATACAATTGTATGTACATATGTATAATGACACTTGAAAATTGTAAAATTAACACTAAAATTTAAATTAAAGGGTAATCCATCAGTTAATGCAATTTTGATTATGCAATTTTGACAACTTGCTATATCTTGGAAACCGTAAGAGGTAAACTCTTGAAATTTTCAAAAACGGTTAAACTAAAAAATCCGAAAATTATAAAACCGCCAAACCAAAAAGAAAATCGCCAAAGATTGAAAAAAAAATCGCCAAAACGAAAAAAATCTCCAAAATTAAAAAAAATTTCTAACACTAAAATAAGTCGCAAAATTCGAAAAAATCGTCCAAATGAAAAAAATCGCCAAAATGAAAAAAGCGCCAAAAACCGAAAAAAATCGCCAAAACGCGAAAAGCGCGCCAATAACAAAATAATTGTTAATATGAAAAAGAATCGCCAAAATTAAAAAAAAAATTTAAAAAAACCGAAAAAAATCGCCAAAATGAGAAAAAAAGTGTCAAAACTAAAAAAGCGCCTATATGAAAAAAGTCGCCAAAATGAAGAAACGCCACGAATCGAAAATCGCCAAAATTAAAAAACCGCATAAACGAAAAAATCGCAGAAAAATAAAGAACGCCAAAAACCGAAAAAAATCGCCAAAACGAGAAAAAAAAGTGTCAAAACTAATAAAATTGCCAAAATGGAAAAAAACTCCAAAAACCGAAAAAATCACCAAACAAAAAAAAATCCCCTATATGAAAGAATTGCCAATTAAAAAAATAGCAGAAATTAAAAAAACGTCAAAAACGAAAAAAAATTCAAAAACTATATTTTATACAGGCTAAAGTTCGTATTTAATTACATATCTCGTGTCCGTACGGAACCCTTCGTGCGCGGATCAAAGTCGCACTTCACTGAATTTTGTCAATCCGTGACATGCTCATATGTATGTTTGTAAATAAATTACTGCTTATTTGTTTGTAATGATCTTTTATTCGTCTTAATTCTATGTCTTATTTATAGTTACTTAAACAGTTGTACACAATAGATACATTTTTCTTTGAAATAACATTTAATAAAATTCTAATATTTTTATGAATGTACTATATGCATGAATAATATATGTATGTGGTTATGTATGTTACGATGTGTTGGCATACTTTTAAAGATTATACAGGAACTTTACGAAAGTAAAACGAAATTTCGTTATTCAAAGTAAACGAGTGCTATACAGTAAAATTCAGTAATATCTTTCTTGTACAACTCATTACAATTCTTAAGTACGCGAGAAAATACGAGTAAATTCGAATTGAAATTTTTCTTTGTATATTTTAGAGGGCTTATTTTGTCAAAATTAAAAATTAAATCTTTTTCTTCAACTAATTTACTTTATTTAATTAAGGTACCTTTTAGCATTCAAAATATTTAGTTCCATGTATTGAAAATTACTGTGTTTTAATTATAAACCGGAATGTGTCAGTGCTCAGATGAAAATGTGTGTATGTATTTAGGTATGTATTTATAAAAATATATAGTTGTAGGTATGTATATAAAGTAGAATTTCAAACAATTTAAACCATAGTTATCTTCATTTGTGAATGCATACGTTCGCCAGTTATATATGTAAGTATGTATTAGTGTTAAGCAATATATGATTGATTTTAAAACCACAACAACATTATGGCCGACTTCCTAAACGCAAGTTGCAATTCACAATTTAATAAAATGCGTGTGCAATGCTAAGCATGTATTAAGAGCAAACTTGCGCTGCGTAGACATTTTTTGCATTTTATCGGCATTTAGGAACGTCGCTATGCAACTCATACATATGTTTGCCTACAAAATAAAAATGATGCACGATTTTGACAACTGATACTCATTAAAATGAGTTGCCAAACGATTAGGAACATTGGACATTGCCAGAAAGTTTACATATGCGTTTACGAAGTGTATGCATTGTAAATATGAATTGCAACTTGCGTTTAGGAAGTCAGCCTATCTTAAAAAAAATTCTTTAATCCAATTTATTTTGATACATTTATTTTTTTATTTATTGTGTTCTTCTTTTATTTGTTATTTCGTTTCATTTAGTAGAAATTATTTCTACACTTTTCATCTTTAAATTTAGCAGATGATGGTATTCAATAAAAATAAAAAAAAACTACAAACTATTAAAAAGTTTTGAAAATAATGCTCGCTACAGGCGAGATCATTTGTTTCATCATTAAGATGAATTAAATTTTTTTTTAGTTTTAGCTCCGTTTTTTGTTTTAATTATTTATATATGTATGTATAATGTGGGTGCTCTAGTATTTTATTCTGAATGTTTTTTTTCGTACTCTTCAACCTCGGCAATATTAACAATATTGATTAGTTCAATACAGTTGCCTAAATATTGAGCAAATTTTCCTTGATCAGAAAGCGATTCGATTGAACGTTTATATACTATAACAGAAAATTTTAATATTAAAGTTTTTTTTTTAACGTAAATAATACATTTTACATACCTCCTGATACAACTTTTTCCAACATATACACCTTCATATCATAACACTCGTTGGCAATACGTTCCGAAATAAGAGTTAAATCTGTTACTGGCGGCATTACAACCCTCATGTTACGCCTAACTCTATCGGTATCGATATTATAATATCCAGAGCTCATTTTCTCCATCAAATCGATAAAGCTCTTTGGCGGCAATGTGGTATTACGGTCCAATGGCATAATGAAACAGCGATTGGCTGTACTGTCAATAATAGCCGACTGATTTTCTTTGAAATCATGCATGAAACGTCCATGACGACCATCCTTAAAATCAGGTACATCGATTCTTGTCAAACTTTCGTCATCAGTTATATCCATTTCGATTTCTTCACGGAAAAAGTCATCATCAGTGTTGTCATCAACTCCAAAAGGTTTGCCAGTCAGGCGCGGCCACAGCCAATTGAAATCTTCATCAAACTCTTCTGATTGAGGATAAAAACGTGGCACCGTCAAATTACTACTAAATTCATAGGGTACATCGCAAAAGGTGTGATAGTGAAATTTTGTGGGATTGTCCGTAGTACCAAAGGAGCGATAAATAAAATAGCCACCAAACATGCCCAGCAATATCGTTGTGAAAATCAGAAGAATAGTTAAACCATTTTTGATGCAATTGAAGGCAGATGGATGAGTGTAATTAACAGATTCTGCATCGCCAATAGTATTGGGTAGATAAGCTTTTGGCTAAAACCAGAAAAGAAAAACATTCAAGGACAATCGAGATATTTTTTTATGTATATGTATATGGTAACGCAAAGGACATATGTATGTATTTACGCCAACCTTAACATATTTAAATCTATATACATATACATACATATAAACATACATACATGTGTACATATTGGGGTAGTCAATTAATCGGGGGTTCGGTTAATCGATCGATTAATTAATCGAGGTTTTTGTTTAATCGGTTAACTTTGGTATTAACCGGTTAACCGATTAATAAAGTTTTTCCATAAATCAAGTGTTTACAACAAATAAAAATGCATAAATTATTTATGAATTTGAGTTAATTAGTAAAAACAAAAACAAACATAATAATTCTTAAACCAAATTTGTTAATTTTAGAACATTTCTAGTTTTACTATCAATAGTTTCTTCTGTTGGCGGGCCTTGATCTGACTCATAATGACAGAGCTCAGCGACGAATATTCTGCAAAAAAGTTCATTTCTGAATTTCTTTCTTCTTCTTTTCGTTTTCGTATGGTCTCTCATTAAATCTAGTCGTTAATTATATTTATGGCAACAGTACTATTGGCCTTTATTAAATTATATTTTAATTTGAAATTTATTTGCTGGTGGTTCAGCTTGGTCTATATACGTATTTCATTGGCGCTTGACCCAATTCATCAGTAGACTTCAACCACAACGGTCACAAACTTATTACTTTATGCACAGACTTTCAAAAACTATATGAGAATTCATAAAATAATAATATTTTTGAAAATCACAAAGACAAAATAAGTTTAGTAGGCATTGAAACTCATACAAAACCCAGCAAATAATTTATATTCGATATGAATCTATTTTTGCTTAAATTTATTAAATTATTAAATAAAAACTTAATAATTCACTCTAGTTAGAGTACCAGAGTCTCTAGAAACTCTCTTATAGCCATGTCCAAAGATTTTGAAATTTTACTTAATTTAGGATCACTGAACATACACTTCTTCGTATGAATAACCCAGCAAAAAATAAAATGAGTACTTCTTTAGAAAACATTTCTTAATTACTTCCAAAATAGCTTATGCATTTTATTCTGGTTTAAAGAAGTTATTTTTGATCACATATCTAAAGTAATGATAAATCACCTATTTTATTACTATGGCCGACTTCCTAAACGCAAGTTGCAATTCACAATTTAATAAAATGCGTGTGCAATGCTAAGCATGTATTAAGAGCAAACTTGCGCTGCGTAGACATTTTTTGCATTTTATCGGCATTTAGGAACGTCGCTATGCAACTCATACATATGTTTGCCTACAAAATAAAAATGATGCACGATTTTGACAACTGATACTCATTAAAATGAGTTGCCAAACGATTAGGAACATTGGACATTGCCAGAAAGTTTACATATGCTTTTACGAAGTGTATGCATTGTAAATATGAATTGCAACTTGCGTTTAGGAAGTCAGCCTATTATCCTCTAAAATAAAAACCCAGTAAAAGAGTGATGAAAAAAAGTAGAAAAAGCACCACAACTAGTGATACAAACCACTTCACACTCCGAGCAAGCCCGTAAGCTAATAAAATTGACTGGTTGATTTAAATGCTTAAAAATACAAATTATTCAACTTCAAAAACGAACAGAAAATGGAACATTGGGCAAATTATTTCTTCTGAGACAATTATTTTAATGTTTAGAATACTTTTATGAATTAAATGGCTTTCCAAGTGGCCCAGTGAAAAAAATGGAAGTCATTCTAGCGGAAGTACATTTTCATTGCTTCCAAAAAATCGATATTTTTAATTTGCCGAGAGTGAGCAAAAAACCATGTAAAAGCTTATTTTAGTTACACAAAACCTTGTAACTCCTCCTAAGTGTTAGAAAATACTCACCAGAATTTGAAAAAAAATTATTTTTTTAAAGAAATTTATGAACTATTTTTAGTCTAAAATTTAAAAGTTATTTGCTTAAATTTACATGAAATCACTGTTTCGGGCTTAAATTCGTATAAAAAGAAACGAATTGTTAAAAAAGGTAACTATTTACCATTTTTCCTAGATGAAAATATTATCATAGAACACAAAAAAGGGAATTTTTCTTAATATCGCTTCGAATTCAGTGACCAGGCATCGAAAAAGAGAACTTCTTGCAATGACAACCCTATGTAAAAATCATTAGATCGGATCGAAATTTGCACTACTTCCGCATCGTAAACTCTACATTTTCATGACTTTTTTGGAGTCTCTTTTTTTACTGGGGGATTAATAAAAAAGTGAATAAGCACCACTTGCTAAAACATTGATTTAAGTGCTTTTGAAAAGTGGTTAATAACCACATCCTAAATGTAAAATATATTGGATTTACTTCACCAATAAAAAATCACACCTTATTTTAGAGTTTTTATAGCAAATAAAAAGTAAATCTTATTCGCTCACGGGTTGGCAAAAACAGAACACTTCGCTCCAATGACACGCTAATGTAAAATTCACTACTTTTCGCTCGGAGTTTAAAGTGCTTCCTATTAGTAGTTGTGGTGCTTTTTCTACATTTTTTTCATAACTTTTTTTGCTGGGAATTAATTTTTAATCACTCACCTTTTGTAAATGAGATGAAACAAATAATTATTCACACAAAAAATAAGTTGTAATATTACAAAATATGAAAAAAATTGTTACGTCGGTTAATCGGTTAATCGGTTAATCGACTGAAATTAACCGGTTTAACAGTTAATCGATAAAAGCCCATTTTAAATTAACCTATCAGTTAATCGAGTAGTAATTAACCGGTTAACCGTTTGAATACCTTTGTACAAAAACATATTTTTGCATTAAAGGTATTCATTTCAGTTTTTTTTTTGTTGGAAAAATTAAAAAATTTTTTTCAACATTTTTTTTCCTGTGTTTGTTGTCAAAAAAATTACACTTTTCCATTTTTCCAACGAGAAAAACTGAAATGAATACCTTTATTATAACAGAAAAAGGTTTAGAAATAAAAATGTAATTAAGGCATTTAAAATAATTTAATACAATATAAAAATAATAAAAATCAATTTAAATGCATATTCATTTATCTTCTAATTGATAAATGACGGTCAGCACAAGTCAAAGACCCTTATTCTCATATAGCATGTACTTTAATACATATGTATGCATGTATGTAAATAACAAAGCATTTTTGAACTTAATAACTAAATAAGCTTTGTTTAATGACATGTATTTGCCGGAAAATCAATATGCATACATTTATGAATGTGAGTAATATTGTATTTTGTTAATACTTCGGTGTGTAAATAAATATGTACTGACATGAATCACTGTTTTGCACAATTGGATTTATTTTAATTGTTAATTTAAAAGATATGTGTATGTACATATCGTCGGTTGGTTACTGGTTTGCTGCACAGTGTATTAAGAATACATTATTTTTGCGGCAAACCAGTAACCACCCGAAATGAAAAAATGAAAAAAATGGCAAAATTAAAAAAAAATCGCCAAAATTAAATAAAATCGCCAAAGTTAAATAACGCCAAAAACCGAAAAAAGTCGCCAAACCCAGAAAAAAATGCCAAAATTAAAAAAATCGCCAAAATAAAAAAAAATAGCCAAAATTAAAAAAACTTCAAAAAACCCAAAAAAATCACCAAAACAAGAAAAAAGTGCCAAAACTATGAAAGCGCCAATAAATTCAAACCAAAACTAAAAAAAACGCTTAAAACCGAAAAAAACCCAAAACCGAAAAAAATGCCAAAACTATAGTTTATATTGGCTAAATTTCGTATTGAATTGCATATCTCTTGTCCGTACGGAACCCTTCGTGCGCGGGTCAAAGTCGCACTTCACTTTGTATTCAGCTTTATTATTCTCTGAAAAATTAAATAACAACAAGATTTAGGACTTTTCTATATTAATGTATTTGCAGTGATTTTTCAATTTATTAAAATTGAATCGAGCTACCAATACAAAATCTTTATACACATTAATTAATGTGTATAATTTGCGCTTCTCATGTCATAGTTATTCTTTATATATACACATGTATATTCATATGTATGTATGTATGTATGTATGTATGTATGTCAGTATGTATTCTGAATAGGTATTGTACCGATATTTAAAAAAAATCGAAAAACCGCTGCTTTATTTATGAACTTTCCACAACTTGTGCTGCTCTCGGATTTAATAAGCACGATAAGATATAAAATTTTATTTCTTATACTACATTTTGTAGAAGCATGAAATTTTAGCGATTGGAGTAATGTACATATAAAAGAAATGTTTAAACTCGCAAAACTTACGGCAATATCCAAATAGTGACATGCTCTTCTTTGAAGCAATACATATCGTTTTGTTTACTCAAACGACAACGAATTCATATGCATTTTAAATTGCTTGATGCTAAAGTCCAGTAAATTTTTTTAGAGAACAATAGTCCATTTGGGTTTTTGCTGTAAATCAATTTTCTCAAATAACAATAGTATAAAACATAAATACAAATTCAAACAATGAACTAAGTACATGCATACATATCGATGGCTTAATATAAAAAAGGTGTAACTTCGAAATCGAGTTTTTAACATTTTCTAGTAGCCAATGTATAATTGCAAACTCCTTAAAGAACTGCATACATACACAAGTAGGTAACACTTATACAAAATATCGAAAATTCGTGTTACGCCTCCCTTACATTAAGCCATATACATATATATGCATGATAAGTCTAAACCTTATCATTTTTAAAATTAAATACAAATACTAATTGTTGGTGATTCATCGAAAATGCCGACTTTATGCATATAAAAGGCGTAAAGGTCACAAAAAGACATTAAATTTCAATGAGATCTTAGAATACATTTTAATGGCATATCTCAAATAAAGAAATTGTACATATCGATGGTCTCAAGTAGAAAGGCCCTAACTCGTATTTTTTTATGAAATTGAGTTTTTCAGTGATTCCAATACATTTCACATAAATACACCTCGTGACAACAAAAATTTATCGTAATAGTGTAAAAATTAACGCTTTTACAAGCAGCTGTTCAAAAAAAAGGTTCATTGTGAATACCTATTATACAGTTTCTATTAGGTATATTTTTATTTTAACGAATTACCTGCAAAATTTTTAGAACGTATTTGCTATAATAGGTTGTGAAATGAACCAAAGGCCAGAATTAACTCAAAATAGTTTTTAAAATATTCGACGCTATGTAGGTTGCTGTATAATTTTAACTTAATGTACATACTAGTGATGTAACGAATGTCAATTTTTGTTATTCGCGAATACGAATATTTCAAAAGATATTTGCGAATACGAATACGAATAATTGAAACGATATTCGCGAATACGAATATTCTATGCAATATGAAATATTAAAAATTTTTTATGAAAAAGGACTTCACACTCTTGTTGGCGTACTTTGAAGTTAATGAAAAGTACCCAAAATTTCGTCATTGAATAATATTTGAAAATGATACAAAGCACAAATTCCTATAAAAAAATTAATGTATTTGTACAAACTAAAATTTTTAGTCATATAGGTATTTAAATTTCGTTTAGGATTTATGCATTTATTTATTTAATTTCTTTGGAAAAATATTCGTATTCGTATTCGCATCCGCCTGAATTTAGCGAAAACGAATATTCGTGCATCACTAGTAAATACATACATACATTGTACATTGGTTATTGCTTTACAGCAGTAATAATGCATTTTTAATATACCGTGTGGCAAACCAGTAACCAATCGACGGTATAGTACATACAAATCGCACTGGTTCCTCTCAAGGAGTCAATTCAAGATTTTGCAAGAAAACTATAAATAGTGGTCATACTTATTTACGCACTGTAAAAATATTATATTAAATTCTCTACCATTTCACCAAGTGCTATTAAAGCATATGAAACAGTTATTTGCCTCTACTGAAAATTTTTAAATTTTGGCTGACCCCTTTTAAGTGCACAAGTGCGATATGAACATTCATACATACATACATATCTACGTATATACAATGCATACACATACATATGTACATATATGTACACATAACTGTGCATGTATCGATTTATGACATTGTTGTAATAAGAACCATTTTTATCTACATACTTTTTTTCAAAAGTGCATATTAATCAATAAACTTTTATTTAGATTATGAGGCACAATAAATATGACACCATTGGTATTATTTTAACAATAACTCATTTTATAAAAATGCAAACTTCACTAAATATCATATTTTTCATCATTGACATACAAATGTAGGTAGTTTCTGCTTACTAAATAAAATTGCATAGGTAGGTACAAGGCAGAAGAAATTAATACAAATTAAAAAAAAATATACGAAATTAAGTGAAAATCAACAGGATAATTAATGTAAAGAGATGGGTCATGGTTACAGAACACTCCAGCTACTAAGAAAAAAAAGTAAACAAATAATTTACATGGCTGTTGAGTGCACTGTACATATTTAAGTATGTTTGTATGTATACATGTATGTATTCATATAAGTTGTCCCTTTGTGTGAATATACATATGTATACTTGATACATAAAAACAACAGATATCAGATACATACATACACACAAATTTATGTACACATATGACGCAGTAAGTTAGAAGAAAATCCTAACAAATTAAATACCTTTCGAGGAAAAATCAATAAATGCACTTGACTGAACCTGACACAAGGATAACAATAATATAACATAATAATAGCAAGGGGAACTGTGTTCAATGCTACTGCTGATGAAATCAGCCAAATTATCCAATAACTATGTACATACATATTTATTTAGTACATACATATATGTATATTATATGTACATATATTGTGTACAAGGACAAACATGCCATGGAATATTGTGTCATTGCAAAATCAATGTCCTTCCGTTGAAACTTACCCCCAATAGAGATTTCTCCAAGTGATCTTTACCAATACCTCCCAGGCCCAATGGCAATTTAAAGGCCTTTTCAATTGAAGGTTTCGTTATAATTGTCATTTTTGCGACTTTTCTTTTCACAAGTTATGCACACTTCACAAATCACTAATTAATGAACTAAAAAAAATATAGAAATAGGGAAATTAGCTTTACAATTTTCGGTATTTTCTTTAGCAAAAATTAAAACAGTTATCTTTGTATTGTTTTTAACTTTTTTTCTAAGTTTTTCCTTTACTTTCTATTTTTAATAGCTCTGTGCTGCTCAAGCTCTGAATAAATTTTGTTCAAGAATCGTAAATGAAAATATAAACACCAATTACTGTTTACAGAAAAATATAAGTACGTATACAATAGTATACATTAGCAGTTGTACATATATAGTATATACAATTAAAAAAAGTGATGCCAAGTTGTTGTTTTTTTGTAAAATGGTACTTTTAAACAAATAAGGTGGGTAGAAATTACATGGTATAATTATACAGGTGAGTGCGTAAGGATTTGTTATAAAAAAAACGGCAACCATAGCTGTGTAAAAAACCGAAGAATGTCAAAAGCACAGAATATTAACTTTATTATTATTGTCATGGTAAAAATATAGCAGGTATAAGGTTAGGAGTTATGATATAAAATTATCAGGTATTGACACTATGTTACGTACATTTGTACCATATGAGGACAATTAAGAATAAATATCTCTGGCTGAGCACATTTCATTATATTTTTTATCAACAGGCTTGTACATATAATTTCGTTTTATATGCTCAATAAAACATACATTCAATAACATTAAATGGGGACGATTTGATTATGTACAACAACAACAGCTATCATCTGGTTTGGTGTTTAAGCCTGCTAAGGCGAATTGCGGGTTTCTATTAATAATGCTGAGTACAGACGTTACTAAATTTTGTACTTAACTTAGCCCACGAAATTCTTCCGACTTCATTAATACGCCAGCATGATACACTTTTTATAATTTAGTATTGTACGATTTATTGTAAGATTTGTATTAACGTCTATCTGCCGTATTCAGAAAAAATTATTTTAATATACAGAAATAGGTTTACAAAACAAATTTTGTATGAAAATTTGGTTATTAAACGTTTTGTAAACCTAAATTTTTTTTTCTGAATAAGGGCTTATATGTACAAAGCACAATTTTATAATGGTGATAGTTTGGGAATTGCCTCTAATTTTTCGTTGGCAGGATCGTGTTAATCAGCCGTGATAGAATGTTCCTTTAATTGCGATGTTTTGATTTCAATATTCCAGTTCATTGAAAAAGTATTAATCGTACTTGGTTAGAATCAATTCCAATTATGAACTCTAACAATCTACTTTTGATTTGTCTACATAGTTATGTCTTCATCTTGAAAGAATTTACACATTATGGAAATTTTAGAAAGATTTTTTAAGTTGGTTTATTAATTTTAATTTAGTTTTAGTTTGTAATAACCCTCCAAGAAAAATAAACGTAACGCATTTTGCGAAGCGAAAACGAACCGCATACTGACCGCCATTTCACTAACACTTGCATAGTTTTAGCCTTGGCGTACTACCAATACATTCAAATTACTACTTTTTTTCTTATTCTCTTATTCCGAACTTAACGTTTACGGTGCATTTAAGTATTGCAAAATCGGTTTGTTTTCGTGCGTTTTTCTTAAAGGGAATGGGTTTAAGTTTATATATATGTTTTATAAAAAACTTAAACATTTTTATAAATTTTTGTATTAAACTACCTAAATCTTAATTAAAGACATGAATTATCAATGTATGTATGTATATTTGTTTAATTTATAAAATTATATTTAAACTCCCTGAACTTGGCAAAAATTTGAACATAAAATTAAGTTTTTTTTTTAATTTTGGAAGAATATTTAAAGCGGGTAAAGTTAAGCGAAAAATATTAAGCTAAATTTAAAATTTAGTACAGTCGAATATAAAATTACTGTTTTATTTTGACTTTAAGCCAAATTATTATTTTTATTGAAAATACACTATTCTAGTTTTATCCTGCTTTATCCTCGAAACAAATTCCATGTTTAACTATAAGTGCGATAAATACAACCCGTTTTCCCAATCAAAACATACGTTAACACCGAAAAAGTCCCAATACGCGGTCATATGATAACCCATATTGGTGAAAACAACTATATACTCGAATAAGGCGAAGAATGTATATACTGGAAAGATAAAACTTTTTTTCATCAATTATTCACTCAAATCATTTTACTGACCTCCTGGTTCACATTTCGCATTATGCCGCAAAAAGAAATAACCTGCCAGAGCAAAGGCTACTAAGTTGATGGCAAACAGATGAAATTTAAATTTAACAGATTTCTCCTCTAACATTGTTAATTGCACTTTGCGTCCACTTTTATGTAAAAAATACGTCATCAGCATATACACTTCGCTACAGGCAATGAATGTTATAAACGCATTCCTGTGAATCTCATAATCATCCGATGAAGTCCAAAGTGATAAACTTAGCAAAGCAAAATTTTCTATCACATTTAAAATTACTGCAGTGTGAGCAAAAACTCGTCGATTTTTTCTTATATGATCACGATAATATTTGGAATAAATGTGAGCAACCGCCAATCGTATTGGCAAATGAAGTAATATGGCCAACCTCCAAATAGTCTTCTGTGGCTCATAGTTACCTATGGCTGCTGATATGGACGGTAAATAATTGCGAACTTCGCAGTGGGTGTAAGTAGCACGTTCAAAATCATATAGCAACGTCCAAAGAATTGTAAATATAAAAGCACCCAGCGCTAAACTTACTGCAAAAAATGCCAATTTAGAGAAGGACACTTTTATTAAAGTCTTTGGAGCATTTAAGCGTTCATATGTTGGTATCATTTTCCATTAATGTTAACTTAATTGTAACTTTGGCCACCGTGCTGCCCGATTGATGCAACGATGCAGTATGTGTGCATTTAATTGATGAAGGACTAAAAGTGACTAAAGGGTGCTGTAAAGAAAATAGGTTTACTATGTGTGTGAGAATGTACATACATATACATACATATGTACGTATGCACACCTGCATATGATGGACTACTTTAAATATCTATTTTAGGTTAGTCCACTTACCTTGCCACATTCTAATAGAAGTACATATGTGTGTTCCTTATTTGCTTAGACCGTATTGCATTTTATTAATTATGATACTTATTTTGCTTTTATTAAAATCAATTAATTAGGGTTTTATTTACTATTTTCTCTTGTTTTCATAATACTGATGCTGTTAATAATACGTAAACAAAAACTTTTGTCTACTTATATTTCCATACTTCGCGTTAAGATGTCAACAGAAGTGAGCAAAAGGCAATGAGTGCTAAATCGGTTGGCAACGCCATCATAAAAAACAGAGTTGTAAGTAAACAACATTGTTACGGTAAATGGTAAGAACGTTATTTTATTTATAAAAGAAGGAAGCTTTCTATGTACGAATGTATGTATTATCTTTATTATTAATATTCTGCTTCTGTATTTACATATTTGGATTTGAATAACATCAGAAACACACAAAAATGGTTTCCGAAATCGTTTGAAACTTTCTTTCTTTAATTTAATTTTAATTTTTCAAAACGAATTCATATTATGAATTTGCCTTAACAGAAATGTTCTAAGAATAACTAGATTTAAAAGTCATAAGCAATAATTCGTTAATCCAAGACTAAATAAATATGTATGTACATATGTATTCATATAAAGTTCCAAACTTTCTAACATGAAGCTATTGGCAAGTTCAAAAAGTATTTTTTATTAATTCACCTTATGAATCTGCAATGGCATCCAAAATCAAAAATGATTTTTTTAATGCAAACTACAGTATTTTCCATCTACATAATTACTTGCATGTATTTTTTTTAGGAATCATATCAAATTTGTAAGAAATAATAATTGCATAATGGTATCATTCGCTTCTCATTAGTCAAGGGTTTAAATAATCGTCTCTTCGCTATTAATATATCATTATGAACACCGCCATTTAATAATGCCTTTTTCTCCTTTTGCTGACAATTATTGCCCGTTTGAAATTCAAACTTATTTTTCGCTTTAATTATTACAGGTCTGCAGCCGGCAAATTTGAATCGTATATTACCCGCACGATTCAGATTCATATTTATTTGTGTTAACTCCGGAAATATTTCATTTATGGAAGGCTTAGGTTTCAAGGCTTTATTGGGATCATCGCCATGACACATCGCTGCCGCTAAAGTGCTCCATTCCAAACGTCTCACACCTAATGTAGATTCTAACTTGAATGTCGCAGCTTTTCGTCTTAAATATCGATAACTTAAGAATTTTTCGAAATATTGAGCGTGATACACCATAAACGGTTGCAATTTATCACCGCCGCATACAAAATCAAGCCACTCATAAAGAAATATATCGTCCGAACCTTGTAGGAAAACCGCTGAAAGCTAAAACAAAAGCGAGTTATTACATTTGAGGCTTTCAAACAGAATTACGTATATTACCGCAAAACTATTCCACAATGGTTCGGGTATGTCTTCTGCTTTAAGTTTATACAGAAATGGTATAAATTCACGATAGGCGTACTCTCCCAGAGATATGAGACCCCGCACAGCTCGATTTATATAATTGTAATCTGTTTTATTTTATTATAAATTAATGCATGTGCTTTTGTATTTCCGTATAAATAGAAAAATCTTTCTAAAACTTACCCCTCTCAGTGCTTATTAAACGACCCGGGAAAAATCTTTCTAGTCTCCTTATGATGTGAAATAAGCATTCGCTTTGAAAGTACCCATTTATAGCTGCCAGATGTCCCAACGTTTCACATAAATCGTCTATCAGTTTAGCATCAACTGGCGAAGCAAAATACTGTGAAGTTTGATAATTGGCACCAGCAACATCATTACTTGCGCTGTTGACATTTATCTCCTCTTCATCCATGTCTGGCTGAAGTTTATAAATTTGTTCAATATTACAGCTATTATTGCTGGCGGCTTCAATGTGCTGCCCTGACGAGTCAGTATGTTCCATGAAATCTGATTCCAGATTGTCAGTTTCCATTTTTATTGTATTTTGGTCTGATGAATCTTCAGTTTTTTCGTTTGTTGTTGAGGACGTTTGAACTTTGATACTCTCAAATGGGGCCATTAGCTGACATATAAGAATTTCAGCTAAATGAAAATACTCTTCGCGAGCATCAACATCACGACACTGAGGGTTGCATGACAAAGCTCTAAGCAAACGCCAACAGCGTTGGCATACATCAGGGCTTTGTTTAAAAGCTATAATCTGTATGATTTTAGTAAGAATTACACGATAGCAATTACCCATTAGTGGACTTAAAGCAGCTTCTGTCAAGACAACATCCAGATCATCCTCAGATGAATTTAAGGACGCTGTTTAATATAAATTAAATGTTTATACTCTTTTATGATATGTATTAACTAACCATAAATTAATGCTGGAACATATTTCTTCAGATTCTCCAAGTGTTTGTCTTCAGCTGGATATGAACATTTGAAATCGACACCCTGTGGTATACTGGTAGTGACATTCCTTTGATATTCTTCTCGTAGTTCAATGATTTTGTCTGAATAGAAAAAGTAGCTGCCATCATAGTCAATACGATCCCAATCGCTATCCATAGCACCTAAACATGGAGGCACATCTGAATCACGTAAAACTTCATTGACCAAGTCATATGTAACTGAGTTTCCTGAATGACGGGCATAAGTCTTGATATTCTAAGCAAGATAAGAATTTTATTAGTAGAGCAAGAGTCCGGTATTGATTTATGTATATTATAAATTTTACATTGACCAATTCCCACAATCTATAGGAAGCATCTTCGGCTACACGTGCACACACTTCTCCAGACAGCTCAACATCACTTTGGTCATGTTGTTCCCATATAATTTTAATGGATCTTGGCTCCAGTCCAGCATAACTTTTGTGATTACACTGGAATATACATATTGGCATCTATGTTCTCAAAGGCCATTTATATTTTTTATTTCCGTAAACTTACTCTGGAAGTTGCATTCAATTCATCTCGTCCACCAGAACCTCCTGAGAATCCAGCACTACCCAGCTGTTGCCCTGGAGATTCAAACATGTTTCCAGTCCCTCCCATTCCACTGCCAGAATTTAACGACGACGTGGGAGTAGTTGGCGTTGTAACTATATTTAATTGATTTGTTTGATTACCCGTTTGTGGTGTAATTAATTGGGCCGTAGCACTTGAATTGCCCAAATTGCCGCTTGCATTTTTACTGGAATTACTACTACTGCTGCTGTTGATTTCTAATTTACTTGCTTTGGCTCTAGATTTTGTTGATTTCTTATTCGATTTTGATTGTGTCGTCTTCGTTGTATCTTCGCTTTGTTGCGGTGTGGAAGTTTTCATAATTCACTTAGATAGTCTCAACAACAAAAATAAGAAAATAAACAATAATTGTAAATATTTATTTGTAGATTAAAATATGTATTTGTTGTTTTCACTTTGTTTTATTTTGCAGCCAAATGGGAAATTAATTCAACAGCTGTTTGCTACAGCGTTGCCATATGTCCATATTTCGATATATCCCAGCAAAAAATAAATTAACGCCTTCGACATGTGCTTAAAGGCTTTTTAAAATATTTATGGGCATTTCTACAGGAATGTCAACTTTTTGTAGCGTGCGACACCAAGCCAATATGCTTGTTTTTTTTCAAAGAAAACAAAACATTTTTTTACTTATTTATATATTTGTGTAGGCCATCAGCAGCTCTACGTTAGGTTAGATTTTAAGAAAAATCCACGTGACTCACGTTGTTCAGAAATACAAGGTTAATTGCTTGCTATCATACTCGACAAAAACTGGAATTTCTCGGAGAAATTCCCATATATGTTTGTATGTATGTAAAAAACACATTCAAGTTTGGTATTTAATTATACTAGATATATTGGATTAATTTTCTAGCAGAAAAAGCATGCATAAATTTAATCAAAGCATAGTTTTTATAATTATACTGCTGATATCATCAGTTCAAAATAGAAAATGCTCTAATTAGAAATTAATTTACACTGTAAAAGCAGATTGGCATATACAGAAGCAATTTTTTTTAGCTATTTCACATTAGAAGTGTTATGTATAAGGAAAAACTGACATGAATTTAGTATAAGTGGCTAAATTGAACATGATCTTAATGAATTTTGCCATACAATCTTACCTTAAAAACTTACAAATTACGCTGGAATTTTTAAAATGGTTTGAAACTATATTATGCGTTGATTTTTAATGTCAAATTGTATGGAAGATCTCGTTAACACCATTCGCCAATTATGATAACTTCATGACAGTTTTTTCTTATACATATGTACATGTGTATTTTTGCAGTGGGAAATTTTACAATCATATTATAAAATACTAGATTTGATTCGAAAAAATTTTTTTGTTATAAATTAAGCTATGCAATGCTCCAGAATCCTCTCCACATTCAAAATGAATTCTGAAAATTGGTCCACATAAGACGAAATTACTTGATAATCACTTTTCAGCGGGAACTTTGCCTTTCTCCCTAGTTAAAAAAAATTATTGAACTGAAAAAGGGTAAATAATTAAGAAGGTCAGATGTCTTGGTAATAAAAGTTTCAAATTGGAAATAATTTTACTCATCATTAGGGAAAGTTTTTCATGCATTTAAAATCACGTTTTATGTACATAAATTATGCAGTAAAAATATAAAAATATGTATTTAAAAATGATAAAATATGCATTTATAAACTTTTTTTTCAAAATTTAAGAACATTAGAAACTTAAAAAAAATCAGCTTCATTGCTTTCTTAACAAACATTTTGACATTAAAAACATAAAAAGCTCAGCTTCAATACTTTATTAACAAATATTTTGTCAAATCATATGGAATACAAAATACGAGTAAAGTTCAGTTGAACTTTTATTTACATACATTATTGAATAAATGTTTTTTTTAGTTGTCAAAGGTAAACCTTTGACGATTTTTTCTGAAAAAACTTTTATGTAACAAAAATTAAGTTATTGGTGCTATTTTGTTTGTTGAGTATTCATTTTCTAAATTTTCGTTGTTAGAACTTTATTGATACAATTTGTTGCATATATTTTAATTTATTTTTTACCGCATCTTCATTTAATTCAACTTGAGGTGTTAAAGTAACGAAAGCCTCTAATTGGGATATAGTGTGAACAAGAAAGCTATACTTTGTGTGCACAAATATCAATTTAGGCAGAAGGCTGTCGGATAGTATATTTCTATAAATAAAATAAAACAAATTTTAAAGTAAAAAAACTTGCCTTTATATGCATATGGAAAAGTTTTTTTGACAAAACTTTCTTTAATTTTATTTTTTACTGTAGAATGTATCCGCATCGTATCACTGGATATTTTTCATTAAAAGCTGAAACATGCAAAGGAGCTTTCAAAAGCATTTTAAAAGGATTATTATACTATGCTCTTGTTTTTTCTTTAATTTTCAATGGTATTGGTATTCTTGACTCAAGCCAAGGTATTGAAGTTTGTGTGTTTTGAACTACGGTGTTTTTGAATATCGATTGATATCACAAAAAAAGGATCGTAAATTTTTCTCGTTATCTCCTTTTATTGTTCTTACACATTCGTAAAAAATGCAGCTCGTCTATACCTTACAACTAGTAAATAACCAAAATTAGATTTATAGCATGAAAAACTAAAAAATGTATTAAAAATATACATTTATGATGAAATATGCAAAAATATGTAGTTAATATAAAATATGCACTAACAAATCGATGCAATTTTGTCGCAAATTTGTTGATTCGCAAAGATATTTTATTTACGTTGACCAACGACCAACGGCAGAAAACATGTATTTGCATGAAAATCCTTTCCCTACTCATCATATTCTAACAATGAAAACAATAATTGATTGGGACATTCACAAAATTTATTGAATTAAAACGAGTGCAAACTAAGTTTTTAAAAAATTGCACTGCGGTAACACTGATTTAAAAAATCGCAGGGTCACTTTGAATCTGTTGTGATTTAAACGAATTTTACAGTTATAAACTATGTAGATATTGTACCAAAGTCATTGCATTAAATTAAAAAAAACAATGATCTTTATGAGGATTGAATGTTTTGTTTCATATCTGCAACTTAATGCAGACAAAAGTTTCCATAGCTTTAAATTTTACAATAATATTATGTAAATTATTATAGGTACCTATCCCTTAATGTTGTTTATTTAAAATCCACCAAAATTTCTATTAAAATTTTGATAGAATTTCAAAAGCTTTAACACATATAAAACACAGCTTCTTTTGCCTCTCCTATTTCTTAATTATTAGAATTTTGGTGGAAAAGCAAACATTATTTGTTTATTTGCGTACAAAATTTGTTTTAATTTCTCGGGATTTACTTATCTACAGAAGATTTATTAAATTAAAGATTTTGTTTATATAAATATGTATTTAGGTATGTATGTATGCGTTACTTAATAAAATCGAACAGCGGAAAATTCACAAACACAAAAGCTTTTATGCGTGCACATGATTACGTGTGCATGTGTTCGTGTACAATTGTACGTATGTACGATAATCTTGTATCGAACACATGATATCAAGTGTGTGTGTGCGTGCGTGTGTGTGTTCCAGCTGTGATCAAAAAACTCAAGTTACAAAAAATTAATAGGGATGGTTAGCAGATGAAAATTAGTGGGTGAGTGGATTATACTAAGAAACGTTTCCTTTCACACGCGTGTAAGCGTGTGTGTTTGTGTGTGTATGGGCGGGCGAGTGTGCTGAATATTTTTTATTCTTTCTGTGGCCGGTTTGTTGGTTGGTTGGTTGGTTGGTTGACTGTTAGGGCCAACAATGTGAGTGAGCTTGCACGAATTTTTTATGTAGAGTTTTCGAGTGGTGCGCTTGTACAATAAAATTGTTATTATTCCACAAAATATTTACAATCAAAATATATTTCCATAAAAAAAACACACACACTCTCACCAACACAAATATCTGCTCGCAAAGCACAAGTAGAAATAGAAGAAGCATAGGAAATTACACACAGACTAAAAAAAAAAGAAAACAGCAGAAAAAGAGCGATACGTCCATCAGTTTTAGTAAAGTAGCTGCTGATTGAGTAAAACGTTGTGGGGAATCAAAATTAAAATAAAAAAAGAGAAAATTACACACGCATTTTACATTTTAATTTAGATATGTACCAATAAATAATATAAAATAAATTTTTCATGCAGACGTTATTAGTGTTTAAATAAAACAGTTAATAAATTAAACAAGTTTAAAATTAATACAAAAAGTTAAACAAGTAACCTTAAGACAGAAAAATTTTAGATTTTTTTTAACAACAAATTACCAAAAAGGTAGATAGATACCTACATAAAGCCATTCCCTTATGATGAGGAACTAAAATTAAAAGCAATTTTTCAAACAAAGTTTAACAGAAGTTCTTTCATTAATTAATTATTAAGTTTTATTTTGCTAAAAGTGATTATAATCATTTGTTGCTTATTATTTTTAACACTTTTGTGCTTAAAAAATGTTGTATATTTCAGTTAAAGAAAAGAAGAAAAAAATGTCATAAAAGAAGTGTCAACCTAACGAGAAAAATCGATGAAGTTTTAGAAGCTGAAATTTTTTTCTTGATTGTGTTTTTTACATGTTCCCTTTCTTTACTGTCAGGGAAATTTAACAAACAAAATGTGAAGCATAAAGTTGCTGACAAATGCAGTTAAATGTGAAATAAAACTATAGTGTACTCGTATTTTTGAATATTGTAACGAAATTTTATTGAAAATATTTTTTTAAAATAAATTTTGCTTAAAAAAGTATGCAACGCACTTTTAAATTAATTCAAATAGAATTGCAAAATATACATACATACACACATATGTATGTATGTAAATAAAAAATTTCTTCCAGTCATGTACTCTTGATAATTATAAGAAGATGTGGTAATTTATATATTCGTTGAAAAACCAAATGAAAATATAAACAAAAATTTAGTGTTCTTTTTAAATTATACTTTTTTTATCATAGAGATACGAGTATGAGCAAGAAAAACAACAAAACGCATAAGCATACTCACACACAATTTAAATACACACACACATACATACATATGTATGTACATACTCGGTACTGTGAAAATTCAGAGCTGGTGGCACTGATTTTGTGTACGTCACTCTGCAATTTTATTATTTTATGTGAATATTGTGTAAAATGCAGCCCTCATTTAAAATCATTTTCCCTTTTGAAATGCAGAGCGCTAAAGGAACTCTTTCATTTTAATACTTAAGTACTAAAATTAAAAAGAATATATCTATGTATGTACATATGTGTTTGTGATATTCATGAATAATAGCGTAAACCTTAGAATAAATTTCTCAGGAAGAGTTAAATACTTTCTTTTTAAAATCTTGATTTCTACGATCAACGTATAAAAGCCATAAAAATTTTGTTAACAAATTTCTTTAGAAATGAAACGTGTTTTTTCATGAACCACATAGTGTAGTGGGTCATAAGTAAAGACAGTCAACTCAAAATTTGCACTAATAATCCCAAAATATTATTTTACTTATTTATTTATTTGTATAATTGTAACCTAGCACAACAAGATGTATATATCTTATAAGTGAAAGTGCTAGTGAATCGATCAAAATAATAAACAATAATCAAGATAATGACAAAAATTAATAAAAATAAGACATACATATTAAAAATATGTATATGGAATAAATTTGCAGAAAAATATAATATAATAAACATGCAGAAATTAGGAGAAATATAAATAGAATAAAAAGAAAAGTACATGCTTAAATTTTTTTTTAAATATTGATTTAAAAGAATTAATAAATTGAAGTTAAATTTAGAAAAACGTTTATATAACTCCTGTTTAAACGCATATGCATTGCCTAAGGTTTGAATATAATTAGGCAGAGAATTCCAGAGACTTGTGGTATTAATAAAAAACTGACGCTGTGACAGAAGGGTCTTATACTCGTACCTATGTTTAATGATTTTTCTTCCACGATTAGATCTAGCAAATTGGATCCTACAAAACAAGTACATAGGTTGCTTCGACGTAATTATTTTATGTAGAAACATTAGGCATTTAATTTGTATGTAGTACGAAAAAAGTGAAATGTTATCACGACGCCCTTTTAAGAAAATGTATCTTGCTATGTTGTTGTAAGCGACTTTGAGTTTCCGTTGATCATGGCTGTCACAGTTCGCAAAAATTTCACATCCGTATAATAATACTGGAATTAAGTAGGTTTTTTTGCTAGTTGCATACGTATGGTGAAATATTTTTTTTTTTTATTAAAATTACATTGAAATTGATTATTGAGAGGTTTAGCTGGATCCTATGCTCATTTCACTGTTACTAGAGCAGATCTTCAAGGAGCCCTTACCCAAAAGTTTCTTAGAACAACTAGAGTTATAATGTTATAAACTTTCACCTTCTTACTAATTTTTTCTATTTTTCCGGTGGCGTACTGTTTTCAGTGACAGCTCTTTTTGAGAGTAAATTTTAAAATGTTTGCAGTAGCTACTCATTTACTGCATTTTACTGCAAACGTAAAAAAAACACACCTAACGTTAATTTTCGGGTTTTAATTAGGTTAATTAAGTTCGTATATTGGGGAAGCCAAATTACATGTGATAATTTTTAAGCCCCGACTAAAAAGGGGGGTTATAAGTTTCTAGTGTGTATCTGTGTATCTGTGTGTCTGTCCGTGTCCACGTACATACAGACCAAACGGCTGGACTGATTTTGATTTGTTTCTTTTTTTTTTTGTTAGAAGGCTGGGGGAAATTAACAGCATTCGATAACGTACAAATTTGTATACAGTTTTAAGTGTGATTCGTATGGAAATTTCGACTTGATCGACAGGGTTCTTAGCTATGTTTTAAGAAAAATGGTCCAGCGGTTTAGAAGATATCGCATGTTTTCTAGATATATTCGGGGGTTTTTAAAATTTTTAATTTTTTGTTATTAAAGAACTAATAACACAAAACTTAACTGTAAATATTCTGACAAGCACTAGCAGAAGAGAGTAACATGCTTAATATTCAGCATTCAGCATTGATGCAAATTTCAGCCTTATTTACATACAAATAAATACATATATTTTAGTGCACATGGAATATGTGAATTTGTTTGCTTGATCGTATTACAAATTGCTGAAAGCTTTTTAAAATTCACAACAGTCTTACCGTTGTGTTGTTTGTTCTTTATTAATAATGTTGGTGCTAGTGTTACCCGTTTTATGCCTGCTGCAGAAAGAACAATAATTTTTGATGTGTAAACATCTATACCAACGCTGTCCACTAAGAGAAAAACTGCCGCCAGAGTGCCGAACATTAATCAGCTTTTTTATACAAATCAATACACATACTCTTATACATTTCTCTCGTATTTCTCTTTGAGGTCAGCTATGATCTATACGCTAGGAGGTAAAAAAACTTTTTCACAATACAATCACAAATTTTGAGTAAGATCGTAAAGCGTTATCAAATCGGTGTGAGCTATGTATGTATGTAATCATACGAAAACTTAACAGCTACATAGAAATACACTCAACCGGATTTTAAACCATACCTTCAGGAGCAATGAAATTGCTTGTGAAGTGCAATAGTGTTGCCAGTGGGGATAATTTTGTTAAAAAGTTGAAAAAAATAAAATAAATATATACCTTTAAATAAAAGAGCATTTTAAATATCAAATATTTGTTTAAAAGATATATAGCAGTTTTTGTAAAGAATTTATAATATTATATTATAACATATCTTCATTAGATACGGTTGCCTTACACTGAAGCTGGTGCACGACAATTGGGTAAGAATATCCATCTCATGCCAATTATTATGGAAGGAGATTTTAATGAAAATTTTGAAAACCCACTGTCGCAAGCTTTATCAAAATTTTTATTTGACGTTTTCCACTTGCATATGAGCAATTCTCCACAAACGCCCACAACTAATAATTCCACTACTATAGATGCAGTTTTCCATAGATTTTTAAATACAGTAGAGTCAAAAATTTATATATCTCATTTTAGTTACCATAAGCCAATATTAACAAAAAAATTCATTGCTAGATGTTTACACATCTCCCACACATCGTATTTTTAAAATGAAAACGGAAAATTCTTGTTTTAAAAATGCTTTTTTGTTTCAATGTATAAACGAAAAAATATTTCAGTTCTGTAAACTTTAAGCGTTTTTTTCAGTTTCTCATAGAAAAACGGAAGTAACATGCTTAAAATATTCTTATAGTATATATTTTTTAGCATACTTTCAGGAGTAAGTAAGTAAAAGATTTCCTTAAGCTATGTACAGACGATTTTCAGGTCTTACAATATTATCAGTACCTGGATTCAGTAACTTTTATTACGACAATCGTATCGGTATAATAATTTTAATGAAAATTGATAGATTTTGCTATTCAGTAACATATATTAACGATATTCGCTGTCGTTTGGAGAAAAATAAAATAAAATCACAATCTCAAATTCATTGAGTTTTTCTTTGTTATTCTTTTAGCTTTTCACTTATTTTCACCTTTTCTATACAGAGATAAATATAAGATAAGATAAGGCTGGAGACTATCATAAAAAAGAAATTACCGAATCACATTATCGTTGCAGCAAGCGAATAAATATTTCGATATATATTACGATTTTCGGTTCGCAAAAAGTAACAGCATCCAGGCACAGACCTGCAGTGCTACTCAGTAACTTTTAACGATCCGATAATAGTAATTTTTGTCTATACATTTTGTCGCTTGCAATAACGATTGCGTGATTCTGTAACTTCTTTTTACGCAGTACGATATTTTCTATTGATTTTTGTCGATAAAATTAACAGCACATAAATTATTGTCGCTTAAATAACGACACAGCTGACATTAACCTACAGCGAATATCGTTGAGATTGTTACTCAATAGCAAATTCGATAAATTTTTGGTTATAATTATTTTAACGATGCGATTATCGTTAAAAAAAAGTTAGTGAATCGCACTACTGGTAATGTGGTGACAGTTCAGTTTATACGATTTAATTAAATTTGTCAGAAGATTTTACAATTTATTGTCAAACGATTGTATGACAATAAATTTATCTGATAATATTGTCAGTCAAGAAATTGTCAGTTCAAACGGTTCTCATTTCCAAACATTGCCAGGGGCAAATTACGGCATACGATATCGAATGGTGTATTGCTCCGAGCTCTTTTGTTATATATTACTAGGCTGTAGACAACCGATAAGACTACCCTGTTGCTAATTTTTGGAGTAGTTACGTTTTGGAATAGTCCTATACTAGTTATAAAGAGACAGAACTAAGAAGCTTGATGAAATATTGGCTGCACTTCTCTACAAGCGACGCGCTGTCTCTCTCTCTCTCTCTTTTGTTTGTCATGTAAACAACATGGAAAAAAAGAATTTATAACAGCAACTAGTCCTTCAACTAGTATGCAACTCTACACAAAACAACTAGTTGTGCTCCTATGACAACCCAATGTAAAAGTCGATAGTTCGTTGTATGAAAAAATAAACAGATGTGCAACCAGTTTGAATTCAAAAGCAACTAGTATGTTTCTGACCACGTACTACTCCTTTTATCTGCAGGGTAGTTACATACTCACACACACACACACACACAAACATACGCACACACAAACATACACACACACACACACACCAATTTTTATTGATGAGTCTCTTCTTCAATATCTTCTCCTCACTTTCACACACACACAAAAAGTTGCTGCACAAAAATTGCTGTGTGTGCAATCAGTTTTACAGCTTTGTCAATTTTTATTTAAATTTTATTTTTTATAAACTTCAGTCAGTACAATTTGCAATTTAGCATCAAACATTGAACTCCCCTACTATATATCAACAATTAAAGTTTATAAATATAAAAATTCACTATTATTTAAACATATTTGTTTGATAAATTACATCAATACTTATAATCACGTTCTATTTTAAAGACTCATGCTAAGAAATATATAATTTTATTCGCAATAATTGTCTAGTTCCTTGAAATCTCTGTCTATTAAACAGGCACTACTTGGCAGATCATGCATACATACATACGTACATTCATATATACTTACATACGTACATTCATATATACGAGGACGGTTAAATAAGTCTGTGAATATTGGGCATCTTAGGTGCCACAATGAAATTCATTAAACTACTTTTTTTTGCCATTGAAATTGATTTTGAAGAGTCCCCATATTATTTATCATATTAAGGAGTGATGTTTTTTTTCCATTTTATTCTCAAGTCACCCAGTATTCTGCTATCAATGGCTGTCAAACATAAACCACAAAGTTTTGTAAAAATGTTCAATATGTTGATTTAACTAAGTTTGCATTTTCTGTTGTTTGTTTTGATTGTTGTACTAAAAATATTTAATAACAAACACGGGACAAACGCCTTTTTAACAGTGATCAAATCAGCTGATTTTAGATTTTTTCATAAGTAATTTTCTTCAACTCTGGTATACTTTGTGACAAAAACTAACACTGACACAGCTTGTTCCAATTGTGACAACAGTCAACTGACAGTTGTCTGTTGTCAGAGCGGTATTGCCCTCTCAGTTAAGAGGCTTGAAATTTAAAAAGTCATGTACAATGACCCTGCCTCGTATTTGTATACGTATGTACACACATAAACATTTACGTATAGCAAAATCATTACAGTGATTTGCTATATATAGTTTTTGAATGTTTGTATTTTACTATATTTTTTGTGGTGTATCTCGTTTACTATAAACTGTTTTTGCAATTGTTTATTATCTTGAATTTATTTTGTTCATAATAATGATTCCACTTCGGTGTACTTTGTTTCCATATTGACACCAACAGAAAAACTGATGCTAATTTCTAGGCGTTCGATGTAGGCGGGCGGGCGTGAGCGATATGTATATACATACATACATACATATGTGAGTATATACCTATCCACATACATATGTACATATGTATGTATGTACGTTTGTTTGTTTCTTATTCTGGAAGTGTGTAAATAAATTTTAATTATTTTCTATCCCAAAGAAATCAAATTGAAACAAAAACAACAAAACATTTGCCAAATCTTTTTTTTTGTTTTAAACATTATCGACAGCATATTAATTTATTTTTAATGAAAATCAATTCATTATTTAATTATATTATATGCCAATTCGTTTGTATTATCTGCTTGAGTGTTCATATGTATGTTTACATTTTTGATATTTTTAAGGATGAGTCAACATCATTCTTTTTTTTATAATTGTTATTGGTTTTAAAATAACAATTTGAAAGATCTGCTTTTAAAAGAAACTTTAAATTCATAATGATTTCAATTAATTTTAAATTAATTGCTATAAAAAAGAAAAACTTATAACATGAAAATATTTAAGGCCAAGTGTTTCCCTAAAGATTGGGGTTACAAAGTTGCTCTTTATGTTGGTGAGGTGAGGTGAGGTACTTTTCTTTTATTTTTGATTCGATTAAACCGACTTTAATAAAAGGAGGATATTGTCAATTTGTCTCAATTTTTTTTTAAGAGTTACATACTTCATAAAAAAATCTCTTATTTTCCGAGAGGATATAGCTTACAATTGGTCCCATTGTGAAAAAAATTGGGTGGGGACACGCCCGCAATTTTGATAATTTGCTTTTTATGATATTTTTCTTACTGCAAAGTCTAGCAAACAGCTTTGGTTCTTGTAATTAAAATAAATTTCGAGTTGAAAAAATGGACGGGGCTACGCCCATTAAAATGCATTATTATATTTCATGTAGTTGTACTTAAACGATTTTTACGAAATTTACCACACACCTTGAGCTAAAAACTGACACAATCTCCCATTTGGAAAAATATGATTGGAGTCACGCCCATTAAAATTTAATATTTTATTTTAAGTGGTTCTACTGTACCGATTTTTACAAAATTTAACACACACCCTGAGCTCTGAAAAACAGAAAATTTTGTATTTAAAAACAGGGCGAAGGTACGCCCTTTAAAACTTTATTTTATATTCCATAAATTTTTTTTTCCAAAATGTTCTATCAGATTTTTGCATTGAAGTCAGTTTTTTTGACAGAATTATTTTCTAATAATCAAACAAATAATATTTCTAATTATTAATAAAATTAAAATAAATTCAGTAAAGTGCGACTTTGACCCGCGCAGGAAGGGTTCCGTACGGACACGTGATATGTAATTCAATACGAGCTTTAGTAGCCTAAAAAAATCGCCACAATAAAAAAATCGCCACAATAAAAAAATCACCAAAATTAAGAAAACGTCAAAAATGAAAAAAAAATGCCAAAACTATACTTTAAGTTTTGGCATTTTTTAAGTTTTGGCATTTTTTTCGTTTTTGACGGTTTTTTAATTTTGGTGATTTTTTTTGTTTTGGTGATTTTTTTATTGTGGCGATTTTTTTAATTTTGGTGATTTTTTTTGTTTTGGTGATTTTTTTTGGTTTTTGGATTTTTTTCCATTTTGGCCATTTAAAAAATTTTAAATTTTTTTGAATTTTGAAATTTTTTTCTCGTTTTGGTGATTTTTTGTCGGTTTTTGGCGTTTTTTTTTAATTTTCGGCGATTTTCGGTTTTGGGCGTTTCTTCATTTTGGCGACTTTATTAATTTAGGCGCTTTTTTGTAGTTTTGAAACTTTTTTTTTCTCATTTTGGGGATTTTTCAATTTGGCGATGTTTTCATTTTGGCGATTTTTTTTTTCATATTAACAATTACTTTGTTACTGGAGCCTTTTTCGCGTTTGGCGATTTTTTTCGGTTTTTGGCGCTTTGTTTCATTTCAGCGATTTTTTTCATTTAAACTATTTTTTTGAATTTTGCGACTTATTTTGGTGTTAGAAATTTTTTTAATTTTGGCGATTTTTTTCGTTTTGGCGATTTTTTGAATTGTTGGCGATTTTTTTTTTGGTTTTGGCGATTTCTTACTTTTCCCGTTTTTGAAAATTTCAAGAGTTTACCTCTTACGGTTTCCAAGATATAGCAAGTTGTCATAGCCAAAATTGCATTAATTGATGGATCACCCTTTAATTTAATTTTTTTTAAATTTTAGTGTTAATTGTTGTAGTCTATATAAAAATACATTAATTTTACATATTTCAAGTGTCAATATACATATGTAAATACAATTGTATGTATGTATATTACATGGGGTTTTAACATTTTTCGTTGCTCGTTTTTGAACACCCTTCAATTTTTAATTCTCATGTATTTGTTGTTGTAGATTGCAAGGTTCTACATATTCTGTCAAAATTTCAGGTCCGTAGCTCTTACGGTTCCTGAGGAAATACCGTGTGATGGACAGACGGACAGCGTAGCGAAAACAATAGGGTTCCTTTTTACACCTTTGGTGTACGGAACCCTAAAAAGGCAAGATCCAGCAAAAATTATTGTATAAAAAGCCGATTAATGTTCGGCACTCTGGTGCCAGTTTGAACAGCATGGTGCTAGAGTGCCGAACTTCAATCGGCTGCTTATACAAATGAATACACATATACCAATGCATATGTATGTATGTATCTCTCGGTGGCCAGCAGTGCTGTTCTGCAAAAGTTTGTACATTGTGCATATGGCTTGGACGTAGCTACCTTAGAGATTTGTCCATTGATAATCGATTTGAAAAGTTTTCTTTTGTTTGCGATAAAAAGTGACCAGAATATTTTACGAAATTTTAACCCACGAATCTTACGAAGCTTTTTATGTACCTTGAGCTGCACGACGACAAGAGATTGCATTTAGAAAAGAGGGGGAGGCTACGCCCACTAAAATTTAGCTTAATATATCATAAACTTCCACTCAACCGATTCTTAAGTGCCCTGGAGATGATCAAATAAACAGTCCTTACATATGTGCCCTTAACTATGAAAGTGGTCTAAAGCTTAAATTAGGCGTGACATAGCCATAATGCCATAACCATAACCATAACCAAACCAAAATTCAATTGGTTTCTATGGTGAGAGTTACGGCGAGTCACCTATAATCAAATACAGTGTTGCCCATTAGTTTGGTTCGAACGGCTGTTTTCTATGTCACGTCTGATTGAGCCTTAAGTCACATGCATTTTGTTTCGAAATATTAAATCAATCTTAAAAAAAACTTGAATAAATATTAAAAAAAATTATATAAATCGGGACTATTACAACTCTAAATTAAAATATTGCAGAATATGAAAATATTTTTTAATTTGTTCATATATAATCAACTAAATATTTCGACAAAAGAAAAATGTATATAACTTAGAAAACTTTCATAATTCAGGGCACACATGTTCTCGTATTTATATAAAATGTTTATTTCTGCGCCTAAAATATGTTGCATTCATTACTGCTACTCCCTTAGAATTTTAATTTAGTAAAAAGCCCTATAGAAGAACTTAAGTTAAATTAAATATTTATGAAGGACTAGCAACACATTGTAAATTCTATTAAAATCCAAAGCACAAAATTGTCTATTCACGTTTTTCTATTACTATTTTTATTTTGTTAGAACATGAAATTTAATTTTGTTTCTTCGTTAATTATCCTTGTTTTGTCACTCACATCACACAAGAAGCGCATGCTCAAATAAAAAAACAAACGCGTTTTATTAGAATAAATGAAAATACGTTTATTAATGAAGCACAAACAAAAAAAAATAAAATTTTCGCAACAACTTACAGCTAAAACTAACTTATTAAAGAAAGCAATTGCTTTCTTTTTTTTGCATTTTTATTTGCCTTTGTTTTACATATTCTTTTCTTTGACAGCATTTTTTTTGTGTAGAGTTTTTCTTTTTTTGGATAATCTAGTTTTTTATTTCTCTCTCTCTCTCTCTCTCTCTCTCTCAGTTTGGGTTCAATTACCCCATAAAAAAAATAAAAGCATTTAATTAAAAAAAAACACGTGGATTTATTTTTACATAATAACTAATCAATTTAAATATCTTATATTCTTTTACAGCGCTGAAAATAGTGTGCATTAAATAACCTTGATAATTTGCTTATAATTAAACATAAGGCAATATAAAATAAAAAAAAACAGTAAATAATTAAAAATAAACCCAACCCAACCCAACTAACACTGACTAACACAAGCTTACGTACACACTTATGTATGTGTAACTAACTGGCTTTGCATTTGTGTGAGAATGCGTTAATAATGCGACGGCAACAACAATCACTGCTGGTACTCGTAGTACAAAATCTGCAACCGCAACAAAAACAAAAACAGCAACAACAATGGCTTCACTAACCAGCTAAAAATATGTGTTTGTATCATTTTGCCCATCGATCAAGCAACAAGAAAGCCAACAACAATAACAATAACTACAACAACAACAACAGCAATAACAATAGCAATAGCAATAGCATTAGCATTAACAATAGCAATAGCAATACATTTACCCTACAGCGCTGTAATATTCTGTTGCTGCAACCAGCTTCTTTCCAATGTCTCAAAAATAGTCTACTAACACGCCGGCAACATTTACTATTAAGCTTCATAGATAAATCATTTAATCCTTGTGTAAAGAAAAAAAGATAAAGCAAAAAGAAGAACAACAACAAAAACAAAGCAGCGTTTAATTAATTTTATTACAATATTAATTAAAACGTTGCACCCGCTTATAACTATCTACACACCCACACACACCCACGCACGCAAACACACACAGCCATCTTTAGCATATATACCGTTAAGCAAAAAGGTTAGTTTTATTAATGAGTTTCCGGTTGCGTTTCCTTTTATTTTTTATTTAGCTCACATTATGACTTTTATACCGAAAAAAAATTCCTATTATTCCCGTTCTCACACAGCAATGAATTTAATAAATATGGATTCAGAAAATCGGGTGGTTTTAAACGTTGGCGGCATTCGACATGAGACGTACAAGGCAACGCTAAAGAAAATACCAGCAACTAGACTGTCAAAATTAACGGAAGCATTGGCCAACTATGATCCGCTACTAAATGAATATTTTTTCGACAGACATCCGGGAGTTTTTGCCCAGGTGTTAAATTATTATAGGTGAGTTATAAATATATACATACATATATGTACATACATATGTACATATATATATATATATGTATATATGTATATATAAATATATATTTCTTTGATTAAAGAAATGCACAAACTTGATAAATGATCATTTAATTAAAGGACAACGTTGAGTCTAGTAGAACAGAAATAAATTCTGTAAAGTGCGACTCTGTCTCGCACACGAAGGGTTCCGTACGGACATTAGCTATATAATACTATACTAACTTTAGCCTATATAATATACAGTTTTTCGTTTTAGGAATTTTGTCGGTTTTGAGCGTTTTTTAGTTTTGGCGTTTTTTTTAAGTTTTTGGAGTTTTTTTATTTTGGTGCTTATTTCAGCTTTGGTGCTTTTTTCTCGTTTTAGCGATTTTTTTTAGGTTTTTGGCGTTTTTTTATTTTGGCGATTTTTTTTATTTTGGCAATTTTTTTAATTTGGTGATTTTTTGATTATCTGCCAAACTAACTGTCATGACTTTTTGACTTTTATGGTCGGTATACTCAGGCAAATCATCATGGATAGATTGGGGCTTATGCCAGCGTTAATGTCGACGTCGTCGACGGCGTCAAATGTCAAAAAAAATTTAATCGTATGAAATTGTATGAGAGCAGTTAATCTCAACGCCGTAAGAAATTCGACGCCAAAAAAGTCCAATCTGTTTAAACTTTTTCGGCGTCGTTGGGGTGTTTCTCAATTTTGTTGTATATTCAATGTTGTTGCATTTTCAATGTTGTTGTATATTCAATGCAGTAGTACACAGCTGTGTTAACGTCGTCGACGGCGTTTACATTAACAGCAAAATTAAATTTTACGACAAACGACGTCGACATTAACTCTAGCATTAAGCAAGGCTACCAAATTATCCTCTTTTCACTCAATTTATACTAGCGAAGACATGAATATAATTAGCATTAAATAGTTAGGTCTCTAACAACACTGCAAATAATATTAGCAGAATATTTTTTTTAAATATCCGTAGTTGTTTACTTGGTAGTTGAAAAAGTTTTTCCTTCAAATATTTTCCAACTAAATATTGGTAAAAATAACAAGCAAGTTTGGGCCTGTTCGTAAATGCATCAGTGCGCTGCAAATGGAAATTGAAATGCCCTAAATTACTTCACTAATGTAGATAATGCACAAATAAATGTTAAATATGGATTACAAACGTGCCTATTACAGAAAAAAATTATCAGTGAACTTGTATTGCGTATTGCATTTTCCATAAAAGTTTGCTCTCATGATGCAGAGTTGTGATGCATTTACGAACAGGCCCTTTATTTCTTGCTTATATTTTTCATTAAGAACTGGTAAACTTCATTATCCTACGGATGTATGTGGACCACTGTTTGAGGAAGAACTAGAGTTCTGGGGCTTAGATTCAAATCAGGTTGAGCCCTGTTGTTGGATGACTTACACACAGGTAAAAATAGAATAAATTCATACTTTTCAAGTCTCAATTAATCTAAACTTTATTTTAAATTTAGCATCGTGACACCCAGGAAACACTAGCCGTACTAGATCGCTTAGATTTAGATACAGAAAAACCGTCCGAAGAGGAATTAGCTCGAAAATTTGGTTTCGAAGAAGACTATTACAAGGGCACACTGTCGTGGTGGCAGGAAATTAAACCACGAATATGGTCACTTTTCGATGAGCCCTACAGTTCGAATGCAGCCAAAGTAAGTCATTGAAAGAGAAAATTGTATTCAATAAAAAAGTAAATCGAATGCTTTTATTTCTTAGATAATTGGCGTTGTATCCGTGTTCTTTATATGCATTTCAATATTATCATTCTGTTTGAAAACCCACCCCGATATGAGAGTTCCGTATATCGTTAACAAAACGGTGCTCACATCAAATGGCAGTTCCGCCTGGTATTTAGACAAGACTCAAACCAATGCCCACATAGCTTTTTTCTATATTGAATGTGTTTGTAATGCCTGGTTTACATTTGAGATACTAGTAAGTATTTATTTTTTGAGAAATATGTGTTTATGTTTATATGTAAGCTTAATTCGAAGAATGACAATGAGTACTAAAAAAAATTTACATAAGCAAATAGTCTTAATTTTAGTAACTGCGCACAATCATATATCATAGCGCAAACAATACGTACGCTCACATATTTTCTCTCAAGCCACTATTGCTACGTTTATACGTACACTATTTGCAAATAAAAATATTTGCAAATAAATTAACTCACTTTTTAAACGGCGGCATTGTTAATGTATAAAAACTTGGTAGCACTTCTATAGAAATGTTACTTAAGCTGTCTTTACACGGTAATACAAAGTATTACGACTTTGTAGAATGAAAATATTATGAAATTCTCTCCGTATTTAAAAAAAGGGAACAAGAGGTGTTGTAGGTATTTTTCATGTTTACACTGAAACTATAAGTAAAATGCAAGCAAATATATGGAACTGTTAAGTTAATAAAAAAAATGGAAAATTGCTCAAACAAATTTGTACTAATAAAACTGAATATTAGAGAAAACATTTTATTGTTTCAATATAATTTTACCACAAAATATAATTTTTTTTCATAAAGGTTTGCTTGTACCATCAGCTACTTGATGGTTGCAGTTGTACAATATTTACAAAAACATGAAAATTTCCTTAGTTGATTTTGGTTGCTTCTGCAAAAGCGTTAACACCTTAAAAAGATACCATTAGTGCTGCCAATGTTTACTTTGAAATACACCTCTGGTGTGATGAAAATACTTAAGTTTCTAAAATGGTTTAGAAAACAAACATTTACCGACCCCTTGTCAAATTTTCTATCCGTATTCTCTCCTACTCGATACATTTTGCGTTTACAAGATAAGATTTTGTATAATCTACAGTATTTTTTGACATGTCGTAATACATTGTATTACCATGTAAAGACAGCTTTATGCTTATAAAAAGATTTTGTAAATATTTAAAATAACAAATAATAATGTTTTTTTATTGTAATTATTTTCTTCTATCAATGTTTTTTGTGCAATATTTATCAATTTATTATTTTTTATTAGCAAACATTTGGAAGTTTGGCAACCTCAAGCATTTTATTTGCAAATAGTGCATTAATCGTGAATAGTTTTCTGAATTAGTAAGTCACAATAAAAACAATAGTGTGGCAATAATTTACAGTGTTATTTGCAAATAATTCATGCGTATGAACGTAGTATACGACTATAGTCGATTACAACACACAAGAGCGTCTCTAATTCGATTATGCGAAAAACTGAAATACGCTATAACCTAAATAAAAAGGCACATGCGTAACAAGTGCATTAACTCTATCTCTCTCTCTCTCACACACTCATAGTCTGAGTATACTTATACTTAGAGTATGCTTATACGCAGACTATGGATATTTAACCGTACAAAGAAAATATACGTCTAAAACTGGGGATATTTATTCATCATTCGCAACCGTATATATATACATTAGTGTATATAAAACGGAATGGAAAATGTGTGGGTGTGTGTGGCTGTTTGAAAACATGCTTTGTATGCCTTTAAATAAAATAGCCTTGTATTTACGCTTGTGTAGGTGATTAATAGTCAGAGTATCTTTATATTATTGTAATAAAAAAAATTGTGTATAAACATATTTATTAGATGCTTATAGTTATACGTATTCGGATTAAAATTAATGCGTGTATTTTGCATATGAGCAATCAATACACAAAGAGTACTTAAAACAATACATTTGCAATGCTCTGTTTGAATCATTAATCGTGTGACCAGACGCACAGTGACGAAAAAAAATTTATAGTAATATATCTGTATCTTCTATCACACAAAGAAGTTAGAGGATAGCCTAAGCTTTGCGAAGTCTAGGTCCTCCCTTTTACAATACAAGGTAAACCATTTCGGCTTATGAAAACATTTAAAAGTCCATATAAAAATTTAAAAAAATTAATTTTAAAAGAAATAGTTTTTTGTAATCTAATCCTTGGCATCCTTAGTATCTTTTGGATACTCTAGAACCTCTAATTTTGTAAAGTTTAAAAAAAAATACATGAGCCAAACATCTTTTGCATGGGGACAATCCTAATGATTGAAGATGGTGGCAAGATATGTTCTAATTAAATGTTGGTATAACAAAAATATTTGGATTCGGTCATATATTTGACTACTCTAGGGGCACTCTGGGAATAGGTGTGGTGAAACAGGAGGGGGGGGGGGGGGAGTTGAATAAAAATAAAATTTTGTATGAGAGCTGCCTTAAGGAGCGCAGTTAGTGGGTTAGTATGCGTATAAAAGATGCTGGGGGAAAATATTACTCTAGGAGTGACTCAGGGACAGTTGTGATGCTTTTTGTGGATTTTACCTCCAATGAGGAGCCATTTACTTCCATCCCATTTTTCTAAACTTTATAAAACTAGAGATTCTAGCGTATCGTAATCAAGGAGTCTAACAACTAAATTTTTTTGAAGGATTCAGACGACGCTTTTTAAAAAGAAATCAACTGTTTTATTATTTATTTGTTTAAGGGCATAATTTTCTAAAACGCAACGCATGGCGTTGACAAACTTTGTATAAATTTTGTTTTTGTAATTAAAATTTTTTATTCCATAAAAAATTTTATAGGAGAAAAAACAAGTTTATTTAAATTTTTGTATTTATAATAAAGGTTTGAAAATTTGTAAGGGCATGTGTTTTAATGTAACAATAACAAATAATTAATTATAAATGCAATTTTGAATTTTTTGCTAGAGGAATGACGAAAAAACAAAATTGGGAGAAAATTCTCTCTCTCTCTCTCTCGCTCTCAGTTTTTGTACATACAACCAGCGGTGCCAACTATTTACAACCCATTGCCCTTCTCAAAACGCACTAGAACGTTCTAAGTTACAACATTGTCAACTATTTATAGCCAAAACGCGCTATTTTCTAGCGCGCTAAATTAAATTTTAATAAAAGTCGATGTATGTATGTATCAGTAAATAAAATTTTTTTAGTAACCCTTTTTTAGATTTTTCAATATTGCTTCTTCGAAATTAAATACATACTGCCTTATTCAGGAAAAATAATTTTCGTTTAAAAAAGGTTTACAAAACAAATTTTGAATAGAAATTTGTTTGTTAATCGTTTTGTAAACCTAAATTATTTTTTCTGAATAAATCCTTAAATAACTAAAATCATTTAATACGGAATAAGAATCGCCTTCCAAATAATCGTATATACCTATATAAAGTTTTTATTTTAATTTTAATTGCCAAACTTTGTAACAACATATACATAATTTGTCGAATAATTGCGATTCAAATGCTTTTTGTACTTTAGCTAGAATAGATGCTTAATAACTTATGTAAACTTCTTGGTTCATTAATACATATTTTTAGTTGTGAAATTTCAAAAACATTTGCCGTTTACAGTATTAAAATGAGTTTTTAATTCTAACCACAGTCAAGGTAATTTTATTTGCGAAAGCTGAATAAATAACAAACTTGAAAATTTTTATCAGAGTTTCGGATACTAGCAAATTGTTAAACTTATACAAAAAAATTAAAAAAATATTGAACTGAAATGATGTTATCGACTTTATTGAAAACGCGCTAACTTTATAAAAAACGCGTTAAGACGAAAAAAAGCGCGTTTGGCATAGTTAAAACGCGCTAAATTGGCATCGCTGCATACAACAACCAGTTTTATCAAATATGGGAGAAGAATTCGGTGAGTAAATTCGTCGTTATTGTGCTTCACACGACGAATTTACGCAGCGAATGGTTATCGACGAATTCGTCGACGCGGACGAAATTCGTCGTTCGTCCCAATTGTGTTTATGATTGAAGAAATATTTCACCTATTTCCTTTCTCTCTCTCTCTCTCTCTCTCTACCGCTTTTCTAAATAGGTCCGTTTTATATCATCACCAAACAAGTGCGACTTTATTAAGTCGTCGGTAAACATAATCGATTACATTGCAACACTTAGCTTTTATATAGATCTGGTACTGCAACGTTTCGCTTCACATCTAGAGAATGCCGATATATTGGAATTCTTCTCCATCATACGTATCATGCGTTTGTTTAAGCTGACGCGCCACTCGTCGGGCTTGAAAATTCTGATACAAACATTTAGAGCCTCTGCCAAGGAGTTGACACTTCTGGTATTTTTCCTAGTCTTGGGCATTGTGATCTTTGCTAGTTTGGTGTATTATGCAGAACGAATACAAACGAATCCACATAATGATTTCAACAGCATACCGCTCGGCTTGTGGTGGGCTCTAGTAACAATGACCACTGTGGGTTATGGTGATATGGTGCCAAAAACCTACATTGGCATGTTTGTGGGTGCATTGTGTGCTCTAGCCGGTGTGCTGACCATTGCACTGCCAGTGCCCGTTATTGTTAGCAACTTTGCCATGTACTATTCGCATACACAGGCACGTGCTAAACTGCCAAAGAAACGTAGACGTGTGCTTCCGGTTGAACAGCCCCGACCACCCAGGGTGCCGGGTAAGTAATTATTAGGGTTGGGGGGGGGGGGGTGAATACTAACGCCTTCCTTTTTATAAAATAAATTTTTATTTTACATCTTTCAGGTCAATCAGGAGGTGTTAGTGGTTGTGGTACACCCGGTTCTGGGCCCAATTCTGGTCCTATGGGATCTGGCACCGGTCCTAGACGTATGAATAATAAAACCAAAGACTTAGTTAGTCCAAAATCGGGTGAGTATTCCTTAAAGATATTTCTAATCTGCCAGGGCCATTAACTGACGAATAAACACATCAAAGGAAAGTGGGCTTTAGGTATTTTTCGAATCGTAAATTGTTCGGAATGAAACTGAAGTGCAGAGAGGTGTAAATAATAGTAATAGTAAAATTCAATTAAAATCTTAAATAAGTTTTTGTTACACACTGTTTATATTGTTGACAAAGCTTTTATAAAAAAATATGCATTTCGAATCGCTCTTTATTTACTTCCTTTGAAGAATGGTACTAAAAACAAGGATTTAGAAAATGCGAAAAAGGTATTCTCCAAAACAGCTGCTCCTAAATATTTTTTAGAAAATACCTTTTAGAAAAAATATAAGATACAGACAAATAACACTTCAAGGAAACAATATTAATTTTTTTTCTGAAAGAAAATTATTTAGTGCAAAATGTATTTTAATAAAGTACTTTTTGAGAAATGGGCATTTTAATTAAAAAAAGTTATTTTTAAAATATTACTACTGTGTACTTTTTAGGAAAAGTTCTTTTGGAGAAAAGTACCTTGAAAAAGTAAAATTTTAGAGCAGTACAACTTAAAAAAAGTACCTTTCAAAAAATTACTTTTGAAGCAATAAATTTTATAATAAAGTACTTTTTAGGAAAGGTTATTTTTTTTAAGCCTTAAGCATTTAAGAAAGCTTATATAAAAAAGTACGTTTAAAAAATATTACCCTTTAAGTACTTTTTAAGGAATAGAACAAAACGTTTTGTGAGAATTATATATAATATGAAAAGTACCTCAATTTTTCAAAAGAGTACCATATAAAAAAGTACCTTCTAAGGAAAGTCATTTGAGAAAAGTATCTTAAAAAAATTACCATTTAGTAAAAATAAGAAATTGAAATAAAAAATAACTCTTAAAGAGTACAATAACTCTTAAAGAGTACAAATAATAATAAAGGAAAGGTACTTTTAAGAATTTGTGAAAAAAGTACCCTAGAGGAAAAGAACAGTTTAGGAAAAGTACCCTTTAGTACCGTTAACGAGAAGTGCATTTAAAGAAGGTACCTTTTGAAAAAAATATATCATACAAAAGGTACCATTTGGTTAAAATACCCTTTTAGAAAAGGGTATTTTCAAAAAAGTATCTTTTGGAAAAAGTACCTTTGAACAAAAAAAATATCAAAAAAAGTACATTTTGAGTATAGTATCTTTAGGGAAAAGTACCTTTTAAGAAAAGTACGTTTTAAGAAAATTCAGTTTTAACTAAAGTACATTAAAAAAATTACCTTATGAGTATAGTACCTTTTGGGAGAAGAAAAGTACTTTTTAAGAAAGTACCTTTTGAACAAGTTTATTTTTAAAAAAGTACTTTTCGGGAAAAGTATGTTTTAAGTAAGGTACCTTTTGAGTGAAGTACCTTTTTGGGGGAAGTTCCTTTTAAGAAAAGTACTTTTTAAGAAAATTGCATATCAACAAAAGTACCGTTTGAATATAAAACTTTTTTCGGAATAGTACCTTTTAAGAAAAGTATGTTTTAAGAAAGTACTTTTTGAGAAAATTATATTTTCAAAAAAGTGTTTTTGGGAAGAAGTACCTTTTAAGAAAAGTACGTTTTAAAAAAGTACATTTTAAGTAAACTACCTTTTGAAAGAAGTACGTTTTAAGAAAACAAAGTTTTAATATATGTATGTAAGTACGTTTTAAGATAAGTAACTTTGAAGAAAAGTACCTTTTAAGAATAGTACATTTTAACAAAAGCACCTTTTGGGAGAAGTACCTTTTAAGAAAAGTATGTTTTAAGAAAGTACTTTTTGAGAAAATTATATTTTCAAAAAAGTGTTTTTGGGAAAAAGTACCTTTTAAGAAAAGTACGTTTTAAAAAAGTACATTTTAAGTAAACTACCTTTTGAAAGAAGTACGTTTTAAGAAAACAAAGTTTTAATACAGGGTGGCCCAGAAAGACCGAAGTGGTGTGAATTCCTTATAACTTTTTATTTAAGACATATTTTTTTAATTTTTTGTTTTTTAAATACAGTAAATTTATAGGGAATATTTTTAGATTAGTTATTAAAAATTGTATCCCGCAAGTGGTGGCCATTTTCTGCTTCGCACAAATGTGCTCTTTCCATTTCCATTATTCATAACTTATTTATGAGTGACGAAGCCCATTTCCAATTAAATGGGTTTGTTAACAAGCAAAACTTTAGGATATGGGCTAAGGAAAACCCGAGAGTACTTCATCAACGACAATTACACCCAGTTAAGTGTACTGTTTGGTGCGGTGTTTCTTCAGAAAGGATCATTGGTCCATATTTTTTGGAAAATGAAAGAGATGTCGCCATTTCCATCAATGGTGATCGATATCGGGCCATGTTGGAAAATTTTGTAAGGCCAGCCGTGGAATACCATCCGCAAATATGGTTCCAACAGGATGGAGCCACAGCGCAAACTCCGAGGGCCACAATGGCTATTTTACGCGACATCTTTGGGGAAAGAATAAATTCGCGTAGAAGCAATTTTAATTGGCCTCCGCGTTCCCCGGATTTAACCGCTCCAGACTGTTTCCTTTGGAGTTATTTAAAAGGGAAAGTTTATGTTAATAAGCCTAGGACTATTGAGGAATTAAAAACCAATATTCCAGACGAAATTAACAACATAACACCGGAAGTTTTGCGAAAGGTCATGGAAAATGTGTTGAAAAGAGATCATTTGTGCGAAGCAGAAAATGGCCTCCACTTGCGGGATATCATTTTTAACAACTAATCTAAAAATATTCCCTATAAATTTACTGTATTTAAAAAACAAAAAATTAAAAAAATATGTCTTAAAGGAATTTACACCACTTCGGTCTTTCTGGGCCACCCTGTATATGTATGTAAGTACGTTTTAAGATAAGTAACTTTGAAGAAAAGTACCTTTTAAGAATAGTGCATTTTAACAAAAGCACCTTTTGGGAGAAGTACCTTTTAAGAAAAGTATGTTTTAAGAAAGTACTTTTTGAGAAAATTATATTTTCAAAAATGTACTTTTTTTCTTCAAAAAAGTACCTTTTCAGAATAATACATTTTACCAAAAGTACCTTTTAAGCAAAGTACTTTTTGGGAGAAGTAGCTTTTAAGAAAAGTACGTTTTAAGAAAGTACCTTCTGAGAAAATTAAATTTTCAAAAAAGTACCTTTTAAGAATAGTACCTTTTGAGTAAAGTACCTTTTGGGAAAAGTAGTTTTACTTTTAGGAAAAGAACGTTTTCAGAAAAGTAACAATTAAGAAAAAAACTACCTTTTTTATCATTTGAGTGAAGTACCTTTTTGGAAAAGTACTTTTGCCTTTAAGAAAATAACGTTTTCAGAAAAGAACGTTTTAAGAAAGTAACTTTTGAGAAAAGTACATTTCCAAAAAAGTATGTCTTGGGAAAAGTACATTTTAAGAAAATTTTATTTTACCAAATGTACCTCTTGAGTGAAGTATTTTTGGGAAAAGTGCTTTCTAAGAAAAGTACGTTTTAAATTTCTTAAAACAGCTTTTAAGAGAAACACCTTTTAATAAAAGAATTTAAGAATTTTAAATTTAAAAAAAGTACCTTTTGGGTACCTTTTTTAGAAAAGTTCTTTTTACGAAAATAATTTTTTTTTAATAAAAAAAAACAATAACAATTTACGATTCGAAAAGGCAGCCATATTATGATAAAATATCGGGAGATGTATAAATTATGTAAATAATTTTTGAATTGGCATTTTGTGTCGTTGTTTGCCCATAATTTTCCTTTATTTAAAAATTCAAAACTTGTATTTTTGAATACTGATGCTGTTGCCGCTTTTTTAATCCTTTAACACGCAACAATGACTTTATGTTGTACAGTACACACAAGAATAGCAACAACAGCCACACGAACTAAACTGCAGAGCTGATTTTTTAACTATTTATTTTTGACTTTGAATGAATGAATAACCAGTGAATTTCAAGTGCTTACAGAACAGAACCTATAAAAAACACTTTTCAACCAAAGTTGTGAATAAAAATATCAAAATATTTTTTATTAATAAATCGCATTGCATCCAGACCCAACTGATTTGCACATCAAGTCACTTGTAAATTATTTGCTTTCCAATAATAAAATAAAAAAGTATCCTAAAACATATTTTTTTATATCAAATGCATTAACGTTGTAAAAAATCAAAATATTTACCCGCATTAAGAATATGTATAAAAAAAGTAAAAACTATCCAATTGAATGAATGTATACTTGCATACAAGCAACAAACCAATTTATCTTTTTTTCTTACCATATAAATTAATTTATTTTAATTCTTTTGTTTTATTATTTTATAAAATCCAAATGTTCTAAAAAAACAAACAAATCATTTATTTTTTTATTTGAATTGTTAAAAAATTCAAAACAAAATTTAGATGAATATACGGCCATGCTTAGCAAAAATCGTGAAAGTAAAATGGGAAGACTGCTTTGAAATCCAACACAGTTGCGGCCAAAATCAGCGTCGAAAGCCTAAATAAAAATGAAATCTAACACGCCATCCAAAAAAATAAAAACGCACTTTTGCAACAACAATAACTACAGCTGAAAAGTCCAACCAAAAAAAGTGTTGCTCCAAAATGTTAACAATTAATCAAAAGAAACAGCATAAAGTTAAACAAATTGCAAATCAGCATAAATAAAATTTTTAAACAAGGATTATACAGGATACATGTTTATATAAATACTAACTATAAATACTTACAAGCGGAATTTTTTTTTAAAATGTGTATATTTATTAGTATATCGCATAATTTGTTCAACATTTCCCCTCATCATCACCATCATCATCACGTTCATGATCACGATCACGATCACGATCCTTCTCCATCTCTGCCTAAAAGAAGAACAAACAAGATTTCCATGCTTTTGCTGCTTTTTGAAATTGGAGATATTGATTTGAATTGTAATCAAATGTTTAAGAAACTGCAGCTGCGGTATGTGATTTTCTACGCTGGATTAAGTATTTGATATTTGATTGGAAAATCAGTTCCAAATTTAATCCTTCTTACTTTTCTACATATATTTTTTTTCTTTGAATTGAGTGTATGTTGTATTTGTCATAATATTGTATTAAGTTTTTTCTTTATTTATTTGTTTTTTCTTTTATCTGACACATAAGATTCACTAGTGATTTTTATGCAAGAAAGCAAACGTTTTATTTAAAATTTCAGAAAATAGGCTAAAGAAATAAAAATATTTTCCCTCGGAATATTTTCGCTTCTCCCAAAACTGTAATGGTGAATATTTTTTCCCTAGAAATGTTTCCCCTTTCTTTGATTCCCTTTTTTACGAATAATATTTTTAACTGGGATTTTTTTTATTCATTTTATTTTTCTTCACTAAGATTTTTTTACTTTTCTTTCTATTTTGTACAATTTATTAGTGCAGGTGAACTGATTTAATATAATACATCGACTAATTCAATATTAAAGGTTAAAAATAATTATTTTTAACAAAAAATCAGTAAATATGTATGTAATGTTCACAATTTGTTAACAATAATTACCCGCGACACCTTTTTGCATACAAAATGAATCTCTTTGGTTCCCTTGGCGGTTGTATACTAAAGTTTTTTTCCTTTGTGCGTAGAATATTTAAAAGCACAACTTTACAAATTATTTTGAAGAACAAAGTGTTTGTATTTCTTATTATTAGTCTTAAATTTTATTTAATTTTCAATTAATTTTTAAGTTACTTAAATCTGCCTCTAGTTTTCTACAGTCACTGAGAACTGATAGCGGTATAAAAATTGCACGGGATATTCACCATATCATTTTTCCCTTGGTGGGGAGTAAAAACCTGTTACTCACGAGTGGTGAATAAGCTTAATATTGATGATTTTTTTGGATCTTATTAGCGATGGAACATACATGTGTTTGTGGAATGTGTTCCCTCTCACACACATTTTACAACAAATAGGCCGACTTCCTAAACGCAAGTTGCAATTCATATTTACAATGCATACACTTCGTAAACGCATATGTAAACTTTCTGGCAATGCCCAATGTTCCTAATCGTTTGGCAACTCATTTTAATGAGTATCAGTTGTCAAAATCGCGCATCATTTTTATTTTGTTGGCAAACATATGTATGAGTTGCATAGCGGCGTTCCTAAATGCCGATAAAATGCAAAAAATGTCTCCGCAACGCAAGGTTGCTCTTAATACATCCTTAGCATTGCACACGCATTTTATTAAATTGTGCATTGCAACTTGCGTTTAGGAAGTCGGCCATACTCGTTTGTATTCTATGATGTCGGAGATGCGTAGTAGACATTTTTTTGTACGGTTGAGTGCGCAATCTTGTTCTTTTGATTCAAGGGGATGGAATAGAGAAACTTTTACATAAAAGACTTTCAAAATCTTGAGTGAATATGTGAGATATTTAAAGTTTTGAGTGTTAAAGTTCGGTTTCCAGTTTGTTGTATGCACAGACTTATAGTAAAATATTAATCCACGTTTAAGGGTACTTTTGGTTACTTTCGACAAAAAGGTTCGAAAAAGGCCCCAAGAAGAAAAGTCAGAGAATTAAAATATTCTAAAAAAATATTTCTTGTAAACTTTTTCATAAATGGGTTACATCGTTTCCGATGCCAATTCACCACAAGGTGAGTCTTTACCTTTAGAAAAGATGCTTATGGTGTCGCAGTGCCGGTCTTTGGACCAGATCGTTCCCCTATTCTAACTTTGAAAACGCCTCTGGCTACCTCTGCCAGAGTAAATCATATAATCTCTTTTTGTTGTGAAATATTTGTCAGAAGTCTTAAATTAAAATCCATGTTTTAATATATTTTCAAAAGCAGTAAAACCAGTTTCACAATTAACACTTAAAACTGTTTATCGGTTATTATTTCTATATTTTTTTATCCTAAATATTTTTTTCTCTAACTACTGAAAAACTTTGTTTGAGTCATTGTCAAAGATACAGCCTGATTGTGTAAGGCGTTGGCGATGGAAATCTTGTAATTTTTTTACTATCACCAAACTTACATTCTGAACATTTGCAAGAAATTTCATAAAAGCGGTTGCACGAAACTTTTCCTATATGCTTAAAGCAGCTCTGGAGAAGAGAATCATTTTCAGAAAAATGGCGTAGGTTGAATTTCTGTAGCATTTTTGTCAAGTGTTTCTTATCTGATTTTCTTCTCACGATTTTTACAAATCACAAAAATTTCAAGTAACCAATTTCCTCAAAATGCTCATAATGTAAATTCAGAGTATTTTAAAGGAAACTATTAGTAGTAAAATTGTTTTTTAATCTATAAAAAAACGCTTTACACTATCAGACTGACAAATATAGAGTGACACATGACGCCGCACAGTGGGATGGCTTAATAAATTTTTGTGCAAAAAATTCAAAATTGATCCTATATCTTTGAAAACTAGCGCTGAGCATTATAATGATTAAATTAAAAAAAATATAACATATCATCAAAATAGGCCACGCCTGTTATCTACTGTCCATGCAATCTAAATAAATTTTTGTACATACAATTTTTCGTATCCAACACTTTTTAGAATGAAAAAACCCCTTGTCGAGCTTTATAAAAATCGGCCAGACGTACCGCCCTACATGGGTCGCATACACATGCAAAATATTGTTAGAATTTTTTTTATAATATTTTGCTTATAAACTTAAGTTTAAAACTTTTTATCGCACTAATAATCCAAATTATTATTTTACTTATTAAGTAAAATATTTTTTTATTAAAAATACATTGAAATTGATTATTGAGGAGTTTAACTGGATTCTATGTGCATTTCACTGTTGCTAAACATCATATGTGACCCGGTCTATGAAAAGGTGGCTTATGACTCAAAAACAAAATTTTGAGAAATCAGCTGTTAAAATTTCGTCAGTTTTCCGGTAGTTGAATTGAAATAAATCATAATAAAGCCTGCTGCTTTATTACAAATATATTTAAATAAAATCATACTTAAATCTATTTACTAATACATAACTCCCTCAATATAAAGCTTCTAGAAATTAAATGTTTAATTTATGTTGCGCTCCCACTACCGCTGACAAACAAATAAATTAATTTATTTATTACTAGTGAATTTTATGTGTTTATTTTGAAACTAACCAACCGTATGCGTTTCTAAAAATGTCTTGTTTTTTCCTTTCTGTACGTGTGTGTGTGTCCTTTGAAAAAACTATTGTTTAAATAAAAATAATAAATAAAGGTGAACTAAAATTGATTTAACAAATTAAAATTAATATAAATACTTAGAACAGTTTCGTAGAAGTCTTTCAGTTGAATATTTCAGGGAAATATTAAAACTACAACACAAATATTGCATTTAACATGTACAATTATAAAATAAATTTGAAAATTTATTTTAAATTTTTAAACATTTTCTTAAATATATTTTAAATTAAATTTTTATAAATTTTAAAATTTTTATTTTAAACTTAACCATTTTAGAGCTTAGCTAATATTGAAAACAACAATTATTTATTATTTATTGTACCTTTCAACACTAAAATTGCAATCATTTAAAATCTTTAAATATTTTATATCTTACAGATGTGGCCTTTGGTTTTGACTAAAATCATAACAATACAAAAAAAAAAACAAAAGTAAAATGATCCTTTTAACAAGTTTCAAATTGACAACGTTCACATTCAAAATAGAAATGAAAAATTTATAACATTAAATAATTATATATAAAACACAAATGACAGACACATTTATCAAACGCTCAAAATAACACTTCTGCCTCATGTATGGAATCAAATGGGAGGGTGTGTGCTAAAATTAAAACAAAATTATATATTTCTTAAAACAAAATAATTTTTTTATACAAAATTATAAAATAATGTAGACACCCCTTTTAAATTCCTTCACACAAAAGCCATTTGACAGAAAATAATAATAACAATTTGGTGATTTTTTTACAGCAAGTGACAACAAAAATTTGATTTAAAATAAAAAAAATAAAAAAGACAATGCTTAACCACCGGCAAATAAATTTCAAATTAAATAAAAAAGTATTTATAATGACAATAAAAGCTTATATTATTTTTGTCATTTTACGCGAACCCCTTGGATGATTGATACGAACCTCTAGGGGTCTAGTGAACCCCATTTGGGAACTGTTGGCATATATTATTCAAGTTCATTAACTTGCCTTCAATAAAATTCTTCCAAAATTTCATGTTTCTTAAATTTAAACTTCCGAAAAGTAAATGAGAATTACTAAGGATACAAATATACGAGTATAACCAGCTAAAAATCTTCAACAAAATTCACATTATGCGAGTATATCTTTCCAATTAATTTGAACAGATTAGAGAAATCTTTGAATGCAGGAATATTTTAATAAAAAATTATTTAAGAAAAATTAATCCTATTCAATAAATTAAATTTTGAATTTATATTTAATAAATATAATAAATTCAGTGAAGTGCGACTTTGACCCGCGCACGAAGGGTTCCGTACGAAAAGAGATATGTAATTCAATATGAACTTTAGCCTATATAAAATATAGTTTTGTAATTTTTTTTTAGTTTTTGGCGATTTTTTTAATTTTGGCGATTTTTTTTAATTTGGCGATTTTTTTTAATTTGGCGATTTTTTCATATAGGTGTTTTTGTTTTTGGTTGTAACGATATTTTCGGTTTTTGGAGTTTTTTTTTTCATTTTGGCAATTTTTTTTTAATTTTGACACTTTTTTTCTCGTTTTGGCGATATTTTCGGTTTTAGCGTTTTTTATTTTTTTGGCGATTTTTTTTTCGTTTTGGCCATTTTTTTAATTTTGGCGATTTCGGTTTCTGGCGTTCCTTCATTTTGGCGACTTTTTTCATTTAGGCGCTTTTTTAGTTTTGATACTTTTTTCTTGGCGCCTTTTTCGCGTTTTGGCGATTTTTTTCGATTTTTTGCGTTTTTTCAATTTGGCGTTTTTTTTAATTTTGGCGATTTATTTTCATTTTGGCGATTTTTTTTCATATTAGGAATTATTTTGTTATTGACTCCTTTTTTGCATTTGGGCGATTTTTTCGGTTTTTGGCGTTATTTTTCATTTTGGCGACTTTTTTCATTTAGGCGCTTTTTATTTCGCGTTTTGGCGATTTTTTTCGGTTTTTGGTGTTTTTTTCAATTTGAGGTTTTTTTAATTTTGGTTATTTTATTGTCATTTTGGCGATTTTTTTATATTAGGAATTATTTTGTTATTGACTCCTTTTTCGCATTTGGGCATTTTTTTCGGTTTTTGGCGTTTTTTTCATTTTGGCGACTTTTTTCATTTAGGCGCTTTTTTAGTTTTGACACACTTTTTTTGCGCCTTTTTCGCGTTTTGACGATTTTTTTTTCGGTTTTTGGCGATTTTTTCAATTTGGCGTTTTATTTTTAATTTTGGCGATTTTTTTTATCATTTTGGCGATTTTTTTCATATTGACTATTATTTTGTTATTGGCGCATTTTTCGCGTTTTGGCGATTATTTTAGGTTTTTGGCTCTTTTCTTAATTTTTGCGATTTTTTCGAATTATGCGACGTATTTTATTAGTGTTAGAGTTTTTTTTTTTAATTTTAACGATTTTTTTCGTTTTGGCGATTCTTTTTAATGATTTTAATTTTTTGCGATTTATTTGGTGTAGCGATTTTATAATTTTCGAATTTTTTAGTTTTACCGCTTTTGAAAATTTTAAGAGTTTACATACTCTGTCCAAATTTCAGGTCCGTAGCTCTTACGGTTCCTGAGAAAATAGCGTGTGACGGGCAGACGGACAGAAGGACAGCGTAGCGAAAACAATTGGGTTCCTATTCACCTTTTGGTGTACGGAACCCTAAAAATGTGTAAGAACTTTTTTGTCACTTGTTGTGTAAATAAAATACAATAGTTGAAAATCCCCCCCTATATAAAAATGAGAGCCTTAGAGAAATTTGTTTTAAAAATCCCATTTTAGAAAACACATTAGTTCAACTGATTAGTTTAAATATGAAAAAATAAAATAAAATTAATAACTAAATAAAAGAAACTGTAAATAGTAATATATTATAAAAATAAAAGAATTAACAACTGCATGTATGTATGTATGTATGTCGGAATAATATATAAACATATTTTATTTTAATGCTTCGCACTACATGTTTTCCTAAAAAAAATAAATAAACTGCATGCAAATTTATAATTTTTAAGCTTAACTTCTCTATCTATCTACACAACTTTTTATACATGTGTGTTTAACTGTGTTTTAAACAGCTTTTAAAGCTTGCTATTAAATGTGCTTCCTTACATATTTGTATGTATGTACTCTGATTTCAGTTTTTCGGTAAAACAATATATCATTTGTTATAATTTTTTTGTTATAGTTTAAATAATGATATATTTTTTTTTAAATTTCTTTTAAAATTTCCTTAGGTCCAATTGGTGCTAGTATTGTGGCCATGAGCCCACGTACTGTGCTGGACTTAAATCCAGCTTTGGCAATGAGCAAACCAACTTTTGAATCTCGTGGACCACCCATAACATCGAAAGACTTTAAAGACACGGATAAATACACAACGGATGCAACAAAGAAAAGCTTTTTATAGAGTCATTAAGTTAAGAAAATCACAACAACAACATAAACATTAGGCTGGCATTTCTTGTGTGTCATTTGCCTAATGAAAAACTGTTTGATTCAGACATGTATGTATGTATGTGGCACATGGCACACAGATGTAAGCCCGGCCTTATGGTAGGAACACAACTGGGACGAACGACGAATTTCGTCCACATCCACGAATTCGTCGGTAAGCATTCGCTGCGTAAATTCGTCGTGTGAAGCGCAATAACGACGAATTTATTCACCGACTTCTTCTCTCATATTTGATTAAGTTGGTTGTTGTGTGTAAAAAAACAGAGAGAGAGGGAGAGAATTTTCTCTCAATTTTGTTTTTTCGTCGTTCGTCGGCGTACAAAATAGAAATAAATCTATCTCAGAGTTTGTCACGCACGACGAATTTCGTTGTGCGGCGGTGTTGTGTTCATTTACATATGCACAAATGTGTTTTATTTTTTTTGTGACGAAAGTTCGCACCGAAAAATTCGTCGTTCGTCCCAGTTGTGTTCCTAGCATTATGTTGATTCATTTTCATTGGATGTACAGCTTTTCTTCTGTCGTTTTCGTTGCGAGAAATTTTAGCATTTATTGATATTATGAAAAATTAATTAAATTTTTTTGTTCTTTCATGTGTTTTTACAATTTGAGTACTGAATGTGTTCCAGCCTCCATTCACTTTTTTATACTTCATATGAAACAAAATGGTGGGAGTGCGCATTAAAAAGAAAAAATAGAACTTTTACATGAGGAGAATAAAATTAGAAAACAAAGCTTAAAGCTTATGTATATTATATATCAATTGATATCTTTGTTTAAAATGTGACAGCAATGATATAATAATTAAAATATGATGTAATACCAGAAGCAAAGTTGTACAGCTAATACATCCATCCTATTCCAACACAACTTTTTGATTAGCAATATTATAAAAAAATAAGAAAAATCTATAAAAATAAATTTTTTCTCTGCATATAATCTATACATATATAAAACAAACTATTTCTTACAACAATAAACAAAAATAAATAAAACAAATAAGCCTTTAAGCCTAAATATCCTTTGAAAAATATTAAACAAATACTTATGGCTTCGTTAGTCAAATCGTATCGTGCAGTAGCGTATCAGCTGAGAAAATCCGTATCATTTAATAAACATGTGGATGTTTATTGAAAAAGTATTGGCAACGTTTGTTAAGTAAGAATCTACATCATGGCTTAACTACATACACACACACACACACACACACACACAAACGCAAATATAAGTATCGTACAATAACAGCTGACACATTCGCTGACAGCCTCACGTTTTTTATTAACTAAAGGCTCAGTTACCCGACTGTAATGCAATGTAACTGCAACGTAGGAAACATCTGATCCATATTTTTATATAAAAAGTTGGATTAAGTTACATTACATCTCTATAACCATTTTCATTAGTTTTCACATAACAATATCGATCAGCTGTTTCCCACTGTTGCAATTATTTTGCATTACAGTCGGCTAATTGAGCCTTAACATCCAAACTTAAACGATACGACTTCAAAATTAAGACCTTGCAATTTGACTAACAAAGCCATTAGTATTATGTACTTGTGTCTGTGTGTATATGTCCTTATTTTATTTATATGTATGTATGTAAATAACTCGCCTCAAAACTAATCGAACATGCATTGTGAAATTTCTATTATCATTCCAAAAATTAAGAAAAAGTATAATAAAAAATATTGGCGGTATTCGCTGTTTGATGCAAATGGTCTTGCGTAAGTGTAAATGCAAAATATCGTTGCTCTTCTAAAAAATTTAACAACAAAATGCACACATAATCCAAATAAAAGCGGCGACATTTTGCACTTGCTTTTACGCAAGACCATTTGCATCAAACATTGAATACCATCCATGTATTTATTATTTCAATTGACTTACGGTTTCCTTTAAAACTGTCTTGTTGTTTAAGGAAAATTACAGTCTGCAAACTAAAATTTAAATACATATTTACATTAAAAAAAATCAAAAGGATTTTGTATTATGAAATTTAAGTTTAATATGAAATCCTTATCAATAATATCTGTATATCCTTAACATATCAAAAATAATACTTTGTGATTTCTTATTTTAGTTAATATGAAAATTTGTAGAAACAAACAAAAAAAAATAAACGAAACAAGTAAAAATATTTAAATAAAAATGTACTCAAGATGAATTTTTTGTTGAATTGAAAAATTTATAAAATAATGATATGGACTACAGAAATCTGTAAAAATTAAACCTTTAAAGAACCCTCGACGTTTAGACCAATCAGCTGGACCGATGCAAGTATAGAAGAGAAGATATTACATCAAGTCATCTTTTAAACGAAAAAAAAACAAATTAAAATCGGTCTAAAGCCAGAATTAGTAATAAGTTTTTGTTCTTTTTTGTTTATAGAAATATAATACAAGTCGTTACTTTTTCTGTTTCGTTCTGTGCTGTTCTGTTTCGGTTCAACCTGTGAAAATCAAAAAATTGTTAAGTAATTGTAAGTGGCATCAGAAATTAAATAAAAATATTTTGAAATAAATTGTGAATTTGCGTTTAGAATTAAAAAATAATAATTTTTAAAAGAAAAAAATTAATTATATTGAACCTTAACAATGACCGATGCAAAACTCATCGCTTTAGTGCAAAACTGCCATCCTTCTGAACAAAAACAGCTGATAAGTTACTACAGAAAAAGTAAGTACTTAAATTTAGAAGCAGAACGGCACAGCATAGAACAGCAACAGAAAGTAAAGACTAATGAAGCCTTAACTGTTTGGGAGCTATGGCATCAAAGACACATAGATTCAACAGAATATATCTTTAGAAGATGTGATATCTTCTAAACTGCTCCACCGACTCTCGATCGATCAAGTCACATAAAAACAGATACACAGACACACTACAAACTTATAAACACCACTTTTTTTGGTCGACGGTTAAAAATGTATTCAGAAATATTTTTTGTGGGCCACCATAACCAAATAAAATGACAGAATTTTGGTAAATTTTTAATATTTTTTTTTTAAATTTATTTTGGTGACCAGTTTTCTTAGGGGCCTCCGAAAATGGTGTCTTCAGGCTAACAGCTGATTCAGACTTAGTGATATATATGGCAATAAAGTAGCTAGGGCTCCACCGAATACATATTTGCAACAAAATATTTCTTCGTCCACATTTTTTTTTCAAAAATAACGGAAAATTTTTTCAGTTATTTTTTTTTCAAAATATTTGGCAAACAAACAACTTTTGTACTGAATTTAAAAAATAATAAATTTTGGGATATTTTAATAATAAATTCAGTAAACTGCGACTTTGACTCGCAAACGAAGGACACTACATATCGTCACCTAAAATCGAAAAGGTCGTAAGTACAGTTCTTATTCTGTTTTTACAGGAGCAGCAAAAAACCTTATAAATTTAAAATTATTTATTTAATGAATAAAATCGGTATTTTTGAACATATGTGATTAAAATTTTAATGAAGGATGTATTTTAATTAAGCACATCACAATCAATCAAAATGTATATGGGGGTATTTTTTCGAGAAATTCCACTTTTTGTCACGTGCGACAGCAATCAGTTTAGCTTTTATTTCTTAACATTTTACCTAAGGTAGAGCTGCTGACGGCCTACACAAATATATAAAGAAGTAAAAAAAAGTTTCGTTTTGTTTGAAAAGACTAGGCATATTTGCTTGGTGTCGCACGCTACAAGTTGATACTTCTGTGGAAATGCCCATATGTTGAATTTTTTTTGGCTGTTACGCCCTTTTGGATTTTAGGTGACGATATGTAATACTATACTATCCTTAGCCCATATAATCTAGTATCTCCCCTGATGTATAAATTAATAAAAAAAATTTGGCGCTTTGAAATAAGGCCCCAAGTTAATAACGCCCAAATAAGAAATGAAATAAGCCCCAATAAAATTAATCCCAAAAAAAAAGAAATAAGGCCCAAGAGAAAATTTATGAAAGAACACCCTATAAAAATGAAATAAGTCCCAAATAAAAGAAAACAATGAAACAAAACTCAAGATAAAATAAAGCCCAAGAAAAATGTAATAAAGTCCAATTAAATTCAGGATGGAATAAAGTTCAAAATAAATTAAATTAAGCCCAGTTAAAAATTCATTTTAAATACCCGATTAACTTTTTTCGGTTTTTTGGCAAGAATTCATTTTTTTGGATTTTTGGTGTTTTTTTCGTTTTGGCGATTTTTTTTCGCGTTTTTGGGATTTTTTCGGTTTTTGTCGTTTAATTTTTTTAGATTTACCTTTTTGGCGTTTTTTTTGCGTTTTGGTGTTTTTTCGGTTTAGACGATTTTTTTTCGTTTTGCTTATTTTTTTTGTTTTGGCGATTTTGTAATTTTGCGATTTTTTTTTAGTCTTAGCGGGTTAAGAGAATTTAAAGGGTTTGCCTCTTACGGTTTCCAGGATACAGCAAGTTGTAAAAATTATATGGTCAAAATAGCATTAACTTGTAGAATACCCTTTAATTTTGATTTTTAAAATTTCAGTGTTAATTAGCGTAGTCTGCATAAAATTTCAAGTGTCTGCAAATAATTTTCTGTATTTTACATTAGGGTTTCCATATGTTTCGATGTTCGCCCTTTAAGTCTTAAATGTCATATATCTGTTGTTTTAGTAGCCAAAGTTTTACATATTTTGTAAAAATTTCAGGTCCGTTGCTTTTTCACTTGTCGGGGAATCAGCCTGTGACGGACACACGTACAGATGGACGTCGTAGGGTTCCTTTGGTGTTCGTATGCCTAAAAATTATAAAATTCATTTTGAGAACATTTTTTAAATTAACTATTTTATCTAATTTTCTACTTTAGATTCTGGGTTGTATATTTATCATGATCAAAATATTTTTAATTAATTTATAAAAAATTGTTTAATGCATTTTTATTAAATAACAAATTTTTTTTTATAGAAACACACAAAAAAATTTAAATGAAACCTCAGGAAATTATTAAAAATGCATTCACTTAAACAAAAAAAGTAAAAGCAAATTCATAAGCAGCGTGAAAATATTATAAAAGAAATAAAAAAGCTTAAAAAAGCTTTGACTATGAATATGGACGGGGGAAATCAACAAAAAAAAAGAATGATTCACAAAAAGATCTTAAAGCAAATAAAGTTCAAAATGTCCACTAAAACATTAAAAAAAAATAAATTTTACTTAGTTATTATAACTTAAAAAAAATTTTTTTCTTACGTTGAAGTTCTGCATATTGAATCAGAAAAGCAAACACAAAAAAAATAAACAATAATCTTCGCTTAAAATAAATTTATTATAAAAAACCCAAAATATTTATTATAATATTTAAAAAAAATATCAAAATTTATAAACAAATTATATATGAAAGAAAAAAAATCGTAAAAAGGTTAACTAAATTGATTTTTGTTACAAATAAATTCAATGACTTGTAATAATTCTTAATTATTAAACAAAAAACTCAAATTTTAATTTGTTAATTGATTTTAAATTAATTTAAGCTGTACAACTAACTATATATATTATTATTATTATTATTAGTTATTTTTTTAAACAAATTTTCCTAAAACTAAAATTATAAAAAAATTGTTCTTTAGTCAAAGTATTTCATAATAAAATAAATTATATTCAAGGAAAAAAACTTAAGAAATTTAAGACGATGATATACATGAAGTAATAAATAAATTTAATAAAAATAAAAAGAAATGTATACTATAAAAACCTAAACTAAATATTTGAATTAAAAAAAATAAAGAATTGTTTTAATATTGACCAAAAGAAAATTAATAAAAAAAACTCAATAAAATTTAATAAACATTTTACGATAACACCAACAAATCATAATGCATATTTGCAACATCTCATCGTTTTTTTTTGTTAGTTTTTCTAGAGAGCTGCAATGAATATTTCATATAACTTCCTGCACCATGAGTTGCATGAGAAAATATATAAGTGCAAATAAAATATTTCATAAAAAATGTATGGCTTTAAAACGAGCGTTGGTAAGTATTCTATTTTATATACATATTTTTAATTTTGTAAAAAATAAAAAAAAAATACTTCAAAGGCAAAAATATTTCTTACCAAGTAAATTTATTCGAATAATTTTCATTCGAATAAATAATTTATATCACATAAATTATTCGGATAATTTTTATTCGATTATTGGAAAAATTGAAAAAAATTTCAATAAATTAAATTATTCGGATTATTTTTATTCGATTAAGTAAAATTATTCGAAAATTTTTTTTTGGATTTAATACTTTTGGTTGAATAATTTTAATATTCCTAATTTTATATCGTCAACTTAAAATAAACGTTTTAATCCGTTAACAAATATGCAAAAAAATCAACGAGAAAAACCTCAGTCCAGTAAAATTGTTCGGATAATTTTTATTCGATTAAATAATTACATTGAGATATTTCAAACTGTTGGAAAAAATTCAACAGTTAAATTGCTTGGGTAATTTTCGGGCTAGGAAGAGTGCTCGAATTAAAATTTTTCGAAAACGAATTTAATTCGAACGAATTTTATTTTCCATATTGTAAAGAATTATTCTATTTAATTCGCAAATTTCGAATGCAAAGTAAAATTCATCTCGCAAATTTAACAACAAAATTCGCAAACGAAAAAATAGAATTCGCGATTAAATTAAAAAATGCATATGATCCAAAGTAAAGACTTTAATTTTTTTAAGTATGTTCTCCTTCCGATGTTTAGATCCACTAAGAATAGATTTTTTGAAATTCGAACGCGAAAGAGGGATAAAAAAGGTTAACGTTGGTGTCTTTATATCTCGTGCACTACATCAGAAAGACTAAAAATTTTAAAAGCATACGAGTGCTTATAAAAAATAAGCTGACACGTGCTTAGTACTTTTTCAATATGTGTACTGTTAGGGGTTAAAAGGGGATAAAAACTGAATTTTGGTACCTTTTTTGCACTCAACATATCTTTTAAATTATTGAACTTAGCAGAAAGCTTTTTGGTGTGTTCCTTTCCTCTGGACGGAATCTTAAATGCGTTTGACTCTTTCTGGAAATTTTCACTTATAAGGGGTAAAATTTTACCGGTTTTCGGTACCTTTATTGTAATTATAATTTACACATATACATACATGTAAAAATAATTTACTATGACTTTTTACGGGTCAGTAGAAGCTGGGGTAATAAAATGTATGTTATTTTGAACTGCGCAAAAAGTGCAGAGGGGATAAAAAGGGGTAAAATTGGTATCTTTATATCTCGGAAACTACATTAGATAGATTAAAAATTCCAAAAGCATAAGAATACTGGTAAAAAGCAAGCCGACATAATGTGTACTTTTAGGGGTTAAAAGGGGGTAACCAACTCAATTTTGGTACCTTTCTTACATTTGACTCATCCTTTAAACTATTGAACGTAGTATTGGCATTAAAGAGTTAAAAAGTAAATTTTTTAATAAGTAGCTTTTAGAAACAGGTAATTTTTGTTTTTAAAATTCCGAAAACAAATTTTAAAACGATCGAAAAAATTAAAATAGCATTTGCGAGCAGAATTTTTTCATACCTGATAATTTTTATTTGCGATTACATAAATTTACTCGAACAATTTTTTTTGGACTTACTACTTTTGCTTGAATAATTTTTATAATCCTAATATTGTATCGCCAACATAAAATAAAAAATTTTAACCGTTAATTAACAGCAAAATGGAAAAAAATAAGCCTGGACAACTTGAATACAGTAAATTTATTCGGATGATTTTGAATCGATTAAATAATTACAATTAGATGTTTAAAAGTGGAAAATATTTCATTAAATAAATTATTCGGATTATTTTTATTGGATTAAATGAATTTATTCGAATATTTTTTTTGGATTTACTACTTTTGCTTATATAATTCTTATATTCCTAATTTTGTATCTTCTACTTAAAAAAATTTAATCATCTAATGAACAGAAATATTGAAATAAATAAACGATACCAACTAGAGTCGCGTAGAATAATTCGGATAATTTTAATTCGATTCAGTAATCACTCTTAGATATTTTACACTGGAGGAAAAAATTTGCTGGTTAAATTTCTTATATAATTTTTATTCGATTAATAAAATTTACTAGAATAATTTTTTTTTTATTTTCTTCTTTTGCTTGAATAATTTTTATATTTCTAATTTTGAATCGTCCCCTTAAAAAATCTAATCCGTTTATAAAAAGGAATATGTGAAAAAAATAAACGAGAAAAACTAGCCCAGTAAATATATTCGGATAATTTTAATTCGATTAAATAATTTCACTCAGATATTTCAAACTGTATATTAATTCATCAGTTAACTTATTCAGATTATTTTTATTCGATTAAATAATATAATAATTATACTGCATGCAGATATCTAATGCCTAAAACATTAGATAGGAAAAAAACTTCTTGCAGTTAAATTATTCGCATAATTTTTATTCGCTTGAATAATTTTTATATTTCTAATTTTGTATCGTCCACTTTATCATCCATTTATAAACAGGAATATGTTAAATAATAAACGAGAAAAACTTGAGTCTAGTAAAATTATTCGGATAATTTTTGTTTGAATAAATAATTTCACTCAGATATTATAAACTGGAAAAAATTTAACAAATTAAACTATTCGGATTATTTTTATTAGACAGGAAAAAAAATTCTTGCAGTGAAACTATTAGTATAATTTTTATTCGCTCGAATAATTTTATTATTCGTGCATTCGACTCCTTGAATATAACGATATAAGTAGGAAAAAAATGTTCTCCAGCAAAACTATTTATATGCAATAATTAATTGCGAACAAATAATTTTACTCGATTAATTTTCAAGCTCATAATTATATACATATGTATATATTATTAGTATATGTGAAATTTCTTAAAGGAAATTTCGAGTCCTATAAATTAATCCATTATTAATTTTGTCCGATTAAATAATTTTACTCGATTAATTTTCTCATTCATAATTTAATAATTTTAAGATTTAATAAAATAATTTTTATGTATTAATGAACAGTAATATCATAAAATCTGATAAAAAGATTATAGATTTCAATATAATTAACCGATTCAATTTTTTTCGATTAAAATTTTTTTTCGTATAGTTTCTAGTTCTATTGGAAAAAATTTACCCAAATTATTTATATTCGAATAATTTGTTCTGATGAACAATATTTTCGTTTAATAATGATTTCCGATTACATGATTTTTCGTTTAGTTATTAGGGGCAGAATTTTATTCCAAGGCTTCACTCTATTTACTTCACACAAACAATTTTTATTCGATTAATTTTTTCCGATTAAATTTGTTTTCTATAGCTTTAAAGCGCAGAATTTTTTTCAACAACTTGACTCAAATTACTTTACATAAAAAATTGTTATTCGAATAATATTTACCGATTAAAAATTTTATTCATTCATACAAGTAGATAGATATGTATATTTGAAAAATATTACTTTACTTTACACAAACAATTTATATTCGAATAATTTGTTCTGATGAACAATATTTTCGTTTATATATTCGAATAATTTTATCGGATTAAATTAATTTTCGTATAGTTCTTAGGCACAGAGTTTGGTTGCAATATCTTCACTATAATTATTTCACACTCAAAATTTTTATTCGATTATTTTTTCCTATTAAAATTTTTTTTCTTATAATTTTAAGTTGCAGAATATTTCTGGACTAAAACTACTTTACCTAAAAAAATTTATTCGAATAATTTTTTCCGATTAAAAATTTTGTTCGTGTGGTTTGCTTGACTTAAATTACTTCACACAGACAGATAGATATATTCGGAAAATAGTATCAGAATTTATCTATTAGATTTTACATCTACTTCAAACAAAATTACAACCAAGTCTTGCGAAGACGTGAAAGTATAAACTATACTTTCATAACATTTCAATTAAAATACTTAAAAGTGTTACTCAATACTATGGAATAAAAATACATCACATATGTACGTATTTATTTTATATTAACTATTTCCAAAAAAACTTTCATTTCCACCAATAGCTTATAATACAAAAAATTAAATTTAAATAAAAATTCGCGCAGCCTTAAAAACTTACAATAAATTTTAAAGTTTTACTCTTAGTTTCCAATGCAAATCCATAACAAATCTTCTTTTGTTCAAAACTATAAAAAAATTAACTTTGTTTGCAATCTAAAGTTTGTGTAACTCTGACCCAAACCAGGCATATACAATTTAACATTCGAACTTTGCTGTTCAACAAAAGAAAAAGTCAAAACAATTCACATCCATCCAACCATCCGTATCTTTTGCATTTACGAATAATTTCAGTTCAAAGACTGCGAGTAATAACTAGATACATTTGCCAATAGGATAAATTTCATTTTCATGCATACTGTGCTACATCAACAGCATTTGTTTGCAAAGTACAGAGTACTTAAAATACTTTTGGAATAACAAAAAGACTAAAAGCTTTAGTACAGCTTTTACTTTGCCTCTCTCAGGAAATCTGCTGGATAAAAGAGTGCCCTGAGATTGAAAAATTGCTTGTAATTTATTATACACGTAAGTATGTATATAATAACTATTTAAGGTTCAATCAGACGTGCCATACCATATTGCCATAGTCATAACCAAACCAAAACTTAATTATTTTCTATGGCAATGGCTATGGCGGTATGGCGAGTCACTTATAGTCAAATACAATGTTGCCCCTTAGCTTGATTCGAACAGCAGGTTTGTATGGTTATGGTTATGTCACGTCTAATTTAAGCTTTAACCATACATTTACTTGCTTCACCTATGAGTGCTGCCATAATTAATTTAAAAAGTGCAACAACAAATATGTCTAAACAGTAAACAGCTGTTTATGGTTATGGTGAAAACCCGAAATTCTATGGTTACGGCTATGGCCTTATATTGAGACCCTTATAATCAACTACATCTTGCCCATAAGTTTGTTTCGAACAGCCTTTTTGTAGGGTTATTTTTATGATTATGGTTATGGTTATGGTTATGGTTATGGTTATGGTTATGGTTATGGTTATGGTTATGGTTATGGTTATGGTTATGGTTATGGTTATGGTTATGGTTATGGTTATGGTTATGGTTATGGTTATGGTTATGGTTATGGTTATGGTTATGGTTATGGTTATGGTTATGGTTATGGTTATGGTTATGGTTATGGTTATGGTTATGGTTATGGTTATGGTTATGGTTATGGTTATGGTTATGGTTATGGTTATGGTTATGGTTATGGTTATGGTTATGGTTATGGTTATGGTTATGGTTATGGTTATGGTTATGGTTATGGTTATGGTTATGGTTATGGTTATGGTTATGGTTATGGTTATGGTTATGGTTATGGTTATGGTTATGGTTATGGTTATGGTTATGGTTATGGTTATGGTTATGGTTATGGTTATGGTTATGGTTATGGTTATGGTTATGGTTATGGTTATGGTTATGGTTATGGTTATGGTTATGGTTATGGTTATGGTTATGGTTATGGTTATGGTTATGGTTATGGTTATGGTTATGGTTATGGTTATGGTTATGGTTATGGTTATGGTTATGGTTATGGTTATGGTTATGGTTATGGTTATGGTTATGGTTATGGTTATGGTTATGGTTATGGTTATGGTTATGGTTATGGTTATGGTTATGGTTATGGTTATGGTTATGGTTATGGTTATGGTTATGGTTATGGTTATGGTTATGGTTATGGTTATGGTTATGGTTATGGTTATGGTTATGGTTATGGTTATGGTTATGGTTATGGTTATGGTTATGGTTATGGTTATGGTTATGGTTATGGTTATGGTTATGGTTATGGTTATGGTTATGGTTATGGTTATGGTTATGGTTATGGTTATGGTTATGGTTATGGTTATGGTTATGGTTATGGTTATGGTTATGGTTATGGTTATGGTTATGGTTATGGTTATGGTTATGGTTATGGTTATGGTTATGGTTATGGTTATGGTTATGGTTATGGTTATGGTTATGGTTATGGTTATGGTTATGGTTATGGTTATGGTTATGGTTATGGTTATGGTTATGGTTATGGTTATGGTTATGGTTATGGTTATGGTTATGGTTATGGTTATGGTTATGGTTATGGTTATGGTTATGGTTATGGTTATGGTTATGGTTATGGTTATGGTTATGGTTATGGTTATGGTTATGGTTATGGTTATGGTTATGGTTATGGTTATGGTTATGGTTATGGTTATGGTTATGGTTATGGTTATGGTTATGGTTATTGTTATGGTTATGGTTATGGTAAATTAATTAATTAATTTTTTATTTATTCATACTTTAACTTATTTAATGAAATCAATTTTCCATACCTGAATCACATACAAAGAAAGTTTTTGTTTTTTGTATTCACAAGCTCAAAAGAGTATTGAACGCTTTTGAGTCAGAAACACGTTGTGACCTGGCTGAATTTAGAGATTTCTAATAAATACAATAACGTTAAAAAATAAATTTTCATAGTATTTGAGCAGAAACAATTAAGCCATTAACTGCGAGTACGTGGCTAGAAGGAAGCATTACTTATTTCTTCTCTGCATACGACCAAATTGTAACTGTATAACGCTGGGCAACACGTAACGAGTATTATGTGTTATTATTACACACGAGCGAATGTTAAATATAACCGTGAAGTTTTACATCAGGGATGCCAAATGCAATAAATTTTCCGGTTTTATTGTATATATTTCGTGATAAGTACATACATACATACGTTACATACGTTTTTGGCGTTATTTTTTTCATTGGCAATTTTTTTAGTTTTGACACTTTGTCTCGTTTTGGCGATTTCTTTGGTTTTTGGAGTTTTTTTTTGTTTTTGAGTTATTTTAATTTTGGCAATTTTTCTTCGTTTTGGTGATTTTTTTTAATTTTGGCGATTTGTTTTTTAAATTAGACGATTTTTGTTAGTTATGTTGACTTTTTCGGTTTCCGGCGTTATTTCATTTTGGGTACTTTTTTCATTTATGCGCTTTTTTTCAACTCATTTTGGCGATTTTTTTCGGTTTTTGGCGTTTTTTCAATTTGTCGATTTTTTCGGTTTTTGGCATTTTTCCCTTTGGGGACTTTTTTTATTTAGGCGTTTTTTTTTTAGTTTTGATACTTTTTAGGGTTCCGTACACCAAAGGTGAAAAAAGGAACCCTATTGTTTTCGCTACGCTGTCCGTCTGTCTATCTGTGGGTCTGTCCGTCACACGGTATTTTCTCAGGAACCATAAGAGTTACGGACCTGTTTCCTTTTTGGCGATTTATTTCATTTTGGCGATTTTTTTCATTTGGACGATTTTTTTCGTTTTGGCGATTTCTTCCAATTTTTTCGGTTTGGCGATTTTATAATTTTGGATTTTTTAGTTATACTGTTTTTGAAAACTTCAAGAGTTTGCCTCTTACGGTTTCCCTTTAATTTAGATTTTAATATTTTAGTGGTAGTTGTTGTAGCCTGTATAAAATAACACTAGCTTTACAAATTCCAAGTATCAATACACATGAGATTTAAAAATTTTTCGTTGCTCGTTTTGGAAGACCCTTTGTTGTTGCTCGAGAAAATAGTCTGTGACGGACAGACGGATAGCGTAGCGAAAACAATAGTTGTAAATTATTTGAGTTTCTTTTTTTGAAGCACTCTCATTCTAATTGTTGGGCGGCTTTTACACACGCAAAGTTTCTTTGCAAGGTCTTGACTTTGTCAGAGAGAGAGAAAGAAATAGAGAATGGGAGCCCTTTTCCTTCTCTCCCACAAACTCCAGATTTTGCATGTATAAAAGCCTAGAATTGTAATTTTGGCGATTTCTTAAATTCCCAGTAAGAATTAAAGGAAAAATTAGTCTATAACTCTTAAATAGTAGAAAGGAACTAGTAAAAGGTTAAAAGGAAAAGCGGCAAAAATATATAGCAACAGTGTGTTTGCCAAAATATTCCAAAAAGAGAGTTAAAGAGCTTGCAAATGTAGAGAGCAAATTCTTGCTTTAGTTGGTTTCATGTAGGAGAGGAAAACCGCCAATTTTTTTTTATTTAAGGGAAAAGTAACTGAACGAACAAATGCACAGATGAAAAGCAGGAAAAGTGTATGAATGTATGGATGGTTGTTCAGTTGGTTGTGTGTATGTAGTCGTTTGTTTGTTGACCTGTAAATAAAGTACTTTGTTGATTTGAACGCATTGTTTGTTGTAGCTGAGTTGTGGTGCATTGTTGTTTGTTTTATATTGTCGTAAGCGGCAAGCAACATATGGATGATAGTGGAGTAGTTGGTTGGTGTGGCTGGATAGTTGAATGGATTGTGGGTTGGCTGGCTCGAGTGGATGATGTTAGTGGATAGCAAAGGAAAAACTTTGTATGGGAAAGTTTATAATATTTTACTTCTTGCATTATTGTCCATGCTCATGAAGTTTAGCTTATTTTGTTAATGGTAGAAGAGACAGTCAAGTAGGAAGACAGGCAGTCAGGCGGCGGCGGTGGTGGTGGTGGTGGTGGTGTCGGTGTCGGTGAAAAAGAGTGTACTTATTTTGCTTTTGGACCTTTTTACAATTTTGGAGAGCTTTGAACGAATCGCTCCATGAGAAAATAATAAAATTACACGAACCAAAGCACATACAACAAACATTTTTGTGAGTGTGGTTTTTGTTATAGTTTTTTCCCTCTGAATTTCATTTCATTTTCTCGTGTTCGCTTACGACGGAATGGATGGATGGATGGATGCTGTTGTAAGACAAGATTTTTAGTTTGCTGCTGAACGTTTTTTAAAGAAGATAAACGAACGAACGAATTCAAATATAATTATAAATATTATATTATACCAGAAATATTTATACAAAAAGATATTAAATGTATATATACAATATATATATATGTTGAAGTGTGTGCACATGTGTATTCAACAAACGTAGATTTTTTTTCTGCATTAGAAAATATAATGCATAATATAAAAAAAGAAATAATTAAGGAAATATTTTTGCCATTTGCCAAATAGGGGAAAAAGTATAAATAAAAATTAAAATAGCAAGAAATTTTTTTAAATAAAATGCAAATAAATATCCAAGTGAATTCTAACAAATGAAGGTAAAATTTTTTAAGAAATTTGTGAGAAAAATGTATAACAACGTTTTCTATTGTATATAAAATAAAAAAAAATCAAGTCTAAAGTTATATTTGAGAAAAAAAAGGAAAAATTTGCAAGCCGTAGTGTTAAAAGATTATCACATTAATTTTGTGTGTGGGTAAATATGTATGTATGTATGTTTGTATGTATATTTATGTATGTATGTTACAGAATGAACAAACTAAACTTGCCAGGAGTGTAAAAACAATGTGAAGGAAAATATCTAGTAACACATATAAATCTAAATGTGTTAAAAATTGATTTTGTTTCAAAAGCCTCATGACACAAAAAAAGGCTGATTTGAGACCTAAAAAGTCATTCAAATACTTTTAATGATGGTTTTTTATTTCTTTTCTTTCAATATTTTTTATATTTTTTTTTTGTTTTTTGCCTGCTAAACAGCTAAACAGCCAGTCAGCTAGTCAGTCAGCCAGTTATAGCCCGTGCTGTGCTTTATTTTGCTTGGTTGGCTCTGTGTATGTTTAATGCTGACACTTCATTAAACGTAACCCAGTGGGTGAGAGAAGATGACGATGACGATGATGATGATAATGATGTCGATGATGATGATGTCTTTTGAGTACGTTTCTTGCTGTGTGTGGCATTGTAAAGTCTTTACAGCCACCAGCCATCCATCCATCCATCCATCCATTCAAACATACACTTAACCAGCCCATTCTATTCTATTTTATTCTATTTAATTTATCTGTGTAAATCAGAATGTGTCCATTATTATTGTTGCTGTTGTAGCTGTTGCTATTCTGGATTATAGATGATTGCATGGTTGATTGGATGGATGAATGTTTGGTTGGTGGTGGACACGAGTTAGTTGTTTTAGAGTATAGTTATTGTGAAATGGAACGACTGGTTGGGTTTTTTTTTAAACATACATACCTACTCGTACTTTGTGTTTCTTGCGAATTTGCTTATTTTTTTTGCCTTGGCTTGAGCACACTATTTTGCATATGTGGGAGCTGTTAAGAAAAATGTTGCCTAACTTACATTAAGCTAAAATGTAGGTTGTGTAAAAACGAATTTCATACAAACAATAATTATTATAAATATGTATTTATTTTATACAGTAAATGTTAATGGATTGAATGGGGCAATAGCTAAAATAAGCTCAAGACTTAAGAAAATCTTAAATTTTAATACTGTCCCAAAAATAGCAAGTATTTAAGGGCTGATTCCGACAGAAAAGTCTAAGAATAATCCATTTGCATTGGCGTACAGCAGAGCTGTAAAAATTGCAATCAATTGTGATTGCAATCAAATTGATTTCAGCCATACTGATTTCATTCTTTTGATTTTAAAATAATTTCAGATTTCAATATCATTTTGAATTACAAGATTGGAATCTTTCGTGATTGCAATCATTTTGAAATAATTTTTTTAGAAATCATTGATTGCAATCAATTTGATTGCAATACAATTTTTTTTTAAATCATAGGATTTCACTCAATTTGCCTGAAATCAAATCTAAAGGGGTAGCATTCAATAAAATATTGTAGAGTGCTTAGAGAGGTTGAGTTTAAGCTTGCAGTTTTGACATTTGTGTCCTGAAAATTCACGGGATATAGGATCCTCCATAGTAGAAGTGTAAAGCCAAAGAGCTTAGTAGAAATTACTAAATTTGTGGTGGAAAACAACAAATTTTAATTCGTTTAATTTGTTCACTTTTAAAAATGAATATTACTAGCAATTTGACACTTGAGTCAACTACGATGGTAAAAAATTCCCGCAAAGTAGATTATATTATAAAATATTTAAAGCTTATCGTATGGCAATTAAAAATTATGTACAGTAATTTTAAAACATTTTTCAAACAAAAATTACCATTATTGGCAATTCAAAATTATCAGAATCAGATTTATTTCTAGAAGCAATCGTTTGAAGAGAACGATTATTTTGATTCTGATTTCATTTTGATTGCAATTAAGATTTAATTGATGTAAAAACTAATTTAAAAAAATTGATTTCTATCAAAATCGTAAATTGATTTCATGATTTCAAATTGATAATTGTTAATGATTTCAAGGCGATAATTTAAATTCGTTAATTTAAACTATTTTCCAAGCCCTGTAATTTAAAATTAGTGGAATAAGATTTTGCTCACATTATATTTATAATTAGGAATTTTTCTCTGTTTTTTTTGTTGTTAAGAAACGTCTGCAAGCATTTCGTTCCTGCTTAAGGAACTCATCAATTGACTTCAGTTTAGGCCAAAATTCCTAATACATCAAGGCTCGGATACACAGTTTTTCGTTAGCAAATTAAGGTATAACAAACGTCGTGGTCTGTTTATGCTCTATACAGTTTTTTGAGAACAAAAAATTTACTGGAACAGCAAAAAATATTTTTTCTGAAACTAAACTTTTTTTACTTGCAACTTTTTTGGGAATAATTCTTTGTAATAGCAGCTTATGTGTCACAAAAATCTCCTGTTAATATCTGAAACACTTAACTTTGATATTCAACTTTAACAGCAGAAATAAATCAAAACTTAAAATATGCGAGTATTTATACTTATTCAGAGTTGCTGTTTGATTGGTCTAAAAACTGGGTTGATTTTGTATGAAAAAAAATCATTGCTGTCCTGGATTAAAAAAAAGTGAAACCATTTTAAGCCTAGAAAAAAATGTCCAAGTCAATTGGGAAAATTCTACAACATTGATAAGGCAAAATATCTAATAATAATAATAATGAGAGTAAGTTTTGTGATTTTTTTTTTCAATAGCAACGAACCTGAACTGGAGCTGAGATAAAGAAGGTATTACTTCCAGGAGTCAGCTTTAGACAAAAATCAAAACTGTATAGACCAGTTACGGATCAGATATAGAGCAATAGATGACGAAACATAATGCGCTATATGGCATAAACGAAGAAAGAAACTTTTATATAACGCGTTAGGCCATGTGTCCACTAGCAAGTCACTTGCGGAAGAACTTCTGCAAGTATTTGCAAAAGTGTTTCCACTCAAACCGAAACTTGCGGACGTCTGCTTCCAGAAGTAGTCTATAGAAGTTATCAAGACGAACTTGCTGCAAGAAATTGTTGACGTGTTTTCACACAATGTGAGTACAGCTTGCACTAGCTTGCTTTCTTTTACGAATGACAGTATAAAAATGTCTTGTGGCAGCTGCCATCGCAGCATATTTAATTAAAAAGAAACAAATTAAAAATTTAATAAATTTTATTCTTATAATCTTTTGAGGACATGTCCCATAATTCGGTATAACTTTCTTGTTTTTCAATTACCAAATGTGTTTTTTCACTAATCCAAACGAATTTATTTTTGTCCATTTTTATAAATTTTGAAAAGAACTAAAAAAATAACACAAAAAACGAAACTGAAAACAGAAGAGAATACCACAAACCGTTTACTCATGTATACCCGACTTCTTCTGCAACACTTCAAAACAAGTTGTTCAAGTTACTTCCAACAAGCAACAAACACGTTTTTCAACATAATTGCTGCAAGTAACTTCTGCAAACCGTGACTTCTGGAAGTCGACTTCTAATACGTGCTTACACGAAAAAAAACTTCTGGAAGCCACTGCTGGAAGCAACTTCCGCAAGGAAACTTGTTAGTGGACACGCGGCCTTAAACTTCGTCAGCATTCCTTGTGTCATCGATTGTTTGATAACTTGTTAAAAAGTATCTCAACTCTATAAGTTAGCCCTAGGTCAGCTATCACTCAGTGCCTGACATTGTCTCATTCATAGTTCGATAGCTTTTGAAAAAACTTAAAGCTCTATAAATAAGCCTGGATCATACTTTGTGCTTTATGACGAATTCCTTACATAAGCCACTGATCGATAGCTGACCCAGGGCTGGCTTTTAAAGCTTCGATTTTTCAAAAGCTATAGAACATTAATATGCTTATAAGATGTAAATTCAAAAGCATTTGCTTTCATTTCAAATTATAGAGAAGACTCCTCATGGCTTCTAGAAGTTTGATATTTCTCAAAAGCTTGATTACTGGAAGCAAATTTTTTATTTACTTAATACACTTTTAGCTAAAGCAAATAAATTAGGAGCTGCTTTAAAAATTTTACAACTAATGAAAAACAAATTGCTCCTATTTTTAGTTTAAATAACATATTTATTTAGTTTTTTTTCTCCAAAATTTTCCATTTTCTAATTCTACGAATTACATTAGTTACAAAGGTATGTATTTATTTATATATGTATGTACATATGTGTGTATGTCTACGAATTACATTAGTTACAAAGGTATGTATTTATTTATATATGTATGTACATATGTGTGTATGTATATTTATATGTACATGTGGGAAGTGTTATTTGAAAAAGTAACACACATTAGAAAGAGTTACTACGGTCCTTTGCATAGAAATTTCATCACTGTTGTTGCCGCTACTTTGCAGCTTAATGAACATGTGAGAGAATATGTACATTACACGCTTGTATTGACGTTTTTATTTACACAGTTACATAAATACTGCAAAAATATACCCTGCAGTTCTGATTTTTAGTTCTCTCATTTTACGAATAATTTTTATGATCAGGAATAATGTCTGTAGTTGAATTAATTAAATATGCATAACAATAATTTGTATGGAAATTTAAAAGCGGGAGAGTGAGACATTCTACTGATGCTTGCATTACATGCAGTAGACAACCGACAAATTAAAAATGATCGCATCCATGATATCTTCAATTGTAGGCCTTTTTAGGATTGCGTGCATCAAAGGTGAAAAGGAACCCTATTGTTTTCGCTACGCTGTCCGTCTGTCTGTCACAGGCTAATTTCTCGAGAACCGTAAGAGGTGAGGACCTGAAATTTGGACAGAGTATGTAGAACATTTTAGCCGCTACAACAACAAATACATTAGAGTTAAAAAATTAAAGAGTGCTCCAAAACGAGCAACGAAAAATGTTAAAATTCCATGTAATATATATAGACATGGCATGTGACAAAAAGTTTACATTGTTGAAAAACATACAATAACAATTATCATTGCAAATATAATTTTACTCAACAAACTTTTTCTTTGATTACTAAAATTTCTTCATCGACCGAATAAAAATATATAATTTCAATAAACTTTTATAAAATTTCGTTTATCAAATATGCAAACATTATTATCCCAAAAGATTGACTAATTTTTCTTTATTGAATCGGTAATTTTCGTATTAAGATATTTAAATAATTTTTTCTGTGTATTCTGGTTGAAGTCTATTTATGAGTTGCTTAAGAAGCAGCAAAATGCATTTACACATGCTTAACTAACAAGAAACTCAATTTTTAACAGACTTCAAAAAAGGAGGAGTTTATCAATTTGTTTCTGTAATGTCTTTGCTGAAGGTCTAACAATGACAAAACACCGAAAAAGAAACTTTATTGAGATTATTTAAGATACAAAACTACACTTGTTGCTCAGCTAATATTACTGTTAGCTTAAAAGAGAAATATTTTATAATAAAGAAAGATAGTATTACCATTGAGCAGAATAAGTACTTAATTAATATCTAACAATTTCTATTTTTGTTTGGCGATGTAACTTCATAGCTGGGTAAATTTTTTAACCCATTGTAACATTTTTTTTTGCTTGAGAGGGTATTGCTTCCCATTGGTCCCATTTAAAGTAAGAGAGACATGCCCACCATTTTTTTTATTTTGATTTTATATTATTCTGCTTATTTTTATTGCTATGAAGCTTATTCAACACATTGGGCTCTCGTAGCAACATAATCTGGAAGTTGAAAAAATGGGCGGAGTTACTCCCATTAAAACTTAATATTATAGTTCACATGCTTCTATTTCAGCTATTTTTATGAAACTTGGCACACATCCTAAGCTCAAGAAAGGACACAATCTTGAATTAAAAAAAGTGGGCGGGGAAACGCCTATGAAATTTTAATTTAATATATATCACGTGGTTGTGCTTTACCAATTTTTACGACACTGGGCACACACCTTAAACTCTTAAAAACGCAAGATCTTGCATTTAAAAAATGGGCGGAGTTACGCCCATTAAAATTAATTTTTATATCCCATAAATTTTTTCCGAAAATGTTCCAATAGATTTTTTGCATTGAAGTCGTTTGTTTTTACAGAATAATTTTTTTAAATTCATATTCATTAAATAAAAACAGGAAATTACAATGAAAAGTGTTAACCTAACAACACACTAACTAGCGGGTAAGAGCATTTTATAGCTACACACAAGCTAACATACACATAAACACACATACTTTCATGTACATACATATGTGCATGGCATTTGTGTGTAAATGTGTGGGTTTAAAAAAAAGTAATCAAAGCGTATGTAATTTGCAATATTTTGCTAAATTTCTTGTAGTTGTTGTATTTTATTGTTTTTATTTTTGAAACAAAGCCGCTGTTAATTTCTGAAATGACAGCAGAGCAATAAAGAAAAAAAATTATAATAAAAAAATGTGCATAAAATATTGAACAAGAAGAGTGGAAAAAAACTTGGCTATTTTTAGCCTGGTTGAAATGAAACAAATATGTTTTCGGCATAATTTCAGCAAATATACACACGTACAGACAGACATACATACTTACACACAAATATCCGATTTAACAATCAACCTCATTTTCAAAATACACTTAAGTAATGTATGTATGTTTATATGTACATGCATACATATATATGCATATGTACATATAAACGTTTACATGTGAGTATAGAAAATTTTGTTGTACTCAACATCATCGTCGTCATCAACAGCAATGTGCTGCATTTCATGCAACTACAATAAGTACGAGCGAGCACTTAAGTAAACTTTGATGATAATAATGTCTATAGCAACTAAATAGAAAGAAGCTGACGATGATGTTGCCATGACTTTACTTGCATGCTAATGCTGCTGCCCCTCCCCCCCTTGACAATCTGACTACAACATCTTTCCTGGTACAAAAAAAAAAATTGTAGCCAAAAGGTAAAAAAAGCGATACAAAGCAAAATATAAACCAAAATATTTTTATATAAATAAAATTATTAATTTTCACAAAGTAAAACTTTTATCAGCTCGTAAAGCTAAAAAGTTGGCAAGAAGGTTGTTGAATGGCTAAAAGGCTGTTTGTCAAACTGTGTGTATTTCTTGTGGCTGCTGCTAACGTTTGCAAGAAAAGCCGTCACGACATCAGCAGTAAGCTGTGGCAATAATAGCTGGCTGACTATTAAATAAAATTAAATGAAGAGAAGAAAAAACTTTTTAAACAAAATAACAAAGAAAATTGTATGTAGAATGAAAGAAAAATATTCCAACAGTGGAGGAAATCGGGAGTTTGTTAAAAAAACGACTCTAAGCAAGCAGATTTCTCTGCTGATTGCTTAACGTCTTCATCTTAAAACTTTTTTCATATACATATGTACATACAGACTTATTTTTATTTAATTTCTGCTTGTCTTTTGCCGTTGTCGTTCACTTTGTCATACTTTTATGTTCGAACTTGTACTTGTCACGCTTTCTTTATTAATTTTTTTTGTAAAAATGCGAGAAACATTAAAAACGCTAAAGTTCTTAATTTTCAAAAATAAAATGAAAAAACTTTCCCAAGAGGCATTCAACCATACTATTTTAACTAAAACCCACGAAATTTTCTTCTCTTTCCCGGGAACGGAAATGAAAAATACAAAACACAAAATCAAATGCCAGTACATACATACACTCTCATAAAAAAGATTAAAAACGTTTACTCACACTTCTTCACGCATATACTGATAAATAAATAACTTGAAAACAAGAGAAGCTTTAATAGAAATTGCAAATACTTATACAGCCATACCTACACACACACACACCACCACCATATATGCTTCCTCAGAGAAAAATAACAACAACTTATGAACGTAAACAAATACTACAACCACAACTACATCAGACAACATCTTCATCGTTGTCTTCTTCACACATGCATAAATACAGTGGTGGTCAAAATTCTTCAGAAAATTTTTAGTTACTTCTATTTATTTTATATAAATTTTTAGCTAAGCGAGTACATATTTTCTACTTTCTTTTATCAAAAAAATATTAAATTTTCTCTCCATAACAGTCCTATTCATTAGCGGAAGTTGCTTAATGGGAAAACTGTTTAGTTTATTTTAGAACTAAAAGTCTACGCGCCCGGTAGCATCTAGAAAAAAATCTGAGAGCCAAAAAAATGTATGCAGGAGAGTGAAGAAGCGCCCCGAAGGCTCAGAGCAGTGTTGCCAGAAGTAGGGGGGAATCCCTACTTTTAGTTACTTCTGATGCGAAAATAGAAGCGTAGGGAAAATCGGACAGATTTTTTATATTCTCCAAAATACAGGGATTTTTCCGCCATGTCGCATTATTTATGAAATAAATGCAACATTACGTTTTTTTAGTAATATTTTCTTTTTCAAAAATATTTTTTCTTGAAAATATATTTCCAGAGTTGTTTGTGGTTTAAAAAGTTGGCGACACTAATGTGTATTTATGTACATATATGTATATGCCAAGACGAATTCATATACCAGGTGGTAGGTATTAAGCCTGTAACAACAAAATCTGCCTAGTACTTTATTGCAATGAAATTTGACAAATCAAACTTTCCTCAAATTTTATTGTAATGAAATTTGACAAGGCAAACTTCCTAAAAAACAGCTGTTAACTTGGCACTACCTGGTACACGAATTCGCCTTGGAATATGCTTTTTCTAAGATATCATTCAATGTTGAGAGATGATTAAAAATTTATCCTTCAAAACTTTATTTTATAAGAACTATTCATATTAATTTAAAAAAACTTTATGTGGTTTTAATTGAATTTAATTAAAAAAAGTATACATGTATTGATTATTTTTTTTTAGTTTTTTAATTATTTTTTTACTTATTACTTATTATTTTTTCTTCTATTTTAATAACAAAAATGCGTAGGGATTTTTGTAGGGGAAATTTTTTCAACGTGTAGGTATTTTTTTTTGCGAGAAATCTATTGGCAACACTGGTACAGAGTTAAAAATTAAATTAAAGCGTTTAACTTAAGCGATTTTATTGCAACTTTGCACAAGCATCAGTGAATGACAAAAGTATCGTTTTAAGTATTATTTTAGTATTGGCCGTCAAACAACTATGAATGCGTACAAATAAAAATTAAAAACACAATCATATGCAAATGCTGGCATTAGTTTTAAACCGAATACGTAAACTATAAACATTCCGCAGCACAAACAAGTATAACCAAAATCATACACATGAATATAAAAATACTATGACTATTAATCGACTAAACATGCGTATATACGGGGCTATTTTATTTACACACAGACATAAAGTATGTTCCCCAAGCAGCCACACACACACACGCACCACACATTTTCCATTCCATTACACACAGAAATATATGTATATATGATATTTATAGAGCTAAAACTCGGTACACAAATAGACCGATGTGAGCTATCAACTAAAAAAGCGGAATATCCAAAAATTAATGATCAAGGAGGAGTGAGTGCCCACAGCATTTAAGCTCTGAATTATTAATTAAAATGGTTTCAACACAAGAGATTCAAGCCTATACAAGGCTATGATTTAGCATTTCCAAAAGTGGTAAGATTTTAACATTCCAGTTTATGTATTTCGGCTTAATAGATTTTAGTCTATTCAAAAAAATTTGTAGAAGCACCTAACAAGCTTTTAAGTTATATATAAACTTCGTACACACGTAACTAGAGCCCTTGTAATAACACAGTAGTACTTTTTTCAGGATATCCTAGGGCACTATCATCAAGCTCTAGCCCATTATTTTATATACCCCCTGCTCTTTCCAACTAATAACTACATCCATCATGAGTAGAAATCTAACAGACAAATAAAAAACAAAGTATCCTACAGAAAAATTCATATAACTCCTCAATTCCCAATAATTTGCCCATCACTGTTATGATAAAAAATAAAAAAAAACGATCAAAAAAATTCTTCTAGTTTGTTTGTCCTTAAAAAACCATCCTATATGCAAGTATGTGTGTGTGTATGACGTCTATGTAGGAAGTGTTTGTTTATTTTGTGGTAAAAAAAAACTAAATAACTTTTTGGCATTAAGGCAAAAAAGTTTTCTCCAACTAATGCACATGTTGGCAAATAAACGCACACACACACAGCCAAACACACACATTAATTTTAGCTTAGAGATATTTTTACTTAATTAGTTCTAATTTGCATTTCGTAGTTTTATAAACATTAAACATTAAGCAGCAGACGCAAGTCAGCCAACCAACCAGTCGTAAACTCATTTGGCAGCTAATTGACAAATGCCAATAAAATGAAATGAAATAAATGACTTTAGCTTCTCATCATAAAGAAGTGTTGCTACATGATGATAACGCATATAAAGTTGAATAATTAGTGACACATAATTGAGCTTTAAGAGGAAACCAAGTAAGTACTCAACACACAAACACACACACACACACTCAAATAGTAAAGGGAAATAATCCTTTATTGTGGAAAATTAAAAATATATGTAATTTTATATTTTCGAAGTAAGTTATCCTTTAATTTTTTCACAGCGAAAGTTTTAAATAATTACTCTTGCATTACTCTTTTCCAAGATTAAAGGAAGTTTAAATAATGCAGAATGGGAAAAATTGCTACATATGTGTGCGTATATTTTTTTGAAGCCTTAAATCTTAATAAAGAACTTTTATAATTTTGATATAAGCATCTTTACAGTAAAATTACGAACTGGCGGAAATAGTTCTTAACCTAAACATCTATTATCATTCATAATTCTAAAAGTAAAAGGAATAAAGTGTTTCCACCTGCGCACAGCCTTTGACAGATATGCATCAGTCATGCAAATCTAGCATTTTACATACGTGATGTAATCTGCAATCTTATGAAAAATTTAACTCGCAATATTTTTATGGAAAATTTTAACACTTTTCCTAAAGTGGCAAAAAAGTTCCATAAGCATTGTTGCCATTTTAACATATTCATTAGCATTAGCATATTATTTCATAACAAATTCAGTGAAGTCCGACTTTATTTCGCACACGAAGGAACTGTTCCTTAATGACACTACATATGTAATACTATACGAACTTTACTATATATAATTTATAATTTCTTATCTGATGTAGATTTTTTTAAAGCGCCAAGACTAAGAGAAAGCGCCGAAACCAAAATAAATTCAGTGAAGTGCGAAAGGTTCCGTACGTACACTAGATATGTAGTTCAATACGAACTTTAGCCAATATAAAATATAGTTTTGGCATTTTTTCGTTTTTGGGTTTTTTTCGGTTTTGAGCGTTTATTTTTTAGTTTTGACGTTTTTGCGTTTTTTCGGCTTTGGAATTTTTTTTAAGTTTTGGCGCTTTTTGTAGTCTTGGCACTTTTTTTCTCGTTTTGTCGATTTTGTCGTTTTTTGGCGTTTTCTTAATTTTGGCGATTTTTTTCATTTCGGGATTTTTTTATGTTTACAGTTTTGTAGTTTTAATGATTTTTTTCGATTTTGGCGTTTTTTTGCGGTTTTTTTAATTTTAGCGATTTTTTTCATTTTGATTTTTTTATATAAAAAATTTTTTTAGTTTTGGTAATTTTTTTTTAGTTTTTGGAGATTTTTTTTGGCGGTTTTATTTAATTTTGGCGATTTTTTTTTTATTTTGGGATTTTTTTCATATAAAAATTTTTCTAGATTTGGCGATTTTTTAAGTTTTTGCGCTCTTTTTAGACACTTTGTTTCTCGTTTTGGCGATTTTTTTAGTTTTTGGCGTTTTTTAATTTTGGGGATTTTTTTTAATTTTGGCTATTTTTTTCATTTTGAGTTTTTTATATAAACAGTTTTTTAGTTTTGGGGATTTTTTTCTCGTTTTGGACGTTTTTTTATTTTGGCGATTTTTTTCATTTTAGAATTTTTTTTTCATACAAAATTTTTTTTTAATTTTGGCGTTTTTTTTGGCGATTTTATTTCATTTTGGCGATTTTTTTTATTTTGGGATTTTTTTTTCAAATAAAAATTTTTTAGATATGGCGATTTTTTAAGTTTTTGCGCTCTTTTTAGTTTATACACTGTGTTTCTCGTTTTGCGATTTTTTTAGTTCTTGGCGTTTTTTAATTTTGGTGATTTTTTTTAATTTCGGGGATTTGTTTTCATACAAACAATTTTTTTAGTTTTGTTGATTTTTTTGGTTTTCGGCGTCTTTTTATTTTGACGTTTTTTTTTTTAAATTTGGGTTATTTTTTTGAATTTAGTGACTTATTTTAGTGTTAGAATTTTTTTTTTAATTTTTTGCGGTTTTATAATAATTGGTTTTTTTTTAGTTTTACCGTTTTTGAAAATTTCAAGAGTTTGCCTCTTAGGGTTTCCAAGATATTGCAAGTTGTTAAAATTGCATATTCAAAATTCCATTAAATGATAGAACACCCTTTAATTAATATTTTTTTAAATTTTAGTGTTAATTTTTGTAGTCCTTTCCTTTTCACCTTTGGTGTACGAAACCCTAAAAATTGCGAAAAACAAAGAAAACAATTTTACGTGTACTTAAAATTTACGGAACTTAATTTCTATTTTGGTTTATGGCGATTTTTTAGTTTTGGCGATTTTTCTTAGGTTTGGCGTTTTTTTTTGCATTTTGACAATTTCTTCAGTTTGTAGCGTTTTTTTAGTTTTTTGTTCCTTTTTGTCGATTTTTATTTCAGTTTTAGTTTGCGATTTTTTTATGGAATTTTTTTCGGTTTAAGGCGTTTTTTTAGTTTTGCCGTTTTTTTCGTTGTGGCGATTTTTTTGGTTTTTGGTGATTTATTTTAGTTTTAGCGATTTTTTTAGTTTTTCGCTTTTTCTTGTTTGACGATTTGTTTTGGCTTGTGGCGATTGTTTCGTTTTTATATTCGGATTTTTTACTTTTAGCGTTTTTGAAAATTTCAAGAGTTTGACCCTGACCTAAATTTGTCCCTAAAAATTACATTAGCTGATAGAATACCCTTTAATTTTGATTTTTTAAATTTTAGTGTTAATTGTTGTACTCTGCATAAGAATTTCAAGTGTCTATAATATAAATTGTATGTATAAAAATTAAATTACGATTTCATCATTTTCATTGCTCGCTTAAGAAAACCATTTAGGTTTTAACTGTCATATATTTGTCGTTGTAGCGGCCAAAGGTTTACATATTTTGTGAAAATTTCAGTTCCGTATCTCTTACGAGAAAACAGCCTGTGACGGACAGACATACGGATATCGTATCGAAAACAATAAGGTTCCTTTTCAATTTTGGTGTACGGAACCCTAAGAAGACTTAAAAATAAGAGCAATTAAAGGCAAATATCTTGATATGACGAAAGTGAATATTTCTGTGGAAATGCATATAATTCAATTTTAAATATTCCACATGTAAAAAACCTTATTCTTCCAGTTTAACAATTTTTTTGCTTTCTTTATATAAAAGTTTTTTCTGCACAAAACATCGTCTTAGTTAAAGTTTTTAAAGTTCTTTTAATAAAAGTTTTTATATAAAAATATACTTATTCGTACGTACATACATTTTTATACACCTAAATATCTTAAAGACAACTATTTAAAAAAAAAATCTACTTGAAGTGAAAGACTTCTGCTATTAAGATTAATTCCGTTAAGCTCAAGTTCAATAAAAGATTTTGTTAATTCAAATTCCTTGTTTAATTATTTAAAGTTTCAAATCTTTCAAGTAAACAAATTTTCAACAGAGACGAACGAAACTTTTCACTTGCTTATGCTTTCCTGCACTTAAGCTCATTGAAGCTTTAAGATGTTTGTTTGTTTTTTTGGTTTGGTGGAGGACGGACGCATTGTTACATGTTGGCAATGTACCACCTGTTCTATTGTTTAAGGTAACCAAAGTAAAGTTTATGTATGTACGTGTATTTAAAAAATTAATTAAAATGTTAAGGAATTTTGTTTAAGTCTTATGGCAATATATTTGTTCTGGTGAATTTTTTTCGTATAATTAATTCATAGAAACTTGTAATTATTGTTTTTTGTATTTCAGTTGAGATGCATTGAAAAATCTTACGACACGACGATTGGGAGGAAATTTATTACAAACACCCCTCCCTCCCATTTTAAAAACAATAAGCAGCTATTTTTTTTCGTTTTTACACTAACAAATATAATTTCAGCGCTGTATAGAAGAAAAAGCAAAGGAGACTTAAAGTTTTGACATAATATGTAGAACTTAGGGCGCTACAACAACAAATATTTACATGACAGTTAAAAATTAAAGAGCGTTACAAAACGAGCAACCAAACATTTTAAAATCCTATATAATATACATACCAGAGAACAGAATGAAACCATACGCGTTTGCTAACAATTCATAAATTCGTTGCATTTGCCATGCATTTATTCGACAAAAATAATAAATGTAATTGCTATGATACAATTCATTGCGATATGTTGATTGCTCATATGCTCTCTGTTATTACAATGTCGATATAACACAAGCAGCGAAATGAAATGATGCAGCATGAAAGAATGGATTTCTTTCATAGCATTCACTCAATATTCGCTGATCTTTTGTATATCACGTTTAAATAACAAGTTTGTTTGAAGTGATTTTAATGGTTATAAATAAAAAATGCAGTGTGATGGAGGAAATTTTTTAAAAAACAAATGCCAATATTTACGGTGTTAGAAAAAAAGAACAAAAAATAAACTTTTGGAAAAGTAAAATAACTGTTTCATATAAAGTTTGACATAAAATGCATTTGAAATCTATATCGTGTATTATGAATACTAATATAAGAGTTTTATATGTACAAGCACAAAGTACAGAGACTACGTTGTGGTCAATCAAAGTAAAAATAAAGAATATAAAGTATTCACACCATTCACTGCGTATTCGTTGCTTTTGACAAGACCAGTGAACATTTATTTAAAACAAGCATTGCACGCAATAAAACTCTCTGCAGTTATCTCTTTCGATTGTGCCATGCATTGTTTTTTTCAAATGTTGTGGATTGACAACAATATGCAGGCATTTTGTGATTGCATTCAAAACAAAAATATAAGGCATTCAATCTGTTCTCTGTTACATACAATTATATATAGACACTTGAAATTTACAAAGTTATATTTATGCAGACTACAACAATTAACACTAAAATTAAAAAAAATAAATAAAAAAAATTAAAAGGTGTTCTATCAGTTAATGTAATTTTTAGAACTTGCCGTATTTTGGAAACCGTAAGAGGCAAATTCTAGAAATGTTCAAAACCGCTAAAACTAAAAAATTTTAAAATTATAAAGGCGCCAAGCTGAAGAAAGTCGTCAAAAACAAAAAAAAAACCACTAAAAAGAAAAAATGCGCCAACCTAAAACAATCTCTAAAACTAAAATAAATCGCCAGAAACCGAAAAAATCGCCAAGTGAAAAAAATCGCCAAAATGAAAAAATCACCAAAATGAAAAAATGCCAAAAACCGAAAAAACCACCAGGAACGAAAAAAAATTACAAAACTATATATTATACAGGCTTAAGTTCGTATAGTATGTGATGCAGCGTGACCGTTTGACCGACTAAAGTGGCAAATTGCCACTTTTTCGACTGCCTTGCCACTTTTTGTCGCTCTTTTTTTAACTGAATTATATAATAATACATTAAAAATAAGAGATTTTAGTATAGTTGTGTGTGTGTTGGTGCCGCTTTTTGAAAAGTGTTACTGGTCACCCTGATCTGATGTCCCTAAAGTCGCACTTTACTGAACACTGTAAACCAGTGATGCCAACTTTTTTGACTCAAATTTAAAATAAGCACAAAAAAGCTTAATTTTGGGATCTAAAAAGCGTAAAAAGCACTAACGTGAAAAACAAGTGAAGATTCAAACAAGTTTAACAATGTTTAATAATGTTTAATATTTTCTAGGCTATTCTCTCTTTCTGCATTATTATCATCTTTAATGAAATATATCAGACGAAAAGTGTATGCTTTACACTGAAAATATAAATACACCAAGTTTTTATTAAAGTAATTTTAAGAAATACACAAATAACTTAAAAGCACTATCTTCAAAAAGCACTAAAAATAGTGCCAAAAGCACCAAGATGGCATCGTTGCTGTAAATTATGGTTAATGTTATTCTTATTATTTTTTTTAATTGCGCAACATTCAAACCATAAGACATTAAGCCAACAATGGCACAACTTTTGATGAAATGCAACCATGATTTAAAAAAATTCTTGTTGCCTTTTGAAAATTTCCATAAAGTCCATCATGCCAGGGTTGTATTTTTGTCGTACGATTGTGTATAATAGTGAATCGTAATCTTAAACGGCGATTTGCATTAATTGAAGAATTTTAGGGTTAAGACGTCTTTGTTTGAAAACATTGTATTCTCTAAATCATTTTCGTCAAAAATGGATGGTGTCCTTGATAACGAAAAATAGAAACGTTATTACTCGTATCATGATTTTAAAATACAAAAATTAAATTAAAGTATTACACAGTCTGGAATGGCCTGGATTGTCCAGTTTGCCAGCTAAAATACAATTTGTCTAGTTAAAAAAGGATTTGTTTAATTTTGAAAATGGGGTTTTTTGACAATTATATTTTTTAATGAATTAATATATCTTCCTCAGAGAAAATCTCAATGCAAAATAGAAAGAAAAAATATGTTACTCACTTATATAATTGTGCTTGCAAATTTATAATAGGTTGTATTTTTTTTTGACCTCTTTTTGAACATCACTGACAATCTACAACCAAAAAGTATTTAAAAAAAATCCAGGTGGTCTACTCTGTATTTTGAAACGAAAGAAAATGCTTTCGAATTTGTATGTTATTAACATTGCATTTCGAAAGGATTTGCTTTCGTTTCGAATTACAGAGTATACCCCCAGGTGAATGTTTTCCATTATCCAGTTATTTAACTTTTGGTATCTGGCAACCCTAGTTGAATATAATGGTTTCGAAAAAAAACACAAACCTTCTAGCATAGACAATAACTAATAATTGTGTTAAAGAATCACAACTGCGACTTCTTGCCGACCATATACAAGACGACACAACAGTCGAACAGAGTCCGGGCATTAATTTCGAACATTTAAGACGAAATAGAATGAATAGATAAATATTAAATGAAACTTTTAGAAATTCTACGAATTCAGAGCTTAAAACCTTTCAAGAACAGCAGCAAAAGTAATTTCTTCAGAAAGGCAGTTATTCTACGCTTATGCTGCAACCTTTTCTGCACCCCTCTCTCTCTCTCCCCCATCCCCACCACCACCCCTTGAGTTTTCTGTCAACAATGTATTTTTTAATTTAAATCTAGGTGTTGTTTCATCCAACAAAGGAGCAATAATTTTTAGCTCTTCTAGGCTCGTTACACTTTGCCTTTGGCTTTGTACACTGCAAACGACAAGACGAGCACAAAAAACAAGAAGACAAAAAAAAAAAGAAAAAGCAGGAAAAAGAATATGCATGCAATACGCTAAAGGACATAATTTATACATGCTGGTTGTCATTCGAAGATGTGGTTGATTGCATACAAATACAAACAACTATTGCAAACACGCATACATAACAAGAGGGTGGCCCAAAAGCTTTTGCCAATTAAATCTAAAAAATTGAATTTTATTAAAACTTTTTTCTAAACATTTATACACATTTTATACACAAGTACTATTTAGGTAAATGAATTAATAATACAAATTTTGTTTAATAATAATTTCTTGGAAATGGGTGTCATTAAAGGAACACCCTTTGGCAAACTTTAGCGTTGAGACACATTTACATGTGCAGTAGTCGGTAGAAAGCAAAATATGCACTCTTGTATAATGATGAGTATTTTATGCAATTGCAGTTTGCTTTGAGTTTCATTGCTGATCATCTATTATTGCCGTTTGCTGTTGCCTGAATTAAAATTTGCACCAGCAAGTGTTCCGTGTGCCGTTTGATGTTTGAGTACATAATGAAATCATTATCTGCACAGATTGTTTCACTTTCCTTTAGCTTGACAAAGAAACAGAGAAAAGTATTGTTTAATATTTAACAGCGTTCTGATATGTATGTATATAAGTATTTGCTGTGGCGCACAAAGTAGACGATTGCAAAAATATCCTATATGTAAAGTAGTAGTGATACAATAACAAGCTAATGTTATATATTTTTTCTTTTGGCGGAGTTTGCTTTAATTTGGAATGATTTTTCGTCATCACACATCAAATTTGTTTGACAAATATACCGGGTTTGGATATGGGCCAACTTGAATATTTAAGAGAACCGCTGAAGAAGGCTCGTAACTAAAACTAGAATTTTAATTATTATTGTTAGAACTGCATTTGTTTCTATATTTATGATTTGAACGGGCTAAAGTTCGTATCGCTTTTTAAGCCAAATTACATGTGATAATTATTAATGAACAAATAACACTAAAGTTAGTTGTAAATATTCTTACCAACACATAGTTGAACGGAACAACTAGCTGTTTTCGAAGGCCACTAAACCTTCATCATTAGCGCTCTTTTGTGTTTGGTCCACTGTGTGTGGATTTCTGCTTTATATACGCAACTTTTATGCAAATGAAATATGTGAATTGTTTTGATTCATCGTATTTCAATTTCCTAAATTCGTTATAACGAAGTTTCACTGTATCAACAATGATGATTGTAAACTTTTTTTTTTTTAACAAAACATTTGGGTGGTTCAGTTTGTTCAAAAAAAAATTCTGATTTTGTCGTATCAACAACTTAATTTGTTGTATTGATTAAATTTATATTTTAATTTAAATTAAATATTAAAAATTCGAATAGTTAGTTGCAGTTTGATGATATTTTTTTCTGTTTGTGTACGAGGGCGGGTGACTACGTCCGTGACTTTTTATGTTTTAATGTAGTTTTACTCCAAGTACTATATACTATATATATACTTTGCTATACTATATATATACTTTGCCCAACGCTTACCCAATTTCTTAATCCCATTAAAAAAAATTTTGTCGAAGTGACCAAGATAGAGAAATATTTGTTTGCGGGATGATTTAATTTTTCAAGTCAAATATATTTCAGGTTTGAAACCACTTGGAGCTAAATTCGGAGAATGGAGCAGATGGAAAGAAGACGTTGCAAAATCCATAACGCCTGTGATCAATTCGACGTTGCTATTTTCTTAACAAGGCTAGTGGTCAATTACGAACTTGACAACTGATACGTTGTCAAGTCTTGGTTACTTATAAAGCTGGCTGTCAAAAAGTATACATTCGACGTCAATACTTCGTTGTCCAATTGGCAACGGGGTGTACAATTTTATAACAAAATGTTGTTGATATACTTTTGAAAACAAATGTAACACAGTTTGAAAAGGTTTTCTGTAATTTTTTCTCTCTGCGTGTAAACCAATTCATAGATTTTCGCCATGAAAACTGTGGCCTGTGTGTTTCCTGGCATTCCATTTTCCATAGAATTCATCAAATCATAAATTTTTCAAAAAATTTCTTGAAATTTGTTGCTTGAAACTTTTTATATTTATTAAAAATTACGATGAGTTTGCATCTTCGAAACAGTTTGGCAAATGTATGACATGGTTAATTTCTCTAAGCCTCCGATCCACAAACAAAAAATGTTCCGGGCAACAAATTTCATGAAAATTTTTAGCGTTAATTCATTCAGTAATTATCAATAATTTAAAATTTCCTCTCCCTATTGGTTATTGCAAATAGCGGCAACAAGTACAATTTACGATTACATTCTAATCCAAAACATAATCAAGGATAAACTCCTTGAAAACTTTCCCCTCTCCCCCTAAAAAAAGTGGTCTGCGCAATGCTGCATAAATAAAAATTTTAAAATCTGCATGAATATTTAACAGTAGAGAAAAAAACGTACAACTGACTGCAGCAATGCTTTTAAAAGGCAAAGAAAAAAATCAAGGAAAAAGAACTAAACTAGAGTAAAAACTGGCCACAGATATGCGAGATGCTCTTAAATATTAAATGCGTTTACATGAATATTGAAATATTTTTGTAAAACATTATCACATTTCGAGTACATACATAAATATATTTAATAAATACAAGTACATCACATATTTAAACTTTATTTAAGGAAAATGGGGGAAAATGCTGCAGCGCACCAACAACAACAAAACTGCGATAAAAATAATAAAATATTGCCTTCAAGTCTTTGCTCTGTATTGCATTCGTGCTCACTTACTCACTCTCACACGAAAAACTATAAAGAACGCATTTGTGTTGCACACTGAGCGCTTGTGTGTGTGTGTGTGTGCAACATGGACCATATGCTGCTACAATTGCAACAAAAATGAAATATTTTAAGTTTAATTTTTTACGTTTCTACTTTTTGTTTTTCATTTTACATATATTTTGATGTATTTGACTGCTTTTTGGTTATAGTTATTTTTTTTTTGGTTTGCTGAATGCCTTTTAGCGAAATAAGAGTGCAGCACTTTATATTCTATGTCATGATTTGAAAGAATGAGTTGTTTAAGAGGCAAAATCTTGAGATTTAAAAAAAAATTTAAAAAAATTCCAAAATTAAAAAATTAAAAAAAAAACGCTTAAATGAAAATGTTGCCAATACTAAAACAAATTGCTCAAATGAAAAAAATCACTAAAAGTAAAAAGGTTCCCAAACAACTAAGAAATCTCTAAGAACTGGAAAAATTCGCCAAAAGGAAAAAAGCTCCAAAACTAAAAAAAATCGCTAAAACTTAAAATAGGTATTGAAAAAAAATAAAAACAAATCGCCAAGAACCAAAAAAAGCCCATAACAAATAACGCGTCAATATTAAAAAAACCGCCAAAAAGAAAAAATCGCCAAGACTAAAAAAACGCATAAAACCGAAAAAATTGTCAAAACAAAAAAAAACGCCATAATTAAAAACCGTCAATTCTAGAAAAATCGGAAAAGCTAAAAACGCCAAAACTAAAAAATTTTCAATTCTAAGCAAATCACCAAGAACCAAAAAATCGTTAAAACGAAAAAACATCAATACTAAAAAGGCGTCAATATTAAAAAAAAAACGTTAAAGCGAAAAGAAAGCGCCAAAACTAAAAAGTGTCAATACTAAAAAAAGCCAAAAAGAAAAAAACGCAAAAACTAAAAAAATCGCATAAAACCGAAAAAATTGTCAAAACGAAAAAAACGCCGTAACTATAAAGCGTCAATACTAAAAAATTCGCCAAAACCAAAAAGCGTCAATTCTAAAAAAATCGGCAAAGCTAAAAACGCCAAAACTAAAAAATTGTCAATTCTAAACAAATCCCAAAGAACCAAAAAATCGATAAAACGAAAAAATGCCAATACTAAAAAAACGTCAATATTAAAAAAAACGTTAAAACGAAAAGAAAGCGCCAAAACTAAAAAGTGTCAATACTAAAAAACCACCAAAACGAAAAAAACGCGAAAACAAAAAAAAAACGCCAGAACTAAAAAAGTGTCAGTACTAAAAAAATAGCAAAAACCCGAAAAAAATCTCCAAAATGAAAAAAGGCTAAAATTAAAAAGCGTCAATACTAAGAAAATCGTCAAACCTAAAAAGCGTCAATACTAAGAAAATCGTCAAACCTAAAAAGCGTCAATACTAAGAAAATCGTCAAAACTAAAAAGAGTCAATACTAAGAAATCGCCAAAAACCGAAAAAATTTACCAAACGAAAATAAACGCCAAAATTGAAAAGCGTCAATATTAAAAAAATCGCTAGAATGAAAATATACACCAAAACTAAAAAAACGTCAATACATACTAAAAAATTGCCAAAGCGACAAAAATCGCCGTACGTAATCCTTCGTGTGCGAGTCAATGTCTGTCTGTCTGTCTGTCTGTCTGTTTGTCTGTCTGTCTGTCTGTTCATGCTTTTAAGTGAGGAATGTTGTCTAGAGATGGTGAAACTAAAACATCTCAAAATTAAAACACTGCTGAAAAAAATCGCTAAAATGAATAATAAAATAATCCGCTTAAATGCAAAAAAAAACACAAAAAGTAAAAAGGTCGCAAGAAATAAAAAAATCGGCAAAAACCGAACAAACTGTCAAAATTAAAACAGCGCAAAATTAAAAAAAAAACGCTTAAAATTAATATGTGAAATGTAAAAAAATCGCCAAAACGAAAAAAGCTAAAAATAAAAAAGCATAAATGCTAAAGAAATCAGCAAACACCGTAAAAATCACCAAAACAAAGAAAGCGTCAAAACAAAAAAAGCGCCAAACCAAAAAAAAAAAATCGCTAAAAATAAAAATGTGAAATGTAAAAAAATCACCAAAACCAAAAAAAATCGCCAAAACGAAAAAAGCTAAAAATAAAAAAGCATTAATGCTAAAGAAATCGCCAAACACCGTAAAAACCATCAAAACAAAAAAAAAACGCAAAAAAAAAAAAATCACCAAATCAAAAAAAAAAAAAAATTGCTAAAAATAAAATTGTGAAATGTAAAAAAGATTGCTAAGAACCGAAAAAATCACCAAAGTAAGAAAGCGTCAATACTAAAAAGATCGCCAAATATCAGGGAAAATTAAACAAAAACCGAAAAAATTCCATAAATAAAAAATCGCCAAAACGAAGAAAATTGCCAAAAAGACACATACGCCATAAGGAATCCTTCAAATGCCGGTCAAAATCGTACTTAACTAAATTTATTTAATTCTAAAAACTCTTATCACAACACTTTCTAAATCGAAGAAAAGCATTAAAATTTATATTGCGGAATGTTGTATAGAGATCGTATAACGTTCTACTTTGTGCAAAGAAATGCTTCTTTTACATCACTGCCTCACTGCATTTATTTTACATATAGAAAAATTCATATTCATGTGCCTGGAAGCAAAAGCATTTGTTTAAAAGCAGCAGAAGAAGACTCCTCGTTACTATGTATATATTTATATATAGAACGCTTAGCGAACGAAGCTAGTGCAAACAAATATGAGCCAGAAATAGTATGAAAATATGTATATACATTTGTATTTATGTATATATGTAAAGATGTACTGATGTGCTTGTGTTTATATGCGAGTGTGAATCTATGGAAAGAAGAGTGTATAACGATGTGGGAGCTTAGCCAGTTGGATGACTGTTAGTTTGGTTTAGCGCTCCTTGCTTTCGTCTCCCTGTAAAATTGTTGTTTGGGAAGAATTCGAACATACTTACCTGTTCTTGAAAGGTGCAAAGTGTGTGTGGGCGTGTGTGTGTATGTGTGAACAAGTGCAAGAGTAGTGCGAATGATTGTTTTATTTGTTTGTATTCATGAAATTCCTTATTGTTGGTGTTGGTTATTCAGTACCTAACATTTTTTGTCTAAGAGCGTCAGACATACAGACATACACATAATAGTATTATTTGTTGTCGTTTGCTGGTTGTTTGTTTTACTGTTTTGTTGCATTTTATTGTTATTTGTTGGAACTGTGCTTAACTGAGCGCAGTAGAGTTGAGCTCGAATGCATATATTTAGTGTGCAGTTGCCACAAAACGGGAAAGCCAAACATTTTTATGGTTAAAACACGGCAAGTGGGCATATGCATACAAAAGCAGCACACAATAACAGGGAAAAAGCTACAAAAGCCCAACATAATTTGCGTGAACTTTTGTGGATTCCTAATTAACTCATTTATTGTGCGTACCTTTGTTCGAGCTCATTCTGAGCATTTCCTTACAAAAGCATTATCTTTCACATTGAGAAAAAAAAGCATAACAGGTCGGTCGTTTGTTGCCTGCTTACTGCCACTTGGAATTGCAGTTTTTTTTAAGCAAAATAAAAAGAAACCTGCTCTTCTTTTCATTTCTGCTGCCAGCTAAAGCTTATGAATGTTTTATTGAATGAGGAAAAAATATGTATATACCTGAGTATTGTTTAAATAGAACAGTAAAGAATAGGAAATAATTAAAATTTAATTGCTTTTTTTTGTTGTTGCTCAACAGCTGCCACCACAATCAAAAGTTGGCTGCTGTCAGTTGTGTAATAAATCTTGACAAAGATTTAAATCAAAGCAAATGCAAGTACTGTCACAAAATTAACTACCTTAATTTAACAGATAAAATTAGTACAATTGGCCACAGCCGCAGACAATAGTGCAAATGCATACCACAACGTAACCCCAGGTAGCAACCAAGCAATATGCATAATACGAAGGAATAATTGTTGGTGTGGAAAAAAGGAGTAGTTCACATCTGTCACGGAATTCGTATTAAAAAGAAAACAAAAGTAAATGCAAGACGTAAGGAGTTGGTTTTGCCTAAAAATATGCAACGTATTTAACGAAAATTATAATAAGCTGAAAGGAAAGGTAAAATGAAAGCTAATTTATTGAAAATTAAAGAAAAAAGTTTCGATGTTTAAAAAGTTCATTTTCGTGAGCAATAATTTAGTGACACTTCAAGCATTAAGATAAACTGGGTCACGCACTCGGTTTATATAGTGTCGCAAAGGAAAACACGTATATACATACATACATACATACATATATATGTACATAGGATGATAAACACAATACCCTTCTTTGCGTTGCGCAGTCGGTTAAAAATAAAAAGGCACATGCGTATCAAGCGCATTGTGACTTACAGTCGGAGTATATGCTTATACTCACAATATGGATATTTAGTCGAATAAAAAAGACGCATGATACTCGGGATATTTATTCATCATTAGCCATTGTCTACAGATTTTTTTTATACATTTTATGAAATTTAATTAAAAATTTTTTTTTAAATTTTGATACCCATACTTAAAATAATAATTAAAACTGCAAAAATTTAATGAATTTATTGCCAAAATATGTAAAAATATCCATTTACAAATCGATGCAAAATTATTTAAAGTTTGATTTGGATAGATGATTACTCAACAACTTATTATCTTTCACCAAGAAATACATGAATTTGTATGGAAGTCCGATCCCTGTTTAGAAGAGTTTACATTAGAGATGAGCAAATCCGTAATTTTTTATATAATGTTGTTCCTATTGAAAGTGAATTGTAAATCACTGTTCTTTTAAGCTGCGACCATGATCATGGCTTAACAGTATTTTTTTAAAAGTTCTATTATTTTGAGAGAATATAATAAGAACAGGGAGTAACAGTGAAATTAAACAGTGACTATGATCACGGTTTAACACATTTGGGCACTTCTGTCGTAAAAGTATTTTGTTAACAAGACTTACTTTGTAATAAGAAGAGTAACAAGAATAAACAGCAGATAGCAGCGATGTCAATTTAGCGCGTTTTAACTAGGGATGTAAAGAATACGAATACCGATTCCGATATATCGGCGATACTTCTGATTTGTCGATATATCGATATCGGCGATATTTTACTGTCGATACGGCGATACTTCTTAAATTATTTTAGAGCTGTTTTGAACAAACAATTAAATTTTCAACGATTTTTTTTTGCATAAAAACTAGGAGAAATAACATATTAAAAGCAGAACATAAAGTCTAAACAAAAAAATTAAACGTTTCTTTGGATTTGCTTTGCACCATAGTAGTGAAACGTTCTCTCAATGCTAAATCATGTATGTATTAAAAAAAATTGTTTTTTAAGAATGAATTCAAATATCAATTTTAAATATTAATAATCTCTTACGCTACAATTTTGTATAATAAAAGGTTTTGTCAATTTTTACTTAAGTTCAATATGCGCATCAGTATCGGAATTAGTATCGTCGATATTTCTTTTTGAGTATCGGTATCGGTTATATCCATAGTTTTAGCTATGCCCAACGCGCTTTTGTTCGTATTAGCGAGTTTAATAAAAAAATGGGCTAAATTAGCGCGTTTTGAGAAGGGGATTAGCTCGTTTGGGTTGTAAATAGTTGTCATCACAGAACGACAATAAAATTACGAAGCAAAAATGTGTGACCTTTAGTTGCCAGAAAAGACGATTTGATTTATTTTTGCCAAAAGCTGAAGATATAAAAGCAATTTAATGTGGTAGCTTTATTTACTTTGGGGGACATACAATGCATTTATTGAATAAAATTCCGCGAGAAATTTTTCCCGGGGAACAATTTCAAACAAGGAAAAAAATTCTAATTGGAAAAGGGAGAAAATTTTCCTGCAATTTTATTCATAATTCCCCTGCATATTTCAAGTCACTGTTACTTGATAAATTCAGTCACCGTAGTGGATAAAGGTTGTTCATTCACTGCGAAAAAGTAACAGACATCAAAATATCGCTCATCTCTAGTTTACATAATTCCCCAACTTCTGGGAGTTGCTTCTTTAAATAATTTCTATGGAAAGTTAAAATAAAATTTTAAGAGTTTAGAAATTTTGTGCTTACACTTGGTTTTATATATAATTTATTTCTGGTTTAGGGCTTTCCAAAAAGATTATTTATTATTTTTTAATAAAAAAAATAGAAAAAAATAAAAAAGTAATCTTCCGTGCTAGAGATTCCGGAAAGTGTTTTGCAAAACAAATTTGCTTAACCAAAATTGGTCATATCATATTTTTCAATTTATTTGTGGTTTCATTTACACCCCTTTTATATATGCAAATCTTGCTTTGCAAAGTCTTAATTCAGCTGAGAGCAGAGACAGATAGAAAGAGAAAGTATTTCTCCCTCTTAAAGGCGTATTACATTATTCTACAATCAGCGTTTTTAGAAAAATACTAAAGCAGTTTGAAGTAAAATAGTTGACAATACTTGTTACATACTCATGTATGAAACAATGCAGATGATGTGAATGTACTCGAGGTGAGCATAATATGCTTGCTTGCTTAATCTTCATACTGTACACTGTACAGTATTGAATTGTTCTCTTTTTTTAGTGCTCTTGCTTTTATGAGAACACTAAAACTGGTATTCTCTTTTAGAAAAAGTATGGAAATTAAATTATGTCCTGCCAAGCAAGGACATAATTTATTGTAGTGTCGAAGCATACTTCACAAGTGCACAATAGTGACAATTATAAAATGAGCACACAAGTGTAAAAATATGTGTATGTGTAAAAGAGAAAACAAACAGCGTAGATTATTTGAAAGTGTTAGTTCGTATGCGATACTTTTCTAAGTTTTATAATTGATTAATTTAAGACTAAAAAAATAAAAATAATATCTCTCTCAACGAATATAATTATAACAAGTTTTATTATCAATTAATAGTTTATGAAATTTTGAGTTTGTAAGATGAAGTATTGTGCACTATGAAGTGTACAATAAAAATTATTGCACAACAACTGTCGATTCAACTGTTGTACAATGGTTTTGTGCGTTTTTTGTTTAATTGTAGTAGTAATTGTAATTTGTAGTGGGGATCGTATTTTTGCTTCACACTCAATTACGATCCCCACTACAAATAATATTTGCTCTTGAAAAAATAATATACTGTGAACTTTTTTCAAGGATTTTGCTCACTTCTAGTATATACTTACAAGTATACTTTGTGATGTAGACAAAAACTTATAAAACACTTAGTACGTACACGAAGTTACTAACAAAATTCAAAGTTTAACACTTACGTATGAGTAATGGAGCCTTTGGGCAACAACCAAGTTTACCAGGATATCGTGCCATAACATCTTAAAATAAAGCAGTATGTACTTAGATACTACTACGACTGACTACTTTTGCTGCTAAAACTAATAATGCTCAAACTTATGTACAAGCATTTGTGCAGACAGACGACATAAATACATACATTCATTTTATATATGTATGTATGTATTATTAGCTTAGGACATTATGAGTTCTCAAATCCAAACTCTACAATTCTATATAGATATGTACATAATACGTATGCTTATAATTGTTCTATTCAATTATTCTTTTTTTAATGTGTGTGCTTGTGTGTGCCTGTGCAAGCAGCACAGTAATGCTAAAAGCGAATTTAACAATAAATTAAAAGGTAAAAACTATCAAAGATATCTGCATTGAAAAATTATTGACAGAAAAAAAATTTTTTAAAGTATCTAAACTCAGTGGCAATGAAACTTTTTTATTTTTTTTAAAGAATAAAGTACAATAATCACTGCAAGGTACGTATGTATGTATGTACTTAGGAATTGTGTGTAATCACGTAATAATGAACTTAAATCATAATAAGTGGCAATAAATTCAGATTATATTTGATAAATTGGGTATCACAAAATTAAGAAAATTGCCTTCGGCAAAAAAGAAAAAAAAATTTAACTAAAAGAACAAATCTGTCACTGGAAATAATAACTAGGTTTATGTATGTATGTATATAATTCGTTGAAATATAATTCAAATAATTACATTAAACTTCGCAATATAAGAAAAAAAAAACGTTGGAAGTAAAGTTGATCTTTTCGAACAAACTCCAAGCAGACATTAAAATAACTTCTAGGCAAATACTCGTATCCATATTGAGTACAAACTTTCCATTTTAATGAATCTTATACATACATACATACATATGATGATTGTTTTTTATAAGCAAGACATTGAGCAATAAAGTAGTATATGAGGCTATCAGCGCATAAATGGTGTAACCTTAAACTATTTATTTATTTAGTTGATCTATTAAAAGAGAATTTTTTACTATTTGGTTTCTTAATTTCATTTTACTTTAAATAAAAAACGTTTTCGAAATCTTATTCGAATTTTCGAACTAAATGAAATAAACATATAATGACGTTGTTATTTACATAAAGATTACAAAAGTTTATTTTTATTTAAATTAAAAACCAAGTTTCGAAAATTCGAACATATATAAATATGTATGTTTATATATTAAGCTTTTTATAAAAACTAGTCAAATTTTGTTACATAAGGTTTCCTATTTTTCTGCTCAGTTTATAATTGTAGTTTCGAACTTGAGTTTGAATTTTTTGAAATTTGATTAAACTTAAATTGAATATCAATTTCGAAATTTCATTCCTAGTTTTCGAGCTTAGATGTTGATATTTTTATTTATGTCAAGAGTAAAAAATTTAATTTTATATAATTTGAAAACCAAGTTTCGAAATTTTGTTCGAATTTTCGAAAATAATCAAACATGTATACATAAGTATATGTACATATATGTATATTGAGCTTTTTATAAAAACCAGTAGAATTTTTGTAAATTAAAGCTTTTTATTCTGCCCAGATTATAACAACAGTTTCGAAATTGAGTGCGAATTTTTTTTATTTTATAAGAAATATGATTCGAAATTTCATTCCATATTAATGAAATAAACAGATAGTGACGTTTTAATTATAGATTAAAAAATGTAATTTTATTTAAATTGAAGCCCAAATTTAGATATTTTTTTCGAATTTTCGATTTCGGTCATAATAGAGAATAAATACATATGTAAAAATAAAAATAATAAAAATTTTTAAATCCCAGTTTCAAGCTTAAGTTCGAATTTTGGACACAGCAAAATATAAATACCAAAATTTTTTTGGAGTTTAAATTTTATTTCACTGGCATACAAAGTTTCGAACTTAAGTTCGAATTTCTGATCTAGTTGAAATACACATATGATGACATTTTTGTTTGCGTAAAGAGCACACATTTTTATTTAATTTAAGTGAAGAAATTTCGTTCCAATTTGCGATCATAATGAATTCGAGCGTGAGTTCGAATTTTCGTTCACAGCAAAATATATGCACTGTAAATTTTTAGATTTTTTTTCTGGTATAATGAGCTTAAAATTTATTTTACTAACATGAAAAAACCAAGTTCGAAATTTCGAACTTAAGAAAATTCGAATTTTCGAACTTCAGAAAACTCAAATTTTCGATGATTAAAACTAACGGTTTTTTTAGTATTAGAACTTTATCAGACTTAGTTGAAAAATGAAGTTCGAAATTTCGAAGATGTATGAAAAATTACAATTTTAAAATTTTTATACAAATAAAAATATTTAAAGTCAGTAGTTAATTATGAAAAATGTTTGTTGTTAACATTAAACAGAAACACTTAGAAAATGTACCTCATATTCGAATATTTAATGAGAAAGCTTGCATTTGCTGCTGGTTTCCTCTGTAAAATATTTGTGTGATGAAAATGACAAACTCATTGCAGTTAGAATACAAATGTATGTATTATAAAAATCTTAGGAACAATATAATAAATGTGTTGCAATAAATTGATATTTGTTGAATAAAATTTTAGGAATTTTGTAACCAATTGTTGTAGCTTCAATTTCTAAAAGATTTATCTTTTAACAAACATTTCAAAGAATTAAGGAACTACAAATTTTAATTTTATTTGTGTGTGTGTGTGTATAGAACTTTGGGTCTTCTTTTCATATATGTGAGCTTGTCCATGGCTCGTTACTTTGATCGAACAATAGAATGAATTTAATACCTTAATCGATTTGAAAGTGCAGGACTATTAAAAAATTCTCTGTGCGGGGATATGGTATGAATACGAGTATGACTATCTTTTAGCCTTAATAGTTTTCGAATTAAATTCATACTATCGAGATTTAATACGTACTCTTCTACAAATACACACACATAAACAAATATTCATTGTTAATACAGTGATACCTTTTGGGAGTTTCAATTATTGTTTGCCTTTTCCTGTGTGCTCTAAATGGAAACGACTTTAGCAGATTTTACTGTTATCAAATAATTTTATATGAGCAAAGAAAAAAATAAATCCTACAACCATTCAATTGAAAAATAAAGTCCAATTTTATTGAGGACTTAGCACACAGGCAGATAGACAGACAGACGGACGGACAGACAGACAGCTAAATAAACATACGATTTTGCAATTGAATGCACTGAGACTGTAATAAAATAAATATACATATAAATAAATGATTTAAAATAAAAATTATTACTTCGGCTCTAAAATATTTGTCATACGGCTTAAGTTCTGCATGCAAATGCTTGCCTTGGCTTGGTTGAAAGGAAATCAAAAGAAGAGTTAAAATGGCTGATACAACTTGTAAATGAAGCAAAATAAGCAAATTCACAATTTATTTGTTAATTCTGACAATAATTGTTTTGTTCAGTTGCCTTACGAGTACTTCTGGTTCTATTTCTATTTGCTACAATAACAACTCTTGTGTGCCACAGCAAAATTTTATACAGAGATTGAAGAAAGATTTTCTGGTTAAATGAAAATGATTTTTGTGTGAATGTGTTCTAGCTCGAGCACTTTGGAATGAATGCTAGCAAGTCTTTCCTACTTGTCCTGCTTTTTTCTGTTATTTTTTTTTAATTTATTTTTATTTTTCTCATTCCTACCTCAACAATAAATGTATCTACTCTCGTACTGGTAACAACAATCCGTTATACATTTTCAATCACAGAAAAGGATTTTTATTTTTTGTTGTTACAAAAAAATATGAAGTAAAATTTTTATGTATGTTTGTGTATTCAACAACATCACCAGTTCCAACAGCTCTAAAATAGATTGGTATTGTTTAAAAAATTTTGTGTGACTGTATCATTTAATGGCGAGTGTTTTGTGGTTGCAGTGTCCCAGCGAACAATTTTTTATACTTTAATAAAAAAAGCAATGTGAGTCCGATCACAGGGTAGAAGTTAAAACATCTAGTAATTATTTTTTTTTAATATTGGCTTATGATAACTAAAATAAGATATATATATTTTTGACTCTACTGTATTTAAAAATCTATAGAAAACTGCATCTATAGTAGTGGAATTATTAGTTGTGGGGTTTTGTAGAGAATTGCTCACATGCAAGTGGAAAACGTCAAATAAAAATTTTGATAAAGCTTGCGACTGTGGGTTTGCAAAATTTGTATTAAAATCTTCACTCATAATAATAATTGGCATGAGATGGATATTGTTACCCAATTGTCGTGCACCAGCTTCACTGGAAGACAACAGTACTTAATGAAGATATGTTATAATATAATATTGTAAATTTTTTATAAAGACTGCTATATATCTTTCAAATAAATATTTGACATTTAAAATGCTCTTTTATTTAAATGTTTATATTTACTTTATTTATTTTATATTTTTTAACTTTTTAACAAAATTATTCCCACTGGCAGCACTATTACACTTCACAAGCAATTTCTATTAAAATTAACATTTCTCCTGAAGGTATGCTTTAAAATTCTGTTGAATGTATTTCTATGCAGCTGCTAAGTTTCTCTGTACTTCTTGTTCGTATGATTACACTCATACATATCTCACACTGATTTGATAACGCTTTACGATCTTACTCCAAATTTGTGATTGTATTGTGAAAAAGATTTTTACCTCCTAGCGTATAGATGTTTACACATCAAAAATCTTTGTAAATTCACTTTCAAAAGTTAACTTTGATATGCAATATGTTTAATCGATCATTTTTGTTTGCTTAGCGAGCTTGTTAATAAATAAAAATATCATATATTTAATGAAACTAATTCACAATAGACCCTACAGACTCCAATACATCCAGAAAAATACACCGTTTGCTGGCATCATTCTGTCTCTAAGAAAAGTGCTTGTGTTACCTGTAATAAAAATTGTGATCACTGATTTTTTCTTTAAAAATATTGATGTGCTTGCAAACTTTTGATCGAATTATTGACTCCGTGTAAAGTCACTGGGTTACTAAGCAATAATAGACACCTTGGAGGCCAACATTGTTCGACCAGATATGCTCGAAAAAGTGGCCCAAAATCGTACTTACAAAATGATTTTCGTTCAAAACACCAGTGGCGGCCTTATTTTCAAATGTCAATGTCTTGAATTCTCGAATACATAATTTTTTTTAATAAATTTTACGGTTTTGTTTTAGTTTTTACAGTTTAAAAATCTTTCAGACTTTCAAAAGATATTGAGAAAAAGAATTCAATTTATTAAAAAAACCTTGAACAGTTAATTAAACTTTTGTTGATTTTTAAGGACTGTATGAAATCACAAAATTTTTAGAGATTGATAGTCATAAGTTTTTAATCTTCATATTGACATTTCCACTGGAATATCAAGTTTTTGTAGCATGCAACACTAAACATATATATATGTTTTTTTATTTTTAATTTTTATATATTTATATAGGCCGTCAGCAGCTCTATGCAAGGAACAATTTTAAGAAAAATCATTTAAAATTGTTCTGAAATATAATCTTAATTGCTTACTGTCGCACGTGACAAAAAATAAATTTTCCCGTGGAAATATGATAATTTTAGTAAAAATTCAGCAATTCAAAATGGGTTCTAAGGATTCTAAAGAAAGAGTAACTTTCAATATACAAATATATTATAGTCTAAACACAATGTTTGCGGTGCGGTGCGATTTTTCGTTGCGGGAGAGAAAAATAATCATAATACAACGGAAGACGGCGCCGGCAATACTTGTCATTGTTTGTTTAAATTTTTATTAATTTTTTTGTGCATACATTTTTATAACTAAAAACAAAAAATGATTAACATTTTATACATTCGCAGATATATTTGATATGTTTTTGAACTTCAAAATCATGTTTTTTTTTACAATAATGTTGTGAACACAGCCAATTATTCAAAAACTACGGCAACGTCAGCAAGAGAAAATTGAGATAATAAGAAAGTCCGCAATGAAAATAAAATAGATTTTAATTTTATTCCATCCCGCACTTCGGGTTTTTACTTCAAAATCGTATGGAAATCCGCACCGCAATAAAAAATCGTTACATTGTGTTCAGACTCTTATAATTGATTTTTTTAACAACGGACAGATTTGTTGTTTTGTTTTTCTGGAAAAAATATCTCAGTATATTAGTATATGATGGTATTTTATATCAAAGTATATATAAAAACTGTTTTCCAAATTTTTAATAATTAATTTAAAAATTGTTTGCTGGGATATTTGTGTGATGTGATTGTGATTTAGTATTTTTTATGAAGTGTACGATGCTCCGATTTTATTTCCATTACATATTTCAAATACATATACACTCACTCGTAGACTCAATAATAAAAGTCTTAACAATTTGCATTGTATTTTTGGACAATCGAAAAGTCGTCTAAATATTAAAAGTTAGAGCAAAATTGTTCAAAAGTCATCAGCAGTAATGAAAGTAAACTTGATATAAACTGATGGAAGCAGAATTGAAGCGAAAACCTTGTAAATACAAAATAACTTTTGCCCCACACTTAATCAATCATAAGAAACTGTTACATAGTTTGAAGCGCCAGTTAATATTGTTTACATGTCATGTATAATTTACTAGGGTGTGGGAGGCTATCGAACTTTAGTGGTGTTGCCAGTTGGCAAAATTATATTACGTATGGCAAGTAACAACTAACTGCTGTAACAGGCAACCCCAAATTTTTAGTTGGTGCATAGTTTTTAAAGCAAAAAGGTAGAAAAATTAAAAAAAAATTTATGTTAAAATTAAATAAAGTTCTCTTTCTTGGGGAAGGCAAAAGTATGCTTAAGTGCTAAAAAAACAATGTGAATCCGATCACAGGGGAGATGTGTAAGCATCTAGTAATGATTTTTTTTAATATTGGCTTATGGTAACTAAAATAAGATATATAAATTTTTGACTCATTTAAAAATCTATGGAAAACTGCATCTTTGTAGTGGAATTATTAGTTGTAGGGGTTTGTGGAGAATTGCTCACATGCAAGTGAAAAACGTCAAATAAAAATTTTGATAAAGCTTGCGACTGTGGGTTTGCAAAATTTGTATTAAAATCAATCATCCATAATAATAATTGGCTTGAGATGGATATTGTTACCCACTTGTCGTGCACCAGCTTCAGTGTAAGGCAACAGTGCCTAATGAAGATATGTTATAATATAATATTTAATTAAATTTATTTATTTGACATATTGTTAGAAGTATAAATACAAAAAATAAAATAAAATAAATAAATTTCATTAAAGTTCAATTAATGTTTTATTTTTCATTTAGCCTTGCAAATACTTTTATTGTTATCCGATGGATTTCTAGTTGTAGAAGGATGTAGAAAAATATAAATTATTTGCTGGGTTTTTTTATCAGTTTCAAAGCCTACTAAGTTTATATTTTTTTGTGAATTTCAAAAATATTTTTATTTTATGAATTCTCATATAGTTTTTGAAAGTCTGTGCATAAAGTAAGATGTTTGTGACTGTTAAAAATTTGTGCTTGAAGTCTACTGATGATTTGGTTCAAGCGCCAATGAAATGCTAAGCCACCAGCAAATAAATTTCATTTATTGTATAAAATAATAATATAAATTCTATATAAAGACTGTTATATATCCTTTAAACAAATATTTGACATTTAAAATGCTCTTTTATTTAAAAAATTATATTTATTTTATATTTTTTAACTTTTTAACAAAATTATCTCCACTGGCAACACTATTATACTTCAAAAGCAATTGCTATTAAAATTAACATTGCTCCTGAAGGTATGCTTTAAAATTCGGTTGAGTGTATTTCTATGCAGCTGTTAAGTTTCTCTGTACTTCTTGTTCCTATGATTACACTAATACGCTCATACAAAGCTCACACCGATTTGATAACGCTTTACGATCTTACTCAAAATTTGTGATTATATTGTGAAAAAGATTTTTACCCCCTATCGTATAGATGTATCACATAAATAAAAAAATCAATTGCTTAATTCACAAAACCTCTTGTATCTCTGTATCGACTGTATTATCGTATTAAATACAAGAGTGTAACATTTGTTGTATGAAATTTTCATATACAATTTAAATACACTATTACACTTTTAGTTCATATGTTTTTAAAATGTTGTATTCAGAGGGAGGCTCTCTGAGAGAATTTGTATGTAGCTTGTACTTCTTTTTTCATTAAAAATACAAAATACATTAATACCCTACACAGAGGGTGTTCACAATTAAAAAACAAAAAGTGTATTTGATACAGAAATAATCGATTCAAATTGTTGTGAATTAAGCAAATATATTGCTGAAGAAATAAAATAAATTGAAATTTAAGACTGGAAACAACTTTTCAAGCCACCCTCGATTTTATGCATTTTTATCCCGTTATGGAATATTTGTGCAAATTGAAGGAGATGACAAATTAAACAAATTGTTGTTATTTAAACAATAGAGGAAAAAATGGGATATTTTTAAGTAAAACTGTGCTTTGTGTGGCACTTTCGTCTGCTTCATCTACATACATACATGTATATATGTATGTGTGATATATGTGATCGGAAAAAAATTTCATGTATTGTCCTAAAGTACGTTTGTAGTGCCAGAGATTCGTGCCAGAATAAGAGTAAAAATAATTGTACATATAATAGAAAATTGAAAAAATTTATTAAAAATATACATTGTTTTTATATGTATGTGCATATATATTTTGTGGGAGTCGTTTTTTGTTGTTGTCTTGCTGGCTGACTGCGGTAGTTGTTGCTGTTAACACTCACAATATTTTAAACAATATTGTTTATGCACTTTACAACAAAGTCTGAATGGATGGGAAACTGGAAACGGAAGTACAATGATGTCTAGGAAATACAGATAACAGCCAGTGGTAGCAGTGAGCTGTTATTGTTTTTATTTTTAAAACAGTTGCACACACGTACATACATACATGCATGAGTAAACATGTGTTTATGGATTTATACATGTCCATACATAAAAATGTGTGTTTGTGTAAATGCATGTGTGTCAGTCAGTCAGTTAGTCAGTCATCGTTGCTGGTTGCTGCAGCCGCAGAGAATGATGAGTTGTAATTTTCTAGGACAGTAGATAAAAATTGTACGAGTATATGCATTCGTACTTGGTCGTTTATTTGTTTGCTGGCTGAGTCTGCTGCCTATAAAAATTATTAGTTTGTATGAAAATTTCTGTCCGTCCGTTTGTTCGTCCGTCTGTACATTTGATTGTTTGTCTTTTCTCGTTCGTTGTAAGTTGTAAAAAAGCAATTTATTATTCAAACTGAATTTTTAATTGAGTATGAGTTTGTACAAGTGTAATATGGGGTGATAAAAGCCATTTCTTTTTCCCTGCTTCTACACTAGTATAGTACGAGTAGTAAAATGTCTATTTAAAAAAGAAAACTAATAAAGAGTTTTTTCTTGAATAGTTAAAAGAGATTTTTGAAAATTACTTTGACCTATTTGTCGTCTGCTTATGTTAACAAATAACCAGCATCATGCTGACAATAAAAGTGAACAGAACCAAAAAATCAAGAGAAAACCTGTACTTAAGCAAAAAATAAATAAAAAATAAAAAGTCAATTAACAAGTTGGTTAAAACAATAGTTTCATTTTTAATTTCTTGTCAATTTTATTTTGCCTTTAACATGAATTGACAATTTTTCGATTACTAAAACGAGTCATTTACAAAGTTCTTTCAATTGAAATAAACATTAAGCAATTTTATGGACAGTTTTTAAACAAAAGTAATTTTGTAGTTTCCAAAAAAAAAAGAAAGAGAAAAAAGGCTTTCGATATGTTAAATCAAAAACAGAATAAATAAAACTTTAAGTATTTAGTTTGACAACCAACTGAAGGTAATTGGAAAAGCCTTTGAAAAATCAAAAAAACTGAAATCGAACATTTCAAGTGTTATCTAAAGCTTAAAAGTTCTTTTTAATAGAAAATATAAAATTTACGTATTTTGATTTCTGTTAAATACTTTCTTTATAAGGACATAATAAAATTAAATTGATTTTTTTCTTCTTTATAAATATTATAAGTAATTTTAATGAAATTGTCAAATGACGAAGTCTTAAAATAAATTATATTTAAGAATACAAAATTCTATTTAAGAAGCAATTTTACTTAAAAAAAATCAAACTAGCAAAAAAATATTATTATTACTTGGTGAAGCATTTAAAAGATTAAAGAAAGTGAAGGAAGCGATAACGACTGGTAAAATAATTTTGCTGAGTTGGCTTTTAAATGTTGCCCAACGATAAACTATGGGTGGAAAATTGCAGTTTTTAATGAAATTTTGGCCTTAAAAAAATTATATTTCATAAAATTTTGTTACTAAGTTTATATTAAAATATTTTTTTAATGCCACAATTTAATTTCTAAGACAAATTAAGATAATAATAAATAAAATTAAATAAATAAAATGATATTAAAAATAAAAGAGTGCCGTGTTTTAAGAAAATTGCCATCCAGAAGATAACGCACAGTCATTTCAAATAGAAAAAAAGTATAAGACATCTGTATTTATAACAAAATGTTGTATGTAAAAATTATAGAGGAAGGCTAAGGCTTTAAGAATATTGAAATTAGAACTATTTTGGTGAATTACACCGTGATCTAAAGATTGTCAAAGTTAACTACCTACAGAACCAAAAATTTTGTTGACCTCATTATTTTTTTAAATTTTATCTCATTTCAATTTTTCTTATTTGAATGAAAAGTTTTTGAATAAACAAAAAAATTTGGGAAAAATTTAAAGAGATATCCTTAATAGTTTCAAGGATATTGGACTTTCAATTTTCAAATTTTAGCTTTTGTCCTCGACTTGGTTCCTGAATTCGTAAATATCTTCCATCAAAATTTTCAAAAAAATGTTTTACAATTTTTAATACGACTCTTGATAAAATTAAAGAAAATTCGAGTTATCTCTCAAAATCAAGACTTTGAAATGATATTGAAAAATGGCGAGATTTGGTCAAAATTAAAGCTTAATTTTTTTTTGGACATTTTTAAAAAAATATTTTTCAACAAAATTTTTCAAAAAATTTTAATAATTTTTAATAAGACTTTTAATAATATGTGAAAGAAATTTTTGAATTATATCAGTTTGTATGACCGTGAAAAAAATTCAAATCAAGACTTTGAAGTGAGAGTGAAAAGTGTCAAAATTTAGACATAATTTGGAGGTTTTTCTTAAAAAATTTTTCCAAAAAAATTAAAAAAAAATGTTTATTAATTTTAAATAAGACTTTTGATAATATGTGAAAGAAATTTTGGAATTATCTCAATTCGTAGAGGCGTGAAAAAACGTCATAATCAAGACTTTGAAATGAAAGTTAAAAATGGCAAAATTAAAACTTAATTAATTAATTTTTTTCGACAAAAATTTTCCAAGAAAGTTTAATAATTTTTAATAAGACTTTTAATAATATGTGAAAGAAATTTTTGAATTATCTCAAACCGTTTAACCGTGAAAAAATATCAAAGTCAAGACCTTAAAATGAGAGTGAAAAATGGAAAAATTTAAGCTTAATTCTTGTAGGTTTTTCTTAAAAATTTTTTTTAATAAAATTAAAAAATGGCAAATTTTTGGCAAAAAAGAACTTAATTGTAGGACAGTTTTCTCCAAAAAATTTCTTGAGCTAAAAATTTTTTCTTTTAATATTCCAAAAGAAAATTTCAAAAAGGAATGCAGTTGAAATTTCAAGTTGATTAACGCACGCACGCTACATCCAGCATATTGTATGAATATGGAGAGTTTTTCTACAAAATTTCCAATCGATCGCCTAAGAAAAAAAATTGCATATCGAGTATTAAAATTTCTTAACAAATTATATTAGATAAAGTTACTGTAATTAATTTAAATTTTAAGTGTTACCTGGCTGCTTAAAAATTAATTTAGGAGATTTTCCAGAAATAGTCATTCCCAGTTGCCAAAAAAACATACCTATTGATATGGCTCTCAAATTTTTACTTGTAGCAAAATAAACGTATGTACATACATATGTACATTTTTAAAGTAAGAAACCAAGAATGTTTAAATTAAGTAAAATAAAAATAAACAAGTTAACAGACATGTGCATGATTAGTAAAGAATAAACAACACAACGGCAAGACCGTTGTAAATTAACGAGCATTCGTTATATAAAGAGCTTTCAAAATATTTGGAGTAAGATGAATTAAAACAATTCACATATTCCATTTGCATTGAAAAAATATCAGCCTTATTTATAAAAAGCTTTCTAAAGGCACAATAAGAAAACTTTTTTTGAGTCTAAGATTTACCTCAACTGCGACGGCCTTTAAGAAAAGCATATTGTTCCGTTATTCTAGTTTTTGTCACTATAGTTTATAATTTATTCCCTTAATATTATCACTTGTAATTTGCCTTTCAAAGCGCCCCCCAGGGGAGTCGATTTCGACTACGGGTATGACAAGCCCGGGGCCCCAGCTGGGGTAATATGGCTTTTTCCATTGACGTACCTTTGGTACATTACCCATAGAACTTATGTTGTTACTACCAGATCTCTGAAATAACAGAGCAAAGGATGTGCACATATTTATAACAAAAGGAAGACAGGTCCTGTTGATGTCAGTTAGATGCAGCGTCAACTAGAGCTGCCCCTGAGTTCAAAAGACGATAGAGGTGAAGCCCTTGTGGTGGAACTTCGAGGTCTGACCAGAGACTACTTCTCGTTCCACGGGTGCCGGTGGCCCGACAGCCGAGCTGCTTTGAAGTTATTGCGTGCATGTTGTGGTCGTCAGTGTTCTTTGCTAAAATGCCGAGTTCGTTCTACCCCACGGGGTTTAAGAGATAATTTTAGTATGTGTGGAGTAGGCACTGGATATTTGGCGACACAGGCATGCGTTCATTTCGGATGAGTGGTTGAGCTGTGCCGGCAATTGTTGAGGAATTCTCTTAAGGACCTCGCTATGGTGTATACACAACACTATAGCGTGGCAGCCGGAGAATTAACGTGGTGGCTGTGGTTGCTACCAAAATCGCTGGGAGAATAGTCTTGGCTTCCCAGTGTTAAATCAATGCTAGTGATTGGCGTGACGCGGTCAGCCAGACACTATTCTAGGTGCTGTTGCCATTCAACAGAAGCTGCTATGGGCACGGACATAGCAGCAGCTATGACTTCGACATAGCAGCAGAGTTTAGATAGCTCAAAGTACCTCAGCAAGGTACTTAAATATAGTACAGGGATAACTATATACAAAGATTGCAACCTATGTGCCTTTGAGGAGTGGGCATAGGTTCATTCTAAAAAGGGTGCATGGGGGCGATGGTCTGGCGTCTTACCTAGCACCCGGTGCTTTGGCACCCGTGAGATTGGGCCGTCAAGGCAGGTGCTCACGGAAAGCTATTGCACATCTGCCTTTCAAAGCGATACGAACTTTAGCCTTATTGAATCATAAACAAAGAAATAAAAAAGTTCGAATATTGTAATTAAAAACTAATCAAAATAAATTAATTTTATTTCAAAATTGTATTCTAAGCCTTCTAATTTAATCCTTCATTTTAATTTTTTTCCATTGCAGGTCATTTAATTATGTCTAATCAAACGAGGGTGGTCGTCAAGAAATGATAAATTTCTCCTTTATCAACAGAGAAATTTATCATTCCCCATTTGAGACTACGATTGCATATTGAAATTTTGCTCTTTATCTCTCTCTCTCTCTCTAAATATTAATGCCCATTCTTCCATCAATAACTGCCAGTTCCATACGATTTCAAACAATCGTATTATAAACAATGAAATTGTATGCCACATGCCAATATAAATGTGGTGACAACAACAAACAGATCAACTGTAATTACAATTGTCGTTTGGGCCATGATAATATGGCAACTGGTAGTGGTGACTACCCCGACAATACAACGAACTCACCATCGCAATCACCATCCTCCTTTTACAGTAGTTGCACGCAATTGAATCAGTATCGCAGTTTGCCCAGAAATATTTTCAGCACTTTGAGAAGGCAACAACAGCAACAGCACAACCAGCAACAAAAACAACAACAACAACAGCAACTGCCTAATTGTGGCATTTCTACACCAAGAACGAGTTCGGAACAGGAACTTACAAGATCAGCTTTAATAAAAAGCACAAATAGCAAAAATTTAATACTATGCAACAAATGCGCAGTGTGACGAAGGTATAATCTTAGTTGTGAACATCCTCCACAGGTTCCCAGCAGACTTAGCAAACCAATTTTAAGCGAATATCCGAAAATACAAGAAACCCTTAGCGAACAATCGGAAACGGAAATAACGCTACCAGCGCCACCTGCATTTCAAGACATTACAATTGCCACACCTGCCGCTCTAACAACGCAAAAAATTTTGTGCGAAAATTGCCGCTACAACGATCAGCCGGTTGTTTGGTGGGTATCCTGCCCACGTTTGGCCTACCAACAAGGCTCCACACAAAGTCTAAAGGAATACACCACAAAGACATCACCCGCACCCTCTCTTCTGGCGGTACAACAACAACAAACCATTACTAACAATTTAAACAGCGTCAACGATTCGATTACACCTCACAGCACACTGGACAGCCAAAGATCTAATACATCAGCAAACATGTTAAAGAAGTCCTTGTTGAAACCAAATGTCACCGTAACAACAATTACATCAACTGGTGCAACCACTGCCACAACTACACAGACAGCACTCACAAATCAAGCATATAAATGCAATACGTCGTCTGTGGCAAATGCTACGCCATCGCCACCACCACCACCCCTAATAAGAGCACACCATAATCGTTCCATTACAGCATTGCCAGCATTAGATTTGTATGACAATTATAGCGCGTCAACACATGTTCCTTCTAACAATTTTAATAGCATGACATGCAGGCGTCATGCCAACAAGCAACAGCAACAGCAACAACAACAATTACTACAGCATCAACATCATGTGCACCAACAAACACAAGCCCAACCTCAGCAGCATGTTCATCAACACCTACAGCAACAGCAACAGCAACAGCAACAGCAGCAACAGCAATATACTTGTTGTAGTTCCTACAATGTAGACCATCATAAAATGCACATACCTTCCAGCTGCATGTGTGGCAAACTCTACCATCAACAGGTGCGACCTCAAGAATCTCTGGCGCCACCTCTACCACCTCTACCAGCGCCTACGCTGCACAGCGGCAATCGTGGTTGCAATCATGGTTTTTATTACAGTTAAATATTTATTTCTTTGTTCTTGTGTTAAAAATGGCCATACAAATAATTATTTTATTTATTTTTTTATTTCAGCTCCCGATTCCTGTATGCATCAGTATGAAGAACAAGACTCTGGATTTCCTGGCTTGCGAGACCAAGAATTCTATCTGTTGCATCGCAATATTCCTGCTCTAAGACGAACGGGCGTAGATACTCTTGGCATACGGCAACATTTTTATCCTGATGGCGGTTGGGGTTGGATAATATGCGGCATGTCCTTTTTGGTGCACATCTTGACGACTGGCCTGCAATTGTCATATGGTCTGACATTGTTCTATGCCGTTCAGCACATACAGAATTTTAATGGAAATGGTAAGCTCTTAGGCAAACTAAAATTTGTATGGTATTGTTTGTAATTTAACATACTTTTTAATTTAATTTTTCAACTTTTTTTGAGCTTTAGGTCTGTTTATATTTTTAACCAACTTCAAAAATAGGAGGAGGTTAACAATTCTTCTCTTTTTTTTTAGTTGTGTATCTTTATAACTCAGTACCTTTTAGACCGATTGTAATTTTTTTTCTTTGTCTGATAGGGTATAGCTTCCCATTGGTCCCATTTAAAAAAAATGGGCGACACCTATAAATTGCTGCGACACCTATAAAACATACTTGGTTTTTGTAATTACACAATTTGAAAGTTAAAATATGGGCGGGGTTATTATAATATTTCACGCGGTTCTGCTTAACCGATTTTTTTGAAACTTACCACACGCCTTGAGCTGTAAAATAGACACAATTCCCCATTTAAAAAAATGGCCGGAGTTACACCCATTAACATTTAATATTTTATTTTAAGTAGTTCTACTTAATACGCAACCTGAGCTTTGAAAAAACACACAATCTTGCATTGAAAAATGGGCGGAGCCATGTCCATCAAAATTTATTTTTATATTTCACGTACTTATTATCTTCTTCTAACAGATCTTTGCATTAAAGTCGGTTTTTTTGACAGAAAGAAATATAATTTATGAGTTCCATATTTTGTTAACCTTCAGTTAACTTCTTCAGGATATTTCTTAAGAAGTTACTCGTAACCGAAATTTAACGAAATATCGAACTTATAAATTAAAATTTAAAGAGACCTTAAGCTAAAAAGAAATAGTTTAATTATAATTTAGCCCTCAAGACTTTTTTTCAATTTTGTTCTGGGTTATTTAAAAGAGGAAGAAATATGCGCTCTTAATTATGAAAGTGGTTGAAGTTATATCCTTCGAAATATCAAATAAATTTTATTAAAACTTTAATAAATAAATGATAAATATTAAATTAATTTATGTTAATTGGGAAAATGTTGCATAATATAAAAATATATTTTGATTTGTTCTTACGAAATATATGATTTAGAACACTTTCATAATTAAGGGTAAATATTTGATCTTTTTAAAATCGGGTTGCCATTTCATTTTTAACAGAAAAAAACCAAAATATTTGCTATAATTAATAGTTTACTTGATTGCTTTATATGTATATAATTGAACAAGGATATCTCAGTGGTCAAAATTCGCCCATTTTATATACTTATGTACAAAAAGGCCATGTTTTCTCGTTAACTTTTAAATATCTGCTTAGCCATCAATATTGATTACATATATATTGTGTAAGAGTTTTTTGTGGCATGCAAAATATATATATTTGTGCTTAAAAATCTTCAAAATCCCACAAGTTCCCCGAGCACCACTACGGTAACACCGAAATCGTGAAAGTACCACGATGAATTTCAAACTGTAATTGATTTTTCTAGCAGAGCCTTAAAAATCAAAACACCTGTTTTACAAGGTTGCCATATTTCACCAACGTGATTTTTATAAACTACTGTGCTATCTTTATATACAACACAGGTTGATTAGTTTTGGAACCACTCTCGTATACTTTTAATACATTTTTTTGTAATGCCAGTTGTTTTATTACGTGTTAAACAGTAACAAACTATATAGTTCAGAGGGTGAATTTCTATTATGAAATTTTTAATGAAATTACTTGCATAAAACCTTTTATTTTTTAACTAACCCCTGACCAAAAAAATTTTATAAGTTTGTAGTGAGTGTATCTGTGTATCGAGAGTATTCACAGCTACGTTTTAAGAAAATCGGTCCAGTCGTAGAAAATATATCATATATTTTCTACATATATTGGGGGTTTTAAAAATTTTTAATTTTTGTTATTGTTTATAAGAAGTAGTAGTTACGAAAAATGCTTGAACGACTCATGGTACGCCATTTTTGCTATTTCACTTTCATCTCGAACAAATAAAAAACATTTTATTCAACAAATCTCATGAATTTTTTTCACTACGTGATATAATTTTCTTGTTTTTATATTGATATTTTTCAACTTATACTCGAAGGTCAAATGTAAGAAAACGTGGTATGGGCCATCAACAATTATCCCGGTTTCAAAACTTCAGAAGTTGGACTGAAATTTTAGCAATTGGTAACCTAATAAAAGCTATACATATTAAATTTAATTCTACTAGAATGAATTTTAATCAGCAAAAATTTCTTAATCGACCTTAAGTTCAGTAGTTTCAATTCTTATGAAATGAAATATTTTTATTAATTAATGTGAATTTTAAGAAGAGAAAATTAATTCAATAAAGTGCTAATTTGTCCATATTTTTCGGTTTTTTGGCAACCTTTTTAGTATTGACACTTTTCGTTTCGGCGGTTTTTCCCGTTTTGGCAGTTTTTTTTGCAATACAAATTTTTAGTTTAAGCAATTTTTTCAGTTTGGCTATTTTTTAGCTTATTCGTTTTTTTTGATTTGGCGATTTTGTTCCGATCTTGTCGATTTTTTTCGGTTTTGGCGATTTTTTTATTGAAATTTTTGTTATACACTTGGCGATTTTTTTGGTTTTTGCAAATTTTTTGCTATACACATTTTGAATTTAAGCGATTTTTTCGCTTTGGCGATTTTTTAGCGACCTTTTTAGTTTTTGTTAATTTTTTTTTGCATTTTAGCGAATTATTTTACTTTGGGTGATATTTTTCATTTAAGCGCATTTTTATTTAAGCGATTTTTCGTTTAATAAAGTGAGAGTTTGTTCTTCTGGAGTGGCGCTCTTTTTTGGGATTTTTTTTGGATTTTGGCATTGTTTTTAGTTTTCTGTTTACAAATACATATTTATTGTTTTTACGATTTTTTAATTTTGACACTTTTTTTCATTTTGGCAATTTTTTCGGTTTTTTGCATTTTTTATTGACACTGTTTTTTTCTTTTAGGTGATTTTTTCGGCTTTTTTTGTCATAGTGTTTTTCTTTTCAATACACATTTTTAGTTCAAGCGATTCTTTTAGTTTTGGCGATTTTTCATTTTGGTATTTTTTCGGTTTTTGGCGATTTTTTATTTTTTTGCGACCTTTTGACTTTTGGTGATTTTTTTTTGGTATGTTAGCAATTTATCTTATTTTTGGTGATATTTTTAATTTAAGCGCTGTTTTTTTATGACAATTTTTCGTTTCAGAATTATTTTTTTAATTTTGCGATTTCTTGTTGAAAAATTTCAAGAGTTGTAAAAGGTTCTTGTTTTGAACCTTATTGAAAATTTTCAAAGTTTTCAAAATTATAAAATCAAAATTACATTAACTGATAGAATACCCTTTAACTTTAAAATTTTTAAATTTCCGTGTTAATTGGTGTAGTCTGCATAAAAATGCACTAACTGTGAAAATTTCAATTGTCTATATATCGAGCCTTATCTTCGTTTTTATCGTAATCGACAAAAATTAGATTTTTTAAAATATTCAAATTTGTTTTTGTACGTAAATTGTAGCTTACGATAAAATTGTGCAGTCTGCATCTGGCATTTTGATTATTCTAAACTATGATAAGGCCCATAAAATTTTAATTTCAACAAAAAAGTATATTTTCGATAATATTTCGCGTACGATAAAATGGAAATAAACTCAGTAAAGTGCGACTTTGACTCGCGCACGAAGGGTTCCGTACGGACACGAGATATGTAATTCAATACGAACTTTAGTAGCCTATATAAAATATAGCTTTGGATTTTTTTTTCGTTTTTGACGTTTTTTTAATTTTGGCGATTTTTTTATTTGGCGATTTTTTTAATTTTGGCGATTTTTTTTGTTTTGACGATTTTTTCGGTTTTTGGATTTTTTTTTCCATTTTAGAAATTTTTAGTTTTGAAATTTTTATCTCGTTTTGGAAATTTTTTTCGGTTTTTGGCGATTTTTATTTTTAGGTGATTTTTTTTTTAATTTTGGCGATTTTCGGTTTTTGGCGTTTCTTCATTTTGGCGACTTTATTCATTTAGGCGCTTTTTTGTAGTTTTGGCACTTTTTTTTTCTCATTTTGGCGTTTATTCGGTTTTTGGCGATTTTTTAATTTGGCGATTTTTTTCATATTAACAATTATTTTGTTACGGGAGTTTTTTTTGCGTTTGGCAAATTTGTTAGTTTACCGTTTTTGAAAATTTCAAGAGTCAATATATGTACAATTATATGTAGATTACATGGGATTTTAAAATTTTTCGTTGCTCGTTTTGGAACACCCTTTAATTTTTAATTCTCATGTATGTCTTTAGAATACCCTTTAAGTTTTAACTGTCATATAATATGGATTTTGTGGTTTACATATTCTGTGAAAATGTTACGTTATATGGAAAATAGCATGTGAGAGACAGACAGATGGACGGACATCGTAGCAAAATCGAATCCTTTTCTTCTTTGGTGTAAAAATAGTTCTTATTCACAAAGAGCTGTTAATGGTTAATGGTTAATGGTTGATTATGATTATGCCCTTGACGTTATGGCAAGTCAGATATAATAAAATACAGTGTTGCCCATAAGGTTGGTACGATCAGCTGTTTTGTAATGTTAAGGTTATGGCAAGTCTAATTAACGGCCCTTTTCACGATGTACAATTAAAAGCTAACAGGGACTTTAAAGGCAAGTTTTGTATGAAGAACTGTCAGTTAAAGTTCACGTTAACTCTTAATCATACATTGTGAAAAGGGACGTAAATCTATAAACTTCGAAATATTTAAATTTTTTCCCATAAAGGACAAATTTGTTCTTGCAACCATCACACATCTCTAAAATAATTTTTTGTCATTATTAATGATTTAAAAAAAGCAGCAACACAAAAATTTATTTTCTGCTTTAAAAATAACATTAATTTTCTTTTAGAGTGGCTGGGAGCATTGAGTTGGTCAATATCCATGTTGATTTCCCCATTTGTGGAAACAATAAGTCGCAGAAAATCTACCAGACTTATGGCTGTGGTGGGAGGTTTAATTTTATCCTTGGGCATATTATTTACCTCCTTTGCCACCGAAGTGGATCAGATTATATTTAGTTATGGTGAGTGTTTTTGAACGTGAGCTTAATATGTATAAAACTTATTTATTGTATGTGTGTTTAATGTTTAGGTTTTGTTTTTGGCATTGGCGTTGCAATGGTAAGGGAAACGTCAACCATAATGCTGGGGAATTATTTTAAGAAAAGAAGATTATTTGTGGAAATGGTGGCCATGTCGGGTGAAGGTGTGGGCATTGCCTTATTTTCTGTTCTACTCAAAGAAGGCGTGGGGTAACTAGATTAAAGAAAGCTATTGTTATTAAAATATATTTTTATACGAGCAAGTATGTGTTTTAGAAAAATGGGTTGGCGTTGTGGTTTACAAATTGTGGCAGCCTTAACTTCGATTAGCTTTTTTGTGGGTCTTTCGTACAGACCAGCCTCTCTGTATCATCCCCAAAGAAGAGCCATACAACATTTAAAAAATCAAAGAAAAAAGGTTAGTTTGAAATTTATTTAAAGCAAATTATTATTTAAATTATATTTAGTGTAGTTCAAACTAAAATTTTTAAATCAATATTTAAAACAGTTACGAGATCATAAAAGCAACAATCCACCTGTAGAGCCGAATATTCTGAAGAAATTATTACAAGACATATCGAACTTGAAGTCGGGTACGGTAAAGATTTTGCTGTTGGCCTCTGCTGTGGCTGCCTTGGGCATCTACACGCCCATGTTTACCATGGTAAGACATTAATTTTCTAAACAATTTTAAAAGTTTTTGGTATTAATAAAAGAAATCTTTCGCCACCAAAGTCCCTAAATGCAGCCAAGGAAGGTTCTGATGTACAGGAATTGGTGCTGCTGCAAACTATGCTGGGCATGTCTACCACTTTGGGTGTGGTAATGGCAGGTGTTTTAATACGCCGGCCTTTTGTTATACACAACTTTGTTTTGTCTACACCCATTGTGACACAGGTAAGTTTTATTTTATATATATATATATATATATATATATATATATATATATATATTTATTTATTTTATTTTATATATATTTATTTTATTTTATATATATATATATATATATATATATATATATATATATATATATATATATTTAAAATTACTATTTATTATTATTAATACTTATTTGAATTATTTTAGTTTTTCCTAGCCACAGTGGCCCTGTCAATACTTTTCATGTCCTTCGTAATGGGCTACAAGGGATTGTGCATTTTATCGGGTGTTTATGGTGTGGGTTTTGGAGGCTTTCGCTTTTCTTTGAAAATGTTGGCCTTGGAAAGAGTAAAGCTTAAGTTTTCAAAGACCTGGTCCTTTGTGAGAGGTATCGAGGCCATACCAGTGCTGATAAGTGTACCGTTGACCATATTCCTGAACGATTACTCGCTGAAATATGGCAGAGCGGGCTATTATATATGCTCAGCTGCTGCAGCCATAGGCGCCATTATAATATTCTTTATAGGTTATTCAACATACCCACACAATCCCTCACAACGTTCGAATATGAATGGTGCTGTGGTGCCGGCCACACCGCGCCTGCGTTCCATGTCCACTCAGTATGTCAGACATAAATATCAGCCCGCATTTACGGTGGACTATCACAAAACCAATGGCTGTGATTACCCGGCCCCTGATCTATTAAATCGTAGCTGCATTAGTTTGAATCAACTCGGTGCCAGTTCTTCCTGCATGTGCGAGCCCACCAGACCCACATGTAGCTGCCTTCATCACCATTCCACGCCTGCTCAAATTAGAAGGCATTTTATGGCAGACACTAATCGTGCGGTTGCACCAGAGTTAGGCCACGAACATCGCTATCCTTATATTTATGACAATGGCACTGGCAATTGCTTAAGACGCAGCCTTTCTTTTATACAAAATGCAAATTGCTGTGCCTCAAATCAACTTCAGCTGCAATGTCAAGCCAATGTTCAGTGGTCAAACAGAGATTTAAGGTATTCTTTTATATATTTTTGAAAACATAAACTTTACTACTCATATTTAATTATAATAATTTGCTTAAACAGAATGGATAACACACAACCTTTACTTTGCACCTGTAGTCCTGCGGCCTACTTTCAAAATTGTAAAAGTCAAAGTGTGCCCGAGGGCCTGTCCTCAATGGCTCAACAGTGTAAGTGCGGAGTAGTGCAGCCGTCACGTGAATACATTTATGTGCCGCGCCAGATAGCTCAACAACAAATGCCATTGCATCATTGTTCCTGTCACAACTTAGATAAATCTTTGGCCACAGCCACAACTACAACAACACTAGCAGCCTCCTCCAATCAATCACGAAATGTTTTTAAAGACACTGGACCATCAACACATTCTATTGCTACAATACCTAAATGTAAACTCAAGCGTTCACAATCCCTATCGCGACCTATAACTTATGTCGAGCAAATGACCACATCGGTGTAGTTTAGTTTTGTCTAAAAATTTTTTTCTAAACTTTACCAAACTACGAAGTAGAACCAACCACTTAGAGTTAAAACAAACACTTTTACCACTTTTTCTAGTCCTTTATTTTTTACTTGGAACTTTTCGTATTTAGCGTAGCAAAATAAAAACCAAGACAAACTCAATCAAAACCTGTCTGTGTATTTAGATTTTTATATATATATACTACACTTAAAACAAACACATTTTAGAGAGCACTTTTCAAATACCCACCCACCCAACTAACTCACCTCACCTCACCCTCACTTCACTTTACCACACTTTAGCCCACCTTTTCTCTCTCACTTTCATATTACTGCCAAACACTTTCATTGTAAAACCTTAAATTTAGAAAAAAAAAAACAAGTTTATTTAATCCTAAATTATCAAACAGAATTGTGTCGTGAACACATTTTCGTCGAAAGATAGAATCTATTTAATTTTCAGAGCTTTTTTTTCTTATGCTCTCTTATATAAATACTCATTATCTCAAAAATATTACCATACTTTCAAGAAATTTTATACATTTTGTAAACAAAACTGAAAAAAATATATAAGCACAAAAAAAAATTAGAAAGCATTTACTGTAGATTTTATTATGGCCTTTTTAGGGTTCCGTACACCAAAGGGGAAAAAAGGAACCGTGTTGTTTTCGCTACGCTGTCCGTTTGTCCGCCACACGCATTTGCTCTGGTACCGTAAGAGCTACGGACCTGAAATTTTGAAAGAGTATGTAGAACCTTGGCCGCTATAACAACAAATACATAAGAATTAAAAATTAAGGGGTGTTCCAAAACGAGCAACGAAAAATTTTAAAATCCCATGTAATATATATACAATTGTATGTACATATGTATATTGACACTTGAAATTTTTAAAATTAGTGTTTTTTTATATAGACTACAACAATTAACATTAAAATATTAAAAAATTTGAATTAAAGACTATGTAATTTTGACAACTTTCTTTATCTTGGAAACCGTAAAAGATACTCTTGAAATTTTTAAAAACGGTATAACTAAAAAATCCGAAAATTATAAAATTGCCAAACCAAAAATAAATCAACAAAAATTTAAAAAAATCGCAAAAACGAAAAAATCACCAAAATTAAAAAAAATTTCTAACACTAAAATAAGTCGCAAAATTCGAAAAAATCACCCAAATGAAAAAAATTGCCCAAAATTAAAAAAACGCCAAAAACCGAAAAAATCGGCCAAATGCGAAAAAGGAGTCAATAACAAAATATTCCAAATATGAAAAAAATCGCCAAAACCAAAAAAAATTGTCAAAAGGCGAAAAAGGCGCCAATATCAAAATAATTGTTAAAATGAGAGAAAATCGCGAAAATTAAAAAAAACGCCAAAATTAAAAAAAATTGCCAAAATTCAAAAAAATGGCCAAATTGAAAAAACGCCAAAAACCGAAAAAATCGACAAAATGAGAAAAAAAGTGTCAAAAGAAAAAAATGTGGCTAAATGAAAAAAGTCGCCAAAATGAAGAAACGCCAAAAACCAAAAATTGCCATAACGGAAAAAATTTCCAAAAAATCAAAAAAAATCGCCTAAACGAGAAAAAGTGTCAAAAATAAAAAATTGCCAAAATGAAAAAAACTCCAAAAACCGAAAAAATAGCCAAAACCAAAAAAAAAAAATCGCCTGTATGAAAAAATCGCCAAAATTAAAAAAATCTTCAAAAACGAAAAAAATGCCAAAACTATATTTTATATAGGCTAAAGTTCGTATTGAATTACATATCTCGTGTCAGTACGGAACCCCTCGTGCGCGGGTCAAAGTCGCACTTCACTGAATTTATTTAATTTGTAGCGATTTTTCCTGAAGTTACAGACTCAATGATGAAACAGAATATGTCCGCAACTTTAGGCAAAATCGCTGTCAAATTAGTAATGCCAGTAATAAAATCTACGGCAGTAACTTCAAATGCTCTTTAATTTTTATTTTCTTTTCTTTTGTGCTTATTTTTTTCGTGGTTTTGTTTACAAAATGTACGCAATTTATTGAAAGTAGAGTAACATATTTGAGAGAATGAGTTTTCAGATGTGATAGCATAAGAAAACACGATCTCAAAATAAAATAGACTATTTTCTGGGGTTTTTTTTGTTTCAATTTGTATGTAAGATCTGGTTATGCCGCAATTCTGTTTAATCATTTTTCTGTGTGATCATTAAGTCAGAGTACACGCAAGTAGTGATGAAGCAGCGCTCTCAAAAGCATCAATGCTCTTAGAGCAAGCAACGACGTTTTTCACTTGATTTAATTCTTTCGTAATTGTGCGACTGACAGCTCAGTTATCCGGCCGTAATGTAAAGTAACTGCAACGTAGGAAACAGCTGATCGATATTTTTGTGTAAAAATCAGGTTACGTTACATTACATCTCTATAACCATTTTCATTACTTTTCACATAACAATACCGATCAGCTGTTTCCTACTGTTGCAGTTGCATTCCACTACGATCGGCTAACTGAGACTTTAAGCAGTGTTGCCAACTGTCAGTCTCGTGTGATCTAGTAAAATCCAGTTAAAAATAACTCTACTTTATTTGTGTAAAAGTTTATTAGGATTTTATTTCCCATATAAAAAAATTTTCGAACCACTGTGCATTGGCAGCGTTGTGTTTACTCGCTTTATAACTCATACGCTAACAAGCTTATACATACAACTACCTATACACACACACAAACACCATATTTTCCGCCTTAGGCAATGGAATGTTTAAACATCATAATATTAATAAAAATTTAATAAATAAATTAAATTAAGTCCAGGTTTTTAAATCCACCGATTATATGAACAAATAACAAAAATATATGAATGAAAAAAGATTGATAGACATTTTTAGAATAGTTAAGAAAATTAAATAAAAAAAAAACATTAAAAATCTTACAAAAGTTTTTAAACAATTTTGATTATAAATTGTAGAACGATAGAAATAAAATTGTCTTCATGTAGAAGATTTAATGTGACAAAATTAAAAAAATTTAGAAATTTATATTGAATTTTTCTCAATGTTCAAAAGCAAAATTTTACTACAAAATAAAATAATAATAAAAATAGCAAATTAAAAGAGTGCAATTGAAAAGATTATTTAATATTTAGTTTAATTAAATGTAAAAGAATTTGCTGATTTTTTAGTGATTTTTTGCTAAGCCTAAAGTAAACTAGAATGCAGTCTTTTAAGAAACTGGTCCGATAAATTTCTAAATTTATACCTGATCACTTGGGAAACGTAAGCTGCTGCTTTTTGGAGAAACTATATGAGAAAACGTTTTTTATTTTAACTGATTTCTATACAGTAAAGAAAATGTAGCAAATTAAGGCTTAACGGCATTTTCAAGCTTTACTATTTTTCCCCCTTTAATGGGTTTAAATTTTAGAGCTGTTGGACCGGCTTTTTAAAACTGGAGATTTGAGTTTAACGTTTTTTTTTATTTTGTCCCACTGTGTGCTGTAATAAGCTGTTTTTAGAGCAAATAAAATAGAAACTTGTACTTTAGTAAATAATTTATATTGACAAGTACTCGTCTGATTTGTATTACTGGCGCTTAAATTTTTATTTTGTATTGAATATCAGATAATTTTATATCCTACAAGGCAATTTTCATAAAACTAGTTTGTACGTAGGCCAACAAAAGCTTTAATGTACGTAAAAATTTCAGGACCTGTCCTACAATGTCGACAGAGAATGCTCGATCGTCAACTTGTATTGAAAACAACATTAAAACTAATGCCCTAATTCTGTTCAACGATTGTGCAGCATTGTCTTTTGACGCAGTTGTGATTCTTTAGAACAATTACTATTTATTGTCTCTGCCTTCCTAGTTCGTGTATTTGCTTTATGATTTTGTTTCAACCATTAAAACCAACACATATTTTTTTATATTTTTTCCAAACTATTGTATAACACTTTAATTTAATTTTTATGTTTTTAAACCATGGCAATGATATTTTTATTTTTCATTATCAAGGACAACAACCATTTTTGAAGAAACTAATTTAGAGAATTCAAACACAAGAACTCAAAAGTATTTTCAAACAAAATCATCCTAAATCTTCTTACTGAATTGTAACATAAATAAGAAAATTTGTTTTTGCTTTTATTTTAAATAAAAGTAATCAATCAAAAGTTTTCTGTCGACACTGTGGGACAGGCCATTAGAATAAAAAAATTGAAAAGTTGTTATTCCATTAAATTGAGTTTTAGATTTAAGTATTAAATTTTTTTTACTAAGTTTCACAGTTTGTCTGTTATAAAGTTTTGAGTATAAAAATTAAATATAGAAAGTAATAAAAATAGAAAAACTTAAAAAAAATGCTAACAATATTTCTTAGTGAAAAAAATTCTGCATGTGTTCAAAAAAAATCAATGGCGTTTTCTTTCCTGCAATAAAATACATCCCTTGAAGCTTTAGTAAAAATTTATAACATAATTTACATATATTCGAAACAGTAAATATTAGCAGCAATGATCTTTCTTTAATACATAACAATATCGAACAGCTGTTTGCTAGCGCTGCAGTTAGATTCCTTTACAGTCAGCTAACTGAGCTTTTATGGTTTTAAGTTGTCAATTTTTTAGCTTTTTTTAAATTAAATTACAAATAATTTTTTTTAACGAAACGCCATAAAACATAATTAAAAAAAAGGAAAAAATAAAACGTATATTAATAACTATAAATTCATTAGCCATATCACCTTAAACCACCTTTTCACCCCTGATTTCCTTTTTCCGAAAACAAATTAATCACCTCCTTCCTTCATACGTTTTTATAAAAACTTCATGTGAAAAGTAAAATTTATAATAGATTAAAAAATAAAAATAAAATTAAATTAAATTAAATGAATGAAATTCCTAACATAGTTAATTGAATTGATAAAATTAAAAGGAAAGAAAAAAAAATCAAGAAAAAATATAATAAATGAAATAAATAAAAAAAGCGCTTTATTAAACTTTTATAGTAATTACTAGATTTTAATGTTAAAACTTTAATAAAATAAAAACAGAACAAATTCAAACATTTCACGAAAAAAAAAACAATTCGAGTTTCATTTCTATAACATACTAAGTCCTAATTTACACTATGTAAGTCTTATTGCTAAACTGATTAGTTTGTTAGGAGAAAGGGAGAGAGATAGAAGAGGGGGAAAGAAACGTTTATGTTCCTCTCGTCTCTCTCTTCCACAAATTAATCAGCTTAGCAATAAGACTTGCATAGTGTAAATTACGACTAATTATATTTTATTTAAGTTGCTATCAAGGCATATGCTCATTTCTCAAAGTTTTACAAAAGAGCTTTTGTGCTTTCACACCGAAGAGCATATAACAGATCATAAAAATCAGATCTCGGCGACAATATTGCTAGCTCTCTGTGCAAGGAAACTAAAACAAATGTAAAAGCTTGTAAAGTTGTTTTTAACAAATTTTTATGATTCGTTTATTAAGGGTGATTTTTTTAGCAAAGTTTCTTTTTGGCAACACTGTGTTTGGCAACTCAGCTTTTTTGGCGTATCATGTGACTGTTAAACATGTTCAATTTGGTCTATAATTTAATCACGAATCGACTTACAAATGAACAACGCTTGGAGATTATTAAATTTTATTAAAAAAAATCCGTGCAGTCGTGCACTTCTTACATTTTATGGTCAGTTTGGGTTACCTTGGGAATGTTGTGATTAAATTTTGCACCAAAGTTACATTATTGAACATCTACGCATACGTAGAGTGCCGACAGTGGAAAATATTGCTGATGCCCGTGAATTATCGTTTCGGAGCAATTCGCGGCGGCTGTTACTTTGTTTGCCCAAACTGGAAGAGCTGGGACTTGGCTGACACGTGGTTTCAACAAAATGGTGCCACATGTCAAAAATCATGCGACACAATGGCCCAATTGAGTGGCGAGTTCAGTGAACAGTTTATTTACTGTTTGGGGCCGGTCAATTGGCCGACTAGATCGTGCGATTTAATGCCTTTAGATTTTTTTGTAGGGCTATGTTGAAGCTCATTTTTATAGAGATAATCATGCAACGGTTAACTTTTTGGAAGACAATTTTTTAAGAATTTATTCCTGAGATACCGGTGATATGACGGAAAAATTATGCCAAAATTGGACACATAAAATCATCTTTAAACATTGAATTATATATGTAGATCGTTCTAACGACTCCAATAAAGATTTCATAAATTTTTTTAAAACTTTTAAATCTGAAAGCTTTTAAAAAATCACATCTTGTAAGCCAATATTTATATAGATCAGCTACGTCCAAACACACATACACTGATGTTTGCATTTTCGGTAAACAGCTTTTGGTGTGAAAGCACAAAAAGCTCTTGAAAAAAGTTTGCACATTGTGCATATGGGCTGGACGTAGCTGGTATAGATCGTTCTACCGACTCCAATAAAGATTTCATACATTTCCTTAAAGCTTTCAAATCCGAAAGATTTTAAAAAATCACCCCTTATAAGCCAATCTACTGATACTTGTGATGATTTTTGAGCAACGAATTACACAAAAGGCAATTGTAAATTATTAAGACAGCCAATAGTAGAACGGAATGACGAGATATTGACAATGATCTAAATCAGCTTGGACGTTCCAAGCCATATGCACAATATGCAAAGCTTTTACAAAAGAGCTTTTGTGCTTTCACAACAACGAGAGTACAACAGACACAACAACAACACAGCAGACAGCAATGCTTGTGTTTTATTTTGCTTTAAAAGCTGTTCACCTCAAATGCAAATACGAGTGTATGTTTGTATGATGCCTTAATTTAGATTATTATTAAGTTTGACTTTCCGGAATTAAAAAAAAATTAACATATTTACAAAAACTCAAATATTTCTCTATGTGTATACTTTGATAAATGTCAAAAATTAAAAAACAAACAAAAAAGAAATTTGTTGTTGTTTTTATTCTCCTCAATGAAACAAAACATATTCAAGTTTACTCCAAAAGTCTACGAAAAGAAAGATGAAAAGGAATGACAGCAAAAATTTGACAGATTTAACAATTTAACAAATGATATGTACCACATTTCAAGGACATGCGCAAAAAGAATACACCACACAACTTCACATATACACAAACACACCTACACACACGGACTTGCAACTGACAACAAATCCAATTTACTACAGTCGTTTTTGCTCACCAGGCAATAAAGCACACAAATGAGAGTTACGCGTAAAAGTTTTTAAATTTAAATTTTAAACCTAAAAGAAAAACAACAACAAAACATATGCTTGTTTAAAGGACATTTTCCTGTGCGTTAGTGTACCGCGCTTCTTTTTTAAACACTCCACAAGCAAAATGTGATTTTGTATAAAAATATTTGAAAAATTAAATAATTTAATTAATTGCAAAAATTATTAAAAATAAATTAACTAAGAAGAATTTTGACCCAAATTGTTGAGTGCGTTTACGTCACAGCACGGCTGTGTTTTTTTGTTGATTGTTTCGTGTTTGTTTTTTGTTTTGTTTGTTTGTTTTTTGTGCTATTTTTACTCCCTGGGATGCTGTGTAGAAAGCACGGCAAGTGAAAGAGTTGCCGTTATAGACTTTTTTTACTAAGAAGTTTGGTATATTTTTGGGTAAATTAAAATTTTCATTGTGTTTATAATGCAATGAATAATAATATAAATATTAGAAAAATGTATAGCTGCATTTGTCGCCTTGTAACCAGCTACGTAATTATTTTTGAAATGGCAGCAGCATAAACGGCATAAACAACCCTGATACTCGTATCAGGGGTTGTCAGGTCATCTCGGACCTACTTCGCCAAATTGATTCTAAAAATCGCAAAAAGTCGCCAAAATCAATTTTATGTAATTTTTCTTAGTATATGTATGTTAAAATAATTTTTTTATATGTGTCATTTTAAAATGTGTGCAACGCCATTCGCATTATTTTTCTTATATGGGAAGCAAGGCCACACAACGAAAAATATAGAAAATGATAACCGTTGCCACTAGTACACACAATTGTGATGTCATATAGTGACATTGTGTGTACCCGGCAATATAAAGTTTTATAAAATAATCACATAAAAATTTAGCAGAAAATCGGCAAAAGTATATAAAATAAGAAAAATCATCAAAACCAATTTATTTTAATATCGACGGTTCCATTATAAAACATGCTAAGTCAAAAAAGACAGTTTTGAAATAAACGCCTTTAAAGTTTATTGATGATATCTCGTGAATGTTATGAGATACAAACTTGAGACTTTTTGTAATCATATGATAATTGCAATAGAATTTTTTAAGTTTCTGTGAACTTTATAAGTTTGTTGTAGATCATAGTTAAAAGTGTGTTTGAATATGTAAGATTGTACACAAATTTATTACTTAGTCCTCTAAATAGACTTTGTCGTTTCTTACCTATAATGGTCACCTAAGTACATATACATAGCATTTTTTAGTTTCGAGAAAAATTTTAATTAATTTTTTTCACTACTTAATTCCAAACTAAATTATTCTAAGTGTACTTAAAACATTTATAAAAAGGGAAGTTTTTTAAAATTGACAAATTATGCTAGGTTCTTTTTTGCTCATAACTTTTGATAGAATAGCCCGATTACTATCAAAATTTTACAGAATCTAAGTTAATAAACGTAGAATTTAGAAAGACTTAGTCCAGCATAACATGTTATTTCAATTTAGAACTCCTTGGAATGGGACCGGCGATATGTTGCAAACGACTTTTGATAGGAATAATTTTTGAAACTAGTCCCTCAACCAACTAATATTCGTGAATTACAAAAATTTTTAATATCAATTTTGTTAAAAAAACCCTACAAAAATCGCCAAAAAAATTTATTTTTCACAAGAAAAATCGCCATGTCACTATATCAAATCACCATATCTGATAACCCTGCTCGATATTCAAGTATAAATACATGTTTCAGTGTTACCATCTTCAAATACTTTGCATTCATAAAAATAAAATCACTCTTTTCAAATGTACTAATGTACATATATCACGTTAAAGTATAAAAATAAATCAATTTAATCCATTACATCAATTTCTGGATGTTCTTTCTGTTAATATGAAATAATTAAAACATATCATTAATTAAATAATTTGTATTAAACTGGCAGCACTATATTTGCTTATTATATCCCCAACAAAAATTTAAATTAGTCTCATTGGACTACAAGGACAAAATCAGCATGAACAACAACCTACCGCCGTGTTGCCTGGCTGTCGTCAAAACAATTATATTCATATAAACATGTCGCTCATTTACTCAAACAATGTCATAACTTAAAAATATTAGTTTTCCGGAAACGAGGCACAATGTACCGATTTTCGTTGGCTCACTGCAATAATGTCATAAGTAATAAAACAAAATAGCCTTATTTTTCAATTAATTCCTGGGATAATTCTATATGGCCTTATTACCAATGCAGTGTGGTGCAATTATGCCCTTATATTTGAATCAATTCAAAAATTACTTTATTTCAGTGAGCCGACGAAAATAGGCACATTGTGCCGATAGTGGGATCTTGGCTTAAAGTTTTCAATATACATACACACAACTTAATGGAAAAAGAAAATCTAATATTGCTTTCAAGAGTTGAGTAAACAAGATATTTGCTTAAAATTTTTAAACAATATTAAGAACGATATAAGAATTAATTTTGCATCATTAACTACAAAAAATAAAATTTTTAGAGTTATGACGTTGTTCGAGTACATTAGCGTTGTGTATGCTATCTTTGATATGTTGAAGTCGGTAGCTTGCTGCGGTGAATGTGTTTAAAGGCCGGGGCACAATGAATCTGTCATACGTTAAGGGGCCCATACACTACAACAGCATGCATGCGCAATCAAGTGTTTGTGCCAGCGGTTGGATCGTGTATGGGCATTTTGTGCGATTGTACGTTTGGCTGTAGTGATGTCAAATTGAGTTTGATATTTTGCTGATGGTACAAGCTTGCTGGTATTGTGTATGGTGAAATTAGCTCAGTTGAGTAAAGTTGTCAAGGAGTAAATATTCATTTAAAAATTCTAATTTGTTTAAAAATAATTTGTTTCAATGAAAATGGAATTTGAGCACTTTAGTTGTACATAGCTGCTAATATTTACAAAATATCAATACAAATTTAAGCAAACAACTGCGTCACTATTCAGAACCACCCTTCTTTAATTTAAAAAAAAAATGAATATTGTTCCAGCTTGCTGGTATGTTATGTGGGTCGAGCATGAATGCTCAATAGCTTGATTGCGCGTGCATGCTGTTGTAGTGTATGGGCCGCTTTAAACTTCGACTTTTTCAACTGACATTAACGCAGCGACGGAGAAGGTTGGCACAATGAGTACCTTATTGACGGAGGCAGTTGTAGGTTTATTCTCCATTTTATTTATTAAATTAAACTTTTTTATTTATTTCGTTTATTTCTTTTGTTTAATTTAATTTTTACTGCCAGAAAACAGAAACAAATACCAAAAAACATACAAAAAAAAAAAACAACCAATATATGTCAAACTACTCAATGTACGCAAAAAGTTGAAAGTTGAAAAATGTTTGTACTTTGCGTTGACGGACACGTACTGAATGTAACAGACCTCATAAGAAAACATGTATTTCAACTTAGCTGTCAGTTGGAAAAGGCGAAGTTTAACGTATGACGGTTTCATTGTGCCCCGGCCTTAATGGCTGAAGGTTAAGTAAAAAATTTATGTTGTGGCAACACTGCTGAAGTATTTCAAGAGCATGTGAGTAAGTGAGTATGTGTGTTTTGCTAAGATTGTATGTACTTTATTTGGTTTGCTTTTATTTTATTTCTTTCTCTTTTTCTAAAACTGGGGAAGTCTTGTTTAACTTTAGTTATTTGCAGAATGTCTGTTAGAAAGGACTTGTATGTTCTCATAGTTTGTTAAATTTAAGTTGCAGCATCCTTATTCTCTTCATCACGTTTTAGAAGTGTAAATTTATTTCCTCTGTGCTCGCACACACGCACACACTTTTACTCACTGAAACAGTTATAAGCGTATTCACCACAGCTGCTCATTTACAATTGAAGCCTTCATGGGCTTCAGAAGAAAAACGCATCAGCACTCTTTTCTTCTTGAACCAACCAACCGACCACACGCATAAACTCACTCATTTAATCACTTGTTTTAGGTGTATATTGATTTGATAAAAAAAAGAAAAATATATTTTACATAAATTTGCAATTTTCTTGCGAAAACGAACAAAATTTAACTACGGAAAAACGAAAAGTAAATTTATTCTATTTTAATTTTTAACAATAATTTGCAACCATATAAAATAAATTATTAAGTGTGTAAAAAATTAGAATATGAAAATTTAAACTTAGTTAAAAAAAATTAAATAATATATATTAAAAATGTGTTAATAATTAATAATTGGTGGGCGCTTATTTTGTTTAATGGTGGTTGTGTTCTGGCATAAACTGTTAATAACTTAAAATTAAAAAATTACCTAAAGAAAAACTATTTTATAACTATAAAAAATATGGAAAATCTAAAACGCATACATACCTAAAAGTCATACAAAAAAAAAAAAAAAGAATCCTTTAAATACGGGTATTTTAGAGAAAAATTATGTTCAAAAAGTACACTAGGTACATAATATGTATAACTAAAAATAAGTTTAAAAAGTCTTATAAAAGAATATTAAATATTTAATTAAAGAATTTAAGAAAAAAAATTCAAGAAAAGCTTTAGTATAAAACAAAACCAACAACAGCAACAATATATAATACGAATAAAAAAAAATAATACGAATAAAAAAAATATACATCAAATCCTTTTAAAGCACCGAAGGACAAACATAAAATATATTTCTTTTGCACGCGAGTTTATGAACATAAAATAATAATAAATCTTGCAAATAGCATTAAAAAAAGGGAAAAGCAACAGCAATGGTCAAATACAATTTTCTTTACATCCTGCTTTTAACTCACAAATCTTTACTGACTGACCGTCGCTAAGAGATAAAGCAACATTCTAAACTAATTCACAGCACTAAGCATTGAAACGCAACGTAATACAATCAATTAAATTATTTTTATTTTATTTGGTTGTTTTGTTACTTCTACTTCTGAATGTTAGAGATTCATCGTTTAACATCTTCAATATCCAGAAAAAGTAACAACAAAGAAGCACCAACGTTCTGCAGCTGCTGTCTCTACGATGAGTGTGGCGATGCGTATGAATAATGGTGAGTGTTTGCTGGCTTGATGTGGCGGTCCACAATAATCATTCGTCTGTGCATTTACACAAATAAGAATGAAAGAAATTCTTTATATCAAATTATACAATTACATGATGCAAACATATACATGGATACATACATATGTATATCAAAATATAATTAATTAAATAAGTATCCATGTGTGTGTGTGTGTTGCACATTGCTTGTGCTGACAAATAACTTTGTGGGAGGTTAAAGTGTGCTGTTCACTACGGTCCATTTTATTCTAGTCGTAGAAGAAAAAAAATATAAAAAAAAATTTTATACTTTTACAATAGGTAACATCAAAATGTTCAATTGACCGGAAAACCTTTCGTTTGATTAGCTAATACGAATTTAATGTTTAACAAAAGTTGCCCAAAATATAAATCTGATTAAACTATTTATTAAAAGCTGTGAAATGAAACCTACAGTTTAACTTTTTTTCAACATTTAGTTTGCGTATCTTATATAATTTGTTGTTATGAACAATTATTCTATCAAACAGTTGTGCAAAAATCTTGGCTATCAACTTTTTAGTTGAATTCAATGTTGATAAGGATCCTAAAAGGCTGAGCCCAAGGCAAATTCATTTCCTGGTAATATCTAAATTACAAAAACATCAAAAATTTAAAAAAAGAAGTTCTGAAAAAGTACCTTTCAAAAAAGTACCTCTTAAAAAAGTACCTTTTAAAAAAGTACATTTTAAAAAAAGTACTTTTTAAATAAGTACCTTTTAAAAACGTACCTTTTAAAAAAGTACCTTTTAAAAATGTACCTTTTAAAAAAGTACCTTTTAAAAAAGTACCTTTTAAAAAAGTACCTTTCAAAAAAGTACCTTTTAATAAAGTACCTTTTAAAAAAGTACCTTTTAAAAAATACCTTTTAAAAAAGTACCTTTTAAAAAAGTACCTTTTAAAAAAGTACCTTTTAAAAAAGTACCTTTTAAAAAAGTACATTTTAAAAAAAGTACTTTTTAAAAAAAGTACTTTTTAAAAAAAGTACTTTTTAAAAAAAGTACTTTTTAAAAAAGTACCTTTTAAAAACGTACCTTTTAGAAATGTAGCTTTTAAAAAAGTAGCTTTTAAAAAAGTACCTTTCAAAAAAGTACCTTCTAAAGAGTATTTGTTTAAACTACCTTTAAAAAAAGTACCGTTTAAAAAAGAACTGTTTAAAAGAATTTACATATTAAACAATTAAATTTAATTTTAAAAAAGAACCTTTAAAATGACCCTGCTAAAAAGTAAAATTACCTTTCAAGATTATATTTTTAAAGTTTATCTTTTAAAAAAGTACCTTTTAAATAAGTACCTTTTTAAAATTAACCTATTAAAAAGTACATGTTAAGAAGTAACTGTTAAAAAGCAAAAGTACCTTTTAAGGGAGTATCTTTTAAAAATTAATCTTTTACAAAAGTACCTTTAATAGAAGCATTTTCTTTAAAAGTAATTATTATAAAAGTGCTGATCTTTTAAGATAATTATCTTTAATATAAAGCACTTTTTAAGCAGGCACATTTTAGAAAAATATATTTTAAAAAACGCACTTAAAAAATACCCTTTAAAAAGATTTTCTTTAAAAAAAATTTTTTTAAAAAGACAGTACCTATGGGTACTCAATAGAGTTTATATGGAAATATTTTTAAATTGCGATGATAAGCCCCCTGAATTGAATTGACTTAAGGAGCTTAAAATCTATCAATAGGAGCAAAGACTGGCTTTCAGGCTGAATTTCCTTCTAACATAATCTACAAGATAAATCTCAATGGACTTAACTGGGTCTGTGAGTGGAGGTGTGTTATAGCATCACCCTTCCTAACTTAATCTACATGACTGCTTGAAGAGGTATATCCATAAAGCATAGATTTCTTATATATAGAGATATTTTTCATATGCTTTACTAAAGCGAATTATTCTAAAACAAACTCTAAACAACACTTTTGGCAAGACAAAAAACTGAAACAAATGTCTTGCCAACATTGTTGTTTAGCGTTTGTCTTATAATATTTTGCTGTAACGCATTTGAAAAATCTCTCATGTCTTGAAATGTCTTACAAATGGTCTTGTGCAGGACTTTAGTCAGAACAGCAATAAGAAGACATTTTATTCTAAAAATTTTTTGTCCAAGGCTTTCATTAAAGGAAATTGCGAAATATTTCAATAAAACTAATATGGACATATTTTAAAATTTCGAGCCATAATTTGCCCCCTCTTTTACAAAGCTTTTTAAGTCAAAAATATTTTTTATAAATAAGGCCATAAGTAATTTATTAGAAAAATTAAACAGTCAAGTGAAAAATTTTGTTTAATTACACTGTGATACAAAAGTTGAAAAAAAATTATTCAGGGGCTCTCATGTGCCAATTCTGTTTTCTTGGAGTCCATGAAGAACGAAAATACCTTTGATTTTTTTGGATCACTTCGGAAAGTGATTTTATAACGGTAAATATGGAGAAAAACTGTTTTTTTAGAATATCAAACTGAGAGAGTCATACCTTTTTTGTTTCAAAATGGATTTCTATTAATTGTTTTTTTGTTTAAAGGATATGATACTATCTTTCAAACAAGATATAGTTTTTCTAAATCGGTCAATAAATGGCTAAAGGCCCAACTATAATAGGAATAAGCGAACTTAAGCAACTGTGCGGTTACATATAAAACATATGTGGCAAACTATAATGTACTTATGGAACTTTTCGTCAAGTTTCGTCAAATATCATTTGCTTAAGTTAAGTGTCACACTGAACGCACATTCCGTGTGGAAAACACTGTTTTTGCATTTTTTTAAACTCAAGCAAACAGCAGCAGAAAATAATCATTGATTTTAAGTATTTTTTTTATTGTTTCTTATTTTAAACTCAGAAAAAAGCAAACATTTTATTTTCATTCTTTGTTTTACAATACACATATACACACATACACAGCGCTTGAGAAAAATTTTTTTAAATGTGTTTTACTTTTCACACTTCAACCACTATAACTTAAACATTTATTGACCGATTTACAAAAAATATGTCTTGTTTGAAAAATAGTAGCAAGTCCTTTAAGCGCGAAGAATAATTAATAGAAATCAATTGAGAAAAAAGAAGGTATGACTCTCTCAATTTGAAGTTCTAAAAACACAGTTTTTCTCCATATTTACCGTTATAAAATCACTTTTCGAAGTGATCTAAAAAAAAACATAGGTATTTTCGTTCTCTATGGACTCCACGAAAACAGAATTGGTACATGAGAGCCCCTGAATAATTTTGGTGTTGCACAGTGTTATTAAAAGACATACATATGTATGTATATAAAACTGTTTTTAACTTTAAGTGTTCCGTAGTCACTATTTGTATGGAAATTTTGTTTTAATGTACACTTCAAGCTTAAATTATTTGATTTGGAAACGCCCGATAAACTTTATGATTAACTAAGGCTATATTTTGCATAATGGATTAATGTCCTGTAGTACTTTAATAAAATATCTTTGTATTTGCGTGTTTTGGATAAAAAATTTAATAAATGTATTTCCATACTTTAGTGCGTTTTGTGACTGAACTTTTTGACTATTCGACAATGCTAGGGTCATTTCGATATTTTCAAATATTACAAAAAAAAGTTATATCCCTAATATACATATATAATTTCTGCATACTCGTACATTTAAGTTTTTCAATAACCTATATTACCGTCCCACAGTGCACTCACATATGGTTTTAAGCAGCTGCAGTTTAGCCACTCACATTACGCTGAAATCTCAGGTTCACCTAAACAAGTTTATATGTGTTTGCTTGTTTATATAACAGCATGTGCTTATGTATGTATTAGTGTGTGATTACGTTTAATTCAATGTACATATTCGTATCAGTGGTGTACTTGTGCGAGAAGGTTCAGTGTGCATGATTGTGTGAAATAAAAAAGCGGAAACCCATTTGTAGTGTTTTCTTTCCTTTTCAATTTCAGTTGTGTGTGTGTGCTTGCGTGCTGCTGCAACAAGAGCAAAAGCATCTTACTTGGAATTCTTTTACTTCTTGATCGTTGATATATTTTGTTGCTCCGGCACTAGCACTTCCTTTCATCTTATAAATTTGTAATTTTAGCATAAATATGTGCATGTACCAGCCAGCACACACACACATTTAGTAAAGGCACAGAATTTTAAGTAATTGTAAATAATTGCACTGTAGTGACATACTTTTGTTTTCCTGTAGCATTTGTTTTCCATTTTGCACACATTCATTCATGCTTTGGATGTGTGCCTGTGTGTGTGTGTGTGTGTGTGTATGTACTAGTGTCTGTTTGGACTGAGAAGGATATGAACAAGGAAATGGGATATTTATTAAGTTGGCATTTCGTTAAGGAGATGTGTAAAATGTACATGCTGGCATTTTAATTTCAATATACGAGCATATTTAATGATTTTCAGACTTTTTATAAACCCGAACATAATTACAAAAGCAAATGGCATAATCATTAGAAAATAAATAATAAAATACTTTTATTGTGAATTCTTGGTCTATAGAGTTACTGCAGCAATTATTAATTCCTGTAGGAGAAAATTTTCAATTTGGGAGCATTGTTTTTTATCTTTTAAAGTTTATTGAACAATATCTTACAGGTGCTCATTATGCAGTTTCAAAATTCAAAAACTTATTCAATTCGATTGACTTACATAAGCTTTCTTTTTTCTTTATCTTTTAAAGCTTATTGAACAATATCTTACAGGTCTTCACCATGCAGTTTCAATGGGTACTATAGATTCACACGCCAAACCGATATATTCCAGTCAAACTGATCGTAATTATGATTCAGAAGACGAATATACTCATCGTAGAAGACTGAGGCATACATCATCGACCGAACTTTATCCTAAGCCCTCGCAATATTCCAAAGGAGATATACGAGAACAGGTGAAAACATTATTTATTAATTGACTAACTTTAACTTTATTTTATTGCAAGAACTTTTATTTTTCGTATTCGCAGTATTGTTTGACTGATCGCCAAGTAAATACCATCGAACGTTCCAGACGTGACAAATTCTTTGGTTGCTTGTCCAGACGTAGTGCTCCTCAATCGCTTTTGGGTGGCTGTGTAGGCAGGCGTATACCATCGGATGAAAATTTGGCCCCTTATACGCCTTTCTATAAGTATACCAGCTACAATCAGCAATATCCAACAAATACTGCTGCTGCCAGCAATATGGATATGGATAGTTCCTACTTTCGCCGCCAACCAGCCTCAATATTAAGCTCATCTAAAATGCTTGATGCCTCCACCACTGAAAATAGACCAACAACGTGGATGGATCAACAAAGTCAACATGCTTACAATAACTATGATGCAATTAGTTATATTAATGATAAAGGGTAATTTGAATGCTTCTTTCTAGTGGGTACTAAGAAAGAACACTTAATTTCTTTTACTTCCTTTTCTTTCTAGCTCATATCACTGCCCTTCTCACATAGGAGTAACTGCTGGTATGCCGCAACCACCTACTACTCCCAGGTCAGTGTGTTTTGATTGTAAAGATGCATAAAATAACGCTTCTGATATGGGTTTCTTTATCTTTATTTAGCAGAACCAAACATGTGAGTTTCGCCCGTTCGCACACTTTGACCTCTTTTGATGATTTCAATGTGGGTTTTTGCTCTTCGGGACGCATGAAAACAGCCCAATCACAAGAACGTTTAATTGGAGGGAAGAAACCTTTAGGTCCTAGTGGTTCATATTATGATACCATGCCTGTTTGTGGGCCACCTATCACTGCCATCATGGGCTCCACATCCACCATACATATGCTGCCTCAGGCTACGGTTCCTGTGCATCAGCTGGGTCATGCACACCAGCACCACCTGGCACACATTCAACCCACCTATGTTCCCAGTTATATTGCTGCCGAGCAACATGTTCAAACTCAGCAGCCTACAACTCTTATGACAGCTATACCTTTAATGGAGGACATCAACACTCTCAATATTGGCTCAGTGGTACCTGGAGGCTTGGCATCTCTGCCACCACCCAGTCCTGAGGTAATAGTGGTGGAGAAAAAATTCCGTAATGCCATGAAAACACAAGCTACACAAACAGATGTTCGTAAGAATGAATTAGAGCAGAGCATCGCCTTGAGCCCCCAAACTATACATCGTGTAAAGGTTGTATCACAAGGTGCCCAAACTAACGGTATGCAAAATGGCAAGCCTCTGGCCAAAAGTCTATCCCAAATTCCTTATAATCACCCAAGAGAAGAAGCTGCAAATGAACTTTCTGCAGCCGAGCATGAAGCTTTGCATCGTACCCAATCAGAAGAACCGCCAAGGTCTCCTTTAGAGAGTAATTTTGCTTACTATCAGCCACCACCTCCTTTGGAGTATGACACCAATCATGAGCTATACTATCCACAGCAGCCTAGAAGAGAACAAGCACCAATGCAGAAAGAAGACTCATTTTCATATGAAAGCAACAGTTTGCCACGCAGAGCTTGTGGTTTTCGCCTAGACACTGATTTCCATAGTCTGCCTCGACGAGACATGCACAATGTCCAAGATGTTTGTAAGCATATCACAGAATGTTCCGAGGTAATGGCTGATGGCTCCTCTGACTTTACCTCGGATCTTTTGCCACCTCCACAAGAATATTGTCTTAATGATGATGATGATTCCCTGGATACAACACAAACTTTTCCCCGGGAGTTTAGTGGAACCAATCGCCGCAAATCCATGCTGGTCACCATGGATTCCCAGAATGACTCCCCATTTCGACGGGATGATATACGACGGCAATCTATGCCAGTTTATGTTAAAACAGAGAAACTTTTAGACTTAGACTATGCTCCATCTAAGGGATCTCGCAGATTTAGCCACAAGTCTTTTAGAGATGATATGTTGGATGAAAAAGAGATTATAATTGACTTTAAGCCATACATTAGATCGGACTTTCAAATAAAGCCGTTTAGAAAGAAATTGTCCAAAAAATCGGAAAAACCGCCAAATCCACAGGAATATATTGAACCTAATGAGCCCTTTGATTCAATTTCCATGGAAAGTGATCGCAGTGATGAACAGCACAAAGATCCTATTTATGAAAATCTACAAAGTTGTATGTGCAACATTCCTGACGTTCAAGAAGCGGAGTGCAGCGAACAAGAAGACAAAGAGGGCAGATGTTCTGGCATTTCTGCACCTCCTAGTCCCCTAAGAGATGAGCTTATAGGTCATGCCTCTACCTATCCGTCTTCAGATTCATTGGCCAATGATGCAGCAAGAGATCATTCAGATGGTCATTGGAATGAGTCTGAGGTTACTGTGTTAACGGTAGAGCAGCGATCAGAGGCTTCCTACAACTCAAATCTCTTACTAACGCCCTCTACTAAGCGCAAACATCTTTTACTACAGCATCAACAGAGAAGTTCTATAGATACAGATGCCTTGGATCTTGAAGAACAATTTACCGATCAAAGTCCCACATTCAGTCAGACTTCGTTTAGTATGAAATCACGCTCACCGGTAACACCACAAAATGAAAAGGAGCAGCCCAAGAACTATGCAACCACACAGATGAAAATAATTTCACCTTCAATTGAAATAACGCCCTCATTTACTCAAACTTCCACATTAGGTAGGCCGAACTCCAAAGTACTGCAAGCCTCACCCAGAAAGAGTATCATTACAACACCTCAGCAAGAACAAAGAAGGTATTTATTTATCTTAAAAGTTATTTAAAAAAATTTCTTTTAATTAATTAAAATATTTTTTAGGCTATCGGATATCTCATTAGGTTTGTCTTCTATGGCTGACTTACCAAGGAATTTCACCGGCAATGCAGATAATTCGGAATGCAGCACTAATACAAATACCGAGGAATATGCCACGTGCACGGACACTTCCAGGCGAACGCCAGGTATGAGGACAACCTTAACCACAACCACTACAAGCTCATCATCTACTACACAAGTACCAGGTTTGAATAATTTACCATCATTTTAATACTACTACTACTACTACTCGTATTACTGCCACTACTGAATACTACTACTACTACTACTATTCGTATATGTCAAATCGAATTTGAAACTACAGCACGATAGTTCAATTATTAAAACGAAAATGTTTCTAAACGTAGTTAAATTAAAGTTAGATAAATGTTGTTTTTGGAAATTCACTAAGAGACGCTAAAATGATTTAATTTTATGTTTGTTTTTAATTTGTGAAAGAAAAACTCAGCTAAAAACGTGTGTGTCCTTTTTAATTTGAATTTTGTTTTAGCCTTATTTATTTATTTTTTTCTGACCATAATAGATGGTAATTGTTGTTGTGTTGCTTGATGTAAGATGATGCTTGGTGTGTGCTTAGCTTGCAATGTTAGCATATTAATTATTAAAAAACATAAATGTTTAACACACCCATTCCTGTGCCCTGCAATATCAATAACAGCATTCACTTCCTTTTTAAATTTAGCTTCTACACAAAGCTCTCAGATAGACAAAAGTCATGGCGAGTCATCGTTTGAAAGTGCTTCATCTTTGTATTCCTCCAAGGCGGAAATGTTGACAGAAGATTTAATGCAGATTGAAGAAGGGAAACGCCGAGGATCAAAATCCAAAATGGAATTGAGTCTTTGTTTGTCTGTCACGCCAATGGATGTTCCTAAAAAGTCACCCACCCACTCTGTCAGCAGTACTTCGTCGGGCAGTTACAATGTGGGAGCTGAAGGTAAAACTACCGAGAAAGAGAAAATTACAGGCTCAGCGTTACAAGATATATCATCTCCTCTCTCACAAAGAACTGAGCCAGTGCGCGTCAAAATGGAATCCATATCGGATGAGGAAAAAAGTGAAAAACGTTATTCTTCATCTGGTTACTATGAGAGTCCTCATGACGATGATTATCAGAAAATGAAGTCACGCCGCCATCGCCAGGAAGAAGAGCGCAAACGAAGGAAGACCTCTATGAAAATCAATATAGAAAAAGAAAATATGCGTGCTTTGACCAGTCCCATCAAACGAGAGCAGTTAAAGAAATCACCCGAACGACAAAAGATTTCCAGTGCTTTAGCTGAGTCGACTAGTCCCATCAAGATGAAACGTTTCCGTCCTAAAATACGTCGTCAACTAAGACGCTCGTCGCGTGACGATGGTTTGGCAAAACAACGTAAGCCCAATGCGTCTAGTCTATCTCCTCAAGGCAACAACGAAAAGCTACTGGATGTTAGTATATCAACCTCAGCTGTATCACCAAAAGCATCACCACTCATTCATAAGCCAGAAATTGAAAGTGTACCGGCAATTAAGTCAAAGGATCACCCTGCAATAGCAAGCCATCTGGTCTCCTCTGCATACGTTAAGTCAGCATCCGAAACTTGCCAACTAAAAGCCAAATCAATTGAGTCTCTTAATCGCTCAGTATCACCTGGTTCTGATTCTGTATTCTATAGCGAAGCTGATGGCAATCATGGTGAGCCTCACAGTGGCCACTGTTCACATTGTGGCAAAGAAGTCGAAGAGACAAGTGTAGTTTGTGGCGACTCAGTGGAATCATTACCCTACATAGACAACGAACCGGATATTGTTAAGCCACCGTCCGACTTTGCTGATTCGCCAGTAACAATTAAGACACCCCAGAGACTCTACAAAAAGATGGATAAACGTTTTAGGTCGGAGGAGAGATATCACAATGAAAGGGGACGCCACTACAAAAGCAAAAAGGAGAATGTTAGAGCTAAGGTAAGCCTGTACTTATAGTTTAAATAATAACATAACATCGGCTATGGAACTAAAATCAAAGGAGATTTTATAATATTTATTTGGGAATTTAATTTCAGTCAGGCCAATTTCCCCAAGTTGTCCGGTCAACAATTTTTTTATATGTAGTTTGACTTCTCTCTTCTGAAGAATTGATTTTGTCTATACAAATCTACTTAAAATGGTTTCTTTTAGATTTTGTTCGGTTAAAGTTGAACAGAGTTACCCGCCCCCACATTAAATTTTTTCGGTCAGAGCTGAACTGAGCTGTGCAATAATATTGCGTTTCTATAGAAAAATTTTTAGTGACCTTTATTCAATTCAATTGCTATATATTTTCACAGCATATATAAAACTTTGCCCGATACAACAATAAGTATATGACAATTAAATATTACAAGCTGTTCTAAAAGGAGTAACACAACATATTGAAATCTTATTGTATTATTAAAACAATTATGTATAGAATGCATACACCAATTAACACTAAAATAAAAAAAAAAGTTTAAATTAAAGGGTGTTCTATCAGTTCTATCAGACAATTTGCTGTGTCTGGGAAACCGTAAGAGGCAAATTTTCGATTCGCCAAAGTGTGAAAAACGCTTAAATGAAAAATGTCATAAAAAATAAAATAAATCGCTAAAATGCAAAAAAATAAAAACAAAAAGTAAAAAAGTTGCCAAAAAACAAAAAAATACCAAAAAAACCAAAAAAGTCGCCAAAACTAAAAACGCACCAAACTACTGTATGTATTGCAGAAAAACATAAAAAGCAATAGCACCAAAAGCCGAAAAAATCGCAAAAAATAAAAAACTCTAAAAGTACCAAAAGCTTCAATACTAACAAATAAATTCAGTGAAGTGCGACTGTGACCCGCGCACGAAGGGTTCCGTACGGACACGAGATATGTAATTCAAAATGAACTTTAGCCAATATAAACTATAGTTTTGGCATTTTTTTCGTTCTTGGGTTTTTTCGGTTTTAAGCGTTTTGTTTAGTTTTGGGGTTTTTTGAATTTACTGGCGCTTTGCGAGTTTTAGCAGTTTTTTCTCGATTTGGCGATTTTTTATGGGGCTTTGAAGTTTTCTTAATTTTGGCAATTTTTATTATTCTGGCGTTTTTTATTTTGACGATTTTTTCAATTTTGGCGTTTTTTTTATATAGGTGATCTTTTTTTTTGGTTTTTGGCATTTTATTAATTTTGGGGTTTTTTTTAATTTTTGCGATTTTTTTCACATAAACAATTATTTTGGTTTTGGCACATTTTTCGCGTTTTGCCGATTTTTTTAGGTCTTTTGCGTTTTTTTTTTAATTTTGGCGATTTTTTTCATTTGGGCGATTTTTTCGAATTTGGCGATTTTTTTTTATTTTTGGCGATTTTTTTCAGGTTTTGGCGATTTTTTCGGTTTGGCGATTTTATAATTTTCGAATTTTTTAAAATTTCAAGAGTTTACGGTTTCCAAGATATAGCAAGTTGTCAAAATTACATAGTCAAAATTGTATTAACTTATGGACCACCCTTTAATTTAAATTTTTTAAATTTTAGTGTTAATTGTTGTAATCTATATAAAAATACACTAATTTTACAAATTTCAAGTGTCAATATACATATGTGCATACAATTGTATTTATATTATATGGGATTTTAACATTTTTCGTCGCTCGTTTTAGAGCACCCTTTACTTTTTAATTCTGATGTATTTTTTGTTGTAGCGGCCAAGGTTCTACATACTCTGTCCAAATTTCAGGTCAGTAGCTCTTACGGTTCCTGAGAAAATACCGCGTGACGGACAGATGGACAGACGGACAGCGTAGCGAAAACAATAGCGTCCTTTTTTCACCTTTGGTGTAAGGAACCTTAAAAATCACCAAAACAAAAAAGTGCCAAAACTCAGAAAGCTCAGACTAAATATATGTATATGGATAGCAAACAAATCTCCAAAAAACGAAAAAAGAGTCAAAAAAGAAAAATATTCCAAAACTACAAAAAGCGTCAATACTAAAATATATCGCCAAGAAAAACAAGCGCTAAAACTAAAAAGTTCGTTTTGTATGTTCAATTAAACTATTTTTAAAGCTTTAGGTATGTACATTAGAGTGGCCGTTATTTATTTACCCCAAATCGGTTCAGTTTTATGTAAAAAAAAGGTCAGCGATAAGTTGTGTTTTAAAGGGTGCGTCCGGTCCTCAAAGGTAGCATTCAAGCCCATTTTTCAAGGTAATTTTTTCTAGTTCTAGTCTAGAACATTAGTCTTACAAAAAGTTTTTTGCTTAAATTAATATTTTAGTAAATAATGAAGAAAATAACCAACAAAATACCAAAAATTATACATACCAAAATTGCATTTCTATGGAAACTATTTTACTAAGCGTTTACAATAAGAGTTTATATCTATTAAATTATTTCATATATAAATTAAGTATAGTCATAAGAAAACTAACAAAAAAAAACACATTGAATATGTGGGTTTGAGGGCTAAATTTGAGGGCCATACGCAAAAACTGAACCGATTTGGGTGTGAGAATAAAAGAAATCAACAAAAAAAATTCTCCTTACAACTAATGGCCACTCTAATGTACATATATTTTTATTTCTTAGGTCAAATTTTCGTTTACCGTTGGTCATCTTCTTCAGAATATTTCTTATTTCTTGTTTTTATTTTATATTTAATTTAATTTATCTTTTTCAAAAAAAAAAAAAATAAAAAAAATAAGAAATATCCTGAGGAAGATTAACGAAAATTCGAGCTACAAAATCAAAATATAAAGAGAGTTAAAGCTTGAAAAAATAGTTGAATTGAACATATAAAAATAGGTCGAATAGTTAGATAAAATATTTAATTTAGTATAACATACATATACATATAGTATAGTGTTCGTACGGAACCCTTCAAGAGCGAGTCAAATTCACAGCTAGTTTCAACAATTTCAATTATAAATTTCGACACCAAGAATCAAAACGATAGCTTTGTATTTCATATGGTATGTTTAATTTTTTAGAAAAATTCTTGAAACAATTTTTTACATTATTGCACAGTGGAAACTTTCGAACACTAGGAAAAACAAATTTCAAAATCTTATATGCAAACAATTTTTGGAAAAAAGTATTCAGTTACTCTACAAGAAATGTATCAGTCAATTGACCAGTCATTTGTTCGGTAATCATGCAGGATATATTCATCATAACGTAGAACATATTTTCTATCGCATTTTAAAGGCAATATGAAAAATGTGATGGAAAGTTTTGTGTACGTGTGATGTTGAATCTCTCTCTAACTAATGAATTTCGTCGACTATATAACATATAGTAGAACTGCTCACTCTACTGCTTTTTACTAATCAATGATAGCATAAATATATTAGACAAGTTTGACTGATCATAGTTGACTTATATATCCACCACAATTGAGAAATCATACATGATTGATATACTAACAATATATATAATTTTTATTATTTTAAATATTTTTTTTATTATTATAAAAAGTCAGTTAAAAATATAAGAGTAAATAAAATATCTAAAATGAAAGATATAAGTTAGCAGAAACAGAATAACCTAGGCAATATCTAGCTCTCTTCACACATTTTTACCATCAACGCATAATATTTTGCAAAAATATATATTAGATTAAATTTTGTAATTTTTTATTTACTTTTTTAGCTTTTATGAATTTTAACTTTCACAGACAAGATGAATTGTTTATTTTTTTAAATAAAACTCGATGATTTAAAAGTTTTGCCATATTTACATTAGATGTGCCGCTCTAAAATATATGCTAGAGAGGGGGCAAGTATAATTATTAAGTAAATCCATCATCACTACCAATCAAATGACTAGTCAATTGACTGGTAACTATTGAATTCAATGTAAAATGGTAGCAAATGTGTTTGTGAATATATTTTGCTTGTGTTAGTTTCAGTCATTCGTTGCTAGTAGGGTAATTAAAATAGAATTTAGTGTTGTTTGAATTCAAGCAATAAAGGTCGATGAACGGTGAATTCGTTGTAAGAAATTCACATTCGACTGAGATACTTAAGATATTTAGATAAATAAGTACGGCTCATTACTCTTTAAGCCGTTACTAGAGTACTTACCCATTACTAAATTCCAAAAATTATTTTTACGAGATTTCCTAAAACTGTATATTGAAAGGGGAACATATTTCAGCATAAATTTTCAATACAAGTCTTTGTTTTTTCTTACCTCTTTAGCTAAAACCAATTGTAAGAATATTGCTAATCTATTTTTATTTTGTTGCTCGGTGTAATTGTTATTAAAAATATATTTAATATTTTCTCTATTTAGAGTGAGGAACGTAATCAAGAGGGCAATAAGAGAACTACACCAAATCTGCGTCCAGCTGGCTCAAGTCCCTGCATACTGCCAGATAATAACCATGAGAGCAAACAGCAAACCATCTACATGGGACATTATGAGAGTTCTCGATACACTCGTCTAACCGATTCCGATATATGGGACCAACTAGATCACCAATCACTGGGTAAGTTCTAGAGATCCTTTTTGTATTCATTATTTGAATATAAAAATTTTAAGTGAAATTTATTATTCGACATATTGTCATAATTTTATCATAAGTGAAATGAATTTGCTGGTGGTTAAGCATTGTCTTTATGCATTTCATTTTTGCTTTAACAACAACACCTTTTGAACATTCATTGATGATTTTTCAAAGCAACTATGGTAAGCATATACATATATCGTTAACTTAATACGAAAAGGGCCCAGCTCAAAATTTTTCGAAATCGATATTTTTACATATTTCTATAGACCATTACTAGATACACCTCCTCCAGAAAAAAAATTATATGAATATAACACTAAATTTGTAAAGAATTTTTAATAAAAATTGCGTTTAAAAAAATTTTGTATCAATATTGCATTCTTTTTTATTTAGTTTTTTCCTCCTCCTGTAAACTATGAAAAATATGAGTTAGGACCTTTTAGTATTAAATTAACAATATGCTTACAGATAATGCTTAAACACCAGTAAATTAATTTTACTTATTATAAAATTATGACAATATGTCGAATAATAAATTTCTTGAATATATTATTTTAGAGAAAAATCGTGGTAGACGTTCATCCACCGAATCGGAAAAAAGCTTTTACACCAAATATCAAGTTATTTTGCATCGCTTGGTGCAGAGACGTTGCACTTTGGAAATGTATCATCGTCAAAAGAATGACACATTTGGTAAGACATTTAATTTACTTAAGTATCTTTGCTGTAGTTCTTTTTATATGAACGTACACATGAATACTTGTTGTGGTGACATTAAGTAAAACTAAGAGAGCAATAGTTTTTATACCCGGTATTTTGGCGCGTGTCTATATTTGGTTCATTGTGTTAATGAAACACTGAGCAAGTGATTTACTTACTTCTAGTTCACACATAGCGCAAACATTTTCTTGTCATATGCCATATCGAGCCATAACAGCCAAAAATGTTCAAGCGACATATATTTTGAACTTAATTTCTTAACGAAAATTCGTTTAACTACATTCGTGAATAATCGATTTTCATGACAAAATAAACCTAGAACTTAATGTCACTTAAGTTTTTTTGGGTACTAAGGCACTAAATGTTGAGGTCTATGGCCAGGGAGGAAAGACTAAGGGCAAGTTATTTGTCAGTTTAAATAACGCAAAAAAATAGGAACTGATAAATTGATCATGTACAATGAGACTATGAAGACCAGAAGATACTTGTACAAACTTATGTGACCGCCATAGGAAAACAAGAGCAAATTAAAGTTTATAGACTTTTTTCTATTTTCATAGAATGTATACAAATGTTGTTGCTCCATAAATAATTAAATTTTCACAGAGAAATTCGTAGCAAGTCAAGAGGTCTCTAAGACATTTTTAGTACAAACTCAATGTAGTCATCGGCTTTCTAACGCATGAGGTAGACGGCAGACACATTGTTACAGTTTTAAAAATATAAAAGTTTTAGAAAATGAAAAAAAAACTATATCAAATACTAGAACTTTTTTATATGTTAAAAATAAACAAATAAAAATAAAAACAGCTAAAAAATTAATTCACAAACGCATGTGAAAGACTTCAGATAAACTAAATTAAAATTTACATGATCACGGCGCTGTTACAACATCCCCAGCAAGTGAACGAACTAGAACTCGAAAGCAAAAATGTTGGGTGCGTAAAAGATTAGAAATTAAAATTTGTTCAACTTCAAATAAAAAATAGAAAATAAAAAAACTTGAACTACGTTTTATTTTTATTCTATGTAGAATTGATTACCTCGAATTCGGCTCACAATTCGCTAAGGCGTAGACTAGAAGAAATTTTAAAGTTAATGCTTTTAGTTTGGGCCAGAGAAGGCTATGTGCTATCCAAGTTAACACAAGGAGAATATGGTATTGCAACTACATAGTTCCTCTTGCCACAAACACACACACTCACATATAAACATATTAAGAAAATAAATTTCTGTTAAATTAAGAAAATAATTAAAAAAATTTATTTTTAGGTGTCGATAAAACGGTTGTGGTCAAAAGTGATTCCGGGGAGTTTGGCTTTCGCATACATGGCTCGAAGCCGGTAGTTGTGGCAGCCATAGAACCAGATACACCAGCTGAAAGCTCCGGCCTGGAAGTGGGTGATATTATTATTTCGGTAAATGGTGTCAAGGTTCTCGACAAACACCACACGGAAGTGGTGAAAATAGCCCATGATGGTTGTGAAAAATTAGAGCTGGAAGTGGCTCGTACGCTGGGCGTTCTTATGAACGAACAACAAGAACCACCAATACAAGTCATTTACAGTGGATATTTGTGGCGGCAAAGCGGTCAGGCCAAGGGATCTCCCAATACCAAAAAGTGGGTACAAAGATGGTTTGTTCTACGCTCGGATAATTGTTTATATTACTACAAGACTGAAGAGGTAAGTTTTTACAATACTGCTACGTATACACATTAGAGTCCTGCCCAAGACCACTTCGAAGAACTTTTAAGACAAGAGGGATTTTTCAAATACTTTACCACAGCGAAATCTTCTAAAAGAAATACTAAAGCCCCGTTCAGACTGTTATACAAGTATTAATACTTTTGTGGAAAATGCAGCTTTGACATGTTGAGTTGTTATTATTTATTTGAAATTTTAATGAAACATTAATACTTGTATTATAGTCTGAGTGGCCCTTAAACAACACTGTTGGTGATACATTTGCTTAAGTTATTGCAGGTATAGGAGTAAAGAAGAAAATACTTCGTAACGAAAGAATTTGTGATGCTGGCTTCTTCATAAGCATGGGCGCGTATACAAACGCCATGCTCACATACAAACACTTACATGCATTAACATTAGTTGTGTTGGCGTGCTTTAAAAATTATATCCCTTAAACACATAATATCTTACCATCTACACCTACATGTACAGTCAGACTTGTCAAGCATTTCCCCAAAAAAGTGTAACCACTTAATGCTAATGAAAAATCTTTCTATTCAGAGAAAAGTTTGTAAAGTTAAAGAGTAGTCAACAATGTTGGATTCTATGATATTATCTATTAGTTGTGTTTGAAACTGTTTAATTTGATTAACAAGTGTCTGGATCAAAACTTTTTTCGTTAGTGTTTGATGGTTACGCTTTTTTGGGCAAATGTTTTACAAGTGTGACCGTAGCTTTACACATACATACTCAAATGCACAATTTGCAAAATAACAATCACACACGCATCAATACTACTTCTTTTGATTGTTTGTTACGAACAAGAAGTATTCGCGACATCGCTTGTTAACACTCATATACATGAACATCAATACATTTATCATGTTTCGCTTATAATACGACAGCATTTATTATTCGTTTAGTATAATACATGTCACGAAAATACATTTTAAAAACAAGTCCTAGTTAAATTTCAAGACTGTTTACGCAGGCCTCTAATACACATATCGAGCCATGACCATCAAAAAAAGCTTAAGCAAACTTAATATTTTTACCAAAATCGATAATTTGCGATTGAAAATAATCGATTTTTGTCAAAACATGAAGTTCAAAATATATAACGCTTGAGCTTCTTTTGCCGGTTAAGGCTCGGAAATTCGAACCCAATTATAATATTTACTCTGCTTGAAACTAGGAACCACTATCCTACACAATCATAAGACTTTTAAGAAAATAAAACCCTGATGTAATGAATTCTCGTTGTAACAACCCTACAACAATAGTATTAACCAATTTACTGGTCATTTAATGGGAAGTCATGCAGAATATATTCATCATTGCGTAGAACAAAGTTTGTATCACATTATTGAGGGCAAAATGAAAAATGTGACGGAAGTTTTTGTGTACGTATGATGTTTCAACTCACTCTAACGACTATAAAACTTATAGCTGCACTGCTCACTCTACTGAATTTTACTATTCAATGATAGTATAAATATTAGCCAAGTTTGACTGATCATAATTGACTAATATATGCCCCCCCAAATAAGTAATCATACATGCTTGATATACTGACAAGAAATATAATTTTTATTATTTTAATTGTTTTTTTTATTAAAAAAAAATAAAAATGTACTGTTGTATTCAGGAAAAATAATTTAGGTTTACGAAGCCAATTTTGTATGAAAATTTGTTTGTTAAACGTTTCGTAAGCTTAAATTATTTTTTTCTGAATACGCTCTTTAAAATCAAAGACATTTTAGGAAGAACAGAATAACCTAGGCGGTATCTAGCTTCTTTACATATTTTCACCACCAACGTATCTGGTTTTTTACAAAAATTTTTAATTTTTAAAAGAAACATACCGTCGGGTGGTTATTGGTTTGCCGCAGCATAAATGTATTTTTAATAAAATAAGCGGCAAATTAGTAACCACCTAACCACCACCACCATTAATTAAATTTTTTTTCGCTTAAGTTCTTACTTTTTTTAACTCTTATAAATTTTAATTTTCACAGACAGAATGAATTGTATTTTTTTTTTTGAAATAAAACTCGAGTTTTAAAAGTTTTGGCCCATGTACATTAGATGTCCTACTCAAATTTATATGCTAGAGAGGAGCAACTATAATTAATAAATAAATCCATCATCACTACCAATCAAATGACTAGTCAATTGATTGTCACTATTGAATTATATGTAAAATTTTTACAAATGTGTGAGTGAGAAAATTTTGTTTGTGTTAGTTTTAGTTATTCATTTCTTGTAAAAAAGTTTTCAGAAACTCTATCATAACAGGGTTGTATTTTCCCAAAAGTCGTAATTATAGTGAATCTTTTTGCAGATGATGTTTACAAATTTAATTTAATTAAAAAATGTAATTTAATTTACTTTCCATTTGCTAAGGATACTCAACCTGTTGGCGCCATGATTATGGCCAAACATATTGTGGAACCATGTCTGCCTAAGATTGGAAAATCGCATGCCTTTAAGGTTGACTCGGGTGAGGGTATACCAATGTATGTAGCTGGCGATAATGAGGAATTGGCCAATCGCTGGATAAACATATTAAAGAAGGCAGCCAATCAAGACAATCAATGGCTGGATAAAAGGTATATCTGAACTTACAGCAACCAATAAAATAAAATAAAGTTGTTAATAATTTTTCTTTGAACAGTGCCCGCAATCTGTATAAACAGCCCAGTAGTATTTCCAGACCCGACTGTTTTGGTTACTTAATGAAATTGGGTTCCAAATGGTGCGGCTGGTCCAAACGTTATTGTGTTTTGAAAGATGCCTGTCTTTACTTTTTTCAGGATGCGAACTCAAAATCGGCTTTGGGTAAGTGAAATGGTCCATAAGGCTGGTTGTAAGTATCCTATATATAAGTTTGACTTTTGAGAAAAAGCCTTTTGGATCAGGGTTGTATTTTCTCAAAAGTCATTTGACTATATAAGATAATCGGTAATACCTTTACGTGAGAATTGGTTCTTAAGGCTGGCTGTCAGTATCCTACATAATTGTTTGACTTTTGAGTAAAAGCCTTTTGTTAATTTTCATAAACTCCATTAGATCAGGGTTGCATTTTCTCAAAAGTCATTTGACTATGTAGGATATTCAGTACCAGCCTTTACATGAGATTTATTGTTTGCATTGCAATGAAAATTTTCTGTTTAGGCATGGTTTGCTTGCACGGTTACAAAGTCTCTTCAATGTCGGCAGCTACTTCCGGTAAAAAGAACTCATTTGAAATTGTACCACCTGAACCCAAACTGAGACACTATTATTTCTACACCGAATCCGAAATGGAAAAGAAAAGGTAAGTTTTTTTTTCTTGAAATTTATTCATGTAATAAATTATAGATAAATCTGAAAGTAACTCGAAGCCTTAAGGCAGAGAAAGAAGAGTAAGAAATTAAAAAAAAAAATTTAAAATTTAAGAAATTTATTATTTGACATATTGTCAGAAGTTTATTTTAATTTGAAATTTATTTGCTGGTAGTTGAGCCTTGTCTATATGCATTTCATTGTTGCTGATGATTTGTTACAGGAACAATGAAATGCATATAGACAACGCTGAACCACCAGCAAATAAATTTAAACTAAAATATTTTACAATTTAAAAACAAAAAGGACTTAAATGTGTTAAAACTAAATAAAGGCGTTTTTATTGAGCACTTTCTTTCTTCAACTTTTAATTATGATTTAAGGGAATGAAAACCCTCCCAACACCCTTCCCTCTTCAGTGGAATGAAATGCAGACTTATCGAATTCTCTTTTTGTTAAGACTTACAATTAATATTTTGATAATTTTCTTTAATTTCAGATGGATATCTGCCCTGGAGTACTCGATAGATCGTTGGATAAAATCGGGGTAACTAAGGTTGAAAACTATGCCAAAATCTATACACAGCGCTAGAAAGAAACGACGTAGTTTTAGTTATTTTATGGAATAGTTTTTTACAGTCACTGGTTTTGAATAAAAAACATTTTTGTGTTTAGGCGAGTACAATAAAATGCAAGCAACCACAGCCGCGGCAGAATTTGCATGGATAAACGGATGTATGTAGATAGTGAGTTTAGTCCTTCAAAATTACTAAAAAAAAGATATAAAAACAATGCCAAATATAAGCAACTAAAAATGGAAACAGTGAAACAAAACAAACCAAATGAAAAAAACCAAAAATTATTCTTAAGCAAACAACTATTTTCAGTTCAAGACATGGGCGCATATTCATAGTCAAAATAAAGTATACTTTAAGAAGTACTGCCATACAAAATACTGATTTTAAAACCAGTATTACCTTTATATAGTATACTGGTTTTAAACTCTTAAATTATACTTTATTTTGACTATAAATATGTTCCATTATATTTAATAAGTTTAAAATTTAGTATAAAAAATTGTTTAAAACAAAATAATTGCTCAATGAACAATGAGGAAGTTTCAGAATATACCCATGAAAGGGAAAGAATTTCAGACTATTATATTAATTAATTTTAATTTAATAATATTTTATACCTCAACATAAAATGTCACAAAATTTCTTCAAATATCACATACTTTATTAAGAGGGTTAGAAAATTAAGACCGTAAACTCGTAAATCATGTCAACAAAGTGATATGTATGTATTTATATGAAACAAGTACCAAAATTTGGAAAATTTTTAAAATAATAGTTTTTCATAAAAATTCTTCACCGAAGAAAATCAAACATAACAAAACTGTAAAAATGTTGTGTATTAAAAGAAAATTTTTTTTCCTTAGAAAAGCAAACAAACAAATTCAGGCTAAATTGGCCCAAAGTTTATTAGTACCAAGTGGCTTTATCAGCACAGCTGATCGTCAGCTGACTTTACTCCATCCGTCAAACTCTATGTAAAATAGCACACATATAAAACTACAACAAATTTGTGTGTATGTTGTTGTAATGATTAGACCACTTGGATTAAATAATACACTTTGAGTTGGCCCTTCATAAATTTTATAGTCTTATTTATAAAAATTATTACGGTTTTATAAGGTCTTTTTATAAAAACTTTTAAAGAAAAATAATTTTAAATTTTGGTTTTGAAAACAAAAATTAAAAAATTTAAAGAAGTCTTTGTTTTAAATATAAATATGAGAACGATATCGACTTCGCATTATTGTGGCACAAGCAGTTAATGTTGGCTTATGAATGCAAATTTCTAAAGTGTTCAGTATCTATTATGTACTTTAAACCTTAGGTAATAGTTCCTTATTATTCAGACCGGAATATGATATGATATATATGATATATATTGTGATATGATAGACTAGGGTGTGGATGAATTGCGTGGCTGTATCGGTATTCCCCCAGCTTAAAGTCTAAGTTTAATTTTTCTTCTCTTCTTTAGAAACTCACATTAATTAATAAAAATATTTTATTCAATAAGAATTGAAATTACTGAACTTAAGCCTGACTAAAAATTATTTCTGATTAAAAATCACTAAAAGTTCAATTAATATTTACAAATGTTTCAATTTCTAAAGTGTTCAGTAGCTATTATGTACTTTAAACCTTAGGTAATAGTTCCGTATTATTCAGACCGGAATATCTTATGATATTACAGAACATTCCCAGTAAAAAAAGAGACTCCAAAAAAGTCATGAAAATGTAGAGTTTACGATGCGGAAGTAGTGCAAATTTCGATCCGATCTAATGATTTTTACATAGGGTTGTCATTGCAAGAAGTTCTCTTTTTCGATGCCTGGTCACCGAATTGGAAGCGATATTAAGACAAAATTCCTTTTTTTGTTCTATGATAATATTTTCATCTAGGAAAAAGGGCAAATAGTTGCCTTTTTTAACAATTCGTTTCTTTTTATACGAATTTAAGCTCGAAACAGTGTTTTCATGTAAATTTAAGCAAATAACTTTTAAATTTTAGACTAAAAATAATTCATAAATTTCTTTCAAAAAATAATTTTTTTTTTAAATTCTGGTGAGTATTTTCTAACACTATGGAGGAGTTACAAGGTTTTGTGTGACTAAAATAAGCTTCTACGTGGTTTTTTGCTCACTCTCGGCAAATTAAAAATATGGATTTTTTGGAAGCAATGAAAATGTACTTCCGCTAGAATGACTTCCATTTTTTTTCACTGGGATTAATTCGGCAAATTGATAGATTCATACATATGTACATATGTATGTATGTATATATGTATGTATGTATGTATGTATGTATGTAGGTATTTAAATTTAAATTAATTTTTCGTTATTTCCTTAATATAAATATTTTTTTATATATACTTTTTCAAAAAGGTACTTTTTCCACAATGGTACTTTTTCCAAAGACATACTTTTTTCATAAACGTAAATTTCCATGCAGGTAACTTTTCCTTAAAAGCAGTTCTTCCAAAAATGTAATATATCCAAAAAGGTAAATTTTCCAAAAATGGCATATTTTCCAAAAAATGTACTTTTCCCAAAAAGGTATACTTTTTCCATAAAGTTACTAATTCCAAACTTTTACTTACTTTACTGTTACTTTTCTTTAAAGGTACTTTTACAAAAAAGATACTTTTTTCAATAGCGTGCATTTCTATAAGGGTACTTTTTCCTTAAAAGTACTTTTTCCAAAAAATAATTGTTCCAAAAAGACATTTTTACCAAAAACTACTTTTTCTAAAAAGGTAATATTTCAAAAACGTACTTTTTCAAAAAGATGATGTTGCAATAACGTACTTTTTCTAAAAATGTACTTATTGTAAAAACTTACTTTTCCATAAAAGTACTTTTCCTTAAAAGTAGTTTTTCCCCCAAAAAAAAGTAATATGTACAAAAAGGTACTTTTTTTTACAAAAAGTAGTTTTTGAAAAAAAAGTTCCTTTCCCAAAAGGGTATAAATTTCCCAAAAGGTGCTTTTTCCAAAAAGATTTATTTTCAAAAACGTAAATTTCCCTAAAGGTACTTTTTCCTTAAAAGTACTTTTTTCAAAAAGTAATTTTTTCAAAAAAGGTACTTTTTTCAAAACCTACTTTATCTAAGATAACTTTTGTTCGACCATATTTTGTTAAATTACAAAATAAGCTTTTTATTATAAGCGCTGGTTTAAAATTATAAAAAGTACTTTTTCTAAAAGAAGATTCAAAAATTTTATTTTTCCTTACTTTTTCCAAAAAGGTACTTATCCAAAAGATACTTTCCAGCAATAAAAACATTTAATTGAAAAAAAATCAAAAATCAATAAAAAATTTTATTAGTCAATGAAACTTTTAATTAAATTAAATTTTAAGCAAAAGTTGAAATAACTCAATTATATTTTTAATTGACATATTGTTTTTTGATTCAAGTAAACGTGTTTATTGCAAGTCATTTTTTTCTGTGTGCTAAGCCAATCTGAATTCTGTTCGAATACATTTCATCTTCTAAGATCGCTTTCTGATATTTTTGAAAGTTACTGCAAAAATGGAAAACTTGTTGAAAAAATTTCTTTTATCAGTAAGAGCGTTGAAGCGGCAGAATAGGTTTTCCACCACGTCAAGACAAATTTATCGTGCCCAAAATAATCTTAAGGTAACTTTGTGAAGGGCTTTTGCTATATTTTAGGTTGGCAACGTTTCAATGGAACTCCAAACAGTTGATCGGTATACCGGTTTGACAGTACAACCCCGTCTATTCTTGAAAAAAATTTTTATTTACAAATAGAGATACAAATTTTGTAATCCTAGTGCTCTCATATTTTTAATTTTCAAAAAGATTTCCACTTACGGGTAATTCTGACACAACCCTCGTTGAACAATTGAAATAATAAAATATTAGACAGTTTTAAATAAGCCATCAGCAACAATAAAAAAAACTAATTTACTAAATAATAATTAAAAAATTTAGATAAAAATCAATTTAAAATTAAGTAATGAGAAACTATAATTAAATTATAAAAACAAAAACAACAACAACAAATAAAATGTATATGTGTATTAAAAATAAATAAAAAAAAGCACATGCACAGTCATTTATGCAAGTGTGTTGATAAATATTTAAAAAAGAATATGTATAAATTAATTTATAAATTTATTTATTTATTTATTTACAAAATATCAAAAAAAAATTAATATGTATTAAAACTGCTTTTTGTAACAAAAATAATTTTATTTATTTATGTAAAAAAACGAAGTTTTGAAATTGCATCTAACACCCGGTAAATGAAAAGAAATTTAAGAAAATGTTGGCCAAATTTACTTTTTTTTATACAAATAAACAACTATACTGCTATTTATTTATTTTTAAGTTTACAAATATAATTAAATGTTAAAGGAAAAAGAAAATAATACAAAAACAAAAAGAAAATATTTACACTGGTCAATTTATAAAAAAAAATATTTTGTTATATTTGTCGTTTATAGAATTTGAGTTTTTGTTATTAATGTTTTCTCTTGTTTATTTATTATTAAAGATTTTTATTAGAAACTGAGAAAAGAAATTTAAAAACAAAGTTTGTTTATAATAAACAACAGTTAAAAACAAAATGTGAATTTTATATGTATTATTTATGTATGTGTGTACTAGAGACCTGCATAAACAGTGTTGAAATGCAAAAACGTCTTGCTTTTTAAATGTATTCTCGTGATATAAATAATAAATGCTGTCGCATTATAAGCGAAGCACGATGGATGTATTGGTGTACGCGTATATGAGTGTTGACAAGCGATGTCGCCAAGACTTCTTGTTCGTAACCAACAATCAAAATAAGTAGTGTTGATGCATGTGTGCTTGTTATTTTGCAAATTGTACGTTTGAGTGTGTGTGTGTGTAAGATGTAGATGGTAAGCTGTTATGTGTTTAAGGGAGGTTTTTTTAAAGCAAGTGTTTCTCAGGGTGTTCCAAAATGAGCAACGAAAAATGCTAAAATCCCATGTAATATACATACAATTGTATGTATGTACATATCTATATTGACACTTGAAATTTGTAAAATTAGTGTATTTTTATATATAGTATACTACAAAAATTAACACTAAAATTTAAAAAAATTTTAATGAAAGGGTGGTCCATCAGTTAATGCAATTTTGACGATGTAACTTTGACAACTTGCTATATCTTGGAAACCGTAAGAAGTAAACTCTTGAAATTTTCAAAAACGGCAACACTAAAAAATACGAAAATTATAAAATCCCCAAACCAAAAAAAAATCGCAAAAAATTCAAAAAAATCGCCAAAACAAAAAAAATCGCCAAAATTAAAAGAAAAATTCCAACACTAAAATAAGTCGGAAAATTCAAAAAAATCGTGCAAATGAAAAAAATCACCAAAATAAAAAAAAATCGCCAAAAAACGAAAAAAAAAATCACAAAAACACGAAAAAGGAGCTAATAAAAATATAATTATTTACAATATATACAATTGCAATTGTTCATATGAAAAAAAAAATCGCCAAAAATTAAAAAAAAATCGCCAAATTTAAAAAACGCCAAAAACCGCCAACAAAATGAAGAAACGCCGAAAATCAGCAAAATTAAAAAAATTCGCCAAAACGAAAAAAATCGCCATAAAATAAAAAACCGATAAAAATCGCCAAAACGAGAAAAAAAGTGTCAAAACTAAAAAAATTGCCAAAATAAAAAAGACTTCAAGAACCGGAAAAATCGCCTGTATGAAAAAATTGCCAAAATTAAAAAAATCGTCAAAATTAAAAAAGAAACACCAAAATTAATAAAACGTCAAAAAACGAAAAAATCGCCAAAACGAGAAAATAAGTGTCAAAGCTAAAAAAAATAGCCAAAATAAAAGACACCAAAAACCGAAAAAATCACCAAAATTAAAAAATCGTCCAATTAAAAAAAAACGCTAAAATTAAAAAACATCAAAAACGAAAAAAAATTCCAAAACTATATTTTATATAGGCTTAAGTTCGTATTAAGTTACATATCTCGTTCCCGTACGGAAACCTTCGTGCGCGGGTTAAAGTCGCACTTCACTAAATTTATTAATCGTTATTTTACTTCGCCGATGATTCTGCTAAACAACACCGACAAAGGAGGACACTCTGATGTTACATTAGGATTAGTATCTGCTGAAGTCGGAGTAGATCAGTGATCAGTGACTATGTCTTCAGCACTTGAACTTTCCTACAACAACTGACACAAAGGGACACTAATTAATGCACATCACGGCACAGGTGTGAAATCTTAAACATTTCATGTTTCTAAAAGTGAAAGAATGTGCTTGTTGAGATAAGACTCTCATGGGTTGAAAACTTTAAACCTGTTCCAAAAGACATATTTAAAAATGCTGAGTTAAAAATCAGCAAAATTATGCTCAGACCATATTTCGTTTGACGGGAATTCCATGACACAATCCTTATGCTATATATAATTATATTTATTTATACTTTCTGGGCGAATCATGCCTAAACTTCAAGACTTTTACAATTAGCCTCAGCGAAAACTCTGCAAAGACTACATTTTGCTTAAAATTACATAAATAATTATTGATTTATTATAATACAATATAAATTTGTGAGATTATTAACAACCAACTTTGGTGTTAATTCTTGCTTAAAAATAATCACTTACGATTTTTAGCCTAATCAAATTATGTAGAAAAATAAATTCGATTTTATGTCACTACTAATTTTTGAAACATTTTCAAAAATTCTATACAAATAATTCCAAAAAACCCGCTTTATATTTTTAGCAAAAAAAAATGACAAAAAAGAATTCAAAATGTCTCGTGTCAGTTAATAAGAGCTGGAAATGAAATGACAAAATCAATTTAATTTCTTTTCGCAAACACCTTAAATGTAGACTGGCTCTTATTGATCGCATTAATTAATTCTAAATACAGGTAGTTTTATGGCAAACAAAGCAACAGCTTTTTTTTTTTGTTAAACAGTAGTAATTAAAACGTTTGTTAAACGAAAATGTTGGCAAATCTGCGATAAAAAAATTAAAAGAAGCCAACGGCAACAACAACAAATTTGTATTTCAAAAGCAAAAAGCGAAGTATAAAATATTCACACAGACCAGATTTGCTGTGTTTTTTTTTATTTTTTAAATGACACTTTTGTTTGTTTGTTATTTCACACACACAACTGAATTACAAAAGAAACAAAAGGACTTAAAAATATAAAATGCATGCAAATTTCTTTTTTGAAATTTAAGTGGTTGGTAGTTTCTGTTTAGTGAATGGTTTGGTAACGCATATTTGTCACTTGAAATGGTTTTGCGTTTAAAATTATACTGTAAGATTTACAGTAATGTAAATAGATTTTTATAGCTTTACTGTATCCATAATGTTTTAAGCGAGGAGAGTATGCATACATTTATTTATGTCATTATTATGTACGAGTATATTGCGCTCGATTCTCGATCGATTATCGAATGTCGAATTCGTATTACGAGTTGGCAACACCAACAAAAATTTCGTTGGCAACGAAGTATCTATCGAACAAAAACTTTTCACCTTAAATTCAAATTATTTCTTCAAACTTAGAACTGAATAAAAACTATTAACTAAAACAAAAATTATCCAATTAACAGACCGCAAATATGCTATTGCATATTTTTCCTTGGTGTATCGTATTAATGTGAAGAAAAGATATTTAGCCGTTTCAGAACTTTTTATTAATTTTGGCATATTTTACCCCTTAAAGCATGTTTTTGCATATTCAAGTCTTAACAGCATATTTTTGGCATTTTTCTAAGCATATCTGATTATTTTAGGGCATATTTTGGTACTTTGTAGAGTTTGGTTTTACTTTAATATGCCACACCATCTTTCCTTGGTAAGCATTTTAATTTTTTTTCGCCATCTAAATCTCACTTTCAGTATTCTATACAGCAGCGCGTTGACTATATAAGGTGTGACGATACTTAGTTCGAACCCCAGCAATTTTTTTTTAGTTTACTGACTACCAGGTAACTTAAATATAATTAAATTTAAGTTAGTTGAAAAGTAATACAGATTTAGAGTACTGCCTAGGACATCGTAATGTTAAAATAGTTAGTTGTTTCCATTGGAAAGTAATCCAAGTGTCAGTCAGCACTAGTTGCAAAATAATTAGTTTAAAGTTAACTTGGTTTCCGACAGGGTACATTTATACACCACTCACGGGGTGTTCACAATTAAAAAACAGAAAGTGTAATTTAATTTGCACAAATGCACGATACAAACTGTTGTGAATTAAGCAATTATTTTCAAGAGCATATTTTATTTATATATATATTTTTTTTAGTTTTTAATGCTTTTTTAAACTTTTTAGTACACATTGAGTGCGCTCAAAACATTTTTTTAGAACATATTTCTAGTTTTGCTGATAACCTGTAAAGGACAGTTAAAAATGGCAAGACTGTTTGTAAATGAGATACTGAAATTTGAAATTTAATTAGATAAAAAGCTTTCTGCAAGTTATAATACGATGTACCAAATCATATTTTTACCCTTTAAAAAGGTACCAAGCACCTGTCTGTATATTTTTTAATTTAATCATATTTATTATTTATTTATTTATTAAACATATTAATGCAAAGTAAATTTGCATAATATGGTGTTGCACAAATATGGGCGGAGTAACGTTTACCATATGCCTAAGATGGTATTAACAGTATTTTAAAAGGTTTTGTGACTGACTGTACACGACCTATGCCTTCACATAGGAAGTAGGCAACGTGGTTGTTAAAGAAATTCCACAAAAAACCGCAAGATTATACGGTTATCCGTGGCAGATCAGTCAACCAGTGCGAGCGAGACGAAAAACTCTCGAAGGCCAAACAACACACACAAGCCTGACCGCACTTAAGAAATAATTACGATGACGCGAGAGATGTTCCCCGACCCAGAGCTGCTTAACGACTGTTAATCATATTATTTAATTATATATTTTTTAATTTAATTAGTTAGTTTTTTAATTTTACGTCTACGTTACATCTGATGATACAGAGTTACCAAATTTATTAAATTTTACCCATGTTAATCTCCTTAGAATTTTAATTTCCAAAAATCGATTCTTAGTGGATCTATACATCGGAAGGGAAATAGAGATGTAAATACATATATACATCGATCCCTTAATATAGGAAGGCTTGGGCCCTCATAATTCTTTTGAAATCGAAATTTTTACATTAGATGTTCTTCTATCGAAATATACAAAAAAAATTGATATAAAACATATAATGAGTTATATTAAGTTAAATATATATATATATTCAAATGTTTCTTATTTCCTTTCAAAAGTTGATAATAGCATACATATCGTCCTTACCACGCCAAACTATCCAATATGCAAAATTCGATTTGTTGATTCTTTATCTTGGTACCCTAATTTATACGATATGCCTCGTTGCAAAATGTTTAAATTCTCATGGACAATAGATACATCCCCAATAAGCAATTTTGTTTGTAATCAAGTGTAAAACAAGTGTTATTCAAGCCAAACAATCAATTGTCAAGGGTTGCTTTATGCTTAATTTACAATTTAATTCAATAGTATTCTGCAGTGAAAAGGGAACTTGAATTCAATGCGAACAATTCAGTTGTAGTACAGTGTGATTCAAGCCTTGAATTGTACTACAATTAACCCTTGTATTACAGTTGAATTCAAGTGTTTTTCAAGCAGCAAAAACATAGCTTTTAAAATAGGAAGCAAAATGCAATTCCTGTGTTTTCCAATGAAGTTTTTCTGCACATCTGTCTTCGCTATTTCACGATTTTACTCGCCTTTGTTTTCCAAATTCACTTTCATTTATTTCTTTTTGATATTTACTGAACAATTTCAGTTTTAATAATTAATAAATTATGTATTTGACAAGGTTGTTGCTTAATTTTTTATTTAAAAATATTTTCAAACTTGAAAATTACTTGAAAAAATGCTTAAATTCAACTTTGTTTCCAGTTCAATTTCAAGTGCTTGAATTTTAATTTCTTGAGTGCTTATTGGGATCAATAAGAAATATTTTAAGCCTTTAAGACTTCTTCTGAATTCTTCTGAAAAGTACAAATTTGATAGTTTGACATTATGGGGACGTTATATTTCCCATAATTTGTTACTACAAAAATTTTCCAAGCTCAAATATTTATTTGTTAAAAATTGACAAAATGTTTGCTTTCACATTGCACGTATTTTGGTTTCATAGAAAATCACTATTTTTTCCAAAAACCCAACTGTTTTTTCTTTTCTTATTTGTATGTAATATCTTGATGTTATTTTTAATATGAATTAGTGTGATTTTATAGATATTGTATCTATTAAGGCTCTCAAGGTCATTCGATTTCCTTAAAATGTAAATAAAAGACATATTTTTATTTCATTTTTAATGTATCCCACGTTTCGTTGGGATTTTCCAATATCTTCAGGGATAATTATTTTTATGGAAATCTGATTGCATTGGCAACAGTTAAAGAGTGCAAATTTTAATATAATTACAAATTAATGATAATAGAGAATCAAACTTGAGTCACATATTTTATCCTTTATTCCCATTTACCTTTAAATTTCTGAAATGTATTTTATAAAACTACTTAAAGTTGATATTTCCAAATTATGTATTTTGTACCTCAAATATTTTTGTTTATATAGCACATATTGATTCATGTTACATTTGAAAATGAAGCTAGAATTTTTAGCTCTTAGCTCAGATTTACTAAAGGTATTCACGTCAAAAGTTGCACTGGTGCGAAAAAGCAAAATTGCAAAATTTTCAAAAAATATAACAACAACCACATAGAAAATTATTTTGCACAAATGATGCAAAATTGTCAGGGTCTGAGTAAGTGCAAGATTTTCAGGGTAAATTTTGCGAAATTGTGCAACTTTTTATGGCATTGCCAATCCAAAAAAAAAATACAAAAAGTACTTAAAAAATCAACCATGCAGCAAATTACAACGCAGAAATACCAAAATGTTTTTCTTTTAAATAAAAAAACAAGTGGAAGATATTTTCAGGCCAAATTAATTAATTAAAATATTATGAAATAATTTTTTTTTAAATTCTTAGCTAGAAATTATAAAGAAATCTTCAAATTCGATTTTAAGATAATAAGTAAATAATTTTGTTATTTTCAAACGACCTATGGCTTAAATCGTTATTACAATTTTGTTAAATAATACCAATAATATTAATATTGATATTTTTATTAGTGAATTAATTACAGAATAATTCAGCCTTTAAACAAACTCTTTTAACAATTAAGAAACATACGAGTACAATATATCATTGCACATTTTGTGTTGCTTGATAGACAACTAAACAAAATGGGTTACTCATGTCCGAAAGTGCAATTATGCTTTTTTGCACAGTTGCAAGATTTGACGTGAATACCTTTACTATTTCTGTCATGTAATGGAAAACTTCATCAAATTATTTAACTGATTCTAAATACACAGTAAAATATATAAAAAAAATATTAAAATAAATAAAATTATACAAAAATGTTTTAGTGATGTACATACAATCAAAACAAATCGAAAAAAAACTGGATATTCAAATACTCATTTCATTCGAATAAAAGAAATTGTAATAATTCTTCTTTGTTCCTCATATTTTTTTACGTATATTTCATAGAAATGTTTATCTGTCTTCCTACCATTTCAGAAGCTCACATTGTTTAAATTAAGTTGATTTACTTCAAGAAAATAAAAATTTATTTAATAAAATAAAAAAATATTTGAATACCCGAATGAAATAGTATTCGATTTTGTACACCATAAACTGAGAAGTGGTTGTTGAACACGGTGGTGTTACCAGTATTTATTTTTAAATAACAAAATAATTAAAGTTGTGTTTTGCATACAATTTCTTAACAAAGCAATGTTAGCCTTAAAGTGCTTGTCAACTAATGTGAACTTTAAGGCTAAAGTAAAATATTTTTTTGCATAAGGGATATATCTTTAGTCTTGCATACAAAAAATTTAATTGGGTGCCTGTGTGGCTGAGTGGTAGCGATGCTAGCCTCTCAGTCCAGAGGTCGTGGGTTCGATTCCCGCCATAAACCTTGGGTGTTTTCTGCAGACAAGCTAATCGCTTAGCGGGTTGTGTTTGTTAAAAAAAAATTACATAAAAATTTTAAATATAATATGATCTAGCGTATACAAGTTTATTTAAAGCTTTTTTTTCTAACAAAGCTTAAAGCTCCTATCAGTAGTAACAACTAAAACTTTAAAATCCTTTACTGGAATTAATTCACACAATGTAACATCGTTAATACCAATGACGTTGCTTTTTTTAGCAAATGCATAAAACTTATATAAAATTTTTAAGATTTTTCAACATTGAACTCAATCTCAGCCGTATTTAGTACATCCTCGTTAAATTTTGCAAATATTCTGAGTCAATACAAGTTTCAACCATTTTGATTAATACAAAAAAAAATCTTAATCTCGCATTAAAATGCTTTTATAAATTAAACTGATCATTCCAGACCGTTATAAAAATACAAATTCATTTTATTTAATTTTTAATTTTTTATTATTTATTTTTTTGCCACCGAATCCAAAAAAAAACGAGACATTCATTTATTCAGATGGATCATTAGCGACCCAATATCTTTTTGTACATACATACATATAAAAACAGCAGCCCCACACCAACAACGACAATAAAAACTTGTGCATATAAAGAAACATTAATATTTAAATGTTTTTTCTTTTTCGAAAAAAAAATTAAAAAAAAATAATAATAAAGAGAATCAAGTCAGTTGGACGATTTGCATTTGATGGTGGGTTTGGTTGAATGCTTTTGACTGGTTGTGTTGTTGTTGTTGTTGCCAAGTTGTGCATACGATTAAATTAAAACACCAACACCAACAACAGCAAATGCTAAAAATTATATTAAAAAGTAGTAGCCGTATGTAGTAAGTAGTTGCTTGTTTCGTAGTTGGAAGTTGAAATAAAAATTGGTAGTTAGTATGTTGTATGACGAGTAGCAAAAATTATCATCATCATCATCGTCATCGTCAGCGGCATCGTCATCATGAAAAGCCAGCCGTATATTATAAATGTCTGTGAATATGCTTACAATGATACATACCAACACTAAAACACTAATATGGCTAAAACTATTACGGCGTTTGCTGCCGGTTGTGCTGTTCGGTGACTATTCATATATTAACTTGCAGTAACAGCTTCTTATTTTTATTTTTGCAACAGCAACAGCAACAACAACAAAAAGAATGCACGTGTAACATGTATGTATGTAAGTGCAAGCGACTGTGTAAATGTGCAATAACTGTGGGATACGAGTTCGAATAAATTCATAGTTATGCCGAGAGTCAGTCAGTCATTCAGTCATGCACACGAGTGCACAACATAGAATATTTTATTACATACTTACTTCTGTTTTTTTTTTGTCTTCATATTTTTACTCTAGTATTAGTAGTAGTTTTTGTTGTTGCTGCTGTTGTCCATACCCTGCAGTCAGACTGGGGCCAAATGTCTCTATGGTACACTAAAACTCTAGTAGTAGTTAACAGCGTTGTCAACTTTTAAATTTCAAAACGCACAAAAATGGACAAAAAAACACGCAATTTACAAAAAAACGCACCAACCTTAGAATTTTTTTTTATACCCTTTACCAAAAAATGGTAAAAGGGTATATATAGGTTTGTCATTCCGTTTGTAATTTCTACAATACTAATAAGCGACACATAAAGTATATATATTCTGGATCCTTATGCATAGGGAAGACGAACAAGCGATGTCCGTCTGTCCGTCTGTCCGTCTGTCCGTCTGTCCGTCTGTCCGTCTGTCTGTACGTGAAATCGGTTTTCCCAAGCTCCCAGAAGAGCTAGCGACTTCGTTCTTGGACTGGTGTGTCGGAAATTTTACGAAAAATTTTGCTATTGAAATTCAGCAAAATCGAGCAGACGGTTTCAGAGCTGGAAAACTCAAACTCAATTTACCCATAGAAAATAACTACCGAAAACAAGTTTTTATTACTTTTTTATTAAATTAACTTATTTTATACTTCGGTATGAATAAAATTGGTATTTATAATTAAAAAAAAATTTTAAAAACTTAACAGATTAAAAAACGTTTCCAGGGTTGGAAAACTTTAACTTTTTTCCTAATAATTAAACATATTTCATGTTTTAGGAAGAAGGCTATTTTCTCAGGAACGGTAAAAGCTATGGGTCTGAAATTTGGACAGTGTATGTAGAACTTTGGTCGCTACAACAAATATATAAAAGCTAAAAATTAAAGGGTGTTCCAAAATGAGTAACGAAAACTTTTAAAATCCCATGTAATATACATACAATTGTATGTATGTGTGTACATATGTATATTGACACTTGAAATTTGTAAAATTAGTGTATTTTTATATAGGCTACAACAATTAACACTAAAATTAAAAAAATTTAAATTAAAGGGTGGCCCATCAGTTAATGAAATTTTGACTATGTAATTTTGACAAATTGCTATATCTTGGAAACTGTAAGAGTTAAACTCTTGAAATTTTCAAAAACGGTCAAACTAAAAAATCCGAAAATTATAAAATCGCCAAAAATTTAAAAAAATCGCCAAAACAAAAAAAAATCGCCAAAATGAAAAAAAAACGCTAAAATTAAAAAAAAGCCAAAAACCGAAAAAAATCGCCGAAACAAAAATAAATGATTATGTGAACAAAAATCGCCAAAAATTAAAAAAAAAATCGCCTAAATGAAAAAGAATCGCAAAAATCAAAAAAAAAATCGCCAAAACGAAAATAAATCGCTAAAATTAAAAAAACGCCATAAACCGAAATAAAATCACCAAATCAAAAAAAAAATTTCCTATATGAAAAAAATCGCCAAAAATTAAAAAAAATCGCTTAAATGAAAAAAAATCGCCAAAACGAAAAAAAATCGCCAAAATTAAAAAAACGCTAAAAACCGAAAAAAATCGCCAAAACGAGAAAAAAGTGTCAAAACCAAAAAAAATCCCACAATGACAAAAATCCGCAAAAATCGCCAAAACAAAAAAAAAACATTTTTATATGAACAAAAATCGTCAAAAATTAAGAAAATCGCCTAAATGAAAAAAAATCGCCAAAATCAAAAAAATCGCCAAAACGAAAATAAATCGCCAAAATTAAAAAATAAAACGCCAAAACCGGAAAAAATCGCCAAAAAAAAACAAATTGCCTATATGCCAAAAACAAAAAAAATCGCTTAAATGAAAAAAAATCGGCAAAATCAAAAAAATCGCCAAAACGAAAAAAAATCGCCAAAATTAAAAAACGCCAAAAACCGAAAAAAATCGCCAAAACGAGAAAAAAACTGTCAAAACTAAAAAAATTAAATATATAAAAAATAAAAAAATCGCCTAAATGAAAAAATCGTCAAAATCAAAAAAATCGCCAGCACGAAAAAAATCGCCAAAATTAAAAAAAAGCCAAAGACAGAAAAAAATCGCCAAAACCAAAACAAATTGCCTATATGAAACAAATCGCCAAAATTTAAAAAGCACCAAATTAAACATAATTCCAAAAAATTAAAAATTGCACTAGAAAAAAGTATGAATTTTTTCACGAAATGAATATGCACCTACATATCTCTGTGCTTATGTTTGTATCTCTATACTACATAAACGCACTTTGGTAAAGGGTATATAAGATTCGGCACAGCCGAATATAGCACTTTGACTTGTTTTTTTAGTTTAAAATGTTTATTGTACCAATTTTGTATAAAAAGTATAATATAATATTTTTAACAAAAAACTAAACAAATTTGTATATGTGACAGCGCATAGAGGAAGGGACCTAAGGCTAAAAAAATCAATTTTCACTTTGTTTTGATGTGGACAACGTCTGCGCATCGAATGAGACCGATCCCATGCCCCAAAAGTGTTCCCTCCCAGAGATATTCGCGTTTTACGAAATTTAAGTCAACCAAAGATACACGTATTCAAATCTTTAAAATGCCTCTCCTGAACAAATCCGGTTTTTACCTTTAGATCCCTTTCTATTTTGCGCGTCACATATATTCATTTGTACTACATAGATAATAATTTTTTTAAATACAAAAATTCCGTAAAAAACTTTTTAAAGATATCAACGAGTAATATTAAGGATTCAAAACTGACAAGAGATCAGTATTTATAATTTTATTTAAATATTTTCAAAAATTTTTTCTATCAGAACTTTAATATTTTCATATTTCAAATAACAATAAAAACAAATAGCCTTTTGCAATATAAGTACCAGATATGGGTGTACTGCAGTAAAATTAAAATTCCAGTCAAAATAAATTTTACTGATTACTGGAAAAATTTCAGTATCCAGTAAAAATTTACTAGTTACAAGATGATATATTTTTGTACATCAATTTTATAAATTATGTTTAAAACTTTTTAAAAAGAGATCAACAATTAATTATCCCAAATTCATAAAGCTAATATTTTCATCAGTATTGTTATCATCGGGCCATAAAACAGACAGGCAAAATGGCTGTTTCGAAATATTTCAATTGAGTTTATATGGAAATATTTCGTAGATTTCGCTTCCAAAACATCATTACTAATAATATAGTAATTAACACTATCAGGAGGTTAGTAGATTTCACACCACGCAACAACTAAGGAATTTTTCGCAAAAAAAATTTCAAAAAGCACCCAAAATGGTGCGAAGCGCACTAAGTTGACAACGCTGGTGGTTACATTGTCTACAAATTCTCTTCTATTTGACAGTATAAAAGAGAGAGAGAAAAGAGGTGTGGTGTATTTCTGGGGGATGTTTTAACAACTTGCCAATATAAGTGAATTTGTATGTACTTAAGATGTAGAAATGTACCAGTAAATGTTTGGTTGGTATGTCTCCATGTTTCCATAAGAACTACATACATATGTATATAGTCACTACCTCGTCAATTGTTTTAGTGTTACTAGTAAATTTTCAATGACAAGCACAGGCTAAATGTCTATAGCACAAATTATTGTATGGGGGATAATTGTAGAGTAGTACTGGTGCCAAAGTCAAAAGCGACTCCGTATATTTTCACCATCGACATTTCCGTCAGGGTATCTACTTGTACACATATTTATCTGCACCAACACACAAACATACAAATATACATACATACATACGCACATAAAAACGTATGAAATAGTACATTATAATAAAGATACGTTTTCAACAGTTGCAGTAAAATGGTAGCAAGATTACAGTTTGATGTGCCTACCGACTGCTAAATCATCAGCGACAACAAAAAAAAAAGATTGAGCAAAAAAAGCTTCATTACAAAAACTGCAAAAAAAATATATTTAAGAAAAAAAGGGGAGCGAAAGATGATTTTCAAGCTGGAATCAAAAAAACCAAAAAAAGAAGTTAAAAGGTTCAAGACAAAACGTAGCAACATCCAGGGAGAGAAAAAAAATTAACTGCTAGTATTTCTGTCAAGAGATAATTACCATGGAGATGGCTAACTTTTTGTCTTCTTTGGCACGCTACGGAGGTTATATTTAGTTTTACACACGGTTGGTTTAATTCTTGTCAAATACTTTTATACCCTTCATCATGGCTAGAATATATTAATTGAGTAAATAACGACTTCAATGCGCACACGAAGGGTTCCGTACGGACACTACCTTAGTATAGGAAGGCCCTAACTCTTTTTTGTTTTTGTAAAATGGAGTTTTTTGTATATTTCGATATAATAACATCACATGTATGGAATAATAAACAACTCAATTTCAAAAAAAATAATTAGTTAGGGACTTTCTATATTAAGGTAGCGATATGTAATAGTGGCCTGCGTAAGCAGTCTTGAAATGTAATTACGTCATGTCTTTTAAATGTATTCTCGTGGCATGTATTATACTAAGCCAATAATAAATGCTATCGTACTATAAACGAAGCACGATGGATGTATTGGTGTACGTGTATATGACTGTTAACAAGCGATGTCGCCAAGACGTCTTGTTTATAATAAACAATGAAAAGAAGTACAGTTGATACATGTATGCTTGTTATCTTGCATATTTTACGTTGGGGTGTCTGTGTAAGATTTAGATGGTAAGCTGGTGCGTTTGTATGTGCGCAGAAAAATAAGAAAGCATACAAAAATTATGTAGGTCTGTAAGTATGTACATGCATGTCGTTTGTGTACGCGCCAATGAGAGAAAAAAGCACAAGCACCACAAAATTTTTCAGTCACCAACTATTTTCTTCTTTACTCTTATACCTGCAATAAGTTAAACAAATGTATTGCCGAACACGTTGTTTAGCGTTTGTTTCAGAAGATTTCGCTGTTGTAAAGCATTTGAAATTGTCCTCATGTCTTAAAAGTTCTTATAAGACGTCTTGTGCAGGTCTTTAATATGTAATACTATATGAATGTTAGCCTGTACAATCGAATATAATTATTACCTGATGTACACATTAAAAAAATATTTTTCTTGTTTTAGTTTTGCCGATTTTTTTCAAGTTTTGGCGATTACTTTTGGTCTTGGCATATTTTTTCGGTGTTTTTTTAGTGCTTTTTTAGTGCTTTTTACGGTTTGGCGATTATTTTCTGGTTGGCGATTTTTGAAGTTTGTAGCGCTTTTTTTCTTTTTTGCAATTTTTTTCATTGGGTTTTATGTTGTAGCGAATTTTTTTCTTTCCGTGTTTTTTTTGGTTTGCTGATTTTTTTTGATTTTTGCAATTTTTTCATGTTTTTTGTCACCTTTTTACTTTTTATGATTTTTTTTTTGAATCTTATCGATTTATTTTTTCCGTAATTTTTTTCATTCAAGCCTTTTTGTCGTTTAGGCGATTTTTTTTTTGGCACTTTATTAGTTTTTTGAATTAAATTGAAACATATATGAAGTTGTCTAAATTACACAGTCAAAATTACATTAACTGATACAATAACCTTTAATTTTGATTTTTCAAAATACTATAAAAATACACTATATTTTAAAATTTCAAGTATCTGTACAAAATTATCTGCCTATTACTTTAGGATTTCAACATGTTTCGTTGCTCGCTTATGAATACCCTTTAGTTCTTAGCGGGCAACTTTTTACATATTCTGAGCAAATTTCATATTTGCAGCTCTCAGGGTTCCCGAAAAAAGATTGCGGCAGAGGGACGGGCGGACATTAGATTGGTAGCAGCTGGTATGGGATTTTTTTTAATTCTTAATATATGGTGCTGTCTAGAATATGAAAATTGCTGTCATAAGTGTGGTCTTAATTTTTTAGCTTGATTCGATGGTGCTTTCTGGTTTCTAGTGGGGCCTAAAGTAGCCGATACACAGTTGCGATTTTGTAAACAAAAATGGAAATAATTCTGCAGTTTGTAAACGTTACATCCGCTTGTTATCAAATTTCATACATCATTTGAAAAGGTGTCAAAGAACTTAAGTCTAAGATTTCGATTATATATCTTAAAAAGGGGTGGAGCCACAAAGCCCCAAAATGGGCAACCTTGGGTTAATGAAAAATTAAAACTGATGCGGAGCTAATGTTTTTGATTTGATAAAAAAGATTTTTTGTAAGTGGATTTTCTTTTCTTTCCAGGATATAAAAAAAGTCTACTACATTTATGGGGTTTAATAATAAAATTATTGGTTTTTTTATCAACCTTGGTCTTCTGTCCTGCTAATTTAGAAGTCAAATCTAGTACGATTTATGAATTAAGAACAAAATTTGTAACATGAAAACAATTTTTATCAAAGGCCCTATTAGTCAAAAATTATTTTATAATAATAAAATATTAGTTTTTTTTCGAAAAACCCGTTTTTTGCAGAAAAAGTGGCTTCATTATTAAACTTTTTCTTTCAAAAAACCAACCAAATAGTTTTACTTATTTCTGAAGTAATACTATAAGAAATATTATAAAGAAATATTTTCTTCAATATTTTCGTTATTGAAGGAACCAGATCGTTACGAAATATATCTATTTTTGTTATAAATATAAAATTTAAGGTATTTTTTATCTCGTACTCCAAAGCTGGAACCAAAATATTTACTATACCACCTTAAGACATTATGTGTTTAAATGTTTTGGAAAATATTATTTGCGCCCGGCAAAAAAAGAATACAGCAATAATGCTAGAAAATCCCATTTTTGGGATTTCACCAATTTGTTTGGGAATTTCCGGGAACTAAAAAGTAAAATCTTTTTCTTCTTTTTTGAATTTATTAATTGCATAATTTTTCACCTAAACGAATATTTTCAGCCGATAATATTAATTAATAGCATTTTAACTGAATAAAGTTCACTTAAAAATTTTCTGTACAAAAACTAAATTACGAGTATTGTGCAGCTCAGTTCAACTCTGGCGGAAAAAATTTACAGTGGGAGCAACTCAGTTCAACGTTTGGAATACCATGTACATAGTAGCATAGCTTAGTGATCGTTTATGGTCTACTATTTTCGTACTCTGTTTTTTTTTATAGATATTTTAGTATTTTTTATACCCTTTACCAAAAAATGGTAAAAGGGTATATATAGGTTTGTCATTCCGTTTGTAATTTCTACAATACTAATAAGCGACACATAAAGTATATATATTCTGGATCCTTATGCATAGGGAAGACGAACAAGCGATGTCCGTCTGTCCGTCTGTCCGTCTGTCCGTCTGTCTGTACGTGAAATCGGTTTTCCCAAGCTCCCAGAAGAGCTAGCGACTTCGTTCTTGGACTGGTGTGTCGGAAATTTTACGAAAAATTTTGCTATTGAAATTCAGCAAAATCGAGCAGACGGTTTCAGAGCTGGAAAACTCAAACTCAATTTACCCATAGAAAATAACTACCGAAAACAAGTTTTTATTACTTTTTTATTAAATTAACTTATTTTATACTTCGGTATGAATAAAATTGGTATTTATAATTAAAAAAAAATTTTAAAAACTTAACAGATTAAAAAACGTTTCCAGGGTTGGAAAACTTTAACTTTTTTCCTAATAATTAAACATATTTCATGTTTTAGGAAGAAGGCTATTTTCTCAGGAACGGTAAAAGCTATGGGTCTGAAATTTGGACAGTGTATGTAGAACTTTGGTCGCTACAACAAATATATAAAAGCTAAAAATTAAAGGGTGTTCCAAAATGAGTAACGAAAACTTTTAAAATCCCATGTAATATACATACAATTGTATGTATGTGTGTACATATGTATATTGACACTTGAAATTTGTAAAATTAGTGTATTTTTATATAGGCTACAACAATTAACACTAAAATTAAAAAAATTTAAATTAAAGGGTGGCCCATCAGTTAATGAAATTTTGACTATGTAATTTTGACAAATTGCTATATCTTGGAAACTGTAAGAGTTAAACTCTTGAAATTTTCAAAAACGGTCAAACTAAAAAATCCGAAAATTATAAAATCGCCAAAAATTTAAAAAAATCGCCAAAACAAAAAAAAATCGCCAAAATGAAAAAAAAAACGCTAAAATTAAAAAAAAGCCAAAAACCGAAAAAAATCGCCGAAACAAAAATAAATGATTATGTGAACAAAAATCGCCAAAAATTAAAAAAAAAAATCGCCTAAATGAAAAAGAATCGCAAAAATCAAAAAAAAAATCGCCAAAACGAAAATAAATCGCTAAAATTAAAAAAACGCCATAAACCGAAATAAAATCACCAAATCAAAAAAAAAATTTCCTATATGAAAAAAATCGCCAAAAATTAAAAAAAATCGCTTAAATGAAAAAAAATCACCAAAACGAAAAAAAATCGCCAAAATTAAAAAAACGCTAAAAACCGAAAAAAATCGCCAAAACGAGAAAAAAGTGTCAAAACCAAAAAAAATCCCACAATGACAAAAATCCGCAAAAATCGCCAAAACAAAAAAAAAACATTTTTATATGAACAAAAATCGTCAAAAATTAAGAAAATCGCCTAAATGAAAAAAAATCGCCAAAATCAAAAAAATCGCCAAAACGAAAATAAATCGCCAAAATTAAAAAATAAAACGCCAAAACCGGAAAAAATCGCCAAAAAAAACAAATTGCCTATATGCCAAAAACAAAAAAAAATCGCTTAAATGAAAAAAAATCGGCAAAATCAAAAAAATCGCCAAAACGAAAAAAAATCGCCAAAATTAAAAAACGCCAAAAACCGAAAAAAATCGCCAAAACGAGAAAAAAACTGTCAAAACTAAAAAAATTAAATATATAAAAAATAAAAAAATCGCCTAAATGAAAAAATCGTCAAAATCAAAAAAATCGCCAGCACGAAAAAAATCGCCAAAATTAAAAAAAAGCCAAAGACAGAAAAAAATCGCCAAAACCAAAACAAATTGCCTATATGAAACAAATCGCCAAAATTTAAAAAGCACCAAATTAAACATAATGCCAAAAAATTAAAAATTGCACTAGAAAAAAGTATGAATTTTTTCACGAAATGAATATGCACCTACATATCTCTGTGCTTATGTTTGTATCTCTATACTACATAAACGCACTTTGGTAAAGGGTATATAAGATTCGGCACAGCCGAATATAGCACTTTGACTTGTTTTTTTAATTTTTATAAACATACACACATTTGTGGACACACAGCCACACACAAACTCACACATAGAACCCATCACCATACGATCATAGAGCCACTCGCAAACAAATAAAACCCATAAAGTAGAAAAACAAAAATAAATAAAAGTAACATTTAGCGAACAGTTAGTAGAAGTTGTAGTTAAAACACAAGGCAACCATCATCACGAACCAAACGAATAGAGCAGATATCGGTGCGGTACTATGCGGCCCCAAGTGTTGGGAGCTTCGATGTTTTGTACAAGAAGACACCTTTTGGAGTAGACAGTAATTGCATTTGGTTGCTGCCAAGCCATTAGTATATTTTATCATTGCGATTATGTCGGCGGATAAATTAGACCATACTTTACATGTTGTTGTTGATTCACCAAGTCATAATTTAAATTTTTCGACATGCAGATTTACCTTGTGAATTTTTCTGTCTATTTTTTTTAATGATTATACAACTGTAGCATGTTCCTGTAATTCCGAAATCCGGGAGAGGGTGTGAAAGATGGAGAGAGGGGGATAGAGAGAGAGGGTTAGAAAGGAAGAAATAAAGAAAAATTTTAATAATCCTTATAAAAATAGAATACATCCCACTTTTCTATAAGAAAACTGTAGCGTGACGAAGAGGACTTTGCTTCAATAAAAGTGTGCTGTGACAAAATCGATTTTTCAATAATAAAGTGTGCTGTAAGAAAAGTGTGCTGTGACACAGTTGATTTTCTTATGAGGAAATCTTACACAGTCGATTATTCTGTTCGAAGATGTAGTTTGCTCTGACACAGTGGAATTTTCTCTAAGAAAAGTATACTCTGAAAGAGTAGACCTATTTTTAAGGAAATTGAGCTGCGACACAGTGTAATAAAATTACGTTGTGACTCTGCAGTAAAAAAGTAAGCTGTGACAAAGTAGACTTTTCCTTAAAAAAATTGTGCTGTGCCTCAATCTAATTTTCTGTAAGGAAAGTGTGCTGTTACATTGTTGTCTTTTATAAGAAATTTTTGTTGCGACACCTTTAACTTTTCCCTATGAAAAATTTACTCAGGGCTATCATGAATAAAATTACGCGTGAAATTTTTCCTTTTCCAATTAGAATTTTTTGTTTTCCCTATTTCTTGCTATTAGTTGGAATTGTTCCCAGGGAAAAATGACTATGACAGATTTGCTGAAATGCACTCGATATTTCTATAAGAAAAATCTATGGGAGAAGTGTGCTGTGGTGACACAGTCGACTTTTCTATAAAAAAATTTATGATAGCCCTGACTATGACAGATTTGCTGAAATGCACTCGATATTTCTATAAGAAAAATCTATGGGAGAAGTGTGCTGTGGTGACACAGTCGACTTTTCTATAAAAAAATTTAACCATGTTAATATATGTATGGAAGTACTCAGCCTGTATGAGAGCAAGTACTGGCGGTCGTATCTCTGAAAGAGCTTTAGTTGTCACGTTACATAACTGTCACGCTACATCTGCAAGCAATTAAACTTTGTGATTTAGACCCATGCTGTTTGATTTGTTTCTATACAAAAAACAATGTAGAACAACATTTTTCTTTGAAAAGAAAGCTATGTCAACAAGTAACGTAACGTGACAAAAGTTGACTTTTCTATGGAAATTCCCATATACAATGCAATAGTGATAGATGATATTTAAAATTATTTAAAATTATTTCAGTAACCTCCAAATTTTTTGTCATTCTGTGAACTTACGTCTTGAAGAGAGAGAGAGGCAAAGGCAGAGTCAGTGTTGCCAGGTTTTTTCAAGAGCTTATCCCCAAATTTCGTTGTTGTTATATATTTTTTTTGGCAGTGTTCATTGCGGGTTAATCTGCCTTGATACTTCTTTATTAGAAACCATTAATTATGAATAGTAAGACATATTCTTAGACTTGCCAGACACATATTTCTTAGCTCAAAAATCATTCTTGTTACGATCAGTTATAAAAAAATTCCCAAAAAATCCCCTAAGGTTTGGTTATCATCCACAACAAAATCCTAGACAAGAAATTTTAATTTTCAATCACGAAAAAAATCCCCAATTCGGGGACAAATCCCCTAAACTGACACGACTGGACAGAGTTTGTAGAGAGATAGAGAGAGAGGCAGCGACAGAGTTGTATTATATAATTTGCCAATATACCTTTGGTCGTCTTTTAAAAATTCTCCATATTAATTTTTAGTACCCTTCACTTTACAAAAAAGTACTTAGACCCAAAGATATCAGTGAACCACCCCTGTCGCATGCACAACGTTTTACTCTTTATGAAAGATAAAAAAAAAACAATACGACAGTCAGATGGACGGACGGGGACATACATGTACACGCACACTCTCGACATAAACCAGTTCATAGCAAGTAAAATACCTTACGGCCAACAAAACAGGTATAATTATTATGAACAAAATACAAAAAATAAACATCAGAAAACTTATTGGAGATAGAAAAATGATCGTTAGTGAAGAAAAAGAGCATAAAAAGTGAATAAAAAAATGAGATAGCAGTTACTAACATGAGAGAAAGAGAGCATATGAGAATAAGAATTTATCTAGATAAAAAAGTGGCGAACAGAAAAGGTTTCAACGGAAACAACGAAGAGGCACAGAGCCCCCCCAGACACAGATACTCACGGATTAGTCTTAAAGAGTTGATCGTAGGTAGCGCACCTGTAATTTGAAAAGACGGAACAGTGAAGGATAAAAATATTTAATTTTTTTGCTTATAAAGAAACACCACTACCATGAAATGGGGGTGTATACATATGTGTGTGTGTGTGTGTGCCTGTGTGTACTTGTGTTTCGATGAATGATAGTGATATCAAAAAATAAAACAAAAAATTAAAATGATGATAAAACTTAATTTGATACAAAAATTTATATAAAATAAATCAAAAGAATTTACCCATAAAAAGATCTTTTGGAATTTAGAAAAAGAAAATCGGGCATTAATTAAAATTTATTACAAATTCTTCTATGATCTCGGAAAAATTTAATAGAAGAAAAAAGAAGAAAACAAGTAAGTTTGTATTAGAAAATGTATCTGTGTGTGATGGATTGTATTATAAAAGTGTGTTTGTGTGGTGCAAGCGAGTTTTTGTGAGTGCATGTGTGTGTGTGTGTGTGTTTATTTGTGCCTAGCAAACGTTAAAAATATAACGTAGTCTACAATTTTTATACTGTGGCGTGTGGGAAGACATTGGGACTACTTGAGGAGCGTTTTGGTAGCTGCACTGGCTTCAGCTCCTATTTCAAAACAAAATGTAGAAAAACACAATTTAACTGCCGTGTGTATGCGAACGAAAAAAAAAATAAAATAAAAAAATAAAAATATATACAACAAAAAAAAAAGTGGAATAAAAGTTGGCTAAATGGATGGAAGCCTGGTCGTTTGGTAGGTTGGTTTGTTGTTTGGGTAGTTGAATGGATGGCTGGATGGATGTTTGTTGGTTGGCTGGTTGGTTGCTTGGTTGGATGGATTGTTTAGTTGCTGGTGAGCCATACAAGGTTCGTTGTTCTCTAGGCCTGGCATGAGCAAACGTTAATAACACGTTTGTTTGTATGAACTGACAGACAATTGATCAGTTGTTCTGTGTACCCGTCGGTCGATGGATATGGTACGTCTGTCGTTTGATGTGTGAGTTAGCCTGTTTGTTTGTCGCTATAACGTTTATTTAGCCATTTGCTTGCTTTTGTCTGCTTGCCTGTGTGACTCGCTGGCTGAAAGCATTAATGTCGTTCAGACATTTATGTTGTCTTTTCTAGAGTTTTTTTTTTGGTTTTTGTTGTCTTTGCTTTATGCTCAAGATCGTTAAGATCTTCTTTTGTGTTTCTTATTTTTTTTTTCTTCTAAAAGTAGTGATATGATTTGTTTTCTTCTTTAATTTTTTTTTCGTTAAAAAAAAGGAGACAACGATGCATCTTTAAAAATTCCAAACGTGTAAATAAATGAACAGGTTTTTCTTATTCTCAAAATGAATGTGTATCTTTTTTTTAAGATTTGTTAAGTTTTGAGATAGAAAGGAAAACGCTTATAAATCAAAGATTATAAAATATATTTTTAATTAATATATAGTATATAGGTATGTATCTACACATCTAATATATATTTTCAGAAATTTAAAAGATATTCTTTCTGTAAAACTATCAGACCTAAAAGTGTGCATAGATTTAGTGTTAGCAATTGAAACTAAAAAATGAAGGATAGTGGCAGAAAATAATGAAATTTATTATTTATGTTTCCAGGATTGTGATAATAGAACATTTTGAGCAGAGCTCTAGAGTTTTTGGAAAAAATTTTTATTTTCTATACAAACTGCAACGTTCAGTTGCATGGCGTTCTATTTACAAAACATTGGCTTTTGAAGTCTTAAAACATGACGATAAACGATATTCCGAAATAAATTAAGGATCGCACTATGTGCTTTAGCGTTGCAGGACTTAGTTTGGAGCTTTGTCATATAAATTTCGTATTTACCACGTCAATCTATCCAATATGCAAAATTCGTTTTTTAGACTCGTTATCTTGGTACCCTAATTCATACGATATGGTAGAGATGATATGTATGTCTTTCCCTGAAAAGTGGTTGCCCACTAAAGGCCTCCTCTGGGTGGAGGTCGTGGTTACATCGGCAAAATAAGCTATTACATAATTTGTAAGTGAATTTATAACATTTATGACTCTTTTCACAATGTACAATTAAAAGCTAACCGGGACTTTAACGGCAAGTTTTATATGAAGAACTGTCAGTTAAAGTTCACGTTAACTCTTAATCATACGTTGTGAAAAGGGACGTTAATATATAAATAAAAGTAAATATTTTAAAGACTATTCAGTGTGGTAATTGGCCCCTGTGATAATTGTTATTGAGTACCACGCAGAACTTTTTTAAACCTAGCAGGTCCTCTAGTGGCATATGCACGATTCAATTTATATGCAGATGTCTAGGTGTCTAGGCCTGCCTCTTCTTGTACGTTCGGGTAATTAATCAGAAATTACTGTACTTCTTGACTCACTCTACCCCTGGAGTATCCATCATAGCAAAAACTTAAGCGTTCCGAAATTTGTGCGATCACGCATTGTACCGTTATGATCTTATTAAAAATAATTTTACCCAAGAATTAGAAGCTCCTTCGTGCTACTTCTACCCAGTGAGCGCCAATGAGTCATGAATTCCTTGGGAGTGATAATTGTAAACAGCCTGAGTATCGGTTTCTATAGAGCCCAATTCTTAATTTCATTTCCCAACTCAACTAAATATGCCCCCGTTAGCTAGTTATACCCAAAATTAGTACTCTCACACATTAATCGGTATTTTTGGTGATTTTTTTGTTGCCTTCAATTCACTTATTTTTATACAGTTCCCATATTTATGGACTAAAGATAATACTTAAAATCTTTATTTTGCCAATAAGATCTTACTGATCTGGAAAAAAAATATTTGTAAGCAATTCCTCTACTCTTTAAATCAGATCGAAAAAAAAATGTTTTAAAATTTTCTGAAAATAATTAAATCGCCTTCAAAAAAGCACTAGAAAGTTAAAAATAATTTAGATTCAGTTAAATAAAATAGGTTTACGTGTGTAATGTATAATGCTATGCAGGATATCAGCATATCATCAGCAGGTTAGGATACTTATCATTTTTGTTTTTACCAACTTTGAATATTATTATAAATTGTCATAATATAAAAATATTTTATTTAATTAAAAATAAATAATTTCTAACTTTAACTCGTTAAATTTTAAATTCGTTAATTTTTTTAAGTTTAATTTCAAAATTTTTAGCACCAAGTTTATATCTTTAGGGGCGTGGTCACACATAATTTGGCAAATATAAATATCCGCCCACTTTTCTAAACTCATCCATCATTGAGTCACTTTCAGAGCTCATGGTGCAAGGCAAGTTTCATAAAACTAAGTCAAGCAGAAGCAAGTGAAATATAATATTAATATTTAATAGGAGTGGCAACGCCCACTTACTTAAGCCTAAAATTATGTCATTTTAATAACAAAAACTCCTTGATAAGTTCCGTGTGAAGCAAATAAGTAGAAGTACATATAATTTAATATACAAAACTTTCATGGGCGTAGCCCCCCCACCCACTTTTTGAACACAATATAAAGTATTTTTTAGATTTAAAGGGATGTGTAGAGTTGTATAAATATTTTAATATTAAAATTTAATAGGCGTTCCCCCAAGAGTCGTTAAGTTTAAGTCTTAAGTTTTATTGGGCGTGGCTACACCCATTTTTTCAACTTCAAGATTGCGTCGTTCCAAGACCCGAATGTGTTGGGCAAGTTTCACAGTAATCATATAAGTAGAATACCATAGAACCAAATAAAAACATTTTGTGGGAGTGTTTCCATCTTTTTTTCTACAAAGAGATTATATGAAAGCTATACTCTTTCAGACCAAAAGATATATTTTTAAATAGGCCTAAAATGTATGGAACTATGAAGTATCAGTTCTAAGAAAATCTTTTTTGCAGTTGCTTAAATATATTGGGCCTTATCATGGTTGGTGTATTTCGCCTTTAAGTACAAAAATTTGGTCCTAGTTTAAAACAGAAATGTTATAGTGTTCTTAATAGGCAGATTTTGTAAAAATTTTGTGTCTAAACATTTCATATTTGTATAAAAAATAATGAAAACTCGTTTCACAAAAACATTTTTTGCATACAAATTTCAAAACGAAAAAATTGCTTGTATTAAGAAAATCTACCCTTAAATCTATTCTAAAAACGTTGTAGTCGAAGTAGAAATCGAAATACGTAAACCACGATAAGAAAAAATATTATGCAATTAATTTATCTGGTGATATACTTTGTAATTCGAAACTAATGTTTCAAAACTAACAGGCAACAAGAAAGTACAACATTCCTGCTTTTGTACCCTTCATATAATCACTTCTTCAATAAATCAGAAGATTTCTCAAGAACTTGAATGTCAAACATTATAATGCCGAGCACATAATATGGCATTTTGTGACATCGCAATAATGTATACCGGTGGCAACGCTTGTCATTTCCAATATTTTTGGTTGTGTGGCATTGACTTCCATATAAAAAATCGTTTTTGGCGTTGGCGATCCCGGTCTCCGACAGTCATTAAATAACAACACCACGTATTTTTCTGATGAGTATTAGCGGTCATTTGTATCAGTTGTTGAAGGAAAAGTTCTAGTGATGAAGAGATAGACACTGGTAACTAAACTAGACCGGCTTCATTTGATGCTAATCCTAATGTAACATCAGAATGCCCTCATTCAGCGGTATTGTGCAGCAGAATCATCGGCGATGTAAAGTAACTATCAAAATGGCTACTAAGCATAGTTTTGAAAATTTAATACCCCTCATTGACACCAGAGGTGCTGCAGCACTGCATTATTAGAAACTTGCAAAAAAGTAGAGATGTAAAAGAATGAAGCTTTCCTCTCGCACTATACTTCACCACCTGTTTTCTCTATCACTATATATTTCCTAAAGAAGGTAACACCTAGTTAAAAAAAACATAATGTGAACGGCGTTGCACGCATTTTTAAAGTGAAACCACAAGAAATGCAAAATGTGTACTCAGACCTAAGTTTAAAAGAAAGTCGTGTCAGAAAATATTTAAAAATGAAATAATTGTGAAAAAAAGTAAATTTCAATTTTTATACTCGTCAGTTCATCGTCCAAAGATCATTTTAGGAAATTTATATTAAGCACAAAAGTCTATGCTAGTTGTCATCTATTTTCACGATTTTTGTTAAATATTTTAAAAGATTTTAAATAATGAGTTTTGACACCAAGAAACTTTCAGCTTGCTACTTCAAATGGTAGTTGTAATTTTCCGAAAAATTACAGAGCAAAACTTGCTGCAAAAAAAATTTTAAGTAAAAAAATAGGCGAATTCAACTTAAGTCCATCTCTCATAAATTTTAAAATATGCATGTAATATAAATTATCTCTGCATCAATAATTTTAGTCCGTCCCTGTGTGTAATTGTTCAGTCGTAGAGTGTCCAATGAAGTATTAGTATGAGTGAGTTGTTAAAGTGTGCGTGCCTCAAATGTTTGTTGTTTTCAAATATGAACTATTCTCTACGTTGGCGGCTTATAGAGCAACTGCACCGCATACACACGTTTACCATACAACTGTAGCTGCCACTGTCATTGCCACCGAACACAGTGTGGTGCCGTAACCAGTAAGCAGAAAAAAAATAAAAAAAAGTAAAAACGATAGCAACAACAAACATAAAATATCTTTGGCTAAAACTGAAACTCAGCCTCAATGAAAGACAAAAAAAAAACCTAAAAACCAAGAGGAAAAACATTGAAGAAAAAAAACCTGCCCAACCTCTAAACGAGTACAATGTGGATGTACTCTCCTGAAAATTTTTATTAAACCTTTTCTAAAAACCCACTCTCTGCTGCTCTTTATTAATCTTCTCATTAGTTTTATTTTTTTTATATTTATTTTAACTTTTTTAATTTCTCATCTTCCATCTTTAAATTCTCGTTTATTTTATCTTGGACTCTGTGCCCAACACTAATTAAAACCATTTTTCGTTGTTGTTGTTGTTATTTCTTCGAGTCTTCTGCCGACTCTACGTCACCATTTAAGCTTCACTCTCCTTACAACACAACTTTCAAGTCCTCCATTGCTGCCTTACCCGCATCTTGGCTTTAATAAATTCCCTGCAGCATCATATTTTTTTTGCTGTTGTACGAGTATTAAAAAAAATTTTATCTTTTGTCCAGTTTTGTGCCTTTTTTCCTGGATGCTTTTTCTTAAGTTTGCATCTTGATCTCATATATAATGTTGGTTCTGTTTTTAGTCGTTTTTACCTCAAGATGCCAGTCATGCATGCATGCAACATGCATGTTAGTTACTTAACTTTTTTTTTTGAAATAAATTTTCTTAAATGTTCACTCGCATGTAAAGAAAAAAAAAAAGGTAAGAAACATACTGCAGTTTTTCTCCAGCATTTTTTTTTTGTTCGTTATCTAGAGTTTCCAGTTTACTTTCTGTTAGCAAATCTAGAGTGGCGTTGTAGTTGGTTTTTTTTATTTAATATTAATAATTATTCTGGAGCAAGCAGTGGGTCTTGATAATGGGTGAAAATTTTTATGAAGTATTTCTGGATCGTTTAGTTCTCACTCACATTTGGCTGGCTGTATGGATGTATGTGTATCTTTTTCTGTATCTTTATGACCAGTAATTATCTGCCATAAGCAACAAACAAAATCAAACACGAGACAAAATTATAATTAGTGAAATTTATGTAGTGTAGATACAGTGGCAAAAGAGGTAACGCGGATAGTAAAACATTTAATTTCATTTATGTTTATAAAAAAATGTACATATGTACGTATGCACATAATCGCATGCATATGTAGATGTGTAGTAAAGTCCTGCACAAGACCACTTACAAGAACTGTTAAGATTTGAGGGATTTTTAAAATGTTTTAATACACTGACATCTTCTAAAACAAACGCTAAACAACACTATTGGCAAGACATTTTTTCAGTTATTGCAGGTATAGGTGCCCCTGTGGCTGAGTGGTAGGGACGCTAGCTTCTTAGTCTAGAGGTCGTGGGTTCGATTCCTGCCATAGACCCTAGGTTTATTCCGCAGATAAGCTAATCGCTTCGCATGTTGTGTTGTGTTAAAAAACAGAAGAAGAAAATACTTCGTGACTGAAAAATTTGTGATGCTTGCTTCTTCACACGCATGGGCGCGTATATAAACGTCATTAAATGTGCATACTCACCCACGTTGTGAGTATAATAATTTTATTTTTCTGCGTACATACAAAGCACACATGCAATGACATTAGTTGTGTGCGCTTGCTTTAAACACACACTCAAACGTACAATATGTAAAATAACAAGCATACACGCATCAACACTACTTCTTTTGATTGTTTGTTACGAACAAGAAGTCTTCGCGACATCGCTTGATAATACATCTATCGTGCTTCGCTTATTAAACGACAGCATTTATTAGATGTAAGTTACACTGTGCCTTCTGCTTGCCTGGCTTTTTTAGTTTGTTGTCGAGAGGGAGTGAAAAGCTTGCGGGGTAGAACAAAAGGCACGAAATGAAAATTTAAGGGGCCTTATGAAATTTCTCCTTGCCTTTTTCGTACTATCAGCATTAAACGTGTATATATGTAAATGGCAAAAAGGCATGATTAAAAAAGGCTTAATGTGTGTGACTTTTCGGTGGGGGGTTTAAAAGAAAATTGTTAATACAAGGCAGGCTAAAAAGGCATAGTGTCAATTGGCTCTTATTGGGTGAGTATAATACAAGCCACTAGAATACATTTAATAAACAAGACGTAGTTACATTTCAAGATTGTTTACGCAGGCCTCTAATATGTAGATATTCAGCCACATCAACTATAGAAGAAAGCCTACAGTAGCAAATAGAATATTAAAGCTATGAAAATGTATTTATCTAGCAGCTTAAGCATAACTTACATTTCTGTAAGATTATCTTGTACATGACTTCAATTGATAATTTTTAGACCGTTTCCAGTTGCGTTTCTTCTTTTTAACTGACAGTTTTTTTTACTAAATAACTCCGTTATTTTTCGACCGATTTTAAAAATTACATTATATTTTTATCTGATAAGGTATACCTACATTTCATTTGGCTCCGTTACCATAACAGGGGCCCTAAGGACGCCCCTTAAGTTCTTGTATTTTATTTTATGTACATAAATTTATTTATTTGATTGCTACGAAACTTGCACATACTTTGAGATCAAGTTAAAAACAAACAAACTAAAACTTAATATTATATTTCACTTTCTTCTACTTAACTGGTTCAGCCAAAAACTGGCACTCTTTCTTAGCCCTAAAAGTAGTGCAATATTACTTTTAAGTAAGTGGGCGGGCCACGCCCATTCAAGTTTAATATAATATTATATGTCCTCCTTTTAAGCCGATTCCCACGAAACTTGACAAATAGTTTGGGCTTTTGGAATAGCACAATCTTAGGGTAATTAAAGTGAGGGAGCCACGCCCATTTGAACTCAGTTTTATATTTTTCGCGACTGAATTTTAGCGATTCTTACTAAATATAGCACTCACCTTAAACGTGTCAGTTCACGACTTGAGATTGAAAAAAGTGGGCGACGATACGCCCATTAAAATTAAGTATAGTTTTATATATCCTCCTACTCACTTGTTTCCGATAAAACTTGGCAAACATAATTCTACTCAACCGATTCCTACGAAACTTGGCTTGTATAATAATGCTAAATAATCACGCTGATCATGAATAACAAGTGGTATTTTTGTTCACGTGAAATTTTAATTTCCCTCAAAGGAAAAAAATTCCATCGTGAATCTCCCGTGAAATTTTTTGCCGCTATTAGTCCCAGTGAATGTAAAAAAGGGAAGAAAATTTGTAAAGCATACAAATGAATTAAAAAAGAGAAAAACTTTAGAAAAATAATAAAAAATACTCACATTTTAGGTTCCAAATGATTTTTTTTAACTTTAGAGTTGTATTTTTAAATATTCTAGGAACAGTTAGTATACCATAACGGTGCTTCGCCATGAAATTTACTGTGTGTGAACGAAAGAGATTCATGCTCCATGAAAAGAGGTGTTGCAGGGAATTTCTGTTAAGAATCATAAACTTTGCGTACTACTCTTGTCCTAAAAATAAATATTTATTACTATTAATATATAATTCAAAGGAAAATATCGAAATTATTCGATGCGATAATTCTGTTCACCTGCAAAAATAAAGTGAACCAAACCAATGGAAAAGTAAAAAAATTTTCGTGAAAAATATTATTCACGATAAAAGTAATGAAAACAAGGGACTTTTCAAGCGAAAAGTTATTCACGATTGCAATTTGGTGAAAAGTGGAAATATTTCGAGGGTGATTTTTGCAAAATAAAAAAGGGTACAATTTTGCTGTGACATAGTCGATCTTTTTGTAAAAAAAAGGTACGGTAATACAGGAGATTTTTCTTTTAGAAAATTGTTTTGTAATAGAATCGACAATCATTCAAGAAAACTGTGCTGTGGTGCACTCGACTTTTTCTAATAAGAAAAGACTACTGTGACTTTGAAGACTATTCTATAAGAAAAGTGTGCTGTGACACCGTCTAATTTTTTATAAGAAAAGTGTGCTGATACACAGTCAATTTCTCTTTAGAAAAGTGTGTTGTGATACCGTCAACTTTTCTATAAGAAAAGTGTGCTGCTTCCTTTAAAAAAATAATATGGATTTAATTCGAAAATATAAATCCAGAATCAAGCATTACTGATAATTTTTATTTATTCGGCTCTCATATTTATATTCATTTAAAAATATATGGAATTCTTATCTCTTGATCTGAAAACCTTTTTTTTAGATTTAAGAACAAAATTTGACGAACAATTAAGAACTATTTCTTACAAGTTTTATAAAAGCCGCTTATAATCTTTATTTTTCTTTATGCAGTTCAAGCAAAGAAGACCATAGAAATATTAATCAAACTGTATTTACAGACATACATGTTCAAACTGCGATTCTAGCTACCAGGAACGCCCATACAAATCCCTTGTAATTCAAGCGAAGAACTAACAGCCCGAAAAAATCAATTCAGAAATGAATTTCGAACTAAACGATATTTTTTTTTAAATTTATACTTGTGCAATTTTCAAAACCAGAAGCTATGATGGGAGATACTCGAAATTTCCAGTAGACATCACTTAAGTGCAAGAAAATCTAATTTTAAGAATATTAAACAGCAGCAGCAGTTTTAATTGACCGTAACAAATTTTTAACACAAGTATGCATGTTATTCCAGGTGTGCGGAACGAATTGAGAGTGGCACGCAGTGTTATCTTTCATCTTGTTATTTATCAAATACATGATGTTTTACTTATTTTTAAAGATATGCAATAAATAAATAGTTTTCAGTATTTTTTGTATGAAGAATTTTAGTTTGTTGTTGGTTAAGCACATGTAAATGCATTTCGTTTCAGTTTTAGAAACTCATTATAGTTTTGCAATACTATTTTTATTTGTCTACCCCTGCACCACTTGTTACAGCAATCACTTTTCCTTTCCTAAGGAATTTAATACTTAAAAAGCAGTAGTTGTAAGCAATAACTGCTTGAATGCTACTTTTCTTTAAAAGAAGGATTCACCTTGCAGGTCGTCCCTGAAATTTTTTGATAAGTTAAAGATTTTGGTAAAATTTCGATCATTCAATACACATCTTTTAAGTCTATAAAAATCAGTGTATAAAATCGTTTTATTCGAAAGAAAATTTTTTTTTCGAAATTTCTTATCATTGATATCTTTCGAAGTAATCACCTAATTTTGCTCAATTCATCAAGCCAGAGATCATCAAAAGGCCGCCCATGGGCACTTTGTTATGGTCTTTTTTACACGTACATTCGTACAAGCATGCATTTTACTCTCTTTTATATTATATACGTATGTATGTGTTTGATTATCATTGATCTAAGTGCACTCCATATCTTTCAAATGAGACAAATTTGTTTCCGATTCGTTCTTAAAATACCCAGTTGGCCACGTCCTTAAGACATCTTTGGCGACGGGTACAAGACAATGGTAAGTCATTTAAGACATATTGAAGACAGCTCCATACAAATCGTCGACGAAATATTCATACACATGGCGGGGAGGTCACATAAGACGAGAAGAGTGACAATGTCGCTCAGATTGTAGTCAACACGGCTTCATTGAAGGCAAAACGTATGACACTGTCGCTCAGATTGTCGTCAATACGGCCTTATTAAAGACAACACATATGACACTGTCGATCAGACTGTTCTCGACAAAGTCTTATTGAAGACAAAGTGTATGACACTGTCGCTTAGACTGTCGCCAACACGGCTTCATTGACATTGGGACATTGTCGCTCAGATTGTCCTCATCAAAATTTTATAGAAGACAAAATGTATGACATTGTCGCTCAGATAGTCATGAACTACGATTTCCTTTAAATTTTCGAATGAAAAACATAATCGACAGGCGACATGTCGTACATTAATCGTCGAAGACAATGTCGTCTGCGACGATTTGGCCAACTGGGTACGCGATATTTACAGAAATAACAGGCAAACACATACTCACACGTACACGCACACACACATACATCATTGCAAATAGAGTAATAATCGACTCACAGGATCTCAAAACGTTGAAATATAATGAAAACTTGATTTTCTAAAATAGGGATAAAATCCGTAACTTCCTAGAGCGGAAAGTTAAAAAATATATAGAGTTTGGTCAGGAAAATTTAACTCTGTGATGTTAAATTATCTAGATGACTGTTCTAAAGAAACTTAAAATTCACAGTTTTAAAATGCGGTTAATGTAGAAGTATCTCATAATGATGTTGTAGCCTTGAGTTAAAAAAGTAATTTTTTTTCGCATTTAATAATAACTATCAAAGTACGAGTATATTTCTGTGGGCATAAAGAAAAAGTGCTTAAGACATATTTAAAGTTTCAAGTCGATTTAAAAAAAATTTATTTTTCTTACGGTTAAATTTTAAAATTTGGTGTCCATTTTAATTTTTTTAAGGAAATATCGTTCCACACACTATAAATGATACATTCAATTTGAAATAACTCATATGCCGAGTACACACTATGGCATTTTGTGACATCGTAACGGTGTGTATTAGTGGCAACGTTTGTCATTTTCAATATTTTTCGCTGTGTGGCATTACTTTGCACGTAAAAACATAATGGGAACGGCGTTGAACACATATTGAAAATGGCACAATAAAATGACAGCACAAGGAACACCAGATATGTACTCTTGAATCAAAGCTGTTATTCCTTGTGAGACTAGGAGTCGAAAGAACATAAGCAAAATAAGAAAAAATAAACAAAATAATTAAGATTTTGTCCACGGGTACTTTTGACTATGAAGTTCACAAAGGTAGCATTAACTCAAAATCAGCTTATCTCGACTTAAACACATATCCCTATTTGCCACAGATTTTAAAAAAATAATCTTTATTATCCAATGCACTTGTTCAAATGTTGTCTTCGTCATTGCAAACGAGAAATGTTTATTATTTTGCCAGCCTGTAATTTTGTTTATTAATACAGTTTGTCAATAAAATATTTGCAGCGTAAAACAAAATTAAAAATAAAATTATATATGCAAAAAATATTAAAAGTATTTTTTTTTGCATATGGGCATTTCCACAAGATATTCCATGCAAGCAACTAAGCTTGTATTTCAGGACAATGTGACTCGATTTTTGTTAGAATTTTACCCAATCTAAATCTGCTGATGGCATATAAATACAAAATATATAAAGAAGTAAAAAAGTTCAGTTTTCTGAAAAACAACACGAACTTACGTTTGCTGTCGCACGCTATAAAAAGTTTTCATTCTTGTGGAAATGTCTATATTTACTTTTTCATTATGTGAAAAATGTAATTCTTTCCTCAACCACATGGAGCCATTAACTGAAGGTTTTTCTCGCAAGATACGAGAAGCATATTGATGCTACCAAAGCAACTAAAAGTGCATCTTTTGCTATGCTATTTTGGTATGCTTCATTTTATTTAGTCATGCACGACAAAAACTGTCAAAAGAGAGATTTCAATATAAGTAATACATATGTAAATTTTTATGTACGAAAAAAAAAAGTCGGTGAACTATATAGAAATGGGTATAAGTCGAGAGGTATTTTAAAATCACCTTTAAGTTTTTCTAACAATTTTATATTTCGACTACCCATTTAGGATATATAACGGTCCAAAGTTCGTCGCAGGCAGGGGTTTTGATCCTTTTTATTACTACTTATTTATTAAGTTTTACGGAAATTAAAAACTTTTAGGTAGTTTTCTATCAAAGTAGTTTATTTGAGTTATAAAGTTGTTGTGGTAAGTGAGCGATATATAATATATATTCATGGTTTTCGGACAGTCGATTTAAGCTGCCTACAAAAGTGAAAGTTAATAAATTTCTGTTTATATTTTTAAAGCATTTCTTTGTCGTCTATTAAAGTAATATAGCGTTATCTTAGTATAGAAAGACCTTAAATAATTTTTTTAACCGAAATTTTTGCATTTTTTTATATCTTAGATCTTCTTCTGTAGAAATGTACAAAAAACTGGATTAACAAAATAATGAGTTAGGGCCTTTCAATATATTAAGGCAACGATACTTTTTTTTTAATAGACATAATGTTTCCACTAATTAAAAAAGATCAAATAACTTAAGCATTCGCAACATTTATTCCAATCCCATGAATAGCAGAAAAAATTAGCTTCCCGCCCATACAATCTCATGTGAAAATCATTAAAAATTATTCTGTGCTATAAGAATTGCGACTGTTTTTATTTTGTTGGAAAGAGAAGAGGCCTTTTTACACACATTTTTATATTCACCTTTCCCAAGAATTGTATCACTTCATTGCACAGGGAAGAGAGCTGGCATGCTTATGCTAACTTATGAGTCGTCGGGTGGTTACTGGTGTGCCGCACAGTATATTAGGAATACATTATTACTGCGCAAACCAGTAACCACCTGACAAAGTGTCAAAACTGAACTACGCTTTATTAAGTTGGTTGGAAAATTTACATTTATAATCGGCGCATAATGTTGTTTTGACCCACTATGCAATCCTGGCCTAATACTTAATATAAAATTGTATGGCAAAACTCGTTAGGACTATGTATAATTTTTAAACTTTTACTAAATTCATGCTAAAATTTTAACAAATGTCAATGAAACAATATATCTCTCTTGGAGTCCAAGAAGAAGATGACGGAGTGTTAAGTTAGTTTTAGTGCAGTAAAGTCTTTTTTTAAAGTCTCTGGAAACAGCTGATTGTCCGCCACTGCAAATATTTAATATTTAGGGTGTTCCACTATCTGAAACCTGTAGTCGCTACCGCTAGTAGGGCAAGCAATATAGTATGTAAGCCTGATCTAGGTCTTATATATAATATACTGAATATTATCTTTTTCGCCCTTCCGTGGGGCATTGCTCTTAATAATGAAAAAAATAAGAAGTAGTAAAAGAGTTTGAGTTGCTCCCTCGTCTAAATTGAGGAAAACAATTGAAATCAAAAAAAGTTTTCAATTATCTCTTTTACTATAATTTAGTGTTGTATTGCAGTTGTTATAATCATGTAATAAAATTTTAACCCATTTGTTTTGCCAACATCTCATTGACAAACTGTGCTTTCCTGTTTTTTTGGTTCTGTTTGTTTTTCTACAAAAATTCCTTTTTTTGGCTTGTTTACTTCAATCTTGGCTGTGGCTAATAATTCAATACTCTATTGTCTTGATTTCTGCTTAGTTTTTAATATTTCAGTTTGCTATTTTAAGTCACAAATTCGCTCACTCTCTTTCAGTCTTTTGTCCAAAGTTTTTTTCTTTCGTTTGGGCTCTTAAATTTTAACCAAGATTTATCTTACTTTAAAAAGAAAAAGGTTTTATGTGTACACGTACGTGACTTTGAAATGTAGTGGTGTTCACGTTTACATTTTTTTAAATTTTTTTTTAGATATTTGTATTTGTATTAGTTCACTGTAAACCCAGATTTAAGTCACAAGAAAAAAAACCAAGAGCCTCAAATTGTTAAATAAAAACCCACCTCTTAAGACTTAAAGAAAACAAACAATTTTTAAAATGAAAATCTTCTTAGATAAATTTATTGAAGATATACAAACATGTGGACGGGTGGTATAAATAGTGTTGCCGCTTTAGTTCCGACTAATGGATAACCAAAAAAACACTTCAAAGTTAACTTTCTGAGCAGATATTCATTTTGTTGTATATAGTCTAAGTCCTGATTCACACACGTCAGGTTTGACTCGTAAAGTCTTGAGTTTTTAGGAAAGAGCGGTGAAGAGAATAAAAAGGGGTACAGACTTGACCGTACCAGTCAAGTTTACTTTTTCGTTTTGTTTTGTCATTCGTACTACTCTACTACAACGCAATTGATGAGACTTGATGACTTGACTTGACGGTGTGTATGAACGCAAATGCAGGTTCAAAAGAAAATTGAGCAAAAACTGATCAGGTAAACCTGATGTGTGTGAATCAGGACTAAATAAAATAAACTTGTATACAATTTTTTCCCCTCTACAGGAATGACATCATAGCTCCTTGTCAAAAAACACAGAAATTTTGAACTCTTATTTCAATCAATGGAGTATGGATGTTTTGCCGTATCAGTTCCCTAGATATTTCAAATTATATATATGCTATATATGAGAAATGCCACGCTCACTTGTCCACTCCTTAGTATTATCTCTTTAAAAATATAAAGAGTTACTACTATAAAAAGAGTTACTAGCACAAAATTTCAAGCCTTTATCTGTATTGTGTATATGAATAAATATCCTAAATGAAAAATTTTCACTCCATGCCTACTTAATATATTTAAAAAATGTATAGCCTTTTGTTCCTTAAAGGCCATTAATAATAGAAGATTTAGAATTCATGCGAAGGTCGGTGTCTTTTTGAATTCCCCGCCTGTTACTTGATATGTCAACACCGTTACTGTCAAGAGGCAACCATCAGTTGACTTCTATCTAAATTTGAACAAGCTGCGTCCTTTAGTTTATTTGTTTGTGTGATAGTAGACTATCAAGCGTTTTGAAGAGAAAATTAAAAAAATTAAATTTCGTGTGGTGGTATTAAGCATAATTTTTTGCGGGAAAAAACATCAATCAAGTCAAGGGGACTCTTCATCATAAATTTTAATGTTAAAAAAAGTGGTGTACAAGCTGAACGTTCTGTATGGCGGTTGAGGTTTTTACAACCAAGACAATTGAAAAAAATTTGGTATGGTTTTAGCTAATCACATATTGAAACATAACTCTAAAAAATTTTAATGATCATTTGGGTATGAGACATCTTATCGCAAGATCGTAGCACGCGTTTGCTCTGAATCGACCACAAACGCATGTGCGCCAAAATCAATGAATTGTGCTACAAATTGCTCCCTCATATGACCTATTCTCCAGATTTAGCCCCGAGTAACTATTTTTTGTTCATAAACTTGAATAAATTACTCAGCGGAAATAGGTTTGACTTCAAGGACACACAAACAAATGCTTTTTTGATAACCTCAACAAATCATATTTACCGGAAGATACAAACAAATTGGAGAAATATCTAAATATATATAAAAATCAAATGAGACTATGCTAAAAGATAAAATAAATATAAAATTTCAAAATTTCACTGAATTAATGACCAACCCTGGCAACATTCATTAATTAGAATTACAATGCAATATACATACATAAATTTTTTTCTAAGAAATTAAATATAAAATCCGTTTAAAATTTTCCGGAAATTAATAGTGAGAACATTGAGGTTAGGAATTCAAAATGTTGCAGATACTAATCCTTTGTAACATCAGGGCGTCCTCCTTCGTCAGTATTGTAAAGCAGCATCATCGGAGAAGAAATATAACAAAAAAAAAAATAGCCAATAATACGCCTCGTTAACACCAGAGGCGCTGCACCTGTGCATTATAACATGCAAAACGCTGAGTTGTAAAATAATGAAGCTTTCCTCAATATCTTCCTTCGCCACCTGTCTTCTCTATCACTATCTATTTCCTAAAAAATGTAACAACTATTAGTAGTAGTAGGCATTCATAGCGTGAGTGTTACTTCTCTTTAAGCAAAATCACCCAAAGTCTGCCTAAAAAATATGTTCTTTCAAGATTGTGTAAATTTGTTTTAATTTGAATGAAGAAGATGTAGTAACTTTTAGAGGAATATTTTTTGTTTCTTTGCGGCAACGCTGGATTCAAGTAAATATCTTGATCTTAAATAAACTAAATGTTTGTTGTTTTTTCTACAGTTTGTTTGCTCATTTTTTTTCTTTTTCTTTCTGGTCTCACAATTTTTATTATTTCAGTTAGTGTGCGTGTCGATGTGTGTATGTATATAAGCCGATTGAAAGGCTTAAATCAGTGATGTTCAAACACAATGGCCCAATTGGTGCCACAAAATTAAAGAAAAGTATCTGCTATTCTCATATTTTTGATTCACAGTACCTGAGGTACTTTTTTTTTAGCAAAAAAAAGTATGCCAAGCCATTTGCATGTACAAAATAAGAAAAATATTATGCTGCAACAGCTAAAGAGCCCAGCTTATGTAAAAAAGTTAGTAAATAAAATTGAGCACTCTGAGTCTTACAAACTGTCTTTAGATATGTCCGTCCGTCCGTCCATTATCGTCATGCTCTCAACCATCCAAACATTCAAAAGGCTAACATTATCTATCTCATAGTGATGACCATTATTTATTTAAGGCTGACACACTGGCTCGCTGGCAAGCTGCCTTCCTCACTGTTTATGATGCTGCTGCTGCTGTAGATTTTTATTTTTATTTTTACTTTTTTTTTAAACGACATCGTTGTTGTTTTTATTATTATTATTGTTCGCTTTTTTGTTTGTTTGTTTGTATTTAATAAAAAGTGCCGATTCCACACTTTTTTCTTCTTTTCTTTAAAATAATGAGTAAAGATTTCTTTAAACAGTGACTTTGTCTTCTTAAGCTGTAGTTGAAGTTTTCTTATCATCATCAGCGACAACAGCAGCAGCAGCAACTGGGCCTGAGAAACCCTTTACTTTTTTCAGTTATTTTTTATTTTTTTTTTAAATATATTTTGTGTCTAATGATGTAAAACAACACAAGCCTCAAGATACTAAAATAAAAGCAACAAAATACGCAATTGAGTGGCCAAAGGCGAAACCTAATTATACCTACGTATTGTAAATCTTGGGAATATCAAGGTTTCTTTACATACATACATACATATGCATATGTAAATATGTATGTATGTATTAGTGTCCTGCACAAGACCATTTATAAGACCTTTCAAGACATGAGAGATTTTTCAAATGTTTAACCAGTTAGCCTTGGTTATACATTTTGACTCGATTGAGGAACTCTAAATGGGTCAAAGTGAGATTTTATAAAATTTTACCCTTCAAGAAAATTTTTCCCTTCGGATCAAAAGTCGGGACATCAAAATACATTTTAGAGGTTTAGTTTCTTCGGCAAAGTTTCTTATTTTGGTCCCTAGAATACGATTTGATTCTTGAGTTAATGATGCAGAATTTATTTTAATATTGTGTAAAAATATCAATATATCTTGTTAACTCATTTCTTGAAAGCGAAATAATTTTTTTTTCATTAAATTGTGTGTAAATTTAAAACCTTAAACTCGTTTTCTGGCAAACCAGGAACCATTTTCAGTAAATGAGCAACATGAAAAAAGAAAGCAAAATTGTCTTAATTCATAATTTTTTTGCGACTAAAGACTCAGCTAGCTGACTGTAATGGAATGTCAGTGCAACAATAATAAAAAGCTGATCAATATTGTTACGTGAAAATATTAATGTATATAATTAAACATCAAAACTAACGCGCATTATGTAATAACACTGACTGCCTGTAGTTAAGCTCCAGTTTAGGGTTGTTGCAATTGAACAAAATATGTCAAATGCTTACTGAAACTTCCCGTTAAACTTAACCACAAACGGGTCTACTTTTTGAGTTAAAAAAATTTACTGAAAAAATAATGTTTCCAGAATAAATCAACCGATACTAAAATTTTCTGTAAAAAAGTGTGCTGTGACAGAGTTGATTTTTCTATAAAAAAGTGTGCTGTGGTACAATCGACTTTTCAATAACAAAAATTTACTGAATAACTGCCACATTTCTTATAAGAAATGAGTGCTGTGATGCAGTAGTCTTTTCTCCAAAAAAAGGTGTTCTGTGACACAGCCGACATTTATATAAGGCTGAGCTAACATCTGGCATATCTTGTGTGTCATTTGAACAAAAAAAAGCGTAACCAATTAATTACTAATGAAAAAATGTTTGATTAAGACATGTATTTATTGATTTAAACAGTTTGCAATCACGTTGGATTCTATAAAATTGTCTATTAATTATGTATGAAACTGTTTAAATTAATAAATAAATGTCTGAATCAAACAGTTTTTCATTAGTAATTAGTTGGTTACGCTTTTTTACGTTTGTGTGGCATTTGGCGCACAGACGTAAGAAAAGTGTGAAATGACACTGTCAACTTTTCTATACGAAAAGTGTGCTGTGACATAGGCAGATTTTTTTTATAAGAAAAGAGTACTCTCATACAAAGGTTTTTTCTATAAAAAACTATAGAAAAATTGTGCTGTGACACAGTCGGCTTCTCTATAAGAAAAGCGTGCCGGGACACAGTCTAATTAGAAACCCCGTTCTGTTTGAAATAAACTTCTTCCAATTCCAGACAAGCAAATGGTTTTTGAAATGCACAATTCCAAAGATCGACGAGAAACGAACAAACACAAAATACTTTGGGATACAATAACCACATTGTCAGTTGCTCTTGAGCGACGTGCTTTAGTTCGATGCTTCACATCTTTTTTTACAATTGCTTTAAAAGGAAGTTATTCAAGTCGACTTAAAAACGCTTTAGTTTTGCCAACTGTGACCGTAAAACGTTCAACATTTTTTAAAGTAAATTTTATTGATTGAAAGGAGTATTTCAAGAATCAGGGTGTATGCCAAACGGTAGAAAAGTTCTATGGTAAAAAAAAATATTTGCCTGTGGGTAAAAATTTAGTTTTTCTGCTCTGCCAATCTGATATCTGTTCTGACAATGTAAAATTTTGACAAATTCGCTTTAGCATAGAAAGAAGCTGATAAAAAACTTTCTGCGGCGGCGAAACAAAAATTTTTGCTACAAGTCGCCGGCTACCAAAATTTTTTTAAAAGAAGATTTTTATTTAAAACAATATTTTTGTTGCAGAAAATTATATAACTTTACATATATGAAACAAAATGTTTCACAAATTAAAATAAACAATGAATTTTTCACAGTCTGCTACATTTAAGGACGTAAAAATTTATGTAATGGGTTTTGGCTTTTATTTGCTGCTTGTCAAAAATTTATCTGTTGTGTCAAAAATCCTGCTAGCCCCTGGAGCTAGTGAAATTTAATTCACCTCAGAAGTGCCAAAAATTTATTTACCCTAGTACTTTGCTACCTACTGTTTGGCACAGGCCCTCAATGGTTTAATTTTTATTAATGGATTAGCTTTTACTCTTTATCTATTCAACATATTCAACATGAGGCGAATTATTGAACAGTTCCACAGCCATGCGATGTTCTGTCTCTTAGAAAATTAAATTGCTAATGGTTTACTGGCATAATTCTCAATTATATTTTAATTTTTCAATAGTGACTCTGTTACTCATGACACAAGCAAAAAGAAATCAAGACGTACAAAACGTATTTTCTTGAGCCTATTCTGTCAAAATCAGCTGCTAGAGTCTGATGATTTTTGTTTTGACATTCTGCTGTGTAATTTAAGAACATTTGATCTAGTTAAAAATAATAATTGCTTACAATCTCGGCCCACTGTGAGGGCAGTATATGAAACTGTCTGCGATGTAGTAACTTCTAAAACAGTTAGATGATTTTTTTATTTACAAGTTGGCTTGATTGTCAAACATACAAGTTCTAAGTTTTTAATTTTCTCTAGTATGTAAATATATAAAATATATATGTCCAAAAAAATTATGGTTACAAAATTTACTTCAACATATTGTTGGTATTTAACATTTTTCTGATAAAATATATTTTTTATGAAGTCCGTCAGCTTGTTAGTCTGTCTCTTTATGAACGTTAGTAGTGTTAGTTGACTTTGTTTACTGTTTACCATTTCATTTACCACAGTGGTAAAGTCGTACATGAAGTTAAAATTAGCCTGCCGTGCAGAACAGAAACTTAAAATAATCAATTTAAGAATGTAATAATTTTTTTTTTATTAATTATTAGTAATTTAGTTAGACAAATCAACTACAATTTGCAGAAAAACACACTGTAGATAATTCTACAATTAATTCCTTTGATCTTCTGTTCAGCATTTGTGTTATCAGACATTAAGTCTCTCTATGCCATTTAACAACAGCAACATAAATAATAATAACAACAAACAAGAAACGTAAAGGAACCTTATCTAGTTCAATGTTTGTTTTGTTGACTTTGATTTTTTCGTTTTCTTTTTTTTTTTTTTGTTTAAGAAAATTTAGACATTTTTGTTCGACATGAAACACATGAACATTTTTTATGACTTTTTTAAAACAGCAACTAAAATATAAAGAAAAAAAAAATTATGAGATAAAATAAAAATGTATTAATAACTTTGTACTCACAATGACTGGAGAGGTTCAGTGAAAATGTAATAAAAAAAAGATCATAAACAAATTTTATAATGCAAATGTCAGCAAAAAAATTAAATGGTACTAAAAGAAAATGAGTTTTAAGAAATATATGTATATGAAAAGAGCAACTGCACACTAGGTAACAAGTATTCAGTGTTTGTCTCTAATCGACAAACATACAAACATACACAAGTATGTACGAGTAACTGTGTAAGGTTGCATTAAAACAATTGTTGAGTTAAAGCAGAGTCAAAGTAATTTATTTTGGCTGCTTGCAAGGCACAAAATTCTGCTACAAATACATACTAAAGTCCTGCGCAAGACCATTTATAAGACCTTGCAAGACATGAGAGTTTTCAAATGCTTAACTACAGCGATATATTCTGAAACAAATGCTTAACAAACTATTGGCAAGATATTTGTTTCAGTTGTTTGTCTTGCCAACACTGTTGTTTAGAATATTTTGCTTTAGTAAAGCATTTGAAAAATCTCTCATGTCTTGCCAGGTCTTATAAATGGTCTTGTGCAGGACACTAATACATACATACATACATGTTTTTTTTTATAACAAACTTTTCTATTTTTTTTTCTTGCAGATTCCAAACTTAACCATTATGTGAATCTCATCTGGATATATATTGATTAATACAGTAAACATTCCAGTTTGATAATAAACTAACCAGTGAATAATTAATAAAAATTATAATAATAATAATCTAATTGCTCGATCACAATGTCTAATAATAATCCCTCAAATTCGGCATTTGTGCCGGTCTTGCCATCACATCGTAATGCTTTGAGAGGTCCTGGTTCCCTTTATGCGGGCATGATGGAAGCCGAAGCGGCCAAGGATCCCAATAAAAGGGGCTCAAATTTTGAAATTATGGCTATGATGGCGGACAAACGTAAAGAGTTGGCTTTACGTGAAGCCGCTGTAGCAGCTGCCATGTTAATGCCTCGCCCTGGTCAAGTGCCTCCACCCGGGGTACCGGGTTCCGTTATGTATCCACCACCATATCTGGGCGGTCCAGGACCTTCTCCTACTGGTGCTGGTAGTTTTACATTCCCATCGGCAACAGCAGCTGCTTTATTTCCACCTGGTATGCCACCTTCCATGCACGCCGGCCTTGATAGACGTCTGCTGCGCGCTCCCGGTAGAGCCTCAAGACCTAAAAAGCAATTCATTTGTAAATTTTGTAATCGCCAATTCACCAAGTCCTACAATCTGTTAATCCATGAAAGAACTCACACGGACGAAAGGCCCTACTCATGTGATATCTGTGGCAAAGCTTTTCGGCGTCAAGACCACTTAAGAGATCACAGGTAAGTTTCCAAATAATTTCATAAGTTTTTGTTATTCGTCTGAGAATGATTAGAGCGTTTTAATATTTCGCTATTTATGACTTGTTGATATCACCAAATGACCGATATATTTTTCATGATTATGGCCTTAATCAAATAGCGAGTAAGTTGCAATATACCTGCTAGAATTTTTATTAGTGCATTTAACCATTTATTGTTATTATTTATTTTGTTTTTCATTTTTATTATTGCAATTAAATACTTAAGGAAATTTTTATAAAATAATCATATCGTTAGCTCAGAATGGAAACCAGCTAACTGCAATAACTTTAAAGCAGCTACGTAAAATGCATATGCACAATGTGCAAACTTTAACAAAAGAGCTTTTGTGATTTTACACAGCCAATCAGATCTCGGCGATAACAATGCTTGCTCTTACTTTACAAACAAACAAGAAACAATTTAAAAGCTGTCAAAGCTTTTTAGCTCAAATGAAAATATGTCCTCGTCCATACAGTGAAACATTTGCTGCGAAACATTTTTGATTTTTGAAACTGTCTTCGTGTTCACACAGGTTAATACATTTTCTCATATACTTTTCATGAGAATGAGGCGAGAATGACGTACTCAACAAGAACTTCGTGTACATGAAACAAAGTACCCTTTGCCATTCCTCTTTCCCCTCTCGTCAACAAACTCAAATGTTTTGCAGCAAATGTTTCACTGTTTGGACGAGGACTATCAGAGTACGTAGCTGCTTTAAAGCTTAAGAAAAAAGCTCAACCTAAAGTAGCTTTATTAGTAATAATTGCTATAAAGACTCATTAGCCAAAACAAAAGCAAAACTGGTGGTTACGTTATAGTTAGCAGGATTGAAATTATAAGTCACTCACATCAGTTATATTGAAATAAATTTTTATTCCAAAAATGGATTTAGTTTCCCTTCTGTTTAAAAAAATCTGCAGTAGACTTCAATCAGCAGAATCTCACGATTCCACCTGGTGTGCTTCTAGGCAGCATTCAGCCACGAAAGCCAGACTTCAAAAAAATTTTTGTTAGAGAAATGCTAAAAAATTCCGCAGACTCTCAAAATGTAAATGAGAATTATGCAAAAAAAAATAATAATTTAAAAAGCCCCAAACAAAAACTTTCGCAACAAACACTTTTATTGGATTCGTAAACCGTTTTCCAATGTTCGCAAGCTTTTTCTTAACAAGGCGAATTTATACTAGGTGGTCGCAACCGATCAGCTGGTTATTTTCCCTGTTACTTCAATATACTTTGGATGTCAACATATTTATTTCATAAATTTTTTTTGACATTAAAAGTATAAATTTCTCAAGAGCTAAAGTTGTGCTTATAAGCTGTTCTGAGTGACCGCTCTTTTCAACTCAGCTCACTTTACTGAAGTATTTCATTCAGTTCATTTCATTCAGGCTCAGTAGCTCAGTCCACTTGTATTGAAACATTTTGTCGAGCATAAAGAAAGAGCGAAAACAGAAGAATAAAAAGTAACAGATTAATACAGTGTGTGTGGTAGATGAAGTATAAATAAATCTAAAGTAGTTTAATGAGTGGAATTTGTTAATAGATATATCTACATATATATAATTTCTTAGGTACTTGTGCGACACAAAAAATGTGCTCAAAAAGAACAAAACTTGTATCGAAATCTTTCAATAGGTCGTTTTAGACACAAACCTATAATCAAACCCACTTAAATTACAAAGGTTTGTGTCTAAAACGAGCTGCTGAAAGAGTACTGAGCTGAAAGCGCTCTGTGAAGTGAATCGTTCAATTGAACTAGTTCGGTCATGAGCTGCACAACTCTAATAAGAGCATTTAAAAGACAAAATGAAAAATATTAAACATTGTATTTAAAAAATACTAAAATATATTTATCTCATATTAAGTCTGTTATGTATCAAGATAAAGAAAGAAGAAAGGATAATAGTGGAGAATTTTATTCCAATAAATTTATTTATAAAAAAAATTATGAAAAAATTTTAATAAAAAAAACTATTAAAATTTCTTATTCCTTTCTCATTCCCAGGTACATACACTCGAAGGAAAAACCCTTCAAGTGCACAGAATGCGGTAAAGGATTTTGCCAGTCACGCACTTTAGCTGTTCATAAAATTTTGCACATGGAAGAGTCGCCCCACAAATGTCCAGTCTGTAGTCGTAGTTTTAATCAACGTTCCAACTTAAAGACTCATCTGCTTACCCACACGGATCACAAGCCCTACGAGTGTAATTCATGTGGCAAAGTGTTTCGACGCAATTGCGATCTTAGACGTCATACTTTAACGCATGCGGTAGGTGATGTGCCCGGTGAATATGTGGATGTGGTGGAGGAAGAAGACGACTCGCGTAACTTAAGTGGCGATGAAGAGGACTCTTTGCTTGAGGTTGATTCACCACGTCATTCACCAGTACACCGACATTTGGCTGGCTCGCCCGCACATGAATTGGACGGCGAACAAGAGCCGGATGATGAGTTGGAAGGAGATCAGCGAATTTCCATGGCTGAACGTTTAACACTAAAGCGTAAAGCTCAATTTGATCGTGAAATATTGGATGAAGTGTCCGATGAAGAATTGGCAGATGAAAATGAGGAAGAAGAGGAGGAACAGCCTGAAACTGAACACACTTCCAGTCTCAAGGAGGAGGCAATAGAAAAGAATTATCGTAAAAATGAAAACGATGTGGTCGATGGTCCAGTGCAAACTCAAAATCAGGGTGTTACTCACTGTCATCATGAGGGCAGCGATCAGTATACCATGAGACCTCTGCAAGATCAGCTAAGGTCAGCAGAAGAGTGTGCCTCACAAAATGGTGCACATTTAACTGCACATTCAGTACTAACTTCACAGCAAGCAACAGATTATGCAGTAAGCAGTAGTAACACTGGCGTCATAACAAATTACATGGCGCCCATGACAAGTCATGCCACAAATGATTCTAACAATCCATATATGCCCTTGTTGCATGTACGTCGAGATCTCCTTACTAAGAACCTTATGCAAAGTCCTACCGATTTGAAGATGCAAGCTCAATCCGGACCCTTGCCTGCAGCTTCAATGCCCGTTATTATGGATGCTGCGAGAATACAAGCCCCACAGCCACCAACGGCTCCCTTGCACTCACCTCACGAGCCAGTGCCCAGCTTTTTGGGTTCCATACCAATACGTAAACGCTCTTTGGGCGCAGAGTTCGAACAGCTGCATGCTTTGAATCAAAGAGGGCCTTCCTTTAATACAAATGCCAATTTATATGCCCTGAACATGTCCAGGCCACATTTGCACGCTTTACAATCAGCTGCTGCTGCTTCTGTCATTAAACTAGAGGCTTCCGTACCTCCTTCACATTTGGGGCCACCGCCAAGCAATATGGCACCTAAGCCGGCTCCATATTTACCAACCAGCTACCACTTGAATCAGCCACCACCTCACCCGCAGCCGCCTGCTACTAAACCCACCACAACAACTGAGTCTTACTTGCATCACACTAATCGAAATTCTCATAACGATCCGGCCCCTTCCACTGCGCCCTTATTACCTTCAACAGCTCACACAACGTGTCAAGCGCCAAGTAGTTCGTCCAACTTAGCGGGTCACAGCCATAATCAAACCCCACCCAATCCGCCGCCCGTCAAACGTACCGGCTTCAGTATAGAAGACATTATGAGACGCTAACGTTAAACGTCTGCTGTGTATACGAGTAGTTTTAACAGTTCACAAGGGCTTATTGTATTTCGTGTTCAGTTCGAAAATAACCCCTTTCAAATTGCAGTGGTTCAAATAAAATATTTTCTTTTCTTAAGTTTTACACAATAATTACTCTTTGGTAACTTAGAGAAAATATTAAAAAATTATATTTATATTTTTATTTTATTAAAACGCATGCAATTAATTTTGCCTAAATAGATTTTTATAATTTTAGCAAAAGCTTAAGTTAGATTTAAGTGTGTGTGTGTGTTTGTATGTATGTTAAAAAAATGCTAAGTTTGTTAATTATAATTTTTTTATTACTTTCCGCGCTTTTCTAAGGATGGCTTTAACGGCCAATTTTGGTCGATTTACATAGAAATGTTACACATTATAGTTGATAACCCAACTTCCGTCGCCATTTAGTCTTCCGTTTTTTTAATGCGTTTACAAAATTTATTTAAATAAAATAAATTGATTTAAATAAAAACCTTCAAAATGTATCTTTTAAACAAACAGCATCTATCCTTTTTTATCGAACTTGTTGTATTAAGAAGCATGTAGAATAGTTTTACAGTACAATTCATCAGATCAGGGTTGTATTTTCTTCGTCGATCGTGCGATTTAGAGTTGAGCGATATTTTGAAACCTGTTCTTTTTTCGATTGAAAAATCACTAATCACAACTGTGACTGAATTTATCAAGGAACAGGTTTTGAAAATATAGTTCTTTTATGCAGACTGTGATTGTTCTTATATGCTTACTTAACATTAGATAAGGCCACCACATGAATTTTTTTATACTTTCAGCTTTTGTCTATAAAAAAAAATCGTCAAATCGTATCAAATCGTCTTTTCTGGCAACTATGTACATCTCACATGTCCATATTTGCAATTTTTGTCTCTCTGCCTCTTATACGAAAATTTTAATATTTGGACGGGGTTGGTTGCTAATTGTTTGTTCTTGTCGCTCTTTTTATTAGTATTTATCAAAATACCAATACTAATAAATACTTTTAAAGCAGAAGAGCTGAAATGTGTTAAACCGTGATCACAGTCACAGTTTAATTTCACTGCTGCTTTTCTTATTAGATTTTCTTAAAATAACAGAACTGCTACAAACAAATACTGCTAAACTGTGATCACAGTCACAGTTTAAAAGAATAGCGATTTGGAAATCACATTCACAAGGAGCAACATTATTAAAAAATCGCATTTTCGCTCATCACTAGTGCGATTGTATAGGATATTGAGTCATGGCCTTAAGAAAATTACTTTTCCAAAATATACTTCTTGAAATGAGGATTTTAAAAAAGTACGTTTACAAAATGGGGATTTTAAAAACGTACCTTTTGAAAATGGGGATTTAAAACAAGTACCTTTTAAGAACGTTTTACAAAAGTACGTTTTAAAAATGTACCTTTTGGAAAAGTACCTTTTGGAAAAGTACCTATTTGGAATGGTACCTTTTAGAAAATTACCTATTAGAAAAGTACCTTTCAGAAAAGTACCTTTTAGAAAAGTATCTTTTAGAAAGTATCTTTTGGAAAAGTACCTCTCAAGAAAAGTACTTAAAAAAAAATACTTTTTACACAAATACCTATAGAAAGGTACTTTTGGGAAAGTACCTTTTAGAAAAATACCTTTAAGTAAAATACGTTTTAGAAGAGTATCTTTTAGAAAAATACCTTTTGGAAAAGTACCTTTTAAAAAAGTATCTTTTAGAAAAGTACCTTTTAGAAAAGTACCTTTTAGAAAAGTACCTTATTTGAAAAGTACCTTTTAGAAAAGTACCTTTTCGAAAAGTACCTTTTAGAAAAGTACATTTTAAAAAAGTACCTTTTAGAAAAGTACCTTTAAAAAGGTATCTTTTAGAAAAGTACCTTTCAGAAAATTCCCTTTCAGAAAAGCACATTTTAGAAAAGTGATTATCAGAAAAGTACCTTTTCAATAAGTAAAAAAGTACACTTTAAAATGTATTTTTCAAAGAACTTTGTAAAAGTACCTTTGTAAAAGTTTTAAAAAATTAGTATGTACATTTAAAAATAGGTACTTTTGAAAAAAGACCTTTTGAACCCTCAAAAGCAGTAGTTTTGTTCATTCAGTAAAGCTTAAAAAAGTACCATATGAAAAAGTATCTTTTAAGAAAGTACGTTTTGAGAAATTAAATTGTAAATATAGTACGTCTCAAAAAGGAACTTGTTCCAAATTGAGTCTGAAAAAGTAGCTGCGCATGTAGAACTCGGCATGATATTCAGGGCAATTATGAGTAAAATTCCGCGAGAAATTTCTCCAATTAGAATTTTTATTTTTTCTATTACTTGCTATTAGTTGGAGTTGTTCCCCGGGAACAATTTCTCGATGAATTTTATCCATAATTGCCATCATTATTCGGAGTTTTTAATTACATATGTACAATTCATGTTCATTTAAGTTTCTAATGCCTCTTAAACTCTAATTTTTAAAACCTAAATATATATAATACTAGTTCTCTTCTGAATGTTAATCATAACTTTAAAAATCAAATTAAAATATAATTTTCTTTTATTTAGCTAACTAAGTAACTAAGTAAACTTGCCTGAACACTTAGTGTTCAAAGTAACAAATTCATTTTGCAATTATTTTTTTAATTTTAAGTAATTTTTAAAGTTAGTACTTTTAAGCAATTTGTTGTTAATGCAAAAATGCAACTAAATATATAAAATATATCTTTATAATAATATTAGGAAAATAATCAGATTAAAGTTTTACTTTAATAATGATTCTATTAGATAATAGTAATTAATAAGATTATTGTCATTATTATTATAAACTTTTATTTTTATATGAAGTATTTTATATAATAGTGTGTCTGTTTATATTTTATAATAAATATTATTATTCTTTAATGTCTTCCCCTGTTGCAACAAATTAAGGTTTAATTATATCATATTTTTTTTAATGAACTATTATAAATAGAAATAAATATTTACAAATATAAAATAATATAGGAAATGTTGTTTCATTTCTGTTACAAAAAAAAATGTGTGGAGTCATGCGCTGAGTATGTGAAGTAAGTTCAGACTCTCAGATCCGCAGACATGCGGAAATAAAGGGATGCTGTTTGCGAAGAAGTTGGCAAAAGCTTTTTGTGTGGACTTACAATTAACATTCCCTGTTAAATATATTCTATGTGTATTATTAGCCCCAGTAGCCTTTCTGAGAAAATGCGTAATCTGGATTTCCCACTCCTGGTCTTGTGGGCCAGGCCAATAACTCCTTTTTTATAGACTCAAAGGACTTGCATTTTTTTTAATATTTGCTGCTTGATATTCTTTAGTTTTTATTGCTAAACTTATATTTTAAAATTTTTTAAAATACATACATGATAAATACATGAGACATAAATTATTTTTCTTTTTATTAAAAATCTATAAAGTAGATTTTCTATAACGAAAGTATATGATGATTGTATTCAGGATGAAGTTGATCGTATAAAATCCACTTAGCGAACCGTTTTCACTGTTTTAAAAAATGAAAGTTGTACGGCTTTTACACACGCAAAGTTCACTTTGTAAAGTCTCTATTTTGTGTGGAAAGAGAGTGAAAGCTCTTTTATCTTCTCAAGACACTGTAAAGTAAGCCTTGCATATTTAAAAGCCGTATTTTTTCAATATAAGATTAGCGATTTAAAATTAAGCAGAACATCCATTTCATTACAATATTTACTTCAACAGATTGCGATTCGACGATTTTTGTTTCCTCGTCGCCAAAAATACATATCTTCGGTAACCTGCAGCCGGCTTAAGCTTTCAGCAAGCAAAAATAAAAAACCAAGTATGACATAAAAACATGCTTTTATACTAAAATTTTACATAAAAATATGCATTTCTAACCAAATTATGTTAAAAAAATATGAATTTTTAGATTCTTTAATTGAACTGTAGTGAATTTTATAATTTGTATACACAACAATCGTTTCTCATATTCCGTTTCATTGTAAATTTAAGTTAAATAGCTGATGTTAATAAGAATCTCTACCCAAGTAGATAGACTACGGTGCTGTTGAAGTGCGTGGCTGCACAGAAAAGTATCGGTATTTCCCCCAGCTTAAAGTCTAAGTTTAATTTTTCTTCTCTTCTTTAGAAACTCACATTAATTAATAAAAATATTTCATTAAATAAGAATTGAAATTACTGAACTTGAGCCTACACACAAAAAAGTAATATGAATGATTTTGTAATATTAATTAAAATATTTGTCGTATCAATTAAAAAATTAATTAAATTTTCACCTATAAACAATTTGATAATATCAATTAAGTTTTTTCACTCAAATTAATTAATACAATTAAAAATTTAATTAATACAATTAAATTCTTAATTGAAAATATTAATTGGTGAACACTTTTTTCTGTGTAACTATGAATTATTTCTGATTAAAAATATGAATTTTCATCAAAATATGTAAATAAGAGCTTGTGAAAGCCTCTGATTATCTTATTACTTTTTGTTCAAGACAGGCTGCCATTATGGGCATTACACAATTTGCGATCAAAAGAAAAAGCATTTGAAAAATTTAAGATTCCTTTGAGAAAGGCAAAATTTTTTTTGTTGTCTGAGAGGGTAAGGCTTCCTACTGGTCCCATTGTAAAAAAGTGGGCGGAGATACGCCCAACATTTTTTAACATAATTTTATAATATTCTACTTACTTGGTTGCTGCGAAACCTATAAAACACCGTCGGTTCTTGTAAGTACACAACATTAAAATTTAAGGAAATTAAAATTAAAATTTATTATAATATTTCACTCGTTTCTACTTAACCGATTTTACAAAACTTACCACACAACTTGAGCTCTAAAATAGCCTAGATCTTGTATTTAAAAAATGGGCGGAGTCACGCTCATTAAATTTTTATATTTTATTGTACGTGGTTCTACTTTACCGATTATTACAAAACTTAGCACACACCCTAAGCCCTGAAAAGCACACAATCGGGCGCAGGTACGGCCATTAAAATTTAATTTTATATTTTATATACATACTTTTTATCTTCTTCTATCAGATCTTTGCATTGAAGTCGGTTTTTTTGGCAGAAAGAATTATTTATTTCATTTCAGCTTTTAACAAATAAATTCTAAAAAAATTTTATAATGATTTTCTCAATATTTTATTTCAAAATTCTTATTCTTTAAAATAGCTACGTCCAAGCTATATGCAGAATGTGCAAACTTTTACAAAATAGCTTTTGAGCTTTCACACCAACGAGAGCACAACAGCCAATCAGATCACGGTAAAAACAATGATTGCTTTTATTTTGAGAAGAAACAAGAACAAATCTAAGAGCTTTTAAAGCTTCTTTACCCCAAATGCAAATATCGGAGAAGGGTGTGCTTGGACGTAGCGGCTTTAAAAGTAATTTAAAAACTTTTTAATTAAGCTTTTGAAAGCTTGGTATTACTCTTTGTTGAAGCGGTTGGCCACAACCCATTAATAGTGACAAAATATATAACAAACAAATGAAAAAAAGCTCTACAACTAACTACAAATCCTGCAACAAAAACTTTTTATTCTATAAGTTAAATTTTAAACAGAAAGTCATCTTATTACTCACTTTCCTGCACTAGCTTGTAAATTAATTTTTTTTTTTTCAGTTAAAATAATATAATAATGGCTTTTAGTGAAACAAAAATTGTAATTCCTTTTTTTTAACCAATCACGTTCAGAAATCTTAATTTTTTCCGTTGCAATGTTCATTCAATTGCACGTAAATTTTGTTCATCATTTTCATAGAAAATGTACGTCATGTACGTTTTTTGGTTTTGAGTTTTTTTTTCTTATAACTTTTTTTCAGTTATAAATGACTAAACCGCTAACCTCTACAGCCGCAGTCGAAATAAAAACAAAATTAAATAAAAAAACTTGATAAAAATAAATTTTTTTATAATAAAAAATGAACATACATAAGAGTAGCGAATGTTAAACAAAAAACCACAAGATGTTTATCATTCCATCAAGTTTTTTTGCTTTTTTCTTATTATGTTGTTGTTGTTGTTGTTCTTATGTTTTTATGATTATTTTATTTTATTAAATTTTGTTATCGTTGTTGTTGTTGCTGTTGTTGTTAGCGTGGTTCGTATTTAATATAAAGTACGTGCGTTTCATATTGAATGCGTTAAAATTTCACGTTCATAAATGACAAGATGTACGAGTTTGTACATATGTACGAGTAGTTTTGTTTACGGGGATTTTAGAATTTGAATTGGCAAAATGTTATTTTTCACTTTGCTTTTGAAATTATGATTAATAACTCAATTGAAAGAAATCTTTTCGGTGATAAATATTGTCAGGAAATTTTAATGTTTTGTATGCACAGCAGAATATATTTTTTTTCTAAATTAGAATGTTGTCATTAGGTGTTTTGATAAAGCTAAATTATATAAGTATGTACATACATATATAGTATTTGAATTATAAATTAGTAGAACAAAAGAGCCGATAATTGTAAAATTAACTTTTATTACTGAAGCTTTGCAACAATTGCTCCAATCCTTATAATAATAAAGCTCAAAGCTGGCATTGGTACCGTAGCTGAACTATTTTTTTCATTTTCAAGTTGCCCCTTGTTGTTGTTGTTTCTTTAAAAAAAATAAAAGAGAGATTGAAAATTTACAATTGAAAAATATTTTGTTAGAAACCAAATTGAGAATGAATTAGAAACATAAAATAAAATAATGAAAACTTTTTAAAGCTTTTTTTCACATTTTTGTAATTTTATAGAACTACTATACCACTTCTTAAGGCAAATTCACATTTATAAAGCTTTTTCTCTAGTTTTCGGGACTGTAATGAATAGTGAAGGAGAAGGTAATGTACAGCATGTATAATTTTTTATTCCAGAATTCATTACTTTTAACACAGAACATGTCCTAGGAAAGTAATGATTTATTTTAATACGTTCGAGGAATGAACTCTATAATTTATAACACATTCGTCAATCTTCTTAAATCTTAGCATGGCCCAAAATCATGATCTATATGTACCCCTTTCCACTTTTCTTCTTTGAGCTTTGTACTGAATGTCTGCAGGCACATGTTATTTTAATTTTTATATTAACTTAATTTCTGATTTGTTGTTTGCAATTTCATCATCCACCCCTAAATAATTCATAAGGTATTAACATTTATTAATTCAATTTTGGATTTTTCGTCAACAATTTCGACATCCTCTAAACAATTTACAATAAAAAAAACTTGATTTTCCCTGACGCGTTTGTTTTTTCTAGCTTCTTTACTGTTTTCGCCTAAATATTTTTTATGTAAAAAAGTTATATTATCAATCATTAAACTTTTTGAATGTTCAAGTCAATTATTGTTTTTATTTCTAAAATATTGTGAGTGAAATTATTTTTAATTTGAAGCTATTATCGCCAACATATTTGACGTTCTTCACATTCCTTTCTTTATCCATTTTAGCCCCAAAAACAAACTCTTAAAAAATTTTAGGCATTGTGGATTATTTTTTCAGTTTAGCTAATAACTGCAGGTAAAAACTTAAAAAAATATAGTTTTCCAGTTTTCCAATTACAATTTAAAGCTTTGAAGAAACAAGTTAAAAAGTGGATTGCATTAACAAATGCATCAAAAGAGAACATAAAAGAAATAAATTTGGTCACATCTGAACCATAGTGCAAAATAATAAAAAATCTTCAAATAATAAATATATAATAAAATAAATCTTGAACATACTCGTAACACTGAATCTTTCTAAAATCCTTTTTTCTTTCAGTGTTTACATCTTCTCTGAGTTGCCGTATTGTGATTTTACATTAGAGTTTCGTGTGGCAACAAAAGTAACCATTAACGTATTTTTTGCATGTGTTAACCAAACACAGCTTTCAATTTGACGGTTGTTAAAGTTGTTTTTTTATTCAAATCCAAACTGTCAAAGTTAACAAATACTTATACACTGAAGCATAAACAAAACAAAATGCTTGGAAATAATACAATGACACAAGTAAGTTTGTATTTTAAAGCTCTCTGCCTTAACCACATACACACACACACACACTTCAGAGAATTAAATATGTACGTAGGTATGTGTGCTTTTGTGTAAAGTGTGTGTGTGTGTGTATTTTTTAAAGTTTGTTACCAGAAAATTGTTGCTGTGCATTTTGTGCTGACAGTTGAGAGCAGCTTTTCTCAGAAGTTAAACGTCTGTTAGCTTGAACGGTTACTGCTAATACGGTTCTCTATAGAATTAATCTTAATAATAATAATGGTCGGAACACGGTGTTAACTTGTTGAATTTTGTTGTTTCTATTGTTAATATTGGTGCTGTTGTATGTATGTATGTATGTGTGAGTGTATACGTGTGTAAATGAAACTTAGCTGACCGCGCCTAAGTTTAAAGAAAATTTGTTATTTTATTAAAAAAAATTTATAAATATGCTTAAAATTTAAATAAATTTCATAGATGTAATTTATATAAAAAGAAAATAACTAAAAATCTGAAGTTTTGACCGAAATATTAAAGAAAAACACACTTTAAAATCTCATAAATTTAAGATAAAAATGTTGATGTAGTGGTTAAAAATTAAAAAATATCAGTGTATGTGTTTAATCGAATTATTTTAAACCAAATTATTATCTGTAAAATTGATTGCACAATTTCAGAAATACAAATGTGTTAAATATTTTTTTTAATAAACTAAACAAAAATTTAAGCCCTGCCATTAGCAAAAACAACAAGAAGTTAAGGGTTTTTAGTAAAAAAAAGTGTTATAAATTGTTGCATATTTTTTTTTCTTTGTGTTTCTAAATTTTTTTTTCTTATATAAATGTTAGTGTAAAACCTGTTGGCAAACCATATTTTTTTTTACACTTGAAAATAGAAAACTACCAAACAACAAAACTCACTCACCTACACTTTGTCTGTATTTAAGCAAAGCAAAACTATAGAAACTGCTCACAAACAAACCAACAAACAAACTAATAAAATAATGTATTAAATAAAAATTGCCTTTTTATAATTATAATTATAAAAATAGTTGGGGAACGCTTAGTTGCACATTAAGAACGTTGCGCTTTTAATTGCAGTTTATCGGTTGGAACTGAGTGTAATAAAGTGGTTGTTTGGTTGATTGTTTGTTTGGTTGGCTGGTTCGTTGACTGAAGTGCATGCATTCGCACCATGAATAAACAAGTTGAATGCGTAAACAAATGAATGGGTTGGTTGGCTAAATGTACTGGAGCGCTGAATGCATGTTTGTTTAAGAGTTCACGATATTCGTGTTGACAATTTTTGCTTTTTAGCTGCCTTAAACATTCCAAATACATGGCCAAAATATTGAAGCCATTAGAAATAAGGAAAAGAGAGTTTGAAAATTGCAGAAAACACACACAAAAAAGCACACACACACACACATTAGTTTCACCAGCAGCATTTACCATCACTACTTTTGTGTGCGTTTTGTTTGAAATTGTTTGACATATTTTATCATGCGGTCAGTTTAAATATTTGAAATTGTACCATATTGAATTCATTTTGTGCTCAATAGTAAAAATAAATTCAGTGAAGTGCGACTTTGACCCGCGCACGAAGGGTTCCGTACGGACATTAGATATATGTAATTCAATACGAACTTTAGCCTATATGTATAAAATATAGTTTTAGTATTTCTTTTAGTTTTGGCGTTTTTTGCGTTTTTTTTTTTTGGTTCCGGCGATATTTTTAAGTTTTGGCTTTTTTTTGCACTTTTTTATCTCTTTTTGGCGATTTTTTCGGTCTTTGGCGTTATTTTCATTTTGGCGATTTTTTTTTATTTAGGTGCTTTTTTAGTTTTGAAACTTTTTGACGTTTTGACGATTTTTTCACTTTGGCGATTTATTTTTATTTTGGCGATTTATTTTAATTTGGCAATTTTTTTTCATATAGGCGATTTTTCGGTTTTTTTTTTTCAGTTTGAAGTTTTTTTTATTTTGGCGATTTTTTTTATTTAGGTGTTTTTTTAGTTTTGACACTTTCTTCTCGTTTTGACGATTTTTTCATTTTGGCGATTTTTTTAATTTTTGGTGATTTGTTTTAATGTAGGCGATTTTTTTCATGTAAACTATTTTATTTAGTTTTGGTGCCTTTTTCGCGCTTTGACGATTTTTTTGGTTTTTGACGTTTTTTTATTTTGGCGATTTTTTTCATTTAGGTGCTTTTTTAGTTTTGACAACTTTTTTTTTGGCGTTTTTTAATTTTGGCGATTTTTTTTTAATTTTGGCGATTTATTTTTCATATAAATATTTTTTTTAGTTTTGGTGCTTTGGCGATTTTTTTTGGTTTTTAACGTTTTTTCACTTTGGCGATTTTTTTTATTTGGGTGATTTTTTCGAATTATACGATTTATTTTAATGTTATATTTTTTTTTTAATTTTCGCGATTTTGTTTAAATTGTTGGCGGTTTTTTTCGGCTTGGCGATTTTATAGTTTTGGGATTTTTTAGTTTTGCCGAACAGAAAGACAGCGTAGCGAAAACACCTTTGGTGTACGGAACCCTAAAAACGAGTTTCTGTTTTTTACGTGAGCAATCCCCAACAAAAAAAAAACGATGTTATAAGTTTGTAGTGTATGTCGGAGATTTTTTTATATTTGAAAGGTGACTAGGGCGGAAAGGTTCCTAACTATGTTTTAAGAAAAACGATCTACCCGCTTAGAAGATATTAAATCTCTTCTAGATATTTTCGGGGGTTTTAAAATTTTTGTTATTTACTTTAAAGTATTCTTAGTTATAAATATCAAAAATTAAAAATTTGAAGAACCCCTGATAGAACATACGGACAAAACTACTTGACATATTTTCTGCAAGTATTGGCAAAAAAACATTAAAAACAAAATCAAAATTGGCTTAGTCGTTTGGTCTGTACGTGGGCTCGGACAGACACACAGACATACAGAAACTCACTACAAACTTATAACACCCAGTTTTTTTTTGGTCTGGGGTTAAGAAAAGGTCTGCCGTTAAGAGCTTGAAATTTTTAGAATTAAATATTACCCAAATTTTAAATTCGTTTAAGAGGTTTATCGATGTCATTTTTATAAAGAATACAAAATCGATCATCGATTCTTCGTTGGATGGTGGGCATCCGAAATGTCAGATTTTTCCTAAAAACACCACTTTCGGATTATAACATACATAAAACGTACTGAAATCCCATTCAGCTTATACGATTTTTATTATTATTTTTACCTTATTGTTGTTTTCATTGTTACCAGTTGTAATGGTGTAGCAAGTCGTTTTAAATTCTTGCATGGTTGCCAGGCTACTGACCGCGCTGGTATTCTGGCGTAAGCACCGGCTAGGGCTCGCCGTTTTGGGGGGATCCTTGTCAGTCAACCTGTTCAGTAGCTAAAATCAACAATAAACAAAATAACAATAAAAAAATAAAAAATACCAGCCTTTTGGTGTCAGCTGTTCGACACAAGATAAAATTAAAGAAAATTATGAGGCCCAAAACAAATACATGAATCCATCCGCTTGCTTGTCATCAATTTCTGTGACAAAAACGAAAAACTGGTACTTTATTTCAAAGTACCCTTGCTCAAAATTTCAATTAATTTGTACAGTTTTCCAAGAAGTTATAGCACAATGACTTGCGGTTTATCTTTTTTAGACTTCTAATCTCATTTGAAATAAGAGCTTAATTAAAGTTATACTTTGTAATATTTTAACTGCCCAAGGCCAAGTTTCGGCCAATGCACTCAGTGTGTATATTTACAGGAAGCCATTCGTAGTGTTTATTTACCCCCCGCATTACTTTGTTCCTGGCAATCGTAAAATTCTACATCGTCATTTTATTATATATTATTTGAAAACAGTTTCCTTTGAAACACACATCTGGCAACGCTAAGGTCCCATATAAGCAACAACAATAAACGTTGATAACAAAAACAAATTAAATAATTAATTAATACAACTATTTTATTTTTTCTTTTAATATTTACTCATTTTGCTATCGCTACATTCATTCATAAAAATTTCTTCTATTTTTATTTTGTTGTTTTTGTTGTTGGCATTTTTAGTGACTAATACTTTTACTCATGACATTTACTTAATTATTTAATAATACTTTGCCGAACAAAATGTCTATATAAGCATAGTCAGACAGAACAGAAAAAAAAATAGTTTTCCACTTTGTCTGACTGGCTTCGACACTTATTCTTGCAAGTGCAATTATCAATTAACCTTGACAATTTTTATTGATACAGGGTTACTTTAATTTATTGGGGTTGCTGCTAAAAACAACAACATAAAAAATTATAATTATGATTTTGGCTGCAAGATCAAAGTTAAGATTTAAAAGGTCATACATACTTCATATTTTAAAAACCAATAAGTGTACATATTTGTATGCATGTACTTAATTTTTTTTTGGATATTTATTGTTTCTTTTTAAATTTATTTTGTTTACGTCAAACCTAAAGTAATACGTGAGCTAAACTAAAAGATAATTTTCTTTTTTATAGTTTAATAAGCATTTTTAAAACTTGGATTTGTTCTTGAGTGCCTTCAAGTAAATTCCTTTTAACTTTATGGCATTTTTAAAGTTCAATAAACCAATAAATTTACAAAAATGCGTCTTTTACCAACAATGACTAATACTAATATTTACAACTTTATTGCTCTCAGGTTATTAACATAAAATGCATACATTAAATATTTTTTAGGAATAACAAAAGTTTTTTTCTATTTCTTTGTCTATTACTATTCTATTATTGACTGTTATTTTGTTTCAAAAGTTTAGTAGTTCTCTAGATAAAATTATAAACATGTGCAGTGATTTTACTCTCTTTCTCTTTGGAAGTTTTTAAGCTCTAATGTACAATAAATAAAAAGACTGTCAATGGAATAAGATGAAAAAAATTAGTTAAATTTTGACAGCCGCCTTTAACTTTTGCCATGGCATTAGTTTTATATAACAAATCTGTAGACCCTGAGATAGTGATAGATTTTTATGACCAATTTTCTTTCTTGTGATATGTAGTTAGTTGGTTGAGTGCTTATAGAAGTTGTTCCATGAAGCTTAAATTAGATGTTCCATAGCCATAACCAAACCAAAATTCAATTGGATTCTATGGTAGTGGTTATGGCGTTATGGCGAGCAACTTATAATCAAATACAGTGTTGCCCATAAGTTTGGCTCGAACATCGGTTTTCTATGGTTATGGCACGTCTAGTTGAACCTTGAAGCACATTTACTACCAGCTGCAGTTCCGTGCTTACTCAAGCTATATATATAATTTTGCAGATGTCAGATGATAAAAATTCATTAAAGTGTGACTTTGACTTGCACACGAAGATATGATAGATATGTAATAATTTTTTCGTTTTGGGGATTTTTTCAGTTTAAGCGTTTTTTTAGTTTTGACGTTTTTTAGTTTTGGCGTTTTTTAGTTTGGCGTTTGCGGTATTTTTTTTGTGTTTTGGCAATTTTTTTTGTTTCATTGCTGTTTTTGGTTTAAATGATTTTTGTTCGGTTTTTGGCGTTTTTTCATTTTAGAGTTTTTTTTAAATTTTTGGAATTTTTTTTAATCATGGCGATTTTTTTCATTATGGCGCTGTTTTCGTTTAAGCGATTTTTTTGGTTTTTTGCGCTTTTTTTAATTTTTGGAGATTTTTTTTGGATTATGGAGATTTTTATTTTTTTGCCGGTTTTATAATATTGGGATTTTTAAGTTTCAGCGTTTTGGAAAATTTCAAAAGTGTGCCAATTACGGTTTCCAAGATACAGCAAGCTGTCAAATTTACATAGTCGAAATGACATTAACTGATAGAATATCCCTTAATTTTTATATTTTAAATTTTAGTATTAATTGTTTGTAGTATATGTAAAAATACACTAACTTTGCAAATTTAAATAGTAAAGGTATTCATTACAGTTTTTTTCCTCGTTGGAAAAATGGAAAAATGTAATTTTTGACAACAAACACAGGGGAAAAAAAATCAAAAATTCAAAAATTTTTTTAAACTTTTTTTCCTGTGTTTGTTGTAAAAAATTACATTTTTCCATTTTTCCAACGAGGAAAAAAACTGAAATTAATACCTGTAGTCTATGTACATATATATAATTGTATGTATGTATATACATATACATATACATATGTGTATGTGTATATGGGATTTTAACATTTTTCGTTGCTCATTTTGGAGCACCCTTTAATTTATAACTGACATATATTATTTAACTGTCTGCATATTGTGTCAAAATTTAAGGTCCGTAGCTCTTACAGTTCGCGAGAAAACAGCCTGTGACAGACAAAAGCACAGACGGACAAGTAGCGAAATTAATAGGTTTCCTATATTTATGATTTGGGTTTTTAACAGTTCCTTTTCACCTTTGATGTACGGAGTCCTAAATATAAAACGAATTTTATGTATTAAAATTAAATGGTAAAAATTTCATGGTAACAGTTCGCAAGACTGAGACATATTTGGGTCGTGGTGAAGCACCTTCTCGGAACCGAAATTTTAAAATTGGTGGAATAATTTGAGCTGTTGGGGGAAATTAGCGATGTGCAGAATTTATTTCGTACAAGTTTGGCAAGAACAACTGAGATTATTGCTCATAGTGTTGAGGATACCCCAGATGTGCTGATTTCTCGGCGATCTTTGGAATTAAGCATTCCACCAACAAACTTTATTTGTAACAGGATTACACTACGTTCTATATAAGTAACGATAACATCCCTCTTTTCCCCAAAAAGTTTTCTGACTGTATGATTTATCGAGAAGGCGATCATAATTGGGCACCGAAATCTTGATATTTAATACTTGTAGATTATTTTAAGGTAATATGTGAAGTTGAGGTGTTTACCAATGGCCCACAGCCGATTCACGACCTGAATTATTGGAGACATAAATTTTAAGGTTCACTATTAAAATTGGTTAGATCAACCTAACAAAATTTGTTCTATGTTCAAAACTTTACACCGTTTTCAATAAAAAACAATTTCATGGTTTTTATTAAGCACATATTTGTTTGGTGTTGCTCTCTTTCGGTTTTCCACTTTCTCATACATAAATAAATGGGTTAAAATTTAATTAAATATCCAGCATAGTTTAATCAAAATAGCCTTGGCTGCGTACCATACAATTCTCGTACCTCTTACAGATTCACTCTTTAAATTTAAAAATTTAATTATATTTGACACAAATTAAATTTTTCATTTTCGAGCTCAACATGGCAGAGTTCAAATTTCTCCCAGACATTTTACACATGTTACTGTTATTGTGTATTGTAATGGTCCCTCCCGCATGAGTAGTTCTATTGTTGGTGTATGTGTTGTTATTGTTGTTGTTGCTGTTGTGGAAAAAGAGAGAAGCCCAAGTAACTTGGGGAGAAATAAAAGCGTCATAATTGATTTGAAAAAAAGTTCTTAAAAGTAAACAAGCGAGCGCCAAGTTAGTACTTTATAACGGTTGTTTGCGTATGGACGTGTTTTTGGGTAAAGAAAATTTCAAGAAAGAAAGAAAAAAAAGAAACTCATTGTGAAGAAGGTTAGGGAGACGTTGGTATGTAGTTGGAGCCAAAGATTATTGTGTGCGTGTGTGTGTACGAGTACATTGTGGTTTTTGTTTTTGTTAACTTGGCCTGCTAGTAACCCAAAAACAAGATAAACAAACATTTTTTTCATTTAGGGGGAAATGTACATACACACATATTACATACATACATACATATGTATGTATGTGTGACTGTATGTGAGTTTTTTTATACAACGTAAAATGACGACACAATAGAAAACCCGTTATTTAAGAAACTTAAACAAAAGAAAAATATCGAATTTTAAAGTTTAGAAACGTGAATTTATTGTGTATGTGTTTATGTTTTAATTTTTTTAATTACCACTTCAGTTTCATTTGTACAACTATAGCAAAATATTTTAAGCGATTATAATTAAAAAATACTCTAAGATTAAATAAGCAGAACAACTTCAAAAATAAAAACTAAACATGAGGCCTTTACACTGTGCTCTTAGAAACTGGACTTTATTATAATGAAATTATTTTTTTTATATATAAATCATATTAAACAAAAAAGTGTGCCTTTAGAACAAGCAACGAAAAGAGAAAAATATATTTACTAAAAACCCCTCAATATGACGTCGTCTAGACGTCTTGTATTTAATGGATTTACAGCAATATTTGTGATCACTTTAACTTTAATAAACAACATTCAAACACAAAATAGTGAATTATTTGAATCTGCGGAGTTACCCAATAGCCAGTATGACGTCGACCCAGATTTTTCAACAAATTTCGCACTGCCATTGCCAACAACGAACACACCACCACCCCTACTGGGACCTGATGACAACACGCTGATGTCATCGTCGTCTTCCTCGACTGCGTCAACCTCATACACGGAACTGAAAGGAGGCAGTATAACAAGTGAGCGTATCTTACGTGTGAGTGAAAGTCCTTACAATGTGCGAGAGCACATAACAGTGGAGAGAAATGCCAAGCTAATCATTGAGCCGGGCGTACGAATAGAATTCGCACCCACTGTGGGCATAACTGTAAAAGGAATTCTTCATGCAGTGGTAAGTTGTTGTTGTTGTTTTCATGAATCATAATTAAATTGTTAAAATGATTTATTTCATTTAACTTTCATTTACATCATTAAAGATATTTTTTTATCACTTTATTTTTACCCAGCAAGTGTTATTGACACACTTTTTCATTTATTTTGCTCTTGTTTATATTACTTACTACTCGTATTTTTTTGTGTGTTTGTTTTAATTTCCACTTCAGCTAAAAATCAAATGTCAGTGATTCACGCGGTTCATACTCATGAAAGTTTGTCATATTTGTGCTTTTATTTGTATTTGAAATCAAATAATTGTTTTTTGTGGGTTTTATTTTGATAAGAAAATTCACCTGTTGCTAGAATAAATTTTTTTATGTTCTTATCAGCTCAAAAAAAAGCTTTTTATCCGCTACTCATATCGCTGTCATTGTAATGCTTAAAGATAAGAATTTTGCGGAATTTTTAGGGTGCAGTGCATGAAGTTGATATAGGACTGGATCAGTAAAGTTTTTTTTTAGGATTTTTTGTTTAATGTTACAGAGTAAGGCTGGTTTTTTAGTACGGCACAATTTAATAAATTTCAATTACATTATTTAATTAAATCGATGAAGACTGCGCAATGAAAATATATATTAGTTTTTGTATATTTAGGTATTCCCTTTAAAAATTAGAAATGTATTTAATTCAATTAATAAATAACTTAAATTTCAGTTAATTTTTATTATTTGCGCTCTAATAAATTTTAATGTACGAGTACAATATTTGAAAATATTTACAGGCATGGTGATAAAAAATTAAGAATGGAAAATGGTGCAATAAGAAATTAAAGCTAAATCGGAATCCTAATAGAATATGTTTTGGAGATTCAAACGATTGTCTCCAGGTTCATAATTTTAAAATATTTCTTTGGAAACAAACGCAAATACAATTATATTAAAAGAATTTAAAACATTATGGCCATGGACATGGACTTTAGGCATTTAAAAACGGTATTTTAGGCGCCTAAAATATGACATTAATTATGAAAAATATGATCTAAAAACAATATAATGTACAAATAATTTAAAAAACCTTTTTATGCAAAAGAAAAGTTATAAATTTACACCTAATGAAAGATATAAAAATATTTTCGTTCTTAACAGGTGCGTGTATAAGTCTCTTACATTAAATTTTTACGCATGATTCATTATCATATAACTATTTTTTCTGAATTATTAACTCCAAGCTCACATTTTTCGACATACATACATACATATGTTTATATTTCAGTAACGGAGCTATATGCAAATAGAAAAAGAAAAGTTTTGTTGTTTCTTTATGTTCATTTAAAAGTTAAATATTTTTATATTTGCGAATGTGAAGTTCAATCAATTTGTTCTTAGAAGGTTTTTCTTAATGGAAAAATTACTTGCAACGTCTGTGGATGTAATTGGCTCAAATTAAAATAATTCTTTTTATATAATGTTAAATATTTATTTAACTCAACCATTACAGCGAATTGAATACTAGCATTGTCATTTTTAAAAACAAAATTTATTTTCCGCAGAATTGTTTCTCTACTTTCGGCTTTAATACCAGATAATTCCCTCTTGAAATCATTAAAATTACAATTTTCATTCATTTGGGTAGCGTTTGTGCTTGTACAATCTTTCTACAATTCTACAGCAATTCAAGCGAATAAATTTGTCAAAAAATACAGTCTTGCATTAATAATTTTTCCAACAATAATAGGTCTGTTCATTTACTTTCCCATGTAATAATTTACACAGTTTCATTTATTATTTAATACTTTTATGCATTTTCATAATTTTTTAATTTTGTTCCATTAACAAATACAAAAATGCGACTTTCCACATCTAATCAGATATGAGAAACATACAAAATTTTTTGGAAATAAAATTGAGTATAATGAAAAAATGGAAAAAATTAATTAAAAAAAACTATAAATTGAGAAAATATGCTTTCTTTTTTATACGTATACATGTTTTTTTTAACAAAGAATATTACATTTTTCATTTTTCCTTCTTCAGATATTTTTGAAATAATTAATTTGACAATGAACAACAGGTGGTTGGATAATTCTTGCAAGTAAAAATTTTTACCAGTAATAATCTTAGGAATTTCTCAATATCTCTCAATATTTTTCTCTCTTTTGACGCTCTCTATTTGCAAACTTTTCGAGTTAGTGAACACTTTTCAATAAAAATTTATACAAATTCCTAACAACTTTTAGTAAATGAAGAGACCTAATATTTTTGAAATTCGAAATTTTGACAAAATATATCACGAAACTATGTAATTATACCAAAATAAGAGACAAAAATATGAATTTGTGACCAAATAATGCAAAAATATGCATTTTCACTTAAATTCATTGTTTTGTAAAGATATTTCGTTTTTGCCATTATCAGGGTGAAGGAAAAAAACATGCATTTGAATGAAACCGCTGTCCCTGATTATGAAACTTAAGACTTCCGCTAAACTCCCCCAATTGAACAGTCTTTAGGTTGTATGTAATGTATTAGACAATACATTATAAGGTAAGTAAAGAAAACGTTAATAGTATTTGGTCTCACCTGAAAAATTGGGTTAAAGTCATTTAGCAGGTTTACACTCTTAGCCGACGATATAATAGTCTTAAAATCATTTATGGTTATATAAGCCTTAATTGTTAAATAATTTATAAGTAACAGCAGAGAAATAAGAGAAAAAAATACTGGCACGGATACTAAAAAAATGATAAAAACAAAAATTATAAAACTACAAGTTTTGTGCATGCATTTGTATTAATTGGAGGTCATAGAGTTCTTACAACACACTCGTAGATCAATTACATAGAGCAAAGATATTTCTTAACGATTTCGAAATTTAACAGGGTGCTTTGTTTAGTGACCTTATATTATAAAATATTTTCTTTCATATGATAGTGTCTCACATATTTAATGCTTATATTACTTTCTGAAGCTGGGGGAAAGTTGTTTTTAAGGTTTCTGAATTAAGTTCAGAAAACTTGTACTTTAACGTTTTAATAACTTTTTTTTACACTGAAAGAGTTTTCGGCAGAATTTCTATGAATTTCAGCATTAATCTAATGAAAACTTCATTAAAATTCAACCAACGTCACGTTTCGTTGAATTAATGAAACCAGTTTCGTTAAAATTATTTTATTGAAAACAGTGTAATTAATGCAGTGCTATAACTTCATCGAAACAATGAAATAATTTCATGAAAAGAATGAAACGAATTAAATATAAAGGGGTTTCTTATTAATTAGAAAATATTGTTGTCATAAATCCAATAAAATATTCTAACGAAACCAGAATATCAAGGAAGCATTTCCAATGAAATTGTTTTACAATATTCATGAAATTTTCATTGGATTTGTGAAACTATCATTAGATTTGTGAACAATTTTTAATGAAATTGTTTCATTGGATTTATGAAGCAAAATTCTTTTGGTGTACACACAAAAAAGTAATATAAATAATGTTGTAATATCAATTAAAATATTTGTAATATCAATTAAAAAAACTAGTTAAATTTTCAACTTTAAACAATTTTAGAATATCAATTAAGTATTTCCACTCAAATTAATTAATACAATTAAAAATTGAATTCAACCAATTAAATTCTCAATTGAAAATATTTCGTATGGAAAAATATTTTTTGAAACAAACTTTCGTTATTTTTCATACAAACTTTAAACGTTTAGAAAAGAAAGTTTTACAAAATCTGCCTTTTTTAGTAAATGGTTGTTAGTATTTGTAATAAAATACAGGGTGCCTGATGAATTTTGCTACATTAAAAAATTGGAATAAATTTTTTGTAATCCAAGGAATTTATTCCATCCTTTTTTATTTTAAACCCCATTGAATTGTATAAAAAATAAATAACCGGTTTATAAAGATACTTGAATTTAAATCACCGCTCTGCTAATTGATACAGGTGGGGCATCATATAAAAACTTTGTTCATCACTGCCCGCAAAGTTGTTATCAGAATTGCAGCTATTGTCGCAGTTGAAACCACACACAGTTGAAAGGAATTCTCTTTCGGCGTATTTCCAGCTAAAAAATTCTATAACCATTCGCAAATAACGGTCTTCATTAACCGTAATACTGTGTCCGTTTTGTTCAAAAAAGTATGGCCCCACAATACAGCGTGAATCAGCTGCAGACAACACTATGTCATGAATTGGATGAAATTGACTCTCATGCAGTTGGAACCACTGCATATGCGACAATTTTGTTGGCTTACATTACGGTTCAGATCGAAATGAGTCTCATCAGACATGAAAATACAATTTAGTTTTGGTTTGGTAGCGGCTTTCATCAGCCACTCTGTATTTTCTGAATTATTTGAAATTTTAACCAGGAATAATATCTTTATAGAGTTGACTTCAGTATTTTCCATTCCACTAGAATTCTTATTTTATTAAATAATGTAATTTTCTAAAACAATCTGTCAATGTTATCATATAATAAAATGGGCCATTCCATCCAATAACTCGTTTTCCTGCAAATGCTACATTTAGTTCAATATAACAATTCGAAGGACCATATACAAATTGTAGACGTAATTTCTGCTTGATGAAATGTATTTAGGAAAAGTTTCTGAGCTATTTTAAATATCAGAAGAATGAAAAATATATTCAAGGTGACGGTATAAACTTCTTTCACTTTTTTTTTCATCGATAGATCAGTGAATGTCAATATGCATGACAAGGAAATTACTTGTTTTCCGTAGGTTTATTCGGACGTTGTATAAATTTCCTGAAAATATCTTTTCTATCATTTGCAGTGCGGAAACACTAAAATTTAAAATCCACAAACACCAGTTTCTATATCTTCCTCCCTAGAAACTGTCCTGGTAGTTTTAGCACAATGGATTGATTGAGTAGGAGCTATCATCTAGTCCATAATCTAGCAAGTAAGACGTTAAGACAGTTGTAATTAAATATCCTGACTTCTGAGTTCCACATGAGCCACAAGTCGATAAATTATATTTGAAAATACGGCGTCTATTAGATTTTTAAGCCATTCCTTAAATCTATCTTTTAAGGAGTCACCCTTTACAACAATGTTATAGTATATTGAGACAAAATGTGTATTATTATTTTTTAATTGCTTTGTATAAGGAAGTCTCTCTAACGTTAACACTAAATATAAATGCTTCCACTTGAATTACATTTATTTCCGTTTGGGCTGCATTATTACAATTACGATGGGAAAAAAAAGCTGCTCAAGGTATTTATTCACCTTGCAGATGATACTGGACATTTCCTTTCTTTGGCTGGCAGCATATGAGTAAAGTAACATATGAAGTTCTTGTCTGGTTTCCCTGTGAACGTACGATCAAGTGTCAGGCCACTATTTAAGGCACAAGAGAAAAAAAAGAAAAAGAAAAAGAAAAAGAAAAGAAAACACACAAGACAACAACAATTAAAGAGTGACTAATACGAGCTGATATCAGTTTGTAAAGAAAAATCATAAATACATACTCGTAAATTATGTACCACTCACTTACTTACAAGATATTTTTTGCGGAAGCAGAGGTCAATGCATGAATTCGAAATCACACTATGAATATGACACATCTCTCCTCCTAATCAACTTATAAATAATTGTAATTTCATAATTGAAATATGTACATTGAATACATCGAACTGAGTATTTTTTTACAACAATGAACGTCTTTTATGCAAACATACATACAAACTCGTACATGCTTCATGTGGAGAATTATTGCTTGAGAGATCAACAATGAATGTAATTAATTGAAGAATATGTCTTTGAAGTTTGTAGAAAAGAACTGAATAACTTCCTATTATGCACGTTGCGTGATTATATTCCACATATTTATTAGAGTGGTACAATTTTTTTGTTGTAAATTTTTAGGCAAAAGAAAAGAAGAAAGTATATATGATTTTTAGATTCTAGGTTTAGTTTAGTTTTATCACATTGAATTCAATAGGCCGTTTATATGAATGTGCAGTGTGAATGATATTCAATGCTTCCAAAGTATCTCTAAGGGCAAATAAATCAGTCAATGATTATATGTATTTTATTTTTAAATTTGATTTAATCTCAAAATTTTGTTTTTCAGCACAAAATTAAATGAATCTTAAATAGCCAACATTGTGCATTTAAGCGTTGTTTAAGTTTTACAAACATACCATATGTTTTGTGCATGTGTGTGTTTTTTGAATGCATGTACATAAACATCATGATGTCATATTAAAAATAATTTCGTTTAATTTTCGGAAATATACAACAAATGTAACACATATTTTCATTTCATGAAATATATAAATAGAAAAATGCATTCCGATGCTCTTTTTGTATCATAAAATGTGTTTTTTGCTATTTAATTTTTCTGCAGTTTAATAAATCAACTTTCTTATTCATATTAAACAGCTGTTCTTTGGAAAGCTTTCCATAATATTTGGAAATATTGTAGTGCTACCATACTTTCAACGTAATTTGATATTAACTTTAATTAGCCACTGAAAAAATTAAAGTGTATTTAAATCAATTTTAATTTTTTGTGAAAATTAACTTAAACTATGTTTAAACATTCAGTGATTTATTAGCTATAAGTCTATACTTTCCGTTTCTGAGGATCTTATCTTATAAAATCGAGAAGTTATATAAGAAGTATGTTTCTCTTCGTGTACTGTACTTACTGTAAAATATTAGTTTTATAAATGTAATAACTACGTATATAGACACGCTAGACCACCAGCAAATAAATTTCAATTATTATAGTATTTACACTTCTGACAATATGTCAAATAAATAAATTTCATTATAAGAATTTTAGTTAAAGTTTGGTGAAGTTTTCAATTTTTCAGTAATTTTTTATGTACAACTTTGACTTCTGTTGAACTTATTTATATCTGAAAAATAAAACATATGCAATTGAAAATGGGGACCAATGCAAGCAAAACAATAAATTCAATAAAGTGCGATTTTGATTCGCACATGAATATATACGTATGTATACAATACTATACCAACTTTATCTTATACACATCTTTATCAAAAATGAAAAAGTGCTTAAGTCGAGATAAGCTGATTTTGAGTTAATGATACTTCCATAATCTGCAAATCTGCATATCTGAAAGTACCCCTGGACAAAATCTCAATTAATTTGTGCGATTTTTCAAGAAGCTATAGCAAAATTACTTGCAGCTTATCTTTTTTAGACTTCTAATCTCATTTGGAATAATAGCTCAAGTGAGGTTATACTTTGGTATATTTCAACTTTAATGTATTACTTACAGTGTGTATAATGATGTTTGCTTATAAAAATAAAGGTTAACAAAGAATTTTTCGATTTAACTGTAAAAGAAATAAATTTCTGAAAATCGAATTGAACGCTTAAAAGTACTCTCGTGCAAAACAGCAAAATATGACTTAAGCACTTTTTGAAGATTATTTTTAGTTTGTCAATTATTTTAGTTTTGGTGTTGGTTTTAGTTTTCGGCAATTTTTTAGTTTTGGCGATTTTGTTGTACTTGGCATTTTTTTTTGGATGTTTAGCGATTTTTTTCAATTCTGGCACTCTTGTTTTCACGATTTTTTTATTTTGGTTGTTGGCGATTTTTTTAGTTTGGAAATTGTTTTTTAGTTTTGGCGTTGTTTTCAGTTTTTTGCGACGTTTTACTTTTGGTGTTTTTTTAGCTTTGGCGATAATATTCGTTCTTACGATTTTTTTTCGGTGTTTGACGATTTTTTTAGTTGTAACGCTTTTTCGTTTCCGCGACTTTTTCCGCTTTTTTTGGCGATGTTTTTAGTTTGGTAATTGTTTTACTTTTGGTTTTTTTATCTTTAACGTTCTTTTTAGTTTTTTCCCATTTTTTAGCTCTGCTGTTTTTTAAGTTTTGTTGATTTTTTTAATTTTTCGGATGTTTTCAGTGTTTGGCGATTTTTTTTTTATTTTTTACGATTTTTGTTTTAGTTTTGGTGTTTTTTAGTTTTGGAATTGTTTTTATTGTTTGGCGATTCATTAATTTATGGGTTTTGTTCGTCTTGGCGATTTTTTTGTTTATGTGATTTTTTTTTGGTTTTTGTTTTTTTTAGTTTTTTACGATTTTTTCGGTTTTTTGCTATTTGGTTCAGTCTTAGCGTTTTTTCGGTTGTGGCGATTTTTTTGTCTGGTAATTTTTTTAATTTTGGAATTTTTTAGTTTGGCGTTATTGAAAATTTTGAGAGTTCGCCCCAATTAAATACATTAACTGATAGAATATCCTTTAATATTGATTTTTTTTAATCTCCGTATAAGTTTTTCTCGTCTGCATAAAAATACACTACCGTTGCAAATTTCAAGTGTATGTATATATAATCAAGTACAGTCTTTTAAATTTTATAGGAGATACAAAAAAAAAATTATTCAAGTGACTGAAATAAATTTTCTTTCTGATGTGCATTAAAGCAACATTTTGTAAATAGAAACGTTATTTTCGTTCTGAAATTTGTATGGAAAAAATATATTTTGAAAAGAGTTTTCGTTATTTTTCATACAAATTTGAAACGTTTAGAAACGAAATTTTTTAAAAAATCTGCCTATTAGTGTCATTTTGTGTCAGTTGTTGTAGAAAAGTTCAAGTGATGAAGGCATATACGCTGGTCACTGAACTATACCGACATCAGCAGATACTAATTGTAATGTAACATCATAGCACCCTCCTTCGTTGTGTAGCAGAATCATCGGCCTGGTACACTAAACGATAAAAATGGCTACTAAACAAAGCTTAAAAAAATTAATACGCCTCATTTAACACCAGAGGCGCTGCAACAGTGCTTTATTAAAAATATGCCAAAAGCAGAGTTGTAAAATAATGAAGCTTTTCTCTCTCTCTCTTTTTTCACCGCCTGCTTGTCTTCTCTATGACTATCCCTTTCCTAAAGATTGTTACTTCTCTATATAAAAAAATTATTATTAAAAAGACCCAAACAAACTCCATATACCCCTAATGAAAGTTGTGTCTTTGGTTATGCTGAACACTTTTGCTTGCTTACTACGAGTAGTTTATTAAATAAAATCATGTCGTTTGGGCGCTCAAGACAATAATTGTAGTCATATTTTGTGCCTTACTAATACATCTTTAGGTCAGAAGGTCATACAAAATTTAAATGCATTAAAAAGTCTTCATTATAAAATAAAAAATATTCAAATGTTTGCCCAAGTAATTATCGATTTATGTCTTCTGGTGTGCATCTCATAGAGAACTTTGGCTAATTAAATCATTTCAATTAAATATTTTTTTCAGGGCACATTAACAGCACGCATTGTTTTAACAGCACAAGGTCACAATGTAGAATTGCCGGACGTAGAGGAACGTGGCATACGTTTGGTTGATGGGCCAACACCCTTAGAGGGCAGGTTACAGATCTTTCACAAGGGATCATGGCGCTGTGTTTGTACCAATTCAAGAAAGTGAGTCAGTCGTGTAATTAAGTAATTTATGAATAATTATAATTTGTTGTTCTTAGCTGGACTATGGTGGACTATGAGGTGGCCTGCAGACAATTGGGTTTTAAAGGTGGTCGCTTTTGGAATTGGGTCGATCGTTCGCCGCTGCAAAAACCTCGTTTACTGTATGAGTTGCCAAATTGCAAGGGTTCCGAGAATTCTTTACTGGATTGCCAATGGTCTACAAGGCAATTGGGCTCTGGAGTTTGCGATTATCACAGTGATATTGGCATACAGTGCAAGGCCATACACAGCATACCGTTGACTCATTGGAGAGGCTTGTTTTTCGAAAATACTTTAACTACAAAAACCTTGGCCAAAGATAATACTGTCTACTATACCAAATCTAAGTCCATCTTAAAATATGTGGATATAATAAGAGCCGGCAATGGCTTTAAACAAGCCGCTAAGTCTGCCTTAGAAGCTATTGGCTTGCCACCGGTGCTGCAACATGTAGTCATTACCCACTCGGCTTACACTGGGCTTAATGCCACCCGTCCATATGGTGGATTCCAATTGCGAAATGTTACCATTAGAAAAAGCAATGGCATTGGTGTATTCGTTAATTCCAGTCAAGGTTATGTGCAGCTGAGTGGCTGCAATATTCAAGACAACTACGCCGATGGAGTCAAATATGTTGGCCACGATCTAAGAGTTGACGAGAGACCCGACAGATCTTCCATATATGACTTTTGCACTCTACCCACCACTTCTGGACAAACTTATCCCATTATTTTGTCTTTTAATCAAAAGTTTTATGCTGGTTCTGCCAAAGAATGTGCCAAATATTTCTTTACTAAGGCCGGTTATGTGCTGACGGTGCAGTTTGAGCAATTTGTTTTGAAAAATAATGAAACCGCTACGGTGGAAATATTTGATGGTGCTTCGAGCAATGACCGTTTGCTATTTGCTTGGAAGGCTCGCAACTACACCAGACCGCAGAGTGTTACCTCGACTAGGGAGAAAATTTTTGTCAGAATTAGAGCTGAAATGCGTGAAGAGATCATTGGCTTTATACGCCTTACCACAGGTGACTCTAGTGCTTTTGATTTAAGGGTCTTGGACTCCACCGTACAGGATAACTATGGACGTGGCATAGCAGTGGATAATCTTAGGTCTAAGCTGCATGTACACACTTCTTCAGTATCGGGCAATGGCCATGTAGCGGGAGTGCATGTGTCAGGTGGTGCTGGTGATGTCAATATAACCGAAACTAATGTCAGCTATAATCAAGGATCGGGTGTTAATATCACTTATGTGGGTGGTAATCGCAATGTCTCACGCAGTTATGTGAATTTCAATAAAGGCTTTGGTATAGCAGTATGGCTCAATGAAACCTCTGACCCCGATAGAGTGGAATATATACCGTTTAATCAAACCACTGCCGTAGAGTATTCGCATTTAAATTCCAATATGGAGAATAATATAATGCATGGCAATTTCTGTCAACCTTTGTGGGTTAACATAACCGGCAACTACTTTAATGGCAGTGGAGATAATGATATACGCTTGGAAACCTGTTGGAAAGCTCTGCAACCCAATGAACCCAACATGCATTTGCAGATTGGCCACAATGCCTTTGAGAACAGCCAACAAAATAGCATTTACATAAGTCCGGCTCTTAACTTGCAGGCGAGAATTGAGTTTAATCAATTTCGTTTTGGTGAATACGGCTGCATATTTATACGCAACGATTTTATATTTCAAGAGTTTAACTTTATGCCCGTACGCCTTCTCATACAGAGTAATTACTTTATCAAAAATCAGGGAGTTCATGTGGTATCTTTGGGCCTTTCACCCTACAGTCGCAGAGATGTACAAAGTCTTTTGTTTACCCGCAATTTTGTGAGAGAAAATCGTATAACAGAGTTTTTTGGGCCTCCCGTCGAGGGTAGCGAGGGTTCTGATGGTGCTGGACGTTTAAATCCCAGATCCCGCATAGCGGCAGCTGTTGTGGTGGGCTCTAAAAATGTGGATATCTTTCGTAATATACTGCACAATTTGGATTCCACTTATGAAATCGGTTCACAGTTAAATGATCAAAGTCAAATAATTAATGCCACCTACAATTGGTTGGGCCATACCGATGAAACTAAAATCTATGCCCGCCTATTTCACCGCAATGACCGCTACAACTTGGCCAAGATAGAATATATACCCTATTTATTACATAGCTCGAACCCCGGCTCTACAACTGTTATAGCCATATCCACCTTTGTGCCCAGATTTTACAGAGAAGGCTCTGAGTACATAGGAGGAGAGGTGGATGGGCAAGAAATGATACCGGCTGGCAGTTACACGGTTAACAAGGACATCAATATACGACCAGGAGGCAAATTAATTTTACAACCCGGTGTTACTTTACAATTCGAGCCGAGTGTGGGCATGATGGTGGCGGGCAAATTAGAAGCTCGTGGTAGAAGACCGGATGACATATTTTTAACACTTAAACGCAACACCATCATACCCATGGATGTGGATGTCTCCACAAATCATGAAATGTTGGATGTGGAAAGCCTGGACATGGATACCGAAACAATTATAACAGGTGATGAGATCCCCCAAATTAATGTGAGATTACTCGGTGGTGCTGGTCCTTATGAGGGACGCTTACAACTGTATTTAAATGGCAGATGGGGCACGGTATGCGATTATGGTTGGACAGAATTAAACTCTGCCTTGGTGTGCCATCACTTGGGTTATACCTTAAATCCCAAAGACTGGCGCTTGCTGAGATCTCAAATGCCTGCAGTGGGTACCACTGAAGATGTCATTGTTTCCAATGTCCGTTGTACTGCCCATGATCGTGATATCACCAAGTGCAAGGCAGAACATTTAAATAGAGGGGAGTTTGAAAATTCCTGCACGCATGAAAATGATGTTGGCATACGCTGCTATGAAGGCGCCTGGGCAGGAGTGCGTTTTAGCATGCTAGCAGAAAGAGCGGACTTGCAATATGTTACCATTGAAAAGGCGGGCCTGTTTGACTATACCACCAGTGCCTTTAAGCCGGCTTTGCAAATGGATTTTGCTCGTCATAATTTGGAAAATGTCAGAATCGTGGACAATTTAGATGACGGTTTGGGTGTTTTATATGCCGATATTTATGGTGGCAAATCCTTAAACAACATACGCAACTGTGAGTTTATGGGCAATCGTGGTAGCGGCATAAGTTTGAAACAATTGGACTTTCGTATTCATGGCTCACTCATCAAAAACAATAGAGGCAGCGGCATTTCTCATGATCCTGTTATAGCTGCCAGTGATCAGTTGGAAATTGGTGGTTGGTTTAAAATGTCCAATGATGTCAATACATTTGAAACGAATTACGAACCTTACATTTTGCCCCGTGATGAGGGCTACATTGAGTTGGGCAACTGGGAAAGTAAATATATACGCACCGAGGAAGTGTTGGGTGCCATGATAACGAAAAAGCTTTATATCACTTGTCCACCTGGTTATGTGCTTGGCATACAGCTGCTTAATCCCATACACAACCAATCGACCGAAAGCTTAATCATACTAAACTCCCAAAAAGAAAATCAAAGATCCTTTTTGTGGGATGTGAAAAGAGATTTGAATGTTTTTCCCACCACCAGCAGCAGCTTTGGCATTGTTTTATACTACGAAAGTGGTTTGAATGCTTTGGGTGGTGCTGTCTTAATGTTCACAACTGTAGTGGCACCTGTGCAAAATATACGTAACAAAATAGTGAGTGGACCTGTGCCTTCGCTACACATCAGATCAACTAAGATACAAAAGAATTTGAGGGGCATATCTAGCATATATTATAACAGATATCGCGGCAATGAAGGCGAGTATTATTTGAGAAAAGCCAATGAGTCCATAAAAATTGTCAACTGTGAAATAAGCAACAATTACTTAGAGGCCATACTGCTAAACTCTCCCTACTGGGATGTCATAAGCAGCAACCTCTCGGAAATAACTTTGCATTTGAATAGTTCCACCATTACGCAAAATGGTTATGGCATCAGACAGCTATCCAAGGACTTGAGATCATCGAACAATCTCTTTCACTATGTCATACAGGATACTACGGTGGAGGATAATAAAAATGGTGGCTTTCAGGTTTCATTGCCATATGTCTGGCAGTATAATGAAAACTTTACGCACAGCATACATTTTGGCAACACGACTTGGCAACGCAATCGCAATTTCTGCATCGATGTTTCCGGTCACTATGCCGACTTCAATATAACCTCCAATGCCTTTCTCAGCAATCAATGTCCTTCAAGTTTGATTGCTGTGTCTGGCATGGAGAAGCGCATAAAGTTTGACTACAATCGCATAGAACAGAATATGGCCAAATATATTTTGCTTTTTAAGGCCGATAGTTTAAGTGAAAAGCTGGGAGAGGTAAAAGCCAAGGTTGAATATAATACCATTAAGAAAAATAGTAACACGGACATTGTTAGGCATTTGCCAACTCTCACTCATGCCACTAAATTGGCAGCCCAAAATATAATGCCCACAGCAGTGATACGCATTGATGGCATACAAAATGTTAAACTATATCGCAATCTTATAGCGGAAAATTCTCTCAAATATAATTTGGTGGCCGGCTTGAGATCAGCCAGACTTGATAACTTTTTCTATGCCAAAGAGAATTGGTGGGGCTCTAGTGATAGTGATTATATTGAATCAAAAATTTTCGATTTTGACAATTGGAATGATCATGCTGATGTTATATTCCAGCCTTATCTAATAGAAGATTCATTTGATGCCAGTGTTTCTTTGAGCAAAGAAAATCGAGCAGTCATAGACTTGAACACTTGGCGGGGTGGACGTATTTACAGTGATCTTTTCCTAAGGAAACGTGAAGAGCCTTATGTTATAACTAATGATATAACAGTTATGCCTGAGGCCCATTTAACCATACAACATGGTGTACAACTGGAATTTGAGCCCAATATCGGCATGTTGGTATTGGGTTCTCTTACTGCAGTTGGTTATCCTGAATCACCTATTGTAATGAAACCCTTCAAAAATAACACCCATGAATCTTACACTCTATTAAACAAAAGAGCTTTAGAAGATCTGTCACAGATGCAAGTGTATGACTCCATACGTTTGTGTACCAACTCCCAAAACTGCAGCACTAATATGAACGATGCTCTGGATATTAACCAAGGTTTCTTGGAGTACTTTAACCACACTACCCTGCAGTGGGTGCCCGTGTGTGACAGCCGTTTTACTGAACGCAATGCCCAAGTTGTTTGTCGTGAATTGGGTTACGACCCCTTGGATGTTTACTATGCCCATGATCGTAGAATTGAGTTTCACACCAACTCTTTAACACGCATATGGACTTGGGTACAACCACTGGAATGTAAAGGAGATGAAGTCCGTCTGGCAGATTGTGAAGAACGTCTAAATGGTCAGGTTTATGGTCACCGACATGAATGTCGCTGGGATGATGTGTATGTGTTTGTTAGTTGCAAAGGTACGCCCGAAGATGAAGTCTATTGGGGCGGCATACGTTTCAGTAACTCCCAGTTTGAGGAGAATCACTATGAACACCGCTATCATGATATTCAAACGCATACGCAAAAGAACAAAAATAGCAAACTGGAGTTTGTCAATCTGGAAAATGCTGGCATGTTACATTACCAGAAATCATCAGCCATACAGGCCATTTATAAAACACCCTCGCTAAAAGCCGTAACCATTAAAAATTCTGCTAATCACGGTGTAAACTTTGTTGCTCCCAGAGGAGCTATTAATATCAACCTGCTCAATGTTTCTCAAGCTCTGGGTACGGGTGTTAGCATAGTCTCCTTAACCGGAGAGGGAAGAGAGAGCGAAGAGTCTAGTTTTACACCGCTCAAAAACTTGGACATGACATATGAACTGTTCTCCATGATTGATATTTGTGATCCTCAAAAAGCAATTGTTATAGAGGAACGAGTGCTGGTGTATTATAAATATGACAATAATCCGGTTAATTGTGTCAAAATGTTCACAGCTGCTTATAGAGCAAAGCCTATTGGCTTTCGCTTGCTGCAGTCGAATCTCTTTAATCACTCAAAATTATATGGTCGCATGGACTCCATACGTTTGTATGATGGTGATGTCTACAATGTAACTTCAGTATTTATGGATCAAATAGAGTCGGATACGAGAAATCAAAATTCCTTTTTTAAAACTCAAGGTCCCACCTTAAGTGTGCATTTGATGGCTAGTGGCGCTCCAGAGTATCATGGTTTTATAGCTGAAGTGGTCACAGTGCCCATATCAACCATAGGCCAATGTAAGTTTAATAATATATAATATATAATAAAATACAATATAAAATATAATATATAATACATAATATATAATATATACATATAATATATAATATTATTATATTATATATATATATATATATATATATATATATATATATATATATATATATATACATTATTATAATATATAATAAATAATATATAATATATTATATATAATACAAAATATATTAAATATAATATAAAATATATTAAATATAATATATAATATATAATGCATGATATGTAAAATATATTATATATAATATATAATATTTAATATATAATGTATAATTTATAATATATAATATATAATAAATAATATATAAAATATAATATATTATTTAAAATATATTATATATAAAATATAATATATAATATCTAATGCATAATATATAATACATAAAATAAAAAATATAATATATAATATCTAATACATAATATGTAATAAATAATATATAATGTATAATATATAATGTGTAATACATAATATATAATCTATAATATATAAAATAAAATATATAATATACATATACATATACATATAATATATAATATATATAATATATAATATTAATTAAGTAATTTTAAATTATGCCTAGATCGCGATGCTTTGCACAATATAACTTACAGCCATATAAAGGGTGCCACCAAGGGGGCTGTTACTTATTCTTCCGCTGGTGAAGTTACTCCCACTTTGACCTTAACATCAAATCGTATAGAAAACAATTGCATGCAATTGTATGGCAACTTTTCAACTTGTCCCTCGGCCATTAATCTAGATGTACAGAATATGAACTCTTTCTATTTCATGGTGAGTTGTTGCTATATTTCGTTATAAATACGTTAAAATGTTTGTATATCTGCAGAACAATTTAATTTTAAATAACCAAGGAGGCTTGAAGCTGCGTGCTGATTCACGTGGTTCCGCCACTTCGCTAAGAGGTTTTATTCATCATAATCTTTTTGCAAAAAATCGCAATCGACCCGCCTTATTTATCGAGGGCAGACAATCTTCTCCTTACCAAGAAGTGGAATTATATCGCAATTATTTTGCTCAAAATCAAGCGGGCTTTGAGGATGTCATACGCTTAAGACAGGTGGTGTCCAACTTTAGTTACAATTATGTGCACAGCAATGTGGGCGGACGTATAGTGGAAGTGTCGGGCTTTGAAAAGGTGCGTTTACCCATTTACCAGAGCACATCTCACAATGGATTTTATAGGTATGAATTACTTTACAAAACGTTATAGAAAATTATTTATACATTTTATTTTATTTTGTCTACAGAAATGTGGCCACCAATTGGATGGGCAGAGCCACCATTATAGCCGGTACAGCTGGTCAGCAGTATGTGGATAATATATTCGAAAATCCCGAAAATGATTATGAAATTATAACAGTCAACAGTACCATGTAATTATGAGCAATAAGTTTTATTTCATTTGAATGCCATTTAAAATCCATGTATACCATTTCAAATCATTGCTATCGGACGAGTAGTGAACAATTTCCATCCTTAAATTTAGTTCTCTCTTTTCTTCTAGTTTATTGCTTCTAAGCACTTTTTTTGTAATCTAAAACTGTCTGATGTTATTGTATATTTTCTGCATTCTTTCCTTTATAGTTAATGTAAATTAATATAAGCTGTTATCACAGTCTTTGCCTTCTTTCAAGATATTCTGGCTAAAATATGTATTGTTTTGTCTTATTTTGAGAGGAAAGTCTATGTTTTATACATCATACATGCAAGTAACCAATTGAAAAGTTTCTAACACGACTAGGTTTTTATTTTCTTTCGAATATAAGCCACTGATGTCAAAACATCGATTGCACTATAGATTGTCTTGCTAGATAACTCATATGAGAAAATGTTTAGCTACCCAGTAGAAAAAGAGACTCCAAAAATTCATGAAAATGTAGAGCTTGCGATCTGGAAGTAGTGAAAATTTCGATCCGATCTAATGATTTTTACATAGGGTTGTCATTGCAAGAAGTTCTCTTTTTCAATGCCTGGTCACTGAATTGGAAGCGATATTAAGAAAAATTACCTTTTTTCTGTTCTATGATGTTTTCATCTAGAAAAAAATTATAAAAATGATAATGATAAAATTTACTTTTAAATTTTGGACTAAAACTAGTTCATAGATTTCTTTAAAAAAATAAATTTTTTTTAAATTCTGGTGAGTATTTTCTAACACTATGGAGGAGTTACAAGGTTTTATATGACTAAAATAAATAAATGGTACATGGTTTTTTGCTCACTCTCGGCAAATTAAAAATATCGATTTCTTGGAAGCAATGAAAATGTAGTTCCACTAGAATGACTTCCATTTTTTTCACTGCGTATTACTCACTACATCTGTAGCAATAGGGAAAGAGAAACCAAGTAATATTTTACTGTTATGTAGTAGAGAGCTTTTAAATTTTCAAGTATATTTTCTGAAATTTATTTAGCCAGGTCTCGAAATTTTATTTTCATACTTCATTCAAAATACTCAGTGTATCATTCTGCATGTTCTTCTTTATAAATTTAAACTAATTTCAACTTTACAATTTTAACTATTTTCTTTTTCTAAAACAAAAAAAACCCCTCCGCATGATCCCAATTGTAGTTCCAGTATTGACTTTCAAAACAGGTAAAACTTGTCAATGTTTCCAAAAACCGCAAAAATAAAGAAAAACTTATAAAAAGCTTTAATAATCTTTTGTTTTTCTCTTCAATCTTATAGCACCATTGAATTATGGCGCTCCAAAATAGATGCCCGCCATAATTACTGGAGCTACAACAACAGCATATCGGTGCAGTCCAGAATACGGGATAAGTCAGGTAAATAGTTTTTTAAAAATGTGAGAAATTTTTAGATATTTTTTTTTTTTAATTGAACTGTAGTGAATTTTAATCAGAAATAATTCATAGTTAGGCTCAAGTTCAGTAATTTCAATTCTTATTGAATGAAATATTTTTATTAATTAATGTGAGTTTCTAAAGAAGAGAAGAAAAATTAAACTTAGACTTTAAGCTGGGGGAAATACCGATACTTTTCTGTGCAGCCACGCACTTCATCAGCACCCTAGTCTATCTACTTGGGTAGAGATTCTTATTAACATCAGCTATTTAACTTAAATGTACAATGAAACGGAATATGAGAAACAATTGTTGTGTATACAATTGATTTACCTTTGGTAAACACATTTATAAGTATCACTATTAATTTTCTGTTTTTTACAATTTTTCATTTTTCTATTTAGGTTAGCACGAAATTATTTTACTCTACCTCAGTATGTTTAACTATTCTTACTAAAAAAATTTCTCATTTAATACATCATGGGCACGTGACAAAAATATGTTCACTTGGCAATCACTGTTCACTTGGCCATCACAGTTTCAGAATGCTGGAAATCCAAGTAAAAACTGTAGAATGCAACAACAAGTAACATAGACCACTACAATAATACTTACATGCATGTACCGATGGTACATCGAATAAGTAAAAATAATTAATGTGATGATCGTAAAAAGATAAGTAAGAATAGTTAAACATACTGAGGTAGAGTAAAATAATTTCGTGCTAACCTAAATAGAAAAATGAAAAATTGGAAAAAACAGAAAATTAATAGTGATACTTATAAATGTGTTTACCAAAGGTAAATCAATTGTATACACAACAATCGTTTCTCATATTCCGTTCATTGTACATTTAAGTTAAATAGCTGATATTAATAAGAATCTCTACCCAAGTAGATAGACTAGGGTGCTGATGAAGTGCGTGGCTGCACAGAAAAGTATCGGTATTTCCCCCAGCTTAAAGTCTAAGTTTAATTTTTCTTCTCTTCTTTAGGAACTCACATTAATTAATAAAAATATTTCATTCAATAAGAATTGAAATTACTGAACTTGAGCCTAACTATGAATTATTTCTGGTTTTTTAAAAATATAAAATGTGAAATTTTATAATATTGGAAATCATTAATTCTTTGCAGATGATCCTTTGCTGCTGGAAGTACAGGCGGTGCCCTTCCAAATGAACAATGAAACAATATTGGATGGCAAATGTCCTCCCGGCTGGGCTCAACTACAAGACACTTGTTTCCTGTACGTTGGTGTACCCATGACATTCCATGAAGCCAAAGATTTTTGCAGATCGGAAAATTCTTCAATGCCATTCATTAAAACGGACAGCGCTACATTGTGGTCATACTTGCAAACGCAAATGAGACATTTGAAGTAAGTTTTTATTTCTTTTTTGAATAAAAAAAATGGAAATGCTTGTAACAAATCATTTCATCTTATGCCATAGATATCCGGAGAAAGTATGGATTCAGGATTTCAATCATATAGACCGCTGCACTAGTTTTGCTCAGGCAGATGTCATCATAGAAGAGTGCAGCAAAGAAATGGGTTTCATATGTGAAATAGATCCCAAGGTTTTTAAATTTCTTTAAATTTTAAACAATTATTTTTTTCTAAACATTTAATTTTTTTTGTTCTTGGTTTTTAGGTGGTTATTGATCCTTTGTCCTGGAGAGCTGATATATTTGCCATCAGCATTATTTCCGCTTTTATTCTGGCCATTATTTTGCTATTCCTGGTGGCCATTTGTTGGTATGCCAAATCAAAGCATCGTCATGTTCAACGCTTGCAAAGACGCAACAGCATTAGACAAAGTTTACGCAGCTTAAATAGTATTGATCCGCAGGGTTCCTTGAGGAGAAGAAATTTTGTATGATTTCATTTTTTATGCATATTTGTTTGCTTATGATTTTCATTTGTTTTTGATTTTATTTTGAGTTATTATTATTTTTTATTTCCATTAGCATATGTCCTCTTCGACGGGCACTCTAACCAAAACTCTGCCCCAAGATTATAAAATGATGGGCAATGGTTCCTTTGAGTCGATAGACAAAAGTGTTTTAAGTTCCGAGGCCAGTTTTGAGCCCTACGAAAATCACCGAAACGGTGAAAAATCCGAATACCAGACACCAAAGAAGTCACAAAACGAATATGTCACCAGTACGGTGAGATCGGGTTCCTCTCAAGGACCTGCCCGGGTGGCCACCATAGGTTCGGCCTCTAAGGCCAGCGCCAGTCGAGGTCGAGCTGCTGTGGCTGCTTGGTCCGAACACAAGCCCAACGATTTTGAATTATCCTATCGCAATGAGGGATTCCGTGATAACTCCACCTACTCCGGCACACGCAATAATTCCATCAGCACCAGCATAGCTGAAGATACACCCATTATCCATCAGACCGATGTAGAGGAAACCGGCTCTGATTATTATGGCAATGCCAGTACCTTGCCCCTGCGCCACGATCCCAATGAAAACTTGGCATTTTTATCGGAGCTCAAGAAAAATATGCCACCAGAACAACGTTCGAGTTCTTTATCGGACAAACCGCCCAGCTCATTTCTGCCCCCCGCCCACAAGAGGTACTCACCCAACATGACTCAAACACCGTTAAGCAATAACTCGCATGCCGATAGCTTGACTTACGATCAAAAAATCGATAACATAAATTTTAGTTCTTTAGCCGAACTACGCAGTCATAACAATAGCCAAGCAAGCAATGCTGCTGCCAATGCTGCTCCGGACATAAGACGCCCGGATTCTTATATGACAGCAGTAGGCTCAAGTCGGCTGTCAAGGCCAGTTTCGGCTTTGGGCAATGCGCCCAAGTATGACACGCCCACCGCACTGATGGCGCATAGAAGACCCAAAACAGTTTATGAAAGTGAAGACACTAACGCTGAAGGTGTGCCTGCTGCCTATCAGCAGCGCTCACGTTCAGAGGCTTTGTTAGAGACTGATCTGGACCTTGACAATACACTGACATTGGACGCCAATGGACGATCCCACAGCCAGCCATTAGAGACCTCAATGTAAGCGAGCAAACGACATCAATGTTCAATTAGGATTTTACGAGTAATTTTATATAGACACAAAAAAATATTGGATGATCTCTTACATTAGGGATCTTTTTTTTTTATTTCTAATTTTGTTCAAATAAATGTTTAATTTAAATATGAAATGCAATATTTTATATGAAATTTTCCTTTTCGTAATTTTAACATCACTTTAAGTTCAATTTGATTAAATAATTTTTTTCTTGCTTGTAGTTCAGACTTTTGAGTTTTGTGGCAGCAATTCTGTTATAAGAGGGAAACTTTTAAAATGTTGCTCTCTTGCTGTTTGTTGCTTAATGCTAGGAACACAACTGGGACGAAGGACGAATTTTTCGGTGCGAACTTTAGTCATTAAAAAATAAAACACATTTGTGCATATGAAAATGAACACAACACCGCCGTACAACGAAATTTGTCGAGCGTGACGAACTCTTAGATAGATTTATAGCTTTTTTGTACGCCGACGAACGACGAAAAGACAAAATTTAGAGAAAATTCTCTCCTTCTCTCTGTGTTTTTGCACACACACAACAACCAACTTTATCAAATATGAGAGAAGAATTCGGTGAGTAAATTCGTCGTTATTGTGCTTCACACGACGAATTTACGCAGTGAATGCTTATCGACGAATTCGTCGACTTGCACGAAATTCGTCGTGCGTCCCAATTGTGTTCCCAGCATAATTTGAATTTTATTTTTTGCATGTGCTCAGCCAGACTTGAGATATAAATTTTCCATTCTTCTTTCGCTCTTTCTAACAAGAAAATAATATGTTGCTGCAACAAAATTTAAAATTTGCAAGTCTGAACGGAAGGTATTAAAAAAAATTGTTGTTTTTATTTTAAAGTTTTAGTTTTAAAACTGAGATTCTCTTTTAATATAGTTTATATTATTTAAATATACACACTTCAGCATTCCCTCCATTATTTTTTAAAGTATAATATTTTTTTTAAGGACAAACATGTATTTTAGTTAAAACAACAAAAGTTTTATTAAGCAATAAATAGAAATTAGTTAAATATTTACAAATTATTTTTAATGTATTTTAATATTTATATAAATTTATATGCTGACTTTATGAAATAAATATATATATATATATGTATAATATGTTATAATATTAATATTAATTTTTTATATGTAAATACGAGTATTAAAAATAAGCAAAATATAACAAATGTTTATGAGTTTTTGAAATAAAAAAAGTTAATGTTTTAAGTAAAAAATTGTTTTTATGATGGAACAATACGTGTTTTCGTAAAACGGTAATTCATACAATTAGTACGTCGATCAAAATTCGTTAGGTGTAACGAATTTCAATGTTTTGAATTGATACAAATTTTTTATCTTTAGCACACGCAAACAAACAGCATAATATTATGATTGAATTATATGATTACAGTCAAATCATATTATGATAAATAGGAATAAAGTCAAGTGTTAATAACATTATTGGGCCACACATTCACAACACGTAACTGTTAAGCTCAACAGTTGTGAAACTGTTGGCAACTGTTGGCCCCCACAATTGCGACTTAGAAACGGCTTGATGTATATAATTTAATTGTATATCTTTATTTCATTACTTCATCGCATTTTTAGTGTAAAACTTAACAAAAAATTTTGCTCGTGCCACCTAACGAAGCACATACAAGATCAGATGTTCAGGCTGAGCGCAACGTGTTGACTATAGGTAGCGAAAAAATTTCATGATGGAAAATTACTCAACTGTTGAGTGGAGCGGAAATACTCAACTATGCGTTTCTAAGAGAAACACTCAACGGTTGCGCAACAGCTATTTCTTATAAATGCACCCATTATCGGAGTTAGAAGATTTTCTTGTGTAAAACTATTCCTTTTTAGGGTTCCGTACACCATGATTGAAAATGAACTCTAATGTTTTCAATACGACCTAGCAAAAAAAGAGATTCCAAAAAAGTCATGAAAATGTAGAGTTTGCGATCTGGAAGTAGTGAAAATTTCGATCGGATCTAAAAATTTTTACATAGGGTTGTCATTGCAAGAAGTTCTCTTTTTCGATGCCTGGTCACTGAATTGGAAGCGATATTAGGAAGTATTCCCTTTTTTGTGTTCTATGATAATATTTTCATCTAGGAAAAATGTTAAATAGTTACTTATTTTAACAATTCGTTTCTTTTTATACGAATTTAAACCCGAAACAGTGTTTTTATGTAAATTTAAGCAAATAACTTTTAAATTTTAGACTAAAATAAGTTCATAAATTTCTTAAAAAAAATGATTTTTTTTTAAATTCTGGTGAATATTTTCTAACAATGTGGAGGAGTTACAAGGTTTTGTATGACTAAAATAAGCTTCTACATGGTTTTTTGCTCACTCTCAGCAAATTAAAAGTATCGATTTTTTGGAAGCAATGAAAATGTAGTTCCACTAGAATGACTTCCATTTTTTTTCACTGGGGAAGTCCGTCTGTCTGTTTGTACATCACAGCCTGTTTTCTAGAGAACCACAAGAGCTAAGGTCCTGAAATTTTCAGAAAAAAAACTTTGGCAACTACAGCAGCAATTTTAAGACAGTTAAAAGGCGTTCTTAGGCGAGCATCGAAAATCTGTAAATCCTAATGCAATATTAGACACTTGAAATTTTAAAAATTAGCGCATTTTTATGCAGACCACACCAATTTACACTAAATTTAAAAATATCAAAATTAAAGGGTATTCTATCACATAATGTTATTTTGACTAGTTAATTTACACAACTTGCTGTATCTTGAAACCCGTAAGATGCAAATTCATGAAATTTCAAAATTAAAAACTCGTCAAAATGAAAAAATCGCTTAAATGAAAAAGATCACCCAAAATAACATAAATTGCTAAAATTCAAAAATAAAGTCACTAAAATTAAAAAAAAAAATCTACAAGAAAATTAAAAAAATCCCCAAAATCGATATAATATTAAAAATATGGATTGTAAACAAAAATTTTAAAAACCGAGAGATAATCTCCTTAAGCAAAAACTCTGAAACTTAAAAAATCGTCGATACTTAAAAAACTAAGGGTTATTCTATTAGTTAAGTTAGTTTTGACTTTGTAATTTTGAAAAAAAAAGTTTCAAATTTAAAAGAAAATGCTGAACCGAAAAAATCTAAAATACGATTATATTAAAAATAACACATAATACTCGTATAAAATAATAAACCAGCGCAAAAATTAAAAAAAAAATCACCACAAGTGAAAAAGTCGCTGAAAAAATAAACAGCCAAAATGAAAAAAGCGTCAAAACGAAAAAAATTGTGTTGTAAAAAGAAAAACAGAAAAAATCGCTAAAAACCGAAAAAATCGCCAAAGAAAATAAACGCTAAAATTAAAAAAAACTTTAATGCTTAAAAAAATCGGAAAAAAACCGACAAAATTTACAAAAGAAACAAACGCCTAACGGAACCCTTCGTGTGCTAGTGAATTAATTTATATCAATATTGCATTCATAGTTTTATTTTCTATTTATACATATATTAAATAACACTGCACTTGCCGCTAGTAATAAAAAATCAAACATCCGATGACGACGATGCTTTGATGCAAACGCTACAAAGTCAAAATACAAATGGTGATTGACGTGTTTATTGTACGTCTCTTTTTAAGAGAAAAGCTGATTGTACTGATTGGCGGGTTTATAGGATCGTCTCTAGGACCTATACGTTACTCAAACCAATACCGTTTTATAGCAATGTTGACAAATGGAACAGGAATGATTGAATGAAAGACTTTAGTTTTTTGTTTCACTTCATTTATTAATTTTCTCATTTATTAAATTTTATATTGTATTTGACCACCACAAACAGTTGTGATTCATTATAAATTATATGTGGGGTACCGCAAAATAGTGTCTTATGCAAGCCCATTTTCAAGCTGAAGACTACATCTCTTTAACAGAAACTGCTTCGACGAAGTAGCAGTTGTCGATAATAAGTGTTGTACCGCTCATGAAAGAACTACTTTAATTGAGCCGTTCAATCTGCTTATCGCTTTCATCTCATTACTGAGCGTTTTTTAGCATATTTTTTATGTATTGCACAAGTACGCACTAATTAATTTTTAGTTTGAAAATGTATGTACCCGAACATTAAAACTATTTTATTATTTATAATTCATTTATCTTGTTTTGTAATATCTAACGATACACACACACACACACACACACACACGCTGTATAAATCTGTCACTTTTTAAGCTTATGTCTGCTTTTTCTTCCCTTGACAAAATGATTCATTAGAAATGAACTGAGCTACTGAGCTAACTGAATGAAATACTTCAGTAAAGTGAGCTGACCTGAAAAGAGCGATAACTCAAAAGAGCTGATAAGCACAACTCTACTTCCTAGCTTGTGTTTGTACAAAAAAAAGACTACTTACTCAATTTTCTAATAAAAATAAAATAAAATAAAATAAGTGTGAAAATAAACTCTACTTCTGAAGAAAACCTATCCCTCAAATTTCCTTTTACTTTTAAGATAAGGCAATTTCCAAAATAAATACAGTGACGGACTATATTTTTGGCACAGTACGCAATTTTAAATAAACCAACAGAATTATAAAGAAAACAAATAGCATTGGCTTTCATTGTGTAATGTATTGTTAAAATTTATGTACTTAACGATATAGGCACAGAAAAATATAAAATAATTAAACATTTTAAGAAAATCAATTAAGTAAAAATTTTTAATTCCTATTTTTGGGGGACAAAATTATTGGCACAACATAAAAAATGGTGGCAATAGTCTTAAGATTCGTTCGATATGGCATCAATTAAACTTGTAAACATCTGAAAAGTTCCGTTATGTTTTAAATGACGCCGTTTTAATAACTAAAAATAGATTGTGTGACTTGTAAAGAGTGGAATTGTGATAAATATTTAAAAATGTGCCCAAAAAAGAAAGAAACGACCGTAGCCGAACGAAAAATTATTTTGCATTTGCATAGTCAACAGAAATCTTATTCAGAAATCGGAGAAATTATGAGCCGTAGCCGATATACTATAAGAAGCATTATAAAACGTTTTGCTGGTTCAACAAATTTGTCTAGCAAAAAACATACTGGTCGGCCGCGAGTTCTTAGTAAGAGGGAGGAGGTGCAAATTGTTCGAAAGATCAAAAAGGATCCGAAATTGACGTCTACTCGGCTTGCTTCTGAAGTTAAAGAAGAATTTGGAAAAGAAATTCACGCAAAAACTATACGCAGAACATTACATCGTGCTGGGTATAAATCCAGAATAGCAAGAAGAAAACCTCTTATAAGTGAAGTGAACAGAAAAAAAAGAATAAGTTATGCCCAGGAATTCAGAAGCAAGGGAGAGGACTTCTGGAACAATGTTTTATTTTCTGATGAAAGTAAATTTAATATCTTTCAGTCAGATGGAAAAGTTTCGGTTTGGCGAAAACCAAACACCGCCTATGATAAGAACAATACTCTTTGTTCAGTTAAACATGGTGGTGGGGGGGTAATGGTTTGGGGATGCATGGCTTCATCGGGACCTGGAGAGCTTGTGTTCATTGATCAGATTATGGATAAAACATTATATCTCAATATTTTAAAAGAAAATGTTAAGAAATCTGTGGAAAATCTAGGGTTATCAAGAAATTATTTTTTCCAACATGAGAACGATCCCAAACATACAGCTTATGATGTGCGTATGTGGATAGCTTATAACATCCCCCATATTTTGCCGCGCCCAACACAATCCCCCGACCTTAATCCGATCGAGCATCTTTGGGAGGAATTGGAAAAACGCATAAGAAAGTACAACATTTCTAATAAAACCCAGCTAAAAGAAACTCTCTCACAAGAATGGAAAAATATCAGTTCTGATGTAACAAAAAAATTGGTGGATTCAATGCCAAGGAGATTGGGTGAAGTAATTAAGCAAAGAGGATACGCTACTAAATACTGAATTTATTTTTTTCATCTTATAAGAACTAAAATTTTGCGGGTGTGCCAATAATATTGTCCCAGAAAATTTGAACTAAAACTTTATTTAATTGTTTTTCTTAAAATATGTTGAATTGATATTTATTTTTCTGTACTTATAAAATAAAGTACAAGCATATTAACAAAATATTAGAAAATAAAAATATATACTATTTGTTTTCTTTAAAAGTCTGTTGTTTTATTTAAAATTGATTACTGTGCCAAAAATATAGTCCGTCACTGTACTTATGTATGTATATAAAATACCGAAGTAAATTTATTTGACAAAGATTCTTTATTTAATTTCAAAAGAAGCAAAATTTTCAAATTAAAAGATAAATACTTTTCATATGTATATTGAAAATATGTTTTTTGTATAAGTATCTTCACATTCCTCCTTGCCCTACGTCTACACCTGATATATTTTTATAATGACAAATGTCAAATTCCATTGAGAAAAAAAAACTAAGATAAAAAAAATTATTTTTCAATATAAAGTTTGACTTTTGACGTAGACGTAGTGTTATGGCTCCAGCAAAATTTTGTACAAATTAATCTTTCGCAATTTTTTAAAGCCCTTAAAATATGTTAACCCCACAGGCATAAATTCGAAAGAAACAAATCTATATATGTACATTATTCCCCAAAAAACTATAGACAATTAGACAGACAGATTTTGTTATGCATGCATCCAAATTTATTACTGCTAATTAGATATTTTCACAATCCAAATTAAACATAAAAAAACATTAAATTTTGTACAAAATTACGTTTGCTTTCAAAAAATATTTATTTAATAGCATAATAAAGGATTCAACATATGTATGTATATTCAAATTAGTTGAATGATTGCATTCGTATAAAACTAAAAATTATCGCAAATATTTGAGCGAATGTACAGGAAAGCGCAGTTCAATTAGTCCATTAGAGTTCATTGCAAAATTGCAAATATTTTAAAATGCATGCAAATGAATTATTTAACTATACAAAATTAATAATGAAAAATGTACAGAAATACTCGTATTTATTGCACCCACTATATTGGGCCAACAAAAAAAAAGAGAAATAAAACGTAAATGAAATAAAATAAAATAAAATGAAAAAAAAATAACATGAAAATTATATAAAAATTTATTGGAAAGCAAACTATGATTGCAACATCGATTACTTTTATATTTATTGACATGTACGCACATGCATACTAAAGCACAAGCCAGACAAGCCGAATATTTGTTAAAAGCTGGAAGGAAGTCACAACGGTTAAAAGTTTCCGCAGGAAATTTGGTTTTTTTTAAGCCAGTTAAGTTAAAAAAGTTATGCAGGCTTTTAGATTTATCTGCAACATGGATATATATACATATATGTATATATTTTTATAATGCATTTGAACTTTGGGAGAAGCGCCTAATATCGCCCACAAATAAAATTCCTTGCGCTAAAATTAGGATTATAAGCAGTTGCTAAAACTAAAACTATTTACTTATGCATATCAATGGCTTAATATAAAAAGGGCGTATCTCAATTTTTTTTAAATCGCGTTTCTAATATTTTCTGGGAGACAGTGTATAATTGCATTCTCCTTGAAGATCTTAGTACGTTACAGTTCAAAATCAAGAACTTATGGCGACTTGAAAAATTATTTCTTCATGTAAATGCTCTAGATTTTTTGTCAGTGTTTTGCTTCTCCTTCTTATATTAAGCCATCTATAAATATGTATTTTCTTTTCGAGTACTCATGTTCATTTTCTGACAGTTGTGACCACCTGATATGAATTTGCTTTGGCTTAAATGCCTGTTATCGTATAATTGCTTTTAACAAATAAATTTGAATTTTATTTAATTCAAACCAACCGAAAATATTTTTTTAGCCCGCAGGACCATTCAAGTGAATTTTCATTCATCGCTCTATAAAAAATATAGTAAAAAATCATTAAATATATACGAAATTGTATTGGCTACGCTTCAATGTTATTATTTTCACTGGCAAATCGAATGAAGAAAAAATATGAAATTTGCTTGTTTTTATAGTAATTTTATTCTTTTTTTTTGCATTAAATTTAAAACGAGATGTGTTTGCTAGCAAACGTGTAAATGAGCATAAAATATTTTTCATATAAACTTATACATATGTATAATAATAAATTTGCCCAGAAGTTCTATGTGAGCATTTATAATTTTTAACCACTATGAGTGATAAAAGTAAAGGTTTTCAGTGAGAAGATACGAGTATCAGCAATAACTCAAGTTTGCCTTGAGTTGTATAGGTGCAACAAAGCAAATAAATAAATATCGATAGTGTATTTACAACTGCAGGGCATATGTTCACGAAAGTATTTAAATATTTTAACACATACCATAATGTAGATGTTTGAATACATGCAGTTATTTTGCATGTAAAATACAATATATTTTCCAAAATAAAAAGTAAAAAATAAAATGACGTGTACACAGTGCTCGACATTTAATTAAGACTGAAGAAACCTTGTTAGTAAGAGAAACAATTTTGGATTCAAGTCTATTGAATAGCTTCTTAAGCATGAGCAAAAATTCATTGATGGTACTGAACCAACAGAAGAAACTAAAGTTTTTGATACTTTAAGGACTCAATATCAAATAAATATTTTTTCCTTTGGCAACCATTGAAATGATAATTAAAATAGAACAATTCAAGTAAATAAATTTGCTTAAAAATCAATCAACAACTTTGAATTAATAATTTTTCAACAACAAATAATTCTTTAACTGAAATTTGAATTTTGAACAAAATATGCAATTATCTCAAAATGAGACACAGAAATATACAAAAATATACACTTATCATCAAAGTATGCAAAGATATGAATTTATAATCAAAATATGCAATAATATGCTGTGTTGCAATTTTTACGAAAATTTATTGTTTTCTACATAATAATATTATAGTTTTTTGTTTTGCACTACACTGATAGAAAAAAGGAAAATATGTTTTTAGATAATTTAACTATTATTCTACGAACTTAATTTGTTTCTAAATTTAAGCCAAATTACATGTGATAATTATTAATGAACAAATAGCATCAAAGTTAGTTGTAAATATTCTGACAACAACAAATAGTTGAACGGAACAGCTTAGCCGTTTTCGAAGGCCACTAAGCCTCCATCATCAGCGTTCTGTGTTTGGTCCACTGTGGGTGGTGTCAAATGGTGTAAATTTCTGCCTTATATACGAAACTTTTTTTGCAAATGGAATATGTGAATTGTTTTGATTCATCGTATTTCAATTTGCTGAAAGCTTTTTTGTAATGAAAGCTCAAATTTACCATTTCTAAATTTACAAAAGTCTTACCATTGTTGTTTGTTCTTTACTAATTATGCACATTTTTGTTCTACTTATGACAAACTTTTTTGGTTTGTTACTATTAAGTATATTTTATTTTTTAGTTTTTGCCACAACCCCATGACTATTAATTTTAGTTAATTCATTTATTATTATTCGAAGAACTTAATTTGTTTCTAAATATAACAGGCTAAAGTTCGTATCGCCTTTTATATTTTTATATAAAACCTATATCCAAATGAACTATTAATAGTCATTTTGAGTTCGTATCTTAATATTCATTGTCAAGTCTTGAACTCCACGCCTGTCATATTTATAAGCACATTTTTGGAGACATTTTGCAACAACAGCCAAATTGTCCGGTGTAACGTATGATTCTTATGCTGCTTAAATATAATAATACTCATACGTTTAAAAAATATAAACGAGTTAAAGGTAAATAATTTTTAATAATAATACTTATCGCTCATTTACTAAAGCAACGTCATGACTCCCAAAAAAAGCTAAATTGCCAGAAAAGAGTTTAAAAATTTCAATTTATAAACAACTTAATGGAAAAATTAAACTTTGTTTTTATCTCAATAGTTTAGTAAACAAGATATTAGCATGAGAAATATTTACACAATATGAATAACGATATGAGTTAACAAACAAAACTACGCAGTGAAACAAGACTTTGAGTACCGCATTTTAGTTTAAAATTTAATTGGAGCTATAATATTGACAGGGATATTTAAAAGAGAAGATGTTTTTATTCCTCCTCATAATGATAATAATAAAGGAGTTGCATGGCTCGGACTCCAGCCATGACATTTATGCAAGGAATATTAGGTTTGTTCATTAACTTTACCAGGAGAAACTAGCAACGAGAGAGTAAGGCAAAAGTTTACAAAATTATTCTCCTAAATGTGTAAAAGTAAATGAATGCTTTACTTGTAAACTTGCAAGAACATTTTATTCATATCAGAACCATGGATAGAAATCGTGATACAATTGTACTTTTTCTGATGTATTTTGTTTGATAATATTTGAATTGCAATTTTTTTTTTGAAATTGATATTTAATATGAAATAGTTTACATAGTTTCATGTATATTTACTATTTTTATGCATTGTCACACTTTCTTAATTTTATTCTATTAAAAAATACAAGGATTCGACTTTCCATCTCTGATCATATATGAGAAATAAACAAAATTATCTGCCATTAAAATTTAATTTAATGGAAGAAAAACAATAAATTAAGAAAACATGCTTTCTTTTTTCATACGAATACATGTTTTTAACAAAGAAATGCAAATTTTTTCAGTTTTCTTTTTTCAAATATTTTGTAAATAATTTATGTGACAACAAAACACACAACAGGTGGTTGGATAATTCTTGCAACTAAAAATTTTACTAGTAATAATTTGTAAGAATTTGCTTGTCTCACAATTTTTTTTCTCTCTTTTGACGCTCTCTCCTTGCAAGCTTTTTGAGTTAATGAACACTTTCCAGTAACACTTGTTAAAAATTCATAATAATTTTCAGTAAACGAACACACCAATTATAATAAAAACTTTTTAATTCATTTTTTATGAATTATAGAAAATGATTTTTTCTTAAATAAACCTTCAAATTTATTGTTCTATATAAAATTCAGTCATTCCATTAATTTGATAGAACTAGTCGACTTAATTGTTTAGCGAAGACTGTTCAAACAAGTTTGTTTGGGATCAGTTACGTTGTGCTAGTTACGGTTCTTGATGAACATGAACAAAACTAAATAATTTAATAAAAATGAAAAAAAAACAATTAAAAAAGGAATAAAATGTACTCACGAGTCTGTGTATATGTATGTGACTAAAACTTAATTATGTAGTTTTAAGGCGTTGTTGTAAAAAAAAAATTTCTTCATATCTACGTGTGAGTATGTGTATGGACCACTATATAGTATACGTATAGTATGTATGCACATGGTAATATATGTAAGTTATAAGTGCATTTGTATGCAACCTGGTGAGCACATAAAATATTGTACAATACAATTTGCACAGTTTATTATGACAGGTTAAGCAAACACATGAAAGAGTTAACAGCATGCATGCCAGTAGGAAAAAATGTTTACAGCATATTGTACAAAATCTTTTTGAAATTATAAGCTTTTTATTTTGATAAATCCTTGCCCAAGCTAGAAAATGTTCCTTCTAAGCTTCTAAATGATTGCCTTCTTCAGTTTTTTTCTGTTATTATATTTTAGCAGCAACTTAACTTAGTAAAAGGAGTCTAAAGTTGAGCTCTTTAAAACTGCAATGACTAAAAAAATAATCTACTTGAGTAGAATCTTTCCTGTAAGAATTTTGATTGAAGTATTTATTGGGTACGCTTTGTACCTCTTTTCCTGCTGGCCTTGTATGTGTTTATGCTTTTAATGCGTCTGTGTTTTTTACAAGTTTATAAAGTTTATGTTTAAAACAGGCTGCGAGTACAAGTTAATCACAAGCACATATGCATGCATTCATTCAGTCCAACACTTTAGCATTTGTGTGCAGCATTATTTACCTGCCACAGGGTTGGATAATTCAATAGTAAAAAGAAACGAAGTCATCTTATATTTTTAGCAAGATTATAATAAGCATTTTTGTCAGAACATGACAGGTTATCACACTAATTTATATACGACGATGAATCAATAAGTCTGTGACTATTCGAACTTCCCTCATAGTTATATGAAAGACAACACTGTTTTCATCAAGAACCACCTGTTAATAGACTACTGTCAATTTTTGAGCAAGTGTCGTCATTTACTTTGTGTTTAACAGCTGTTCAAAACATAAAACCTCATGTATTTTTCTAAATATAGAAAAAACTGAATTTCGAGTTTACATTATACATTATTTTTTGTGAAAAAAAATCGGAAATGAAACCAAGGATCAATAGATGCTATGAGGACTCTGCACCATCGATTTCAATGTTAAGAAAAGTGGTTTACTGACTTTCGTTGTGGTCGCACAAGTACAAATGACGCTGAACGATCTGGACGGCCAATTGAGGTCAGTACACCCAAAAATGTCAAAATAATCCACGATATGTTGTTGGCCGATCGGAGAGTAAAAGTGCCTGAGATTGTTGATGCCATAGGTATTCCACATGGCTCCATAGTTTATATTTTGAATGATTACTTGGGTATGATAAAGCTTTCCGCAAAATAGGTGCCGCGTTTACTCACAATCGACCACAAACAAACAAAGCAAACATCTATGACGTGCACTTCAAATTATCCCCTCATCCACCCTATTCTAAAGATTTAGCCCCTTGTGACTAATTGCTATTTCCAGACCTAAAGAAATGCCTCGGTGGAAAGCAGTTTAGCTCCAACGATGAAATTATTGAGCAAACAAATGCTTATTTTAAGGACCTCGAAAAATCCTATTTTTTGGAAGGGATACAAAAACTGAAACTAAGTGGACTAAGTGTATTGAGTTAGATGGAAAATATGTTGAAAAATAAATTCTTGTTTTGCAAAAAAAAACTGCGTTTCATTCAATAGGTCACGGACTTATTGATATACTCTCGTATAAACTTACGTTAAGGTTGGAATATATTCCCAAGAGGTTGTATTAAAAAGTGATAATATAACCAGCATACGAGCAATTTGTTGTATTTTAACACAAGCAGGAGAATAATGTCGTCAAATTGCTAGTGTTCACCCATGTATCTTAATTTGCATGGGCCTTCACTGTACTCTTTAGTACATTATTATTTATAAAAGCTAAAATTTCAACTGAAAAAATAAATGAACAGCTGGTGTCATAGCAGATTTTGTGTGTTCAAATTAATAGTTAAACCTTCTGCTCTTTAAATAGCTAAATGTTTTTTTAAACATGCCGTTTCTTAAAAGGTTTTTGTGTCAACAGAGTTTCCCATATTATTACGCTTTTTTATTAAGATGAATATTAATCAGGAAACATTTTTTAAACAGACTCAAGTTCAGTATTTTCAATTCTTACAAGAGAATGAAATATTTAATTAATTAATGTTAAATTTGTTTGTCTAATTTTTGGACATATAGAAATATGTACAATTAAACTATTCCTTTTAAGCTTAAGGTCCTTATATATTCCAGCTACGTCCAAACACACATACACTGATGTTTTCATTTGAGGTAAACAGCTTTGAAAGCTCTTATATTTGTTCTTGTTTCTTTGCAAAGTAAGAGCAAGCATTGTATTCTGTTGTGTTGTTGTTGTTGGGGATGTTGTAGTCTCGTCAGTGTGAAAGCACAAACAGCTCTTTACAAAAGTTTATACATTGTGCTGATATATTCTTATATTTTTATTTGAATATTTCGTTGACCTTCGATTAAATTCATCAGGAAATATATTTTATTTACTTTAATTTTTGGTTTGTCCGCTTTATGACATTCTTCATACTTTGTACTTTTATCGTTTAGTAGAATATATGAAAATCCTTATAACTTGCAAGGAGTTCTCAATAATAAAGAGCGTAAGTCCCTGGAAAAAATAAAATTTTTATTTAATTCATGATGCCTTGGAATTGTTTACACAACTTAAAAAATTGTAGCAGCTGAAAAAATGATAAAATATTCGTTTTTATATACATATGTATATAATTTCTGAGATGCAATTCAAGTCTTATTTACAATCTCTAAATATGCACATCCCATATCTGACATACAGTGTAATAATTTGTATGACAGTCAAATTATCGCATTAGTTGGCAGGTTGTTCTCTGGTTGGCTGGTTAGTTGACAAGTTCGTAATGTATGCATGTGTGTATGTGTGTATGTGCACATGTATGTGTGTATTTGATAAATGTATGTTTACGTTGTAAATTATTCTTCTTTTGTTGCATTACCCCCCTTTTTTTCTTATTTGTTTTGTGTTGCCTTAGACCAACAAAAAAAAACAAGAGAAACAACAAAATAAAATACTCTATAGTTATGATTGTATGTGTGTGTATAAGTGTATGTGTGTACAATTTATTTTTATTAACATTAATTAGCAACTGTGTTAGTTGAGGCTTAAACCACACACTCATGAAATAGTTAAACTAATAAATAAGTGCAAACATAGGAATGAACGCTTGTAGCAGAGATGTATAAATTACCACTGAATTAAATGTTAAAATAAAAACTATAAAATTGTGGCAGCTTAAAAGTATGCTCTGCTCTTCTAACACTTGATATTGATTTTTATCTAGTGTTTAAATTAAGTAACGCAAATATTTTTAAAGTAGTGCTTAGATGTGAAAATAAAATATGTTTTGTTTTAGCTATAGAGTACAGGGGTGCTTAAAGTGTTAACTAATTAACAAAAAAAAAAAAAAAAGAAATGTCACCTGTTTTATGTCGTAAACAGACTCGAAGCTGAACAAAGCCAGGCAAATAAGCAAATGTATTTTAATTAACTGCTTCCAAACTTTATGTTCTTTATGCTCAATATAATCGTAACACTGTGCATTCACGAATTTAATATTTTAAAAATATAACAATTATATTGACCTTGGTGATGGATGTTACATTTTATTTAGTGGGTGTACTCGTATTAAAAAGTGTTAATACTTCGAGCATATGACTAATTTCTTGTGTCTTAACACAAGAATGATGACGTCAAATTGCTTGTGTTCAACCATATATTTTAATTTGCATGGGCCTTTACTGTACTCTTTAGATATTTATATTCATAAAAGCTAAAATTTCAAAAATAAGTAAACAGCTGGTGTAACAGCAGCTTTTGTGTTGAAACCAAACAACAAAACCTTTTGTTCTTTAAATACCTAAATGATTAAATCTGCTTTTTCATATTATAAAATCTGAGCGTGTGTGTGTGCACACCGAAGAATATGCCATTGTAAAATCACCATGCCAAAAGGTTGATCCAAATTTATTCAAATCGCATCAAATTTACAAGAAATAATATGTTGTTTTAGTGTGTTGGTGTTTATTTGCTTTGTTCATAGCTGCAATACACTCGTGTGCTTAGTTGTGTGAGTTGTTTTTTTATGTTTGTAAGCAGCCGACAAACTGCTGCTGGCTGGTAGGCAATATACTAGTTTTGCATTCGGAGGATCGCAGGTTCGAATCCTGGAGTTAAGACAAAGTATTTTGTATTTTTATTAACTAAAACTAAAACTTTTCAAACAAATTGTATGTTAAATGATAAGAAATAATCAGCGTTTAAAAACTTCCCATTTGTGTATTTTCTTTTGCTTCTACTATGAGCTTCTGAAAATTCAAGTGTCGTTGCACAATTTAACACAATAAACGAATAGTTATACAAAACGAAGAGCTTGAGCTTTCGACATGTTCGAAAAGTTTTCTGTTTGTCAGCGCGCTGTGTTAAGTAAATTCTGAATTTATCTTCGTTTTGTATAGTTATTCGTTTATTGTGTTAACTTCAACTACGACACTTTTAAATTCAGTAGAAGAACTATGAGCAACATGTTGTGATTGGGCAGTCAAACAACAATAAGGTCGATGAAAAATCACAATCTTACGACTTGTGCTATTTCGACTGCAGTTTTTTAAACGCTGGAAATAATGCTAAATTATAATTTAATTTTAAGATGGTACATATTTGCTGTGTATCTTAAGAAGGAAAAATTTTCTTTGACAATTACATCATTAATCATCAATTAAATCATGTTAAATTAACATGAAACACATATGAAGCAAAATAATTGCCGAAAAATATTAGACTAACCTTGTTTAAGTAGATTTTAAGTTGAAATTTTTCTGTGTGTGTGTGTGTGCGTGTGGGTGTTATATAAATAAGTTTTAGATACAAAAAAAAAAATAAATGCAGCATATCATTAGTTAAGTCACATATGTTAAGCAACACCTTTCCGTTGAGATGAGGCCATTGAAACTATTTTAAAAATTAACTGTGACCTCATCTTTATTATTTTGGCCAGTATTTAGATTTAAAATGATTTCCTTTTAAGTTTATTGGGCCTAATATTTTAAGGCAAATAAAAGTCCATTTATTTTTTGTTTTTCCTAAAGTTTCGTAAGTTTTGGTTTGTTTTGTTTCTCTAAAAAAAGCACAAAAAATCTACGAAACGTCAGGAAAAACTCTAAATAAATAGATTTTTATTTGCATTGATAATATTAGGCCCCAATAGCTTAAAAGGAAATCAACTTAAATTGCGACTTTGTTTTTAGGAATACACATTAATTTTTCTTAACAAATTTATCACTACTTGGCCCAATATGTGCAAATGTTTTAAAGGACTTATTGAAACTTTTATTTATTCATAATCAAAGAAATAGCATTTAGAAGTTTGTATTTAAAAATTTATTATGTTTCTTGCCAAAAAGTTTTCTTTCTCTTTCATCGAACAAATTTAATAAATTCAACTTCAACTTGCTAAACTTATGTATTTCTAAGAAAATCTTCAAGAGCACCACAGTCATCGAATTTGTGTCCTTTAGCAAATGTTTTATTATTTAAATAAATTGTGAATGACTTTCATAAGTTTTTTTTGATAGTTTTGGGACTTAATAAAACATTTTGCTAAGGACCTTGTCTTTTCATCAGAATAACTAAATAGTTTCACAAATTTAAAAATATTTGTGTGAAAAAACTTTAAAAAATATTAAGAAGGAAATATATTTAGTGGAGATATTAAAAATGTTGCAAATTGTGTGAATTTCCTTAAAGTAGTAGAATTAGTCCTGGTCCACACTTCCAAGTTTTGTTGCAGCAATTCTTAAATAAGTGGCCGAGTGTTGAAATAGGAATAGAAACATTTTATATTCCTCTAACGCTCTTTTCCACTAAAATATAAAGAGCTTTACCTAGTTTACATTACACATTTTTTTCATGACATTAGTTGCATGAATTTTTTTGTAAATAAGAGGCTTGCCAAAGTTGCCAAAAATGCATCAGAGCTTTATTCTACTTTCTTTTTTATATACACTCTATTTTATAGTGCTACAATTGGCAAATAGAAAAAGTTTCGTGAAACTAAACTCATGAAATTTCATGAAAAAATGCTCAATGTAAATCAGGTATTATGGCAACAAAAATTGCAAGTCTGGACCGGGACTTAATAAGAAAGAATTTATTGTAATATTGGCTTTGTCTGCTACATGCAAGCCAAGTCAATTTCTTTCTCTTAAAATCTTTTTTGTTCAATCTCACTTAAAATCATGAACCCGTTGGCAACTTTTAATCTTTTAGATCGCTTAAGGAAAGCAAAGCGAAAAATAGAAATCAATTTCTGTTATCTATAAAATTAACACCAAAAACTTAAAATAAAACAAACTGAATGAAAAAGTCATTTGTTCAGCTGTGGGCATTCAATTTGAAAGTAATTTATCTTCTCTTTGGCTGCTTTTAAAATGACAATTGCAACAAAAGAAAATAATGCAAATAAATCACAATACAAATAGTTGCAGATTTTACAGTAATTGAATATTTTTGTTTCGTGTTTTTCGCTCCAAGTCATGTTGTCAATTTAATTTAAATCAATTTCTTTTTTTTTTGCATACAAGTTTTTAATTGAATTTTCGAATTAATTTTTGAGCAACTTAAAAGTCATTTGAAGTAAAAGGCATCTGCAAACTATTACATGCATATACATACGTATTTTCAATAGCAATAAGATTTAATAGTGAATTACATATAAAAGTTACATTTCTTACACAATTTTTACAATAAATCCCTTTTTCTTACAGTTAATAAGTCTTATAAAGTTTCTTTTTGTTAAACAAAAAGCAAAAATGTATTAGAGTTAGTTGTTCAATAGTAAATTTCCTTATTGTTGCAAACTGAATTTAAGAGATACATGCTCACAGCACACACACACACACACAACGTTCGCATTATCCTGCAAAACTTTGTCCTGAAAATTGTTGTAAAATTTGTAAAAAAATTTCTTAGACAAGGAGTTGGTGTATAAAATCGTTGTATAGATAATATATTGTAAATTATAGATTTCACATTATGGGAAATAAATAAACACAGTGTGACACACACACACGCGCGTGTTTTCTTAAAGACACCCGTGGCTAGTAGTGTTAACGCTCTTTGTGCAATTACTACTACTTGTCTCACAGGGTTAATGTTCAGTTTAAGATTAAAGTATTTTAATAATAATTTCTTACATAATTCCAATTCTTTTTATGAGAAAAATCTTATAATAAATTTCATAAAAATTCTCTTAACAGAAATTAATATTAATCATACGTTCATTGTCTTCAACAAGTAATCGCCTTGAGGTATGCAACATTCGTATGAAGGAAATTAAAGTAATTGTTGCGTATACTTAATAAAAACTTTATTGGTGGCATTACTAACGGCAATACTAACATCCCTGCAGGAAATGGAACGGACGTAACACAAGTCACGTGATCGGTCCCCAAGTGGCAGGGATCAGTCCGAGTTTTAACAATTTCTATACAGATGATCTGTCACTTTTATATGGGAATGGCCTGGGGTGGGGTTAATCGTTGATTGGTTAACCGGTTACTTACTACCCGATTAACTGATCGTTTAATTAAAAATTGGCTTTTTCGATTAACGGTTAAGTCGGTTAATTTCAATTGATTAAGCCAAGAACCGACGTAACAAAATTTTAAATATTTTCTCACATTAAAACTTGGTTTTGTGTGAATAATTATTTGTTTCGTCTCATTTACAAAAGGTGAATGCAATTATTTTTCATACAAACAAAAAAGAATGCTCAGTGATCCTAAATTAAGTAAAACTTCAAAATCTGTGGACGTGGCTGTGGACAGGAAAGAATTTAGTAAAGACTCTGGTACTCTAACTAGAGGGAATTATTAAGTTTTTGTTTAATAATTTAATATAAGCCCATTATACTGTTGCCAATGATTTAATTAAAGATTAGATTAAATGATAGAAGAATTAAATTTTTTACACCTACACTCTGATATATTTCTTCTAGCAAAAAATATAGTACAAAAAGGAAGGCTAAGAAATTCATAAATGAACTTTTTGCCGAAAATTCGTTTCTGAGCTCTGTCAGTATGAGTCAGATAATGACCCGCTAACAGTTCCTTCTGTTAATAGTAAGATAAGAAATGTTCTAACAAAATTAACCGAAATAATTAGAAGTGTTATGAATTAAAAAAAATATTAAACAGAAATCTAGTAGCAAAATGAATGATTTTATATGTTTTGAGAAATCCAGGAAAAGCACTGAGGCACTAGATATTCTGTATTATGGATTCCCTTCGATTTCCTCAACATCTACGACAAGTAAAAGCATTTTTTCATGTCAAGTTTTATCGAAAGTAAAAAAGAGAATTGCTTAAATCCTAAACACTTAAACCAAATTATATTTTTTAGAGACTGTGTTAGAACATATTTTTAGACAATTGAAATCATTATACCTCAGAAACTTGTTAAATTTTAATGGATACATATCTATGTGTTTTTTTTTGACTTGATTTAGTTTAAGACTTATTATTTGTGTTGTTTTGTTTCCTAACACACTCAAATTAATAAATAATTTTTGCACTTTAATTTGTTGAAAACATTTGATTTATGGAAAAACTTTATTAATCGGTTAACCGGTTAATACCAAAATTAATATCGAGGTATTAACCGATTAAATGACTACCCTAATTTGGAACTATTCGGTGTATAATAATATAAATTATATGTAAACATCGTTCCGATATTTAACTGTAGTGAAATGAAAATTTATAAATTTTTTTATTGTTACAAATGCAATTATATTTTATTTTTAAGCAGAAAAATATTTTATTATTCGAACTGTTAAACTCCAGCTTGATTGCATACTAACAAGTGGACCACAAGGGGACTCATATTTCAACAGTTTAAATGCCAGTTAAGCTTAGGTTAATATCTAAGTATAGTTATGGGACTGCTTCCAGAGCAGTGGTGTCAAAACTATAGTTGAATGTGCAAGAAAATCTGTGTCATTCCTCTCTAAAGTACATCGAAAAAAATTAATATTTGCACCAAATGCGGTGAAGCAGCTCTATATAATAGAAAATTAAATAAAAAAGTTGAAGCGACCCATATGATCCGAGTTACGGGGCTATGAACTTTGCATAGAAAACTGTGCAGACTTTCCAAAAATAAATTTTTTTAAATATCTTATCTAATAGAAACTTAAAAAATAAGAAGAAAAAATTAAACTAAAAAATTGTGTGCGACTCATATTTCTCGAGTTATTGCTCTTTTAAATTTTGATATTAAATGCAGTTTAGTGAAGCTGCTCCAAAAAAATTAATTGTCGTTTTAATACATATTTATTTCTTTCTTTAAAATTTTTGTAACATAAAACACATTGAATGTCGCGAAAAGCATTAGTAATCATAGAATATTTTTCGCAGGCCACTTTTTTTCTTTCACTGTATCTATAAAGAATTGAATACACCCGGTACGCATGTTTCATTGACGACTAAATAGAAGAGAATAAGAATGTGTGTGTGATTTGATTGTGCACAATTGTGGTATTAAACTGATATCAATGTTCCAGAGGGACTTGGGCGTCTCCTTGTACTATTTGATAGGTATCAGATTCAACCACATCGAAATTTTTCAATGCTGTTTACTACAATACTAGATCAAATTCCAACTAAATTGACTAAAGACTAACCCCAAAATAGTTTACTTTAGCTTTAAAGTTCATAACTACTACGTCAAGCACTTTAAAGCTAACATTGCTTTATTAAGAAATTGTATTGAAAACACAACTTTAATTATTTTGTTATTTAATAATAAATACTGGTAACATAAGGTCTACACCTAACATAATATGTAAGATAAGATCGTCAAATTTAATCGAAGAGCGAATTAACTTACGTCTTAACTTCAAATTATCTTATAAGATTTTTTATGAGAGCGTTGTTATAAGAAATCCGATAACAACAATATTATGCGATGAATTGTCAAAAAAACACACGTACATGAAAATAAATTAGTATGCATGTGTGAGTGTTTATTAAAATAAATAAAAAAATATGTTTTGGACAAATTGTCTAAGATTTTTTATTTTTAAATGTGTTTAATTGATTTATAAATTAAAGTTTGTGTGAAAAAGTGAAAATAAAATAACTAATTATGCAAAAATATGCCGTGAATTTCCATAAAATGAAATGTTATAAGAAAAGTTAAATTATGTTGTGCTCTTGTATAAGATGAAGAAAAATATCGGCATTTTATTTTTGTTATTCTGCCGACGTTTTCTCACATATTATGTCAGAGATAATCGTAGTTGTAGACTACAGCTTATGACGTAGAAAATCGAATACAATTTCATTCGGGTATTCAAATATTTTTTTTTATTTTATTAAATAAATTTTTATTTTCTTTCTAATTTAAACAATGTGAGCTTCTGAAATGGTAGGAAAACAGATAAACATTTCTAGGAAGTAAACGTAAAAAAACATGAGGAACAAAAAAGAATTATTACAATTTCTTTTATTCAAATGAAATGAGTATTTGAATATCCAGTTTTTTCGATTTGTTTTGATTGTATGTACTTTACTAAAACATTTTTGTATAATTGTATTTATTTTAATATTTTTTTTACAGATTTTACTATGTATTTCGAATTAGTTGCATATTTTGATGAAGTTTTCCATTACATGACAGAAATAGTAAATTTAAGCTAAGAGCTAACAATTCCAGCTTCATTTTCAGGTGTAACATGAATCAATATGTGTTATGTTAACAAAAATATTTGAGGTATAAATACTTTTTTTTGGAAATATCAACTTAAAGTAGTCTTAACAAATGTGAGTGCCTACCTTAAAAATTTGATATAATAATTTTTTTGGAATAAAAGTTTACTTAACATTGCTTTGCAAAGCTTTGTTAAGTTTTTTTTTGCATAAGACCCTAAATAACATTTGCTTCACACAAACCTTAAAACCAGTTTTTATTTAGAAATTTTATTTTAACGTATACTTCAGGCACTCATTATTTTATTTTTTGCATATGGGGGTATGACAATGCATCACGAAAATGGCGAATATATCTTTTTTTTCAAACATACACTTCTTCCTACTTTTGGCAACACTCCAGTTATATTCCAGTCCATTCTTTTTTTTAAATGTATTAAAAAAATCCATAAGAGAAAGAATTAAAAGGTTAGAATGCCCCATGAAAATGTTTCTCATAAAACCGGGTTTACAAATTTTCATGATGTCATGAACCGCCCTAATCTTAAGACTTTTCACTGCATGTTCTAAGTTTCGCTTCCGTGAACCTTATAGATTTCTGTTATTGTGGTTTTACACTTAAATTCAAAATAATTGTTTCTAAAGTTGCTGGCCGAAATTTTCCTTATGATAGAGAAGACGATTCAACAAATACTTGCAACGAATAAATAACAAATTCGAAAGCAATAATATTAATAACAAGCAATAACAACAACATCAACGACAACTACTGCAATAGCGACAAAATTTAAACTATGAAATAAAGGAAGTGTGGTTTAATGCAAAGGTTGGTTGCACACTTGGTTGGCTGAGTTTAGTTAAGCTTTAGCTACAACTTCCACAATAGTACAACAGACTTTCAATGTCCATGTTGTTTCTGGTTGCTCAAGCAGCCACACAATTTGATTTTGTTTATTTTATTTATTTTCTATTTTCTTGTTATTACCATTATTGTAACGAAGTGCATCAATGAACCAAAAATTACTATTATTCTAAAGGTACATACGAAAAAAAAAATCTGTTGTAGACAGTCAGCATGTAAAAATAATTTGGGGGGGGGGGGCGGGAATAAAGTGAAATAATAATGAAAGTTGTAGCAAGGAAATGTGAACTGACATCTACTGGGGATATCTTTTGCTTTTTGCACAGATACCACAACGATATCTGAATGCTTTCTTTTCTTAATTTTTTTTATGTTATTGTTGTTGAAATTGCGGCTGCGGTGGAATAGATTTCGAAAATATTTGTTTGGTTTGCAAACATATACATAAATGCGTTGTTGTGTGTGTTATCTTTTGCAGGCACTTAAAATTTTGGTTAAAACTTGCACACACGTAAGCAGGGAGGTACAACGTTTTTGTGGCATTTTCTTTTTATTTGATTTTATATTTTAATTAATTATAGAGGTAATTTTCCAGAAATATTTGTATATTTTTGTTTTATATTCAATTTCAATTATGGCATCATCATGTTATTGGGCTTTCGTTAAAATAGAGGGTTTTTTTTATATTAATCTGCTTTCGGGGTATAAAAGCTAAAAAAAAAATTTATTCTTTTTTTTTATTATAATTTGAAATTTATTTGCTGGTGGTTCAGCTTGGTCTATATACGTATTTCATTGGCGCTTGAACCAAATCATCAGTAGACTTCAACCACAAATTTTGAACAGTTACAAACCTCTTAGCTGAACCACCAGCAAATAAATTTCAAATTAAAATATAATTATGACAATATGTCGAATAATAAATTTCTTAAATTTTTTTTATTATAATTTTAGAAATTTACCTGGAATAGAAAAAAATCTTTATGTCACTGACAAGATTGTGTTTCAGGCTTAATTCTAAATTTCCTCGCAACTGCTGATTTTGTTTTCACATAAAAAATTAAGTGCACTTTATATTTACCTTTCCTGAAAACTTATTGGCAAAATATACTTCAGAAACATTTTTTCTTAAGCAAAGCTAAAAGATGGAAAAAACAAATTAGAGCAACACACGTGTGTGAGAATTTGTCTGCTTTTGAATTTTTCTAGGTAAGAAAATTTTTTAGGAAGTAAGTATTAAGCTGCTTTATTAAATCTTGTGCTGTTTTTTATCTTTAAATAAAGAGTGTACTAATATTTGAAATTTAAAGAAAAAGAATTTTCTTTTTTATGGTTTTCTTAGTTGAAAGTTTTAAATTTTAACACCAAGATGTTGTTTTATCGCATTAGAATGCTAAGTGCCTAAAGCATAAATGTTTTTAAAAAATGTATAATAACTGTCAAAAGGATTAAAGTTAAAAATAGCCAGCGGCAGGAACATAGCTATTAGCAAGGATATTTTATTTGCTTTTAATTGTCCACATGTCATTTTTATGCTTTATATAAAAATTTAAAATTATATGAAGCAGTAAAATATTGTTTTTAGGTGTTTTTTTCAAAGGACATTTTTGAGTTCGACGTGTCCTAAGCTGAGTAACATTTAGTTGAGATATAAGGCTTAAGCTTAAATTAGACATTCCATAGCCATAATGTCATAGCCATAACCAAACCAAAATTCAATTGGTTTCTATAGTAATGCCTATGCCGTTATGGCGAGTCATCTATAATCAAATACAGTGTTGTTCATAAGTTTGTTCCAAACAGCTGTTTTGTATGGTGATGTCACGTCTACTTTAAGCTTTAATATACGTATATATGTAATTCAGACAAGCAGCTGTTGGATTTTCTCTGTCTTTACTAGCATTTTTTAATCTCAGAATAAATGGCAAGGACTTGCATTATTGCCCTGAAAAGCTGCTATTGTTTTCACTACGATGTCTTCCCGTTTGTCTGTCTGTCCTAGTGTTATATAAGACAATTTTATATACACACTTGAAATTTCCACAGTTATTGTATGTTAATGCAGACTACACCTATTAACACTGAAATTTAAACAATTTAAATTAAAGTATATTATATCAATTAGTGTAATCTTAGCAACAAGATACAGCAATCTCAGAACCCGTCATATACAACTCGGGATATTTTCAAAACATTAAAACTAAAAACGTTCGAAAAAATCTAAAATGCCAAAAAAATCATCACAACTAAAAAAATCGCCAAACAAGAAAAAAACGCCAAACGAAAAATAATCGCCTAAACAAAAAAAATGCTATAACCGAAGAAATTGCCAGAAACATAAAAAAAAATTTTTTTTTTTAATTTAGACAAAATTCATTAAATATTGATGTGAACTTCTCACTATTCCATCTAATCCGAACAAAAATCTCTCAGTCTTTCTGTTTGTACTATTTAAAATATATAATCATTTATCTATTTCACAGTATCTTTTATCACTTAAACGTAATTCATACAATTAAAGAATTGTATTATTAAATGGAAAAACAAACTTTAAATCGAATTAAATAAAAAAACATATAAAAAAATTCCTGCAACATGTGTTTAATATTGAAAAGCTGTTCGCTGTCATTAAAAATTAAATCACGTGTTAATTGTTTTCACTTTTCAACAAAAAAAGAAAGAAAAAAAGAAAAACAATTATGCTATGGATATTTGACTCATTTGCTACATTCCGCTACACAAATTGAAAGCCATACACAATAGTTTATTGTTTAAGTTGTTTGCGGCACGTGCAAATGCCTCGAGCAGTTAAATAAAAGCTCATGATATTTGTTAAATGCTTTGAAATTTATCCGCAAGACAAAATCATTTAAGGCTCAACTGTTTTGCCGGCAGGTGGGAATTTAATTCTCTATTTGCTTAATAGGGCTTCATTAAAGGAATAACAATAATACTAAGTCACGCATTCTTGTCAGCTCAATGTTTCAGCATCATTTACTTTTTTGGTTTTGAAAAATTGCTGCGCCAAAAAAATTATAAAAAGCTTTCCATAGGTTTATGATTGGCTTAAATTTTATATTAAATTAAAGCCCTTTGCTCCAATAGGGGAGAAGGATGGCAGAGGAAGAAGAAGAAGAAGAAGATCAATTTTAAGTTGTTCACAGTCTGTCGTTGTTGATTTTTTTCCAACAGTAGTGTTTGAGCGAGTCCTGCAGCATAACTCTGGTTCGGCTCTAACAAAACTATTACGTTTGTGTATAAATAAATAAATTGTTTGTTAAATGTTATTTGTAAATAAAAAAATTAATTAAATTTAATTATTTAATATATATAAAATGCAACAATAACAACAAAATTTAATTAACCGCTGGCATTATTTGATTTTGTTAAAAAAAATCATCCATGATTCCATTTGTCTCGTTTAGCATATAGAAAAAGCAAGAAGAAATAATATAAAATAACTTTTTCTATTTCACATATTTATGATCGTAATTAAACATTTTAATTGTATAATTAATTGATTAACAGAGTTCAGCAAAAATATCATTCAAGCATTATTTATCAATTAATTAGAGAAATGAAGAAATAATTGTCAAAAAAAAACGTTTAAAAAAAACAATAAGTTTGCTCACAAAATACAATTTTTGTTTTAATAACAAATTAAATAGATAATCACTAACATTTAATAAAAAAATAATATATATCAAGTTTCAAATACGACTTAACCTAACTAACTAGCAGAGCGGAGAGGATAAAACTAAACGCGATCTGAGAAATATTTTTTTTTAAACATTAAAGGTTCTATTCTGTAATTCGAAGCAACAAAGAAATCTTTTTTGTGTCATTAACGAGAATATTTGAAGGCATTTCATTTTCTTTCACATAAAGAAATACTATTGTTAAATTAACATGCAACAATGTTGATTGGAAATCATGTTAAATTTATTAGAAATGATTTCGAGCCATAGCTGCCACATAAGCTTAAGCGACACATTTTTTAACTTCGTTTTTTGACAAAAATCTAGATTATTTAATTGTTTTTTATGTTCGTAAATAGCCGACAAACTTCGCATTACCAGCGAAAAATTCCTGCTGCTGGCTACAACTCTGGTAGGCGAAAGATCGCATTTTGGAATCCTGCAGACAAGCCTAAGTATTTTTGCAGATAGTGTGTGTGGGTTTGTTTTTAAACTAAAGCTTTAATTTCAAATAAATTTTACCTTAAATAATCAGTTATGTCACATTGAATTAAAACTTAATTTATTTAAAATACAAAGACAACATTAAATTAAATTCATGTTGTCTCAACTTGAAATAACTTTGATTCAATATGACTGTATATATGACTTTTTTATTTAACAGCACCGCAATGTTAAATTAAAAAAAAAACATTTTTATTTGAAGATTACTGTAAATCAATGGTTTCCAAACGCATGTCCATATCAATCATCCAAAGGTTCCTCGTAAAGAGCTGAAAAATATTTCTCTATATTTATTATTTGAATGGGCTAAAAAAGTTCGTATCGCTTTTTAAGCCAAATTACATGTGATAATTATTAATGAACAAATAACATCAAAGTTAGTTGTAAGTATTCTGATAACACATAGTTGAACGGAACAGCCAGCCGTTTTCGAAGGCCACTAAGCCTTCATCATCAGCGTTCTTCTGTGTTGGTCCACTGTGTGTGGTGTCAGTTGATGTAAATTTCTGCCATATATACGAAACTTTCTTGCAAATGGAATACGTGAATTGTTTTGATTCATCGTATTTCAATTTTGCTGAAACGTGTTTTATAATGAACTTTAGCCCGTTCAAATTATAAATATAGAAACAAATTATGTCCGAAAAATAAATATTTCTTTTATTTTCATTCTACAAACTTTTTAAATATTTTATTTTTTAAATTTATATAATGGGTGTTTTTTATTGAGGTATAGAACTTTAAGTTGGCATCACTTTTTTAACTGGCGGCCATTTTGTCAGCTGTCAAGTGATTAATATTTAGTTTGGTTTGCCATGTCATCATGAACAGGTTGACAAAAGAACAACGCTTGCAAATCGTGCAAATTTATTTCGAAAATAATGGTTCAGTTCGCGAAGTTTACCGCAAGCTCCGTCCATTTTATGGTCGACATAATCGTCCATCAGAGCAATTAATTCGGTTAACCATGGATCGTTTTCGCACTACGTTTACTCTATGTGATAATACGCATCCGCAGAGACGTCGAACAGTGCGCACCGAAGAAACAATTGCCGCTGTAGAGCAAAGTTTTGAAGAGGACCCGAATGAATCGATTTGCCACCGTGCACAGCAATTGGAGCTTTGTCCATCCGAATTGGATGGCATGAATGTGGATGAGTTGTGGTTCCAACAAAACGGCGCTACATGCCACACAGCGCACGTCAAAATCGATTTATTGAAGGAAACATTCGATGAGCGCATAATTTCGCGGAATGGACCTGTCAATTGGCCACCAAGATCGTGTGATTTGACACCATTGGATTATTTTCTTTGGGGATATGTGAAGTAGCTCGTCTACGCCAACAAACCAGAAACGTTAGGGAACTTGGAAGCCAACATTCATGGCGTTATTGCCAACATACGGCCCCATATGCTCGAAAAAGTGATTGAAAATTGGACCTGTAGAATTGGCTTTATTCGCGCCAGCCGCGGCGGCCACATGCCCGAAATCATATTTAAACATTAATGGCATAAAATTATCCTTCCAATAAAGCCAAATTGATGGACATTAAAACGATTTTCTTGTGTTTTATTTCAATTCGAAGTTCTATACCTCTAAAAAAAACACCCTGCATTTATGTATAAATGTATTTTTAAAGTTGCAAAATCATCAACTACAAAAAACCAAATATTAATGGGAGCTTTTACTTCTCACTGCTTAATATAAAATACCCAAGGTTATGCACTGACTGTCAAAGCCAGCTGATATTGTTTTTATTGCCATTTCATTTAGTTCGATAGAATGTGAAGTGAATCTTTGATATATAAAAGAAGAGAAAATATTGTGAAGATTATTAAAAATTTGGCTTTACATATTTAAAAACAATCGGTGAATTCTTAAACATACACATCCTTAACTTCATATAGAAAGGCCCTAACTCATTACATTTTGGGAATTGACTTTTTTGTACACTGAAAAAAGTGTTCACCAATTAATATTTTCAATTAAGAATTTAATTATATTAATTAAATTTTTAATTGTATTAATTAATTTGACTGGAAAAACTTAATTGATATTATCAAATTGTTTATAGGTGAAAATTTAATTAATTTTTTAATTGATACTACAAATATTTTAATTAATATTACAAAATCATTCATATTACTTTTTTGTGTGTATATTTCGATAGATGAACATTTAGAGTATCGGACTATTCAAAAATCTTGATTTAAAAAAATAATGAGTTAAGGCCTTTCTATGTTAAGACCACGACATATATTAACTTTTATAACAAAATTTTTAATGAAAATAATCCAACCTAAGAAATATTTTGCATCCTAGACTTCAAAGGTGGTCCGCTTCAAAAAATGTTTAACAAAGGGTTCTTGAACAGGAATTTGTTATTAACCACTACTGTAAATCATGTTGATTTAACATGAAACATATATATAAAGCAAAATCTTTGCTGTAAATTTTTAAACTAACCTTGTTTACATAGATTTTAATATTAAATGTATACGTGTGTATGTGTTTCTATTACAATCCATGCGAAACAAATGCCACTTATTTTACTTCACATAAGACAGACAGACAGACAGATTTTACGTGAAATGTTGTACAGAGTACCAAGCTTTATGGAATCAAATGTTTTCTAATTTCTTAAAGTCCATGTTGCTATTTCTTTTCCTACTGCAATGTGGAATGTTTTGAAAATACTTCTAATTATAATAGAAGCTATTATAGGAAACACTGCAGCTAGTTATTACAAATAAATGTTTAAAATTTTATTAAGACACGTCAGTTGTTAAATGAAAAGTCATTCTATCAAGCCTTTTTTCCACAATCACAGATCAAAAGTTGATCATAATAAGTTCCTTGGCATACGTGCAAAAAAATATATTCATAAAAACTTTTGTTAAATATTTATGAAAAGCGCAGAAAAAAAATCACAAAATGTCAGTCATCTTAATTCTATTTTATAATAATTAAAAAACTAAATAAGAAAATTATAACTGCGATTTAATTTAAATGCAGCTAAAAGTAAAAGCCGTCACTTACTTATATTTTCATCATTTCACTACGAGTACGAGTATGACATTAAATGTGAATTAAGTACAATGTAATTACTGAATTTTTAATTAAACGGCTTATGTTGTTTCTCAAAAATAATTCAATTTGCCACAAAGGCCATTGTCGCTAGATTGCTGTTGTTATTACAGCGCAATTTAATTAATAAAATGTAATGCAAGAAATAAAGATCAATAATCTTGAGTGCTTACATTCTATAAAGCAATGTTCACCAATAAATTTCGTCAGGGTCATTTAAACATAATTCCTTTTAAGAGGTACTTTGATTAACTCATTATGTCTAAAACAACAACAAAAACAACAACAACGACATCATCAATCGTTATGGCAACAATAAAGGCAAAATGAATTAGAAAACATAAAACGACGGCTTTGTTCGAAAATTAAATTGCAATTTTACCATTATAATTAAACATTTTTGCTTTGCTTTGCTTCACTTTGTTTTTTAGTGTTTTTCTGAGTAATTTTTTTTGTTCCCTTGCAAAATTTGTTTCGCTTTTTTATTTGGCACGTTGGAATAGAAAAAGAAACAACAAAATGTTGTGATTATTTAGGCTAAGGCTTCTTCTATTGCTGCTGCAAGTATCGTTTGTCTGTTGATTTTTGTGCAACATTGTTATTGTTTTCTAAAAAGAATATTTTTCTAAATGATAATTTTGATACAGATGCTGATGATGATTGTTAGATGTTTGGGGCGTTGAAAATAATGATGACGATTTACACAGAAACCTATAGCAATCAAAAATTTACTTGCATATTTACAAGTGCCGAAGTATAGGGTGATTTTTCTCTAAGGGGAATATTGGTAATATTTTTGTTTCTTTACTTTTTGACATAAACACTGATGAAAAGCTAGATCACTAGTGTAACTCTGAAAAAGTTGTCATCATGACTCCTTAACGCAGAGAAATTGTGCATTACTGTATCAACAAGTAAAGTCCCACTAATTGAAAAAAATAATAAAAAAATATATAGCATTTTATACAAAATATATTCATTAAAGACTTCTTATTTATAAATTTAAATAAAAAATATTTTGTGTAAAGAAAAAGACAAAAAGTTAAATTTTGAATACTTAAAACTTACTGGTACTCAAACGAGTTTTAGTATAAATGAGTATGAGCAAAAACGGGTGTAAGCATAAACGAATATGAGTAACTTTAGTTAATTTTAATCGTAATTTTTCCAACTTAATTTGTTTCTATATTTATTATTTGAACGGACTAAAAAAGTTCGTATCGCTTTTTAAGCCAAATTACATGTGATAATTATTAATGAACAAATAACTTCAAAGTTAGTTGTAAATATTCTGATAACACATAGTTGAACGGAACAGCCAGCCGTTTTCGAAGGCCACTAAACCTTCATCATCAGCGTTCTTCTGTGTTGGTCCACTGTGTGTGGTGTCAGTTGATGTAAATTTCTGCCTTATGTACGAAACTTTCTTGCAAATGGAATACGTGAATTGTTTTGATTCATAATAAAATAATAAATAATGAATATGAGTAACATTGACTATGAGTAAAAAGGACTATGTCTATAAACCAGTATAAGTGTAAACGACTATGAGTAAAAACGACTATGAGCATAAACGAGTATGAGTATAAACGTGTATGATTTTTAAACAAGTTTTAGTATAAACGTGTATGAGTTTCAACAAGAATGAGTATTAACAATTATGTGTATAAACGAATATGAGTTTAAACAAGTATGACTATAAACAAGTATGAGTATAAACGAGTATATGTAAACGCATCAACAAGCCTAATTGCATATGTATAGGCTTTCTTATCTGTGCAGAAATAAATGCAGATATCGATTAAACAGATATAAAATTTGTATTCGTATGAATACGCATGTACATGAAGAATATGAGTATAGAAACAGTGTTACCAAATTTGTATTTTTAAAACAAAGTTTTTATATAAAGTAAGCAAAGTCCATATTAGAGAAAAAAAGAATACGTAACTAGTAAAAAAAGAATAAATAAATATTTAGATGCTGTAGCATATACAAAAAAAAATAACTTTAATACCTTAAGACATTTTATTCAGTAATTAAATAAAAATTAATAGTTATTTGCTGATCAAAATTGAAAATTGTATAACTTTTGTTATAATTTAAAATAATTAATTGGAAAAGCCATTTAATGTTTAGTTGGCCAACTTTTTGTTTAATAATCCAGTGCCTCTGTTAGGATTAAATGACAAACTATTTCTTATATAAATGTGCAATAGAGCTTAGGTTTGTAGACTGCAGAGGGTGTGGCAAGATGTGTTAGTTAATTCTTATTTAATTATGGCTAAAAATTTTTGATTGTATTTTGTATAAAAATAATTTGACAAGAACTTGAGTATTATTACCTCGCATCTAACTCTCAAAAGCATCCATACCAAATTTGAACACTTTTGCTGTTATAACTTTCAAGATATAAAATTTCTATTAACTACTTTATATGGGGGTGTCCTATCCCCCATGTTCTATACTATCCATAACTTGAACTACTTTATACCTTACTCTCAAAATAGTCCATACCAAATTTGAAGACTCTTGCTTCTGATAGCTTTCAAGATATAAGACTTTTATTAATAATTTTGTATGGGGGATCCCCTTCCCCAGGTATTAGTCTACCAAGGTCTTAAATTACTTGTCACCTTGCTCTCAAGACAGTGTATACCAATTTTAAAGGCGAGGATTTTATATGGATATGTAGAGTGGAGAAATATCAAAATAGAAAGAGAAGTTTTTTATATAAAAATAAGATACCAAAAGTTTAATTAGACTAGAGATTATTATATGAATTTTTTTTAGTTAGAAAATTATTGAAGTTATTAAAAACTTCTTTAAATTTATATACTGAATCAAGCAACAATGTGATTTAAAAAAAAATACAGAAACAGAAATAATAATTGGAAGACTTGTCTTACAACAAACAATACTATTGGCAATGAATGACAAGTGTATACGTAGCGACTCCCATCAGCATTGGTATTCTGAAGCTTGCTAAATCTAAAGCTAAATTTGATCGCTAAAATGCTGAACAAATACAAAATTAAAATTTCGGCAGATTAGATTTTTAAGCAGAGAAACCACAAAGTTGCAATTGTATGTTTTTTATTAAGTGATGTGTTAGTGCGGAGTTAAGATAATTATCAGTTTCAGAGCTTTTTGTGAATTTTGGCATCGATTTGCTAGTGCATATTTTTGCATATATTGACATTTAACTTGCATATTTCAGTCTTACACGCATATCTTTGGCATCATTTTGAATTTCTAGATAATAATTTACGCTTTTTGCATATTTTGGTACTGGTATATAAAAACTACTTTAATATAATAATTCGTTTTATTTGCTTCAGTCAAAATGTTTGCGGCAATTTTATTTTGACGTATTCTTCATTATTCCTTGTTCGTTCCCCTTTTCGTTGTTTTTTTTTGTTAATTTTAAAATTTTAATTTTGTCTTTGTTTATATGCAAATGTTATTGAATTTTTGAATTAAAAATATAGTTTCATTTACAAATAAACCAATTTATTTAAATTTTAAGAGCATATTTTTGAGTCTTTGGTGTATATTTTCAATAAAATAGGCGCATAAAACACTTTCCTGTTTACAAGCTTTTGTCTGATTTCGTATCACACGGTTGAAAATTTTAATCGACTTTATAGATTTTTAGCATTAAAGATTCAGCTTACGTGAGTTACAGAATAGCGAGCAGTTTTCAAAACTTTATTTCTAAAATTATTAAGGCCTTACTCGTATAAAGGCTTAACAACCAACATTTTTTATAAAAATCTGTTTTAAAAACCCTTCAAATGCCTTAATAATTTTTATAAATAAGGCTGTTAAAAAATACCCCTTTAACTAAATATGCTTGCGAGGGAGTTTATGCGATGCTACCATAGTTATGTCAATATTCAAACAAATGTATGTCTGTATGCTGTGTAGTGTCTTATGACAAATGACAATTATAATTTGCAAATTGCTTTTTTTCCACTCATTTTCTATTTTTCCCCCTTACAATCTATGTAACTGTGCTAAATATTCTTCTACGGTTTTTTTTTGTATCTCGTGTTTCTCTCATTGTTGTTGAAAAATGTTTTACTAACATTGCAATTAGTAAAAGGAAATTAAAGAGAAAATGAAATGCTACGAATCATTGCATGCAGAGACATGACAAATACATTAAATGGGAGCGAGCAAGTGTAAGTCTTGTCTACTCATTCAGCTAAAACAATCAAAATTTTATTGACAATAAAATTAAAAAAAAAACCCAACTCAAATTTATTAAGGATAAAGGGCAAAATTGGTGAATTTTGTTTTCATTATTTAGGAGGTAGAAAATAAAGCAAAGCGGGATTTTCACTGGCTTGTTTAAATGAACACTATTTTTTATACTCAACATGTTTCCACCTACACACAAAAACTGTGTCAAGTAGGAAAAAGTATTTAAGTCGAGATGAGTTGTTTTCGAGTTCATGGTAACTTCGATCTACATATTTAAAAGTACCTCTGCTCAAAATCTTAATTAGTTTGTGTTATTTTTGAGTAAGTTATATCACTATGAATTGCGACTTATCTTTTTTAGACTTCTGTACTTAGATTCTGTAACTTTTTGCAAACCGACAGTCAAAAAATGTATCAGCATATTTATTTGCTTGCTTGTACTTCCTTTTTCACGGTCGTCTTCAGCTTTATCTTATTCAGCATTTAATTCAATATTATGTGGTACCTCTGTATAGAAAATGTGGAAATAAGCGAAAAGCTTAAACAAAAATAAAGAAAATATCAGTGAGTTTGACCTTGTGACTTATTTTTTTCTCCAACCTGCAGCAAATAAAAAATATGTTATTGAATAGCAGAGTTGATATATATAGCAAAAATTTAACGACTTCGATATTCAGTAACATATTTTAACGATATTCGCTGTCGGTTGTAGTAAAAAAAATTAAGTCACAAGATCACATTCATTGAGTTTTTTTGTGATTTTCGCTTATTTTTATATTTTCTATGCAGAGATATCACAAAATATTGAATTAAAAGGTGAGTAAGATAAAACTAGAAACTATTGTAAAAAAGAAATTACAGAATCACATTAGCGTTATCGCTAGCGAATAAATGCGTCGATACATATAACGATTTTCGCTTCGAAAAAAGTTACAGAATCCAAGTACTGATCTCATTTGGAATAATAACTTAAGTAAGGTTATGCTGTGGTATATTTCAACTTAAAAGTATTAGTTATAGTGTGTAGAACGACGTTTGCTTAAAAAATTAAAGATTAACAGAGAATTTCCTAATTTAAATGTAAAAGAAATAAATTTCTGTAAATCGATTTTAACCCTTTATCACTCAGTGTTACAGATATGTTACATACCATTAAATCTCTACTAAAACTATTAATTTATATTAATTATTGATTTTTTTCAACTCAATACAATATCATCTTTTAAACTGTAAAGTTCACACTCAATAAAATACTTTATCTGCTACGGCAGAAGAAATTTAAAGTAACTCTACGCGTTTATTAACCCAATGTTGCCGTTGTGCAATTATTGTTTTCATTTCTAAAATATTGTGAGTGAAATTATTTTTAATTTGAACCTCTTGACGCCAACATATTTGAAGTTCTTCATATTTCCATCTTTACCTACTTTTACCACAAAAAAAATCAAGTTTAAAAAAAATTGTAGAAGAAATGTTTTTACTTATGGTACGAACTCTCAAAATCATTTGAGTTTCACGATGCTGACTTATAAAGGGTTAATGCTTAAAAGTGCTCTCCTGCAGAACAGTAAAATATGACTTAAGCATTCTTCCCTTCTTGCCACAGAATTTTAAAATTTTATGTTACACAGTGTTATTTATAAAAGTTCACTCTTTGCTTTATAAGTTTAACAATCTTAATACTCAAGAGATTCGCTGTACTTGCAAGACTTTAATCAGAATTTTTCCAACCATCATTTTTCTTAAATCGATTGATTAGTCTTAGGAAAGAAAATCTAAAACTAATAAAGAAGTTACATTAGAAAATAAATGTTTCCCTTATTCAACAATAATAAAAGTTGTAAGAATTTAAATTTAAAATTTAGCTTTATTTAACAAAATCAAACATAAAACCTTGAATGTTTAACATTTTGTCTGCAGCAGCAACATTCCTTTCGCTTTTCAAGCACATAATACTTATAACACAATACACTTAAGGATAATGAATGGGTATTTGAGCTGTATAGTGGATCTTATTCAATATGTGGGAGTAGCTGTATGTGTGTATGTATTTGCTTAGTAAGCGGAAGTGGAAAATTTTAGTGAAGGCAGACATTGTCTGCTTAGAGTATTTGTTTACCGTTTTATGCATTCTACTTTTAACAATATTGATGTCCATCAGAGCTTTGTTTGTGTTTTGTACACAGATAATATTGTATTGTGATGTTGTGTGTAATATTAAGGGTATTCAGTTGATGAGTATCAGTATTAAATTTAACAAATATTTTAACTGTTTATAAGACTTTAACATTGTAATTATCGAAACTTATGATGCCTTACAATTTTTGATTGAAGTGCATACCCTTAATGAGTTGCTTACCAATTTTTTTTTTATAAATGTGCTACATTTAATACCTTTAGGTTAGAAAATACACTAAAGCTAAAAAGACAATGAAATGAAAAATCACACTCCATCAGAACACTTTATTTTGTGTGTTGGCTTAGAGTTCTGGAGTACTTTAAACAACAACCATGCCTATAAAGACGAAAGAAAGAGAGAAAGAAAGAAAGATGACAAATAAGACAGTCCCAGTTCCCCAAACAATACCAGTAAGGTGAGGAAAATTCATGCTGATATCAGTTTTAATTTTCTGCACATATTTTTTAGTTTCTTTTATACTTTATTTAATTTTATTCTTTTGTCCTGAAGCAAAAAAAAAAAACAAAAGATGATGAATAATACATCTTTGTTGTTTTCGAGTTATGTGGTTGCTTGGCTACAGCCAAATTTATAGACCACCAACAGATGTTTGCCCAAGAAAATATTGATGACATTAAGTAATTTTTATAGGACCATAAGTCAAGCAATTTATTATAAAACAAAAAGATTTCTTTTGTGGTCTTTGTGTGCTTACCAAGAAAATAAATTTGTGGAATAGGAGAAAAGTTTTTCTTTTAAATAAAGAAAATTTAAGCATTTGAAATAAATAGCAAAAAAAAGCTAAAAGCACGCACAGTAAAATATAATGAAATACTAAACATACATATGTAGTACATATGTTTAAAAGTTTTAAAAAATAACGATTTTTTATAAAAAATAGAACAACTTTTTGATAGAGGTACTTTTATTAAAAAGGCAATTTTTTTAAAAATGTACTTTTTGCAAAAGTATACTATATTAAATCAACTTCAAATAAGGAAGCTGTTATCAATTCGTCTGTATTTATTTTTTAAGTACTTTTTACAAGATAATATTAATGTCCAAATTTTGTAAATAGAAACGTTTTTTTCGTTTTGAAATTTGTATGGAAAAAATATTATTTGAAACGAATTTTCGTTATTTTTCATACAAATTTGAAACGTTTAGAAACGAAATTTTTTTACAAAATCTGCCTATAAAGTAGTTTTGTTAAAAACATCATTTTTTCTAAAAAGTTACTTCTGCAAAAAGGTACGTTTTAGGAGAGAAAATTTATTTTGGGTACTTTTTATAAGAGATATTTTTTTTCACACAAATTATTCAAAATGTTAGTTCTTTCAAAAAAAGTACTTTTTCAAAATCTTACTTTTTTCAAAAAAGTACTTTTTTCAAAAAAGTACTTTTTTAAAATGTTACTTCCTTTAAACAAGTAATTTTTCAATATGTTTACTTCTTGCAAAAAAGTACTTGTTTTTAATGTTACTTCCTTCAAAAAAGTACTGTTAAAAAAATTTTACTTCTTTCAAAAAAGTACTGTTGTAAAAATTTTACTTCTTTCAAAAAAGTACTTTTTCAAAATCTTACTTTTTTAAAAAAGTATTTTTTTAAATGATGCATCTTTAAAAAACTTTTGTTTCAAGATGTTACTTGCTTAAAAAACGTCCTTTTTAAATATATATTTCTTTAAAAAAGTACTTTTTCGAGATGTTGCTTCTTTCAAAAAAGTACTTTTTCAAAATTTTACTTCTTTCAAAAAAGTACTTTTTTAAAATTTTACTTCTTGCAAAAAAGTACTTGTTTTTAATGTTACTTCCTTAAGAAAAGTACTGTCATAAAAATTTTACTTCTGTCAAAAAATTACTTTTTCAATATTTTACTTCTTTCAAAAAATTAATTTTTCAAAATATTATTTCTTTAAAACAATAATAATTTTTTTTAATGTTACTTCTTTCAAAAAAGTACTTTTTTAAGATTTTCTTTCTGTCAAAAAAGTACTTTTTTAAAATTTTACTTCCTTCAAACAAGTCCTTTTTCAAAATGTTACTTCTTTTAAAAAGGTTCCTTTTCAAAATCTTACGTCATTCAAAAAGTACTTTTTTAAAATGTTACTTCCTTCAAATAAGTAGTCTATCAAAATTTTACTTCTTTCAAAAAGTACTTTTTCAAAACCTTACTTTTATCAAAAAAAGTACTTTTTTCAAAAAGAAACTTTATATATTTATACAAAACTAAACTTTCTTAAAAAAAGTACTTTTTCAATAAGCATTTTCTATTCTCTGTAAAGGTATCCTTCCCAAAAAGTCTATTTTTCGTTCAAAAATGTACTTATTTAATTTTAAATAATATAAAGATTTCCAAATTTTTTTAAGTTTTTTTTTTAATAAAGGTACTTTTTAGTTTTATTTTTTTTTTAAATTCTTTTTTCAAAACTACTTATTTTCGCGGCCTAACAAAAATATTTGAATTGGCAAATAAAAAGTAAATGTAGTGCAAATAATACTGAAATGTTAACCATTCGTTTTGGTTTTGTATTAATTTGCATTTCAATGATGGTCCTTGAAAAAAAGGTAAGAAGGGTAGGAGACATAATAAAGCATAATATTTACTTCTAACCATAATTAGGTTACTGCATAAAATTCATTCTATTTCCAAGTCACACTTACGGTAAATTGCTGTTTCTCGGAATGATACTTGACGCCATTTCAAGCGTTAAAATGCTGCTTTTCGTAAATTTATACTTTTGACATTTCCTTTTTTTTCTCTTTTTTTTTTGTTAGGGAGACATTTTCTAGTGTCTACTTTTGCAGATTTTTTTTATATAAAAAAACTATTGTTAAAAGTAAAAGAAAAATTTTTTTATCGTTGTTATTTTGTAAGCGAAAACTTGATGAAAAGAAAAAAGTTTTAAGGCACTTCTATTACTTATTTTGAAACTTATTTAATGTTTATTTTAGAGTTTTGCCACAAACCAAATTTGACTTTAAATCTTTAATTTTGTTGAATTTTGTTTTGTATTGTTAATGTTGAACTTTCCTATTTAGATGTAAATATATAATTATATTTGTATGTCAATTTGAATCTCATCATGGTGTCTAAAAACATTATACTAGAGAGGGCAATCTTAAAATTCTCCAATTCCAAATAACATTGATGAGCTTTTGGACACATTTTATTAACATTTTATACTGTAAGGTAGATATATCTTAGAGAAATATGTGTATAAATTTTATTACCTTATACTGGGAGTCAATATTTTGCACATCTTTCCAACCTGGCTTTAATCCACCTACGTTCAAGCCTTATGCACAATGTGCGAACTTTTAGAAAACAACTTTGTGCTTTCACATCGACGAGAGCACAACAACCAATCAGGTTTCGGCGGCAACAGTGATTGCTGCTTACTTTGCAAAGAAGCAAGAGCAATTTGTAAGAGCTTTCAAAACTGTTTAATTCAAAAGCAAATGCGTTAGTATGTGTGTGTCGATTTAGCTGGCAATATTGTTGTCCCTTTTTGAATTCTGAGCTTTTATTAATTTTTTATTATTACTTTTATTAATCTGTCTATAAAACTAGTTATAAGTTAATTTTTTTAAATGAAAGTTTAATGAAATCAAAAAATAAACTTTCTACTTCATTTAATTAAATTTTCATTAATTTTAACAAAATTTTAATTGAAACTACAAAACATGTTAAAGAGAATAGAAAAAGCAGCCAAACTTAAAACTTTAAAGATTATCCTCGTTTGTTTTCTGCATTTCGCGTTACTGTTAAACGTTTTCGACAGCTTGAATAAGCAAGTGTTGACGTTAAATGTGAAAGATTTTCTGGAACAATTGTGTTTGTTTTTTTTTTACACTTCGCATTGAACAAATTAATGTATGTATTCTTACATGCCGCATTATATGTTTTAAGGCTAACATATCCATACACCTGAACCTATTAATTAATACTGAAAATAATATTGACGTTAAGGAATGTGTCATCAGAATTTATGAACAGAAAATTTATTTGACGTGATGCTTAGTCCCTGCAAACATTTATTATCTATAATATTAAAATATTAGCAGAAAACCTGCCTTGTTAAAGTAAAATGTTGCTTTCATGTCTCTTAAAGCTCGTAGCAAGTCAAATGATAAACGAATCAAAAAATTCAGCAGCAGCAATAAGGCCTAATATATTTTATACTAAAATTAATCTTCCATCTAGGGCTTGAGAAAGTCACTAACTATAAAAAACACTTTAATTAATAAGTTAGCGGAATTTAAAAAAGGAATCGTATAGATTCTACTTGAATGCCTGCGTGAAGCGGGTAGCTACGTAAATCAAATTTATTTTTTCTGTGATAGGAGGGAGGGATTAAAACATTCGAATTGGAAGATTAAAGCACAAATAATTTTTTTAATTGTAAATTCTCTCCCAGCAGTCTTTCAGGGGAGACTAATGCGTGACATCACTTACAAACATTCTTTCAAAGGTTTACAGGCTTTTTAACATATGATTTCCACCAAAGTTTTGTTTTGTTTTGTTCTTCTTTTGTAGTTTTCACAAACAACTCCACACACATATTGTATGTACATATGTATGTATAAATGTTCATATTCTGTGACCCTATTTAAAATATAATTTATGCACATTTGTTGTTGTATTGTCACTTAAATTAAAGTTGTTCATTTAATCTCCTCGCAAAGAAGGCCAACAGAAAAGATTGAAGTATGTACTCGTAGTTGTTAAGTAACAAATTTTCTTAAATCTTCTTACGCCTTGTTTGAATGTCATATTCAAAAGAATTCTAGAATTAAAAATAAAAAGGCGCTTTATGTATTAATGTATAGCTGTTAAGTACTGATTAGTAATCGTACTGATTACTAATTTGATTACTTTTTTTTTGAAAGCTGAAGTAATAATTAAATTACGATTATATTCAATTTCGCACGATTACTAATTGTGTACGATTACTAATAATGGAAAAGTAATCTGAATTACTTGAAATTACAACAAAATAATCAAAAAGAATCAAAAGTAATTAAAAATTCTTTTAATTCTTTTTGATTATTTATTAATAATCAAAAGTAATCTTTGAAAGTAGTTGGATTATTTTTTGATTACTTTTGATTCTTTTTGATTATTTGTTGCAACTTTTAGCAAGTCAGCTCTCTTTTCGATTATTAGTAATCGTAATCAGAAAATCTTTTAAAGAGAATTATGTACATAATAAATCCATTTTTTTGAAATGCAATCTAATGGATTCCTAATCGTAATGGAAATTTAACAGCTCTGTATTAATGTACCTACAATTAACCTATTATTTTATATAAATATGCATATCATTGCCTTAATATAAAAAGGCCCTAACTCGTTTTTTTAAATAAAGATTTTTTTCTATTTTTCTATAATAAATATAAAAAATATAAAAAATTGACCTTAAAAAAAATTACGAGTTAGGTCCTTTTTATATTAAGGTAACAATAAATACCTGCTTGCTTATATAGGGTGATTTTTTAAAAACTTTTGGAGTTGGTTAAAAATAACACATACAATTTTGAGAAATTTATTAAATCTTTATTTCAGTCGATAGAACGATCTGTATAATTCAATGTTTAAATATGATTTCGTCTAAATTTTGACCACGTGGCCTAAAATGTTTCATACGCTAGGTCCAATTTTGATATAATTTCACCTTCATATCTCCAGTATGTCACTAATAAATTCTTAAATATTGTCTTCCACTGCGTCAATCGTTGCGGGTTTGTCTCTATACAAATGAGTCTTAATAAAACTCCGTAAAAATAGTATAAAGGCATTAAATCTCACGATATAGGCGAACAGTTGACCGGGCCCAAACGTGATGTAAGCTGTTTACCGAACTCGTCACTGAATTGGGCCTATGTGTCGCGTGTTAGTGGGGCATGTGACACCGTCTTGCTGAAACCACGTTTCAGCTAAATCCAGCTCTTCTATTTCGGGCAACAACAAAAAAGTAACATAGTCCCAATTGCTTTGAATGAAGCCGAATTAATAATTCAAGGTCATCAATAACACTGGTGGATACAACTGTGATATCTTCTTCTGTCCACACTCTAGGTATGCATGTTGGTCGTTTTAATGTTTAGTAATGTAATTTTGGTGCAAAATTTAAGCACAAGATTCTAAATTACCACCTCAAACAGTCGCCCAAGCTGACCATAAAATAGAAGAAGTGCACGAATGAATTTCCTTAATCAAGCATTAATTTGGATAATAAAATTTATTAATCTGCAAGTGTTGTTCATTTTTAAGTCGATTGATTCATGGTTAAATTATAGACCAAACTGAACATGTTTAACAGTAATATGATACACAAAAACATCTGAGTTGCCAAACACAATGTTGCCAAAAATAAAGTTGCCAAAAAAATCACCCTTTTTTACGATAAATTAAATGGAAATCAATTTTAAAAACTACTTGATTTACGTAAAAAGTTTATGCGGCCATATTGCTGAAGTTAAGTCTGTCGAAAATCTGTTTTGCTCATGCACCATGGGACGAATGCATATATGTATGTATAATGCGAATTAAAAACGAATAAAAAATATCCATGACATCTCACACACACTTTGTTTTAATTTAATTTAAAAATAAAAAGCGCTTAAGACAAGCTTACATATATGTGTCATGTGACAAAAAAAAGCGCAACCAATAATTAATTAATTAAAAAAAATTAATTAATGAAAATTAATTAATGAAAAACTGTTTGATTTAGACATATATGTTATTGATTTGAAAAGTTTCTAATCATGTTGAATTCTATAAAATTCTCGAATCAAACAGTTAAACATTAGTAATTAGTGGTTACACTTTTTTTGCCACATGGCAAACATGAAATGCCAGATGTAAGCTCAGCCTTACTGATAGAACCTTTATAGCTGCTGAAGTATTGCCTGTGTTATGTACAACTTGTTTTTTTCAACACTAATGGCATTTTCTTTTCTGAAAAGAAATGTTACACTTATAGCACTTTTCAATTAAAATTCGCAATAAAAAGATTTTCTGAAATATACATTTTATTAGAAATTATTGTATCATTCCTGGCTAGCTTTCATTTTTTCTTTAAACGGACGATAAATTGTATTTTCTTTAAAGAAACTTAAGAAATATTACACTTTTTTTCAGAAAAGAAAACGCCATAAGATATTTTAATCCATTTGCAGGATTATTACTGCACAGTGGCTTTAACTTTATGTAAATTAGTTTTAAATAATGCACAATAACTAAATATAATTATTATAAAGATATTTTGTTTTAATTTAGTGCTTAAAGCAATCTGTTAACAAATCTTAGAAATGGTTTAACAAATATACATTTATTTACTTATTCATGAAATGTATTTACTACAACAATAAAATTTATGATTAGATATTACTATGCCCACTTGCATAAAATACAGAGAAAAATGGATTTCTTTAGTACTCGTATTTAGCTAATGACAAATACTAAGAATTAATCACATATTGTGGTCTTCAATACAAAAATAAATACACAAAGTATTTGTAAAGTAAAAGTATTTAGTTTGAAAGCATCTTCCAAGTATATTCAACGTTCTAACGATATCTAGTTTGACAACACAACGATGAAATTCATATTATCTTGCATACTATCAATAATTATATTTTTAAGCTGTAATTTTACTCACCTGCGTAATAAAAAAATAATCATAAAATAATTTAAATACTTTAAATACTTTAAGAAATATTTTTATAAAATTTTCTCTTAGATGCTTTGGATATTACGGCCCTTAGTTCATTTGTTTCGCCAAAAGTATTAAAATGTTACAAGTGCAGCAGTTTAGTAAACGATGACTGTAAGAATCTTACAAACGCCCTCAGAAAAGATGCAATGGCAGAGGAATGTCTGACAGGGGCACAAGGTTGTGTTAAACAGTGGATTAAAACATGTAAGTTTGACTCATATCTATACAAAATGTTGAAAAAATTAACATTTCATTGTTTTACAGCCCATGGCAGAACTGCAATATTCCGTGAGTGCTACTACGGTAGTATAAGTTCTTTTTACACAAATTTCCAGTGTGAAGGAACGGAGAGACATCGTTTATACGATAAGGTTTTGTGTTACAAGTGCCGCGGTAATTTGTGCAACAATAGTCATCGATTCCATTCCACTTCCGGCATTTTAATTTATACATCACTATTGCTTATCACTAGTTACATTTTAAAAATTTAATTTGTAGTTTTGTTTTAATAAAGAAAAAAAATAAGGAATTGGATGTGTATTTTTTTGTTGGAAATTTGCTTGTTAAACATATGGTTAACCTAAATTTTAATTTTTTTGTATATTATTAAGTTTTGAATTATATAATTTTTCCGTTACTTTTGACAATTTAAAGTTCCATCAGGCTTAAAAAAAGATTCCTTATCAACAAAAATGGTACAGGTTTCTCATTCCTAAATATTCATATGCCACCAAGGTAGTATATATTTACTGGAGTCTTATGAATAGGGAAAACGAATAAGCTTTGCTGGTACGTCCGTCCGCCGGTCCACACGTTCATCCAACGTACGTACGTGAAATCGGTTTTCCGCAGCTCCCAGAAAAGCTAGAGACTTAGAGTGATGTGTGTGTCAAAAATTAAATTGGTATTAAAAATCATCAAAATCGAAAAAACGGCTTCAGAGCTGGAAAACTCGAAAAAAAAATTTGTATTTTAAAGCAACCTACTGAAACTAATTGTATTTTTTTTGGTAAACAATTTTTTTTACACACCAGAACCAGAACTAAATTTGTATAAAAAATCAAAAAAAAAAAATATATTAAAAGATTTTTCCAGAGTTGGAAAATTTTAACTATTTACGGTATATAAAAGTAACCAGCAAACACTAATTTTTCTTTATCTCTATAAATTTCTTCTTTTTCTCTAAAAATAAATTGATATAACCAAATAAAATCTAAGAGAATGATTCCAGGGTTGGAAAGCTTACACTTTTTGTTATAAAAATGTATCTAGGACAAATTATATTTTTCTTTTCTTTTTATTTATGAATCAAATATATGTAGTTTATGTTTTAGAAAAAAATATTTGTGTGTAAAAAACTAAAAAAATGTAAAACACATCTCCAGAGCTAGAAATTGTAAACTTTTTTTGGTATATAAAATTAATGAAACTATTTTTTTAAGTTTTAGGTCAATTTAATATATATTGTTTTTATTTTTCGATATTTCGTTAACCATTGGTTAACTTCTTCAGGAAATTTATTCTATTCTATTCTTTTATATGTATTTTTTTATATTTTGTTTTTAATTATTTTGGAATGATTTTTTCGTTTTCAATGACAAAAATTATTTTATACATTTATACATATATGTATAAAATAATTTTTGTCATTGAAAACGAAAAAATCATTCCAAAATAATTAAAAACAAAATATAAAAAAATACATATAAAAGAATAGAATAGAATAAATTTCCTGAAGAAGTTAACCAATGGTTAACGAAATATCGAAAAATAAAAACAATATATATTAAATTGACCTAAAACTTAAAAAAATAGTTTCATTAAATACATAAAAAGGTCGAAAAATTAGATAAACAATATATAAAATTAATTAATTAAAACTAAAATTTTTTGCTATTTTAATTAAACATATTTTATGTTGTAGAAATAAATTAACCCACAAATAAGGTTTCGTGCATTTTTTTATTTTTTTTGGTTTTGGCGATTTTTTTTGGCATTTGTAATTTTTTCATTTTGGCTATTTGTTTAGTTTTGACAATTTTTTCTGGTTTTGGCAATTTTTTTAAATTTTTGGCGTTTTTTCTTAATTTTAGTGATTTTTTTTCGTTTTATTTAATTTAGGCGATTTTTTTCATTCAGGCGAGTTTTTTTAGTTATGCCGATTTTATTGTTCTTTGGTGTTTTTTCATTTTGGCGATTTTTTCATTTAGGCGCTTTTTTAGTCTTGACACGTTTTTTCTCATTTTGGCGCCTTTTTTAGGTTTTTAGCGTTTTTTCAATTTGGCGATTTTTTTTATATAAACAATTATTTTGGTTTTGGTGCCTTTTTCGCGTTTTGGCGAATTTTTTCGGTTTTTGCCGATTTTTCAGAGTTTGGCGATTTATTTTAGTGTTAGATTTTTTTTATTTTGACTTTTTTTTCCTTTTTGCGATGTTTTTTGATTTGGCGATTTTATAATTTTCGGATTTTTTAGTTTTACCGTTTTTGAAAATTTACCTCTTACAGTTTTCAAGATATAGCAATTTGTCAAAATTACATAGTCAAAATTGCATTAACTGATGGACCACACTTTAATTTAAGTTTTTTTAAATTTTATTGTTAATTGTTGTAGTCTACTTTATATAAAAATACACTAATTTTACAAATTTCAAGTGTCAATATATATATCGTTGACTTAATACGAAAAGGCCCCAACTCATAATCTGGCGAAATCGATATTTTTACATATTTCGATAGATCTATTACTAAACTAAATTAAAAAAAATTAATAAAACTAATATAACCTTAAATTTGTAAAGTGTTTTTAATAAAATTTGCATTTAAAAATTTTTTTATCAATATTGCATGTTTTTTATTAAGTTTTTTCCTACTCCTTTAAACTATGAAATACATGAGTTAGGGGCTTTTCGTATAAGGTTAACGATATGTACATACAATTGTATGTACATTACATGAGATTTTAACGTTTTTCGTTGCTCGTTTTGGAACAACCTTTAATTTTTAAATCTCATGTATTTGTTGTTGTAGCTGCCAAGGTTATACATGCTCTGCCCAAATTTCAGGTAAGTAGTTCTTGCGGTTCTTGAGAAAATAGCGTGTAACCGACAGACGGACAGATGGACAGACGGACAGAGTAGCGAAAACAATAGGGTTCCTTTTCACCTTTGGTGTACGGAAGCCTAAAAAGAAAAAGTTTCTTTATATAATACTAGAGTGTCAAAATACCTGATTTTTAATTTCCTTCTTCTAATTTAAAAAATGTGAGTTAGCATTTGCAATAACCTTTGAAAAGACCATGAGTATACATTGTGTTGCTACTCCCCTGTAATGCTCTTATTATTTACATCGATAATTGTTTTATTGTTGTTGTTTTTTTTTGTGTGGTTTTCAAAGGAGACCAAAATCCGCCCACTACACACACAATTAAATAAAATCGTTGTACAATAAAAGCCATTCAAATACATTTTAGCTGCAAGTGGTTCGTTATGCAATTATTATTTCTTTTATTTATTCATTAATATGAAATGGAATTTTTGCATTTAAATACTTGCATGGTTGCTAATTTACCATAATTTGCTATCTGTAATATATTTGTCATAACATAATATTATTTATTGTGAGGCCACATTAGCACTTACAGTGATTATTAACAAAATAAATTAGAAATTTTATTTATTTGACATTCATTATACTCGTAAATGTAAATTATGCTAATTTATTTGCCGTATGGAAAAAGCGAAACAGTTGAATTGTTAATATACACAAATAAGAGAATAATAAGCCAATATGAAGGAGAGATCAAAAATCAATCATTTTGCATACTACGTTTATACGCACGACTTATTTGCAAATAAAATTATAAATATTTGACATAAAAATAATTATTTAATTTCCTTTTACTAATATTACATCTTGCTAATATTACACAAAAAACATTGATAGAAGAAAGTAATAGCAATTAACACACATAATTATTTGCTTTGTAGGGTTCCGTACACCAAAGGTGAAAAAAGGAACCGTATTGCTTTCGCTACGCTGTCCGTCTGTTCGTCTGTCCGTCGGTCCGTCAAACGGGATTTCCTCAGGAATCTTAAGAGCTACGGACCTGAAATTTGGACAGAATATGTAAAACCTTGGCCGCTACAACAACAAATACATGAGAATTAAAAATTAAAGGGTGCTCCAAAGCAAGCGACGAAAAATATTAATATCCCATGTAATATACATACAATTGTATGTACATATGTATATTGACACTTGAAATTTGTAACATTAGTGTATTTTTGTATAGACTACAACAATTAACACTAATATTTAAAAAAAATTTAAATTAAAGGGGTAGTCCATCAGTTAATGCAATTTTGACTATGTAAATTTGACAACTTGCTATATCTTGGAAACCGTCTTGAAATTTTCAAAAACGGTAAAATTAAAAAATCTAAAAATTATAAAATCGCCAAAACCAAAAAAAATATCGCCAAAAATTCAAAAAAATCGTCAAAACGAAAAAATTCGCCAAAATTAAAAAAATTTCTAACACTGAAATAAGTTGCCAAATTCGAAAAAATCGTCTAAATTAAAAAAATCGCCAAAATAAAAAAAAGCGCCAAAAACCGAAAAAACCGCCAAACGCGAAAAAGGCTCCAGTAACAAAATAATTGTTAATATGAAAAAAAAATCACCAAAATTAAATAAAATCGCAAAAATTATAAAAACGCCAAATTGAAAAATCGCCAAAAACCTAAAAAAATCGCGAAAATGAGAAAAAAGTGTCAAAACTACAAAAAAGCGCCTAAATATTCTTGTATTGCAAAAGAAATTGTTGCGGTCGTCAGAGATTTGTAAAATTAATTCGTTAAAAAAATCATTTTGAATATTATGAGTTTTAACTGTTTATGATTTAGTGTGCGATATGATAATACAAATATTTTTAATTTAATTTATCTACCGTACGTCATCATGGGAGCCGGGAGTATACGGTGGGAGCACTGTTGCTCTGTAAAAATTAAATTAACTAAGTATTAAATACTCTCTTATGAGACTTTAAAAATATATAATACAAAAATACATGACAATCTTTACAGATCAGAAACCATATTTATGAGAAATTTAGATGGCATAAAGTAGAGACCTGCGTAAACAGTCTTAAAATGTAAATAAGTCATGTTTTTTAAATGTATTCTCGTGGTATGTATTATACTAAGCCAATAATAAATTTGTCGTAGTATAAGCGAGGCACGACCGCTAAGTAATAAATACTCTCTTATGAGACTTTATAAATAAAAAAAATACATCACGATCTTTACAGAACAAAAACCATAGTAATAAGAGATTTAACGGGGCGCTATTCAAATGATGGTGTAAACCACAAAAATTATATGTACTTATGAACTCGTATTAAATATTTCTTTAAAAATATATTTTTAAAATTTATAAAAATAAACATTATCGAGAGTAGATTTATTTAAACCTTCTGAGCAGCATGATTCAATGTGTAGCTAAGAAAAAAATTTTTTTAGTCATTTATGTCTATCATGTCTGTCAGTTTATTTAAAATATTTATCTGATGTAGAAGTTTATTGAGACAGAGTTAAATATGTTTAAATATTTTTTATTCTTGAGCGGAGTTGTAGCAAGTGACTAGAGATTGCTTGGTTGTATAGTGGAATTTATCGAAACTAATATTTTTTTTATAGTTTTAGGTCTGAAGTGTCATGTTTGTGATAATTTTGATAGTGGTCTGTGTTTCCAAATCGAAAATGCTAATGGAAAGTTTTTGAAAGAATGTAAAAATAATGAAACTAAATGTGCCCTGCTGGTGGAAAAAAGTATGATAATTACAGTTATATATAATTAAATCTTTGAATATTTTCTAACATATCATCTTAAGTCGCGATATGATAATAATCAGCATTTTGTGTATTTTTTAACTGCCTGTCTCACGATGTCGATAAATAAGCGAAAGAAAGTGGGTCAGGCAGTAAGATTAAAGACTTAAAGCTACTGGAATGCATAAGGAAAAAGTCTATATCGTTACCTTAATATAGAAAGGGCCTAACTCATATTTTTTTTAATCGAGTTTTGTTTATATTTCATTAGAAGAATATCTAATGCATCGATGCAATGCAAAAAATTTGATTTAAAAAAATAATGAGTTAGGCCCTTTCTACGATACGTATGGCGAGGCAAGATGTTTTGGTTATTGGGAAGTTGTAATAAACCAGGGGTCAAATCGTCACTTTCGATAACGTGTTGATTCGTTCACGTTTTTTTTCAGTTTGAGATTATGGTATTCGTTGTTCAATATCGAATGCCATAATCTCAAGCTGCAAAATCGTGATATAATAGCTCGTTATCGAAAGCGACAATTAGACCCCAGGTATTCCACACAGATTATCAATTTATCGATGGCTTAATATAAGAAAGGAATAACGCAAATTTTTGATATAATACAGGAGAAAGAAAAAACTCAATAAAAAGTAAAGCATTTACATGCAAGAATAATTTTTTAAAATAAAATAAATCTTTTATTTTTAATTGTTACTTGCTTTGTTCTTGAATGAGGATGTAATTATACGCTAAAACCGCGATATCGAAAAAAATTAAGATACGCCCTTTTTATATGAAGACATTGATATTCGGATATTAAAAACGGAGCTGTTAAATTTCGATTACGATTATATTTAAGATTAAGATTACATTTTAAAAAGAATTGTACTGATTATATAATTCCCTTTAAAAGAATTTCTGATAAATAATTGATTACAATTACTCATAATCGAAAAGTAATCTTACTTAATTACTTGAATTTACAAAAAATAGTGAGAAGCAAATACTTTCAAAGATTACTTTTGATTATTAATAAATAATCAAAAATAATTAAAAGTAATTTTTAAAAGTAATCGGATTATTTTTTAATTACTTTTGATTCTTTTGGATTATTTTTTTGTTAATTTCGAGTAATTCAGATTACTTTTCCATTATTAGTAGTCGTATACAATTAGTAATCGTGCGAAACGGAATATAATTGTAATTTATACATTACTGCACCTTTCCAGAAAAGGTAATCAAATTAGTAATCAGTATTATTAATAATCATTACTTAACAGCTGTGATTAAGAGTAACAATAATGATGACATGAATTTCAGTAATCAATAAGCACACAGGAAACAACATTCACTGCTCAGAAAGAAATAAATGGTAGCAATTCCCAGTTATGAAAGTTTATATTCAATATCTACTTAAATGTAATTCTAATCAAGAAAGATACTAAAAAGAGGATTTTTAATCAATTACAGAAAAATTAAGTCTAGAAATATAAAATAAAAACCGAAAGAGCTAATTTCTGGCAACTTTTATTTTAATTTTCTTGCAGGCATTGATCCTCACACTATAAGATCATGTGTGACATCCAGCTGGAGCTGCGATCTAACGAAATACAATTGCAAGACATGCACTACAGATGGCTGTAATGTGGGCATAGAAGTCGAGAAGGAAATCCAACTGCCTGAAGTAGAAGAAGTAGTGATGTCAAATATTTATGGCATCAGTATAATAGCACTGCTTATAGCAGTTACTACAATTTGGTGTCTGATACGAAAGTGTGCTAAGAAAAAAGAAATTGTATATGAAGATGACTGTGATGAATATTATGAAAATGAGGTACGTTTTGAAGGAGAAAGTAATTGTCAGAAATAAAATTAATATTTATGTGTTTTAATTCTTGCAGACAAATATTGATTTAGAATAATCCCTAGAGTTTAAAAGCAGTTGCTGCAACGTGCTACCTAAGCTAATGTTTTTTATATCTTCAATAAAATTTACAAGAAAAGTAATATAGAAAATATCGAGTTAAAAATAATAAAAGTTTTTTTTCTATACAGAATAACAAATTTTCGTAAAAGAATGCAACCTTGTAATAAATTATTTCCTAAGATTGTAATAAAAGTTGAGCATTAAATACGTTTTCGATTTTTAAACTTTTGTATTTGAATATCTTTAGCTTGGAGTTGCAACACATGAAATTAGAACTCTTGATCAAATTAAATACTTGAAAAGTAGAAACAATGTTGTCTAATAGTTGCACACATTCCTTCATCTTTTGCTTAAACTTTTGAAAATTGCAATTCCTTCGTTTGTTCCTAATTATTTACTTTATTTAGTTGTGCACATGAAATAAGAATAAAACGTGCGACTGTTTTTAATTTTTCTGTGTTGAAAAGGAAAGCTGAAATTGCACTTGAAATTGAACGGAAATGCACACAATCAACAAATTTCTGCTTGCTTGAGTTCAGTTAGAAATGCAGTGTGTACTGGCTGGTGTGGGTACCCAAGAGACTTTTATATATACACACACACATACATACATACATACATATGTGTCGGTTCACATGAATGTATGTACATATATGTATTGGAATGAAAGCTAAACAACCAACATGTTCAACAGTCAAAATTAATTGCATGCCACTCAAATCCGGTAGCCAAAGCACTCACCAATATTAACGAACACACACTGAACAGATGAAGAACATCATCATTATCTTCACGCCTCGAAAAGCAGATGCGGAGAGAAAGCAAGACTGTAATGTTGAGGCAAGTTACAACGGAATTATACTCTACCTAAAAATCGCACACGACTTTGAGTGTGAAAAGTAATCACCTTTATTACAGTTGTCGACGTCGACGGCACTTCAACACAATACCATAAAAAAAGAAAACTATAGACTCCTCTTAGCAGGTTTATGCTATTTTCTAGACTTTAAGGAAAGGAACTATATTGACGGTATCACAAAAAAGAGTAAACAAGGCCCAATTTTTTGGTATTGTTTTAAAGTGACGTCGATGTCGACAACTGGAATAAGTGAAGTGGAGTGAATATAACTTAGTAATAGAATTTATTTTTAACCATGATGTTATGTTTATCTTTTTTAAGTGAGCGAGTTTTGTTTTACTCTTGCTCTACCATTCACTTCTGATACATTGTTAGTTTTTTTTAAATATGCGAGTTTTATGACATTTTTGCAATACCGTGCACTTTTGACACCAATTGTTACGTTTTTACCTTTTTAAAACGTTGTTTTTACATATTTACAATAAAATAAAGAGACCCTTTTTACAATTATTATAAAAAAAAGAATATCCTAATTTATAAAAATAAATATTCAGTTCTTCTAAAAACACCCAATGTTAAGTAATTCGCTAATTGAATACTATAATGTTAGTCCCGCTGTTATTACACCAGACTTACTCTGCTGAGTCTGATGATCATTAGCGTAGCTAGGGCATTCAGGGTGAGATATAAGTGACTCCCAGAGTCGCCTAGCCCCATAGAAATTGTTAGAGTAATTTTGCTAATATAAGCGAACTATAGCAACTAATAATAAACCTGCCTCAATCGCGCAGGAATTAAATACATAATTTTCTTACACGCATTAGATTTGGAGTGCAGAGTTTAGCAAAACTTTTTATTTATATAAATTATTTACTACAGCTACGTGCAAAAACACACATGCTCCTACGTTTGCATTTGAGGTAAAAAGCTTTGAAATCTCTTGAATATGATTTTGTTTCTTTGCAAATTAAGAGCAAGCATTGTTGTCGTCGAGATCTGATTGGTTGTTGTGATCTCTTCTGTTCCTGTCGGTGTGAAAGCATAAAAGCTCTTTTTTAAAAATTTGCACATTATGCATATTGCTTGTACGTAGCTGATTTACTATATTATTTCTTTAAAAGTACGTATCTATTTTTATTAGTCGGTTATAAACAAAAAAATTAATTCATTAGTTTGCAATTATTTAATATTTAAAGTGCATATTTAAGGCGCCTTAAACACTTCTTTAGATTACATGCAGCTCTTGTCTGGGTCAGAAAAAATGAGCAGCTTGTACATTTGTACATGTTCAATGAAAAAAAAATGCTCAACCACATGCTTGTGGTTGCGCTTTTCACAGAAAAGGGCGAAATAAATAAATTTGGGTCACTATTGTTATGTTTTTTATTTTGAAACTTTTAAACAAATTGTTTACATTGTCTCTATTTGTTTACATTTAAGCAACTAAAGGACACTTTAATCGATTTTAGCGCTATTAAAACTTGATTTTAAAGTACTTGTTTAGAATTTAAGTTTAAAATGAGCTTATGGATATCGAATAAAAATAAAATAAACAAATAAAATAAAATAAAATAAAATAAAATTAAATAAAATGAAATAAAATAAAATGAAATAAAATAAAATAAAATAAAATAAAATAAAATAAAATAGAATAAAATAAAATAAAATAAAATAAAATAAAATAAAATAAAATAAAATAAAATAAAATAAAATAAAATAAAATAAAATAAAATAAAGTAAAATAAAATAAAATAAAATGAAATGAAATTAAATAAATTAAATTTAAAATGTCTCACAATAAAATAAAGAAAAATTAAATTAAAAATGTCTCACAATAAAAAAATAGAATATAACAAAAATTAAAAATTTTAAAAACCCCTGAACATTTCTAGATCAGATGCAATATCTTTTAAACGGCTAGACCGATTTTCTTAAAACATGGCTAAGAACCCTCTCAAGTCACCTTTCAGACAAAAAAAATCTAAATCCACGTTTGGTCTGTACGTGGACACAGATACACAGAACCTCACTACAAACTTATAGCACCCCATTTTTTAGGCGGGGCTTAAAAATAAAACAAAAGAAAATAATATAAAATATAATAATATAAAAAAATTAAATAATCAGAGATAATTCTTATTCAGGCTTAAGTTCAGTAATTTCAATTCTTATTGAATGAAAATATTTTTATTAATTAATGTGAGTTTCTAAAGAAGAGAAGAAAAATTAAACTTAAGCTAATAAAGTCTAGCTGGGGGAAATACCGATACTTTTCTGTGCAGCCACGCACTTCATCAGCACCCTAGTCTATCTACTTGGGTAGAGATTCTTATTAACATCAGCTATTTCTATGAAACGGAATATGAAAAATGATTGCTGCGTATACAATTGATTTACCTCTGGTAAACACATTTATAAGTATCATTTCTTAATTTTCTGTTTTCCATTAAATAAAATTATATACTATAAAATAAAGTAATATAAAGAATTAAATTAAATAAAGCAGTATATAATAAATATAATTCAACAAGAGTGAATTTTAATCAAAAATAGTTTTTTAATTGGGTTAAAGGTCAGTATTTTCAATTCTTATTCAATAAAAAATTTGTATTAATTAATGTGGTTTTCTAAAAAGAAGAAAAGAAAAGACAAGAAAAATTAAACTAGACTTTTTAGCTGAGGGAAATGCGCAAGTGAAAACATTGTTTCACGAATCAAGTTTCAGCGAAATCAATTCAAATATCATTCAATGTCAAGTACTTACACTATTAAAATCGTTCGAAATTAAATTAATAACAAATTAAAATTAATAAATTTAGCGGCAACACTTTTGCATGAGGCTTGTGCATGAGAATCTTCAGATGTTAAAAGTTTTCTAAATTGTTTGTTAAAAAAAATTAATTAAAACGAAACATTAAAAAAAATCCTTAAATTTGCCTCCAAATAAAACGAAATGGCAACCCTTCCATTATTAGGTGTTGAGATCAATTCCAGACTTAGCAAAGACAATATCCACATTATGTACGGCACTGCCAGATTCGAAGAATAATGGACTTTACGCCATCAACAAATCATTTCTCTTGGGTACTCAACACTACTCAATACTTTTAAAGGCCTTTTATATTTGCAAAGTGATTTTTTTTATTAAAAAGTAATGTTTATTATTTAAATTTCTTTGTTCAGTATTTTTAATTCTCATTATTCACTAAGGTATCCACACATTTGCAATATTGTTGGGCAATAAATGATATTGTTGGGCAATATATGATATTGTAGAATAAAATTATGTGTCTGTATATGATATGTGTCATAATATATTGGATAAAATCAAAATTCTTTTGATGTATATTTAGTACCAAGAAATATTTTGTAATGTGTTGACAACATGGTTCAATAATTATTTTAAACAATATCTTTCTTTTGTCTAAGACTTAATTAAATTAATTTCATTTTACACGCGTAAAGAAAATTTTAAAAAAAGTTCAATTTATACTTGCAACCAAAACTTATGGGTAATCAATAGTTTCTAAACAAAATTATGATTTCAGATTTAAGTGTAAAATATTTATTGAAAACAAAACTTAATTGTGTCTAGAGCAAAAGTCGGACAGTAATTGATGTTCCTTAGCAGATTGTGAAAACGTTTTTCATAAGTTCTCGTCAATTTAGTAGCATTTTATGTAGCAATTTGTTTTATTTCAAATGACAAATGAAGAATTATATTATCTACTTTTTACAAAGGTTTTTGATTTTTATTTCTGTGATTTTATAAAGCTGTTGATGTGAATGAGAAGAAAATAAATAAAAGCTCTCTACATACTCGTAATTGGTAAAATATTCAAAATAATCTGCAAATAACTTAATTTAAATTAATGATGTGACTGATTACAAGTAAAATTATTATGCTTATTTTATAAATTATAGGAAACATAAGAAGCAATATTTACGCTTGGACTATATATATATATATATATATATATATATATATATATTCTGATTTTGTGATATCTGTGGTTTTTTCGCAATAATTTTTTGTAATTGTTATAAAAACTTGGGAAGAAATTTTAAAATTTTTCATATGATTTCAAATAAATTTTTATCAGCACATTGCGGATAAATTTTCTTCTATTTTTTATTTTATTGCAAATTTTGAAGAAATATAAATATTTAGGACTTGTTAGAGTTCACTAAAGCACAAATATTAATTATTGCTTTTTTAGCTTCCCGCCCGGTACAGGAAATTACTGATGTTACCCCAATTTTGTAAGATCAAGTTTTCATCATATCTCAAGGTCATTGAGGTTAAAAGATGTTTAAAGTCTATTGTAAGTCCTTAAAATTCCATAAACGAATGCAATACATAGCCTAGAAGCTTATGGCTAGATTATGGATGACAATCGAACTTTAGTGGCGTTGCCATTTGCCAAAATGTGATGGCGTATGGCAACTGATAACTAACAGCTGCTAAGTTCAAATTTTTATTTGCTCTAAAGTTTTTAAGAAAATATGTGAAAAAAATACAAAAACTGAAAAATTAAAATTTTATTGAATAAACAATTAATTTTTTGGGAAGATAAAAATAGGATTTAAGAAAAACTATTCGAAACAAGTTTGTAAGGCAAAAAACGGTGGTAAAATTAAGAATACTAAAATTTTTTTGGACGGCGAACATTTTTTCGCATATTAATAGTCAAAACAAAGTATACTTTAAAAGTTTAAGACCAGTATTTTATATTGTAATACAAGTTTTTAAAGCATACTTTGTTTTGACTATGAATATGCGTCATTGTAATTAAAAAATAATTTTAAGCAATAACTTATACTCACGGTAGAGGTGATATTTCTGAACGGTTTGAATTGTTCCTCAAGGGTCATCTAATAATGTATGTAACACTAATAATTCCTTCTCTTGGTCGAAAGAAAAAAAGGAGAGAGTTGTCTTATGAGGGCACTGCTACACGTTCAATATATAATATTGTGATATTTGGATTGCGATCCATTTTAATGGATTGATGGATCACGAGCGTATACTACACGTTAAATATTTATCGCGTAAGTTTTAACGTTATTTTTGTGCTGCGCGGATCACGAGAAAACAAAAAAACCACAACTTCCGCAATGTCTCCAAGTTAAAATAAAGTCTCAAAATAATTTTTTCGGTCGTTAACTAAGATTCCACCAGCAGAATCCACTCGCTTTCCTTATATTCTGCCATTACCCTTTATTAAAACAAAGTTTACACAAAGTTAATAAACTTTTTTACTTTTTATTTGTTAAAATTTTCACTGAGTTTTTTATTTTATTTTTTTATTTCACTTCTTATTAACGTATCGCGATCTTATATCATGAAAATGCAACACGTTCAATATTTATCACTCGATCCGTGATCTGGATTCCATTATTTAGGCCTTTCTGCGATATGCATTGCAATTCGTCAATACTGCATGCTACACGTTCAATAAATATCGCTATACTGGATCGTGTTCAATATATATTGAACGTTTAGCAATAGCCTAAGGCATTTACATTATCTGGAAATCTAGTACTTAGAAGATTTCAAGCTAAATCTAGCTGCTTTTCACTATAAATCTATTTTGTCAAAAGATTTCTAGGAAATCTACTAAAAATCTAATATTTTTATTTGTTCTCTACTACCCTGTACAAACTATTTATATAAAAGGTGAATGAATTAGCTACGGTCTGCTTACAAAAGTGTGTGAATTGGCTACTTTATAGTTGTTTGGTTGCAGTCTTGGAATATTTTCAGTTAATGGGTCTCGTTTGGGATAAAAACAAACTTGATAAATGTCAAAAAAAACTTGGTGTAAATGGTATAGATTTTCATACAGATTTTAATCAAAATCTGCTACATTTTGTGTAGATGTAAATGCCCTATTAAGACACCCGGTTATAGCCTTGCTGCTTTTAAAGGGCACTCACACATGCAAAAAATCAAGCAGATTTTAATTTAAATCTTTATGAAAATCCGTACCGTTTACATTAACTTTTTTTTGACATTTATCAAGATTTTTTTATTCAAAACAAAACCCATTAACAGAAAAATTTCCAAAACTACAACCAAACAACTGCAACGTACTTAATTCACACACCAATTTAAGCAAATCGTAGCTAATGCATCCATCTTTTTTATAAGTACAGGGTAGCAAAAATAAGTAGTAAAAAAAGTTATATAAAACAAATTTCAATGCAATAAAATTATATTATATGATTATTTAAAATTCTCTGCAAAAGTTTCAAAACGTTTCAATTTATTTCCTTTCTAGCGTACGATTAAATTAATGTATTGTTTGCGGCTGGTGGCGGCTGTTAACCGGCTTACAGCTAATCGTCTGTGCTGTTTGGCTTGTGCTCATATGCAAAAACAAAACAAAAACAAATTGAGCAATCGTTCTCATTGATTTTGTTAGACTCACTTCAAAGAACGAAACAAAACAAAACAAACAATTTGTTTGGTCTACTTTCATACTCTGCTTTTAAGTACAAGGAAATCAAAAACAAAAAAGATTTATAACTGTAATAGTGTCGATTATTTTTGTTACGAAAATCACGTCCTAACTGCTGTATCGCGTAAAAAATATCAAAGCTATTATAATTATATTAAACTAATCATCTTTATTATAATTTTTTTTTAATTTCTTATTAACAATTATTTTCTTTTACGCACTTACATATATTTCCTATACTTTGCAGCTTTGCTTACCTCATTTTCAGTTGCCAATCTGGCATAATCGTATTTTCGGTAAGTTTTTGGCAACTGAAGAAGATTGCCATATGTAACACTTATTTCAATTTTGGTTGCGTTGCCATCCATAATCTGGCCATTAATATTTTTATTGCTACTAGTATTTCACTGTTCAAATTTTTTTCAGTAGATGGCAAAGAGTGAAAGGTCTCTGAATAATAAAAAAGCGATATAGTATATCAAAAATCCTTTTTTAAATTATAAACAAAAATTAATGCTTGCTTGTATTTGAATATCTTCAATAGTTATGCTTAAAACATCCTTTCTTGCCGCAATAAAAATTATATTCATCATTTATTGTTCATATAATACGAATTTCTCTTAAAATTAATTATATATTATTATTATGAAAACAGCTTTGCAGTTAATATTGTTGGAGTAATTAATCTAAAACTTAACGCTAATCAATATATCTTCTTCTTGGGTTTTATTCAAAATTATAATTGTATTTGTATTTCGTTTGTTTAAGTATAAATAAATAAATTTCATAGAAAAAGACCAACTACATTGTTTGTACAATAATTTACTAGTTTAAATTCTTAAAACTTAAAATTAATTAAAATTTACATATCGCACTATCATGATGATAACGATGAGGATAATGATAATAATGTTGATGCTGATGCTGACTCTGGCGTTGAGTATGATGATAAAGTTGTCAATGCTGTTGACTGAAGATGTTGCTGCTGCTGCTGCTGCTGCCGTTGCTGTTGCTGCTGCTCCTTATAATGATAATAGCTTTTAATTTGCCATAATTGTTTGTTTGTCTGTTGTATTAAAATGTATAATAGTAATAAAATTATAAAGTTTGTTGTATTAAAATATTTCTGTAACTGCTGTTGTTGTATTAACCGTGTGGCAGAACTCTTTTGCATGGCAGCTGGACTTTCATCTAATTAACAGTTAAATGGATTAATTATGTAATTCAACGCACAATTCAGCAGGTGGGGCCGAGACAGGTAAATACAGGATCATCATCAATATGTTAATGCAATAATTGTGGATAAAAATATTATTTGAAATAAAAATAACAAGAGAAAAAAACAGTTTAAATTTATGTTTTTAATTGATTTTATAATGGAATTAAGTAAGCATAAATATAGAGTACTGTTACATTAAGCAAAAAAAAAAAAAAAAGCTTATCGATTTGATCAAGTGACTGGAAACCAGAGTCGTAGCAACTGAGAAACTTTTACATGCAAAAATTAATTTGAAAATATATTTTTCATTAGATTTAAAAGTTTTAACATTAGAACTTATCAACAGAAAGAAAAAAACTATCCAAAATTAATTTTAGCTCTTTTGAAAATGATTTACACAACACATCTACGAGCACATATACATACGTACACATGTATAAGCAGGTACTTGTTTTAAAATGATACTCTTTTAAAATGTAATTTTTTAATATATACTTTTTAAAATGTACCTTTTTGAAATGTAATTTTTAAAAGATACTTTTTTTAAATGTAATTTTTTAAAAGCTACTTATTTAAAAAAAAAATTACCAGTACTTTTTAAAATTTATTTTTACAAAAGGTACTTTTTAAAATTTACTTTTTTAAGAGGTACTTTTTAAAACGTACTTTATTAAATTGTAATTTTTAAATAGGTACATTTTTTAAAATATTTTGTTTTTGTAAAAGATACTTTTTTAAATGGAACTTTTTTGGTAAGTTATGTTTTTTAATCTTATTACTTCTTCTATGATGTAGAATTTTTTAATGTACTTTTTTTAAGGGAACATACTTCTTTAAAAAATTTTGTACTTTTATTAAAAGGTAGTTTTTTAAAGGTTTTATTTTAAAGGCTACTTTTTTAAAATTTACTTTTCAAAACGTACTTTTTCTTAAAACTTCTTTTTTTAGAGGCACGGTTTTAAAAGATACTTTTTTAAAAGTTTTTTTTTAAGTAATTTTTATAATGTACTCTTTTAAAAGGTACTGTTTTAAAAGTACTTTTATGAAAGGGTAATTTTTTAAGGTGCTTCTTGAGAGATACTTCTTAAAGGTACTTTTTACTAAAAGGTACTTTTTACTAAAAGGTACTTTTTACCAAAAAATACTTTTTTCTGAAAGGTACTTTTATTATAAGGTACTGTTTCTTAAAAGCTACTTTTTATTAAAAGTGTACTTTATATTGAAAAACTACTTTTTATTAATAAGGTACTTTTTTTTAAAAAAAGTACTTCTTATTCAAAGCTATTTTTGCAAAAAAGCACTTTATTTAAAAATATATTTCTAGACAATACTTTATTTAAAAAATTTTTCTCAAAAGATACTTTTTAATCAAAATTCAAGGTAATATGTAGTTTCTTTAAAAGATTTTTTTTAAATCCACTTTCTTATAAAAAATATTTCTCTACTTTTAGTTTTTGCATGATATATTGTTAAATGACATTTTTATCGAAACTTTTTTGAAACAGTATATGCTTTTTAACACAAATTCAAGATAATGGTTTCAAAAGACTTTTGTTAAAAGATTTTTATCAAAATTTAAGAAAATAGTATGTTTAAAATAACTTTTTTAAAATACACTTTTTTTTAAATATTAAGATATTTTTCTATGCAACTTTTTTGGATGATAACTTTTTAAATGACATTTGTATCACAACTTTTTGACGCTTTTTTTAATAAAAATTTAAGATACATAGTAACGTATATTAACAGATCTTCCTTAAAAGCTTTTTTCTGAAAAGGTGATTTAGAAAAATGTTTTTTTTATTAAATACTGCAGATTTGTGGTAATATATAACCACAAACTATTTTTATTCTGACTAATGCTACTACGGTCTCTGGAATTAATAATACATTTATGTATTTACATATCTAGTTCTAACTGCAAGAAAGTCATAACTCAAAAAAACTAATTATATCGGAAATTAATTTTAAATTAAGTTTAATGGTAAAATCTAATGTAAATTTCCCTCCAAGATAAGATTAAACAAAATGAAATGTTTACACAATACTCGTATTAAAAAAATAACACTATTTTTGAATTATCACTGTCTTGCAGCAAAACATTGAAGTGTATGTGCAACAAAATGTAAATTTGAATTGAATTTTTCAGCAGATTTTATGAGATTATGAAAACTGTTGTGTTTTGTTTTTTACAAATTATTTATTTTATTACCATTTAATACATTCACAACTACGCTGGCAGCTTCGGCGGTAGTTGGCATGCAAGTGTAATTCCCCGAGTCGGCCAGTTGGGCATTTGATATGCGTAGTCTGAAATATGAATTGAGTTGAACGATTAATCAAAATTATTTAATAAAAAAGTGCCCAGGGCTTTTATTTATCGATTTAAAAAAAGAATGATTGAAAATAAATTAATCCTTGTTTAGGTGTATTCAAATGTGACAGTTAGTTTGCAGGTTTAAAGCAAATGTGAATATCATGTTTTTGTTTTTAATACCAACAACAATAGGAACAAGAAAAACAGAAATACTCACCTGCTTTGCAATTTGTCACCCAATTTTGATTCCATAGAAATACGTTGCATATCAATGGCTGCCTCACTGGGATGCACGACGAATGGTGTCAGTATGTAGGGGCCGCGATACCAGTGTATTGGTCCAATATCATGGGCAGAAGAAGGCTGCTTTATATGGCACGTTAACGTTATGACACTGCCGATTTTAACATACAAATCCGCTGGACCGGAAATTGATGCTTTAGCATCTGGTGGTGTTACTTTAACGGCGTAATAAAAACAGGACGTACGGAAGAAACGGAATTGTTGAGATTGCGAGAGAGAAGGAGGAAACATAAACAATTAACACAATCCATGAAGGCAGTTTTTCTTTTTGTCATTGTCAACAAAATCGCAGGATTTAATTTTTTTTAAGGACATTGCGTCCTGCAAACTTACCAATAACGTTCAAACGGAAAGCCATTGACATTTTTGGTTCCGTATTAACTTGGCACTCATAAATGCCACTATCACGTGGCTGTGCATATTTTATGTGCAGTGACCATTGCTTCCTGTCCAAAGTGCGTGTGACCTTAAATAGAGATACAACGTGGCAGGCATTAGGGAGGTAGCTACTGAGTTTCTGTGATTTTTAAGGTGATTAAGTACCAGTTTTTTATTGTCGTCGTCATCATGGGTAAGGCTATGGCTTTTATTATTTTTTATAACTGAATGTTTAGGTTGGTTTCATTATACTAAGATAACGTAAGACTAACTGAACCGACTAATTTCTGTTAGAATTCTCAATTTAAGCGACTTTTTAACTGGTATTAGAGAACATAAACATTAGCACCCTTACTTAAAAAATTATTTAGGCTTACTAACGAATTTATAAAACAGATTTCCATAATTTTATTCAACCTGCATAAAGCCTTAATATTTTTTCTATATAAAGTAGTAAATTACTGAATACAAATTGGGAAATGGTTCACTTTTCCTTTTCACATTCACTTAAAAATTAATATACATATTCAAAATTTTTGTTAGTGTGGAGAACATTTGTTAAAAGGGAGCAAATAAAATAGAATTATTCTTTATATTTTAAGTTTTTTTAATAGAAGATACTATATCTTTTAAATTGGCTGCACCCTAATACTCATTTTTTCAATGTACCAATGCAAGTGCTTTTCATTTCTAGATTTTTGAATTAAATTAAAAGTTCTGTTCTATTCTGTCATAAATACCTTAAATCTTTCATCTGAGGTGTATGTCAATATGCCAGCTGTTAAAATATGCAAATCTCTTTTCCGTATCCAGGATACCTGCACGCATAAGAAAGAAAAAAGTTTAGAAGAATAAAGAGAAGAAAAAACAGAGGCAAAAAATTATTTAAAGACAGAAATCAAATCACAATGAAATGTAAAACATCTAAAAAGGTTTGCGAGCAAAGATTTATCTCTCATTGTGTTCTTTTAATACAATTTTAATTGAAAAATAAAATTAAAAAAAGAGAAGAAAAAAATTATGAGAAATGAAAACTTTTTTATGGCGTCAATTGTTGGCTAAAGGCATGACATTGACATGTTTTGCCTCTTTTACCCTTTACAACATTAAAAGCAACAACAACAACAACAACAATTTGGCTTACTGATTTATCACCCAAGTTTTCCACACGACAATTTATGGCTGCTATTTGTCCAGCGCGTGCTGTTATATTACGTGGCATTGTCAAATCAAAATATGGCTGAGGAACTTTTGAAAAGCCCTCCTCTTCTTCGTTCGACGACTGCTCATGTTGGCCGGACCTTGTTAAGTGCTGAAGCGTGGCATCTTTGCTCGCATGCAATCTATTGTGGTGACTATTCAATGATTTGTAATTTATGTCTATGATGTTGTTATTGTGCTCGTTGTTATCCACATGACCAGGGCCACTCCTGCTGTTTACTTTGTTCGTTGTGGCAAAACTGGTTGTCATCTTATGTGTCAGTATTTGTGAAGTGAAGTCGATTGGTTGCCTCTGATGCAGCTGTTGATCCATTGACACTATAATGAAACATAACAAATGATGCTTATTTATCGTAGTGTTTATTTTTTTTTATTCGAGCAAAATGGCTTAAATTGAAAGTAATAAGTGTGAGAAAGGAGCAGAAAACTAAAAAAGAAAATTTTAAGCTTCTTTTAAGTCATAAAAATATATGATTTCAAAACTCATGAGTTTAATGCATTTAAACGGGAAAGTTATTACTTTCAACTTTTTGTATTTTTAAATAGAAGTGCTGGAGAAATAAAATGATAAGGAAAACATTACTTAAAAAGTATATTTTAAAGATTTTTGCATAGTTTTATTTATCTTAATAAATTCTTCAGGCCATGTAAATAATTTCATATAAACGTTTATTGCGCAAATTTGGTCTTATTTGAGAAAAATTTGTTTTTAAAATAGAGAAAAATTTAGGATCAAAATTATCAATGTGTTAATCCGAAGAGCGGAGAAAAGCTCTCCCTCACAGTTTTTTATCTTGTCAGTTAACGTTTCTGTAAGAAAATAGTGCAGTGCATGATCAGCTTCTTTATAAGAAAAGTGTGCTGTGGCACAGTCAACTTTTATATAAGAAAAGCATGATGTAACACAAAAATTTTCTATAAGAAAAGTGCGCTTTGATATAGTGGTTATTTCTATTAAAAAACGTGTGCTGTGACACAGTTAAGTTATCTGTAAGAAAAGTGCGTCTGTTATCATCAACTTCTCTTAAGGAGAGTATGTTCTGTGTGCTGTGACACTGTCAACATTTCTAGAAGAAAAGTGACCGTAGTACAGTAAACTTTCCTGAAAGAAAACACGCCGTGGTACAATCAACTTTTCTACAAGCAAAGATTTTTCTTTAAAAAATTGTTTCTATCACCATAAGCTTTTGTATAGTAAATAAAAGTGTGCTCTGCGTGCTATAACACAGTTAACATTTCTGTAAGAAAAGTGTGCTGTAGAATAGTCAACTTTTTTCAAAAGAAAAAAATGCTGTGACACAGTTAACTATTTTATAAGAAAAATTAACTTTTTTTGTTTGTACAAAAACAACAGAAAATAAAAATTATATTTTCTCAATTTTCGCTTTCTTTTTTAAGCATTTATAAAAAACATCCCTTCAAAGCAAACTGTCAGATTTTTAGGAAATTATGCTTAACTTTCCCAGCTGTTTTAAGGGTTCCTTACACCAAAGCTGAAAAGGAACCATATTTTTTTCGATACAATGTCCGTTTGTTAGTCTCGAGAATCATAAGAGCTACGTATCTGAAATTTTTACAGAATATGTAAAACTTTGTCCGCTGCAATAGCAAATATATGACAGTTAAAAATTAAAGGGCGTTCTAAGGCGAGCAACGACATAACACGATGTTGCCACCACATTACATAATTGTCTTGATTGTACAATAAAAATTAAAAGTCTTTTGATATTTGCCAATATATTGTGCTACCTTTGAATATGACATACACATTGACAATATTATTGTACAACACAAAAATTGAACAGTTATATTTCAAGTGGGTGGACTCACTTAAGGTACGAGCTCTTAAAATATTCAAAAACGATAAATCTAAACAATTTCAAAACATCAAAATCACCAAAATTAAAAATCGAAAAAGTGCCAAAATTAAAAAAATTGCTAAAACCAAAATAAATCGCCAAAAAACTAAAAAAATGCCAAAAAAAAGAAAAAAAACTCCAAAACTAAAAAAAACTTTAAACCAAAAAAAAAATCCAAGATAAAAAACAACTACATAACTACAAAAAATCGCCTAAAACAGCAAAAAAAAGTTTACCGTGCATTTAAGAAAAAAAAAAAAAAAATCTGAGTCCGATCACAGGGGAGGTGTGTAAGCATCTAGTAATGAAAATTTTCTTTTAATATTGGCTTATGGTAGCTAAAATAAGATAGATAAATTTTTGACTCTAGTGTGCTTAAAAATCTATGGAAAACTGCATCTACAGTAGTGGAGTTATAAGTTGTGGAGGTTTGTGAATAATTGCTCATATGCAAGTTGAAAACGTCAAATAAAAATTTTGATAAAGCTTGCGACAGAGGGTTTGCAAAATTTTTATTAAAATCTCCACCCATAATAATAATTGGCATGAGATGAAGATTGTTACACAATTGTTGTGCAGCAGCTTCAGTGTAAGGCAACACTACGTAAATTCTTTATAAAGACAGCTATACATCTTTTAAACAAATATTTTGACATTTAAAACGCTCTTTTATTTAAAAGTTTATATTTATTTTATATTTTTCAACTTTTTAATAAAATTATCCCCACTGGTAACATTATAACACTTCACAAGCAATTTTTATTAAAATTAACATTGCTCCTGAAGATATGCTTTAAAATTCGGTTGAGTGTATTTCTATGCAGCTGTTAAGTTTCTCTGTACTTCTTGTTCATACCCTGCAGTCACACTGGGGCCAAATGTCTCTATGTCAACACTAAAATTCTAGTAGTAGTTACATTGTCTACAATTTCTCTTCTATATGTCAGTATAAAAAAATAGGGAAAATATATGTGGTGTATTTCTGGTGGATTTTGCAACAATTTGTCAACATACATAAATTTTTATGTACGTAAGGTATAGAAATGTACCAGTAAATGTCTGGTTGGTATGTCTCCATGTTCCCATAAGAACTATGTAGTCACTACCTAGTCAATTGTTTTAGTGTTACTATTAGAATTTCAATGACAAGCACAGGCTACATGTCTATAGCAGAAAGTATTGTATGGGGGATAATTGTAGAGCAGTACTGGTGACAAAGTCAAAAGCGACTCGGTACATTTTCACCATCGACATTTCCTTCAGGGTAATATTACACTAATACACTCATACACTCATAGCTCTCACACCGATTTGATAACGCTTTACGATCTTACTCAAAATTTGTGATTGTATTGTGAAAAAGATTTTTACACCTTTACGTATAGATGTTAAGACATCAAAAATTCTACATCAGGTAAGATATTCGATTATATAGTCTAAAGTTTGTATTTATACAGTGTTCGTGTGCGACTTAAAGTCGCTTTTTTCCGAATTTATTTAAAATTTAACAATGACTTATTTTTTTAATTTAACTTCTACTTACAATTGAAAATTCTTTTTCTTTATAATTTTCTTTTCAAATGCAAAAGGAAATGAACGGCTTTCTTATATCCTGTTTTAATTTCATTTAAAGTATTTAGCCTGTGTTTTTTCCTTCTTATATACATATGTTTCCTTTTTATATATTTCCTTCTTTTTTTGTTAATTGTTATTGTTGGTTAAGAAAAATCCTAGGTAATCTTTCAGTTGATAAAGTTGATGTTTATAAAAAGCCAAAACCCGTAAAGCACAAAGGAATATCGCAGTTCATGACATCAGCTAAGGGGGATGACTGAACGCAATTTTGTTAAATTAATTTTTACACTTGAGTGCAAATGATGTTGAAATAAAGAGATTTCATTTGCTGTGAAGTTTGTATGCAGCCGAGTGTTTAAAGAAAAATTTAAGAAACCGCAAAGAAAATGTTTCTTTAAAGTATGGTGATATGGAATGCAAAAAACTCTATAGTTTCAGAAGATTAACGTTTAAAAGGACATATGTATTTACAAAGCGTAAGAAATATCTATTTTATATATACAATATCTAATATCTAAATATACAGAAAAAAGTATTCACCAATTAATATTTTCAATTAAGAATTTAATTGTACTAATTAAATTTTTAATTATATTAATTAATTTGAGTGGAAAAACTTAATTGATATTATTAAATTGTTTATAGCTGAAAATTTAATTAATTTTTTTATTGATACTACAAATATTTTAATTAATATTACAAATTCATTCATATTACTTTTTTGCGTGTATCTAACACTAAAACAAATCCGATGCATAGCTGGAAAACACATTACAATATTTTAAATTTCACAAAATGGGTACAAAATTTAAAAAGGGTATAACTTTGGAACGGTATGAGCAAATTCAATATTGTTTTCTTTAAATTACTCAGATGTTATCCACCTTTTAAACTAAATCATTAGTTTTTTTTAACTTCAATAGAAATCATAAAAGTTACAAAGCATTATTTTAAAAAATTATGCTTAACTTATAAAAAAAATTCATAAAGGTTACCCAAATGAGCAAACAAATTACCGAAACTTATAATATCTGTACAGAGAAGTAAAGTTTGAATAGTTTTCGTTAAAAAAAATTACTTATTAGAAAAACAAATTGTGCCAATGGTCCGCGCAATGAACAGAATTAAAAAAGTCGAGAAAATCGATTTTAACGACCTCTAAACCTCTTCCGAAAAATCTGAAAAAAATCAAAAAAATAATACCCTCCACTATAGGCTATCCAAAATTGCTTTGGTACCTATAAAAATCAAAAAAAGGTTTTGTTAGGGCACCCAATGTACCTTAGTATAGACGGGCTATAACTCGTTATTTTTTTAAACCGAGTTTTTTGTAGAGTTCGACAGAATAACATCTAATGTATCAAAAAATTCAAAAATTTAAAAGTCTTTATTTTCGAACTCAATTTTTTTTTGTCAAAAATCAATTACTTACGATCGCAAATAGTCATACATTCAAAAAATACTAAAATTATTATAACAGTAGCAAATAGCAACACGACTTTCATATCAACAAAATTGCGATGGTATCAACTTTTCCATCCCTGCCATTGTTTGTGTTGCTAAAAAAATTCAAAATGGTCAGATTTTCATAATGGGGAAGAAAATGAGACGCACACAAAAGGCATATATTTCTTTATCTCCCTCTCTCTCTCTCTCTCTCTTTGTCACATACAAAATCACAGCTTGAGTATCAAAAACCGATGCATGTAAAACGGCGCATTATGAGCCGATTACTATACAAATGTGTAACTATTTTCGGTTTTGTTATCATTATCTATAAATTAAAATAGAAAAGAGCTGATTAATTGATTGATTTCTGTTTAAATCCTCTATAATTAACTTCTTTTCATCTACAAAAAAATATTAACAGCCTTATTTATAAAAATTGTTAAGGTTTTATAAAGTCTTAATAGGATACATTTTGCACGAAAACTTGCTTTGAAATCTTTTTTAAAGACTTAATAATTTTTATAAACGACTAATACTAGTAACACAATTGGGACGAATGACGAATTTCGTTTACGTCGACAAATTCGTTGAAAAGCATTCGCTGCGTAAATTCGTTGTGTGAAGCACAATAACGACGAATTTACTCACCAAATTCCTCTCTTATATTTGATAAAGTTGGTTGTTGTGTGTACAAAAACAGAGAGTGAGAGAGAATTTTCTCTCAATTTTGTTTTTTTGTCGTTCGTCAGCGTACAAAATAGAAATAAAAATCTATCAGAAATAATTCATAGTTAGGCTCAAGTTCAGTAATTTCAATTCTTATTGAATGAAATATTTTTATTAATTAATGTGAGTTTCTAAAGAAGAGAAGAAAAATTAAACTTAGACTTTAAGCTGGGGGAAATACCGATACTTTTCTGTGCAGCCACGCACTTCATCAGCACCCTAGTCTATCTACTTGGGTAGAGATTCTTATTAACATCAGCTATTTAACTTAAATGTACAATGAACGGAATATGAGAAACGATTGTTGTGTATACAATTGATTTACCTTTGGTAAACACATTTATAAGTATCACTATTAATTTTCTGTTTTTTCCAATTTTTCATTTTTCTATTTAGGTTAGCACGAAATTATTTTACTCTACCTCAGTATGTTTAACTATTCTTACTTATCTTTTTACGATCATCACATTAATTATTTTTACTTATTCGATGTACCATCGGTACATGCATGTAAGTATTATTGTAGTGGTCTATGTTACTTGTTGTTAAATAGCTGATGTTAATAAGAATCTCTACCCAAGTAGATATACTAGGGTGCTGATGAAGTGCGTGGCTGCACAGAAAAGTATCGGTATTTCCCCCAGCTTAAAGTCTAAGTTTAATTTTTCTTCTCTTCTTTAGAAACTCACATTAATTAATAAAAATATTTCATTCAATAAGAATTGAAATTACTGAACTTGAGCCTAACTATGAATTATTTCTGATTAAAATTCACTACAGTTCAATTAAAATATCTAAAAATTTCTCACTCAATAAAAATCAATCTCAGAGTTTGTCACGCATTACGAATTTCGTTCGACGGTGGTGTTGTGTTCATTTTCAAATGTGAAAAAGTTTCCATCGAAAAATGCGTCGTTCGGCCCAGTTGTATTCCTGGCATAAGACTGTTGTAATGTAAAAAAATTTCTGTAAATCAGAGTGCAGAAAAAAAAGTACAATTATTGGTAATACCGAAAATAAATGGGTCAGAATACCAAATCGCCAAAGTTCAACTCAAGCGTGAAAAAAGTTTAACCTGTTCATTAAGTCTATCAATCCTTTCTATGCCCAGGCGTGTAATTAAAAATTTGTTGTGCTTTGTAGTTAGCATGTAACAAAATTATTGTGCACGTAGTCTGCCAACTCCAGGCAAAAAAAACCAGCTAAAAGTCCGCTGTGTATCTTTCCAATTAATTAAAATAATCAGTTAAAGATAATGACAACATTTATATAAATTATAAATTAGGGATAACTTGCTAAATTAGACCTACAGCATCAAAGGCTAAACAATAAATTGAAAAGCTAATTCTTTATTTTGTTTTTTTTCTACATAAAAATTTAATTGAAAATTTAGAAAAAGATTTGTGTAAAAAAATTGCTTAAACAAATCCTACAGGCTTTTCCCAAAATTGATTGAATTTAAATTTTAAAACAAACAAAAGAAAGAAACAGCAGGGTTGAAAGTAAAATGTCGCATAAAGCAGCATAACAGCAGCAGAAAGAAAAGTTACACAAAACCTCGTTTAGCCGGAATAAAAAAATAACACCAGTTTATTTAACATTATCGCGTTAAATTAACAGGATTTTTTTGGCATTTTTGCACAAATTAAAAATACAACAAAAAACTTTTGTTTTACATTTATTGTTTTGAGTTTTGTTTACAAGTTTGCACGGAACAGAAACTGTTAAGAGAATCAAATCAAGAGTCACAAAGCAAAAGAAATGCAAAATAAAATTAAGAAATAAATAGGAAGTTGAAATTTATAAAAATAAACCACAGTGGAGCAACTCGTCTATTATGTTTTTAGATCTTGATATTAAATATTTTCAAAATTAGATTTTAAAATACTTAGTGCCACTTACAACAAAATTTTAATATTTTCCATTCATTCATTCATTAATATTCATTCATTTCAATTCGCTTTGAAAAATTCATACTTGGTATGAAAAATTAGAGCGGCAAAAACAGTCACCTGGGCAGTTAAGTTTGGCTGATATGATTTCGCCTTGGTTGCAATTATAAACATTGAAATGTTTTATGTGTTCGAAAAAAGTTTAGTTTAATCCCGGGTACTGAGGTCTTTCTTAATTCCAAGTTCCCATACGAAGTGTGTGTACAAAAACTTTTTAAATTTCTTAAGTACTATGTAGTACTGACTTCGAAATAAAACGTTAACGGAATTTTTTAAGTCTATTGTCTATTATGGGGCTGTTGTAATAACTCAAGCAATAAATCAATTTCTTATGTTCATTCTTAATAAAAAATAAATAAATTGAATTTATATTTATGATTTGATCAGACTAAAGTTCGTATCGCTTTGTAAATTACATGTGATAATTATTAATGAATAAATAATTGTTAATTAAAAATATTCTGACAAACACGTAGTACAACGGAACAACTAGGTGTTTTTGAAGTCCACTACACCTTCATCGTCGGCGTTCTTTGTGTTTGGCCCACTGGGTGTGGTGTCAGTTAATGTAGATTTCTGTTTTATATACTCAGCGATTATTGCAAATAGAATATGTGAATTGTTTTGTTTCATCGTATTTCAATTTGCTGAAAGCTTTTTTGTAATGAAAGCTTAATGCTACCATCTCTAAATTTATTACAGTCTTGCCATTGTTCTTGTATGTTCTTTACTAATTATGCACATCTTAGTTAATTGGCTTATTTATGTTCTACTTAAGACAAACTTTTTTGGTTTGTAACTATTAAGCATATTTGTTTTTTAATTTTTGCTTAAGTCTCATTACTATAAATTTTAGTTAGTTTTCTTTGCATTTTAATTTAACTTAAATTGTACAAATTATTTGCATTTGGATATGTTCGAAATTTTTTTGAACATATTCCAAAATTGGTATAAATTAATTTAGGTATTATGAAAAATTTCCTTAGAGCCAAAACAAATATTTTACTTACTTGAAATTATCTTAGTTAGAGATTTTATGATGTTATTCCGTATATACTCGAATATTTTGTAAGTACATATCGTCCCTATCATGTTAAAAGATCCTATATGCGAAATTTGGTTTTTAGATTTGTTATCTTGGTACCCTAAGTTATTCTATATGCTTCGTTTCAAAGTGCTGAAATTCTCACAGACTTTAGATAACTCAATAGCAAATTTTTTAAGTCTTGCGTTTTTAAGAATACGCGGAATTTAAATTCAAAGCTAACGGGTGTTTGTGTTCTTCTGAAAAGTACAAATTGGTTATAAAAATCGCTGTTATATATGTCTATGTAATATTACTATTTGCTAAAAATGTTCAAATTATTAAATTTCGAATATATTCGAAAATTCGAAATTAACTTTGAATTTTCGAAGATAGCCGTAAAATTACCGCTTATAATAATTTAATCGCTTAAAGTCAAATAAAGGACTAAAAATTCATTCAACATGCGTTGTATCTGTGACAAAAAGGAAAAAGAGCTTATGTCGAGATAAGCTGATTTTGCTTTTAATAATTTGCATTTTTTAAAGGACCCCCTGTGATTTTTTGGGAAGAAATAAATTCCTGAAAGTCGATTTGAACGCTTAAAAGTTCTCTTCTGTACAACAATAAAATATGACTTAAGCATTTTTCCTTGTTGTCCCAGGTATAATGGTTTGTTTTATTGTTAAATATAAAATTTGTAAAGGTTAAATTTTAAGGGCCTATATTGATTTTGAATCAAATTGAGTTAGTCTGAAATTGAGAAATGTCAAGTTAAATGCGGAAAAAACTTGACGTTTAGGTGTGGTTCGCATTCGAAATCGGCCCTTAAAATTTGATCACCCTTTATAATAAAAAATTTTAACACTTAGGTCCTTATTTTGTAATACGCAACGCTTAGCGTTGATAAATTTTTTATGTATTTTCTTAATTTAAATTTTTTTTCTTATAAAGATGGCCAACGCTTGGCGTTGCGTTTAACACCATTAGCCCATCAATTTAAAAATAATGAAATAAACTGGTAGAAAAAGTTCGATTTATTAAACTATGAATTTTTTGTTCAAAAGAATTTTTTTTATTTATTAAAATTTCCAAAGCAAAATGCATAAAACCTATACACAATAGCATACTTCAGAATTAATCAATCCATCAACAAGTCGATCAATCAGTTGCTCATACACTTTCTATAACATTTTGCCCGCATGATTGTTACAGGAATTGTGGCACATGCATATCAATAATGCGCAAATTTGATATTGAAAGAATTTTATTTACGCATATTCTTCTTAAGCCTAAACAGTTTTTCATACCCGCAACTAAACAATGGCTTTGTAAAAATTTAATATTTTAAGTAACATTTATTTTCTTTTGACAGGTTGATTGTCACTAAAACTTTGCCACAAAACATTCATACATTCAAATAACTTTTATCTTTTCAATACTTTTCAATACAATACCATTATAATTGGAAATTTTAAGCATATGTACATATTTTCATAGTTCTTTTTTTTAACAAGAAAGTGAGGAAGAAGGTTGGTCTGAAAGACTGAATTCAACCAAGTAGACCCAAATTTACAACATTTATCAAACAAACTTCCTTCCTTTCTTCCTTCCTGGCATATGCTTTCAAATGCACATATTTTATTAAATGAGACAAGCGGTTGGATGGAGGGATAGACAGGCAGACAGATGAAAGGATAGATATGTAGACAAGGCTTTCAACTTTGACAGGGGTTTGAGTGGTGGTGATAATCATTTGAATAATTCAAATTTATATATTTAATTACACTATGTAAACCCAACAAGCAGAAGCGTTAGGGAATGAAAAAAATATATATAATAGTTTTGGATTTACTGCGCTTTAATATTCAAACAGAATGTGTCCGCAATTTCAGGAAAAATTGCGGTCAAACTAACAAACCCCATAACAAAATCTACGGCAGTAACTTCAAATGCTCTCTAATTTTTATTTTATTTTCTTTTGTGATTACTTTGTGCTTTGTAGTTTTGTTCACAAAATATATGAAATTTATTGAAGGTATGGTAACAAGTTTGAGAGAATAAGTATTTATATGTGAGAGCATAAGAAAAAACGCTGTCAAAATAAAATAAATTCTATCCCTCGACTGCTTTCTGGTGTTACTTTTTTGTGTCTATTTGTATGGAAAATATGTTTATGTATCAGTTTTGTTTGATCATTTAGTTTTATTTGCAAGAACACAACTTCAAATAAAAAAATTCGAAAGTAAATTCGAAATTTCGGAAATACGTATAAATTAAGTTGGAAATTTTTTTATCGCACTAAGAATCCCAAATTATTATTTTACTTATTATGTAAAATATTAATTGTTTATAATTGTTACTACTAAATTATTATTTTACTTATTCAGCAAAATACTTTTTTATTAAAAATACATTGAAATTGATTATTGAGAGGTTTACCTGGAACCTATACGCATTTTACTCTTGCTAATGCAAAACATCAGGGAACCTTTATCCATTAATTTCTAGTTTATAAGAAGTATGTGGAAGTATAAAGATTTTTGTTTGAAGCTTTTAAGCTTGCTACGTTTGTACTCCTCCAGCAAATACCAAAGTATTGCCAAAAAACCCAAAAAAACCCATTCTGCAACCCAAAATGTTTGCTGGGTAAAGGTGTAAAAGTGTTGTAACAATAAATCAAAAAATTTTCATCTATGCATGTGCTGCTATACTACTCCTGACCTTTATTAATTCTAAAACTTTTGAGCTTATATTAATAAATTTATTGAGCTTTTAGTTACGCACAACTTTTATGTTATTCCTTGACTTTTTATGTGCCAATTTAAACATAAATTTAAGCCGAATAGATTAACATTATTTGCAAGTTTTAATTACAAAAGTTGAAATAAGTTAAGTGTTTATCTGCAAGATATAAATTAAGGTGTAAAAATAATTTATTTGTTGGCTTAAACATTAATTTCATTTATTTGGCCATACATACATATTTTTGTTTAATTGTAGAGGTTGGTGGGTATGATTTACGATTGTTGGTTGGTTGGATTGTAAGCAAATTCTATACAATTACAAGAAATTTTAAAATACACCATAAACGAAAGGGATAAAAACATATGATGGCAGACATGCAACTAAGACTTTTTTTCAATCACTAGTACGTTCACACTGGTGCAAATTTTTGAAGCGTAAGCATATGGGATATGGCTATTCATAAATTGTACCATGAAAATTGTAAAATAGTACCAAATTGACATAAATTGTACCAAAATGTAGCCATCTGCTAACTAAGCATACACATTAGGAATGCATAACAATTTTTCATTTATTGAAAACTAAAATATAAAAAATTTAACCAATGCTAATACAAAACAGTTTGTCATATATGTAGGTATATATTAGTGACCTGCACAAAGCCATTTATAACGCTAAACAAAACTGTTGGCAAGACAAACAAATGAAACAAATGTCATTCTTTGTTTGACAGCATTTCGCACGAATTTGTGAAAGGAGTACCAGGCTTAAAAAACTGGGACAAGTGCTACCAAAATAAATGAAAAATATGAGCGTAAACTACCAATGCTGCAAAATTTTGGTACTTATGATCAGTATTAGGCAATATTAGGAGAAATTATTATTACTTTATACAAATTCTATACAAATTGTACCACTGTACCAATCCAAATGTAATTGTACCATATTTAGAACAATTGTACCACAAATCCCAACAGTGATGGACACTTGAAATTTGCAAAGTTAGTGTACCAATTAACACTGAAATAAAAAAAATAAAAATGAAAGGGTGTTCTACCACTTAATGTAATTTTGACAATTTGCTGTATCTTGGAAACCGTCAGAGTCCAACTTTTGAAATTTTAAAAAACGCTAAAACTAAAAACCCCAAATTAAAAAAATCTCCAAAACGAAACTGAAACTAAAAAAATGTAAACAATATTTAACACAATAAATAGAATTGAATTGAAAATAAATCGTAGAAACCGAAAAAAAAGAAAAAAACGTTAAAACGAAAAAAGCCCCAAACCTAAAAAAAACTTCAAAACGAAATAATTGCGAAACGAAAAAAATCGCCGAAACTAAAAATATCGTTAAAACAAAAATAAATCGAAAAAATCGAAAAAATAATTCCCAAAAAAAAACCGCAAAAATTTTAAAAAGAAAATCGCCAAAAACTGAAAAAATTTATAAATAAAACGTCAAAAATAAAAAACTTTCTAAGTCCAAAAAAATCACCAAAATAAAAAAGCTTCAAAAGTAGAAAAAAAGCGCCAAAAACTGAAAATCAATAAAACCAAAAAAAAATTGTAAACTAAAATCGCAAAAAACCGAAAAAATTTCAAAAAAAATAAAAAAAATCGCCAAACCGAAAACAGCCAAAAATATTTTATATATTAAAAACTAAAATAAACCTACAAAAACAAAAAAAAATGCCAAAATAAGAAAAAATCACAAACATCTGAAAAAATCTTTAAAGTCTGAAAAATCACCAACATCCGAAAAAAATCGCCGAAACGAAAAAAGCCCTGCAAAATTAAAAAATTGCCAAAAACCGAAAATTTTTAATTATTAAAAAATGTCTACATTAGGAAAGATATACGATTATATCGAGCTATAGCCACCAAAAAAGGTCAACCGACAATTTTTTAGACATCGTTTTTTGATGAAAATCAATTATTTACGATCACAAATGATTCATTTTTGTCAAAAAATTAGTTCAAAAATGATGTCGCTTATGCTTGTTTTGCGAATATGGCACGATATAGGCTAAAGTTCGTATAGAATTACATATTTATGTAGACCAAGAACTGAACCATTACTGTACGATTCAAATTCACACAGTACTAAATTAATTGTGCCGAAATGTTTCCACAAGTGTGAACGTATTTTTATTCGAATAAAAATATAGACAAACACCAGTTTATCCACAAACGGGCTTAAAGTCTGTGTAAAGTTTCCTGGGAATTGGTCGAGGAAAAGGGCATTAAAGAACGTACTGAAATTTAATGGAAATAAAATTCTCTAATTAGTCATTTTAATTGAAAAAATACAAATAAAAATAAAACGTTTGTTTGAGAATTGAATTGATTAAAGCTTAAATTACCTATAGAAGCTTTATGGAGTCAATTAAATTATTTTTCATTTATTTTTTTTCTGTGCAATTAAATTCATTGAATAAATATTTTTTCTTTTAAATTTTTTTTATTAGTTTTTCACAATTTTTCCCTTGACAATTGAACCCAAGGCTCTCGAAAAGCTGCGTGTGGAAGGAGCTTTATTTTAATTTTAATTAAATTGTGATTTAACTTTTTCCTTTTAAAACCAAACAAGCTTGTATGTATTTCTTTCACACAAAACATTTTAAACATTTGTCATGTGAAAACAATAGAATTTTTCATTGCAGCAATAAATTTTAATGTACGAGTGCGAATGTGTATCCTTTCAAAACATAAAAAATGAATAAAAATATCTTATTGTTGTCGCAGTGTTATCTGCAGTCATTTGAGGTTCAATACATTTATATAAATTTTTTCTGATTTAATATGTACGCTTATCATACAAATGATTCACAGACATTTTATGGGATATTATGGTTCTTTGTTATCACCTAATGGCAGATAAACTAAGACATTGTTATAAGTTGCTTTTAAACTTCCTTCGGGTTTGAAATACTAGTATCACTTTAGCTAACTGCTAAATGATGTAATTAAATATTTCTCTTGTTAATTGATAAGAATTTCCCAGTGGCAAGATTTATTTTGAAGAAGAAGCTTGTTTCAGCATTAAGTTCAATGTTAAAATCATTGTTTGAGAAGTACACATAAGCCACATAAATCAAATAAAATCTGCCACAAGAATCTTGACCTTTGGATTCTGAAAGGAAAGGAAAGAAACTATGAAACAATTCTGTGGATTTTTATTTGAGTTATTGTACATGTTTCATGGAAAAGGCCAACAAATTTGTAAAAACTTTTTGAATGAAATTCTTTTTTCTTTCTTTTTTTTCTATGCGTGTAAGTTTTCTTTGGGCAAATTGTTCATTTAACTTTTTACATAGGTTTTTTTCTTTTTATCTTTTTATTTTGTTTTTTGTTGTTGCTGGTTTAAGGTCCCAAAAAAACAAAAAAAAAATAAAACCATAGATATTCACCTGTCGTCTGTGTAAGTCTACTTTCATGTCAATTGATATTGATGTCTAGTGGCTGCTCTTTGACTTTTCAAGCATATTTCACTTCTGTTTAACACAAAGTGGCCAAAGTGTGATTTTGACATTGTGGTTTGTGTCATTTACATAACACAACAGAAACATTGACAATTTAAGATACAATAAAAATTTTAAAACGATAAATTAATTGATGTGTTAATTGGAACCTTTTTTATTTTAGCAAGCACTATAATTTTTTTTTAGTCCTTGAATAAATTTTTAGAAATTCTTTTTAGCATTTTTTTCAATTTGCACCTTTAGGAAAACTTAATTTTCAATATATTTTGACTTTTTGAGGTCCATTGAGAAGATTCTGACAATTTTCGCGTATTACTGAAATGGATGCATATATTTATGTGTATGTGTGATTGTATGTATGTATGTATGCTAGCTTGCCGAGTTTGAACAATGTTAAGCTCACTTAGATGTCATAAGATAGAAAACTGATTTGGTTTGGTAGAATTCGAAAATATACGAAAATAAAATTAAATACCGGCATCCGTTTTGGTTTAAAATTTGAACTTATTTCCACATAAATTCCATTGAAATGTTTAAAAATTTCTTGAACGTTGTGTACCTTAATTTGACCCCATTTTGTTAAAAAACTTGTAAGCTACTGAAACAATTAAGTTAAAAAGATAAAGACCTGTTAAACTCCAAAAGGAACGTCAATTGCCACAAATTTGACTAAAATCTGTTAAAAACACCAAAGTTAACATCGAGCTATACTAGCAAAGGATAATTTAACATTGTGTGTGTTTTTTTTTAAATGATTTAAAATCTTTTAGAAATATTTTAAGATATATTTAAACTAATGTAGTTAATACTAAAAAAAATTAAACTTTACTCAAGAAAAAAAATAAAGTTTTTTGTTTCATGTAAATTAAATTAAAAACAAAACCAAACATTATATTGTTCTCCAAAACCTTCTCAACGCTTTTTCTATTTTTATTTGTCAAGCAAAAAAAAATTATTTTAACTTTCAGTTGTTCGAAAACTTTTTTTATTTGTTCTAATTGAAGTGAATATTGCAATTGAATTAAATTTAACTTTTTAACTATTTTATATATGTTTTCTTTTAATTTAAGAATACACATATACAGAATAAAATTCTTATTAAACATTTAAGCATAACAAAAATAAAATAAAACTTTTTTTTAACAACTTGTTGCTGTTGCTGGCTTTTATTACTTTTAGTAATATTTTATTGTTTAAGTTTTATTTTCTCAAATTAAAGTTGTGGTAAAGTAAGTTCATTAAATTACTTGCAGCTCAGTTTTACTAAGTTCTAACGTTTTTGTGCTAACAGGAATGTGTGCGTTATGTGTGTGTCTGTCTGTCCTTATTTTGCAGTAGCATACTTTTGTTATTGTCAAAGCTTTGTGGCATATTAAGTAAACGAGCATGTAAGTGCACAGTGGTATTGATCAGAAACCCAAATATTACAGTCATTTTTGGGAATTAAGTTGAACCTGGTACTTAATAACTCTAATTTGACGCTCTAAGGTTTTCGCGAAACTCTTCGTTTCTGTGTCTTAATTTATTTAAGGTCAAAGGTCACAAAAAAAAATTTTTTTTTGCTCCAATTATGTTACCATTATTATTAAAATTGTGAAACGCAAACTTTCCTGCAAGTTTCTGTTAAAAAATTATTTCAAGAGCTCTCAACCCTTATTGAGTTTAAAGGCGAAAGTACGCACCGTTCACTACCACACACTGTAACACAATGTCTGCTATGAATCTCGATGGCCCATATTTCGAAATTTATAATAGCTAGTGTTTTAAATTTTTGAAAAATTACATTTAAATATATTTATTTCAAAATATGCAAAAAATGCTGCTTAATATTATTTATTGTTTGAAATTTATTTGCTGGTGGTTTAGCTTGGTTCAAGCGCCAATGGGGTACGTATATAGACCAAGCTAACCCACCAGCAAATAAATTTCAAATTAAAATATAATTATGACAATATGTCGAATAATGGATTTCTTAAATTATTTATTGTTTTTTTTTTTTTTTTTTGAAGACGTTTCTTAGCCTACTGTGATTTTATGGCCTGTTTCACAATAACGACACGAAACTTTCGACTTATAATATATTGAGAAATAAAAACAAATTTTCATATTTTATTGTTGTTTTCAATATAAATTGTAAGTCGAACGTTTCGTGTCGTTATTGTGAAACAGGTCATTAGTGGTGTAATTCTCAATAATATATTGAGCTTTTGTGAATTGTGGTTGAAGTCTACTTACATGTTTCTTAAGGCTGCAGCTCAATATTCTACACAATCTTACGAAAAAGTACAACCCTGTTCTAATGAATTTTTGTTGTCTTTTGACCAGGGTTGCATATTTTCAAAAGTCAAGCGATTGTGTAAGATAGTGAGTTGTATATATATATATATATATATATATATATATATATATATATAGAATAAATGTATTTTTGAGATTATATTTGAGGATAAAATGCTAGGACACTGGCGGGAACAGGGGGATGAGTTCAGACATTTTTGTGGAAAAATTATAAGGAGTGGTCCTAAATAATTAAGGGGGCGAAATGGAAATTCATAAACATCGTTCTCAACCATGGACCACTTAACATGTAAAATAAATCGTTTTTTTTGCATACAATTTTCCTATTCCAGCGGAAGTCTTCAAATGAAAATCAACCACGTCCATCGCCCATTCAAACCCATATAAAATATCGATAAAAACTTTTAAATATTTTTTTTATCATTCAACACAAAACCTTATTTATTCCAGCTTGATTCAAAAAAAGCGGTTCGATGAAACCAGTAAGCGACCAAAAAAGTGTGTATTTGTCGAAACGCTATTCTATTTACCAGAAAACATTAAGGTATACTGACGGGAATTTCCATGAATTATTATTTTTTAGTAGAAAGACGACCATTCCAAATTTTATTTGATAAAAAATCTGCTTATGTTTTACATAATTTGTTTTTTATTAAAAATCAAAATTGCGCGAATTCTCAGAGGCTTCTAGATTTGAGCAAAACTTTTCAAAGATAATATCCCCTTAATTATTTTCCTTTTATATGGAGAAATGTTACATTTTTCTTCTTTTATAAAGTCAAATAGTATTATTAAGATAATATACATAATACATAATATAATAATAATACATACAGACAAAAAGAGACGTAAAATTAACATTGTCAATACACACAATACGTACGTTAAATCATTAAAAAAATATACTGACCATATTAAAGAAAAGCCATGCTGCTTCAACTTGAAAAAACTTTGGTTCAACATTGCTATTCATGTTATTTCAGTATTTAACTTCATTTTGTTTTAATACTGGAAGTAATAGTACTTTAATGTTGAATCAGCATGAAATAAAGTTATTTCAAAAGGATTCTTTTTTGGAGATCACTGTAAATCATGTTGAATTACCATGAAACAGGTATGAAGCAATATCATTGCCAAAAAATTTTCAATTAAATAAATTTTATATGAAATTTTTCTGTTTGTACATAAAGCACACGTGCATACACTTTACTTTGATTTAAAAAACATGTTGCACAAAAATTTCTAAAAAAAATCGTAGAAACACCTTTAATATTTAAACGTTTGTCTAAAAAATTTCATCAATCGATTCTTAAAGTCAATTTATGAGTATTTGAAAAATGGGGGTTTCACACCAAATTCACTTTACTTTGCTCATCTTGTAAGCAAGTGCGATCTTTAAAGAAATATTGCAAGAGATTTTATTGCTAATGTTTTCTAATTATGTATTTTACATTATATTGCACTCTTTTTTATTCATTTCCCAGTTTCCAATGAACCTTCAAATAAAATTGAAAAATAATTACCTTTTACCAGCACAAAAGTTAAAGTAAATTTTTAAAATTTCATTTTAGTCTTTCTTTCTTGTGCACACATTTTTCACTTTGTAGCACAGTGTCTGTCTTTTTCACATTTTCTTCTATCTCTCTGATAAGTTGCTGTATTCTTTCTTAAGCAAAAGATACAGGATTATCTCTAAGCAAAACTACTCTGGCATTTAACAAAGTGAATGTAACCAAAATGTTATCCTTTGTTTCTTTGTAAATACCTGAGTAAGTGAACCAATACCATTTGTAGTTGAAATTGATGTGGTCAAGCTTTAAAATAAAATTTAAGAAATGTAAGGAAAGCAGAATTAAACTAAGAAAATGATATTTTCAACAAATGCTTTAACAAAAAATTACTGTAATAAAAAAATAACAAAAAAAATTAAGTAAATAAAAATTACAAATATTTTCATTAAATTAAATTTCATCGAATCGAATTACATACATTTATTTGTTTGTTTGATTTCATTTGAGGCATCTAGGAATGCTTTTTACTTGAATTCAACAAAATAAATTTTGAAATTTAAAATAAACATCAATCATTTTGTATATAATGTGTGTGTGTTCGTGTGTTTTTTTTATTTCAACAATTTGATTGTGCATTTTTATATTTGTATTTTATTTATCTGATTTTTTTTTTGTTACTATTTGGTCCACCTTAACAATTGCAATTGTTGCTGTGTTGTTGTCATTTGCAGTCAGTAATTGTGATAAATGTTTACAACAAACTGTGCATACGACGAACAAAATAAAATAGTAAAAGTGTTAAAATATTTTTTTAAAAATATATTTCGATATTTCTTGTTCATTTTTTATTTAGTATTTGCTTTATTGCAACTATGCCATTAAAGTGATTGCACGTTGCTGGGAATTTAAATATTTGCTTAGGAAGACATAAATGGACATATAAATGCAAATATTGTCACACACGAAATAAAACGCAATTTTTAATGGCCGCCGAAAATGAATATCGTCATCAAAACTGCAAATCACTCTGTCCAGCAAAAAATTAAAAAAAAAATTTTGAAACTTTCCAGCAATGATTAACGATTTCATTAACATAACGAAAACGCTCTAGGCATTTTAGAGCTGTGACAGCTGTTAACTGACATGTTATTAAAGAATTGGCTGACTGATAGTCAGTCTCTCTTATCAATTCTCCATAGAGGGAAATATCCTTCAACAATACGTTAGAGTTTTAAATTTAATTTATCTGTTCGGGAAACTATCCACGCTTTTTGCATATTTTAAGGTCATGAGTGCCACAGTCGGATGATATCGTACCATAAGCGCCAAAACAGCTAAAGCGACATAATTTTCGAAGTTAATTTTTTTACCGATATCGATCATTTGCGATGGTAAATAGTCGATTTTCGTCATTAAAACGTAGTCCAAAAAAATGTGTTGCTTAAGCTAATTTAGCGGTTGTGGCTCCATATGCACACTATTAACATGTCGTTGCCACCTGTGTTGCCATATTTACTTTTCAAAAATCTTCAAGTCAAGCGAAAAAAATTTTTTTTAACGAAAAATCTTTTTAGTTATTTTATTGAATGAAAGTGAAAGTTAAAATTTATTTTTTTCAGTGAACTATTAAGCGTAAAGTAAAATAACACAAAAAAATTTACTGTATAGAATATTTGTAAGATTATTACGAAGCAAATTAAAGACATTTTAAGTAATTTAGTCAAAAAAACCCTTCAATAACATTTCAAAGCAGCAAAAGTAAAATTTTTAAATATCTTATTTTTAGATAAGAAATCATTTTTGTCGTTTTAACAAGTCCAAGAGTCTAAAACAAAAATAAGATATATTTTCACATATGGACACACTGGTTGTCGCGGACTTATTTGTCTTACAAAATAGCTTTACAAAGCATTGTTTAGGTTTTAAAAATTACCACATATCGAGCCACAATCGCAGAAAAAGCTTAAGCGACATTTCTTTTCAACATAATTTTTAAATAAAAATCGTTTAACTATCATTATTAATAATCAATTATCGTCAATAAATTAAGCTCGAAAATTATGTCACTTAATTTTAAAACAAAAACAGTTCATTCTGCACAAACAGAAACAAAATGAGCTTTGAAATAAATTTCGGTTAATGCTGGATTATAGTAAAGGGAAGGCTTACTGAATCAGTAGTTGGTAATATCATCAAACCTTAGAAGCTGTAGCATTAGAGAAAACGTACTAATATATTTTTGTTCTTGTTTCATACTTCTTAAAAGATATCTGGGCTATCAACGGCACCAACCGCACAAACTTTTACTCTTCACTAATGTAATTTTTCCAGTTTGTCAATCAAAGCAAGAAATTTTTATTTTTTTTTTGGTCGTTATTGACTTCTAAGCTACAAAAATATCATCAAACGAATCAAGTTAATAATGTATAAAAATTCTAATTGTACAGGGTGGCGCAGAATAAGCTATATGGTTAAATGGTTTATAACTTTTATTATTTTTGCGATTATTATAACTTTTTTTAAATACAGTATATTATTAGGGAATTTTTTGCAATTAGCTTCGAATATATGATATCCTGTAACTGATGTCCATTTTCTGCTTCGCACATACGTGCTTTTTTTGCATATTTTGAAAACATCTTGCAATGAATATTTTTTTTTAATATTGGTTTATGTTAACTAAAATAAGATATATACATTTTTGACTCTACCATATTTTAAAATCAATGGAAAACTGCATGTATAATAGTGAAATTATTAGTTGTGGGGGTTTATGGAGAATTGCTCATATGCAAGTGGAAAACGTCAAATAAAAATTTTGATAAGGCTTGGGACTGTGGGTTTGCAAAATTTGTATTAAAATCTCCCCCCATTATAATAATAATTGGCATGATATGGAGACTGTTATCCAATTGTCGTGCAGCAGCTTCAGTGTAAGGCAACAGTACGTAATGAAGAACTGCTATAACATAATACAATTAATTCTTTATAAAGACTGCTATATATCTTTTAAACAAATATTTGACATTTAAAATGCTCTTTTATTTAAAAGTTTATATTTATTTTATTTATTTTGTATTTTTCAACTTTTTAACAAAATTATCCCCACTGGCAACACTGTTACACTTAACAAGCAATTTCTATTAAAATTAACATTGCTCCTGAAGGTATGCTTTAAAATTCGGTTGAGTGTATTTCTATGCAGTTGTTAAGTTTCTCTGTACTTCTTGTTCGTATGATTACACTAATACACTCATACATAGCTCACACCGATTTGATAACGCTTTTCCTACTCAAAATTTGTGATTGTATTGTAAAAAAGATTTTTACCCATAGCGTATAGATGCTTACACATCAAAAACATGGACCAATTATCTTTTCGGAGGATACACCGCACCAAACAGTACACTTAAGTGTGATTGTAGCTGATGAACTGCGCTTGGATTTTCTGTAACCCAAATATTGCAGTTTTGCTTGGTGCCATACCCATTTAATAGGAAATCGCTCATTATAAAATTGTGAAAAAAAAATCTGGATTTTCTGTGTCAGCACAATAGACTGTTGACTTGAAAAATAAAACTAAATTATTTTTGTACATTGTTCAATCGTGTAATGATTCGTATTTAATTCCTCAAGTATTCTTCACAAAATGCTGAAAAATACAAAGAAAGAATATTAATTAAAAAAGTTATAAAAAATTCAAACCATATAGCTCATTTTGTGCCACCCTGTTAATAATAATATTTATTTATATATTCTAAAATAATCGAAGATATTTCGAATAATTCGAACACATATAGAAAAAACATTAAATTAATACTAAATATTTAAACGAATTTTATTTATTTATTTTTGCTTTTGCAGTCAAATTCATTTGCTTACTTATTACCTTTACAACTTTTTAATTTGTTTCTGTTATTCTTTTTTTTTGTACTCTGTGTATGAAATTTCCATTAAATTGCATTAAAAACATGTTTGTGAATTTTAAAAGCAACAAAAAAAGAGAAAGAGAGCGAAATGCACATAAATAACTTTTTTCCATGGCCATATAAAAATTGATTGCGCTAAATAATACAACACAACTCAAAGTCCTTCAAATAACAAAATGTTTACATGTCAAGTAAAGAAAAAAATAGTATAATCGATAAGAAAAAAAATATTTTCCATGCACGAGCTTGCTCATACTCGTATGTATGTGTGTGTGCTTGTGTACATATGGCCACGTTTCTGTAAACAAGTAATAATATAATATAAAAAATTACATACACACACACACATTAACAAATGCTTTACCATATAACTATTTTTTCTGCAGGTGTGGTATAGTAAATAATTTTTCTTTCCTATTTTTTCATTTAACACGAATAAAGTTAAATAACATTATTTTCATTAGGTTTGTGACTGAACGAACAGTTTTTTCTTCTTCTTTTTTATATATAGTAAAAATATGATAAATTGGTAATTAGTTTTTTTTTGCAAAATCTCTACAGGATTTTGGCATCACATTAACGTTTGCAAATTCTAGTTAAATTTCAGTTTATATTTCCGCTTGCAAAGCCAACAAAACATGAAACTATAAAAACGTCTCTGAAAAAAGCCTGATGATAAATAAATCCTGGCCCATTAATCATTTCTTAAAATTGTAGCCAACAGCTACAAAAAAAGTTACACAAATATATTTCTCTATCGCTTAAACACACACATACTCACTAAAGCATGAAAATACGAATACAGCGTGCTAGAAGAAATGGCAATAAAAAAGAAACATCGAATAGAAGAAGAAAAACAAAACAAAACAAAACAACTAAAAGGTGTTACTTTGGAATTGGAATCATTTACATACAAACCCAAAAAAAGTAACGTTTTCATACAGGCATAAATATTATCCAAACTACCTTGCATTTCTGAAGAAGTGTAATTAGAAAAGAAAAAATTTAATATAACATTTTTTCAAGTCAAGGTTAAAATTTTTGAGATATTGGCAATTGTATTTTTTTCTTCACAAATAATTATTTTTAATTCTAAGGGTAACCGGTGCGTATGATTAATTTTTATATAAAAATTCAACATACGTTTATTCGTAAACAAAGCCATTAATGAATGTTGCTATGAACACAACTGGGACGAACGAAGAAATTTTCGGTGCGAACTTTCGTCATAAAAATAAAACACATTTGTGCATATGAAAATGAACACAATACCGCCGTACAACGAAATTCGTCGGGCGTGACAAACTCTTAGATAGATTTATTTCTATTTTGTACGCCGACGAACGTGGAAAAAACAAAATTTAGAGAAAATTCTCTCCTTCTCTCTCTGTTTTTGTATACACAACAACCAACTTTATCAAATATGCGAGAAGAATTCGGTGAGTAAATTCGTCGTTATTGTGTTTCACATGACGAATTTACGCTGCGAATGCTTATCGACGAATTCGTCGACTTGGACGAAATTCGTCATTCGTCCTAATTGTCTTCCTAGCATGTATCATTTGTAGTGTTGCCAACAGGGACAGCGACACCTACTGATAGCAAAAGAGTTCATCATTGCAAGATGGACATAACTCAAAAAAGCTGGTTTTGCAGGAAATAAGTTTCAAGTTTTCAATTTACATACAACTTAATGAAGATATAACAATATTTTCTTTTCTCAAAACTTGAGTATACAAGCCTTTTGTATGAAATAAAGGAACGATATGTATCACTACTAAAACAAAGTTAATATATCAAAACTTTTTAAGTTCATAGTTAAACATGGATATTTGATTGTTCTTCGTAAATAACACACTACAACCAAATAATAAACACTTTTTATACATAGTAATCTGCGGTCACCCGATGCGTATGATTAATTTGTAATCAAAAATTACGTATACGTAAAGACATAAACAAAAACGAGAGACATTTCTAGATTTAGTTGTACTGTAGTGAATTTTAGTCAGAAATAATTTCTTATTCGGGCTTAAGTTCAGTAATATCAATTCTTATTTCGCCCTCAGCTATGAAGTCTAGTTTAATTTTTCTTCTCTCAAATTACTGAACTTAAGCTCGAATAAGAAATTATTTCATAAACAAAAACATAAAAATATCATTGGCAGTGTTGCTAACAGAGAACGACAACTTCGGTTAGCAAAGGAGTTCTTCATATTGCTAATTGTCATAACTCCAAAAATGGGATTTTTGAGAAAATAATGCAGAATTCATTCCCATAGCGTGTTTATTTTGTTTAAAAATTAACACAAAATAAAAATTTTTAATTCTTATTAATAACGTACTTTTCTGCACACGCTAGTTTTGTATGAAAACAACCGGTTATATTATCCGTTTTTTGACAATAAGAATCTGTAGCGTGAACTAATTTTTTTAACAATCTAACCGGTTATATAAGTCGAAAAATAAAATAAAATAACCAAATAAAAAAATTAGGAGTGCGAAACGGTCTTGCGAACCGGTTTTTACTAACAAAAAAACCTGTTACTCAAAATTTTTGAATAAAACAAACAAACAAGCGCCAGAAATCGATTATTGAAAATTCTTAATTTTTGAGTTATACGAAAACCGGGTTCTTACGAAGAAGCTAGGTTACCTAACAATATAAATTTTAAATTATTAATTTATATTCTGGGTAACTTTAATTAGGTAGTGAGCAAAACAATTTTTTTCCAACATTTCTCTTCGACGACATTTTTAAAATGAAATTGAACAAGAAATTTTCATAAAAGTCATTTGTTTCATTAAAATTTTTATTCATAATACGTATACAGAAATTTCAAGAAAGTACCATCATGTATAAATATAGCTTAAGGTTAAGTTGCTTATGTCCGGGGATATAAGCCAGTATAGGCCTGCTGTAAATTATCAAACGAATTACCATCTTTATAGAAACTCGGTATCGTTCACTTAGTCCCTTAAATTTTTTTCGCCAATAAAGGTGGATAATGTCGGGCAAAGAGGCTTAATAATTTAAAACAAATGGCAAGAAAATTTTTAACAAGTTATAATTTATACTTTTCTTTTGCTAAACTATTTTAGTGCACATCGAAAAAGTATAGTTTTGCAAACATATTTATTTCATGAAATTGGTCACATGGATTTCTTTTATTGCTCAATAAGAGGCCTGGAGAAACAAATCATGTCAACAAAGTAGCCAAAATGCTTCAGAGATTCATGCCAAGTCCCTTTTTTGTAAATAATTTTTTTCATACTGATTCTATAAGCACAGAGAAAAGATTTCATAAAATTTTATTAAAAAATTTATAATGTAAATTGAGTAATTTTGGATAAAAATGTTTAAAAGTGGATTATATAAAGTAAAGATAAGAAGAGCATAAGCTTAACACATAAAATGGTCTCCTTTTTAAAGCCAAGAAATAAAAAATTAAAAAAAAAAGAAAAGAAGTCACAGCACGCGATATTGAACGAAATTTCGAAAATGGTCTCTAAAAATATTTTGAAATTTTTTTAGATACCGAATGCCCTAAGCAACATGAGGAAATTTAATTTTAAAAAAATAACTTCAATTATGCGAGTTTTTACGCATTTTGGTTGATAGTTAGCAATCACCGTGCATATCATTCTAGTCTAGACATATTCGATACCCAGCATCACATCATAAGCTTGAAGGATCATGAATAGGAATCCTTTCAGAAGATTTAGATGGAAATTTCAACACATCACAGGGTTCACGTAATGTAAAAAATGCATTTTATATAAAACAAAAACATTCGTTAGCATATTTCGTGCTATCCTTATATGGATATCAAATTGAAATAATTATATATAATTTAATAATTTATCGTTAAGCATAACATATGCATAAATCCGAAATTATTTTCAAATTAACAAAAAATCTTATGGCAAAATTAACACTCACTATAAGTATCATGCACACCGCAGGGTAACTACAAAAATGTATTTTCTCATACAAATATTTATTATAGTTTTTTTATGTTTAAATGTATGTTTTCTTTTTTTTTTTTTTTTGGGTGTAAAACAAAACTAGTGTGTTCGTTTTTCTAGAACAAAAGTTTGTTAGATGCCAAAAATACAAGAAGAAAAAAATAAAGAAATCACCATCTTTATCATATACGCTATTATGCATTCGGAGCAATTGTATTTGTATTGTTTTATGCCACTAGGCTTTGTTCACACTGACCCTTTTGATAAAAAAAATAAAGAAATAAATGCAGGCTTAATAAAAAAGATTGAGATGTATGTATGTATGTATACATTGTTAAATTAAGTTGGTCCATAAATAAAGGGTCCATATTTCAAGCATTTAATATATTGTATGTATCTTTAATGTGTGACTAATTCGCAAATTGGAAACTCCCATAACAAAAAAAAAGAAAAAAAGAAAAACCAATCGAGTCCTTAACATAATCAGATTTGTCACATAATTTGCGCAAAAGTGGAAAATTTTATATTTTCCACTTCACATCGTTTTCGTTTGGCTGCTTCGACCTCCATGTGCTTTTATATAAAAAAAAGGTTCAAGCACAACAGTTTTACTTACATATTTATTAAAGAGGCGGTTTATATATTTTATCACACATAAAATTTATGCAGGAAATATTTATTTGTCGCTCCTAAAAGTAGGCAACCGAAATATAATTGAGGCTTTGGTTTATATGTTTTCACAATATTTAGGCACATCACAAATTTCGTTAGATTTTATTTGATATCGTTAATTACTATTCCAAATGGACTTAATTCCATTCATTTTCATTAATCAGGAAATAAATTCGTATCATATTAAAAAAATATATAACAACATTTTCTAAATAAAAAATATTAATTTTTTATATACTTTTTTCATGTCTTTTTACATTCTGTTAAAACTAGAAAGCAATCGAACAGCATAGCTCTAAAATACCAGCTTAATTGCATGGTGATGTAACGTGACAAAAGGTGAACTTTTCTATGGAAATGCCCGTATACAAATTCAATTTCGGTCAGTGTTATGGCTGACTTTTTCCTTAAAAACTTGACTTTATCCGGCCAAAAATCTTAAGATGGCAACACCCTATTCTTTAATAGCTGTTGTTGTTATTTACATTTATTTTCTTTAAATACTTCTTACAACTACAATTCGAGCTGAAAAAAGTCAGCCAATGAAGTAAAGTAAGAAAATAAGAAAGTGTTATTGCTTCAACTCTGATATTAGTTGAACTTCTCATTTCTTTAAGTTAAACTTGAGCATAATATGTGGAGTTTTTCTAAGAAATTTTTTTGTTAAGCTTAATAATAAAATTCAATGTATTTTGAATAAAACATATTTTACTGAATAACAATTTGGGATATTCAATTAGTGCGTTAACAAATGCTTAACTTAAAGTGAAATACTTAAAGTTTTCAATTATAATAAAATTTTCATATAAAATTATTGATCGAAAAAAATTTTCCTCGGGTTCTATGCTATTTTTTTTAACGCGATATTTCGGAGATACCACACTAACTTTCAATAAAGACAAATTTCAGTATTGTAGGCATATTATAAACTATCAGAAGTTCTTGTTGGTCCTCATAAACCACAAAAGCCTTCGTTTGTTTGATTATATATCGCCAAAACGTTAGTTATATAAAATAAAATTTGAACTCCCTCCCTATTGTGTACACATAATTATAAATTCAGGCAAAACTTTTTGTTTTTTTATTTGTTTATTTTGGATTTTCTAACACATAAACAAACGCTGCGAAATTGTTGTTAAATCCAAACATGACACATTTTTATGTTGAACCCAGAGCCTGCTTGGGTTAAGTAATAGTTTTGCTGTACGTGTCATATGCTAGCAAGTGGTGCGTACAACAATAACAACAACAACAACATTTTAAGCACATGTTTTGACAGTGAATGATGGAAAATATAAATGCCACAATACGCACTCGTGGTCCCCCTAATGTTATACAACTGGTAATACAACTGTCTACTGTAGTCTGTGGTCAAGCAAACATGGATTAGTTTGTATTGAACATCATCCAATAAAAAATAAAATCAAATCAAATATATATGTATGAAGATATTATTTCTTTTCTTTGTTCTCTGTGATTGTGTTTCTTCTATAGTCTGCTTGGCACAAAAAACAAAAAAAAAACATCACAGGGTCAAGTAGAGTTTTTCAAACAAGTGATTTTTTTTTTTGAAGAAAAATTAAAAAGGAAAAATTATTTGAGTATAAATCAAATTACAGAATAGCACTTATCAACAATGTTCGGGTTTCCTTTGCAAGTTATTTATTTTTTTTTAATAATGGTTTCAATGATGTGTAATTTACAATTTTTCCTTTTCTTTTTTTGCAGATTTTAAAATTGCTTTCAATTGCACAGAAGGAGGGTGAAAATTTGGCAAATATCTTTGTATAGAAAGAAATTTTAAAAAGCTGTGTAAGTAAATAACTTACTACCCTGTCTAAAGATCAAGTGCTTGAAATTGTTTGAGTGGATGTTTGTATTGTAAAGTAATTCTTGCTGTAAAATTATTTTATTTTATTTTATTTTATAAATTTTAAGACTACAACAATTTAAGCTATTTAAAGAAAATCTTTTTCAAGAAGTTTTAATATTTTCTTAAAAAAAAATAAATGATAAAAGCAGGTAAAGGATAAAAAAAGCTCTATATAGCATTAGGATTACAATTTAGAAATTTTATATTTATTTATATTTCGTTTGACTTGATTGCTCCCCATTGATTTCAAAACTTGAAGTCTTACGCAGTTCCACTGAATAACTGAATAGAAAATCCAAGGTACATTAAAACAATATCCATGCCAACAAACAATTTTAACAAAATAATAATGCTGTATTCTACATGGAATGTGTTAGAGACCTGCGTAAGCAGTCTTGAAATGTAAGAAACGACTTGTTTTTTAAATGTGTTCTCGTGGCATGTATTTTACTAAACAAATAATAAATGATGTCGTTTAGTAAGCGAAGCACGATGGATCTATTGATGTTCCTTTAAATGAGCGTTTTAAAGCGATATCGCGATAGACTTCTTGTCAGGGAATGCATTTAGAATTTTAAATTTCTACCAACAACTTTAAAAAATTTTACTTTTTTGCCCTTAATTGTAGTTAATTATTTTTTTTATTTCAAATTACATTTTTTTATATGTTTTTATTAAAATAATCGACTTTGTTCTGGCTACCGAATCGTTTTCATAAATTTGCTTTTAAGTTTTACCTGTTTAAGTTTAAATTTAAAATATACAAATTAATAGCATGTGCTCCAGCATCCGAGGATTTGGAAATGGACTACTTGAAATTTTTTGATTTTCTTCCCAAATTTTGCTTTCACAAAAAATTTTTTAAAGGAGAAGAATATGAGTTTCATTATTCAAAAGTAAAAATTGACATATGCAATCATTTGAAAAGAAATACGAAGTGAAACTGCGGAGATTCCTTAAATGTACCAAATTTCATTGGTGTACTATTGTACTTTCAGAGTTTAAATATTACCACAAAAAAGATATAATTGTAACAGCTTTGCCATTTCTCCTTCTTGTTCATCACAAACACTCAAAAGAAATACTGTTGATGCGTATACGCTTGTTATTTTGCATATTGTACGTTAGAGTATGTGCATAAGATGTAGATGATAAGATGTTATGTGTTTTTAAAGAAAGCGCACACAACTTATGTCAAGGCATGTATGCGTTTGTATGTACTCAGAAAAAGAAGGAGCATACACAACGCTTGTGTGTATATTCATGCATGGCGTTTGTACACGCGCCCATGCGCAGAAAAAAGCAAGCATCACAAACTCTTCCCTCACGAGGTATTTTCTTTTTTTACTACTATACCTGTAATAACTTAAACAAATGTATTACAAGCAGTATTCTTTAATGTTTGTTTGAGAACATTTAGCTGTATTAAAGCATTTGAAAAATCCCTCATGTCTTAAAATTTCTTGTAACTGGTCTTGTGCAGAACTTTAGTGTGTGTAACCCAACACATTGTACATATGTGTAAATTTTATTAATAGCACAAAAGCATCGTCTCTTTTATGTAAAATTTTACAGTAAAGGACTTTTTGTTTCCTTCGAAAAAAGTGACAAAAAATTCAGCAAAGTGCAACTTTAACTCGCACAAGAAGCATTCCGTACGGACACTAGATGTGGAATACTACTCGTATACTAACTTCATCCTATATGATAAAATATCTGATACCTGATGTCAAATTTTAAAAAAAAATTAAGTAAACAGTAAGTTTTTTTCGCTTTTGGAACTTTTTTTCGGGTTTTCGCGTTTTTTTAATTTTAACGATTTTTTCGGTTTTTGGCGATTTATTTTATTTAAGAGACTTTTTTAAGTATGGCGTTTTTTGCATTTTGGCGATTTATTTTAGTTTTTAATTTTCTTTTTAATTTGGTGCTTTTTTCGTTTTGGTAATTTTCTCGGTTCCTTGTAATTTTTTTTTGTCTTAGAGTTTTTTTTGTTTTGGTGATTTTTTCGGTTTATGGCGATTTATTTTAGTTTTAGAGATTTATTTCAAGTTTAGCGTTTTTTTAGGTCTTGGCGATTTTTTCGGTTTGGCGATTTTGTAATTTTGGTGTTTTTAAGTTTAAGCGTTTTTGAAAATTTCAACAGATTGTCTCGTACGGTTTCTAAGAAACAGCAAGTTGTCAAAATTACATTAACTGATAGAATACCCTTTAATATTGATAATTTTTAATTTTACTTAAAATACACTAATTTTCAAAATTTCTAGTGTCTATATATAACTGTTTGTATATTAATTAAAAATTTTTCTTTGCTCGTTTTGGAAAACTCTTTAATTTAATTCAAAACTCATATAATTTTTAATGTCATATAAGCTTTGTCAAAATTTCAGGGTTGTAGCTTTTAAGGTTCTCGAGAAAATAGCCTGTGATGGACAGACGAACAGGCGGACAGCGTACAATAGGGTTCCTTTTCAGCTTTGTTCTACGGAATCCTAAAAAGTACCCTTAACTGAGGATATCACAATTCAAAATGTTCTTCTAAAATAATTAATATTTTCAAAAAAGAATTTAATTGATGCAACAAAATTTTTAAATGCTTTAATTAATGCGAGTTCTATTCATCGACCCAGAATAGTTTTGCTCCATCGAGCATTCTTAAAAAAATGAGTTAGGCATGGAATATATATATTTCAAATACCCTCTCTCTGAATCAAAAACGTGATTCACGTTATTTATTATATTTATTATGGTTTCTGAAATATTAAGCATTAATTTTTCTCCATATCCACTATTTTTAGGTTAAATAACAATTGTTTTGCTTTACACGCCACTGTTTGTCTATTGAGTCAAATGCTTCATACAAAAATGTACAAAGTAAAGTTAGCTCTTGATTTGCTCTGCATTTCTATAAGAAATTAATAATAAAAAAAAAGAAGTTGCCTTTAGAAAAATACAACGGCAACTGTTAAGCAAAAAAAAATCATCACCCAGAGGCAGCCGCCGATTAAATGTTTTAATATAAACATATTAAACACTAAAATAAAATAAAAGAAACATGCATAATTAAATGCTTGAGTATAACAAAAATCATTTAATTTCATTCTTTATATTAAATACCTTTCAATTAATTGTTTTTCTTGTGCAAGTGTGTAAGCGGATCGATAGTTAAGACAATTACAGTGGCGGCTTCTTGAACGTAGTCAAATGATAGACTTAGTTCTCTGGACAGCAAGAATAATTAATAAAACAACAAATTCTCAGTTCACAGCTGTAACACAGCAGCTAAGTATATGTTTAGAGCACTGTTGGGATTTTCTTTATCCAAGTTGACGTGTTGTCCAGCGGTTGCAAAGCAAATATTAAAGTGGATCTTTTAATTCAAAAACTTTAATATAATTCATTTATTCAAAAAAACATGTTGCTTATGATAAAGTTATAAAAAGGAAGTAAGTAAAGTTGGACATATAACAAACTGTTATACCCTTGAACAGTTGTAAGCATTTGGATTGTTTAAAAGGGTTGCATTTTTCTTACAAGCATAAAAAGCTACATTTTCATAATAAATTAAGAAAAGTGGTTTATGTGGCACAAAACATATTTTTGCTTTTACAATAAAGTAATATTGACGACTACTGACTTCATTGACGTAAGTTCACAAAAATTTACAACTTTCTTCAAAGCTTGTTTTAGAAGCGGTGTAAACCCATCGGGTTTTTTTTCTTGAAAAAACTTCATGTAAACCTTCTTAGTCGTTTTACTCCACTTCAACTTTGTGGCATATGCGCTAAAACTATTCTGAGGCGAAGAGTTGAATTTAATTAATTTTCTAGTTGGTATTACAAAATTTTTCATATGCATTTTTGCATCGAAATATTAAAGAAATCATAAAAAAACTTCACTAAATATTTAATAAATATTAAATAAATTTATTTTTATGAAGACTAGTACAACTCTTAATTAAAAAGTTGTACTCGTATAAAAGTTCTTTTTTATTGATCCAATACAATCTTCTAAATATCCTTAAACAAAAAATATATGCAACTTAGAACACTTTCACAATTATGGGAACATATTAAAAGTAAGTCACATGAAAAATTTCTAAAAATGTTCCAGCTGTTCATGCTACAAAAATTTTATTTTATGTCACTCTCTTTATCTTTATAATCTTTCCCTTTTAATCTGTTATAAGAAGTACTTGCTTGCAAAAAAATTCCTTCAAATTTTATGAAAAATTTCATAATGCAAATTCTGTCCCCCATATTCATAAAAAAATTATATGAATTTAAAATCCATTTTAGGATAATTTTGTATGAAAATTTTTAAATGAAATACGTATCAAATTCATTTTAAATTTTATGAATATGGGTACACCCCCATATTTCCCTCAGATTAAATGTTTCGTTTCTTAACAGCATTTCATAATAATTTAAAAAAATTTATTTCAAATGTGTGACAGTTATACAAATTAATTTTGATTGACTTCCACGTTTCTATTCCGCTCGTGTCAGTGCACACCAGCACCAACCTCAAATGCGGAACTTTTTTGTTTAATTTTATTTTGCCTTTTAATACCAAAATAAGTATTTTTATTTATTTCAAAGGCTTGTGTCAGTGTGGCCTAATTGTGTGCAAGTCATTTACTTGTGTGTGTGTGTTTTTTTTTCATTCCATGAACAAAAATTAATCGATACTTAAAACACAAGAATAATAATTTCAAACATTTTGAGTTTATTTATAACAAGCCTCATTTCTAATCAAAAATTAAAAAAGTGCAATAACTCTCGCTAGCCTGACAACCAACATAATAAACAGAACATAAAAATATTTAATTAAAATGGACCCCACCGGCTTGTTTTTTCCTCTGGTCATTTCTTGCTAAAAAGAATTTTTAGCATTCAGCACTCTGTCATCATTTAAACTTGAGTTTATTCCTGCTGTTGGTACAGTACAGCCGCATACACCCACACACACACACACACACATACCAATATACAAAAATACATTCTACGAGCTACGGCTCTCCGGAGAAATTATATTAATTCTTTGATACACTGCTACACTTATAGTACCGTGGAATTTTTTATTTTTTTTTTTTAGAATAATTCATTTTAACATTGGAAAATTTGCTCTCAAAAATTTATAGGCCACTTGTTTATTAATCAACAATGAAGCAAAAGAGTGGCTAAAAATATTTAAAAAAAAAACCAAATTTGCTAGTGAATACTTCAATATTGTTGGCTGTATTCTTTTTTTTTTTGGCAAAAACAAAAAATAACTTCATAGAGCGCCCATAGAAAAACTGCAGATGCTGCAACAATTAAGAGTTGAAGTGTGAGTGTCTGTGTCTGTGTGTGTGTGTGTATGTGGCTGATTGCAGCAAAGTTTATTAACTTTTAAATAGAATAGCATTTTATTTTATTTTTTCTTTAGTTTTTTTTATCTCTAATATGACTAGCTAGTCCTTACAAATTTTTAACAGGTTTTTTATGTCAGTAGGTTAAGTTGCAAGGCAACGAAATTATCTGAATGTTAAGGATTAAAAATAGAAAATAAAAAAGCAACCACTGCAGACAGCATTTAACATCTTCATTTAAAATATAACAAAAAAAAATACCCTCAAGCAATCAGTTGGATTATCTTGAAATGCACATACCAGCAGGCATCTTCTCTAAATTCGAACCAATAAAACTCACTTCCGTTTTCTTTTCTTTTTTCGCTAGTATAATAATGTTCTTCCGCTTGGCTGGGAAGACCATAGATAAAGACTACTTGGTAAGATGATTTAATCCACTGCATAGTGGGACTGAATGAAAATATATGTTGTTAATAAATGCAAAATAACATAACTAGAATCTTACTAATTTTATAGGACAGAGAAATGTTGAAATCCTAATGTATTGTGCAGACAATTATATCTGTTGCAATATGGGATAATAGCTTAAGTTTACTCAAGCAAAACAGTTTAATTCGGAAGTTTTTATGCTTTCACTAAAAAAGGCTGTAATGCATGATTCTACTTTCTTGTGTTTCTTTCTTTCTTTCTTTCCATATATAACATTTTAACCCCTCAAAATTCCAGTTTGAACATAATACAGCACAAATAGTCTTAACTTTCTTAAGTCTACTTAAGCTACTATTCCATATTGCCACAGATATATAGACAGTTGAAGTTTGCAAAGTTACGTGTATTTTTATACAGACTACAATTATTAATACCAAAATGTATTAACTAAAAACTAAAGGGTATTCTATCAGTTAGTGAAATTTTTACAAATAATTTTAACAAGCTGCTGCGCCTTCGAAACCGTAAGAGACAAACTCTTCTAATTTTCAAAAACGCTAAAACTAAGAAATTTAAATATTAAAAAACTCGCCAAAACAGACAAAAATCGCCAGAAAAAAAACGAACAGAAAAACGCCGAAACTAAAAAAAATTGTTCATACTGAAAAAAATCACCAAAAACTGAACAAAATCATAATAATTTATTCGACATTTTTGTATATAACAATATTCGCCGAAACTAAAAAAGCCAAATACCGAAAAAGTACCAAAAACAAAAAAAAAAACGCCATATATAAGAACAAGCACAAAACTAGAAAAAAATCTCTAAAACTAAAGTAATTCGCTAGGGCTGACATAAATCAGCAAAACCGACAAAAATCGGTAGAAAACGAAAAAAAAACGCCAAAGCTAAAAAAGCACTAATACTGAAATAAATCGCCAGAAACTGAATAAAATCATAATAATTTCAAACTTTCTATAACTAACAATATTCGCTAAAAACCATAAAAACGCTAAAACTATAAAAACGCCAAAAACCGAAAAAAATCCCAAAAACGAAAAAAAATTACTAAATGAAATCGCCCAAAAACCAAAACAAAAATCGCCCAAACGAAAAAACCACCAAAACAAGAAAATCGCTAGGACGGACATAAATCGCCGAAACCGATAAAAATCGCTAGAAACCGAAAAACCCAAAAACTAAAAAAATCTCCAATACTGAAATAAATCACCAAAAACTAAACAAAATCATAATAATTTATTTAACATTTTTGTGTAAACAATACTTACTGAAAACGATAAAAACGCTTAAGCAAAAAAAAACGCCAAAAACCGAAAAAACCCCAAAAATGATAAAAAAAAAACGCTTAAACTAAAAAAACGCAAAAAACCGAAATCACAAAAACAAAAAAAAAACTCCAAAAAGAACAAGCACAAGAGCCACAACAAAAATCGCTAGAAATTTAAAAAAGCGCCAAAACTAAAAATAAATCGCTAATACTGAAATAAAGCGCCAATACTGAAGAAAATCATAATAATTTCTTCAACATTTTTATATTTAACAATATTTGACAAAAACGATAAAAACGCTTAAGCTAAAAAAACGCCAAAAACCAAATATAAGAAAGAGCACGAAAATTAGAAAAAAAAATACTAAAACTAAAATCAAACGCCAGAAACAAAACAAAAATCGCCAAAATGAAAAATAAGCACCAAAATAAAAAATCGATGGGGCTGACATGAATTGCTAAAACCGACTAAAATCACCAGAAAGGGAACAAAAAAACTCCAAAAATTAAAAAATCGCTAAGACTGAAATAAATCACCAAAAACTGAAGAAAATCATTATAATTTATTCAATCTTTTTATATTTAACAGTATTCGCCAATAACCATAAAAACGCTAAAACTTAAATAAACACCAAAACCCGAAAAAATTCCCAAAAACGAAAAAAGCTTCAAATATACATAAGAAATAGCACGAAAATTAAAAAATATTACTAGATCTAAGATAAATTACCAAAAATTTAAAAAAATCGCCTAAAAGAAAAATAGCACCAAAATAAAAAAATCGCTAAGACTGACATGAATTGCTAAAACCGACAAAACAAAAAATAAACGCCAATACTAAAAAATTGCCAAAAACTGGGTGGAGTTGGCTGAAGCAGTTAGCACGTCGACTACAAAACCGAAGGTAATGGATTCAATCCCTGTACTCAACAGTCGTTAATTAACAACACCATGCATTTTTCTGATGTGCATTAGTGTCGCTTTGTGTCAGTTGTTGTAGGAAAGTTCAATCGATGAAGGCATGGTCACTGAACTACACCGACTTCAGCAGACGCTAATCCGAATGTAACATCAGAGCGCCCTCCTTCGTTGTGTAGCAGAATCATCGGCGAAGTAAAATAACCTATAAAATGGTTTCAAAAAATTTAATAAGTCTCATTTAACACCAGAGGCGACAACACTGTATTATTAAAAACGTGCAAAAAACAGAGTTGTAAAAGACTTCTTCCTTCAGCACCTGCCTTCTCTATCACTATCCCTTTCCTAAAGAAGGTAACACCAACCCAGCAAAAAATTACACATTACCATCAGAACTACTTGCCATATAATTACTTACTTTTCTGATTACCAAATGTCATTACTCGCTTACAAATCACATTACCTAAGGTTTAAAAAAAATATGTACAAGTTACTAAATGAGGAGAATAATTTTGTTTAGATTAAATAGATTACGTGAAAAAGTTGTCAAATAAAAAAAGTAAATACCCGGCTAAAAAAATTATATATGGTCCATATATTTTTAATATATGAATGTATATAACTATATATGAATATGTATGAATTCATGTATGGAAATATATGGAATTATACATGGCAAAACTATTATATATGAACTAATATATGGACTAATATATGAAATGCATTATAATATATGAACTCATATATGGAAATTTAATTATAAAGATCTTCATATGTGGATCCATATATAAATATAAGATTTTATATATGGAGCCATATAAGAATGAATGCATACATGATATTTATGTGTTTTTTAAATAATTGATTCACCTTTTGATGAGTTGAATTATTTGTCCAAACAAATGTTTCATTAAAAACAACCTCTCTCTCAAGTCTAAAAAATTTAATTTATTGCACAGCAGTGCGCTTTTGTGAATCAAGAGTGTATGAGTATGAACTTTGCATACTGTGGAGGGAATTTACACATATGTACATGTATGAAAATGTATGAATATACATATATAATCATATATGCTCATATACCCTCATTTTTCGGATCCGAACCATATATGGGATATCATATATGCTCCATACATATTTTTTTAGCTCTGTACTTCTCCAGAATCAATTATTTTAGTCTCATAACTTGTTTAAATCATTAAGTTGGTAATCCAGTAGGGAAGCGCTTCCACCAAAAATGTTTAATTCAAAACCCTATTACCTTTTTTGAAATTTTTTGTTGGGTAGTAATAGTAGCAGGCATTCATTGTCTGAGTGTTACTTCTCTTTAAAATAGAACAAAAATCTCAAAAACGTCAAAACTAAAAAAAACTACCAAAACTAAATCGTCAAAAACCAAAAAAAAAGAGTAGTGAACTGTAAAAAATGTGTACATCAGCTAAAATATTCGATTATATAGGCTAAAGTTCGTATAGTAGCATATGTGTAGTGTCCGTACGGAGGAAGACTTTGTGAGCTAATCAAAGTCCTAATTTACGGAATTTATTATTTAAGCTGCAGACGGTGTCAAGATTGGAAAAACAGCTGTACAAAAAATTATATAAAAATGTATTTCATTAGTATTTAGTGGTTTAGTTCTTTAGTTTAAATGTTTGCATAAGTGTGAACGCACCTTAAAATATAATAATAGGCCTAACTGAAACAATAAATGTCAAAACATAAATTAGGATCACGAAAAAACTCTTCAAAAAAGATTTAACTGTCCAAACAATTTATTATTATTATTGCAGAAAGTTGTTGTTTCTAAATAATTACCTTCGATGTAACAAAACTAAATTGAAACAATTTCATTACACCTTCAAGGAAGTTCAAAATATATTTATGTTCTCCTTACCTTAAACTATAACAGATTTAGGCAAAAGTTAAAGCAAATACGAAGTTTTTTTTTGTGTCAATTTTATTAAGTTAAAAGAGAAAAAAATTAAATCCCCCAACTTCCATCCAAACACTGGCAATACTCGTAACATACAATTCAATTATATATAAAGCAATAAAATTGAAATAAAACTTTATTCCCTAAAGTAAACAAAACTACGAGTATCTATCTATCTATAAGATATTGAACATTGTGCAGGCTTATGTATTTCTACATCATCAGCTGTATGTGAATTGCATATACGAATAGCAGTGATGGGTTTTGCTTTTGAATTAAAGTTAAAGTATTCGCATTGGAATTAATTTTCAGGGCATTAACAAGAAAATAAAATCTAAGCTGGAATTATATAATATATAAAATCCATATAAGGAAAAGTTAAGAAAAAAAAACGGCTTAATAACTAGCAATTTTTCAAATATAATGCTTACAAATATGCATGCAAATATTTTATTATATTATTTGTGCTTATTTCCTAAAATATTTGCCACGTCTGCTCTCGCCTTATGCAGACGACCAAAGAGGTGGAAGTAATAGAAAAGCAATAGCTTCGATATTATACAATAATAACAATTGAATTTTATTTCAATTAAAAAACTTTCTCTTTCATTTCTTCTTTTCTTACTTTTTATATCTTAGCCATCCATAGTTGTTATAGTCATAAAAAATATATTTTCTATTTTCTTCGTGTATACTCGTATTAAGCAGCAGCCATGGACTCTGGGGAAAAAGATTATTGTTCAAAAAGAAAATCAAATTATAGTGGGAAATTCGTACTCTTCCCCTTCCAATCAATGTCTTTGATTTAATATTGAATTTGGCTGAAAGATTAAAGTTTTAGGGAAACAAGTGAATTCTACTAATTCAGCAATTCTAAAGCTAAAGTTATTGGCAGCCATAGGCCTGCTTAATACTTCGCATATTCTGCTGGCAGTCAAAGTAATTAAACTTCATCAGCCTTATTTATAAAACTTACTAAGGCTTTATAAAGGTTTTATAAATCAAATTTTCATTAAAAAAATTGCATGGGACACTCTTAAATTTTTTTAAAATTGAACTTTAGTGAATTGTAATGAGAAATCATTTTTAGTCAGGCTTAAGTTCAGTAATTTCAATTCTTATTGAATGAAAATATTTTTATTAGCACGAAATTATATTACTCTACCTAAGTATGTTTAACTATTCTTGCTTATCTTGTATACACAATTGTATACACAACAATCATTTCTCATATTCCGTTTCATAGAAAATTTACGTTAAATAGCTGATGTTAATAAGAATTTCTACCCAAGTAGATATACTAGGGTGCTGATGAAGTGCGTGGCTGCACAGAAAAGTATCGGTATTTTCCTCAGTTAGACTACATTAGCTTAAGTTTAATTGTTCTTCTCTTCTTTAGAAACTCACATTAATTAATAAAAATATTTCATTCAATAAGAATTAAAATTACTGAACGTAAGCCTGACGAAAAATTATTACTGATAAAAAAAACTTTAAAAAGCCTTTATAAAGCCTCAATAATTTTTATAAATAAGGCTGTATATTTTTAAAACATTTTTAAAAGTACAACCATTTTTTTGCAACTGAATTTACTTTTCCATTAAACAAATCTTTTATTTTCATATTGGAAAATTGTTATTTTATCTAAAGATATATTTTATTTTTATTTTTTTTTTTCTTAAATTAATTTATTTTAATTGATACTCTTACTTTATTTTTGTATACATAAATTTCGTTCTTATATTTTTTTTTACTTTTTGCATCATTTACCTTAAAGATTTAAAAAAAAAAACATTATCTAAATATTTTAAGATTTCCTTAACGTTAAGCTTGATAATGCTGGTTTCAAATCTTCATTAAAATGTAAATTTTAGCCAAAAAAAAGAACATTTATTATTATGCCTACAAAAAAAAATAAATAAATAAAATAAAGCCAAAAATAACAAAATAAGATTTTAATAATCCTTGTTACAACTTCTTTGCTTTAACTGACATCAGAGATAAACAAATTATTTACAAAGAACTAAGGAAAAAATAATTGAAATGAAAACAAAATGTTGGCTGCAGAAGTTAGTGAAATCTTTTCAAATGAAAATGTTAGCAATATTATTATTCTTTAGAATACTCATAAGATCGAAATGTTTAAATAGAGATATTTTAAGGGTGTTAAAATAAATGGAATTTTTGCCAATGCCACTAACTTTTTAGTGGTCAAGCAAATATGCAAGAGGGTGGCCCCAGAATGCTGACTTATAGATGCACACACAAACATCAGTAACAAATAAAGTATTTAGAAGCCTTTTTTGAAAATAATTACACACTTTACACACAGCCTGAGCCGCTGTCAACTTTCAATGGTTTTTCCACAAAAATATATGAAATCGTCCCACTGTGCGGGCCAGTATAACCAGTTTTTTAATAAAAAACAACCCGGTTTAAGTTTTTTTGACAATAAATTTATTTTATTCCCTTAGATCAGTTCAAAATATAAAAACCGATTAATCGGTTCTTTTGCCAGAACCGAATAATTCAAAACCGGGTCTAAATTTTTTGCTTGAAAATTATTTTTGTGCTGACTTTCTCCGTCAGTTAGATTACTTCAAAATATAACAATCAAATAACCGGTTGTTTGCAAAAACCGAATAATTGAAAACCGGTTTTATAATTTTAGCTTAAAAATTTTAACTTTGACCTTCTCCTTAAGCCGAATAACCAGTTTTTGCACTACCGAGTCTAAATTTTTAGCTTGCAAATTATTTTTATGCTGACTTTCTCCGTCAGTTAGATCAGTTCAAAATATAAAAATTGATTAACCGGTTCTTTGCAAGAACCAAAATAATTTAAAACCACTTAAAAGTGTTAAGTTAAAAAATACTTTACTTTTGACCTTTATCATCAGTTAGATAAGCTGAAAATATAAAAACCCATTAACCGGTTCTTTGCAAGAACCGTATAATTCTTAGCCGGTTTTAGATATTTAGCGTAAAAAATACTACATATTTTATTAGGTCCTTCTCCGTCAGTTAGATTAGCTAATCAATATAAAAATCAATTATCGAATTCTTTGCGAAAACCGAGGAATTCAAAACCCGGGTTTAAATTTTTAACTTAAAAAATATCTTAGTTCTAACTATATCTATCAGTTAGATTGGTTGAAAATATAAAAATGAATTAACCGCTTCTAAGCAAAAACCGAATAATTCAAGACCGGTTTTAAGTTTTCAGGTTAAGAAATATTTAAATTCTGAACTTCCCTAACAATTATATTATTTCAAAATAAAAAATAATTAACCGGTTTTACGCAAGAACCGAATCATTCAAGACCCAGTATAGTTCTTAGCTTAAAAATTCCTTTTTTCGCTGAACCTTTCCGTCATTTAGATTAATTAAAAATATAACAATTGATTAACCGGTTCCTTGCAAAAACCGAATAAGTAGTTAAAAACCGGTTTTAAAATTTTAGCTTAAAAATTTTAATTCAGACGTTCTCCATCACTTAGACTAGCTCAAAATATTAAAACCAATTAACCGGTTCTTTACAAGAATCGAATAATTCAAAACCGGGTCTAAGTTTTTAGCTAAAAAAAACTTTTTTTATGCTGACGTTCTCAGTCAGTTAGGCTAGTTCAAAAAATAAAAACCGATAAAAACCAGTTCGTCGCAAGAACCGATTAATTAAAAACCGGATTTATATTTTTAGCTCTATAAATATTTTAGTTCTGACTTTCCCCATCAGTTAGATTAGGTTAAAATGTAAAAACTGTTTAACCGGTTCTTTGCAAGCATCGAATAATTGGAAACCGGGTTTAAATTTTTGGCTTGAAAACTTAATCTTATTTTGACCTTCACCATCAGTTGAATTATCTTGAAAAATAAAAGCGATTAATGGGTTTCTTAGCAAAAACAGAATAATTTAACAAACCGGTTTATGTCACATTTCACTTTTTGTAAATAGCACTTCATGCATAATATTGTTTATTGATTTAATAAAATTTTAATTTTTCTAATTTGATCATCAAAAACAATGCGGCAACTGAAAATTAATAATCGCATATATTATTGTAACTTGGCAACTGTAATTAACAGCTGTTAGTTGTCAGTCGCCGCATGTAATAATATTTTAGCAACTGACAACGCAACCAAAGTTCGGTTGCTATCCATATGAGCCTAATTATAAAAATATTTTCATACGAAACTCTTCCTGATTATGCTCTCCATAAACTGTACAAACGTAACAAGATATTACACCTTTTCTGCGAAAACTTTATTTCGTGTTCTCAGAACGTTTTACTATCACTATAAAGAATTCATAATTCACTTTAACATGAAAATATTTTAAAATAATTTCTCAAGACTATATGCATATAAAATCTTTTATCTACGCACAAAGTGATCTCCCTAATAAATACACAGTCATCCATTACACACATTTGTGCCTCAAAAGAGTATCTGCAATCATGTATAATTTTATCAATTCCGCTTACGAGTATTTTATGCCACATATTGATATACATATATAAAAAAAAAAAAAAAAAATATGGCCCTGATTATTGAAGGACCATGCAGACATACCCAGAAGGCAAGCACGCACACACAAGTAAACATGCATACATACATGCATGCAATAACAGGCATACAAACACTTGTAAGCTTTAGTTTACTATCATCTTGTGTTTTTTGTCTCTTGAGTGTGATACGAAAAATCTATAGAAACACTCAAAAATACCTCATACAAAATTGGTTTCATTTACAATTCTTAAGGGGCTTTTCTAGGGAGATGCCAGGCGTGAGAGATTTGGAAAAGAACTGGGGAACTTTTGGTAGTCTTATATAACAAAAAGTATTAATAAATATTTTGTTATTTATTTAATTAGAAATTATAAACAGCCCAATTATCAATTCTCTCGGGGAGTTTATTCTCCGCCCAGTTATTTTTTCCCGGGGAAAAAATCTTTCTATTCTAAAAAGCCGGGAAACAAGCAAATACGGGAGAGGGGAAATCTGGATCAGCTGTTTAATGTTTAGTTTCTTTCAAAATGTTTGGACAGAGAACTCGAAAAAAATTCTCCCCTTCCCTCATATTTAGAATACTTAGTTTTTTCGAGAATTTTTTCCAGGGGAAATTGTAATCTATAATAGGGAAAATGGGATAAGTTCAAAAATTCCCGGCGAAGTTTTTCATAATTCGGACTGATTATTATTATTATTTTTATTAGTTTTGAAGTAGGATTGGTTTGACAGGGAGAGAGAGAGAGTACAGAAAGTAAGTTCCAGCCAGTGATGCCAACTTTTTTTACTCTAGAAGCACATAAAAATTTAAAAAAATTTGGCACTAAAGCTCAAAATTCGGCGTTTTGAGTTTTCAAAAGTGAGTAAAAGCACTAAGTTTGCATCGCTTCTTCCAGCTCAGGTGATTACCTGCAAAAAGGTGAAGTAGCAAATATATAGAAAAAGACCATTAGCAGAGACACTAATGCATATCAGAGTCCTTTAATTGTAAATAAATAAAAAATGCATGTTGTTGAACTCTTAATAACGTATAATAACAACTTTCTAACATTCTTATAAGAAGCACCCACTATATATGTAAATGTATGATAGAATTCTCAATTGATTTATATTTAAATTATTATAAGTACATTCAGTTAACTAATAGTTCTTACCGATTACCATTCAATAAACCATATTTAATTTTAAAAAATTCAAAAAATAACTACATTAAATGAAAATTTTTGAAAATCTCCGATTAGATGATAACTTCAAAATGGCTGGAGCGATTTTCTTCAAACGTACGAGTAGCTTTCAAAATTTAAACACAAATCATATCTCAAGCAAACAAAAATATGAACTAAAATCGCTTAAACCCACTTGGTAATTTTTGTTATGCCGAAAGTAATTCCATTCAAGCCCTTTTTTAGACATCGCCGTATTTTAAGTCAAACCTTCTCATTTGGCATCTCTGACTGAGTTGTATATTGAAAAGTGAAAATAAGCAAAGACCGATACATGAACGGTAAGGGAGAGAGAAGACCGAGATAAATGCAATCATCATTATTGCAAATTATGGTTATTTGCATTTAATTTCATGTAAAGAAAATAGTTTCTTTTTTATTTTATTTTCTGGAAACAAACAGAGAGTACATGTTCGAATATTAACACTTTTTAAATTTTATTAATATTCTATTGTGGCCATTTTAAGTTAATGCAGCAACATAAAAGGAAATCGTTTAACAGACATTATGACATACATAAGTATGAATATGATTCTTATGGTATTTAGATGTGCTGAGGGAGCCTTAAATACGATGGAAATAATCATAATTTTTGTAAGTTAGGAGTATTAAGGCTTTTTATTTTAGGGATGGGATTTTGTTTTATTTTGAATTTCAAATTTGGTGAATACCGCTTTCAGCCATATTTTGGCATAAAAATTTGACTGTTTAAGCAAATTACAATTTACCATTTGTGTTGGCTCTATTAATGTGTAATTTTGATTATTATAGGGTCCTCCCATTGGGACTTCCGAGCTTTCACAGTTTATAGTGCATACACCCAATTTTCTAAGTGCTACAAAATGTCACTTTCAAAGCTCAAGGTGTGCACTAACTTTCGTTAAAACCGTTTAAGTAGAAACAAAACTATATAATTCTAACAAACTAAACTGCTTGCCAAATTTTCAGGGAATCGGATGATTATAATAACTGACTTAGTTTTAATGGGCGTGGGCCACCCACTTTTTCAAATCACTTTTTCGAATCACTGTGTGTGTGCCAATCGTTTAAGCAAAAGCACTTGAAATATAACCAACCTTCACACAAAAAAGCAATATGAATGATTTTGTAATATTACATTAAATATTTGTAGCATCAATTAAAAAATTAATTAAATTTTCACCTATAAACAATTTGATAATATCAATTAAGTTTTTCCACTCAAATTGATTAATACAATTAAAAATTAAATTAATACAATTAAATTCTTAATTAAAAATATTAATGGGTGAATACTTTTTTCTGTGTTATCGGGAATAAAATTCCAAGTGAAATGTTTTCCTCTTCCCTAAAATTTTTTATCGCCTACTATTTTCCAATTTTGTTCAAGTTTTTTGTTCCCGGTGTGCCCCACCCCCTTTTTTAAAACCAGGCTCGTGTAATTTTTATAGTTCAGTGTGTGTGCCAAGCTTAGCAGGAATATTCTAAGTAGAAGTAAGTTAAATATAATATGAGTATTAAATTTTAATGGGTAAGTCCTCGCCCATTTTTTTTAAGCACGGAATTATGTCATTGCGAGAGCCTAAGGTGTGTGACATGTTTTGCAGCAATCGCACAAGTAAAGTATGTTAAGGTATGTTAAGTTAAAGTAAAATGTTCAATGGGTGTAGTTCCTCCCACTTGTTGTCAATGTAACCAAATAGAAAATATACTTTGCGAGACAAAATAAAATAATTTTTGAAGTTTTTCTAAATGTTACGAAGTTATAAAATTACACAATAAAAAATATTTCAGTGAAATTGAAAACCTACTTATTTTTGAAGTCCGTGATAAATAATAACAATACAAAACTTTTTTTTCGGGTTTCTTATACCAAAGTTGAAAAGAAAGGAACCCTATTATTTTCGCTACGATTTCCTTTTGTAACTTTGTCTGTCTGGCTGTGTAAGAATTTGGCCGCTACAATAACTATTATATGACAAAAAAAATTGAAGGGCGTTTTACAGAGAGCAGCGGAAAATGCTGAAATACTCATGTAATATACAGACAATTATATCTAGAGTCTAGATGTGAGTCTAGTGATGTGCACTAACACGATGCTAAGAAATAAAAATATTGCGTTATATACAATAAATACAATTACAAATGCAAAACATACGAGTAGAATCAACAAGGCCTTCAACTCAAAATAAAGATAAAATTTATAAATAGTTGTTATCCATCCCTGCTCTATGTTAAAGAGAAGCCAAAACCTAAAGAGAGCGAGAGTAACAAATTTTTTTGTGTACTTGCTTGTTTTTTGTGTACAGTGTTATTATATATGACGATTTTACGTCATTTTGACGATTTTTTATAACAAATTTCCCAATGTGACGATTGACGATTTTGGTTCAAATATTCCTCATATTTTGACGATTTGTTTAAATAAGTATTTAGTAACATAAATGTGCCAACAAAGCCTTGCAGAAAAGAGATTTTATTTCGATAACACAATCAAAAATTTTAATTTAATTACAGCATCATTTATGTTAAATATAGACTCTAAAATTCTTCCTTTACTAAAAAGTCTTGCAAATCTTGTGTCTAAAGTGTTGAAAGAATATTAAGTAATATTAATCTTACTAAAACCAAGGTCTGAAATCTACTGGAAACAAAAGCCTTTGTTTTCACAAGATTATTTGAACTGTAACTCTTCGGACTGTTACAATATTGACATTAAAAAATGTTGTCAAAAACCACAATTCTAAAATGTATGGTTTTATTCTAAATAAATGTATGGTTTTTTTTTAAACTAGTTTTATTAAGAATTTTTTTTGACAATAAAGTCGATGAATTGCTGTTTGTTATATAAAAAATAGTGCTTTATTTCTACTATGATATATTAGTTGTTTCATAAAACATATCATTCTTAATTCTCGTGTGACGATTTTAAGGATTTTATTCTTAAATTTTGACAATTTTTAGATAAAAATTTCTAACAACAGTGGCTGTGTAAGCAGATTTTTCTTCTTGCTTTCTCATAACACGTTATAGGGAAAGAGATAATTGATGCTTGCTTAATACTGCAAACAAATAGCCAAAATTAAAAAAATCGCCAAAAGAAAAAAATCGCAAAACTAAAAGTCACGTACGAAAAAAAAAATTCAAAACTAAAAAATCGCTAAAACTTAAATTAACCGCCAAAAGCAGGAAAAATCGTCAAGAAAAAAATCCCAAAGCCGAAAAAACTCCCAAACACAGAAAAAAAACTTAAAATGATTTAAAAAATTTTTATAATTTGTTATGAAATTTATATCGTTATTTTTCTCTCAGTGTAAAAAGTGTACTTACGACCTCTTTGATTTAAGGTGACGATATTTAGAGACTTAAATTCAAGGGCTGTTGCGCAAGCGTACGAACATTTCGATCGATTATTAATATTGGAAATATAATCAAATTTTGGTTATTTAATTTTTTTGTTTAACACAAACGTTCCATTGAATTTATCATTCCCATAGAGACGAAAAGGCTTTAAATAACACAATTAAGCTTATTCATATGAATAATTTTAAAACATTGACACATGTTGGTGGTTTGGTCGGTTTACGTGGCTGCTTGCTACCTACAAGCAATCAAGTAGAGTCATAAGGTTCCGTTTTGAAAGATACCACTCTAATTTCTAATCCAATGCTAAGTCTAGTGATCAGTAGAACTCGATCCACCCCATTTCGATTATGTACCGCATGAGATCTCCTATAACAATATTTAATACTTCCAATAAGTCGTGTGTTATTTATGTGATTTTTTAGAAGTTTGTATCCCGCAGTGTGCATTGCCGGACACTCGCACAACAGTTGACACACTGTCTAAAAAACAGCTGTTTTCTTATTGACAGCTGCCTATAACCGCACATATATACACACACACACACACACACACACACACACATATATATATATATATAGTTTTTTTGCCTTCTCTGCCAGAATTGTTGTTATATTTTTATACACTATCATGTGACCATTTCTTTTAACGACGAAATTTCCTAAACCAAAATTTGTTAGTAAAATTGCTACAGCTTCAAATCTTGTTATCCATCATCCATCAGTGGTGGTGGTTGACCTGCAGCAAATTGTTGCAGCCTCTAATGGTGAGCAAATTCATTATAGCGCGGTTACGCCCTCGGGATATTATTCGATTATTCATGTTGTACAATATTATTGTCTTCGTTATCGTGCTGCAAATTGTATGTGTGATGATTAAATTTGCATATTTTTTTAAATTTTTCGTGCAGAGAAATTTAAAAACTTCATTTCGCGCAAACACTGAAATGTAACGTAATTTTAAAGAATTTTAGCGAGAAATGCCAAATAATTCAACAGCAACAATAATAAATTCCCCCTTATGACCAAGTCAATCAATCATTCAGTCAGAGTGATGTGAAATGAAACAACAGCATTATATACACACAAACACACACTCACACATTCACATATCCTTAAAAATAAAAGAAAAACAAATTTTTCACTATAGTGTTGGAGCAGAAAAACAAGAATCAAAAAGAAAAAAGTTAAGTTTATCACACTAAACCATATAATAAACTTGTATAAATAAAACAGCAGCTAAAAAAAGACTTCTTGGCAGGGAAAAGGACCACGTAATAAACAAATGGGGGTAAATTAACATGGTTGTTTCTCCCACTTTTTATTTGTAAATCTTTTTTTTTTCTGTGCAACTTCTGTTTCATGCCACCCGGTGCGGCATACAGTATTAAAAGTTAATAATAGAGTTGGAAACAGTGTGAAAAATCAGCCAGTTTGCAAATAAATAATTTAATCCATGAACGTGTAATACTCGCACTTGTTGTCTCTGTTTCCCAACACCAACCGACCCGACCGACTTAAGCATGTTGCTTAATACAATTTATTTTTATTTCTTATTTTTGCAAAAAAAAAAGAAAAATACATAAAAAAAATTTGCATATAAATGTTCAACATTTCCATACAAGTGAATCTGAAGTAAGAAATTATTTGCTTTCAAATTGACTTTTTAAATGTCCATTTAAGTCAACATGCATAAATCCTTTGGTACTCGTACATATGTACGTACATATGTACATGTGTGTATCAAAGGATTTGTGCTGCGTATTTGCTTTATTACACATCTCAAATCCCATTTTCACAACTGAGATGAATGAATTTATTATGAAGTCATGCACGTGCATGCATGCGCAGCCTCAAGTGTGAATAATCAATTGGAATCAATAATTTAAAATGTTGCTGATACACTAGAAATCTAAATGATGACGGTAGGACACACACACTTAAATGACTAGCAACTTGTTTGGAATATATTACTATTATTATATAAATCTTGCTGTAGAAAATACATGTATGAGCAGCCTAAACAAAATTTAGGACAATAACCTGCAGTCATAGAAGTAATTAAGACGAAAATTTCTAAATGTTTTACAACTTCAAGCAATTTAAGATAACACGAATCAATAATTTTTTTTATTATTCAGCAGCTGTAAGAAGCACATGTTTTATATTTAATTTTTATTTGCTATCTATTTGAACTATGGGTCCAAAATTTAAAATTGTGGTCAAAATTATTTTTCAGTGAGCAAGCATCATAAAACTTGTTGTAGAGAACCATGTTGCTAAAATAAGCGTTTAAAGTTGGAAACACCCCCCGGCACCCTTTTTGGTAATGCTTTCTTCCCAACTCTAGAAATCCTCCCCCTCTTTCGTCAAAAATATTCACAAACGAATTAATTTTTGTTTCTGAGGGCACTTTCCACAAATAATATTTTTGTAAAAGATGGGGCTCCACTATAAGTAAATTTTTGGGTAAGCAATTATTCTTTTACCCTTAAATAGCTGCAAAAGATTCTAGTATGACATGAAACCTTTGTTTCCCCCAAATAACAGCATACACAGCATCCCTCGAAGAAATGCTAAAAACGTAAATTCTAAGCCACAGAAGACAAAAAACTTTTTCTCAACTTCACATAACAAAACAAGAACTATTAAAAACACGAAATTTTACACATAACATTAATATTAACATTAAAGCATTTTCATCTCTTTCTTTCGAGTACCAACAACCAGTATTTTAATCCATTTTGAAAAAATTTTAAATATGCCTAATTTTTGCCACTCAACAGTTTGAAAACACAATTTTAAAAAAATTTAAACACTCACAGCTGTTTATATTTAAACAGCATTGCCAACTGTCTCACATTGTTTTATCATTTATATCATCAAAGTGTTACCAGTTGAATCGTTAATTTTTTTTTTCTCAAAAAGCGAAAGTTGAAAACTTGAATTTTTGCCGCTAAGATTGAAACTGGATACATAGTGCACTGACAAAGTTTTTATTCAAGGTATATTTCCTTCATCAGAAATTTTTGATTTAATATTTTCAATTACTTCTTATTAAAAATGAAAAATGTTTTTATAACCTGAGGAGTAAGGAAGGAAAATAAAAATGTCTGTCTATTTATTTGGTTGGAGATTAGTTGTGAACCTCAGCTATTAAATAAGAACTTTTAATGAAACAGAATACGAGAAATGGGTTTTCTATTACAGGTAGATTTTATTCACATGCCTTTGGCAAGTAATTTAGTTTTGCTCTCGGCTTCCTTTTTGATTTTCAGGTTGACAAACAGTTACAGCACTTCATCCAAGAATTTTGGTTTAATTTTGATTTTGTATACATTTTTTGTAATAAAATGTTGCACAACTTTTGTAGATTTTGCGAGTCTCGTATCTTTTTTTTTACTAAAACATTATTGGAACTTAATTTTATTATTTTCTTGCGAACGTTTTGAGTCACGGATTTCTTTTAATTTCACCGTATTTTGCTTAAGAAGTAGAAACCGTAGGTACATTTCCAGGCTTTTCGCAGTCATGACGGGGCAGTGAACGATCATTAGATGTGTTAGAAAGATAAGGAAAAGCCGTAGTTGTCATAAGAACTGCAAAGAAGAGACCATCTTCCACTTTCTTTTTTTTTTAACAAACACAACCCGCGAAGCGATTAGCAAGTCTGCAGAAAACACCCTGGATCTATGGAGGGAATCGATCCCACGACCTCTGGAATGAAAGGCTACCATCGCTACAACTCAGCCACAAAGGCCCCTTTGCGAATGTCCTGCTTTGTATCTCTCGAGACACAAGATTTTAGGCAGACAAACTTTCAGAGTTATCAGAGAGTGGTTTGAGTGACTATATCAGATATCTCAATGCGACTGGTTGAATCTAGTATTAATCACCGCGTCCAAGTGTCCAAGCTCTACATATGTTGATAACGAGGAGTAGAGTGTGGTCTTTCAAACAGGAATCATATATATTCTACTTTAACGCCTGCGTAAACCAACCAGCCAACCAACCAACCATATTTTCACTACTTCTGCTATATTTGTTTTTTGTTTTCGACATTTATTAATACTTTTTAAGTTTATGGTAGAAAGTAAGAACTCTTTAGTACTTGATAGTGAAGTTTTTTTTTAATTTAAATTTTTTGTGATAAATATGGAAAAAACGACATTTCACAGAAAAAAATATTTATTTATTTTTAATAAAAATCGTTCAATTAAGGTACACAAGAAAATAAAAATTATTGTCAAATTAAAAAAAAATAAAACTTTTTCTGGACTTATGATTCGATTGAACTAAAATGCTCTTTTGCTCTGCAAAACAAATTTCATATAATAATTTTCAAGGAACAAACTGCACCAAAAACAATTGTAAACTATACGACAAGCAGTAGGAGAACGGAACAACATGCTGTTTTTGAAATGCATGTTGTTCGTTATTTATTATTTAAGTAAGAAATTTTTAACTTTCTATTTTTTGATTTGACAGCTGACTATTTACATATTTTATTTCATGATTCTTGTTAATGTCAGAGACGTGCGCGAATGGAAAAAGTTTATATTATGTTTAATTGACCATCTAATGGTGACTGGCGTTGATAGTAACGCTACGAAGTTACAATATAAATTTTAATTGATGTATTTATTTAACACTTAGAAAAGAATATGTAATTTCAAAACAAATAATTTCTTCGTTTTCTTTTTTATTTTTATTTTTTATGAATATTTACTTCTTTGCCAACTGCTAATAAATTTTTTTTAATTTCTTCAAGTTTATCAAAGAAAATAAAGTCTTTTTAAACCACAATTTGAGAAGTTAATTTTCTTTTGGGAGTTTTCTTTCAATGACTGTAATTCTGCTTATGATTTGTGTTTTTTTTTTTTTTTTGGTTAATTTGATTTTTAATCAAAAACTTCATTTATTTTGGGGTGATATTTTAACACATTATTAAATTTTGATTATTTTTTTTATAATTGCATGCTTTATTACTTGTATTCAAGCATATAATTACAGCATCTAACACACTTCATGTGCCATTTTAACACATGGAATAGAAATATAATACGTAAATAGTAATTTTGATTTTTTTAACTTGAGTCCTCCCTCATCTGGTTTTAAAATTCGTTCACCTTCTTAATTGTGTTTGTTGCAAAGACTTCATAAATGCTGGTGCCCTGTGGCGCTATTTTGAACATTTTTACATCAAAATTTTAAAGAAAAAGTTACTAGAATTGAGACAATTTTGGGTTTTTTTCTAACCATTCAAAATCAAATTTCAGTGTGAACTGCTGTTGAATTTCACTATTGCCACGCCCACTGTTAAAAATTTGTTTCAAATGATTATTGCTACTTTATTTATTCAATTTAAAATAATATTCAATTAATTGCTACAAAAGTCGCTCTGCGGGAATGATATTTTCATGAACTCTAAAGTAAATTTAGACCATAGCCAGCCAAACTGGCACCAGAGTGCCGAATATCAAGCGGCTTCTTACACAAATGAATATCGTACACATATGCAAAAATATATTTCTCTCGGTGGCCAGACTAATAAACCTAACAAAAATAATTAAACTAACTAGAATATAATGAGAGTAATAATTTTCTATTGAAATTTAATGATAATAACGCTTTGCTGATGAATTCTCATTTGGTTTATATTAAACTCAGTTATTTAAAAAAAAATCCTGTTACTATAATTTAGCAGTACAGGCCTTGTGAAAGGCCTCGTTAAGCTTTTCTTTCAACTATGCTTATATATACTTATTGACTTGCCAATAACAGTATAAAGAATAGAAAAAAATTTATATATATATGAAGAGTAGTTGACCAAGACTTATGTTACAACTTCGTGTACAATTTTGAAGCTTTTGATACATTATTTACAAGTGTTGTTCGTCTATGATGTACATACACCCTTGTGATAAAAGCAAATATTTACTGATGTACTTTAGTACTACACAATATTATATCTGTGAAAGCAAGAAATGAAAAATATTTGTTTAATAGATGAAATGTTTTTTTTTTGTAACAAAACATTCATTAAAAAAGATATTTGACCAGTTCACCACACAAAAAAAATCAATGAGATATTTGATTATTTTTATCAGGTTACAGTCATTATTTTTTAAATACAATGGAAAATTTCCAATAGAATTTAATACTTTAACAAAAATATCTAGTTAGATATTTAAGCTGTTTTGCCTTTTTAATAAAACTTGTTAAATACTGCTGCAAAAAAAATTGAGACACCAACGTAACCCTTAAGAAACTTTGTCACTGCTATTTAATACTCCATACTTTATGATTTATTAAAGTGACACTTGTAAATTATCTCACGTGCTCAAGGAGCACAAAAATTTTATAGAGCTAAAATATTAAAAAAAAAGGAAGAATGTGGAAATTGTTTTTTTAAATCATATGAATTTAGCTAAACTTAAAGCTTAAAAATTTCTAAAAACTAAACTTTATAAAACTTTTCAAAGTTTCATAAAAAATCTTACTAAAGCAAGATTTTATAAATTATTTTTTAAATGATATAAATTAACCTTAACTTAAATTTTAACAAAATTCTAAACCTTAAACTTTATAAAAACTTTCGTGATATAATTAAATTCCCAAATGACTTAAGCAGAATGAAAAAAAAGTTTAAATTATCGCACCGTTACTTTTAATAGTATCAATATTTTCTGTTTGTTCTTTTAGCTTAAAGAAAATATAAAATATACAAATTATAAAATAAACTAAAACTTCAAATTTCAGTAAATATTTATCTTACATTTTCCTGTGTATTCAGTTACTAAAACATTTTCCTTCCCCTTTTTGTTAACTTCTTAAGACAGGAAAATGTTTCCTTTTTTTATTTTTCCTTTTCTTTTGCAGTTGCTTATTTTAAGAGTAAGAAAAAATATGTTTTCAAAGATAAGAATTATTTTACCTCATACATATATATATCAAGTAGATTTATCTAGATACCCCACAACTTTTCTATTTTGTTAAGGCTTTTCTTTTACACAAGGACTATGTTGCACAGTGGGCGGGATATGAACTTGAAGTTAATGAAAGTCTGAATACAAAATACTCTTTAATTAGAGTTTTATAGAATTTAATAAGGCTGGTTTTGATAATTAAGAGTTCTATCGCATGTAATAAAGCTGATTTTGATAAGTTGAACTGATATTATTTTCTACTAGAGTAATAAAACCCCTAATCTATTGAATATTTAAATTATTGTCTATGATTTTTTAGCAGAGTACGTTGCAGTTTTGTAAACAGGAATCTATTATCGGACTATCATTCGTTTTGTTTACAAAACTCATCTTGAGATATGTCTCCATGCCCCTAACTGGCTCACAGTGGGATTTTTAGGACAAAAAATCCAATTTTCAAACTTTTAAGTTCAAAATTTCAATGATGCAGTTTTGCAGAGAAATTGTAATTTGATGCATTCAATTGGTTTTTTATTTCACTCAATAACGCTTGGTGCCAACTTTCAATGATCTCGGAACACTCCATATCGTTTTTTACACAAAAATATATGAACCCATCCCACTGTGGGCGATTTTGATAAAACCAAAGAAGTCCCCTGGAGTAGACTAACTTAAGAAGCAGACGTAATAATTTAAATTCAAATACATATCGTTACCTTAATATGTAAAGGCCTTAACACATTATTTTTTTTTTTTTTTGAAATCGGGATTTTTGCATTTTACGTTAGATTATATCTGCTATCCGTAAAAATAGTGTTTCAAACAAAATAAATAAATTTATCAAAACTTGAAGATATAAATTGTCTTCGAATCACAAAAATATTTATAAGGATACTTATAATAATGACTTCACTTCGTGCCTTTTTGGTACAGCCATGTTTTGAAAAATTTATTTTGTATTAAATGAATAAATAAGCGAATGTGACACGTAGCTCTGTCCTATTGAAGTCAAATTTCTTTGGCGTCAATTCTGGCCAAAAGAAGCTGTTAAACATCAACCTATATCACTTGCCTGGCCAACATTCGTCTTAAATAAATATTAACCGATGACGCACAGTGTCGTGATTTAGTACTGCGAATGCCCAAATATATAAAGAGTTATCATAAAGTGATAAAACTTGGCACGCCCATTTATGTTGAAAAAACATAATCAGACTAAAAATTTGGTTATTTTAACTGCATGGATTCATATCCTTCCCATATATCCTTAAAATAAAAATTGCCATAAGGAAGAGAAAAACCATGAAAGTTTAATAAAATTTTGAACTGATTATATACTTAAAAAGCTCTTTAAATTACGTGCAATTCCTAGCAAGGATACACCTATCCCAAAATGTCCTTTTTCATAAAAAGTAAAAAAAAATCCATGAAAGATATTACATGTCTTTAAATTGATCAAATATAATCACATATAAAATTTGGTTATTTAAAATTCAAGGATTAGTGTCCTTCTCATATATCCTTAAAATAAAAATGACTATAACAGAGAGAAAAGCCATAATAGCTTTATAAAATTTTGTTCAAATATTACATATAATATGCTTGATAACGCTTTAAAATTTCGTCCCATTATAAGCTAGGATACACCTAACTCGAAAATGTCCTTTTTTAAAAGATGTTAAAAAAAGTGATGAAACTTGGCACACAAATTTGTATTGATAAAATATAATTTTAATATAAATGATACCATTTAAACTTCAAGGATTTAGGTCCTTCTCACATATCCTTAAAATAAAAATTGCTATAACGGAGAGAAAAACAATGATAGCTTAGTAAAATTTTGTACTGCAATTATATTTCATATATTTATAAATCAAAATTTTATGCAATTGCAAGCAAGGATACTCCTAACTCAAAAATTTCCTTTTTTAAAATAATTAAAAAAATTATGAAACTTTGTACACGTATGTATATAAATCTATAAAATCAATATATAATAATCATTAAAAAATCGTGGTCGCCTAAGCTCCAAGGATTCATGTCTTTCTCGTATATCCTTAAAATAAAAATTGCCGTAACACAGAAAAAAAATAAAAGATTAATAAAATTTTGTACAGACATAACGTTTCAATAAACATAAAAATTTTTCTAAATGATGTGCAATTACAAGCGAGGATACGCCCAACTCAAAAATGTCCTTTTCTTAAAATATTAAAAAAGTGGCGAAACTTGCCACATGTAAATAAATGGATAAAACATAATCAAACCGAAAATTTGGTAATTTAAGCTCCAAGAATTCGTGTCCTTTGCCATATATCCTTAAAATAAAAATTGCCATAACGAAGAGAAAAACATCGATAGCTTTATTAAATGTTGTAATGGTATTAGTTTGAATACATATACTTATAAAACTCTCTAAGTTTCGTGCAATTCCAAGCAAGGATACGCCTAACCCGAAAATATCCTTTTTCAAAAAAGTAGAAATTAAGTGATAAAACTTTGCACAGGTATTGATATCGTTAAAACATAATCAGACCAAAAATTTTAAATCCTTGTAAGTACAAGGATTCGTGTCCTTCCCATATATCCTTAAGATAAAAATTGCCATAACGGAGGTAAAAAGCATGATAGCTTAATGAAATTTTGAACAGACATTACGTTTTATATGGTTAACAATTCCTCCAACTTGTGTGCAATTCCAAGCAAACAAGCATCTGACTCGAAAATGTACTTTTTCAAAAAAGTAAAATAAAAGGAAAAAATTTATAAATTTACTTATTTATACCAAATACCTCGTATAATTCCAATCAAGAAAAATGTCCTTTTTCAAACAAGTAAAAGTAAATTTCCTTATTAAATTTTACACACAAATCACTTATAATGAGTTAAATATATAACTTTACACCTTTAACTTTTGGACCAATGCGGAGCAAGTTGTATTCAGCCTCTCATATGTCCTCAAGAAATTTTAAAATCCAACAAATAAAAAATTCTAATTCAAGTTATTTTTAATTATTTTTGTGCGAACTTTATTTGTTTCTTTGCTTGGTTTTGATTAGACTCAAATTTTTTAACTTTAGGAAGCCACATTACTTTGTAATAATTTTTTGAGGAACAAACAAAACCAGGGGTGATTGCTAATATTCTGGCAAACAGTAACAAAACTGAACAACATGCTGTTTTCAAAGGGGTGGCGGACAACTTCATCATCAGCGTTCTTCAGTTTGGTCCACTGTGTTTGTGGTGTCATTAAATAAAAATTTTGTTCAGTGCAACTGGAATACGTGAATTGTTTTGATTCATCGTATTACAATTTGCTAAAAGCTTTTACTGTAATTAAAGCTCAGTTTTATCATCTCTAATTTATAACAGTCTTGCCATTGTGTTTTTTTCCTTAGTATTTATTTACATGTCTTAATTAATTTGCTTATTTTTTTTTGTTCTTAAGACAAACTTTCTTCACTTGATACTTTAAGTTTTTTTTATTTGTAATTTGTTTATGTTATTTTGCTCTGCTGAAAAACTATTATTTTGGACCTTACAACATTATTCACGGCTTAGCTTCTATTATTGGAATATTTTACTTATAACTGCATTTTCTCTGGGTAAGTGCAAAAATTATTTTCGGTAAATGTGGCTTGAGAATATTAAAGAAATTATTATATTTCTGAACTTGCAACACCCACTGTTGGTTTTCTTCAACAACATTCATTCATATTCATAAACGTAGCGCAGCAATGAAGCCTATTGTTAGTTATTAACTACTACCATTTTCTTTTTTTTTCCTCTTATTTCATCACCAATTTTTCCTCATTGTTATTTTACGCCTTAAGTCTTTTGCTTGATGAATACCTTAACGACTTTTCAACGGCCATAATGACCAGGTGGTAGATGTGTACTGAAAATCAAAAACTATTATCAACATACCAAGAACTTTTGTTTAAAGGCTGCAACGAATTTTTTATGCACTTCATACAAATATTTAATATAAAAAAAGATTGCAGAACTCTTTAAAAGTTTTTGAAATTTCAATATTCATTGAACTTTAAAGAGATTTTTGTGACTGTTTTTTGACAACTTTGAAAAGGTTTTTGCATATAGAAAAATTTTTTAAATGTCATATACATTGCACCATAATTTAAAGCCCAAAATTGTAGGAAGCTGTGAGAGCAGATTGCTTCAAATTTATCTAGAGTAAGTGTACATATTATGGGTTTAACAATGCGAATGTTGCAGGAACTACAAACGACATGGACAACCCAAGTACACCACCACAGCTGGAACTAACGTGAGAGTCATGGCAACAATGACAAACTTTTGAATGAGAATGCCTGTAGCAAGAACAAAATGAAATTATTTACAATCCCTCACACTCAGATGGCCCAGCATTTACATTTTCACACGCACAAAACAAACTTATTTACACTTTTTGACACCCAAAAAATAAAAAATAAAAGGAACTAAAAAGCAGAAAGGAAAAAATATCCTGTAATAAAAGATTGCTTGATGGTTTTGTCATTGCATCGTAAAAAAAACGAGATAAAATGAACTGAAACATTTTTATGGTTAAGAAGCAGATTGAATGAATTTTCGTTGTTCAATACAAGCGTGATAACATAGTTATTTGTAAGACATAGTGGCCATAAAAAATAAAATACTATCTTTGTATTGTAATTAATTTTGACAAAATTATTCACTAAAAACACTACATAAAAATTTTTAATGTAATTCTCAGTTTTAAAGTTTTTAAACTAATAAATAAAAAGTAAAATTTATGACAGCGCAAATTTAAATGGTAAATAAGATATCCTTGCAAGGTTATTAGAGCTGTATGTACATTTTATAGTTTCTGAAAATTTGTTTCATTTTATCTAACATTTTATACTTTTTCACACATAATTGTTAAAAAATTAAATTTTAAAATTTATTACTCAAGCTATAAATATATTTTTTATCAAAATTCATTAAACCAAAAGTTCCCAACAAACTTATTCATAAGTCATAAAATTATGTGTGTATTTACTTAAGGTCATAAAAAATTTTATGACGCTTGTCACACTAACACTTTCCACGTCGATATAATATCACAAAACTTTCACTACACCAGTTACAAAAGCGAACTAAAATTTTGCAATCAAAATAGTGTCTGGTCCCTGTGGAGAAATTATTTGAAATAAAGACGTAATTACTTTTATAATGAACTGCAGGAATAGCGAGTGTGTATGTGTACACATTAGTGTGGCCGTTTTTTTTTTCTTCTGCTCTCACCCCCCCCCCCCAATTGGTTCAATTTTATGTAAAAAAATTCGAAAAATTTCATACTGATAAGTTGTGTTTTAGAGGGTGCATCCGGCCCTCAAAGTTTGCCCTCAAGCCCATATATTCATTGTAATTTTTTTTTGTTCAGTTTTATTTTGACTAGACGTATGTGTATGAAATAATCGTACATGCTTAAAATAAAAAATTTCCATATAAATAATTTTGTTACATAAAATTTTTGGCATTTTGTTGGTTATTTTCCTTATTATTTTCTAAAATATTAATTTTAGCAAAAAACTTTCTTGGAGACTTATGTTGTTGACTTGAAGAGCTAAAATATTTTGCCATATGTCACATTCTTGTAAAATGATTTTTTTAAAAGATAGTCATATGCAAAAATTACATTGAAAAATGGGCTTAAAGAACGTATGAAATTTTTTTTGTATATTTTTTTACATATAACTGTACCAATTTTGGGGGGTGAGAGTAGAAGAAATCAAAATAAAAGTCTCCATACAATAAACGGCCACTCTAGTACACATACACACTTTCAAAAACACATAAAATGTATATATATATTTGTTGTAGTAAAAATAAAACAAAACTAGCAACTATCTGAAACATTTATTTTGCATTGAATACCACCCTGCAGTATACTCCTCTTTATTTCGTAACTATTTGTCGACTTTTCATGTCATTGCAATAACAAACAATTAGCACTTGTCTAACGGTTGCCACTAACAACTCACTACTATTGACAACCGTTGTCTACTTCCTAGACTCTAGAGAATTTATTCTCTTTGGCAATGAACTGTCAAGAGCAATTAAAGTGTTAGAATTAAGACTGGCAACTCTCATGAGATTACGGTTAATTTAAAAGGCATCTCATGCTAAATTAAACTGAAAGACAAACTTAACAGATTTTATAAACAAGCACTAGAAAGTTAAAAATAATTTGGAATGAATTATAAAAAATATGTTGAAATTTACAAAATTTATTGGTTCAGTTACCAATACTATTGATAATAGTTTTTCGTTGTGAACTTTCTTCATTAAAAATTAAACACATTTATGCATATGAAATTCGCAGTGAGTGACTAACTCTGCGATAGATTTATTTCTATTTCTTAAGGCCGAGTCACATAGAATCTTTTGACGACGGAAGATTTCGGTACAATAAAGTTTTTGTTGACGAAAACATTTGAGCTGTTTCAATATGTATTTTTTTTTTTCAATTTCATTAATTAAACTTAAGTTTTGTTTATTTATATTTTTATCTTATCTTATATTTGTTGTAACATAACTCAACAACACAAACAGACACAGAATAGCTGTCAAACTACTCAACATACGTTAATAACTAAAATTTGCCCAACTTTTGTACTTTGCGTTGACGGAGACGTACTGAACGTGAGAGAGATTATAAGAAATTCTGTATTAAAAAAGCAGAGTTTAACGTAGTATGGATTATAAGAATCGACCTTTATGCCAACGAACAAACAGTTTTCACTATCTTTGCACAAACAGTAACCAACTTTATCAACTTTAAAAGCTATTTTAGTTAATTTTTATTTATTATTTTTCGAACTTCATTTGTTTCTATATTTATTATTTGATTAGACTAAAATTCGTATTGCTTTCTAAGCCAAATTACATGTCATAATTATTAATGAATAGATAACACATAAAGTTACATCGTAAATATTCAAATATTCTGACAAATACTTAGTAGAACGGAACAACCAGCTGTTTTCAAAGGCCAGTAAACCTTCATCATCAGCGTTCATTTGTGTTTGCTCCACTGTATGTGGTCTCAGTTGATGTAGATTTCTGCTTTATATACTCAGCTTTTATTTCATATAAAATATGTGAATTGTTTTAATTCATCGTATTACAATTTGCTGACAGCTTTTTTTATAATAAATTGAGCTTTCATCACCATCTCTAAATTTACAACAGTCTTGCCATTGTCGTTTGTTCTTTTACTCTTTATGTACATGTTAGTAAATTTGCTTATTTTTATTCTACTTAAGAGAGCTTTTATTTCTTAATCGATTTTGTGCTTCACGCGGCAATTACCTAAAGACAAACTGGTCGCCGTGGATGAAATTCGTTATTCGTTACAGTTCTGTTTTTTAGCAAAATATCAAGCCATAACTGCCAAAAAAAAAAGATCAAGCGATATATTTTTTGAACTTAGTTTTTTGTTTAAAACAGATCATATATTATCATAAATAATCGATTTTCATCAAAAAAGGGTAAGAAATTCGAAAATTATGTACCTTAAGCTTTTTTACCGTCAAAAAACTTGAAGTTTAAAAATGTTTCTTTTAACTGCATGTAAATTATTTATCTATTAAATGTTACAAATACAATTACAAATTATATCATAACTTAATCTAAACGAGAATACTAACATAGACCTTCACTCGTTGTAGTAAAACAGACCGGGGTCTATGGTGGGAATCGAACCCACAACCTCTACACTGGTAGGCTAGCACATTACTCACTAGAATACCAAGGCTATGATTTATTATTTTCATGTTTCTGTACTGATTTTTTAAGGCAGTTTGGCTCTAAGTATTTTTAGTGGTATTTAAAAATCTTGTAGGGGTTGGTCCAGCCCAATTTCTCAAACATAAGATGGCATAAGTTTCGTGGAGATCGGTTCAGTATAATTACATAATATAATACTTAATTATAAGTGTTAAAATCATTTAAGTGGTAGTACGTGGAATAAAATAAAGAATTTTAATGGGCGTAACCAACCTACATTTTCAAGCTTTTCAAAAGGCATGTGAGAAGGTAATATCTTGTCACTTGCAGTGCTCAAGGGATGTAACAATTTTCGATAAAATAACTTTAAGTACAAACACAGATGATATAATATTTATGACATTAATTATTAATTATGACATTCAAAGCACACGAAGAATTTTCCCAGTCTCGTTAGAATCAGTAGTTTGATATAATTTGGTATGTGATGGAAATCGATTGATTTAAAATCGGCGCCGATATCAAAAACATACTCCCTTAAAACATGACGTATTGAAACACCTATTTGGCTATTATTACTTTTGTGAAATCACACGATTTGAAATCGATCGATTTCCATTACATGCCAGAATGTAATACTAAATGGGTGTAGCGCCGCCCACTTTTATAAACACAAGATCGTGTCACTTTTAGAAGTCAGAATGTGTGCCTAATTTTCTGAGATTCGATTAAGAAGTACTTGAAATATAATATTGAATCTTAATAGGCGTGGCTTCGCCTATTTTTTGAAAACGAGATTGTGTCATTATAAGGATAAAAGCTGTATGTTTTGTAAGAATCGGGCAATGGGGATGGTCCCACCTAATTTTGTGGTAATTCAACCAAAAAAAAGTTATAAAAACTATAAAAAATTAAAAAAAAAATAAAAAAATTTCATTTCCTCCGTATGTTTTCAATCTGAGTCCCAAAGATTTTGTATATTTTGGCGAAGTAAATTTAATAAATCCAATGGGTACTAAGCACAACTTCGAAAATATAATGCGTCTCATTAACAACAGAGGCGCTGTAATACATACTGCCTTAAAATAAATAAAACGTGCAAAAAGTAGAGTTGTAAATAAACTAAGTTTTCCTCTATCTCTCTCTTCATTTATTACCGAAGTGTTACTTCTATTTGTAAAAAAAAATATTTTCCATATAGAAGATTTATCTTCGAATTTGAGTCAACGCCCGACAGTGACACAAGTAGTGTTCGAAGTAAGCACATTACTTAACAAAATTAATCTGTAACTCCTTTATTTTCATTTAATGCCGCCAAACTAGTTTCTATGTCTATATATATATATATATATATATATATATATATATATAGACGAATGTGTGAGCATGTATGTATGTACACTTAAAAATATATTTTTTTACCTTGCAAACAAAATAAATGAGTTGCTGCAAAATCATTTAACTTTTTTTTACAATTTCCAAGTTATTTTCTTTGCTTATTACAGTTAAGTTGATTGAATGTTTAATTTAAAACAAATTTTCTTTAACAAATAGCATCAATAACTTTAATATAAAATTAAAAGAAAAAAAAATTGGTTTCGTTTTTTTTCAACTGAAATAAAACAATGTTTGCAAGAAGTTGCATTAAGAAGTCGTTTATTTGATATTTGTTTTTATATTTTCTCAATTTCCACTCCATTGATGTTGAATGTCATCAACGTAGAATTTTGCACATGTTGCAGCATTAAAAACTATTTATAGTGTAGCAAAAAATTGCACCTAAAGGCTAAGCACAAAAAAATAATGCATTCGCTTAAGACTATAAAGTTGACATTAAGAACTAAAAGTTGTAAGTCACGCTGCACACACTTCAACTTTTCTTGATCAACTCGCTATTCAACTGTAAGATAGATGGGGAAGGAAATAAAAATCTTTTTTTTTACTTAAAGCTAAATGACGAGTTGTTCAACAAAAGTTGAAGAGTGTGAACCAGTACTAAATTTTGTTCGTCCACATTAAATTGGCCACATGCTTTTGTAAGCAAAAAAATTCTCTATATGCTTGGATTTAAACGTTTACTAGCTCAAAGTTAGAGAGTGTGGAGTGAGTATTTTTATGCCCCATCCTTATTATTTTTTTCGGCTTTTTTTTTCTTCTTTTTTTTCGTTTTGTTTCAAGCAAAATTCAATTTATGGTCTTACCAAAAATCATATATAAAGTTGTAAAACAATTTTGATTCAATTTCAAGAGAGAGAGAAAAAAAATCCACAAGAAATATAATCAAAGGAAACACAGACAACAAATATTACATTGCAAAATAAATTGACCAAATTGTCGGTATGATTGACCATTAAAAGCAATGAATTTCAAATAATACATTTATATAAATAAATAACATACACATATGTGAATAAGCACTTGAGTATGTGTTTGTGTATAACACATATCGCCATATGAAACTAAAAAAAGGAAATGTGAGTCCGATCACAGGGGATATTTACAAACATCTAGTAATGAAAGATTTTTTTTAATATTGGCTTATGGTAGCTAAAATAAGATAAATAAATTTTTGCTTCTACTGTATTTAAAAATCTATGGAAAACTGCATCTATAGTAGTGGAATTATTAGTTGTGGGAGTTTGTGGAGAATTGCTCATATGCAAGTGGAAAACGTCAAATAAAAATATTGATAAAGCTTTCGACTGTGGGTTTGCAAATCTTGTATTAAAATCTCCACCCATAATAATTGACATGAGACGGAGATTGTTACCCAATTGTCGTGCACCAGCTTCAGCGTAAGGCAAGAGTACGTAATGAAGATATTTTATAATATAATATTATAAATTCTTTATAAAGACTGTTTTATATCTTTTAAACAAATATTTGACATTTCAAACGCGCTTTTATTTAAAAGTTTATATTCATTTTATTTATTTTATACATTTCAACTTTTTAACAAAATTATGCCCACTGGCGACAATATAACACTTCACAAGCAATTTTTATTAAAATTAACATTGATCCTAAAAGTATGCCTTAAAATTCGGTTGAGTGTAATTCTATGCAGCTGTTAAGTTTCTCTGTACTTATTGTTCTTTTGATTACATAGCTCACACCGATTTGATAACGTTTTACGATCTTACTCAAAAAATGTAATTTTATTGTGAAAAAAAATTTTTAGACGCTAACGTATAGACGTTTACACATCAAAAAGGTGAAGCTTAAAAAAATTCAAACTTGACTTTTTAATTGATATGAGTATGTGAGTAATTAAAAAAACCATTTACCCACAAACAAAATTTTTATATCTATGCGTATGCCCAAAAATATTGAATTACATAGTTAATTAAGTGAATTGAGAATTAAATACACTAAGAGTTGCAAAGTTTTTAGGGTTCCGTATACCAAAGGTTAGAAGGAACTCTATTGTTTTCCGTACGTCTGTCCCTCACAGTATGTTTTCTTGAAAAGTGTAAAAGCTAGAAATCTGATATTTTCACAAGATATGTTAAACTTTGGCCGCTGCATAAGCAAATATATGACAGTTAAAATTTAAAGGGTTTCCTTAAGCGAGCAAAGAAAAATGTTGAAATTATAATGTAACATACAGACAGTTATAACTGGACACTTGAAATTTTCAAAGTTAGTGCATTTTTATGCAGACTATAGCAATTTTCATGAAATTTTAAAAAATCCAAAGTAAAGGGTATACTATCAGTTAATGTAATTTTGACAACTTGCTGTAACCTAAAAACCGTAGAAGGCAAACTCTTGAAATTTTCAAAAATGCAAAAACAAAAAAAATACACAAAAACAAAAAAGAACGCTTAAACTTAAATAAGCCGAAAAAAACGTCAAAAACTAAAAAGCACCTAGACGAAAAAAATCGTCAAAAATCGAACAAGATCCAAAAAATGATAAAAAAAAATAGGTGCCAAATTAAAAAAACGCTAAAACTAAAATAAATCACCAAAAATCTAAAAAAACGCAAAAAAGAAAAAAAAATTAGTCAAAAACCGAAAAAAATCCTGTAATCTTAAAATTTTTAAACGACATAATTTATTATTGGTATAGTATAATACATGCTACGACAGTACATTTCAAAACAATATGTATTTACATTTCAAGACTGTTTACGCAGCCCTCACAGTTTAAGGTGTGTGAAAACTTTCGTAAAAATCTGTTAAGTAGTAAGACGATAAATGTAACATTATGTCTTAAGGGGTGTGGTAAAAATATGTGTTATACAGCAGAAACAGGATAAGCATAATAAATTTTAACGGGCGTATCGCCGCCCACTTTTCTTGGAAAAAAATTATGTCAACCTTACAGGCCAAAACGTTTGACAATTTTCGAGGGAGTGGAATGAGTAAAAATGCATGTAATATAATACTTATTTTTAAGGGGCGTATAACCGCCCACATTTCTTTATAAAAGATCGTGTCACTTTCAGTTTCAGAGCTCAGGATGTGTGCTAAAATTTACAAAAAAAATCGCTTAACTAGAAGTATTATATTAATACATTATATTAAATTCGGGTAGGCGTGACCTAAAACAAATCGCCAAACTCTAAAAAATTACCCAAATGAAAAAAATCGTCAAAATTAAAAAAAAAAGCCACAACAGAAAAAAAATTGCATAAACTCGAAAAAGGCGCCAACACCAAAATAATTGTTTTTATGAAAAAAAATCGCCAAAATGGAAAAAATTGCCAAAACGAAAAAACGCCAGAAACCGAAAAAAATCGCAAAAATAAGGAAAAAAGTGTCAAAACTAAAAAAGTGCCTAAATGAAAAAAACATCACCAAAATGAAAAAACGCCAAGAACCGAAAAAATTGACATAAATAAAAAAATCGCCTAAATGAAAAAATCGCCAAAATTAAAAAAAAATCGCCAAAATTAAAAAAAATCGCCCAAACGAAAAAAAATCGCAAAAATTAAAATATAAACGCGAAAAACCGAAAAAATCGCCAAAACGATAAGAAGTGTCAAAACTAAAAAGAAACTGAAAAAATCGCCAAAAATCAAAAAAATCGCATGTATGAAAAAAAATTCCCAAAATTACAAAAATCGCTGAAATAAAAAAAATCGCCAAAATTAAAAAAAGCCAAAAACCAAAAAAAATCGCCAAAACGAGAAAAAATTGCCAAAACTAAAAATAGCGCCTAAATGAAAAAAGTCGCCAAAATCAGAAAAAAATCGCCAAAACGATAAAAAGTGTCAAAACTAAAAAATAGCCACAATGAAAAAAAGCCGAAACCGAAAAAATCGCCAAAAACCAAAAAAAATCGCCTGTATGAAAAAAATTCCCAAAATCAGAAAAATCGATAAAATAAAAAAAATCGCCAAAATTAGAAATACGTTAAAAACCAAAAAAATCGCCGAAACCAGAAAAAAGTGCCAAAACTAAAAAATCGCCAATAAACGCCAAAAATACTAAAACTAAAAAAACGCTTAAAACCGAGAAAACCCAAAAACGAAAAAAAAAATGCCAAAACTATATTTTATATAGGCTAAAGTTGTTATTGAATTACATATCCCGTGTCTTTACGAAACCCTTCGAGGGCAGGTCAAAGTCGCACTTCACTGAATTTATTTATTTTCGCGTCTCAAGGTTTAAAAAATGTAAATCTTCTTCCTTATTCTATCGATACATAACATTTCGCGAATTCGGATTTGGGGACTTTTTGCAACAAGTGTAAATGAGTATAAGGAAAAAACTCAATGCTATAATTTCAAATTACTGAGTGCACCAAATTACTAATAGATTTTCAAATATTTTTCCAAGTCAAAATGGCGAGAGTGGAAATTTATTAATGTGCAGTTTCTATAAGTCAGGCAAACGACTCGTCTAGAACATTTGTATGAAAATTACTCAAAAAATAAGTGTTTTCCATATAAATTTTATACCCAAGTCGACCGTCTAGGCTGTAGAAGCAGGGAGCAAGTTCTAAATTTTCAAGAGCAAACTGTACAAATAATATTTTCAAAAAAGAAACAAAAAAATTTTAAAAACTTAGATAGAAAGTGGCAAAAGTTTTTATTCTATTTAACCCATAAATCTAAATAAACAAATCACAGTGTCTAATTTGATGTTGTTAACAAAATAAATCTGCTCTAGTTGAGAAAATATCTAAGATAATGAGGTGCATGATTATTCTCTGGTGAATTACTCGAAGTGTAACTTTTACTCCATGTCATGTTGTCATGTGTGAACCCATTTGGGTCTCCAGAGGTTTACTAAAAAACACAATATAATATATTCATTTAAATGTCTAACACAAACGAACATGTTTCTTTTTTTATTCACAAATATTTGCCTCAACACTAACATGGAAATGTTGTTGAGTTCATTTTATTAGTTGAAGGTTATTTATCATTTTGCAGAAAATTTTACAAAAATAAACCCACAACAACAACTAAAAACACATTATTTACATCAATTTCAACAAGTACGTGCCCTAAATGAAATAAATAATAATTCCCAGCAAATGGAAGGTCATTGTATAACAAATGTTTGTTTAAAAGTTTACAGCAGATTTGAAATATTTTTAATATTTAGAAGAAAAAAAACAACAACAATAAAAACATATGAATATCAAGGATATGGATGGAGTGAGCTATGGTCAGCGAACTATAATTTTGCATTTATCGCAAATTTTTCTTTCTTTCTTTCTAAGTTGTAATTTAAATCTAATAAACCTTAAATTTGTATTGATACTAATAAATGTAAATATTATACAAAAACATAATCATAATTAATTGCAAACAATTTTGAGAATTAATATTTGAATAAAAACCATTAATTAATTAATTATCTTCAATAATTGGATGACTGATTAATCATTCTTATTTTTTATTATTATTATTATTATATTTTTGCTAGCAATTAGTTTCCATTGAATATTATTATCATCATCATTAATTGCAAATTATTAATGAACCATTAACAAATACAGTGAACTCTCGATATTGTAAAAGGAACAGAAATAGAGCAAAATTCAAAGAACTGAGAGATTCGAATTTCTTAACGACAAGTTATAGAAAGTAGACTGTAGCATTAAGCTAAGTAGAAAGGATGAGTCACATATGATTACTTGTAGCAATAAGCATATCAAATCATAGCGAGAGCAAAGAAAAAAGCGAGGAAATTATATTGCTTACTCACCGCCCATACATTTGCTGCGAAACTTTTGGATTAATAAATCAAAATGGAAAGACGAATGGAAAAGCGTGTTTTGTTTCCTGTACTTACAATTCTTTTGGAGTATCGGAATTCTCATGAGAAATATGTCAGAAAATATATCGTGCCTGTTCTTCAACGGTCATTAAGTAATAAAACGATGAATTTTTCTTATGTGTGTCCTTTTGTATCAGTTGTTCTAGGATAGTTCAAGTGATGAAGGCATAGTCACTGTTATTATTATTTTACTTCGCCGATGATTCTGCTACACTATACCGACTTCAGCAGATAGTAATCCTAATGTAACATGAGAGCAACCTCCTGCGTCGATGGGTATCAGATGGCTACTAAACACAGCTTCAAAAATTTAATAGCTTCATTGACACCAGAGGCGCTGCAACAGTGCATTTAAAAAAAGCGTACAAAAATCAGAGTTGTAAAGGAATGAAGCTTTCCTCTATTTCTTCATTCACCAACTGTCTCCTCTATCACTATTACTTTCCTAAAGAAGTTAACACCTGATAATAGTAGTAAGCATTCATGTCCGGTATAAACACTATTGCACTTTCCAAATGTGAAAGGGAACTTAAATACAAACACTGCAGGAAATATCACTATCGCAAAACTATTATGCTTCATTATTGGCTTTTACACTACTGCTGACCCATATTACTGCAGTTATTCGCCAAATCGCAACTACAATTTTCACTTATAGTAAATTAACGACTAAAGTTGGTAAGATTAACCAGGCGAACAGTGTGTTCATCTAAATCGCAAAAAACAAATTTTAAACACAATAAAATGCACAACTTTAATGGATAAAATTAACCTGATTATTTTCAGCTTAATTTTTTTTACTGTATGTAACGTTTAAATAAACCAAGAAAATTGTAAAAGAAACTAATTTTTCACCAAAATAATTTTTTTAACTACTACGCCATCTATAGGTCAGGTGGGCTAGTTTTCGGACAACCCTCGTCTATCAAGCTAAGCTACATAATTTGCTTCACTATTGTACAATATTTCTGGTTAGGATAATTTTAAAGTTTTTTTTGCAGGCAGAAATATTAATTTTATACATTTATTTTGAATCCTTATTGCGAATGTGTTACTCCATTTAAACTGGAAAATTGATTTTTTATATTCCTAATAAAACATTTTTAATTTCTTAAAAATTCTCGTATTGGAATCACCCTAATGATTTTAGCTGGAGGCCGGGTTTGTTGTAAAAAAAAAAAATGTTGTGGTAACAAAAATATTGCGAGTCGGTTATATATTTGATACCTCCAGAGGGGCACTCTGGGGCTAGTTAGGGCGAGGTGGGCAATTGTATAAAAAAATAATATTTTGTATGGGAGCCCCCTGAAGAAGCGTAGATAGATGGTTGAAATGTTCATAAAATATGTAGGGAAGAAACTATAAGTGGGGTCGGCCTTCCGTTTTACGCCTCTAGGAGCAACTCAGGGAAAGTGGTGAAGCTTTTTGTGAACTTTGCTTCATTTTTCCCTAGTTTTGACCCCGATGAGGATCCATTTACCACCTTCCTACCCCATAATTTTTTGACCCATGCATTGTTTTTTTCAACTTTTCAAATTTGGGGTCTTAACCATTTTAAATAAAAAATTCGTGCACTATTCCACCCCTTTTGTATTGCCATACATATCGTCACATAAATTCAAAAAGATCGTAACTACAAGAAGCTCAAAATCTTTTTTTGTTGCTTATGATTTAATTAAATCAATCCATCTACCCACAATATATTTATCCGAGTATGCCAAAAAAATAACGAATTTATTAGCAAACTTCAAAAGACTACTGAGAACTAAATGCACTAAAAATTTTAATGTGTTTTGCTTCTTCTGTAAAATATTTTAAGTGTAATCTTACTTATTCGGTAAAAAAATTTTTATTAAAAATACAATGAAATTAATTATTCAAGGGCTTAGCTGGATCCTATGCGCATTTCACTATTGCTAATACAGATCATCATTGAACCTTTACCCAAAAATTTCTTAGAACAACTAGAATTATTATGTTATACTTTCATTTAAACAAATAATAAATTTATTTAATTTATTTTTGTAAAATAAAATACAAAGACTACTTAAACTAAAAATTCAAAATTAAACAAAATTCCTCCACACAAGCGATAGATTTCTCGTGGCTAGTCGATATACAATGACAAATATATTTACCTTAATATAGAAAGGCCCTTACTCATTAGTTTTTTAACGCGATTTTTTAAACAAACATATGTACTTGGATAGAAGAACATCTAATAGTTAAATGGAAAAAAGCATGAATCTCAATTTAAAAAAAATAATGAGTTAGGGCCTTTCAAAATTAAGGTAGCATTACTGTCCAATTAACAATTAGCTATTGCCAGGTGGAGTAAGGAATTCTAGCAGCCCCTAATTTTATAGTTATTTAAACTGTATAAAAGTTTTCCAAAAATATTTCTGCATACATTCAAATAATTGTCCAAAATAAGCTTACAATTATTATTCTAGTATTTTCATATACATATGCATATATCTGTTACATTACAAATTACAAATATAAAGAATGTAATTAGTTTGTTGGTATCACACAATCTGTAACTATTTAATTAAGCTCATTTATGTCCTCATTTACGCCCAGTGGACTTTATAACCTATAACAGGAAATATCTACTAAATACAAGATAATTTATCTCATTTAGTAACACATTCCAACACGCACTCACACACACACACACACACACACACACACACACTTATGTGAATACTCTCACTCATATACAAATTAAAAATCAGCAGCATATACATACATAAACTCATAAATATTCATGCATAAAATTTTCTCTCGCTTAGCAGTGACACATCAGGGAACACCACACAGAAAATTCATGCTTTCAAATGTTGTCAACCATTAAATAACATTTGGCTAATGACATGTCATAATAGTGTGCACAGTTTATGAACATCCAGGCAATAGTTTCCCAAACTTTTTGGCAAAGGAACTCTATTACTTTCTGTTGGTGAGATCAAGATAATTCTACGAAAGTCATATCAGAAAAATACAAAATTGGCGGGTAAGGAGATGCGACAATAAACATCCCAGTGAAAAAAATGGAAGTCATTCTAGTGGAACTACATTTTCATTGCTTCCAAAAAATCGATATTTTTAATTTGCCGGGAGTGAGCAAAAACCATGTAGAAGTTATTTTTAGTCATACTAAACCTTGTAACTCCTCCATAGTGTTAGAAAATACTCACCAGAATTAAAAAAAAACTATTTTCTTTAAAGAAATTCATAAACTTATTTTAGTCTAAAATTTAAAAGTTATTTGCTTAAATTTACATGAAAACACTGTTTCGGGCTTAAATTCGTATAAAAAGAAACGAATTGTTAAAATAGGAAACTATTTACCATTTTTCCTAGATGAAAATATTATCATAGAACACAAAAAAGTGAATTTCTCTTAATATCGCTTCCAATTGAGTGACCAGGCATCGAAAAAGAGAACTTCTTGCAATGACAATCCTATGTAAAAATCATTAGATCGGATCGAAATTTTCACTACTTCTAGATCGCAAACTCTACATTTTCATGACTTTTTTGGAGTGTCTTTTTTTACAAGTTCGAATATTTTATAGAAATATTCTCTTTGGAATACATTTAAATGGCCGTGCCCTGGGATCACTAGAGAGTGATAATTTTTGAATCACACATTCAAACTTAATTATCATATTCCATTTATTATGGCGTGCTAGTTTTTGGATTTAAGTTTTTCCTTTCAAATCATTTCGTGGTTATTAAAGAAGAATATACATTTAATATACATGATGCTCATACATATACATTATTTCATTGTCAGTACAAAATTGTATGCTCCTATACAAAGGAAAGTTTTATTTTACTATACACAGACATACATCCATATTTATTACAATTAGTAAGTATGATTTTTTATGTTTAGGTTATTCATCTCTGCTCTTTGTTATCGCCTAATCTAACATTACAATTTAATTTGCTCCGCCACTTGTGATACATCATGTCAATAAGCACAAGAGTTCATAAACATGGCCAACATTAATGAGGCAAAAAGCGAAATGTCGGTTTCTCTTTATTAAATTATAGCCATAGAATTTGTTATTCGCTTATACTGCTACACATGTGGATCATATACATGCATACATGCATGCAGCAGTGTGTGTGTGTGTGTGTGTGTGCTGGTGTAAAGCTTTTTAAGTGTTGAATTCATACTAGTAAGTAAGTAAGCCAAAAGCCTTCCTTCCTAGCTGGCTTATTTATTGAAGTGCCATTGAAAATGTTAATAATGGCTAAGTAATAATACATTCATTCTTGTTCCGCTTTTTGTTTCCTTTGTAGTTTTTCCTAATACATACTTAAATATAGTTTAGTGCCGGTTTGAGGCTGCAATTAAAGTGAGAGCACGAAAATATTTTTACAAACACATAAATACAAATATTTAAAATATATATTGTACATTAGAGTGTGCCGGTCAATCTCTTGGATTAAAGATAATGTAAAAACAATTCCAAAAATATTTTTTTAATTTTTTGCCACGCCTACAAATGCCACCCTTTTAATATTTTGTTCATTGTGTCGCCATTTTTAGACCGATCAGAACATTTTGTATACCGGTGTTTATGGCTCTGGAAGGGCTACATTTCTGTTTTTTATATATTTTTAATACCACGTTACATTCTAGTCATGACTTTTAAGGACTTCGATCAAAAATATTTAGCATTAGGGTGGGTACGAACCGAAATTTTAAAAGTCATGACTAGAATGTAACGTGGTATTAAAAAACTATTAAAAACAGAAATGTAGTCCTTCCAGAGCCATAAACACTATTACTGTGTTACTTCATAACCCGTTACATTTTAGACCGATTGTAAAAACTTTGTTTTTGTCTGAGAGGGCATAGCTTCTATTTCGTCCAATTGTAAAAAAGTGGGCAAGGACATGCATACTAATTTTCTTTATTTGATTTTATGATGTTACCTATTTTCTTGGGTTCTCGCAACGATACAATCTAGAAGTTGAAATAATATGCCCAATTAAACTTAATGTTATATTTCAAATGCTTCTATTTGACCGAAAAATGTAGGCGTGCCACGCCTATTAAATATTAATATTATTTTTCACGTGTACAAGCACAAATTATTATAAAACTTAACATACACCTTGAGCTCTTAAAAAGCCACAATCTTGCTTTATAAAAAATGGGCGAGCGGGAACTCCCATTACAATTTAATAATATTTTACACATGCTTATACTTTAAAAATTTTAACGAAACTTGGTAAAACACCTTGAGCTTTTAAAAAGCCACAATATTGAATTAAAAAAAGTGGGCGGCGCAGCGCCTATTAAATTTTAATGTAATATTACACAGGCTTCAGCTTTAACGACTTTAAAGAAACTTGGCACACATCTTGAGCTCCAAGAGAATAATTACTATTGTGTTCGAAAAATTGTGGGTGGGGCTACGCCCATGCAAGATTAATATTAAATCATATGTACTTCTATTTATTCAACTCCCTCGCAACTTGGCAAGTAATAAGTGCTTAAATAAGTGGGCGGGGCAATGTTAATATTATAATATAATATTATAATATTATAATATAATTATTAATATTATGTTTGACGTGCTTCCAGCTGGTCCACTTTTACAAAACTTGGCACAAACCTTAAGCTTGGATTTTGACGCGATGTTGAATTTAGAAAAGTAGGAGAGCACTAAATTTTACCAAATTGGGCATGACCACGCCTCTAAAAATATGAGCTTAGTACTAAAACCGGGAAAATAAAACTTTAAAAATAATTAAATTAACTTCAAAAATAACCACTAAAAAGTTAAAAATAATTTAGATTCATCATCAAAGTTTAACAGGAAATCTTGCAATTTATTAACAGACGATTGTGTGGCAATAAATTTATCAGACAATGTCGTCAGTCAAATAATTGTCAGTAAACAAAATTTTGTACTTGTGCCAAATTTAAAAAGTGAAAACATGAATTCTTATTAACTATAAAGAAGTAATTGCAATGATTTTTCTTGCACTTATATATTTTATTATATTTTTGCAATTTTCTTTTTCTTTACAATAAAGTGCATGCAGTGTTGCCCATAGAATGAAAGAGTTCCCTTATAATGATTATTAAACTTCACGCATTTGATAATAATAAAAAAAATTCTCACAAATGTCTGGCAATAATTTTACAATGGCACAGAAATGTGTTAAAACGTTTGTAAGACGTCTGATTATTTTATATCAGCTGGTTGTGTATTAATTGACTGGCAATGCTTCTTTTGGCAGTTCACACAGTTGTAGGAAATTGTTACCACATTTTACTCATATTTTACTGACAAAATATTTGACAACCATCTGTACATAGTTTCTTCTTATTGCGCATTATTACGAGTTTCATATTTCGACTACAACAACAACGATTTTGTACTAGTTTTAAGAAAAAATTTTGCAATGTTCTTTAGTCTTGTACAAAATCTTCGTACACTCAAAAAAAATACATGTATTATTATTAAGAAATTTTTTTCCTAGATTCAAGTAAAAAAAATGTTTAAGCTTAAGTAATTTTTTCTAAGTTTAAGTAAATTTTTACAAAAATCTAGTAAAAATTACTTAATACGAGTAAAAAATAAAAAGTTCATATCCTGCAAAATAGTTAATAAAAATACACAATAAATTTCTCAAATTTCAGGAAATGTTAGCTGACTTAAAGGAAATATTTGCTAAGAGTCGGAAAAGGGTTATAAATTGAAGGAAATTTTATATTAAGGACTAGTCAATTTCGTCTTAAATAAAAAAATAAACTTTTGGAAATGAATTACTCCTGATTAGTTCATGAAATTTTAATTACTTAAAAGATGTAAAAAGGTATACTAAATTTTAGGAAAATATTTAACAGTTTTAAGTATTTTTTCTTTGACTTATGGAATTTATTATTAGCAAAAAAATCTAAGTAAATTTTTCATATTTTCGAGAAATATTTGAACTTGAAATTTATTTTTTTTTGTAAATAAAATAAAATTTTAAAACTCAATAATTGCAATGCTTATTGAGGCTGCTTTGTTAGGCAATTGGTTAGAGAGCTTGCCTATCAATCAGAAGGTTGCTGGTTCTTCAATACTTGTCAACTCTCAAGGAATTTAAATGTATAATTAAGAATATAATATGAGCATATAATAAAAACATATCATTTGCTATAGAATTTAATTGAAAATAAAAATAAGTACCAGATGCAAAAAAAATTGGAAAATCTACTAAATTTGAGATCAAAGACGAAAAAAAATTTTTACAAAGCTCCGGATTTTATGGGAAAATTTTACTTAATTTTAGGAAAATTTTAATTAAATATGAAAATTTAATTACATTATTACTACATCATTAATGAACTAGAAATTTAGTAAATATTTTACTGGTTTCAAGTAAAAAACAGTTTTGGCGCAATACGACAACTTTTTTTTATTCAAATTTAGAAAATTTTCCAAAGTTTTAGTTAATTTTTTTTTGAGTGTAGTCGAAGCTATAATACAACACTCATAATAAGGTCCAATGTCTTATCAGTCTGTGCTAAATGTTTGGTATTGGACTTCTAATTGCGTTATCTTGGTTAGTTTAACCAATTTTGTTGGTTAGTGCAATTGGTCAATGGAAAAATTTTAATTTTTTTAACCTTTAATTGATTAAAGAATTTTTGCGATATAAAGAAATTTATTTCATTAAATCTGCATTGATTATTTTAATTGAATCTTGTTTTAAATTTTTTCAGAGAAACATGGCGCTCAAATTAAGCACCTTATGCCAATTATTACAACTTATAGTTAGATAAAAGTAGAATTTTGTCGGACGTATAAAACGCTATTCATTATTATAAATTTAATTTAAATTACCAGCAAGGATACATTTGCCTCTACCTTAGCGCGTACTTTGGGTTAAAATCAAATTGTACTGATGGAAAACTTTTTATACGTTCGATAAAATCCTACTTTTAACTAACTTTAAGTTGTAATAATGGCCCTTAAGAAAATAAGCATTGTGCAAACTGGAGTATAATTGGCTTTATCCCCAATTAATAATGATTTTATATTGAAGCTCAAAGCCTGAAAATTTAGAATGATAACAGACTGCAGATCCTAACCAAAATTGTACTTGCACTCAAAACCCTAAATATATAATACAATTAAAAGCACACACTTGTAAATTGCAGTTGTTTCTTGCGGTTGAAGGGCAAAGACAAAGCAGGGTGGCGTTGGCTAAAGTAGTTAGCACGTTGACTACAAAACTGAAGATCCTGGGTTCAATTTTTGTATCCGACAGTTATTAAATAACAACATCACGAATTTTTCTGAGGTGCATTAGTGTCCCTTTGTATCAGTTGTTGTAGGAAAGTTCAAGTGATGAAGGATTAGTCACTCGTCACTGGCAGAAACCAATCCTAATGTGATATCAGAGCGCTCTCCTACGTCGGTATTGTGTAGCAGAATCATCGGCAAAGTAAAATGACAAATAAAAAATGGCTACTTAGCACAGCTTCAAAAATTTAATTCGCCTCATTGAAACCAGAGGCGCTGCAACTCTGCATTATATAACGTGCGAAAAAAGCATATCTTCTGCATTCACAATCTTCGTAATTTGTGTGATGGACTTCGTTGAAGCATCCTCCGTGCACATGCTTTAAATCATTACAACAATCTATTTTAATATTACTAATCTTGTTCGCCTCTTTTTTTATGTACTTAAACATATACATTTTTGCTACTGCTTTTATTTAGATTTTTTTTCTATATTTATATAGATATTTTCCTTCTTAAATTTTTTTGTTTGCCGTTTTACTTGAATGGTCTTGTGCTGCATGCAAACACTCAAGTTCTTCTTGTTAATTACTTAAAACACAAAAGAATAAGAGAGAACAAAACTAGAAAGTGCTTGATTGTTAAGATTTTTATTAATATTCATTATGATAAAACCATTATGGTATCAAATTGATTTCATATTTTTTTCCTTTCATTAAATAAATTCTTTTATTACTGCCATAAAACAAATTGATGGACAAAATTCCTTTTCATATGGACAGAGACAAGAAATCAGATTTTCTTTTAAAAGAACATTTGGATATGCTTTAATAAAATGTTAGTTTGGCTAGTCAATGGATTTAAGTTTTTTTATGTTTTTACAATAATATTCTCAAGAAATAATTTCATGCCTCATAAAACGATTAAAACTAAGAACAAGAGATTTTTTTCTGTAAGTTTTAACGTACTAACATACATATGTGGCGACAAGCTTCCTGGCGAATTGTACAGTCTTAGATAATAAATATATGTATGGGTTTAAAAACTTTGATTCCACTTCCCTAAATAGCACAGAAATACTTGATTCATTTGTGTTCATGGGCCCTCGAATCACATATTCCTTGTCGGCTTTTAAAATTTCTCAAACTCAACTTTAACTCCAGCATTTTTCATTATTAAATTATCGCAACTAACTCGAAATTTTTTTTTGCTTTTTGGTCCTTTAAAAGAGACCATGGTTGCCGATGGTCACACATAACCTTTCTTTTGCGGTTTGATTTTTATACTTTTGTGTGCTTTATAAATACAATATTTAATTATCAAAGCTATTACAATTTTTTATTCCTCCTAATTTGAATCTTTATTTATGGTCCTTCAAACCAGATTGCAGTTGCCACGTGTCAAACTTAAGACTTCTTTTACGGTCTTTAACTGCTTGCGTTAACCTGTGGTACGTCTGATTAGATCCTTCTTACTTTTAATTAAAACATTTGTATGTTATATACATGTTGAAGCATTAAAATTAAAATTTTATATATAAAATAAATATTTTATACGGTTTTTGCGAAATTTAAAGATTTCACAGTGTGACAAAAAAAATACCTGCGAAGTGTTACTATTTTTCTGGTATGTATCATTGAGTATAACAACAATCTGTATTTGAAATTTTCCAAACACTTCCAAAATCTTGAGTTATGGGTAAAATCCGATTTTTCGTATACGTAGGCTCTTATCAACCTCTAACTAAGTTTAACATCAACCGATTTAAAATGTATAAACAGATATAGAAAGAAGAGGCCAAGACCTTTCGAATCATATATATACATATTGTTTTAGTTAATTACAGATGTATGTATTTTTTTACGAAATATTATTTTTTCGGTTTTTCGCCACTTTTCTACTTTGGACTCGTTCTTAAGCAATGTTTTTGTATTCCAGTACATACTGTTTATAACTTTACTTATAAAACATAATTAATTACGAGTAATTCACAGGTTTGTTTTAAAAAATTCCCTTGAAATTTATTGAGTTTTTAAATATTTTATTAGAAGACTTTTTGTTAAAAAAAACTACCTGTATGATGTATTTCGCGTTCTATTTATACGCTTTCGATGTATTTAAGCTTCTAGGATGATGAAAGTACAATATAATAGACATATATCAACAAAGAGTACAAAATTTATACAAATTGGTCGGCAAGCTTTTTTCTCGAGAACCACATTTTTCACAGTGGCGACCACTGTTGCACCAATGTTGTACTCTTTGTTGATATATGTCTATTAAATTGTACTTTCATCATCCTGGAAACCTAAATACACAGAATGCGTATAAATAGAACGCGAAATGCAATGTAATAACTACCAGAAAAATAGTAACACGTCCCAGGTACTTCGATTTCAATAAAATTTGTCACACAGTCTTATTTGCACGAAATTAAATTAAAAAAAAAACAAAGAAAAAACCGACTTTGAAATTCAACACAATTTTTTTTAAATCCGCCAAAAATGTGCGAATGTTCTATCCTTCCCTAAATTCCGCGATATTCATATGCGACTTTAAAAAGTCCTTACACTCAAAAAAGTTTTACATTAACTGTTTGTAGTTGTTTCAGAAGCTTACCGCAAAGTCAAACTTAAATGAAAAAGCAGTTTTCCTACGAAAAAAATTATATTTTAAATTTTTATGTAACAAAACAACTACTAAATTAAAAGGATTTTTCGAGCAGTCAAAATTTTCAGTAAATTTTCATTTGCTAATAAATAATTCCAAAATATCTAAGTTTATTTTTTTTAAATAAAATAAATGATTTTTTGTTTATTTTTACATATTGTGCTAGTTAAAAAATTAACGTTAGAAAATAATTGAAAAACTCTCTTGATTCTAATGAAATGTAAGCAAAAGGGTTTTTAAATGAGATTTTACTTGTTTCAAATAATTTTCCATTTATTTCCCCTAATAATTTACCTACATAATATTTTGAGTGTATAAGTAAGGTGGTCCAATAAGCGATGTCATTCTATCTGTACTTGAAATCAATTTTCAGAGACTCCCAGAAAAGCTAGAACCATCGGTGTCAAAATTTGTGCCAAGTAAATTTCTTTTCAAAGACAGTAAAATCACAATGGCGCTTCCAGGTCTAGAAAATTTATTTTTTTTGTATCCATATATAAAAGAAAGAAAATATAAGTATATTAAAAAAATTCTCAAATAAAGAGTGCAAACTAAAATATTCAACTATTAATAATATAGAAAACAAAATTTTTGAATAAAATTTTTTTAGTCGAAAAATACATTTTCCGGTCACTATAAACTGCCATAGACAATCAAGTAAATGAACCATTTTTCCCTCAAAAAACAAATATAAATGTATGTATATGCTGCATATGTACATCGAATGTAGTACTCTTACTTATTGTTTTTTTTTCTCTTTTTAAATGAACTCAATGTTTTGGCCAGACACTTTTGTTTATGCTTTTAAGCACACATGTTTTATGGTAAAAAAAAATCTAAAAATTTGATTTTCAACAGAAAACATTAAAATACACATTGACATCATGTTAAATTTAATTAGTCATATTTTTAACATTATTTGCACCTGGGGACCTCAATACGTACAAACATACATATGTAGCACGAGAAATAGTAAAAACTAACAACATTTTTGTGATTATTCAAAAGCACACACACACATATACACACTCACTAAAATGTCACCTAAAATTTTCATACACATTTGTAAAATACATAGAAACTCTGAAGACACCTTGTTTAATGCGTAACATACACATTTGCCACTCCTTCCTCGCCTTACTCCAAAAGAAGTTTGTTAACAAGTTAAATATGAAAACCTTTTACTTAAAATCTTTAAACATGTCATGAACAATGTCGTCGTACATGAAAAATGAATTTGTAAAATGTTTAATAAAATATTAAAACAACAGCATAAACATATACATGCATACATATGTGCATACATAGATATAAAGTGATTTTGCTAAAATGAATTTTTATTTTTAATTTATTGAAAGCAAAAACGGATAACAAACGGCAACACAAACAACAGCATCATCAGAGGAAGAAGCCAACAAAGGCCGTGGGAACAACGATCTGAATCGGGGCTGTTAAAAATCTAATGAAGTTACTTGTCATTGTGCTTTCCTTGACATGAAATGAACACAAGGAATCAAAGCAATGAAACATGAAAAACAAGCAACAGGAAGCGAAATTGATGTCAACTTAATCGCTGTTATTTAATGTTATACGACGACAGTGACACAAAATGAATAGCGGAACAATGAGCTAACAAATCCAAAGGAAAGTTCTCAAATACAAATATAGATTTAGACGGGTGTTTGTTTGTGCTCGTGTGTCTTTGAATGTTAGATGAACACCTTTTCTAAGAAAATCCCTAAATAATGGAAAATGCGCATTCACACACATGACGTTTAAGTTTAAACACAGTCACGCATACACACACACGCATCATTTATCGCCCGCTTTCAGAGCATGACAAGCAGAAAACACATCAATTATTTCTTCGAATTCAGACCACGTTCAAATATGTATCCGAATTAAATATACATTTTAATGAAAATTAATTAATTGTTGTAAAACATACTCGTAGAACACAATACAAAATTATGTTTCCCAAAAAGTATTTTTCTTCTTAATTTAAATTGAATTTAAGATAATTTTTCAGTGTAAGCTTTCCTTGAATTTGTCTGTTTAAAAAGCACTTGCCCTTAGTAATATCTTACAAGAATTTTTCCAATAAAATTTTATTAAAATTCATTAAATAAATACCGAATGAGACCAGACTTAAAATCTTTTTTGCAGAAATTTCTGAGGTTATTGGTGAGAGAGGTGAGAAGATTGGGGAGGTGTGCACAGTTTCACGTTCACTATAATTCTCTTTTTTATGAAATTCGCACTTTTTAATATAAAGTTGGTAAGGGTATTTAGCAATTGATTTCAGTTTTATTTTATTATTTCATTTTATTTTTTTTTATTTTATATTATTTTATTTTATTTTATTTTTTTATATTAAAGGTATTCATTTTAGTTTTTTCCTCGTTGGAAAAATGTAATTTTGTACAACAAACACATTTTATTTTATTTAATTTTATTTTATGCAATATTTTTTGTATTATTTTTTATTTAAATATTTTTATTTCATATTATTTTATTTTTTATTTTATATAACTTTTTTTTATTTTTTATATAATTTTTTTATTTATTTTTTAGTTTTTTATTTTTTTTTCATATTATTTTTTTCTTTTATATTACTTTATTTTTTGATATTTTTTATTTTCTATAGTTTTTTCTATTTATTTATATTATTTCATTTCATTTTGTTTTAATTTATTTTATTTATTTTTTTATTTGTTTTATTTTTTTATTTTAATTTATATAATTTTTTTATTTTATTTCATTTTATTTTATTTTATTTTATTTTAAATTATTTTATTTTATTTAATTTTGTATTATTTTATTTTATTTTATTTTATTTTATTTTATTTTATTTTAAATTATTTTATTTTATTTAATTTTGTATTATTTTATTTTATTTTATTTTATTTAATTTTATTTTATTTTATTTTATTTTATTTTATTTTATTTTATTTTATTTTATTTTATTTTATTTTATTTTATTTTATTTTATTTTATTTTATTTTATTTTATTTTATTTTATTTTATTTTATTTTATTTTATATCTTATATTTCATTTTATTTTATTTAATTTTACTTTATTTTATTTTACTTCATTTTATTTTTGTATTTTATTTTATTTTTTTATATTCTATTTATTTTTTTCAAATTTATTTTATTTTATTTTATATTATTTTATTTTATTTTACTTTATTTTCTTTTATTTTATTTTATTTTATTTTATTTTATTTAATTTTATTTTATTTTATTCTATTCTATTTTATTTTATTTTATTTTATTTTATTTTATTTTATTTTATTTTATTTTATTTTATTTTATTTTATTTTATTTTATATTTTTTTTCTATTTTATTTTCTTATATATTTTTATTTAATTTTATTTTCTTTTATTTTATTTTATTTCTTCACTTTTATGAAAAACACAAATCATAAAAAAGTTTCTTTTTATCAAGATCATACACATATATATTGCAGGAAACGTAAAAATTAAACAAAAAATTTATATTAAAATAAAATACTTTTGCTATTAAATCTTATTTCCTGCGTGTTGTATCGTGTCGTGTCGGGAAAATTTTTCGCTGGTTGGACATCAGAGTATTTGTATTCGTGTCATGTTGGTTGAAGATATTCGACACGCGCTCGTGTCTGTTTTGGATGTACGCTATCCATCGTGCACGAATTATATTTTATGCATAATGCCACTGATAGGCCATTCAAACTAAAAAAATTCGTTCGGTTATATCTTCCACACATTTTGATTTCTTTTAATTAATATAAAGAAAACGTTTAACGAAAAATCCTTTATATCCTTTATAACTGCTTACTCACCAAATTAATTGGGTACATGTATTTTTGTGGCAACAAAATGTACTTGTCACAAAATTATAAAGTACCCCTGTATTATTTAATAGTTATTTTTATTTTGTCAAATATTTGCTCCATCTAAACATTATTTTGCACATTTTGAACTTGTGTTTGGCATTTTGTGTCATATTAATATATTTCATTTGATATAAATTAAATTAATTACACGATTGTCTTTAATAAAAGATATAAAATTACGATTTCCAAACAGTAATAAACATAATTTTTCATTAACATTAGTTAGATGTGATCAGGGCCAATTCAAAGACAAATATAATTAAATGAATTTCCAAGAATAAACATGCGACCCAAGACGCATGTTAGTAACGCATGGAGTGGGAAAGAGGAAAGGGGAGGACAAAAAGCAATGTCAGCAACAATAAGTTTGAAATGTTGTCAAAGATATTCGGTTTCTATTGTTTTTAAGTTTTATATGAATAATTGACTTTTAGTCAGTCTATTGGTGGTCAGATGAGAAACAAATTAACGCGTGTAGTTTTTTGGCCGTTTAAATATTTATTAATTTAAAAAGCGCAATTCTTAAAAATTACCCGAAACGTTCTAACTGATTTAAATGAAATTTAAAACATAGATAGATCTGAGTCTAAAAATTCGCAAGGGCTATGCTCATTTTCAAAAGTTGGAAAAGGAGGGCGAAAGGTGGGAGTTTCTACTCCTCCGAAACGTTCAAAGCGATTTAGTCAAACTTAAAACATAAATAGATCTGCATCGGAAAAGTTACAAAGGCTATGTACATATTTAAGACGTAGGACCAGAAGGGCGAAGGGGAAATTTCTACCCCTCTGAAACGTTCAAACCGATTGTAAAAAATTACATAAGAATAAATAAAAATTTACATACTCTATAAATATTTTCAAAACTGGTATTAGGAGGGCGATAAGTGGGAAATTTCTGCCCCTATAAAACATTCAATTCAATTTTAGTGACATTTAAAATATAAATAAAGCTACATCTAAAAATTCACGAAGGCTATGCTTATTTTCAAAAGTAGGACCAGGAGGGCGATAGGGGCAAATTTCTGCCCCTCCAAACCATTTAAAGCGATTTTAATGAAATTTAAAACATAAATAAATCTGAGTCTGAAAATTCGCAAGGGCTATGTTCATTTTAAAAAGTAGGACCAGTAGGACGATAGGGGCCCCTATCTGCCCCTCCAACCCATTCAAAGCGATTTTAATGAAATTTAAAATATAAATATAGCCGCATCTAAAAAGTAACAAGGGCTTTGTTCATTTTCAAAAGTAGGACCAGGAAGTCGATAAGGGAAATGTGCGCCCCTCCGAAACATTCAAAGCAATTTTGACGGTATTTGGAACATAAATATATCTGTATCTAAAAATTCCTAAAATTACCAAAGCGATTTTCAAAGCTTGGACCAGGAGGAAGTAAGGGCGGAAATTTCTAAATCTCAACACGGTTTTGGACAAATTTAAAATAAAGATACCCCTTCGATCAAAGCAGACATGCTCTATGTACGTTCTGAAAAGCAAGACAAACAAGGGGGCAGTGTATGGATCCTGCTCCTGAGTTCTGAAATCGATTTAATGAAATTTATAATACAGTTATATCTTCATTTAGAAAAAGACATCGGCTATGTATCTAATGCAGTTTGTTGGCATAAATTTAAAAAAAAATCACAAATTTAAAAAAAGCACAAAAAAGCGTAATTTTAGATCTAAAAAGCGTAAAAAGCACTAACGGGAAAACCAAGTGAAGATTCAAATGAGTGAAGTTTAATAATTTTTAATACTTTCTAAGCTATTCTCTATTTCGGCAATAGTATCAAAGTTTCTTTTATATGAAAAAAATAAATACACCAACTTTTTATTAAAGTAATTTTAAGAAATACACAAGTTTCCTAAAAGTACTACTGATACTAACGCTCAAAATTTTTGGCGTTTTGAGTCCTCAAAAGCGCTCAAAATAGTGCCAAAAGCACCAAGTTGGCATCGCTGATCTAATGTACATTAGTGTCCTGCACAAGACCATTTATAAGACCTTTCAAGACATGAGAGATTTTTCAAATGCTTTACTAGAGCGAAATATTCTAAAACAAATGCTAAACAACACTGTTGGCAAGACAAACAACTGAAACAAATGTCTTGCCAACAGCGTTGTTAAACGTTTCTTTTCGAATATTTCGCTGTAGTAAAGCATTTGAAAAATCTCTCATGTCTTGAAATGTCCTATAAATGGTCTTGTGCAGTACTTTAATGTGCTTGATTTCTGCCTCTCCAAAGTTCATGTTCACTCGCACAGGAAGGACTATATAATGAACAGCGTGCATTTTATTTTGCTTCTGCTCATACTCTTGCTTCTGAAAATTCAAGAGCCGAAGTTGAAGTTAACACAATAAATGAATAGGTACTCGTATACTAAACGAAGAGATTAAGTTTTCTGTTTGCCTGACTGCTGCTTTTAATAGATTAGGAAGTTATCGTAGTAGAGATGTTGTGTGTTTTTCTTTTTATTTTGCAGTTTCAATTGCGTATTTAATCGCTTGCTGGAAGAAATATTGTTGTTGTTGTTGTTTGTTTTACAATTATATTTGTGCATACAGGAAAAAAGCATTCCGCCACACACAACACACACATTCAAAAACATACACACAAACATTTCTGCTAGGTAAACTTTGTATTTACTTAAAACACAGCAGTCACTCAAACCGAAAACTGTACGAACATGACCACAGGTGGAATTCTTCGTTGTGTATATCTATTCGTTTATTGTTTTAACTTCAACTAAAACTCTTTGAATTTCAGTAGCAGAAGTATGAGTAACAGGTTGTAATTGGAGCAGTCAAACAATAAAAATTTTACGATTTTGCTATTTCGACTACAGCCTTTTAACACTGGTTAACATCGTGGTATTCTAGCATAAAATTATTTAACATTGTGTGTTAATATCGTTGATGTGTAAATAAAGTGTTTTGATTGAATAGAAATTGAAAACTTATGACTTATTATTTAATTGCAAATAATCGCAGCTACAAAGTAGCGTTATTACAAAGCAACGTTCTTAGAAGGTAAAAATGTAACAATCACCCGTATTTCTAATGTTAAGTCGAATATTCGTTTACCAGAATTTCGTACTAGATTAAAGGAAACGTGTGAAAGTTTTCTTTATATTCTCATAGACAAATATTTGTCTTATGACGAGACGATACGGGTGAATATTTTAAAATTACTTTGAAGTAAAAAAAAAGATTCCTCGAAACACCAAACATTCGTTAAACCGTTAAAACACTGTATTTGCTAGTACAAACTTACTACTTGGCTTTTATTTAGTAATTTAATTAAAACTTTATAAAAATGTTAACTTTTCCAACATGAAAACGAGATTTAAATAAATATTTACACATTTAAACTTGTGGTTAGACAAGCCAGCTTATGCAAAACATGCAAGTCGGTCGGTCGGTCTGTCTGCAAGTGTGTTTTACATTTGCTGATTTGTTGTACTCGTACATTTCAGGTTAATAAATGTGTTTAAAATTGTTATGAATTCTATAATTAGTTGAGCAATTTAATATAATTAATGACTTACAAGTTGTAAACATATTTGCCTTAAAGGACTGCACAGACTTTAATAAATTTTAATTAAATAAATACATGGTTGGTTGCATATCAATAGACATGTGCATTTGCGTGGCTTAAATATATTTTACTTGTGGATTAAATATATACATATATCTATCTATTTATTTAAGATACTTTTGCATATGCTTATTTTAAATAGCAAAATAAATTCAAATATTTGTAAGATGAAAGAGAATATTGTATGTACACTCGTTCTTAAATAGAAATGCAAATGGAAAAAGTATATTAAAGCATTTAAATTATTTAAGCAAGTCAAAGTATTAGTCAAAGTTAAAAAGCCCCTTCCTCACATATGCTTAAATACTTTTTTGCTAGAATTAAGAATTTGGCAAATGTATGGAGCTTGTATTTTTTTCTTCCTTCAGTTAACAATTTTTCTTTCTAACATTCATTTGTGCTCATGCTTCAAGTTCAGAGTTTGTATACGACTCCTTAATATGTTTCTTCTTTTGTCTTGTTGTAGGAGGAAAAAAAATTTTTTTTTTGTAGTTTTCCGTTCGGCACAAACATATTAAATTCTTATCATCTTATTGAAAGAGAAAAATTTATGTACAATTTTATGTATGCAAGCATGTATGTACATATAAACAAGGAGGAATGAGTGAATGGCATATGCTGCTTTTGGGATTCTATGAATAATATCATTCATACGTTATCCCTTCTAGCTGACATATTTCTCTATTTGTTCTTTTTGGTTGTACAAATTTAAGTTGTAGATGTCTTGCAACTAAAGAGCAGATGAACTTTGTTAAAGGGTTCTGCACAATTAATTGTAATTTAATAGGAATTTGTAATTGTTTACATATAATTTTATTTAATTAAAATTTTTTTTATATTATGTATTAAGTTTCTAACTTTTAAACACTTTGCTTTGTATGTTCGTAGATTTGAAATTGAACAAAAAGTTTAAAGTATGCAATTTCTATTTCATCAAAAAACTCAACTCTGATATTAACACACAATGTTAAATAATTTACTGCTGGAATACCACAATGTTAACAAAGCTATTCTTTAATACTTATCCCTATTTTTGGCTGAAAATGCTCGTTTAGTTAAAAAATTATACAACTAAGAGGGTAAGAACAAATTGAATTTGCTTTTGAGATCCCAGAAATTCCCAAAAAAATTTCGTAAAATCCCAAAAATGGGATTTTTTTAGTATTATTCCAGTATTTTTCTAATTTTTTGCCGGAAATATTTAAAAACATATCTTGTCTTAAGGAGGGCATAGTAAATTTTTTGGTTCCAGCTTTAGAATTTGAGAAAAAAAATGCCTTAAATTTGATATATGTATGTGCATACAAAAAATAGGTCTATTTCGAAACGATCTATTTCCTTCAATAACGAAAATTTTTAATAAAAAATTTCTTAATTGAGAAATTTTTAGATTCTTTGATTGAACTGTAGTGAATTTTAATCAGAAATTATTCATCGTCAGGCTTAAGTTCAGTAATTTCAATTCTTATTGAATGAAATATTTTTATTAATTACTGTGAGTTTTTAAAGAATTTCCCCCAGCTTAAAGTCTAAGTTTAATTTTTTTTCTCTTCTTTAGAAACTCACATTAATTAATAAAAATAGTTCATTCAATAAGAATTGAAATTACTGAACTTAAGCCTGACTATGAATAATTTCTGATTAAAAGATTTCTTTGTAATATTACTTATAGAATTATCTTTTTAATAAATAAAAATATGGGGCTTTTATTTTTGCAAAAATTTTCTAAAATAGTAAAATACTTAACCCCTTTTTTTAATTTAAATTGCTGTTTTTATACCAAATAGACCCCTGCACAAGACCACTTACAAGAACTCTTGGAAAATGAACAAAAATCGAACAAAATTTGACTTCTCCATTAGCAGAATTTAAAATTTTTTCTCTAACATTTCCTAAACTTTAAGCAAAACCCATAAATGTAGCATACTTCTTTTTAGCTCTTGTATAGAAAAAAAAAGTCCAGTTGCAAAAAATCGTGTTTATCAGATCAAAAAAATTAGCTTGGCATCGGTTTTAATTTTTCATTAACCCTAGGTTGACCACTTTGAGGCTTTCTCGCTCCATCCTTTTAAGATTTATACAGTGAAAATTTCAGCCTAAAGCTCTGTGACACTTTCTCAAGTGTTATCTGAAATTTTATAAGAATCGAACGGCCTGTTTAGAAACTGCAGAATTATTTCCATTTTTATAACAAAATCCCCCACTGTATATCGAGTACCTTAGGCACCAGAAGCCACCGTCGGATCAAGCATAAAATTAAGACCGCATATTCCACAGCAAATTTCATATTTTAGACAGCGCTTAGATTAAGAATAAAATAAAATCCCATACAAACTGCGACCAGTCTAATGTACATTGACAATATTATGTCTGTGGAAGCAATATATTTGCTGTTGTTGATATCTTTATGTAGTCTGCAGCGGCTTATTTGATTATGTGGTTGTATATTTCTTAATAAACAGAAGTTATAACATTATATTTGCTATTGTTAATTTATTTCGTTTGCACTGGCTCATGTGTTTGTGTGATTGTATATTTGTTAATAAGCAGAAAGTATAACATTATATCTCTGTGGTTTTCATTAAAAGCAGCATATGTCAAAAAACCCCATTTCTTTCGTAGAACCAGAAAAAGTGCTTTTCAGGCTTATTTAAAAAAACTGTAGAAATTGTGTTGTTGTTTTGTAAACACATGATATACATGCGTCAAATTTTTTAAAATTTTCTCAAACTTTTTCAAAGCGCATTTCAATTATAACAATTTGATAAAATAAACTCGAAATGAGAAATATATAACATACAAAAGCTACAGATTTGTTATTGTTTGTGTGAATCATCTGCATTGGCTTATATGTTTGTGAGGTTGTATGTTTCCTAATAAGCAGAAAGTATAACATTATATTTTTTGTTTACTTCAACATTGTCTTATTTATTTGTGTGCTTATATATTTTTCTCTCAAGTTTAAACATTTCGGAATAATTCTTAAAAATATTTTAATCGGAATTATGTGTATTAGGTTTGTTCACGTATGCTTACATAATAATATAAACAAAATACGTGTAACGAATACTGATAATAACTAATGGTGACAAAAATATGAAGCTATAACACATAGAGAGCTATATATGCACCTAATAAATGATATGATATTGAACCATAACCTCCAAAAAAAAAACTTAACCGACACATTTTATTGACCTCTATTCTTACAGCAAAATCGATTATTTACGATCTCTAATAATCGATTTTGGTCAAAAAATTAAGTTCGAAAATATGTCGCGTAAGCTTTTTGCCGGTTGTGAGACAATATGGTTTGACATGATAAAACATAACATGGCATAGCATAACATAACAAAACAGAAATAAAAATTTAATTTTCAAGGTAAATAAAATGTAAGGAACTCGTGTCTACCGGATATTCCATGGCACTTGGCATTCTTTTGAACTATTTTTTCATCATATTTCGACGTTTTCCTGGTAGTATATTCAATTTTTTTCGCCATGATAGATGTTAGTAAAAGCAAAGGTACTTGCTAAGACGTCTAGCTCCAAAACATTAATAAAGCTCAAAATTTCATTAATTTAATTTAAAAACTCCCCTTTTTTCAATTTATATAACATTATTGTCCTCTCAGTCTTAAAAGAAAAACATTTTTTAACACACACCCTGTTTACCAAATAAAAGAAACAAACATTTATATTGTATTAAAGTGTTGGGTTCTTATTTCATTTTCTGTCAATCCAAAAATTCTTTAAAAACTTCAAAAAGCTACAAAAGACTCAAACTAATTTCGCATGAAACGCACTTCTTAAAGTTGGAAAAAGAACAAAACACTTTCCATATGCTCCTCGCAAAGAATCCTTCTTTATATTTGTTGTATCATGCATAAATAACGTGTTCGTACACTTATGCCTGTGGTTGTTTCGTTATTAAAACCCAGTTTGCATACAAAATTTTTCTAAATGGGCGAGTGAGTAAGTGTCTGAATATTGCTAGCATTTGGAGACAGAACCAGTTAGTTTTAACCAAAAAATAAAAAATAAAAGGAAACAACCCAAAACCCAAAATAAAACAGCATAACGAAACTAAACAGCTGTACTAAATTGGTTTTAAATTATACTTTATTTTATGTGTGTCTGCTGTATTTTGCTTTCTAATATGTTTCCTTTTGATAAAACGAGCAGAAGCAATTCAACCGCCATATAATTATAAATTTTTGTCATAATTTTCTATATGAAATATCAACGAAATAACAATTAGATGGGTTTTAAATTATATTTTTGTATGTTTTCTTAGTTTTTGCCAGCACCAAGCACAAAAAATATTTATACAAGTACATGTGAAATAGAAAAGAAAAGTAATAAATATTAGGGTGACTTGGAAAAAAAATATATTTCAGTATATTGGATCAAATAAAAATTTTTTATATACATACATATGTATATATTTATAGTTTATATTTAAGATGGAATGAATTTTATTTAATAAAAATATTTGCATAATTTTGAAGAAAAAAATCACCTAAACTCAAATAATAACGAAAGTAAATCCTGGCTCACCATGTCGACAGAAATCGATGTCGATCGATAACTTGTTTAAAAGCAGCAATAATATAAGAAAATTGGTTTTTGTTTTTAATATAGGTAATAGACTGAACGATTCTTGTAGAAATTATGGACCAGGCTGTTACTTTTTATAAATTTGTTTTTATAAATTAAATTGATAAAGCCTTTTTGCCTAACCATTGCGCTGTAATTCAAATCAAATAAATTAAAATTCTATAATTTTTTAATGCATTAAAACTTAGCTTAAATTGATAATAAAAAATAGCTTGAATCTGATATTTATTTTTGCATAGCATGACTATATTTCGCATAATTCCAAAAACCCATTTCAGAAAAATACAAAATTGGTGGGTAATGAGATGCTAAAATAAACATACAATGTACGCAGCTGCAGGTTAATATACGTACGCAATGTTGTACTTGTTGTGAAAACCTTAAGCAAGTTAATATTACGCTACAGCGTAGGAGATCAGCTTGATTCCACAAAAAATTAATCAGAAAAATAGAAAATTGGCGGTAATGGTGCAAAGCGAAACATCCTATGAACGTAATTTTGAGGCTGTTTTCTCGAGTGCCTTTACAGCTATGTACCTGAAATTTTCACAAAATATGTACAACTTTAGCCGCTAAAACAAAAAATATATAAAGGCTAAAATTTAAATGGTGCTCTAAAGCGAGCAACGAAACATATTTAATTATATAAAGACAATTGAAATTTTTAAAGTTTGTGCATTTCTACGGGGACTATATCAATTAACATTAAATTTAAGAAAATTAAAAAAAATTAATGGGTATTCTATCAGTTAATGTAATGTATCTTTCAAAACTTAAAAGGCAAACTGATGCGAATTAGTGTCACCTTATATCAGTTGTTTGTAGGAAAGTTCAAGTGATGAAGGCATAGAAACTGGTCACTGTTACTAATTATAACGTAAAATCTCAGATCCATTCATCATAGTTATAATCATAGTTATAAAATAGTAAAGCTTTCTTCTATATCTTCCTTTACCTCTATCACTATTCCTTTCGTAATAGTAATAGTAGTAGGCATTAATTGCCTGAGTGTTACTTTTCTTTAGAAGAAAAAGCTTTAAGTTTTCAAGAATTTTAAAACACTAAATATTCACCAAAGTGAAAAACAATCTCCAAAAATGACAAATCGCCAAAATGCAAACAAAACGCTTAAAAGAAAAATATCACCAAAAATAAAATAAATTATTAATTGTTGTTATTAAATAAATAATTGTTACTCATTGTAAGTGTATTTGTGTTATTTATACAGAGTGTTAAAATAATGTAATGTTGTTGTTGTTATCCAAAGGATGGCGAAATATCAAAATAAATAATTAAATGAATAAACAAATATCCAAAAATATTGCAAAATTTTAAGAAAATCGGCAAAACAAAAAATCGCCAAGACTAAAAAAATAGCTAAAAATAAAAAATTAACAACAGAAAAATCAAAATAACGAAAAAACGCTAACACTAAATTAAGCGGCAAAGCTCGAAAAAATCGCTAGAACTAAAAATATTCATTGTACAAAAAATCGTCAAAAACTCAAAAAAGTGCCAAAACAAAAATATATGCCACAACTAAAAATAAGTGAAAAAAAAATCGTCAAAACGACAAATCGCCAAAACGAAAAAAACGCTTAAATGGAAAATATTACCAAAAGTAAAATAAATCGCTAGACTAAAAAATCCTTAAAATTAAAAAACAACCGAAAAAATCGCCAAAAAACGAAAAAAAATCGACATAGCGAGAAAAAACGCTAAAATTAAAATAAACGTTAAAAACAGAAAAGTCACCAAAACTAAAAAAGCGCTAAAACTAAAAATATTTATTGGAAAAAATAAACAAACAAATCGCCAAAAGCCGAAAAAACGTCAAAATGAAAAAAAGGCCACAAGAAAAAAATCGTCCATTATGTAGGACTAAAATCGTACAAAATTAAATATTGCTCATTTACTCAAACAATATCATAACTATAAAAAAACTAGTTTGTTTCTCTCCAGTGTTGAGTTAACAAGATATTTAATGAAATTTTTACAAAATCAGAAATAATTCCTTATTCGGGCTTAAGTCCAGTTATTTCAATTCTTATTGAATGAAATATTTTTATTAATTAATTTGAGTTTCTAAAGAAAAGATGAAATATTAAACTAGACTTTATAGCTGGGGGAAATACCGATACTTTTCTGTGCAGCCACGCACTGCATCAGCACCCTAGTCTATCTACTTGGGTAGAGATTCTCATTAGCATCAGCTATTTAACGTAAATTTTTATGAAACAGAATATGAGAAATGATTGTTTTGTATACAATTGATTTACCTTTGGTAAAAAAATTTATAAGTATCACTATTCTTTTTCTGTTTTTCCATTATTTCATTTATCTATTTAGGTTAACACGAAGTTATATTATTTCTGATTAATATTCACTGCAGTTCAGTCAAACGCGACTTTTACTTGCACAAAGTCGCGCTTTTTTTTAAGCTTTAGAGTTTGTTGTTAAAGTCGAAAATATTTTGTTAGCTTCATTTTAGTGTTGCGTACAGTTTCATCCAATCGTTTTTTTTTCTCCACCAAATATACTTAGTACATGTTATAAACATACTGTTTTATTAGGTTAATATATAACAAACTAAAATATTAGTCTCCTGGAGCTCACTCCTCAAATTCCGCAAATGTTTTAACAAGAGCACATAATGATTAAAATTTAATTTTAACAACTTTATACGATCGATAGTTACCCAAAAACATGCAAGAAGTTAAATGGGACCACCCTTATGCTACACACTCCTTGTTGTACTTCATTCAATTTAGGAAACTTTCTTATAAAATTTTGGTAAGCAACTTCAGGGTTTCTTTGGAATTTAGTCATTCTTGCTGTTGCTGTTGGCATTAAAAAATAATTATTTAATTGTTTTTTTATTATTTTGTTATTTTTAAGTTTGAAATACTTGTTTTAAAATTCTTTTGCGAATTGTTCCAATGGCCGGGCATGTCATTTTAGAAGAACAAATTATTGCTTGACATGAAATGTTTAAGAAATCAACAATTTAACTTTTTATCAACTTTTATAATTATTAAGTTATAAACATTAAATGTTTATATGCATTTTTGTATGTCTCCTTAAAAAAACGTATGTATTTAATTTCATAATGAAATTTGTGGCATTTGGAATTGCTTTCTTTCTTTCGCAAAAAAAATCATTCTCAATTATTAGCGAGTGTATTTATTTGTCAACCATTTTTATTGTTTATTTTAGCAATTAAAGAATGTTGTTCGTTTCGTGTTCGCTTCTAGCGCAACATTTGCTCTTTTACTTAAAGTTTAATGAATTCATATTGTGATTTGTTAAGTTTATATTTCCTTTCATGTCTTTCTATAATTATCGTCAACAATAAAAAAAAACACAAAAAAAGCTAATTAGTAAGAAAGCAACAACGTTAAGAAGGGAAAGAACAAATTTGTTTGCTTGTTGAGATTTATTGTACTTTGCTTTATTCGAAGTCAGACTAATTGCAAGAAAATTAAAGAATTGAAAGGAAAATGAAAGCTATCAACTCGGTTGTCAAGCTGTATGTATATACATATTTCAGGCAGAAGGACAAAACTCCCCAGAGACTTTATATTTGAAATTCTTTAATAGTTAAAGTACTAATCACAAGTCTTGAATTAATTAGTGTAAATACGAGGGGAAGTTAATAATTATTAAGCAAGTTAAAGCGAAAAAATTTTATATTTTCTCAGCTCTCCATGAAATAAGTTTTGCCTTTCCTTCGAGTCGCTTACAATCTCTTCCAGGTATTTCCTCTAAATTTGTAAACACTCGTTTTTTACAACTTGACATTTTTGCAAGAACTTATGACCCTTGACCAGGTGATTTAATACTAAAGATTTCGAAATAATCGAAGCGCGTCGAGCTGTCCGAGCACAACAACTATTTTGCTAAAACAATTTGCATGTCCATTTGAAAGCTTTATCCATCTTTGGTGTTTTGGCTACCCAACTGAATACATGGCAGCAAATTTCACAGATGTAGCTTCAACAATATGACTACTCTCAACCGTAAAAGTTCCGAAGTCCCCCTACCTTGAGAAGAGTAGTAAACTAATTTTGAAAAAATCATCCCTAAAGAAAAAAAAGAAGAGAGGTATCTTAGGATGCCTGTACCTGAATTCAGTATCAATATTACCATAACCGCAACGCTAATAAAAAAATATCAACTTTGCTATTCACTAACATATTTTAACAATATTCGCTGTCGGTTGAAGCAAATAAAGCCAAATATCAAGCTCAAATTCATTTCATTTTTCTTTACTTCATTTTTTGTTTGAGCTTTTCGCTTTCATTGATATTTTGTATGCAGGGATGCCACCTGATATACAATTAATTGGCGAGTTAGACACAGATGTACGCTATCCTAAAAAAGAAATTATAGAATAACATTATCGTTCCAGCAAACGAATAAATATATCGATAAATACCACGATTTTAGATTCGCAAAAAGTTACTTAATCCAGGTACTGGCTAGAGCTATGCTGCTTAGCTATATAAAACAAATTGCATGTGTTAAATAAAAATGCAATAAAATTATATTGCATTATAACGTCAAATTTTCCGCAAATATTTCAAAACGTTTCCCTTTATTTCCCATAATTTTCTTTATATCTGCGTACGATTAGATTAATGTATTGTTTGTACACATGTACAAAAACCATACAAAAAAATTTAGCAAACGTTCTCATTATTTTTGCATTGTTGTTTCACTCACTTCAAAGAACGAAACAAATAATAATCAAACAGTCTGTTTCGTTTACTTTTAAGTACAAAAATCTCAAAAGAAAAAAAATTATAACTCCAATAATGCCATTGTTACGAAAATCATGACCTGTGTCATTGCATAAAGAGCATAGCTCTAAAAAGGAGATCACAAGCTAAAAAAATTTAAAACATTATTAAAAAATAAATTTATAACTGTGTTAGTGTCAATTCTTTTATTACGAAAACCACGTCCTAACTGCAGAGTCTTGGCATAAAGAGTATAGCTCTAAGAAATAACATCAAGTTTAGCAAATTTAAAAGACTATTAAAATATATATAAAACAGCAAAAAAAAAATAGAAGCGTTGTTTACTTTTTTTTTAAATCTTTCCAAAAGCATTTTAAAAAAGGAGTTGTAAGAAAAATCGTATCAGAAAAATTCCTTTTAAAAAAATTAAGGAACCTTTAAGAAAATTAAAATTAAACAATTCGAAATAGACACCTTTAACCCAGACCTTTAAAATAAACCTTTTTATTTAATTTATTTATTTTATAAATTAAATTTATAAAAACATTTTTCAAAAAGTACCTTCTAAAAAATTATTTTGAAAAAAATCGTTTTAAAACCATTCAAATTATCCTTTAAAAAATTTATTAGAAGTACCATTTAAAAAGTACTTTTTTGGAGAAAATACTATTTAAAAAGTACTTTTTTGAAGAAAGTACTATTTAAAAAGTACTTTTTTGAAGAAAAAATACCATTTAACAAGAACTTTTATGGAAAAAGTACAATTTGCAGAAGAACTTTTTGGAACAAAAGACCATCAAAAAAAAACTTTAAAAAAACAAAAGTACATACTTTTTTTTGAAAAAAATAAAAAAGTACTTTACTGAAAAAATACCATTTGAAAGTACTTTTTTAAAGAAAGTACTATTTAAAAAGTGCTTTTTTTGAAAAAATACCATTTAAAAACTACTTTTTAAGAAATAAAATACCATTTTATAAGTACTTTTTTAAGGAAAAAGTACCATTTACAGAAAATAGTACCATATAATAAGTAAATTTTTTGAAAAAATTACCGTTTGAAATGTATTTTTTTAAGTACCATTTAAAAAGTACTTATTTAGAAAAAAGTATAATTCGCAGAAGTACCTTTTTGAAGAAGTACCATTTAAAAAGTACTTTTTTTAAGTACCATTTAAATAGTACTATCTTTGTAAAAAAGTACCATTTAAAAATGACTTTAAAAAAACTACCATTTGAAAATACTTTATTTAAGTACCATTCAAAAAGTACTTTTTAAAAAAGGGCTCTTTATAAAAATATTAACTTTGTAAAAAATGCTGTTTTAAAAAAGTATGTAATTAAAAAACACATTTATAAAAGTAATTTTTTTAAAAAAGTACCTTCTTACAAACTGTACCTTTGCAAGAAAATATCTCCTTACTTGAAATAATCTAAATTTGCAAAAAAATAGCTTTTGAGAAAAAGAGCTCTCAACAAATTAATCTTCCAAAATAAGAACCTTAAAAGAAACCCCTTACAAAAAATACGTTACATAAATAATTTTTTTTTTAATTTATTTATTTTGCTTACAGTTTTTTGAATTCATATTCATTTTGACAGGCGTTAAATAAAAATAATATATTCAAATAATTTATTTTTAATTATGTAACTAACTTTTAGAAAAGTACTTCATTAAATAAACAACTTTAAAGGGAAGTAATAAATTCCTTTCGAAAAAAACACACATAATTAATAAAGTATTTTGTAAACAAGTAGCTTATAAAAATAGTATGCATGTATCTTAACAAAAGCAGTTGTTTAAAAAAGTTTCTGTAAAAGATATTTTAAGAGAAACTTTTAAAGAATTCATAGGGATGCTGTATATATATTTTTTTTAATAATTACAAAACTTTTGTGGCGTTTTTAAAATTGAGTAAAATTTTCCCTTGGTGGCTTGGCTTACACACACACGCACACACACACACACAAGCAACCGTCATCATAATTTATGTGTAATTTCCGGAAGTGTTTTTTATTAACGAAGTGTTGCAGTGCTTTAAGAAATATGTAAATAAATTAAAAATTACGCCCTTATGAAAACTGTATCACATTAAGCACATCTACATATGACATACGTGCGAATAACTACGTATGACGGTACCCAGCGGGAAAAAGAAGGAGTATAGAAAGACATATGTTTTACAAGCTTTTATTGCAGGGTAGGGCTTCCGCTTTCGCTTCCTTAGCCAGCAGTTCTGAAAGACCTTCACATTAATGGATTTTGCCTTGGCTTTGATAAAAAAAACAGAACAAACAATTTTACTACTACTTTTCTACCATCGCAAAGAAGGGAATGTGGAATGTGGAATGTGTACCTTATCTTTTATGCAAAAGGGTCGATAAAATAAGATAAAAATAGTAATTGAGTTGAAAAAATTCCCAAGCATACCTCTAATAACGTCTGTAGGAAGAAGGTATTTTGAGCTTTCCCGCTGGGTATGTATACATGCACACATACATACATATGTTTCATTTACGTATGTTTTTGTAGATAGGAAAGGAGATAATCCTTTTGGCTGTTAAAATGCAGAATACATTAAAAATATTTGTATGCCTTAAACAATTTACATACGAGCACTTTCAACACAATAAAATGAAACATTTTGAAATAATTTAAAAATAAACATGAGAGTAAACAGCTCATTCAGCTAAAATGGGATTATTATCTATTATTTGGTAAGCTTCGTCAATAAAATATATGTATGTATATGGTCTTTATTTCCTTGACTTTTTTCTGTTATCGTATGATTAGTAAATTATTATTAGTTTACTTTTCATAAAAAATCCCCATTGTCATTTATGATTATTAAATAATATGTTTTAAGTTAATTACTCAAGTTAGCTTACAGTAAAAAAAACAGCTTCCAAGGAACAAGGAAGTCAATAAGATTCATTACTTGTCATTTTCAAGTAGTGCAAAATTTTAATAATTTTTTATGATTTTTACCCAGGGTTGTCATTGCAAGGATTTCAATGAATATTCAATGAATCCGAAGTAATTTTCATGATATTAAGTAAATCCGAGTTTTGGATGACTTTTTTAATGAGTGTAAAGGTACTCATTATGCCCTTCATACATAATTTTTTCAGTCCGTATGTAATTTTCACAATAATAACAAGCGAGCCATAAAAAATATATATTCTGGATCCTTGTGCATAAGAAGGACGAACAAGCCTTGTCCGTCTGTCCGTGTGTCCCTGTGTCCGTCTATCTGTCTGTCCGTCTGTCTGTAAAACTAGAGACTTCGGTGTTAAACTGGTGTGTCAGAAATGGTACGAAATAGATTCCCAGCAAATAATTACATATTACCATCAGAACTACTTGTCATATCATGACTTACTTTTCTGATTACTAAATTTCATTACTCGCTTACAAATCACATTACCTAAAATTTAAAAAAATTATGTACAAATTGCCAAATGAGGAGAATGATATTTATAGATTAATTAAATTACGTGAATAAGTTGCCAAATAAAATAAGTACGTACTTCTCAAGAATAGATTATTTTAGTTTCACATCTTGTTAAAATCATTAAGTTGGTAATCCAGTAGGGAAGAGCTTCCACCAAAAATGCTTAATTCCATATCCGATTACCTTTTTTGAAATATTTTGCTCGGTTGGTATTGAAAATCAGTAAATTCAGAGCTGGTAAACTTAAACCTTACTTTGCTATATAACAGTAACAAGTTAAGCTAATTTTTAAACTTCTTTTATATTTCCGTACGAATAAAATGGGTATTAAAAATAAAAAAATTAATTTAAAAAATCAAAAAACACGTTTCCAGGTCTGGAAAACTTTAACTTTTTTTTTGTAAAATAAAAGTAACCTACTACAACTAATTTTTACTTTTTCTCTATAAATTAAAGATATTTTATATTAAAAAAAAAACAAATTGGTGCAAGAAATCACAAAAATTTAAAACTATGATTCCAGGGCTGGGAAACTTACACTTTTTGTATTATATAAAAATAACTAAGTCTAATTAATTTTTTTCTTTTTCTTTATAAATTAAATATACGAGTATTTTTTATGCTTTTGAAAGCAAACTTTGCTTTTTTGAAACCACAGCCCCAGGGCTGGAAATTTTTAAATTAGTTTTGAAGTAACTAAATAAAACTATTTTTTTATTTTCTTCTTTCTTTGTTTATTTAAAATATATTTTATATTTTTTAAAGCACAAGATTGGCATAAGGAAGCAGAAAAATCTAACAGGATGATTCCAGGGCTGGCAAATTTATTTTTTAAATATATAAATTGTTTATTTAATATATATATTATATATTTTTTGAAATAACTCGATTGGTATAAGAAATCAGAGCAATTTAAAACTATGATTCCAGGGTTGGAAAATTTAATTTATGTTTAGGAAAGCAGTAATTTGGCATAAAAATTAGAAAAATAAAAGACATTAGCTCCAGACCTGGAAAACTTGATTTTTTTTGGTATATAAAACTAATTAATTCTTTGGTAATTAAATGTATTGAATTTAATTTGAATTTAGAAAGAAAGAAATTTGTATTAAAAAACAGGAAAACTAAAATTATGGTTCCAGGATTGGAAATTTAAAAAAATTGGTTAAAAATATAGCCAAAAATAGTTTTTTGTTTAGTTAAACATATTTCATGTTTTAGGAAGATCTTTACTTTAGCTTCTTTTATATCTGTTCAATTTTTATTTAAGTATAAATGAAGTTTTGTGTCATGTTGCTTATTTGGCTCTCAGCTTTGTTATGTTTCAAACCGATGGTCTTTCCTTGACAGCGTGTAACGAGTTCTGATTAAATTTTAGTAAATGGTGATAAAAATAAAATTTATCGCTTAATAATATTCATAACTATAAAATAAATTAAAGGAAATGTTCTATAAAAAAACACACACATGAATACACAAAACTATAAATAAAAAACGTGAGCTGAAAAATAAGACTTGCGTTTGTGTGAAAGCAGATGAAAGTCCAAAGAAGAAAAAATTATAAGCCTAGTAAAAAGACTTGACTAGTGTAAACTGAGACTAAATGTGATGGGTGTTCCAATAATGACGGACTTTATTAGAAGTTGTAGCCAGCTACAACTGTCTAATTGGCTGTCAATTCTTCAGACTTTTTGCCAAATCACCATAGATGGATATCGCGTTTAGCGCCACGTTTTAATTATTTTAATTTAATTAATTTTTCATTACAATTATCAAATCTTTTTACAAAATTTTTGCTATCTTCGGGCAATATCCCAAGCACTTCGCCCTGTCAGGGCTTTTGTTATTTGTTATAACAAGACTACAGAAAAAAAAATCACAGAAAATAAGGAATTTCTATTTTACTTTTTGAATGATGTTCAATGCAACCTAAACCATGTTTTCTTGACCACAAACTGCAGTAGACAGTTGTAGTCGTATCAGCAGCTCTATAAAACGTAGGGGAACCACGGATACTTATAGCTGCATTTGTATTTTTCATCATTCACTGTCAAAAGCTTAAGATGTTAATGTTATGTGAACAAACTGCCAGCACATGACACGTACAGCAAAACTATTACTTAACCCAGGCAGGCTCTGGGTTCAACATAAAAATATGACATGTTAAGATTTAACAACAATTTTGCAAAAGCTTGTTTACGTGTCAGAAAATTCCAAATATACACGCATACATACATACACTCACGCACAAATTTATAGTTATGTGTATACAATAAGAAGTTAAAATTTTATTGTCCCATACATCCCGAAAAAGTCACAGCCAGATTTGGATAATATGAACGAGCCACGACATGTGGTTTCAACAAAATGTTGGCACACAGCTCATGCCACATTGGGAATTCTGAAGGAGCGATTTGAGTGCCTAATAATCTCAAGTAGATTTAATGGATTTATTTATTTATTTTATTTATTTATTTATTTCATCTATAGTAATAATAAGCCTTTTTGCTCTCGGAGAACGTGCGATTAATCTTATCAACGGCTACTAATCTTAATGTAACATCAAAGCACCCATTTCGTAGGTAATGTGTCGCAAAATTCTCGGAGAAGTAAAATAACCAATAAAATGGCTGCAGAACTGCTGCTTTAATGTGCTTCATTAACACCAGAGGCGCTGCCACAATTCCTTAAAAAAAAAGAAGAGCGGTATGTTAGGACACCCAGTTAGAGCTATGCTCTTTAGGTATATAAAAAAATTTTATGTAATAAATAATAATGCAATAAAATTATATTATATCTGTGGCAATAAGGAAAAAGTGCTCAAGTAATATTTTACTGTTTTGCAGGAGAGCACTTTCAAGCGTTCAAGACAATTTTCAGAAATTCCTTTCTTTTGCATTTAAATTGGAAATTTATCTGTTAACCTTTATTTTTTTAAGCAAACTTCGTTCTACATTTAAGTTGAAAAACACCAAAATATATTTTAAATTAAGCTATTATTCTAAATCAGATTAAAAGTCTAAAAAGGAGAAGTCGGAAGTCATAGTGGTATAACTTCCAGGAAAATTACACAAATTAATTGAAATTTTGGCCAGGATTACTTTCGAGTATGGTATCATCAACTCAAAATCAACTTATATCGACTCAAGCACTTTTTTTCTTTTTGCCACAGAGATGATGATGTCAAATTCACCGCAAATATTTCAAAATGTTTCCATTTATTTCCCGTTATTTTATTTTTTAGAGGTGTACGATTTATTTGTGCTCACATGCCAAACCAATACAAAATGTTTGTGAAAAGGTTCCCTGATGACCTGCATTAGCAATAGTGAAGTTTGCATGGGATCCAACTTTAGTATATTTTTAATCAAAAATATTTTTTTATTTAAGAAATGTTAAACTTAAATTGTAATAATTCCCAAAAAACACTAATCAATAAAAAAAATTGTTTTTAAACGAACGAAACCCAAAAATAGTCAAACATTTTGTTTGTTTTATTTTCGTGCTCTGGTTTTCAGTACAAAGAAATCAAATCAGGTTGGGGGACATCTCTCGCGTCATCGTTATTTTTTCTCAAGTGTGGTCAGCCTTGTGTTTGTTGTTTGGCCTTCGAGAGTTTTTCGTCTCACTCGCACTGGTTTACTGATCTGCCACGGATTACCGTATAATCTTGCGGTATTTTGTGGAATTTCTTTAACAACCACGTTGCTAATTCCTATGTGAAGGCATAGGTCGTGTACAGTCAGTCACAAAACTTTTTAAAATACTGTTAACAACATCTTGGGCATATGGTCTACGTTACTCTGGCCATATTTGTGCAACACCATATTATACAAATTTACTTTGCATTAATATATTTAAAATAAATAAATAAAAAATCAGAAATAATTTTAAGTCAGGCTTAAGTTCAGTAATTTCAATTCTTATTGAATGAAATATTTTTATTAATTAATGTGAGTATCTAAAGAAGAGAAGAAAAATTAAACTTAGACTTTAAGCTGGGGGAAATACCGATACTTTTCTGTGCAGCCACGCACTTCATCAGCACCCTAGTCTATCTACTTGGGTAGAGATTCTTATTAACATCAGCTATTTAACTTAAATGTACAATGAACGGAATATGAGAAACGATTGTTGTGTATACAATTGATTTACCTTTGGTAAACACATTTATAAGTATCACTATTAATTTTCTGTTTTTTCCAATTTTTCATTTTTCTATTTAGGTTAGCACGAAATTATTTTACTCTACCTCAGTATGTTTAACTATTCTTACTTATCTTTTTACGATCATCACATTAATTATTTTTACTTATTCGATGTACCATCGGTACATGCTTGTAAGTATTATTGTAGTGGTCTATGTTACTTGTTGTTGCATTCTACAGTTTTTACTTGGATTTCCAGCATTCTGAAACTGTGATGGCCAAGTGAACAGTGATTGCCAAGTGAACATATTTTTGTCACGTGCCCATGATTATTTAAGTGAAACATTTGTAAATTTTTTAATTGAACTTTTTAGTGATTTTTAATCAGAAATAATTTTAAGTCAGGCTTAAGTTCAGTAATTTCAATTCTTATTGAATGAAATATTTTTATTAATTAATGTGAGTATCTAAAGAAGAGAAGAAAAATTAAACTTAGACTTTAAGCTGGGGGAAATACCGATACTTTTCTGTGCAGCCACGCACTTCATCAGCACCCTAGTCTATCTACTTGGGTAGAGATTCTTATTAACATCAGCTATTTAACTTAAATGTACAATGAACGGAATATGAGAAACGATTGTTGTATAAAATAGAAAAATGAATGTATGTAAATAGAAAAATGAAAAATTGGAAAAAACAGAAAATTAATAGTGATACTTATAAATGTGTTTACCAAAGGTAAATCAATTGTATACACAACAATCGTTTCTCATATTCCGTTCATTGTACATTTAAGTTAAATAGCTGATGTTAATAAGAATCTCTACCCAAGTAGATAGACTAGGGTGCTGATGAAGTGCGTGGCTGCACAGAAAAGTATCGGTATTTCCCCCAGCTTAAAGTCTAAGTTTAATTTTTCTTCTCTTCTTTAGATACTCACATTAATTAATAAAAATATTTCATTCAATAAGAATTGAAATTACTGAACTTAAGCCTGACTTAAAATTATTTCTGATTAAAAATCACTAAAAAGTTCAATTAAAAAATTTACAAATGTTTCACTTAAATAATCATGGGCACGTGACAAAAATATGTTCACTTGGCAATCACTGTTCACTTGGCCATCACAGTTTCAGAATGCTGGAAATCCAAGTAAAAACTGTAGAATGCAACAACAAGTAACATAGACCACTACAATAATACTTACAAGCATGTACCGATGGTACATCGAATAAGTAAAAATAATTAATGTGATGATCGTAAAAAGATAAGTAAGAATAGTTAAACATACTGAGGTAGAGTAAAATAATTTCGTGCTAACCTAAATAGAAAAATGAAAAATTGGAAAAAACAGAAAATTAATAGTGATACTTATAAATGTGTTTACCAAAGGTAAATCAATTGTATACACAACAATCGTTTCTCATATTCCGTTCATTGTACATTTAAGTTAAATAGCTGATGTTAATAAGAATCTCTACCCAAGTAGATAGACTAGGGTGCTGATGAAGTGCGTGGCTGCACAGAAAAGTATCGGTATTTCCCCCAGCTTAAAGTCTAAGTTTAATTTTTCTTCTCTTCTTTAGATACTCACATTAATTAATAAAAATATTTCATTCAATAAGAATTGAAATTACTGAACTTAAGCCTGACTTAAAATTATTTCTGATTAAAAATCACTAAAAAGTTCAATTAAAAAATTTACAAATGTTTCACATAAATAAAAAATTTCGTATTTATCCTAGCTCCTGTGTCGTGACATAAAGAGCATAGCTCTAATGAAGTGCAAAAAGCAGGGTTGTAAAAGAATGAAGTATTCCTCTGTCCGTTCCTTCATCATCTCTCTCATTATACCTTTTTTAAATAAGGTAACACCTAATGGTATTATTACTAGGCATTAATAGCCTATTTCTTTAAAAAAGAAGAATAAAAATAATAAATAAAAAATAAAAAAAAGGCGCAGGTTTGTCCGACTAATTTACAAACCCCTGCGGCCCTCAAACCAAAATTAACCCATGCTATTCATCAAATACAGCCTGAATTATGCGCCAGACTCATGAAAGATTGGACATTTTGGACATAACAAACAATCAAAAGAAGTAGTGTTGATGCTTGTATGCATGTTATTTTGCATATTGTACGTTTGAGTGTGTGTGTGTGGTATTTTACGAGTTTATTGAAGCCTTAAGAAATCATAATTAATTAGAATCAATCTCGAAGCGTCTTTCAATGCAAAAATGACATAAACTCGTACAGATATTGTAGAGAAATTGAGATAACATGGGTTCCAGGACATCAGGGTGTTTCCGGAAACGAAGAGGCGGGTAGGCTTGCCAAGATGGGATTACACTAAAAAATGTCAAACATTTTCAAGAATTTGAAAGTGAATTGAAACAATGGTCTATAGAACAATATACCAGATATTGGCATAACTTTGCTTTTATAAGAGTGGCTGAAATTTTCTGGGGAAACCCAAATAGTGAAAAGACGATAGAGATTTTAAGTTGAAAACGGCCAAAACTTCAGAACTTGGTTGGCATAATAACCGCACATTCAGTCACATTAAAAGACAAATCTTCTATCTCGAAAATATACCAGATATGGAACATCTTAGGTGTTCAGAAGGGAAAAACCTTTAGAAGAAGCTCCAATATAAACTGGCAATTAGTTCATGATTTGATATTGTCTTACAGAGCTTTTCATATTGTTTGATTACACAATTCTAAAAGCAGACGGTAGTAAGTACTTTTATATACTTTACAAAAAAAACCACAAACAAATAATCGTAATAATATCAGCAATTGGAAGATAAGAAAGCAGACACACATCATGACATTTAAAGGATTCGTTTAATATTATTCTTTTAGATTTCCAGCTGTGCGTGTGTGTGAGTGTGCGTGTGTGTGGTTCTGAAAACGAATGAAAATATTTTTAAATTGATTTTTTTTTTGCTTCATCTTGTGTCTCTGGCTTAAGCAAGAGCTCAACTGCCAGCAGTAGCCAGTCAATCAGGTATCTCACATGTCTACAGATTTGATAGTGATGTTGTTTGTTTGTTATTTTTTTTTTGTCATTTTATTTTACTTTCGAATGAGTTTTTATGTTTCGTTTGATTTGGTTTTGTGTGAAGTGCTTTATTTAAAGATAACAAGGCAATTCATACAAACCACATGCGAGGAGTATTTTCTTTTATTGAAAAAGAAATGAGCCTGCAGTTACAAAACAATCATAAAAGAGACTGAACTCACTCAGGCCACCTGATAGTACTCGTAAGTAGCAGGTGGCAGCTTAACACACAAGATCTGTTAAATTTACTAACCCACACATGCCCTTTAACAAAACAAAAAATAAAAAGAACAAATCACAAAGCACTCATATTTTGTTTTGGTTTGAATATTCAGGTATAAAGCAGCATTTTTATCACTGTTGCACATTGTGAAACAGCCTAAAGGGATTTTTTTGTACATATTTCTTTTCTTAACAAATTGAAAATTTTGTTTCTTTTTCAGCCCACCTAAAAGTACTTATAAAAACAAATACCCAGAAACAAAATTTTAAAGATGTTTAAACACATTTCTCGTTGTCTGTAGTTTACATGCAAACATTTTACTTTATTTCATAATATTTTTTTTCATTCATTTTGGTTCACAATATTCTCTTGTGTGCTAAAAAAAGGGAAATAATTTGTATAAGTTTTCCAACATCTAAAGAAATATTCATAAGCAGCAGAAGACGGAACAACGTAGATACTTACTCAAATGAAAACTTATAGGCAGGCTTGTTTTTCCCCATAACTTTTCTAAAGCTTAAACTTATATTTTTTTAGTTTTTAAATGTATGTGCTTTTTTCAAGGAACAATTTTAAGGCATTTTCCTTAAAGGTGTTTCCTTGAAGAGAGCGTGTTAAGGAGAAAGAGAAATACTCTCTAAATGTATTAGTTAATAGAATTTTTACGAAAAGTTAATCCATTTAAAAAATATTTTTTTAAAAGACACTTTTCTTAAATGTAGTTATTTAAAAAGTATCCAACTCAAGAGGTACTTCCTTAAAATAATTTTTAAACGTACTTTTTAACAGGTTTTCCTAAAAGGTACTTTTTTAAAATTTGCCCTTTTAACCGAGCGGTACTTTTATTTTTATTTATTTTATTTTATTTTTCAAAGGTGCTTTTTGAAAAGGTAATTTTTTAAAAGTTACTTTATTTTATTACAAGATATTTTTTTAAAAAGGACTTTGTTTAAAAGGTACTTTTCCAAAAGGTACGTTTTAAAAAGTAATTTTTTAAAAGCTACTTTCTTAGAAGGTACTTTTTTAAAAGGTACTTTTTTAAACATTACATTTTTAAAAGATATTTTCTTAAAAGGTACTTTCCTAACGCATCTTTTTTAAACGGTACTTTTTTAAAGGTACTTCTTTAAAAGGTACTTTTCTAAAAGGTACTTTTTGAAAGGTACTTTTTTAAAAGGTACTTTTTGAAAAGGTACGTTTTTAACAGCAACTTTTTTATCAGGTACTTATTTTTCAAGGCACTTTTTGAAAAGCTCCTTTTTTAACAAGTACTTTTTTAAGAGGTCCTTTTTTCAAGAGGTAATTTTAAAGGTACTTTTTAAGAAATACTTTTTAAGATACTTTTTAAAGGGTATTTTTTTAAAATGGTACATTTTGTAAAAAAGTACTCTTTTAATGGTACGTTTCTTATAAAGTACTTTATTTAAATGTACGTTATTAAAAAAGTATTTTTTTAATGGTACTCGTTTTAAAATGTACTTTTTTAAAAGGATTATCTTTGAAATGTTCTATTTTTTAAAAGGTCCTTTTTTTATTATATGTAATGTACACACATCAAAAAGGACCTAATTTTTTTTTCTTAAATTTTAAGTAATTTTTTAACGCGTACCAAAAGTACGAAAACGCATCTTTTTACACGCTGTAATTTTTCAAAAAGGACTCTTGTAAAAGTATCCTTTTAAAGATACTGTTTAAAAGATAATTTTCCTTTTTTTTTAAGAACTCTTAAGAACACCTTTCAAAAAAGGACTGTTTTTGAAAGTTTTTTTAACAGGTGCTCCCCAAACACTTTCCTTGACAATACTTTTTATGAGGTACTTTTTTACAAGGAATTTTTTAAAGTACATTTTCAAAAGATACTTTAAAGTATATCTTTAATATATGTATAATCTTTTTTAAAGGCACACTTTTAAATGAAAATTTTTTAAAATATTCTCTTTTGTATTTTCGACAACTCTCTTTATGACTGACCGCCTATTCTCGTATGCTTAACCCATTTAAATTATTTAAACAAAAATAAATACTATATTAAAAACTGAGATGAGTGTATCGAATGTACGAGATAATTAAAGGCAAGTGTAGCTATTGTAGATTGAAGTAGAGCTACACACATATTTACATACAATGTAGCATACTACAATATACATAAGTATTTGTATGTTGTATAAATATTAGTAGTAGTAGAATGTATGCGCCCGAGCAATAAAAATTGTCAAATTTGGGTAATTTAAATCGAAATTTTGTAATTTATGGGCTAAAATTTACATATTAAGGTAATTACTGTCAATGGTGCGAAGTGACGAGGGTTATGGACGGTTTGTACGTAGAAAAGGGTAGTTTGATGTCGGCCGTCGATGTGTGTTTGTTTTAATTTTATGGTTTGATATCCGTTCGCCGATGCGCATAGTTAATTATGTATGCACGTGGGGCTTGTTTGTTCGTAGTATAATTTTTCGTTTGTTAAGCGGTGCGGAAGGGTACTTGAGAAAGAAATTGTGTGGAAATCAATGAATGTTTTTTGTTGTTGGTTTTATTTAGTTTGATTTTTATTTATTTTTTTTCTATGTTTAAAGAGTTCGAAGACATGAATAAAATATATGGTTTGTGAGATAATCATGGTTTGATATCCGTTCGCCGATGCGCATAGTTAATTATGTATGCACGTGGGGCTTGTTTGTATGTAGTATGTTTTTTCGTTTGTTAAGCGGTTGCAGCAGGTTCATGATTTTATATTGTGTGTGCGTGTGTGCATAGTTTAGTTTTTTGTAATCTTCTTTTGTTTGTACGTATTATGTTTTTTCGTTGTTAAGCGGTGCGGAAGGGTACTTGAGAAAGAAATTGTGTGGAAATCAATGCATGTTTTTTGTTGTTGGTTTTATTTAGTTTGATTTTTATTTATTTTTTTCCTATGTTTAAAGAGTTCGAAGACATGAATAAAATATATGGTTTGTGAGATAATCATGGTTTGATATCCGTTCGTCGATGTACATAGTTAATTATGTAGGTACGAAGGATTTTATGTATGTTTTTGTTTTAATTTTAATTTTGAATGGATTTTTGTTTGTTTGTTAAGCGGTTGAAGCAGGTTTATGATTTTAGAGTGTAAGTGCGTGTGTGCATAGAGAAAAATGTTGCTTTTGTCTTTTGGCAATATTCTTTTTTTTAGCTGGTGGTCATGGAAGATTATTTTAGAAAGAAATTATGTATGCTTGTGGGAAATCTATGAATGTTTTTTGTTGTTGGTTTTATTTAGTTTGATTTTTCTATTTCCTTATTTAAAGAGTTTGAAGAGGTAAACGAAGTATGTAATTTATGAACTTATTTGAAGGTTGGAAAAAATGAAGTGTAAGATATTTATGATTGTCAAAGGGAATTAGAGATGCGTGATCATGGGAGCCAACGTTATGCTCATACGTGTATATGTTTTTACAATAACTTGAGCGTTGGCAGATGGGTAAGTAGTCGTATATGTATATGTGCAATGCCGAGTACAAATCTGGCATTATCTTGTGTTCTAATCATTTTTTAAAATGTGTGCAACGCCTTTCACATTATGTTTTTTTTATTTTTATTTTATATGGAATACAAAACGGAAATGATAAACGTTACCACTAGGGCACACTGTTGCAATGTCACAAAATATCATAGTGTGTACTTTTTGTTGTTTGTAATATTCGTTTTTTTTAGCTGGGGACATGGAAGGGTATTTTAGAAAGTAATTATGTATGCTGGTGAGATATCAATGTTTTGTTTTTGTTGCTGTTGTTGTTTGATTTTAATTTTTTTATGTGTAAAGAGTTTGAAGAAATGAATAAAATATACAATTTATGCGTGTTGTATTTATTCATTCTTTTCACTTCTTTTTTAAAGAAATTGAAGTTTGTGATATTGAGGATTGTCAAAGATTGGTTGTTATTTTCACTGCTTGCTGACATTTGTCTCTGTCTATTGACTTTTACATTGTGCATATGACTTAATCGTAATTTGTATAAATTGAGAAGTTTTTTATTCTAGCAGCAAGTAAAGCATTGTCTCTACAAGTGTCAAATCCTCAATAATTTCGCTGTTAATACGTAAATAATCAAAGTGACTTTTGAAAAAAAAAAAAATATTAAATATAATAATATTAAATATATATTTATATATAATAATATTGTATAAACTAAAATAAAAAAAAAGAAAATGAATTCTTTAGCTTATGAGTGCAATGTGTGTAAAAAGATTTATAAATACAAAAAATGCTTTCTGGATCACATCCAAAATCATGGTGTTGAGGACCAATATATATATCCTCAACAACAGCAACAATATCAATATCCTCAACAACAACAACAACAACAACAGCAACAATATCAATATCCTCAACAACAACAACAACAACAACAATATCAATATCCTCAACAACAACAACAACAATACCAATATCCTCAAGAGCAACAACAACAATATCAGTATCCTCAAGAACAACAACAACAACAATATCAATATCCTCAACAACAACAACAATATCTATATCCTCAACAACAATATCAATATCCTCAACAACAACAACAACAACAACAACAATACCAATATCCTCAAGAACAACAACAATATCAATATCCTCAACAACATCAACCATATCCTACGGCCATGCAATGGTACCCAAATACTGACCAACAATTGCAATATCAACTACAACAACAACAAAAACAAATGTATTGCCAACTACCCTCTACCTCCATGCAATGGTACACAAATACTTATGAACATCAACAACAACAACAACAGCAAGGTTTACAGGATTTAGGAAGTAGCTCAACAAATAATAATATCAACATTGATGGAGAGTGTATGAAATATTATGAGATCAGAAGAGCATTTCAAAATAATATTATTTCTTATGGAATAGAAAATAAAAAGGATCAACTTCTCTTTGAAGATTTTGTTGTCGAAAATGAATCGACTTTTATAGAGAGGCTTGAGTACCATTTGAAGCAACATACTATATTGAAATTTAATATAAGTATAGTTGCAGAATATTTAAAAATTGTGGGCGAAGAATTAGAAATAATAATTATAGTACATACAGCAAAAATGAGCTTGTTGACTAGAGCAGATGACGTGAATGAATTTTTCTGTAAGCAGGTCAGAGAAATTCAAAATAAAATGTCTGAGTTTCAGGAAAGAGATTCCGGATGGACTCTTGTTCGCATAGTTCGAGCTGAACTTAATATTAATAAATCTTCTTTGGTAAAAGGAGCTCATTGGATTAGCACCCCGCAGAAGCTTGCTAGTCGTGGTGCTTGCATTAATATTGAAAACAGTGATAATTACTGTTTTAAGTGGGCCTTAATTGCGGCAATGAGTACCTCGGCTATCAATTTTCCGAATCGATGCTCTTCATATAACATTGAAGATATTAGTGCTAATATAATTTCGCTTCAAGATGGAACTACAATTGATTTTTCAAATTTGACATTTCCGATGTCACTAAAATATATTAAGGAATTTGAGGGACAGAATGATGTTAGTGTGAATGTGTTTGGATATGACGACGAGAGTGATGAACTAATTGGACCATTTTATATAACCCAAAATGAGAAGACCAAGCATGTTAACTTATTGCTATTGGAAAACGTGGATGGGCATCACTATATTTTTATAAAAGATATTTCAAAGTAAGTAATATATTGGAAAGTATTTAAAATTAAATAATACAATACGCGTTTTTGATGTCTTACAGACTACTAAAAAGGCAAACAACGACACATTGCGAACGACTCTTATTTTGCAACAGTTGTCTGCAATACACCCATCTTGAAAATATTATGGAGAAACATAAAATGGAATGTGGTAAAATAGTCACCACAATGCCAAAGGCAGAAGACTCCATACTGCGGTTCAAGAGCCACCATAGAAAAATTGACGTCCCTTTTGTTGTATACGCCGATTTTGAATGTGTTTTGCAACACATAGACTTTAGTGTAAGTAGTAAAACTAAATTAAATCAGTCACATGTACCCTGCGCATTCAGCTATTTTATTAAGTGTAAGCATGACAATAAATTGGATAAGCTGAGAATTTATACGGGTAAAGATGCTTCTGAAAAATTTGTTACATTTTTGAATCAAGATTGTCAAGATATCTATAACAATTATCTCACAAAAACAATTGAAATGGAGAACTTGACAGATGAAGAAAATGTAACATTTTACAATGCGATAACTTGTCACATATGTGGACAATACTTAAATAATGATCGTGTGAGAGATCATTGTCATATAAGCGGTAAATATCGAGGTGCTGCGCATAACAGATGCAACCTAAGTTATCAAGTACCCAAGTTTATTCCAATTTATTTTCATAACTATTCATCCTATGATTCTCATCTTTTTGTGAAAGAATTAAGTAAGGTTGCGACAAATATAAAAGTCCTTCCGTTAAATAAAGAGTTATATATATCTCTATCTCAATTTATTAATATGAGTGATGGTACAGATCTTGAACTTAGGTTTCTTGATACAATGCGTTTTATGGCCGATAGTTTGGAATCGTTGGCAAATAATCTTACCGTCAACGATTTTCATACTATTAGAGCACAATTTCAAACAAGCCAAGAATTTAATCTCATAAGGAGGAAAGGAATTTTTCCTTATGATTATCTTGATTCTTTTGAAAAACTTAATGAAACACAACTTCCACCTAGAAAAGATTTCTTTAATAAACTTAATAACAAAGAATGTTCTATTGAAGACTATGCGCATGCGAATGAAGTCTGGACAATTTTTAACTGCAAAACTTTGAAAGATTATATGGAATTGTATTTGAAAACAGATGTGCTTCTCCTAACGGATATTTTTGAAAATTTTAGAAATGTCTGTAAAAAAATTTATAGCTTGGACCCCTGTCAATACTATACTGCCCCGGGGCTGTCTTGGGATGCTATGCTTAAGCATACAAACATTGAATTAGAGCTATTAACCGATATCGACATGTACAATTTCTTTAAAAAAGGGATACGAGGTGGAATTGTCCAATGTTGTAAAAGATACTCCAAGGCAAATAATAAGTATTTAGACACTTTTGATAAAAATAAACCTTCCGAATTTCTTATGTATTTAGATGCAAACAATCTTTATGGTTGGGCCATGTCTGAACATCTTCCTTATGGAGGATTCAGATGGTTAAAAGGCGAAGAACTAAATATTAATCCGCAGTTAATAGATGATAATTCAAATGATGGTTATGTATATGAGGTTGATTTAGAATATCCTTCTTATTTACATAACATGCATAACGATCTTCCTTTCTGTGCCGAAAACAAGGAAATTGGAGCATCAAAATATAAAAAACTAATAACTGATTTTTCGCCAAAACATTCTTATATAATTCATTACAGAGTACTTAAGCAATGTCTAGAAAACGGTTTGATTTTGAAAAAAATACATAGAGTTCTAACTTTTAAGCAGTCTCCATGGTTGAAAGATTATATAGATCTTAATACTAAATACAGAGCCGAAGCTAGAAATAACTTTGAAAAAAAATTTTTTAAATTGCTCAACAACGCAGTATATGGGAAAACCATGGAGAATGTGGACAAAAGGAAAGATGTGAGGATTGTTACCAGTTGGACTACATTAAACCGAAACCGCTTGGGTGCTCAAAATTGGATATCTAAATCAAATTTTCATAGCTTAGCAATATTTTCAGAAGATATGGTAGCGATTCAAATGAATCGAGTGAAGACATGTTATAATAAGCCAATATATTTAGGATTTTGTGTGCTAGAACTTTCTAAATGGAAGATGTATAATTTTCATTATAGATACATGCAACCTAAATTCAAGTCAAAATTGAAATTAAATTACATGGATACTGACTCATTCATATATACAATACAAACTGAAGACTTTTACGCAGACATTAAAAATGATATAGAACATGAATTTGACACTTCTGACTATCCAGAAACAAATGATTACGGGATTCCACTCGTAAACAAAAAAGTTCTGGGTATGATGAAAGATGAGAATTGTGGGATGATTATGGAAGAATTCGTAGGATTACGGTCTAAAATGTACTCCTTTAGTGTACAAAATGGAAATGAAATTAAAAAATCTAAAGGAGTAAAAAAATGTGTTTTAGATAAGTATAGCCTAAGTTCGTATAGAGATTGTTTATTTAACAGATCAAATGTTTATGATAATATGCTCACTTTTAAGTCTAAGTTGCATGAATTATATACTATGCAAATACATAAAGTAATATTAAGTTATCAAGATGACAAGAGAAAAGTCAAAAGTGATGGTATAAACACATATGCATGGCATCATATTGAAATTGATGAAACAAATCCTGATTATGAACTTGATATGTTATTATTAGAAATAGAAAAACTTCAAGAAGATGAGTAAAATATGTATACAAATTAAAGCTTCTGTAATTTATTTCTCTAATTATAATTATTTAGTTTTAAGTAAAAAATCTTTGTGTCTATTGTAAATTATTTTTTATTTTAGAAATATTGTCTAGTTATTTAGTTTTTTAAATAAAATATACACTAATATGAAAATAAAAAATAAATAAAAACAAAAAACATTAAAAACAAATATTTTTTGTGTACAGTTTTTTATTTATTATCCATCCTTAAATAAAATTTATGAATTTTCACATCTGTAACAATCTTGTGTTGCATTTTTTCTCCAATCTCATAACAAAGTCGTGTTAATTCAATCTTTACATCCCTTTCGTGTATTCCTTGTATTTCATTGATTTGAAGTTTTGTTTTGTTTAAAGCGGAGCAGGTTGGTATATAATATTCATGATAGAAATGAAGGATTTGTTTTCTCAGAATGTTGTTCCAACATAAAATTGATGTAAAAAATACTCGAATTTGAGTGAGTGATCTCCAAGTGTCAGAATCAATTTTTATTTTAAAGTTTCCTTGTATGATGACTAAAAAACAAACACCTCTTTTATATTGAAACTTATATTCAACATCTCTCTCACTTTCATTATCAATTATATTTATAGAGTTTAAAAAATCCCGACGATTAAGCATATCATGAATATACTCCTTATAACACATGAGATGTAACCACTCTTCCCGATCCAGTCCGATGAATTGCTTATTTTTATAATTCAACCATATCATTGGCTTAAAGCCAAAAGCTGTTGAAAATCCACATGAAGTCTTCAATTTCCAATTGAGCAAGTATTCAAACTCAAAAACCAAATCATATATTTGAGGTTTTCGTTCTTGATTGTTGTGAAATATATTTTTTAAAGCACGTTTATCCATCCTCAATGAAAATAATATTTAAACTAATAGTTTTTTCGCTCTATTAATCTCTATATATACATATTTATATTAAAAAAAAAAAAAAAAAAAAAAAAAATAAACACAATAAAAAAAACTAAATAAAACCCATACACATACATATATATTCTATATTTGTTCATTATTTATTTTTGACAAATTTGTATATGTTTCAATAATCTTAAAAATAATTTTTTTCCTTATGTGGAACATGGTGCATCTACATGTGTCGGGCCCTTCCTCGCATCCTTGGCTATACCAGGGGCAGCTGGCAAAATGCCCACTATCAGAGTCCTCTTGTTCTATAACTCCATAGTCCTCATTTTCAGTGAGCATGGAGACGAAAAAATTGATGGTTTCTTTATGCTCATAGAGCAATAAGTCCTCAAAGGATTTAAGAAAATCAAATAATCGTTCACGTACTTGACTCATTTTTTTTATTTTTATTTTAATTTTCTTTTTTAAAGAATACTTTTTTCTTGAATGCTATTTTTATATTAGTACTCTTGAAAGGTTTACATTCTTATTTATAGTAAAATGTTCTTGTGAAATTAACATTTTACAAAAAATTGTGAGTTCTTTTGAAATTTTTTTGTTTCAGTTACACTTTGGCACATTAATATAACTATCTCTCTAATCTTTTGTTTTGTAATTTTTTGTTTCAGTTACACTTTAGCACATGAATATAACTATCTCTATGATCTTTTGTTTTGAAATTTTTTGTTTCAGTTACACCTTAGAACGTCATAATATGTAACTATCTCTTTCACTACAATTCTGTCAGTGACAAAACAAAAAATGTACGTAAAATATAATTACAATATGAGAAAAAGAGATAGCTACGTTACTGGTCTTTCTTTTAAGAATTTTTTTTTTTTACCTATTTAAAGATTGGTAGAAATATTTAATACGTCAGTTTACAAAAGCAGATTGAGCAATCTGTCAAAAAGAGAAGAAGAAAAAAAATATATATTTAAAAATTAAATTTAATTAATTAATTAACATTTTTGACAATGAATCCAACAAATTTGATAACAAAGTTCAACAATTTAAACAAGAAAACATTAATCCATATAAAAGAACTAAAGGACTCAACTAAATATACAGTAAAAAATGCTAAACGGGTGACAAGTAAATACGGCACCACAATTCAAATTGAACTGGAAAATAACATAATGTTCTTACCAAATCGTTACAACACGCTATCGGATGATGACATAATTGAACTAGCATCTGGGATATATTGCATATGTAAGCAAGGAGAAAATTCCCTAAAATTGGACACTGCTGCTGAAATAAGTATATTTCTAACAAATACTCAATACCCACAGTGGGAATAATATGTAGAAATATATTTTATAAACTTTTTTTTTTTTATTAATAAAACAGCAAAATTTAAAAAATTTTTTGTGTGTGTGTTATTTATTTATTCTTTTCACTTATTTTGTAAAGAAATTGAAGACATAAATGTCCACATTTAAATGAATTATAATCTTGATATTGATTGTAATTATATTTTATATTTTTGCCTAGATATTTAACTAATTCTAATGGAGGTTGTAAATTTCCAAAACTGTCGAAATATTCTTTATGTTCATTGTTTTTATAATATGCTACCCAATGGGTTCCAGGACCTCTTGATAAATCCAAATTAATGATTCCGCATTCTCGTTTTCTCGATCGTTTTGGTAGTGTATCCAACATGAAAACTCCTCTAAAGTATGGAATGTTTGTTGAAAAGTTTCTCAAATCAACATCAGATAGGGGTTTATTGGGCAGCTTTATGAAAAATTTGGTTTTTGTTTTTCTTGACAAACCAATCCATATCCTTTCTTATATGGTTTAAGGTAAAAACCTTTCCCCATTGCTACTGCTTCCATTGTTTTATTATGTCTAGTTGCTTCATCAAGTTGTTGTTTGGCATTCTTAGCAGCATTTATTGCTTTTGCTATAGCTGATCCGCCAGTAGAAAGACTACCAATTGCACTCAGAGCAGTAAGAATAGGTACCAAAGGTAAGAAGCCACCAATCTTTGGAACATTAATTATGCGTGGTATTACAACTTGCGATTTCTTTCCCCTTAACGACTTGTTGATAATCTTACGTGCAATCCTAATTGCAGAGTTAATGTCTTGAGGTTTTTCCTTCTTCAGTACTTTTGTTGCATTTTTAATTGATGTACTGAACAGTTTTTTTCCATTTTGTTCACTTTTTTTTGCAACCTTCTTCAATCCCATACCAAGTTTTCTTTTGGCTTTCATTGCGTTAGTAACCATATACGCAAACGATTTTTCTGCACGACTGCTATCTTTTGCAAGAACTCGTTCCCAAGCTTTATTTTCAAGAATTTTATCAGCTTGATGTCTACTATTTAAATCATTGGTTTTGGAATAAGCAATATCGTGATTTTTACATGCAGCGTCTAATAAATTAATTCCGTTGTCACCGCGATCTAAACGTTTTTGTAATTTTGTTCCGGGTCCACAAAACTGATATCCAGGAAGGTGTAATTCAACAGGCAGAGAGTTAATTACTTTATTCACTAAACCTTTTCCAACGGCTGGTTTTTTATAACTAAACGTTTTGTTATAATGTATAAGCATCTTATTTTATTTTTTCTTCTATAATAAAAGTAACATTTGTGAAATGCAATTAGTTATAAGAATGCAATTAGTAAAACAACATAAAAATATTGTGATTCGCAATATTGATGCTTCAACGAAAATCAGATCTAAAATAAAACATAGCTCTCTCTTACCAAATTCTATTCGTGCTCTAATAGTTGGACCATCAAATTGTGGAAAGACTAATGTTATGATTAGCTTGCTAGAAAGTCCTAATGGACTCAAGTTTGAAAACATCTATTTATACTCAAAATCCCTTTATCAACCAAAATATGAATACTTAAAGCGATTAATTTCACCAATTAAAGGGATGGGATACTATACATTTACAGATAATGAAAAAGTTATTCCTCCTGACGAAGCGAAAACTAATTCTATTATGATCTTTGATGATGTTGCATGCGAGAAGCAAAATAATATACGAGCATATTTTTGCATGGGACGACATAAGGATGTTGATTCATTCTACTTGTGCCAAACTTATACCAGAATCCCCAAGCACTTAATAAGAGACAATGCAAATGTGATTATAATGTTTAAACAAGATGAGACAAACATGAAGCACGTTTATAGTGATCATGTTGTCAGCGATATGAGTTATGAAAAGTTTCATGAAATTTGTCGAGAGTGTTGGAAGGATAAATATGGATTTTTGATGATAAGCAAAGATAATGACTTAAACAATGGTCGCTATAGAAAGCAATTCGACTATTTTATAACGATATAAATTACTCTACATAAAAGTAAAACATTAGTACTTAATTTGGCCTTGCGCATAGTACATCTACTTATTTCCTAAAGTATTTACCATACCTGATCTGAAAGCTGATCTGTTACCAGATCTAATAGCTGATACCTGATCTGATACCCCAATACCTGATCTGATAGCTGATCTTATACCTGATCTGATACCTGATACCTGATCTGATACCTGATACCTGATCTGATAGCTGATCTGATACCTGATCTGATAAGTGATACCTGATCGGATAGCTGATCTGATACCTGATCTGATAGCTGATACCAGATCTGGTGTCTAATAGTTGAAAATGGATGAAAAAGTTTTAAAAGAGCTAATAAAGACAAGAAATGTTTTAAAGAAAAAATTTCGTAGTATAAAAGTTGATGATGCAGATACACATGAGCAATTCAAAGATACATTTAAACCAATAATAGAACCATTAACAGAATTTGTGAACAATTCTAAAAATAATAAAAGAAGTATTAAGGCAGAAAGAGATGAACTTAAAACGAAAGTTTATAAAAATTCAAATTTTCCATTCAACGAACAATCAGTTAAGTTAGAGACAAGTACTCCAAAGAAACTTGTTGAAGAAACGTTATGCAATAAAAATATCTCACTTAGTAATCGAAACGCAAACAAGGTTGATAATGTTGATACTGATGATGATGATGACAACGATGATTTTTACTCTCAATCGGAAACTCTAGACAATTCAGATAATAATAAGAGTTATACTGACCTAGCACTCTTGGAAAGCAGAAATGAATTAGACACTCTATACGGTCCACATAAAGGTTTTAATAATGAATGGAAGTTTGGCAATAGTAGTATTAAACTTACTGAAGATAAAATAGTGATTGGAAATCACATATGGGCTTTTACACCAGGTTTATTTTCTTTACTGTTTCACAAAACACCAAAATATTATGATAAACATGAATTAGATATATATAAGAAAATTTTAGTGAGCACAAATGCATACAAAAGAGATTATAGACCTGATGGACAAATCAAAGGAACGAAAGCATATAAATATAAGCATATTATCAGTAAATTGTTTAAGAAAGAAAGTGAAAAAAACTCATCAACTTCGTCATCACTACATGCAATAAAAAGTCCTTACAAGGGTAAGGGTTTGATGAAACTAAACCCATACAAAGCTAACTATATATACTGGGATGATCCTAATGAGTTAGTAGATCGCCTTAGGCTATTGCTAGCATCACAAGCTGCAGGTCATACTAATCACAATAACGAAATTGTCTCAATTATCGAAGAATTATATGAAGCAAAAATTATAGAATAATATTTATCTACGTAAATCATGTCTATCGATAAGTTTGGGCACTATCTTAATGATACAAGTGGCAGAGTTTTTGTGAAAAATGTTCCTAAGCTGCTGGGCTTCGTTATGGATACAACTAATAACATTGACGTTCAAAACAAAAGAATCAAAAATGTGGCAAAAGCTTTGGAGGAAAACGACGTTGTTAATAAATTGTTTCTGCAAAGTCAAATTGAAGAGGTACGAGATGAAATCCATTTAATTTTAAGTCAGAAACTAAATGAAATTAGGGAAACAATTTCAAGTATGAAATTATTCTTTGAAAAAGAAATTAGAAAGATAAATGAGTTAATCTATGGGTATATAAGAAATATGATGGTCAACAGTACTTAAATGAACTCGCACTGAACTCAACTTATCCCGTCAAATTCTAAATACGTTAAATAATGACTTCAAAAAGAAATTTAATAAATGAACTACATAAGCAAGCACGAAAACATTTTCCACGTCGAAGAGTTGTTATGAAAGGAATAGATAATCTTTGGCAAGCTGATTTAGTTGAAATGGGGAACTATTCTACAGACAATAGAGATTATCGATTTTTGCTGACTGTAATTGATACATTTTCAAAATTTGCTTGGGCAGTACCCTTGAAAAGAAAGACTGCATTGGAAACAAGCCAGGCTATGCAGAATATTTTTCAACTGGGACGAATACCAAAAAACTTGCAAACAGACGATGGTAAAGAGTTTTTCAATAAACACTTTGGAAAATTGATGAATAAATACAACATTAATCACTACTCAACATATAGCAGAATGAAAGCATCAATAGTAGAACGATTTAACAGAACATTAAAAGGAATGATGTGGAAAGAGTTTAGCTTTAATGGGTCTTATAACTGGCTCGACATTTACAAAGACTTGATTAATACATATAATAAGAAAATTCATCGCACCATCAAAATGCCACCGATTCAAGTTAACTATAAAAATGAGAAAAAATTATTAAACACTGTATATAACCGCTTAAAACTATTCAAATTATCAAAATTCAATGTGGGAGATCATGTGCGCATAAGTAAATATAAACATGTTTTTGAAAAAGGATATACACCAAATTGGACCACAGAAATTTTCACGATTAAAAGAGTTCAAAATACATATCCAGCCACATACATATTAGAAGACTATCGTGGTAATCCTATCAAAGGTGGGTTCTATGATGAAGAACTTTCAAAAACTAGATATCCAAATACATATCTAGTTGAAAAAGTTCTTAAAACTAAAGGAGAGAAGGCATATGTTAAATGGTTAGGATTTTCCAATCAACATAATTCTTGGATCAATAAAAATGAAATATTGTAGTTAAGTGTGTATATATATATATAAGTCTATATTTGTATCTAATATATTAAATAAAATATAAACTTCCTTTTTTATACAAAGTGCTGTGTTTAATTTCACTTATTTGTAATCAGACAACCATAATGTCAATAACACTTACTCTTAGCTCAAACTCATCTGAGTTATCTGCAAATTACTTTCCTCCTATTCGTTTGGATGGTGAATATGAATGTGCTCTAACTGATTTTCATTCATATAATAACATTCCCAATGTAGATGATTATAACAATATATTTCATATTGGTGAACATGTAATTAAAATACCAATAGGATCTTATGAATTGAATGATATAGTTGATTATATTAAACATAACTATAAGCAGTATTGTCCGGAAAATAAAATTGATATAGAAGCTAATAACAATACAATGCAAATTAGAGTTAAAAGCTCTAAGGATCCCATATACTTTAACAAAGATAACACAATTGGAAAACTTTTTGGATTCAATAAGAAAATTCTAGCTCCTAACCAAGACCATTACTCAGATCTACCAGTCAATATTTTCATCGTGAATATCTTGCGTGTTGAATGCAGTATAGTGGTTAACACATATACGAATAACTCACAAGCACACACATTACATGAATTTGCGATCAATGTCCCCCCAGGGTATAAAATTGTTGAGATTCCTCGAAATCTTATCTATTTGCCAGTTAACTGCCGAGAGATAAGTTCTCTTACTCTACGCATAGTTGATCAGAACGGTGATTTAATTAATTTTCGAGGAGAGGAAATTACAACACGAATACATTTGAGATCTAGCAAATAATGATAATATACAACGTCAAGCAATCTAAGGATAAAATTGGATACACTCATAAAACACTATTGCAAACCAAACCACAATTAAAGAGATCATTACACAAAAAATATTTGACTCAAGAAAATAAAAAATTTTTAAAGTCTCTCAATTTAAAGTTGACAAAGAAATGAGTTACATACTAGATGTTTTAGAAAAACCTCAATCAGACGAGAGTATAATTAAAAAGGACTATCACACATATACACCATACCTACAATCCTTCAACAATAATGATGAGATTCGAATTTCAATACAAAATCAAGACTTATATGTGCTACCCAGCGAAAGCTACATATATGTTGAGGGAAGTATTGTAGATGATAATGACAGCAAAATATCTTCGTTTTTAAATCTAAAATTAAAAAATAACTTTGTGGCACATCTCTTTGACGAAATTCGATATGAACTTAATGGCATAGAAATTGATCATACAAGACATTTAGCGATTACAAGCAGCCTAAAAAATTTTGTTTCCTTATCACCAACAGAAAGTGTTGGATTGTACAATGCAGGATGGAACAAACTCGATGATTTGGATATTTCAAATGGACACTTTAATTTCTATGTACCACTGAAACTATTTTTAGGTTTCGCTGAAGACTATAATAAAATTATACTCAGCGGTAAACATGAATTGGTTCTCTTACGTAGTAAGAACGATGAAAAACTCGTATACTCAACTGTTGCTACTGACAAACCAAAAATTAGTATCTCAAACATCTCATGGAGAATTCCGCATGTACAATTATCCGATCTGAGCAAATTGAATATGATTAAAATTATTAACAGTGGTGCTTCTATACCAATGGCATTTCGCAGTTGGGATTGTCACATTAATCCTCAACTAAATACAGGAACTAGCTATATATGGAATGTTAAATTGGCTGCAAATAGAGAACGACCCCGTTTTGTGTTAATTGCTTTTCAACAAGAAAATAAGTTTGTTCATTGTAATTTAAACAATTTAAAAGTACATTTAAATTCCGAATCGTACCCATATGATGATCTAAATATAAAATTTAAAAATGATCGGTATGCCATTCTATATGATATGTATCTACGGTTTCAACAAAGCTACTACATGAGGGAATCACAACCACTTCTAACTGCTCAAGAATTTAAAAATAGTGTGCCGATAGTGGTAGTAGATGTCAGTCATCAAAACGAAGCCCTCTCTAACGGTCCTGTTGATATAAAAATTGAAATTGAAACGGACTCCAACATTCCTACTGATACATCTGCTTTTTGCATTCTCATCCACGACCGCATAATAGAATACATACCCTTAAAAGGTCAAGTTCGTAAGATAATGTAAATAAAAAATAATAAAATAAGATGACTGGGGATAAAGTTTTCATCGATATGCAAGGATTTAAGTCTAATTCAAACATCTTCATTGCAAAAGAAATAGCAATTGTTTTTAACAATAAGGAGCACATAAATTTTATTATTAAACCACCGTTTAACTTTAAAAGATTATCAATAGCAAAACAAAGAGAAGCGAATTGGCTAACGAGAAACTTTCATCATCTGAATTGGAATGACGGATCAATATCATTTAAGAGTGTTGTAACATTTTTAAACTCCAATTTAAAACATTATTCAATCTATGTTAAGGGTGTGGAAAAGAAGAAATGGTTTGAAAAACTACTTCAAATTAGAGTTTTCAACATCGAGGATATTGGCTGCATCAACTTTAAGCATATACAACTTAAATATCCAGAATATTTTTACTGCAGCTATCACAGTTATGGAGTTTGTGCCTTAAGAAATGCATATTTACTTTATCAAGAAATAAACTAAAAAAATATATTTTATTTTTCCATTCTTACAATGTCACAATATATATTTACGATATTTTTTAAATAAATGTGTAGATTAAAATTATAAAAAAAAATTTTGTTCAATCATTTATTTATATGTATATGGTATGTACAAGAGACAGAGACAAATGTCAGCAAGCAGTGAAAATAACAACCAATCTTTGACAATCCTCAATATCACAAACTTCAATTTCTTTAAAAAAGAAGTGAAAAGAATGAATAAATACAACACGCATAAATTGTATATTTTATTCATTTCTTCAAACTCTTTACACATAAAAAAATTAAAATCAAACAACAACAGCAACAAAAACAAAACATTGATATCTCACCAGCATACATAATTACTTTCTAAAATACCCTTCCATGTCCCCAGCTAAAAAAAACGAATATTACAAACAACAAAAAGTACACACTATGATATTTTGTGACATTGCAACAGTGTGCCCTAGTGGTAACGTTTATCATTTCCGTTTTGTATTCCATATAAAATAAAAATAAAAAAAACATAATGTGAAAGGCGTTGCACACATTTTAAAAAATGATTAGAACACAAGATAATGCCAGATTTGTACTCGGCATTGCACATATACATATACGACTACTTACCCATCTGCCAACGCTCAAGTTATTGTAAAAACATATACACGTATGAGCATAACGTTGGCTCCCATGATCACGCATCTCTAATTCCCTTTGACAATCATAAATATCTTACACTTCATTTTTTCCAACCTTCAAATAAGTTCATAAATTACATACTTCGTTTACCTCTTCAAACTCTTTAAATAAGGAAATAGAAAAATCAAACTAAATAAAACCAACAACAAAAAACATTCATAGATTTCCCACAAGCATACATAATTTCTTTCTAAAATAATCTTCCATGACCACCAGCTAAAAAAAAGAATATTGCCAAAAGACAAAAGCAACATTTTTCTCTATGCACACACGCACTTACACTCTAAAATCATAAACCTGCTTCAACCGCTTAACAAACAAACAAAAATCCATTCAAAATTAAAATTAAAACAAAAACATACATAAAATCCTTCGTACCTACATAATTAACTATGTACATCGACGAACGGATATCAAACCATGATTATCTCACAAACCATATATTTTATTCATGTCTTCGAACTCTTTAAACATAGGAAAAAAATAAATAAAAATCAAACTAAATAAAACCAACAACAAAAAACATGCATTGATTTCCACACAATTTCTTTCTCAAGTACCCTTCCGCACCGCTTAACAACGAAAAAACATAATACGTACAAACAAAAGAAGATTACAAAAAACTAAACTATGCACACACGCACACACAATATAAAATCATGAACCTGCTGCAACCGCTTAACAAACGAAAAAACATACTACATACAAACAAGCCCCACGTGCATACATAATTAACTATGCGCATCGGCGAACGGATATCAAACCATGATTATCTCACAAACCATATATTTTATTCATGTCTTCGAACTCTTTAAACATAGAAAAAAAATAAATAAAAATCAAACTAAATAAAACCAACAACAAAAAACATTCATTGATTTCCACACAATTTCTTTCTCAAGTACCCTTCCGCACCGCTTAACAAACGAAAAATTATACTACGAACAAACAAGCCCCACGTGCATACATAATTAACTATGCGCATCGGCGAACGGATATCAAACCATAAAATTAAAACAAACACACATCGACGGCCGACATCAAACTACCCTTTTCTACGTACAAACCGTCCATAACCCTCGTCACTTCGCACCATTGACAGTAATTACCTTAATATGTAAATTTTAGCCCATAAATTACAAAATTTCGATTTAAATTACCCAAATTTGACAATTTTTATTGCTCGGGCGCATACATTCTACTACTACTAATATTTATGCCGAATTAAAAATTAAAAGTTGCCAATTTGATTTAGCATTTTTTTAATTTAAAATTAAAGCTACTTAACATTATTTGGAATTTTTTCAATTTAAAATTGAAATTCTCAATTTCATTTTATGAATTTTCTCAAAATTATCTTGAATTTTTTCAACTTCAAAGAAAAATGGTGGTGTACTAAACTATTGTGATGCCACAAAATTCGATAATGTGTACTTTTCATAAGTTTCATATAAAATGTATACGCACTTTTACGAGAATTTTATAAAAAGTCGTTTTCATAATGTCAACCATACCCAAACGTTTGCCACATGGTGAAAAGCATGCACCCTGCTGTTTTATTACTTAAACATTATGCCTGAAAATATATGTATGCAAATGGATGCAATAATGCACGCACAAGGGCACAAACATATACATACGTACATATGCTCCTATTCGCAAAAACATATTTGCTCACGAATTACTGCGTGTGGTGGTATGAAATATGAAATTTTCAGCAATTTACATTTTGTTCAAAATATTTAAGTGAATGCGTGCGTGCCTTAAATGCAACATTCAAATTTAAATCACAAATTAATACCTGTTCGTAAAATGATGTTTTAGCAAACTAAAAAACAATAACAACAACACACATTCACATAGCCATTCACATTCCCATTCACATACAATTGACATGCATTCTCACGCATACGAAGAGCAAGCAGCGAGTAGGAGAGCATCAGCAATGAGTAAAACATAATTAAAAATGGCTTCGCTCGCACACATAACAACAACAACACACACACACCCCACTATACATTTTCATCATAATCATTTACTGGTATTTATAAAAGTTTTTTCAGCTCATTTCTCTTTCCTAGTGAAACAACAACAACAACCTGAAGCCATTTAAATACATGTATGCATACATTTAAATACATTTACACGCACTCGGGCTATTATATGTAGTTGTTTTTTTTTTGTTTTGCTTTCTAACAATGAATTTATGACGGCAATAATTATGAAGCACTGTAAAGCAATAAACTATGCTAAATACACAAAAATATATACATAAATATTTTTAAATTAAAAATTCTAACACAGTTCGATGTGCTCCACAGGAGAGGCCGCCTCAACATATACAAAGATGGTGAAAAATTGCTAACGGAAGTTAGACATTTTGCCTCCATTTTGACCTGGTGTGGTCACTTTGCAATCAAGTATACTTATGTATGTGACGACGGCAAGCATATGTATTTTCCATTTACTGTAAATCAGCTAAAAATTGTAAAGGAATATGAAATGAACAAATGACACAACTTACATATGTACATATGTATATACGTTTTAAGTAGATAAAGTGAATATTATTTACTAAGCTGTACTTAGTGTACAAATTGGAATTAGATGAAGTCATGTTGTCGTGATTTTGTAGAAGGTTTGAATTGGCAAAGTAATCGTGACCATTAATAATCACAGTGGGAAAATAAGTAGTTGCATTAAATCAGAAAACATTATTTTTGGCATGATAAAACTGCTTGTGCAACAAAATATGTATGCTTTAGAATTCTTTGTATGTATGTATGTTATTAAAATGAAGATTACTTTCCAAGGGAAGCTCTTTAAAAACAAAATTAATTATGAAATACTGATTCAGGATTTGTTGAAGGGATACCTTTTAAATACATTCTCTTTTAATAAGATAACTGTGAAAGATTGCTTGTAGTAGATAAATATAATACATACATACATACATGCATGAGTACCTATGCAAATGCATATGTATATGCACAACCATTCAGCAATTGGAAGATTGTTTTTGAAAATACAGTATGAAATTTATTTGCGCAACTGAAAGGAAATTGAGGTTGTTGCTTTTACCGAAAAGTTTCAATAATCGACCACTAAAAACTTCATATAAACCAATCTACATACATATAATTTAACATAACTCGTAAAAAATATTTTGATTTTATAAAAGGTTTGTTAATCAAATTTACATAGAAAATTTGATTCATAAACCTCTTATTAAACAGAAATATTTTTTATGAATAAGGCAGTTTAGATATGAAAATAAACATTTAAGAAGTTTATTATTCGACATATTGTCATAATTATATTTTAATTTGAAATTTATTTGCTTGTGGCTTAGCTTGGTCTATATACGTATTTCATTGGCGCTTAAACCAAATCATCAGTAGACTTCAACCACAAATTTTGAACAGTCACAAACAAATAAACACAAATAAACAAATAAACAAATAAACTTTAATCTAATTTTCATATTTTCCACTTGCGAATATTTAATTTCTACTTATATTAATTTTGTAAACACAATCTAGTTGGAGGAAAATGGTGTTAAATTCAATAAATTCAGAGAAAAATTTAATAAGAGAGAAAAAGTTGCACTTATAAAGACTGTAATGTAAAACAAATTACCTGTTCCGCTAATGGGGGTGTTGCAATAATCGGTGGTTGCGCAAAACAAGCTCATACTGTTTATCGAAAATTAGTCTTTTGAGACTACCTTAGGTGACCACAAACTGACTAATCAGATGAGTGTTCCAAAAACAACACACTGTAAAAAAATTGCATTCAAATGCCTAAAAAGCGACTTATTTAACAATAATTTTAATACTTTTTAGGAAAGCACCTTCCAAAAAAGGAAATTTAAAAAAAAATACTTTCTGCAATATTAGCAAAAAAAAAATATCGTATTTTTTGAGTTATGCCTTTTTTTGAGCAAAGGCTTGATATGTGAATAATTTAATTTAAAATGGTTTATGCAAGTGAATACAACCAAAGAACAACACAATTATTTTGCTGCTTCCTGATTTAGAAATAAAATTAAGAGTAAAATTTATTACCAACTCATCAATTTCAAGACATTTTTATAACTCAATAACAATTTCCATACTATTGTAAAACATCAATAACAAATTTTCATATCATTTGTATAAGTCAATAACATTTTTATAAGTTTTCTTAAAATAAAGAAAAAATCGTTTTAAAATTCACAATTTGTTATTTAAGCCTTTAGTCTGATTGCGAACAAAAAAGCACTAAAACATTGGAAATGTTTATTTCTAGTTCATTGTACCATAAAGTTAAATCCTTATTTGCAACAACAAACAGACAGACGAATCTCTTCGAAGAAAACCCATAAACATTTTCGTATCCTTTTTAATAGTGACCTTGAACTGGAAAGTGTCAACAACTTTGTTACATTTTAAAAGCCACACAAAAACAAAAACTCAAAGAACAATAAAAAAAAAGAAAACTTATTACAATAAATGAGAAAAACAAAGCAAAACAACTTAACAATGAGATAAAAAAGAACAAAACAATATAAAATATGCTACTGAGACAACAACTAAATCTTGTTGCTCTCGCAACATTTGGCTTCTGCAACATTCTGAGCAGCTCAATAAGAATTGTTACAGAAATATTGTGGAATAAAAAAATATACATATCTAAATACAAAAGCTGTCATAACAATAAAAAATAACTACACCCTAATACGTGCAAAGAAATGTACATTTGCAAGCAATAAAAATAAGCAACAGCGACAGACTATCACTATCAGGAACAATTTAAATAAGTACATAAACAAGAGATAGCACAAAGTCAAATAAAAATTCACATACATTTTAAATCTACAACGATACCGTGGCGTATGAATCACATACAAACACACACACATTCAGATAACTATCAGCAAATGCAGCCAAATACAAAATGGCTCATCATGTACATTTGCTTGTAGAGTGAATGAGAGTGGTACGTATGAGGAATTTTTATTGATTTGTGTGTGTAAAAGATAACACTCATACGCAATTGTATGCACACAATGAAATATGTAACGGATTCTAAAGAGTGTTACCATATAGAAAAAATACAAATTCAGCTTTTTAGCGTTCCCTATCTATAGTTTTCGCTGCGATTTCCGATGAAATGTTAGAGCTATGGACCTGAAACTTTCAACGAATATCTAAAACTTTGGCCGGTGCAACAACAAACACTTGAAATTTTCAATGTTAGTGTATTTTTATCCAGACTACAACAATTAACACTAAAATTAAAAAAAAACTAAAGGGTATCCCATCAGTTAATGTTATTTTGACTATGCAATTTTGACAACTTGCTGTATCTTGGAAATTGTAAGACGCAAACTCTTGAAATTTTCATAAACGCTACAATTAAAAAATCCCAAAATTAAAAAAGAGAAAAATAATCGCCAAAACGACAAAAAAAGCGCCAAACTAAAAAAATCTCTAATACTAAAATAAATCGCCAAAATGCTCGAAATTAAAAAAATCGCCAAAATGAAATAAACGACAAAAACTGAAAAATGTTGACACAAAACAAAAAAAAGCGCCAAAACTAAAAAATAATTACTGCTAAGACTGAAAAAACGCAAAAAAACGCCGTAACTAAAAAAGCGCTTTAAACCGAAAAATTTCACAAACTAAAACTAAAACAATATACATTATATAGGCTAAGGTTAATATGGTATTACATATCTGGTGTCCGTATTGAACCCTTCAGGCCTTATTGAGAAAAAAATAATTTAGTTTTACAAAACTTTTAACAAACGAATTTCCACACAAAATTTTTTTGTAAGCCTATTGTAAACCAAAATAATTTTTTTTAATACGTCTGTTCGTGTGAAAATCAAAGTCGCAAAGTCGAATGAAGGCAGAATTAGTTTTTAGTTTCTTTTCTGTTACGAATTAGCTGACTCTTTTTCGTTTATATAAATCTTATACAAGTCGTTAGTTTTTCTGTTCTGTTCTGTTCTGTTCTGCCTCGGTTCAACCTGTAAAAATCAAAAAATTGATAGGCACATACTGATCGCAGCTACTGCCGTGTGTAATTGATATTTTATTACAAACTTATCAATTATCATTTAAAATAAAAATTTATAAAATAAACATGCGTTTGAGAACAAAAAAAATGTTTAATAGATTTCAAAAAATTAAGAAAAAACGTATTTTCCTTACACATTTTTTTAAAAACATTTTTTTTGTTTGCTCTAATTTATTTTTTTCAGTAACGCGTAAATAAAATAAATTTTTTGTTCATTTGAAAAACTGTCAGCAGTATGAATTCATTTCAAAATCAAAACTATTTTGATTTTTCATACTGCATTGTCTGCGTGACGAATACATTAACAAAAATTTTAAATTTACCAACACATGCTTATTGCATGAGCCTGAGCAGTATGTGTCTATGGACCCCTTTAAGTAATTGCAAGTCGCTATTCACACTATGCCTTTGTAGGCTGCCTTGTATGGACAATTTTGCTTTGAACCCCCTTCCAAAAGTCACACACATTTACATTAAGCCTCTTTTATTCATGCCTTTTTTGCATTTATATACACGTTTAATGCTGAGAGTACGAAAAAGGTAAAGAGAAATGTCATAAATCCCCTTAAATTTTCATTTCGTGCCTTTTGTTCTACCCCGCAAGCTTCTCACCCCATCTCACCAATAAACTAAAAAAACCTGCCTGCACAGGCAAGCAGAAAAGGCACAGTGTAAATTGCGTCTAAGTGATAGTATAAATTAAATAAAAATATTTTGAAATAAATTGAAATTGTGCGTTTGGAGTTTAAAAAAATTTAACTTTTACAAGAAAAATGTAAAATTTTATTGTGTGTGTAGTGAAGGTTTTAATAAAAAAATGTATTTCTTTTAAAAATTAAAATATTTTCATACAATGTCGAAGGTGAGTGTATTTTTAATATTAGTCAAAAGTTGTCACGAATGAGAGTACGTGAGCGTGAGTTGTAAAAAATTTTTCTTCGTGAAATGAAGCTATAAAAACTTTAAGGGCATTCAGAGGAAGGCTTGAGAAGTTCGATTCCAAAAAATCATTGCAATCGGTCCTGCCGTTTGGTTGTCATTAATTATTGACACAAAATGGGTAAAGTGTTCTATAGTGCAGCATTTGAGACAAAATAACAATGGGTCGTATGACTTAAAAAAAGTATTTGCTTTTTACTTAAAAATTTGTTTAAAAAAAAAACAAAAAACACATACATATTTTGGATTTTAAAACAAATTTTTAAGTAAAAAGCAAATACTTTTTTTATTCATATTACCCAATATCTTTATTTTATTTTAGCTTAGTTTTCACTTAAACCAGCAACCCAATGAAATAATACTCGTATATTATTAAGTTTTTTTTTAATTTGTAATTATAATAATTTAATCAACCTTGTTTATTATGCATATATATATTTTATTTAAGCTTTAGAGATGATAGCCAATTCCGCTAGCTAATTAAATATAATCCTAGAATTATATTCCTTAAGATTAGACACATAAATTAACAAATAAATAGCATTTCAGCTTTAACTAGTTTTCTAATTATACTATTTCTTTTTTTTTAAGCTCTAACCTGCGTGTGTGCAAAATTTACCGGTTATTACATTTTTTTCAAACTTATGCCAAAAAAAAAAATTGGGTTTGAGTGCAGAGGATACTGTTTGTGGTGTCCATTAATAAAAAAATTCAACCAATGGAAATGGAATACGTGAATTGTTGTGATTTATGATAACACAATTTGCTGAAACTTATTTTGTTTAGAAGCCTCAGAATTAACATTATGCTAATTTACAAGCAATAACATTTTGCTAGACTGTTGGTGGCGGTAAATTCGAATTTTTATTGCAAAAACAAATTGCGTTACGATGAAGTAAAATAGTTCACGTATTCCATTTTCACTAAAAAAATTTATATATAAAGCTGAAGAAATTTACATCAAATTACAACACAAACAGTGGACTTAAATCATAAGAGCTGATGTAGAAGGTGCCGACGGCTTCTTGCTGTTAGGTGCGCCAATCTTTATTACAATAATGTTATAATTGTCCATGTAATAATTTGATTTTCTCAATACACAAACTTTAACCTAAATAAATCAAATAAAAAAAAACAAAACACAACTCAACTTAAAAGTAAGTAACCTTATCACCTTGACGCACACATTGTAGATGATGATAGTAATTCAAACATATAAAATTTTATGCTATTTTTTTACAAAAAAATCTCAACTTCCCAAAAATAAAAAAAGGTTTAAAAAGTAATTACATGTTGTTTTTTTTCAAAAGTTGTTTTGTTGCATATTTACGATGATTGCTGGTTGTATGTTTATTACGAGTACAAAACGATATTTTAAATGGTTTTTATATACAATTTTTTATGCAATGATGAAAAAAAAAGTTAGTTGATTTTTCTATACTTTTGCCTTTTCAGTAAATTTTTACATGCTCTTTCTTCCCCCCTAATAGTTTAAACAACACCTACAATCATCGCTTTGTTAACACAGATACTAAAACAAATTTGTTTTCCGTTTTCCTTTTTTTTTGGGTTTCATGTTGTGGCTGAAATTGCTCATTGATTTTTATGTTTGTATTGTGGGTCTCTTATTTTCTATAGTTGTTGTAAATATGTATGATGTTATTATTGTAATTTGTTAAGCCAATTCAAATGTCTAAAGTGTTGTACACATTTTTTTTATTATTATTATTTTTGCTGGTGGTGTTGAGAGGGTTATTTTTTAGGGTTAAAATAAATATTTATTTCTTACACTTAAAAAAAAGGAAAGAAGCCAACAAATGTTTAAGACAACAACACATTTTTTGTAGTTCTGACGATTCAAGTGTTTTGAAATTTATTTAATATTAAATCTATAAGGCTCAAGTTTACTATTTAGGGTGAAGTTTTAGTTAAGGGTTTAGTAAAGACTGTGGATTAAGGCATGAATTGATTTCAGACTAAAAGTAATCATCAATTAACCATTTCTCATATTCCATTTCATACTAAAATTTGCGTTAAAGACTCGTAGCTGATGTTAATAGAAAAACTCTACCCCAGTAAATAGACGTGGGTGCTAATGAAGAGCGTGGCTGCACAGAAAAATATCCGTATTTCCCCCAGCTAATAAAGTCTAAGTTAAATTTTTCTTCTCTTCTTTAGAAACTCACACATTAATTAATAAAAATATTTCATTCAATAAGAATTGAAACAACTGAACTTAAGCATGTCTTAATATTATTTCTGATTAAAATTCAATACAGTTCAATTAAAATCTAAAAAAGTCATACTAAAATTAAATTTTATTTAATTTATTTAAATTTTTTTGCAACTTAACTGTTTCAGCCTTCCGAACTGCAGGGCTGTCTTCCTGCCATTAAAAGTTAAACGCAGAGGTGTTTAGTTGGTTGGTTGGTTGGTTGGTTGGCTTAAAAGATTTACCAATAGCTTAATCTTTAATGGCTCTAAGTGGTTTCATTCTCAAGAAAAATAAATAAGGTTAAAGGGAATTTTAGTTTATTATTTTTTAGTTCTTTGTAAACATTTTACTATACAACAAGTCTTGTGGTTTGTAAGGAAGAAAAATTGCTGTAATATTGGCTTTTTCTTGCTTTGTTTTTTTTTCATTGTAATATTGTACGGTAGTTTGGCCTTAGTTAACTATAAGAGCCACAAGAGAAGCTGTCCAATTTAAGTGTGACAAAGATTTAAGAACCTTTTAAAGTACTAATAAAAAAATTTTATTTATTACTTTATTTGCCAAACTTTTTTATCTGGATCTATCATTTATATCACATTTTGTTTTATATTACCAGTACTATATTTGCTTCTAGTCGCGTGCAAGAATAATATGGCATATGTATTTTATTTATGAAATATTGTGGTCAGTAGCCTGCTGTGGTCTATGTGTTTAATGCTGCAGAGTTTAGAAACGAGCACTTAGTATTTAAGGAGTCCAATTTTCTCTTCCTCTCTTGTGAAATCCTAACACTGCTTATATTCAACAACAAAAAAAAGAGTTGCCAACTACACTTCCAGCAGCATACTCAGCTACGGTGCGCAGGGTAATATGCCTCCAGCACTTAATGTCAGTAACTAAAAAAAATATTATCAAACCATACAAACAAGTATAAAATTTTATACTCACAATCACACTCTTCAAAACTAAAATTAAAACATCTATTTGCAGGAAATCTCATTAATTATTCAATATGTGAACAAATAATAAAATGTGACATGAGAAAATAGGAATACTAAAGTCACCAACAAAAAATACAATCACTACAACACAACGACATACAAATAGAATAAAATAGAATAGAATAGATAATAATGTTATTTTCTCACTTTACTTCTACGAGTATGTTTTTGTTATTTTAATTTATAAGCAGGCCTGCGTAAGTAAATGTCAAATTAATTAAATCACTTTCATGGTAACTGTGTGTGTGTGTCAAAGAGTAGAAAAATTTTAATACACTACATATAATGGTAGAAATAAAGAAAGTTAAGATGATAAAGAAGTATGCAAATAACACGTGAATAAGCAAAATTAACCCAGCAAACAATAATGTCAGACGTTAAAAAATTTTTATTTATCATTTTTATTTATTATTTTTACATACATATATAAATCCGTGGCAATAAGGAAAAAGTACTCAAGTCATATTTTTTTCATTTTTTGATTATTTTAAGATTTAAGATTTTAATTTTTTAGTTCATATTTGAAGATAAAATAAATAAATGCATGTATTAAAAAAAATATATATATATTTTACTATTTGGCAAGAGATCACTTTTAACCTTTCAAGTCGATTTTTAGAATTTGTAATTCTTTTACAGTAAAATTGGGAATTTCTCTGTTAACCTTTATATTTTTAAGAAAACATCGTTTTACACACTATAAGTAATAATACATTTAAGTTGAGATATTTCAAAGTATTAAACTAAATTAAGCTATTATTCCAAAATAAGATTAGAAGTCTAAAAAAGATAGGCTGCAAGTAATAGTGCTATAACTTCCTGAAAAATCACACAAATTAATTGAAATTTTGACTAGGGCTACTGTCAAATGTGCAGGTTACGAAGCTACCATTAGCTCAAAATCAGCTTATTTCGAGTTAAGCACTTTTTTAAACTTTGATACTTTTTAATGGCATTCGCTATCGAGCAATGTTAAAATATGGTGCGATATCGAATTCCAAAACCTCAAACTGAAAAACCGTGATCGAATCAACTAGTTAAGTGACGATTAGACTCCATTATTTTCAGACAATCTAGAAAATTCACCTTACTGGCCTGGCCGTTATTTTGAATTTCAGAGTTGTTGTGTAACGTTTTTTATGCTGGTAATACTGTGTGCAGATTTATTTTTATTTTATTTAAATATAAGTTCATTATATTTAAATTAATATTTAAATTTATTAACAATATATTATTAATTATTTGACTTGTCGGCAGAAGCATAGAAACTAATTCATATCTGAGAATATATATAATAATATAGAAAGGCCCTAACTCATCAATTTTTTGAAATGCAAAAATTACTGCTTTTTTCGCCATATTAGATGTTCTTCTATCGGAAGATATAAAAATTCGATTTCAAAAAAATAATGAGAAAGAAAGGCTCTAATTCTATATTAAGTTAATGATATGATCCTTATATATACAGGCTCTGGCGAGGGATCGAACTTGGGCTCTGGCAGACTGCCATTTCATTGAAGTCAATGTATTAACGACATCAGACAACCGGGCAACCAAAGTTTACGTCCGAAAATTTGCTTTTTAGGATTCCGTACACCAAAAGTGAAAAAAGGAACCCTATTGTTTTCGCTGCGCTGTCCGTCTGTCCGTCGCACGGTATTTCCTCAGGAACCGTAAGAGCTACGGACCTGAAATTTGGACAGAGTATGTAGAATACATGAGAATTAAAAATTAAAGGGTGTTCCAAAACAAGCAACGAAAAATGTTAAAATCCCATGTAATATACATACAATTGTATATACATATGTATGTATATTGACATTTGAAATTTGTAAAATTAGTGTATATTTATATAGACTACAACAAATTTAAAAAAATTTAAATTAAAGGGTGGTCTATCAGTTAATGCAATTTTGACTATGTAATTTTGACAACTTGCTATATCTTGGAAACCGTAAGAGGTAAACTCTTGTAATATTTAAAAACGGTAAAACTAAAAAAATTAAAAATTATAAAATCGCCAAACCAAAAAAAAAAATCGCCAAAAATTCAAAAAAATCATCAAAACGAAAAAAATCGCCAAAATTAAAAAAAATTCTAACACTTAAATAAGTCGCAAAATTCGAAAAAATCGTCCAAGTGAAAAAAAATTCCAAAATGAAAAAAGCACCAAAAACCGAAAAAATCGCCAAACCCGAAAAAGGCTCCAATAACAAAATAATTGTGAAAATTAAACAAATCGCCAAAACGAAAAAAATCGCCAAATTTAAAAAAATCGCCAAATTGAAAAATCGCCAAAATGAGAAAAAAAGTGTTAAAAATTCAAAAAAAAGCGCCTAAATGAATAAAGTCGCCAAAATGAAGAGAATTAAAAAATCAACAAAATTAAAAAAAATCGCCAAAACGAAATAATCGCCCAAAAATAAAAAAAAACACCAAAAACCAAAAAAAAATCGTCAAAACGAGAAAAAAATTTCAAAACTACAAAAATGGTCAAAATGGAAAAAAAATCCATAAACCAAAAAAATCGCCTAAACAAGAAAAAATTGCCAAAATTAAAAAAATCGCCAAATAAATAAAATCGCCAAAACTAAAAAAACGTCAAAAACGAAAAAAAACTGCCAAAACTATATTTTATATAGGCTTCGTATTGAATTACATATCTCGTGTCCGTACGGAATTCTTCGTGCGCGGCTCAAAATCGCACTTTACTGAATTTATTTTGATATTGACCATTTTTGTAAGCGAAGATTAATCAAAGAATTTAATAGCAAATATTTTTTACAACCTTCCAGTGTCTTTAAGAGCATTTTGCGCCACAATTTTTTTTAAAAATGAGGAAGTGTTAGAAAATATTCCATCAGATTTTTTCTCCATAGATTTCACATAAAAGTGCTGAGCACATTTCCTGGCTAAAATACAATGGTTTGAAAATTTCCCCCTGCCAGAATTTAGATATCAATCTCGAACCCTGTGACCTATTCGATAGCACGCTCTAGCTGACATTTTCCAGTTAAGTTTAATCTCTGTTGGCTGCCACTTAAGCATTTTAAAATGAAATACACTCCAACATATAAAAAAGTTATACAATAACACGAAAAAAGGCAAATAAAAAGTCACGTAATGTATCAAATTACACAAATATTAAGCAAAATGATATATTTTGATACTTTGACATCCGCTTGTGGCAAGAAATGTTTCAAAATATAAAATTGTCCAAAAGCGCTTTCCTACATGTGTTGCATAATTCCCAACAAAATAAATAAATAAATAAATATATTTTATATTGTATAATAGAAAGTTTTGCAAAATGTTCTTCACCACACACACACACATAGTAATCACATCATTTTAGTTATCATGATTAGCAACAAAAATATAAAAAAAATTTAATAAAATCATTTTCCTTTATGCAACCATTATGTGCAAAAACCACTTCATTTTCTTGATTGATAGAGAGAAACGAAAGCACTTTAATTTCATACAACATTTTCAGCAATTTTGGCTTCAGCAAAATGTTTCATTCAATTAAATTTCTTTTTTCTTTCCTTCTTTTATTATTTCCAAAATGTACAAAATATTGGTTGCTCCTGCACACACTGTAACATTTCTGGTCTATATTTTCTGCCATGCATGAGTAACAAGCAAGTGAATCTTTGTATTTTTATTCAACATAATGAAGACATCGTCGTCATCATGTAATGCCCAGAAACCAGCAGGTGGTTGCAACACCAACAAAATAAAAAAAATAAAAATTCATCAAGATATAAAAGAAAAATAAAATAGGAAAATCTATTTACTCATTGCTAATATAAGTGTGAAAACAAAATAGCAAGATGAAAATTAACAAGTAACATGCAACATAAACGATGAAACTGAAAAAAAAGAGAAAACCAAACCAATGAATAAATTGAATGGCAGTAAATACCAAAAAAAAAGCAAGAAAGGAACACGAGTGTGTAATTTTCCTACAGAATAGACAAGAGAGCAATATTGAGACAACAACTATATATGGAGGCAACAAAATGTACGTTCTTTTTGTATAAAAATACTTATAGAAAAAAAGTAAGACACTAGTTAGTGCCCTGCCTCCTCTGCACATACTTGTACCTGCTTAGTTTCTGCACATACATATATTTGCTTATACCCTGCTGCTTGATGATAAACGTATAGACCGACTTAAAATGCCTTCATCATCATTAACATTATTATCGTCTTCATTTTTTTTGTTGTTGTTTCCAGTCACTTGCAATTTGGATTTCAACACCCTGCACCGCTTTCTCACACGCTTGTTGAAGACAGGCAAGTGTAAAAAAACCTCCTTAATGAATCCTTAAGTATGAGAATCTTTTGTACATGCACATTCTAGTGTTAAAGTATTAATATTTGTGTGCGATCGTGTGTTTGCGTGAAAGTGTGCGTGCGTACTGTTTCTTTACTCAGCTTTTTTCTTTTTAACCAACGTTGCATTATAATTCACGCACACTTTAAAATGCAAACAGTAGCGTAGGGACACACGGTGGTGTACTCATTTTCACACTCATAGCCACAGTTTGACAAGAACACCAATACAATTATTGAATTTTTTTAAACTCTCTATTAAAGGCTGGTATGAACTTCTTATGAAAGCACTAAAAAGTACCTTTTCAAACGCACTTTTACGAATATTTCCTTTTGAAAAAGTACTTTTTAAAAAAGTATCTTCTAAAAAAAGTACCTTTCAAAGAAGTACTTTTTAAAAAAGCACCTTCTAAGAAAGTGCCTTTTAGAAATTACTTTTTAAAAAACGACATTATAAAAAAGTACCTTCTTTTATTAAAGTACTTTATAAAAAAGAAGCTTTTAAAAAGTACCTATCGAAAAAGTACCTGATAAAAAAGTACTTTTTAAGCTTAGTACCTTTTAAAAAATTAACTTTTAATAAAGTACCCTTTAAAATACTACCTTTCTAAATAAGTACTTTTTAAAAAAGTACCTCGTACAAAAGTACCTTTTAATAAATTACTTTTTAGAAAAGAACTTTTCAAAAAAAAGGTACTTTTTAGATATTAAAAAAGAACGTTTTAAAAAAGTACCTATCGAAAAAGTACCTGATAAGAAAGTTTTTTTAAAGTAGTACTTTTTAAAAGAGTACCTTTTAAAAAAGTAGCTTTTAAACAAGTACCTTCCAAAAAAGAATATTTTAAGAAAGTACTTTTTTAGATTACCTTTTTAAAAAGTACTTTTGAAAAAAACCTCTTAAAAAGTACCTTTTAAAAAGCATCTTTAAAAAAAGTACCTTTTAAAAAAAATACCTCTTAAAAAAGTAGTTTTTAAAAAAGAATATTTTAAAGAAGGACCTTTTCAAACCGAACCTATTAAAAAGTACTTATTAAAAAAAGTACCTTGTAAGAAAGTACATTTAAAAAATTACTTTTTAAAAAAGAATCTTTCAAAATAGTACCTATCGAACGAGTATCTGATAAAAAGTACTTTTTAAAAATAGTACTTTCTAAGAAAGTAACTTTTAATTAGTATTTTTAAAAAAGTACACTTTTAAAAACTACATTTTAAGAAGAACCTATAAAAAACCTTTTAAAAAGTATATATTTTAAAAAGTACCTTTTAAGAAATATCATTTTAAAAAAGTACATTTTAAAACAGATCCTTTTAGAAAAGAAACATTTAAAAAATACCTTTTTAAAAAATACCTATTAAAAATATACCTTTTAAAAAAGAACATTTTAAGAAGAACATATAAAAAACTTTATAAGAAAGTACCTTTTAAAAAAGTACTTTCAAAATAGTGTCGTTTAAAAAAACTTTTAAGAAAGTACCTTGTAAAAAGTACTTTTTGAAACGTATCTTTCAAAAGACCACCTTTAAAAAAATCATCTCTTCAAAAAGTACCTTTTAGAAAAGTACCTTTTAAAAGGTATCTTTCAAAAAAGTACCTTTCAAAAGGTATCTTTCAAAAAAGTACATTTTAAAAAAGCACCTTTTCAAAAAGTACCTTTTCAAAGGTACCTTTTCAAAAAGGACCTTTTCAGAGGTGACTTTTAAAAAACACCTTTTCAAAAAGTACTTCTTAGAAAAGTACCTTTCAAAAGGTATCTTTCAAAAAAGTACCTTTTAAGAAAGCACCCGTTTCTTTTTAAAAGAAACCATTTAAGAAGGTATATATTATATAAGATCTTTTGTAAAAAAAAGTACCTTTTGAAAAAAGTATGTCTTAAAAAAGTACTTTTTAGTTTGCATTAGACTAAATTCTAAATCAGGTCTCATTTGCAGAACAGGTGACAATTAAATTCCTTAGGCGGCAAATTCTAATGTTCTTTTGTAACAAAATATTTTTGGTACTCGTGCGGTTACTTTTGTCGACAACACTGGGCCTGTGCTGCTCCCTTGTGTATATGGATGGAGATTCATGTGTGTTAGTTTAATACTACACCTAATACAAAGATGTTAATTTTTTTATTTTTCTCATTCTAAAACCACTTACACATGCACACAAATTAAGACACACACACACACATACACACGCACAAGCAATTTTTACATGGGCAATATTTTACATAAAACAATTTGCCGAGTTGTTAAGAGTCAATAGACATGTCTTTCATTTTATGTACTTTATTTTTCTGATGTTGTTTGACTATTAACAGCTAATTCTGTTAAAAAAGTAAAACAATTTTATTTTCTTGCTTTTCAAATTTGTAAACTCTTAAGGAAAGAAAGAAAGACTTGTTGTGTACAAAAGGGAAAAAAGAAGGCTTCTTTTATAAATTTTTAATGGCTCCTGATTTGGTTTGTGTAGCAATAAAACAAGGGACTTCTTCTTGATTGCGATAACAATCTATAAATCAGAGCAAGGAGTCATCAAACATGGTCTTATTTTTACTTATCGTACATCCGCTATTTGCATATTAGATAATATTAGAAAATTTCTAAATATTTTCGTAATTGAATTTTTTTATGGCAGGAAGTTTGAAAGAGGGATTTAAATGGATTCTTAATACTGTTATACTCGTACATACATAAATATTAAGTGCTTGTTTTATTTAAAGATCAACATTTATGAAATATTTATGAGGAGGTAGGAAATAGACATGTTTCTGGAGATAAAAAAAACATATTTTCACTGCTGGTAATTTTAGCACACTTCAGCTGGTTTCGTTTATGATTAATTGATTGTTTTCTGTTGATTATAAGGCTCTTTTGCCAAAAAGGATTATTTAAAAAAGGAAAATTGAGAAATAGCAGATTTCAGGTTTGGTAAACGTTTGGTATTAGAGGCTTTGAAGCTTTTGTTGCACAGTGGTTAAAATTTATTTATTATGAATTTAAAAGAAAAAATTTTTAAAGAGCTTAAAATAACATAAAACTTCACTAACAAATATTTAAGAACTCAATTATAATTACATATAATAACAAACATCTTCTTTACTACTTAACTTTTTTCAATTACTTAATTGATAAACACAACAAAATAATTTCTTTCACTTTTGTTTGTTGTTTAGTAGCGTTGCATAAATTTTCATAATATTACGGCATCATGAAGATAATCATAATTTGTATTTTAATTAAATTACGAGCATTACTTGCTGCTCAAAAGAATTTTACTCCTTTCTGCACTTTTCTGTATAAAAATTTATTATAATTATGCCAAGTTCACAAATAATTCCAGCTACAAATTTACCATGTTGCAGTATAAGCTTACGCAGCAAAGTAATTGTTCACCTTCAATAAGGTAAAACATATTTTCAAATTAAAGCAATATGAAATGAGAGGCCAACAACAGCATTCTAAATATATACATATTACTCGTACATCGCCCATTGCAGCGCACATTTGAGGTACTCGTATTAAGTAACAAATGGCTTGTGACACTTTGTTTGCTTCAATTTGTGTTACGAGCAAAGTAAAAGCTCCCCAACTAAAGCGCGAGGGAATTGGCTGTTGTTTTAAAATTATTTATACAGAAACTCAATGAAAACACTGTCACTTTTGAATTAATTAGTAAAGTTCGAAAATAAGTTCGAATTTTCGAAGTAAAGTGAAATTTAATACTAAGCAGTTTATATATATATAATATTAATATTTCAAATATTGTTTATTTTATATCGCTTTTGTTTCTAAAAGTGAGTTTAGCTCAAAATTTACAAATTCCCAGTAAAGTAAAAAAAAAATTTTTTTTATTATACCCTTATTTCGTAAAAAGGGATATAACTGCATTTAATTTTTTTTGTGACTGTATGTATGTATGATGTTCCGGCAAAATTTTGAGCTTTAGAGCAGCTACGTCCAAACTTACATACATACATGATATTTGGATTTGAGGTCGCTTTTTTACATTTTTGACGCTTTTTCATTTTGACGATTTATTTTATTTTGGCGATCTTTTCGGGTTTTTGGTGATTTATTTAAGTTTTAGAGATTTTTTTTTAGTTTGGCGCTTTTTTCAGCCTGACGATTTTTTTCGGTTTGGCGATTTTTTTTCGATTTGGCGATTTTAAAATTTTGAGATTTTTTAGTTTTAGAGTTTTTGAAAATTTCACGTTTTTTTCGCAAAAAAAAAGGGCCCTTTGGCAACAAAGAGCTGCACAAAATTGCAAACTGGGCTATTGTGTTTTACTTACTTTAATGTATAAGGCCGGGTTTACATCTGTGTGCCAAATGCCACACAAGCGTAAAAAAAGCGAAACCAACTAATTACTAATGAAAAACTATTTAATTCAGAAATGCATTTATTAAGTTAAACAGTTTCATACATAATTAATACACAATTTTATAGAATCCAAAATGATTGCAAACTGTTTAAATCAATAAATATATGTCTGAATCAGTTTTTCATTAGTAATTAGTTGGTTACGTTGTTTTGGGCAAATGACACACAAAAAATACCAGATGTAAACTCAGCCTAACGCGTATAATATTAGAGCCATCTATCGATATAATAATTAACGTTAAGACGCACATCGATGAATCTCTTGCTTGTAGTGCTCGTAAAGTCACTGCATAACAGAATTAATTCATTGAAATATCTGCTGCCAAGGATACAATATTTTCCCTTTTATTAATTACATTTATGTTGGCATAATGTATTTTATCTATCTGCCCCATATTGTTACGGAATATAACCCGTATGGCAAGAGTATGTATGTTAATTCCTTTATGTTGAATGCGATTATGAAAATGAGTGCCATACAAATGCGTAACTAACAAGCAAACCATAAGTTAAGCTTATACACACACGTGGTCTTACATGTATTTATATTTGCATATACATATGTATGCATACTTAAGTACATACACATACAACCACATATTAATGCACATGAATTGTAAGTACAGTGGAACATTTTGCACTTAATGTTAGGAGTTGTTTTCTTTACGTGCATTTTCACAATATGTGATTGAGAGCTAACATGAACCTTAACTGAAAGTTCTTCATACCAAACCTGCAGTTAAATTCCCTGTTGGCATATAATTGTACGTTGTGAAAAGGGCCTTTACTTATTCGGGCCTAAGTTTAGTATTTTAAATTCTTCACAGAAAAAAGTATTCACCAATTAATATTTTCAATTAAGAATTTAATTGTATTGATTAAATTTTTAATTGTATTAATTAATTTGACTGAAAAAACTTAATTGATATTATTAAATTGTTTATATGTAGGTGAAAATTTAATTAATTTTTTAATTGGTACTACAAATATTTTAATTAATAACACAAAATCATTCATATTACTTTTTTGTGTGTTATTGAATGAAATATTTTTATTAATTAATGTGAGTTTCTAAAGAAGAGAAGAAAAATTAAATTAGACTTTTATTAGCTGGGGAAAAACCGATATTTTTCTGTGCAGCCACTAGAGTTGAGCGATATTTTGAAACCTGTTCTTTTTTCACAGCGATTGAAAAATCACTAATCACAACTTTGAACGAATTTATCAAGTAACAGCGTTTGGAAATATAGTTCTTTTATACAAACTGTGATTGTTCTTATATGCTCAATTAACATTAGATAAGGCTACCACAAGAATTTTTTTATACCTTCAGGTTTTGTCGATAAAAAAATCGTCAACTCGTGTCAAATCGTCTTTTCTGGCAACTATGTACATCTCACATGTTCATATTTGCAATTTTTGTCTCTCTGCCTCTTATACGAAAATCGCAATATTTGGACGGGGTTGATTGCTAATTGTTTGTTCTTGTCGCTCTTCTTATTAGTATTTATCAAATTACCAATACTAATAAAGACTTTTAAAGCAGAAGAGGTGAAATGAGTTAAACTGTGATCACAGTCACAGTTTAATTTCACTGCTGCTCTTCTTATTAGATTTTCTCATAATAACAGAACTGCTACAAGCAAAATAATGCTTAACTGTGATCACAGTCACAGTTTAAAAGAACAGCGATTTTGAAATCACATTCACAAGGAGCAACATTATTAAAAAATCGCGTTTTCGCTCATCACTAGCAGCTACGCACTTCATCAGCACCCTAGTATATCTACTTGGGAAGAGATTATTATTAACATCAGCTATTTAATGTAAATTTTTAATGAAACAGAATATGAGAAATGATTGTTGTGTATACAATTATTGATTTACCTTTGCTAAATACATTTTTAAGTATCATTATTCATTTTCTGTTTTTCCATATTTTCATTTTTCTATTTAGGTTAGCATGAAGTTATATTACTCTACCTAAGTATATTTAACTATTCTTGCTTATCTTTCACGATCATCACATTATTTATTTTTACTTATTCGATATACCGTCTTCAGGGATTTTTTTTACTAATGTAACAAAGAAAAATTTTATGAAAAAATATTTGTAAAAGTCGACAAACCAAATAATTCTATATATTAATACAAATCGTTTCTTAATATTTTCTTTTATAAACTCAATATTTTACCATCTTAATAACCACCGTGCACTTAAATACTTCCAATAGCAGCATCATTCATGCATGTATTGTACTTGCAGCAGTTGAATCAAGCCAGGTAATTAATATTAAAATTAATTGTTGAAGCTAAAAATATTAAAAAAACACACACATATACACAAACGCAGCAACAGCAACAGCAATAATAATAATAATTGCTGTAAATATATTATAATCATCAAATTTACTTTCCTGCGGCTCTCTTTTCGTTTAATGCTCTCTAAAACATTAGGCTTATTATGGCATATGAATTTCGTGAAATAAAAGAGGAAATGAAATGGTTATGCCAAAGGAAGGGAAGTTGATGTGCGAGCACACCTTTTCAAGTGCTAATTTTTCGGTTGAATAAAACCAAAAAAGCTCCAAATGTTTTAATGTCTGTTGATATTGATAGCGAGAAACAATTGTTATATTAGTTTACACAGAGCACTGCAGTCTTAGAAATAATTTTTCAACTTCACACATTACTTGTAACAAGTATGTATTATTGTACTGCACAAGACCATTTATAAGACCTTTCAAGACATGAATGATTTTTAAAATGCTTTACTACATCGAAATATTCTTAAACAAACGCTAAAAAACACCGTTGGCAAGACAAAAAACTGAAACAAATGTCTAGCCAACAGTGCTGTTTAGCGTTTGTTTTAGAATATTTCGCTGTAGTAAAGCATTTTAAAAATCATTCATGTCTTGAAAGGTCTTATAAAGGGTCTTGTGCAGGACTTTAGTATGTATGTAGGTAGCTTAGCCTCCATACCAAAAACAAAAAAATTTCCCAGTCACTTAATAGAATGAAAGATGTCAATTAAGTTTCTAAAACAACAAAAAAAACTTTTTGCCGGGCCCAAACAAAACATATTTTTTTAATAGCGCAACCATTTTTATTCCGACATCAACATGTTACATCTCCTTGTTTATATCTTGACATTGCCTTGATTTTACTGTGGTGGTTTTTAATCCAAAACCGAGTTTCGAGCACTATTAATACCATGTCGAATTCTTTCCCCTAAAGTCCTTGCATATGGACAAAATATTTTGTTTGAAATTGTCTTTTCAAATACAAGTTTAAGTAATACAACAAGGCTTGGGAATTAGAGCCCTGCATAAACATTCTTGAAATGTAAATACGTATTGCTTTTCAAATGTATTGCCGTGGCAATTATTATTTATTATTACTAAACTAACAATAAATGCTGTAGTATAATAAGCAAGGTACCATGGATCTTGTGATGTTCGTATATATGAGTGATGTCGCGAACTCTTCTTTTTTGTAACAAACACTCCAAATACCACAAGAAGATGTAGTGTCTTCATCTGGTTACAAATACTGTTAACAACTACATAACATGATGCTGCTAATGCAGAATGCTGCCGTAATTTCCGGGAAGTGCCGGGGAGATTATGGAAATTTGGGAATTTTTAGCTAAGTTTTTGTTCATCTCCAATGTGGTTTGTGATTGGAATAGGTGGTTCGTGGCAGTGCTAGCTGAAGGTGTTTGCTAAAATAAAAGAGCATACACCCAACTTATGTGTGTAAATACTAGAGATGAGCGATATTTGGAAACCTGTTACTTTTTCACAGTGATTGAAAAATCACTAAACACAATTTTACAGTAAATAAGGCTACCACATTAATTATTTTTTACCAGAGCTCGCAATCTTGCGATCTTCAAAACCGTACACTCGTGTGAGTGCTCTCACAATAATGAAGAGAGCAATAAGAGATAATTTGTATTTCTAATTAATGTATACTCAATTGTTACTACAATTAGACTTACCACAAATTTGTTTAATTCCAAGGTTTTCTACTTTTCAGAGCTCGAATAATCATATCTGAAACTAAGTTATTATATACTACTTAAAATACATCAAATTTGTATTAATCTCTTTTTGAAAACGATAAATTTACTTGAATTATAGTTTTACAAATATATCTTGGCGGCCCTACTATGAGAAGAGCAAAAGCTATTACGCTAAAAAACGATGTGGGGATCGCTGCTCTATATCCTTTATTTTGTAAAATCTTGGCAAACGGTTTTTTGAGCATGTATTTTATGTATTTATGTATTTTATTTTATTTTATAAACATTATTGAACAAAATACATGAAGATTAATTTTATGTTTGTTGTACACAAGATTAATTTTGTATTTTACATTTACACTTCGTTGACGAATAGTTTGATTTACAGATATTTTTATTGTTATTTTTTATTATCTTCTCCCTTCTTCTTTAATGCTTTGCCTGTGACGAAATATCTAAGGCAACAACATAAAGCAATCGCAACAACAACAATAAACACCTTTTATGCGAACACTTTACTTGTTTTGCTCACTTACTGAACCTCAGTAGCTGAGCAAGGAACAATTCTGTTCGTATCATGCGGTCAGTAAGAGACCGATTCGTATGTTACGCTTAACTCATAACCCGGGAGCGAGAACACGATTGAAACGAAAAAGAGGGTTGCTGTTCAGATACTGAGTGATTCAGTCTCATTTGTTTAGGTCTTTTGAGTAAGAAGACCGCACAGAGAAATTTGGTTGAGCATATTTGGCGGGCTCTGTTTCTTACAGCTTCAGTACTTGTCGAGAAAAAATCGTAAAATCATGTCAAATCGCCTTTGCTGAAAAATCCCAAATGTCTTGAAAAGGTCTTTTAAATGGTATTATGCAGGGCTCTATTGAGAACTGAGCAAAAAAATTTTTTCTAAGAATCATCTCACAGTAGTTCTCATTTAAGTAGCTTAAGTGAAATATACATTACCACTTACATATGTATATGTACATGTATGAACATTCTTTAGTATGTATGTATGTATTTAAATTAGTCCTTAATTAATGCAATAAATCTGTACAATCATTAGATTGCATTATAATTACACATATATATTTATTGAATCATGTATTCATACTTAAGATACTTATACGCACACATATGAACATATGTTTTTCATATATATACATATATACATGTTTATATCCGTGTTAAGGTAAATATAAAATTTTATTTAGAACTCATACCAGATGCTTTTCTAATGCAGAAACATAAAACCAGCAGCAACATACATTAACACTTCGAAATTAAATAATAAAGCATGTACGAGTATGTACAACAAGGCCAGCACAGCATAAATGCAGCTTCCTGTTAATTAGCTTGGAAAGTAGGCACACTGTGGGATATAATTAATAATATTGAAAACAAATTTGTACAATAATATTGTACATTATACAATATTATTGCATATATGTTGTACATATTATTGTCTTTTTTTATTATTAATTATTTTGTCTTTTTATTTTCAAAGAAAATATTGCCCAATTTTACTGACAGTGAAAAAGTTAAAAACATGGGACAATGTTGCCACCACATTACACAATTGTTTTAATAAATATGAAAAGTCTTTTGATATTTGCCAACCTATTGTTCTACCTTCGAATATAACATACACATTGGCAATATTATTGTAAAATACGAAAAATTGCACAATTATAATGCAAGTGGGTGGGCTGCTTAAGCATGCGGTCTAATTTTGAAAAAAATCCCTTGTGGCTCTAAGGGAAATTCGGTCACAAAATAAACAGAGATCTCAGGAGAAAGAAGATTTTCTTAGTGTTGGTCTTTTTATTCCCTTCACCAAAAATTGTAACGATAAGGGGTAGTCGAATAAGCGATGTTCGTCTATCCGTCTGTCTGTGTGTTAAAATTGTTCTCCAAAACTCCCAGAAAAGCTAAAGACTTCCTTCTTAGATTGATGAATCAGAAACAGTTTTAAATATATTGGTACTGAAAATCAGCAAATTCCAGGGCTGGAAACCTAAAAGTTTTTTTCTTTTTTATTTTTTTAATGCAACCTATTTGATAATTTAGCAAAAAAATAATTGGTATTGAAAATCAGAAATATCAGGGTTGGATGATTTAAATTTTTTTTGGTATACAAAAATAATTTACTAAAACTTTTTTTCTCTTTCTTTATTGTTTAAACATATTTTGTATATCAGAAAAATTCCATTGGTATTGAAAATACTAAAAGTAAAAAAGACGGTTCCAGGGTTGGAAAATAATTTATATATATATATATATATATATATATGTAAAAGTAGCTATCTAGTTATTTAAACATAATAAAAAGTCAAACATATTTTATATTATAGAAAGATAGAGATTGATATTAAAAATCAACAAAATCAAATATATAGTTCCAGGGCTGAAAAACTATTTTTTATAAAGAAAAGTAAAATCAAATTTTAAGTCAATTGGTATTAATTTTTAGTTGCATATTTTTGCAATGTTCAATATTTTACCAAAAAATAGACTATAATTGAAATTTGGAAATATCAGGGTTGGAAGATTTAAATTTTTTTTTAATATAAAAAATTACTAACTAAACCTATTTTTGATTGGTTATACATATTTTGTATTTTAGGAAGAAATGGTTTGGTATTAAAAATCAGAAAAATTAAAAAGACGTTTGCAGGGTTGGAGAGTTTAAAGTTTTATATATGTATATAAAAGAAGATAAAATAGTAGAACAAATTTTTTCTTTTCTCAAATTAAATGTATGTATATAAGAAATCAGAAAAAAAAACTCAGAGGATGATTCCGGGGTAGGGAAATTTATAAAAGTAACAAGGTCAAATTTTTGTTCTTTTCCTTATAAATAAAATATATTTTTTTATTTTAGAAAAAAATATATTGGTAGGGACAAATAAAAAACACAGCTAAAGAGCTGGAAAAATTAAACTTTTTTTAACTGTTTTTTTTAAAGTAACGAAATAAAAGATTTTTTTTAAACACACTTATTTTAAGAAAAACAAACTCACATTAATTAATAAAAATATTTCATTCAATAAGAATTGAAATTACTGAACTTAAGCTCGAATGAGACATTATTTCTGTTTAAAATTTACTACAGTTCAATTAAAACTAAAAATGTCTCATTTTATTAAATTCTTCAAATTATTTAAAGATAATCAAATACTATCACAGTTTTTGAACAAAGTATGTTATCAACGAAATTACTATAGTATCATCAATTCCACCCCTGTTATAGTTTGTGTTGCCAACCACAATTAAATTTAGACAGATTTAACATGCATCAGTTTTTGTTGCTCAAATTTTGAGTTCATAATGAGAAAGAAAAACATGGCTATAAAAAAGGTTTCTCTCTCAGTCTGAAAATCAAGTCCTTAGCATTGTAAAATGGCGCACTACGAGCCGTTTTTGTAAATTTTGCGAGAAATACAGAAAGAGAAAATATTTCTCCCTCTGTCTCACGCCCAGATGAATTAAGAGTTTATGAGAAAAATTTTTAATTTACACTTAATTTGAATGCGCATGAATGCGCAAGCTTTAAATCTGCCTGAATAATTTGACATCGGAAAGGTTTGGTAACAATTCGTAAGACGAAGCTCAAATTTAATAAGCAATAGTTACTTTTCTTTCGCTTGCTGTTAAAATTCTATTTACATAAAACACAAAAAAGGCTGCATTGCTTTTGGAAAATTTATTTTGTAATAAGAGGCTTATTTTTTTGCTCTGGGGTTTAAACACCTGAGAGTTCAACACAATTTGATTTGGCATTCAAAGTTTTTTTTTTAAATATTTCGCCAGCTTTTTGGAAGCTGTTTAAGTAGGAATCGCGGAATATTTTCTACGTGCACAAAACCTTAAGTGGCCTTAAAAATTCCCTTTAGAAGGACCCTTTAAGTGGCCTTAAAAATTCCCTTCAGAAGGGCCTTATTTATATAACAAAGTTTATATATTTAAGTGCATATATAATATATTTTTGACATGAGTGTTCAAGGAGTGAAGTTAACCAATTACCCTTTTGATAATATCCTGCCTGTGTTAAGCAAAATAACATTTATTAAGGCAATCTTGCCTGCCTTTCAATAAATTTAGAAAAATATTATATCAATGTTCCTGTGCTCACTCAGGCAGAGGAACAAAGCAAGAATCCTTTTCTTTACAGACAGTATTTATTCAATGCAAAGGAAGAGAAAAACTAAGTCTTTATTTTATAATCAACAATTTGAAAGATTTTTTTTTTCTTTTTTTCTTCATTTGTTTCATTTTTGCTTACAGCTTGATATTATTATTTAGAATTTATTCATTGCCATTGGCCTAAAGAGAACAAATAAATATTATACAAATTTAGAAAATATGTATGAATGAATGAATGAATGTACGAATATGTAAATCATGACATGAAATATGTAAAAAAGGTTTGTGTAATGATGAGAATACACACACACTCTCATATATTGCATAGAATATTCTTTGTAACTGCCAGTTTGCTTTTGAATGAATGTATCAATAATTGAGTGAGTTGGAATAAATATTTTTTCCGAAATCATTCTATTTACATTTCTAATATGGTTCTATTAACATAAAAGCAAGTCTATTGATACATGCTTGTTTGCATATACGAGTACATACATACATGCATAGATATTTTTCTAGTTTTATTGCTGATTGTTGACATTCACTATATGTATCTATTTTTGAAATCATTTTACTGCTTGCAGATATATTCTCATAACAAGAATATTTAATAAATTTAAAAGGACATACAATTTGCACAAAAAAAACAAACAAAAAGAGATATTATGTGAATTTATTTATGGTCATGTTCTTGTTTGTTAAATGTATTTATTTGCACAAATATTGATTTGTTGAGCTTCTATGAATATTTATGTTTTTTTATTAGCAATTTAGTGAAATCTAAAAATATGCAAATATATTTTTAGCTTTTTATTAAAGGTTTGTTAAATGTTGTGTGTATACAAGAATATCAACATGAAAACATGTTGATCTCCTTTAAGCCATTGTAAACTTGTGATAAAATTTTAAAAATAAAATGGTTTGAAAGTGGCAAATATTATCAGCAATATGGTCCTCCTTCCCCTCAATGGCAGCATTCAGTAGTGTTAAACTTTTGTCATACCAAGCCTGAAATGTAAATTTTCTGTATTCTTTCTGTATGTCCTTTTTGTGGCTTTTTAATTTTTTTTTTGCTTAATAAAATCTTAATAAACCTTTTTTTATTCCAAATAAATTTACACACTTTTTTAACACACACTGTAATATTTTAAATTCCAAATATATTTAACAATGCATGTATTTTTTTTAATCCCAGCTCTCGTATATTTTAAGTTTACTCTTGACAATATTTGATTTTTAGTCAGACACATAAATTTTTAGACCAATCAAACAAACAAACAAAAAGTTTGCAATGATGAGTTATATTTGAATATGAAAAAGCTGAAAGCATGTTAGATATGTAAAATCTCTTTCAAAACACAAGCTTTATGGTTTTTCAATGGTTAAAAAGCCACATTATGGTTGGAACTTATCGACAAATTGCAACTGATGTTCTTAAAAAAAATAAAATATTACAACAAGAAATATATTGTGGAGAAGTAGGAGAGATAGGTAGAGTAGCTGACCATATTAAAAGGAAAAACTTTTTTTCTAAATTTTAAAACATACATATGAAAAATAAATTAAAATCAATGAGCAGCTTAATGTAAAATATATCTTGTTTCATTTTAAACTCAAGCTGAACATTAATAGCAACAATAACAAAACCACTATTATGACATTTTATAAGATTTAATAAATACGCACTGGAAGGGTTCCCTGCCATTTTTTTAGTTTAAAATCAATGAGAACCTTAATGTAAAAACTTAAATAAAACTGCCAGAGATTTTATCTTGTTTTATTTTAAACTCAAAACAATAACAATAACAACAACAAGAGCAAAAACATAAACAACATTATTATGACATTTTATAAGATTTAAAAAACTCAGTAAAGTGCGACTTTGACTCGCACATGAAGGGTTCCCCATCATTTTTTTTTAAATCAATGAGAAGCTTAATGTAATTGAGATTCTAGCTCGCTTTATTTCAAACTCAAAACAACAACAACAACAACTTTATAGGATTTAATAAATTCATTGAAAGTTTCACAATAACGAAAGAAAACTTTCGACTTACAAACAAAAATATTTTGTTGTTGTTTTCAATATAAATTTTCAGTCAAAAGTTTTCTTTCGTTATTATGAAACAGGCCATCAGTAAAGCCCAACTTTGACTCGCACATGAAGGGTTCGGTGCGATTTTTTAAGTTTTGGCGGTTTTTCTGCAGTTTTTCGGTTTATTTCGACATTTATTTTTGTTTTAGAAATTTTTTTATAGTTTTGGCGCTTTTTTCGTTTAGGCGATTTTTCGGTTTTCGGCGATATTTTATTCTTTGGCGACCTTTTTACTTTTGGTGATTTTTTTGCATTTAAGGGATTTTCTTTTTGTAATATTTATTTATTTTTTTGGCGATTTTTAATTTTGGCGTTTTTGTTCGTTATGGCGATTTTTTTGGTTTCTTGACGACCTTTATACTTTTGGTGATTTTTTCATCCAAGCGATTTGTTTTGTAATATTTATTAATTTATTTTAGTTTAAGCGATTTTTTAGTTTTCGCTTTTTTCGTTTTGGCGATTTTTCGGTTTTCAACGATTTTTTATTCTTTGGCGACTTTTTACTTTTGGTAATGTTTTTGCATTTAAGCGATTTTTTTTTTAAATATTTATCTATTTTTTTGGGCTAAGCGATTTTTAATCTTGGCGATTTTTTGGTTTTTTGTGACCTTTTTACTTCTGGTGATTTTTTGCATTTAAACGATTTGTCTTCTAATATTTATTTATTTATTTTAGTATAAGCGATTTTTTTAGTTATGGCGATTTTTTTTTGTTTCAACGATTTTTTAGTTTTGGCGATTTTTTTTTGGTTTTTTTTGTGCATTTTTCTTAGTTTCAGAATTTTTTTTTTGCTTTGAGGCTTTTTTCATGTTGGCGATTTTTTCCGTCCTTGGCGATTTTTTTTAATTTTTTGGCGATCTTTTTACTTTTGGTTCTTACTTTGATTTATTTGCATTTAAGAAATTTGTTTTGGCGATTTTTATCATTTCGGCGATTTTTTCGAATTTAGCGATTTATTATAGTATTAGAATTTTTTTTATTTTTAGGCGATTTTTTTTTTGTTTTTGCAATTTGTTTTAATTTTAGCGAATTTTTCGGTTTGGAATTTTTTAATTTTGGGATTTTTGGAAAATTTCAAAAGTTTGACTCTTACGGGGTCTGAGATACAGCAAGAATTACATTAACTGATAGAATATCCTTTAATTTGTATTTTTGTTAAACCTGTAGTCTGCTTAAAAATATATTAACTTGGAAAATTTCACGTGTTCATATATATAATCGTCTGTATATTTCATTTAAACTTCAACATTTTTGTTGCTCGTTTTGGGACACCCTATAATTTTTAGGTGTCATATTTGCTTTGTTGTAATTATTGTTGCAACTGTCTAAGTTTTACACATTCTGTGAAAATTTCATACCCATAGCTCTACGGTTCTCGAGAAAACAGCCTGTGACCGACAGACGGACATTATAGTGAAAACAGGGGTCCTTTTCATTTTTGATTTATATTTTGATTAATAGTTTTCTATAATATTTTAAAGTTTTTGAACTTTTAAAGTTATTTTATTTAGCCAACATTGATATTAAGACCATTTCAAACACACAATGCTAAGTTATTCAGCGCTGGAATACTACGATGTTAACTTTTCAGTTCTTTACAAAATACTTGACTCAACTTAACGCACTGTTTAGCGGATGCATCGCTCTTTTTATACTGAAAATAAAGCTTTCTGAAGACTGTTAGCTTTGTCTATAAAAACACAGCAATCTTTAGGTCAAGTCATTAGTTCGTGTTAAACTCTTTTTGATGGTGTGTATGTATTTACCTTGACGATGAAATTCAGGCTTGATTTTTTTTATCAAGACCAATACATGCGACACGAAACAATTTCTTTCAAATATCTATTTTTTTCACACCACTGTGCGACAAAATCAAACTGCACACTAGATAATAAACTTCCACAAGAATTGTTCAAATTGGTATTTTAAAGTAACAAACTAAGTTTCCTTTTTTTAATCAGTAAATACGATTAAAGTTAAAATAAACTCAACTGCAAGAAAAAGCTTCAGCATACATTTATAGAAACGATTAAAAAGCGGAAATATTTTATATAATAAAAAAATTTTTGTGCAAAAAATTTTAAATCTTACATTCCAAGCGTAACTATTTACAAGACGCATGCACAAAATAGTTCTTTCTCTTTCTACTTTTTTTTTGCTGGAAATAGAAAGTGACAGTAAAATGTTTGCATGTGCTTAAAATACATAAAGCAGCAACACATCCTTAAGGATGTATGCCAAGGATATTACAAGTTGCACAAAAATAGACAAGAAGAGAAGAGAATTTCCTTAAGCAAGAATTTTATTTTTTAAATTTTGTAAGATAAAATAAAAATACATACACAGATTCATATACACACGTGCATAAGACACAATAATAATAACAAAAAATTCTACTAGAGATGGGAATGCAAGCATTCATTCTTACACTCACCATCGTAATCTTATATTTGCAGCTGGGATTTTATGTTGCTCACACATATGAATGTTAGAAAAAAATTAAAGCTTTCACGGAAGGAAAGTAGATAAATAAGCCGAATTATTTCCCGTAAAAAAGAAGCATGCACAGAAATCAAGGACATCTAAGGAATGCAAACCGTAGATAGTTACAATCCGTAATAATTTTAAGTGATCAAATCCAAATAAAGATTTGTTAAGTAAAAAAAATAATTTTTTTGTGATATCTATTCACTTTATCGAAAGCCACGCGCAAATTGCTTGGAAAATTAATGCAGTTCTAATTCAAGAGATCGCACTATTTCTTTAAAATTTAACTAAGCTTAATGTAAAATTTTTTACTAACCAAAAGTTCAGTAAGATCGAAAACTATAACAACTTACTTGTTGTCACGCAGCCAGCAACATTTAATCAACCATCAGTAAGTTTACAATACTTACATTAACTTTCACATAAACTAATAGAGAATTCCATCATGTCTGATCATGATAACACCACTTTAAAAGAAGATTTGGCTCTATATTTTCATTGTCAATATATACGAAGATCTTTGCACTCACGCTCAAGCACGCTCACTTAATTGAACAGAAAAATTACTTGCACAAATGCACACAGTTTATTTATTATGTATTCTGCTGTTTTTTATTGTTGTTTTGGAAAATGTTCAACTGTTTGCACTTACACACATAAAATGTACATATTTATACGAAATTAAGTGCAGAGAATCTGTTTTAATAATAATAATAAAAAAAAAGTAGCACACTGGAGCATTGCGGCTTAAAATTTTCATTAAAATAATTGGTCATAGTAAAATTAAAAGTTTTTTTTAACTAAACCAGAAAAGGAACCCTGTTGTTTTCGCTATGCTGTCAGCCTGTCCGTCACAGGCTGTTTTCTCTAGAACCGTAAGAGCTACCTGAAATTTAGACAGAGTAATCATATGACACCCTGGCCGCTACAACAACAATTATATGACAGTTAAAAATTAAAGGGTATTCCAAAAGTAGCAACGCAATATATTAAAATCCTATGTAATACACGAGTATATACAATTATACTTAGAAACTTCAAATTTTCAAAGTTAGTGTAAAAGTCAAAATTAAAGGGTATTCTATCAGTTAATATAATTTCGACTGTGTAATTTTGACAACTTGCTGTATCTTAGAAAAATAAAAATAAGAAATCCCACAATTGAAAAATCGCGAAACCGAAAAAAATTGCGAAAACTAAAAAAAGCGCCAATCTAAAAAAATTTCTAAAACTAAATTATATCGCCTAAAATCCAAAAACCGCCCAAAATAAAAAATTCTCCAAAATTAAAAAAATCATAAAAATTCCACAAAAAATCGTCAAAATTAAAAAAAGCCAAACATAAAAAACTCTAAAACTAAGATAAATCGCCAAAAACCTAAACAAAACACCAAAATTAAAAGAAAAATTCAGTGAAGTGCGACTTTGACCCGCGCACGAAGGGTTCCGTACGGACACGAAATATGTAATTCAATACGAACTTTAGCCAATATAAACTATAGTTTTGGCATTTTTTTCGTTTTTGGGTTTTTTTCGGTTTTAACCGTTTTTTTAGTTTTGGGGGTTTTTGAATTTATTGGCGCTTTCTGAGTTTTGGCACTTTTGTTCTGTTTTGGCGATTTTTTTGGGTTTTTTAAGTTTTTTTAACTTTGGCGATTTTTATTATTTTGGTGTTTTTTTTTATTTTAGCGTTTTTTTTTTTGCGATTTTTTTAATTTTGGAGTTTTTTTTTCATATAGGTTTTTTTTGAGGATTTTTTTGGCATTTTTTTAATTTGGCGATTTTTTTTAATTTTTGGCGATTTTTTCATTTGCACGATTTTTTTAAGTGCTAGAATTTCTTTTTTTAATTTTGTCGATTTTTTCGATTTAGCGATTTTTTTTTAATTTTTGGCGATTTTTTTCAGGTTTTGGCGATTTTTTTCGGTTTGGCGATTTTATAATTTTCGGATTTTTTAGTTTTACCGTTTTTGAAAATTTCAAGAGTTTACCTCTTACGGTTGTTGTCAAAATTACATAGTCGAAATTGCATTAACTGATGGACCACCCTTTAATTTAAATTTTTTAATATTTTAATTTTTTAATATTTTAATTTTTATTGTTGTAGTCTATATAAAAATACACTAATTTTACAAATTTCAAGTTTTAATATACATATGTACATGCAATTGTATGTATATTACATGGAATTTTAATATTTTTCGTCGCTCGTTTTGGAGCACCCTTTAATTTTTAATTCTCATGTATTTGTTGTTGTAGCGGCCAAGGTTCTTCATACTCTGTCTAAGTTTTAGGTCCGTAGCTCTTACGGTTCCTGAGAAAATACCGTGTGGCGGACAGACGTACAGACGAACAGCGTAGCGAAAACAATAGGGTTCCTTTTTTCACGTTTGGTGTACGGAGCCCTGAAAAACGCCAAAACTAAAAAACCGAAAAAATTCCAAAAGAAAAAACGTCAAAACTAAAAAAATATCTCAAGCTCTTACTGAATTTTTTTTAAAAAAGTTCGTTTGTAAAATTTAATTTCAAATAAGTACCTTTTATACCGAGAAAAAAACTATAACACACACACCCACAATCTAACACAAAATCCTTTGAAGAAGGAATTTTATTTACAAAACTATTTACAAAATTTTGGAAGAAAAATATAAAATAACTTTCAAAAATATGCGTTCTAAAAATGTTTTCCTTAAGAAAACTACTTACTACCTTTTGAGATTTATGCATTATTTATTTATTTAAGTTCCGTTGGTAAACAAACATTCAGGAAAAGGAAAATGAATGGGAAAAAGTGAACAGTTCGAGGCTACATTTTGTTTATATTAACTATTCCTAATTTGGGAGTCCCTTAGCTAATGTATGCATGTAAATATGTACATATACATAAGCATGTGCATAAATAAGCATTTATATGTAAATATTTACATTACCAACGATATGATTTTAGATTTTACATGCATACATATCGCACTTGTGCTTCAACTCAAAATTTTTGCAAGTTTTTTTTAATTTTTTTTCCTACACAAAGGCTGCAACTTAAAAAAAGGCCGTAAAATAGGTTGCAGATGTATATTTTCCTTAAGTTCCCTCTACAAGAATCAGTTTAGCAGAATATCGTTAGTTAGTTGTGTGTTGGACAGTGTAATTAATAAAATAAAATTACTGCATTGAAATTAAATTCATGATGTTTCAACCTGAAAAATATAACTTTGATTTAACATGATTCATTATGTTCCATCAGATCTTTGCATTGAAGTTTGGATATTCTTTCTTAATCAGAAAATTAATTTTTCTAACTATTTTATTTTGCTATTTACTTACGAGTATGTTTCTCAATTGGTAATTTCTACTAAAATAAGGTTTGCATGATTTTAATTACTTATTTTCGAATTGCAAAAAAAAATTAATTAATTCAAATGTCCTTATTTCGCCAAGATACTCTTACCCAAAGATTGCATTTAAAATACTTACAACAACTACTGTAAGCTCGTGCATCATGTAAGACACCAAATGCTTGGGGCTTTCGGCAAATGTGTGCGTTTGAGCATGGATATCTGTTGAGGATATGCTTGCGCTACACACGACCGACCTATTTGCTCAAATGCTTACATTTGCACATAATATTAAAGTAAGCAAACTGCAAACTTTAACAACAATAGCAACAATAGTAGAACAACTGCAGTTGTTATTGTTGTAACAGCAGATATCTGGTAGTAAAATAAAACAAACAGCAAAGAGAGAAAAAAGGAGAAAAAAACTTCTTTGACTGCAGAGTATAAAATAACCTCAACCATGTAAATATTTCTTGGAAGTGTGCAAGTGTGTGTGTGCACACATGTGTTGCAAGAGTATAGCATTACATAACTGGAAATTTAAATTTACATACGTATATGCAAATGCTATGGGTACACACATACATACACACATACATACATATACACATATACATAAAACCACTATTAAACTTATAAAAGTATGTGTATGAGAAAATGTGTTGGAAGTGTTTGCAAAAGACAACTACTGTTTGTATTGTGATATATTACAGTTTAGTATCAAAGACAAATATTCTTGTACGTGTAACTTTCAAATGAATTTTATTCAAAGTACGTGCTGAAGTCAACTAAAAGTAGCATGCTACAACAAAAGATGAAGTCTTATAGTAAATGTACGTACTTACTCGTATGGAATAAGCAACTGTAACACTAACACCCATGTAATCCATTCAAATAAAACGTTCCGTACCTTGTAGCTGCACTCACTCTTACTTCCGTTTGTCGATTGTTTCGAGTTGGACATATCCTTGTTGCTGTCGGATGCTGAATATAACATTTTCTACATTATGATACTTGTTACCTTATTTGGTTTTTTCCTTATTATCATCATTTACTTTAAATGTTTGTCTATCAGCTTAAGGGTTGCATCCCAGATAGAGGAGACACACACACAAACATTCGAAAAAATAACTTTTGAATACCTTTTGCAATGCTTCATTGTTAAGTTTGAAATCAAGCGTATAGTCAGTCAAACACATACATACACACATACAAATATTGAGTTTACTGAACTAGTTAGTGAAAGAAATTTTGAAAAAATTCAGCAAATAAAATTTTTGTTTGCTTTTGAATTTCTTTAAAATTTATTTTATGTTTATACGGGTTTCAGTAAAAATTAATTAATTAAAGGAATTTTAACTACATTAAATGGAATGTGTTTTCAAATTAAAGCGTATTGATTTTCTTATCGTTTTTAATCATTTTAAAAAGGTGTTTTTAAAAGAAGAACTTTTAATTTTTTTTCAAACTCACTTTTTACAAAAAGTACTTTCTAGGAAAATCCCATTTTACAAAAAGTACTTTCTAAGAAAAATCCCCTTTTGCAAAGAATGCTTTATAAAAAAAATTCTTTTTACTAAAAGTTTCTTCTTAAAAATCCCCTTTTACAAATAGTACTTTTAATTTTTTTCAAAACTCACTTTTCACAAAAAGTACTTTCTAAGAAAATCCCTTTTGACAAAAAGTACTTTCTAAAAAAATCCCCTTTTGCAAAGAATACTTTATAAAAAAATTCTTTTTACAAAAAGTTTCTTCTTAAAAATACTTTCTACAAAAACTATTTACTACTAAAAGTACTTTTTACAAAAATTATCTTTTACAAATGGTACTTCTTACAAAAAGTATATATTACAATTAGTACGTTTTACAAAAAATACTTATTACAAATAGTACTTTTTTCAAAAAGTACTTATAACACATAGTACTTTTACAAAAAAAAAGTAATTTTTAAAAAAATTACATTTTACAAAAAGTACCTTGTACAAGTTTTACTTTTCACCAAACAATGTATATAAAAAGTACTTTTTCTAAGAAATGAATATTTATGTACACAAACTACTTTTTAAAGATAGTATTTTTTATAATTAGTAATTTTTAATAAGTTCTTTCTAGAAATATCCTTTTTATAAAAGTACTTCCTAAGAAATCCTTTTTACAAAAGTACTTTCTAAGAAATCCCTTTTTACAGAAAGTACTATCTACAACATGTAGTTGTTACTAAAAGTACTTTTTTAAAATAGTACTTTTTACAAAAACTATATTTTACAAATGGTACTTTAACAACAAGTATTTTCTGTAAATAGTACTTTTTACAAAAAAGGAATTTTTACGGAAATTACACTTAACAAAATTTACCCTGTACGAATAGTACTTTATTCAAAGACTTTTCTATAAAAAGTACTTTTTATTTAAAAAAAATATTTACAAAAACTTCTTCTTAAGAATAGTACTTTTTACATTAAGTACTCTTTAAAAAAATCCCTTTTTACAAAAAGTACTTTCTGTAAAAATTCCTTTTTACAAAAACTTTTGTCCCAAAAACTCCTTTTTAAAAAAAGGAATTTCTACTAATTGCAGTTGTTACTAAAAGTACTTTTAATAAATAGTACCTTTTACAAAAACTATCTATTACAAATGGTACTTTTTATAAAAAGTACTTATTACAAATAATACTTGTCGAAAAAGTAAGTAGTTTTAACAAAAATTACGTTTAACAAAAAGTGTTTTGTTCATATACTACTTTGTACAAATAGTACTTTTTACAAAAAACTATTTATAAAAAGTACTTTTTACAAATATTACTATTAAAACAAAACTACCTTAAAAAAAAAGCACTTTTTACATTAAATAATTTACAAAAAGCACTTTCTAAGAAAATCCCTTTTTACAAAATACTTTCTTAAAAAATCCCTTTTTACCAAAAGTTCCTTCTCAAAAATCACTTTTTACAAAAAGTATTTTTTACAAAATGTAGTTGTTACTTAAAGTACTTTTCACAAAAACTTTTAATAAATAGTACTTTTTAACAAAAATTACTTATTCTAAAAATCTTTTTAACAAAAAGTTCTTATTAGAAACAGTACTTCTTATCAATAACAACAATTTTTCATAAAATTTACATTTTACAAAAAGTACCTTGCAGAAATAGTACTTCTGACAAAAAAAAAATTTTTTTAAATCCCTTTTTGCATAAAGTAATTTCTAAAAAACACCTTATTACAAAAAGTACTATCCACGAAATTTAGTTGTTACTAAAAGTACCTTTTGGAAATAGTACTTTTTAATAATATTGCTTTGTACAAAAATTGCTTATTAGAAATAGTACTTTTTAAAAACATTACAAATTACAAAGAACTTTTAATTTAAAGTACTTTTTACAAAAATTACTATGTATTTACAAAAAAATTCTTCGGACCAATAGTACTTTTTACAATAAATAATTTTTACAAAAAATACTTTTTAAAAAAGCACTTGTATAATAATCTTTATGCACAAAATTCTTTAAGCAAAATACATTTCTTACAAAAGGTACTTTTAACATAAAGGTACTTTGTACAAAAAGGTACTTTTACAAAAATGCCATTCTCCCAAAAGGGTACTTCCGCAAAAAGTTACTTATCACAAAAATTACGTTCCAAAAAAGTTCTTTTCACAAAAAGGTTCTTTTTCCAAAAAAGTACTTTTTGCAAAAGAATTTTTTTAATTTTAAAAAGGAATTTTTTACAAAATGTTTTTCTATTTCAGCGGTATTTTGCCAATAGACACAGTCAGACTATAGTAATTTTCGTTTGAGGTTCTTTCAAATAAAATTTTATGTTTGAAATGTTTTCAAAGTATTTTTTAAATACATAAAGACATATTTCAATACTGCTTGTTTCTTCTCCTAGAAATTGGGTTTGCAAAATAGTCTTCTTTCCTAATTATAACTTTAAAGTTATTAATGTTCTTTTTTGTAAAAGCTACATTTTTTTCATAAGTTTTTGTTAGAAACGTTTTTTAATTAAATATCCGCTTGTTGCCATAGACACTTTTTAACAAGTTCATATGCTGCTTTTATTGAAACTTGCTAAGCAATAAAAAAGTGATTCCCTGGATACTTTAAAGTTTACAATACAACAACAAGAAACAAAAAACTTACAACTCAATTCTAGTAATTAAATTTTATTTTAATTTGTCTCTATGTTTTGCTAGTGTGTACACAAAAAGCTTAATGCTAATGTAATCTTTATATACAAATTTTAGTTTTTATAGAATAAAAAAACTATAACATTTTATTTTAATGAAATTTTCTTGTAATGTTTTTTTTAGTATTTAAAGTTTTTTTTCTTGTTTCTTTTTTTTTTTTTTTGCTAAAAATTTTAATATTCTTAATTGTTTATAATTTTGTGTTGTATGCTCCAGGCGTATAAGTAATTTTAATTAAATAAAAATATAAATATTATGGTTAACCATACAGGACCAAGCGGAAGAAAATTTAGTACAAGACGTTCAGAAAGAAAGAAGAAAATAAACTCAAAGAAAAAGCGAAAGCATTCTTTAAATTTGCAACAGTTGAATACACTTTCGTTTGCTTGCTTTCTGTGGGCAAATGTACGAGTTGTAAAAAAACTTAAGAATACAAAAAATATAAACATACATATGTATGTACTTATTTAATTTTATACGTAAACATTATATGATATTAGAAAAAACCTCATTTTATGCATGTGCCATCATTTGCACAAACGTTTCCGCTTGCTTCACTGCATTTACACATGCATTTAAGAATGCATGTACATACATATGTACATACGAGTACATATATAGAAGCATATGTGCACACACATACAATATATATTTTTTTTTTTTTTTCAAAACAATTTTTTTTTTTAAATAACATAAATATTTTAGCAGCTTAAGTCCCATGTTTTCAAAGTTTGTTTCAATTTAGTCTTTACGTTTTTATTGTGTTTCAATGCAGCGTTTTATATTGATGTACACAGTGTACACCAGACATCAGCAATGAAACGTGTTTTTGCTATTCATACTGGCTCCTGAAATTTTTAATATAAATGCGTAGACATGGTTTAAACTCAACTACTCTAATATACACACACTCTCAATGACATTAATTTATAAATAAGTTGAAATAAATATGAATGCGACGTTGACATTCATATTCATACCACACTCCATTTACAAAGCACCTCAGTTTGTTTTCTAATTTCAGGAAAGTACTTACTTACTTACTCGCATTGATTTAACTCATTTATGTATGTGTGTTTATTTAAAAGTTTAGTCATTAAACAGTTTGCAAGTAGTATACAATAGTAATAAATAGGGTTGTTTTTCATTTCAGCAAAAAAAAAAACAACAATAAGCACCAAAGAAACAAACACACAACCCCATAACGAGAACTTTAGTGTTCGTATGCGAATTTCGCATTGTGAGTCATACTTATTTACTTTGCATCGTCCATAGGCATTGAGTTAAGAGAGTCGAAATCAATAACGTCATAAATGTTGCTATGTATGAGTTCAATGCTCACTTCAAACTTTCGAGTGATTCGCTTCATAGACAGCATTGCAATAAATATGAGTGCACATTGCCTACAAGAAATTATAAGTCATATTTAACTCTATTCACTTTTTCACAACTCATTTCTGTTCTCTGGTGTACACATCTACATCGAAGTATGGATATAAGGCAGTGGTCGGCCACCTATACCATTACATTTTGCAATTGTTTGTGTTATACACCACGAACCAGTGTTGCAAGTGAAATTTTGTCACATTTCTCTAATTTGAAATTTTAAATCTCCAGCAAAAAAACTCAAGTTTTATTTGTAAAACAAAGCATCTTTTATTGCTGCTGCGTCAATGTAATCGTGGGTAAAAAGCTGGTTTTGTAGAAAATTTTCTTCAAATAATTTAAATAAATATATGATTGTCTTTTCACGCTTTTTCATGTCTGACAACCCACGTTAACAATCCAAGCCCTCTGGGTTGCCATAATAATTTTCTGAAAATAAAAAATTTAATACATTCTCATCGCACATATTTTCTAATTGTGAGAAAAACGTATTGCTCTGGCAACACTGGTTCTTAAGAGTATGCAATACACACAACTTCTTTTCAACAAAGCGTATGTACACATACGTAATAGAAGAGTATATTAAAAGGCGCGGCATCCTTAATTTGCCTACCACGGAGATAAGCAGGCACAACCACCACCGATAACCAAATGGCTAACCGAAAGCGTAGGAGGGTATTGGTATTTAAAGACCACAGAATTGTTTCACACAAAATGTTGCCAGTACTAAATTTGTTTATATGAAGCTTAACAAAAAAAAAATGTATGAGAAAGATCAAATGAATTAGTATGATTTGTAGTAACGTGTATCCTAAAACCGCACTACAACTCATACTACGCTAAGTACGAAATTAAGTAACGTGTATATCCTGCATAGTAATTGAAAACTGTAATTGAAACTTAACTTGAGAATTTCATTGCCTGAGTGTTACTTCTCTTTAAAAATAAAAATAAAAAAATCTATTTGTGTAGATAAACGGAAAATTCGTAAAAGCTGATATTTCTAATTGTGATTACCTTCGATTCCTCTCTCTTTTATATTTGCAACATTCGGCTAAAAAAGAAACTATTGGAATTTATTTCATGTCTCCGCTTTTAAGTTAATTAAACCATTTCGCTTACATTAGAGCAACACGTGAGAACATTAAAGCAAAAAATAAAAAAAAACCTAAGCAAAAGAAACAGTAGCAAAAGAAATTCTTAAATAGAAATATCATATGAAGAAGGTGACATTTTAAGTGAAAATACGTGCAAATTCCCCTTGTGCATACGAACATGTACTCGTATCAACTACTAAACATTCAAGCAAAAAAAAAAAAATAAACAAGAATTTTGTAGTTTACCCCACCATGACAAAAAAGTTTTAATAGATTGTGTCAAAGAAATTTTTTCGGAGCATTAGATACAAAGTAGTTAATGAAAAAATAGTTTTGTCTGTGTCAAAGTGGATAACGACCACTTTGACAGCAGGACTTTTAGAGTTTCACTGGTCATATCCTCAAATGGAAACTTTTCATCTACAAAAATCCCCAGGGGAAATAATTATGTTTAAAAAAGATTTTTTGCTAGTGGTTTTTTTTTCTATACAAGACCTTAAAAATATGTGGTACAATTTAGGAAACATTTGTGATTTTTTGAAATATTTGTATGGGGAACCACTATGCCACTGGCATAGGTGGGTCGGCCCTCCAAAATTGGTGGGGGTTGGTCATACATTTTGACTCGATTGAGGAACTATAAATGGGTCAAAGTGAGATTTTTCAAAATTTTACCCTTCGGATCAATATCAAAAAAAGTTCACCTTTCGGATCAAAAGTCGGGACATCAAAGTATATTTTAAAAGTATGGTTTCTTCGGCAAAATTTCTTATTTTGATTCCTAGACTACGATTTTTTTGTAATTTGTGCGATCTTTACTATTGTACCCCAAAAATTTATTACGCTACCTTAAGACAAAATATGTTTTTAAATATTTCCAAAAATATTATCTGCGCTCGGCAAAAAAATAAGAAGAATACAGCAAAAATACTAAAAAAATCCCATTTTTGGGATTTTGCGAATTTTTTATGGAATTGCCGGGAACTCAAAAGCAAATTTTATTTGTTCAATTGCAACATTTGCCACAGACAAAACATTAAAAATCGGGATTGAAATTCGAGACCGGATCGACATATGAAAAGCGAGCCAGATATCGAGCCTAAAGCTGAATATATGGACAGATTATATATACTCTACTCTTGAGGGAAAAAAACTTTCTTTATTTCATTAAATTATATGTAAATTGAAAAGATTGAACTGAGTTATGACAATGTTCAAGTAAATTTTCCATGTCTTATATAATAACAGAAAATAAAAAATAAACTTCCAAGCGCAACACGTGTCCTAAACAATGAACCGAAACACACTTAAATGTATTAGATATGAATGCGAGAATGATGTTAAATTTATTTAATTTGTTTTACTAAACATGAGTATAAGAATTCTGACATCTATTACATTACAACTTTAATTTGAAAATATCAAGTCCGTTGTATTTTTCTTATCTGTTTCTTTATTTAAATTAACCAAAAACAATGTGTTTTCTCGTGGGAGCTTATTATTATAAAATATTATTATAAAAATCCTCACAAAATTCTTAAAGTTGCAAGAAAATCTCCTTATCCCCAAGTTTTGTTCTCATTCCAAAAAATCCCCAGTAATCAACAAATCCCACAAAACTGTTCAACAGTGACATCCCTACAACACGTTGTATGATGGAATTTGCAGCGTTGCCATATAAACAGCAAATAAACTTGTGCTCTTGTTTAAGTTTTTTTTATCGTAACTGTACAACCTGCAGCATATTTTAATAATGATACATATTTATGTACGTATAACAAAACAATAGTTCCTGTGTTACTTAACAAAAAAAAAAACAAAAAAAAACTTCCAAGCAACACGTGTCCTAAATAATGAACCGAAATAAACTAAAATATATTCAAAGTGTGTGTATGAGATACACATGTACCGCAAATTAAATACAAATACAAGTACGTTGCTAAAAATTTATTTTATTTAAATATGAATATGAGAATTCTGCCAACTGTTACAATACAATTTTAATTTGAAAACCTCAAGTCTTACTACTTGTAGTTGTATTTTCTTTACCTGTTTCTTTATTTAAATTAAACAAAAACAAAGTGTGTTTCTTCCTCAGGGACCTTCTAATATCCATTAAGTGACCTTTTAATATTAAAAATAAATTTAAATTAAAACAATACGATGAGCACCATCAGCCACAACAACAAGCAAAAACATTTCAAAAATATTTCACAGGCGTCTCCTCCTCCTCTCTTGTATTTCTTTGGTAAATTTAACATCTCGTATCTTAAATTATTTGTTCATAACTAATGAGACCAAAAATACACCAACAAACAAATGGAAGCATTAAATAAGAAAAATGGAAAACTTTCAAAATTACTTGCAAACATTTAAAGCATACATATTAAATTTGCAAAAAGAAAATGTTATTAAACGAGGAGAGCACAAATGAGCAGACTCCATCCATTTTACTTAACTCGCACTGGGAGGAGGATGGTGGAGATGGTAGTCGTATGCACAAATTATACTTCATTCTACTTCATTCCACCATTATTAGAATTTATGGAATTAATAATTATTGCCTGCCCTTGGAGCAAAAGTTTGTGAAATGTTTTCAAGAAAGTATAACAAAAAAGTCTTAACATGAAATTCAATTTCTTTCTCTTTAAATGTCACTTGCAAAACTATTGCTCCAGTCATTAAATTAAAAGTCCTTCCTAATATGTGACACTTAAGATATCTAAGACAGTTCTTTCTTTTTTCACACTTAGATATTTTAAATCTATGACTTTTTTATGTGCTAAAAATTAAAAGTATGTTTTTTATTTCAAAAAAAACAAAATCCTTGAAAATACGTATGAGAATCACGTAAAAAACGCAGTGTGTACGTGGCCTTTTACACCTCTAAAAGGGTTTCTTAAGGATTGCAGAAGAAAAAAAAATAAAACAATTTTTTTGTCATACAGCATAAATTTATATGTATTACATGTAAGAGCTGTGTGAATATTTCTTTTAAATGTTCCAGCTGTTTTGTTAGTCTGATGGCAAAGAGTTTTAAATTGAAATAAAAATAAATGGATGTGTAACGAGACCAACATATTACACGCTGCTTTGTTAGATTTTAACAAGGTGAATTTATGTCAGATGGGCTTAACAGTCCAGAAATTGTTGGATATTCGAATATCAACCCGTAAGATGTCAACACATATTTTTCAGTACATATTTTTGACATCCCAAGTATGAATTTTTCAAAGCGAATTGAGCCGGGTCTACCTTACATAATTAAGCATTAACTGTTATTTTGCTTTAAAAAATATTTTGTTTAAGAAAACTACCTTATCAACTAAATTCAGTTTGAAAAACTTACATCTTTAAACCACTTTAATAATGATAAGTTTTTTAAAAAAAAGAAGCATTCAAAAAATTATTATTCCAACAAGTAAATTTTTTCAACGAATTGTTTGTACAAAAAGTACTTATTTCATAAAAGTATGTATTACAAATTACTTTTGAAAAAGTACTTTTTCTAAAGAGTCTTTTCTAAAAAAAATTTTCTACCAAAACAAATTCAAAACAAAAAAATTTTCCAAAATATACTACTTCCAAAAGAAGCACTTCCAGTAACTACCATTCCAAAAAAAATAAAACAGTTTTCAAAAATTATCATCCAAAAGGTACTTATTTTAAAAGGCAAGATTTGCAAAATAATTTTTTTTCAATAGATTTTAAAATTTTCAAGGCACAAAGATGTTTTCCAAAAAGTACTTTTTCAAAACAAATATCTTCAAAAAAGTACCTTTTCTAAACTATAATTTAATTAAAACAGTACTTTTTCCAAAAAACAAAGTACTTTTGCGAAAAATTAATTCTTAAATCAGTTCTTTTTCTAAAAAGAAACTACTTTATCCAAAAAAACACTTTTCTAAAAATAAGTACTTTTTTCATACAAAAAAAAAATTTTTAAAAAAACTTTTTTCAAAAACTTTAATATTATTTTAAAAGGAATCACGCAATAGCACTTATTCTTAAAGTTAAAGAAAGAAACAAAATTGCAAGAAGTACTTTTTCCAAACTATATTTTAATCAAAAAGGTATCTTTTTTAAAGATGAAAATAATTTTTCAAGTAATTTTTGTAGTATTTCTTATTTCTTTTTCCAAGAAGAAAATACTTTTTCGAAAGAATATTTTTTAAAAAAAATTACTTTTTTAAAGGGAGTACTTTTTGCTACATATATTTTTAACAAAAAAGTACAAATAAAGTACCTTTCTTTCCTAAGGTGTATTTATAAGAAATAGTACTTTTTATAAATTTAATTACATTTTCCAAGGATTATTTATTTTAAGTACCTTTTCCTTTTAATATTTTTTCCAAAAAAAAATTTGCAAGGAAGTACTTTTTCCTCAAAAAAATTTTTTTCACTTAAGTACTTTTTTCCAAAATCACTTATAAAAAAAATTTTTCAACAAAAAAATAAAGGACTCATCAATAGTACTTTTTTAAAAAAGTTGTTTTTCCATTTTTCTTTTTTATGTACCCTTTCCTGGTATTTTGAAAATGATAAGACTATTTCAAAAAGTACTTTTTCAAAAAAACAATTTGAAAGTACTTTTTTCCAAAAAAAAAAATTTCACAGAAGTACTTTTTCCAAACACCTTTAAAAAAAAATTTAACATAAAAAGAATCAATCTACTTTTTTACTGATTATTTTTTTTAAAGTTATTTTTCAGAAAAGAAATTATTTTTTATGTACTTTTTCCTGGCATTTGGAACATGATGAGACTGTTTTCAAAAAGTACTTTTCCAAAAAAAAAGTTTTCTTAAAAAAAATTTTTCAAAGAAGTGCTTTTTCTATACACTTATCAAAAAGTATTTTTCAACACAAAAAGGAACGGGTTATCTCAAGAGTACTTTTTCTTAAAAGTTATTTTTCAGAAAAGAAACAGTTTTTTTCCAATAAGTACTTTCTTAAACATTCTAAATTTACGTGTAAAAAATCAATAAAAGAAAGAAATCCGTCCAATAAAACACATGTTCTAGAAAATATTTTATTTATTTTTATTTCAAGTGCTTGTTTTAAAATTTAATTTTAATTTTCCAAAAGTTAAAAATAAAGTAATTTTTACTACAAGAAAACATAAAGTACATTTTTAAAAAAGTGCTTTTTTCTAGAGAGTAACACTTTTTGAAAAGTGCAAAGGTGTACAATAAGTACTGTTTTCGAAAAGAATTTTTTTGAAAAACTGTATTTTGTTAAAAGCACTTTGTTCAAACAAATACTTTTCCCTGAGTATTTTTTAAATTATATTTTTTAAAAATTACTTTTTTAAAGTACTTGTTAGAAAAAGTACTTTTTTCAAAAATAATTTTTTCGTTGAAAAACGTACCTTCTACAAGGGGTCATTATTCAAAGAATATAATTTTCAAAAAGTGTACTCCCCAAAAAAGGTACTATTTAAAAAACCTTTTTCAAGGAAATAGATTTTGCCAAAAATAATTTCTTCAAACAGGTACTTTTGCCATATGTATTTACTTTTTATTAAAAAGTACTTTTTGAGTTTCTCTTTTTCAAAAAGTACTTTTTTAAACTACTTGTTTCCAAAAGTACTTTTTCCAAGAATAATTTTTTTGAGGACATATAATTTAGGAAAAGTTCTTTCTGCAAAAAATATATTTTTCAAAAAGTTTTTTAAAGTACTTTTTTAAGAAGAACTTTTTCGAGGAAAAATACATATATTGCGGAAAGTACTTTTTGCAAAATTATTTTTTTTATTTATTTTTAAACCACTTTTTTAATTAATTTTTTTAAATAACTTTTTACAAAAAATACTTTTTCTAAATTATTTTTTCCAAAAATAATTATTTTTTTTAGGAAATATATTTTGTTAAAGGTACTTTTTTTCAAAGGGGTACTTTACCTAAGGAATATATTTATCCAAAAATTATTTTCCCAAAAAAAATAATAATTTCTTCAAGAAGAACTTTTTCGAGGAAAAATGTATATTTTGCGAAAAGTACTTTCTTCTAACGGGTAGTTCATCCAAAGATTATATTTTTCAAAAGAAAACTATTTTTTGTAAAAGTTCTTTTTGTAAAGGTACTTTTTGTAAAATTATTTTTTAAAGGTACTTTTTGTAAAAGTACTTTTTATAAAGGTTGCTGAGTGGTATCGATGCTAGCCTCTCAGTTCAGAGGTCGATTCCCACCATAGAATCTGGGTGTTTTCTGCAGACAAGCTAATCGCTTTGCAGGTTGTGTTTGTTCTTAAAAAAAAAGTAAGCTTTCTACCAAGTGTTCCCAAAAAACGGATTATATTAGCCTAGAAATGGAAATATGAAATGGCATACATATACATATGTATGTACATATTTTCATGTATGAGCAGTTAAGAAGAAAATCTTTGAAAAAAAAATTTGCCAACAATTCGGTTAAGCACATTTTTGCATATTTTAATATTTACAGCATTTTTTTTCGAATATTTCAGATCATATTTACTGTCAATTTCTTATTTTTTTTTTTTTAATTTTGAAAGTTTTTCCAGGAAATGACGTAATTGTAGTCATAAATCGAAGTAATACGTTTCTAAGGCTCCCATACTCACTAACGAAATTTCTTACTTACTTAGTGCCAGTGAAATATGTATATCATAATAAATTGACAAAGTAGGTAAAAGGACTTTAAAAATATATTTAATTTTATTTTATGCTTTGGCAAACATTAGCATTTTGCCTTTACATACATTTAGAAAATGCTAGAAGGCGAAAGGAATGAAATAAACTAAATTGTACATGAGTAATTTATGGAAGTATGTATGTTTGTGTGTATACAAATACATTCATCTGTAAGTTTTCTCACACACATGTCTGAAGGGCAATAGAAACAACCTGCACAACATCCTTTGTGTTTTGGGGCATTTTTGTAGCTTTGCAGGTGTGTATGCAAATAAAAATTTATATTTTTTTGTTATTTTTATTTTTATTTTTAATAAAAATCTGTTTAAATAAAATTTGTTTGCTTGCTCTACGTGTTTCGTAACTATTTAAGTAAGTACGAGTGCTTCTACGTCGGCATACGAATTTCTAGGTTAGTTTGTGTGTGTGTGGGTTGGTTGGTTTGTGTGGGTGTTTATGTGTGTGTGTGTGATATATTTAGCGCCTGTCTGCGGTTGTGTGGTTTTTTTACCGTTTGTACGTGTGCGGAAATATTTCTACACAAATACAATACAAACAAATTTATAAGTAATGAACAATAAGGCTGAGGAGAGTTTATCCAATACTTGTATTATTATTATTATTATTATTTCGCTTACCTTTTTTACAGGCATTTGTTTTTTTATATTACAAAAAATGTATTTGCAAAATATTTTAAAGAATATTTCAGCAAACATGCTGGAAAAAAATTACGTATTCATGGGCACATAAATTTTATAGTCATTAAATATTATTTATTAAAATCTGGCACCAAGTCCATTAATACGTGTTTTGCATTTGCAAACATTTTTTGCTCTTCATAATTTTTTTTTTGTGTAGGCTTAAAGGAACATGTGTTAGTAGTTGTTTGCAGAAATTGATATCGAATATGTGTAAACATGTTAAATATTTAACAAGAGATAATGAAAACTTAAAAAAATTCAATATCGAAAAAAACTCCAGCCACAGATGTTTTAATTTCAATTTCATTTTAAAGTGATATTTTATGCTTAAACAATGCACAGTGGGAAGGTGAATCGTAATATTTTGGAAACATGTCTGGTATTATTAAAATAAAGTTAATAAAAGGGGATGTCTGAAATAGAGATGAGATCGTGAGTAAAATTTTTTAATGCGCTTCACTTAAAGTGAAATTTAATGCTTCAAAAGCGGAGAGGAGTATAAATATGTATTTTGGAAACATGTCTGGTATTATTAAATGAACATAGAAAATTGCATGTCTGGATTAGAAATGGGATCGTAAGGATTTTTTTATTAAATTTTTACGCGTGCAATTTAATACTTAAACAATGCACTGTGGAGAGGAATGACATATATAAAGCGTGTTTTTTAGAGTTTCATAACTTTAAGTTGGCATCACTGCTTTCTTTGAGCATACATTTTAACAGCTTGATAGTTGCTTTTTGTTTAGTGTGCTTTGAAATTCCATTATGAATTGACTTACACCAGAGCAACGCATGAAAATTGTTAAAATTTTTAATCAAAATATTTTATCTATTCGTCAAACTCATCCGTTAAAATTGTATTTCCCAATGAAGACAATTTCTGGTTGGATGGGTACGTAAATAAGAAGAATTGTCGCATTTGGGGTGAGCTTTCGTCGAAACGCCATTACATCCACAGAAAAATTTTGTTTGGTGCAGTTTATGGGCTGACGGAGTTATCGGCGAAATGCGGCAGCAAATGCTGCGAAAAGTTCTTGAAAATTGGTATTCCAGATTGCGCCTTCCGGCCACATGGCAAAAATCATATTTAAACATTAATTTCATAAAATTTTCTTTCCATTAAAGCCCGTTTCATTGATATTAAAAATATATTTCTTCGTTTTATTTTTCATTTAAACTTGTGTCACTCTATAAAAAATAAATTCGGTGAAGTGCGACTTTGTCCCGCGCACGAAGTGTTCCGTACGAACACAAGATACGTAATTCAATACGAACTTTAGCCTATACAAAATATAGTTTTCGAATTTTTTTTCGTTATTTTTGGTTTTTTTCGGTTTTGAGCGTTTTTTTCAGTTATGAGGTTTTTTGCGTTTATTGGCGCTTTTTGATTTTTGGCACTTTTATTCTCGTTTTGGCGATTTTTTTAAAAATAGGAATTTTTTTTTTGGTTTTTGGCGATTTTTTCGGTTTTTTGCTTTTTTTTATTTTGGTAATTTTTTTAATTGTAACACTTTTTTCCCGTTTTGGCGATTTTTTTGGTTTTAGGCGTTTTTTTTAATTTCTGCGATTTTTTTCATTTTGGCGATTTTTTTAGTTATGTGGATTTTTTCGGTTTTTGGCGTTTTTTCATTTAGGCGCTTTTTAATTTCTGACACTTTTTTTCTCATTTTGGCGATTTTTTTCGGTTTTTGAGGTTTTTTCAATTTGGCGATTTTTTATTTTGGCTATTTTTTTCATTTTGGCGATTTTTTTCGGTTTTTGGTGTGTATTTTTTCATTTTGGCGATTTTTTTCGGTTTTTGGTGTTTATTTTTTCATTTTGGCGATTTTTTAGAATTCGCCGATTTATTTTAGTGTTACAATTTTCTTTTTAATTTTGGCGACTTTTTTTTCGTTTTGGCAATTGGCCTTCGAAAACAGCTAATTGTTCCGTTATTTCTTATTAATTGTTCCGGCATTTAAATGTTTCTCAACATTCTAATGAAAAAATAAATTCGTTACTTAAGTGGCATTTAAAGATAATTGACACTTAATTGAGAAGTCAATTTTTGGGCCTTAGACTGAATTTAGATTATTAAATTTGCCTGTTAGTTATAACCGTGCGTTACTGTACAAAAAAATAGGGGGATCTCAAATGCATTATTTTAAGTCATAAAACAGTTTTTTATAGCATCCAACTTATTTTAGTTTTATTACAAATGTTTTTTTTTGTATTCGAAATATTTTTGAGCCACTGTGAAACTATTTACGTAAAATAAATTCGTAAATAAATATTTATTTTAATCAGCATCATTTTTTTGTTTGTTGCTCTTGTAAACAATGTAATTTTTTTACGAGTATCTACTTTAAATATGTACTTTAAAAAAAATATATTAAAATTTGTTTATAAAAATTTCATTATACATACAAGTGGGTGGTGAGGAAAAAATCGATGATTATCAAACGATGACTGGCTTACCTAAAAAAAAGAAAGAGAAAAAAGAAAAACGAAAGTCATTAATTATTATTTAGTTTTAATGAAAATAAAATGAATGCGAAAAAATATTAGTAAAGTAAAAAACTTTATATTTTAATAGTTGCACTTAAAAACTGCTGCAAGTACTAAGGAGATGAAGGAGGGACGTATTCTTGGCCCCAAATTCGTTATGCAAATTTAGGTATAGAAAATCAATTATAGCGAATTATTATTTAAAATTATTTGCAAGTAATTCTTTAGAGTTTTATATGCGGAAAAGCGGTTGTTTAAAAAAACGGGAATAAAAATTTCGATATACAGGGCAATCATGAATAAAATTCCGTGAGAAATTTCTCCCTATCCCAATTATGTAGATTGTTTTTTCACGCATTACTTGCCATTGTTTGAAACTGTTCCCCGGGAAAAATTTCTCTCGGAATTTTATTCATTATTGCCCTTGAAATTTCAAATATATCTGTGGCAATAAGTAAAAAGTGTTTAAGTCATATTTGACTCTAATGCAGGAGAGCACTTTTAAGAGTAAGAGACGATTTTCAGAAATTTATTTCTTTTGCAGTTAAATTGGGAAATTCTCTTTTAGCCACAAGTCATTTGGCTATAACTTCTTGAAAAATCGCACAAATTAATTGAGATTTTGTGCAGGGGTACTTTAAAGTATGCAGATTATGGAAGTACCTTTAACTCAAAATCAGCTTATATCGACTTACACACTTTTTCTTTTTTGCCAGATATATATTAAATTACATCTGGAACAAAAACTACACAAAAAAATTATGATACATTTTATTTAACGAGCTTTGTTTTTGAAACTGATTTTAACTTCTTTTATTGTCTTTATTTCATGGATATGTTCCAAATTATTTTAATAAAGAAAAAATGTAATGTAAATGTAATTTTTAAAAGTCATAGTGTCATAATGCATTAAATTATTTTGAAATAATTGTTTTTGCTTTTTTTTAACATTATGACACTTTGACCCATAAGACTACTTTTTGAATCTCCCCAATAATTATATTTTTTGTCTTTAGTAATTACAAATAAAACTAAATTTTTTTTCAGTGTAAAGTTGAAAAAGGGAGCAGCCATTGTTCAATCTCATTGCAGGATTATACTCTTGGCCATTCTGGCCCTTATTGTGCCATTTTTATTCTTTCTCATTAAAGAATTCTTTTCATTCTGCTTTTTTATAACTGTTAGAAACAAGTAACAAGAATTTAATTTAAATTTTCTTTTAATTTTTAAGTGTTAAACTAATGTCGCATACTAAATGATAAGTTTTGTAGAAAATTATCTTCTATTTTATTTCTTGTCTGGTAGTAAAAAAAAACGATAGTAATTTATAGTTAAATTGCTGGCTTTTTTTCTTTAATTTATTTGCAGTACGCCCTAAAATATAGTGATAAACAAACAATCATTTTAGCTGGCGCATATCATCACTTTCATATAAACATACATTTGCTCACTTATCATAGAAAATCATTTACAAACTGATACACCCAGTTACCATATATTTTGACCAACAAACACAAAATGAAATATTTCAAATACTTAAAGTTCACCAAATTGATTCACATGTAATTAATTAGTAAGCGACGAATAATTTGTTAATTGTCCTCAAGTTCAGTATTTTTCCAATTCTTATTATACAGGCTTGCTCTGAAAATCACTGTTATTTCAAATCACATGATTTCAAAACAATCTATTAATAGCTGACTTGTCAGTGCGTTCTTATTATATTTTAAATTTTAGTTATTTACAAGAGAATATTTTGTTCCAACTTCAATTGTTAAAAGCAATCATTTACTTTTTATTAATTTTTTGAATTTACCGTGATTATTATTAATTAATGTGATATTTCTATTTAAAATAGAAAAATAACGCACGAAAAGAGTCATTACTACGCTCTTCGTCAACACCCGTGTATATTTACTTGGGCAGAGATTGGTTGCTAGCATCAGCTATTTTAACCTGAATTTTCAGTGAAATGGAATATGAGAGGTGGTTTAATTTTTTTTACTTTTGGTATTCATTTCTATTATATTCTGTTTCCGTCAATATAGCACGATTCGTGCTCGGCGTAAGTATGTTTAACTATTTTTATACTATTCACCAAAAATGGTATAGGGTATATATATGTAGGTTTGTCATTCCGTGTGTAATTTCCACACTATTAATATGCGACACATAGATTATATATTCTTGGTTTTTATGAATAGGGAAGGCGAATAAGCGTTGTCCGTCTGCACGTGGAATCTGTTTTCGAAGCTTCCAGAAAAGCTAGAGACTTCAGTCGTGAACTGGTGTCTCAGAAATGGTCTGAAATAGATTGGTTAAAATCACTAAATCGAAAATACGGTTTCAGGGATGGAAAGTTTAAACTTTTTTTGCCATATAAAAGTAACTAGCTGAAACTAATTTTTGTTTTTTTTTAATTGAAACCTATTTTATATTTTAGTTGGAATTAAAAAGTTGTTTAAAACTAAAAAAATATCAAAAACACGATTTCAGGGTTGGAAAATTAAATTTTTTGGTATAGAACAGTAACATACTAAAATGATTTTTTTTTCTATAAATTAAAAATATTTAATATTTAGAGAGAATTATTTTACTAAAAGCATGATTCCAGGGTGGGAGAATTTTATTTTATTTATTTTTTGTTATATAAAAGTAACCAATCAATCAATTTAATTTTTTCTTTTTCCATGTTGCACCACATACCAAAAAAGCTCCCAAAAAATCACAAGAAACACGTTTATTCAATTCTCAATTTTCACAAGCGTTTTACAATTAAGTGTATCTCAAAAGCAAAATGTTTAAAATCTCTTAGGTATTAATATGAAGAATTTTTATTTCTTAAGCAGAAACGAAATGCATATAGACGTTGCTTAACCAACAAACAAGAATTCTTCATATACATTCAACTAGGGACTGGCAAATGTCTTCAAAAATCGATTTTTCAATCAACTTTTTTATCTTCGATTTTTGAAATCGATTAACCGTACATGAAAATCGATCTTTAAATCGATTTTAAAATCGTTTAAGACAACTTTGCTGAGAGAGTAAAGTGACAGTTTATGACTGAGTATTTAAAAACTTTTACTGCAGAAATTTTTCTGAGCAAAAGAAATAGCAAAAGTGAGCAAACTAAGAGTTTAAAAATTATTTCTAAGGATTATATACCATTCTCTACATTCAACATTTCCTTGCAGTAGCTATTTCCAACATTCTTTGCAGTATTATTTCAATTTGCTTTAATTTAATTACTTCTAAAAATTAACGGCCGTATTCTAAAAAAAGTTATTCAAGTGTTCTCTAGTCAAAATTTTTATGGAAATTTTATTTTAACATACACATCACATTCAACTTAGTTTTTAAAATATGGCAGTAAATAATTATTTAAAAATATGCAGCCTTACTTATAAAAATTACTAAGGCCTTATAAAGGGTTTATAAAATAGATTTTCACACAAAATTTATTTTTACTAAGCCTTTATAAAGCCTTAATAATTTTTATATATGTATATGGCTGATATAATATTGAAATTACTCACATTAAACTTTTAACAGTTCGCCACTTCAAAACAAAGAGAAGAGAAACTAATAAAATGGCGGGAAAAATTCCCATCAAAAAATCAATAATTATTGGGAATTTTAGTGGGAATATTTCTCAAAGTTGCCATATGTTGACTTGGAAAAAATTAAAAATTAATAGCGATGCGATTTTGTGAAAACAGAGAAAAATGCGAAGGAAATTTTATTCTATACCCAAGGAGTTATTTTTACCATACAAATATTAAAGAATTGTGTGATAAAGACCAATAAAATTTTCTTTTAAATGCCTTTTTCTTAGTTTAATTTCAATAGATTATTTCCTTTATTTTACCTACTCCAATTCGCAAAAGAAAATTATTCTTGTTTAGTATAAAAATCTCTGTGTGATATTCATTAACATCAGCAAGCATGTCTGTTTGTTTGCTGGGTCATTTACTTTAACTCATACAACCAGAAATTAAGATGTTGGTATTTCCCCACCATGTGTAATTTTATTAAAAAAAAGAAGGCTGATTGGGTTGACCAAGCCAACAAATTATATAGTTTTTTTTCCAGCGTTTCACTGTACCAATCTTGTGTGAGATAAAAATAAAGAAATGTTCATTCCATTGTTGTGTAAATTTTTTTTCTGTCTTAGTTTTGCTTAGTTGGAATTTCTTTTGTTGTTATGCTGCTTTTTATTTCTCAATTTTTTCCCCGACTTTTCCATCTAATGAATCTTGATTAATGTCTTCCTCCATTTCTTTACACTACACACTTGCTAATGGACATAAATTGGACGCCTTTAAGTGCTGGCTTTCTCGGGAAAGCTGTTTAATACAGGGTGAAGCATACTACCAGAATTTTGGTGTTGTTAATTGATGTTTGCCTGCCTAATAATTATATTTTATTTATATAACTTACGCCCTGATTTAGTAAGAAGATTTAGGATGATTTTGTTTGAAAATACTTTTGAGTGTTTGGTTTGGAATTCTTTAATAGAACATTTATATTGCTTCGAAATCTAGTACTGACGAGATTTCGAGCTAAATCTAGTTCGCGAGTCGAATTAAAAAGAATTATTCACGAGCTTTATTAATTTTGTTTGCTTATGCACAAGCAAAAAAAAACTTGGGACGAGTATAACAGAACATTTTTTCTGCTAGCGAGCACAAATATTAAAACGAGCGAGTTAATAAAAAAAGTGCTCGCGAGCAGAATTTTTCCCTACCCTGGTATCAAAAGCGACTGACTGTACACTTGGATCGAACTCGTTCAATAGTTCATTTTTGCCACAAACCAATGATCAAACCCATATAAATTAAATGAGTTTGATCATTGGTTTGTGGCAAAAATTAACTAGTGAACGAGTTTGACCCAAGTCTAATCGACTGAATGAGTACGAACCCAAGGCTAACACAAACCTATTATCACAAACCATTTAAATTGCATAGATTGGAGCATGGGTTTGTTTGACACAAACCCATGCTCCAATGAAATGGTGAAGGACTAAAGTTTAGTCTACCAACAAAATGAGACTTGGGTCGAGATCGTTCACTAGTTTATTTTTGACACAAACCTATGATCAAACTACTGTAGACTTGTATCGAACTCTTTCAGAAGCTCGTTTTAGACACACACCAATAAGAAAATCCGATGTTATTTAAATAGGTTTAAGCAAAAGTTTGTGTCTAAGACGAGCTACTGAAAAAGTTCGATAAAAGTATATCTTGCCGTAGCTCGTTTTAGACATAAACCAATGAGTAATTCCACTCAAATGATAGCAGTTTGATCATGGGTTTGTGTCTTAAACGAGCTACTGAAAGAGTTTGATATAAGTTTAATAAATTTTTTTAAATTTCATTGGGTTGAAAACTGAACTAGTGAACGAGTTTGACCCAACTCGAACAATGCGTGTGTTTGAGACTTAAGTCGTGCTTATTCACTAGTTTATTTTTGACACAAATCTATGAGACTTGTATCGGACTATTTCATAAGCTCATTTGAAATACAAACGAATGAGCAATTCCATTTAAATGATACGGGTTTGATCATTGGTTTGTGTCTCAAAAGAGCTACTGAAAAGGTTCGAACTACAACATTAGTTCGACCCAAGTCTTAGGGTGTTTTTGGTATTGTAATTATGTTGTAGAACTTCTTGGTGACCGATTAAGCTGCCTTTGACAGTTCGTTTGACAGTTCGGGCTTAAAAAAAATACCCTTTATTAACCCTCTAACTCTTCATAAAACATTAACAATTTACAAGCTTTCAGGGCACAATAAGTTTGCTCCGAGACGTATCGGAAATACACTCAGCACCCTGTTTTATTCATTGTAATCAAAAACCAACATCTAGTATATAATTTATATTTAGTTTTCCTTTTTTTCTCTACTTTTTTGTTCCTTTTTCATTTATATTATTATTATGCTTGTTTTTCTTTTTTATATGGAGATTTTGCTCATTTGGGGTTATTCTGTTTGTTAACTTGCGGAATGAAAATGCTTTAAGTTTAAGTGAGTTACAAGTATTTGTTTCCCTTTTGTTTTCGGTTACAGTTTTAGTTGCGACTTCCTTTTTGCTTATTTCAGTTGCTAAATTATAGTATATGTATATGTACATATAAACATACTCGTACTATATAAAAGTACGTATATATAAAAGTTCTTAACGTTATCAAATATGCATTAATTCTTCAAATAGTCAATGATCAAATATACTCGTACGAGTACTCACCCCCTTACCAAAATATTCTTCTTCAACAACAAGCAACTCTGCTGCGGCAAAGCACTACAAATTGGAAAACAAGTATCCAGACAAATTGTTTTATGTTCATTTTTATTTTATACATTCAGATATAATTGCGCATTATTATAGTTTTCTGAAAGCATAAATTCATAAATTTTTTTGTAATAAAACTTTTTTCCCAGTACGTCTGTCTGTTTGTTAGTTTGTGAAGTTGTTATTAGTTGTGTTTTATTCGGAACTATGATATTACTATTGTTCACTTTGTTATTTCAGTTAGTTAGTTTTATATTTCTTACGAAACAGATATGGAACAGTGATTTATTTTTAAATAGAAAGGAAACAAAGAATACAAATATTTGATAGTTTCTTTACATCGAAATTATGTTTTAAATATTTGCAACTTGTCAATGCAATATCAGAAATTAAATTAAAACCTCAAATAAGAGTGTAAAACAATTTCGAACTTTTAGTTAATTTTAATTATTATTTTTCGAACTTAATTTGTTGCAATATTTGTGATTTGAACGGGTTAAAGTTTGTATCGATTTTTAAGCCAAATTACATGTGATAATTATTAATGAACAAATAAAACTAATGTTAGTTGTAAGTATTCTGACTAACACATAGTTGAACGGAACAACTAGCTGTTTTCGAAGGCCACTAAACCTTCATTATCAGCGTTCTTCTGTGTTGGTCGATTGTGTGTGGTGTCAATTGATGTAGACTTCTGCCTTATATACGAAACTTTCTTGCAAATGGAATAAGTAAATTGTTTTGATTCATCGTATTTCAATTTTGCTGAAACGTGTTTTGTAATGAAAGCCCAAATTTACCATCTCTAATTTACAACAGACTTACCATTGTCGTTTATTCTTTACTAATTATGCACATGTTAGTAAATTTGCTTATTTTTGTTCTACTTAACTTTGGTTTCGAACTTTTTCCCAGTGGATTTTCAGTGGATTCTGGTAGAGGAAATCAATATATTATACTTTTCGGCGTTATATCAGAATTTTACTTATTTCGAGGGGCTGGGTTAAAGTTTCTCCTCAGGGGCACCCATGAGTGGTAGCGATGCTAGCCGCTCAGTCCAGAGTTGGTGGATTCGATTCCCACTGCAGACAAGATAATCGCTTTGCGGTTTCTGTGTGTCTTAAAAAATAAAAAATAAAAATTTAAAAAATATTTCGATATAAACTATATTGGAATATTTCATAAATGTCGTTCGATAACGAGTGCCGTAATTTGTCCCCTTTCAAATGAAATTTACTTTTTCTTTACAATAATGAACTGAACTCTCAATAGACAATTCTTTACAATAAAGAACTGGAGTTCAAACGTACTTTATGATAGAATGAATTGCCATCAGATACGTCGCCGTTTTTTAGGGTTCCGTATACCAAAGGTGAAAAAAGGAACCCTATTGCTTCCGCTACGCTGTCCGTCTGTCCGTCACACGGTATTTCCTCAGGAACCGTAAGAGCTACGGACCTGAAATTTGGACAGAGTATGTAGAACTTTGGCCGCTACAACAACAAATGTTAACATTAAAGGCTGTCGCAAAACAAGCAACGAAAAATGTAAAAATCCCATGTAATATACATATAATTGTATGTACATACGTCTAATGACACTTGAAAGATGTAAAATGAGTGTATTTTTGTATAAACTGCAACAATTAACACTAAAATTAAAAAAAAATTAAATTAAAGGGGGTGTCCATCAGTTAATGCAATTTTGACTATGTAATTTTGACAACTTGCTATATCTTGGAAACCGTAAGAGTTAAACTCTTAAAATTTTTAAAAACGGTAAAACTGAAAAATCTGAAAATTATAATATCGCCAAACCAAAAAAAATGCCAAAAATTCAAAAAAATCGCCAAAATTAAAAAAAAAATTCTAACACTAAAATAAGTCGCAAAATTCGAAAAAATCGTCCAAATGAAAAAAATCGTCAAAATGAAAAAAGCGCCAAAAACCGAAAAAATCGCCAAACGCGAAAAAGGCACCAGTAACAAAATAATTGTTAATATGAACAAAAAATCGCCTAAATGGAAAAAATCGCCAAAAATTAAAAAAAATGGCCAAATTGAAATATCGCCAAAAACCGAAAAAGTCGCCGAAATGAGTAAAAAAAAGTGTCAAAACTACAAAAAAGCGCCTAAATGAATAAAGTCGCCAAAACTAAAAAAATCGCCAAATTGAAAAAATCGTCAAAAAAATAAAAAACTCCAAAAACCGAAAAAAATCACCAAAACGCGAAAAAATTTCAAAACTAAAAAAATGGCCAAAATGAAAAAAAAATCCAAGAACCGAAAAAATCGCCAAAAAACAAAAAAAAATCGCCAATATTAAAAAAATCGCCAAAATTAAAAAAACGAAAAAACGAAAAAAAAAATGCCAAAACTATATTTTGTATAGGCTGGTAAAGTTCGCATTTAATCACATATCTCGTGTCCGTACGGAACCCTTCGTGTGCGGGTCAAAGTCGCACTTTACTGAATTTCTATACTTTACACAAGGCTTCCAGAATGCGACAGGACGGTCTAGACAATCACAGCAGCATCGCCAATGATTGCATTCGATTGCGCCATTAGTTGATGTACACACATGTAAGTATATATAATTTTAAAAGAAGCAGTTTATGGTGGTTGGTTACTGAAGTATCATTTTATTTATTTATATTTTTGTTTGCACTACCTTATTTGTGGATCTTCTTAAAAAGCAGAAGCTATTTCATTATTGTTGTTGCTTTAGATTTTATTCTTATTTAATTGTTTGCTTGTTCGTACTTGTAATATGTGCTTACGTGTGTGTATTTAGTTCTAATAATTCTTTTTAATTATCAAATATTTGTTTTTAGGAAAATATTCCCATTTAGTGGGTTTGTTCGAGTATTTTTGCGTAACAGTATTAATTCTGAATATGTGCGAAATTAACGCTTAAATCACCTACGTCCACGCCATATGCACAATGTGCAAACTTTTATAAAGAGCTTTTTGTGCTTTCACACCGATGAGAGTACAACATCCCCAACAACAACATAACAGACTGCAATCCCTGCTCTTACTTTGCAAAGAAACAAGAACAAATTTAAGAGCTTTCAATAATGTTTACCTCAAATGCAAATATCAGTGTATGTGTGCTTAGACGTAGCTGGCTTAGATACATTTGGAATGCTTTCTGGAGTTAAAGCTGAGTAAGTAGCTTAGGTGTCTTTGAAGACTTATAGCAAAATTTTATGGTCAACATTTGCATCCCTCTTTTTTTCACTAGCCCACTATGCTTGCCATGAGAAAAAAGAATACGGGAAGTTTCTTATCAATTTTTTTTATCCCAATATTTAATATAGAAAAAAAAATTTATTTTTGTTTTTCAAACAAATCCTACAAATTATGAAAGGCCTGAAGATATTCTATATACAAAAACAACATCAACAAACTTAGAATTTTTTTATTATTTTTTTTTTGTTTTCATTAGAACATGACTTTGGTGATGCAATTTAGGCAAGTAGAGCCCAAGGGCGTAATTCATAAAAAATATTTTAGTTTTACAAAAGGTTTATAAATCAAATTTTTATAAAAAAAATTTTTTATAAACCTCTTATTAAAGAAAAATTTTTTTTATGAATAAGGAAGTAAGACTTTACAAAGTTCACGCCGCTCTTACTTTCGATAAATGCCACGCCTTAACAAAAGAGAGAGAGAGAGAGAGAGAGAGAGAGAGAAAAGAATATACACCCTGATGTATGCACTTCAGTCATTTCTTGCATTTTTCTTGTTGTCACATCATAAAACAAAGAACTCTTTCATTCCAAATAATTATTAATTATCATTTTATTACAACAAAATAGTTTAAACGCCAAACTTACTTATAAACAATAAAAACTTGCTAAATGAAAAATCATCTTCATATTTATACATCCCTGTCACGAGTCCTAAAACTCTTCAGTCACATCATCAACACCAGTTAGTTTATGTAAAATTTTGCTGAATTGAGTTCACTTAAGTTTGATTTTATCTGAGTTCGTTAATGGTCGCACGTAATAAAAGTTGTGTAAATGTTGCGACAGTTAAGAGCAGATGCAAATACATATTTATTCAAACATTCAATGCGAAAAATTAAACAAGAAAAACAGCAACCAAACAGTCTACATACTAGAGGCCTGCGTAAACAATTTTGAAATGTAAATACATCTTATTTTTTAATGTATTCTCGTGGCATGTATTATACTAAACTAATAGTAAATGCTGTCGTTTTATAAGCGAAGTACGATGGATGTATTGATGTTCGTGTATATGAGTATTTACCAGCGATGTTGCGAAGACTTCTTGTTCGTAACAAACACTCAAAATAAGTAGTGTTGATGCGTGTATGCTTGTAATTTTGCATATTGTATGTTAGAGTGTGTGTGTGTGTGTAAGATGTAGATGGGAAGCTATAATGTGTTTAAGGGTGGTTTTTTTAAAGCAAGCGCACACAACTAATGTCAATGCATGTGTGCGTTTGTATGTAAGCAGAGAAATAAAAGAGAATACATACAACGTGTGTGCGTATGTACATAAATGGGTGCCCCTGTGGCTGAGTGGTAGCGATGCTAGCCTCTCAGTGCAGAGGTTGTGGATTCGATTCCCACCATAGACCCTGGGTATGTTTCGCAGACAAGCTAATCGCTTTGCGGGTTGTGGTTTTGTTCTTAAAAAAAATATATAAGTTTGTATACATGACCATGCGTATGCAGGAGCAAGCATCACAAATTCTTCCGTCACAAAGTATTTTCTTCTTTACTCCTATACCTGCAATAACTTTAAAATAATGTCTTGCCAACAGGGTTGCTTAGCGTTTGTTTTAGAAGACTTCGCTGCATTAAAGCATATGAAAAATCACTTATGTCTTAAAAATTCTTATAAGTGGCCTTTTGCAGGGCTCTAGTACATACAAACTTTTTTAAAACGCCGTACAACTTGATAAACAATAAGACTCGCTAACACAGTAATGAAAAGCTTGAAAAAACTTGAACTCAAATGCTTGATAAACAAGACTAATTAAGACTTTTCTACTGACAAATTCGTAGAGAAAGAGAAAATATGTTTATATCTACATCAATTTAATTGTTTAATAATTTACATGAGTAAAAAAAAATATGTTTAACTTTATTTAAGTTCAATAACAAACAGCGTTTGTATTATAAAATTTTATAATTTTTCGTTTTAGTTCAGAAAATAGAACCTCTACTACTGCCTTTTGATATAAAATATGAACTGCAATTATTTGCTATTGAAATCTAACTAAACACTCAGACAGAAAGTTTGCAATAGTTTTAGGGATAACGCATTCCCATTTAGTATTGCCACGCCTTTCACGAAAAATCTTTTTCATAATTAACTCAAAGCAGCCGCCAATAAATGATTTTATTTCATTCTATATTTGTTATGGACTATTGAATAAATATTTGCCCAAAAGCTGTAATTACGTCGAATATTTCTCCAATATAAAAGCAAATAATGCTCTAAGAAAAATACCATAAATCATAAAACTTTTCTCTAACAAATATGATTAATAGCATCTAAGCGTAAAATGTATTAAATTAATTCACATATTAAATGTTTTCTTCTTTCTTCAACAAAAATATGGTTAACACTGTTTCCATTTATTTGCAAAAATTCTAAATAATGCAGACAATCTCAATGAAAAGGAACCATATTGTTTTCGCTACGATGTCCATCTGTCTGTCTGCCTGACACAGAATGTTTTCTCAAGAACCGTAAGAGCTACATGCTTGAAATTTTCACAGAATATTTAAAACTTTGGCCGCTAAAACAACAAATATATAATGGCATTTAAAAACTGTAGGGTGTTCTAAAGCGAGCAACGAAATATGTTGAAATTCTAATGTAATATACAAAAATTATATCTATGTATATGGTTCAAAATATTTCCAAAACAAAAAAAATCGCCAATACGAAAAAATCGTCAAAAACGAAAAAAATCGCCAAAACGAAAAAAGCCAAAACTAAAAAAACGCTTAAACTAAACTGAATTGCCAAAAACCAAAAAAAAAAAAACAACGCCCAAAAGCAAAAAAAAACGGTAAAACTGAAAACCAAGTGGAAAAACCGCCGAACACCGAAAAAAACGCCATAACTAAAAAATCGCTAAACCAAAACAAAATAGCCAAAACCAGAAAAAATTAAAAAAAAGGAAAAAACATTAAAACTAAAAAAACGCAAAAAAACCGAAAAAAGTACCAAAAGCGAAAAAAACTCAAAACTAAAAGAAGTCGCTAAAACTAAAATAAATCTTCAAACACCGAAAAAATAAGAAAAAACGCCAAACTAAAAAAATTGCTAAAACTAAACAAAACAGCCAAAACAGAAAAATTATAAGAAAACGCTAAACCTAAAAAGCGCCAAAAACCGAAAAAAGTACCAAAAGCGAAAAAAACACCAAAACTGCACAACAACCGAAAAAATCGCCGAACACCGAAAAATGTCAAAAAAAACAAATGAAGTGTTTTCTTCTTCTCTAAAATTATATTAAATCGCCAAAACCCGAGAAAATCACCTAAACGAAAAAATTGCTACAAGTAAATAAAACCCAAAAACTCAAAAAAGTTCCAAAATAAAACAAAAATCGCCAAAACTAAAAACCAACCGAAAAAATCGCCAAAAAAAACACCAAAATAAAAAACCCAAAACTAATAAAAGTCTCTAAAACTAAAATAAATTGCCAAAAACCGAACAAATCACCAAAACGAAACAAAAGACGCTAAGAGTAACAAAACCCCAAAAACCTAAAAAAGTCCCAAAAGTGAAAAAAAACACCCAAACGGTAAAACAATCGAAAAAATCGCCACCAAAAAAAATTACCAAAAAAAAAACACAAAACTAAAAAAAGTCGCTAAAACTAAAATAACTCGCTAAAAACCGAAAAAATCACCAAAACGATAAAAACGCTAAAAGTAAAAACCCCCAAAATCTAAAAAAAGTCACAAAAGTAAAAAAATAGCATAACTGAGAACCAACCGAAGAAATCGCCAAAAAAAATGCCAAGGCCAAAAACAAACATTAATGCTAAAACAAATTGGCAAAAACTGAAAAAATCGCCAAAATGAAAAAACATTAAAAATACAAAAACGCTAAAAATTCCATGGTTCAAAACTAAAAAAAAAATCGATCAAACCCGAAAAAAATTCTACCGGGTGTTTAAAATTAAAAAAAATATGTCTACATCAAATAAAATATTCGATTATATAGGGTAAGGTTCGTAAAGTATTACATATGTATGTAAGACCGTACGGAGTCCTTCGTGTGCGAGTCAAAGTCGCAATTTATTGAATTTCTGTGAATTGTTGTCCTCTTAACTGAAAAGACAACACTGCTCCTCTCAGCATGCAAGAAACAAATTAAGGGCCGTTTTCACAACTTGCCTTTAGCTAAAGGCAGGATTTTGTTTGCCCGATAAATGGCTTTGCATATTAAATCCTTAATTTATTATGTTTTTATTCATTAAATATTATTATTATTGATAATAATAACAATTACAAATTCAAGTTGTAATAATGGAAAGATATTTATCGGTCAATGATTAAAAATGCTTTAATGAATTTCGTTGTGTCACCTTCTGGTTGCGTAGTTGACATCTCCAACACCCGAAAGGATTAACAAAAATTCACGGGAGATTGTGGAGGCCATGAGGCATTTGTGGTTTCAATTTGGAATGACCATTTGAGAATGAATGAATGAATGACCATTTGAGAAAGATGAGAGCCGCATTTACCCCACAATATAAAAATTTAATTAAAAAGAAAATTTTAGTCAACAATTAAAATTGTTGATATAGCAAAATAGTTATTAGAAAAAAAATTTTTTCAACAACATAAATTGTTGATTTAACAATTAATTTAATTGAACAAAAAAATTATTCCACAAACTATATTGTTGATGTAACAAAATATTTAATTGAAAAATGCTTGCTCTCATCTTACAATTTTATTAATTTTATTTAGAAATATATCAATTAATTATTTAATTGATATAACAAAAAAATTAATTGTATTTACAAATCTTTTTTTTTTTTGTATAGACGAAGTTTGGCACCATTTTGTGACCGTGAACGTAGCGTGGATACACCACAAAATACCAGAGATCAAACAGCTGCCAAAATAGGGAATGTCTCTAGGTGAAACAGCGCTAAAGAAGGCTATACCATGTTCACACTTATGTTTTTAAACGTGTTTAAGGCAAGTGTTTAAAAAAACTAAACACAACCGTTCACATTACATTTGAGATGTTTAAGGTTGACGTTTTGTCACTAAATTATTGTATTTGTAAAATTTTACGAACGATAATGCTTTTTTATTGGCTTTTATAAATAATTGCGTGTTTAAGGAAGTGTTTAAACACTTCATTTGAGATGTTTAACAAAACAAGTCAACGTATGGTAAAATATCTCAAAATCGTCGAGCTTAAAGCTCTTAAACTCGAATGAGGCGTTAAACGCGTTTAAAAACATAAGTGTGAACATAGTATTAAGGTGATTTGTCAGCCAATTAAAGTCAAGGGGACTGTTTCTTAATGTAAAGTGTTAAGCCAACTTACTGGGATCAATAAAATGAGGACTAGAAAAAAAAGACCTCATTCGGTGAAGAAAAAACTTCTTTTCCACCAGAGCAATGCAATGGTGCACACATGTGCAGTTTTCCTGACAAAAATCCACGAACTGGACTACGAATCGCTCCCTCACCCGCCCTATTCTCTCTATTCAGCCCCTGTTGACTATTTCTTGTTCCAAAATGAAAATCGCTCGAGAGAAAGAGATTTGACTCCAACAATGAAATCTTGAAAATGGATTGACAGAAGGAGATTTGACTCCAACAATGAAATCATCTCACAAACAAATATGTACGAGTATATACGAGTACCTTTGATGACCTAGATAAATATTATTTTTTGGAAGGAATAAAAGAACTTTAGCAAAGTTGGACAAATTGTATATAAGGATCATCATAATGAAGTTAAATTTGTTCAGTGTTACGTATGTATATTTGCGCATGGATTTGAACAAATTTTTTTTGTTAATTAAACTGGGAAATTGTGTAGATTTGAACAATATTAATCGATGAAAAATTAATTTTCTACTTGGTTTCTTGTCTGCCAGCATGAAACCACAAAACACAATAATGATTTATAAATATATCTTTATTTTTAATAATGTTAATAATTGATCGCTTAAGTTTATAGACTCAAAATAAAGCAACTATAGGGATGTGGGTGTGCTCAGGCAGAGATGGGTGGTGTCTTGTTTTTTCTTGACACGAAAACGCACGACTAGAGAGACAAGAGAATTTTCGCGTGTCTTCTATAAACTGGCAGTTAAAGTTAGACAATTTTTTTACTCAAATTCAGAAAAAAATTTAATTAATAATAGTATACATATGTCTTTTTTTTAGTGTATGAAAATTGAAAACTTTAAAAGCGTTTTCTGCAAAACTAGTTTTTTTCGAGTTATGACACTATTGAAGTAAATGAACGAGCGATATATACATATTTAATTTTGTGCTCAAAAGCATATAAACAATTTATGCATCTTATGTATGTAACTTACAAAGTATAAAGAAAGCACGACACGTTTATGAAGACTCATATTTTACGTATAAGTAATGAAATCTTTTCATGTGCATATCCTTGGCGGAAGTATTATATTTTATCCACACACAATATATATTATTCACCAGCAACTCGTTTTTTGCACTTTATACGCTTTTGGCAATAATTTCAACTCAAATATTGTTTTTAAAGAAATGAAAACCAAACATGTCATTCATTCAACACACACTCTTTTTCATACCAGCCTCATCTCGTGTCATAACCTCAGGAACTGAAAAAATTCAAAATAACATTTTTACCTTAACTAAACAAATCTACCAACTGTCAATCATACATTTACAAAAAAAATTTCATTCACTCAACTTGTAAATGAAGGAAATTTTATATCCATAGAATTAATTTTTTTTCTTCAAGCAAAATGTATTTTCCTTCAATTCTTTAAACTGTTGGGGAAGAGTTAAATCATTTATGTTGCTTAATGTGTCAGGTAATAAAGCTGCTACAAAGCAGTTTCTTTGTGCTATTTATAACAGTATTAAATATATTTTGATTTATGGAAAAACAATTAAGCCGAACAGGAAAACAACTAAAAAAAATTGAGTTAAAAAATTATTAGCAAGGAAGCCGAGTAAAAAGCCATTAGCAAAAAGCAACTGACAGCTGCCTTTAAAAAATTACTAAGCTGTATTTGAAGTATTTATATTGCATTTTTATTTCATTTCAAAAAAATAGCAGAAATTTAAAGCTATGTATTCTTGAATTCTCGAAGTGAAAAGGTTTTAAAAAATTATATTTTAATTTATAAAGAAAAGTCTGCCGCATTATAAAAAAAATAATTTGTATTTAAAGTATAAGATGACAAAAGCACAATTAAAGTTTATATGTTTTTTTTAATACGGCAGAATATGTTTAATCTTTTTACCACCATTTCAAAAAGAATTATTTATTTTGACAGCAAAAAAATCTCTTGGAAGCCGGGACAACCATATCCCGTATTTTGCACATAATCTCTCGCCACGAATTTAAAAAAAGCTCCTGTACCAAATAATAGCTCTTAATGATCTTTAAAAATTAAATTTTCTCTATAACAGATAAAGTAACAGCTTTTCTCTCCTTAAAAAAAATGCACATCATAAAAAAAACATGGAAAATTAATTTGCAGAAAAGGATTTTGAAGCAAAAACTCTATACCGACAAACTTTTAGCACTTTCGAAATAATCTTCGAAATAGGACTTTTTGAAGCAAAAGCTTTTAGGCTTTTTATATTTTCTCCAAATAAATCTAAAAATTAGCACTTTTTAAAGCAAAAGCTTTTCTCTTTGAAAAAAAAAATACATATTCATAAAAAAACCCAAAAACTAATTTGCAAAAAAGCATTTTTCAAGCAAAAGCTCTATGCAAACAAGCTTTTAGCACTTTCGAAATAAATCTGCAAAGTTGCACTTTTTAAAGCAAAAGCTTTCATCATTTTATATTTTTTCGAAATAAATAAAGCAAAAGCTTTTCTCTTTGAAAAAAATACATATTCATAAAAAAAACCAAAAATCAGCTTGCGGAAAATAATTTTTTAAGCAAAAACTCTATACAAATAAGCTTTTAGCACTTGGAAAAAATCTGCAAAGTAGCACTTTTTGAAACAAAAGCTTTTTCCATTTCATATTTTTTGCCAAATAAATCTAGGGAGTGAAAGTTTTTAAAGCAAAAGCTTTTCTCTTTGAAGAAAATACATATTCATAAAAAAACCCAAGAACTAACTTGCGGAAAAGCATTTTTCAAGCAAAAGCTCTATACATACAAGCTTTTAGTACTTTCGAAAAAAATCTGCCAAGTAGCACTTTTTAAAACAAAAGCTTTTACGATTCTTATAATATTTCCAAATAAATCCGTGAAGTAGCACTTTTTAAAGCAAAAGCATTTTTCTTTAAAAAAGAATACATATTCATAAAAAACACACGAAAAATTAATTTTCGGAAAAGAATTTTTCGAGTCAAAGCTCTATACAAAGAAGCTTTTAGCACTTTCAAATCATTTTAAGTCAAATACTTTTCTCTTTAATAAAATATATATGTATATTCATAAAAAAAAAACGAAAAAATAATTTGCAAAATATCTTTATTTAAGCAAAAGCTCTATACAGACAAGCTTTTGCTATTTGTATACTATTTTCTATTTTTCTTTAAAACAAATACATACTCCCTAAATCACCTTTATTTCTTACAAAATCATTTAAAGTTAATTTTTAAAGAAAGCCCACTTTAAAGCAAACGATTTACGCAGACAAGCTTTTTTGTATCTTATATTTTTCCCATTTGCTTTATAAAAAATTGGAATTTTCTCAGAATACATTTTTGTAAAAAGCATTTGCAAGAGAAATTACAAAAAGTTATTTCGCGAAATAAAGCTTTTTGGAGGAAAAGTTTTTCAGAAAAAAGCTTTGCATACTTTATTAAAAAATATCACAATAAGCTAAAAGCTTTATATATTTTTTCATAGTTTTTTTTAATAAAAGCTTTTAAATACTTCTCTAAGCTTGTTTTCCAGATAACTTTCCAAAAATAATTTAAACTTTTCTATAAAAAATTTAACAAACTTTAAAAAATCTAATCGGTTGAGTAGAAATATATCAAATATACCAAATAAAAGGTTGAGTTATTGCCATGTGTATACAAATTTTTATAGGAAGTTTTTGGGTACAAGTACATACATCACCTACGTCCAAGCCATATGCAGAATGAGCAAACTTTTACAAAAGAGCTTTTGTGCTTTCACACCGATGAGAGCAAAACAGCCAATCAGATCTCGGCATTGTTCTGCTTACTTTTACTTCGCAAAGAAATAAAAAAAATGTAAGAGCTTTCAAAGCTGTTTACTTCAAATGCAAATATCAGAATATGTGTGCTTGGATGTAGCTGACATACATATGTATGTATCTTTTTAGAAATTGTGTTCAATTTTAATAGACGTGGTCATGGTCTTTATAGTTTTTGCCGCTGTCTTGTGAAAATGGGCTATGCTAAAATTTTTCAGTTTCCAACTCAGCGAAGTAGCAATTTAAAATTGATTACAAAATTCCATTAAACAGCCGAAGAGTGATTTCCGCTATTCATAATTTCCATGACATTATTATAGCAAATAAATATTTATTTGCAACATAAATAAATATTTATTTTTTTTAATTTTTTTAGCCTACTACGGTTGTAGTTTTATAATTCTCAATAATTTATGGGGAGTTTGTCTATAAACGTTGGGGTTATTTAAGCAGCAACGAAAAATGTTCTGAAGCAATAACAAAAAAATAAATGTTTTAAAATAAAATTCATTTTCGTTTTTTACTGAAAAATATTTTATTTACAAAAACAATGTACATACTCACTTACATCCATATGTAAGCAGAAGCAATTCTATGCAACATTTGTTCATATAAAAAATTTTAATGGTAGTCAAAGTTTTAATTTATTTTGTTTTCGTCTTGTAATAATGTAATTATATTTACAAATGACAAGAGTATGACATTAATTAAAACATTTATTTAATTTTGTTTTATTTGTTTTTCCTTTAGTACTTAAAAAAATTTGTATGCTACAAAAGAAATATTAATTCTGACATCGCTAATCGCAGCCAAAAGGAAGTACTATAAATCATCATTTCAAAAATTACTTGTTAAACAGAGAATGTAAAGAAGACAAAATGAAATCAGAGGAAATGAATATGCTTTGGCAGTTAAATACTTCCACAGCAAATAATTAAAACATTTCATACTCACTCGCCCTCCCTATCTCTCTCTCTCTCTTTTACACACAGCTGCACACATACTCACATAAGGACTTCTCAATTTTCATATTAAATTGCATTCCATTAAAATTCAGGATATACAACCGTAAAAAATTTTTTCCATATTACTTTACATGCTTTATTGTTGTTTTTGTTTATTTCTATTTATTATTTCTCGTAATATTCTTATAAATTACTTTTATTTTAATGCTTGCATTTAAAAACATGTTTGTAAGCCCTTCGTCCTCCGGTCCATTTTTATTTTGGCAAATAATGCGCCTTAGAATAATAAAGAAATTTTTTTTTGAGTTTTTGTTATTTGCGTACCCATACTTTAAGTCTTAATGAAATATCACTTTGTTTGCACACAAAACAAATCTTTGCAGGGAATAACATTAAATATGTTGTTCATGTTCTACGTGTTCAGACAATGCAAAAAGTTAAGTAAGACATTTTGATAATAGTACACGCAGAGAAAAACATAATTGGGACATTGTTTAGACAGTTATACATATCGCTCATTTACTCAAAGAACGTCATAACTCGAAAAAAAACTATTTTGCTAGTTTTTATTTCTGCTGAAAAAAAAATAAAAATTAAGAAATAACTTTTATTTCTGCAAACAAAAATTAAAATCAGAAAACAACAATTATTTCTGCTCGAAAAAATATAACTGTTTTCATTTACTAAAAATTGTTACAAATTCGTAACAGCGGAAAGTGTTCATTAACTCAAAAAGTTTGCAAGGAAAGAGTGTTAAAAGAGAGAGAAAAAAATTGAGAGACAAAAAAATTGCTACAAAATTTTTAAATTTAAAATTTTTATCTGCAAGAATTATCCAACCACCTGTTGAGTGTTTTGTTGTCAAATAAATTATTTAAAAAATATATGAAAAAGTAAAACTGAAAAAATTTGATTTTTTTGTTAAAAACCATGTACACGTATGAAAAAAAGGAAGCATGTTTTCTTAATTTATTGTTTTTCTTTCATTAAGCCACATAAATTCAATTTGGATGGCAAATAATTTTGCTCGTTTCTTTTATATGATCAGAGATGGAAAGTGACATTTTTGTATTTGTTAATGAATAAAATTAAAAAATTATGAAAAATGCACAAAAATAGTAAAAATACATGAAAACTATGTATAGAATTTCATATTAAATGCCAATTTATAAAAACATTGCAATTTAAAATATTATGAAACAAAATACATCAGAAAATGTACAATTTTATCATGATTTCCATCCATCGTTCTGATATGAATAAAATTTTCTTTCCAGTTTTTACAAGTAAATCGTTCATTTACTTTTTCATATTTGGGAGAGTAATTTTGTAAATTTCTGCCTTGGTCTCTCGTTGCAAGTTTCTACTGGGCAAGTAAATGAACAGACCTATTTATTACAAAATTCATAACAACTACCGTTCCTGTGAAATGTGAAATTTTTGTTCTCATGAAATTTTCATTGGCAATGAAGGCAAATTTGCAATTGTGAATTTCATGGGAACGTTTGTTCCCCCTTTCAATGCGTGGTGAATGTAAAAACGGGAAGAAGACTTGTAAAGCTTAAAAATTAATTTAAAATCAAAGAAAATTATATATAACAATAAGAAATACCAATATTTTGGGTTGCAAATGACACTTTCTTAAGTGTAAAGTTGTGTTTTTTAATACTCTAGATGCTAATGTGAGAAAAAATTCTTTAGTATACCGCAGTCATAAAATTTACTGCATGTGAACTAAGAAGTTTCATGCTCTATACAGAAAGGGTTTGCAAGGAATTATTGCTATTAATCGTGTACATTATTTACTGATCTTGCCCTAAAAATAACTATTTATAACTTTTAATATATAATTGGGAACATGATATTTAATTTACGCAAAGTACTAATTCACTTCGCCTGCAAAAATAATCTGAAAAACTCAAAGGGAAAAGTGAAAAAATCCATTGGAAAAATATTCACCCTTATGGCCAGCGTTGCCGTTGTGACACTAAAGTATCACTTTTGACCATTTTTCGTGCCAATGACACTTCTTATGACCCTTTTTAGGGTTCCGTACACCAAACGTGAAAAAGAACCATAGAACAGGCTATTTACTCAGGAACCGTAAGAGCTGCGAACCTGAAATTTGGACAGAGTATGTAAAACCTTGGCCGCTACAACAACAAATACATGATATTTAAAAATTTAAGGGTATTCCAAAACAATCAACGAAAAATTTTAAAATCCGAAAAAAATCGCCAAAATGAGAACAAAAGTTTCAAAACTAAAAAAAGCGTCTAAATAAAAAAAGTCGCCAAAATGAAGAAACGACAAAAACCGAAAAAATCGACATAACTAAAAAAATCGCCTATATAAAAAAAATCGCCAAATTTAAAAAAAAAATCGCCAAAACAAAAAAAATCGCCAAAAATAAAAAACGCCAAAAACCAAAAAATTGTCAAAACGAGAAAAAAAATTACAAAAATTAAAAAAAATCGCCAAAATAAAAAAACGCCAAACTTAAAAAAACGTCAACATTATATAGGCTACTAAAGTTCGTATTTAATTACATATCTCGTGTCCGAACGGAACCCTTCGTGCGCGGGTCAAAGTCGCACTCTACTGAATTTATTTCATTATTTGGGAATATTAAAAAACTCACTTAATGGTAATAAATTAATTAAACATTTATTTATATCTTGTTACCAATCAAAAATAAGTTAACAGCTGGTCTTTGTGTTAACATGTGCTTAGACATGGAAACAAAATTTTAACGCTTAAAATATGCAGTCGGCAATGACTCAGACGCACAAGCAATCTATTTCTTTTGTTATTTTTTTTTATTTTTTTTTTATTTTTATTTTATTTTTTGTTGTAAAAAATTACATTTTTGCATTTATCCAACGAGAAAAAACTGAAATGAATACCTTTAATATTTAATTTTTCCAATTTTCTTGGTATTTCTATTTATTTTTAATTTTTCTAATTTCTTTAATTTTTCTGATTTTTTCATTTTGTATTTTTTATGTATAATTTTTTTTTAATTATTTTCGAATTGAAAACTTGTGAATTGTAATTTATAAACAAAAAATATGTTCACTTTATTCCTCATTTTCTTGGTTTTTTTATAACATAATATGTTATTGTATTGTTATTGTATATTATTCATTTTGTGTACACCCGTAACTTTATAAGGAGACGGAAATTGTTTGTCAAGCACAACTCATGAGATGATTATATTAAAAGCAAATCTGCTTAGCTTCGTGTACGTGTTTAGTTTGATTAATATGTTCGTACATATTATTTGCTTGGATAAGAAAATACTACAATCTTTTCTTATCTGTATCTTATCTCTGCCTGCATGTTCATCTTAAGACATTAATTTGTTATAAACGATGTACTAATGAGGCATGAAATCATATAGCTTAGAGATTTATATGTTTGCCAGTATTTAAATCTAAACTTAAATCAGTTAGATGCTGGAATAATAATACGATTTGAAAGATATAAATACAGCGGTACAAAATCACTGCAAAAGGAATTTTAAAAATAAAAACTTAATAAAGAAGCAGTTAAATTTCTAAAAGGAATGTTTAAGATTCACTCTAAATAATATTTAACCTTTTAAAACCGGCTTTGTGTCACTTTTAGCTGAAAATATTAAATTTTCCAAACGATGTCTCAAAATTTAAGCCAGCACTTTAAAATGTGTCTTCTAATTTAGAAAAGCCTTCTTTTGCCTTGAGATTGTTTTTGCATATTGAATATGGCTTAACCCTTTTTTTAGTTACTCGTATATGTCTACATAAAGTAGAAGAAGGTGAACATAAGAGTATTTACATTATTAATATTTTCATTTATATGGATGTAATTTTTACACATAAAAATCAACAACTTTTGCAAAACGAGATAAAAACCGAAATACCAACCAGCACATGACTGAAATATTTACATATATAACATCCATAGGCACAACTTTACAGTAGTATCCCGCTTTAACGAATACTCATATAAAGAACAAACCAAAGTGTGTACTCGAAGAAATAAAAACATGAGCAAATAAATAGCAAATAAATCGATTTTTTGTACTTCATAAACATTTTTTTTATTTTTGTTACAAAAATTTTTATTTTCTGACTTCTAAACCGATCCTCCTGAAAATTTTACATTTAACTGCGACTCTGGAAAGAATTATAGAACAGGCCTACTTTTACGCCCACTTTTTTAAATTATATTTTTATAAAGAAGAATAACTTCGTTAGATGTGGACCAATTTTCAAAATGATTTTTGCTATGAAAATGGTTTAATCAAAGTTTTTTTTCTGAAATGGTAGGGTGGTGAGGGGGAAGTAGCAAAGGTTCAGGGTACCGGGTTAAGCTGTTTTTTTTATATTTTCCTGGTACATATGTTTATTTGATTAATTTGTAAGGTTTCTGTTTACGCAAATAAAAAATATATTTACTTTTATAACAAAAAAAAATTTTTTTATGGATGAAAGCAAAGAAGAAATAGTATACCGGATTTAATAATTTTTTTTCGATTTTATAAATCGGCAGAACATTATTTCTTTCGTTAAGATGGGAGACCACTGTACTTGTGTACTTTTAAATATATACATAAAAAACCCAGCAAAAATTTTTTTGTCGAATGGCTGCACAAGTTGACGAAGTGGGTTGGTTGTAATAACCACACAGAAAAAATTATTCCCAAAAAATTTTCAAACGAAAGTTTGTTTGTAATAAAATTTCGGTTCAGTAAATATTTTTTACTAATCCAGTAAATAGTTTGATCCAATTTTGTTTTAAGCAAAACAAAAAACAATATGGAGTGAAAAATTCTAGTTGATACAATTAATATAAAGTAATACTTGTAACAAAATTGTTAAGAGAACATTTCTTTTCCAATATAGAAATTGCATACTGTACACAACACTTATTTATTTTATTTACTTTTTATTTTTATTAAAAAATTTTGTTGAATCGGACAATCTGTTGATTGAAAAAATCGGGCTTTTTTGCAAACAAATTATTACAAAATTTTGCATTTGAATTTACAAATTTCTTTGTGAGACCTAAATTGAAAAAATTAGTATTTGATTCAGAGAAATTTGTGTTTGAAATGGAAAATTAGTTTTTTCTGTGCACCGAAAAATGTATGAGAAATTGCGAGAAACTTAAGAGGTAAGTAAACTCTTGAAATTTTCAAAAACGGTAAAACCAAAAAATCCGAAAAAAATTTACAAAAATGTAAAAAAATTGCCAAAACGAAAAATATCGCCAAAATTAAAAAAAAATTCTGACGCTAAAAACTCTAAAAACTCGAAAAAGGCGCCAAAACCGAATAAATTTTTAATATTGAAAAAAATCCCAAAAATTAAAAAAGTCGTCAAAAAAAATTGCCAAATTAAAAAAACGCCAAAACCGAAAAAATTGACAAAATGAGAAAAAAGAGTGTTAAGACTAAAAATAGAGCCTAAATGAAAAAAAATCGCCAAAATTAAAAAAAAATGGCCAAATTTAAGAAAAACGCCAAAAACCGAAAAAATCGCAAAAATAAAAAAATTGCCAAAATGAAAAATACGCCAAAAACATAAAAATCGCCAAAACCAAAAATATTGCCTATATGAAAAAATCGCCAAAATTACAAAAATCGCCACACTAAAAAAACGCCAATATTAAAAAACCAAACAAAAATCGCCAAAACGAGAAATAAAGTGCCAAAACAAAAAAAAACGCAAATAAACGCAAAAAATCCCAAAACTAAAAAACGGTTAAAACTCGAAAAAAACCCAAAAACGAAAAAAAATTCCAAAACTATATTTTATATAGGCTCAAGTTCGTATTCGTTCGTATATTCACCCGTATCGTGCGCGGGTGAAAGTCGCACTTCACTGAATTTATTACTTTTAATTTATTCACTAATACAATGGAATGATTTTCAAAGTTATTAAGAGTTTAAATAAAAAAACCGAAGATCAATTAAGAGGACACCACTGTAATGTAAAATCTCATGATTTTGAAGAGAATGAGAAGAAATTTTGAAAATGCGAATAGATTTTATCCGAAAACCACATTCAATGTGATGAATGTCTGAGAGAATTTTACTGTTTCAGACTTGGCCGCAAAAGGGATGTTCAGTGGGAGTACAAAAATATATAAATATGTATTTATGTATATATTTATGTATGTGTGCATGCCTAAGTATGTTCATATTTCACTTATTTCCCCTGTGTGTAAATGTTTAATCACAATGTGTAATAATCCTCTTCTTCGGTATGAAAGTATTAAATACGTCTTCTTTTGGCATCTGTATGCTGGTATTTCCATCTGTTTGGTAGCATTCCTTTAATCTTTGGTTGGTAACAACAATAAGCGTGAGAGAGTAAGGGCGCAAGAGGGGGAAAAAGAAAGTTCTTGTTTCGTTTGAGGATAAATTTTAAACATAATAATACGCACAGCTTTTAGTAAAAAAATATATAATAATGGGACAAACGGAAAAAAATAGTAAGAGTCCTTTCAATAAAATAAATCTTTGTGGTTGCCTGCTAAAGATGTTGTTTTTGTTTTTTGCATAAATTTATTCAGTTTTCTACTTGTCTCCACAAGCCCGCTAAATCGGAAAGTTATTTTAAGGAACACTATAACAGCTGACTGAACAGTTCTTTTGAAATATTTTGTGCCTTAAGCAGTAGAATTTCTCTGCTATCATAATATAGTGAAACGAGTTTCTTCAAAAATATTTAAATTTAAACAATTAATTTTTAAAAATGTTTAATTATTTTTTTAACTTTATAATTGCACATTCAAAAAAAATTCAACTAATTTTTATATTTATATTTATGGTGAATAGCTTTTCCCTCGAAATATTTTCCCTTTTTCCCAAATTGTAATCGTAAATAATTTTATACCAGAAATGTGTTCCTATTCTTGATGCCCTTATTGTGAATAATCACCCCTATCGTGAATAAAATATATTTTTGTTCCCATAAAATGTTCATTCCTCATGAAGGGAAATTCACAATCGTGAATTTCTTGGGAACTGTTGTTCCCGCTATCAATGCGTAGTGAATGTAAGAAAGGGGAAGAAGTCTTAGAAGTTTAAAAATTAATTGAAAATCAAACAAAATCGAGTTCAATAATAAAAAAACAATATTTTGGGTTTCAAATTAAAAGTTTTTAAGTTAAAAGTGGTGTTTTTAAATACTCTAGGTGCAGTGAAAATAATTCTTTATGAGAACATATTGTAGCAAAGTAAAGAAAAATTTAATAATTAAATTAAGCACTTGAATCATTAAATAGTTTGGACTTACACCACTTCTGCGCTCTATTGGTGCTACGATTTTTATAATTGGTTAAAATTTAATTGAATCTACGTCTCCTTGATTGAATTTGCAATCAAATAAAAGTCATAAGTACGCAATTTTTATTTAACCAGAAAACTTTATTTGATCAACACTATTATTAAGAGTTTTTAAGCACAATGTTAAGTTACCTATCGTTAGGATACCACAATGTTAACATTAATGCTCTTGGCACAAGATCGACTGTTTAGCTGCTGAATCAACCTATTTATACTTAACATAAAGCTTCTTAAAGAATGTTAGCAGCATATTCTTAACAAATTCATGGGCTGTTGAACAGTAACTTTTGATCCTTAAAAGTCTTTGATTTGTGTTAATAGATTTAATTTATATTTTCCTTAATCGTGTGCCTATTTTCAGTTTACAGGGCTTTTTATGCAAAAACGAAAAACATTTTTAATGATGTTATTGTATTTGTAGTAAAATGTAAATAAATTTAATGAAGCATAAATTTCTTGAGTGTTTCTCAATTATTTTCATATTTCTTTCGTTTGGTTTTCTTTCTTTAAAAAAAATAACAGCTTGAAACACATTCAAACACCCATTTACAATTACGTAAACACTATCCTTTGTGAGTCCTTCGTACAACTTAATTTCAAGAGAGAAGAGCAAAAGTAGAACAGAGATATTAAGTGTAATGGAAGAGCATGTAAAACATCTTAAATTAAGTGCAAACCAGAAACTAAATGACCATAATAATTTTCAAATTGGTTCAAGTACATTCATTATTATTATACACAAACAAACAATACAGTTTAATGAAATGTTAAGAAAAAGGCATTAAGGTAAGCAACCATATTTTTGCGTAAGATGAGTAACAATCGCGTTATTGGCTTAAATCACAGCAAATTTAAAAAGGAACAATTTCACCAAATTCACCAAATAAAAGAAATTTTGTTTGTTTTAATATAACACTTTTTTATATAAATTTTTATAAAATAGTCTTAGAAAAATTTAGCAGAAAATCGTCAAAAATTATTTCTTGAAATAATAGTATTAGAAAAATTATCAAACTGAAATTATTTTAATTTCTTGCAGACGAGTTTTGGTAGGATTTATTTTTTTTAACTAGTCCTTCAACAAACTAATTTTCCTGAATTACAAAAATTTTGAGGTTAAATTTTGTAAAAAAATAGCAATAGAAATCACAAAGAAATTTATTTATCCCTAGAAAAGTTCCAAATCGCCAAATCAGAAATTTGGACGCCAAAAAAGTTGAAAAATATCCACGTTTGCGAGAAATCGCCATATCTGACAGCCCTGTAGTACGATTCATTAACAATGGTAATTTTTTTCTATACATTTTGTCGCTTAAAATAACGATTGTGTGATTCTGAAACTTCTTTTTAACGATAGGACTCAGCTGATATTTTTTGTTGATTTTTGTCGATAAAATTAACAGGACATAAATTATTGTCACTTAAATAACGACACAGCTGACATTAATCTACAGCGAATATCGTTAAAAATGTTACTGAATGGCCAATTCCATAAATTTTCGTTATACATAATTATTTTAACGCTGCGATTATCGTTAGAAAAAAGTTTCTGAATTGCACTACTGATTGAAACCTCTCTTCCCCTCTCACACCGTCTCTCTCACTATCTCTCTTACAATGTGTCTCAATGTCTCCCTCGCTGTGCTTCTCTCCCTGAGTTTTGAAGACTCAGTTAGCCGAATGTAATGTAAATTAACTGCAACAGTAGGAAATATCTGATCGATATTGATATGTGAAAAGTAATGAAAATGGTTATAGAGATGTAATGTAACGTAACCTAATTTTCATATAAAAATATCGACCAGCTGTTTCCTACGTTGCAGTTACGTTACATTACTTTCGGCTAACTGAGCCTTAAGTTAGCCGACTGTAATGTAAAGTAACTGCAACAGTGATGTGAAAAGTAATGAAAATGGTTATAGAGATCTAATGTAGCGTAAGCTACGTTTCACATTAAAATATCGATCAGTTGTTTCCTACGCTGCAGTTGAAAGCTGAGTTAGCTGACTGTGATGGATTGTGACTGCAATGGTAGAAAACAGCTAATCGATTATGTACAGATTCTACATTCCGGTTACATATCTATAACCATTTTCGTTACCAAATGAGCCTTTAGCTGACTGTGATAGAATGTAACTGCAGCGGTAGGAAACAGCTGGTTTTACATTACTTTTCATATAACAATAGCGATCAGCTGTTTTCTACCGTTGCAGTTACATTCCATTACAGTCGGCTAACTGAGCATTTCCTTTACGATAAAACCAAAAAAAATTTAAAAAGATTTTGGAAACATTTTAGGAAACTTTAAATTTTCTTTATCTCATTATAACACAAGAACATTTTCAAACACATTATTCATTCCGCAAGAAGTATTTAACAAGATAAGAGAATAAAATAAATTTTAGTTTTATTTAAGTGTCTGTAAGACAAACGTAAAACTTTCTGCCATATTATTACAATAGCTAAAATGCCAATAATTTTTTATTTCACATACACAAGAGTAAATTTATCAAAGTACATATGCTTGATTCAAAACACAACCACATACATATTCATACATATAATCCTTATGGCAGATAATATTTTAAATTATTTTCAGTTTCCTCTAACCTGGGGGCAAATTACGGCATCCGATACGACTCGTAGTTTAAAAATATATCCATATAAATTCTATTTAAATATTTTTAAATGACGAGTCATATCGAATACCGTAATCTGCCCCTGTTTTTGTTGCACTTACGTAATTATGTCAAAATTTCCACCTGATTTTTATGCTGGAATACTTGCATAAATATTTTTTTATTTATTTGTTTTTTTTATTTTTTGGCTCTTGAAATTCTTTATGTCTCACATTTCAATATAATTTCCTCTGTTGTAAAAACTCTAGTAAATAAATAAATAAAAATATATCTACAGACAACCAGCATCATTAATGGTGCCATTTACTTCACAGGCAACACTGTGATTGAAACAAGCAAGCCAACCAACATGATGCAAATATTATATTTTATGAAAATTAAAAGGAGGTTTTCACTCTTTTGCGTTCCAGAAAAAAAAAACAAAAATAAAAAACTTTGATAACATTGACTCTATTTTGTAACAATACAAAATTTATATATACTAAAATATAAATATGATACACGATGCCATACAAGAGATAAAATCTTGTTGGTTGAAAGTTATGCTTCAGAATATTCAGGACAAGTTCACATAAACTAAATACTGCCACACTTTGCTGTAATATAATTATTATTAAACTAATACATATCGATGGCTTAATGTAAGAAAGGTGGAACTCGAATTTTCCATATTTTATTAGAGAAGCCAAAAACTGAAGGAAAATATTTAACATAAAGAAATTATTTTTTAAGTGGCCACAAGCCCATGATTTTTAACTGTAATGTACTAAATGCTTCAACGAGCATGCAATTATACGTTGTCTCCCAGAAACCACTGGGGAAAAATGCCAAAAATTCAAAAAAAAAAATCGCTAAAAAGAAAAAAATGGCCAAAATTAAAAAAAATTTCTAACACTAAAATAAGTCGCAAAATTCGAAAAAATCGTCCAAATGAAAAAAAGTCGCCAAAATTAAAAAAGCGCCAAAAATCGAAAAAAAACGCCAAACGCGAAAAAGGCTCCAGTGCCAAAATAATTGCTAATATGAAAAAGAATCGCCAAAATGAAAAAAATCGACAAAATTAAAAAAAATCGCCAATTTGAACAATCGCTAAAAACCGAAAAAAAATCGCCAAAATGAGAAAAAAAGTGTCAAAACTAAAAAAAAACACCTAAATGAATAAAGTCGCCAAAATGAAGAAACGGCAAAAACCAAAAAAAAATCGACAAAACTCAAAAAAATCGCTAATTTGAAAAAGCGCCAAAATGAGAAAAAAAGTGTCAAAACTACAAAAAAGCGCTCAAAGGAATAAATTCGCCAAAATGAAGAAACGCCAAAAACCGAAAATCGTCAAAATTAAAAAAAAATCGCCAAACCAAAAAATCGCCATAATATAAAAAACGTCAAAAATCGAAAAAAATCGCCAAAACGATAAAAAAAATTTCAAAAACTAAAAAAATGGCCAAAATGGAAACAAATCCAAAAACCGGAAAAATTACCAGAACAAAAAAAATCGCCAAAATTAAAAAAATTGCCAAAATTAAAAAAAATCGCCAAAATTAAAAAAAAGGCAATAACGAAAAAAAATGCCAAAACTATATTTTATATAGGCTACTAAAGTTCGTATTGAATTACATATCACGTGTCCGTACGGAACCCTTCGTGCGCGGGTCAAAGTCGCACTTTACTGAATTTATTTTTTAATCAATAAAAAATCAGGGTTTATAATTTTTTTCTAAATATTTCTTGCATCTTTTATTCCAATATTTATAATCCTTCAATTCAAACACTACCACCCAGTGTTACCGCTTTCTTAAACAAACACTGCAAGTGTTTTCAAAAAACGATGGAACACTTCAAAAAAAAATTAAATAATAAATTTGCTTGTTTTTGGCGGTTTAGTAATTATAAACTTTTTTAAACAGTTTTCTTTCCTTTAGAAAATTAAATTTCATCAAAACTATCTGGCAGCATTGTAACATTATCATTATCCTTGAAAAGGTATGTGTGTGTATATGTATGTGTGTGTGTGGTCATGTAAAGCGAACAAGAAAAATGCGTAAGCAAGTGCAGTTAATAAAAGTCTACAACAGGGAACCCCAATTCATGGTTGGCAATGATGATATAGAAGATGACTGTGATGGTGATGATGATTTTTGTGTCAGTAGTGATGATGCTGGTAAAGTATACAACTCTTGTGCTTTTACATTTGTTGCAAACTTAAGTTTTTACATAAGGATAAGTTTAAATGTATAACTATGCAAACACAAATAGATATACATATATATACACATGGATATACATATGCAAGCATACATACAAAAATACTCGTATAAATATATGATAATACACACTTGTGTTTGTTTAAATTTAAAAAATATAAATGTATTTTGCACTTAGCACTAAAGAATATAATTTTTATTATTATAATATGTACAACAATAATGATGAGGACGGCTGTAAGGCTCGGCAGAATTACTGACATATAATGATGCCATTGTAAGCAATGATGGCGCTGAAGATGACGATGATGATGAAGATGATGATGATGGTGATGATGGTACACAATATGACGTAGTAATAAAATCACATTACAATGCGCCGCCTTATGCAAATTGAAAGGAACAACTTTAAATTGAGTTGATGCCATTGCGTAAAGGAGCCACAAGAAGAAGAAAGAAAAAAGACTCAATGCTAACTAGAGCATCCAAAAATATGGAGCCTTTTCGAAGCATCATTTAACCACTTGTTTATTAAGGAAATCATTTTTTATTTTCATTGGAAATAAAAAGACACAAAATAAGAAATGAAAAGTTTAATAAGAAGCAATAATATGTATGTAAATATTTAAGCATCAGGTGCTGTTTGCAAAGGTCAAGAATTTAAAATAAAACCTAAAATAACAAAAGTTTTTTTTGAGTATTGGAACATATTTGACACGAGATACTTTACAGCGAAAAAAACTTGAAATTTTCGAAAATATTACTTAGAGTCTGAACACAATGTAACGATTATTTATTGCGGTGCGCTTTTCCATACGATTTTGAAGTAAAAACCCGCAGTGCGGGACGGAATACAATTAAAATCTATTTTATTTTCATTGCGCAGTTTCTTAATATCTCAATTTTTGATACTCTTTCTCTTGCTGACGTTGCCGTAGTTTTTGAATAATTGGCTGTGTTCACATTATTGCAAAAAAAAAACATGATTTTGAAGTTCAAACATTTTTGTCATAGATTATAAAAGTTTAAAAAACATATCAAATATATCTGCCAATGTATAAAATGTTAATAAATTTTTGTTTTTAGTTATAAAAATGTATGTACAAAAAAATTAATAAAAATTTAAACAAACAATGACAAGTATTGCCGTCGCCGTCTTTTGTTGTATTATGTTTATATTTCTCTCCCGCAACGAGAAATTGCACCGCACCGCAAACATTGTGTTTAGACTCTTAATAGTATGGCTCTCTCTAACTTTTATTATTTTAGTGAATTTGTTCTTATTTTCTTTTTAATTTAAAGATGAATTTCAAATTTATTCAAGCAAAAAAAAAACATCCGGCTGTACCCGGTAAAAAATACTTGTCTGGCAACACTCTATTCTTGCAGAAGCAAAGTATAGCTGTTGTTATTTATTACACTAATTTCCGTTACATTATCCTTACAACCACAATTCGAGCTGAAAAAAGTCTGCCAATGGTAAAGTAAGAAAATAAAAAACATGTTGATTATTGAGTTCTTGTTTCAAGTTTGATATTTGTTGAACTTCTTTCTCATTTGTTTAAATGAAAGTTTAACATAATAACTCTAGTTGTTCTAACAAATTTTTTAGGCAAAGGATCCCTGAAGACCTGCCTTAGCAACAAAATATTTTACTGAATAAGTAAAATAATCATTTGATAATTCATTTGTCATTTGTTAAACTTAAATTGTAACAATTCCCATAAAAAAGACACTAACGTTTTGATGTGTAAACATCTATACGCTAGTGGGTAAAATTTTTTTTTTACAATACAATCACAAATTTTGAGTAAGATCGTAAAGCGTTATCAATCGGTGTGAGCTATGTATGAGTGTATTAGTGTAATCATACCCTGCAGGAGATCCAACTAGTGTCCAACTGATATTTTACTAGTACAGAAGCCACCACCACTAGTCCAACTGTGAACTTTCCTATAACATTTTAATGCTCAAATTAGCATTGAGTGTGTTTAGAAAATTACTAGTGCCATTGGTACCAGTTTAGGGCTAGTTTATTACCAATTCTTTTGTATAGAAAAATTCTATAAAATTGGTAATTTTATTCCTTTGTTACCCAGTGACAACTGCTAGATAAATTTCGCAATTATTTATCAAAATTCAAAAAAGGCAAAAGGGAATTTATAATTATTTATTTATAATTATTTTTGGATGAACCTAAAATTTTAATACTTGTATGATACCAATTTTTATACAGTGCAAGGGCTCTGTTAGACAGTCAACATTTATTTTGCAATGTGGTGCTTTGGAACTACTTCATATATTAGTACTCATCAGAACTAGTAATTTTACACAACAACTTTAACCCTTTTCGCACAAGTTCTTACTGTTCTAGTAATTATACTAGTAGATTTTAGACAATTGACGCCTATTCTCCTGCAGGGTACAAACAAGGAAGTACAGAGAAACTCAATCAAGTTTTAGAGCATACTTTCAGGAGAAATTGCTTGTGATGTGTAATAGTGTTGCCAGGGGGGATAAGTTTGTTATAAAGTTGAAAAATATAAAATAGATAAAATAAATATAAACTTTTAAATAAAAGAGCTTTTTAAATGTCAAAAATGGTTATTTAAAAGATATATAGCAGTCTTTATAAATAATTTATAATATTATACTATAACATATCTTCATTACGTACTGTTGCCTTACACTGAAGCTGGTGCACGACAATTGGGTAAAAATCTCCATCTCATGCCAATTATTGTGGGTGGAGATTTTAATACAAGTTTTGTGAACCCACAGTCGCAAGCTTTATGAAAATTTTTATTTAACGTTTTCGACTTTCAGATGAGCAATTTTCCTCAAACCCCCACAACTAATAATTACACTACTATAGATGCAGTTTTCCATAGATTTTTAAATACAGTAGAGCCAAAAATTTATATATCTTATTTTAGTTACCATAAGCCACCCAGCAACAAATTACACATTACCATCAGAACTATTTGCCATATAATGACTTTTTTTTCTGATTACAAAATTTCATTACTAGCTTACAAATCACATTTAAAAAAAATATGTACAAGCTGCTAAATGAGAAGAATGATTTTTTTAAATTAAATAGATTACATGAACAAGTTGCCATATAAAAAATCGATTATTTTAGTCTCACGACTTGTTAAAATCATTAAGTTGGTAGTCCAGTAGGGAAGAGATATCACCAAAAATGCTTAATTATAAAACCCGATAAGCTTTTTTGAAATTTTCGCTGGACAATTTAAAAAAAATTCATTACTAAATGTTTACACATCTCCCCTGTGATCAGACTCACATTGCTATTTTTTTATTGTGCAGTAAGATTTTTTCTGCCAGAAGTGGAAGTTAATTCTTAATTATTAACTTACACTGTTTTTATTCTTAGCTTTTTTCAGTCCATATTTACTCCAAGTATGTAAAATAAAATACTAATTGAATTATAAATAATCGTCAAGGCCCCTACACCGAAAGAATTTTGCTTCATAAGTCCAATGAAACAATTTCATTAAAAATGTTTCACAAATCTAATGATAATTTCGCAAATCCAATGAAAATTTCATGAATATTGTAAAAAAATTTCATTGGAATTGCTTCCTTGATATTCTGGTTTCGTTAGAATATTTTATTGGATTTATGACAACAATATTTTCTAATTATTAAGAAACCCCTTTATATTTAAATTATTTCATTCTTCTCATGAAATTATTTTATTGTTTCGATGAAGTTATAGCACTGCATTAATTACACTGTTAAATAAATTTGATGAAGTTTTCAATAAAATAACTTTAACGAAACTGGTTTCATTAATCCAACGAAGCGTGACGTTGGTTGAATTTTAATGAATTTTTCATTAGATTAATGTCGAAATTAATAGAATTTCAGCCGAAAATTCTTTATTTATAAATAAAACGAAGAAAGAAGTCCTAGGACATACGATTAGAGCTATGTTGCTGAGCTACATAAAACAATGCAATAAAATTATATTATATGATGATGTTAATTTCACCGCAAATATTTCAAAACGTGTCTATTTCTCTGTATAATAGAATGTTTCATCATTATATCTCTTTTCAATTTCCACTTTAGAAACTCATAAGGAAAACAAGTAGTAATTAAAAAATCAAAAACAAAACCTCGAGCGTGATCAACTTTGAACCGTTAAACATCCTAAATAGTCACTCGATATGAAAAATCATAAGAGAAACTTAAAGATGGTTTTGAAATATCTGGCGAATGATATCCATTTCGATGTCGTTTCTTATTTTTTTTCGTATTTACAAAATAGTGTTTGTTGGCCGCCATATTGAGTTTTGACTAGTGTCATATCTTTACTGACACTGCCAGGGTTAACACAAATCAATTGATGATCGGTCCACGCGTTCGATTTATATAGTACCACAAAGGAACTCACATACATACATACATGCATACACAGACTGATTAACACAATGCCCTACTTAGCGTCACTCAGTCGGGTAATTACTACTGCTGTGGAATTTTTTATACTTTTTATTGAACACAAAAAAAATTTATTAATTTTTCGAAAACTTTATTTTGAAATTCATTTCCGCTTTTGGGGAAAGCAAATGAACATTACTGAGTATATCGGTATATACATTTAAATAAAATAAATGCTTTCCTGCTTTAGTTTTTTGATTGGCAACCAACAATATTATATGAATATCTATATGATTGTTTTTATTACTTCAAACTCAACAAAATAATAATTTTAAGATAATTTTTAATTTACTAACTTTCTTTTTTTTCGTAGTAAAATAACAAACAAACAAATGCTATAAAACTTTTGACTTACTTATGCTAAGTGTTCCATGAAAACCACACACAAAAAAACAAAAGAGAATCAAAAAAAAGTTTTGTTCAAAAATTTTTCAGTTACTTCCCTTTGCGACAATAACAAGGACAACAAAATTAAACCAAAATTTAAAAACAATTTATACTTTACTTTTTCTTTTCATTCACTGCCTTTATTTACCCCATTTTTCCACAACTGGCTGGAAATAAAAATAATGTAAATGATTGAATTTTAATGAGTAAACAATAAAAAATAACGAACCAGAAATCAGCCACATTTAAACTTAATCACATGACTCACTGATACATACATATTTAAACTGGGAAAAACAAAAATATTTTAGTTAAAAATATCTTCTTATTTTTTGCTGCTCACAAAGCTTTCCAAACAAATTAATTGTGAATATTTAATAAAGTGTTCAAAAGTCTTGAAAAGTACCTGTATTTTGCATTTTTGTTATACTCGTAGCTTGGGTAATACACTTTAATCAAATTTAGCACACACGGGTAAGTAATTGTCATGGTATCAGATTTGATTGAAAAACACCTAAAGCACGCGGTATTTTCCCAACCATTTCTATTAATTTCTCTTTTTGGTGGCACCAAAAAATTATACGAGTATGTTTCTCTATTAGGGAGGGATGCCAAACGCGACGTTTAAATTCAAAATCCCAAGAACTTTAACTGGTTTGCAAAGTTTGATGTAGTAAATAGTATTTAAAGAAAATAACTGTTATTACGAAATAAGCAACTCAATCCTGTTGTTTTTTAATTTATTCAAATTCCATTATTTGAATAACTCCAAAATATTTGCTCAAAAAACCTAAACCAATCGTTTGGGGCGCCCCTAATCACTACACTTGTACTTTTGCTTCAGAGTATGTGGAATATTTATGCTTGAATAAATTTCAATATTACGCATACGTTGAGGTGGCGACATTTGCAAAGATTTTTCTTACACGATTGCAGGAGTGTAAGTACTCGCAAATGCTAAAGTCGTGCACAGTTCCAACCGAATGCACACGCTTTCCGTATTCTTATGCTACGAGTTAGTGATGAGCTATAACGTGATTTTTTAATAATGTTGCTCCTTGAATGTGATTTCTAAATCGCTGTTCTTTTAAACTGTGACTGTGATCACAGTTTAGCAGTATACTGTTTGTAGCAGTTCTGTTATTTTGAGAAAATCTAATAAGAAGAGCAGCAGTGAAATTAAACTGTGGCTGTGATCACGGTTTAACTCATTTCAGCTCTTCTGCTTTAAAAATATTTATTAGTATTGGTATTTTGATAAGAAGAATGACAAGAAATTTTCGTATAAGAGGCAGAGAGACAAAAATTGCAAATATGAACATGTGAGATGTACATAGTTGCCCAAAAAGACGATTTGACGATTTTTTTATCGACAAAAGCTGAAGGTATAAAAAAATTCATGTGGTAGCCTTATCTTATGTTAAGTAGGCATATAATAACAATCACAGTTTGTATAAAAGAACTATATTTTCAAAACCTGTTACCTGATAAATTCAGTCACAGTTGTGATTATTGATTTTTCAATCGATGTGAAAAAAGAACAGGTTTCAAAATATCGCTCAACTCTACTACGAGTACAAGTGCATATTAGCGAGTAGCTGCATGCATCGGTTACAAGTTGCTATTCTCGGTTTTTGTATTAAATAAATGTGCCCTTAATTATAAAATTGGTCTAAGTCATATATTTCTGTTGTCGAGATATTTACTAGATTACATTTGAACAAATTAAAAAATATTTTTATATTGTGCAACATTTTTATTTATAGTTGTACTAGTCTCGATTTATATAAATTTATTTAATATTTTTTAAATATTTATTAAAGTTTCTTAAATATTTATTTGATATTTTGAAGCAAAAATGCACATGACTTAGACCACTTTCATAATCAAGGGCACAAATGTAAGCAGGTAAAGAGATCATAAGATTTATTAATATACCCCAGCAGTGTTGCCAGATTAGATTATATAAAGTTTTCTAGAAAAATTTCCCATATGAACTTTTCTAGAAAATTTCATATTTCAAAACTAAAAGCTCTTAAATGAAAAGTATCATAATAAATTAAATAAATCACTTATATGCAAAAAAAATTACCAAAAGTAAATAGGCCGCCAAAAAACTAAAAAAAAATCGCCAAAACCCAAAACTATTGCCAAAATGAAAATAAGCGCCAAAACTAAGAAAATCACTAAAACTAAAGAGCAAAAAATCGCCAAAACGAAAATAAGCGCCAAAAATAAAAAAAATCGCTAAAACTAAAAAACAACCGAAAAAATCTCCAAGCATCGAAAAATCACCAAAATGAGAAAATCGCTGAAATGAAATATATCACCAAAAATTATATAAAACTCTAAAATGCAAGAAAAAACACAAGAAGTACAATAGTCTCCAAAAAATATTGGCAAAAACTGAAAAAAATCGCCAAAACAAAAAGGTGCCGATGCTGAAAAAAACGCAAAAACAAAAAAAAAACCGAAATAATCTCTACGCAGCGAAAAAATCGCCAAAAAGTCACCAAAAAACGAAAAAAACTTCCCGATTACCAAAAAAAATTTTAAACAAACAAAGCTAAAACAAAAAATAATCTTTAAATGCTTACATCAGTTAAGATATTCGATTATATATAGGCATATAGGCTATATAATCCTATAGTATTGCATACGTAGTGTGTCCATACGGAAACTTTCGTGTGCGAGTCAAAATCGCACTTTACTGAATTTATTTTTAAAATTTCTCGACACATAAAATCTTTGTACTGTGGAAATAACACCTTGTCCCATATTTTATGATTTTTAAGTTAAATATTATTCGATGATGTATTGCTCTGAACGGTAACTTTTTTTGATCAATGTCTATAGTTTTTTTTTATTTTTATTTTCTTGTGTAGAAATAAATAAAAATTTTCATACCTTAAATTCAGTCTGAAGTCAGTGCCTCGTTTCTGTAAGGAATGTGAGAACTTTTCGAGTCGAGAAAATTGTTATCATCCTGTGAAACACAGGGTGAATAAGGAAAATACTATCTGTTTTGATCCTTTTTGTAAGTTTATATAAATTTTTATGTGAGTAACCCTGTATCAAATAGGACAACCAATATAATTATTTAATTTTTCTCGATGCGAGAACTTCTCACAAGTTACGGGGGCACAAGTAACGGGGCACAGGCTTCAAATCGAAATCAATATTTATAGTACACATATTAAAATTAATCCCTTTTTTTGTCACGGCATCACGCGTGAATAAGCTGGACCTACACTGTCAAGCATACGTATACACACACAAAAATATTTATGAAAACTAAAAACAAAACGTTATATTTTGGACGTGCAAAGAAAACATCAAAAAACAACTTACTTTGTATCTTTTTTTTGGACCACAAATATTTTTACATTTGCTTTTTGTTAAAATCACAGTGTGTGTATGTGTATGCGAAAAAAAACATAAAACATTCTTTACACTTACATAAAGAAAAAAACAATGTAGAATCGTTAAAGATATGGTTAATTTTACATTTTTTGGCAATGATTTTGCTTCATGTGTGTTTCATGTTAATTTAACATGATGTATAGTAATTGTCCAAAAAAAATTTCCTTTTGAAATAACTTTATTTCACGTTGAACTAACATTTAAAACATTTAAAATCAAAATGAAGAATCATATTGAATCAAAGTTATTTGCAGTTAGATCAACATGAATTTAACGTGCTTACCCCTGCAGCCACAACAACTTTAAATATTCTTAAGATACTCACTAAAAATGTTTCATCTTGAATTAAATTATAATTTAACATTATTTCTTATCATTTATTTGAAAAGTTTTAGTTAAAAAAAGAACAAAAGGCTTTGGCTTGAAAAATATTCATTTAAAAAAAATAAAATAAAACTTTAACTTTAACTTGAATCCAGGATTCGAACCTGCGATCCTCCGAATGCAAGACTAACACGCTGCCTACCAGCCAGCAGCAGTTTGTTGGCTGTTTACAAGCAAAAAAAACAACAACAACAACTACGCACAAAGTGTATTGCAGCTATGAACAAAGCAAATAAACACCAACACACTCAAAGAACATAATAAGTTTAATGTGATTTGTAATTTGAATTAACCTTTTGGCATGTTGATTTTACATTGGTATTTTTTTCTGTGTGTATTCTTTAATTTATACAAGTAGTATTAATTTTTAATCCCTGATATGTGTATCTGTTTTGGCATTTCATTATGGTTCACTCTAGCACATGTTTAGTACATACACACACACACAATATTAAAAAAAAAGTTCAATTGTGAGAAAATCAAATTTGCTAACAGTTTTCGTTCGCCTAACCGCACATGTTATGTCATGTCTTGTTAAGCTTTATAAATCTTTAACAAAAGAATTGACAATAATGAGACCTAAATACATACATACATACATATTCGATGTAGAAATATTATGTTGTCAATCAAAAGTGGAAATGACACAATTTTAGAAATTAGCTGTCTTCAAATATTATGAACGGGGCAAAACACAATGGAAAACCTCAAAGTGAAAGAGATACTTGTTGAACAAAAATTTATGATGAATGTTGGTGAGAACTTGTGCTACAAACAACTTTTTATTAATAAAAAATAAAGATTAATTATGAGCACTCAAGACTTTTTTACTTTCAACGACACGTTGACGACAGACGAAATTAAAAAAGAAAATATTTATTTTTATTATCAAAATCTGTACAAAAGAACATTTTGCCACTTCAAGTCTTCTCCAGAAAAAAATATCTTTCTCACTAAAAATTTCAATAAAATATAATACTTTTCTACAGAAGTACGATCTTTATAAGACGAAAACTTTTACAAAATATAGAAGCGCTAAAAGCATTTTTAATATAAAAGACTGTCAGAGAACAAGTTTTTATGGTAAAAATTCTTATGAATACTAGATTTATTAATGTTAATAATTAATTATAAATGCTCTCTATAGATATCCCGAGAAATATTGCATCATCAGGCAATAAAAACGTTCATAACAACATACTACAGTCTACACGACTACAAATAACGCTAGCAACAATTGTCGCCGTGTACTTGGGTACTTAATTATTTCAGTAAGAGCAGCGTTGTCAACTTGGTGCGTTTCGCACAATTTTGGGTGCTTTTTGAAATTTTTTCTGCGAAAAATTTCTTAGTTGATGCGTGGTGCACTTTTTTTAATTTTGGTGTTTTTTTTATTTTTAGTGGCACCAACGCAAATTGAATACGACAGTGGGTTAAAACTGGAAAATTTTTGTTGTGAAACTTTTACCAACTTCCTGATAGTGTTAATTACCATATTAATAGTAATGATGTTTACAAAACAACATCACAATTTGAAATGAAATTTTTTTTATGGCTCTATGATAACAATAATGATAAAGAATATTAGCTTTATTAATTTGGAATAATAAATTTTGTATCTCTTTTTTTTTAGTTTTAAGCAGAATTTATAAAATTAATGTACAAAAATTTCTAATTTTTTACAAATTAACGTGTGTTCCCTTAATTATGAAACTTGTATAAGTCATATATTTCTTTGGTCGATATATTCAGTATATTAAATATGAACAAATCCAAAAATATTTTTTTATTATCCGACAGTTCAATTAAGAAGTTTATTATTCGACATATTGTCATAATTACAGTTCAATTAATTTAAAAAGTTTCTCATTTACAAAAACATAATCTTATAATTTTTATGCAAAATTTTTAATTCAATAAACATTTTAAAATAAAAAAAAAGAAATTCTAAGCTTGGTGCGTTTTTTTTGAAAATGGCACGCATTTTTCTCCATTTTGGTGAGTTTTGAAATTTCAAAGCTGACAACGCTGAGTAAGAGCCCGTTTAGATGAAACACGACATAGCTGCGACATGTCACCTGCAACTCGTGTTTGTAGGCAAGGTTGTCCGATTATTTTTTCCGACCTATTTCACCAAATTGATTTTGAAAATTTCCAAACTAATCGTATATATATATGTTTCAGAAAATCGCCAAAGGTAGAAATAAAATCGCCAAATATTATTTCTTATAAATTTTTCTCATCCAAATTCAAACGCAATAATATAAATCATATTATTTGAATTTCTTGCAGAAGAGTTTTAATGATTCTGATAAACTGATTTCCTGAATTATATAAATTTTGAAGTTCAATTTTGTTAAAAGAAAAGCAGCATAAAAATCGGCAACAAATTTATTTATAGCATTAGCCCAATAAAAAATTTTGTCACCAAACAAATTAAAAAAATCGACACGTTTGGAGAGAAGCTGCCATATCTGACAACCCTGTTTGTAGGATAGAAATGGAGAAATGCTTGCAGGGTAATAAAAGTCCCACGAACTGGGAATTGAAGCCAGGGTTGTCAGATATGGCGATTTCTCGCCAAGCGTGGCGATTTTTCAATTAGTTTGGCGTCTAAATTTTCGATTTGGCAATATGGCAGTTTTTCTGGCGATTTTTATGGCTATTTTTTAACAATATTGTAGGCACTTCAACATTTTTGTAATTCAGGAAATTTCATTTGTTGAAAGAGTAGTTTCAACAATAAATCCTAAGAAAACTCGTCTGCAAGAAATTAAAACAATTCGATTTTGTTAATTTTTCATATATTAAAAATGAATCTTGAATTTGCATGAGAAAAATTTACAAAACTTTTTTCTTTTTGCCATTTTATTCCAACTTTTTGGCGATTTTCTACTAAATTTGTAACGATTATTTTTTAAAAAATTGTTCCATAAAAAGAAATTTATTTTAAAATAATATATACAATATAATATAAAATCTAGATAAAATTGATTTTGGAGAATTTTGGTGAATTTTTAAAATCAATTTGGCGAAATGAGTCGGTAAATATCTAACATAGCTCTTTCTCTCATATTTTTCTTAAAAGGCCCATACACACATACTGCTCATGCTCATGCGATAAGAATGGGTTGGTAAATTTTCAATTTTTGTTAATGTATTTGTCACACAGATAATGGAGTATGAAAAATCAAAATAGTTTTGATTTTTGAAATGAACAACAATGAATTTATTTATTTTTCTGATATGTATTTTTTTTAAATTTGAAGTTTTACTGAAAAAAATGAAAGTAAAACAAATAAAAAAGAAAGTAAAACAAACAAAAAATAAGTTCTGAAAAAATAATGTGTAAAGAAAATACGTTTTTTATTAATTTCTTGAATTCTACCAATATTTTTTTTGTTCTCAAACGCATGTTTATTTCATAAATTTTTATTTTAAATGATGATTGATATGACTGATGGTAAAATATCAATCACACACGTATACCAAGGGTTCATCGGTAGTAGCTGCAAGCAGTATGTGTGTACGGGCCCCTTAAGAAGAGAAAATGACTTATTGTATTTTGGTGGTAAACTAAAAAAAGAAAAAAAAAATATGGACATATTCAGCCCAATCATGAATATTCGCTCGGAATTTCTTTCTCACGGAAAATAATTTTCTCGAGGAAACATTCCTCCATTTATGAATTCTTTGGGAACAAAAATAGTAATACGTGGCATCACCGCATTACGAAGCTCGTTGTTTTGCTTGTTTGTTGACATTTTGTTTCTCCCTTTCTTTGAATGAAATAGTAAACAAAATTAATAAACTTGAAAAAATATGTAAAAATAAGTTTATAAATGATTTATTTGGGCATTATTTGTGTTTTTCCACATAAAAGAACTATAAACAACAAGTTTATGTATATAAATTGTGTTTTAATGGAGTATTAAATATGTTTTTATGTAAACTCCCTTCTGTTTTGCAAGGGAAAGATTTTTAGTGAAAAAAGCAAGTTCAACGGTGTTCATAATACCTACTTTTTTCCTCGCGGAGTTTTTTTATTCCCGCATTGGGTAAGAAAAAGAAAAATACAAATTCATGATTGGAGAAAAGGGAAAATTGAAAAAACTCGCACGGAATTGTTATTCATGATTGGGCTGATTAATTCTACACTTCCCCAACTAACAATTAGTTCCTTTACAGCAACACTGCTACGAATGAACGAAATCTCCCTGACTATTGCGGAAAAAAAATATTTATGTAAACGCGCGTGATTTCAAGAAGGGACTCCAAAAGAGAACGTAAGCTTTGACGCAGCCACGTCACACAGTTTTAAATATTTCAAATTTATAAAAATAAAATTTTCTATTTATGATCTGTTTACTAATATGAAGTTAAAATATAAAAGCAAATCAATTTATTACTTTATATGAATTTTGATATATTATTTTTATTAAGCTTTAATTCACTTCACATTTTGTATTATTTTGTTAACCATATCGTGACGTAACGGCCAAAAAATCTTAAGCGATATAATTTTCGAACATCATTTTTTGATCAAAATCTATTATTTGAAATCGTAAATAATTTACGTAATAACCAAGTCCAAAAATGTCTAGCTTAAGCTTTTTTTAGAGGTTATAGCTCGATATACATATTTGCCCACTCCCGACTCAGACCAGTGTTGCCATTTTTTTCTAAAGCTTATTCCCAATTTCTGGAGGCAAATCACGTCATCCGTTTCGACTCGTAATTTAAAAATATTTCCATATAAACTCTAATAAAATATTTTTAAATTACTAGTCGTATCGGATGCCGCAATTTGCCCCCTGATTTGTCATCCCCAAAAATCCCCAAATTGAGTTTTTTTGATTCAAATTTTTTCTTTTGTGAAAAAAATAAAAAAAAAATTTATTTAAAAAAAAATAGAAAAATAACATATTAATTATTCATTAAAATTCATTTATTTCGAAATTTAATTTGTACTTATAAAACTTGTAAGGAAAAAATTACACAATTACAAAAAATTTTTAACCAAAGTTTAAAATTTCAAAAACTTCAGAATCGAAATCTTGTGATTCATCAGTCTCAGAAACTTTGTTGTACATAGTAGTTGTATTAAAAAGCTTTAGCATTTCACAACAAATTGAATTACATATTTTTAAAGTGTGTGTTTATTCTAAGAAGTGCTTCCAACAAGTCATATTGCATTTTGTTTTGTTACGTATTTTTGTTTTGGTAGTGTTTATTATTCGTTAATATGCCTTCATAGTTCTTCTTTATTATAAACCATTCACTATGAATAGTAACACAGATTTTAAGACTTGCCAGACGTATATTTCTTAGTTCAAAAGTCATTCTTGTTACCATCAGTTATAAAAGAATCCCCAAAAATTCACTAAAATTTAAATATCATCCCCAACAAATACGCAGATCCCCAATACGAAATTTTCATCCCCAATCGCGAAAAAAAATCTCCAATTCGGGGACAAATCCTTTAAAATGGGTACACTGACTGCTATAAAAGTGGTCGTGCATTTGGGTACTAGTGTAAATAACCCCTTTCTTATACACTTATGTATTCTATTTTTATAGTCGGTAGCCTGCTGTCATGAATGTGTTTCACGGCTTAAATTCTCAAAACAAAATTTAAGTAATATTTAAAATTTTTAAACAAATGCATCAAAACTCAAATGTACTCGTATTTTAGGGAATTTTATGCAAATGCCCTACAACTTACCCTGTTGAATTGGAGTATCAAGTGGTTCCATTAATTCAGTTGCAATGTGTGGCGAATAGGGATAATTTTGATATGAAGCAGGATATTGTTGTTGTTGATATTGATGATGTTGTAATTGCTGATATAAACGTTTATTGAAATTATCCGTTGTAGATGATAGTGTTTTAGTAGATTTTATTGTTGTCACTGATGTCAAGGCGGCTGTTGTTGATATTGTTACTGTATCTACAGCTGCTGCTGCTGCTGCTATTGTTGGTGTTATTGTGTAGACTGTTGATAAAGTTATTGTATAGAGTAAAGTTAAATTAAATGTCAACAGCAGCCAAACGATTATTTGAAGACGTTTCAATAATTGCAACAACATGATGTTTTCCTCGTATTTTGTTTAATTGTTTTTTTTTTCCTATTATGCTTTAGATATTTGTGTTTAATGGAATATGTTTATTTATCAATTATGGCATCATATGGATTTTTATATTTTAAATAGAGAATTAAAATCAATTATTTCACAGTTGTTTAGAAATTTTAAAACTTCTGCAGCAGTCCATATTAATTTTATTGCAATTGTAATTTATGCAACGCACTAAACGTATTTAGAAATAATTAATTTTAAATTAATTTAAATTGCATTACTTGACTTGAATATTAATTATTTGAAAGTTGTCATTAAATTCGTAATATGTGAAAATTTTTTTTCTCCGACGTTTTATTAAAAATCCCAAATTATATAATTGATGGAAACAATGACAAAAACAGAAACAATTAAAATAATACACTGCACGAAGTTTTCATTTAAATTCTATAGAAATTTCTAGCAATATTAAAAGTATTTTGCAATACATACCGAAGCCATACATGACTTGTTGTAGGATTTGTTAAAAATTACAAGTTTCTGGTAAGAGTTAGAAACTAACTAGAAACTATGTTTTCAATATTATATTTAAAAAATATATAGATTCGAATTTACAAAAACTTATGCACATTAAGAAGAAAACAGCAGCTGCATTTTTGTTTTACAGATTCCTTGTCTCACCTACTACTTGCTTTTACTGGAAGCTAAGTTTAATCAAGTTTAAGATTTGTTCTTTTTTGTCCTAAAAGCATATTTTTTCTGAAAAAAGATATTTCTTGCATGGTACTCCTAAACAGATTCCTTTTTAAAAAGAATACTTTTCCCCAGAAGGTACTTTTCCTAAAAAAAAATTTTTTAAAGTACTTTTCTTAAGGGATATTATTCTTACAAGGGACTTTTTGTAAAGGAAATTTTTCAAAACTTTTTCTGAGACAGTACATAATTTTTATATAAAAAATACATGTAACCTATCTAATGAAGCATTTTTTAAAATGTCTTTTTTAGAAAGGTACCTTTTTTAGAAAGGTAATTTTTCTAAAAGGTAATTTTTTAAAAATGTACTTTTTCTAAAAGTTAATTTTTTTTAAATGTACTTTTTCTAAAAGATACCTTTTTAAAAAGGTACTTTTTCTAGAAAGTTGCTTTTTCTAAAAATTTGATTGTACATACATATATTAAAGCAGTACTTTTCTAAAAACTTACTTTTCCCAAATAAGAACTTTTTCAAAAACGTACTTCGTCTGAAAGGTACTTTTTTGTAAAGCTACTTTTTCTGAAAGGCATGCATATATTAAAATAGTACTTTTCTAAAAACTTACTTATCCGAAATATGTACTTTTTCAAAAACGTACTTCTTCCGAAAGGTACTTTTTTGTAAAGCCACTTTTCCTGTAAGGCATACATTTATTAAAATAGTACTTTTCTAAAAACTTACTTTTCCCAAATAAGTACTTTTTCAAAAACGTACTTCGTCCGAAAGGTACCTTTTTTTAAACCTACTTTTTCTGAAAGATATTTTTTTTAAATATACTTCTTCTTAAATGTACTTTTTCACAAAAACTTACCTTTTACAAAAAAAGTACGTTTTCTAATAAAGTACTTTTCTGAAAAAAAGATTTATATTAAATGGTTTTTTTCTAAAAAGATAGTTTTTCGAAAAAGTGTTTGTTTTAAAATGTGTTTGTTGTAAAAAAGTACATTTTTGTTAAAATGTACTTTTTCCGAATGGGTACTTTTCCAAGAAGGTGCTTTTTTTTGGAAAGGGTACTTTTTTTAAAAGGGTACTTTTTACAAAAAGATACTTTTTCTAGGTAGGCACTTCTTCTAAAAAGGTTTTTTTTCTAAAAAGGTATTTTTTCTAAAAAGGTACTATTTCTAATAAGGCAGTTTTTCTAAATGCCACTTTTTCTACGAAGGAACATTTACATAGAAGGTACTTTTTGTAATGGGGTACTTTTTCTAAAAAGGTGCTTTTTCTAAAAATTAATAACACTGTACTTTTTCTAAAAAGGTCCTTTTTCTAAAAATTTACATTTTTTAAAAAGGTACATATTTTTATAGGACAGGGAACTTTTCAAAAAAGGTACATTTTGAAATAAAGTACTTTTTCCGATGAAAGTTCCTCTTAAAAGGGTTTTTAGAAAAAGACACTTTTTTAGAAAAGTATTTATTTTAATGTACAAATTATATAAAGGTACTTTTTCAATAAAATAAATTTTCTATAAGTGCACTTTTTCCGAAAGGGTACTCTTTCTGAAAATGGAGTTTTCTAGAGAGGTGCTGTTTATAAAAATTTGCTTGCTCTAAAATGATAGTTTTTCTGAAGAGCTACCTTTTTTACAAAGATACTTTTTTAATATTTTTGCAACTTTTCCTAAAAAGGTGCTTTTTCAAAAATAAAACAATTTTTTTAAAAAGGCACTTTGCCGAAAAACTCACTGGTTAAATATTTTCTTAATGTTAATTACACACTTTAAAAGGGATCTATTATTAACGAACTGTTTTCGTTTCGCTTCCTTTACACAGTCAACAAATTGAAATTATGCTTAAGATCCAATGATACTTAGAAATAAATAAAACTTGTATGTGTTCATATCTATTTTTATTTTACTTATACAGCACGTTCATGTTTGGTTTTTATTTTTATTGTTATTACAATTATTACAATGGATATTGGTCGTTGAAGTTACTTTACTATAACCAAATTGCCATGTGACCGCATTAAACGATGGGGAGATGATTTTTGACACTTGACAGCGATAATAAGCATGAAGTGTTAATGCTTCTAACACAATCGCACAAGCACAAACACTCAAACATAGATAACATCCTTTTTTAACACAAGTATTTATATTCAATACAAGTTGTGTGTAAACTGGGCTTTAAATATGTACTTATATGGTTGTTAAATATGCACACAAAATTATATATGTATATATAATTATATATGTATATATGTATGTATATGTATATATGTATATATGTATGTATGTGTGTCTGCATGCACACGAATTTCCATATCATATGTGTGTGTGAGTATGCGTTTTATTTCAATTACACGCCCATGCATGCACATGTGTGAACTGACCTCTGTTTTTGGCCGTTAAACATGTAGAAAGTTCATAACACACATCGATCGGTTGAATACAAGATTTTACACTTTTTTTTATTTAAATTTAATTGTTTTTTTTTCTTTTTGCATAATCAACCTAAATTTATTTCCCGGAAATTACTTTGTTAACGCACACTAGAGCACTTATTAATTATAGTTTATTGATAAGCACTTTTTTATTGCCTTCTTTGAATGGAAACTAACTGCACTTTTACTTTATCAGGAACAACACTTTTCACTCCCATACAACTTTATTTTTTTCAGCTTCATTTGTTCTGGTGTTGCTGTTGGTTATTTTTTTTCTTTCTTTACTTTCCTTTAATATCCGCTTTAAATCATTCGATTCTATTGTTGAGTATAAAAGGCGAATAGCAAAGCAAATAAAATATATTTCGTACAAAAATTCAGTCAACCGTGAAGTGCCATTGTGTACCGCACGCGTGTAATTCTTGTAAGCAACTGAAAAATGTGTGTTGCTGTTGCAGATTTGGTCCTGCTGGCACTACTGAACCATTTATGCCTTATGTTCTTCTTCTTGTTGTTGTCAGTGTGCTTGTTCTTGTTGTTTATCTTCTTCTTGTTCATGATTAGGTCTGGTCTATGCTGCTCGTTTTGTGTGTCAGTCTGTTGTTAAACACTCCGATAAAAAGCTTGCAAGCAATTCGCTGCAAAAATAAAAATAAAAAATAAAGCTGCTGCAGCAGCAGGAGAAAGTTAACTTTGTGGTGAGTTTCACGCAATAAGTTCCCCTCTTCAAAGTTTCTGCAACTACTTAAAAGAGGGAAATTTTAGGTTGTTGGCCTTGATTTGCATGGTAAGTATAATCATAATATTTAAGTGCCATAATCTGTAAAAATATGCCTCTTACTTTCTTAATTATGGTGTGAATTATAGCAAAACCATAAGGTTTCATTTGAGAGGACTGTATATTTTATCGTTCACGCAATTTTAAAATAAAACGGCTAAAGGATAAGAAAAAAAATTTTAACCCGTTTTAATTTGTATATTGTTAAATTGTTTGCCATTTTTGTTTGGATAAAATTTTTTATTAACAGCCAAAAGTTTGTTATACATATTGTAAGTACATACATATGTATGTACATAAATATGTACATACAAATGTTTTTCTCATCTGAGCTTTAGCAAGCACATATCAGGATATCGAATTTAAATACATTCGAACTGAGTTGTCCAAATTTTAACGAATGTGTGCGTTTCGGAAATAGAAGTTTGTGACAAATTGAAACAACGTCTTTATTCAGCATTGGAAATATGTATGTATTATGTCGTTATTCGAACTTCCATGTTAAAAGGTTGAAAAAGCAACTAAGATGTACTAAATGTAGCAATGCTCCGAGTGTAGAGATGTGCTAAGCTTTTTTATATCCGAGACAAGCACCGTTATGTGTATTCTATGTAGTTATAAAGTTTACAAAATTAAAGGGGAGATTTTCTTAAGGCCAAATTTTGTTTTTTTCGTTTTAAAATTTGTATGGAAAAAATATTTTTTGAAACGAATTTTCGTTATTTTTCATACAAATTTGAAACGTTTAGAAACGAAATTCTTACAAAATCTGCCTATTAATTTATTTTTAAATGCATATTAATAAAAAAAAGTATTGTAATTAAACAAAACTTGTTAACGTATAACCACGGTATAATATTCAAGGTAGAATTCATCCTTTAATCATCATTTTAGAATGTCAAAATTTTTAAATCTTTTTAATTTTTTCTAGAGATTAAAATTTTGGTTTTTCCAAGTTTTTGCCAAACAAAAAAAATGTTTAACAAAAAGGCCCTGCTATTTTTTCTTCTACAATTGTATTTGTTATAGAGGCGGTTTTATCTTTTTTATTAGACTGTGTTCACACACGGCAACTTAAGTTGAGCAACTCCTTTGAGTTTATGGAAGGGAGAGAGAAGATAGTCAGGGCAATTATGTAAAAAATTCCGCGAGAAATTTGTTCCTTTTCCAATTAGAATTTTTTGTTTTCCCTATCATTTGCTATTAGTTGGAATTGTTCCCTTTTTTCACATAATTGCCCTGAATGAAGAGGGGAACCATCGTATTTTCCTTTCTTTCTTTAGAACCTACTTACAGACTTTTTTAATGAAATATTCCGTGGCATGGAAGGTGCATTTTATTCTGGTATTTATTACCTGCCTTTTTTTAAATTTAAAAACGTTTTGCTTTACAAAAAACCAAGTACAAAAAATAAATGTAGAGAAAATTTAAATCACAATTTTTACAAAAATTACGGGAAATTTCAAATTTATTATAAACAAAACGAAAATGTACAAAAAAATTAAAAGTCCATATATATATTTCAACGCTTTATGTTTTCGTTTTACAAATTTTAAATTCGAAAAAAATAAATTATGTCTAGAAAAATTCGAAATCTTCAATATATGTTTTAAACGGTCGCAAATATAAAAACCCAAAGCACGTAAATTTATTCCAAAGTTGACTTATGCCGCCCATACATTAATTAAATTCACTGCACAAGTCTTGCACTATACAGTGCGTTTGTGTAGTGTATGGGGGTGGTTGTGCTATTTACGCAATGAACTGAGTAAATATCAAAAACATTTTCATATTTGCTCAAGTTTGTAAAACTGTACAGTGAACTTGTGTAGTATAAGTTGCAAACTCTCAGTTGTGTAGTGATTTTTTAAGATTCCAAAACAAGAAATTTAGAAATACTCTTGAAAGAGTTCCTACAATTATACAAAAAATCGCCTGCATTATGGAGCATTAAAATAAAAACTGCACCGTTTACTTGTATAGTGTGTGTCACAAGCTTAGTTTACGTAGAGCCACACATGAGCACTGAACTTGTGTACTGTAAGGATGGCATTAAAAAGAAAACCAAACTATACTTTAAATCTCTGCCATGAGTTCTTGTTATTTCTTACAAAAGTTTTATTTATCTAAATTTTTCAAAACTAACCGAGTTTTCATACCAGCATTTAGTTTTTGAGCTGACGTCTGCAAATTTCGTAATGTCGAATGTTTGCAACGCAACATATCACACTTAAGGGCGTAACTGTGTTTACATATGGGACAAGAAAATGGCTTAACCTGCAGATGAAAACCTTTAAGATGTTGCAGTAGACCGTTGCGACGCTTAAAAGTACGTTGGCACAAACTGCAGTGATGTTTTCTTTCTTCGGTATGGGTAATTTTATGTTGTCTCAAACTATTGGAGTTGGAAAAAGATTTCGAACATTCGCCACAAACAAAGTCCACTTTCTTTACAGCCACTTTCTTCTCCATGACTTCATTAGACTTTAAAGCATCATTAGCCTCGCCCTTGTTGGGTTTCGGATTACATTTATTTTTAGACTTTCTCGGTTTCTTGCTCATTGTCGCAGGTGGTAGCAACTGCAATTGTTCTACATTTTGTTCAAGATTTGTGCATTTCTTTTGTAATTTTTGATACAATTTTCTTAATTGTTGATATTGATTTGCCATGATGTTTAAGGAAACATTTTGCAATTTGCGATTTTTTATGGGAAGTTTTAATTTGTGCCTTTTATTCTTATAATGTAAAACATTCTGTGTTGGTTCATATGAACTATTTTTAGGGATTTGTTCATTGCAATCCTTAGTACTATTGGCTATAAAGCCATCTCCTTCGCTTTGGATAAAATTTTGGTTATCCACAATGGGTTTTTCTACAAAATTATCGGGTACTTCCGTTTTTGTATCCTGTAAATTAGTTTCTTTTTCAGCATCTGTAATACTTGTTTCTGCGTTTACCTCCATTTCGTTCGTTTTGGTGTCAAATAGTTGTTGCGGATTCTCAAGCACATTTTCTGTAAATTCTTTTTCCATTTTGCAAGTGTTTTGAGTTACCCTTTCCAAGGGTATATTACCACCATGCAGCGTTACCATAGGTGTACCGTGAGTTTGCGTGTAATGTTGCTTTAGGCTTTCGACAGAGAAAAATTTTAATTGGCACACCATACAAGCGTGTAATTGAAAACCGCAACCAGACTTAACAATACTTTCATTTAGAACTACGATTCCGTTGGACGATGATTTGGTCGGCTGCTGTATAGCGCTAACCGAAGTAACTATAGGTTTTAGGGCCCGCTTTTCGAAAGCTGCTATTTTTGCGCTCGATGAATTTGGACTTTCCAAATAATTAGCATTTGGTTGGTGATCACGAATCGGAAACGCATCTGTGCTATAACTACCCACCAGCTGTTGTTGCTTATGTTCCTGGCTACTTAATGTAGTATAATCCATTTCGGATTTTTCCGTTTTATAAATTTGTCGTTCCTCCTTAAATTCATCAGCATCAATATAGGCATAATTATGTTCTTCCATTAGCAAATGTGACTGAAGTAATTCATGAGCTGTGGGCATGTAATTCATCAAGGGTTCATGTACGCGCTTATGTAGCATTTCCTCCTCTTCATTTTGTGTTGTTGTATTATCATCGTCGGGTATATCTATAAATGGATCATCCAAGTTGATTATTTCCATTATATCACAATCATTTATAATAGGAAAATCACAAAACTCATACTTTTGATCATCGCCTTCTTCATGTAGACCCCCATCAGTCGCTCCATCATAATCTTCATTAATACCTCCTAAGCCATTTACATCCTGACGTTCCTCGTAGCCAGTTTCAGCTACTTCCTGTTTGACCCGTACCAAAGGTTCTTGCTTAATCTTTACCGTCTTCTCTACCGTTTTTGTTCGAAATTTTCTCTGCAGTTCTGCTTGAACTGTCCGAACACGATCAACAAAACCTCCAAAATCTTCAACGAGCTTATGACAGAAAGCACATATTACTTTTGGCAAAGCATCTTCTTGTTGAATATTTATAGTAGGAAAACACTTTTGCACTAGCCCATATACTTCGTAGTTATCCAAAAAATTAGCAGAGGGTGTAGATACAATGCCACATAAGCGACAATTTGTTTTAGGTATATTTAATAGTGTTGATGTTGCATCCACTACTGTGTCCTCAAGGCTTTCTTTAATAGCCAGAATTTCTTTGATTTCTTTTTCCCTAGTATCTTCATTGGTATTAACAACTTTTTCCGGTTGTTTCCTTTTGGACTTGCCGCCTCCATTAACTACACCCTCGGAGTCACCTAATATAGATGGAACAGCAGTTTTCTTCAAGGTTCTGCGTTCGTTTAAAGACCGAAAATCCTCCTCACGAAAATGCCGACTGCACAAAGAGCTCCATCGCGAAGCGTGCCAGTCTTCGCCACGTTGTGTTTGGATAAAATGTTCCCACTGTTTTAATAAATCCAGTCTCTTTAGGGGAAATCTTTAAAATAGAAAGATATGTACATATGTATGTTTGCATGTATGTCCAAGTCTTAAATTGCATCTTTTACTAACTTGTGGAAAGAAATATTGTCCGAGTGGCCATATCTATCATTGCAAGTAGCAACTGCACAAAATGAGGGCATTGATTAGCACTTATTTCTTATTGAATTTTCATTAAACTTGCATTCACAAAAATTATTTATTAAAATTAATTTACTATTTCATTTGTTTATTTTCTGGACAAGAAATGCACTCACTTCAAATTGTTAACAAATTGAGATCATATCTTTACCAAATAAAGTTGCCAGACTTGCGAGTTTTATTGCAAGTATGGGGATTATTTCATAAGAGAAAATTCCTTAAACATAATATAAATCGTTGGGTTGTTACAAGTTTGCGAACAGAATATTTTAAATACATTATTATTGCGGCAAACCAATAACCACTTGACAAAATGTCAAATTCAAATTACATTTTGACATTCGTCATGATATAAATAAATTTATCAGGTGTGGAAACAACGTAAAGGAAATTTATTTCATTAGCGCAAAGCAAATTGATTTTATGCTTTTGTTTATTTTTTCACCGCCATGGTGATTTGTTGTCAATTCTATGTGTGTGTTGTTAAAATGTTTCACATATATTTACTGTTATATAAATATTCCTGCAATATGAATCCTCAAAGAACAAATATTTTTTTACGCAGTTATTAAAATAACCTTAATATTTACAAGAATACAATTTGTATGGATATATAGAAAAATATATTAGATTTATTAAAGGCTTATTTGATACATTCCTTAGGGAAATTTGTCATACAAATAAGTCTGTAATAACCTAAAATATTTATTATGAATACAACAGTATATCTATGAACTATTCGGCAGTCCAATTTAGATTTCTACTTGTGGCATCCAGTGCAAAGTGCATAAAAGGACATCTCTGTGTTTTTTGATACAATCCAGCTGATTTTGTTCTTGCAAATTTTTCTCCAACTACGAATGTTGATATGCAATTGTGTGTGTGTGGGAGTGTGAGGAGGTACATAGTAAACTAATTACCGTGATAAAAATAAACCAAGAAAATAAAACAAGCATCGAAGAACAAACATGTTCTGACGTTTATTATCTCAAGAGTAGTAAGTAGTCTTATCATTTATTTTGTGCTAATTAGTTAACACGCACAACAGCATATGCGACACAGATATGCATGTACGTACATAGCATATAAATATCAGTAAAGAAATTAATATTTCCAATTAAATAAAAACCACCAGTCAAGGTTAAACAAGGTCATACAATAAGGTTTTTTTATTGAAAAGAAGTAAATATGTCACTTTTAATTAAGAACGTCAGGCAACCCTTTAACTTTAAATTACCGCTAAGTATTGCAATCACGCATCAGAGATGGCAGCATAATCAAAAAGGCAGGCAAGTTACAAAATAATGAATAAATGATTGTAAAATCGTAATAAATAATTAATTTCTCTAATACATTAGAGAATACGATTTAGTCGTGGTTGGCGGCGGTATTGTGGGAGTAGCCTCTGCAAGAGAAATATTACTGAGGCACCCATCCATGAAAATTGCTGTTGTGGAAAAAGAGCACAAACTGGCCACTCATCAAAGTGGTCACAATTCTGGAGTTATTCATGCTGGTATTTATTATAAACCGGGAACTTTGAAGGCAAAGCTTTGTGTTCAAGGCTTAAATTTGGCTTACAAATACTTGGATGAGAGGAAAATTCCCTACAAAAAATGTGGCAAACTTATAGTGGCCACCAATGATGTGGAAGTAACAAGATTAATGGATCTTTACCAAAGAGGCATTAAGAATAACGTACCCGATTTGCAGCTAATAGATGGTAGCAAAATCAAAGAGATTGAGCCTTACTGTGAGGGCGTAAAGGCGCTGTGGAGTCCTCAAACTGGTATTGTTGATTGGGGTTTGGTCACCGAGTACTACGGACAAGATTTCAAACAAGCTGGTGGAGATATCTTTGTGAACTTTAAGGTACAGTTGCAAAAATATAAATGTGTCACTAATCCAAAAGCCCTACATTTTCATTAGGTAACTAAATTTAAGGAATCTGGCTCTGCTGATTACCCCGTAACCATACATGGTGAGAAGTCGTATCAAATAATTCGTACTCGTAATGTTTTAACATGTGGTGGCCTACAATCTGATTTATTGGCCGAGATGACAGGCTGCTCTCGTTCGCCTCGAATTTTACCCTTCCGTGGTGAATATCTTCTCTTGACTAAAGAAAAATGTCATATGGTAAAAGGAAACATATATCCCGTACCTGATCCTAGATTCCCTTTCTTAGGTGTTCACTTTACACCCCGTATGGATGGCAGTGTATGGCTGGGTCCCAATGCTGTGTTAGCATTTAAAAGAGAAGGTTACAGGTAAGACAGGTTCGATGTTTAGCATAAAATGTTTTTGCATAAACTAATAAATAAAAATTTACATTTGAAGATGGGGTGACATTAATCTACTAGAACTTTTCGATGCCCTGCGCTATCCCGGTTTCATCAAAATGGCAGCCAAATTTCTTGGCTTCGGTTTGAAGGAAATTTCAAAGTCAGCTTTTATACCGTTGCAGGTAAAAGAATTGCAAAAATTTATACCAGATATTAGCGAATATGATGTAAGTCGCGGCCCAGCTGGTGTAAGAGCGCAAGCCATGGATATAGCTGGTAATTTAGTTGATGACTTTGTTTTTGATCGTGGAACAGGTTCTGGCGCTTTAGCAAAATTAGTATTACATTGTCGTAATGCACCATCGCCCGGAGCCACCAGTAGTTTGGCTATAGCGAAAATGGTGGCTGACAAGATTGAGCAAGAATTCAATATTGGAAAATCATAAGACTTGAAGATAAATGTTACATGTTTTTTTAAATCTACTTACTAAAATTATTAATATTTATATATAACAAAATGCATTTGTTTTTGTATTAAAATTTACCAAAGCAATAATAAAAAAAACTAATCGTTTATAAAATACATAAAGTGCTGTAAGTATTGCAGATTCTTCGTAAGTGCAGTATGTAAGGCTAGATATGGAAGAGCAAAACTTTATGTGTCAACATAACTATGAACGAATGAATTTAAAGCAGACCAAACGCTCGGAAGGAAATAATTCTGTTCGCAAAATAAAAAAAAATTAAACTGAAATTAATGTCATATATTCTTCCTACTATTGGCGGAATGTACATGGCGTCTTACTAGACATCCTCAACGAACATTTACAGCTTTATGTATAAGGAAAAACGGAATTAGGTGTTAACTAATTCTTCCTTACAATCCAACATCACAAATCGCCGTATATGGTACTTGTAACTCATTTATTCGGTCCCAGCCTAATTTTCAATGTAAAATTTAATGGCAAAACTCGTGTAATTTTCTGCCTTATGCTAACTTCATGCAATTTTTCGTTATTAATAAGGCTGTTAGGTGTTAGAAAAGCATCTGTTTGGAAGCAATGGCAATTGTTTGGCGGAGATTTACAAGTAACTGAACATCGTTAGATTCAAATTGAAAGGCACAGGGAGATATAATTCATTGTGATCTTAATCGTTTCAGTTTTTTACAAATTGTTTATCATTAATATTTACAACTCACCCCACCTAATACATCTGCAAGCACAAATTTTAACTCCTTCACAGATTTTGTTGCTTAACAGAAATATTTCTTATAGGTAAATACATAATACGTATAGTAAAACACTTTGCATTTTTCAATTTCTCTTTGTAACACGAATTAAATGAACATTAAAAAATTGCCAATATTTTCACACATCTTTTATTATAATTAAAATTAATACAAATGTAAGCAAACATTTTTGTGCAAAATGCCGCGAATTTCTTGTGATTACTGATTGATAGCTGTCAAAGGTGCTGCCATCTTATTAGAAGGTAAGCAATTATTTTTTGCCAACAAGTATTGCCAACTGAGAAGAAATTTAAAGAACAAAACTTTTACAGAGGATGCCGAAATGTTATAAAAGGATACGGAAATGTTAAACTGAGAGGAATTGAAACTGTCGCTACTTTGTTGCTTAAAATTATATTAAATATTTTTGATTATTTAAATGTATCCTGCGTAGGACACTCTGTAAATTATGAATGCGGCAGAAAATATCTATGCAACTTTATATTACAAATTAAAACACAAATTTATGTTTATACACAAATTTTCTAGCGCTTTACCATCAATTTATTTCTAAAATATGACTTTTTGAATTTTGTTTTTGATTATCGTGTATACCCATAACTTTGATTTCTTTTTCTAATGATCTATGCTGTTGGGATTGTTCTAAACTTGTTTTTAAAAGTTCTTTACATTTTACAGACAAACACTTTAAACCATTTGCAGCATGTATACGTATTTTCTCATCATTTTCCTCTAAGGTCACTAAATATTTCAATAGGCGATAAATAGGTAAAAGCATTTCTTCGTAATCAAAAAGATTATCCATGCCAGCTAACAAATCACTTAATACCATAACAGCAGCTCTTTTGGCAGGCATATATTTTCCATGTGTCAATTCGCAATCGATTAGATTTAATAACTGAAAAAATATATAAACGTGAAGTCATGGACAAATGAAATATACAACATTTTTAATTATGTACATGTACCTCTTGAAAATAATTGTGAACTTGGTAGGTTAGTTGCCTACACATCTGTGATAGATTTGAAAAAGCTGAAAACCGAAATTCATCCTGAGTAGAACGACATCCTGCCATATAAGTATTTAACAGAGTATTTTTGTATTTATAGCATAAGGTCCCTTGAAAATCAATTAGAAATCATTTAAGTTTGCCATTTCCTACAAGCTGCATTGCAAATTCAACTTACCCAGTTCTTTTGATATTTTTAGTATGGCCTCGCCAATAATTAGTCTATAGTCCATACCTACTGCTTCATTTAAATACTCATCCGATAAAAGATCCAAGACTTCTGATTCGTTTACATTTACTAAAGCCACAAATAGTCTTACACAATTCAAAAATGTATATGATTCTGGAGATTTTAGTGTATTTAGGGCTAATGCAGTTAACATGTGACTATTTGAAACGGTAAACACATCACGTTTCTTCAAAAGCTTTATCATCATTTCAATGCCTTGTACCTGCAGATACGATTCATTCGACTCAATGAGAGTACGAGCATTTTCAAAATCATTGTTTGAAGTATCACAATGTGATTGTTCTCCTTTTATGATTTTTAAAAGCCAGTTTATTTGATATTTCAGATTTTCATTTAGAATTTGTGAATCTAGAATTTTTAATGGCTTAATTACATTTGTTTGTAAGTCATCCATGTCCGTAGAGCAGCTTTCCACAATTTCTCCTATTAAAGTTATTAGAACAATGAGAACTGATGAATTGAATTCAGTTTCATTAGATTTTTTAACAAAAGTTTTTGCATAAGCCGTTAAAATATCTTGCAAAACCTTTAAAAGATCTTTGATGTTGTCGTTGATTAAGCTCTTAAGAGGTTGATGTTGTACAAGTGTTTCTAAAGCCTTAATAATTTGAATTTTATTCTCATACATAACGGAAAAATCCATTAACATTTTATTGTAAATATCTTCTTCACTTATCAATAAATCGATGTTATCGTTATGGGTGGCTTCCGAATTTTTTTCCATTATCAGCGAAGGCAGCAACTGCAGCAATATTAGAAAATGTTGATATACCAACAAATTGTGAGAAGAATTTTTGAGTATTTCAACTAAACTCGCTAAAGGATATTTGTTGTCTGTCAACAATGGCAGTACTTCATTATCAATTACACTTAGTTTAAGTTCTTGCATGTTCAAAGGATTCTCTTTAATGTGAATATTAAAAGACAGCTGATACCATTCTTTAGGATACGATTTTAATGTCACACACTCAATTATCTCTTTAAGTTCCTCCTTGGCACGGTTATTTAGTATTTGTAAAATAAGAGATTGCAGATGATTGCTTAGTATATTTTGATTTGCATGGCATCTAAGTTGACTGTAGAGGTCCAGCATCAGAGGTAGGTAAGGTACTAATAAGACAGTAGGAAGTGTAGCTATGGAAGAAGTGCAGAAAATGTGAAATAGTAAAGATATTAAATCAACAAAATCCAACCATTCCATAGCAACCAATTCAGGCACTTCGACTTTTATTAATGGCTCCATTTTCTTGGCAAGCCACATTTTTATGTTTTCTTTATTCCCCTCTTTATTATCGTACAACTTTCTGAGTGACAACATACCCGCACCCATAATTACAGCAAAATCTTTATTTTTTAAACAAGACTCAAGAAATTGTAAAATTTGTTTTATCAGTGAGTGTTGAGCTTTTATCGGAAAATTCGGTTGAGCAGCTACATTCGCAATAATTTCATCCAACGACTGTTCCTCATTGCGTTGCGATTCAGACATTGCCAGTACTAGAGCTACGAAACCACCGGGAGACCAAAGCCGTAATAACATTTCTCTGTGTATTCGTGGCCTCTGCGTGTTCGGTAGACTGGAAAACAGCAACATTAGATGGCGGTAATACAATTTTTTAGAATGTTCTAGCCACAAACTTTGTAAAGTAGCCTTAACATTTTCAATATCTGACGCCTTCAAATGGTAGTCGTTTGCCTCTACAGCTATAAGAATACTAAAAATGGAACCCATGTAATACAGTTGAACATCATCTAAAGACTTTCCAACACGTAAATCCCTTACGGACATTAGTTTAGAAAATATCTTCACTACGAACTCTAGTCGAAAAAAATTTGTTTTACTTTCAGGTTTCCTCTTGAATATTGATCCTTTTTCTTCATAAAACGCAGAATGGAGGTTTTCTTGTAAGGCGTACTTACCAACATCTATTATACTAGATATCAGTAATGATTTATACTTTTCCGATACTAAATCCTCTTTTGCACTACTTGAGAAACTGGAATTCTCCAAAATTTCTAGCAACATTTTAAGGGAATATAAACAGTATAAGAAATGACCATCTGTATTTTCAACAATTTCATGAAAGTGTTGAAAGCTCTCATCTTGAATGATTAGTTTGACTAGGTCTTCTGGAGATAGTTGGAAAAAATCTTGCAAAATTTTCAAGTTGTTTTCTAAACGTTGTTCCTCTCCTAAATTGTCTTCCTTGATATCTACTTCACAATACGCAAAGGTAATATTTTTTGTTGCAAATTATCGTAAGTACTTACCTCCCATCACAGGAAAGTGTAAAGATTCTATTATTATCCAATATTTGCTAATATTCACCATTTTTCTGATTTGTTTATAAAATTATTGAAGATATCACATTTGTTTTAAGATTATAATTCTTGAGTGTCAATCATCAGAGAGTGATAGCATAATTGATGTGCATAGTTGCCAAGTCTTTTTTGCTCGTGTGGATGGCTAGTTAACAAAAGCCCATGTAGTGTCTACACATAGGTATTAATGTCAAATTCAATGAATTATTATATTATTGCGTTTTCATTTATTATAGTTTTTGCTATTCATTGCTTCTTCTTTAATATATATTATTGGTACGTGTGGTACATGTCAATTCATATATCCTAGCCAGAATATATCTTACTAAACCTTGAAACACACAAATATATATTGCATATAATTTTAGTACAATTTTTATGCTCAAATTCAATTTTGAGAGTATTAACGTGTTCTTTTATTTCATAGCAACACAATTAAAACACTTTATAATGAATTGTAGAACGCATTCCTATATTTGTATGGCTAGGGCCTATTGTATGGCTAGAGCCTATTGTCACACGAAGACTTTTATGAAGTATATTTTTCAACGTCATTTTTGGTTTGAAAGCGAACGGGGTAGAAAACAAAATATTACTTGATTTCTGTTTTCCATGGAATTTTTCATATTTCTCTTTACATTGCTCTTGTTGTTATTGTTGTTACGTTTTAATGTTACTCTTCTATCTTATTGTTATTTTTTATTGGTACTCTTCCAGCCCATTGGCTATATGGGTGGAGAGAAGTAAAATTAGACTTCCAAAAATAACACAGTATGGAATGCAAGTAATTTTTGGTAGCAACTTCAAAAAGATATTAAGAACAATAGGCGTCATAAATTCCACCGTGTGAATTAGCACATACTCTCTTTTCTGTCAGTACTAAATACAGTTCAAGATTACCAGAAATCGCTTGATTGTCATCACTGCTATTATAACAACTGTCAACTTTCTTGCTAGTTTTTTTTGTGAATTTCTCCTTTGTGCAATTGCTGGAAATTTTTGTGAAATCTATTATATTTTTTATAAAATAATTGTAAAATGTTTCCATAAATAATAATTAATATGGCCACAATAATGTAAAAAATTACTTCGCGGATATTTAATAATCAAGACGCGAAAAATCAATGAAAATCATATTACTTTGCAGATGTGAAAAAGAAAAAAAATGTGAAAGATATATTGCTAATACACTAAAAAACAAAATATATTTAATTTTTTCATTCTTTAATTGCGCAGATAAAAAATTAAAGTAATTTCAATATTTGTGTAAAAAGATGAAAACAAGACAATAGCAAAACTAAGTAAAGTTTTACAATTATTTTACTTCTTCAGTTTTTTTTTCATATATTTTGCATACTTGGCACAATCAATAAATTGCAAGTTGACCGTCAACGTTTTACAGGCAGTAAAGAGGAAAAATATTGACGTCGACGTCGACGTATCTGCTATAAAAAAAGAAAAACAAAAATGCACACCTTGGTGGCATGTTGAAGTGAACTTCTTAATATACATATTAGGCAACGAAAAAAAAATATATTATCCTTTTGGAAGACTTTTTTAGTGTTTGATATATACTACTAAAATATTTTCGTTAAAACATTTTACATTGAAGAGTTGTTTAATAGAGTTTAAACTTGTAAGGACTCTCAAATATTAATTTGAGTTGAAACTGGGGGCACAGTAGTTCGTCAGACAAAAATTCAAATAAATATTTTGTTGATTCGGGCAAAATGAAGAAAATATTTTCAAAATTTGATAAAAATAATGAAAAACTTGAATCACATCATAATGTGTCTTCAGCGAAGGAAACCAATAGTAGTTTTATTGGTAAAGTTTTTACCGTAGGACGTGTCTCGGTCACTATAGAGGATGTATTGGCTGAAGGTAAGAAAAAACCAAATACCTACATAATGATGTCTTCAAAATATTTAGGTTATTTAAAAATTTTACTTTTGATTACATGAGATTAGATAAAAACAATTCACCGGTAAAAATGTCTGTAACATTGCTATAAATGTATCAATCTAACCTACTTCTAATTATTTTTAGACGGAAACTTTTCTTATCACTTTGGTGTTGTGCACTTGATTTTTTTTTAGTTTCTTATCATAAATACGTGATATCAAAAATAATTTTTAGTCATTTGTTCAATGGCAAATATCCATATTGTCGTAAATTTTTTGAATTTGATTACTAATAAACACCCTTAATTTTTTATGAAGCATAAAACAAGTATTTTTCTGTATAAATAAATATGATGAAATCTTTTAATTCCATGTAAGGGTGCTCAACAATTTTTTAAAACGTACAAAAATATAAAACAATTGAGATCAACTTACATATGTACATACGCACATGCTTAGATGTCGTTACCTTAATATAGAAAGGCCCTAACTAATATTTTTGAAATCGAGATTTTTGCATTTTTCGATACATTAGATGTTCTATCAAAATGTACAAAAATCTCGAAATCAAAAAAATGAGTTAGGGCCTTTCTATATTAATGTTGCGATATGTATGTATGTAAATAAGCAAATATTTAAAAAATATGGGTACATATGCGTTCATTTGTTTTTACTGCTCTGGTGATAGTATTAAACTTTACAAAATTGTTACATATTTATGTAGGTTCAAACTTAATTTTTAAGAGATATTTAATAAAGGTATGTAATTTCTCTTAGATGAATATTCGAAAAGTCGCAATTCTGTTTACGCTATCCGTGGTACCATAAGAAGAAAAATATATGTATTATAAAAAGGGTTTCTTTACTAATAGCTTGGTAGGTATACATAATAAATATTGTCAATTCTAAGCGGAATATAATATGTATGTACCTGTTTTTTTTCTTTTCTTTGCAATTTTTAAATTTCAATAGAAGTTGTGTTTCCTCGCAACTCGATGTTCCTTTGAACGACTGCTTATTTGACCTTGCTGTATTGTAAACACAAATTTAAAACTATTTGAGACTGCATAGGTATAATGCAAAATGCATCTTTATTTTAAGGACATTGTTTGTACCTTCACATATGTACATAACTAATTGTTATTTAATTTTTATGTATGATACATAAGTAAATATCAACAAAACCTTTGTGCACTGATAAGACAAAATGTCATATTAAGTCCTTTAATTCTTTTTCCTTTTGTTAATTGCTTCTACATACATATGTGTGTCATTTCAACAACTTTGTCCTTGGCACTTAATAGAGTTATTTTTTCTTAAATAACAAAGTTAGCTGCCACTTGATATGAATTAGACATTTAATTCTAGGTAATTCAATCATGTCTGATGCTGTCACTTTTTATACTCTGAAAGAAAATAAAAATTTAATACTTGAGTTTGTGTTGTTCTGGCATTATTCATGGCATTCGCTGCTGATTAAAAACTAAATCATAAAAAGTGAAAATTCCATATCAAGTGAAATTAGAAATTAGATAAGGACGTATTGTAGAAAAAAACTTTAAAACTTTATGTTTCCTACCTTTTGATTCAAACTCTTAGTTATTCGTCCCTTAAGTATTTTCAATTATTCGCTTAACGTAAAAATAAAGTGTGGAAAAGAACAAAGCGAGACGACTGGCGTTAATCCATGCGACGAAAATAGAAAGAATACTGAATATCAAATTGCGTGAAAAAACACTGCAAAAACTATATCTAATTGATATTATTTATCAAGCGACAAATATTTACGAAGTTAGATACATATATAATTCAAATGTATGTATATGCAACAGTGTAAAATATCTACATATGTTTCTTTAAAACGTGCCTCTGAAAATGATGACATGTTACTCAAACTAGAATCCTGGGCGAATTGAACTTGAATACGAAGAATTCAAATCAAAATTGTACATTTTGTACAAGTAAATATATGAATTTTAATATGCAATATTATAATATAAATATAAGAAATATTTTTAACAACGAATAAAAATAATTTAAAGAAATGCAACGCCGTAAAGGCGAATTGATTAGCAGTTTGCTAAAACCTAATAAGGACTCATAAAAAAAACAACACAAACGCTATCAGTACTTCATATTTTATATTTTGGTGGTAATGTTTCAAAAATTAATATGAGAATTGTAATATCTGAAAAATGCCAGTTTAAATTAAAATTCTCGATAAATTTACAAGTTTAGTTATATCGGGTCTTATTTTGGATTTAATCGTTAGCCACAAGACCTATAAGACCTATTTTCGATTTAATCGTAAGCGACAGTAAAGTAGTGAAAATTTAACTTTTTTATCTAAATTAAGATATCTTGATCCTACCCATATTTTAGAATTATCACAATGCCAAAACTGTTGATAACTTAAAAAAAAACATTTTATCGTAAACGGCAATTTACGTACGTAACACATATTTGAATATTTAAAAAAAACCTACTCCAGAAAACTTCAATTTTTTTCGCATTATTCGAAAAAAAAGAGTTCGATATAATACGAGCTAAAAAACAGAGTGCGGAGAGGGCTCGAATTAAACTCGCTTGCAAACGAATTCAATTCGAGCGAGTTTAATTTTTTGTATTGAGAAGAGCTACTCGTGTCTGCTCGCGAGTTAAAAAAATAAAACTCGCGAGCGCATTTAACTTTTTGAGAGTCCAAAATAAAACTCCACTCGTGAGTCTAGTTAAAAAGAATTATTCGCGAGTTTTATTAATTTTGTTTGCTTATGCACCAGCAAAAGAAAACTTGGGACGAGTATAACAGAACATATTTTCTGCTCGCGAGCCCAATTTTTATTAACTCGCTCGTTTTAAAATCGAACTTTTCTCCACCCTGCTAAAAAATATAGCACGAAGGCAACCATTAATTAATATTATATTTAATACATATGCTCAAAATATCGTCAACAGGGGCTCATATCCGTTTTGAAAAGTATACTATCCCTCAATTCGAATTCAATCAGACCAAGATTTAATGATCTGCTTACAGACTAAATTGCCGAAAATCGAAAAGGCTAGTTCTAATCGATTTGTAAAATAGCTAGAGTTTTTGCAAATATCTAACCATATAATGTTCTAACGAACGTACAAATGTTGTATGTAATGTACGGTACTGCTTCTTGCAATAGTTATATAATAACAGATACTTGTATTAATATTAGTCTTCTCACAGCCATCATTTCATTCTCGAAGACGCCTAAATATTAACTTATTCAACGACCATATCCTGGCGGACTACCAGTGTGCATGACACCACTTTTCATATTTAACCCTTTGTAGCTTATTTGTTTGAATTTAAGAGCACTATATAATGCATTCACACATGTGTATGTCTAGATCTGTTGAAATTAAACATTTATAACGAAATGAAGGTCAGGCATATGTACGTTGCAGTCACAATATTTCAACAATAATTCCCCTCTAACAGCTACAAGTGTAAATATGTTAAAGTGAAAACAAGTTAATGTGGCATTGTTGATTTCGTTTTATTTTTATAGTTATTAGATTTATTTTTGTATCATACACAATAAAGGTATTCACATCATATATTCGCCGTTGCGGAAAAACAAAATCGTAAAATGTTCAACAACAAAAAAATGTGATAACAATCACAATTATTTTAAACAAATGATGCAAAACTATCACTGTCTAACTTGTAGTTTTCACACTGAAAGCAAGCGACTGGTCTAGTAAAATTTATGAAAACCCCACGTATTTTTGAGTGATTCCTATAAAAATTTTCTAGATAAGTGACCTGCTTATATTGTGGACACTACAAATAACTAATAGAACATTTACATTGTTTCAAAATCTAGTATTTACGAGATTTTTGGCTAAATCTAGCTGCTTTTTACTACATTTTTCGTGCAAAATTAAATCTATTTTGTCAGTAGATTTGTAGGAAATCTGCTAAAAATCTAAAATTTGTATTTATTTTTTACTAACCTGTACAACATATTTATCAAAAAGATGAATGAATTAACTACTTACTGTTTAAAAAGGTGTGTGAATTGGCTGCACTGCACTTGTTTGGTTCTAGTTTTGGAAATTATTCAGTTATATGTCATTTACTTCAGCACAAAATCTTTATGAAAATCTAGAAATCTTGATATGTATATATATGTATATATATGTTCCTCTCACTCCTCGAGGTAGCATAGGGCCATAGAAATCTTGATAAATGTCATTAAAAAAACTTCGTGTAAGCGGTATAGATTTTCTTATAAATCATTTTGTTGTTGTCTTTGAAAATGAACAATAAAATATCTTATCATATTTTAGTATTCTACAATTGGAGTATTCAGAAGGTACTCATAAATTGACATGTTTTAAAGTAATTATAATTTACAATTATAAACAATTTGTATTTTGGTTTTAGCCAGACCTGGGAAATTTGCATTAAATAAGGTAATGCATTGAGCATTTTCCTACATTAAACCAAATCAATGCAAATGCAAATTTATTGAATTAACACTAAATCGTTTGCCTTTAATGCATTATTTCTTCCATTGAATTAAAATCCCCTCAAAGTAATGCATTAATATTGCATTGGCATTAAATTTAATATTTTTAATGCACTATTTTTTGCATTGCATTAAAATATCCTCAAAGTAATGCACTAATATTACATTAGCATTAAATTTCATATTTTTAATGCACTAGTTTTTGCATTGAATTAAAATCACTACAAGGTAATGCATTAACATTGCATTGGCACTAAATCACAAGTAAAAATTGCACTGATTTTGCATTACCACTAATGAAGTAATGCAATGTGATTGCATTGTCGCTAAAACCTATTGTACATAATAAAATTAAACAAAGGATGAACAAAGCAAATAAAAATTAAAAAATACAGTAAAGCTCACATTGAGGCCACCTACAAATGAAAAATATTCATTGAACATACACATCTCACTTAATCAACAAGGTATTAAGTCAAAGTTTTTGATATCTCACTTTTTGCAGAAAACCAACTAACAACACCAATATCTATCTACTGAAAAAATTTCAACGTATTTGGATCACTCTTTTGTTGATAAATTTTTTTTTACTTTATGATTTTAATACGAAATGTAAATGTTTTTATGATGAAATTGCTCAATTTTTTTCTGATTTGCGACTCTTTTCAAAACATAGATATTCTTATGTAATAATTGCAAGGTTTTAAAATAAAAACAATGTACATATATTTTCAAATGGAATTTGCTCACCGTGATGTATTTGGATTTTTAAATTTTCCGAAAATGTAACCACAAACGGTCTTTCGTCTATACTGAAACTTTTAAAATTTTGACTTAATACTCCCTTGTTGATTAACCTTTCTTTTCACAACGTATGTTTAAGAGTTAACGTGAACTTTAACTGACAGTTCTTCATACAAAACTTCTCGTTAAAGTCCCTCTTCGCTTTTAATTGTACATTCTGAAAAGGGCCGTAAGTACGATATGTATGTTCAATGAATATTTTTCATATGTAGGTGGCCTCAATGTAAACTTTACTGTATTCTTTAATCTTCATTTGTTTTGTTCACCCTTTATTTAATTTTGTGTGCACAATATGTTTTAGTGACAATGGAATCATATTGCATTACTTCACTAGTGCTAATGCAAAATTAGTGTATTTTTACGTGTGATTTAGTGCCAATGCAATATTAATGCATTGCCTTGAGATTTTAATTCAATGCAAAAAATAGTGCATTAAAAATATTAAATTTAATGCCAATGAAATATTATTGCATTACTTTGAGGAGATTTTAATTCAATGCAAAAAATAGTGCATTAAAAATATCAAATTTAATGCCAATGCAATATTAATGCATTACTTTGAGGGGATTTTAATTCAATGGAAAAAATAATGCATTAAAAGCATACGATTTAGTGTTAATTCAATAAATTTGCATTTGCATTGGTTTTTTTTAATTTAATGCTAATGCAAAAGTAATGCATTTTGCCCAGGTCTGACATGTAGTTATAAATAATATAAATAATAAACAGTCTTATTACTTTATGACCTTTTTGTTTGAGCCACAGCAAAAATTTTTTTAAACTATGATAAAATGTTAAGATATTATGACACTTAGGACACTTAAGACACCCTTGTGAATACCAAAATATATGTACATATATGACAAAAAATGTGTTGGGCATGTTTGGAGCAAAATAAAAAAGCAAATACACGAACCTTCTAGCATAGAGAATAAATAATATCTTCTATATAATTAATAGGTAAACATGTTTTTTGTAATCCCTTTTACGCTGGTACTACTGCACCGATTTTAAAAAGACTTATATGGTTGTAAAGTTTTTTCAGTACAGATGTGCAGAATTTATATTTTCTTGAAATCGGTTTAGTATTTTGGGTGCTATAAGCGCTTAAATTTGCTACTAGTTCATGCACACATAATACACACACATTTATTAGCTTACAAGTAAACAAGTAGTAAGTATTTCTCTTGATCTAAAATTTTTTTTATCTTATTTGTTATTGTATGAAAGCCATAATAGTTAAAGGAAGAGAGTTCAATAAATTGAACTAGCTTAGTTAAAGGGATTTCGTTTGTGTTTTTAATTTCATTTATTATTTAATTATGCATATGTACATATATAAGTATGTGGGTGGCTGGGTTTTGATGCATTTATGACGTTTAGATAAATTTTCTGTGAATATTAATAAAATTATTTACGTTTAGATTCTAGAATACGGACCATTGTGTCGTCCGTTAGTATATCTAGTTTGTTTTAAAGAATCAGAACTGCGTCTTTTTTTTCGTCCATAGATAAAAAAAAATTAAAGCATAAACAAACCTTGTACACATTTCCTTTAATCTAGTACGAATATTCGACGTGACATCCGCAATACGGATGATCATATGCAACACATATATTTTCATATATGTAGATCTTAGCTGCCCAAAAAAGCGCCAGAGTGCCGAACATCAATCAGCTTTTTATACAAATGAATACACATACGCTTATACATTTCTCTCGGTTCTCTCTCTGAGTGCAGCTCTGATATAAATACATAATTTTCAAACTATTGTATAATAGGGCAGTTACACCTCCACAAAATTTAGCAGATATTAATTAAAGCCTTTATGCAAATCTATACCATTTAAAAAAAATTTGTTTTTATATTTATCAAGATTATTTATTCAAAACCAAACCCATTAACTGAAAAAATTCCAAAACTACAACCAAACAAATACAATGTATCCAATTCTCAAACCTTTTTAAGCAGATTGCAGCTAATTAACTCATCTTTTTTATAAATATGTTGTAAAGGATAGTAAAAAATAAATAAAATATTATATTTTGATTAGATTTCCTACAAATCTACTGACAAAATAAATTTCGTTTTGATTTAGCTCGAAATTTTAAATAGTTTTGAGGTGTTTTATTCGCCAAATCTTACAAAATTCAAACCCATGTATGAACCATATTTTAAAAACTGAAGAAAAGAAAACCTTTTCTTATATTTCGAAGTCTATTGCAAAAGTATTTTTTGTCGAACAGTATAACTAAACTTATTTTATTTTTGAACTTACATACATATGTACGTGCTGTATTTTTGTGCTTAGCGTTTTATGAATGTAGCATAAAATTTTAATATAAAAAAGTTTGCGTGTAAACTTTTATTATTTATGTATAAACAAAATAAAGTCACATCATTACCTTGCATCTTGTTCATTTTCATTTTGCTCTAGATCAGTTTATTTTTTAACTTATTTCAATTTGTGTTATTTCTTTTTTTATTATTCGTTTTTTATTTAATTTCTTTTTGAAGATTAAAAACGAACATATTAAAATATCTAGCTTGCTTCACTGTGAAAGTATCATAATTATATTTTTTTTAAAAACATCAATAAAAACTTGTAAAAAAATGATTAATGCTATTAGCTGTTTGTATCGGCTGTATGCGGTGGAGATTTACAAAAGTTATACAACTTTTGTTGATATTTGCCATGAGAGAAATGAAAAAGTATAGACACAAATTTTAAATGCCATGAATTCGTTTAGTGTATAAGGGTCTTATGTAAAATAAAAACGTAACAAAGCTTTGCAAAGCAATGTTAAGTAAGGTTATATTCTAAAAAAATTATTATGTCAAATTTCTAAAGTAGGTCCCCACGTTTGTTAAGACTACTTTAAGTTGATATTTTCAAAATGTGTATTTTTTACCTCAAATATTTTTTTTAATATAACACATACTTATTCATGTTACATCTGAAAATGATCATCTTTGTTCCTCATATTTTTTTACGTATAATTCATAGAAATGTTTATCTGTTTAACTACCATGTCAGAATCTCATATTGTTTAAATTAGGCTGCTTTACTTCAAGAAAATAAAAATGTATTTAATAAAATAAAAAAATATTTGAATAACGGAATGAAATTTTATCCAATTTTGTACATCATAAGCTATGAAATGGTTGTTGAAAACGGTATTTATTATTAAATAACAAAATAATTAAAGTTGTGTTTTGCATACAATTTCTTAACAAAGCAATATTAGGCTTAAAGTTCTTATCAACTAATATGAACTTTAAAGCTATAGTAAACTATTTTTTTGCATAAGGGGGTAAATATCTTAATTATAATTAGTATGCCTAGAACTAATAATTATCTCCATATGTACTTCAAAAAAAATTTTTGTCGAATTGGAAATAAAATAAATTATGTATGGCAGGCGCATTATTTACATACATTTTATCCAATAAAATTTTTTTTAAAAACTATTTGTTTTTTTACAAAATTAAGTTATACAGTGAGGCTGTACTGAAGTTGCATTGTAGTAGTAGCTCGTTGCCAAAACTACAAACTTGTTTTATCAGACGAGTTGTAACGTGTGTGCCCTGTATATTAGAAAGCACTTCAGCTATTCAACATTCCCAAGATAACTTCTAAATTAATTGTCTGTTGCTAAGAACGGGGGTTTTTACATATTTCAGCAATTTTGTGATCAACTCTGTTTTCAGATATACCGTAATTTTTAGAAATATCCCAGGCTGAAATTGTGACTTTGCCAAAAAAAATATGTACCTTCACAAGACTGTAAATACAAAATTACGACTCTTCCAAAATGTTTGCACTACCACAGTACTGTAAAAACAAAAATATGACTTAACGTTTACAAATGCCGCGTCCTTAGTAATGATATACCACTACATCACTGTATTTACAAAAATCTGAAGTAAGTTTCCCAATACCTCGCTTAACAATAATTCTATACCGCTTTAACAACGTAAATACAAAAATTTGACTTAAGTTGGGAAATTTACATTGTGACTACCTTATAAATTTGTATTTAGAGTATTGTGACAACATTGAAAACAAGAGTCGGAGGACGGTCATTCGGCGTTATCATTTTAATGTTATGAGTACATTAAAATTTTGGTAAACGAATGTTTTACTGATGTTAGTTGTACCCGCAGACAATCGTAGCAACGTCGTGCTGATTGTCTTTTTCTGTCTGGGATGCTAACAAGCATTTAATTTTAACCAAATTATTGAGGAATAAGAATACGGAAATTTTTGTATTTTTGCATACATTTCTTTATCGATTTATATCCGCAGCGTAAATACAGTATAATAAATAAAATAATTGCTTCATTCACCAAACATCTTGTATCTCTGTATCGATTGTATTATCATATTAAATACAAAATTACACTTTTATTTCATCCGTTATTAAAATGTTGTATTCAGAGAGACGCTCTCTGAGAGAATTTGTATGTAGATTGTTCTTCTTTTTTCATTAAAAATACAAAATACATATCATGATACAATAATATAAAGGTAAAACCGTTCTCTCTTTTCGTCGCCATATTAACCTTCTGACGTTTGTCCAAATTATTTTTTACTCTCAGAATTAATGCTACCTTATTAATTTATGAAATCCGAGTTTTTGATTAATTTTTTGACTTTTTTGCTTATTTAATTTAAAAATATTGAAAAATATTTAAATTATTTCATTATTTCATATAAAAATAAAAAAATACAGCAGCACCAGCAAGGGCAGCAGCAAAGATACAACAGCAATCACAAAGTATACAGAGGTTACATATTTTGTGGAGCAATTTCAAGGAAATTTCCATCTGAACAGCCTCTGCGCTACTTCCCAATCAAAATCAGAACTTTGTCTTCGTGCTACGTCTAAGTCATATGTACAATGTGGAAATGAGAACGCAACAGCCAACCAAGAACAAATTTGAGAGTTTTTAAAACTTTTTCAACTCAAATCCAAATGTCGGAGTATGTGTGTTTGGTGTTCCTATACCACGCCTTGCATTATTATCAGATTTGTACTGGTTGTAGCATCCCTCCAAATATTATTGGACTACGTGGTCCTTTTTTAAAAGAAATTTAATAATTGTAACATGTTTGCAAACAAAATTTTGATGGTAACCGACAAGTGCAGTATCTTAACATAAAAAATTATTAAGAAAAACTAACAGCCTCTTTGTGTTGACGATGAAACCCTTGACGTTAGGCGCTCAAGCGCAACGGCTGCATAATTTGCTGTAAACACAACTGGGACCAACGAAGAGTTTTTCTTTACTTTTCATTTTAACAGTTCGTCAGCCCATTATTGGTTTGTTCGCGATATAAGCGAGTTTTTTTCAAGTATTCTGCTTAAGTTTTCGGCAATTTTAATCAATACATATTATGATGCTTTTTTCAAAGTTTTTGCTAATATTCTCGTTTCTTTTGCCGAATTTTTGATATTTTCAAACATCGATGTTTTTAAGAATGATGTTGCACCCCTAGCCGTGAGGCTTTTTTTATTATCAGGTGAATTAAATAAAAAATCAAACATTGCTTACTTTTGTAGGTCATATTACACGCAAATTTCGTTAACCTCATGTCCAATTGATAAAACAATTAAAAAAATATGTATTAAACTATAATTTCTAAACTCAAATTACACATTTCAAAAAGCGTTCCTAAATAAAATTTACCATTAAAAAATGTATGTGGCAACGTTTTCCTCTCTGTTTACAAAAAAACAGTATTCAAATAATTTGGGTAAAAGTCATAATTAATTTTAAACGTCAAATGTGGTTTTACCTTTATATTATTGTATCATGATACATATTAATACACTACACAGAGGGTGTTCACAATTAAAAAAACAAAAAGTGTATTTGATACACAAATATACGATAAAGATTGTTATGAATTAAGCAAATGAAATTTGTAATTGAAAGCAGTTTTAATTTTGACAAAACTTTTATTTGTGAATTTTCAAATCTGCCTTTAGCAATCATTCATTTAATTGTTTCATAACATTCGCTAAAGACACGCTAAAGTAGTTGTTATTTTTTTTTAATTTAAAAATTTATACATTTATGATTCGATTAAGATGCCTTGGCATCTTATCTTAGTTCTTGTCAGCAGGCAAATTACGGCATTCGAAATACATCGAAACTTTAAAATATTTCCATATAAAATCTATTGAAATATTGCCGTAAATTATAGTACCCTGATATCAATAAGGAGAAGTAAAATATAATTGCTTAATTCACAAAAACTCTTGTATCTCTGTATCGATTGTATTTTCATATTAAATACAAGAGTGTAACATTTGTTGTTTGAAATTTTCATATAAAAATGAAATACACTATTACACTTTTATTTCATATGTTTTTAAAATGTTGTATTCAGAGAGAGGCTCTCTGACAGAATTTGTATGTAGCTTGTTCTTCTTTTTTCATTAAAAATACAAAATACATTAATACACTACACAGAGTGTGTTCACAATTAAAGAACAAAAAGTGTATTTGATACACAAATACATGATTCAAATTGTTGTGAATTAAGCAAATATAAAATTTTTTATTATGTCGTATAATTTCCAATGGAGTTAGCATTTGTACTTCGACTGAAACTCAGAAAGTGTAAAGACAGCTTCAATATTTACGAGTATTTTAAATTTGTATTGTGTTATATGTACCTTTCTTTGATTTTTTTTACTTATTTATTTATTATCTTCTTGTAGGTGGCTTCGCAATGGTTTTTCTGGCAAAAGCTAATACAGGCAATGCTAAATACGCCCTCAAGCGTATGTATGTTAACAATGAGCATGATCTAAATGTGGCTAAAAGAGAAATACAAATAGCGGTAAGTTTTTAACTTGATTATTTTTTTTTGTGTGTGTTTTAATTTAATCAAATAATACTGCATGCAATTTAACACACCACGTCCTATACCCAAGCAAGTGAACTATTTATTTTTTTCTTCTTTTTTCTTTAGAGTAATTTGAGTGGCCATAAAAATATTATTGGCTATGTCGACTCAAGTATAACACCAACTGGAAATGGTGTCTGTGAGGTTTTATTATTAATGCCATACTGTAAACATCATATGCTGGCCATGATGAATGCACGGTTAGTGTGCACCAGACATCATACTAATCACATACATACATCATACACATGTTCTTTAAATCGCAGTTTAAATTATAATAAAATTGATTTTTGTTACAGTTTACAAGTTGGTTTTACTGAACAAGAAGTCTTGACAATATTCTGTGATATTGCTGAAGCTGTTTCTAGGCTCCACTACTGTCAGACACCTATCATTCATCGTGACTTGAAAGTGGAAAACATTTTGCAAAACGATGCTGGAAATTTTGTTTTATGTGACTTTGGTTCGGCCACTGCTAAGATATTGAATCCCCAACAGCACGGTGTTGCACTGGTAGAAGAAGAAATACAAAAGTATACCACACTCTCATATAGAGCACCAGAAATGGTGGACCTTTATGGTGGTAAAAATATTACCACGAAAGCTGATATTTGGGCTTTGGGCTGTTTGCTTTACAAGTTATGTTTCTTTAATTTACCATTCGGCGAAAGTACTCTTGCAATACAAAATGGTACCTTTTCCATACCCGACAATTCTAAATATTCCAAAGGAATGCATCAACTTATAAAATTTATGCTAGAACCGGATGCCGATAAGCGTCCAAACATCTGGCAAGTTTGTGAAGTTGCATTTCGTTTAGCGGGAAAGGAAAATCCGGTACAGAATCTGCATGTAAGTATTAGTATTAGAAAATCAAAACCAGTAAAGAGTACGGAAAACGTAACGAGCATGTTTATCGATCATTTGATAGAAATCACCTGCAGTGAACTTTGATCAGTTAGCAGTACCGCAGTTCGAGTCAGAAGCCAAGCGTATACTCTTAGCAGCAGCAGCTGCCGCCAAGGCCTCAAAACCACTATCTAATAGTATGATAGAGTCTGGTACAAGTGTTGCGCCACGTCAAAGACCTAAGGGATCTTCAGCTGCCAATCCTCAAAAAGCCTTGGGATTAGGTTTGCCTCCCAGTCCTTCACCTCGAAACAATATTACGTCGCCACAACCACAACAACAACAACCCGTAGTAGAGCAATTTCAAGCAGTTTTTCCAGCAATAACACCAACATTACCACCACCGCCAGTTCCACCTCCAGCAAATACCATTCAGCCACAAACTCAAACTGATGTGATCGCAGAAGTTTCAAGCACTGCAACCTTAATTCAAGCAAAGAATTCTGCTGCTCCCGAAATATTAAATAGTCTTTTCGAATCGTCCGTTTACCCGGATCCCTTTAGTGAAGCAGCTCCTACAGCCCAACTACAAACAGCAGAAACAGCTGGCACAAGTGATAATGTGCTAAAGAGTATTAAAGCTGACATTACTTCATTAGATTCTACAACTATAACAACAGCAACCGCCACAACCGCCATTGCTGCAGTTGATGGTGGAGATAATGGAATTGCTCAATTGCTTTCACCTCCAAAACCCAATCAAAATAATGCTTCCGGACATCGTCGTAATGTTAGTGACACATCTGCTTTCAACAAGTGAGTAGAGTTTATGGTAAATGTGGTTGAATTAAAATATATTGAAATATTTAAATATTCTTAATTCCAATCTTTGGAAGGGGAACTATAAAAAATTATCTAAAGCAGTTGCTTGATAATTAAAATGCAAAATTCTAATGATATCCAACATTATGGTATTAAAAAATAAAATAAAAATGTATTTGCTGGAGTTCAAAAGACTTTTGACAAAAATTATTAGAAAAGAGAGAAATTGCATTTAATATCGGACATATTCTGGGGATCTACTCTGTAATTCGAAACGAAAGAAGATTCTTTCGAAGTTGCATGGAATTAACATACAAATTAGAAAGTATTTTCTTTCGTTTCGAATTACAGAGTATACCCCCTGTATTCCATCTGAAATTAAATGGTTCGGAATTGTAACAGCATTGTTGTCATAAATACATTTCTCCAACAACAATTTTGGAGCAATGCCACACGTTTTAATTTTACATGGAATTGGGAACAGACACAATAATTTTCTATTCTATACATGATTCGTAATTTTATTTAAACTACTTTAAGTTAAATTTATATATTATTCTTATTATATACATATTTATTTGTATTATTAACCTTAAATAATCTTCCATCTTTGCCATATCTAAAATGTTTTTGATATAATTATATTTCTTTTGCATTTAGGCCTCGGAAAGAGTATCGTAGAATTGATATTTTGGCAACCATATAAATATTTGCTACTTACATATGTATTAGAAAAATGTTTTCCTTACCTTAATTCTTGTTATTTCTTATAATATCTTTTCATGGCACATTAAATGCACCACCAACCAACAATACCTTTTCTGGTCTTATCTACTACTCCCAACTTTGAATTCTGTATGCAAACATTTACAAAAATCCAACACAGAACCTTTGCCAATGAAACCTCACAATTTCTAGCACCTTACGATCAATCTGTTAAAAGTCGCAGTGGTAATTCTTCTACTGGAAGTGGTAAAGATGCTGGCCAATCAATAAACAACTACGGAGGCTCTAATCCGGGCTTATTTGTTGCAACTACCACACAATCTTCGGTTTCAAATGCCGAACTCACTACTACACAAACATCGCAGATAAGCCGGGCAGGAATGGGAATTGCAGCTGGTGATACTATAGCAGCACGTGTTGATACTTGGAATCCATTTGAAGAACAACCATTTGGCCAAATGTCTGAGGATTATATATTCGAGGCAGAATTTGATAAAATTCGTCAAAGAGGAAGTCAAGGAAGTACGTATATTTGATTTTCCAATCTTAATTATTTTTTAAACAAGAGGTAACCTAAAAAACGGTTAGTACCAGAACTTGGTTTACCCGCCGGACACGGTGACCGATGAAATTTTTCAAAAAGCGGCACAAAATAGGGGATTTATAAAAAAAAGGGGGCAACATTAAAAAAACGAGACAACTACACTAAACTTTTTATTTTTATGTATTATTATATAATTCAACAAAGAGGGACAAAATGTGGTAAGGCAGTCGAAAAAGTGGTAATTTGCCACTTTAGTTGGTCAAACGGTCACGCTGCCGCCGGATGCCCCGCTTGTTACATATTTGAATTAGCACAGTATAATTAACTGTACGTTTTTATTTTATAATGTCTATTAATCGCGTGTTTGTTGCCTCTATTGTCCGTGGTTCGACTTCACTTTTTTTAAATTTTAAAGATTGTATTGTAACAAAAGTGTGCAATTCACAAGCTCAGTCGTATCGTTTATTCGCTTGTGAACAAACTAATTTTTGTATCGTTATTTTATCGCATTTTTAAGTTCACATTAAATTCATTCGAAATCGTGTTATTCAAAACAGTTTTAAGTTTTTCGCTATAAAAGCCGTAATATACTATCCTACACAATCTAACCATTTACTAAAAAAAGCAACCTTGGTATGATGAAGTCTATGAAAATTTTGAAAAGCCAAACAATTCATCAGATCAGATCGTGCGGTTTTGTAGGATAGTGAGTCATGTATGGGCCTTTAGCAATTTTCTATGAAATTACCAACAACAAAAATACAGTATTGTATAATTAGATGACTAGTCAATACAACCACATACCATACAATACACAATTGGAGAATTGTGTTTCTGCATTTTACATGTCGTTACCTTAACATAGAAAAGTCCTAACTCATTATTTTTTAGAAATCGAGTTTCTTGTATATATCGATAGAAGAACATTTATCAGAAAATGCAAAGTTCTCGTTTTAAGGTAACAATATACACACATATGTATGTAGATAGAAATAATTTTTATTACTTTTTTCTGCAAGCGTCATTAAAAAAATATTTATTTCTATTTTTAAATATAAAGGTATAACTGCAACATCGGCCTCAACCACTTCAACACTTACGCCAACTGAAACAAATTATATGGCCGCAACGCCCGGCTCTGTCAATTCTATTACTTCGCATTCGACAGTGACATCTCTGCCACCCTCTAACATAGCTGCTGCAATAGCTCCTACCATACCTGAGGATCCATTTGGCTCCGCACCATTTAGTTTGCCACCTGGCCTAAGAGAGAAAGCTGCATCTTTACGCAAAACTGGAGGTAAAGCATAAATTTTTATTGTTATTACTTTTTTAATATCTAACTAAATGTACTGAGAAATTGCCTATAAACCCTAATGCTCCTTTACAAAAAAAAAACCCCTTAGCCTTTGAGCAATCTTTAAAGAACGCATTACACTCTCAAGAACTGTAGTCGGTCGACAGTGTGTTGTGATTCTTTTTTTAAAGTTTTGTATTGCCGATTAGTATTATGGCTATCGCAAATTGCTTAATTTTATCCGCATTTTGGTTGTACATTTTACAAAATATTCTCTCCCAGCCCTTTTCCCAGTTGCAATGTTTTTTTTTTTAAATTTATATTACAAAATAACATACAAAAAACAAAAAAAAAAGATATTAAAGAAAATCGTTTTTTATTCTTTTTTCTTCTTATCTTAACCTTCTTCATGATTTTTTTCGTTCAAAGATGAAAATCAATTAGATAATAAATCTTAAACTCACACAATATTTATACAAAATAGTATAAATAAGAAATATATTATTAAAATACAAAATTTAAAAATTTATTGACTTATTGTGGTTCTAACCAACACTAAACTTTAATCTAAAATAGCTATAATTTTGAACTAACACAAATAACAACAACAACAACAAAAACAAAAAGATATTCTCACACCTGCCTCACTCACTTTCATCATCCCACAACAAACACATAACATAATCTAACACTTGTTTTAATTAAATATATAGTGGTGGTTTTACATTGGTCTTATAATTATTATATGATTGTTAATATTATTGTTTTTTTTTAATTATTTTCAAAAATATGCTGTTAAATAATGTTGTTATTAATACTTTTTTTAATTAAAAATTGGTTGTGGTTCTTTTAGCTAACAAATTATAGCTTAAAAATATTTTATTTGTTGTTATTTATTGTCCCATTTGGAAAGTATTATAATTATGTTATATTATTTGAACAAAAGCTCAATTTGGCATATCATTGTAAAAAGAAATACATTTAACAATTCAATGTAATCAAAACCTAGCACAATTAATTTAAAAACTTATTTTTATAGAAATATATTTTAAGTTGTATTTTAAATATACAACAAAAAGAAGAAAAAACAATGTGTAATACATAAGTATGATAACCCTTTCAATGTGTAGAAAATTGTTTCTCTCAAAGTAAAAGTATTTGTGATTGTATATTCCATAAGCCAGAATATATACGAAAATTTAAGCTTAACTTTCGATTCTATTCGTTTAGCAAAACAGAAACTTCATGTATGTAATTCCTCACAAAATCTGTTTAAATCTGTATTTTTCGAAACGTGTATTCTAAACATCTCGCAATGAAAATTATTTCTGTAAGATTCGCAATTTTTAAGGGAATACGAATGCATTTCTTTTTTTTTTAAATTTCTTATGTAATAGTCAATAATACCGTTGAAAGTTGATTTAATAGCGATCAATACACAGAACATACTACTTAAACTTAGCTTATTTGAGTAGATTTTCTTTAATATCCATTTCAAAATTCTATAGTGGCAAATTCGACTGGATTAAGAGATGTGCACTTTACAAATTTGTCAAACTTTCCGGAAATAAAATAACAGTCGGTTTAAAATATATTCTTCGATTGTCAGGTCCCGAAGGAACGTAGGATTCGATATTGTGTACTTGTTGCCTTGAAAACCTGGACTACTTGGGCTAAGTGGAAGGATATGAATGGTTCAGAGGAGCCATCGTAGAAATTTAGGAACAAATGGTTATTTGGGCTGCACAATGCACCAAATGAGCTATGATATGATTCCAGGGCGAAATCATTAACATGCATAAAAATTGGATTGACTGTAGCTGTCATTTTTGTTGGAACAGTTCTAAATCGTTCAAGTTATGCACGTTTTTATCAAAACTTTTTAAATTTGTCACGGCAAAACGTAATAATTTCCTTGGAAATGGATTGATACTGGTATATATTTGTTCATTTGACCTTATTTCCAAATTTGGCGGGAAAAACTATGCATATATAAGCTTAAGAGCTCACTGCCAGCTATAAACTGGTAGAACTACATATTTTGGTATTTTATTGTGTTAAGTTCTTCAGCAATTAAAAACTGGTAGAATTATGTTGGTTGTTTTACAGCAGTTTTCAAACTCACAGAAGCATAGTATATTTTGTTATTCTGAATTTTATGTAAAATATACATAATTGTAAAATAGATAATTTGAGACATTCGCACTATAGCATCATTTTGACGATGCCTTTTCTGCAGACTCTATAAAAACAACAAAAAAAATCTAGGGTATGATACAACAAAATAAATTGTTTAACTGCCAACAACTTTCTGACATTTTCTTAATACTACACTTGAATCAGAGATCTGTATGATTACGAATCAAACGGCATAATTTAGCATTTTCTAAAATGAATAACATTAAACAGATTAATGATGCTTTTGCATGATTCATATCAATGAATGCATGCCACTGCTTGCAATTTCTATTCATTCATATGGTTCACTAAAGCAATGTATCAGTATGATTGTTTTGAATACTTCTTAAAACCCCTTCTGACAAATATAGGTTTATGTATTATTATAAAATAGAAAAGCTAAGCTCATTTTATTTTATAAATTGTTTTAATACGAGAAAAACTATTAATTAATACGCAATGTTTTATTAACTTAAGACTTCGTCTAGTCAACGTGCTTTTGTGAGTTATTTGATTACTATACAAAACAATCAAACAACAGTACGAATTTTTTATTTATCTTTATTAACAACACTTAAAAAAAGAGAGTGAGTTAATGACAGTCAGTTGTTAGAGAGGCAAAACTGCAAGCAATATGATTAGTACATACTGATGTTAAAAACAAAACAAAAAAGTATTGTAAAAGTGAGTGGAGAGCGAAAGTGTATCAATGCATACAGTTCTAAGACTTGATTAGCTAATGATCGTCAGATCCAGAAATCTAAATTTAATGTAAAACAAAATCAAAAGCTGCACAATGCATAATTTACATTAAAAAAAACAAACAAAAACACATACACATAATTCTTAATTCTCGACCATTTCAATAAATTTGATTTGAAAAAAATAAAGTTCCTTTACATAAGAAGAAAAAGATAAAATAAAGCTATACTACTTTTGGCTTAAATTATTTAAACATCATTTAAAATTAATACAAAAAAAAACAAACAAATAAAACGGCTCTTATAAGCAATCAGCAATCAATCACTCTTTAGAATGAATTGAAGTTAAAGGGAATGACAAATTGAATTAAGCTATCTAAAAGATAAATATTTTTGCTATTATATCTATGTATAATCAAATAATGAAATTTATATTATATTAACCTACATATATACATATATTAAAATCTGCATACATACATATTGTATATTTATGAAATGTATCCAAATTATAACATAAATGTCAAATATTACAAGAACAAAATATTAAACGGCCACAATAAGTTTTATTTAAGAAGACAAAAATATTAATTAATATGCGAAGAAAATAGTTTTTGATTATTTGTTGAACATACATACATACATACATATTTCTCAATTAAATAGTAATACTACTACAAAGAATTACAGAATAAATTAATATTTAGCTTAAGTTGAAACAAATTGTATGCATATTATGAAAATATATTTCAGTAAATAAACTAAAATTATATTTATGAAAAAATTTTAAAAATAAAAATAACGAAATTAATTTTACTTATCATGAAGAATCAACGAATTTTATACATATGTATATATTTGAATTGTTCAGTTAGATATTCATGTTTTCTTTTATCATAAAAATATTGTACATACTTTCAAAAATTATTTACATGTATTTGGAGCTGGTTTGAGATTTGAAGAAAATAGGTCTGTTCATTTACTTTCCCAGCAGAAACTAGCAACGAGAGAATAAGGCAGAAATTTACAAAATTACTCTCCCAAATATGAAAAATTAAATGAACGCTTTACTTGTAAAAACTTGCAAGAAAATTTTATTCATATCAGAACCATGGATGGAAGTCATGATAAAATTGTATTTTTTCTGATTTATTTTATTTGATAATATTTTAAATTGAAATTTTTTTAGAAATTGATATTTAATATGAAATTCTTTTCACAGTTTCATGTATTTTTACTATTTTTGTACATTTTTTATAGTTTATTAATTTTATTGATTAACAATTAGAAAAATTCCACTGTCCATCTCTGATAGCATATGAGAAACAAACAAAATTATTTGCCATTAAAATTGAATTTATGTGGCTTAATGAAGGAAAAACAATACATTAAGATAACATGGTTTCTTTTTTCATACGTATGCATGCTTTTTAACAAAGAAATGCACATTTTTCAGTTTTCCTTTTTCAAATATTTTTTAAATAATTAATTTGACAACAAAACGCACAACAGGTGGTTGGATAATTCTTGCAAGTAAAAATTTTTCTATTAATAATTTGTAGGAATTTATTGTCTCTCAATTTTTTTCTCTCTTTTGACGCTCTCTTCTTGCAAACTTTTTGAGTTAATGAACACTTCAGTAACAATTGTTACAAATTCGTAATAGTTTTTAGTAAACGAACAAACCAAATTTTATTGCAGCAGGGAGAGTGTTGAAAAAGAAGTATATATATTCTATATTCCTCTCTCACTCTTTTTCACTAAAAAATAAAAATTCTTGACTGGGAATTAAAAAAACATAGACAAATGAAATGTCAATTCAAAGCGCACGTTTTTAATTTAAAAAATACTTTTGCATTATTAATCGAGTTCATAAAGTCCACGCGTGAATTTTGAAAGAAATTCAATTCAAAAATCAGCTCTAATTTATTTTTTAGTATTATTTTAAATTTAAATTGGCCTTTATATCGTTGTACAATATTATTTATTTTTAAATAATTATTTTAGTTTTGTTGTTCCATTCTCCTGTCATTTACCATATTAAGCAGTTGCCCACGCAATATTTGATTTTATTTGTGACACAGTGATTTCTTAAAAGTCCTGGCACATTTTGGCGCCGTATGTTATAATTGTGATTATTGTTTTTAATTTTTTTTATAATTTTTATTTACATTACACCACTCGAAATTTGATTGCCTGGTAGTTAATAATATTTTATAAAAAGGAAATATCGCTAAATTTATTTATTAAAAGATAATTAATTTTTAAGCTTTCATTAATTATGATAACTGCGCGTGCGTTTGTCTTCTCTCAAAAAATCCCCAAGTGCTTGAATTTTTGGTAAATTTTTCATTTTAAGTTAGTTAGGACTTTTTTTCAAAACGATCGAACTCATATTTAAATTTGATTAAAACCGCAACGAATTTATAACCAGATGATGTTATCTGAACTTTTTACAAGTTTTGTCGAATGAATACAAAAATACGAACGGTCGTATTCCTTCGACCAGATCATTAATTCACTTTCTGTTGTTTCGTTTAAAGAAAAACGTAATAACAAAAATTCTTTTAAATATTTTGATTTTTTATACTTATGTACGTGCTTACACAATATGCATTGAAATGCATAAAAAAGCACATTATTTTAAGGCAAAGAAATAAAATTGAAGAGAGTTTGATGTTTTTTAATGAGGGCGAATAAGCCAAGGAAAAAAATTCAATATAATTTAATACTCTTGATTTTAGAATCAAAAATAAATTTGATGTACATTAGCAAAAAAAGTACTTCCTCTTCCTCTATTCTTGATGGCTTGCTATTCATTGGATCGGAATTCATTTATTATTTCGATGATTCTCTTTTTCACCACAAGAGCTAAATCAATTTTAATAATTGTGACTCTGACAAAAAAACGTGGTATTATATAAACAAAAAATACTGGTTTTATTATGCTAGCGTATTAGCGCAAGTTCTCGCAATAAACCGTAAAAAACTGTCCGAAAATTTTAAATACTTATACTAATTTCAATATAAACCAAATGAGAATTTCAGCGCACTTTATTATACACACTTAATGAAGGCTACGATAGGAAACAAAGTTTTTAATAAAACGTCGTTCATCAAGAATGGCATACTGGCTTTTATTAAATTTTTAGTTCTGAATTAATTCATAACCTGTTTTTGAAGTCGTAGTACATGAATTGTTGGTCATTTCAATAAAAACATTGTTTACAAGCAAATATTTATTTAGAAATTACCAACAACGTTTGTACGACCTACGAATCCGACAATACGTTGTTAATTGAGCGATTATACATATTTTACTTCTTTTAAGAAAACGTGTTTAAAGTTCAAATTTGTTTTAATTTTCAATGTTTTGTTAGAGCCGTTTTTTTAATACTGTCGAGTCAGGCTTTTTAAGTTTCAGATCTAAAATCCATACTTAATTGAATTTGTATCCAAAAAATAAAATAAACTCCAGATAACTCTACAGAATCTTGATTGAAAGAGACATATCTTCGGTTCCTTTCGAAAATATATAGTTGAACCGGCTCATTTACAATTATCTATTTACCCATCCACTCACTCACTTAATCACAACTCCACTACCTAATACTCACTCCACAGTTTCTCAATGTCCCACTCACATATTACATACATACATATACATACTTACACAATTTTCAGTTCATTTCTTTTTTATCACATGAAGAACTTAATTTTCTTTAACAGCCAAATTCTTTTTCGGCAACAACAACGCAACAATGTTATCAAATCCCAACAGCTTTGGAGGTGCCGGTTACTGTGGTGGCGGCTGCACTACATCATCAACATCATCTAAATGGCTTTTGTCGCCAACATTAGAAGTCTCGAGCGAAGAGAAAACCTCTCTGATAAATAATTTGAAAACAGATTCGGAAGCTTTGGTCGGAAATGGTGGCAGTGGCCTATTGCATCAAGACCATAATGATGCGTTAGTTAATTTAAGTGGCTCGCCAGTTGCTTTAGCTTCAGGTGGATTTGTTAAGCTGCCCCTGGAAGATCGCAATAAGTACGAAAAATTACGTAGCAATGATCAGGCCACATCCGACGATTCTGATTCGGAATTTTTCCAAGATGATTACAGTTCTGGAATAACCAATTCAAAAAAAGCCATCTTTAAACATATTGTATCCAATAATATACCGGACACTATTCATAAAATACATCAGGCAGCATATCACAAAGTAGACAAGCCACAAACGAAAGTCCCTATTGTAAAAAAACTTAGAGAAAAGACAACAACTAAACGACCATCTCCAGCCGCGCAGCAAGCGGCCCAGCAAGTAAACGCTGCCTTGGAAAAAAATGAAAAACAACAGCAACAGGCAGCGGAAATAGCAGCTGCTGTTGCCGCAGCTGATGAAGCCAGCAAAGATAATGATGACGCTGATTCTATTGGCTCGGCATCTGACCTGCGAGCCGAAGACGACGACTTCTTTGATGAAAATCAAATGAATAGTGTTCTGAGAAGCAATGCTAAATTAAAGCGCCCCGATATGGATGGCATAAGTGAGAGCGTTAAAACATGTAATTCATCGGCTTATCACGCCGAGTGTGAATCTGTAACTACACACGAAGATGACATTAGTCGCGTGGTTGTTAAAGTGCGCATGCGAAAAAAAGATAGAATTGCCGCTTTACAGGCAGCCTACAGCGATGCTAATGGACAAAAATCGGCTAACGCAAGTAAATTGGCATGCGAAGAAGGCGAGCTTAGTCCAAATTCAAGCGATTTTATCAATAAATTAGGTGATAAGCCACTACTACTTGACGATGAATTAGCATATAACTCAGCTGAATCAACTGACTCCAATATTGAATCTTCAAGTTCAGACAAGTCCATACCCCACGATACGCTTGATGAAGTCCCCAGTACAAAAAATGCAAACGCTCATACAGAGAATACGGAAGACTTTGATGTTTTTGCTATGGCTCCATTTAAAATGCCAGCTGCTTTGCCAGTTAAAACTAAATTATTGCCAAAACCTACTTACGCAAAAAAAGCTACACACGCAGAGAGAGATAGTGTTAAGATATCAGTAAATCAAACAGCAGAAATATGGACGTCTACCCCAGTAAAAAATACAAAAGCATTTCCCGACTTTTACATACCTTCACCGGCAGTCACTATTGCAAAAAGTACTACAGTAAATACAGAACAATCATATCAACCGCATGCTCAGTTGGATGAGTTTAATGAGCCCGTATTTAATCCGCTTGTTAATTCTATTAAGCCCAAACCGCAGATGCAGCTGCAACAACAACTACAAAAGGACAAAACATCGTCCAGCCAACATATACAAAGCTCGTCCCACTACGGCATGGTTACTGTTATTTCAACTAACCCCTCACTTATATCTGCCCCATCAGCACCATCGTCATCCTCGATTTGCTCTTTTGCACCCCCACCAACATCAACTTCTGCTTCTACTTCAACATCTTTGACATCAACCGCAGACTCAGAACAGCGCGATTTGTTTGGTTCTGAGCCGTTCCCTCAGGTAATTAGTAAATGTTTAAATAATGTTGATAATAATTTTATTAGTTGTGAAAAAGCTTACAATAATGTACAAGATAAAAGTACCGCTCTCACTTCTACGACTTACACGACACCAAAGACACAAGAATCTAGGCCCCAACTGGTAACTGTAAATCACTCTATTATAATCAATAAAACACCAGAACCGTCGTTTTCTGTTCCTCAACAACACCAACCACAAAACCCTGCTAAAAATCTTTTTGCCTCCCAAAAAACAAACATGAATGTTACTCCATTGCCATTGGCTACTTATGTTAACGTTCCGCCATTACCGAATTCCAGTCTCTTAGTTGGCTCCGCGACTAAAATACCTAAAGCACAAGTTGTTAATGCAATTCCCCCTCCCCATGCCTCAATTAGGTCAAAACAAACCGGTGACTTGAGAACTCAACCGAATAATAATTACCACGTTATGCAAATTTCTTTGAATGCCCATAGCTCATCCTCAGTTGTGGGGAAGACCACTTCCAATTTTCCCGCAACCAATGTCACTTCTCAGGCATTACCACCCCATTTGCGTGCTTCCCCTGGCAACGAAAAATCTATCTTTCCAATAGCTGATAATGCTTTTGTTCAAATTTCTCAAGAACGTTGCTCGGACTTTACGCCAGACGATGAAGAGGAGCCAGTTGTTTTGCATGTTAAGCATTATGACGACATGGATTCAACAAAAGCATCAGTCTCCTCCTCCAGCCTTTCAATAACAAATACGGCAGCAGTAACACCCACAGTCTCTAAACAAAAAGAAAAAAAGAGCCATATAGGTGTCAGAACTCTGCCTGCTAAATTGTCACAAAAAGTTTTGGGCAATTCGTACAAAAAAGTATCGAATGATCATCATCATCATATTCCCAATTCGTCGTCTTCGAACGTCGGTCTTACGACCAACCCAGCTTTGGGCGCATCGTCGTTATCTTTGAGCGTATGCCCTCCAAAACAGAAACACCAACGTTCCAAGTACAAGTCCCATACAAATGAATTCGATGATGAAGAAGACTACGAAAATATGTTATCACCATCGAATAATGCTACCAATACTTCTACTAATTCTACCACACAAAAACATTCAATGTCCTTTTCGAGTAAATCGTTTGGTAATACTTCCTTCCAATCAAATTCCATAAAAAATTCTGTCAAGACCGGCTTCAGTAATATGTCATTTGAAGACTTTCCATCCGATCAAGAAATGGATAACGCTGCCCGCATGGCTCATGCAACAGCATTGCCCTTCGAAGTTGTGCGCAATGAAAAGGCCCTTTTGGAAGCCGAAAAGAAGTTTGGTTCTCTTAAAAGGCGCAATAATCTGTTCTCCTAGAAGAGAGTTAAACCTGTGACTAAACAGTCATTGAAACAGGAATTCAAACAAATTATTCAGAAAGTATTAAAATCGTCATCGTTCACTTCGGCACACACTAAGTAAGTACATAGTAAGAATGTGATAGTTCCTTCCTAATCAATTAGTCAATTATATCATGGTGCTAGAAGCATTATATTAATTGGATATACATACATACATACTAATTAAACTACATTCAATAGTATATATGTACATAAATATAACATTTTTTAATTTACTTTACAAAGGCAAAAACAATTTTTGAAATTTCAAAACTCCTATTAAACTCCTATTTATGTATGTATATGAACTTAACAATAAAATAATTAAACCCAATTGCAATTGTCTCAGAGCGTCATATCATTTGTCGTTTAGACTGCATTATTCCTTCTTTTACAAAATCTGAATGAAAAATTCATATTTTTGCACTTTTAGCATTTAATTGGTTGTGAAAGCAACTATTGTGAATATGAATTTCGAATATGTAAGAAAATTAAGAGAAAAAAATAGAAAATCCTGCCTGTTCTGTAAATCGAGTCGATTTAAAAACGCTCGATTTAGACAAATTAAATCCACTAATAGCGAATTTTTTCAGATTTTTTTGTAGTTTTAAAAAATTTAAAAAAAAAATTCTTAAATCGGCATACTTATTAAAAGAATTTTGAACCAATCGTATATGGTGTCATGGTCCAATAGCCCACACCACTTGACGGTGTATTTTTGTAAATTTATTTACAAAATATTTTTAAATTAATAAATAAATTGCTTAATTCACAACAATCTTTATCTTGTATTTGTGTATCAAATACACATTTTTTTAATTGTTAACACCCAATATGTAGTGTATTAATTAATTGTTGAAATTATCAAAAGTTTTTAAAAATTTTTACTGAACTTTACTGCATTTTACTAAATTGCGTTCGCGTACCCAAAATGCAGTAAATGAGAACACAAATTGAGAGAGTAAAGTGACACTTCTCGACTGAATGTTTTGCAAATTTTTACTGCAGAAATTTGTCGTAGTAAAGTTTAGTAAGATAAAAACATATGATTCAAAATGTAAACAAATGAAAAGTGAAAAATTTGAGAAAAGGTTAAATAAAAATTGTGAAAGTTACTAAAAAAAATAAATTAATTTACAAAGCATAACAATAATAAATGTTAATATACATTTTTTGCTGTTCATTTTATCAATCCTTTTGTTTTGCAAATTATTCTAATTACTCAGATTTGTAAAACTGTAAAGTATCTGGTTACCTAGTATTTCACTTGCTTTTAAGGTAATCAGTAACATCAACAAATATTCATGTAGTTTTTATTAATTTAACCAACAGCAAAACAAGGAAATCAAAAAGAAATTAATTTCAGACATTACATGAAACAAATTACAAGATTTATTCTTAGATTGTTCGCGTTATAAAAATATTGTATCGAGTACCAATAAGAAAACGAGTTGAAAAGTTTATACAATCTTACTAATTTTTACTATTTTTCCGTTCGCGTACTTTTTCGGCAACAGCTCTTTTTGAAAGTAAATTTTAAAATGTTTGCAATAACTACTCATTTACTGCATTTTACTGCAAAAATAAGAAAACACACCTAATGTATTTTGTATTTTTAATGAAAAAAGAAAAACAAGCTACATGCAAATTCTCTCAGAGAGCCTCTCTCTGAATACAACATTTTAAAAACATATGAACTAAAAGTGTAATAGTGTATTTAATTTTTATATGAAAATTTCATACAACAAATGTTACACTCTTGTATTTAATATGATAATACAATGGATAAAGAGATACAAGAGGTTTTATGAACTAAGCAATTATGATATAAAACACATCAATAGGGCCACTATTTGTTTTTGGAAAACGAGAAATTTACTTGGATTCGGTTTGCATAAAATTATTTATATCTGTATGAAGATGACGATGCACATTAGCGCCTGATGCAAATATAATGCTAATAAATTCGTTTCTTTTGAAACTATCCGATTACAAAGTTATGTATGTACATAGAAAATAAACTTATTTCGTAGGCACTCCTTTACAAAGTAAGTTGAATTAGGCGCCACTGTGCGTGTTTGCAGCGGTATTCAAACGGAATACGGAAACGAATGAGATTTTCAAATGAGTCTGGTGTCTTTGCAAATCATGTTAAAAAATACAAAAGAACAATATCTCTTAATAATCAATTAATTTAAGTACAAACATACATACATACATACGATTTTTACTTGTGTTAAGGTGAAAAAAAAGACAATGACGCAAACAGTTTACTCGTATTATCAATCAAAACATTCCAAAAATGGCGGTCATATAATCTCGATAAAAAATATTATTTGTTAGTATTAACAAAATATATACACTTAAGTTCGTTGAATTTATTGCAATTGAAAACTATGGGTTATTTGTTTTCCAAAAGGTGTTAATTTTGCGAATTTATATGTTGACATACATACAGACATACATACATATGTACATTTAAAAGTGTTACACAAGAAGTACATAAATGCCTTAAAAATAAAATGTAATTTGCAAAATACAAAATCATACAACCTTAAACAACATAAATACTCAAAAGCTTTTAGAAGACAAATAAAAAAACCAAAAAATAAGGACTTTAAAGTAATAAAATATTACATAATTACATAAACATACATGCATACATACATACATACATACATACATACATATGTATATTTACACAAAATTATATTAAAGGAGAAAATTATGTATAGACGAATACTTAGTAATAGATACATACATAAATACTTTCAAATGTTTTTTTTAACACTACTATTATTATGCATGGTAAAATGGTTTGCTTTTTTCCTTATAATTTTTTTATTTCACTTGTTTCGAAATATCATTACAATTTGGATAGAAAGAAAGAAGCCATTTAATAATACACTAAAAGTACTATAAAACAGTACATTAATTTTTATAAAGTCTTTTCTACCAGAAAAAAAAAACAGATTTAACTGAAGAAAAAATTCTTTTTTTTTATTTACATATGTACTAAGACACTATTTTTTATATATAAATATAAAATAAACTGAAATTTTTGAAAGATTGTTAAGTCCCAATTTTAAATTTCATTTTTTATAAATTTACAAAAGTAAAAACGTAGAACTGTGAAATAAACAAGTTTGAGCGTTTTCAATAATGACACCCATTAATATAAATTAGTTAAATTGTTGGAACTTATGGTTCGTTCTTAAAATAAAAATCAAAAGACTATTTTTGAATTTTTTCATTTGTATTTTTGCGTATTATTTCTCAATCTATACACATACCTTTATTGTTGAATTTATTAATATTTATATAAAAAAAGCAAATACACACATATAGTACATAGAATTAATTTAAGTATCAATCATACTTAATATTTTATTATGAATTGTAATCATCATATATGTATCAATATGAATTATTATTATTACTTTTATAGTGCTGCTTTTATTATATTACATTCATATAAAACTTCATTAATATAACACAGGAAATGTTTTACAATTTATTCTACTAGTTCTAGAATGCATATGTACATTCCCTACAAGAACACTACTAATCAAGGCCTATTTATCAGGTCAATGCAATCGTGCTGATGATATTCTGTGTTTTCGTGTTTAAGCTGTCAAAAGTTGTTCGCACCATATACTATAGTTCATGTTTGTGTGTGTTTCTGACAACTTAAACACTAAGTTGCTTTTTGTATTGTTGTGTTTTTGTAGAGTTGCATAGACCTAATAAATAGGCCTTGCTACTAATCAATTGACTGCTCATTTGATCGATAGTCATGCAGGCTATATTCATCATTGCGTAGAACAAAATTTCTATCAAATTATTAAAGGCAAAATGAAAAATGTGGTGGAAACTTTTGTGTACGTGCGAAGTTGCATCAAACTTCCGATCAAATGACTAGTCAATTGACTGTCATTATTGAATTGAATGTAAAATTGTTTTAAATGTCCCTACAAGAACACTACCAGTCAATTGACTGCTCATTTGATCGATAGTCAGGCAGGATATATTCATCATTGCGTAGAACAAAGTTTCCATCACTTTATTAAGGGCAAAATGAAAAATGTGATGGAAACTTTTGTGTACGTGTGATCTTGCATCTCTCTCTAACTATCGGATATAACATATAGTTGAACTGCTCACTCCAGTGCTTTTTAATAATCAATGATAGCATAAATATTACTCAAGTTTGACTGATCATAATTGATTTATATATCCCCCACAATTGAGTAATCATACATGATTGAAATAATGACAAAAAAAAATTTTATTTTTATTATTTTAATTGTTTTTTTTATTATAAAATTATATAAAAGTAAATAAATAATTTAAAATAAGAGATCTAATTCAGCAAAAACATAATAAACTAAGCGGTATATTGCCTCTTTATACCTTTTCACCACCAACGCATCTTGCTTTTTACAAATACATATCTAAAATTTTGAAAAGAAATATAAATTAAATTAAATTTTGTAAATTTCTTTATTAAATATTGTTTTTACTTATCTTTTTTAACACTTTTAAATTTTACTTTTCACAGACAGATTTAATTCTAGTTTTTTTTTATAAGACTCGATGTTGTAAAAGTTTTGGCATATGTACATTAGATGTCCCACTCTAACATATATGCTAGAGTAGAACAACTATAATCAATAAATAAATCCATCATCATTTTCTATCAAATGACTAGTCAATTGACTATCAATATTGAATTCAATATAAATTGCTGCAATTGTGTTAGTAAAAAAATTTTGTTTGTGTTAGTTTCAGTCATTCCTTTCTTGTAGGGGTGTTAGTTAAAAAATTTTTTTGTGTTAGTTTCAATCATTCATTTCTTGTAGGGTTGTGATTCTGTTATTTTGTAGTGAAATTGTATTTTGCCTTACGATTCGATTTCTTTAAAATACATAACGGTACCTTAATATAGAAAGCCCCTAACTCATTATGTTTTTGAAATCGAGACTTTCATTTTTCGATACATTAGATCAAATGTGCAAACTTTTATAAAGAGCTTTTTGTGCTTTCACACCAACGAGAGCACAACAGCCCACCAGCTCTCAGTGACAACAATGCTTGCTCTTATTTTTCAAAGAAACAAGAACAAATTAAATCTGTATAACTTAGATGCAAATATCACATTTGTTCTGTTCTAGATGCATAACAAAACAGTCCGAACTTGTACAAAGTTATCCAAAAGCGTTCCAGATAGCAATTTTTGTGCAATTTAAAATTTTCAGAGCGAATGGGAGAGTAATTTTTTTCATTTCCTGTACAAACTAGTACGAACTTTTTTTCGGGGTAAGTTCGGACAAGAATTAAATAATCAGCTGTTTTTTTTGTTACATATGAAACTGAAAAATTAATCAGAAAATTTGTAAATATACGAAAAAAGTTTTTACATTAAAATTTATTAAAAAGCAAAATGGAAGGTTTTTTGAACAAATTTGAAGTTGTAAGCACATTTGTGCATATTTCTCCATTACTTTAATATAAAAAAAGCTTTTTATGATTTTTAAATCATAAAAACAGCACTAATATTTCATGATGAGCAATTATGGTTTTTTGCGTTCCAGCAATATTGGATAACTTTTGCATATTCACAGAGTAATTTTCTTTTTTCTCTCATTAGTCCGAACTTGTACGAAATCTTGTGAAACACACCTATTATGTGTGTTTGGACGTAGCTGCATTAGATGTTCTATTGAAACATGTATACAAATGAAGTCGGTTAAAAACTTGATTTTAAAAAAATAATGATTTTGGGACTTTCTATATTAAGGTATGTACAACATACATCCAATTAAATTTGGAGGCAAGTTTTATTTTGCAAATATAAAAGTTTTTAACCTGGGTAAGTGCTTCCATACATACCCCTTATTGTGCTATAACGGCCAAAGAAAATTTACGAAATTAATTTTTTGAATAAAATCGATTAATTGCGGTCGTAAATAGGCGATTTTCTTTAAAAAAAGAAGCCCAAAAAATGTGTCGCTTAAGCTATTTTAGCGCTTGTGGCTCGATATATTGTTATTATATTTAATTATTATTTCAATATTAATAAATAATTAATAAAAATTCGGTATGGTCAACTTCCATCTGAATACATATACATATGTACCCATGCAGAAATTGTGACTTTGCCCAAAAAATATGTACCATAACAACACTATAAATACAAAATTACGACTCTTCCAAAATTTTTGTACCACCATTGTACATTACAACTCTGTATTTACAAAAATCCGACGTTACTTCCCCAATACTCCGTTTACAATAATTCTATACCGCACCAACACCGTAAGTACAAAAATTTCACTTTAGTTCCCCAAATACCCAGTTTTCAATAATTCTTCACCGCTTCAACACCGTAAATACAAAAATGTGATTTAATTTGGGAAATTTACATTGGGACGACCTTAAAAATTTGTATTTAGAGTGTTGTGACAACATTGAAAACAAGAGTCGGAGGACGGTGATTTGCCGTTATCATTTTAATGTTATGAGTACATTAAAATTTTGGTAAACGAATGTTGTACTGATGTTAGTTGTACCGGCAGACAATCTTAGCAAGGTCGTGATGAATGTCTTTTTCTACCTGGGTAGGTATGTTTTAAAGCCATAAAAAGATTATTGATGTCTAAAAAAAACTTGTTTAAAAATTCTATTTTTGGTTTATTTTTATATTTGTCCGAAGAAATAGTTCTTCAAAATTGAAAATTTTGCTCCATTGAAATTAAAATTAATGATTTATTATGCTTATGAAGTTGCCAATAAATAATTCATAATCCTTAATTTAATTGAAGTTAGTGTTTTAATTCTAATAATAATAATTACAACACTAAGAATTATTTATTGGCAACTTCATAAAGTTAAACATTTTTTTGAAATATGTATAGCTCTTCGGTCGATCTAAACACAATCGTTTTTACGAGCCTTCTCGAACTAGTTATGAAAATAGTAAAATTTTTCCCGATAATTACATACATATGTATATTCATTAGTAAAAATACACAAGTGTATTAAACATAAAGTTTTGTATTTATTTTATACTAATAATAATTGTTTAAAAAAAATCCACATAAAAATTAACCAAAGTTTTTATTTTATTTATTATTGTACGTGTGTTTTTATTTCATTTATCAATTGGTTTCCAAAATGTTATTTTTAGTGATTTATTTGCATAAACATGTAATCATTAATGAATTTTACTAACATAGATTATATTTAATATACACTATACAATATTAAAAACAAAATAAAGTAAAGTAATATTGTATATCAATATTACAAGCAGAAATGAACTATTATGCTGTTTTTATTTACATATGTATTTATTTTAGTGGAATCGACAGTTTTAAAAGGTAAGTTCATGGAAACAAAAAAATATCAATTAAATAAAGACAACTATGGCTAATAATGAGCAAATAGATTTTTTTCCGACTTATTCTATATTTCACAGTTTGATAACAATTTTTCGACTCGAAAAGTTCTCACATTCGTTACAGAAACGAGGCACTTCATTGGATTGCAAAAAAATAAAATTGGAAAATCTTAATCCATTATTGAAAACAGAACAGAAGACACTAGCTCTTAAAATCACATGAAATACAAAGTGTTAGAGAAAACCAATAACATTATTAGATATTATGCGTGCATACTTTAAGGCTTAAGTTTGCAAAAATATCTATTAAAATTCTTCAATTGGCATCATGTCTCTTAAGTCTTTGTAACCAGGCATCTACCAACAAAATTTATAACGAAATTCGAAAGACTTAAGACAGCAACACACAATTAGTGACTGAGTTTTTGTTTGCATTTATCTCGGAAACGCTGACAGAAAGTGGCCGTTTGACCATGCAAATATGAACTCCACCTGCTCAATCTGAAAATAACCATTGAATTTTGATTCGACAAGATTTTCATATTTTCCGAGTTTGGGTCTTAAAGTCTTTTTGACTTTTCTTCGCATAAAGCTACAGCATGAGCATCAAAGATAAAATACGAAACGCCGAATTATTTTGCATTATCAACTCATTATAACATTTTTTTGAGTTATGTATGACACTATTGAAGTAAATGAGCTATATGTATGCATTTATGTCATGACAAATCGTTTGCCGCACCGCATATGTTAAGAATACGTTACTATTGCGGCTAATCAGTAAATAAATTGTTTTTTTTAGTAGTATGATGTGACCGAGTATGGCCCATAGGCTAGGTATACATAATGAATAAATAAATGAAATGAAATGAAAAGTCAAATTCCATATAGGAAAAACATCTAACATAAAAAAAAATATTTTTCATGATAAAAATATATCGGGTATGGGTAGGGTTAGGGACTTTGAAGCTAATGTACATTAATAATGCAAGCCGAACTTACTGCTACGCAACATTATTTTTCCATTGAACATTTTTTCAAAAATACACACATACACAAGTACGAAATGGAAATTCGTACACAAATAATTTGACAGTAGACCATTGGCGCTGATATAAATTTTTTCTATGGCGCATTATGGCATTTTTAATAATTCTAAGGGGGTGGGGGTTAGGGGCAACAGCAATTCTTGGTGGGCAATGCACCCCCAAATGGTATTTTTACGCCTATGCAGTAGACCTTGATTTTTCTTTTTACTGCTTATATTTTACACTCAGCTGTTAAATTGTGCCGGTTTCTTTTTATTTTCCCCCTTCATTTTATCTAAAGCTTTTGTTTTTTATCACTTTTCGTTTTCTTGCGAATGTCATTACCTTGACATTCCTTTTTGTTTTCTTTGCTAGAATTGCAGAAGCATTTATTTCTGTGAACAAAAGTTAAAAATTTATTTAGAGAAGTGTTTGTTTCTAAAAATGGTTTTTGTTGCAGAAGTGTGAAACCACAAAATAAACAAGCAATATCGATTATTTAAAATAACTTTTTAATAACAATCTCGTAAAACAATATCTGAACTCCATTGGATGAGCTAATGCGTAAATAATGGATTTGCCTAAATCGCAGCAAAGAGTGTTGGTTAAATGTGGTGGATTTTCTACTCAATTGGCCAATCATGTTGGCGAACGTATCGATGGAGACCCATTGTGGGGTTCCCGCTTTGATTTTGTTAATCCTACGGCCGTAGTGCAGACTCATTTAGATTTTTTGGAAAGTAAGTATGTAACTATTGATTTCCTATACACATGGACATACAATGTATGTCATACATACATAGATAGGGATATGTACATATCGCTCATTTACTCAAAGAACGTCATAACTCAAAAAAAATTAAATTTTCGAATTTATGATTAATCCTCGTATTGTGTGAACATTTCATACAAATGTTTTGTTTACTCAACTCATGAAAGCAAAATAAAACTTTCTTTTTCCATTAAGTTTGTGTGTAAATTGATACCTATGATCAAACGCTTTTTATGGCCAACTGGTTTTTTGAGTTATTACGTTTTTTGAGCGATATGTATGTAGGTATATCCACACATCCATACTTATTTATTTACATATGCAAAACTGCAATAACACTGCATTACTAAATTGTAATTAATAACACAAAAAGGATCTTATCGAAATTGTTCTCTTTTTGGGCGCGTCTATTACAAGAGGCTGGTTCCTATTAGTTGGCAAAAAAAATGGAGATGTATGTGTGAAAGATTAGTAAAATTATTAGATGATTATCATTTATATTTTCAAAATTTAGGCTAAAATTTTAATATATGGCCACAAATAGAAAGGCCCTAACTCGTATTTTCACGAAATTGAGTTTTTCAGTGATTCCAATACATTTCACACAAATACACCTCGTCACAAAAATTATTGTAATAGTGTAAAAAATAACGCTTTTACCAGCAGTTTTACAAAGAAGTTGTACAAACACTTGTACTGTTAATTATTATGTTTTTACCTTCTTCTGTAAAGTTGCAGTTATTTGAGTTAGGGCCTTTTTACTTGTTCTACTTGTGACCAACGATATATAGGTACATACATTCGAATTTATTTACTTTATACTTATTATTATGTATTAACTTATTTCTGCAGATGGGGCACAAATAATACTGTCAAACACTTATCAGTCAAGTGTTGAAGGTTTTATGAAGCATTTAAAACTCTCAAAAGAAGATTCCATACAATTAATGCAAAAAAGTGTACAACTTGCCAAAGAAGCTAAAGATAAATATGTCCATATGGTCGAAAAAGCACAAGGGTCTCTTCACTCTGATACACCATTAATATTAGGATCTGTTGGTCCCTATGGGGCTATGCTACATGACGGATCAGAATACAATGGTTCGTATGCTGATAAAATTTCTAAAGAGGAAATAAAGGAGTGGCATCGTACTCGTATTGAAGCTTTATTGGCTGAAAATGTTAATGGCTTAGCAATAGAAACAATTCCATGCCAAATGGAAGCCGAAGCTGTTACTGAAATGTTATTAAATGATTACCCAAACGTAAAATTTTGGGTATCATTTCAATGCAAAGATGAATTGCATTTAGCTCATGGTGAAAACTTCGCAAAAGCAGCTAAATCTTTATGGGATATGGTAGAAAAGGAAAACGCTAGAGACAGAATATTTGGTATTGGCGTTAACTGCGTTAATCCAAAGGTAAGTATTAATAACCTTATTAATTATATGTATAACCAAGAAAATTATTGGAAATTTGTTTCTTTTTAAAGTTTGTAGTTCCGCTTTTTAAATCGTTGCACGCTTTATTAAATGATAAGGATTTGCCTCCGCTGGTAGTATACAGTAATCGCGGCGAAACTTTTGATCTCGAAAAAGATGAATGGATTGATCAAGATAAATGTGTCCCTTTGGAGACATATGTTCCAGATTGGATAAGTTTAGGCGCTCAAGTAATTGGAGGTTGTTGTCGAGTCTACCCAGCCGACATACGTAATATTCGCAAGTGTATTGATAGTTTGGGTAATAATAATAATTAAACTGTTAACATTAAATTAAATAAAAATATATATACAAAAAGTTTGTCTCACTTAGCATTTAGAAGATATATTTTTGCAAAAATCACTTAACTGAGCCGGCTTCGAGTTCCTTTTATGTCCAAAATATGATTAAATAAAATTCCCTTCAATTCAATCAAGTTTCGAATTAAAATCATAAAGTAAAACAAATTTGATCAACAAAAGAGTAATCGGAATAAGTTGACATTTTTACAGTATATATACATACATACATACATACATATCGCACTTAATCAACAAGAGGGTATTAACTCATAATTTTTAAAATTTTCAGTAGAGACGAAAAACTGTGTGTGGTAATATTTTAAGAGAATTTGAAAATCCGAATACATCATAGTAAGCAAATTCATTTTGGAAATATATTTACATTTGGGGTATTCAGAAGGTACTCATAAATTAACACGTTTTACAGCCTGTTTTTCGAAAATGAATAAGTGTATACGTTCTTTAAAATAACGAATGAAACCATGTATCCGATTTTGTAGCATTTATTTATTTTCATGTGAGTGACAACGAAAGAGCTTTCAGTTTTTCACACTCATAAAATTTTTTAAGTAAAATTAATTAAAAATCGGTCTACATATTTTTCATGTGATTTTAACGAAAATGTATTTAATTTTTAATGTTAAAATGTTAACTGACTTGAAACAGCCAAAAACAATGATTTCCTTTTATTTTTTACTTTAAATTACAAAAAAAAAATTAAAAAACGAAAAAATCTGAATGAATTTTCTATAAGCGGATTGATTTACCTTTCAGAAGAATGAATCTCGACTTCCCTACAAAAGAAAGATTTTTCTCTTGCTTCGGTAATTTTTCCTTTCATTTATTTATTCATTATGTATACGTAGCCTATGGGACATATTATGTCACATTGTACTACTCAGGCTGTTACAGTAATAAAACGAAAAAATATGACTGCTGTGTAATTTACAATTATAAACATTGCTTACTCTCTCTCTCTCTCTCTCAATTCCTTTGGTAAACTCTCACGCATTTCTACATGTAGATATGACAAACAATAAACATAGCTGAGAAAGTCTTATTACTTTATGACCTTTTTGTTTGAGCCACAACAACAATTTTTTTGAACTATGTTAAAATATTAAGACATTATGACACTTAGAACAGACACCCTTGTGAATACCCCAATTGTTTTTATTTTAAAACCTTGCAATTATTTGGGGAAGAACATCTGTTTTGAAAAAAGTCACAACTCAAAAAAAAATTGAGAAATTGTATCATAAAAAAGTAAAGCAGATTTTATCATCAAGAGTTATCGGAATACGCTGAAATTTTTACAATATATAGTATAAAGTGAAATTTTAAAAATTTTGAATTAATGTTGATTAAGTGCAATATATTTATTGATGTTGTTAGTTGAATTCTTGAAAAAAGTGAAATTTTAAAAATTTGTCATTAATAGTCTTGTTTATCAAGTGCCATATGCATATATTTTTATCATAATGTAACTCCCATTTCTGTTAGAAAAATTAGAAATTAGAAATTCATTTTTATTTCTGCTCGAAAAAATAGAAATCAGAATTTAACAATTATTTCTGTTCTAAAACGTAAAAATCAAAAATAAAATGTCTGCTTAAAAAATAACAGCCTTATTATATGTAAAACTTATTGAGGCTTTATAAAGGGTTTTTAGAACAAACTTTAATACACACTTTTATTAAAAAATCTTTATAAAGCTGTAAAAATCTAAATTTTTAAAATCATGTTTCCATGTACTTGATTTTTTTTTAATTCAAGACAAATTTTTATTTTAGGTCCCTAGTTTCGTGTGTTTCTCGTCTAATTATGGTCATTTATACGGAAAATTGATAATTGCTCTCTTTCTGTGTGTGAGTTACAGTTGAGCGATATTTAGAAACCTGTTACTTTTTCACAGCGATTGAAAAATCACTAATCACAACTGTGACTGAATTTATCAAGGAACAGGTTTTGAAAATATAGTTTTTTCATACAAACTGTGATTGTTCTTGTATGCTTACTTTACAGTAAATAAGGCTACCACATTAATTTTTTTTATACCTTCAGCTTTTGTCAAGAAAAAATCATCAAATCGTGTAAAATCGTCTTTTCTGGCAACTATAAACAGCTTACATTTTCATATCTAAATTTTATTGTCTCTCTGCGTCTTATACGACAATTCTCAATATTTGGACGGTGTTAATTGCTAATTGTTTGTTGTTGTCGCTCTTCTTATTAGTATTTATCAAGACACCAATACTAATAAATACTTTTAAAGCAGAAGAGCTGAAATATGTTAAACCGTGATCACAGTCACTGCAGTGACTAAACATGTTTAATTTCACTGCTGCTCTTATTAGATTTTCTCAAAATAACAGAACTGCTACAAACAAAACAACAGCTAAACTGTGATCACAGCCACAGTTTAAAAGAACAGCGATTTAGAAATCACATTCAAAAGGAGCAACATTATTAAAAAATCGCAGTTTCGATCATCACTAGTGTGAGTGCTTGATGAACGCTTTGTTATATGGATTAGGTCCGTTTGTTTGCCCCAACATTTTTGCAAATTTGTACAGGATTTTACTGAAATTCGGTAGTTTACACATAAATTTGCTAAAGAGTATCAATTGAGAGAGTAAAGTGGCAATGATCAGCTGTTTTGATTAATCTAGACATTTTTGAAATTTTTCCGTTGGCGTACTTTTTTGTGCAAAAGAGTAAAATTTTGCAAATTACCAAAAATTTACTGAACTACTGGATTTTACTGGAAAAGTAAACAAACGGACTTATTAATAGAAAATGTTTGTTTATTTAAGAACACCTTATCGCTAAACAATAAAAATTGTTGTCTTGTTGTGTAAGAATATCATGAATAAAATTCAGCGGAATTTAATTTATAATTGCCCTCATAGAATATTTCCTATTTTTACATACAAATTTATTAACAAGCAAAATTGAAGGTTTTTTTAACAAAGTTGTAGTTGTAAGTACATTTGTGCATACTTCTCCATTTCTTAAATATAAAATTCCACTCAATAGAATTCGCCCATTTTTGGCCTGAGATAGTGCCATGCTAAGTCATTTGTTTATAAAAATGTTTATGCTTATATGTAGGTACGTACTTCTAAAAGAGAGTGACGTCTTTTTTCGCACTAAATTTTCCATTAGGATCACTATGGGGCGACAGCAAGCTTAAGTTCGCTACTGCGTACATACATACATAATCAGGGCAATTATGAATAAAACTGCGCGTGAGATTTCTCCTTTTTCCAATTAGAGTTTTTTGTTTTTCCTATTAGTTGCTATTGCTTGAAATTGTTCCCCGGGAAATATTTCACGCGGAATTTTATTCATAATTGCCCTGAATATTAGACGTGTATCGAACTCTTTCAGTAGCTCGTTTTTGACACAAACCTATGATCAAACCCATTTAAATTACATGGATTTGATCGTTGGTTTGTGTCAAAAACGAGGTACTGAAAGAGTTTGATACAAGTATACTGAATATGTATGTACATATGTATAATTTTTGTGGCAATAAGGAAAAAGAGCTAAGTCATTTTTGAATGTTTTGCTTTCAAGTCGATTTTCAGAAATTTATAGGTCAATTATGAATAAAATTCTGCGAGAAATTTTTCCCGGGGCACTGTATTAAGAGTCCTACTATAAATATACGGACTTTGTTAGCTAAATTCAAAAATTTTTTGGGTTGAAGTCTACTGACGAGTTACAAAAGCGGGAACGATAGGCATATAGACAATGGTTTAACCATAAAAACAAGCCAAGTTTTGAAAATCATAAAAACTATAATTTTATTAATATTGAGACCTGGGGTACTTTTGAATATGCAGATTACGGAGGTACTATTAACTCAAAATCAGCTTATCTCGACTTAAGCACTATTTCCTTTATGCCACAGATTTATTTGGATTTATGCTCCTATTCTACTTAGTCTTATACATGCGTATTTATTTATGTATGTATATATAAAGGGTGTTTTTTATAGAGTGACAAGTTTAAATCATAATAAAACAAGGCAATATACATTTAATATCAATGAAAGAAAATTTGATGAGATTAATGTTTAAATATGATTTCTGTCATGTAGCTGCCACGGCTGGCGCGTAGAAGGCGCAGCATTTGCGACCGTATTTAGGCGATAACTCTTCGAATGTTGATTTCCAATAATAATCCAATGGGGCTCAATCTCACGATCCTGGTGGCCAATTAATTGGACCATTACGTAAAATTATTTTTTCATCAAAAGTTTATTTTAGTAAATCAATTGTAGCACCGGCTGTGTGGCATATGGCTCCGTCCTGTTGGAACCACATATCAGCAAGATTAATACCACGTAATTGAGGTATGAAAAAATTTCGAATCTTGTTCCTATACCGTTCACCATCGACAGCAACGTTCTGACCATCATCGTTTTTGAGGACATATAGGCCAATTACTCCGCCAGCTCATAAAGCGCACCAAATAGTAATTTTCTCTGGATTTAATGGTGTTTCGAAAAAAAGCGTGGGGATCGTCTCACGGTAAGTACGATAAGTTTGACGAATATAACAAATTATTATTATGTTATTAAAAATTTCAACAATTTGCACGCGTTACTCTGGTGTAGGTCGATTCATAATGAAATTTTAAAGCAAACTAAAGAAAAAGCAAATATCAGCTTTTAAATGTTAAACTCAAAGTTGTGACACTCTAAAAATTACACCCTTTAGATATATATGTATGTATGTACATACATACATACATACATATACGCATAAATAAAAAAATAAATATTTTTGGAGCACTGTTAATCAACTCAGTCAACTGTAAATCGTTTTTATGAAAGCAAGTGAATTGCACGCGAGGAAAATAGTGTCTTGTATTAAGTATAGTAATTAATGCGTTTTGAATTTGATTGAGAAAAATTTACAAGAAATAATTTTTGGCGATTTTCTGCTAAATTTTTATACGATTATTTCATATATGTATACTTATATTAAAAGTGTATTATATAAAAAAAAATTATTGCAAAATACATATATATTTAAAAAAAACTACCTACATAAAATTGATTTTTGCCGATTTTTGAAATAAATTTTGGGAAATAGGTCGGAAAAAATTTGACAACCCTAGGGGGTTATTATGTAATCCGAATCGAACGGAAATGTGTTAGATTTGCACTTCAAACTCCGAGCAAAAAGTAATGAATTTTACATTAGCGTGTCATTGGAGCGAAGTGGTTTGTTTTTGCCAATCCCATATATTTTACATTAATAATGTGGTTATTAACTACTTTTCCAAAGCACTTAAATCAATGTTTTAGGAAGTGGTGCTTATTCACATTTTTATTAACCCACTTGGAAGGCCATTTAATTCCTAAAAGTATTCTACTCGGTAAAATAATTGCCTCCTAAGAAATAATTTGCCCCTGTTCCATTTTCTGTTCGTTTCTGAAGTTGAAGAATTTGTATTTTTAAGCATTTAAGTCAACCAGTAAATTTTATTAGCTTACGAGCTTGCTCGGAGTTTGTACCAGTAGTTGTGGTGCTTTTTCTGCTTTTTTCATCACTTTTTTAACGGGTTTTTATTTTAGAGGATAATAATAATAAAATAGGTGATTTATCATTACTTTAGATATGTGATCAAAAATTACTTCTTTAAACCAAAATAAAATGCATAACCTATTTTAGAAGTAATTAAGAAGTGCTTTCTAAAGAAGTACTCATTTTATTTTTTGCTGGGTATAATTATATAGTATATACATACATACGTAGATTGGTACTAAGTATTCATAAAGCAAAACTAGAGATTTGTAAAACAAGAACTTTACGTCAAACGAAAAACTGACAAATCGGTACAGTGATCGCCTTATCAGTACACGTTTTATTTTGTAATATACCTTCTATATAATACATACATATGTATGTACATACATATGTACCTACAAGCATACATACATTAGGGTTTTAATAACCACCCCTATCGTGCATAACAAGCGGAATTTTTGTTCCCGTGAAATTTTCATTCCCTCAAAGGGAAAAATGATATCGTGAATCTCCCATGAAATTTTTTTCACGCTATAGTTTCAATGAATGTAAAAACGTTTTTGTTAAAACTTTAAAATTAATTGAAAATTAAACAAATTTAAGTTTAATAATAAGAAATACACACAGTTTTAACTTCAAAATTGTGTTTTTAAATATTCCAATTGCAGTGGACAAAAATTCTTTAGTATACCACCGCGAGCACAGCTTGTGAGCACAGCCATAAAATTTACTGTGTGTGAACCAAAGTAAATTTCATGGCGGTGCACCGTTGGGTTATAGAATATTAAAAAAAACAACTTTAAAGTTAAAAAAATCTGAAAACATATTTGTACTCAGTCGTTAAGCAGCTCTGGGTAGGGAAACATGGCCGACTTCCTAAACGCAAGTTGCAATGCACAATTTAATAAAATGCGTGTGCAATGCTAAGCATGTATTAAGAGTAAACTTGCGTTGCGGAGACATTTTTGCATTTTTTCGGCATTTAGGAACGTCGCTATGCAACTCATACATGTTTGCCTACAAAATAAAAATGATGCGCGATTTTGATAACTGATACTCATTAAAATTAGTTGCCAAACGATTAGGAACATTGGACATTGCCAGAACGTTTACATATTCGTTTACGAAGTGTATGCATTGTAAATATGAATTGCAACTTGCGTTTAGGAAGTCGGCCATGCATCTCTCGCGTCATTGTAATTATTTCTTAAGTGCGGTCAGGCTTGTGTGTGTTGTTTGGCCTTCGAGAGTTTTTCGTCTCGCTCGCACTGGCTGACTGATCTGCCACGGATAACCGTATAGTCTTGCGGTTTTTTGTGGAATTTATTTAACAACCACGTTGCCTACTTCCTATGTGAAGGCATAGGTCGTGTACAGTCAGTCACAAAACCTTTTAAAATACTGTTAAAACCATCTTGGGCATATGGTCTACGTTACTCCGCCCATATTTGTGCAACGCCATATTATGCAAATTTACTTTGCATTAATATGTTTAATAAATAAATAAATATTTGTACTACAAAAATAAAAAGATCAAACAGCTACGATTCTCTTACTGATACATATAAATAACTTCTACGGAGTCCTCCATCCCCCAAGCAAAAAATAATAATACGAAATAGACGAAACTAGCCGTGATATACATATGTATGTACATAGGTATATATGTACATATCGTGACCTTAAATGCAGACGGACGTAACTACACATATATTGGAAATCGAGTTTTTGATTGATTATGGCTCATTTTATCAAACTACATTATACATTACATTACATACTTTATTAAAGATCATCCATCATCATCATCATCATCATGTATCATTTGCCCAAAAAAACGTAACCAACTAATTACTAATGAAAAACTGTTTGATTCAGACATGTATTTATTGATTTAAACAGTTTGCAATCAAATTTGGATTCTATAAAATTGTCTATTAATTATGTATGAAACTGTTTAACTTAATAAATGCATGGCTGAATCAAATAGTTTTTCGTTAGTAATTAGTTGGTTACGCTTTTTTTACGCTTGTGTGGCATTTGGTACACAGATGTAAACCCGGCCTAACATAAAAACATACAAGTAAGTATCCATACTACAAGTAAATTTCCAAGACAATTTTCAAGAATACTTTATTATTACACAGGATAACAAAATGAAATTTTATTTATTATTTATTTTATTTATAATATTTAAAGACATAATAAATTATGAAATTAAATTTTTAATAAGGTACTAACTACAGAGGTTTTCGACCTAATAATAGATTAAAGAAACACTGTTTAAGTCTTCTAAGAATAAGTACTGTGTAGCAATCCCTTTAAAAAAGTTTTTTTTTTGAAATTGAAAAAAAAATTGAATTTATTTGCTGGTGGTTCTGCTTGGTCTATACGCACTTCATTGTTGCTGTAACAAATCATCAGTAGACTTCAACCACACATTTTGAATAGTCACAAACCTCTTATCTTATGCACAGAAAAATAAAATAGATTCATATCGAAAATAAATTATTTGATGGGTTTTGTATAAGTTTCTAAGCCTACTATGCTTATTTTTTTTGTGATTTTCAAAAATATTATTATTTGTGAATTCTCAAATAGTTCTTGAAAGTCTTTGCATAAGATAAGAGGTTTGTGACTATTCAAAATGTGTGGTTGAAGTCTACTGATGATTTGTTACAGCAAACAATGAAGTGCGTATAGACCAAGCTGAACCACCAGCAAATAAATTTCAAATAAAAATATAATTATGAAAATATGTCGAATAATAAATTTCTTAAATTGAAAAAAAAATTAAAAAAACTGTAATACGAGTATATGTATATGTTACCAATTAATTGTAAATAAATTCAGAATTATTGGAATGATTTTTAATACATGTGGCTCATTTTATTTATACCATATGAAGGTATCACAATTAATAATAAAATATAAAATTTTATTCAGTTTAAAATTTTAATGAGTCGTTTAAAAACGATTTTCTTATTTTTTTTGAAAAAATGTATTTTTTTTGTATAAAACTTTCTGAATATTTCCGAAACTTTAAAGGTCAATTTGTTTTCTAGCTTTCTGTGTATTTATTTTTATCAAATAACTGGTTAAGTAAATGGAAATTATGTGATGCAGCATCCTCTTCTTTCTTAATAACGGAAAACCTTGAGATACAGAGTCCATTCAAAAAAAGTAATTTATAGGCATTGGAGCTCAGCACAATAATTTACTATCACAATTTTTTTTACTATTACTATTTTTGTTTCTCCTGTAAAAAATACAAGTGTAGTTACGTCCGTTTGCATTTAAGGTCACCATATGTATGTACATACATACATATGTATTTATGTATGTATAGGTACACATAGAAAATTCACTGAATGAGCCAGAGTCGTTCATTGAACTTATTCGTTCACAAACGACAAAATTTTAGTCAAGAATCACGAAATATCTAGTATAAAAATAAAAATAACTACACACACAAATAGCAAGTAAATACCTACACTTATGTATTATATGTACATATGTATGTATACACATAAGTTTATTACATATGTACCTCCGCACCCCAGCAAAAAACCATATACTACAAGTGATTTTAATCACTGAATAAAAAACACTTTTTAACTATTTTTGTGAAGTGAATTATTTTCACACCCAAATTTCAGATTTTTATAGCACCAAAAACATGATTTTTATTGAGTTAAAAAAAATGTAAAAAGCAAACCACTGCCTTCCAATGACACGTCAATGTAAAGTTCATTGGTTTGATTCAGTAGATGTGGTGCTTTTTCTACTTCTTTTTCCTCACTCTTTTTGCTGGGAAATAAAAAGTCAATTTTATTAGCTTATGGGTTGGCAAAAACAAATCACATCGGCCCAATGACACGCTAATGTAAAATCACAACTTTTTTTCGGAGTTTGAGTAGTTGTGATGCGTTTTCTACTTCTTTGATTTAATTTTTTTTTGCTGGGTTACGCAATTAAAATAATTTTAGATTACGATTTCAATATTAAAATGTTTACTGTCTGTGAAATGAAAATACATATTATAATACACCAGAAAAAAATAGATTAAGATTTTTGTACATCTAAAACAAATTGTTAAATTTTAAATTTGTATTATTAGGCAATTAAAATACACCCTATAAATAATGGAATTGCCCAAATCACACCGGCGTGTTTTAGTAAAGTCTAGTGGATTTTCTACCCAATTGGCCAAATATGTTGAGGAAGCCATCGATGGCGATCCATTGTGGTGTTCACGATTTAACTTTGTTAATCCAGCAGCCGTGGTACAAACTTTTTTAGATCTTTTGGAAAGTAAGCAAATTTATCCACATAAATAAATACATATGTATGTATTTTTTTTAATACATATTATATTCGTATTCGTATTCGCCAAATTCAGGCGAATACGAATACCAATAGGAATATTTAAAAATGGTCGAATATTCGGCAATTCGAATACGAATATTCGCGCATCATGTGTAGTATGTACCTACTAGTGATGTAACGAATGTAAATTTTTGATATTCGCGAATACGAATGCGAATATTTCAAACGATATTCGCGAATACGAATACGAATATTTGAAACGATATTCGCGAATACGAATACGAATACGAATTTTTTATGCAATATGATATATTAAAAAATTCTTATGAAAAAGGACTTCACACTCTTGTTGGCGTACTTTAAAGTTAATAAAAAGTACCCAAAATTTTAATGATCGTCATTGAATAATATTTGAAAATTATACAAAGCACAACTTTCTATAAAATAAAATAATGTATTTGTACAAACTAAAATTTATGGACTTAATTATTTAATTTCTTTGGAAAAATATTCGTATTCGTATTCGACTGAATTTGGCGAATTTGAATACATTCGTATTCGCCTGACAATGGTCGAATATTCGACAATTCGAATACGAATACGAATATTCGTGGATCACTAGTACCTACATATGTATAATACATGCATATGTATATTCAGTTAAGCCTGCAGTAAACGGGATGCAAAAAGTCATATGATCATGTCGCTCTGACGTTAATTTAATTTAATTTATTTTATAGGTGGAGCACAAATAATACTCACAAACACTTATCAGGCAAGCGTCGAAGGTTTTATGAAGCATTTAAAACTCTCCAAAGACGATTCTATACAATTAATAAGGAAAAGTGTACAACTTGCCAAAGAAGCTAAAGATAAATATGTCCATATGGTCGAAAAAGCACAAGGGTCTCTTCACTCTGATCTGCCATTAATATTAGGATCTGTTGGTCCCTATGGGGCTATGTTACATGACGGATCAGAATACAATGGTTCGTATGCTGATAAAATTTCTAAAGAGGAAATAAAGGAGTGGCATCGTACTCGTATTGAAGCTTTATTGGCTGAAAATGTTAATGGCTTAGCAATAGAAACAATTCCATGCCAAATGGAAGCCGAAGCTGTTACTGAAATGTTATTAAATGATTACCCAAACGTAAAATTTTGGGTATCATTTCAATGCAAAGATGAATTTCACTTAGCCAATGGTGACAATTTCGCCTGCGCTGCTAAATCTGTATGGGATATGATAAAAAATTATAACGCTCGGGAGAGAATATTTGGTATTGGCGTTAACTGTGTTAATCCAAAGGTAATAATTAATAATCTTATTAATTATATAACGAAGAAGGTTATTGACATTTATTTAATTTTAAAGTTTATAGTTCCGCTTTTTAAATCGTTTCACGCTTTATTTAATGATAAGGATTTACCTCCCCTGGTAGTATATAGTAATCGAGGGGAAACTTTTGATCTCGAAAAAGATGAATGGGTTGATCAAGATAAATGTGTTCCTTTGGAGACATATGTACCAGATTGGATAAGTTTAGGCGCTGAGGTAATTGGTGGTTGCTGTCGAGTCTATCCAGCAGACATACATAATATTCGCAAGTGTATTGATAGTTTGGGTAAAAGTAATATTTAAATACTGTTAATATAAAATTAAATAAAAATATACTTACAAAAAAAAATTGTTATTTGTCACACCTAGCATTTAGAAGATATGTTTGGCAAAAATCACCCAACGGTCTTTTTCGAGTAGTGTTATTTTTAACCAAAATCTTATATGTAAAAAGAACCCCGCAACACTTTAAAAAAATGAGTTGTTGAAAATACAATAAGAAATGACTCGAAAGAGTCAAAACTTATCTTTTTAAGAAGAGTCACACATGCAGATATGTATGCATATGTATGTGATTGGATTAATCGCTTAAGTGAGTCAAAAAACCACTCGAATGTGGCTAAAAATTTCATAAAATGCTCTCCTAGGGTTTTCTTTATTAAAAATTATTCCACACACTCATGTAAGTGAGGGTGGTGTTGGCTGAAGTAGTTAGCACGTGAACTACAAAACCGAAGGTCCTGAGTTCGTGCTCGGTCTACAAGTCATTAAATAAAAACACCACCCATCGGCGAAGTAAAATAAATAATAAAATGGTTACTAAGCACAGCTCAGAAAATGTAATACGACTCATTAACACCAGAGGCGCTGCAACACTGCATTATTAAAAACTTGCAAAAAAGAAAAAAATCAGAGTTGTAAAAGAGTACAGCTTTTTTCTTATCACCCACAGCACCTGTCTTTTCTATCACGATCCCTCTTCTAAAGAAGGTAACACCTAGTAATAGTTGTAGGCATTCATTGTCTGAGTATTACTTCTCTTTCAAAAAAAGTATGGTTGTACGCACAGTTAGCCAAATAAATATACATATGTGATGGGAAATGTGGTACAATTGTGCTGTTTTGGGAACTATTGGCTGTTGGCTGGCACTGTAGCACTCTCGATCGTTTTGTTGGGCTTTTTGTACATTATTATGTAAACTTTTTTTATTTCAATAAAAAGTACTGTTCTTGTACTATTTACGTTTCTAAGTACTCGTATTGAAAGCTTAGTAGGATTTGGGGTTGACAGCTATGCGGTTATAATGGGGAACAGTAACGGTGTCCAATAATTTACATAATGCATTTTTTTAGTGAAATTTCATAAAATTTTTTACATGAAACTTTTTCTATTTGTTAATTACAGCGCTATTGAATATAGAGAAATATAAGAAACGATCGACATTTTTTAAACAAAAAATACATATTTAGTATGTTGATCACAGAAAAAAATAGGACTAAATTTGGGTAACAAAATAAATTATTAATTTTTTGTTAACAACTCAATTGTGAATAACACAATAATTTTAATTGGAAATAATTGAGTTGATTTTGTTTTTTTATGTTACAAGTGTGTGTTTGTATTTACAAAAAATGTTGTAGGTGCCTTTTTAAATAATATTTTATTTGTATTCACAAATAAATTAGTTGTATTTACAAATCTTTTTATTTCTGTGATGATGATCATATTGAAGAAGAAGAATAAGAGGACTCGTTTTTTGACGAAAATCAATCCCAAATAATCCATTTTGGTCAAAAAGTCAAGTTTAAAACTTAAGCTTATTATTGTCGGTTATGGCACGACATGCTAAAGGCTTTTTGAAGTCTTACAATATATGTATCTTGTTATAATAGTAATGCATCTAAAATACTAAACCAAAAATATAATACAAATTCTTACATACATACCTACAGATTAAAATAAATAGCTAAAAATTATTATTTTTAATGTGTAAGAATTTATACAACTTACCAGTATACATATGTTTTAACGATTAAAATTAGTTTAGAGTTATTATCCGGGCTCGAATTTCGATGAAAAGTCATCTATTTCTTGCAGTTGTTTTTAAGATTGCTGTACATACAGAAATGCTGGATAAACGATTTTCTTTTAAAAAATTAAAAATTTTTTTTAATTTTTTTCCTCATTTTAGTTTCAGGTAATTTTTTATTTTTAAAGGTATTCATTTCAGTTTTTTCTGGTTAAAAAAATTTAATTTTTTTCAATTCAAACATTTTTCTTCTGTGTTTGTTGTCAAAAAAAAATGAATTTTTCCATTTTTCCAACGAGAAAAACCTGAAATGAATACCTTTTTTATTTTAAGTAAAATTTTTCCACTTTTTACTTTTTGGTAAATTTTTTAAACGTAATTTTGTATTATTTTAGCATTTCTTGTTTTAATTTTTTCCACTTTTCTACTTTTTGTGTGAAAAGTTTTTCATTATGCTCACAAAATATTTGGCAACACTCAATTATGAAGGGACTGTTTAAAGTTTTTACTTCCAGATATATTACCATTACCACCCGAACCAATTTTAATTCGCTGGGGAACATGGTTGAATGAAGGCTTGTATATATTATTGATTATTTTGAAAAAATTAAAAATATAAATATGTATGTCCATCTATGTTAACAACAGAAAGCGAAACTAAACGCTTTTGCGCGGTAATATGTAGTAAGAAAAATATCAAACTTCTTATTTATCCATTACACGAACCTTATTAAAAATTGTTACCTACTACTACCAATTAGGAGAGTAGGCAGCACTAATTTTAGCACCTTAAAAGCAACACTGTTCGCTGCTTTTGACTTTACGCGCCAATATATATTCTATACAAGATTGCAGCTGAGGAAGCAACTAAATGTCAAAAATTCTTATGTTCATATTTTTGAAATTGTCCACTACACAAACTTTAATAATATTTCTTGCATACGATTACCAATTGTTTTCCTTTTTGAGCACTTTTTATGTATGCATATGTATGTATAACGAACTATAACTATTATATAAAAAGCGAACATGAACCGGCATACACAAATTCTTTGACTTTTTTCCTATAATTATTGTATGTATATTACTTTTCTTCAATATTTGTATGCACACACATTAAACAACATATCAGTAGGTAGTAGATTTCAGAGAAAATTTACTTTGTAGCTTAAGCAAGAATATATTAATTTTCTTAAACACTTGTAACTCAACAACCGAACCGTTTGGAAAATGCGCGAAACTAAATGCACTTGACAGAAGTCATTAACAGAGTTGTCAGGTATGGCGATTTTTCTCCAAACGTGACTATTTTTAACTTGTTTGCCGTTTAAGTTTTTGATTTGGCGACGTGGCGATTTTTCTGGCGAAATTTATTGCCGATTTTTATGGCTATTTTTTAACAAAATTGAACTTCAAAATTTTTGTAGAGTTCTGCTTATCAGCTCCCTCTTTTGAGTGAGTGACCGCTCTTTTAAGCTCAGCTCACTTTACTGAAGTATTTCATTCAGTAGCTCAGTTCATTTATAGTGAAACATTTTTTCAAGCATAAAGAAAGAGCGAAAACCCAAGCATAAGAAGTGACAGATTTATAAAGTGTGTATGTGTGAGTGTGTGTGTGGTCATACATTACCATATGAAATAGATAAAAAAATAGATAAAACTGAAATAATTTAAAGAGTGGAATTTGTTAATAAATATATCTACATACATATATATACTTTTTAATGTACTTGTGCGACACAAAATATTTGCTAAAAAAGCACAAGACTTGTATCGAACTCTTTCATTAGGTCGTTTTAGACACAAACCCACTTAAATGACATAGGTTTGTGTCTAAATCGAACTGCTGAATGAATTTGATATTAAACTTGTGTCGAACTCTTTCAGTAGGTCGTTTTTGACACAAACCATGTTATTTATTGAATTGAACGGCTCACAGCGCTCAGTGAAGTGAATCGTTCAATTGAACTAGTTCGTTCGTGAGCTACACAACTCTAAATGTTTGTAATACAGCAAAATTAAATTAATGAAGGAGTAGTTTGAAAAATAAATCCTACCACACTCGTCTGTAAGAAATTAAAACAACTTAATTTTGATGATTTTTCTTATATTAACTATCGCTACAATTTGCACTTGCTCAGAATCAAGAAGTTCGACATATCGCGAATGCGAATAATACATTTTAATTTTTGCGAAAGCGTATGCGAATACGAAAGCGAATGCAAATATCAAATATTATAATACTTTGAAAATCACTTGAAAATAAATTTGTATTAGAACATACAGTTGTATTATATTCTTAGATGTACTAAACATACCATTTTATTTAAATTGAGTATTGAATTTGGCAAATATTTATTAATTTATTAAAAATAGAAATATAATAAGTATATATAAGAAATTTATTATTCGACATATTATCATAATTATATTTTAATTTGAAATTTATTTGCTGGTGGTTCAGCTTGGTCTATATGCAACAACAATGAAATGCATATAGACCAAGCTGAACCATCAGCAAATAAATTTCAAATTAAAATATAATAAGTATAGATAATAATTAAAAATAAATTTATATGTATGTATATGTATATTTTATTTCGTACTTTGGCTCTTAAGCCTAGTACATACATACATATGTATTAAGAAAAATTGGAATGAATTGTACATGAAAAAATGTTGCAGAAGTTGTACTCTGTTCATCGTATGAAATATACATATATTCAACATTTTAAGTTTTAATGTGAAATAATATGAGTGGCACTTGTTTTGCATGGAAACAAAGACTGGTTAATATTGTTTGCATTAAAATTTTTTTGTACGAAGTAATGAATGGTGCTCAACTTTTTTCAAAAGTTTAAACAGACTAGTACCTATTAAGTAGAAAATATTGCTGCCGAAAATACAATGCCTTTTCTTTTTCAAAAACTAAAAAATATTTCCATACACCGCTGGATTTTGGTTTCATTTTGATACTTATGAGACCTTAATTGTAGAAAAGTTTTCCGCTAAAATGAGTCTTAGAGAAGTAATAGTTATGAATTTAACTTTGCAACCTTTTTTTTTTAAACGCCAAGAGTTTAAAAAATTCATTTAAATATTATTGTTTTAAAATGCAACCGTATAGATTGCAAAAAGAAAAGTTGAAGCAATAAAATTACAGTTTAACAGCTTGTTTGTGTAAGACGTTGATATTAGAAATCTTTGCGCTTCTGTAAGTTTCCTTTAATCTACTACAGAAACGTCCAGATTTCTATCGTCAGCGACTTACACAAGCAGTCTGTTAGTTTTCTGACTGTAGGACAAACAGAAGATAGCTGCACTGATTTTACCAATATAATTACAATCAGCAAAAAATTTAGCTTACGTTTACAATACAGATGTCAAGGCTCCCACTTTAATTACATGCATACATATTTACATATGCATGTAGGTACTAAGTATTCGTATAGCAACGTTAGAGATTTGTAAAACAAGAACTCTACATCTAACGGAAAACTGATAAAGCTGTACAGTAATCGATCGCCTTATCAGTATACGTTTTATTTAGTCAATATACCTTAAATATAATACATTGTACATATCGTTACCTTAATATGTATAGAAAGACCCTAACTCATGTAAATTTTTTAATTGGAGTTTTTTTGAATATTTCAATAGAAGAACATCTATCTAAGGTATCGAAAAATACAAAAATCTCGATATCAAAAATTTTATGAGTTAGTGCCTTTCTATATTAAGGTAACGATATTTATGTACATACATACACACATTATCTTTTTAATAACGTGAATTAATCTTTATTAGCAATAAACTTTCGCATGATCACAAATAATAAATATTATCTTTGAAATATGAAGCACAATACAATAGGGTCACAAGTCAAAAAAAAATAGTTTTGCAGAAAACGCGTTTAAAGTTTACAATTTATATACTACTCAATGAAGAAATGAAAAAATAACTGCGCCGTTAGGCGACTGTAATGTAATGTAACTGCAACGTAGGAAACAGCTAATCGATATTTTTATATGAAAATTATGTTACGTTACATTACATCTCTATAAAGGCTCAAGGCTCAGTTAGCCGACTGTAATGTAAAGTAACTGCAAAGTAGAAAACAGCTGATCGATTTTGTTATGTGAAATGTAATGAAAATGGTTATAAAGATGTAATGTAACGTAATATACTTTTCATATAAAAATATCGATTAGCTGTTTCCTACGTTGCAGTTACATTGCATTACAGTCGGCTAACTGAGCCTTTAGAAATGATATGAAACACTGGCGATTACAAGTTCACTAATTTTTTAATGGCCAAAGTTTTGGATAAGAACTTGGCTTTTTTCACATCGATGTTTTTGTGAGGATCTAAAGAATTCCGTTTATTTTTTGTTAGTTTAATTTTTTTATTTTTGAGAAGTTCTTTCAAAGTGAAAATTTGTTATTACCGATGTTTGTATTTGAACTCTGTGTAGGTTACTAACATTTTTACAAAATAATATAACGTAATATTATGTGCGATTATTATAATCTGTGAGACAGCACCATTAATCTAGACACAAAACATAATCAAACTGCGTATTTGGATTTTCATTCCGCCATCCTTTGTCCTTTTTAAAGAACTTTAAATTTCTTAAGCATGATTTTTGAATTTGTCTTGCACATTAAGATAAAATATTTTTTAACCAATATTATTGATAAATATTGATAATTCAACTAAGCAGAAATATTAGAAAAATATTCGTCCATATAATTGAACTTTCCACACAAATAAATTAAAAATTAACGCCCTTATTTATAAAAATTTTGAAGACCTTATAAAGGGTTTTTAAGACAAATTTTCATACAAAATTTTTCTTATTAAGCCTTAATAAGTTTTATAAATAAGGCTGTAAATGTTGTAGCCTTAAGGCAACTCTATAAGACTTCGAAATTTTATGATTCTATGTATCTGTCTGTCTGTCTTATCTGTTTAAAAGCTGGCATGTTTTTTTTCTCGGCACAAAATTAATTTTTGTAGGAATGTAATGTAGAAAAGCACAACCAATTAATTAATGATTTTAATAGAAATTAATAAGGTAAAAAATTTATATTAAATCCTTATGAAATAAACATATAAAGTCCTTTTAAAGGGACAACAGATGACGATATGAACAACCAAGTACACAGGTTTACTATTTTTTGTGCCTAGATTAATGGCTGTATAGTCGCATTGTTGCCAAAAATAATATACATATTAAAATTTGGCACATCGTGTAACAAAAAAGTAAAAAAAAAACTTATTATCATTTTTGTTAAGTCAAAGTATAAAAATCAATTAACCCATTGTATTAGTTGGCTTTTATAAGAAATTTTTCCAATCCCTATTGAAATCCTCGGAAAATTCTACCAGATCATAGGTCCTAAATCAAATCCTATTGCAAGCAAATCCACAAAGATTTTATGGCATTTATCTTTAAGAAAGTGAAAGTTTTTGCTTAAGTGACCTGACGATCAAATAATTTTATCAATCACATATTTAGTTGTGTTCGTGCTCTGATTGAGTTGTTAATGAAGGAAAAGTGCGTGGAACAAGAAAAGTTTATCTTGCGTTTTATCAAACATTAATATGATCGTTCTTTACAGTTCAATATCAATACCAATTTTCATCAAATTTTTTTCATACTTTCTCTCTTTTTCACAACACTGCACAAGTAGTCAATAACAATAAATCGTCATCCGATGGTGATTGTCTTGTTTATTTGAACTTGTTGACGGGTTTATTTGATCGTCTCCAGGGACCATTAGGTAATTTCATAAGCTGAATTCAATCTGCACTCCAACAAATGTAATTCCCAAACTCTGCTTTCAAATTTATTTATTTATTTATTAAACATATTAATGCAAAGTAAATTTGCATGATATGGTGTTGCACAAATATGATCGGAGTAACGTAGACCATATGCCCAAGAAGGTATTAACAGTATTTTAAAAGGTTTTGTGACTGACTGTACACGACCTACATATGCCTTCACATAGGAAGTAGGCAACGTGGTTGTAAAAGAAATTCCACAAAAAACCGCAATATTATACGGTTATCCGTGGCAGATCAGTCAACCAGTGCGAGCGAGACGAAAAACTCTCGAAGGCCAAGCAACACACACAAGCCTGACCGCACTTAAAAAATAATTACGATGACGCGAGAGATGTTCCCCGACCCAGAGCTGCTTAACGACTGCTCTGCTTTCAAAATTCAGAACAATTTCTTAGAATCTTATGTAGATTTAAGTTTTTCCGTGCGATATTTTACGAAAAAATTAACAACCACAATACATATAAATTAATAAATAAATAAATGAACTTTGAAATTAAACGGTACATTTTTTATAGTGTTAACATAAATGGGTTAACAATATTTTGTAATGAAAATTAATTAGACCTTCATTTTTTCTCTCTCTCTCAATATATATATTTCTCTCTCTCTCTCACTCTGTGTGGTTCTCCAGTTTCTGTTATCGCTGCCTTTATGGAAATTGTTTTCATTTCGAGAACACCTTATCAACAAATAATAACAATGTAGTGAAGAGTGCTTGCCAGTGAATTTAATAAACAAAAATAAAATAATAAAAATTAATAGAGATTATGTTGTCTCGGAATATAGTATATATGTAGGTACACACTCAAAACCGTCTGTCGCATATTTAAGTAAATCAATTGTAATAGAAATTTTATTAGACCTTGTGAATCGCTTGTGAACAAATCAGTGCTGTAATTATTTATGTATAGGTATAATTCCTTACTACTAGTTAAATTTAAATAGTACATAGTACTTATTTCTTTAGATACAGAAGACTTGAAGGGTAAGCTGAACTTTATATACACGTTTGATACATTTGATTTTTTTGTAATTGCCCACCCAAATTTGGGACCAAATTTAAAATAACGAAAATTTAAAACAACATACATATGTACATAATATATTAATAAGTGCAAATGTGGATATACATACATACATACATACAGTCTTATGCATAACGTAAAAAGTTTAAAAAACAGAATGTAGTTTCTTTGTTTCATTATACATAAATCAAGATTAAATAAAAATAGAAATAGGTATGATGTAAATACATATCGTTCATTTACTGGAACAACGACATAACTCTAAAAGCTAGTTTGCCAGAAAACGAGTTTAAAGTTTTCAATTTACACAGAACTTAATGCAAAAATAAAATTTTATTTTGCGTGTAAGGCCGGGATTACATTACAATCGGCTAACTGAGCTTTTAGGCGGCTGTAATGGAATGTAACTGCAACGTAGGGAACAGGTGATCGATATTTTTATATGAAAAGTAGGCTACGTTACATTACATCTTTATAACCATTTTCATTACTTTTCACATAACAATATCGATCAGCTGTTTCCTGCCATAAGAGTTGAGCAAACAAGATATGTATTTGTATGAAATATCTGAAGAACGATATAAGGATTAATTATGCATCATTAACTCAAAAATTCCATTTTTAGGGTTCCGTACACCAAAGGTGAAAAAAGGATACCGTCACATGGTATTTCCTCTGGAACCGTAAGAGCTACGGACCTGAAATTTGGACAGAGTATGTAGAACCTTGGCCGCTACAACAACAAATACATGAGAATTAAAAATTAAAGGGTGTTCCAAAACAAGCAACGAAAAATTCTAAAATCCCATGTAATATACATATAATTGTATGTGCATACATATGTATATTGACACTTGAAATTTGTAAAATTAGTCATGATTCGCACACATCAGGTTTAGCTGATCAGTTTTAGTCCAATTTTCTTTTGAACCTGCATTTGCGTTCATACATACCGTCAAGTCAAGTCATCAAGTCTCATCAATTTGCGTTGTAGTAGAGTATTACGAATGACAAAACAAAACGAAAAAGCAAACTTGACTGGTACGGACAAGTCTTGACGAGTCAAACCTGACATGTGTGAATCAGGACTTAGTGTATTTTTGTATAGACTACAACAATTAACACTAAAATTTAAAAAAAAAATTAAATTAAAGGGTGTTCCATCAGTTAATGCAGTTTTGACTATGCCAAACCAAATAAAATCGTCAAAAATTCAAAAAAAATCGCCAAATTAAAAAAATCTAACACTAAAATAAGTCGCAAAATTCGAAAAAATCGTCAAAATGAAAAAAATCGCCAAAATGCAAAGAGCGCAAAAAACCGAAAAAAAATCGCCAAACGCGAAAAAGGCTCCAGTAACAAAATAATTGTTAATATGAAAAAAAATCGCCAAAATTAGAAAAAAAAGTGTCAAAACTAAAAAAGCGCCTAAATGAATAAAGTCGCCAAAATGAAAAAACGCCAAAAACCGAAAATCTCCAAAATTAAAAAAAAATCGCCAAAACGAAAAAATCGTCATATCGTCAATAAAGCCAAAAACCGAAAAAAATCGCCAAAACGCGAAAACAATGTCAAAACTAAAAAAATGCCCAAAATTGAAAAAAAATTCAAAAACTAAAAAAAAATGCCAAAACTATATTTTATATAGGTTACTAAAGTTCGTATTGAATTACATATCTCGTGTCCGTACGGAACCCTTTGTGCGCGGGTCAAAGTCGCACTGTACTGAATTTATTTGAGTTATCACATTGTTTGAGTAAATGAGCGATAAGTATATACATACATACATACATATGTATGTATGTGCCTAATTAGCATAAAATATGTATATAAAATATGTGAAGAATTAGTTTTCATATTAAAGATATAAAAATTTTTATCTTATTTCATAAAAAAATATTTTTGTTTTAAAACAAACAAAAATCCACTTAGTTTATAAAAAGGCAACAAATTTTAACACAACAAAATTCGTCACCTTAAATGCAAACGGACGTACATAACTACACTTTTATATTTTTAACAGGAGAAACAAAAAACGTTACAAAATCAATAATAATAAAGTAATCTTGAAAATTTTCTTAGAAATTTTCTTTTAGTATGGATACTTATGTGTTTTTAACCATTTATTGCCTTTTTATATATGTACATATATTTAAGCTTTTATGATATTTACGTTCTTTGCAATAAAAAATAGATGCATTCGTAATTACGTCCGTTGGAATTGCTTTAATAAAGTCGTCATTTTTGATCGCACATGTAGTTTGATAAAATGAACCATAACTCGATTTCCAATTTTTGTTTAGTTACGTCCGTTTGCATTTAAGGTGACGAAATACTAGTATAGTTTTTTGGGGTCAAGAAACTCTTCACAAATACAATTAAAATTTGTATTAGGCATTAATTTTATAAAAAAAAAAGAATTTGTTACTTTGTATAGTCACCCAGCGCCACCCTGGTTTACAAAATGCTTTAATATTGTTGCGCATCCCTTTACTCTACATGTACATTTATTTGTAACTTTAGTGTTTTAAGTCACCACAAAAACTGGGACAATGAGCATTTTTTGCACCAATCAATTGACACATTTAATCATGTCAGCAACATATCGAGCCATAACCGCTAAAAATCTTAATGGACACATTTTTGGACCATCGCAAATAATCGATTTTGGTAAAAAAAATTAGGTTCAAAAATGATGTCGCTTAATGCTATGTTTCCACTGCGAGTTGAAGCACCATCTTCGCTTTCCAAATCATTTTTATAAATCACATTCGTGCCTCGTTTTGACATTTCTTATGTACATTCACACATTCTTGCTTTTGAAGGCACCTCGCATGCCTACATATGTATGTATGTACATAAACTTATGTACATATATAAGGAATTTAATTTTATAAATTTTTAACGAATATATCTTGTAAACCAGAGATATTCACCCTTATCGGGAATAAAAGTTCACGGGAAATGTGTTCACTTTCCATAAAATTTTGATCGCCAATGTTTGCGTTGTTGATGTGTCAACATACTATTTTCTAATTTTGTTCACCATTTTTTGTTCACGGGAAATACTTCACGTGAACAAAATGTTCGCCTTTTATTAATTTTAAACTCCATATTCTTACTTTCAATTTGGTGAAAATTGTGAATTTTTTCATTTAGAGTAAATTAGTTTAAACTGGATGTGGTATATACTCTGTAATTTGAAACGAAAGCAAATGCTTTCGAATTTACATGTTATAAGCACACAAATTCGAAAGCATTTTCTTTCGTTTCGAGTTCCACAGTAGAGCACCTGTTTTTTTTTTTTTTTTGGGAAATGTTACAATTAAGTAATTTTCGATTTTATCCTAAGCGACAAAAATTAAAGTTTTCAGAAGGTATTTTTTTTAAATATTCAAATACGTTTTTTACGTAAATTGTCGCTTACGATAAAGTTATTACATATTTTATTCAACAAAAATTTTCCAAACTTCCAGGACTAACTCTTGTTGATAAAAATCATGCGTCTAAAACGCATTCTGGTTAAAGATGGAGGTTTTGGTACACAAATGACTGTGCATGTGGGAAATGCTGTTGACGGGGACCCCCTATGGAGTGCAAGATTTAATGCTACAGATCCAGCAGCTGTTGTTAACACACATCTTGATTTTTTGCAAAGTTTGTATATTCAAAATATAATAAATGAATCCTCTTATAAGTCAGAATCGATAAAAAAAAATGTTAATATACTACAGATGGTGCTGATATAATTTTGACCAACACATATCAGACAAGTGTTGAAGGTTATATGGAACATTTGGAATTAGACGCTGACCAAAGTATTGAACTAATTAAAAATACTGTACGATTAGCCCAAATTGCTAAAGAGAAATATTTAACTGAATGCCACCAAGCGCAATTAAGTGTTAATGAAGGTGAGTGCAATAATTAATCGCAATTATTCAATAACTAATATCTAATGTATCTATGTCTGCAGGTTTTCCTATGATCATTGCTTCAATAGGACCATATGGAGCCCATTTACACGATGGCTCCGAGTATACAGGTGATTATGCAGACTATGTGCCAGCGAAAGAAATCACTGACTGGCATAGGGTGCGAATTGATGCATGTATTGAAGCTGGTGTAGATGCTTTAGCTATTGAGACCATACCTTGTCAAATGGAGGCTGAAGCTTTAGTGGAAATGTTATGCGAAGATTATCCAGATGTTAAATTCTGGGTTGCTTTTCAATGTAAAGATGAAAAGACGTTGGCCCATGGTGAAAAGTTTGTGGACGCAGCTAACACAATATGGGATTTATTAAAGGAGCATAATGCTCAAGAAAACTGTTTGGCAATCGGTGTAAATTGCGTAAATCCCGAATATGTAACACAGCTTTTAAAATCTTTAAACGGAGAACGCACTACAGAGGATAGACTACCGTTAGTGGTATATCCAAATAGTGGCGAGGTTTATGATGTTAACAAGGGCTGGATGGGTAAAGAACATTGTGTGCCTTTGGCTAATTATGTTACCGAATGGGTAAAACTAGGAGCCACAATTATTGGTGGCTGTTGTCGTACTTATGCCCGCGATATAAGGCATATAAATGAAACAGTTCAAAATCTGAACAATTTGAGGTTGTAAAAGAAATATGCTAAACCTGATTACAACTATTTTTCAAAAATATGCTATCCATAAATTTTTTTTTTATCAATTCTTTAAATTATTTCAATATAATAAACATTATGCTACTTTTTTTCTATTGTTTATAAACTCGACTTCATAATTATAATTGCCTTATTGAACAAATTATTCACATTAAATTTAATCAATTGTTTAAAATTAATAATTTATAAATTTTAAAATGTTAGCACTTCAGTGGTAGATTAGGCAACTCATCACCGTAAGTCTACTCACTGGTGAGTTGCCTAAGCAACGAAATGCATCTAGACGTGCTTAACCAATAACAAACAAACTTTTTTAAATTCGATGTCGCTTTGGAACGCGTTAAATAAAAATAATAAATTACATTAATGTATTAAATTATGATGAAATAAAACATTTAGATAAAGCATACGAAAAACTTACTATCGGTGGACAAATGAATTCGTAAATTTACTTCTTTGGTTATATTTAATATTTCAGTCCATTAATTGTAAAAGTTTAATATCAGAATGCTGCTTTTAGATTCAAATACTTACAAGAATTTTTTATTTATTTTTATGTGTGTCCAAATTTTCAGATGAATATTGTCGGAATTCCGGAATGACATAGTTTTATATGTATTTATATATCGTTGGCTTAGTCGGCTAAATGCTAAGTCCACTTTGAATGCAAATTGAGTTTTTAATTTAGAATGCTAGTTTAAATTAAAACACATGATTTCCAAAAAGGAAATATGCCAGTCCAAAAATGAAATGAAAAAAAACAGTAAAAAGACCTTTAAGTCGAGCGGAAAACAATCTGCATTTAGTGTACTTATTACTTAACAAACATGTATAAGTAAAGTAATTTTTGTAAAAAGCAGTGAAAGAATACCGTATTAAGTTTATCAATTCATAAAGAGCAAATATGCTAAGTCCAAAAAGACCAGATTTAAAATAAGTTACAGTTTTTTGTCCCTCCTGAAAAATTAAAGGAATCGGACTTGGCATATTTTGCGACCAAGCCAACAATATAAAATTTTTGTATATTTTACGACGTTAACTATCAAAAATAAATTCTACAAAAGAGGTAATTAATTATACACCCCTATTTTCATTAAATCTCTAATTTTGTCAAACGCAACGGTATTCGAATCGGTGATTTAAAATAAAATTTCGCATATTTAATTCTATTTTAAAATCAATTTTACCAAATGTTTAATAAATACTAGTATTATTTGATTATGTCTAAACTAATTGCAGGAGCTTCCTGTTGAAGCCTTTTTTTGGCTGCTAAACGTTCTTGCGCCAATCTTCTGTTCTCAGCAATTCTAGCCAGTTGTTCTACGCTAAGTTGTTTAAGAGCCGGAGTAGATGGTTGGCTTGGTGGCAAAGGTGTTGCCAAATCGGTCATATCATTAAAGTTATTTTGTCGAGTATAAGGAGTAGATATAATTGGATTTCCCTTGGAAAATGATGGCGTAGTTAAACTGGCATTAGATATTGAATTATTTATAGACACCATTCCCCCGCCAGGATACTTTGAAGTACTTGACGATGGAGTTCGGGGATCTATTTTTGATATGGCGATTTGTTCATCCAAAAGAGCGTCAAACTCATCGTATGGTTCATCAGCAGGCACGGCTGGTTGATCATCGTCATCATCTTCATTGTTGATTTCTCCGTGATTTTTCATGCTTTCCAGCATTCCCAACCTATATCGAGACATATGTACCTGCAAGGGCTTCTTTTTTCCTAGACGTTCTATATTTGTCAGCACATCATCAAATTTATAAGTGGGGTACATTCTATGTCCCCAATGTTGAAGTCGACGTATCACCTCATCAATATCTTCTTTTTCTTTGCCCTTACCTTTAAATTTAATGTCTTTGAAGTAATCTTCAATTGTATGTAAGCCCCGTGGACCTCTTAAGACTTCCACATTTAAGCGCGGTCTTGGGTTGAGGACATTTCGCTTTTTAGGTTGAACCTTAACTGCTGCAGACGCCGTTTCGCCTTGTGCTTCAACGTCTGGTTGTTCGACATCACCGAATATTTTGTCATTATCTTCTTCATCATCTGGTAGTTGATCGGCATCATTATGCAAATTACCATTCAGTAAATCATCAATAACATCATCTCCGAACATGGACATTTTCAAAAACTAGAAGATATGTAAAATCACAGAATAAATACAAACAAGGCGCCAGGCGAATATGTAACAGGTGATCTCCACAGATCAGGTGATTACATTACCAGTGATGCCAGCTTTTTTGACTCTGAAAGTACATCAACTTTTAAGAAAGCATAAAAAAGCGTAAACACTGAATTAAGGCTCAGTTGGCTGACTATGCTTGCTTTTCTAATTCGTTTTTAAGTGTTGTGAATTGTTATTGATTTAAGGCTCAGTTAGCCAACTGTAATGTAATGTAACTGCAACATAGGAAACAGCATAACAATATCGATCAGCTGTTTCCTGCTGTTGCATTCACTTTACATTACAGTCGGCTAACTGAGCCTTTAGTATGGGATGAAAAACTTCTACCCAACCAAGGCGAATTCAGTATCAGGTGACCTTATCAGTACAACAATTTTACAACACAAAAAACAACATGTATTTCGCTATGCTAGAAAAAAAATATGTCACAAGATTTCTGAGCAAATTTTAACATTTTGGTTTAAATTGCTCAATTTCACATCAACAGCTGATAATCAGCTGTGCTGATAAGGTCACCTGATACTGAAATCGCCTTGATCCCAATGCAATACAGCGCAAAAGTACTATATACTTAATAATATTTTTTGCAACCACTAATCGCTGTGGTACTGTGTTCAGGGCTGTCAAAAGTGCCGATTTTTCGGCATTTTGCAGATTTGTTCAATAATAAACAAGCACCTAATTCACACGAACACTTTTATGATGTCTATTTTTCGACGTCACTTTATGTTTGTTATCGAACAGGGGCAGAAGGACAGAAAAAATTACTAGATTTCTGTTTTCCATGGTTTTTTTTCATATTTGTCTTTACATTGCTCTTGTTCAAAGCATATCAAACAGGTACACGTATCAGGCATATTGCTCATCCGCTGATTCTTTGTTTACAAGTTTATAACGAAGAATTCATTTGACAAATACAATTGTGTCTTGTTTGATGCATACAAATTTTTGACAATTACCATGTAAAGCTATATGAGAAGCAGAGAGTTGCCAGAGAGTTAGCAGATAGTTGCCAGAGAGTTTTGCCTAATGCATGTACCTGTATTAAATGTGCCTTGCTCTTGTTGTTATTGTTTTTGCGTTTTAATGTTACTCTTCTATCTTATTGTACTATTCAGTATACATATATATTAATAATTTTTTTTTAAGTTTCTTAGCCAACTATGATTGTAGTTTTGTAATTCTTAACAATTAATAAATGTAATAATTATGTATTATCATTTTACAAAATACGTGAAATTACATGATTGATATATATGTATGTCTGATTAATATAAAACTCATGCCTATTTTCTTGACGATTTTCAAAATTAATATGCCGAAAATGCCGATGATTTTTTAAAAAAGTGCAGATTTTTCAGCAGAAGTTCTGGCAGCCCTGACTGTGGTAAGAATAATAGAGGCTTGCGTTGCGCTAATTCTTTCGTTGAAATTATTTATTGCAATTGTAAGTAAAATAAAATAAGTATTTATGCTTAAATATTCTGTCAAGTAAATAAAGGAACATTAATTTGTTTACTGAATTAAAACAAGTCTTTCAAGGCTGGTATAAAGCACAGACTAAGTACGTCAAATTTTTTATTTGCAAAAAGCATAATGGTGAATAAAATGCGCATTTACATGAAACCAGCAAGCTAAGGGTGAATAAAAAAGTAAAACAAATTGGGTAATAAAGTTGAGGAATAACAACAAAAATTGCAAAAAATAGCTGAATTTTTCATTAAAAAAATCTTCAACCAAACAAACATGGAAAATAAATGTAATAAAACACCAAATAACAATAATACAACAAATAATAAATACATGGATCATGTATATTGTCACACAAATCAAACAAAAAATTCATACAACATTGCGGCAACTCCCGGCAATGTTGGTGGAGGTGGTTCAGCTGCTTCGCCTAATGCGGATGTTTTAGCTTTACTCAAAGAAAATAAACAACTAAAGGCCATGTTGATATTACATTTAGACTTAATACAGGAGCAAAGTGATCAATTGATGGCAAAGGAGAAGCTTTTGGTAGCTCGCAACGAAGAAGTTGAATCATTGCGTGCTCGCAATACTCTACTGGATAACCAAGTAAAAGAACTACAAAAACAACTTCAGCAGCAAATTAAACGATCTGGAGAAGTATCAACCCTTCCGCCACCTCCTCTGGCAAAAATACAATGTAAATCCAATCGAACATTGCCGGTATCTGCATTGCCCGCGATTGCAACAAATTGCGCGAAAATTATATCGACAACAAAAACGGCTAGGTCCAACATAATAGGAGAATGCAACGGCAAGTTAATAAGTAAAATCGTGCTTCAAAGAGTAAGTATGTCCTCAGGACGACGAAAAAATACCCAAAGTCCGCAAAGTCATACAACTGATACGGATAATGAAGAAGATGCGGAATATGAAGAGGAGGAAATGGATGGCGTTATAGAAGGCGAAGAAGAAGATGAAAGTCATCAAGAAAATCCTGAACAAGACGAAGAAATCGAGAATCTTGATGCAGAAGATGAAGAGATAGAAACCTTTGCGGATTTAGTCGATGATAAATCAAATACACGAACAGTTGTTATTGATGACATTTATGATACTGGCAACTCGACTGAAGATAGCAATGAAGTTTTAGCAGTACAAAGCAAACGCTTGAGGCTGCGTCAAGCAGCAAAACAATCTCTAGCAATACCAAGAGGAGCAAAACCAAGTGTATCCCCGGCATCGACAACAACAAATGATGGGCAAACAGCCTTTAAAGCTGTAACGTCATCGTCATCGACTGCACCATTGAGTAAACAGCCACCTACACCCAGTCGAGGCAAACAGATGACCATAATGCGTTGGCATGCGCCAGATTATAATACCGACGAATCTGTTAGTTGTGATTCTACGGCAGAAATTGATAGGGTAAGAAGAGAGTATTTTTAAAATATGTATATGCAATAAAAAATATGTATTATCTTTATTAAATTTAAGCGATCAACTTCGACGGTGTCTTCAGCTTTAAAGCCATCACCTAACATAATTGATAAGAAGCGATCTCACGACAGCTCTTCTCAGCTGCTCCATAACAGGCAAAAAATCAGAAGATATGCATACATTTCCACACCCCAACTCTACAGCACTAGGGAGTGGGAAGATGAAGCAATTTCTTGTGATCACGACCATGAATTTTTAAAAGCAGAAGCCAAACTTTTGCAAGTTGATAATCCTAAATTGGAAATACCAAAATGGACTGAACACGAATTGACTCCTTCGTATTGCATTGAAGGGACTGAAGATCTTTCGGACGAAATATTCCTCAAAAGGCATGCCAAATTAGAAGTAGACGAGAAGCGTCGTAAGAAATGGGACGTTCAGCAAATTCGGGAACAAAGGCGAATAGAAAGACTAAAAAGACGACACTGCAAGGATGAAATACAGCCAGTACAAGAAGCCCAAAGTTTACAAACATTTTATCCTACAACAGAAAGTCTTCAATCAATTTGTTATGTTCACGACTTACCGGTACAAGCGTTTGGAGAAGTGATTCCTAGGATAACTTCCTCCATATGCGTCGTTGCCAAAGGAGAGACCCGAAGAGGATTTCAATTACCTTGGTTAGACAAAGATCAGTTACAATATTTAAATGACAACAACAAACCTCCAACAGTATCTGTAATTAACTCTACTTCATCTTCGATAGCATCCTTGCAGATGCAACAACAACTGTTGAATTCTTCTTTTGCATTTCTTAAAAAACGTAGAAGACAGCAAAGTTCCTCATTTGGAAGCTTGCATCACAATCCTCGTCAGAGAAATCAGGCAGGCAGATTGACAAACAACACACATAATACCTTAAACACAATATCCGGAGCTCCTAATACGACATCAACACAAACATTTTTAAATATTGTAAAATCAACCGTTACCCCCAGCACTTCAACAGCGACAAAAACTCTAACTTCTGCAGCGCACGAGTTGGCTTCAAATGTAAGTGAGCCAGTCTAAAATTTAAACATCTTTAATATTCCGCATTCAATAAATATTCCCTGTAATAGAAATGTATATATGTATGTATGTATGTAAGATTTAAAAAAACATTTACAATAGACATACTTAATGAAAATTTAAGCACAATTCTTAAATAATATATTTACATATTATAAGCCTTGAAATATTTTTGACCTAAGAAAATTGTGATAAATTTTATTATTTGGGAAAAACGTGAAATAAAACAAATTTTCATGGTTGCACATACATAAAATTAAGCGTAATTTAATTGAAATAATAATTACAGACTTTGTAAATACGTAATATTATCTCAAAATCAATTAAATGTCATTGTAGTAAAATATAAAATAATTTAAACTAATTCAAGTGAAATTAATATACTTAAATAAATAAAAGAAAACGAGACTTGAACTTTGATTGATGTTTTTATTTGATACAAATTTCATTTATCGCTTTTTTGAAAGTTTGGCCTGAACCAGTTGGTTAATACAGTTAAAATATTTATTTAAAACCAAAATTGTTCTCAATATTATTTGGACATACATAATACTTTATTTATACAATTGCTAATACATAATAATAATTGACATTGTGAAGAAAAAGGCAATAACTAATATCTTATTTGCAAACAAACGTACATACATATAAATATGTATGTATATATGTATGTACATACATATGTATGTAAAATTTTAATTTTCAATAATAACATTAAAAAAAGAGGATAATAGTGAAATAATAAGTATGTAGTAATTGCATTAAAAATTATTTAACACTCTGTGTTAAATACTTATCAGCTGCTGTAGTCCAAATTTCATCAATATTTTCAAATTCATTCCTCCATAATTGCTCAATTAATTTCCAACCTTCCTCTTGGGTCGCCAAGACATATTCATTAGATGGATCAATAGAATGTGTATAAGTACCCATAACAAGACTTTGAGCTAAACGAGCTGCTACACAATATTTCAGATATTGTTTTGTTTCACTTGTTAGAGGGTGAATAGATTCAAAGCCAGCTAAAAAGATGCCGCCACTTTCCAAATTTTTTGCTTGTAGCAACATATAAGCCAAAGCAATTCCAACTTCGAATAGTACAGGAGCTTTATTTGTATCGCCAAAATCAATGATAGCTTTAACTTTAAAGTTAGTACCTTCGCCACAAGGCTCGACAATAGTATTATGTTCATTATAATCGCCATGAATAATCTGCATTTCAAAAGTATTCAATAGACTTAATACTTCAGTTTCAAAGGAATGTATAACTTCTTCAACTATTTCTTTTCGAGAATGGTCTTGTAACACGTATAAGAAGTCTTTAAGGTTTGATATAGATTCTAACTGCCAACTAGATTTATGTGTGTCGTATGCTTCATGTTGAAAATTCTGGGATAGCAGTTTTGAAATAAATCACACAGGTATATATTTATATACATACATATATATATATATGTATGTATGTATATCTGTGGCAATATGTAATAATCGTTTAGGTCGACTGAGGAATGTCCCGGTATGCAAAGAAAGAATCACAGGAAAAGAGAATTATGCGTTATAGCGGGAGTCTCAAAACTACCGAAAAGCACTACTTTTCCAAGTCGACTAAGGGGTTATTATATATTACCACACATTTACATAAAAGCATTTATGCGTTAACTATGCATATACATATGCATGTATTCGTTCAATTTAAGCTTACCTTTAAGGCTTTGACAATTCGCCCCAAATATTCACCACTTTGGTAAAGCAAATAATTTGTTATAGTCACTTCATGAAATATTTTTCCAGGTATGAACTCCAACAAACGTACAATATGATCCGTACCATTTATGCACTCCAAGGAATGATATTTACCATTTACATTAGCTATAGGCCTGGGACACTGGATCTGTTGTTTGGCTATATCCATAAAGATCAGATTACATATACATATTTTAATACTAATACCCATAATTAGTTAAATATGCCCATTCACTTACACAAATATAACATCAATTCATTTTGAGCATCGGCGAATTCAATTTTTTTCGAATCCAAAGAATTAAGTATTTTTAAAACATATCCGTGAGGCCAATGTGTTACTATCAATGGATTTTTTATATTTCTGAAAAAATAATAGTAATTTAATATCATTGTTATATTAAAAACATATGTACATATGAATCGGGAATCGCTTGAGCTTGCAGGCCATCCCTGAAACTTCTTGCGAAAATCGATGAATATCTAAAAATCGATTTGATGAAGACTTTTAAGTAATTAGTAAAAATTATTTTAAGCAAACGTAATTTGGCAAACATTTACCTAAAAAAGCGTAACCACTAAATTCTATTGAAAAGCCTTTCGATTCAGACATATTTCTAAAGTTAAAAAAAGCAGTTTCATAAAAGACAATGTCATAAAATACAATATTATTGGAAACTGTTTAATTTAATAAAGTCGTGTCTGAAACAAAAGGTTTTTCATTGATGTGTAATGGTTACGATTTTTTGGGCAGATGTTTGCCCAAAGTGATAAAATATTTTTATACATATGGCATCACCATATAAAAGCAAATTTCCCGCCAATGTGAATCATATTGCATGATAGAATAACAAACAAAGCAAAACAAAAAACAAAACAAACGGAACTAAATACATAGTATATAATTTGTGTTAAATACATACAGTGCATACAGTTGGTGTGAAGTTTTTAATGAAAGTTATTTAAAATTGTGATAAAATAGTTATTTAACAACAAATAAATCATCATGGGTATTACTGGTTTAATACCATTTTTGGAAAAATCCTCAACAATTGTCAACCTTAAACAGTTTGAAAGGTCTTCAGTAGCTGTAGATAGTTATTGCTGGCTACATAAAGGAGTTTTTGCGTGTGCTGAAAAACTTATAAGAGGCGAAGCCACTGATATTCACATTCAATATTGCCTAAAATATGTTGACATGTTTTTGAAACACAAAATTAAGGTAATTATGGTATTTGATGGTAGGCACTTACCAGCAAAATCAGAAACTGAAAGGAAGAGACGGGAAGCAAGAAACGAGAGTAAAAAGTTGGCCAAGGAATATTTAAGAAGGAATGAAATAGAGAAGGCTAGATCACACATGCGGAGAGCAGTTGATGTGACACATGAAATGGCATTCAAATTGATAAGAGCATGTCGAGATCGAGGAGTCGATTGCATAGTAGCGCCATATGAAGCAGATGCGCAAATGGCATGGCTAAATAATCAAGGCTTGGCTGAATACGTAGTAACTGAGGACTCCGATTTGACATTGTTTGGAGCGAAAAAGGTACTTTTCAAATTAGACTTAACAGGTCAAGCATTGTTAGTAGAAAGTACAAAATTATATATGGCCATGGGTTGTAGACCTGAAAAATATACATTTGAGAAGTTCCGTAGAATGTGCATTTTATCCGGGTGTGACTATTTAGACTCCTTACAAGGTATAGGCTTAAAGAAGGCATGTAAATTTATTTTATCTACCGAAGAAGATGATATGACAAAAGCTTTGAAAAAACTTCCCAACTATTTAAAAATGAAGCAACTAGATGTAACTGATGAATATATTGAAGCTTTCCTTAAAGCGGAGGCTACGTTTAAACACATGTTTATTTACAATCCCTTGGAGAAAAGGATGCAAAGATTGCATGATCTTGATGAATTCCAAACAGATGAATGCCACTGTAGCAATGCTGGCTCTTTACTAGATAGCAGTGAACAAGCTTTCCAGTTAGCGTTAGGTAATTTAAATCCCTTTACATTAAAGAAGCTAGATGACTGGCACCCTGCCTGGAATTGGTCACAAAACAAGTCTCAACATAAAAGTATTTGGTTAAGTTCTACAAACTCTTCCATCCAACAGAAACTCAGTGAATCCAAACAAGATACCAAGGAAGAATCCGGATCGATATTTCATTTTAAAAAAATTGAATTCAAAAATATGGCTGAAACGGAAATTGCAGAAAAACTATCTGAAGAAAGAAGTAAACTCGATGAATCTCAAATATTTTCCATGTATAAACAACATGCCTCGCCGAACATGGAGAGAAAACGCAAAAGACAGCAATCTTCCTCATCTATTAGTGAAGATGATGATATTGAAAAGACAAAAGATTTAGAACCCCTTCAGAAATATGCGCACAATCCATTCGCCAAAGTTAATTCATTGGAGAACATAAAAAAATCTCCAATTTGCACTAATAACTCCCTGCTTAGGATTCTTAGTCCCAAAAAAGGCAACGAAAAAAATGCCATCCAGCAAACAATAGAGTCAAAAAAATCAATCAAGTCCAGATTTTTCGCAGAAAATGTAAAACAAATTAAAAAACCTTTTGCCGTCAGGGATTTAACAACTGAAATGTTTAAAATAGAAAAGAAAACAACCGAATATACGCAGCAACGACAGGATTTATATTGCTGTTCACTTCAATCTCCTCAAAAGAAAGTTGACGAAAACGAACCAAAATCGTTTGATAGCAACAGTCAAACTAGTGAGACGGAAGAATCTTTAGGAACAGATACAGAAAGTAACATTGGTTCCCAAGAAACCAATCCGATTGGACCTTCGGTTTTAAATGATGAAATCATTTTAATTTCCGATGTTGAAGAACAACATTGCCAAAAATCCACGTTATTATCAGGACAAAAGTTTATCAGCACCAAAAAAAAATCAAAAGTACTTGCTTCCAAAACCAAAAATAAACTACAAACGGCATCACGTAAAGAAAGCAATTCTTTAGCAACTGTTGACCCTAAGCAGTCGAAGTTAAGTATGTTTGGTTTTCAAAAGAGACCCTTATTAAAGAAATTATAGCCAAGTCTGTTATTTGTTTATTTGGTTTTTTTTATTACATGTACATATATATAGTCGCACTATATCTGTCACCTTGTTAAATAAAAGTTGAGTACTTTGCATTTTAACTTACTTGTTTGCTTCAAATAACCAAAAGGATAACAATCTGTAGTAAATAACAAATTATTATACAAACTTATGTACAGCATACACACACAGGTATATATGTATGTATATATTGAATATTAGGGAGGTAAACGAAACGAAACGTAATTTCTTTATCAAAACAAAATTTATTTTATTTTATTTATTTTATTTATTTATTTATTTGAACTTTAAGTGTGCTTGTATCGAAATATTGTTTTAAGGAACACTTCAAACTGAAATCATTTTTTTATGATTTTAACAAGATTTACGGCCCTATGTATAAGCAAAAATTGGCATGAAGTTAGCAAAAGTGACGAAATTGCGGCTTGTTTGAATATAAATAAATAAATAAATTGAATTAGGTGTTAATTCAAATTCAAAATTCAGCGATTAAAAATGAAATGAGTGAGGGATATGAAATTAAGATTCCCAATGCAAAAGAAAATAAAATAATTATATCTGATATGTCATTTAAATATAATGAAAATGAGTTATTGCAAAAAATTAGAAAGCAAAATCCGATAATGGAAGAAAGTGAAATTAGTGTTATAAAAATGTTTGAGTATAAAAAGGACAATAGAAAAGTACATAAAGTGAAAATAAAAGTTAATAACGAATCGTATCTTAAACTAATGAAGGAAAAACATATAAACATTGGATGGGAAAAATGTAGAATCTTGGACGGAACAGAAATAATACAATGCTTCAAATGTAAAGGATTTAATCATAAAGCGATAGATTGCAAAAATAATGAATTATGTTATAAATGTCATGAATCACATAAAAGTAATGAATGTAATAAAGAAATATTAAAAAAATTTATAAACTGTGTTCGTAGTAACCAAAAACTGAATATGGGGCTTGATGAAAAACATTTCACAAGTAGTAAATTATGTCCAGTTTATCAAAATAAACTAAACTTTAAAAAGAAGCAGTTAGGTTTAAACATCTAACAATTACAGGAAATTCAAGGCATAATTTGAATATTCAAGGCCTATTAAATAATTTTAATCAAATAGAAGACATTGCTGTAAGTGAAAATCCTGAACTTATAATACTTTCCGAAACGAGTACCTCCATAAAATTTGACATTAAAAATGGTCGCATTATCTAATCTTAATCCACCTCAGTCCTAGCATGATTTTTAATGTGAAATTTCATGGCAAAACTATTTAAGATCATGTTCAATTTTGCCACTTATACTTACTTCATGCCAATTTTTGCTTATACATAGGGTCGTTATTAAAAAACAACGTAATAACAGCCTAAGATATTATTATTTAAAATTGATATTAATAAAATTAAAAAAATAACAAATTGAAAATAAAATGTGCAAATCCAAATCTATATATCGCGCACCTATATCCAAAATATGCAATTCAAATGTGTTCAAAATGAATTTTCGATGCTAAATGGTTCGCTCAACCATGCAATTGCCATTAAGCCGTGTTATAAATTTTACAGCAAAAAAAAATAATTTGTTTTCGTTTTATAATTTTTTTTTGTTATAAAGAAAGCATCTCACGAAATGGTTAGTTAAAACAAAAAACATTGTTCCTTTGTTAAAAAAAAATATTTGTTTTTTGTCTACTCAAATATGCTTTCTCCAAAAAATACACAAACAAGTCCAAAATATGAAAATATTTGCATAGGTATAAAATAATAACAAGATATTAAAACCGATTTATGGAAGATACGTTACTAGTTTTTTTTAGCTCTCTTGAAAAGTTAGGGTTTGTATGTATGTATATACAATGTAAGGGCATACTTACGGATCTTCCTTTACAATAAAGTTACGATCATCATACGAAATTATTTCCTTAATTTCACCAATAGTTATGCCATACAATCGGCGTAACAAACTTTCAACTATTTCATTAGTAACTTTGGGCTTTATATCAGAACCTGGCTGCAAAGTTGCAGAATGTAAGTGCGAATTTTTGATTTCTTGATTACTAGAATTATTGGATGTACTCTCATCCTTATTATTGTTGAAGGTAAATTTGGCATTTGCATCATATTCATGATTTAGTGTATACGATTTTCGTCGTGATATGTTTGTTAATTCAACATTATTCCAAGTATCATCCATGTTGTGTATATGCACTTAAACGATCCGAGGTAATTTAATTTCAATATGATCAATCCTAAAATTATAAGAGCAGTTAAAACTGAATTATATTAAGATTAATATTTGTTTTTTTTTTGTTTGTTTCCAAATCAATTAAGTTGAAATTCATGAGAAAGTGTTTTAAATTTTTAATACATTTGTTCACTAACAATGCGATCTACCTACTTACTATGTGACAAACGTTTTCGCAAGCTTACTGATTGGCGAATTTCAGACGACTAATAATAATAACTGATGTTAAAATATTGAATGTATGTATGTGTGGATCTAACTTATTTTGTATTGTATCGTTTTGTATTTGTTTAAGCTTTTTCGTACTTATCGTTGGAACTTGTGCTTGTTTTAAGATATTAAGCATTTTAAAAATAAGGTATAAAACGCACAAGTCTTAATCAAGTAATTGTATACAATACAGATATCATCATACTTACACATACACATATATATACATATGCATATATGTATGTATTTATACACATTAATAAAAAAAAATTTAATTAAATTAACACAGATGGATTTTAAAGGCTATTGTGCTTGCAAAGAATGCGAGTACACGAGTACACATACATAGTTATGTATAATTTTTTTATAAATACATTTTAAAGTTCTTTGAATTTCTTTTTATGCATAATGGTACTGTAAAATAATGTTTTATATAATAGAAATAATAATGGGATAGAAAAACAAGAACAGTAGTACAAAATGTCGTTTATATGCATATCATATTATATGTATGTATGTACATCTACTACATAATTATGTATTTTTTAACTCAGTACGAGAACGCAAAAAAATCTGAGACACGGAATATTTTGTACGGATAGTTCAGTCGACTTTCTCGAATTCAGCTATAACACAAAAAATATAATTCTTTTATCTAATTTTTCGACCTTTTTTATATATTCAATTAAACTATTTTTTTGAGCTTTAGGTCTGGTATTATTTGTCTTTTATTTTATCAATATTTCGTTAACTTTCGGTTAACTTCTTCAGGATATATTTTTATTGTTTTTTGTTTTTTAATATTTAGTTTTTTTCTTTTCTCCTTTCAATTACAAATTATTTATTTTTTTTCTTTTTTTTTTTTGTAATTGAAAGGAGAAAAGAAAAATACTAAATATTAAAAACAAAAAACAATAAACATATATCCTGAAGAAGTTAACCGAAGGTTAACGAAATATTGATAAAATAAAAGACAAATAATACCAGACCTAAAGCTCAAAAAAATAGTTCAATTGAATCAAAAAATACAATTTAAAAGTTTTTAATAAAATTTATCAAAAGCTTAAATTTTTGTATTCTCGTAATTGGATATAAAATGGTTGTCATAGGTTGGACTCCAGCAAGAAAATTAATTTTGTTAATTGGATAGGTATGAAGATTTAGTAATTGAAAGCATTTCAGTTTTTCCCATGTATGTAGAGCGTTCTGAGGTTTGTAAATTGTGAAGTTTTGGCTACATAATTTAGTTGGATCAATCAATAATTTTTTCTCAATTATTTATTCTTAATCAAAAAAGAAATTATACAGCCCTAATCGATTTCTCTAATACTACTACATACATAATTAACTAAACGCTGTCTCGAAGATGTTAGCTCACTTTAATATCGTAAGGAAGTGAATTGATTCAGTTCGGGAAAATTCAAAAAATGAACGAAAATTAGATTTTCACGAAACGGGGTTTTTAACAAAGTATCAACTATTAAGCCGATCAAGTTCAAAATGTTATAACAAAAAATCCACTAATTCGACTAAAATCGGGAGATTCGTTGACGAAAAACTTTGACAAAATCGTTTTTATCTAATAACTCAAAAAGTATTCGTCAAATAGACTTTATACATATGAATGTACATTCACTGATTTTTATTGGACTAAAGGTCCAAGGCAAGGTCCGCCGGTTCCTATACTTTTAAATATTAATTTTAAAAATAATCAATAAAATCTAAAAGGTTTACATACTTTTTGTAAGCACTCAAATAAATATGTATTATAACTTTGTTTCGAGACACCTCGTAGTAACTTAAGTAATTAAAAACAACTGTTTAAATAATCTCTAGTGATCCTCAACTAAAGTATTTATTGAGTTTATAGTAGTTACTTAAGCTCTATTAAACTGATAATACACAAAAGATAAATAAAATCGTTGATAAGATGAACAAACAATACATAGATATTTAGTAAAAACTAAACGCTACATACATATGTATAAGTACATATATGCGTGCATTATGTACATAGATACATAAATATATACTAAATTATAATAGAGCTCGGACTGATAAACACACCTTTTGTAGCGCAAAAAATTTATCAGTTACCTAAATAAAATAGCCAAATACAACACGAAATCCATATTACATGATTCGAATTAGGTAAGAACTTGAATTAGAAAATGATAAAATGAAAAAAATAAACAAATTAAGTAAATAGGTACATAAAAAATAATTCTTAAAGGTTATAATTTGCATATTATTACTTTTTTAATTTTCGAATTTTTCAGAAGCTTATGAACTCAAAAGTATGTACATATGTAGGTACTAACATTGCAAGTTTTTCATTTGCGCATTTCTAAACAGTTTATGTGCGAGTATTTGAATTTTTAAACGTATCCACTTTTAACTTTTATAAAAACAGGCAGTGAATGGTAAATACATATAAAAGTAATCCGTCGCCATTCTTCTAATATCAAATCTAATTTTGTAGATCAATAGGTATAAATTCAAATTTTTTTTTTCAAGAATTTAAACCATAGATATGTATATTGCAAATGATGATTGATAGTAGATGGGTATTTATTTACAAGTTTATACATATGCATAAATTTAAATTGTGCAGGAATAACAGACTAAAGTGCAGGTAAAAAATTAAAAAAATTTTATCGTGAAAAATTGGAGGCTTTTTTTATTTTAGAATTATACAACTTTTTTAGAATTATCAGCAGATTACGTTTCTAAAGCCTACAGACACGGCATGTAAATATCCACATGCACATGTGGCTCTGACCTAATTTTTACTACTAGCAATACATGTAAATGGAGAAATTCACATCACTACTACATGTGCTGTCTTTAAAAATGTGTCCTACTCGGCTAAATTGGTCATATTTCGATTTTGGAACAAAAATACTATCAATGTTTTACGACATGTAGAACTACAACTAATTCAAGAAAAAAGTGCAACCAACATGCTGAAAACTCTCGTGACTTCAAATCCACATGCACATGTGGATTTTTACATGCCGTGTACTGTAGGCTTAATACGTTTCCTTGACCGAGTCTTTGATGCTTAAATTGACTCGCCCTAATGATGTACATGCATATAGTAATTCGTACGTATGCAGGTATCAAGGCAAATTAAGAAATCATGTAAATAGTTTAAAGTATTTATTATTTGGCGAATTTACATTATACAAAAATGTACTTGCTTATTAATAAATGCTTTAGTTAATTTGAGAAACAACTGAAATAATATTTTTACCCTTGGAAGTTTTCTACACGTATGTATGTATGTATATGTACATAAGCACATTAACTTGGGTTTTCTTAATTACTTTCTAAAATTGTTCACAAAAATTAAAACTTCGTTCCGATTAAAAATGTTTTATATTGAAATTTTCAGGCACAATTACAATTGACACAAAAGTTAAAAATTGTTAATAACTAAAGATTTCGCGATTTTCAGTCGCGTTAAAAAAAAAACGAAAATATTAATAACAATAACAAGAAACATGTGATTTAAAATTCATTCATAACTTTTAACAGGGTCACTAGAATAAAAAAAAATAAACGTCAATTATTGAGTTTTGTGAGCCTAAAACTCTGGCAGTATTGATTTTGGATTTTTGGACACACAAACGTGAAAAATTTGAAAATTGGATACGCTTTATTGTTAGCAAGCATTATTTATAATGCTTAGATCGGTCAGTGACTTTCCGAGACCTTTTAATTCCTTTCTCTTGGAACTTTTCCAATTTTTTTTAAAGAAATAAAATTTTTAAGTGTATTTATGACAGCTGTTGAAATTCACTACCAATTATTATGACGTTTCTCAAAATTTCATCTCTGAAAACTGACGTTTCTATTACCATCTGTTTAATCCAATCGCAATCCTTATAATTTGAATCAAAAAAAAGGAAACGATAAAAAATTTATTATGGATCAATTGTATATAGAAATTGAATTGAGGACCGTAAAACATGGTGAAACTGAAATATTTACCTCTATACCTTCATTTATTGCTTTGTATGTGTACAATTACTTAAATAGGCCCAACAACGTAAGCTTGAATTTTGTTTGCTCTTCATTGGCATCTGATAAAGGTAAATTGAAATTGCGTTCACAATCGTTAAATGCTGAACTGACAGAGGACAGAATCTTATGCAAAGATGGCTCCAAAATTAAAGCAATACGAGACTTGCGCCTCCCAGTGTTTGCCAAAGATGGAGATACGTTTATAGCAGGCATGTGCTCTGTTTGTAGGGAATTAATTGCTTGCCATCCAAATGTGGAAAAGCGAAAGCTTTTGGGGTTTAAGGAAAGTTGCTTATTGTCCCCATCAGAGTCTTCAATTTGGACAAGATTTTGTGAAGTTAATGTGGTGCAATCACTATCAAAGATTCTAAAAAATATTGAGAATCGCGAAATGTACACTGTGATGCCAGTGGAATGTGCAAGGTTTGAAAAGCACTTAAACGAACCTGTAAGAATGCACAATATTTACAAGTTGGCAAGGGAAAGAGCTAATCAGAATGATGCTTCATGCGGTGGGAAAATTGCGAAGAATAGTAAGAATAAAATACAAATTGAATGTTCTGTTCCAAAGGAAAACTTGTTAATAGAACACAAGTTTGCGGAAGGTGTAGAGTTTACCATAGCCGATTTAATTTTATATCCTTGCATTCGCCTCATTTACAAATGTTATCCGGAAATGTTGATACAATTTCCCCTTACAAATACATGGTTGAATCAAGTAATTTGATGCGAAATTAAAACCTTTATAATAATTACTCATTTTGTCTTTTATTTTAGATTGATATATTTGACTGCAAATGCCAGAATATATTAAATGATCTTTGCATTTTCCCATGTGTGGAACAGTTAACAAAAAATTTAGATTTCCAAATTCCTAATTGTGAAGCTAATAGTTTGTATAAAAGTGATCCTAAACGGTACAAGCCTCGTAATCGAATGTTCACAGACCAGGCAGAAGTTGAAGCAACTCTTAATAAGCTTGAGACTTTAAACATTAATTTTAACAGCAATTCCCCAATTACATATGAGCAAACCATTATTGATTGGCAAGCTATAGAACCAAAACATGCCGAGAGTTCAGCTTTGCCTCAAGAACGACTATTAAGGAAACGCCAACAGTTAGAAAATTTAGCTAACGCTGTTGCATCGCTAGCTCGTGATGAACAAAGAATAATAGACTTTTGTAGTGGCACGGGGCATTTAGGCATCCTATTGGGTTTGAAACTACCGCAGTGTGAAATAATTTTAATGGAAAACAAGGCCGTTTCATTGCAGAGAGCCAAAGCTAGAGCTAAAGATTTAAATTTAAAAAATTTAAGATTTTATCAATGCAATATCGATTACTTCGAGGGAGACTTCGATGTAGGAACATCGCTCCATGCATGTGGTACAGCAACAGATATTGTTTTACAACAATGTCGTAATGCCAGAGCCAATTTTGTTTGCTGTCCGTGTTGCTATGGATCTTTACAGCCAATGCCTCACATAAAGTATCCTTTAAGTCAGCAATTTCGTCAAGTGCTTACCGAAAAGGACTTTATGTATGTCGCCCATACGGCCGATCAAGCACATGCATTGGGAACATTAAATTGTAAGCCGGAAACTACACGACGGGGACTGCTATGTATGGATATTGTAGATACTGATCGCAAACTTCAAGCAGAAGAATCCGGCTATGAGGTACTCTTAACACGCTTAAAACCTGAAAATTGTACACCTAAGAATAGGTTATTAGTGGGCAGACTCCTGCAAAAAACGGTTTGTGAAAATAAAGCATGTATGTAGTAATTTACACAACCGTGTTAGAGCATGTTCAAAATTGGAAAGACTCGCTTTTCCAATGCAAATATAGAATTGGATAATAATCTAAAACTTACAGTTCGTACATTAATTTATATATATTTTACAAAAAGCATGGTTTTTAAGTATAAATTGGGAGAAATTATTTTAAAATATACCACCACGTAGAGCCAGAACTAAATGTAAAACTGAACCTCCTTGAACCTTATAATCCGCAGCAGTTTTATCATCATTCCTGCAAATTAAGAAAAATATAAATTTTTATACACAAATTCGAGGGTTTCTAAGTTCCGAAAAATCTTACATTTGCTTTCCGGAAAATATCAAACGTTGTTGCTGGGGTGGAATGCCCTCTTTTTCTTCAACACGTTCCTTAATGCGATCAACTTTGTCTGTAGGTTCAATATCGATTTCAATTTCTTTCCCAGTAAGTGTCTAAAAATTATTTATTTTACATAATTGCAGACATGATTTATTTATTAAGTTGCTTGAGTTTTATGGATGAAAACTAACCTTGACTTTGATCAACATCTTTAGTTTGCTAAATTTTTTTTGAGAAATTGATGTAAAAAATTTATGCTTTACCGATTAATCAAAGCTCCTATGAATATAAATAGTTTTATATATAAATTAAAATTGCATTCCACTTTTTTTCTAGTGGCACAAATAATGATTTCAGCAAATTGGAAAAACTGATTTTTGATTTTTGCACACAACTTTAATTAACTTGATGTAAAATCAAACGCAAGTTGAGTTGTAATCATAGGGTGACTCAATGTCTATTAAATAATTGGGCAGGTGATTTTTATTTTCCGTGTGCATATTGTCGAAAACAAGGCGAATCCAGTATCAGGTGACCTTATCAGTACAACAATTTTACAACACAAAAAACAACATGCAGTTTGCTATGCTAGAAAACCAATCTGTCAAAAGATTTCTGAGCAAATTTTGACATTTTGGTTCAAATTGCTCAATTTTGTATCAACAGCTGATAATCAGCCGGTCTGATAAGGTCACCTGATACTGAATTCGCCTTGGTCGAAAATTATCCTAAAAAAAAAAGTTTTTCACATATTTACATACGTCATATACAACGTAAATGAAATATTATAATATTTGTCCTTTTATTATTGAACATATTAAAATAACCTGCTGAGTGTTTGCCTTGTTCATTAAACTAACTCGTTCTTAAACGGTGGGTAAAAGACACATGCGCATGTGGTTCTGACGTAACTTTGACGTCATCAAGAAGCTACATTTATCAAGGACGCTAAAATTTAACTTTAATATGAAAATTAACTTACTGAACTTTTCGTTCAGTATTCAGGACTAACCTGGCAGGTTGTGAATATACTAATATTCCGCCAACCCTTTGAGAGTTAAAAACAAGAACTTACATTTGCTACATGCCGTGTCATAGTGACATACATATGGACATGTAGATATTCTGGATATGTGTCCGCATCGGCTAGATGTGTCACATTTGGATTTTGGGACAAAAAAATAATACCAAAATTTTACATCATGTATCCACCAAGGCGAATACAGTATCAGGTGACCTTATCAGTACAACAATTTTACAACACAAAAAACAACATGTAGTTTGCTATGCTACAAAACCAATCTGTCAAAAGATTTTTAAGCAAATTTTGACGTTTTGGTTCAAAATGCTCAAATTTGTATCATCAGCTGATAATCAGCTGGGCTGATAAGGCCACCTGATACTAAATTCACCTTGGTATCCACTACTACTTATTTAAAATATGCAACCAACATGCCAAGAATTCTCGTAAAGTCACAGCCACAGCAGCATTTGTTTGCGCCTATACACAGCATGTATAGGCGCAAACAAACTGCACATTGAAACCAAATGTAATTTTTTATGTATTCCGAAACACAAAATATTTATTTTATGAAAACATAACGCCTATAAAACAATTATATTTAAGAAATAATAATAAAAATTGAAACAAATTTTCTTCACAGATAAGACAATAACGAAATACCTACATATATTGAAAAAGCTCAGTTTTCAGCGGGACAAAAGTATGGGCACAATTATTTGGTCATTTTCTCAAATGAAATTTTTCACATCTGGCAACATTTTACTTTTCATACAGTGTGTAATGTTCCGTTACAGTTTGTTATAGTTTGTTAGGTTAGGAAGCAAAAAGTTAAAAGGACAAACTCAACAAAATTGTTTGCTTTACCATTTTTCTAATAATGGGTCCACAATTAAGTGAAACTACAGAATCTCATCGGAATATTTTGATATTTTTTTTCGCCCAGATTGGCGAGCCAATGGATCGAAGCCGTTTTACCATTCTGAAAATAGTGAATCGTTTTAAAAGAAAGTATAATTTTGAAAGTGCTAAGCTTATTGGCCGTCCGTCCATAGTAACGGAAAGAGAACGTGCCCAAATAGTACGAGATTTTAAAGTTGATACAAAAATAACGTCTACACAGCTAACAGAAAATATAAATTGATGTTTTGGAAAAGACCTGTTCGGAGATTGTTGTATGAAGCTAGTTAGAAGTCACATGTGGCTAGACGAAAACCATTGATATCTGACATCAATTGGAACAAACGCATGTCTCATGGAACACAGTTTCAAAACGAGCGGAGTAGCTTCTTGGATCCGGTGATGTTGTCAGGTGAGAGCAATTTTAATATTTTTCAACTTAATGGTCATTCCAGAGCATGGCGAAAGCTAAACACATCATATGAAGAAAATAATCACCAAAGTATGTTGGTGCAGGCGTTATTGTCTGGGGCTGTATGTCTGCTTAAAGGGTTAGGGAATTCGTATTTATTAGAAATCGCTTTCAGTCACATATTTAAAAACCGAAAATGTTTTTTTTGTTTATTCAAAAATTCGGAAAAAATTATTACACTAAATGAGTCATTCTTAATAATTATTTTGTAAGGACACTTGTAATGTATAAAAAAACGTATAAAAAAGCTTTTACGAATATTTTAAAACTAGATACTAAAAGAAAAAAATGGCGATGATGTTTTACAGGGAATGACGGGTGATAACATTAACATATAATTTAACTTCTAAATACAAATAATACTACTTATAATAATCGTTTTCGCTTCTTCAAAGTGTCGTATTAAAATTTAATGTTTAAAATCAAATTTAAGTAGTTGAAAATTTAAAAATAATTTGCGGAATAAATGATAAAATTTCTTTGGTTTTTTGTACAAGACCTGGCCTTTGTAAAGTGGGGGATTTCAAAGATTGCGTGTCAAGCTTTTGTGTTGGAAGTGGCTCCTTTAAACTAGGATTCACTTTCTTATTTACGGTTTCGTCTATGACTTGTAACAGGCGTTGGTAAAGAAAGGATTGCCGAAATATTGGCTTAGATAAACTTAAATGGTCATCTTTGAGAACATAAAAATCGCCGTAATTTATACAAGCGGATTCTTCGGTGACTATGCGAAGTGGAAACTTAAATGTAGTTAACATGGTTGGTGAACCTTCGGCAATACTGACAATTTTCATATTTTGGAAACATGTGTGAAGGCAGTTCATAAAACGTTCATGTAATTCTAGAAGCTTGGGAGCACCTTCTTCCATTTCCTTTACTTCTATGGATGGTGATAAAATCACTTGCATGTGCTGTTTCCATTTTGCAATCGGTGAACCCCTGTGTGGAACACCTAAGAATACGATACCACTTGTGTTTTTAGCTATTTGTTGCGCTTTTGTGTTAGCACTCTCTTTGGCCTTCATTAATATCAGTTTCGTTAGTAAACCGCCCATGGAATGACCAATCCAAACAACAGGTCTGTCATTTCCAATGTCTGCCATTGATATGCGTTCTAACAACGATGTGGCCCGCACATCGATGTGACCCTGACCTTTTTCGCATGGACAGTATTTTGTAAAGTGGGCTGACCACTCCGTTACGGCAGAAGTATAATCTATTCCGATTATTCTAGTGTTAGGGTAATCTTCTGGTAACCATTCCATAGGCCAACAATTTGTATATTCATCTTCATTGTCTTGATTTAGCCATTCGTTGCCAGGTACACTAAATTCACCTGAGCAATTTTCACTAGCTGCTAACGGTACATCTGGATGAACGACTTCCCACTCTGGATCCAACTCTGCCTCGTTTTGCAATGTCTCAACTAATTCTTTTGTAGCATCGTCACTAATTTGAAGAGGTTTGCTTGAATGTTTTGTGGCAGTCTTTAAAAGCGCATCTAAAACATACAATACATACATATTTATTATAATTATGGGTTTTCATTAAGTTAATTATTATTATTATTTACCTTTTTCTGCGCCTCCCGTACCGTTATGCATAACATTCTTCTTATTTACTAGTTTCAATTCCTTTTCTCTAACTTTTCCAACATTTGTTTTATTATTCGGTTTATCATTTCCGTTTTCATTATTTTTTAGTTGAACTCTTCTCTGCTCTCCAACCAAAAATACATCGTCTGTTTCGCTAGTGTAAAAAGCGTTTTTACCATAAAGACCCAATTCAGTTGGTTTTCTGTCTTTTTGGCGCCAAGTTATGAAAACACCACCTAACAAGCCATGGACAAAAATTATGTCAGCTTTTGGTTTACTACGTGTACGCAAACGAGGATGCAATGGATAAACATTGGGAGCGTAAATAGTATAATTTGGATCATCATGATCGAGATTCGCCATAGTTTTCGCCGCGATAACTTGCAAGCGTAAGTCTGGACATTTTTGCCATTCAGCCAAAACATTGATCCAACCGGTAACAAAGAAGTGTTCAACGCTATCTTTAATCACAGATATATTCGCTAATACTTTGCATAGTGTCGATAAGGTTTCATTGTCATCGCTAAAAATTTTGCACAATTCCATTAGATGAACCAATCCGCCGTCTTTAATTATTTTCTCAGCAACTTCGGGTTCTTTAGTAACATGATGTAAAAACGAAATGATTTCTTTTAATAAGTCAGTCTCGTGAACATTAAACGATATGGGATGTTCTTGTGTGAAAAACTCACAAATGTCTTCCTAAAATAATTGAAAACCATAGAAATTTTTATAAAATAATTTTATGCCATTTTCAAACCAATTACACTTACCACTGGATCCTGTTGAGGAAAATATTTAGCGAAAAAATGTTTCACACATGAACGTGGCTTCAGGCCTTCCAAAAGTTCATGCAAGTCCGATAATACCAATTTTGGATTTTTAATACATCCTTTCATATGAGCTGGTATAAACCATCGAATATCGGCTCCAGAACGTGCTAATGAAACGGCAGTTCTTGCGTCACATATTTGTGCCAAATGCTGAAAGTCCCAATCTTTCAAATGATCGATGCGAGCCAACTGCCTGACAGCCTTCAAACGTTCATGATGGGATCCAGTCTGTGCAATATTCAAGAGACGCCAGGCAACTGAATGCTTCACTGCTTTCCACCACTTTCCAATCGGATTAACAATAACACTTATCCACTTTTTCTCATCTTCTTCTTGCTGCTTCAGTTTGCGCATGGATTCCTTATAAATGTGATATTTAATGTATATATAATCGGGTTCAGGTGCCTTGTCATTTTGCTCATTAGATTTGTCAATAAAGTTGGAAATAAATTTTTGTAACCGGCGTTTATCGTAAAGAATGAGGCCACATCTGCAAAATAATAATAATAGAAAATTTAATACATTTGTATTATTATTTAATTAAACTAAAATTAATTGTAATATGTATATAGTGGTAAAAAACTGTAATACATATATGAGGCCACACATGTGCATACATATGTATGTACATATGTACATCTCGCACTTGATCAAAAATAATTCAATAACAACATCAATATACATTGGTATATCTACTGTAAAAATTTCAAAGTATTCCGATTACTCACTCTTTCATCTCTAACACCACATTTCATACCATCATTTTTATGATGATGGTATGACTACTTTTATATCACCAAAAATTTATTATTTGCAGTTAATACAAAAGTGGAAATTGAAATGTATCGTGTTTTTATAAAAAATATATTATTTTGATTTGAGCCTTTGTACCTACACGTTTAAAATAATCAAATTGTTAATGTAACCACAAACAGTTTTTCATCTCATTTTAAAAGTTTGAGCTAATGCCCTCGTATTGATTAAGTACGATATATGTATGTATGTATTAATTACCATGGAAAATAAATTTATATGTTTTTCACACACAAAATTCATCCCAAAGATTTCAAATACATACACACATGCGCACGTATCTATTATTTAAATATATATTTTTTAAATTTAATTAATTCTAATCCGTTTTTGAACTAACAGTAACTATCAGTGCAGCCTATTCTTAGGTATGAACCGAACCCCTGATGCAAGAAAATTCCTTTTTTTGAATCACAATGCAAATACATACATATGTATGTATGTATATACATATGTACGTACAGAAGAATACATATGTATGAATGTATATATGTAAGTATGTATTATATGTATGTGAATACATTCACTAAAGTAAGGTAATATTATTTGCCCATTTTGAATTAGAAACCTGCCAAGAGTGTGTCATCTACAAAAAATATCTCAAATGCTTATAGAGACATACTTACATACATATATACAGTTATGTATGTACATATGTATTATACCACATAAAAAAACTGACGTAAATAAGATAAAACATGTACATATGGAGCCTTTGCTGCAAGAGAGTCATAACTCGAAAAATTCATTTTTAGCTAATATTCCAGAACTAATAATCATCATGTCGTTCTTTAGTTTGTGTAAAAGTTTCATACAAATATTACCTAAATTTACTTCTAACAGCTTATACCTACCTATTATTAATATTATATTTTATTTTTACCATTAAGTTGTTAGTGGATTCAAAACTTTAAATTCGATGTCTGTAAAACAAATTTTTTTGCGTTATGACTCTCTTGCAGCAAAGACTCGATATATATTTACTTTCATCTCTTTTCTTGTAGTCTGTTTTCTTTTAACAAAATCGAATGTTTTGTTTTTATCTCTACCAGCGGTGCGGTATTGCCAGTATTTTGAAATTCTTGACTCACATTTTATATGTCATCTTTAAAATCTGCACAAGTTTTCTTTATGAAAAAACATAAACCAAACGGCTGGTTTGATTTAAATTTAGTTTATTCCTTTTGAACAGAGACTTGATCGAGAGTGTTCTAAGCTATATTTAAAGAAAAGAAGATATCACGACTTTTCTAAATGTAAATTTTGGTTATTTAAAATGCAATTACAAAGATTCATTGGAAGAACTTTGTAAGTAACTAACAAAATGCTTTCAAAGTTTATTTAAGGTAAATATAAAACATGTTTAAAATTTTTAATAGAACTTCAATATAGAAACGGTCCTTATTCAACTTTAGTGAACAAACTTCTTAATACTCAATAATTGTTTTTGTTATTACATTAAATTAGTCATTTTATCAAAACATGTTTACAAGTATTTTTGTTTACTATTAAAAATGTAAATAATTTATCAAAACAGAAGTACACACATATATACATATATATATACATATATGTGTACTTATGTAGGTATTTATATTTTTGCAAATAATGACGTAAATAATTGCGAAAATAAAACAGATTGTTTTCTAATGTATTTAAATGAATATGTACATACATAAATATATTTTAACTAGAAATTATTAGATTTCAAATATTCGTTATATTAGTATTGCATTTTTAAAATCTAAGCTATACAAATGTTTATATTTTATTTTATATTTCACTCAAGTTTCCCAAATAGCGCTTGGAAGATTGTTTGGCAAAAATCTCTTGACTCATCTTCGAATACTTTATATGAACCAAATAAATTAATAAAATTTTTCTATCAATCGCGTTCATCGGTCCAAAAGTAATCGAATATGTTCGAAATTTTCATGAAATGCTACTTGTGTTGATTCGTACATACAAACATACCATTTTGAGAGGCGAGCCCCTTTTTTATTTATTATAATATATGGACAGAAAACACGCATATATAATATACATACTTATGTAGGTACCTAAGAGTTGCTTTTTAGGAAAAATCTATCTTGCTCATTCTTTTTATTTAAAAATATCAGTCCACTTTTCATGATTAATCAATTACGATGCATATTACATTTAGTATATGCATACATATGTACATACATATGAATGTGTATAAGAACATTTTCATCTGCTTTAAAATCATACTTCAAATGCAATGTGCATCTATACATACAAATGTACGTCCATTTCTTCATCAACTCCAGGTTATACATACATGCGGATTTAATTTGAAGGAAGTACATAGGTACATACTTATAATAAATAAACCCATCTACTTAATCATTTAATTGAATTTACTTACGTGGTCAATATGCCAACACTGCCAATAGTTTTTGGGTATCGTCGTAATGTTGTTGATAAATTATTCATTGAACACTTGCAGAATATTTATGCAATCAGTTAATGTCTTCTTTTTTGTTAACAATCAATTGATAATTAAATCAATTTCTATTATATTCTGTGCAGTTAAAAGTTAAATAATTGTCCTTCGCCAAGAAGTTGCAAAAAGCTATTTATATTCTCGGCGATTTGTATAATTTTACACAAATAATTTTTTTTATTATGCAGAAATTTTTCTATACCTGATTTATATTTTATGATATTTAATACAGTCTATAACTTTTGATTATCTCAAATATATACTGTATATGTATTTCTATTTATTTTTTGCTTGCTTCACAGTTTTTATTTTTCTTAGACTTATCGCTTTGCTTTATAATTGTTGAATGGTTGTTTTTATTCATCGGACAATATTTATATGTAGACAACTTTAGCGTCGACATTTGTTTTGTTCATTTTAGTTTCATTGCACTTTGTTGTTATTTACGTTATTATGTTTACTTGTGTACATTTAAATTAATGATAACAAGTAGCAGTGGTGGGGACCACCAAATGTAAAATTTTATCTTACGAGTTATGACGTCACTATACAAGATTTAAGGAATGGTGCACGAGACCTGCGCCGACCGATTTTGTCGGCGGCGGCTGAAAATCGGCTGAATCAGCTTCAGGTATAACCATGGTACAATAATACAAAGGTAGAGAAATTCATGGCCTATTTCCCACCTGCGAAAGAAAACGTTGGACTTACAATTTATATTGAAAACAACAATAAAATTTGTTTTTATTTTCAATATAAATTGTAAGTGGAACGTTTTCTTTCGCAGGTGGGAAATATGTCATCAAATACAATAGGAAACAATATGATAGAAATAAAATAATGTAACAGGTATGCAAGCAAAAATAAATTCAGTCCATAGCTTCAAATACTAAAATGAGTGTTTTAAAAATTTTCTTTCAATTTTATTCAATTAAAAACTCAATTTCAAATATATAATGAGTTAGGGCTTTTCCATATTAAGGCAACGATATGAACTTAGTGAAAATTGACAAATTGAATAAATACAAATCTATAAATTCGGCTGGTCAAAATCAATCGGCGGCTCGGCTGCGGTGGTTCTCAGCCAATCGGCGCAGGTCTCTGATGGTACCTATAGGCACAGGAGTAAATTGAAATAAAAACAATAAAACAGTGCTCTCAAGGTGTATATGGTGTCAACTATAAAAAAGCAATTCGCAGACTTCAGATCAGTGATGGAAAATTCTGCACTTTTGTGTTTCAACAAATGCTGAATATTTCAAATGGTAACGCTGAACAGCTGCACATACATATCACCCAGTGTTGAATGGAACAGTGAGACTGGAACATCTTTCAAGGAAGTCAAATGTTCTACACTGCGATTCAAATTTAATGAAAGTTTTTTCGATATGGAATACCACAATTGGTCATCTGTTGATGAAGTGTAAAAACGCTATAGCAATTTGAACACATTTACTTGTGAATGCTTTATTAACAAAAAAATTGCGTAGAATGATGGCATTTACATTTAGGGGGTTTCTTCTGCTACATGTGCCATGGGGCAGTTCTTTGTTAAGGGCTTTGGACACGATCAAAATGCTTGGTGTCAAGTTCGTGTGCTTGTGCTTGTCGGCTTAATGTTACCATGATTGATGGCCCTCTAAGTATTAATTTTTATTTTGATTTTATGCTCTTCTTTTGGTTGAAAAAAAATACATAAAAATCTGTAAATAAAGTTCTAACATTTGTTTTTTCTTCACCAGTCAAATTTATATGTTTCTTTTAATTCTGATTTTTTCACAATGGAAATATATGTAATTATAGTGAAAATTTGTACGAGCTTGATGGGTTAAAAATATACACGCATTTCTTGGTTTACACTGTCATGTTATTTGTGCACTAGGCGGGACAAATTACAGAATATTTAACTTACGACATAAATACTCTGTGACGAAACACGCCCTTGTATACGTATAAAGGCTCAGCTAGCCGACTGTAATATAAAGTAAATGTATCAGTAGGAAACAGCTGATCGATATTGTTATGTGAAAAGTAATGAAAATTGTTATAGAGATCAAGGCGAATTCAGTATCAGGTGACCTTATCAACCCAGCTGATTATCAGCTGTTGATGCGAAATTGAGCAATTTGAACCAAAACGTCAAAATTTGCTCAGAAATCTTTTGACAGATTGGTTTTCTAGCATAGAAAACTACATGTTGTTTTTTGTGTTGTAAAATTGTTGTACTGATAAGGTCACCTGATACTGATTTCGCATTGATAGAGATGTAATGTAACGTAACCTAATTTTCATATAAAAATGTCGGTCAGCTTTTTGATACGTTGCAGTTACTTTTCATTTACAGTCGGCTAACTGAGCCTTACGGCTTTTCGAAGGGTAATAAAAAGAGAATGTGATGATTGTAGGAGGGAGAAAATCGCAAACATAAAATTCGTAATTCAATTTCTTTTAAAGGTTTTGATAAAAATTAAGTTCAACACATAATCACAGTGTTTTGTGATATAATTTTGTGGTATCTTAATAAAGAGATGTTTGGAAAACTAAAGTGGTAGCATGCCAATTTTTTTAAGATATAATAAATTACAAATTTCAATTCCTCGACAGATAGTATGTACATACATATATGTATGTAAAAAACAAAGAATATATTGTGTATATTGAAGTCGAATAGTCCATAAAATGCCAACTACAGGAAAAGAGGAGTCATCATCAAATGATAAGCAACAAAACATTTCTAGCAAAGAAGCTGAAGAATGTATAGCTTCAGAAGAATACTCAGCTTTGCCAGAAACTTTTTATTCTTTGCCAATTGAAAGTGTGGTCAAGGAAGTGGGTTCAGTTTTCCACAAAAGAAAATATGAAATATTTAGAAGATTGCAGAAGTCTGTGGAAGACTGCAATAAACGTTTTAGTGATCGTAAAGAATTGGCTAGTGAATCCGAACACACTGTTGCTGAATTGTGCGATTCTTTAGAGGAATTGCTTCACTATGGGCTAAAAGAGCAACAAAATCAACTAAATTTTGTTGTATCGGCAGCTAACCTCTTCCAAAACATGCAGGAAATTGTCACAGGATACTCTTCAAATAAATCCTCAAATACTTTGAGTGCCTCTACGGAATCAAATTTTTGGGAGTTTTGCCAAAACTTTCTTACACCACACGAAAAAGAACGCTTCGAAAACTTAAAACAAGTTTGGACCGATTTGGGCAAAGGCAGGGCTTTTATCAGAACAGCGCTGAATGAACATTCTCTAAAGCGATATATACTTATATGGTTGTCGGAATATCAAATATTAAGTTCTTATTACAGTCATTGGTCTGTTTTATTAGATGTAAACATGGCAAAAGCTTTGCCTGAATTGATGAAATCATTGGATAATGTACTTTTTGCTCTTCCTGTGGATAAAACCGAGTTGAACGTATCTGTGAAGGCAAATAGCTCTCAGCAAACTGCTTTGAAAAGGGAACCTTTGATATATGCTCCTACACCTGTTAAAGTAGAATCAAATATTAAGCGTAAATCTACAGCAATAGAACGGCCAATTGCCAGCACCAGTTCTACGGATGACCTTTTAAAACATTTACAAAATAACTCTAAAATTGAATGTACTGGAACTTCCTCTGAACAGGTATACAGAGGTATCGAAGAGTTAGACTCCTTCGATGATATACCGGTGGATCCCATTGAACCAGAACTAGAATTTCTTAAGAAACCATTACAACCTACGCCAGTGCAGGTAAATAACAGCTCAGCAGATGGAAATGAGTCCATATCATCTGCAAATTCATGTCACGACTTAGATGGTGATAACTCTTCGCAATCAAGTAAATATTCATCTAATCAACCTGTCGTTCAAAATTCCTGCAATGATCTGAAACATCTTCAATTGGATGAACAAGTGAAAGAGCTAAACGAACGTTGCTCACTGCTAGAAACTAGGGTGGCTCAGTTAAACTTAGAAAATCGTCAACTTATACGAAGGCTTAAGAAACACTTTGAAGATTCTGGCATAGACCCATCTTCATCGTTCGCGGCAAACTTTCTTATTACCATTCCTCATACTATGCTTCACAAGTCCAAGCATGCAACAGGATCTTTTCATCTGTATGAAATACATATAACAATGCGACAGAATTTGGAACACTGGTCGATATGGCGTCGATATAGTGATTTTAATAAACTTCATAAGTCATTGCTAAAAACACACCCCAGTGTGTCTTCTATTGAATTTCCACCCAAAAAAAGATTTGGCAATATGAATTTACAGTTTGTCGACGAAAGACGACAGCAGCTGCAGATTTATTTACTAAACTTGGTAGAAACATTGCCACAAGTTGAGGCCTGCAAATCAAAAATAGAACTTCAGAAAGTATTTCCATTTTTAAGGGAGCGGTAACGTTTATTAATTAAAATATATCCGTTGACAACTTTAAGTATTTTATATAGATGCTCTATAATATTAACTATGTAGACAAATAAAAAGAGAATTAAAAACTTCGATTAGTGAATTAAGTAGTTAAATTTTATTATTATTTATATTTTAATTTGAAATTTATTTGCTGGTGGTTCAGCTTGGTCTATATACGCATTTCATTGTTGCTGTAACAAATCATCAGTAGACTTCAACCACACATTTTGAACAGTCACAAACCTCTTACTTTATGCACAGACTTTCAAAAACTATATGAGAATTCATAGAATAATAATATTTTTGAAAATCACAAAGACAAAATAAGCTTAGTAGGCTTTGAAACTCATACAAAACCCAGCAAATAATTTATATTCGATGTGAATCAATTTTATTTTTCTACACCTTCATACAATTAGAAATCCATTGGATAACAATAAAAGTAATTACAAGGCAAAATGAAAAATAAAATCTAAAATTTAACATTTAAGAAATTTATTATTCGACATATTGTCATAATTATATTTTAATTTGAAATTTATTTGCTGGTGGTTCAGCTTGGTCTATATACGCATTTCATTGTTGCTGTAACAAATCATCAGTAGACTTCAACCACACATTTTGAACAGTCACAAACCTCTTACTTTATGCACAGACTTTCAAAAACTATATGAGAATTCATAGAATAATAATATTTTTGAAAATCACAAAGACAAAATAAGCTTAGTAGGCTTTGAAACTCATACAAAACCCAAGTTTCAAAGCCTACACACTGTTATTTAGATATATATGTATAAAATAATTTTTGTCATTGAAAACGAAAAAATCATTCCAAAATAATTAAAAACAAAATATAAAAAAATACATATAAAAGAATAGAATAGAATAAATATCCTGAAGAAGTTAGCCAATGGTTAACGAAATATCGAAAAATAAAAACAATATATATTAAATTGACCTAAAGCTTAAAAAAAATAGTTTCATTAAATACATAAAAAGGTCGAAAAATTAGATAAACAAATTCTCATATAGTTTTTGAAAGTCTGTGCATAAAGTAAGAGGTTTGTGACTGTTCAAAATGTGTGGTTGAAGTCTACTGATGATTTGTTACAGCAACAATGAAATGCGTATATAGACCAAGCTGAACCACCAGCAAATAAATTTCAAATTAAAATATAATTATGACAATATGTCGAATAATAAATTTCTTAAATGATAAATTATTATTTATACATAAATAAAGTGAATTTTCATACAGTGTCCAGGGAAAAATTTTCATAATAAATGTGAGAACTTTTCCGAGTCGAAAAAATTGTTATCATCCTGTGAAACATAGGGTGAGTAAGAAAAAACTTTATTTGTTGATATTTTTTGTAATTTTATATAAGTTTTTATGTGAGTAACCCTGTGAAACTCAGGACAACCAGTATAATTATTTAATTTCTCTCAATGCGAGAAATTCTCACCAGTTACAGAAACGGGGCACTGATTAGTTTGTTTCGAGAGAGAGACGAGGGGAACAGAAACGTTTCTTTTCTCTCCAAACTAAACAATCAGCTTAAGCCCCGTTCAGACTATTATACAAGTATTAATACTTTTGTGGAAAATGCAGGTCTGACATGTTCAGTTGTTTTTTTTTTAATTTTGAAACAAATATAAGACCAGGGATGCATTTTCGTCAAAAGTATTAATACTTGTATTATAGTCTGAGGGGCTCTTTAGCAATAACACTTGCATAGTGTAAACCATAGGCAAACAATTCTTAGTCTTAATATTCCACTAAATGTGAACACATAAATGGGTCACTACACGACAAAGCGGACTTATTGAAATTTTGTATTTCCCCAATTTTTCAATATTTCTTACTACACCTTAAAAGCGCCTTCCTGGAAGATTTTGAGAATATTTTCATTACTCCTTCAAATGATATTTGCTCAATTCACAACCTATTGCGGGAGTCGTAGTTCGGACATGAGTTGTTGGTAATTAAAAAAAAACATTGTTTATAAACAAATGTTTACATAGAAATAACAAAACAATGTTTGTATGAACTACGACTCCCACAATAGGTAGTGAATTAAGCAATTACATTTAAAAAAAATTAGTTTATTTAGTTTTTTGTTTATAACTTTCTCGACAATTAGGGATTCTAAGAAATATCACGAAATAGTAGAAATAACATTTTTTCGAGTCCGATTTGACGCGGAAAGTCCCATATGTACATAAACTTGTGCACAAGAATGATATAAATAATATTTTATCATTCTTGCTTGTATATATGTACATACATACATATGTATGCATATAGAGATGTATGTATATACATATGTATTGAATCGAATTTATCTTCTTCCACTTTCATAATTAATCCGTTATTTCAAGCAAAACAGTTACATCGCAAAAACATACAGACATACTTCATTTATATTGAAGTGTTTTTAACAATTTAATCGCAATCTTAAGCTCGACTCTGAAACGGTTTACATTAATAAAATTTTAAATTGCAAAGTTGATATATTTTATAAAAACTACTTCAAAAATGGTATCTATTATTAAAAGTGTTGCAGAATTTGAGAAAAAAATTGAAGCTGCTGGTGAAAAGTTGGTGGTTATAGATTTTTATGCCACCTGGTGCGGCCCCTGTAAAGAAATGAATCCTCATTTATCCACATTGGCTGAAAATTTTAAAGATCGAGCGATCATCCTAAAAGTTAATGTCGACAAGCTTTCCGATATTTCCGATTATTACAAAATAAGAAGTATGCCAACATTTGTTTTCATGAAAAATCAAAAACCTGTATGCCGTTTTTCTGGAGCTGATCCAAAATTGCTTACAAAAAAAATTACCTCATTAACTAAATAATTGTTTTTTTTTTATTCGCTGAAATATCAATAATATTTTAAAGACATCTGTGATGTTGATAAAGTTTATTGTTCAGAGTTTGTTTCATTATATGTATGTATGTATATCTTTCATATCTGTTGTATGTTGATTTGTTTATCCAAATGTATTTAAGTTTTATGAAATGTGATTGTTTTAATAATTAATTGTCCCCTTATTTATTACATATGTACTCGAAAAAGGCATTTTAATAATTAAAACCTCGATATTTGTGTTAAAGCAATTAAATAAATAAATGAAACAATACAAAATTATTATTATCAGACTTTTCTTAAAAAAATATTACGGAGAAAACATTTTTCAGGATATTCATACAGCAGAATTTATTTGTAAAATTTCTATACATATATCGATGGCTTAGTATGAGAAAGGCGGAACTCAAAATTTTAGATATTTTATAGCAGAATCAAAACACTGAAGAAAAACTAAAGCATTTACTCGAAGAAATAATATTTTAAGTCGCCATAAGTACTTGATATTTAACTGCAACGTACTAAGGACTTCAAGGAGGATACAATTATACGTTGTCTCCCCGAAAACGTTAAAAACGCGATTTCGAAAAAAATTGAGATGCGCCCTTTTTATATTAAGCCATCGATTTTTAATTTAATAATTGTCTTGTGGAAAATTAATTGAAAAGGCATGATGGACGCCTCAAAGGGCTGTGTACCAATGAGATATTTTCGAGATTTTCCAATGGAAAAATATATCGGTACCTTAATATAGAAAGACCCCAAGTAGCCATTAATCTTTAACTGCAACGTACTTGGTTATTTAACCCACCAATGGTGACGCAAATTTGACTTTGATCAATGGTGACGCCGGTCTCACGCACCGGGATTTTCAACTGAAGATTTTTCCAAATTTGTTATTAATATTTCATGTTTTTTTTTTTTAAATTTATGCTCTTTGAGAATAAAGCAAATTTATTTAATAATGATTTAATCATGATTAAATTGCAATTTAAGGTCTTTTATTTCATATGAAAATTCAAAAAATTATTTTATAGAGCATTAAAAATAACAGCGATTTTAGTAATACATTTTTCAAAATTAAGAAAAAAATAAATAAATTCAGTAAAGTGCGACTTTGAGCCGCGCACGAAGGGTTCCGTACGGACACGAGATATGTAATTCAATACGGAATTTAGTAACCTATATAAAATATAGTTTTGGCATATTTTTTTAGTTTTTGAAGTTTTTTTAATTTTGGCGATTTTTTTATATTAGCGATTTTTTGAATTTTGGCGATTTTTTTGTTTTGACGATTTTTTTCAGTTTTTGGATTTGTTTAATTTTGGCCATTTTTTTAGTTTTGACATTTTTTCTCGTTTTGGCTATTTTTTCGGTTTTTTTTTATTTTTTTGGCGATTTTTTTTAATTTTGGCATTTTTCGGTTTTTGGCGTTTCTTCATTTAGGCGCTTTTTTGTAGTTTTGACACATTTTTTTTTTCTCAATTTGGCGATTTTTTCTTTTTGGCGGTTTTGTTTCTTATTAACAATTATTCTGTTACTGGAGTCTTTTTCGCGTTTGGCGTTTTTTTTCGGTTTTTGGCGCTTTTTCCATTTTTGCGGTTTTTTTTAATTTGGACGATTTTATCGAATTTTCCGACTTATTTTAGTGTTAGAAATTTTTTAACTTTTACAAAATAAGTAAACAAAATATAAAAAAATAATGAAAAATGTATACTTGGTTATTTTATTCACATACACGGTGACACACGGTCTCACGCACCGCATTAGTAAAAAAAATACACAACGTGTACTAACGAAGCAGTTTCGTCATTAACTAATAGTAGGGGATGTGCAATGAGGGAGCTACTCGAAATTGCAACCAAAAATAGTAACAGGGAATAATGTTATTCGAATTTTTTAACACACCCGGTATCACAGACCGATACGTCACCATTGGCGGGTTAAGGAGGATGTACCAGAAAGCGTTAAAACACACACGATTTTGAAAAAAATCGAGATACTCGGTTTTTATATTAAGCCATCGATGTTTTCATCGATTTCTAAACCTTTGTTAATTAATGTACGTGTGTTTGTACTCTCTTTTTTTTAATTAAATACTTACTAATCAAGGAATAATTTTTCAATCAGGCTCAAGTTATATAATTACCTTTTACCTTGCTTAACTAAAACAATATAAAATTTACAACTAAGCATAAGTGTATACATTTTATTGAAAAATACTTTCGACTTTAAAGAAAAATAAGTTTTTACCAAATATGAAAAAATAGTACCAAAATGTTTCACCAAAAATTAAAAAACATGAAATACATTTATTTACAAAGTGAAAAAAAATTAATATTTGTATGAAAAACATATCTAATTTTTTTTGAAAATACATAGTTATAAAAGTATTGCTAAGATGTAGTAAAATAGTTAAATATTGTAAAAATCGTTAGTATCTTTTTAAATCTAATTAGTTTTTTTTGTTTTTAATAATTGCTCATAGAAATTTTCGAAAGTATTTGCATACCTGTTCAACGATAGCGAAATAATTTCCATTTAAAACAACAATAACATAAGAAAATTAGTTTCTGTTTTCCACACAAATTATAGAACGAAATGCTACTCGTATATTTCGATATCATTGAACATTGGTTAACTAAATATGCAATGCATACATTTTATTTCAAAGAATTTTCAAATTTTATTTAGAAAAATATATTTAGTATATCTTTTTAGGTATATTGAAAGGTAGGCTGGCGTTTTGTTTTGTTTGGTTTTTTCTTCAAAATTTTGCTTGAGTTAGTTTGATTTTAATGACATTTCAACTGTACTTGTTTTATAATCTAAATAATTTTATTTGCTACTTGTAATAATTTAAGTGTGTTATTTATGGTAGATTTAATTTCAATTTAGATACATACATACAAAAATATATTTGTATCTAATTAAATATGTATGTACTATATCTAATAAAAATGTCTAATTTATATAATTGGAAATATCTTACTTTTTGTTTGTGTGCGTGTGTCTGCTTGTTTTATTTTTTAACCGCCGACAAAAAAAGGGTGTTATAAGTTTTTAGTGTGTGTCTGTGTATTTGGACCGATTTTTATTTAGTTTTTTCCGTTTGAAAGGTGACTTGATCGAGAGGGTTCTTAGCTATGTTTTAAGAAAATCGGTCCAGCCGTTTAGAAGATATCGCATCTTCTCTAGATATATTCAGAGGTTTTTAAAATTTTTAATTTTTGTTATTTTAATTACATATGTGTAAAATTTTGATGATTAATAAATTAAAAAAAAAATTATATCATTAATGTCGGAATTAGTTTGTTTATGTTAATTTAGAGCGCACAATATATGTATGTAGCTGTTAATATGGCGCTTAGGTTTCAGGTTATTGCTTCGATCAAATCTTAAAAATATAATAACAAAAGTACTGAAAATTACAATATTTTTTTTTTTTAGTTATTGAAATATGTTTACTTGTATTCTTTTTTATTATATACTTTACTAAAATTAAAATGAAAATGCTTTAGTTTATTTTAAATTAAATAATAAAAAATTAATTGGTTTTCAATTATTCTCCTTTTAATTAAGTAAATGCTTTAAAACAAAAATAAGCGATTTCGAATATTTACAGTATTGGTTGTAATAATATTATAATATAATGTAATGTAACGATAATATTTATTAGCCACTTACATATTTCATTTCTCTAACGAAATTTTGCGTTAAAGAAATTTTTTAAGGAATTACGCTGTACTATAAATTATATCATTCAATAATATTCTTAAAAATAAATTATAACTAGCACAAATTTACACATTACTACAAAGTATTGAAGATGAAAATATTTTAAATTCCTACTTCTAAATATCCGATGTTTTTTTTTCTTTTTTTTAATAAACAACATGAACAAATATGAGAAACTCCAATTAAAAACGTGTTCCAAATTAATAACATTATTTCTACAGTTCCTAAAAAATTTCAAACGCAATTTTATATATATGTAGACTGGGATTGCATTACATAAATGGTTTTTGAATAAAATAATAATTTTTTAAATTCCTACTTAATAATAGTTGATATTATTACAAGAACATTAAAAACTTAAATAAGAAACTTAACAATAAATACGATGAAAAGGGGTGTTTAAGAAGATTCCAAGCTGACGTTGGTAGAAGTTGTTGATATCATAGTTTCAGTAGAATCTCGTCGCTTTTTGTAGGGAGGAGTACTATTACTATAAGATACACAATGACTGCTGTCTTTAGCCTCAGTATCAAATGATTTGGGAGAACCGTACGGTTCTTCAATAGACATATCATTCAAATTGCGTTTTTTCTGTACTTGTGGTAGATGTTGCGGATTTACTTTAGCTTGTGGTGAAAGGCAGGAATTTGTCGAAACAGTATTAGTGAAACTATTTGCAGCGGAAGAGAACTGTTGCGCAGCTGCCGTTGAAGCAATTGCTTTAACCATTTCGTTTTCCACCGAAGGCGTCATTAAGGGTGACAATGGCGCGTGGTTTGTATCGTCGTCCTCATTACAATGATTATCTGCGTATTCGTCCAAATTTTCTTCATCTTCGTCGGTATCTGAACTCCAAGATACTTGAGCACCCGGGAAAACATAAGCCGATGTATTATCGTGAATATAATAAGTTCCCGAGTGCAGGCGATCCGCAACGGTTTGATGTTTCGATTGCCTTCTTAGGCTCTGTTTTTCGGCTTCGGAACAATTGCTATCGACCGTTTTTGTGTTATGCAAGTTATTAACTACTGTTTTATTAGAAATTGCCTGTGTTGTTGAGGCGGGCATATTTAGGCTCTTTTTTATATCGCTTGAGTCTACATAATTCGAAAAAGATGGGTTTAAAGCTGAATTAGAGGAATCGCCTAATATTCCACTATCTTTAGAAGAGTCGATGGACAAATGTCGACAACCATAAGATCCTCCAAAGCCAGCTGGTTCCATAGGTTCTTCTAAATCGTCAGGCGATAGAAATTCTACATCTTTTTTCGAACATGTTGATGAGGACTCAAAACCAGAATCAGTGTACATATTAGTTGCTGTCGCAGCTTGCAAAGTTAATTCTGAAGACAAATTTGACTTCACTGACAATGTATCAACATCCGTAGATATCTCTTTAACTATATGCCCATCGGCTAGCTCTTCTACTAGAGGAATTAATTCTTTCGATTCTTTGAGTATCTCTTCGTTGAAGCAAATATTTTTCCATTCCCCATCTAGACGATGAAAAATTTGATTAATTATAACATCACCATCCCCCAACAACTCAACATCAAATTCAAGATGATGCAATTGTTCACGATTAATAAGTATTTGTGGCACGTGATTTGGTATCGAACTTGGTATTAAGGCAACGGGACGTACTTTTAATGAAGAACCCATAACAATTAACAGATCGCATTTATCTTTGTCGCTAGCCATAACGGTGTGAAACTCATCCGGTAAACCTAAATGGATTTATAAAACAGTAACCCCCATGAGCTTTGTTACAAATTTGATATTAAATATCTACAAATTCTTGTAAATGCATATTAATTTAATTTCATACATATGTACATACATATATACATATATAAATATAAAATAAATAATATATTTTACATACCTTCACCAAAAAATACAATATCAGGTTTCATTATGCCATTTTCAACGAGCTGTCTTAGCCCGTTCTCAGAAACTGGCTCAGAAGCATCCAAACTCTGTTCAACATTTGGTTGACAACGCGGACATACTGGTATACGTTGAGCAAATATATCACTGCGTATACTATCAGCATCACATTTATGCTTGCATTTAGTACAGGAAGCCGTCGAAAAGGACCCATGGCATTCAATAACATTTTTTATGCCAGCCACCTGTTCCAGAGTATCTATATTTTGCGTGTAGTTTCGTAAAAGCTTTTGCTTTTGTTCCAGCATTTTAATGAAACTGTGACAAGGGGATGGTTTAAACTGTCCGGGATAAATTTCGCGTGCAAATTTATAAAAAGGGCGCGGGTCTCGTGAGAAGTAGTTAATATCAAACATCGCTTGCGGATCAGGGAGGTCGGGAAAATCTTTGGCCAAACGAGAGTAAATTCCATCCGAAGATCTGAAATCTGGAATGCCGCAAGAGACCGAAACGCCAGCGCCAGTAAGAACAATAATGTTTTCTGATTTGTGTAAAAGATTAATAACATCTTCAAAAGTATTGACATAAGATAACTTTTTTCTTCTAGGTGGCTCTGAAAGCATACTGGCTAATATGCGCCACAAAGTCATATCGGTCAGTTCCGGACTGATACGCTGTGCCGATGATGGTAGGAATTTTGACAGTATTTCTCGTGGATTTGCGCCAGTTTGAATTTGCTTTTGAACCCAATTGAGAGGTCGCTGATTAATTGGCTTCCATTCTCTTCCAGACATTTCGGAAAGACCACTGAGATCAGAGTAGTCGGAATCTGATGTCGAATCGTCCGTTTCATCAGCTGGATTGTCTTCATCATCTTCGTGCTCATTTGATGTTTGACCAAAGTTTGCAGAGTCCTGTGATAGTTGCGAGTTGTCGTTGTCAGTCTGAAAACCATGACATTCCACTTCTTCTTCTTCGTCATTGTCCTTATTACATATCGATTGTTCCGGATTATTGCTGTCAATATTTAAAGCATCAACTTCAACTACACTGACAGGCGTATCCGCAATCATAGTTTCTTCCAAAGTTGCATCAGCAGTAGGCGGCAATGTTAATGTTTTGATTATTTCAGTATTTGTTTTGACCATTTCTTCGCTACAACTACTACTTGTTTTTGATGCCATTGTCGATGACGAAGTTGACATTGTTTTTGTGTTCAAAATATTGGCGCCAAAATTAAATTTTTTATTTACTGCTAACTCCTCTACAGCATTAAAGTAATCGTTGCTGTCTTGCAATTTTATAGGGAGCACATCATCCAATTGTTGTAATCTGTCTGAACTTTTTGTAGCCTGGTCATAATTATCCATAATTTTCCAGGTAACCAAAATTCCCCAAAATCAAAACACAAAAAAAACAGTATTTTTTTTGCACCTTCTAATGTTCTCTTTCTCTCTTTATTATTCTCGTGTTTTATTACTTTCTACACAAATTCGTCTGGTACACACACAAATTTTTTTCACTCAACTGCTGAAAAAATTCCACTATCTTTGACGACCCAAAAATAATTTTGTCTATTAATTTCTATTTATTTATAATAAATAAATTAGAAATTAATTTTTTAAACAGTATTTTCTTTTCCACTTTACGTATTTTTGTATTTAAATTTTTTTTTCAATATTGAACAATTTCGTGTCTATTCACAAGCATTTGTGTGACGTTAATGAAAAAAAGATGGCCGTCGTAGATGGCTGCCAGAAGATTTTGTTGAAAAATCTGCACATTTTTCAAATATCATCAGCATTTTCCCCATATTAATTTCAAAAATCGGCATGAGTTTTTCATTAATTTATATTAATTAATAATTATTGCATTTTTTATTATACATATGTTTTAATTTATTATTTAACAGAACTGTTTTTATTACCCTCGTCTCTCGTAAACTAATCAGCTTAGCAATAAGACTTGCACAGTGTAAATTAGGACTAAGTAAAATAACTTATATGGAAAATGTAAAAATATGTGGCAAATTACTTAATTTGAACTTAATTTCGACCGAAATCACGAAAATGCTTAATTTAGCGTCAGCCTGAATGGGCTATTGTTGTTTTAAGCAGCGAATGAAATAAACGACTTTTAGGTGCAAGTAAGAATTTTGTAGCCCTCTTCTTTCTGCTTTCGTATCTCTCCATAAACGCAGACTTGCTTCAAGAAAATTTGCCACGTGTAAAACATGACTAACATCCAAATCGGCATTTGTTCGTTTTTAAATGAAAAAATCGGCAATTACCGAAAATTCGGAACTTTTGGCTCCTCCGTGCAGCGGGGCGGATTCAACAATAACGAGGCAAATTCATATAAGGTATGCTCAGTTTAATTCGCTTTGAGAAATTTATACTTGAAATGTCAGAAAAATGTACTGAAAATTATGTCTTGACACCCAGATATATTCAAAGTACATGCGGCGAAAATAGTCACCTGATCCCTTGCGACCACCTTGTATGACTCGTGTTGAGCTAGAAAAATATTCTCTTATTTACATATTCCTTCTTGTTATAATTCACAACATTTACAACAAAAGCATAAACATCGAATTTCTTTCATTTTATCGCCCCGCTAAAATGTTAATCGAAATGAAAAGGATCTAAGCAGCCGAGAAGAAAAAAATTACTATGAATGTATGAATAAATGTTTGACAATTATACTGTAAATCAAACGTCCGATTTCGATTTTTTTTCGAAGGACCTTTCTTTGTTCACGACGACTTCCTTCGAGAACAGGGAACGAAAATTACTTCTTGGATTTTGTAACAACTATGAAAACAAAGTGTACTTTTTACACCATGATGGTACCATTTTTTATATTTATTAATAAAAACAGAAACGTAAAAAAATGTTTATAGAAATTCAGAAGTATACAATAAAAAATAACACAAAAAAATGTTAAATATTGCATTCATAAAAGTACATTCGTAGATTTTACCTGTGGCAATTCGACTATTATATTAGAGATTAATATAAAACACACACATAAAAATTTAAGAAAAAATAGGCAATATTAATATTACCATATAGTTAAAAATTTAAATTTTTAAATTGTACCAAGTAACTCGCGGTAGTACCACGGTACCAACAAGGTGAAAAATGTACGATAAAAAGTACGATTGTATCATGATTTCCATCCGTGCTCCAGAAGATAGATATCATCTATTTTTCACAAATTTTTCGCTAAATAATAAAAATTTGATATGAAAACGCAATTGACGGATTTTCAGTTTGATCAAAACCGTTTTTTTTACCTAAAATCGGCTAAACGGAATTTGTTTAATGAAAAAATCGGCAAAATGTCGAAAAATCGGCACTTTTGGCAGCTCTATTTGTGTGACATTCAAGAAAAAAATATGGCCGTCACAAGCCCTACACGGTTGATTAATTTCGTATCTCGTACATAAATGACTAATCCATTTCGAGTTGCTCGATTTCTTATTACACAACCAAAGCGAATATTGCATCATGGAATTATAGAAATAATATACTTTTTGTATAGAGTTTTATTATGAAATGATTGAAAAGTCTTGTTTTTCTAAATGCACCTCTGTTAGTATTTGTCGTTGCAGATCGTTGCGTTATGTGATCAGAGCTGTAAAATGCATAGATTTCTCGTCAAACGTGACGATTTTAAAACTCGCTTCAAGTTTTAATATTCGATATGGCGACACGGGCAATTTCATTGGCTACTTTTGATCAGCCATGAATATCAAACTTTTTGGATTTTTTTCCCAAAAAACAGACTTGAGCAAGGCACATTTAACGTACCTTTTCACAATGTATGGTTAAGAGTTAATGTGAACTTTAACTGACAGTTCTTCATACAAAACTTGCCGTTAAAGTCCCTGTTATCTTTTTAACCATACATTGTGAAAAGGTACGTAATACAGGTTCATGCATTAGGAAAAAGTCTCTGGCAACTCTGTGCTTCTCATATAGCTTTACAAAGTAATTGTCAAAAAATTGTATGCATCAAACAAGGCACAAAAGTAATTGTCAAATGAATTCTTCGTTATAAACTTGTAAACAAAAAATCAGCGGATGAGCAATATGCCTGATACGTGTACCTGTTTGATATGCCTTGGACTTGAGCAAATGTTGAAGTGTATGCCAATTTATATATATCGTTTCATATTCCTTTTTTTCTTTCCCATTCCATTGTAGAACAAAATATATGAAATAGGGCTGCCAGCTTCTTAGATACGCCTTGCAATAATTTGGATAATAAATTCATGAAATTAATATCGCTGGAATCGGCTGAATAAGCGCCAGAATGTCGCCACTGATAATTGTCATTGTCTTCTTTTCTTTGTAAAGAAAGACAGAAGGAATTTTAAGCCAATTGTGGAACTAAATTGTCTATTGTACAAATTTAGGATTTATTTATTGTTTGATAAATAATTCAATAGAAGTGTGAAAAGTTCTATAAAATTTGTGTTTGTTGGTAGCTATGGAAAATTTAGATTTGTATGAAATACTCGGAGTAACAAAGAACTCTACAGATGCAGAAATAAAAAAGGTGAACACTTGAAGGTTTTTTTAGGAGAAATAATGAGAGGTCGAAAATGCAAGTAATGATACAAATGTTTGTTAAAGATAACAAAAATTACGATATTCGAATGATATTCCATATGTGAAATATTTGTTAAATCAAAGATCTAATATCTTAAAATAATTCATGTGGAACAATTTGTGAAAAATTATTGCTTTACATTTTTATAAGTTCTCAAGTGAGAGCATAATATATAAAAATCAATGTTGCCATTCTGAGAATTTTTTTGTTTTTACCTGCCTTCTGGAACGTGGTGGATAATTATAATTGTTAAATAACTGGCATAAAGTAACGTATTAGCAAGTTTAAACTATTTTTTTAAATTAATTTTTGATGAACGCACTATCGAAAGAACTGGTAATCCTATGTGATTTTTATCATCGAAATTCCCTTAATTTGTTTTTGCTGTAGGTATATCGTTCTAGAAGAGAAAATTCTTTCACGCCCTCATGGGATATTATTGCAGAAGGCCTTCTTAGTATGTGAATCCATATCAGTACCTGCTGGATTCTGCACACAAAAAAGCATCAAAGTATAAAAAATATCAATCAAGAATTAATTAAATTTTCCCCTGTAAATTATTTGATAATATTAATTAAGTTTTTCTACTCAAATTAATACAATTATTAATTGAAAAGATTAATTGGTGAATACTTTTTTCTGTGTGCAAATTGGTAAACATTATCGTTGCGGTAACGATAATGTAATTCAGTAATTTATTTTTTACGATAATGTTTAGCTGAGTTTTTCTCAACATTTAGTTCTACATACATATATCATGTAACTTCCAAGAAGAATAAAAAAACAAATAAATTTGAGCTTTCGATTTCAGTTTTTATTTAATTCAAGCGACAGTGAATATCGTTAAATATGTTGCTGAATAGGAAAGTCGATAAATTTTCGTTGTATTTATTGTAGCCATACGATTATCAAAGTAAAAGTTACTAAATTCAGGTACAGGGCATACAATTAGTTTCCAGTTGCTGGTTATTTTTATGTGAAAAGCCCTGCAGATTTCTAAAGTTCAATGCGAATCTTGAGTAGCTTAGCACCAACATGTATCGTCATTGCACTTTTAGTATTCCGAATCACTTAAATTTCACTGAAATTCAACAAGAGTAGAGTAATTTTTTATATTAATTTATTGATCAGCAAACACTTCTGCTAAAAATTGTTTAGCTAAATTTTTGTTACATTTTTATATCGTTTTCAATTGAGCAAACAAACCCGTATTCCTCTCACTTCAAAACACTCTTGTGAAAGCAAAACAAAACGATAAAATCAAAAAAATTTAAATCGTCAATTTTTTATTTTTTTCTTCCACATTCGGATGCTAGATCACATGCAATTAATTTCCACTTTCTAAATTTCAACTTAAAACAGTTGTAGCACATGTGTTAACATCCGAGCTCACAAGAAAATTTGTGAAAACGACTCGGAAGCCAGAACATCGACGAATATCTATAAAACCACACTAATTGATAAAAGCAGAATTTGTACAAAACTTAAATAAATAAACTCATGTAAAGTTTAACTTAAGAATGATTTCCGAAAAACACGGTTTATATCTTTAAAAAAAAACTTATTTTTTTCTAGAATTATCGTAAGCTGGCTAAAGAGTTCCACCCTGATAAGAATCCAGAAGCTGGTGATAAATTTAAGGAGATTTCATTTGCTTATGAAGTTCTTTCCGATCCGGAAAAACGTAAAATATATGATCGTTATGGCATAAAAGGACTTCAAGAAGGCGCTGATGGCTTTAGCGATGCTGGAGAATTCTTTTCTCATTGGTTTCCATTTAATATGGGCCGAGAAAGCCGAGGAAAAGCTTCTCAAATCGTCATTAAATTGGAAGTAACTTTGGAAGAAATTTACAATGGAAATGTATCGAAAACAGTAGAATATAAAAGAACTTCATTTTGTCAGCATTGTAATGGGGAGGGTGGCCCAAAGGAAGGCCAAGAAAAATGTACAGCTTGTAATGGTATGGGCCGCACTAGCGGTTATGTATTTATGGGCCTAACACCAGTGGAAACGGTAGTGTTATACATATTTCAAATTAAAATTGTAAATAATTTAGAGAATGAGCTTATTTTTAGATTTGCCTATCATGTGAAGGTAATGGTAATATTATTCCTGAAAATCTGCGATGTACTTCATGTCAGGGTAAAGGTCTAGTTGAAGAAAATGTAAAACGTGATATTGTTGTCGAGAAGGGAGCCCCAAATATGTTGAAGATTCCCTTTGCTTCAGAAGGAAATCAAGGACTCCATGGTAATCGTGGTGATTTGGTTGTAGTTCTTGTACAAGCCGAACACCCATTGTTTCAACGTCGTAACAACGATCTCATATTGCGTAACGTAAACATTAATCTGACACAGGCGCTATGTGGCGTAGTACATTGTTTTAAACATTTAGATGGCAGAAATATTTGCATTTCCACTACACCAGGTCAGGTAGTACGTCACGGTGAACTAAAAGTTATAAAAGGCGAAGGTATGCCCCTGCGAAATAATCCCTTCGAACATGGCGATCTTCTAGTGCCATTTGTTGTCGACTTCCCAGAGAACGGCTTCGCTAGTCCAGAACAGTTGCAGCTACTTGAAACATTATTGCCACCTAGAGAACCATTTACTATGCCACCAGATGCTGAAGAGGTGCTGTTGAGTGAATTTCAACCACGTGATGAAAATGATCGTCGCGGTGCACATGGTGGCATTGAAGACGATGAAGAATATGATGGTAATCCAGTGGTTCAGTGTCAAACCGGTTAAAATTACATCACTACATTAAAAATAAATTATTTAATTTTTTGTTTTTATAACGACGAAAAGAAATTAAAAAAAAATCATCAAAACGCTTCTAGAGCTTAAAGCTTTACAGAATTCTTTACGACTGCTTTATTCGTATTTAATTTATCCTATATCATTTTATTGTCGAAAAACACTATTTGCGAAATCTAAAAACAACAATGTAGTCTTACACATTGTATGTATACCTACATACATACATACATACATCTATTTAAATATACATACATATACACCTAACACATAAATTACTTCTTTATTCATTCGTAAAAATTTTTCGTTATGTCTACACATAATAATAAATCTTAAAATCATGTTAATTTATTTTTTTTAGTTTTTAGTTTAGATACTTAAAATTTTCAACTTATACTAAGATAACTGAAACATAAACATTTATTTAAAATATAAATTTATAAAATAATATAGAAATAAAACAACTAAAAATTTATATTATTAAATAATAAAAATAACAAATAAATAGTAACACATATTCTTTTTAAATTTAAACATTCTTAATGAGAGAAGGTATTAAGATGATTTTTTGTTTGTTTAAAGTTTTAAAATTTCTTCATAATCGATCAAACGAAAGATTATTATGTACATACATATATTATTTGCTCACACATACTTACCTACATACTTACCTACATACATATGTATGTATGTACATATTATTATAATTTTTTTTTGAAATCGAAATTTTTGCATTTTTCGATACATTATACATATGTAAGTACTATTGAAATATACAAAAAACTCGATTTAAAAAAAAGAGTTAGGGCCTTTCTATATTAAGGCAACGATATGTTAAAGTGTATGTATTTTCTATTCAGTCCAAAACTATTAATAATAATTTATGAAAATTACTTAAGACATTTTTGATTCCAAATCTAATAAACATTTTGAAATGTCTGCTTGCCAATTATTTTTCATCTGATTAAAATTACTTCTTCTGTTTTATGACGTTATTTTAAGCAAAATAAGATTTTAAATTGCTTTTCTTTATTGATATACAGTGTTGGCCATAACAGACATATCCATAAAGTCTACAACTAAAACCTGTAAAAACGAATATTGAAAAGATTAAGAAAACCGTTGTATTAAACGGTCTAAAATGTTAATGTTATGATTATAATTATGTAGAATGTATGTTGGCCCCCACTGTTCATGTTATAGCTATACCAGTGTATTATTCGTATTCACTGTACTGCAATTTGCAATTGCTTCTAGTTGATCTTGAGCTAATTCGCTATAGGCAAACACACTTATTTATATACATACTTGTAAACTAACCTTAATATTTGCAACAATATGGTCATATGGATTTCATTTAAAAGTAAAATTAAGCAGCCTAAAAGAGTATAACAAACAACATATGGTGAAGTTTTCGATATTTTTTTATATTAATTTTACAAGCCACGAATCATTTAAATTTGTAATCGCTGGCAATGATTATAAATGATTTTGATTTATATTTATATTGACTGGTACAATGTTAACTAAAAATTGTTTTCAAGCCTATTAAATATTTACATACATACACATATCAATGACGTTCAACTCTTTAACGTTAAAATATTTTATCTAAATAATTTTTATATAGGTACCCTCCTGGGGGTAAATTACGGCATTCGATAGGGTTCGAAATTTTAAAATCTTTTCACATAAACTCTATTGAAATATTTTGTAATTTCGTTATATACCGAGTGCCGTAATTTGCCCCTGAACGATAATTCGCTAGGAGTACATACATAGTTCTACAAGGTTTACATTAATTTATTCAATAAAATGGATTTCGATTTCAAATTCTCCAGGTCTGCTTCAATGTATTAACATTGTACATGTTTTTTTTTTAAATAAAATTAAAATCATCCCGAAAATCCCGCAAACTAGAATTTCCCAGTTTTCCTTCAAAAATCGAAATCTTCAAATGTTATCATGCCGAGTACCCAGCTCTTCTTCTTCTACTACTTTTGTTTTTCTTTCTTTACTTCCAGTTGTCATTTAGTGCGCGTATTTACCTGAACGCAAAAACATCTAATTAGAGTAGTGTCGTGTTTGTTAAAACTTGCGTACATAAATTTTAAAGAAATAATTAGTGTATAAATACATATGTATGTATGTATGCACATATGTATATTAATGTGTTGTGTAATTGAATCCGAAAAACATTTGTTGTAATAATTAAAAAGTGGAAAATTCTAAATGTAATAATATTTAGCGACGATTGCATGGTGGTCCATTGTGGTAAGTGTTACATATGTATGTATGTATGTAGACAAGTAAGAGGTTTTGGACATTACATACATACATATGTATGTATGTATAAATGACTTTATTGTAAAATCTATAAGGAAGACCCATCATAAGAAATTCATCTCAATCAAATACAATTTTTAAACGAAAATAAGTATAGACAAAAATTGTATGTATGTACATATGTATGTATGTATACTGATTACCTATTTTGTTTTGTTGCTAGATCTCAAATAAGTTTAGTGCATCTTTGTTTTGTTTTGATGTATGCACATGGTTTTTAAATGAAGTTGCCATACTGTCATTTTCTCCTAATTTGGGGCTACTAGAATTTCCCCATTTTCCACCAAAAAATCAAAATCATCAAATGTTATCATGCCGAGTACCCAGCTCTTCTTCTTCTGCTACTTCTTCTGTCTTTCTTTCTTTACGTCCACTTGTCATTTATTGCGCGTATCTAGCTGAACGTAAAAACATCTAATTAGAATAGTGTCGTGTTTGTTAAAACTTGCATACATAAATTTGAAAGAAATAATTAGTTTATAAATCAGACCTGCCCATCGAGAGAAACACTAGAGTAATGTATTCGCGTATGTGTATTCATTTGCTCTGGTGCTACTTTTGGCAGCTCAGGTATAAATACTTACATATATTAACAAGTATTGTGTAATTGAATCCCAAAAAGTTAAAAAGTGGCACATTGTGTATGTAGGACATTTTGTGGTAAGTGCAAATGAAACATATACATATGTACATACATATGTATGGATATTACATTATATGTAGCTAAGTAAATGAATGACTTTAATTATTGTAAAATCTGTAATCTGAATCCAGTTAAGCGAAAATAAGCATACACAAAAAGTTTATGTATGTAGGTATGTATGTTTGTATGTTTGCATGTACATACATATGTATGGGTTTGTGTATGAATACTGATTGCCTGTTTTGTTTCGCTGTAATATCGCAATTAGGTTAGTGCATCTTTGTTTTGTTTTGACGTATGCACATGGTTTGTAAATGATGTTGCCATATTGTAAGTTTCCAATAATTTGGCATCAAGTTTCCCTTTAAATTATTTTATATTTGCAATACCATAGTAAAATAATACTACGTACATGCACGACTACAAAAAAATTACAAGACCAAAAAAAAACACTTGTCTTTATGTTTTTAAAAATAACAATTACACGGTAACTAAATTACAATTCCAGACGCAGCATTCCTGCATGATTATAATTATGCAGTGTTGCCATTCTGTGTGTAGTTAGACAGTCAGGGTAATTATGAATAAAATTCCGCCAGAAATTTCTCCCTTTTGCAATTAGAATATATTGTTTTGTATTGTTGGAATTGTACCCCGGGAAAAATTTCTCTCATTTCTAATCTCATGTCTAGGTCATGTAATTAAATTCTTGTATAATCTGTGTACAATGCTACTTTGGGTTCTATTTTTATTTATTTTTAGTGTTTTTTATTGATAATTGTTACAATTTAAGTTTAACATTTATAAACGCACTAATAATCCCAAATTATTATTCTACTTATTTAGTCCTAATTTTCACTTTGCAAGTCTTATTGCTAAGCTGATTAGTTTGTGGCAAAGAGAGACGAGAGGAGCAGAACCGTTTCATTTCTCTCCTAACAAACTAATCAGCTTAGCAATTAGACTTGCTTAGTGTAAATTAGGACTTAGTAAAATGTTTCTTTATTAAAAATACATTGGAATTGATTGTTGAGCGGTTTAGCTGAATAAAACTCCGCGTGAAATTTTTCCCTGGGATCAATTCCAACTAATAGCAAGTAATAGGGAAAACAAAAATTTCTAATGGGAAAAGGTAGAAATTCACTCGGAATTTTATTCATGATTAACCTGATTATGAAATAGCATTGCTTGTTGCTGTTGTTAAATTTTTTTTTAGTATTGTAGGTGCTTACATTATTGTACCTTGGAGAAGCTGTTGAATGTGCTGAGACTTTCTAGACGTTGTTAACATTCTTCTGGAAGCTTTGTGTTAAGTATAAAAAGGCAATGCATCCTCTAAACGACGATTGTTGCATAAACAGATAGGGAGAGTCAGAACAGCTGAGTGAGACTTTTTATTTAATTTCATATCTTCGAATCTGGAAAAACAAAATTTTTAAAAGATAAAAACGTAACATATCCTCGGTTGGTTTCTGGTTTGCTGCAGACATAATGTATTTAGAATGTACTGTGCCGCAAACCAGAAACCAACCGACGATATACGTAGCGTACATACATATGTATGTATGTATGTATATTATAACCTATAATTCTTTTCTTAATTAATTATTGCACATATTCAATAAACTGTTGTTAGTTAACTTGGCACGAGTACCTACATATTGTTAAATTCATATTTTTTATATGAAAGTAGTAAATTGTTTTACTAAATATTGTATAGCGATAAATGTGTGAGTGAGTGAGTGAGTGTGTAAGAGCATGTTTTTGCTGTAGCTTTTTTTATAGTTTATAAAAGGTAAAACAACCAAGGAATCTTATTATGTCTTACTAACCTTGACCCGATTCTTAGAAATTACAAAAACAAACCAATAAAACGTTAAGAGCAAAAGTAAAAAAAAAAAAAACAAACGACTTCTACAACCGCAAACATTAACATTAAATCAGCAGCAAGTGGGTTTGCTAGTAAAGATGCAAGAGAACAGCCTGACGGAAGGGGGAGTAAAAGAAATAAAAAAACAAACATTGTCGTCTATCAAATGACAAGAACATGCCTGAGTTGGTTTTACTTTTAACACCATTTTTGCACTTGTAAAACGAGACTTAGTCAATGGTAATTTTTTTCTTCTATAATTTGTTTTATATGTATGTATTTTTTTAAATTGTCTTGTTTGATGTTTAATACACATCAATAGAATTGATTTTTTTTAAATTTGTTAGAGGTAAAACATTTGTCTGTGGCTTGCTGTCTCCATTCAACACAAAAACCAACTACACGCATGCGCAGTTAAAAAACATTTATGTTTGTATGTAGTTGTTGCTACAATTGTTTTTGCTGTTGCTATCATTACTTCGGCGGTGATGTCTGAGAGAATGTGTATTTAATATAAACTACATATTTTAACTGCTATTAATCTATTACGTTTATCGCATTCTTAATTATTTTTGTTTCTATTTCTGTTTTCAATATAATGCGGTTTGTATTGAAATGCAACTGGAAATGGTTAACAAAACCACTAGAGGCAGGGAGGTTTGTGTTTCGTTTTTTTTTCATAGTTTTTACAATTTCAAGTTTATTTTGTTTTCGATTTTTTTTACAAAGCCTTAGACACTAGCATTTAATTCTGTGTTCTAAATTCTAAACGTTTTAAGTCAAAAACTACAATAATAAACGAGGTGATTTCGTCATTGAGTTTTAGTTAAGGTCAATGTTGCAACACATTTTAAGCTTAAAGCGGTGTCACTAACTCATTGTCAACAAGTTTTCACTTATACTAATAACTATGAATGAAATCTCTACCAAGAGGCTAATGCAATGTAAGGTGAAGTAATTAATTGAGTCATCTTAGAATGACTCTTGTTGCCTTTTTTATTTTCAATAAAAACTAGTGAATTTTCGGGCTTAATCATACAGGGTAATTATGAATAAAATTCCACGAGAAATTTCTCCCTTTTCCAATTAGAATATTTTGTTTTCCCTATTACCTGCTATTAGTTGGAATTGTTCGCCGGGAAAAATTTCCGCGGAATTTTATGCATAATTGCCCTCATAGATTCCAAAGGAATTTTAATCCAAACAGTTCTTGAATATGTATCATTAGAGCTGTAAAAAGAAGAACATGTTATTTTTTTCAACGAAGAGAAGGAACATATTGTTTCTATATATACATATGTATGATATGCTTAGTTTAAAATTCGTATCGCTCTAAATGCCAATAAATTACTTTAATGATTTTTCAGGAACAAATAACACCAAAGTTAATTGTAAAACTAGCAGAACGGAACAACATGCTGTCTTCCTCATCAACATTCTAGTGTTTGCTTCGCTATGTGTGGTGTCAGTTGATGAAAATTTCAGCTTTTTTAATTACATACATACATATTTTTCAGTGCAAATGGAATATGTGAATTGTTTTATAATTTGCTGAAAGCTTTTTGGCAATAAATTTTATAACAGTCTTGCCATTGTTGTTTGTGCTTTACTATTTAAGCACATGCCTGTTAAAATTCTTATTTTTGTGAATTATTTTGATTTCGATTCAATGAGAATTTAAATTACTGAACTTGAGCCCGAATGAGAAATTATTTCTGAAAACAAAAATGTTTAACGCTTTTAAAAAAGAAACTATGTGTTACTAAAAAAACGTTATGTTGGCATTTATTTCATAAATAATGCGACATGACGAAAAAATCTCTACATTTTGGAGAATATAAAAAGATCTGTGCGATTTTCCCTACGCTTCTATTTTAGTATCAAAAATACCTACATGTAGGGATTTTCCCCTACTTCTGGCAACACTGTTTCCTATACAAATTTCCTTTAAGCACTTTATATTAATTTTATGTATATGGGCATTTCCTGGGGTCACGAACGTACGTTCGCACGCTTTTGATGTGCAAAAAAATATAGAAAACAAAACTTTTGCAAGCATTTTTTTGCGATTTCATAGCATTTTGGAAGCTCTATATTTAGTGCAAAAGAGGGATTTCATCGAGTTTAAGTTTTCATATTAATAGTTATAAGCATGTGGTCACGAACGTACGCAAAATAGAAGTCAACTTTGGCTGACAGTAGTGAAATGTAAAAATCTGCGAAATGGAATAGAATAATGAAAAGTGATTCATTTATTTTAAAAGTGTATTAATGTAGGTCTCTATCAACTATTTACACAATAAAATATCTCTACTGGTTTTTGTTTAATTGACTTAATTGCCGGTCGCAAACGTACGGGTCGCGAACGTACCATTTTTCCACATGTTTTTTTTTTATTATTATCACCATGCCTCCTTCCCATTTTCGAACTTTTTTTTGTTCTCCTTACACTTTTGTCTTCTTACTATTTGGTAGCAGAGAGAGATTTTGAACAAAGATTGCAAACATAACATTTTTTTTTGCATGTAAAATAATTATACTTATGAATATAAAAATGTCTTTACAAGTAGCTTAAAAAGAAAATATAAAATTTTACAGCTTCCAGCCCAATTTCCTCAACTAAAACAGCTGAGATATGCTATTAAACCATTCCATTATATAAACATAGACTTTTTTATAATTATAAACAATAAAACACTAAGATAATCAAAATTGAATTTTTCCATCCTGGTAGGCCATTCGGGGAAATGCCCATATACTATTTTAATATTTTATTTTCTTTTTCTTGTTAATTATTTCGATTTAAGAACACTCGATTTAGAATAATTAAATCCACTATTTTCTATTCTATTTTTAGATGTTGAAATATCATATCTGAAATTAATTTAGTATGTAGTATGATTTAAAACACATGGGGCCATAATTTATTTATTTTTGGAAAATAAGAAATTTACTCGGACTCGGTTTACAGAGAGCATGGCCGAGTGTTGTTCATTTTCGCATTTAAATACAGAAACACTCTTTTCTTACTTGTCGAGAAACAATGAAATTTTTTGTTTCACACTTCATGTGAGAACTTTTACGATGCGCGAAATACAGAAACTGGCTACTGATTGTTCTAAATTAATGGCAGACATGCGTATGATTACTGTACAATTTAAGTTGTATAACACTCATACGTCTACTTATACCAACATTTGAATGGTAAATAACATAAATATGTAAAAGTAACCTATATAACATTAGTCGCCTATTTCACGATGTCGACAACGTTCGACTCGTCGCACACTTACATTTGAAAGAACAACAAAATATGAAATTTTGCAACCTACATATACAATTCCAAATTATTCTGTGTTATTAATGTGTAGTTGTCACAATATGCAAACAAGCGACTTGTCTTGAAAATTTGTATAGGAATCACTCAAAATTTTGAGTGCCTTTCATATATGAATTTTTTCTAGAAAAGTCGCTTGCTTGTATTGTGGAAACTGCACAATAATTGGCAATACTGCTTGATATGAGATTTGTGTTTAGTTTGATTTGCCAGGCAACCCGCACAGTGGGATTTCGCTGTCAAAATTCTATTTTTCACCTACTTTATTTCAAAAATAAAGTTTTTTTTTACAGAAATGTTTAAATACATAATAAATTTGTATTTATGGAAATTGTAAATTTTTTTTGTTGAAAAATTTAAGTACAGTCCATGGGGTTTATGATGAAATCGTTGGTCAGGCATAAACGTTACTGTCGTTAATGATTAATTTGTGCCACAGTTGAATTCCTTTAATGTACAGTAGCAATCGTTCCAATAAGATTGCACAATATACCACACAGCGGGATAAAAAAATAACGAATAAATTCCGATAATGGAATCGTAAATCTGTCTCCAAGATCAAGTGGTTTAACCATGCTGCTCTCTCTGTAGTCTCTGTTCTATTTGAGATGGAAGATTTTGAAGAAAAAACTCTCACATCATCGCTGATATCTATATGCTCTATTGTAGCAAAAATGTAATTGTTTGGAATTTCTTCAAGCCAGCCGAGACGTACATACGCCCGAAATCATATTCGAATAAAAATTACAAAATATTATACTCTAAATAAAGCCGAATTCTTGGCAATTAATATGATTTGCCTTTATTTCAATTTATATAATATTATAATATTAATATTATATATTTATATATATTATAAATATTTATGCCTCTAAAAAAATAAATATTTGTATAAAACAAACAGTTGTTGTAATTGCAAAAAAAAAAAACAAATAAATTAAAAATTTAATTGGGCCAACTAAACATTTGCGCAAAAGTTAAACTGATTAAAAGTTTAATACATAATTTTATTGAGTTAATTAAATTTTTGTTGAAAGATTTCATTAATTTAAAATTTAAAATTCAGGTGATTTTTATACCAAAAAAGGGGTTTTATAAGTTTGTATTGTGTCTGCACCAGCTCACGTACAGGCCAAACGGCTGGGCCGATTTTGATTTAGTTTTTTTATGTTTGAAAGGTGACTTGATCGTTCTTAGCTTTATTTTATCAGTACAACCACTTAAAAGATATCACATCTTTCTAGAAATAATCAGCGTTTAAAAACTTCCCATTTTTGTATTTTCTTTTGCTTCTGCTCATACTACTGCTTCTGAAAATTCAAGTGTCGTTGTAGAATTTAACACAATAAGCGAATAGTTTTACAAAACGAAGAGCTTCAGCTTTCGACATGTTCGAAAAGTTTTCTGTTTGTCAGCGCGCTGTTTTAAATAAATTCTGAAGTTATCGTAGTAGAGATGTTGTGTGTTTTTTCGTATTTAATTGCTTGCTGGAAGAATTTTTGTTCTTGTTGTTGTCTTACTATTATATTTGTACATATAGGAAAAAAACACTCATACACACACAAAACACACATTCAAACACATACACACAAAAATTCGCATTTATTTAAAGCAGCCGTCAGTCACTCAAACAGAAAACTTTTCGAACATGTCGAGAGTTGAAGCTCTTCGTTTTGTATATTTATTCGTTTATTGTGTTAACTTCAACTACGACACTTTTAAATTCAGTAGAAGAACTATGAGCAACAGGTTGTGATTGGGCAGTCAAACAATAGTAAGGTCGATGAAAAAGCACAATTTTACGACTTTCGCTATTTCGACTGCAGTTTTTTAAACACTGGAAATAATAATACATTTTTAATTTTTGTTATTATTTTTTCAATTAAAGGAGAAATATTGATTGGAATAATTGCTTAATTCACAAAACCTCTTGTATCTCTGTATCGATTGTATTATCATATTAAATACAAGAGTGTAACATTTGTTGTATGAAATTTTCATATAAAAATTAAATACCTACACTATTACACTTTTATTTCATATGTTTTTAAAATGTTGTATTCAGAGAGAGGCTCTCTGAGAGAATTTGTATGTAGCTTGTTCTTCTTTTTTCATTTAACATACAAAATACATTAATACACTACAAAGAGGGTGTTCACAATTAAAAAACGAAAAAGTGTATTTGATACACAAATACACGATATAGATTGTTGTGAATTAAGAAAATATTTCTATTAATGTGTAACCTGTAAAAAGTAACTTTCCAAGAATTATATTTTTAAGAGAAATATGTATAATTTAATCAGCAAAAATGTATGCCTATTACGAGTAAGAAATGTTAAAACTGTTTTTTTTTCTATAAATAATAAATGCATTTTCTTAACTTTGTCCATATTTCTCTAAAGCAATTTGTGATTTGCTAATTTTGTAAAACAGACCTTAAAACAATTTTCAAACAATTTTTAAATGCGAACAATATTTTAATGATATTTTTTTTGCATTAATTTTTTTGTTTAACAAATTAGGTCATCTTTATTACTGCTTGTGTTTTAAATGAAGACAGAAAAAAAATAAATGAAAAAATAGCAGATCTTGTGTATGTTTCTTTGCTAAACTACAGACTCAAAAAAAGCTCTTTTATTAGTTTTTCCAATGATGTTGCTGTAGTTAATTTTTTTGTTGCAATTTTTATTGCTTTTGCTGCTCTACAAAATGCGCCACAGACTTTTTGCATTTTGTTCAGGCATAAAAAAATAAATAAATTGTATGTACATTTTGCTAAAAATTTATGAGAATAATATGTGCGTGTGTGTGTGTGTAAATATTTATTCGTGAGTGTGTGTGTGTCTGCATTAAAGTCCTGCACAATACCGCTTATAACAACTTTTCAGACGGATTTTTCAAATTCCTTACTATAGCGAAATATTCTAAAAGAAACGCTAAACAACACTGTCCACAAGACATTTGTTTCAGCTATTGCAGGTATAGCAGTAAATCCGAAAATACTTCGTAACCAGCGGTGCCAACTTAGTGCTTTTGGCACTATTTTTAGTGCTTTTTGAAGATTCAAAACGCGTTAGAACTAAGTAGTGCTTTTAAAAAATTTGTGAATTTCTTAAAATTACTTTAATAAAAAATTAATGTATTTATTTTTTCAGTGTAAAGCATACACTTTTCGTGTGATATACTTCATTAAAGATGATACTATTGCAGATACAAAGAATATCTCAGAAGATATTTTTAGGTATTTTTACGTTATTTAGATCTTAAAATTACGCTTTTATGTGCTTTTTTGTAAATTTTGATGCGCTTTTAGAGTTCAAAAAGTTGGCATCACTGTTCGTAAAGGAAGAATTGGTGATGCTTGTTTCTTTATACGCATGGGCGCGTGTCAAAACGTCATGCATGTACATACATGCATACATACATAAGTTGTGTGTATGTCAGTGAACAGATTGAATGCCTTATTTCGTTGTTTTGAATGCAATCACAAAAATCTTTCATATTGTTGTCAATCCACAACATTTGAAACAAACAACGCATGGCACAATCGAAAAAGACGAGTGCGGCGAATTTTATTGCGTGCATTGCATTGTTCACTGGTCTTGTCAAAAGCAACGAATGCTCAGTGAATGGCGCGAATGCTTTTTACTGTGATTGACCACAACGTAGTCTTTGTACTTTGTGCTTGTATAAAACTCTTACATAAGTATTCATAAAACACGATATAGATTTGAAATGTATTTTATGTCAAATCTTATATGAAAGTTATTTGAAATACATTTCAAATCTATTTTATATTTTTTAAATTTTACTTTTTGTATTTTCTTTTTTTTTTCTAACTCAGTAAATATCGGCATTTATTTTTGCTAAAATTTCCTCTATCACACTACATTTTTTTTATTTATAATCATTAAAATCACTTAAAATTAACTTGTTATTTAAGCGTGATATACAAAAGATCAGTGATCATATTTGGCCTTAAAGGCTTGATTCTGAATCAATAAAGGAGAAATTGTTTAACAAATAAACTTTAAATGCACAGAATACTGAGTGAATGGTATGAAAGAAATCATTCTTTCGTGCTGCATCATTTCATTTCGCTGCTTGTGTTATATCGGCATTGTAATAATACAGTGCGTATGAGCAATCAACAAATCGCAATGAATGGTATCATAGCAATTACATTTGTTATTATTGTCGAATGAATGCATGGCAAAAGATATGAATTTATGAATTTTTAGCAAATGCGAATGGTCTCATTCTGTTCTCTGTTTTCTTGCTTACATACAAACGCACACATGCATTTACATTAGTTGTGTGCGCGTGCTTTAAAAAAAACCTCCCTTAAATACATAATAGCTTACCATCTACATCTTAAACACACACACTCAAACGTACAATATGCAAAATAGCAAGCATACACGCATCAACCCTACTTCTGTTGATTGTTTGTTATGAACAAGAAGTCTTCGCGACATCGCTTGTTAACACTCATATACACGAATACCAATGCATCCATCGTGCTTCGCTTATAATGCGACAGCATTTATTATTGGAGAATACTTTAAAAAAAGACGTATTTAAATTTCAATACTGTTTACGCAGGTCTCTAGTCCATATGTAATTTATATATACAAACATATATGTATGTATACATATACAAGAAATCGTCTGGAAAGAATAACACCCTCGGCAAAACGCAAGTAACAGTAACGAATTTTAGAAGCAGACTGGATGGAAATGAGTTCAAGATTCACAATCTCTGTGAGCAGTGGAAAAAGCAAATTATAAAATAAATGTTGTAATGATGCCTTCAAAATAGTGATAAATAAAATATTCTAAAGCATATTGATACACTAATAATATTTAATGTGCTTCAATGGCATAGATTCCATGCAGATGTATTAGAGATGGAATTGTGAGTTAGATTTCACGCAAAAAATATAAAAAAACTAAATATTTGTAGGCTGTTTGATAATAAGGCAAATACGAGCATATTTTTAAGCATATATCCACATAACAAACAACAGTCAGCTGGCTTAGTGTGTTCAACTTATTGATACGCTTTGAGCGGTGGTCAGCGTTGTATTTTTTTGTGACAACCAGTGTTGCTGCTCAAAGTAAATAAAAACGACAACTCTATGTAAATGAGTATTAGGAAAAAAGATTAGTGCAATTTAAAGAAAACTGGTATTTAGGCTTCCTCGTAGATTAAAAACCAATTTTCAGTTAGCCATTAAAAATAACCGGTTAAGCATTTTAATTGAGGCAGATTTTAAATTAAATTAAATTTAAAAAATTTCGATGGAGGACCACCTAAGGATAATTAATTTGAATGTTCAGATTGTATTAAAAATTCTATAATTCAAAAGCGTTTTGTGGAACACTATGCATTGTGATAAATATTCTTCAATATATTACACTTATTCCAGTTGTTGTCATCAACGTTGCCGTCACTTAAGTCTCAACATGCCCTTTGTTTCAACTTCAACATTTATTCAATAATAGTTTAGCATTCTATGATAACAAGATGGCAATAACGTTGACTATTTATCGTTTATGTCAACATTTATATGCATGGAAAGCGGCCCAACCATTATACAATATTATTGCATATATTGTTGTACATATTATTGCTGTGTTGACCCATTCTATGCAAATAAATGGCACAATGTTTTCAAAGAAAATATTAGCAAATTTTCTTGACAATGAAAAATTAAACAACATTGAACAATGTTGCCATCCACATTACACAATTATCTGGATTGTAAAATAAAAAATAAAAGTCTTTAGTTATTTGGAAATATATTGTGCCACTTTCGAATATGACATACACATTAGCAATATTATTGTACAATATAAAAAATTGCATGATTATATTGCAAGTGGATGGACCGCTTAATATACATACATGTCTAAATATTTGAAACAGCTGCGTGGTTTGTTTGTTTTTTTACGGACAAAAATTGTTTAAGGAATATTAAAAATTAATATTGTTGTTATTTTGTGCAATAAATTCAGACTTCATAGAAAGCACAACAATTTCTGCCAGTATAATGTGTTCTGCATCTGCTAATTCATTAGCTGCCTTTTCAGTTGAACTGCCTGAACTGCTTAAACTATTTCCTCAGGGTCCAGTTGTTTTTGAAACTGTAACATATTTGCCACAGCTTTTTTTAACAGGTGGAAAGTATACTGTTATATCAGTGAAATAATTTTTGGGAAAGTGATAAAAATTGAAAAGCCTTATAAACTTGTTCAGGAAAAAACCGAGATTCTAAAAAGAACTGGCATAATTATATTCCACTCGATGAAATAAGGTATTGCATTTCTATTGACGAATTCGTTGCGACGTGCGAAATTAGTTGCGTGTTCGAGTTGTTCCCTTTTCGTTATCACCGTTTGCACTTAAAAAAGCCATAAATTACCAACACTAAAACTATAAACGAAAGCAAAAAAAAAAAAAAATATTGAACGCAAAGATAAACAAAACCCAGCAGCAGCGAATGCAACAACATCTGAATTGCAATCAATGGATGTCGGCAAGTGGGTGACGTTTACTGTAAGACTAAATTAGAACACAACAGAAAAATTCAAAAAGTCAAGAAAATTTCCAAGAACAGAATAAACATAAAGCAATAAACAGATTTTTATTATGTTTTGACTTGTGATCTTTGCTTTTCCTAGCCCAGCAGGTAAAGATTACTAAATAATGTACGAATTACCTTCGCCACTCCAAACAAATGGAGAAGGTAATTTCAATTGATCCAACTAGCTTGCTTATAGCGAGCGAGCGAAATGTATTGTTTATACATATTACTCGCACTATTGGTCTTATTTTTTTATACACAATTCTCGTATTGTGTTTTAATATCAAAATCATATATATTGCAAATCTCAAAGGAATAAATACTAGGAAATAATTTTTTTATTCCCATGAACAGCGATTTGGTTAGTGAACATTATATTGTGAATATATATATAAATATTAGTGATGCACAAATATTCGTATTCGTATTCAAATACGAATATTTATCCAAAGAAATTGAATGAATAAATGCATAAATAATAAACGAAATTTAAATAAATGAGTAAAAATTTTAGTTTGTACAAATACATAAATTTTTTTTATAGAAATTTGTGCTTTGTATAATTTTCAAATATTATTTAGTCCTCGTCCATACAGTGAAACTTTTGCTGTGAAACTTTTTTGATTTCTCTTTTGAAACTGCATTCGTGTCGACACTGTGAAGTTTTTGTTTTGCAGGTTAATACATTTTCTCATATATTTTTCATGAGAATAAGGCGAGAATGACGTACTCGACAAGAACTTCGTGTACATGAAACAAAGTAGCCTTTGCCATTCCTCTTTCCCCTCTCGTCCACAAACTCAAATGTTTTGCAGCAAATGTTTCACTGTATGGACGAGGACTTAATGACGATCATTAACGTTTTGGGTAATTTTTATTAACTTTAAAGTACGCCAACAAGAGTGTGAAGTCCTTTTTCATAACAATTTGTCAATGTTTCATGGTGCAGGCGTAAATAGAATCCCAATTTAATGTTTATAGATTTCACATATAATATTCGTATTCGTATTCGCGAATATCGTTTCAAATATTCGTATTCGTAATCGCAAATATCAAAAATTGACATTCGTTACATCACTAATACATACATATGTATATATACATACATATATATATATACAAACATATACATATATGTCTATATAAATTATTTAATAAATTTCAATATATTTTTAATAAAAAATAATTTACTGTATAAGTAAAATAATAATTTAAAATTATTAGTGCGTTAGTAAATATCAAATTTAAATTGTAACAATTCTCAAAAAACACTAATTATTAACTTGAGTGCACCTCGTCCGAAGTACTTGTGTGGCAGCACTCTATTCTTCAATAGCTGTTGTTGTTATTTACATTTATTTTCTTTACATACTTTTTACAATTTTTTTTGGGAAAACCAACTGGAACAAAAATCAGCGATGCCATATTTTTTATTTTTTTTAACGTGGAAATAATTCACGATTACAACTTTAGGGAAAAGGAAAACATTTCAAACGAAAAACTATTCACGATACATATATCAGGCTGAAATATACAGTAAATGATAATGATAATTAAGATATAGTTTCCCTAGGAAATATCTTGCTGTTCTGTTCTGCTCTTGTTGGTGGAAAATATTACATTTATTTCCTTACCTATTCGTTCTTTAAGAAAAGTTTATTATTTTTTATGATCAAGCAAAAAATCCACTTTTATGTTTTCAACTATTTGTGGGAAATCTTTTCAAAAGATAAGAGATTTCGAAAATTAGACTATTATGTCCTACCAAATATTCAAAACTAAATACTTACCACCATATTCATAAAATTTAAAATAAGCTTGCAACGTATTTTTTTTAAAATTGTTCATAAAAAATTTTCTTAAAATGAATTTCAAATACATTTTTATTTTTTTATGAATATAGAGTTTAAGGTGTAATATGTTTTAAAAGAGCTTTTCTTATACATATATATTTTATTATTATTATTACAAGTTGTATATGAACAAGAAGGAAATAGTTTCTTAAGTTCATACATACATATATACATATGTATATGACGTATGTATGTATATGTATGTAATTATTTCAGCTAATCACCTGTCTGATTAGACTTTGTCGTTTTCCTGTATTTGAATGAAATTCTTGTTTTAATAATTTTTGTAGCGATTTATTCTTTTCATCATTTTCAAGGTTTTAACTCAAAACATTATTATTTTATTAATGCTAAAGCTGCAAATACTAATAAGAATTTACTAAAAAATAATTTCCATATAAGGAAAAAATGCTTAAGTCATATTTTATTGTTTTGCGCTAGAGCACTTTTAAATTTTCAAGTCGATTTTTAGAAATTTGTTTCTTTTACAGTAAAATTCGAAAGTTCAACATTTACTTAAACTTATTTTTTAAAAACATTGTTCTACACACCATCAACAATACTTTCAATTTGAAATATACCAAAGTATAAGCAAAATTAAGCTATTATTCCATATAAGATTATAAGACGAAATAAATTCAGTAAAGTGCGACTTTGACCCGCGCACGAAGGGTTCCGTACGGACACGATATATGTAATTCAATACGGATCTACGAAGCCTATAATATAAAATATAGTTTTGGCATTGTTTTTTCATTCTTGGGTTTTTTAGATTTTAGGCGTTTTAAGCGTTTTTTTTTTGAGATTTTTTTTGGTTTTTGACTTTTTTTTAATTTTGTCTATTTTGGCGATTTTTTTTAATTTTGGCTTTTTTTTATATAGTCGGTTTTTTTTAGTTTTTGGCGATTTTTTGGTTTTTGGCGTTTTTTCCATTTTGGCAATTTTTTTAGTTTTGACACTTTTTTTCGTTTTCGTGATTTTTTTCGGTTTTTTGCGTTATTTTAATTTTGGCGATTTTTTTTTCGTTTTGGCGATTTGTTTTAATTTTGGCGATTTTTTCATTTATGCGATTGTTTTTGTCGATTTTTTCGGTTTTTGGGGTTTTTTCATTTTGGCGACTTTTTTTCATTTAGGCGCTTTTTTAGTTTTAACACCTTTTTTCTCATTTTGGTGATTTTTCGGTTTTTTCAATTTGGCATTTTTTTAATTTTAGCGATTTTTTTTAATTTTGACGATTTTTTTCATTTGGGCGATTTTTTTAGAATTTGGCTATTTATTTTAGTGTCAGAAATTTTTTTTAATTTTTGGCGATTTTTTTCGTTTTGGCGATTTTTTTTAAATTTTTTGCGATTTTTTTTGGTTTGGCGATTTTATAATTTTCGGATTTCTTAGTTTTACCGTTTTTAACTGATGGACCACCCTTTAATTAAAATTTTTTTTAATTGTTGTAGGGATACATACTCTGTTCAAATTTTAAATCCGTACCTCTTACCGTTCCTGAGAAAATAGCGTGTGACGGACAGACGGACAGCGTAGCGAAGACAATAGGGTTCCTTTTCACCTTTGGTGTACGGAACCCTGAAAAGGGAAGTCTATAAGTAAGTAAGCTATAACTTTCTGAAAAGTCACACAACATAATTCAGATTTTGCCCAGGGCTACTTTAAAATATACAGATGACAGGAATGCCATTAACTTAAAATCAGCTTAACTCGACTTAAGCTCTTTTTCCTTTTTGCCACAGTTACATATATGTGTGTATGTACATAATATTTATGTAATTATACATGCATGTATATTTTACAAAATTACGGCAAAATTGTTTTCAATACTAATTTAAATTTTTAATGATTCCCATGCACAATTTTCTTTTTAACACTTGACTAACATTTTGACGGATTATAAATTTTATTTATTTATTTTTTTTGTTGCTTTTTGCCTGCACATTTAAGTGGAATGAAAATTACCAGTATACATATATAATATTCTTTTTAATATTTAGTGGTATTTCCCAAATATTATACCAGCCATTAAATGCAATTATGAAAAATTTACAATTATTCAAATAACGTTTTTAACTTCCCTAGTTAGTTTTATTATTGGTGATTGGTACCGGAAATTATTTGTTAAAACAAGTTTATATACTTGTCGATGTATTTGGTAAAACAAATAGTATTTCTGCACATATGAAAAAAAAGATTATCAATCTGGTTAAAAATTTTTACTGCTACTTGCATTGATAGTCGGCTTATATAATTATTAAGAAATGAAAAAACTCGATAAAAAGTATATATGTACATATAAGTATTATTATGTAGAACTTATTAGCAAAATGATTAACTTATAAAAATACCTTTTCCACTTCTGGTGAAGGTTGTAATAAAAAATTAAGCCCATTGTTAAGCAACTCAATGTCATACGTACAAACATGCTTATGTACATACATACATATGTATGTACGTATGTACGCGTTGTTTGCACTATTGCTACAGGCACACGTTAAAAGTGAAACTTCTCAACGAATTCATCATTACTTTTGTTTATTTTTCCTTCAATTTCCTCACAATTCTTTTGCAAAAGTGAAATAATTTTTTTCCTGCAGACAAAAATAAATAAATAAAGAAAAAAATAAGACTGAGTAAGAAACCTAAAAGAGTCAAACAATAAAAATAAAACACAGTAGCATGACCCATTTTAGTTCAGCTGTGTCATTGTTTAATTTCATGTCAAATAAAACACTTGAAATTGTTTAAACCACACACACACACATACACCCATATATACCACAAACTTTAGCAAAACAATAACAATTTATTCGCGATATTTAAAAACATGCAATAAATAAGAGAAGAAGAAACAAAACTTGCCATGCAGTTCATACGACACACATACACACACACACATAATAAAACACTAAATAAAATTGCAGCCAATAAATAAATGCACACGTACAAACAATATTTAATAAAACAATATTGTATGTATGTATGCATGTATGCATGTGAGATCTGTAGAGAAGGAACATCATCATTCATTAAAATGGTACCCACGGACGATAAACGATAAAAACTTATTTCGTACCAAATTCTAATTTTTCGATCCCAATCGCACTTAAATCTTTTTTAGGGTTCCGTACACAAAAGGTGGAAAGGTGGTGTTTTCGTTACGCTGTCCGTCTGTTCGTCTGTCCGTCACACGCTATTTTCTCAGGAACGGACAGCTACGGACCTGAAATTTGAACAGAGTATGTAGAACATTGGCCGCTACAACAACAAATACATGAGAATTAAAAATTAAAGGGTGTTCCAAAACCAGCAACTAAAAATTTAAAATCCCATGTAATATACATACAATTGTATGAACATATGTATATTGACACAATTTAAATTAAAGGGTGGTCCATCAGTTAATGCAATTTTGACTATGTAATTTTGACAACTTGCTATATCTTGGAAACCGTAACAGGTAAACTCTTGAAATTTTCAAAAACGGTAAAAAAAATCGCCAAATCGAAAAAAATCGCCAAAATTAAAAAAAATTTCTAACGCTAAAATAAGTCGCAAAATTCGGAAAAATCGTCTAAATGTAAAAAATCGCCAAAATGAAAAAATCGCCTAAATTAAAAAAATGGCCAAATTGAAAAATCGCCTAAAAACCGAACAAAATCGCCAAAATGAGAAAAAAAGTGTCATAACTACAAAAAAAGCGCCTAAATGAATTAAGTCGCCAAAATGAAGAAACGCCAAAAACCAAAAATCTCCAAAATAAAAACAAATTTCCAAAACGAAAAAATCGTCAAAAAATAAAATAACGCTTAAATCCGAAAAAAATCGTCAAAACGAGAAAAAAATTTCAAAATTAAAAAAATGGCCAAAATGGAAAAAGAAATCCAAATACCGGAAAAATCGCCAAAAATTAAAAAAAATCCCCAAAATTAGAAAAAACTTCAAAAACAAAAAAAAATTGTATAGGCTACTAAAGTTCGCATTGAATTACATATCTCGTGTCCGTACGGAACCCTTCGTGGGGGAGTCAAAGTCACACTTCACTGAATTTGTTTATATTTTTTTAAATCCGAAGAATTTCACTTTCCAATTCGATTCTAAGGGAAACATTTTCAAATTCGAATAGTATTGACGTTTCAATTCCAAAGCATTTTTCTTCGATTTGTATTAAAGTGTACAACAAATTGTACAATTGTAACAACTTTATCATCCCTGTTATTGGCGCTACACAAGGAAGATTATAAAAATAAATTAATTGAGGGACTATAAATAAATTTATTATGAGTATCAGTGCTGAAACAAGGTGTGAAATGCAAGTATTGCAGGATTTTATAGCTTTTGGTGTTGTAACTTTATGCGAGAGTACTGTAAGTAAAAAAAAATTATACTAGGGAAATCATTGCTTAATGGCGAGAAAAGGTGCATCTGAAAAATATTTAAATATTTATAAATAATTAATAAAAGTATTTACTTCAGTTACAAATGAATTTCACAAAGATAGTTTTATTATTTTTGGAGAAGTTAAATCAAAGATAATAATAATAGGTTTGTTCATTTTTTAGTAAAATTGTTACGAATTTGTAAAAATTTTTACGGGAAAGTGCTCATTAGCTCAAAAGGAGAGAGCGTCAAAAGAGAGAAAAAAATTGAGAGACAAAAAATTCCTACAAATTATTACTAGTAAAATTTTTACTTGCAAGAATTATCCAACCACCTGTTGTGTGTTTTCTTGTCAAATAAATTATTTAAAAAATATTTAAAAAAAAACTGAAAAAATGTGAATTTCTTTGTTAAAAAACATGTAAACGCATGTAAAAAGAAAGCATGTTTTCTTAATTTATTGTTTTTCTATCATTAAACCACATAAATTCAATTTTAATAACAAATAATTTTGTTTGTTTCTCATATATACAGTATTTTTCGTTTATAGCGAACCCGCTTAAAACGAACTTTCGCCTAAAACGAACCATTTTCGAAAGTACGAACTTTTATTTCTACAAAACCATGCATTTTTTTTCACTTATAACGAACCCGCTTAAAGCGAACTTTCGGTTATACCAACCTTTTTTTGCATGTAAATTGTTCTTTTTTTTCGCTTAAAACGAACCAAGAAGTGTGTTGCCATGAACAAAAAATTATATTTATATATTAATGTGTAGCGTAAGCTGTATAAGAAATTTTCTTCAGTCTTGCGACACTCCACAACAAATTCTTGACGACTTGGCCCAAGTGGAAGTGTATATAAATGAAGCCAATATTAATACTAAGCAAACTAAAATAACTGATTTTTTAAAAACTAAATAAACTTATTTTTTTTTTTCTTCTAAAATTGTTTTAATAAGTAAATAAATAGCCAAAGTGTTAACAAAAGACATGTGCACACACAATAATGGTTTCTTGATGTCTTCACTTAAAACGAACTTCGCTTAAAACGAACAAATTCGATCAGCACCTTGAAGTTCGCTTTAAGCGAAAAGCACTGTATATTCAGAGATGGAAAGTGGAATTTTTGTATTTGTTAATGAATAAAATTAAAAAATTATAAAAAACGCATAAAAATAGTAAAAATACATGCAAAGAATTACATATTAAATGTAAATTTCTAAAAAAATTGCAATTTAAAATATTATGAAACGAAATACATCACAAAAAGTACAATTGTATCATGATTTCAAGCCATGGTTCTGATATGAATAAAATTTTCTTGCAAGTTCTTACAAGTAAAGCGTTCATTTACTTTTTCATATTTACTTACTCTCTCGTTGCTAGTTTCTGCTGGGAAGTAAACGAACATACCTAATAATTTAGTTTATAGAAATGCTCATTAATATTGCCCTAAAACACATAAAACTTGGCCTCCAAAATAATTTTGAATTTCTTGACTTTAAAATTTTGATTAAACTATCCTTTAGGCAACATTTCAACATTTTCAACATTTTAAAATTTTTTTAAACATTTTTTTAATATTGGAAAATTTGAAGATTTATATTATATTAAGATTTGTATTTGCATACCAAAATCAAAAGTAAAAAACCGGAAACAGTTGACTGAAACCTTTTTTCTGATAGAAAATATATTCTTTAGTTGAGTTTTAAAAAGGAGGATATTTCAATTGTTTGGAGTGGAAATATCTACCGATCGGTTCCACTGGGAAAAAATTGGAACTGGCTCATTGATATTTGACGTATTTCTTCCACCCAGTTGATTACAACGAGACTTTTAATGCAACAAGCGCTGATTGTCCGCGGCTGCCGATGGCAGCTACTCCATATATCTGAGGAACGTAACACTACCATAAGCATGAAAAAACCGCATCATGCTAATTACAAGGTATGCTATATTATCCGCTGTAGGGCGCCAACCTTAAGAACATAAAAATTTTAATATGTATTTCTCCAAGTGTTTTATTACGAGTATTATTGAACAGTAGCCAATTATTAAATGAGCTGCTAATATAAACTTCCTACCAAATAAACCGTTTTAAAGCCGTATTTAAGTGGGCATAAAAATACGGATTCATTAATCATTTGCCTTAAGCATCTAAAAATAAATATTCTACTCGTGTGTAAGTAAATGATTTTATACATGCCCTGAAACCACTTGCAAATATGATGATCATCATCATTAATAAATTTCCATTACAACAGACGATCTTCTGTCTACACCTAAATTTAAGAAAGAAAAAAAAATAAGACCATCGTCTGTCTCATGCCTTCTCTCTGAATTGGTTTTTATTTATTTTTAGTTTTTACTTCTTAATGAAGTGTTAAAATTTAAATGAATACATTCTTTTTTTCTTTTCCTCATTTTGTACACACCTGTGTGTATGAAGACTCTGCAAAGCTTTTGAATAGCAAAGCCTATAATTTTATTATATTATAAGGCGTATATATATTTTTTTAACAAATAATAAATCGGGCATTAAACATTTTTTTTTAATTTATGCACGTTAAACTTAAAATATTTCAAGGCTGAAATAAAATAATAGCACTTTCGTTGGCAAGTTAGAGGAGATCGGAAATTACATGTATATGACAATGATTATAAATTAATTGATTGATTATTGGATGGCAACCGAAGCTTAACAACTGATAACTAACAGTCAAATATTGTTTAGATTGGCAAACATGAACTTCTAGTTGCTGCCTAGTTCTTAAAATAATTAAAAAAATCAGTTAAGGAGTTCACACGCAAAGAAAAAACATAGTTAGTACAACCACAATTGCCCACTATCATTAATGTTTGTGATTATAATTATGTCAAACATATAATATAATAAAGCCATTCGAAACATTATATATTCAGCTATATTAATCACAATATATGCTCTTGTTAAACATTATTGTGCAAAATAATGATTTAAAGTCAAAACGTAAGCATGTCATTTCTATTACATAGTGTTCACACCTGATTAATTTATATCATGATGAATATCAAATTGATATCATGATGAACATTTATCACGTATAGACTCAATTTATTAATATTATGGAAGCGTTATGATATAATCATCATCTGATGAATTTATCCTGATATCAAATGTCATTTTATGTATTATATATATGATATAAAATCATCAATGTCTACCCCTTTGTGTTGGTATTACTGGAAAAAATGACAGTTGTTCTGCCGGCGTCATATTACGAAGTATAATATAAAATCATCAGACGTGGAGACTATGTTAGGGAATTTACGATAAGTATCTTAAATTTTAATGTGGCAACATTGCTGCATCTTAAAATTTTCATTGTGAGCAGGCAACGACATAATTCACAATGAGTGTATTAAACTTTTAATGTGGCAACATTGCTTCATCATAAATTTTTCATTGTGAACAGGCAACGATATAAAACAATTTGAAATATTAAAATATCAAAACTTTTTAAATTAGAAATTGTTGTAGGAAAAATTTATCAAAATATCTTTTGTTCTGCAAAGTACCTAAAGACGCAAAAAATATTAATATTTATTCATCAATATACATATGTGCCCTTAATTATGAAAGTGGTCTAAGTCATATATATCTGTTGTCTAGATATTTAGTAGATTACATTTGAACAAATTAAAAAATATTTTTATATTGTTCAACATTTGAATTTAGAGTTGTACTAGTCTCGATTTATATAAATTTATTTAATATATTTTAAATATTCATTAAAGTTTTTTAAAGATTTGTTTGATATTTTGAAGCAAAAGTGCACATGACTTAGAACACTTTCACAATTAAGGTCACATATATATATATATATATATACATGATTATACTAAATCATAAAGAGTCAGAACTCAAAAAATTTGAGATGCTGAGTAGTGGCAAACAACTGTTGATACTGTACAAACGACTCAAGTATGTAACATAAAAACAAGAATGCCGGTATTTTATGTTCTTCAAGGAGACTTTATTGCAAGGGAAATTATTGCGGTAGTTAGTTAGTGTTTTGTTTAGGGGACTGATTTATAAATAAATTCAGTGAAGTGCGACTTTGACCAGCGCATGAAGGGTTCCGTACGGACACGAGATATGTAATTCAATACGAATTTTAGCCAATATAAACTATAGTTTTGGCATTTTTTTCGTTTTTGGGTTTTATTCGGTTTTAAGCGATTTTTTAGTTTTGGGGTTTTTTGAATTCATTGGCGCTTTCTGAGTTTTGGCACTTTTTTCTCGTTTTGACGATTTTTTTTTGGCGATTTTTTTAATTTTAGCGTTTTTTCATATAAGCGATTTTTTTTTTGGGTTTGGAGATGTTTTTAGTTTTGGCACTTTTAAGGATTTTTTCGGTTTTTGGCCTTTATTTTTAAATTTGGCGTTTATTTTCGTTTTGCGATTTTTTTAATTTTGGCGATTTTTTTTTCACATAAACAATTATTTTGGTTTTGGCGCATTTTTCGCGTTTTGACGATTTTTTCGGTTTTTGTTTTTTTTCATTTTGGCGATTTTTTCATTTGGGTGATTTTTTCGAATTTTGCGATTTCTTTTAGTGCTAGATTTTTTTTAAATTGTTGGCGATTTTTTTCAGGTTTTGGCGTTTTTTTTTCATAGAAACAATTATTTTGGTTTTGGCGCATTTGTCTCGTTTTGGCGATTTTTTTCGGTTTTTGGCGTTTTTTTTATTTTGGCGATTTTTTTCATTTGAGCGATTTTTTTCAGGTTTTGGCTTTTTTCCGGTTTGGCGATTTTATAATTTTCGGATTTTTTAGTTTTATCGTTTTTGAAAATTTCAAGAGTTTACTAACCTCTTACGGTTTCCAAGATATAGCAAGTTGTCAAAATTCAATAGTCAAAATAGCATTAACTGATGGACCACCCTTTAAAATTTTTTAATATTTTAATGTTAATTGTTGTAGTCTGTATAAAAATACACTAATTTTACAAATTTCAAGTGTCAATATACATATGTACATACAATTGTATGTATAATATATTTTTTGTCGCTCGTTTTGGAGCATCCTTTAATTTTTAGTTCTCATGTATTTGTTGTTGTAGCGGCTAAGGTTCTACATACTCTGTTCAAATTTCAGGTCCGTAGCTCTTACGGTTCCTGAAAAAATACCGTGTGACGGACAGACGGACAGCGTAGCGAAAACAATAGGGTTCTTTTTTTCACCTTTGGTGTACGGAATCCTAAAAAGCAAAACCACTTTGCTCGTTTTGAGTTGTGACTCGTTATAATTTAGAGTGTGATATATACTGTGTTTCATATCGTTGCCAGCTCACAATGAAAATTTCTAGATGGCAAAATATTGCCACATTAAAATTTTATTATACTTATTGTGAATTCCCTAAGTGTTTTCAATGTCCAATACCATTATTTAAACAATTCGAAACTTAGATATGTATCCACAAAAACTACTAAATAACTAACTATTCAATTTCAATTCAAAATGGAGAGAAAAGCGTACACAAAAAAGAAATTGCATACGTATAAGTTGCCAAGGTCACTTGATTATTGTTAAATAAAACAGCAATAAATGTCCAATATCGCTTATAAATAAAAAATAAAACATATAATTTTTTTTTGCTGAACAAATAGCATGATTACAAACAATTGATTGAATGAATAAAGGAAACATTTTGGGAAAAGAGAAACTTTGAAAATTTTACTAAAAACATATAGATATTTTTCATTCAAATAAATAATAAAAAAAAGAACAATATAGATTCAAACTTTTAACTTGGCTTGAAGCCAATAGTAAAATTTTCAAAACATTCAGCAGTTTGCAATTTAAACACATCCTCAAACAACAAACAAGCAAAACGAAAAAAAAGTAGGAAACAGAAAACACAAATACTTACAAAAACTTTTATTTCCTGTTGTAATGCATACACAGACAAACTTGCCGGCACACATAATTTTATATTAAATATAAAGGTGGCTCCACTAAACAATATTCATAACACATGTGTACATATGTGTAATTTATTAACTAAAATATAGAAAACTAATGTATTTTTAACCGACTTAAAAAAAGGAGGATCTTTACAATTCGTTTCAATACTTTTTTTAGATGTGTATCTTCATAACTCAGTAAATTTCAGACCGATTGTAATTTTTTTTTGTCTGAGAGGGTATAGCTTCCCATTGGTCGCATTGTAAAAAAAGTGGCCGGGAACACGCCCATACTTTTTATATATAATTTTATGATTTCGTAGCAATCAAGTAACTAGAATTTGATTGCTACGAAACTTATAAAACACATTTGGTTCTTGTAATCACATAACTTTAAAGTTGAGAAAATGGGCGTGGCATTAAAATTTATTATACGATTTCACACGGTGCTACTTAACCGATTTTTACGAAACTTACTACACATCTTGAGCTCTAAAATAGACACAATCTCTTAATTAAAAAAATGGACGGAGTCACTCCCATTAAATTTAATATTTTATTTTAAGTGGTTCTACTTTTCCGAGTTGTACAAGACTTAACACGCACCCTGAGCTCACACAATATTGCATTTAAAAAATGGGCGTAGGCACCCCCATTAAAATTGAATTTAATATTTCACGTAATTTTTCTTATCTGCTTCTATCAGATCCTTGCATTGAAGTCGTTTTTTTTTGGCAGAAAGAATTATTTATTATGTACAGGCAAATCTCGGTATAATAAATATCGCTTTAACGAAAATCCTGTATAAAGAACGTTTAAATTATTTACATTAACAACAACCTTATGTAGCAAATAATATCTTAATTTTATAGTGTATATAACGAATGACAAAGAAAAAAATCGCAAAATAAAAAACAAAACATTGCTAGCAAGATATTTCTAACATTTAGTTGTACTTTATATAGCGAATGTTTTGATAAATTTGTGTTCTGTATAGCGAACGGCAAGAAACAATATTAAGCAAAATCTACAGCAGCACCGTTAATCCAAAAAAGTGTGGTTCCGTGAGTTTGTAATTGGTAGATTATTTGAAAACAAATTGTTCTCATTATTTTTATTGTATTGTATTATTTCTACAATAATAATATGTAATAATTAAAATAACACTCAAAAAAATTGCGATATAATGAATTTTTCGGTGTGGCATTATATAGTTCGTTATACTGGGATTTGCCTGTATTTCGAAATAATCGCGCAGTTTTTTAATTTTTTAACTTATAAAAACGATTTTTAACTTTTTAATTATTTAATTTATTCAACATTTTTTATTTAGAGTCTTTACACTACAACTGTTTTTAGTCACAATGTTAAATTATTCTCTGATAAAAAACAACAAAGTTTATTACTTTACTGTTCTTAATACAAGATGGAGTTTAATGTACACCACCCACCAGAAATTTTAATCCCTTTACGAATGTTCTATTTCCGATATTTTTAATTCCACATCCGTTGTTTTATGATGGCAACTCCGTAATGAAGAATTATTCTTAAGGTGGGATCACAGGATTGCCGCAATGTACCAACTACACTATTCAACACTAGTGGCAACACTCAGAAACCTCAATTCGTTTCCGGTGTTATATTTCCGTTATTTTGTATTTCACAGCTGTTGATTTAAGAGTCATTTCTACATTTTCGTAGTGTTATATAAAAAAAGAAGAGAAAATTACTTCAAATAAAAAAAAAATTAAAAATATGCACATTCAAAAAGGAATAATTAAAAAATTTAGTTATTCGTGTTTTTAAGTTTTATTTTGGTAATTAAAAATCGAGTATTTTTCAGCCATATCCTCAGATATTTATTTACGTATTCTTTTCATGAAATTTTACATCAAACTATTTACTAAAATGACTTAAAACTGCTTTAATTTTGTGAACTCTGGCCGTGAGATTTTCACAATTTTTGTGGTTAATTTTAATAACTTTAGTGCTTTGTTGAAGTGTTCCATTTTTATTAACTAGGGGTCTCCACTAGCCATGAACTTGGTATGGGCATCATGTCGGACATCGCCTAATGGAAACCGCTCATGTCCAACTTTCGTCCATGCTCTGACATCAATGCACGAGCAATTGTCTGAGCAACAATGTTCGCCATGAGATTCGCCGTCCGCAACAATTTGCAATAGAAAGAAAAGAGACAGAACGAAATTGATAAATATTCCATCTCTATTGCACTATCGTAAAACACTTTTGATATGCGTGAAAATGGACATCGCACGTGTTCACCACACAAGGAACTTGATGAATTTTTCACAGTAGCTCTGCCGTGTCATATGTCAAGTAGTTGCAACTTAAGTCATAACAAATGTCAAAATGGCGTTCTATTTAAAATTAAACATCTTATTGGACGATAAACAAGTAACATTTGCAAATCTGGCCAATCCCGGATCTTGATGGAAAATATTTAATTTAAAACTTAAATATTAATTATAGTGATTTTAATCGTGCAACAATTATGCATAGTAAGACAGATAAAAAGAAGAGAGAAATTACAAAAAAAAAAAAATTAAATGAATTAAAGTAAAATAAGAAAAAGAAATAACTCTTATTATTCCAGATGATAACTTGATTAGTGAAATGATTATAAAAAAAAACGCGTGCTGGCAATCAAGATTAAGGTACTGGCTACAGGAAAACAGAAAATAAAGTTAAACGCACAATGATGAGCAACAGCAGCAACGCCAACACCAACAGCAACGCCATCGGTCGTCATGTCTGACCCATGAAAATAATGCCATAAAAATGTATTCATAAAATAATAAAGCTAAACACAAACAAATTTGTATATAAAAACTTAAATAAACTTATTATGCAACAAACATCGTCATCATTGTCATCAGCAGCAGCTTCAGCAAATTTCGATGATTTAAATAAAACATTTACAGACACGCATACGCTTGGGTGATCATGATTTTTTTTGTCAGATTTTTTTACTTTTAATTCTGTCATATTTTCCAGTCATTTGAGTAACATTTATAAGGGTATTTTAGGGAAATACGAGTAATTTATATTCTTATTGCTAGTTTACAGAAGCCATGTGAAATTCTCTGTCTGTTCTATTTATATTGAAAACAAAAACACAACAGAGGAGAATTTTTACATGGCTTCTATAAACTGACAGTTATTTAATATCAGCTACGTCCAAGCCTTATGCACAATGTGCAAACTTTTATAGAAGAGCTTTTGTGCTTTCACACGGAAGGGAGTACAACATCCACAACAACAGCAATACAATAGACAACAATGCTCGTTGCTCTTACTTTGCAAAGAACCAAGAGCAAATTCAAGAGCTTTCAAAGTTGTTTACCTCAAATACAGTGATGCCAACTTTTTTGGCTCTAAGAGTACATCTAAATTAAAAAAACACACTAAAAAGCGCAATGTTGAGATCTAAAAAGCGTAAAAAGCACTAACATGAAAAACAAGTGAAGATTCCAACGAGTGAAGTTTAATATTTTCTTTAATGAAATATTTCAAAAGAATTCTTAGTTTGGCACTAACGCTTAAAATTTGGCGTTTCGAGTCTTCAAAAAGCACTACAAATAGTGCTAAAAGCACCAAGTTGGCATCGCTGATATCAATGTATGTATGTTTGGAAGTAGCTGATTTTCTTATATTCTTAAAAATACATTTCCAAGTTGAGTAAAATAAATGTAAAATATGACTACGAAGGACTTATTGTTAAAATATTCATTAGATGAAAGCTTAAACGAATTGACCAGATTCAGTAAACAACTGTAAGCAAATGCTTGTAGCCACATATAAATTTATTCAAGAAGGTTTTTTCATGTCTAATATTCAGTAAATTGGCTTATATCTATATATAAATAGTTTTCAATTGTGTAAGTACGAGCTAATGGAATTTGCAGTCCTTTACAGATAATAATTAGTATTTGATCACGTCATAAGTTCGTGTTACATGTAGTTCTGTTGATTTTTTTTATAAAGAGAATTAACACTCAAGCAATGAATGCCTACTACCTTCTTTAGGAAAGGGATAGTGATAGAGAAGACGGCTGGTGAAGGAGGAGATAGAGAAAAGCTTCATTCTTTTACAACTCTGCTTTTTGCACGTTCTTTTTTTAATAATGCAGTTTAGCAGCGCCTCTGGTGTTAAATGAGGCGTATTAAATTTTCAAAGCTGAGCTTAGTAGCCATTTTATTGGTTATGTTACTAAAGCTACGGTCACACTTGTCAAACATTTGCCCAAAAAAACGTAACCAACAAGCACGAATGAAAAATGTTTTGATCCAGACACTTTATTTATCAAATTTAACAGTTTCTAATACAACTAATAGAAAATAGAATAGTTTCCTACATTATTGTCTACTCTTTAACTTGACACACTATTGTCTGAATTAAAAAATTTTTCATTAGCAATTAGGGGTTACGTTTTTTTTTGGGCAAATGTTTGACAAATGTGACCGTAGCCTTAGCCGATGATTCTCCTACACAATACCGACCAAGGAGGGCACTTTGATGTGTTAAAGACGCTATTCAAATAATTTGAAATTATCAAAGGGACCATGGGACATGGATTTTCTTTCAATTTATTGAATGTTTTTCAAAGTACCTAAGAAATATTTAAAATTATCGAGATATTAAAGTTAAAAAGTTTCACATTATCAAGAGCCTACTGTATTGACTTATCGAGAGATTAAGGGTAAAAAGTTTCACATTATCCACAGTCTACTGTATTGACAAGAGTTGTTGCAAGCTAAGGTATTATCCACAAGATATATAAGGTCCTTCGAAACACACTCTGATTGCATTCATACAAAATATTCAAGAAGCTACAAAACTATAAGTTTGTTACATGTTAATATTCGCTGATTACAAACTAGCTACTACCAGTTGATAAAGTATTTAGTAACATAACAAACCGCCTATCTGTATAATACAAAAACAATACACTACTGTGCATAGAAATTCGTACGTATGTATGTATTTTAATAGAAGAAGAATAAAAAAACTCCTACGTATGAGTCAATCCACACTTTGAATTTGAATATGACAACAAGTACGTTTATTCGTGTGCGGCATAAACACTGGAGTGTAGTATCTCCAGCAATGACAAGAAATAGCTGCAGTGTATCTATCTACAACAAAAAAAATTAATAGTTATAAACATTTATTGTGTAAAATTCTCACGTGTTTCAAATACAAATTACTTTTAAACACTTTGAACTTGAAAAATTTGTAATTTTTTTTCTTCTGTTTCTTCGTCTTACTTGTTTGTTTGTATTGTGAATATTGTGTGTGTATGCAAGTGTTATTGTTGCTGTTGGATTTCTTTGCAATTTATTTAGTAACATTTTCGTTTAAGGTTTTTTATACGAGTATTTATTTCTGTGCCAGTGCGAGCGAGCGAACGAACGAGTTTGTGTGTTTCTTTCGATTTGTACATGTTAATTTAACTTGACAATTGACATTTTATGTCATTCAATTGTAAAAACATTACAATTAAATAACACAACAACAGCCACAATAAAGTTCTAAACTTAATATCCACATCTCAGAGATTCATTAAGCCGATAAAAATAACTTTGTATTTTGTTCATTTTCATTTAATTTGAAAGTCACAAGCAAGGCAAATTATAAATGATTTGTTTTAGTGTTTTCAAGCCCCTTACCGCCCCCTCTACAACCCCATTTCTAGCATAAAACTTAATTCCAGAAGTTCAATAATAAGAAGAGAACCTTTGAATTTAATAACCAGCCAGCCAACCAATGATCTCTACAGACATGCAATCATGACATCAAAAATGTTTATTTCATTTGAAATTTCAGACATTTATTCTACACCTATAATTAAAAGAATTACAAATGATATTTTTCTTTAATAAATTGCCGAGCAGTGGAAAGAGTGTGCTAATGGGAAAATAAATTAATTCAATGTGTTTTTTTTCTTTTTTTTTCCACTTTAATTAGATTTCAATTTAAATTTCAAACTGATTTCTCATGACAAGTACCGTCATGTAAATTAAAGTTTCATACAAATAATTGATCATGTCAATCGTACACTTTAAGAAAAGTAATTTTTAAAACAACCAATAAATTAATATGTAAAATAATTATTTGGGATTAACAAATGTTAAAAAACTAATTGTAACGATTCCCAAAAAAACAAAAACACCAGTTATTCACTTGACTGTACCGGTTCAAAAATATTTGTGTGGCAACACTCTATTCCTGCGAAAGCTGTGAATGAAAGTTGTTGTTATTTTTAACCCACTACAAAAAATTGTGATGACGAAGTTATCAATTCGTCTGTATTTTATTTTATTATTATTTTTCTTTTTGGCACCGATTGTAAAAATTCTCTTTTTATTTGAGAGGGTATAGCTTCCATTTGCTCTCATTGTAAAAAAAACAAATTTTTTATATTCGATTTTATGATATTATCTGTACTTATTCGATTGCTATGAAACTTATCCAACACATTGGGCTCTAGCACTAACATCATCCCGAATTTTAAAAAATGGGCGGGGCCATGCCCAATTGAACGTAATATTATATATTTTACATGCTCCTATTTATCCGATTTTTACGAAATTTAACACACAACCTCAGCTTAAAAAATGCACAATTTTGCAATTAAAAAAGTAGGCGGGGCACACCTATTAAATTTTATAATCATATTTCATGAACTTTAAAATTTAATATTATATTTTACGTGCCGTCTACTTTATCGATTTTTACGGAACTTGTTCTACATCTTGAGGTCTGAAAAATACTTAAACTTGTGTTTAAAAAAGTGGGCGGGGCTTTGCCCAGGAAAGGCTAGTATTAAATTATATGTACTTCTACTTATCGGATTACCACGAAACTTGGTAAGAATTTTCGGCTCCTTGAATTTCATAATTTTGTGCTTAAAGAAGTGGGCGGACTCATGACCAATTTTTGCGAAAGAAGTAAAGATTTCTTCCCAGTTCTGATAGTAATTATCTATGTATGTATTTATGTACATTGTAAATATCGTAAACAGTCACAACTAGAGATTATCAAAATGGTTTTATTTTTTTTATTTATAAAGCTGCACAAATCTCTTATGATCCCAGAAATGTTGAAATAATTTTTATGTTATGATCCCAAAAATTTCTGTTTGCAACACAGTCTTCTTAAACATTTTAAAACAACGTTATGCTTGTTTTATGTTACATACTTACGTTATTTGTACAGTATCAACAGTTTTTTTTTTGCCACTCTGGAACACTTCCGAAATTTTCTGAGTTGTGACTGTTTATGATTTAGTATCCGATATATAGACTTCAACATCACACTGCCTGCTAACGTTCGTTCAACAACATCAAGAAAATAGTAAAAAAAGTTGCAGGGTTCTTGCTGTCACAATTGTTGATTTTATTATGTATGTACTTTCATTTAAAAATTCTCTGTAATTTTATTTTACACTTGAATACCTTCTCTAGCTGTTTACTTTATTTTACATTTTCTGTGTGCTTTTTTCTTCATAATTTTTTCCACAAGTAGTTTTTATATAATTATATTCTTGTTAAATATTTGCTACTTTTCTAATAATAATAACTTAATACGACCCTGAAGATAATTCTCAGCATGCGATTGTTGTTTTCTAAAATTGTTATGAGATTTAATTTTAGTTTTTTTTTATTTGTAACTGAATAAAATTGTAAAGATCGGCTTTGAGGGAATCAGTAGGTAGAGTACGTAGTACTTATTATATATATTAGAGGAACTGGATGTAAAAAATAAATATAACATACTAAATATGTTTGTTTGTAGGTTTGTATGTGGATAGGATACAATAGGAAGCCACTAAGTCCTTGCAAAAACAAAGAAATACTAGTTATGTATTAAAGGCAAGTGATTATTTCCGTTATAGGTACTAAAGTTCTGCACTGACAAGAACTTTTAATGCTTTTCAAATGCTTTACTACAGCGAAATATTCTAAAAGAAACGCTGAACAACACTGTTGGCAAGACATTTGTTTCAGTTATTGCAGGTATAGGAGCAAAGAAGAAAATACTTCGCGACTGAAAAATTTTGTGATGCTTTCTTCTTCACACGCATGGGGACGTATATAAACGCAATGCATGTAAATACATACATAAACACGTAAGTTGTGTGCGCTTGCTTTAAAAAACCTCATTTAAACACATAATACCTTACCATCTACATCTTATACACACACTCAAACGTACAATATGCAAAATAACAAGCACAAACGCATCAAAACTACTTCTTTTGATTGTTTGTTATGAACAAGAAGTTTTCGCGAAATTGCTTGTTAACACTCATATACACGAACACCAATGCATCCATTGTGCTTCACTTATTATTCGACAGCATTAATTATTGGTTTAGCATAATACATGCCACGAGCATACATTTAAAAAACAAGACTGTTTACGCAGGCCTCTAACAGGTAAGAGAACGTACACTACTCTATTTTGCGTTACTCTACCTTGTCATTCTCTGCTATACTTCATTTATGAAAATAAATTCAGTGAAGTGCGACTTTGACCCGCGCACGAAGGGTTCCGTACGGACACGGGATATGTAATTAAATACGAACTTTAGCCTATATAAAATACAGATATATATTTTTTCGTTTTTGACGTTTTTTTAATTTTTGCGATTTTTTTTATTTAGGCGATTTTTTAATTTGGCGATTTGTTTCTATAGGTGATTTTTTTTTTTGGTTTGGCGATTTTTTCGGTTTTTTGAGTTTTTTTTCATTTTGGCAATTATTTTAGTTTTAACACTTTTTTTCTCGTTTTGACGATTTTGGTGATTTTGTTTAATTTTGGCGAGTTTCGGTTTTGGGCGTTTCTTTATTTTTGCGACTTTTTTCATTTAGGCGCTTTTTTAGTTTTGACACCTTTTTTCTCATTGTGGCGATTTTTTTCGGGTTTTGGCGTTTTTTAAATTTAGCGATTTTTTTAAATTTTGGCGATTTTTTTCATTTTGGCGATTTTTTTCATACTAACAATTATTTTGTTATTGGCGCCTTTTTCGCATTTTGGCGATTTTTTTCGGTTTTTAGCGCTTTTTTTCATTTTGGCGATTTTTTTTCATTCAGACGATTTTTTCGAATCCTGCGGCTTATTTTGGTGTTAGAAATTTTTTTTAATTTTGGCGATTTTTTTTGGTTTGGCGAATTTTTTTGAATTTTCGGCGATATTTTTTTTTTGGTTTGGCGATTTTATAATTTTCAGATTTTTTTGTTTTACCGTTTTTGAAAATTTCACGAGTTTCCAAGATATAGCAATTTATCAAAATTACATAGTCAAAATTGCATTAACTGATGGACCACCCTTTAATTTTAATTTTTATAAATTTTAGTGTTTATTGTTGTGGTCTATATAAAAATACACTAATTTTACAAATTTCAAGTGTCAATATACATATGTACATACAATTGTATGTATATTACATGAGATTTTAGCATTTTTCGTCGCTCCTTTTGGAACACCTTTAATTTCTAGTTCTCATGTATTTGTTGTTGTAGCGGCCAAGGTTCTACATACACTGTTTAAATTTCAGGTTCGTAGCTCTTATGGTTCCTGAGAAAATGCGTGTGACGCACAGAACGATCAGCGTAGCGAAAACAATAGGGTACCTTTTTTCACCTTTGGTGTACGGAACCCTAAGAAGTGATACAATAGTATATTTTGTTAATCACCCCTATTGTGAATATTTTTCCATCGAAATATTTCCCCTTTTACCAAATTGCAATTGTGAATAATTTTTTCAGAGAAATGTTTTCCCATTTTTGTTTGCCGTTATCATGAATAATTTGTTTACAGGGATTTTTTCTCTCTTACCTTGGGTAATTTCAATATTTTCCCTTCAACTAAATATTAAAAGTAATAAGGCAGTGTCCTGCGATGTCGACAACGTTAGAATAATCACACACTTACAATTGAAATAAAAACTAAATATTATACTTTTTTGAATGTAAGTATGCGACAAATCGAACGTTGTCGTCATCGTGGGACACACCCTAAATATTTATTTTTGGATTAATATCAGTAAATAGTATACAAGATTGTTAACAATAATTACTTGAAAAAACGTTTTTCATGGAGTACAAAAGTACAAAGGAAATTCTGGAGACCATTGCCCCCAAAAAGAATTCCTTCCCCCCATCACATTTTTTTATCTACGCCACTGATGGAGTATGGACCTATTTGTAATTTTTAATTTTTTCCTCTGCTTCTAAAATATTTAAATATAATAACAAAGTTTTTGTAGTTCTTATTATTAAACTTAAGTTCGTTTGATTTTCAGTTAATTTAAAAGCCTTAAAAATGTTCTGTGCGTTTTTTTTACATTCACTGAGAATTGACAACTGAAGAAAAATTCCACGGGATATTCACAATAAATTTTTTCCCTTCTAGGGAAAATAACGATTTCATTGAAACAAAAATTTCATTTGTTGGGAACTCAACGCACAATATTGAGCCATATTTTCGATTTTATCGTAAGCGATAAAAATTACAAAATCAAAGATGTTTTTGTCGTAAATTGTCGCTTACAATAAAATTGTACAGCCCGTATCTTAAAGGTTAGTCATGAACAATTTTGACATTTTGATAATTCTAAACTTTGTGCAGCCCGATACAATTTTAATTTCAATAAAAATTTGCATTTTCAATAACATGTCGCTCACGATAAAATTGAAAAAAGGGCCCGATATGCTCTAAGAGCATAAGTGTAATCCCGTATGGAGAGTGAGTGCCCCCTTTTTCAACCTAACCTAATTTTCATAAAATATATTACTTAACTATGACCTTATTATGCATATTTGCAACTTAAATTCTAAGCACTACAATTAAAAGTTTCCATTCAACCTTGCAACAAATTTTAACTAGAAAAAGAAAAACAAGAAATTCATTTATGTATATACTTTTTATCTAACTACCATTTGCAATAAGTATTTACACAGTAAATTTTCTTAATTAACTGATAAACTGCAAGGCTATTTAACATTTGCCTTTGTAGATGCTCTCGGTGTCTCGGTCTCTTGTTTTATTTTTATTGTGTGCCGTCTTGCAAATTAAAATTGTTAACTGGAAAAACTCTTTAACCCGTAAAGAGCAAGCAGCAGCATGAATGCCTAAAGTCGCTTGTTGCAAATAAAAGAAACAACACCGAAGAGAGGTTAACGTTTAAATTGTAGTTCTGCATAATTGCAAATGTTCTGCTATGACTGAGTTTCAACTCAAGTAAATTAAAATATCTATTAGTAAATTCATTTGTCATTCTTTGGGGCAAAGTTTCATAGCTGCAAGCGTTTGTATTGAAGATGTGTGCTTGAGTTAAAAAGTAGCTGTAGCAGTCGTTCAAGTGCTGTTCAGACGGTATAAAGTTATACATAGTTTTACTCTACTACTTTTTTTTCCTTACACCCACTCCTTTTTAAGCGCATAAAGCAGACACTTTAACAAGTTGCTACAGTGTAAAAGAATCAAGAATACATTCACGTCCTAAAATACATATACAATGTACATTAAAGTCCTGCACAAAACCATTTATAAGACCTTTCAAGACATGAGAGATTTTTCAAATGCTTTACTACATACATTACATTTCTTTCAGTTGTTTGTCTTGCCAACATTAATGTTTAGCGTTTGTTTTAGAATATTTCGCTGTAGAAAGGCATTTGAAAAATCTCTCATGTCTTGAAAGGTCTTATAAATAAATGGCCTTGTGCAGGACACTATTGTACATACAATGTTAAAAATATGTGTGATACAGTCGTTGCTTTTTATTACCATCACCGTCAGCAGCAGCATCATCATCATTAACATCATCATCACTATCATCTTCTGTGTAGGATTTCAGCAGCAATACACTGAATCTCTCCTTCTCTCTGATGGCAGATAGAATTAATCATAAGAAAATAAAGATGCTGTTGAAAGCTGTAAATGAAAATGATGACTGCCTCTAGGCCAACCAACCAACCAACCAACCAACCAACCAACCACCTACGAAGAAGTGGTGATATGAAAAATGAATTGTTGCCTATGGTTGAACATTTAATATGTTGCCTACTTAAGACTTAAATAAACTGCACAACTGAGAGCAGTTTTGTTGGAAGGAATATTTCTTTTAATTGTAGAGAGTTTAAACGAATTATTCTCTAAGAAATTGTTGCCCCCCCCTCTCACTCACTCACACTCATAGATAAATTCACTTTTGACAAATATTCTCAATGCGATGGCAAGTGACAATAATCTAATGACAAATGTCATCGTGCATAGTATTCAAAGCGATTACAAATTTTTTTACATTAAGTCCCGGTTAACACACATTAAACTATTCAATTCAATTGGCACCATAAGGAAATAATCCCAAGGTGACAGCTTAATCTGTCGAAATAAGCATATCGCCAAATTTTAATTTCAATAAGTCGATGGCTGCCTGTAGCCATACGGCACGTAGCGCCAATCTGTTGAAACTACATCTCGCCTGGATTAATGTTATCCGTATTTCCAAATAAGAAATTACTTATCAAGGAGAGGTAACGAACTCCATTGGCCGCAACGCGAGCTGCGGCTTAATTTTTAAGGAATTAAAGTCCAATGATGCATTTTTCTACCTGAAATGGAGTCTGGATTAATTTCAGAAATGAGATTCATCGCTGAACACACAAGGTCGTCTATAAGTGGCGCGAATTGATGATTGATTTTCAAAGTAAATTTGCGTAATTTGGTAGCCTTCTAGAATGTATTAGTGATATTTGCCAGAGAAGTATAGTGATATGATAGTAATCATAAATATAAATAAAGACTTTAACTCGCACAAGAAAGGTTCCATTCCGCACGGACACTATATATTGTTACCTTAATATAGAAAGGCCCTAACTCATCATCGAGTTTTTTCTATACTTCGATAGAAGGTCATCTAATGTATCGAAAAATTTAAAAATCTCGAGTTGAAATAAATCATGAGTTAGGGGCTTTTGAATATTAAGGTAAGGTTGAAAAGGAGCAACGAAAAATGTTAAAATCACATGTAATATACATACAATTGTATGTACATATGTATATTGACACTTGAAATTTGTAAAATTAGTGTATTTTTATACAGACTACAACAATTAACATTAAAATTTTAAAAATTTTAAATTAAAGGGTGGTCCATCAGTTAATGCAATTTTGACTATGTAATTTTGACAACTTGCTATAGCTTGGAAACCGTAAACTCTTGAAATGTTCAAAAACGGTAAAACTAAAAAATCCGAAAATTATAAAACCGTCAAACCAAAAAAAAATCGCCTAAAATTTAAAAAAATTGCCAAAAAGAAAAAAATCGCCAGAATTAAAAAAAATTTCTAACACTAAAATAAATCGCCAAATTCGAAAAAACCACCCAAATGAAAAAAATCGTCAAAATTAAAAAAAGCGAAAAACCGAAAAAAATCTCCAAAACGCGAAAAAGGCGTCAAAACATAAATAATTGTTTATATGAAAAAAAATCACCAAAATGAAAAAAATCGCCAGAAAGGAGAAAAAAAGTGTCAAAACTAAAAAAAATCGCCTAAATGAAAAGAAAATCGCCAAAATTAAAAAAAATCTTAGTTAATTTTAATTATTATTTTTCGAACTTAATTTGTTTCTATATTTATCATTTGAACGGGCTAAAGTTCGTATCGCTTTTTAAGCCAAATTACATGCGATAATTATTAATGAACAAATAACATCAAAGTTAGTTGTAAATATTCTGATAACACATAGTTGAACGGAACAGGCAGCCGTTTTCGAAGGCCACTAAACCTTCATCATCAGCGTTCTTCTGTGTTGGTCCACTGAAAATGAAAAAAATCGTCAAAATTAAAAAAAAAGCGAAAAACCGAAAAAAATCTCCAAAACGGGAAAAAGGCGTCAAAACATAAATAATTGTTTATATGAAAAACAAAATCACCAAAATGAAAAAAATCGCCTAAATGAAAAGAAAATCGCCAAAATTAAAAATAATCGCCAAAACAAAAAAATCGCTAAAATTAAAATAAGCGCAAATAACTGAAAAAATTGCCAAAACGAGAAAAAAATGTCAAAATGAAAAAAAAACGCCAAAAACCAAAAAAAAAGAAATTGCAAAAAAAAAGTGGCAAAACAAAAAAAGCGGAAATAAACGGAAAAAAACCCAAAACTAAGAAAATGCTTTAAACCGAAAAAAATGCCAAAACTATATTTTATGCAGGCTAAAGTTCGTATTGAATTACATATCTCGGTCCGTACGGAACCCTTCGTGCGCAGTTCAAAGTCGCACTTCACTGAATTTATTTTCATTCTGGTGATTTTGGGTGATTTTTTTCGGTTGGTTTTTAGTTTAAGCGCTTTTGTTTAGTTTTGGTCATTTATTTCGTAATGGCGTTTTTTTCGTTTTGGCGACTTTTGTTTGGTTTTTGGCGTTTTTTTTTGGCAATTTTTTTAGTTTTTAGTAATTTTTATTGCATTTGAGCTATTAAATTTTTTTTTGGTGGTATTTTTTATTTTAGCGATATTTTGTTGTGGGCATTTTTTGTTTTAACGTTTCTGGAAATTTCAAGAGATAATGCGAGTTTACATCTGGCACACATGTTTCCGTAAAAGCGTAAGCAAAGACATCATCATTATATATTTTTTTTACTTAAAAAAGTAATCACACATGCAGCGTGACCGTTTGATTGACTAAAGTGGCAAATTGCCACTTTTTCGACTGCCTTGCCACTTTTTTTGTCCCTTTTTTTTAGAGTGAATTATATAAAAATACATTAAAAATAAAAAATTAAGTAGTAGTTTTCTAGTTTTATATTAATTTTGCCCCTTTTTTTTGGATAAATCCCCGTTTGGTGCCACTTTTTGAAAAATATCATCGGTCACCCTGAACAAATGGCGAACCATAACCGTCAAAAAAGCTTAACTGACACATTTTTGAATTTCGTTTTTTTTTGACGAAAATCAATTATTAACGATAGCAAATGGTTGATATTGGTAAAAAAATTATGTTGCTTAAGCTTTTTTGGCGGTTATGGCTTGACTAGTCTAGTCTAGTCTAGTTTGACAGACTAGTCCTAGCGCGAACAGTTTGTAATTCAATATTGTGATGGCGCCCTGAAATGTTAAATAAATAAAAATGCTGAAAAAAAAATATTTTATAATGCATAACTAGAATTTATATATTTATTTGATTTGAAATTGTTGGAAATATTTGAGGTTTTATATTTACTCGTTTAAAAAGAACAAAAAAAAAACGACATCATCAAATTGCATTCTATTTGATTCTGTTTTTTTTTTATTTTCCAAACCATATTTAAGTTATTAGTCATGGCAAATTAAATAAGCTCTGTTTATATTTTGCTTCTGTAGATTTGTAACAACAAGTGAAAATAAATCGCAGCTAATATTAATTAAAACTTAATTATATTAACTACACAACAAAAAGGGTGTGTATTTAAAAGTTTCCCAAGTTTGTTTTAACAATTTAGTTTACAAAGATTTAGAACACATGTTTTCCAAAAGAAATTCCCTAAAAACCAACAAACTTTGCTTAAGGTCATGACTCACTATCATACAAAGTCGTGCGATCTATGAAAAAATACAACCCTGGTGTGATGAATTGTTAATGTCTTTTGTAAACTTTCATAAACTCCATCACACCAGGGTTGTATTTTTTCGTAGATCGCACGACTTTATATGCTAGTGTATCACAGCCTTTAAGTATATTTGTGGCATTTCAAACAAATTTTTGTGGTTACTTCTCATCGGCATTAAAATCTACAGCGTTGACATCATGAGAAACCCCTTTCCTTTCCTGATAATTAAATATTTGTTTTGCTTCAAGTGCATTGTGCAGCTTCACAAGTGTATGCAGTTCAGGTTTGAGCTTACAACCCTCTGCTTGATTAATTCTAAATTCGATGTAGGTGTTTCGTGAGAAAATAAAAATTACAAAGTTTTTAATATAAATAAAATTTATATAAAAACCATGTAACACTTGCTATGCTATTATAATAATATGTAATGACTAATTAATAGCTTTTAATTTAAATATTTTTAAAACACATAAAATCTTCAACTTAAAAAAAGCTTGAGGTAAACAATTTGCATACGAGGCAGCAAGCATCCAAGAATAATTGACTTTATGGTGTTATTTTTTAATAAATAAATTCCTCAACTATCTAAGATTATATTTTTTTCTTTATAGAAGTTAAAAACAAATCTTATCTATGACTTTAACATTAACTACTACATACATACAAACAAACATGTGTAAACAACAATTTCCTTGGTGACTAATTTTTGCTTATGGCTTGAACTTGGTTGGGCCGGCCACATGTGACTTGTGTACTGCATAATATTATTATTATTATCATCATCATATGATCATTATTGAAATCATGATGAATCAGTATCAGTAACAAATGGCCACCGTACAGTTCCCAAGCATTTTAAATAAATCTCTTAGCTGTTAATTCTTTTTTTTTTTGTTGAAATTCTGTAAAAAATAAATTAAATAATTATTCCGAGTCGGTGTAAAGAATTACAAAGAAATCATTATCATAATCGTTTTAAAAAGTTAAAATTAAAACAAAAAACAACTAGATATATAAATTTATTAAAATAGTTAACATCTTGCATAATACGATTTGTGGAACCACACCTAATTAAATTTTCAGAGTTTGTGTTTAGCAAAATTTTCCCTTTTTAAGAAAACCCAAGAAATATCAATAAACATGAGAAGACAGACCTTCTCCCTTCATATGCACAATTAATGTTTTTGCTGAACAGTGGAAACATTCAAAACAAATTATAATACTTTTATTCCTATCAGAAATTTAGGGGAGAAAACGTTTTTTTAACTGATTTGATAATAGGTTTGTTTCTTTACTCTACATTGGGATTCTACGCCATTCCAATTTGTACGAAAAGTGTTCCCGTACTTGAAAATTGGGTAAATAAGAGAGGTTTTGAGAGAGTGCTAGTTCAATCAGTTGACACAAGAGGCGCATTCGTAGCAGCTGATTATATTTTGTAATAAAATGTAACACTACAAAAACAAAAATATGTATATTTTTTTAGTGCAAAAATATTCAACTGTCACACAATATTCTAGCATTTTGCTTGATTTGACGCCATTTGAGAAAATAGCAGCTGATTATCATCTCCTGGAAAGAGATCACCTGGTCTAAATTCACCTTGGTACCATCAGTTCTACAGCAAAATTACAACACCAAAAATCACATGAATTTTTTTATTTTTGCTAGAAACAAATAAAATAGTGTCAACATTTTTATAAGTTTTCCTATGCAAAATTTAAATTTATTCTATTTTGTATACATTGAACAGCTGGTCTTTTGGTGCTACCTGATTAAGCTGCCCTGGACCATAGACCATACTTTTTCTTGGGGCTAGTTTGGAAAAGCAGAAGAGTAATCAACTGTTTGAAAGATAAATAGTAATAAAAATAAATTCATTAAAGTGCGACTTAGACTCGCACAAAAAGGTTTCTACATACATATCTTTATCTTAATATAGAAAGGCCCTAACTCATAATTTTTTGGAAATCGAGATTTTTGAATGTTCTTCTATCGGAATATAAATAAGATTAGATTCTAAAAAATACATTACTTAGGGCCTTTCTATAGTACTACATATTGTTAATTTAATATAGAAAGGCCCTAACTCAATTTTTTTTTTGGAATCGAGTTTTTTTATATTTCAATAGAAGAACATTTAATGTATCGAAAAATTCAAAAATTTCGATTAAAAAAAATGAGTTAGGGCTTTTATAGATTAAGGTAGTGATAGGAACTTTAGCCTATATAATCGAATATCTTCACTAATGTAAAATTTCTTACAAAAATGTACCCGGTAGTTTTTTTCTGTTTTGGGCAATTTTTTTAGTTTTGGCGCTTTTTCTTAGTTTTGGCGTTTTTTTCGATTTTTTTTTTCATTTGACGTCTTTTTTGTTTTTTGGAGATTTTTTTCGGTTTTTTTCGATTTATTTTCGTTTCGGTGCTTTTTATTCGTTTTAGCGATTTTTTTTCAGTTGTTTACTAGTGTTAGCGCTTTTTTCGTTCTAGCGATTTTTTAACTGTGGGATTTTTAAGTTTTTGAATATTTCAAGAGTTTTTGTCTTTTACGGTTTACATGAAATTACATATTCAAAATTACTTTAGCTGAAAGAATACCCTTTAATTCTGATTTTTAAATTTCAGTCTTAGGGCAAATAAATCAGTCAATGATTATATGTATTTTATTTTTAAATCTGATTTAAACACAAAATTTTGTTTTTCACCACAAAATTAAATGAATTTTAAATAGCCAACATTGTGCATTTAAGCGTTGTTTAAGTTTTGCAAATATACCATATGTTTTGTGCATGTGTGTGTTTTTTGAATGCATGTACATGAACATCATGTGGTCGTATTAAAATGAATTTTGTTTAAAATTCGAAAATATGCGACAAATGTAACACATATTTTCATATAATGGAATATATAAATAGAAAAATGCATTCTAATGTTCTTTTTTGTATCATAAAATGTGTTTTTCGCTATTTCATTTTTCTGCAAATTGATAAATCAACTTTTTTATTTATATTGAACAGCTGCTCTTTGGAAAGATTTCCATAATACTTGGAAATATTGTAGTGCTACCATACTTTCAACGTAATTTGATATTAACTTTAATTAGCCACTGAAAAAATGAAAGTGTATTTAAATCAATTTTAATTTTTTGTGAAAATTAACTTAAACTATGTTTAAACATTCAGTGATTTATTAGCTATTAGTCTGAATTTCAGGTGTAGTCTGCATAAGAATACACTTATTGAGAAAATTTGAAGTGTCTATCAGGCATGTTCTGAAAATCACTTTTTGTGAAAGTGATTTGAAATCACAAGAAAGGTGTTCTGCAAACAAAACTTTTTGAATTTATGTGATTTTAAACCGGCCAGCTAAGTGCCTGCCGATTTGAAATCACTTGGTTATTTTTTCAATCACTTTAATTTGAAATTTGCAATAAATTAATTAATTGAATAACCAGAAATAATTCATAGTCAGGCTCAAGTTCAGTAATTTCAATTCTTATTAAATGAAATATTTTTTATTTATTAATGAGTTTCTAAAGAAGAGGAGAAAGACTTTAAGCTGGGGGAAATACCGATACTTTTCTGTGCAGCCACGTACTTCATCAGCACCCTAGTCTATCCACTTGCGTATAGATTCTTATTAACATCAGCTATTTAACTTAAATTTACAATGAAACGGAATATGAGAAACGATTGTGGTGTATGTAATTGATTTACCTTTGGTAAACACATTTATAAGTATCACTATTAATTTTCTGTTTTTCCATTATTAAAATTCACTACAGTTCAATTAAAGAATCTAAAAATTTCTCACTTAATTGAATAACTTAATATCTTTTTTTATTGATTTTTATAATAAAATTAACAATTTTCTATGAAAGACTTTATAAAATTATGCAAAAATTGAAGACACTTTCTTTTGCAAGAAATGTTGTTATTTGCTTTGCTATTTGCATTTGAAATTTTGCATTTACAAAACAAAACATCAGCTGTTTTCTTGTGGTTTTTGAAAGGGTAAAATCACACCAAAAAGTTAAAACTTTTGTGGTTTTCAGAACACCATCAAATCACAATTGCAATTTTAAAATCACAAGGTGATTTGGAACCTTGTGATTTACAGAACATACCTGTGTATATATAAATTGTCTGTATATCGTGCCATAACCGCGAAAAAAGATTAAGCGACATAGTTTTCCGATTTTTGTTTTTTGACAAACATTTATATATTATTTACGATCGCAGGAAATCGATTTTCGTCAAAAAAAAAACAAAAAAAAATACGATGTTAAAAAAATATGTGGCTTAAGCTCTTTTAACGGTTATGGTTCGATATTACATTAGAATTTTATATAATTTCGTAAAATGGTCAGTTTTTGATGTACATATTCAGAAAATACACCTTTTAATTTGTACATAAATATATTCCCTCCACTGTATAGTAAAGGTATTCACGTCAAAAGTAGCACTGTTGCGGAAAAGCAAAATTGCAAAATTTTCAAAAAATATAACAACAACCCACATAGAAAATTATTTTGCACAAATGTTGCAAAATTGTCAGGGTCTGAGTAAGTGCAAGATTATTAGGGTAAATTTTGCAAAGTTGTGCAACTTTTTGTGCCATTGCCAATTCAAAAAAATTTGCAAAAAGTACTTAAAAAATCAACCATACATCAAATTACAACGCAAAAATACCTAAATGTATTTCTTTTAAATGAAAAAAAAAACAAGTGGTTGAAGATGTTTTCGGTACAAATAATGTAATTGAAAAATTATAATTTTTTAAAAAATTCTTAGCTAGAAATTGTAAAGAAATCTTTTAATTTGATTTTAAGATCACATCACACCTATGTATGGCTTAAATTGTTATTAGGATTTTGTTATATGTATAATACCAATATTATTAATATTGATATTTTTATTAGTGAATTACCCCCTTATGCAAAAACAATTGGTAAACTTAAAGTTGGTTTAATAAACGAATTTTGTATGGCAAAACCGGTTTTAATGCATGCTTTAACTTTAACAATCGTTTTTGCATAATAGCATTAATCAGCAAAGTTCCAACACATTGTTTCAGCATTTAAACAAACTCTTTTAACAATTATGAAACATACGAGTACAATATATCTTTGCACATATTGTGTTGCTTTATAGACAACTAAACAAAATGGCTTGCTCACGTCAGAGAGTGCAATTATGCTTTTTTGCACAGTTGCAAGAGTTGACGTGAATACCTTTAGTGTTTTCACTTGATGTTCTTTCGTTAAAAATTTTTTTTTGTTAAATTATTTAAATTTTTTTATTTCCATGTATTTGTTTTATTTATAATTTAAACTCTTTAAAAACTTGACAATAATTTTGCTGTTGGATGTTTTTCTTCTCGTCAGCAGCATCAGCTTCATTATCATTGTCGTTGTCAACAAACACACACACACATACAATCATAATTATTGCCAGTATTATTAAAAATTTTATTAACAACAATAATAATATTTGTATTTATTAAATTGTTTGCAATAATTTAAAATTTTTTTCTATAAACGAAAAAAAAATCTTGTTTAATTTTATTTATTTGGTTCGTTGCTGCTAATGGAAATGTGTGAGTGTGCTTAAGTATATGTGCATGTGGATGTGTGTGTGTGTGTGCTTGGGCTTGAGTATTTGTGCATGAGAAATGTATTTATTTCGTTTAAAGTAAGACTGCATTTTCCGCATCTTCTCGTGTAAAAACCAGTTTTCTGAAAACACATAAAATTTCAATTTAAAATTGAAACCACACCACAACCCACCACCTCTACAACAAAAAGTCTTTGTAGAATAAAAAAATCATTGAAATAAAAAAAATACACACGGGCAGGCGGGCAAGCGGGCACTAAGTCAGTCGGTCGATTAGCCGTTGTAATATTTGTTGGTTGATCTCTTATTTCAAGTGAATTCTGTGAGATTCTGTACTGCAGGCTGGAAGTTTGTCTTGTCGTGTACTCGTATTCGTAGTTGTTATGGTTGTCTTTGCTGTTGTCTTTGCTGTTGTTGTTGTTGCTGCTGTTGTTTACTTTATTGGTGATAATTTAAGTACAGAGATTCTCAATGCATTCGATAACTAATATCAAGTTCAAGGTTAAATTTAAAATGCATATTTGAAAACGTGTACTAACACTTGGGCAAAATTATATATGTATGTATGTATGTATGTATGTGTATGCATGTGTGTATGTATGGATGTGTGTATGTAAGAGTTTAAATATGTGGTAACATGTCTGTGTGGTTTTGTTTGCATTATTCAAACAATCTGCCAACTAACCAAGTGTGATTTTTAATTGGACAAGTGCTTGAATTAAAATCGTTTGCGTAATGATAGTAAATTAATTACGTTATTGCTACTCAAATACATATTTGTTTAATTTCTTTTTATTTTCATAAGAATCTAGAAATTATTGGCCAAATATAAAATATATGGTTTATACAAACCGGAAAGACTGTTATTTGAGATGCTTACATCTTCCAACTGACAACCGGTTTGACAGTGGACAGCTGCTTAGTGGTTAGTTTGGCTTGGCAATTCTCGTATTCAAATTTTTTTTGGTAAAAAATTAAATTTCATATAAAACTTTGAGGATTTTCCAGCATTTTATTTGTTTTGAGAAATTTTAAATATTTTTTATTTTCCAAAGTTTATTTGTTGTAATTTAAAAAAAATATTGAAATTAATTGTATAATGATTTATAAAATAAATCAAATTTTGTGTTACTGGATCCTTGTAGTTATATTCTTCAATATCAAAAGAAGCAAAACAATATTGAAGAATTGAAATTAATATTGAAATCAATTTCTGATTTTCCACCCAACCCATGCACTTAGTAATTATTTTTTTGGAAGACATTTAATGCAATTTACATTTATTTTCTTTACATAATTTTACAATTAGAGCTGAAAAAAAGTCAGCCAATGTAGTAAAGTAGGAAAATAAAAAACATGTTGATTATTGATTATTGAAAGCTTATAACATAATAATTCTAGTTGTATTAAAGGTAGATTCAGACTGTAATACAAGTATTAATACTTTTGTGGAAAATGCAGCTCTGACATGTTGAGTTGTTGTTGTTTTTTTTTTGAAATTTTTGAAACAAATATAAGACCAGGGATGAATTTTCGTCAAAATTATTAATACTTGTATTATAGTCTGAAACAGCCTTAAGAAACTTTGGGTAAAGATTCCCTGATGATCGGCATTAGCAACAGTGAAATGCCCATAGGATCCAGCTAAACCCCTCAATAATCAATTTCGATGTATTTTTAATAAAAAAATTATTTTACTGAATAAGTAAAATAATAATTTGGGATTATTAGTGCGTTAATGAATGTTGAACATAATATTTATCGTTAATATTTATATCCAAAAATTTTCATTATTTATTTCAATATTTTATTTTTATTTAACGTTTGTCAAAATGAATACAAACTTAAATAATTTATTTGCTAAGTCATCAACAAATAACTTTTTAAAATTTTTATTATTTTTACTCAATTTTAATTTCATAAAAATTATATTTTCTTTAATATAATTTAATTTACCTTTTTCTACCAAAGTCTTTTTTTTCTAATACATGCATATACATTTTTCAATACCAACGCGCTTGTAATATAATAAATGCTTCCCTATTTGCTTAGAAATTAATTAGAATCAAATTAAACTTAAATTCTCATATTAATTATATTTTATGAAAAGAAGAAAAATAACAAAGATAAATTATTTACGTAATTTAAATAGTTCGACCAACCCATAAAGTAAATAGAATATTAATTGATTTACAGTCGAACTTCCTTATAACGAACTTTGCTCTAACGATCTCTATAAATTATTTACCAGAATACTGTGGGAATTTTCTTATATTTTTATTTCTCTATAAGGAATTTCTGTGTACCAAAAAAAAAATAATTAAACAGAAGGTTGTCTGCCTTATTAGGGTTGTCGATTTTTCGATTTTACCGTTTGTACTCGGACTACATAGGAATGCAACTTTCCAAGGGAACTTAAAATCGAATAGATTTTTTTTCCTTAAAAGCAACAATTGAGAAAAATAAAAATAAATATTTTACATATTGTGGAAAAATTTCATACAAATATCTTGTGTACCCAACTTTTTACAGGGGAGTGGGAAAGAAAATACTATGTTACAGAGAGGTTCGACTGTAATTTTATTTTTATTTGGTAAATGCTACACGACAACAACTGTGTATAATCATATATGTAAGTAACTGTGGGAAAATTGTGTTAATAAAGCATGAAGTTTGTATTAAAATTGGGTATGATTTTAATTTGTAGTTGTTTAATATTTCAAAACGTTTGGAGAAATGTGAATTTTTCAAAAAAGAAAATATTTTTGTGCATCGAGAAATGCTATTTTCTCAAGCTATTTTCAAATACTTCGTTCATTAAGTGAAGTTATTGCAATTTAGTTACTTTTAACCTCCAAACATTAATAAAAATTAAAAAAATCTTTTTGGTAGTTTGTGCCAAACATTATTTTGCTTTGAGAATAATTGGAGAAAGCTTAGATTTTTTTATTTTGTTAATTTTCACTCAATCGTTTCTGAAAAATTCAATTCCTTACTTAAGCGTTTATGTTTTTCTTACATAAATTGAGAAATGTAATTTATCCCAATTTATTTTCAAATATTTCTCGAGTGTCGAAAATTTTGTAAGGTTATTTTAATTTTTTTACTATAAACATCAATATGACATTGAAAAAAAACTTAATAAAAGCTTGTTTCAAAATATGTTTTTTTGGCTATATGCGTGCTTTGATTTGCGAAATATTGGAGAAAGCTTAGGATCTTTTTTTGGTTTGTTAATTTTTACTCAACCGCTTCCCAGGATTTTTATTCCTTAATTATTATGCTACTGTTAATTGTTTTTTTTTGTATAAATTGAGAAATATAGGTTTATCGCAACTATTTTTCAAATATTTCTCAAATGTACTACAAACATCAATAAAATATTGCAAAAGACTTTATCATAGCTTGTTCCAAAGTATTATGTTTTTGCTTATATGCATGTATGCTTTGGTTTGAGAAATATTTGAGAAAACTTAGGTAATTTTTTGTTATCCTAATTCTCTTTCTATCGCTTCTCACGGTTTCTATTCCTTTATTATTGTGTTAGCGTTAATGTTTTTTACATGATTTGAGAAATGTATTTTTTTGCAAATTATTTGCAAACTCATTGTAATTTATTTACGAAAAAAAAACTTGAGCTAAATTATTATATTTTTGCTTGTATGTATGTATATATGTTTGCTTGGGTTTGAGAAATATTAGAGAAAGCTTAGAAATTTTGTTATGTTTTTTTAATTTTTTCTTGTTTATTAAAATTTCGTTTCCTTAATTATGGTGCTAATATTTGCAGTTTGACTTACAAGTTCCCAGCTTACATTTTTTTTATTAAAAAATCTTTAGTAATATACGACAGGCGCTAATCTTTTCTAAACTGGCGTCTTCATATATGTATGTGATTTCTTCCTAATACCATTTATTTTTATTATTACCAGTCTCATGGTTATTTCAATAATCAGTCTGACCCATAGGTTTCTAATCTAATTTACACATAATATTCCAAATTGCAGGAAGTGTTTACATTTTGTGGTGCTTAATAAGCAGGCCAACAAAATTATTTTTACGCTACTGAATTTGAGAGGAGTGGAAGTTTAGTTCTTTGAATTTGTTTTGTTTTACAAAATTATTCACTTAATCATAAAACTACAAGATGCCGACAAAGTTGTCGGCACAACATAAATTCCAATTAGCATATTTATGCGATTTGCACGCGTTTTAAATGCTTCACATTTTCAGTTGTTTTAACTCGAGATTGTTTTGCTTATTTTATTTTTTTAATTTCTTATTATAGTTATCCGTATTGTTTTCTTGGCTGTTTTTTGTTTTTGTTTTCGCTTAGGGCGTTGAAACGTTAAAAAGAAAAATTTTTAAAGAATCATCTTCATTTTGGTTGTCATTTTTATCAGCATTCGCGGCATAGTGGCAGCATTGTTGCTGCTTTTTTGTTGTTGTTGTCGTCGTTGTTTGTTGAGTGTGTGTGATATATTTAGACAAATTTGGTTGTTGTAGCTGTTTGTTGGTTGTTAATATTTAGTAACATGAATTAAATGTAGTTGGAAGTGCTGATGACGTCGATGACAACAACGTCTTTATGTCAGTCATTTCATATTTATGATGATAATGTTTGTAAGTCGTTTAGTTGAAGGGGTTGTTGGTTGACATTCATTGTACGAGGGTGGATCTAGTGCTAGATAATTAATATAATTCATATAGGCTACAAAGTTCCAGACGTAAAGGCTATTACATTAAAAGCTTCCTTTATTTAAATTTTAATAAAGCAAATAGTTTTTACTTTGAAAATCCCTTTGAAGCCATTATGTGTTGAATATACGCCTACGCTGCTTCGCTAGGCGGAGAACATCCCACATGTCCAAGTTTCCATGACTCCTGTGCATGAATCAGGGTAAATTTTACCGTTGCCAAAGTACAAATTAAATTAGGGAATTCACAATGACTATCTTAAAATTTTGATGTGGCAACATTGCGCCTTCTTGAAATGTCCATTGTGAGCAGGCAACGATATAAAACACAGATAAACATATCGTTTCCTCTGAATTGGTTTAGCCCATACGTCACAAAGTTGAAGTGGATAAAAACGACAAAGAAGGTTTACATAAAGTTTTTTCAAAATATACCCGATGGATTTCTTTTCTATTTGTATCACTGCTTATTACGCTGCTTCCGATAAATGATTTAAAGAAAAATGTAAATTTTTTTAAACTTTCATGAATTAAGTTAGAAGTTAATATTACTTTATTGTAAAAGTAAAAATACGTTTTGTGCCACATACAGCACTTTAATTAATTTATTTTCAAAAAGTACAATTTTGTGCTCCATACGAATACTTAAATTGACAATTTTGTTATTTTACTTATTTTTCTTGCTGTCCAGAGAAACAAGTCGATCGTTTAACGTCGACCAATAAGCCGCCGCTATAATATTTTTAACTATCGTTGCGCTTACATACTTACACAAGAAAAACTATTATTTGAAGTGTATTTAATGTAAAGAATCAAATTAAATAGTTTCTGTTATACTCAAACAAGAATAATTAAGGTTTCTTTTCTTTTATTTTAGTGTTTAATAAGCTTATGTTAAAACATGTAATCGGCGGCTGCGCCTGGGTGTTGATGTTTTTGCTTACCAGTCGCTGTTGAATTTTTCTTACGACATTTTCTTTTCTTATTAATTTATTTATTAAACATATTATACAAAGTAAATTTGCTGCACAGATATGGGCGAAGTAAATAGACCATATGCCCAAGATGTTATTAACAGTATTTTAAAAATTTTGTCGCTGACTGTACACGACCTATGCCTTCACATAGAAAGTATACGGTAACCCGTGGCAGATCACACAATCAGTGCGAGTGAGACGAAAAAAACTCTCGAAGGCCAAACAAGAAACACAAGCCTTACAGCACTCAAGAAATAATAACGATGACGCGAGATATGTTCCCCAACCCAGAGTTGCTTATCGACTGATCTTTTCTTATTATTCATTTCTTATAGGAATGAAGCAAAACAAGATTTAACTAAGTTAACTTAAGTTTACATAGTACGTTTTTGTATAAAGAATTTGATGCAATCGCGAAACAGTGGCGCGTACAGCAAAACAATACTTATTAGACCTAAAAATAGTGGACATGGAGCAAAATGCTTAATATCTCAGAAATCATAATAAATTTCGTGAAACGCTTTTTTGATTCAGAAAGATGGCATTCAAAAGGATATTCTAAATATATTCCATACCCAACTCATTTTATTTAAGAATGGTCGGTGGAGCAAAACTATTCTGGGGAGACGATATATTGAAGGAATAAAAAAAAGAAAATTTTTTAATATTTAATAAGTGAAATTTATTTGCTGGTGGCTAAGCATTGTCTATATGCATTTCAATGTTGCTTTAACAAATCGTCGGTAAGAATCTGTGCATTACTTTTCACATAACAATATCTATCAGCCGTTTCCTAACGTTGCAGTTACATTCCATTGCAGTTGGCTAACTGAGCGTTAAGGCATATTATAAAACTCTATCGTGAATATTTATAAGGCTTCCGCGTTTGGATACTGAAGTTTACTTAAGGCCGTGATACACTATCCTACAAAGTCGTGCGATCTACGAAAAACAATAACCCTGGTGTGATGAATTGTTATGTCTTTTAAAAATTTTCATAAACTCTATCATACCAGGGATGTACTTTTTCGTAGATCGCACGACTTTGTAGGATAGTGTATCACGGCCTTTAAAAAAAAATTTAAAATTTAAAGATATTTAAATTTTTTTTTTTAATATTAAACTTTTTTTCGGGTTATTCATTCTTACCATAATGAGATGTGTAGAATGTACATGCAGCTGTCAAAGAAAATTAATATCAAACCGTTTTCTGTTTTCACACATGGAAAAACTAAATCTTTTTTATATATAAATCTTCAATATTTTGTTCGCCGGAAACTTATTAATTTGGAACTGCCCTCGTGGGGTGTGCTACGCATTTATGCACGTCTTTAAAAAACATATTGTTGACAACAATGATGAAGATGATACCGTGGATGTTGATGTCAATGATGGCTTCGTTGCTGTCGCTGTCAGAGTTGTTGTTGTTGTTGATGCTGTTGTTGATAACCATGATTTTTTTCTTCTCTTTTCATGCAAACCATAAGTAGTCGTTTTAAGCCAGTTTCGTTGAGGTTCTTCTCAATTAACGTGCATGTGTTAATATTGGTTTCTTTTAGGTGGTTTTTTGGTTTCAGTTTCAAGCTTTTTTTGTTTATATACTACATAGAACATTTCCATGGAAGAACGAAACATCATGATTATAGTTACATGTGTATAAATAAAACTACACACATGAGTATATGATGAGGGGTTTTGCCGTTTTAAGTCTGCCTGCTGTCGTACTTCATAAGCATTTTATTTTATTTTATTTTATTTTATTTTATCACTTCCTTGAATTTATTTATTTTTATGCTTTTATTTTTTATGCGGTTCTGCTGGATGTGTTTAAATAAAACTTTTGCTCGCAACAAGAACTACAACTACTTATCGCAACTGAACTTTTTTCGTTTGTTTGTTGCATGTGCAGACAAACTTGTTTGCATAAACTTATTTATAGCTGCTGTTGAAATCCAAAAGTGAATGAATGTGTTAAATTTAACACTTTTCATTTCATTGCAGCATTACGATTAAAATGAAGCTGTAAATTGGCGTTAAAGAATGGAAAAATAGGTCAGCTGAAAACAGTTAAGAGGAAAAATATTCAAGAAGTTTAAAGAACTATTTGAGGAATTATATACATATTACAAACATTTTCTTATGTACACGCATACAAACAAATCGAGCCATAAACGCTAAAATAGCTTAAACGACATATTTTTTTACGATTGTAGATAATCGATTTTCGTAAAAAAACTTAAGTTAGAACATTGTGAGACTTAAGCTTTTTCAATGAATTCTATTTATTTCGTGTAGAATATTGCTTAATTTAATTAAGTTATTTTAAGAATAACATTCTACGTTGATGTTGTGCTGACATAAAAGTCACTTAATTTAACCACAATGAAATAAAAATAGAATTGACAGATTCCAGCCAACTATTATAGATCGTTTTAGTAAATTTGTTTTGTTGAATTGTTAATTTATGGAATTTATAATGGATTGTTTTCTTCAATTTAATGATGATTTAAAAAAAAAACACAAAATAAGCTGTTACAATCTGTTTCACAAGTTTAAATTTAGAGGGACTTTTTTAATTGCAAAGATGAGTCCCACATGACCAAGACTTTCGTTAATGATATCGATTTCATATATATTTATATTGAACATTTCTAGTTCCAAACTATTGAGAAAGACACTAAAAAATTAATCGAAAAAAGTTTACTTGACGCTAACACATTTGATTTCGTAGGTGTTAGGTAGCAATATCAAAAGTGAGCCAATATCGAACTAATTTTGATATCGGAAAAAGGCAGCAGAAAATTAATTTTTTTAAGATTATTAGTTGTATTTTTTTAATTATTATCTTTGTTTTTTAATGAACTGTTTTCCTGAATTTAATGATGACTTCTAATCACACAAAAGTAGCTGTCGTAAGCGACAAAAATTGAACTTTTCAGGAGAAGTTTTTTATTTAAATATTCGAATTTGTTTTTGTACGTAAATTGCCGCTTACGATAAAGTTGTTCAGCCTGTATCTTAAAAGTTATCGAAAATATGAGACATTTGTAGATTTTAATTGAACTTTAGTGATTTTTAATCAGAAATAATATTTAGGGCCAATTTCACCAACTCTATTTAAATATCAATTCATATTTAAATGTCGATTCTCATTAATTTTTGTATGAAAAAAAAGAATTAAATATGAATTGATATTTAAATAAGTTGGTGAAATTGGCCCTTAGTCAGGCTTAAGTTCAGTAATTTCAATTCTTATTGAGTGAAATATTTTTATTAATTAATGTGAGTTTCTAAAGAAGAGAAGACAAATTAAACTTAGACTTTATTAACTGGGGGAAATACCGATACTTTTCTGTGCAGCCACGCACTTCATCATCAGACTAGGGTCTATCTACTTGGGTAGAGATTCTTAATAACATCAGCTATTTAACTTAAATTTTCTATGAAACGGAATATGAGAAATGATTGTTGTGTATACAATTGATTTACCTTTGGTAAACACATTTATAAGTATCACTATTAATTTTCTCTTTTTCCATTTTTTTAATTTTTCTATTTAGATTAGCACGAAATTATATTACTCTACCTAAGTATGTTTAATTATTCTTGCTTATCTTTTACGATCATCACATTTATTATTTTTACTTATTCGATGTACCATCGGTTATCAACAATTTTGGAATTTTGATAATTCTAAACTATGGGTAGGCCCATAAAATTTTAAATTCAATAAAAAAGTCTAATTTCGATAACATGTCGCTTAAGATAAAATCGGAAAAAGAGCACGATTTGTCGAGTAAAACTATCGATAATGACACTCAAAAATTAATCGAAAAAAGTTTACCTCTCGCTCACACATTTTATTTCGTAGGTGTTCGATAGCAAAATAGAAAAAAACCAATATCGAAATAATTTCGATATCACAAAAAGGCAGCAGGAAATTATTTTTTTTAAGATTATTAGTTGTATTTTTTTAATTAATTTATTTTAATATATTTTAATTATTTTTTAACTATTTAACTTGTGCTGCCTTCAATCAGATTCGAACATGGTACCTCCAGACTAAAACACATCCACTAGGCTATCGTCATATATTCGAGAAACTGTCGAGAAAAGTTCACTTTAGCAAACATTCGATTTTTTTCAGATTCTCGAATAAATATCGAACGATTTTGCTTTGAAACATTTTCGTATTAACGAGCATTCTTTTGTATAGAATTTCAGGTCAAGTGGGGTATTGAATTTATCAGTATTGAATTTATCATATGTATATAAGTATGTATGTATATAACGAGGTTACGATTATAAAGTGGCCCATCCACTTGCAATATAATTGTGCAATTTTTTCGTTTTGTACAATAATATCGCCAATGTGTATGTCATATTCTAAGATGGTACAATATATTGGTAAATAGCATAATACTTTTGATTTTTTTAATGTACAATCAAGACAATTGTATAATGTGCTGGCAACATTGTTCAATGTTGTTTACTTTTTCACTGAAAGGAAATGGGGCAATATTTTTTTTCTTCAAAATATTGTGCCATTTTACTGCATAGTGTAGGTTAAAACGACAATAATGTGCAATAATATTGTTTAATGGATGGGCAGCTTAAGAAATGATACAATAATTTCTAAAACTCTCTCTATTTCAAAAACCCATTTTGTGGCGAATTTTTATTGAAAAATGGAATAAATGTAACATTTTTATTTTTGCTAGAAAAGAAAACTTCATTAGTTTGCAGTATAGGATATGTACGATATTATTTTTATTTTAAAAATATATAGTATTAATTCTTTAAAAAAAATCAAAGCCAAACAAAGAACTTTTTTTTCTTCGAAGAAAGAAGAAATAAAAGTTATAAATTAACACAGAATCAAGGTTAATTTATTTGAAATATCACCCTCTTAAAATCATACACAGAACAAACAAGAAATATGAACGCATATTTATTTAAAAAATAAATAAAAAAAAATATTTCAAACTGCACAAACAAGTGCAAATTAAAAAGATTACCAAAAAACCAAAAAAAAATAAAACCATTAAATGAAAGTACAATCAAATGGCCAAAAATAAAAATTATTTTGTTTTAAATTTTGGTTTTGTTTATTTGAGTTAACATTAACTGAAGATAAAAAAGAATTCTTTTACGTTCGTTTAAATATCTTAAAGTACATTGTACTTTTTATTGTTATAATCCGGTTCTTATTTTTTTTCTAAAAAAATTACTCTCCAATTAATATTTGTTTTATGAAATAAAAAATAACGAAATGCAAGAAAGTTTATTAACCTCACAGAAGTGCATTCGTACAAAGTTTAAATATTCTTTTAACAAGAGTAAATAATTTAAAATTTTTTAAAACGTGTTTTATTAAACGGGTGTAATTTTTTTTTATTAAAACAGACACTTATGTTTTTAAATTGATGATTTAAATTTCTCTCAATAATTAATTAAAAAATTCGTTGAATTTAGGGCGACTTTTCGAGTTGAAGAAGATTAGAGATTAAATTAACCTTAATCTTCATTTGCAATTATTGGGTAGTCGATTATATGACATGGTATTGACAACAAATTATTATATATAATTATATACTTGTAAATAATAAAATATGACATTTTCTTTTTCTTCCCACAAAAAATCAAAGTGTGTTGATAATATTTACGACTTTTGCACAGAAAATGTTGCCACTATTTTGTTCCGCAGTATGGTAATACTGCACATAACATCAAACTCAATTATGTGAGATTAAGTTTATGTTCGGATTAGCTAATTAGAGAAATAAACTAATTTTAATCTCTAACCAAAAAAGTCGCCCTTACTACAATAAACAGAAAATTTACATAGATAAAATTCATTTGAAAGCACACAACTTTTACTTTATTGCTCTATGTATGCACATTTTTTTTTGGCAAAATTCGATCAATCTCTTAATTAATGAAAATTACTTTAGTTTCCACAAATTTCTAATTTTCTAGTCCCACCGATGGATATATTGTACAAAATGCATTCCAGGTATACACATTCGGCTTGGATTCTTTTAATACTAGACAAAGAGACAATTTTCTACATGAGACTTATTTATTTATGGTCCTTCGAACCAGGTTATAACTTTCATCACGCTGTAATTACAATTAAAATCATGACGTTAATGATGCTAGGATTCTTGCTGCCTTGCTCTGGCTACTGGGCTTCTTGGTTGTTAAACTAAAAGTGGAATTTTTTGAAAAGGTGACCCCACTACACCCTAGGACTATTCTAATTAAAAAATTAAGTTTGTGGGAATACGAGACTAAATATATGCTCTTGTTTAGGGTCAACTTTAAGCACCATACATGGTGTTGGACATTTCTTTCCAAGCACATGAGTTCAGAAATTGCAAGTGAAACATTTATTTATAAAGGGTCTTCCAATAGAGACTCCTAAAATTTGACAGCTCATAGTGAACATATTGTTGAAACTACATCTGTCTGGTGATAAATACATTATTTACATGACCAACTATAAAAAAATTCAGTGAAGTGCGACTTTGACCCGCGCACGAAGGGTTCCGTACGGACACGAGATATGTAATTAAATACAAACTTTAGCCTATATAAAATATAGTTTTTGCACTTTTTTTCGTTTTTGACGTTTTTTTAATTTTTTGCGATTTATTTTATTTTGCCGATTTTTTTAATTTTTGCAATTTTTTTATTTTGGCGATTTTTTTAATTTTGGTGATTTTTTTCATATTGATAATTTTTTTTTGCTTTTGGCGATTTTTTCGGTTTTTGAAGTTTTTTTTTCGTTTTGGCAATTTTTTAGTTTTGAAATTTTTTTCTCGATTTGGCGATTTTTTTCCGTTTTTGGCGTTTTTTTATTTTTGGCGATTTTTTTGTTTTGGCTTTTTTTTTAATTTTTGGCGATTTTTGGTTTTTGGCGTTTCTTCATTTTGGCGACTTTTTTCATTTAGGCCCTTTTTAGTTTTGACACTTTTTTTTTTCTCAATTTGGCAATTTTTTTTTGCGTTTTTTCAATTTTGCGGTTTTTTTACTTTTGGCGAGTTTTTTTCATTTTGTCGATTTTTTTTTCATATTAAAAATTATTTTGTTATTGGCGTGTTTTTCGAGTTTTGGTGATTTTTTTTCGGTTGCTGTAGCGGCCAAGGTTCTACATACTCTGTCCAAGTTTCAGGTCCGTAGCTCTTACGGTTACTGACGGTTACGGTTAGCGTGTGACGGACAGACGGATAGAGTAGCGAAAACAATAGGGTTCCTTTTTTCACCTTTGGTGTACGGAACCCTAAAAAGGAGAGTAAACCACCTTTTGATATTCTAAAGAGAATGAAGCTGAAAAGACGTTTTTCCACAGATAATAATATTGCAAAGTAATAAAGCAATTACATAATTAAAAAGAGCAATTGTTTAAATAAATTGATGTGGGTTACAACACTTTTGGGCTGATGGCCTCATTTATTCGGACAAAAAAATACACGCTTCATACTCGGGATACTTATTCATCATTCGCCACCGCATGCATAAAGTATAAATATGTATGTATGTGTATATAAAATGGAATGGAAAATGTGTGAGTGTGTATGGGGCTATTTGAAAATCTACTTTATGCCTGTATATACTCATGTGTAACCGATTAATTGTCCTAGGATTTTTATACTCATGCGTATGACTGCAGCTCATATATGCTTGTGTGTGTTTAATTATGAGCCTGTTTTTTATTTTCAAGTGTACGCATTCATAGTTGTTTGACGGTCAATACTAAAAGAGTACTTAAAACGATATATTTGCCATGATAAGGGGCAATGAACACTTTTGTTAATATCTTACACACAATAATATGAAGCACTTAATGTAAGACCCTTTGCCAACAAAGTCCAATGTTTTAGATCTGCCTTGAACGGAATAATTTAACTAGCTCCAGCATTATACCGAACTGACAACAACATTTACACTATTTATTTGCAAGTATATAACAAAGTCGCAGATAAATCAGCAATAATTTAACCATTACAAGGCAATTTTCCTTTAAGCACAATAGCGAATAAGAATGTGAAAATTTTTTTATTTTCCCTTTGAGAACTTGCAGTGCTATTTGACTTTACATTTACGAATATGGGTCAAAATTTAAAATTTCATACTCTTTAGTTTTCAATAAACTTAAAATGTGTATTTTGTGAGCAAATGCATATCTGCGAGTTCGTGTGTGTGCATGTCCCAGCAAGCAAATCTATATGAAGTTGATATGTAGCACATAGAAATTAATAGAGGAAAGAAAGCACTTGTCCAAAGACCAAAAATGCGACACCTGATGGATAACGTTTATAAACGTCTCATTTGTGTATTTTCTTTTGCTTCTGCTTATACTTCTGCTTCTGAAAATTCAAAGAGTCGCGCAATAAACTCATAGCTATAGCTATATACAACGAAAAGCTTAAACCGTAAACAGTTGAAACATATCGACAGCTGCAGCTCTTCGTTGTGTATAGCTATAGCTATGCGTTTATTGTGTTAACTTCGACAGCGACTGTTTGAAGTTTTGGTAGCAGAAGTATGAGCAACAGTTTATGATTGGGGAGTCAAAAAATAAAAAGGCGAAGAAATAGCACAATTTTACGACTTTTGCTATTTCGACTGCAGCTTTTTTGACACTGGATATTTTGTGCCATAGATCTGTAAATTAAATCAAGCTCTGTGTGACTCTCCTTATGAAAGTCAGCGCATAGATTAGAGAAGCCCGGCTATTATTCACCATCTGAACACCGAAACTCAGAATGAAAAATATGATTTCTACTGTTATATAAGATGATACACTCGCAACGAATATGTGCCGTTGTGTCGTCATCTTCATTCAAATGTGAAATGTTTAGGCAAGATTTGAAAGCAACTTGAGAAAAATTAGCAGGAAAGGGAAAAAATAAATTTTTGTGCTTTCAGTGCATTGTTAAAGCGTATATCGTTACATTTTTATTAAGAGCATAGATTTTACTTGTCATCTGTCAAGTAGTTTACCTCAAGTGATGATGATTGCTATTTAAAATAACACATCTTATTTGAACACCCTGCTTATTCTTCTAACTATATGGAGTAGTTCTAAAGCGGTCCATTCATTATAAAATAATATTGCATATGTTGTTGTACATATTGTTGTCGTTTTGACCTAAGCCACGCAATATACCGCACAATATTTTCAAAGAAAATATTCCCCAATTTTCCTTTCAGTAAAAAAGTAAACAACATTGAACAATGTTGCCACCACATTACACAATAGTCTTGATTGTACAATAAAAATTAAAAGTCTTTTGCTATTTGCCAATATATTGTGCCATCCTCAAATATGACATATATACATATTGGCTATATTATTGTACAAAACGAAAAAACTGCACAATTATATTGAAGTGGAGCACCTCAATAAGATACTGGGGGTAAACGTGGTTGTCGATCGGTGAAATTAAAAATACTTTTTCACTGGTAAAACCATTTTACTTAATTAAATATATAAAATGTTTCACAATATGTTTGTTGGGATGTGTTCAAGTATTTGCACAAGTACGAGTAGCTCTAATGCACAAACAGTGTAACGAGACCTCAATTACTGTGGGCAGTGGATGGACGGACCATGTGGGTTATTTAGTGAGTGCATTAAATGGGCAAACATTTCAGGCTCATATTTGTTTGTTTATTTAATGACTTTAGTTGTTTGTGTGTGTGGTCGGTTTTCAAACATAAATAAATATTAATACAAGTAGGAGATTTTTCTTTAGTGTTGTTTAAACGAACAAACGAAAATACGTATATTAAATCGTTTTTACATATGTATGTATATTTTATTTGAGCTGCAAATAAATTATAGTTTATGAAAAAGAAAATGAAGCCAAATATTCTATGAAATGGCAGAAATAAAAAAATTCTTACAGGAGATTGTAATTTAGACTGTCGCGGTGTTAAAAGAAAAATATCGAGCCAAAACAGCCAATAAAAGCTTAAGCAACATAATTTTCGATATTTATTTTTTGACGAAAATTTATTATTTACGGTCGCATGTAATCGCTTTTCGCAAAAAACAGAGTTTAAAAAATATGTCGCTTAAGCTTTTATGGCTCGATATATACAGATAACTTTCATTGGCCGTAAAAAAGGGAGAAGGTCTTATATCTAGACCCTTTATTTATTAAAAGTAAAACAGTTCTTATATAATCTATTTATTTTTTTTAATGTATTTATATATTGCATGTATCTGCATTTAAATTTTGTTTTTGTATCGTCGGTTGGTTATTGGTTTGCGGTACAGTATATTCAAAATACATTATATCTGCAGCAAACCAATAACCAACCGACGACATATAAGTTTTTATTTTTATATATAATTTTTATTTTTTTCTATGCATGTGTGGAATTTATTCCAACAATTTTTAAATTGAGACTAAAATTCAATACCGTTGGTGGTAGTAGAAATCGGTTAAATTTTTTTCATAAAAATATTTATTAATTTTCATGTGTTAAAAATATTAAATTTTAAAAATATTTTTCCACTTGCCCATTTTATAGAGCTAACAAAAAACCTATATTATTTATTCTATAGTTCTTTCATACAAGTTTCAAAAAGCTTAAAATAATTGTTAAAAATTAAGATTTTCCCCTTTTTGACTCCAAAAAAAAATGTAATAAAATCCTGAAATAAAATAATTTTTATAACATGACTTCAAGATTATACAGGTTTTGTTTTGCTTTAGTACAAACATTTTTTTCTCTTTAACCTGCAATCTACCTAAATGAATTTTTTTACACGAGCTTTTTTTTCAAGAATTGTGCCTTTTAAAATACTTGAAAGATATTAATAAAAACCAAGGTCAACAAGGGGACATTTTCATAAAAAAAATTTATATTTTGTTTATTATTTTTTTATAATTTTTTATTTTCGAAATAAAACTCATGTTGCAAAAAAAAAAAAAATCGATTTTTAAGGTGTGTGAAGAAAAAAATTTTAATGAGTCTTCCTACAATAACAGTTCATTCACATTTGTTATTCAATTGAAAATTCAACAATAATTAACAACAACTGGTTTTAAAATTTATGAAAAAAGAGAAATCAGAATTATTCGAAATAAATTTTTGTGTAATTTTCCGGTTATTGGAAACGATTTTTACCAAAGTACAGTTTTCGGAAAATTTTACAAACTGGAATTTTTGTTTGTCTTAAACCATACGACAATACTGAATATATTTTAAATAATAATTTATTTTTAGTTATTAAGGAATAATATATAGTTTTTACAATACAATTTCTATCAATAATAAACTACCAAAGTTGCCAGTTTATCTTTTTTATATTAGAAAATATTGTTCACCATTCCCACTATGCAAAAGGTGATGAAAAAAAATTCTGCAATAAAAAAAAACAAAAAAAAAATAATTAATATATGGAACTAAATTAATTTTTTTATTTGAACATTTTTTCCGCCATTCCACCACTGTGCAGGGCATTAAAAAAAATTCTGCAATAAAAACACAAAAATAAATAATTAAAATATTGAACAAAATTCATTTATTTATTAGAAAGTATTTTTCATTGTTCCCACTGTGCAATAAGGTACGCAAATAAAATCTGCAATAAAAGCACATTTAAAATATGGAAAAAACTATTTTTTTTGTTAGAAAATATTTTTCGCAATTCCCACTGTGCAATAAAAACACAAAAAATAAATAATTAAAATATGGAACAAAAATAATTTTCTTATTAGAAAATATTTTCCATCATTCCACCACTGCACAATAGGCCATGAGAAAACATTCTGCAATAAAAGCACAGTTTTTCAATATTTATGGAAGAAAAAATTTTTTTACAAAATATTTTCCACAATTTCCACTGTGCAATAGCTTATGAAAATAAAAATTCTACAATTAAAACACTTTTAAGATATGGAACAAAATTAATTTTTTTTATTAGAAAATATTTTCCATCATTCCCACTGTGCGATAGGGTATGAAAAAATCAAAATTAATTTTCTTGTTAGAAAATCTTTTCCACCATTCCATACTTTGCAATAGAGTATGAAAAAAAAATTGCAATAAAAACACTTGAAATATGGAAAAAATAGTTTTTTTACTAGAAAATATTTTGCAACATTCCCACTGCGCAATAAGACATGAACAAATTTGCAATAAAAACACATTTAAAATATGAAAAAAAAATAATTTTTTATTAGAAAACATTTTTCATCATTCCCACTGAGCAATAGGGCATGAAAAGCGCTGCAATAAAAACACTTAAAATATGGAATTAAATTAATTTTTTTATTACAAAATATTTTTCAACATTCCCACTGTGCAATTGGTTATGAATGAAAAAAGATTCTGCAATAAAAACACATTTAAAATATGGAATAAAATTAATTTTTTTATTAGAAAATATTTTCCATTATTCCCACTGTGCAATGGGTTATGAAAAAAAAGATTCTGAACACATTTAAAATATGGAACAAAATTTTGAAACGCAATTGGTTGCGTAAGCAAGCCTCTCTCTGTCTTGCTTGTTAAATGTCGAAGATTATCTTTAATTTTTTATCTCTTTGAAATGCAAAAAAGAAAGAAACAAGAAAACGGCAGAATAAAAGAATTCATTATTCTAGCGCTCTAAATGATCTTTTTGTTAAGTACTCAAAGTTTAGATATTCGCTGCAAGATGTAAGAGGGAATAGGGTTTTCGGTAGGTTCCAAAAAATTTAAAAATATCGCTTTTGAAATATAATTAATTCAAAATAAAAAACTTCGCTTGCTTACCTTATTGATCAATGAAAAACTTGCCTTAAATAAATAATTTTAAATTTCTCTGTTCTTGAACAGATGCTCAAGTGAAGTCAGTGAAAACTAAATTTATATTTATTATTTGCTTAGACAACTTCAATCTGCAAACCCTGCTCAAGATGTATTTTTAGAAACAGTTCTTTCTGCCATCAACTACACATTTTCTATATTTTTAATGATTTTCATGTGTGTGTGTGTGTGTGTGCGTGCATGTCTTAAAAAATGTGTGTGCAAATATTGGCCTTCAGTCCAATTAAAATCTCATTGTATATTCCATGGATTCATTTTGTGTGTACTGGTATGTATGTTTAAAATCATCGAAAGATCAGTTGCATAAACAATTGCTGCCACAAAACTGGGTCAATTGTTAAATGGAAAAAATTCAAAGAAAATTTTTATTAATAATAAAAATTATAAAAAAAAACAAACGAAAAACAAATGAAAAGGGAAAAAAATTTTTAAGAAAAATTAAAATTAAAATGAGAGCAAAGAAAATAGGAAATGGAAAATGGAAAATCCACAAATATATGCCTAATCAAAATTAACCCAAAAAATACTTAAAATAATTAAAGGCAAAAAATCTATAAAAAAAATTTAATTGAGTCTATTAAATTTAAGTTTAAATATTTATTTTTCATTTTGTACAGTTAAAAGCTAACTGGTATTTTAACGGCCAATTTTGTATGAAGAACTTGTAGCTGAAGCTCACTTTAACTCGTAATCATACTTTGTGAAAAGTGACGTAAAAATTTTAATTGAGTCCATTAAACTTTTGTTGAAATATTTTATTAATTAAAAAGTTTTGTTGACTTAATAAAATTTTTAATTGTTTTTTTTCAATTAATGGTCTTCATTGGAAATTTGTTTTTCCTCATATGCAGCAATTTTTATTATTTCTTAGTTCTTTGCATCTCCAGTGGCCAGTGTTGCCATATTTTATTTTCAAAAATCTTAAAGCCGACCAAAAAAATAATTTTTTTTGTAATTAAAAATCTTTTTTTATGTCTGAATCAAATAGTTTTTCATTAGTAATTAGTTGGTTACGCTTTTTTACACTTGTGTGGCATTTGGCACACAGATGTTAACCCGGCCTAAGACACTTTTTTGTTATTTCTTAAATTTGCACAAGTGACAAATCCACGTTGTTTAACTGTGTTAACGCATGCGAATTAAAATGATAAAATTGTTGCTGGACAAGTTATTAATAAAAAAATTTTTTCAATAAGGAATTAAAAAAATTTATTGAGAAAAGTCGCAGCGTTTTGCTTTTTTTTTGCTTTGTTGCAAAAATTTTAGTTATTTGATTTAATTATTTAATTATTTATTTTAATAATTATTTATTTATTTATTTTTTTTATGAAACGGGTATTTAATAAAGTTTCGGGTATTTAGAAAGGAAAAAGCACCAAAAATTATCAAAAAAAAATCACCAAAATGGCAACGCTGATTAGTCTTATATTTATGTAAGATTAATATCATGTATGTAAGTAAATAAATAAAGCCTACAAACATACCTTCCTAGACGGCATGTGAAAAGCCGCATGTGCATGTCGACATGGCGTTGCGAGAATTTTCAGCATGTTGGTTTCATTTTTTTAAAATTAATAGAAGTGGCTACATGCTGTAAAATTTTTATAAAAATTTTGTTTCAAAATACAAATGTGATACATTTAGCCGAATTAAACACATTTTCTGAGGCCGCACATCTGTAAGCATGTGATCATCTACATGTGCGCATGTTAGTAGTAGACGGCATGTAGCAAATGTAGCTTCTTGATGACGTCAGAGCCATGTGCTTTTTTAGATGCTGTGTACTGCAGGCTTAAGTATAGTTGCGGGACTGGCTGTAGAGTGATTTGGCAGTCTAGTCTATTGATGTTGATTCGTCTGCGGACACCTTCAGACTGAACAGATACCCCAGCAAAGACTTCCTTATATACTTAAAAAAATATTCGTAATACATATTACAGGCGAAATATTCGTAATACATAGGCGTAAAGGCCCAACTATAATATGAATAAGCTGGCTTAAGCTAATGCCAGAATTGAACGATAAGTCTGTCAAATAGTTAAGCAATTCAGATGTGACTTTTAGGTGGCCACAATGTACTTACATGCACTTAATTATTCCTTAGCCACAGCCATAGTTGCCAGATTTGACGATTTATCGTCATTTTGACGATTTTGGGTTCCAAAAATAGCATTTTGACGACTGGACGATTTTCGCCTTCAATATGACGATTTTAATATCATTATAAAATTTACGCCATTTCTTTGAACTTGACCAGCTTTTGAAAGAATATCCAATAAAACTAAAGAGTGAAAGGCAATCAATTAAAATTTTTGTATTAATACTTTTGAAGTTAGATGTTTTAATCCCATTATTGTACAGAATTTATCAACTGAAAAAACACATAAATAAAATTTATACGCTTAAATGGGAAAACTATTTAAAAAGTAATAAGTAATTTTTCGCTTGAGTGTGATAATTTTTATTTGTGAGATTATAAAGATGAGAATAATTGCTTAGAAATTGTATGTACTTTATTTAGGAATATTAGTATTTGATGATTCTAAAGTTAATAAAATTTAAAAATTTGTATAGGAAACCGTGTGATACAATTTTAATAAGCTTAAATTAAGTCTAATTGATCCCTGCAATATTATCATAGAAAATAAAAGTTCTTTCTACGATATTCTAAAAGATTTTTCTCACATTGTTAAAAAATGTTAAAGACAGGAAAATGAATATAAATTCAGACCGTTAAAGTTTTTTAATTGTAAAAAGTTTTCCCTGTTACACACTTTTAAAACTTTTAGATTTGTGGAAAAACATTCCCGAAATGAAAAAAGTGACTATAGTCTTTTATTTCCCACCATAAGTAATTTTATAAAAAAAAATTTAGTTTCACCGTAATCTTCAGCAAACAAAACCAAAGTAAGACATGTAATTATTTTGTTTTTTAAACAATTGAATCCTTTTTTGATAAGAGTTTAGCTTATTTTATACTAAAACTACGAATTTAAAATAATAATACGAGTTTAAAATAAGAAACAATAAAAAAATATTTAAAATCAATGAATATTTTCTGCTGCTGTTTGCTTGAGTTTAAAAAAAAACACAAACAGTATTTTCCGTACGGACTGTGCGTTCAGTTTGGCACTTAGCTTAAGCAAGTGACATTTGAAAAAACTTGACGAAAAGTTCCATAAGTACATTATAGTTTGCCACATACATTTTATATGTAACCGCACAGTTGCTTAAGCCAGCTCATTCATGTTATAGTTGGGCCTTTAATATTTGTAATAGTAGGCTATTGAATATTAATTATTGTATATTTGTAAATCTAAATGTGGCCTTCTCCTTTCTATGTATTTAAGTATATCTAGAAAAATATTAATTTCTTAGCCAGAGCGATGCAGAGCGATGCTTTGAAAAAGTGTTTACCCCTCAGGACATTTTTATATTCACTAGATGTAGTTTTATGTCGAATCTTACCTATTTTGCCTGTGCAAGCAGCAAGCATTCCACAAGTGCGAATTGTAATTTACAAAAACTGCAGATATCGCAAAATAAATTACTGAAATTAATTTATAATCTCCCATGGTTTTTTTTTCGACTGAGAGACTCTCGGGTAATGAATTAATTACGGTACAGATAATTGGACTTACTGAAAATTTTAATTTTGATCTATGGTTATGAACATGTTAATGAGCTAGCTGATCATAATTAGGATTTTAAGTAGGTTATGTTAAGTTTTTGCTTAGTTTTTACCTCCAATAAAATTTTTTGTATACATATACATATGTACATACATACATATAAATCTTTAAATGGTATTAAGTAGAAGAAGAACTCTTTAAAATCTATATAAATTAAGTGAAATGTAAATATTATAAAAGCAAAATATTAATTTGTAGGGGTGGGGGGGGGAACCATTGTTGAAATTTAATCAAAGGAAATAAATAGTGTTGCAGCGTGTTACTTCTATTCATGATTTTTATGAAACAAAGAAGAAAATGTGGAAGTAGTTTAGTCAAAATCAAGTTCAACTAATATGTTAAGAGTGCTATTTTTCATATTTTCAAAAACCTTATTTTTAGCTAAGAAATCTTTAAGTCTTTTTTACGTCTCGAAAAACTTAAAAAATAAGATAAATCTTCACATATGGTAACGTTGTGTCTGGCTTAAAATATTAAGATAATTCCTTTTCTCAGCATATTTGATTTGAATGTTTTAATGCGAGTAATTCATCACAAATCACTATGCGGCTGTCAAAAGTTCTACAATGAAATTGCAACCAACATTAGAAAGTCATGCTTAAAATTTTTTCTTTATTTAGACGAAAAAAAATATACACAAAAAGATATTATGTATATACATATAATCAACAAGTGTTAAAGGAATGTTTGTTTATGCCTGAAGATGAGATCATGTCTTTTATAAAAAAAATAACAGAATGAACAAATTGCATACCGTCTTTCGAAAACCGACCACTTACACTCACACTTACACTCACATGCGAGCTCATCTTCCTTAAATTCCATGCCATTTCGAACCAAACGAAACCAAACCAAACCAATTCAATTTAATAAAATCCAAAGATGGTTATATGAATTGCTGGAGTGGAGTGAATGAACAATTTGTACGTTTTTGTTTAACAAAGTATTTTTTTTTCTTCTGTTACTTTGGTTTATTGTTTTTTGAACTGATGATGACGAACAAGTAGAAAGACATTGTTGCACATTTCACAAAAATATTTTATGGTCGAAACACAAAATAAGTCATTTATCATCGTCTAAACGATTTTTATAATTTTTATTTAAAAAAAATAAAAAATAAGAATGCAGCTAAAAAAGATTTAATAAATTTCTACCTTTTGTATGTGTAGTTAAAAAAATTAAAATTCAAAATATTCTGAAAATATACTTCAAAAAGTTTTAGAAAAGAGTTCTTTCTATATTTTTGGTTTTGTAGGAAGACGTAACTAACACTCAGTATTATTTGAAGCACATATCGCTCATTGGCTCAAACAACGTCATAACTAAAAAAAAATATTTTGCCAGAAAACAAGTTTAAAATTTTCAATTTATACCCAGCTTAGTGGAAGAGGAAACTTTTATTTTTCAAGATTTGAGTAAACCAGATTTTTTAAATGAAATTTACACATCTGCGTCATTAACTCAAGCTTCCGTTCCATTCCATTCCATTACATTCTGTTCCATTCCATTCCATTCCATTACATTCCATTCTATTTCATTCCATTCCATTCCATTCCATTCAATTCCATTCCATTCCATTTTATTCAGTTCCATTCAATTCCATTTCATTCCATTCTATTTCATTCTATTCTATTCCATTTCATTCCATTCCATTCCATTTCATCAAATTCCATTCCATTTTATTCCATTCCATTCCATTTCATTCTATTCTATTCCATTCCATTTTGTTCTACTCCATAGGATTCGAATCCATTCCATTTCAGTCACTCTACTTAACCCATTCCATTCCATTCCATTCGATTCCATTCCATTCCGATCCATTCTATTCGATTCTATTCCATTTCATTGCATTCCTCTCCACTCCACCCATTATATTCCATTCAGCTCCATTCCATTTCATTCCATTCCACTCCACTCCACCCATTTATGATCACTTCTATACAGGGTGACCGATGACAGTTTTCAAAAAGTGGCCCCAAATAGGGGATATTTCAAAAAAAGGGGCAGTACTAAAAAAAACGAGACAACTACAATAATATTTCTTATTTTTAATGTATGTATGTATGTATGTATTATGATGTAATTCACTTTAAAAAAAGGAGCACAAAAAGTGGCAAGGCAGGCGAAAAAGTGGTAATTTGCCACTTTAGTCGGTCGAAACGGTCACGCTTCTTATAAGCATGCTTGAGCATGCCCCAGTCTAGGAAGAGTTAGAGAATGAAAGTGGCAAGAGGGCACCAAGTTAATGTTGAAACTTTACACTTTGTTCGCATATCAATACGTCGTGCCATAACCACGAAAAACTTAATTTTTTTGACGAAAATCGATTACTAATGATAGTAGATAATGGATTTTTGTCAAAAAAAGGAAGTTAAAAAATATGTCGCTTAAGCTTTTTTGGTGGTTATGGTAACGCCCTACATCTACTGCACAAATTCACTGTGTTACAAAGCATCATTGACATCTTCCCTTGCTAAATTCATATCATATCATACCCTTTAAAAAACTTCATGACTGAAAAAAACTAGTTTGACTGAAAACGACTTTAAGGTTTTCAATTTACACACACCCTAATGGAATAAAAATAATTATTTTTCTCTCAAGAGTTGAGTGTACAAGATATTTGTATGACCTTTTAATTCTGCATTGATAACTCAAAAATCACGTAACGTATTTTGAGTTATGACTTTGTTGAAGCAAATGAGCGATATGAGCCCAACAATTTCTTCGGGGGCGGAAAAAATTGATGGCACGGGGCTATAACAATTTTTGCAAATCGATTTAAGTCCGTCAAAGAAAATTAAACAAATCCTAAAATGTATATGTAAATATCGTTATATTAAACGCTAAAGGGACTAACTTCATTATTAAAAAATTTTCTGGAGAGATAGAAAACTTAAAAGGAAGTCAACTATTTTGATTACTTCATTTATTCTATTCGACAATTGTATCATCTTGTCTATGGACAAAAAAAGCCGTAGTTGTGCTTCCTTAAATTAATTATTATTAATTGTCTATGCTAGCAGGTTCGTGTATTTGCTTTATGATTTTGTTCCAAACATTATATCCAGCACATATTTTTTCATATAGTTTTCAAACTATTGTATTTATTTTAATATTCATGTTTTAAAAATATGGCAATAATATTTTTATTTTTTATTATCAAAGACAACAATAATTTTTAAAGAAAATTATTTAGAGAATTTAAAACCAAGCACTCAACAATATTTTCAAACAAAAACGTCCTATATCTTCTTCAGGGCATAATTTAAAATTAATTTTGTTTGAAAATATTCTCTTAATTCTTTTAATTAGTTTCTTCAAAAATGGTTGTTGCTTTTGATAATTACAAATAATATGTTTATGCAATATGTTTGTGCAATATGTTTATGTATAATATGTTTTTAACACATAAAAATTTAATTAAAATATTATTGGATAATTTTGAAAAATATATGAAAAAATATTTGTTGGATAGACTTGGGTCGAATTCGTTCACTAGTTAATTTTTGCCACTAACCTATGATGAAACCCATGTAGTTTAAATAAGTTTAATCATTGGTTTGTGGCAAAAATGAACTAGTGATCGAAATCGACCCAAGTCTAGTGTTGGATCCAGTGTTTGGAACAAAGTCATAAATCATATACACAAACCTTCTAGCAGAGACAATAACTAATAATTGAGTTAATGAATTACAACTGCGACTGTTTTTCGTCAATAGACAAGACAATCAGATACAATCATCTACTGACGATTTGTTACAGCAACAATGAAGTGCATATGGGCAAAGCTGAACCACCACCAAAGAAATTTATTTTTATTTATTTATTTAATTTAAAATTATTAATCCTTTTTACAATTACAAAAACTTGCATTTTATTAACTTTTTTATCTATACTTAAAATTTTTTTAAAATGATGTTACACACTTTTGCATTTTATATGACGATATGTATGTATGTGTGTATATATTTATAAATTTTTTTGCCCGAAATTAATTAAACACAAAATGATTTTTATAGCATTGATTTTTGATATTAAAGTGTCAGTTTGTAGTTACATATTATATTATTGTTTAACTAAAATTGTATGCTAATGTTTGTTGTGGCTGTTGTTGTTGTTGCTACAATTGTATTAGTTGCATTTAATGTCTGCAACATGTCTGTTTGTTGTCTCGTGCTGTGTGTTCATTTGAATGTTTGTATATACATATATTTTTCATAAATCTAAAATAAATTTTTATAAAGAAAATTATAATGATGATTATCATCATACTCATCACAAACATCATCATCATCATGATTAATACGACGCTACAGACATAAAGATTAAATTTATGTTTTGGCACTTGTGCCAAACGGAAAACAAAAATTTAAATATAAAACCAAACATGATTTTTACGAGTGTTATTACAAAAAAAAAATACACATTGTTGTATGCTTTTTTTATAGTAAAACATTAAAAATAAATTGAATGTGTTTATAAATTATTAATTCTTATACATTTATGCATGGATGCATTAACATTAGGGTGGCCCAAATATATAAATTTTGAACATCATGTTGGAATTTTAAATTTAAACTTTAGCTCATAAAAGAAAAAGCAGGGCAGTCAATAAGTATAAAAAGATCACTATTGTATGGCCTGAATATGGTGCAAGTAAAATTTAACTAATACAGAGTACAAACACTAAAAAAAACACTAAAAACAAATTTTTCAAAATGAAGCCTTTTCCAAAAAGTACACGAAAAGTTAACTGTTCAAAGCAAGTACGTTTTGAAAAAAGTTTAGTTAAAAAAATATATATTTACGAGCCTAAATTTTTTTTTAAATTCTTTAAAAACGGACGTTTTCAAAAAACTATCCTTCCAAAAAGTGAGTTTTAAAAAAGAACAAATTTAAAAAAAATGTCTTACTCAAAAAAGTGACTTTCGGAATCGATAAATTTTCGAAACAGTATCTCTTAAACAAGTACTTTAAAAAAAAGTACCTAGTATATTAAATTTCAGCAAAAGTACGTTTTATGAAAAAGTACTTTCTCAAAAAGTATATTTTCTTAAAAAATTATTTTTAAAAATAGTACCTATTAAAAAGTACATTTAAAAATTACTCCGTCATCGTAAAAGTACCTTCACAAAAAGTACTTATTTTAAAAAGTAACTTTTGAAATATTACCTATAAAAATTATTATTTAACAAAAGTACGTTTTCGAAAAAGTACCATCACAAAAAGTATTTTCTAAAAAGTACCTCTTAAAAATATGCCTCTTGAAAAGGTAGATTTTGAAATATTGTTTCTTAAAAAAGTTGTTCGCTAAAAAGTGCTTTTCCAAAAGAACCTTGCAAGAAGAATTAAAAAAATCTTTTATATTAAAAATATTTTTTTAAAAATAAATTCTTCAAAAAAAGTTTCTTTTAAAAAAACCTTTTTAAAAAAGTACGTATTGAATAGGCAAATTTTAATGAGACTACTTTAAGAAAAGTACCTTAAAAAAGTACCTTACAGAAAGTACCTTTTTGAAGTTTTACTTCTTAAAAGTGTTTTTTAAAAAGTACCTTTCAAAAAATTTTTAAAAAAGTACCTTTTTGTAAAAATATCTTTTCGAAAAAGATAATTTTTCGAAAGAGTACCTTTTAATAAAGGTCATTTTAAAATAGTACATTTTATTGAAAACATTTTTTTAAATTTAAATACGTTTTCAAAAAAGTGCCTTAACTTCAAGAAGTAAGTACCTTTTCAAAAAAACTTCTTAAAAATTGGCTTCTTAAAAAGTACCATTAAAAGAAATACATAAAAAGTACCTTTTAATAACAAAACTTTTTGAAAAAGTACCTATCACAAAAGTACATTTTTGAGAAAAGTAGAAAAGTATTTTTCAGAAAAAATATTCCAAAAATTACTTTTTAATAAAAGTACACTTCCAAAGCGTGTCTTATAAAAAAGCACCTCTTAGTCCTAGTTTATACTCTAGCAAGTCGTATTGCTAAGCTGATTAGCTTGATGGAGAGAAGAGACGAGGGGAACATAAACTTTTCTTTTCCCCTCGTCACTCTCTTCTAAAAAACTAATCAGCTTAGCAATAAGACTTGGATATTGTAAACTAGGACTAAAGAAAGTTTTTGTTAAGAATGTACTACTTAAAAAAATTTGAAAATTAAAAAATAATATAATTATTGAAGAAGCTACTTTTTAATAAAATAATTTTTTAAAAAATAAAATTTTCAAAAATGATTTCTTAAGAATGTACCTCTTAAAGAAGTAGCTTTTATATAATTAAAAAAAAAAAAGTACATTTTAAAATTTTTGTTCAGAAAAAGTATTTTTATACAAACCTTTTTCAAAAGTGCATTAAAAAAGTTTCTTTTCAAGAAGTTTGCATAAAAAAGTGTGTATTGTTTGTTACCTTAATATTGAAAGGACTTAACTAATTTTTTTTGTAATCGGGTTTTTTTGTAAATTTCGAATCGAAAAACCTCGATTTACGGTTTATTTGTAGGGGACTACCCTAATACACCCACATGACTAAGTTTGATTTTATTAGTTAGTATAGAATGCAATAAGATTTTTTTTGGAAACAAATCATTTTTCAACTGACATTCGTTTTAATTTTTCTTACTTATACATATTATTTAATTTTTTTTACTGCTGAACTTAACTTTTGAGTGATTATTTAACTTGTGCATAATTTTTGGTTGGTTCGTCCGCTAAAAGCAACTGCTTGTCATTCCTGGTTTATTGTTCTCTTTTTTTGTTGGTTACAAAAAAAAAATAAAATATTAAAGAAAAGATTAATTTTACAAAAATGTATGATGTACTTTGTGTTCAGTTAAAATTGTTTTTGATAATTGTATTTATTTGTTGCTCTTAAAACATTGTACGGCTAATTACTGTTGAAGAAACTAAGTGTATGATGATGACATCAGCAGGTGATTCGTTTTTAGTGTTTTTTTACTTATTTTTTTTAGCGAAAAAAGAAGTGAATTAAAACATTCATTATGAATTTATTAAAAATGATGCGTTATACTTAAATGTTTGAGTTTTAATTTTTTCTTTAAATTTCCACTTTATTACTTCGGCAGTCATCATGCAGCAGCAAGCATATGGTGCTGCTTGCTACTCGTACCCAGTTAATTGATGACATAATGTTATTTTGTTATTGCTGTTCTTGTCATCATGCGACAAATTAACTGAACTTTTTGTTTTTCGAACTGATAACTTTAATGAGTCAATCATCTGACCAGTGAAGTAATTTAGATGGTTTTAATTGCGTTTTTTTTGTTTCAGTTGTATTTTATTTTAAACAACTTCCTTTTTTTTTAATCTGCAAATGAAATTAATTTTATTGCATTAATAATAATTAGTTGTGATTTGTGTTAAATTTTATATTTTTAACAAAAGTTAAATAATTGAGATGACATTAAGATTAAGGCGTATTATGGTCAGTTAAATTAAAAAGATGTCATAACAAAAATAATCAACAACAGTTGAAGTATGATTTGCAGTTTAAAACGCTTCTGTTTTTTTGAGGGGTTATTTGGTAATTCGTATTTTACACTTAGCTTCAGAATATAATTTTAAAACCTTAAGTATTAAAAGTATTTTTGTCTTGATCAGGAAATTTATGTGTAAAAGAAAACTTTTAATAATATTTATACTTGATAAATAACCTTAATCTTAAGAAAAAAAGCCCAACCAATCATCAATATCAAATGGTTAAAAGCACTGAGTCACAAAAGTGCTTACACCTCGAGACTTATGAATATAAATAACTAAATTTTTGAAGAAAAAATTAAGAAAACTGAAAAACAAATTCTTTAAAGAAGTTGTTGAATTAAATTTCTAGTCCTGTTTTCGTATTTTAGGCTAAAATAACAAAAAACTTTAAGTGCAGACCAAATATAGAAGTGCTATGAGCTGGAGTTGATTAAAAATTAATTGTTAAAGAATGTTCGAAATTTCGAAGTTAAATTCGAATTTTCGAACTTAGCTAGAATTGAAGAATTCGATGAATTTATTTAAATACCGTTTGCTTGAAATGGAAATTTTTAAAAATTATGAGTAGTTACGGTGCTAGTCCAGAAATTTTGGATGTGCCTAGGCAAAAAATAACAAAAACTTTGACGTGCGGACCATTTATGAAAGTGTCTTGAATTCAAGTTTGTTAGAAATTAATTTTTAAAGAATGTTCGAAATTTCGAATTTTCGAACTTAACTAGAACTAAAGAATTCGAAGAGTTTATTTAAATAACGTTTGCTTGAAATGCACATTTGCGAAAATTTTGAGTAGTGACTGTGCTAGTCAATAAATTTTGGATCTGATTGGGCAAAAATAATAAAAAATGGAACTGCGGATCGAAAACAGAAGTGACTTGCATTCAAGTTTATTAGTAATGCATTTTTAAAGTACATATGTTCGAAATTTCCAACTTTATTTCGAATTTTCGAAATTAGCTAGAATTCGAAGATTTAATGTAAGCACCGTTTGCTTGAAATTCAAATTTTAAAAAATTAAGGGTATATACGGTAGCACCGTAAAATTTTGGATGTGTTTAGACAAAAATAGCAAACAATTTGAAGTGCAGACCAAATATGGAAGTGCTATATTTTAAAGTTTCTTATAAATTAATTTTAAGCAATTTTCGAATATTCGAACTTAATTTCGAATTTTCGAACTTAACTTATGTATGTATGTACATATATCGTTTTCATATAAAAAGTCACAGTTTCAAAATTTTGAATTGACCCGTTTAGAGCAACAAGTGCGATATGCCACTTAATGCAACTTATTTGAAAGAAATATATCAGGAGAAGTCCTCTACCTATTTCCGTAGCCAAATAAATTAAACTTTGGTGAAGGTTTTCCAAGATTGTATAACTAGCCGACATTTCATGCCCTGAAATTTTAAATATGTATGAAAATAAATCACAATAGTCGTCGAAATTTAATAAAATTTACCATTAAAATAAAGTATGATTTAATTTTTACATCTATTTTTCTTTTATATGTCACTTTATACTAATGTATATTTTAAAATTTACTAACCAACAATATTTTTATTTTCTTATTTAAGTTAAAGTTATGCAACATTTCGAAATTGTTTACTTTTCTGCCTGCCATCTTTGCTACTTTAGGTACTCAAGAACTTTACAGCTCTTCCTCTCACTGCAGCCCACTCTGTTACTCTGTTACTCTCAAATGCATTTTTAAATTTTAAACTGCTGCTTGTATTTGTTGTTGTTGTATGCACTTGCAATGTGTGAATTGAAATTGCAATCATATTGTGCGATAATAAGACCACAAATAAATATGAAAATGTCCTTGAAAAAAATAAATATTGCTTTTGTAGTTTTATATTTTGCTATTAAAAAAAAATGGAAAAATATCTAAATGCATTTGAAATAATCTTTTGACGCCGCTGTTTTTTTCGCGCCATCATAGATTGCTTGTAAGTTCTTTTTAGTTGAATAGCCGAGCATCTTAAACTCAATCAAATATGCATACAACCATATAAAAGCATACACACACACACACACGCGCAAACAATCAGTCAGCCAGTCAGTCAAGCAGGCATAACTAATGCCGGCATTTACATATTTACAAACGTACTCTTAAATATATGTACACTACAAATACGTTCACATTTTCTAATCTCTAGAAATATGTGAATAAAAAAAAAATAAAAAAAAAATTATATATAATATGTACTTGTTGTAATAATGAAAAAAAAAAACTCAACACAAGCCAACAAAAATCATTGAGGAAATAGCTCAGCGAGAACTAAAGAAAAGCCAAATATCATGGAAAATACTTAGATACAGTACTTACTTTTTGTTGTTGTTGTTGTTGTCGTCGTTGTTGTTGCTGCAGCAGTTTTCAGTTGAACATGTACAAATAGAATAGAATATATAGAAAATACAACTTTCAGGGCCATTGGCACAAGCCAAAGTAAGCAAATGAGCAAAAGCAAACAAACAAACATACAGACAGACAGGCAAACAAATAATCAAACAGTCAGTCATATTTAGAATAGCCGGTCGGTATCAGCCAGCTAAACAGAACAGCAGTTCTAGTCAGACCAACAAGCCACCAATCCATCCATCCATACATATATACATACATATCTATCAAAATAAACAGCCATGCAAAACACACTGCTAAATATGTACTTACGTAAGCACCGGAGGGATGGATAACGCTTGTTCTCTTTAAGTGGCATGATTTCATCTGTTCTGCAGCACTAAGAAATTCAAATCCTAAATGAATTTTAGAGTGCGGATTCGAATGGAATTTGTTGCATTCTATACAGAAGTGAGATGAAATTTGTAAGAAACTATATTCATGTTATATCAAGAATAGGTATTTTGTCTTTATAATATTTATTCTAAAATATAGTTTTTGAAAAATTTACTTTTTGTTAAAGGTACTTTTTGTAAAATGTACTTTAAGTTAAAGGTACTTTTTGTAAAATGTACTTTTATTAAAGGGACTTTTTGTAAAATGTACTTTAAGTTAAAGGTCCTTTTTGTAAAATGTACTTTAAGTTAAAGGTACTTTTTATAAAATGTACTTTAAGTTAAAGGTACTTTTTGCAAAATGTACTTTTGTTAAATGTACTTTTTGTAGAATATACTTTTAGTTAAAGGTACTTTTTGTAAAATGTACTTTTGTTAAAGGTACTTTTTGTAAAATGTACTTTTAGTTAAAGGTACTTTTTTATGATAGCTACTGTTTTATAAAAATGCACTTTGCCATAAATTTATTTTTTCTAAATGTACCATTTATTTATTATTTATTTAAAGGTATTTTTTAACAAAGGTGCATATTCTTTTCCTATTTTTAGAGAGAAACATTTATTAAATACACTCTTAAGGTACTTTTTTGAAAACATAGTTTTTATGCTCAGTACATTTTTTTTATAAAATGTCAATTTTTCTACAAGGCACATTTTTAAATGTACTTTTTGTATAAAATACTTTAAAAAAAGGTTAATTTTCTAAAAGGTACTTCTTTTGAAAGAAAAATCTTTAAAACATACTTTTTATAAATTGCAGATGTTATAATGGTACATTTTATAAAAGATACTTCTTTGAAAAGGTTAGTATTTATAAAAAGTATTTTTTCTGAGAGATACTTTTTTAAATAAGTACTTTTTATTTAAATGGAAAAATATCTTTTATTAAAAATTTCTTAAATCTAGTGTTTTTAAATGATACATTTTTTAAATGTACCTTATATAAGACGTTTTTACTTTTATTGAAAAGGTACTTTTGTTGTAAAAGTACTTTTATTGAAAAGGTAGTTTTATTGAAAATGCACTTTTATTGAGAAGATAGTTTTATTGAAAAGCCACTTTTATCGGAAAGGTACTTTTATTGAAAAGGTACTTTTATTGAAAAGGTACTTTTATTGAAAAGATACTTCTTTTGAAAAGCTGCTTTTAATGAAAAGGTACTTTTAATTTTCTTAAATGTGTCTTTTATAAAATGTACTTTTATGAATAAAGTAATTTTATTAAAAAGGTCTTTTTTGGAGAATATACATTTGCTAAAAAAAATACTTTGATTGCAAAGGAACTTTTATTGAAAAAATTACTTTTATTAAAAGGTACTTTTAAAGAGAAAGTATTTTTATTGAAAACGTACTTTTATTGAAAAAAGTAAAAAAGGTACCATTTAAAAGATACATTTTCATAAATAAAAAATTTTCTAAAAAGTAATTTTTGAAAAAAAAATTTTTTTTATTGAAAAAAGTACTTACATATGTATATGGAAAATGTACTTATATTGAAAAGGAACTTTTATTGAAAAAGTACTTTTATTGAAAACGTACTTTTATTGAAAAAAGTAATTATATTGAAAAGGTAACGTTTAAAAGATAAATTTTCAAAAATATAATATTTCTAAAAAGTAATTTTTGTAACTCACTTTTTCTAATAGATAAAAGTTAGAGAAGGAGAATTTTCAAAAATTTTCAATAACTCTAAGAGATACTTTTTCTACAACGTTCATTTTATAAAAAGTTCTTCTTCTAAAAGAAACTTTTTGTAAAAGATTGTTTTTCCAAAAAGGTACTTTTCTAAAATATACTTTTTACAAAAGGTTTTTACTATAAAAGCAACTTTTTATAAATTATATTTTTTCTAAATGCTGCGAGTGAGTACTTTTAGTAATATATACTTTATTATAAATAATCTTTTTGGGGAAATAACTTTTTAATTGGACTAATTTCTGTTCAGCAGCATCTTGTTAGGCAGTCAAGTGGTTAAGCAGGTACAACGTGCAATCTATTCTGCAACGACCATTATTATAATCACTTAACATATTCATAGCTATTAGAAAAAAAACACATACAGAAACCGAAACGAATATAAAAAAGCAAATAACTAGAATAAAGTGGAACAAAAAAGCTTCATTAGCAGCTTCTTTGTTTTCCGAAGCAAATGCAACGAATAATAAGCAAAACGGCAACAAGAATAGCAACAACAACAACAACTGCAACAACAGTAATGGAGAAACATTATCATCTTCATAAAACGACTAACAAACAACAAAACGTTTGACGTTTCTGCTGTAGTCGCCGCCTTGTCGTTATATGACCGTGGCAGCCCATAAACCATAAAGAACAAAGTAGAAAAATTAAATAAAAAAACTCGTAAAAAATTCAGCGAAACTGCAAAAATATTCATTCTTAAACTAACAAGTAGAAGATTAATAAAAAGTAGCAACAACGACGACAGTCATCAGTTCAACCATTAGCAACAATTAGAATTTCAGTAAAAAAGAACAAACAAGTAAAATCTTGTGCACATTCGTATATTCATATTTGTTTTTGGCTTAAAAATTAAAACAGAAGAAGAAAAATGCTTAAGTTGTGATAATTTAATAGTTTTCCGTCTTTTCCGTTGCACTCTCTCTCCTTCACTTCATCAGGAAGTTAATTTTTATACATTTCAAACTGCGGAGAAGGTTAGAGAGGCAATAACAGCATGAACAGCAAGAACAACAAGTTAAATACGACGAGTAAATTTGCATTTAAATTTTAAAACCAAGTTTGCACAATTTATCTGTTCGTTTTCAACTTTGGCAAGGAACCGACGAAAACAGATTTTAGCAAATCAAACTGATAAGACTTGTTTTAAATACAATTTTGTTCTAAAAAGCTTTTCGTCTAATAATGGTTAGTTTTTTTTTGTAAATTTGTAATTCATTTTAAAGAATTTATAAGCATAAGAAAAACCTAAGTTGTTATAGTCATGTGAGAAAAAATATGTGATTTCAATTGAATAGAAAAAATATCACTTGAATGAAGTTAAAAAAATACAAGTAATATGTTTTAGAGAAAAAAAATTATTCGAATAAAAATTTTATAAAAAATTCATAATAGTTCAAATTTACTTAAGCAATAAGACATAACAAAAAAAAATTATTCGATTAAAAATTACTCGAATAAAATTTATTTGAATAATTTTATTTTTAAACTTTTTTCGAAGCAAACATTTCATTGAAAACTTAAAAGTTTTAAGTATACACATATCCATATGTATGTAGTACATATGGACGTGTCAGAGGATAAAAGACCTAACTCAACTTTTCGAAAATATCTTAATTTTGTTATGTTACTGTCTAATTAGTTGTGCACTATATGGAAATTATTTTGTTCTTCTATTATTTAGATATTTTCCATTAAAAACATGAAAAATCGGCTTTGAATCTCATTTGAATTTTTTCAAAAGCTTTAAGTTTAAAAAGCATTACCTTAATCAAGCGAAATTTCCATGTTTTTCTGTTAAATATTTTAATAAATTTTGGAAATCTATTTGCTAATAGAAATCTATTTACTAATTTACTATCCTTTTTATTTTATTTTTTTTGTGCAGTTAGGTCTTTTAGCTTCCTTTTCTTTTGGCACATCCATATATTGATTCGTGTGATAAAAAATATATCAGAAAAAAATTATACGAATAAAAATTACATTTAAAGTTCATAATGGTTCAGTTTTATGCCAAAATAAATATCAAAGAAAAAAATATTCGAATAAAACTTATTCGAATAAAACTTGGTCGAATAATTTTTTTCAAATAATTTTATTTTTGTTCAAGCAAATGTTTCATTGAAAATTTTAAATGCACATACATACATACATACATAAAAGACAAACATTCATACATACATTTCGTTACCTTAATATAGAAAGGACCTAACTTATTATTTTTTTAAATTTTCTTTTCTAAATTTTTCGATGCAGTAGATGTTTTTTTTTATCAAAATATACAAAAAACTCGATTTAACAAAAAAAAAATAAAAAATAACGAGTTAGGCCCTTTCGTTACCTTCATTTAGAAACGGCTTGACTCACAATAAAAGTTTTATGGAAATTTTTTCTCTATTGAATGTCGTAATTTGCTCCAATTTTAAAAAAAAAGTTAGTTAGGCCTTTTCTATATTGAGGTAACAATAATGTTGCCTTCATATAGAAACGGCTTAACTCATTATTTTTTTTTTTCAAATTTGGTGGCAAATTACGGCATTCGATAGAGAACAAATTTCCATAAAATTTTTATTGTGTTTGTATGGCATTTTCGATCGATATGGAATATCGAATACCGTTATATGCATATTGCCGTCTTATGCATATTTCGATAGATGAACTTCTAAGCGTGCAAAAAATCTCGATTTAGAAAAAATAATTAGTTGGGGCGTTTCTATATTAAGGCAACCATATATATTCATTCTTATGCTACCAAATGATGCAGAAAAATATCCCAGCAAAAAAGAGACTTCAAAAACACCATGAAAATGTAGTGTTTGCGATCTGGAAGTAGTGAAAATTTCGATCCAATCTAATGATTTTTACATAAGGCTGTCATTGCAATAAGTTGTCTTTTTCGATGCCTGGTCACTGACTTGGAAGCGATATTAAGAAAAATTCCCTTTTTTTGTTCTATAATAATATTTGCATCTAGGAAAAATGGTAAGTAGTTACCTATCTTAACAATTCGTTTCTTTTTATACGAATTTAAGCCCGAAACAGTGTTTTCATGTAAATTTAAGCAAATAACTTTTAAATTTTAGACTAAATTTAGTTCATAAATTTCTTTAAAAAAATATTTTTTTTTAATTCTGGTGAGTATTTTCTAACACTATGTAGGAGTTACAAGGTTTTGTATGACTTAAATAAGTTTCTACATGGTTATTTGCTCACTCTCGGCAAATTAAAAATATCGATTTCTTGGAAGCAATGAAAAAGTGGTTCCACTAGAATGAATTCCATTTTTTTTACTGGGACTATTCAAAAAAAAAAATCAATTTAAAATTTATAATGGATCATGTGGAAAAAATTATTAGAAGAAAAAAAATTAATTAGTCGAATAGAGTTTATTCGAACAAAAAATTATTCGAATAAAAAATTATTCGAATAAAATTTATTTAAATAAAATTTTTTTAAATAACATTCTAATCAAAGCAAATATTTCATTGAAAATCTAAAAATACACATACATATATTCGTATAATTAAATAATGTTATTCGAATCAAATGACTTTTATAGTTGTTGAAAAAATATAATTCGAGTAAATTTTGCTTCAAAACCTTTGAAGAAATATTGGAAAAAATTTTAATGGAGTAAAGTAATTCATATCGTTATTTCTTAGATTCTATTCGAATAGAAATTAGTTGAGTAAATTTATTCGAATAATCAAATTAGGAATATATGTACGAGGGCGAGCCAATAACTTTTTGAATGAAACACAGGTTTCTTTTTATAAAATCGTTATATTTTTCAACGTTCTCCTCGTCTCCTTTTTATATATATATGTTCCTTTCACTTCTCGAGGGAGCATAGGGCCATAACAAGGTGATTTCAATAATCCCGATCTTCTGCTTGATGCTTTACTTCGTTCCACTTCAAACGCAATCTCGAAAGTTCTACTGTCAGTTGCCTCTTCCAGGTATGCTCTGTTCTCCCGACTGGTCTGCTTCACTACGGGTTCCAATCTAGGCATTTCTTAGCAATATCATGGTCTGGTTTACGGAGGGTGTGACCTATCCAACTCCATTTCCATTTACTTAATTCCAATCTATTAGGGTGCTGATTTGTCTCGACCCAGAGCTGGCTGTTGGATATTTTTGTTGGAAGATTTTGTTGGAAGATTTTGCGGAGACATCTATTGAGAAACACTTGGTCGCCTTTAAAGTCTTTATATCTTTTTTCTAAAGCTTCGTCTTTATCCCTTTCTAAAAATAAGATTTTATAAATTCACGCAATTATTGACCCGCCCTCGTAGTAATCAACTATAATTCTCTCCCCGTGGGTAATTTTTTTTATCCCTTTTGCAAGAGTCAATTTTAAGATTCAGAGAAACTAAGTAAAAAAAACTTGTGAAAAAGGAAATGTGAGGGAGGACCCCTTTATGTTTCAGTAGAGATACACTTTTTAATTCAATTTTAAAAATTTTAAATTACCTTTTTTCGGATCAAAATAATTTGTGTGATTTTCTTAATGAATAAAATGTATACTTTGGTATTTCTGCCCAAAAAAAAAGATAATACAAAAATTTATAAATATTGAATTGTAAATTTGTGCAAATGTGTAGATATTTAGAGACAGACTAAACACACATTAAAGAAGAAGAAGACGAAGCCCAGGAAGATTTTGGTGAAACCAACAAAAACCTAAACAAAAAAAATGCTGGAAAGTTCCATCAAAAAGTAACGTTGGTGCACACTTCAGTCACGAGCTGTATATGACTCATGGAAAATGTTTATGCGTGCGTCAATGCGTATGATTAACAGGAATAATTAAATTACGCATGATGTACAAACTGCAGAAAAGAAATCCACATTTGGTTTGTTTGGGGGGGGGGGGGGAATTGTTCTACTTTTAGCCATATTTGTTCTATTTCAATTAACAAACTCTCTGATTTTAATCAAATATTAGATTAATTTTTGTATTCAATGTCACACTGGCAACAATAGCAATAACAATAAAATGATAGAAGCCATACATTTTAGAGCCACAATTACCCGTACCCACAAGTAGACAAGCACTTTTCATTAGCTACCAATAGAATGCATAAGATGGGAATAGAGAAAAAAAATTAGTTAACAAATGGTGCCATTTTAATTTATAATGGACGTAAAAAATTAACCGCAAATAATTTATAATTGATCTTCCATTAGTGTTCGGAGCAGATACGATACTTAGTTTGAATTGAGTTACAAGCTCACACCCGTTTAAGATGGCTTCATTGAATGTTGAATTATTATATTTTTTTTATATTTTTAAACACCCAAACCTCCCCTCAAGTCAGTCAGTCAGTTTGATGAATAAAGCACAAGCACACAAACCACCAGCATGATGTTAAAAGTAAAATAGTGTTGGAGAAGCTCTTTAGGATTTTTATAGGCTGTGCTGTTTTAGATGGCGGTTTTTTGTTTTATTATCTCGTAAATACTTTTTCAATTTGTTGTTGTTATTCAAACCATAAAGAGAGAACTACTCGTACTTAGTACTGCGCATCGCCATCATGCATTTAGTGCTTTGATGAATAGAAATTTTAGTTGGTTTTGTATTTTTTTTTTGTTTTGCATTCTATTTTTCATTTTACCAAAGACACAATAAGACGCAATATTGTATACTCGTTTTCGTTTCGTTGGCGATAAATGCATTTTGTGAATTTTAATGTATTTCAATGGAAAAATTGCAAATTATAGCAACAAAAAAAATTACCAACAACAACAGCAACAGCAACTATTAAAACACTTTACGAGCCATGCCAAAACCTCAATTGATCTTTTTTTTATTCTATTTTAGTCTTAACAGTTTTTTTTTCTAAACGAGAATAGAAAATTCACAGAAAAAAATTTACGAGGGCTCTTCAAAAATTACTCAACCAATTTGAATATTTTATTTTAGAAATAAAATCTCGCATTCATTTATTTAATATACTGTTTAAAGTTTAAAGACGAGCAATAGATTTTATAACTAATTAATTTACATTCATTTGTAGGTGTAAAGGTTTTTTATTTATTACGTTTGATGGATTTATTTTTAGCTATTATTTATATTTTAGATATTTATTTACTTGCATATGGCGTCAAAAAATTTATCATTCATAGTAGTATTACATGCGGTTTACTATAATTTGAATATACATACATACATATCGATGGCTTAATACCGATAAGCCATATATAAGATATATAACAACGGCACAACTCGAATTTTCGACATTTTACAGGAGAAGGAAACAACTGAATAAAATCTAAGGCAGTTGCAGGCAAAAACAACTCTTTAATTGGCCATAAATATTTTATTTTTAACTGTAACGTTCTAAGATCTTCAAGGAGTATGTAATTATGTATGTGTTGGCTAGCAGAAAACGTTGAGAGCGCGATTTCGACAAAAATAGAAATACTCCTTTTTTATGTTAAGCTACCGATAAGTAGATCTTATACTTCTCGGCACTTTAAATTTTATTTTCTTTCTTTTGAATGTTTGCTTGAAAAGCAGTTTAATTTTGCGAATAGCAGCATAGCTACGAATTTTTTACAGATTAAAAACATAATTCATATGCCATTTTGTCATGAAAATTAGTTTTTTATGTTCAAATTCTGAAAAGACAACTTTTAAAGCATGTTCGAAATTTCGAAATAGTGTTCGAATGTCGAAAAATTACACATAAAGAGCTTAAAAAGTTCAAATTAATGCAAAAAAGCATTAAAAAAATGTAGTTTTAACTCTGTTGGCTATCTTCGAACATTCGAAAATTGAAAATAATAATAATATACCGATCCATTTATGATAGAAATCACATTTTAAAAATGCAGGTTCTAAAAATTTGATTTTTAAGGCATGTTCGAAATGTCGAACTTAATTTCAAATTTCCTAAATAAAGTTACTATAAAGAAACATTTACGAATTAATTTTTAAAAATCACTGTTTTTCAAAATATAATAAAATCGTATACTAAATCATGTTTATTAGCTTAGAATATTCGAAAATCTAAAATAGAAAATAATAATGCCATGTATTACACGCTATTTGCTACAATAATCGTATAGAAATGCATATCATGCTTTTTAGCAAATTTCTAAAATTTAAGCATAAAGAACTTAAATTTATTTTCAATTAATAGAATTATATATTTAACTAAAAGGACACTTTCGAAAATGTAATACTATTAACTATATTTAGGCACATTTCTGTCATAATCACATTTTAAGTACGTAAGTTCTGAAAATCCAACTTTTGAGGCATGTTCGAAAATTCGAACTTAAATTTGAATTTCGAAAATTTAGGTATTATAAAGAAAAACTTGAAATATGTATTTTACAAAAAACATAATTATTCCAAATAGAATAAAATCATTCATCATAACTTAGAATATTCGAAAATCAAAAAAATAATAATATTATATACTTATCATACTTTTTTAGCGTCTTAAATTTTGTTGTCAGTTTCAATTCATCAATTAGGGCATTTTCGAATTTTCAAATATGTGTTAGAATTTCGAAAATTTAAAAATAAAAAATCTTTAATTAATACAGGTAAAATCGTATTCTTATCCGAAAGGGTACTAAAGAGTTAGTTTTAATCATCTTGCCAAATTCGAATTTTCGAAAACCGAAAAACTTTTCAAAGAAGCTAAAATCGTTTTTTTTTTGATTTCATTTTAAATTTTAATATTAATTGTTGTGGTTTTATTAAAAACTAAATTAATACCTATCGGTCCTGTTCTGTAAACCGAATCGGAGTAAATTTCACGTTTTAAAAAAAATTAATAATGGTCCTGCAGACATGTTTAAAATCATACACGATAATATTCTTTTAGATATAAATATTTAAGAATCTATGTATAAAATATAAAAATTAAAAAAGTCTGAAAAAATATTTATATTAGCGCAGTTAGTTTCCTAAAACCGTGCGTTTTCAAATCAATTCGGTTTACAGAATAAGACCGTATAATTTAAGTGCCCGCTTGTCATGAAAACTAAATTTTTTGTGTGTGAAAAATTTTGAAAATTCAACTTTTAAAGCATGTTCGAAATTTTGAATTTATGTTCGAATTTCGAAATTTTAATTAAAAAACAAAATATATATATTCAATAAATAAAATCATTCATTTAGTTAAAAGGGTGATTAAAACTTAGTTTCAGCTTTGTTTTATAGTTTCGAATTTTCGAAAATTGAAAACAATAAAAAAAATTAAAAAAGATTTATTTTTTAACGAAAATTATGAAAATTAAATTTCCAAAGCATGTTCGAAATTTCGAACTTGATTTCGAATTTCGAAAATTGAACAAAAAATGAAAAGAAAACTTAAAATATGTATTAAAAAAATAAATTTGTTGAAAAGACAATAAAATGGCATGTTGAAATATGTTTGGTAGTTGAAAATTTTCGAAAATCTAAAGTAATGAAGTACGGGCTGGACGTACAACGGAAATATTTCATAATAATATATTTAAGAACCCATTATTTAAAGCATATTTGAAATTACGAGCTTATATTGCAATTGCGGAAACCTAATTATAATTAAATCACATTTTTAATTAAAAAAAGTTTTTTTTTAGCACAGTGGCCAATAGAAAAATTCGAAAATTCCAATTTGCGAGAGTCTACTTTAATACTGGTTTTAACTTAATATTGGTTTTAGCTTACTAGAAGTTTTCTCTCTTAATTTCTAATATTAGACTCGATAATGATGTTGCTTTTTTGATAATTAAGTTCCAATAAATTTGGATTCGATGTCGTAATATTAAAAAAAAATAATTCAACTACACCCACCATATCGATATTTAAACGATTTTCTCAATCAATTGAAATACAAAAATAAAACTTAATAAGCAGTAACTTTAATATGATAAACATAGTTTTAATGAAATATCATTAACAAAAATAAATTATTCGCAATTTTTGTTTTGCCACACTTGACATCTCAAAATTTTCAAATGGCATGCAATAATCTTTTGAAAAGAAAAAAGTATAAAAAATTCAGTTGAGTATATAAAAATATAATCCAGTAACATGTTATTAGTTAGACAAAATATAACAAATTGCTTATAAAACACTCAACATGCAACGCGTAAGCAGTAACAGTGGTGCTCAAAACATTTTTTTCAAATGATGTCATGTATCTTCGTAACTTTAAGTTACTTAGTTATAACTCGGTTTTATTTTTTCTGTGTGGTTTCAGTTAACTTCTTTTCCAATAAAAGTATGTAAAATTATAATATATATATTTGTGTATGGTTATATCTTATTTATATAAAAAAATGCACCAAATATATTTACTTCAATATAAATATTCACCTCCATATACATAAAAAAAAAATAAGTTTGAAATCCATTTTAGGAAAATTTTGAATGAAGAGTTTGAAATAAAATACTTTTCATATTTTATCTTAAACTTTATTAATATGGGGGTCAGAAAATAAATTTATGAAATCAAAGCGGAGTAATGGTTTTTAATCTTTCGGATCATATTCATATAAGATAGATTAGCCCCAATTCGATTTATTGACATCTCAGGCATATTAAAATTACCATCAGCAAAAATATTCAGCTTGTATAGATTCGCTTTAAATTGATAAGATTCACTACTCTGGCGCATGTTATTACTATTCGTAATGTTTCGATCGCAACTGTAAATTGCACATCGACAGTAGCAGCCTGAGCCACTACAACAGCATAAAGCAGCTCTAATTAGCGGCTCAAATATAAAATATAAAAGAAATTAATAAAAATAAAAATTTATTTCAACCTTGAACTTGACAAGGGGTTTGAAAAATTGAAATGAATATTAGCCAATGACTCACACTGCCTCTGGAACAGCAGCCAGTGCAACGAATAGAAATATTTTGCGAAATAAGTTTCCATTCAAAAATAAAAAGCAACGCATCAAAATCATTAACCATGGCATAGTACTTATGAAATGAATTAAAATTTTAATACGATCATACTTTTGGCGGATTTCTAATTTAATTTTTTTAATTAAAAATATTCAATCAGTCACCCAAATGTAAAAATTGTTTTAATACAGGGTGGCCCAGAAAGACCGAAGTGGTGTGAATTGCTTATAACTTTTTATTTAAGAGATATTTTTTTAATTTTTTTTTTAAAATACATTAAATTTATGGGGAATATTTTTGGATTAGTTATTAAAAATGATATCCCGTAAGTGGTGGCCATATTCTGCTTCGCACAAATGTGCTCTTTCCAACACATTTTCCATGACCTTTCGCAAAACTTCCGGTGGTATGTTGTTAATTTCTTCTCGAATATTGGTTTTTAACTCCTCAATAGTCCTAGGCTTATTAACATAAACTTTTCCTTTTAAATAGCCCCAAAGAAAACAGTCTGGAGCGGTTAAATCCGCGGAACGCGGAGGCCAATTAAAATTGCTGTTACGAGAAATTATTCTTTCACCAAAGATGTCGCGTAAAAGAGTCATTGTGGCCCTCGCAGTGTGCGCTGTGGCTCCATCCTGTTGGAACCATATTTGCGGATGGTTTTCCACGGCTGGCCTTACAAAATTTTGCAACATGGCCCGATATCAATCACCATTGACGGAAATGGCGACACCTTGTTCATTTTCAAAAAAAAATGGGCCAATGATCCTTTCTGAAGAAACACCGCACCAAACGGTACACTTAACTGGGTGCAATTGTCGTTGATGAAGTACTCTCGGGTTTTCCGTACCCCATATCCGACAGTTTTGCTTGTTAACGAACCCATTTAATTGAAAATGGGCTTCGTCACTCATTATTAAGTTATGAATAAAATTTGGATTCTCTTGTGCTTTTTGCTGGAAATAAATTGCATAGTCAAGTCGTTGCTGGTAATCTGTTGGTTTCAATTCTTGGACAAGTTGAATTTTGTATGGAAACAATCCTATGGTGTGCAAAATTCGCTGCAGCGACGTTCTTGAGAGGCCCAGTTGTGACGAACGTCTCCTGGTTGATGTTTCTGGATCCTCCCGAATACTCTCCTGTACCACTTGAATATTGTCAGCCGTGTGGACAGTTCGGTGTCTGCCGGGACCAGGAAGGTTCCTTACTGCTCCTTGTTCTCGAAAATTTGCAACCAGACGGTTTATTGTTGACTGAGAGGGTGCAACCCGCACATTAAATTGACGACGGTATGCACGCTGAGTCAACACAATGGACCGTTGATTTGAAAAGTAAATTTCAACAATTTGGGCACGTTGTTCAATTGTGTATTGCTCCATTATAAATTATCCAAGTCTTCTTTACAAAATACTGAAAAGAAAAGAAAAAAAAAATTATAATAAAAAAGTTATAAGGAATTCACACCACTTCGGTCTTTCTGGGCCACCCTGTATAAAAGTAGAAAAGGATTGGTTGGTTTGGATGGTAGTATGCAGGTATACAGGGTGTCTCGAGAGGAAATTTGTATTTAATACATAGAAATGCTTTTATTTAAATACAAAACTATCCCCCTGTCCAAATGTAAAAATTGGGGTCTAATCGTCGCTTTCCTTAATGAGCTGATTCGATCACGTTTTTTCAGTTTTGAGATAATGGCATTCGATAACACACCATATTATTACATTCGATCGATAGCGAATGCCATAATCTCAAACTGAAAAACGTAATGGAATCAGCTCATCATCGAAAGCAACGATTAAACCCCTGGCATTAGCCGCACTTATTAAACGGCTCGAAAGGTAGATTTCGTGATGCCTGCTATTTCTTGACGGGTATTCGTGTCAGTTCTGTAAACCAAATCGTTAACAAAAGGTTCAGTAAAGAGCAACTTTGACACGCATACAAAGGCTTTCGTATGGACACAGCTTTGAGTTGGCATCACTGCTTTATTTGAGCAGCTATTTAACAGCTGATAGTTGCTTTTTGTTCAGTTTGCTTTGAAATTTCACCAGAGATACACCTGCCAATTATTGAAATTTTTAATCAAAATAATTGCTCCATTCGTCAAACTCATCATGCACTTCTTCCATTTCCGATGAAGCCCGCTTCTGGCTGAACGGGTTCATAAATAAGCAGGATTATCGCATTTGGAGTGAGGAGAATCCACAAGCTTTTGTCGAAATATCCACAGAAAATTACTGTTTGGTGCGCTTTATGGTCTGGCGGAGTCATTGGTCCGTGTGTCTTCAAAACCGATGATGGTCCGAATGTTACTGTCAATGGTGAACGGTATAGGAACAGAACGATTCCACATGCCACACAGCAGCCTCTACAATTCCTTTACTCAAAGAAACTTTTGATGAAAAAATAATTTCACATAATGGCCCAATTAATTAGCTACCAAGATCGTGTGATTTTACCCCATTGGATTATTTTATTTGGGATTGTGTTAAATCACTTGTCTAGTTTGAGTTTTTGACAAAATACAGCCGCAAATGCTGCGAAAAGTCGTTGAAAATTGGTGTTCCATGGCAGAAATCATATTTAAACACTAATTAAATAAAATTTTCTTTCCAATAAAGCCCGTTTCATTGATATTAAAAATATAATTCCTTGCTTTATTATGATTTAAACTTGTGTCACTCTATAAAATATACCCTTTACTATACTAAGTTTAGCCTTTGTAATCAAAAATCATATCTGATGTAGTAGACACTTCTTACAAATTTTTAAGTACACGCAAACTTATTTTGGCTTAGTTCTTAGTTTTAGCTCATTTTTTCGTTATTAGGAGTTTTTTTGGGTTTTCTGGGTTTATTTATTTTTGGCTTTTTTATATATATTTTTTTTTTGTTGATGTAATTTAGTTTTAGCGATTTTTTAAGTTTCGGGGCCTTTTTTTCTCGTTTTGGGGATTTTTTCGGTTTTTGGGAATTTTTTCAATTTTTGCGGATTTTTTTCGGTTGTTTGGGACTTTTCGGTTTTTGAAGATTTTATCGGTTTTATGCTATTTTTTAAAGTTTTGGCGTTTTTTTCGGATTTAGGCAATTTTTGTTCAGTTTTTGGCAATTTTTCGGTTTTCGGGGAGTTTTTCGGTTTTTTTCGGCGTTTTTTTTGGTTTTGTCGTTTTTTTCATTTTGTGGCGATTTATTTAAGTTTTAGCGATTTTTTTTTAATTTTTGGCGTTTTTTTCTCGTTTTGGGGACTTTTTCGGTTTTGGGGGAGTTTTTCGGTTTTTGGCGAATTTTTCGGATTTTGGCGATTTTTTTCAGATTATGGCGATTTTTTCGGTTTTTGGCGATTTTTTTCAGTTTTTGGCGATTATTTCGGTTTTTGGCGATTGTTTCGTTTTTTGCGATTTTTTCGATTTCCGGCGATTATTTTTGTTTTTAGGGTATTTTTTAAGGTTTTTGGCGATTTTTTCGGTTCTGGCGATATATCTCAATTTTAGCGCTTTTTGTTCGTTTTTGGGAATTTTTCGGTTTTTCAGCGTTTTTTTAGTTACGGCGTTTTTTTATTTTTTGGCGCTATTTTCACGTTTTGGGGATTTTTTCCGTTTTCGGGAATTTTTTCGGTTGTCGGCGATTTGTTTCTGGCGAATTTTTCGTTTTGATTTTTAGTTTAGCGTTTTAGTTTTATCAAGTCCGAAGCTCTTACGGTTCTCGAGAAAACAGCCTGTGAATTAAGTTCAAATAATGAAAGTATCTCATGACATAAATATTTCTTAAAAGTGACCATTTCAAGCATCTCTCAGGCCTCAATAATTAATTTTACTTTTTATTTCAATACCCACCTTGGAGAAGGTTTTCAAATAAACTTTCAAGTTCATTATGGGTTTCAAAAACCAAAAAGAAAAAAAAACAAAGAAAAAAAAAGCCAACATATTATGAAACTTTGTTGTCATACAATTCAAATGTCAAGTTCTCTACTTTGCAATAAATTATGCAACCTAATGGATGCTTTTGCAAGCATGGACAGGTAGTGTTTATTTTTTTTAGTTTTTTTTTAAGTTCTTAATTTTATTCACGCCAGAGATGAAAGTTGAAGTTGCAGCACATCAAAGAAACAAATAAAAGTTAATAATTTCGAATAGCAAGAGCTTTAAAAAGAGTTTGTTGTTGGTTTCTCTTCTTTTTTCAATTATGACTGGGTCCAAATGATCATCCTCATCCAAATGCTTATACCTTTAACAAAAAAAAAAAAAAAAAAAAAAAAAAAAAAAAAAAAAAAAAAACATTTACACAAAATTTATACGTAAGTGTTAATAGCTTGGCTTAAATTTAACCTTGAATTTGGTTAATAGTCTTTAACGTCTTTTTTGTGAAAATAAATGTGTGGAGTGTTATTTTTTTTTGATTTTTTTCGAGAATTTTATGTGCATTTTAGCAGCAAGCAAGAACAACAAAGTGTTTTCTTTATAAGAAGTTTGTTTAAATTTTTCGTTGTGTCTTGAATTCTTGTTTTTGTATTTAGTATAAATTTGTTGAAAAAAATAATAAACAAAACAAAAAAGACGAGCAAGCAAAGCAGGGTTGATTATTGTCTCGGTTGAGTTTGGCAAAAACAAAAATCCCAGTATAAGATGATGATGAACTTTGCAAATTGACACAATCGAGTAAATTAAACCAGGTTTTTATTTGTTGCGGCCGGTCTTTAAAGTTAATAATTTTTATTTAAGAAGTTATTGGTAATTTTAATATTTGCCTTTTAATACAAGATCAGCGTCTCATTTATTATTATTATTTTTTTGAAATGCAGTAAATATTTTGGAAACCAAAACATATAAAAATTAAAAAAAAAGAAACAAAAAGGTTTAAATGACGCATAATTAATTTATTGCTCGAAAGTAAAATATGGCTAATTAACATATTTAAAGTCATTTAATAAAGGATTTCCAGATGAATGTACCCATCAAAGTGGACCAGGTGGAATATGACTGGATATTCTATAACTAATTTGTTGCCTCAGATGTGTAATACCCTCAGTCAGCTACGTCCAAGCCATATGCACAATGTGCGAGCTTTTACAAAAGAGCTTTGTGCTTTTAAAACTTCGAGAGCACAACAGCCAATCAGATTTTGGCGACACTTATTTGACTAAGATATAATAACAAATTGTATGAGTTTTCAACGCTGTTTAACTCAAATGCTAATGTCATAGTATATGTATTTGAACCGAAGTGCATATGGGCAATTCCACATATATAATAATATAATATATAAAATAAGCTTGTATTTGAGAGAAAATTTAAATTTTTCCTTGTTTCCTTATGTACTTTTGAGGAGCGTAAATAGCTCCACCCTTGGTAAAATATAACTACATTGATCTGAAATACAAGCTTAATTGATTGGTCGAGAGCAATGTGATATCGTACGTGACATTCTGTGGAATTGCCCATATTCATACGTCAGCCGATTAAGTTGATAAGTTATAAAATCGCTTGAAATTTAATAAGTTTCATTTCTTAATTGAATTTAATACAATTATTCAAATAAAAATGTTATTCGGTATTCATTAAAACAACCGAATAAAACTTAAAATTTATTCGATTATTCGAATAATTTTTTTTAATTGTTGTTTTTTGAGAAGTCTAATAACGCTTACAATTTGATTTTATTTGATTAATCGATTAATTTTTTAAGGAATAAAATATCTTGATGTGAAGTAAAATAGTGTCTTAAGTGGATTTTTTTTCTTTTTTGTTTTTTAAATTTAGTTGTGAATCCCATACCATTATTCAATTTGAATTTTTATTCGTTATTCATTGAAACAACCGAAAAAAAAATTTTCGATTATTGGAATAAACTTTTTTTATTCGTTATTTACTGGAATAATCGAATAATTCTTCCAGTTACAGAATAAGTATAATATTTTTTGTGTCTTCTGAGCACAGATTGTATTTAAAATATAAAGGTTGCATGGTACACTATGTTGTTTCACTAAAGCGATTAATCGTTTGATCGATTAATCGTTTATTTATTTTAGATTTAATTTCCTGAATTCCTGAAGTGAAATAAAATTCATTTCTTAACCAGACTTTATCTCATTATTCTTGATAGCCGAATAAAATTTTAAATATTTTAGATTATTCGAATAAAAATTTCTTATATTTCTTTATTCAATGAATCGAAAGAAAGTAAATAATTTTTTACTATGACAATAAAGTTTTTTATTCGTCATTTCCCTGAATAATCTAATAAAGCTTGCAATTTGAGAATTTTTATAATTTTTGTTTTCGATCAATCGAAGTTAAAGTTTAATTTTGTTAATAACAAAAACGCCTCCTGTGAAAGGAAAATCATATCCTAATTAGATTCTGTACCATAATTCAACTAAAATTTTTAATCGTTGCTTATTGAAAAATAGCGAATAAAACTTTAAATTCATTCGATTAGGCGAATAATTTTATTTTGTTTATTTTTCATTATTATATTTTATTATAATAATAATATTATTTGTTTGTATTTAATTTTTTTATAATTGTTTTCCATCAGTAGATTAAATGAAAGTAAAATCTTTTCGATTGTTCGAATAAATTTTTTATTCGTTTTTGTTTTGAGTTTAATAATCGAATAAAGGTTACAATTCCAGAATTCGTATGAAATTGTTTCTATTGTATTCTGAGCAAAATCTGGTACTAAAATGTAAAGGCTGCATGGTATCTTATCAACATAAGAATGTGCATGTGCATAGGCTTGTCGTTTAAAAATAGTCGATTATTCGATTAATAGTTTAATTTAAAAATTTAATTTCCATGATTTCCTGAAGTGAAGTACAATTAATTTCATTATTAAACTAAGCAACCGAATAAAATTTTGAATTTATTCGATTATTCGAATAAAATTTTTTATCTGTTTTTCATTCATTGAATCGAATGAAAGAATTTAAAAATTCTTTGATTGTGCGAATAAATTTTTTAATCGTTATTTATTGAATACTCGAATAAAGCTTACAGTTGGAGAATTCGTATAAAATTGTATACGATTAATCGAGTAATTTTTTTAATGTAATTTATTACAGATTAAAATCTTTTGATGTAAAATAAAAATCATCTCTTAAGTGGATTCTATACGATTATTCAACTAGAATTTTTATTCGTTGTATATTGAAACAATCAAATAAAACTGAAAATTTATTCTATTATTCGAATAATTTTTTTTATATATTTTTCTTTAGAAGGTCGAATGAAAGTGAAAATTTTCCGATTATTGAAAAAAAAATTTTTATTCGTTATTTAGTCGAATAGTTCTTTCGTTTATTCGTATAAAATTGTTTTAGGTGTCTTCTGAGTACAGCCAATGTTGATTCAACATGGGGATGCGCATACATATTTTATATCATTATTCAGCTAAACAACCGAATAAAATTTTATATGCATATATTCCATTATTCGAATAAAAATTTCTTATCTGTTTTATATTCAGTGAATAAAAGTGAAAACTTTTTCATTATGCGAAAAAAAGCTTACACTTGGAGAATTCGTATAAAATTGTATTCGATTAATCGAGTAATTTTTTTAACTTCATTGTTTTAATAACAAAATTTCCTGATGTGAACTGATGATTTTCATCTTAACTGGATTCTGTACCATAATTCAACAGAAACTTTTAATCGTTGTTTATTGAAACAATCGAAAAATTTATTCGATTATTCGCATATATTTTATATAAATTTTTTTCATCAGAAGATTGAATGAAAGTGAAAATTTTTTCAATTATTCGAATAAAATTTTTTTATTCGTTATTTATTTCATTAAACGAATAAATCTTAATTAGAGAATTGACACAAAATTGTTTTTGTATGCCCTGAGCAGAGACTCAGTCACCCTCGTATAAAAATTTAAAATATTTGTAATTCGCAATAAATAGAAAAAAAATCTTGAATGAAGCCCGTAACTAAATATTGTTAACAAGTCTATTCTGTTCATGGTACTGTGTTGTACATACTTTGCTTGACGATTGTCTGAGTATTTTCCGGCCATCTGGTTGGTTGGTCGGTCGGTGGTTTGGTTTGATTTGCTTTGGTTTGGCTTACAAATCAACCTGAATGATGCATTGAAAAATAATACTTTCAGCGTATTTGTCTATGTAAATTTCATTGAAAGACAATAGAATTTTTATTTGACCTTGGCAGTGAAGCATATTAAAATGAATCATTTTTCAATAGAGAAAAAAATCTTTAACTTGAAATGAAATCAAAACAATACAATTTACATACATACCTGAGTTTTTTTTATGGCAATTGTAACTGTGAGAATTTGATTACGAACTTCTGAGAAACAATAAATCCAAAAATTACTAATTTCCTGTTTTTCACTGCTGCAATAAAAAAATTGGCTGGCGAAAAAAAATTTATTTAACATGCAATTTTACACTGAGAAAAAAGTTGCTAGAGACAGTTTGGTTTTGGTAAAAGAAGTCATGCAGTAACAGAGCTAATTTGTATAGTTTTTTAAAATTTTATTGAAATTTTTTTTCATTAAAAATTTTAAATATTTAACGAATTATTGAAAAAATTTTCCCAGTGTGCAAATGCATTTATTGCTGCTGCTGCTGCTTAGCTTTTATCTCTTAATCACTTGAGCTTTTGTTTTTCTTGTTTCATCAAAAAGCCAACCATGCAAAACTAGTTTTTTATTTTGCATCTAATGTTTTTGTTGGGTTAATTTTTTTAATGGCGATAAAATTCGACAAAAAAATTTTATGTGAATTATTCATTAATTGTCAAAACTTATCCACCCACTACGAACGAAGTCAAACAATTCAATTGCTGTCTGCCACCGGTGCGGTGCTTCAACAGCATTCGATAGCATCTCATCATCTTCAAACGATCGTCATTATTATTGTCATTTTAACTTTATAATTTTTTTTTTATTTTCTGTTTTCTGTCAAATCATTAAATTTATTTCTTTTTTTATGATTATTTTGGTAGAAAAACTTCTTTAATGTATTTCTTTGCCATAATGACAGTGTTAATGACAATAACAAAAATCTATTGTGCATTTTATGTTTTTTTTTTTAAATTTAATTACATTGCAGTCATTAAATATTTTGCAAGTTCAAGGTCTTTTTGTTTTTAAAGTTGTAGAACTTAACTTTAGTAGAACTTAACACTTTGGCATGGCAGAATTCATCGAAAAGACTTAAATAACAACATACATAACGTTAGCTTAATATAGAAAGGCTCTAGCTCTTTTTTTAAATTGAGTTTTTTATATGTATATTTCGATAAAAAAAACCCAAAAGTTTTCGTTAAAGAAAAATAATGAGTTGGGGCCTTAGGTATCGATATTTACTTTTTTTTCTTAAAATGACAAGTCCTTCGAGGACTGTTTTTTTACAGAGGAGAACTAGAAACACTATACATGCTTTTTTTGGAATCAAACTCATAAAAAACCCAAAAATTTATCGAGTTCTCGAATGAAATATTTACTAAAGTGTATTTTTACAACACCCAAAGTTTCCCACAGATATAATTTGCCTTCCTTTCCTTTAACAATTTCAAGTAATTCTGATTTGTTTGCAGTGTTTTAATGGACTTGTGCCCGAACATTTAAATTTTTCTTTCTATTTGATTATGAAATGTCAACGTGAGTGTACAAGAGAAATGTGTTGCAAGCAATTTTTAGTTGAATTTATTTCACATTTACGTTTGTTTCACAGACGCGGGGCCCTGTGCTGGTTTGATTGTTTTTGGAAGTTTTTTTTCAGTTTTGGGCGATTTTTTATGGTTTGACGCTTATTTAAGTTTGGGAGTTTTTATAATTTGGCGACTTTTTTACAATACATATCGTTAGTTTTATATATTTTTTTTAGTCTTAGCGTTTCCTTCGTTTTGGCGATTTGTTTAAGTTTGAGCGATTTTTTTTAGTTATGCTGCTTTTTCGTTTTGGCGATTTTTTCGTCTTTTTGCATTTTTTCGGTTGTTTATTCTGTTTTACCGATTTTTATTTAGTTTTTGTAATTTTTTTGTGATTTTTGGCGATTTTCTGAAGTAATGCCGCTTATTTTAGTTTTGGCGTTTTTTCGGTTTTTGGCATTTTTTTTTACAATACAGTATGTATTAGTTAGTTTTATTTTTTTTTAGTTTTATCGTTTCCTTTTTTGTCGATTTTTTCGATTTTTGGCTTTTTTTGGTTTGAACGATTTTTTAAACTATAGCACTTTTTTCGTTTTGGTAATTCTTTCGGCTTTTAGCAGTTTTTTCGGTTGGTTTTTCGTTTTGCCGAATTTTGTTTAGTTTTTGGCAATTTTTTGCGGTTTTTGGCGATTTTTTAATTGTTGGCTTGATTTTATTTTTGGTGTTTTTTCGTCTTGGCGATTTTTTTTTGGGTTTTAGTAATTTTTTTTAAATACATTTCATTACTTTTGTATTTTTTTAGTTTTAACGTTTCCTTCGCTTTGGCGTTTTTCCGGTTTTTGCTGATTTTTATAGTTTGAGCTATTTTTGTTTAGTTTTGGTGCTTTTTTCGTTTTGGCGGCTTTTTCGGCTTCTTGCGTTTTTTTATGTTGTTTATTCGTTATTCCCCTTTTCGTTAATTGTTTGGCAGTTTTCTGCTGTTTTTGGCGATTTTCTGTAGTATTCACGCTTTTTTAAGTTTTGGCATTTTCGTCGGTTCTCAAAAATTTTTTTAACAATACATGTTGTTTGTTTTAGATATTTTTTTAGTTTTAGTGTTTCATTCGTTGTGACGACTTTTTCGGTTCTTAGTAATTTTTTTAGTTTGTACGATTTTTTTAGTTAGTTTAGCTTTTTTAGCTCTAAAAGCACATCAAATTTAAAAACAAAGCACTAAAAAGCGTAATTTTAAGATCTAAAAAGCGTAAAAAGCACTAACAACGTGAGAAACGAATGAATATCCAAACGAAAGAATTAATAATGCTTAATATTTTCTAAGCAATTTTCTATTTCGGCAATAGTATCAAAATTTTTAATGAAATATGTCAGACGAAATATATACACTGAAAAAATAAATATATCAAGTTTTTATTAATGTAATTTTAAGAAATATACATACAAAGTTTGTAAAAAGACTATACTAAGTGCTTTTTCTTAGTTTGGTACTAACGCTCAAAGTTTGGCGTTTTGAGGCTTCAAAAATTACTAAAAATAGTGACAAAATCAGGCATGGCTGTCTCTAACGCCGAATATAAGAGAGAAGTTTGAGTTAGACGAGCGCATCCTGAACGTCTCTGTATGACAATTGACTTGTGCTAAAACATTTCTTCCAACTTAAAAAAATAAATATAAAATTTAGTTGCCTCGGCGCCTAATATTAGGAAACCGCGCTTTAAAAATTTCTAACAATAAAGCTCCTTTTTTAAAACTCAGCTTTTGTTGTATAATTTTTCTCTGAACTTATGTTTATATAAAAAAAACCTTTAAAAATGCATTTTTCTCATACTCTTTACTTAAAGCTATAAATTTGCATCATTTGCATTGTAGTTACCACTAAAAATGTTGCATAAACTCATACGCAATATTTACATACTGAAACTTACTTTCCCTTTCTGTTTTGTTTGGTGTTCCTTGGAATTGTTATTTGTTGACGCACCTATTTTTTTCAGTTGCCATTATCTGCTGAGTATAAGTACTTATGAATACGAATATGTGTAGAGGTATTACCAAATGACTCTTAATTCTATTTATGTTTTATTTATTTATTTTTTTTATTGGTTTTTTTGCCTGCATTTAATTTCAGTTCATTCCATTTCAAGTGCATTCATTATGTATGCGCATGCGTAACATTTCGGTTCATAATCGTTAACAATGAATGAGCGAATCAGCAAAAAATACATGCAGTCGCACATAAATGCAATTTACCTTTTAGTACGAGTAGTTCCGAAATCAGTTATTGAAACAAAAATCACCCAAACGTCCGTCTGGGTTGGTTGCAAATAAATATTTACAAAGAAAAAAAAATATTATTTTGTTTTGCCTACTTGCAAAAGAAACTAAAAACTTAAAATATTTGCATTTGTACTTTAAATAATAATATATGTGAAATATAGCAAAAAAAAACTTTAATAAATATAGGTCAATATGCAGTTTATGTTTTTTTATGCTGATTGTGCAATAAATTGTTTTGAGTCGCATATTTGGAAGAGCTGAAATTGCAAATATTTTAAATATGCATTTGTGTAAATTTAATTTAAAAATCTCTATTATTATTTTATTAGTTGGCAAAAATGTTGAGGCTAAGTACACATGAGGCAACTGATGAGGTGAAAAACCTGCTAGCATCGTGTGTAACTTTGTTGTCTTAATAACAAAAATTAAAACTTTAAGAAACCCCCGAATATATCTAGAAGGGATGCAATATCTCCTAAACGGCTAAACCGATTTTCTTAAAACATAGCTAAGAACCTTCTTGATCAAGTCACCTTTCAAACAGAAAAAAGTAAATTAAAATCGGTCCAGCCGTTTGGTCTGTACGTGAACACGGACAGACACACAGATAAACAGACACACACTACAAACTTTTAGCACCCCTTATTTTAGTTGGGGGTTAAAAAAGAAAACGAAATAAGGTTATTTTAAACATCGATTCAATTCAATTAAAATATTAAATTCCTGTTTTTTTTCCTACTCCTTATTCCCTATTAAAAAAAAAAATATCAGAAATAATTCATAGTTAGGCTCAAGTTCAGTAATTTCAATTCTTATTGAATGAAATATTTTTATTAATTAATGTGAGTTTCTAAAGAAGAGAAGAAAAATTAAACTTAGACTTTAAGCTGGGGGAAATACCGATACTTTTCTGTGCAGCCACGCACTTCATCAGCACCCTAGTCTATCTACTTGGGTAGAGATTCTTATTAACATCAGCTATTCAACTTAAATTTACAATGAACGGAATATGAGAAACGATTGTTGTGTATACAATTGATTTACCTTTGGTAAACACATTTATAAGTATCACTATTAATTTTCTGTTTTTTTCCATTTTTTAATTTTTCTAATTAGGTTAGCACGAAATTATATTACTCTACCTCAGTATGTTTAACTATTCTTACTTATCTTTTTACGATCATCACATTAATTATTTTTATTTTTACTTATTCGATGTATGTACCATCGGTACATGCATGTAAGTATTGATGGTACATCGAATAAGTAAAAATAAAAATAATTAAGCAGCAAAACAGCTGACTTTGAAAGACCAAAATTTTCTGTCCCTTATTATTATTCTCAGCGTCTGCTTAGTCCTAATTTTACACTACGCAAGTCTTAGCATGATTAGTTTGTTAGAAGAGAGAGAGAGAGAGAGACAAGGGGAAAAGAAAAGTTACTGTTCCCCTCGTCTCTCTCAGCCTTAAATTAATCAGCTTAGCAATAAGACTTGCATAGTGTAAATTAGGACTTTGATGAGGAGAATCTTATTCTCACAAAATTTCAAAACCCATCGTTGTGCTAATTATTAACAGTTTGTTTAATCACAGCTTCGGAGATTTTTATCTAACATATCGAGCCATAACTGCCAAAAAAGCTAAAGCGACATATTTATTTAACTCCAATATTTGATGAAAGCCGATTATTTACGACCGTGAATAACTGATTTTCGTCATAAAATCAAGTTCCAAAATTATGTCTCTTAGGGCCATTTTCACAGCTTGCCTTTAGTTAAAGGTAGGATATTTTTGTCCGATAAATATTTTTACATTAATGCAACTTCAATTATTTATTATTATTATTATCAATAGTTATAATATTTAATGGACAAAAAAATAATAAATGAAGATTTTATAATGCAAAGCCATTTATCGGGCAGACAAAATCCTACCTTTAGCTAAAGTCAAGTTGTGAAAATGGCCCTTAAGCACTTTCGGCGGTTATGGCACGATGTTATGCCTTCTAATGGAAATCATATTATAGTATCAAATCTGCCAAAATAGCTTTACAGCAAATAGCTTGACTGCAAATAATCTAGTTTGCTAAAAAAATTAATTTTAAGGTTCTTTTTTGCGGTTATGACACATTATTGTTAGGTTTTTACTTTTTAAAATTTTAGTTTTATACGTTAGAATATTTCAAATAAAAAGGCACAAGTGCATTGTTTTTATAAAATCAAAACACTTTATTTACCCAATACTAAAATTAAAAGCTTTTAAAACACACATAGTTAAATAATTCACGGCTACAATACCACGATGTTACCTTGGCTGCTCTCTACACAATACATAAGTCTATTGTACAGACTGTTTACATTTGCCTTTTTGTACGTGAGATAAAGCTTTCAGTAGAATGTTCGCAAGATTCAGAAAGTCTCAGCAAATACAACAGCTTCTCAATATCAGATGTTGATCACGTCCTTAGTTCGTGTTGCAATAATAGAACATCATTGTAGACGTTTTCAACCTAACCTTCATCTGCAGCGGCTAGTGCATTTGTGTGGATGTATTTTTTTAATAAGTTTTAATATTCTACAAGTAGTTGTTCTTATGCCTTGCATGTTTAATTCATTATAGTCTTTTATGTTTGTTTGCTGTGTATGATGTTACAGTTGTCGACATTAACGTCAATTTAACACAATACCAAAAAATTGGGTATTGTGTATCCGTTGTTGGCAGGTTTATACTGTTTTCTAGACCTTAATGAACGAAAATAAATTGTCAGTAGCACAAAACTGTTATCGAGAACGATTAAATAAGCTCCAGTTTTTTTGGTATTGTGTTAAAGTGTTGTCGACAACTGGAATAAGGGTGAATATCTGCATCGTTCTTTTATTGCTTGCAAATATGGAAAAAAATTGTAAAAGGTCTGTTCGCGAAATTTACGTAACATCATATCACTTGGTCATAATATTTATTGGCATAATATAGAAATTTAAGAAATTTATTATTCGACATATTGTCATAATTATGTTTTAATTTGAAATTTATTTGCTGGTGGTTCAGCTTGGACTATATACATTTCATTGTTGCTGTAACAAATCATCAGTAGACTTCAACCACACATTTTGAATAGTCACAAACCTCTTATCTTATGCTCAGACTTTCAAGAACTATTTGAGAAGTCACAAATAATAATATTTTTGAAAATCACAAAAGAAAAATAAGCATAGTAGGCTTAGAAACTCATACAAAATATAGAAATAGTTTTACGATCACTGTTATTTCCTAAATTTAATTTTTAATTCTTAAATTTTTTAAATAATTATTTTAGTAATTTATAGATTGACAGAGCATAACCCAGAAAACTTCTACTACAGACAGAAATTTGTTTAATTTACAAATATTTTTGAAAAACAAAAATAATAAAATTGCTATTGTTTAAATGTACATACATTTCTGTGTGCAACATACTAAACGAAATCACAAAAAAAATATAAAAATTAAATTTTTTTTTGGAGATCAATGAACTTTTGCATGTTTCGCCTATTGTATATCAAACATATATTGAAAAATAATAATTTATTAGTCAGTTCAGTTCTGAATTAAACTATTGGTTTTTAAATTCAATCAAGCGAAAAAAAAACAGCTTTAAATATGCATAATTAAATTATAATTGAGCGACTGAGAACCAAAAGGGTGCAAGTGCCAAAAATTAAAAAGCACATTTAGCTACTCAAAGCTCTAAATTTTTAATGCTATATAATACATATTACTCTACAAAAATTCACGCTTGTATGATTAACTAAAACTGCCCGCAAGAAGAACAAAATAAACTTTGAAGCCTAATTACTTTCAATTCTCTTTTAGCACTTGTATCCTTTTGGTTTTCAACGCCTCAATTGTATTGTATATTACATAAAAAAATCTTGCATCACATAAAAAAAGTAACACAAAAAATTACTTACTTTCTTTTAAAGACTCCTTTTAGACAAAAAATTTTTTTTTTCAAAAATTCCCTTCTCACAAAAATATGCTCTTAGGTGCAACTAGACGTACTGTAGCCATAATATAACTAACTATAATTAAATACAGTGTTGCCCATAAGTTTGGTTCGAACAGCTGTTTTCTATGGCTATGGTTATGTCACGTCTGATTGCACCTTTTTGCTGAAAGTCTCACTTTGTAAAAATTTTTAGATTAAAAATAATGAACTTGCCTTTAACACAAAACAATAAATATACTTCGCCAAAATAAAACCCATCACAAAATCGTAAACAATTTGCCTTTCTTAATTCAATTTTTGTACAAACGTTTTTGCATAAAAAAAATCAAATACAAGAAAATATGTCAAAAGTTTTTGGAAGAAAAACCAGAAAGCAAATAAAGTGTAAAGTTCAAGAGAATTATTTCCTTTTTTCATTTAAGCGCGCAAAGTTTAGTAACCCTTCAACTTATAATTTGTCTTTATGACACAAAAATGTCCTTTTAAGTGTCAAGAAATGAGAACGACAAACAACAGCCACAAATGAACAAACAACCTTCATAATAAAATAAAATAAAACAAAACAAAAAACATAAGTGCAATGAAAATAAAAACAGCAACACTTACTCGCACACACACACTTTCACCGTAGAGCAAAAAGAAAAACTTCCGTCAAATTGTCATTAAATGACAGATCATAATTTAAGGTCTGAAAGTCTTTTCTCATAGTGGGCGGATTTATTTTCTTGTAAAAAGAAAAAAAAAAGAAAAACACAAGCAAGAGTTCTTTATGCTAGATAAATGAATTTAAAAAAAAAATAAAATAATAATAAAAACGACATACACATGCATTGTCATTTACAAGTCCATAAACGTAAATTTCTTTTTTGCCGTCCCTGAAGACGGACAATGCAGCTGGTTATTTTCTAGTTTAAGTAAAGAACATATGGTTTTTTCACTTTTTATTTAAAAAGGTCTAGTAAAAAAATTTCTTTTGATGTAAAAATTTATATACAGATCGTACCCGATTTATAAACATTCAATAAGACGTGACATAACCATAACCATACAGATCAGCTGTTTCAACCAAGCTGTTGCCTCTGCATTTGACTGCAGGTGACTTGCCATACAAAAAAAGAGGGGGTGTTGTGGTCTGAAGTAGTTAGTTTGAGCGTCAACTACAAAGCCAAAGGCGGTGTTCGGGAGCCTGAGTTCACACTCTGGCCAGGCCCAATCACATCAACATCATTGAGTTTTCCGATATATGTTAATGTCTATGGCAATTTATGTATAAACCAGCAATAAATCGTAGGCGATGCAAAATAACTACTATAAAATGTCTACAGAGCTTAGACTAATACGCTTATTTAACACCAGATGCACTGCAATGATCCCATAAAATTAATGCGCACAATGGCCGAGTTGTAAAAGAGAAAAAATTAATTAAGCTTCTCTGCCCTCTATCTGTCATTAAACCATTTGTAATTTCACTATCCCTTTTATACTATCAGGTAATACAAGGGTACACACGGAAAAAAAAACAATGTAGAATCGTTAAAAATAGGGTTAATTTTACATTTTGGCAATGATTTTGCTTCATGTGAGTTTCATGTCAATTTAACATGATGTATAGTAATTGTCCAAAAAAATTTTTCCTCTTGAAATAACTTTAATTTACGTTGAATTTAAATGTTAATTACTGTTAAAATCAAAATGAACAATCATGTTGAATCAAAGTTATTTCAAGTTATATCAACATGAATTTAATTTAATGTATAATTGTATAATGTATACATAAATTAAATTTTGCTTCTCCGGCCAAGATTTGAACTCGGAACTCATCGCGTGGTTGTCAATGTGCTTACCCCTGCAGCCACAAAAACTTTAAATATTCTTAAGATACACACTAAATATGTACCATCTTGAATAAAGTTATAATTTAACATTAATTCTCATCATTTATGTGAAAAGTTTTAGTTTAAGTTAAAAAAAAAAACAAAATGCTTTGGTTTGAAAACTATTAATTAAAAAAAAATAAAAAAAACTTTAACTTGAATCCAGGATTCGAACCTGCGATCCTCCAAATGCAAGACTAACACACTGTCTACCAACCAGCAGCAGTTTGTTGGCTGTCTGTTATTTTAGTTTACTTTTATTAAAATTCTTAATTTCAAATCTTTTGATTAACAAAATGGATATCGAACAGATTGTGGAAGCCGTGCGGCTCTAATGCATAAGCAAATAAAAACGTAAACAATTGTTGTTGCATGTATTGATACATATGTATGAACATATACTATATGTACACTCAAAAAAAATGAACTAAATCTTTGGAAAATTTTCTAAATTTGAATAAAAAATTTTGTCGTATGGCGCCAAAGCTGTTTTTACTTGAAACTAGTTTATAGTAATTATATTTTCACATTCAAGTAAAATGTTCCTAAAATTAAGTAATAATTTCCCATAAAATTCGGAGCTTTGCAAAAAAATGTTTCGTCTTTGATCTCAAATTTAGTAAATTTTCCAATTTTTTTTTGTCTTTAATTCTGATACTTATTTTTATTTTTATTATATTCTTAATTATAATTCACCATACATACATATAAATTCCTTGAGACTTGACAAGTATTGAACCAGCAACCTAACCTTCTGATTGATAGGCAAGCACTCTAACCAATTGCCAACAAGGCAGCCTGAATAAGCATTGAAATTATTGAGTTTTAAAATGTTATTTTATTTACCAAAAAATAAATTTCAAGTTCAAATATTCCTCGAAAATATGAAAAATTTACTTAAATTTTTTGCTAAACGCAAATCAATAATAAATTCTATAATTCAAACAAAAAGTACTTAAAACTTGGAAATATTTCCCTAAAATTTAGTATACCTTTTTACATCTTTTAAGTAAGTAAAATTTCATGAACTAATCAGGAGCAATTCATTTCCTAAAGTTTATTTTTTGATTTACGACGAAATTGACTAGTCCTTAATATAAAATTTCCTTCAGTTTATAACGATTTTCCTACTCTTATTAAATATTTCCTTTAAGTCAGTAAACATTTCCTAAAATGTTAGAAATTTATTGTGTATTTTTATGAACTATTGTGTATTTGTATGAGGATGTGAACTTTTTATTTCTTACTCATTACTAGAATTTTGTAAAAATTTACTTAAACTCAGAAAAAATTACTTAAACTTAGAAATTCTTTTTACTTGAATTTAGGAAAAATAATTTCTTAATAATAGTGCATGTCTTTTTTTTTAGTGTATAGATTATTTTTCAAATAGGGTATTTTGATATTGCCTTGCTTTAAGGCTCAGCTAGCCGACTGTAATGGGACGTAACTGCAACGTAGATATTTTTATGTGAAAAATATTCATTACGTTTCACTTAACAATATCGATCAGCTGATTCCTACTATTGCAGTTACTTTACATTATATTCGGCTGGCTAACTCTGAGCCTTAATTCTTACATTTTAACCCGCACATTCATTAAATTTAAAACGAATTTGAAATGTTTTTTATTTCAAATTTTTCATAAAAAATTTTCTTAAAACGGATTTCAAATTCATTTAATATTTTTATGAATATGGAGGTAAATCTTTGTTTAAATTTTTTTCAGTAGCCCAATCACTCATAATTATTTTTTCGATAACTTTTAGGCAACTTGAGAAAGTTGCCACATATTAAATTTAATTTCCGTTCTGTTGCACGTTGATCATAAGCGAGCGAGCGATATTCAACCTTTTTTTCCTCCAGTTTAACTTGACCTCATTCTACTAAAAAGCAATTCAGCTGCATGCAATTATTTTATCTTAACTACTTAGACTAAACTCAGTAAATTGCACGGTTTAAAACATGTTCTCAGTGGTTATGCAACCGTGCACATATGTTGAACATTTCCAAAACATGTGAAACAGCTGATAGCGCATAAACCGGAAAAATTGGCAAGACTGCTACCAGCAGAGCTACACAAATTTGCTGAATTTATGAATATTTTAGAAAACGTTATTTTATCCCTACTGATTTCTCTACTAAATTTATTGTTCAAGCAACTTTCTTATCCAGACACGGGTTTAGCCATTGGTCAAGTTTCCTCCCTCCTCCAACGAAACCATTTCAAGGTAATTTTTTTCTATATCCCATTAAAAGTCTGACACCATCTGTATGTATTATACTCTTGTCATTGCACCTCCTTGCAAATAATTTCTTTCTCTCAAAAAGACTTATGGCATATAAAATAAAAAAATATTCATTGCAACGATATATCGTTTTCAACAAAATGGCCATAAGTGATAATGAGTTGGACATTAAACGTAAATGATTATCTTTTCAATGTCTCCACAAGAATGTTTCATAAAAAATAATAATGTTTTAAAAAGAAATATGAAAATTGTTTTCCCACTCATTGTGTTATTTATCGTCTCTGCCTTACACACCCGCGCGCCCCCTGTCACACACACATCCTAGTCCCATGGTGCAACACATCTGTTGGGTTATTTTCGTAAAGAAATAATTAAATAAATAAATAAATTTAATTATAAATTATACCTTTTTAAAGAACATTAAATAAATTCTGATGGATTTACAGTCACAAATGCAAAAAAAAAAAAAAAGAAAGTATTTTGTTTTACAAATTAATTTATCTACTTTATGGCCATTTTTTTAATACAACAGAGCTAATTTCCTTAATTCTTTTTTTTTCTTTTTTTAAAGACTTTTGATTGTGTCAAAGAAAATGATTAATTTTTTGTCATTGTTCTTTTTGTCCGTCTGGCAGAGCAGCTTTCAGTTTATGGTGATGTTCTTCTGCTCATCTAGAAGAAGGAGCAGACGGACAGTAGGCAATTGTCAACAGTTTTGGAGGTGGCTGTTGACGTTGAAATAATAAGTCACAACGTTATGTGTGCATATGTATGTATGTATTTACATGCATCTGTTGGAAATGTGCCACGCATCACACACTCACTTTCGGTTACACTTAAACAGACATTCGCTTACCTCAGTGCGAGTACGCAGCCCCCAACCAAGAACCAGCTGGATATTGTCTTGACAAAATCTGTTTACTTTTTTGTTGTTTTTTTAATATTTATGTTTGTATGCTGTTGCACTTTTATTTATTTTTTTTTGCTTGGATACATAAATCTTTAATTAAATGTCACTTGGGCAAAAGAAAATCCTTCAAAGAAGAAACATCATATTTTATTCGTTAATTTCAACTCATCGAAAGTACATTGACATTTTAATTACTTTACTATAAGAACAAAAGCGAAAGAAAGGTGAAATGTAAATTAATGTAGTGGGATTATCATAAGACAGATAATAACACTTCAAAAAAAAAAACAAATAGTTGGAGTATCTGCAGTAGCGTTATCAGGCCATAGTGCACTAACAATTAGTGGAAAAAGAGGAAAAGTAGTCGACTGCTTAACAAATTTTATCAAGTGCTAGGTAAAAATATAAGTTTTATGCTTGTGAAAAATAGTTTTTTTATTCTTGCAGAAATTATGATTTTTCTCCAAAATTTTTTTGCAATATTTCACATATTATTCTTGCTGCTCAACTCGTTACTTATTTCAATTCTCTTAATGTCTCCTACTCATTCATGTTCTCAAATTAATTTTATTTCTAAATTTCATTAAAATAATTTTTTATTAGTGTTGATATAATTGAAATATGTAAATAGTTTTAATAAATAAATTATACGTACATTTACATTTTCGCGCTCTATAAAACAATTAGAACTTTGAATTGATGCATTTGGCAACCAACAATAAAACGAGCGAACGAGAATGGGAATGAATAATCTGCTGTTGACTGTGGCTTATTAAAGGTCATTGTCACTGACAGAAAATGTTTTTTTGTGTGTTTAAATAAACAAATATTTTTATTTAGATTAGCAAATAATAATACAGAGCTATTTTAAGTAAATTAAAAAAGCTCAGAGGGGGTGGCGGGAAATTTTTTGTTTCTTCTCAAACAAATGTTTTTTGTGTATGAAAATTCTGAATGAATTATTATAAAAAACATTCGGTGAAGTGCGACTTTGACCCGCGCACGAAGGGTTCCGTACGGACACTAGATATGTAACTCAATACGAACTTTAGCCTATATGTATAAAATATAGTTTTGGCGATTTTCTAATTCTTGGCTTTTTTGTACTTTTTTCTCGTTATGGCTATTTTTTCGGTTTTTGGCTTTTTTTCATTTTGGCAATTTTTTTATTTTGGCGATTTTTTATTTTAGCGATTTTTTTATGTAGGCGATTTGTTTAGTTTTGGCGATTTTTCAGTTTTTGGCGTTTTTTTTTTTCAATTTAGCCTGGTACTCTGTTCGAAGTTGCGAAAAACCTTGATTATTTCGCATGGAAAATTTGACATGTCCTAAATGTAGTCCATCTTGCGGTTTTTTTTATAAATTTCTTGCTTTTATTGCTTGAAAGTATGCAACATTGTTAAAATTCCGTGCGGAAAAAGCACTGCTCATGTTGCTTTGCAGCTAAACTAAAATGATGCCAGACTAATTTTGCATGGAAAGACATGACTTTACGTGTTTTTCACAACAAGAACGGAGTTTTACTTTTGCGAATTTATTTCGCAAATATTTCATACCAAATACTTTTATATGTAGTTTGGCAGCATTTCGCAACGTAATTGTAAACAGAGTACCAGGCTTGTGGCGATTTTTTTAGCTTGACACTTTTTTTCTCGTTTTGGCGATTTTTTTAATTTTGGGCAATTTTTTTCATATAGGCGATTTTTTTAGTTGTGTTGATTTTTTGGTTTTGGCGTTATATCATTTTGGCGATTTTTTTCCATTTAGGCGCTTTTTTAGTTTTGACACTTTTTTTCTCGTTTTGGCGATTTTTTTTAATTTTGGGATTTTTTTCATTTTGGCGATTTTTTTCATATAAACATTTTTTTAGTTTTTGCCTATTTAAAAAAAATTTATTCTTAAAATTGAGACTAAGTTGTAGGGTGCATCGGGAACAGTTATACTTCCAGACAAGAAAGCGAATGGAACATCATACTTGCGGTTAGTAATCTCTGTTATTTTCTTTGCTGCGAAGAAACTTTCGAATAATTTAAAATATTTCATATAATATATAATTGAAAACAAAAATTATTAAAAAGTGTTTATTTGTACAAAAATATGTGAACAAGATTGTGAAAATAAAATAATTGGAATAAAATTATTCGAATAAAATTATGCGTATGCAATTATGAGAATAAAATTATTTGACTTAAATTATTTGAATCAAATATGTTTTCAAAAAGGTTCAAAAAACTTTTTTCAAAAAATTTTTTGCATAAAATTCTTCGCATTAAATTATTCGAATAAAATTAATATAATTGAAAATAAATATTACTAAAAAGACTATATAAATATCCAAATAAAATTATAAAATTTAAATTATTCAAATAAAATTGTTCGAATAGAATTATACGAATAAAATAAATTGTTCGAATAAAGCTATTTGAATTAAATTAACTGATCTAAGCGTTTCAGAAAAATTCAATTAATTAAATTTGATTTACACAATTTTTCGAATAAAATTTGTTGATTTATGTTATTCGAATACAAATAATGTACATGGAAACAAAATTTTTTTCAAAAAGTGAAATTCCATAAATTTAAATAAAATTATTCGAATAAAATTATTCGAAAATACTTATCCGAATAAAATTATTTGAATGAAATTATTTGAATTAAACTGTTTCATCAAAATGTTTAAAAAAAATTCAATTAATTAAACTTGTTCTACACAATTTCCCGAATCAGGTTTATCGATTTAAATTATTCGAATAAAATTACATTGAAAAAAGCAAAACCAAAACAAACTTTTAACAATCAAATTTCTATAGAAAATTATGTTTTGTAACTCCCTTCATAGGCGTATCATGTCTCTTTGTGGGGGCAATTTCCCTTCAATAATTGCTTTTACCTGTACTAGAACTATTAAAAATTGCCTGAAGTCTATTTTAATATAACTCATAAAAATTAACTGGTGTAATGCAACCCCCCCTTTAATAAATAATATTTTGGGTTTATAAAACCTTAAAAAACAAATTTTGTACGGAATTTTTTTTAATAAACCTTTTGTAAATCAGAAATAGATTTGATGTGCTATATGCATATGCTATATGCTAGAATGTAAAAATCTTTTGTCACACTACAATCACAAATTTTGAGTAAAATCGTAAAGCGTTATCAAATCGGTGTGAGCTATGTATGAGTGTATAAGTGTAATCATACGAACAAGAAGTGCAGAGAAACTTAACAGCTGAATAGACATACACTCAACCGAATTTTAAAGCATACCTTCAGGATCAATGTTAATTTTAATAGGAATTGCTTGTGAAGTGTAATAGTAAATCCAGTGGGTATAGTTTTGTTAAAAAGTTGAAAGATATAAAATAAATATAAACTTTTTAATAAAAGAGCGTTTTAAATGTCAAATATTTGTTTAAAAGATATATAGCAGTCTTTATAAAGAATTTATAATATTTTGTTTTGACATATCTCCATTATGTACTGTTGCCTTACACTGAAGCTGGTGCACGACAATTGGGTAACAATTTCCATCTCATGCCAATTATTATGGGTGGAGATTTTAATACAAATTTTGCAAACCCACAGTCGCAAGCTTTATCAAAGTTTTTATATGACGTTTACCACTTGCATATGAGCAATTCTCCACAAACCCCCATAACTAATAATTCCACTGCTATAGATACAGTTTTCCATAGTTTTTTAAATACAGTAGAGTCAAAAATTTCTTCTTATTTTAGTTACCATAAGTCAATATAAAAAAAATTCATTAGTAGATGTTTACACTTCTCCCATGTGATCGGACTCACATTGGTTTTCTTTTTATCAATAAGGCCTGACATAAGTCAAAATTATGTTTTATGCTCAATAATATCATTCCCCACGAAATTTGGGGACGAAAAAAATATTTTCATATTTCGTAATTCAAATCTAAGACAGTGGGGTTTGTTTTGCAAAATATTGATAGAAAATAATGATCTTAATTTTGCAAAATTTAATGCTTTGAAAATGTTAAAATATTTTTAAGAAAATATAGAAAAATTGTATCAAGAGTTACACAGTCTTCTAAGTTTCAAAAATTTAATTGAAAATGCGAATCTTTATTTTAATTTATATTCCTGTTTCTGTTCTTTACAGATTTTGTTGTTGCCATTCTGTTGCCATAAACCAAAAAGGTATGTTAATGTTTGTGAATTTAAATGTTTTATTTATTATCGTTGTGAAATCATATTTATTAGTTAGTTGCTTCTTGTTGTTGCTGTTGTATAGAGCTTTTATCATAAAATTCTAGTCTATTAAAAATCTAAATCGTTACTTTGTTTAACTTTCGTTTTCTTTTGACCTTGATTTTGATTATTTAATCCCGTGTTTATGTTCTAGACTTCTTTACGAAAAGTACATTTGAATATTTTGTTGTTTTCCTATTTTGTTTTATTTTTTATTTTTATTTTTTTGTTATCGTTCATACATACATACTTACATACATACATATATTACGTAAATTTATTTTCAGCTCTCTACTTCTTACGTTCATGGTAGTTTGAGTTAATCGTCATTATTAAGACATTTAGACAATTTTTTTATACAATTTCAGTTCAAAGAAAAATAAAACAAAAACTAAGTTGAAATATTTTCTGGTCTTAGACTATACAACATAGTATAATTAATTCTAAATTAAATAGGGAGCTCACTTAATACGAGTATTCATATAATATACAGTCGAACTTCTCTATAGCGTAGCAGTTGGGGACCGTCAAATTTCTACGTTATAGAGAAAATTCGTTACAGAGTAACTGCAGAAAATTTTGGCTTTACATTTTTTTATGTAGAAAATATATTTATTAAGACAAAAAAAAATTGTTTTTACCTGAACACATTAATTTTTTTTTATTAATACATACGTACATATGTATGTAGAAAAAATTATATGTATTAGGAAAAGAAAATTTTTTTTCAGTGATGATGCAAAAAATCGATTGCTAAAAACTTCGCAATAGAGAGATTATTTAGTGTGAAAAATTCTATTCAGGTCTTAAAAAATTGTACGTTACAGATAGACCTTCACTATAGGGAAGTTCGTTATAGGGAGATCAAAATGTATGAAAATACTCACAAAAATGTTGTGTTCACGAATTTAATTTTTTTAGAGAGAAGATTTCGTTATAGATAAGTTCGCTATAGAGAAGTTCGACTGTATTATTGTAAATCGTTTTAACTTCGCTATAGCCTGGAATAAACGTATTTATTTCAGTTATTTTTGCTTGAATAAGAGGAAGAAAAGGTTTAAAATTTTCCCCAGAAATCCTTCTCATAAGATTTTACACATAATCTCCCAAAAAATTCTAGACTTCCGTTACACTAAAAAAAATGAACTAAAACTTTGGAAAATTTTCTAAATTTGAATAAAAAAAGTTGTCGTATGGCGCCAAAGCTGTTTTTTACTTGAAACCAGTAAAATATTTACTAAATTTCTAGTTCATTAGTGAACTAGTTTATAGTAATTATATATTCATATTTGAGTAAAATTTTCCTAAAATTAAGGAAATTTTCCCATAAAATTCAGAGCTTTGCAAACAAATTTTTTCGGCTTTGATCTCAAATTTAGTAAATTTTCCAATTTTTTTGTCTTTAATTCTGTTACTTATTTTTAATTATAATTAAAATCTATACCAAATGATTTGTTATTTATTATATCTTCATATTATATTCTTAATTATAATTCACCATACATACATATAAATTCCTTGAGAGGAGACAAGTATTGAACCAGCAACCTTCTGATTGATAAACAAGCACTCTAACCAATTGCCTAACAAGGCAGCCTGAATAAGCATTGAAATTATTGAGTTTTAAAATTTTATTTTATTTACAAAAAAATAAATTTTATGTTCAAATATTCCTCGAAAATATGAAAAATTTACTAAGATTTTTTGCTAAGTGCAAATAAATAATAAATTCTATAATTTAAAGAAAAAATACTTGAAACTGGTAAATATTTTCCCAAAATTTAGTATACCTTTTTACATCTTTTAAGTAAGTCAAACTTCATGATATATAGGATATTTACACCTGCACAAAATTTAGCAGATTTCAATGAAAATCCTTATGAAAATCTGTAACGTTTACACCAAGTTTGGATTTGGGAAAAGAATGAAAATAGTGAAAAGAAAAAAAAAACAACGATCGCTATTTTATTATCAGTGAAATTGATTTAAATAATATTGCATAAACAATTTTGGCTTCCTTTAAGCAAAAGGTACAAACTTTTTGTACACATTTATCATTAAGCTGTCACAAGGCACCAGGAAAATTAGCGGCTTTTCCAAGTAAGTTGTGGTACACCTGGCCTTTAAAGTATTTTATTAGACTCCTTGTGTATTCAATTAAATTAAATTTATCCGTTCGTTTTCGAGATACATACATATTTAGTTTTTTTTTTACTTTTTTTTCATATTGTGGCAACTCTAAAAAATTCCACTTTTACGAAAACCAAAAAAAAAACAGGGTTCAAATCGCGGCACTCGTTATCGTACTAAATTACGAAATATTTCAATAGATTTTATATGGAAATATTTTGTATTTAAAATTCCAAACTTCATAAATATCAATTCAAAACTTTGGCTGGAATTAGTTTTGGCCTAAAAACTAGCTCAAGTTACCCAATGTGCAGTGAATGCATAAGTTTTACCACTAGACTACATATTAACAAAAATATTACAGTTTACATATTATGCAAAACTGTGACATCATACAATATAATTTATTTACATAATCACTTCAAACATATTTTTAAATTATTTGCTTCAAGTTTACTTGAGACATTCTACAGAGAAACTTAAGTGTGGAAATACCCATAACATACAATATGCAATTCACTCAATGTAGCAAAGCATTTTTTAAAAACATTTACAACGGTATTCATTATTGTTTAAGTTAAGCCTGGGGTCTAATCGTCGCTTTCGATAACGAGCTGATTCGATCAGGTTTTTTCAGTTTGTGATTATGTAATAATATGTACCCCTGTGCCAGTGTGGCCGAGTGGTAGCGATGTTAGCCTCTTAGTCCAGAGGTCGTGGGTTCGATTCCCACCACCATACCCTCTGGGTGTTTTCTGCAGACAAGCAGTGTTTGTGTTTGTCAAAAAAAAAAAAAAACTTTTTACATGACAATATCGATCAGCTGTTTCCTACTGTTGCAGTTACTTTACATTACTGTAATCTAAAGTAAGTAAATTACTGTAATGTAAAGTAACTGCAACAGTACACTCAAAAACAGACATGTTCTATTATTAAGAATTTTTTTCCTAAATTTAAGTAAAAAAAATTTCTAAACTTAAGTAATTTTTTCTAAGTTTAAGTAAATTTTTACAAAAATCTGGTAAAATTACTTAATGTGAGTAAAAAATAAGAAGTTCATATCCTCAAAAATAGTTCATAAAAATACACAATAAATTTCTCAAAATTCAGGAAATGTTTACTGACTTAAAGGAAATATTTACTAAGAGTAGGAAAATGGTTATAAACTGAAGGAAATTTTATATTAAGGACTAGTCAATTTTGTCTTAAATCAAAAAATAAACTTTAGGAAATGAATTACTCCTGATTAGTTTATGAAATTTGACGTACTTAAAAGATGTAAAAAGGTATACTAAATTTTAGGAAAATATTTCCCAGTTTTAAGTATTTTTTGTTTGAATTATGGAATTTATTATTGATTTGCATTTAGCAAAAAATTTAAGTAAATTTTTCATATTTTCGAGGAATATTTGAACTTGGAATTTATTTTTTGGTAAATAAAATAACATTTTAAAACTCAATAATTTCAATTGGTTAGAGTGCTTGCTTATCAATCAGAAGGTTGCTGGTTCAATGCTTGTCAACTCTCAAGGAATTTATATGTATGTATGGTGAATTATAACAAATAACAAACATATTATAATAAATAACAAACATATCATTTGGTATAGAATTTAATTAAAAATAACAATAAGTACCAGAATTAAAGACAAAAAAAATTGAAAAATTTACTAAATTTGAGATCAAAGAGGAAAAAAATATTTTGCAAAGCTCCAAATTTCACGAGAAAATTTTACTTAATTTTAGGAAAATTTTACTTAAATATGAAAATATAATTACTGTAAACTAGTTCATTAATGAACTAGAAATTTAGTAATTATTTTACTGGTTTCAAGTAAAAAGCAGACAGCTATGGCGCCATACGACAACTATTTTTAATCAAATTTAAAAAATTTTCCAAAGTTTTAGTTAATTTTTTTTGAGTGTAGAAAACAGCTGATCAAGATTGTTATGTGAGAAGTAATGGAAATGGTTATAGAAATGTAAAGTAACGTAACCTACTTTTCATATAAAAATATCGATCAGCTCTTTCCTACGTTGCAGTTACATTACATTACAGTCGGCTAACTAGAGCCTTAATGAGCTGATTCGATTACGTTTTTTTTTATTTTGAGACTATGGCATTCGATATCGAACGATATTATTACATTGTTTGATGGCAATAGCCATAATCTCAAACCGAAAACACGTGATCGTATCAGCTCGTTATCGAAAGCGACGATTAGACCCCTGTTGTCTTATACAAAATTTTTATCTTAAGCTCACATTATCTTTAACATACCAAAGTTATTAATGTATATGTATACGGTGTGCAATATTCGTTTAATGCCTATTGTTGTCATCTGCTAAGAAAACAAGAAAAAAAAAGTTCCACTCTTAAATTGTGACGCATATCTTTCACATAAATTAATTTAATAGGCCTCTGCCAATGTCGCACAAGGTATTCGCTAAGTGTAAAGCAACAAAAACTAAATAAAAGAACTACAAAAAAAAAAAAAACGTAGAAAAATACAATATTTTACGCGCTTCTTCTCCGCGCCAACTTTATGAATGAGATTTTATTTATATGGCATATATACATTATACATACATACAAATGTATTTATGTATGTATGTGTATATAATATACATTCTTTTGGTTTTGTTTGATACGACAAATTTGAATTATTTTATTAAGTTCTTCTGCCTTTTTTTATTGTTATTATTATTATTATTTGTGATCTATAAATCTATTGTTTTGGTTTGTAGTTGTTGCTTCTCTAAAATAAATAAATATGTTATTTTTATTGCTAATTTATTTGATTTTTAATTTTTTTCGTATAGATTTTCTGTATTTGTTTGTTTGTTTGTCTTCGATTAACAGGTGTTTAAAAATTAATGACAAAATACTGCTGATTACAAATTCAAATAAAAAAATCAAGTCAGGTAGTTTTTTTTTCTCCAAAAAAAAAATAAACATATTTACGTTACAGCGTTTGAATTTTATAATAAATTAAAATTAAAAAAAAAATTAAATACTGGAAGTAAGCAAACATTACCATTTTAAATTTTGCAGAATGTGTATTTAGACTTTTAAGCCATTTTACATCAACCCTCTTAAAGTATTACATAGGAAGCTTAAATAAAAATCGTGCTTAATAAAATAAAATTAGAATTATTAACAAAATAAAAAAACCGTGACCTTCACTTTTTATGGTTAGTGATTTGTTTATTTGAACGAATGATTAGGGTTCGTAAACAACACCTCTCTATCTACCTACCTACATACCATTTCGATAAGAAACCTTTGAGTAGAATAGTTCTTGTTCTTATAGAACGAACGTTTGTTTGATGTACATAAGTTTTTAGAAATGTTCTAGAGATGATTTCATATTAAACTAAGACAAATTTGAAATTTAGTAACGTAGTTTATAAATTACACTTTATTTCTATTGCGTCTTACATACCGAAGAAGTTGTCTACTTATTTGTCATATTTATGTATGTATGTATATATTTTTTATGAAATTTATTACTATGTCATAGAAAATATTTAGAATTTTTAAAGATGTTAATGATATGTATAAGAGAACGCAAAAGAAAGAAGCCAGACAATATTTTAATATACATACATATGTATTTTACATTAATAAATATGTACAAACATACACACAAATTACATATTAGATACATACCGGGTCCACCAAGAAGATAAAAACACTTAGCAAAGAACTTGTTTACAGTGACAGTAATTTAGGATCGTATATATTATAGGCTTGTACTTTGATCAAATCGTATTTTAAAATATCTCAATATGGTAAATGTAGTTTTTCTCACCAAAAAAAAAAAATAAATAAATAAATTCATTGAAGTGCGACTTTGAGCCGCACGGACACTAGACATGTTATTCAATACGACCTTTAGCCTATATAAAATATAGTTTTGGCGATTTTTTCTGTTCTTGGTTTTTTTCATTTGGACGATTTTTTTTATTTTAGCAATTTTTTTTTCATATAGGTGATTTGTTTTAGTTTTGGCGATTTTTTCGGTTTTTGGCAATTTAAGTTTTTTTGCGATTTTTTTAATTTAGGCGATTTTTTTAATTTAGGCGATTTTTTTGCATATAGGCGATTTTTTTAAGTTATGTAGATTTTTTCGCTTTTAGCGTTTTTTTTTTTCATTTTGGCGATTTTTTTCATTAAGGCGCTTTTTTAGTTTTGACACTATTTTTAACGTTTTGGCGATTTTTTCGATTCTTAGCATTTTTTCATTTTGGCGTTTTTTTTTATTTTGGAGATTTTTTGGTTTTTGGCGATTTTGGCAATTTTAGTTTTTTTTGCAATTTTTTTTAATTTTTCATATTGGCGATTTTTTTAGTTATGTAGATTTTTTCGGTTTTTAGCGTTTTTTTTCATTTTGGCGATTTCTTTCATTGAGGCGCTTTTTTAGTTTTAACGTTATGGCGATTTTTGTCGATTTTTTTTCGATTCTTAGCATTTTTTCATTTTGGCGTTTTTAGGGTTCCGTACACCAAAGGTGAAAAAAGGAACCCTATTGTTTTCGCTACGCTGTCCGTCTGTCCGTCTGTCCGTCACACGGTATTTTTTTTAATTTCGGTGATTTATTTTCATTTTGGCGATTTTTTTTCATAAATTTTTTTTTTTAGTTTTGACACTTTTTTTCTGCTTTTGGCGATTTTTGGTGCTTTTTCCATTTTGGCGATATTTTTAAATTGGGCTATTTCTTCGAATTTGGCGATTTATCTTAGCGTTAGATTTTTTTTTAATTTTGGCAATTTTTTTTAGTTATGGTGATTTTTTTTAAATTTCTGGCGATTTTTTTTCGGTTTGGCGATTTTATAATTTTGGGATTCTTTAGTTTTACCGTTTTTGAAAATTTCAAGAGTTTGCCTCTTACGGTTTCCAAGATACAACAAATTGTCAAAATTGCATTAACTGATAGAACACCCTTTAACTTAAATTGTTTAAATTTTACACTAATTTTACAAATTTCAAGTGTCAGTATGCATGTGTAAATACAGTTTTATATAAATTACATGGGATTTTAACATTTTTCATTGCTCGTTTTGGAACAGCCTTTAGTTTTAAACTCTCATGTATTTGTTGTTGTAGCGGCCAAGGTTCTAGATACTCTGTTCAAATTTGAAGTCCGTACCTCTTACGGTTCCTGAGGAAATAGCCTGTGACGGACAGTCGGATAGACACACACGTCCAGACGGACAGCGTAGCGAAAACAATAGGGTTCCTTTTCATCTTTGGTGTACGGAACCCTAAAAATCGTTTTTTATTTTTGTGAGAGGTATAGAATCTTAAGTTGGGAATACTGCTGAACTTGGTGGCATTTTGACAGCTAATACTAATTTTGTGTTTAGTTTAGTTTTCTATTTTATTATATCATTTACGAACATCTACAAATGTGGATGTTTTTTATGAAAACTATGATCCAAGGCAGCTCAATCGGCTAGCATAAGCTCTACACTAAAATATGACTTAAATACTTTTTCCTTATTTTCCCAAAAAATGATGTCATTCGTTAGTTGTCTGTATAGATTCACATGGTTGCCATACCCCAGTCTGGTTCGAAGGACCATGAACAAGTTCAACATCATTAAATGCATTTAACATCATGTACATACATACATACATACATGTAGAATGTACGTAATTGGATATAAATTAACAGTTCGTTACCATTCCCCGGTAGTCTTTTTAAGTTAAGAAGCAAATTAAACATACATTTTATATATAAAAAAACATGACTACACACACCACTGTTTGTTTTATAAATAGTTTTTTTTTTAAATTTTCTATTACTTCTACTAAAACATAATAAAACAAATTATACCTGTTACCAAAACTTCCAATTAAAGCATAAATACAAACAAAACAAAAAAATCAAAAAGCAAATCAGCACTAAAAAGCGACTTTGTTTCCAAATAGAGATTTAGTGCTATTTCGAATAAAATTGTTAAAACGTAATATTTATTAATGAAAAGTGTTAAAAAAAACTTCCACAATTGGCCAATAAGTGGCTAAGTGGCGTAATGAAAGCGTTTAGAATTGTTGACTTACTCGTATAATATTTGTTTTGTACGCTTATGCGGTCAGTCCGTCAGAGATTGGCCTGCTAATGCTGACTTGTATTTATACAGAAGTACTTACGCTCGCTTAATGACGCTGATAATGATATTAATTTTGTTTCTTGTTGCTGGTTGTAGTTGTTTGTGTGTCTACTTGCTTCGCTAGTAGCTTGGAGTAGAAATGTTAAATGCAGAAGTAATTGAAAACTAAAATGATGATATAAGTAAGTACCTGCTAGACCCCTGCACAAGCCCACTTACAAGATCTTTTGAGATATAAGGGATTTTTCAAATGCTTTATTGCAGCGAAGTCTTGTAAAACAAACGCTATACAACACTATTGGCAAGAAATTTTATCTCAGTTATTGTATGTGTAGAAATAAAGAAGAAAGCATTTCGTGATGAAAGAATTTATGATGCATACAAACGTCATGCATGTACATAGTATGTATTACATACGCACACACGTTGTGTGCAGGGTTGTCAGATTTTGTCCTTCCTATTTCGCCAAATTGATTTTATTTCATAATAAATTGGTTTCTATATAACATTTATTTTAATAAAAATTTTTATTAAATGATCGTATCGAAATTTTTCAGAAAATTGTTAAAACTAGAAATAAAATCGTTAAAAATTATTTCGTGTAAACTTTTCTCATTCAAATTTAAAACGCATTAAGGACTAGAATTATTATAAGAAAAATCATCAAAATCAAATTGTTTTAATTTCTTTTTGAAACTACTCCTTCAACAAACTCATTTTCCTGAATAAGAAAAATGTTTAAATTCAATTCTGTTAAAAAATAGCAATGGCAGTGGACAGCAAATTTATTTATCGCCAGAAAAATCGCCAACAAATTTATTTATTGCCAGAAAAATCGTCATGACGCCAAACCAAAAATATGGACGCCAAAAAAATTTTAAAATCGCCATTTTTAGCAAAAAATCGCCATATCTGACAGCCCTGGTTGTGTGTCAGAGAACAGAAATGAGTAGTGAAAAAGTGAATAGAGTTAAATATGACTTATAATTTATTGTACGCATTTCGCACTTATATTTATTGCAATGTTGTCTATGAAACATATTTACTCGAAAGTTTGAAGTGAGAATCGAACTCATACTAAGCAACCTTTATGACGTTGTTGATTTCGACTCTTCTTAACTCGATGCCTATGGACGATGCAACATAAATTAGTATGACTCACAATACGAACTTCGCATACGAACATTGCAGTTCTCTTGCAAACTGTTTAATTGCTAAACTTTTAAATAAACACACATAAATGAGCTAAAAGAGTTAAATCAATGCGAGAAGTATAAGTACTTTCCTGAAATTATAAAACATACTGAGGTGATTTGTAAGTGTGAGTGTGGTATTAATATGAATGTAAATGTCGCATTGATATTTATTTGAACTTATTTATAAATTAATATCATTGAGAGTGAGCGCACATCAGAGTAATTGAGTTCAAACGATGTCTTACGCATTTATATTTAAAATTTCATGAGTCAGTATGAATAGCAAAAACACGATTCATTGCTGATCTCTGTAGTGTGTATTCTCTTTTACTTTTCTGAGCACATACAAACGCACACATGCATTGACTTTAGTTGTGCGCGCGTGCTTTAAAAAACCACCCTTAAACATATAATATCTTACAATCTACATCTTACACACACACACACACACACACACTCAAGGGTACAATATGAAAAATTACAAGCATACACGCATCAACACTACTTCTTTTGAGTGCTTGTTAGCAATAAGAATTCTTCGCGACATCACTTGTTAACGCTCATATGCACCTATCCCTCGATTTACATGATAGATACGTTACTGAAAAAGTCGTGTAAATCGAAATTTTAAATTTTTGCAGGAAAAATCGTGTAAACCGAAAATAAAGGCAGAATCGCGTAAATTTGATTTAATTAAGATATTATATATGTATTTCAACTTACTTTTTAAAATATCAGACGCGTTTACTCCAAACGCATAAAATCTAACCTTAATTCATAAAATAAAATACAGGTAAATCCCGGTATAACGAACGATATAATGTTAGGTCCCGAAAAATTCGTTAAATCGGAAATAGTTTTTTTAAGTGTTATTTTAATTATTGTTATTGTAGACATGATAAAATGCAATAAAAAATAATGAGGGTGATTTATTTTCAAATAAGCTACCAAGTACTACCAAATGCAAACTAACAGAATAATTTTTCTTTTTTGCATTTACATTGCTGCTGTAGATTTTATATTTAATATTTTTTGCCGTCCGTTATACAGAGCACACATTTATCAAAATATTGGATATACAAAGTAGAATAAAATCTTAGAAATATGTTCCTAGCAAATTTTTGTTTTATGTTTTGCGATTTTTTCTTCAACATTCGTTATATCCAGTATAAAATTAGGCTAGTATTCGCTATATAAGGTTGTTAATGTAAAAAATTTGGACGTTCGTTATACCGGATTTTCGTTAAAGCGAGATTCGTTATACCGAGATTTGCCTGTAAATGCTATTCATAAAAACAGAAACAAAATTAAAAATAAAAGAAGCTCAAAACACATAAAAAATCGTGTAATTCGAGGTATTTTATAAATCTCGAAAACCAAAATAATCGTGTAAAAGTGAAATGGTGCAAAAAAAGTATCGTGTAAATCGACAAGCGTACACAAAAATCAATACATCCATCGTGCTTCGGTTATTATACGACAGCATTTATTATTGGTTTAGTAAAATACATGCCACGAGAATACATTTAAAAAACAAGACGTATTTACATTTCAAGACTGTTTACGCAGGCCTCTAGCACGCACTATTGTACTAAAGTCGATCTTCAACGACTTGATATAAAGCAGAAAATTGCAATATTAAATTGGCCAAAAAAAGGACAAACTGGATGCATTGGAAAAAAGGTTTTATTTATGGAATTAAGGAAAAAGTGGTTAAATCGTATTTTACTGTTTTGCAGGAGAAGTCTTTTAAGCTTTTAAGTCGTTTTTCAGAAATTTATTTCTTTTACAGTTAAATTGGGAAATTCGTTGTAACCCTTTATTTTTTTTAAGAAAACATCATTCTACGGACTGTAAGTAATACATTTGAGTTAAAAAATACCAAGTGTAAACTAAATTAAGCTGTTATGCCAAATGATATTAGAAGTCTAAAAAAGATAAGTCGCAAGTCATAGTGCTGTAACTTCCTGAAAAATATTACAAATTAATTACCAGAGGTACTTTCAAATATGCAGATTATGATGGTACCATTAACTCAAAATTAGCTTATCTCGACTTAAGCACTTTTTCCTTTTTGCCATAGATACATATATCTATACTTCTTGATATTTTTTAATACGAGTAATTATGCTAGCTCTTAATTTTTTATAATATATCAGCAACAGATATATTACTGACACCAAAATAATGCTTAAAAATTTAGCTTTAGGCTACAGAGACCAAAACAAGGCTATTTTCGGCCACTTAATCCTGTAATTTATGGATTATAAAACAGTCCATTGTAATACTTTCCTTAAGCTTTTGATTAAAAAAAAATCAATTAGAAAGTTAAGTAAAACAATTCAAAATTTAATTGCAGCATGAAAATGTTTAATCTTATACATTAAAATTTTCATCGATTAATATTAAACCCACAACAAATTGAAAATATATTTGTATGCTAATGTTAAGTATGGTTTTCCCACTTGACTGTTTTTCTGTGAAAAATTTCTGTACCGTTCAAATTTTATGTGATGATGCGATGCTTGACATCTCTGGAGAAATGGCAAGGGCCCCAAATCGCTTAAAATAACTAATGCACCATAAGTAGGGTGCAACAATTAAGTGTTACTTATTGCTTCTTTATTTTTGCATTTGTACTTAGTACGAATGTATATATTTCTTGTATTTTTATACGACTAAATTGTATTTAAAATTAACCTTGAACTTGATATTAGTTACCGACTTACGGCCAGGCCGGCCAGCTTTTGTATGGCAAGAAGAAAGAAAGAAACAAATTAATTTTTTACACAACCAACAAACTGAAACAAACTGGTTTTACGTTCAAACTCTTTCCATACTTGTGGAGCGGCTCTAACCGACCAAGCAACAAACAAATGCTTGTGTATCTCTAACACACGAGTGAAACGAAACAAAACAAATGCAAAGAAATGTGAAAAACGTACAATAGTTGTTCGTAAGACAAATTTATTACCGTCTGTCTGTCTATCTGTGTGTCTTCTGTTTGCCCGACTGACTTAAAATTGATTGATTGAATGGATTTAGTTGTTTGTAGTAAAAATAAATTTAGATAATTAATTGGAGTTAAGCTTAAAACAGAGTATAAAGGAGTTAATTCTTTATATAGGAATTTATGTAGCAAAAATATTGCTTGAGGCATATACTCTTATCGTCTGTTAAAATGATCCTAGGCAGCTCAATTGGAAAGAATCAGTTCTACAGTAAAATATAACTTAAGTAATTTTTCCTCATGTCTATATAAATTAACCTGTAGTGCGATTCGGTAACTTTTAACGATCCGATAATTCTAACTTTTGTCTATATATTTTGTCGCTTCAAATAACGATTGTGTGATTCTGGAACTTATTTTTAACGGTAGGACACGGCTGATATTTTCTGTTGATTTTTGTCGATAAAATTAACAGCACATAAATTATTGTCGCTTAAATAACGACACAGCTGACATTTACCTACAGCAAATATCGTTAAAAATGTTAATCAATTATAGTTATCGTTATAATTATTTTAAAGATGCGATTATCATTAAAAAAATCAGTGAATTGCACTACTGGTTGACATATCCCAGTCTCGTTCGAAGGACCATGAACAAGTTCAACATCATTAACTGCATTTAACATCATTTACATACATACATGCAGATTGTATGGAATTGGATATAAATAATATACAATATATAATGTATAACATATATTATATAATATATAATATATAACATATAATATATAATATATAATATATAATATATAATATATAATATATAATATATAATATATAATATATAATATATAATATATAATATATAATATATAATATATAATATATAATATATAATATATAGTATATAATATATAATATATAATATATAATATACAATATATACTTTATAATATATAATATATAATATATAATATATAATATATAATATATAATATATAATATATAATATATACTATATAATAACAAATAATATATAAAATATAATATATAATACATAATATACAATATATAATATATAATGTATAATATTATATAATATTAATATTATATATAATAATATTAATATAATATTATATATTAATAATATAATAATAATTAATATTATATATTATATATAATATATATATAGTTCAAATTCAATATCTTATATAAATTATCCTCTGTTAAAGTAAAAAAGGCGTAACTAATGAACATTTTAAAATTAAATTTTTGTTAAAGGTAGGTATCTTAATTTTTAGAAGCTCCCAGTCCTCAAAATGTGCGTTAAATATACTTTGCTACTTTGTAACGGGTAATTTCTTAAAGGTAATTGATATACTTTATTGTTAAGTACGAGTATCTTTGAAAAATGAGTAAATGTTTATATATTTAGTAATTTTTGGAAAAAGTTGACCTCTTGGAAAAGTTGACCTTTTGAAAAAAGTACCATTTGGAAAAAATTCCCTTTTCAAAAAAGTACCTTTCTAAAAAATTACCTTTTGAAAAAATACGTTATGATAAAAGTTCGTTTTAAAAAAAGTATTTTCTGAAAAAAGTACCTTGTAAGAAAAATACATTTTAAGAATAGTACCTTTTTTTTAAAAAAGTACCTTTTCAAAAAAGTATCTTTTTAAAAAAGTATATTTAAAAAAAATTGAAAAAAAATTCGAAAAAAGTACCTTTTAAAAAAGGTACTTATTGAAAAAGTTCAATTTTATTATTTATTTTTAAAATTACCTTTTAACGCTAGTACCTTTTCGAAAAGTACCTTTAAAGTATATAATTTAAAAAGTACCTTTTAAAAAAGGTACTTATTGAAAAAGTTCAATTTTATTATTTATGTTTAAAAGTACCTTTTAACGCTAGTACCTTTTCAAAAAGTTCCTTTAAAGTGTTTGTTTTCCGAATAGTGCTTTTTTAATATGTAAATTTTTTTAACGATATTTGAGATAAGAAGTGCTTCTTGAAGGTAATTTTTTTAAATAAAAAATTAAACTTTTTAAATATAAAACTTAAATTTTTTTAAATATAAATAAATATAAACTTTTTAAAGAGTATCTTTTACTCTTTTTCCCTGGAACACTGGTTGTAATAAAAAAGAACACTAGTTCTTTTCTTGCAGCTCAGTACTTACATAGTTTGGTTTTTATTAAATTTAAATTTGGTAGGATTATGTATGTATGTATAGTTTTATAAAAAAGGACTGCAGGAGCCACAGGACATCTTCTCTTTCTCGTGTTGAAATTTGGAATTAACGACTATATATATACATACGTATACGTATTTCGTTTCCAAGGGAAAGATGTATTTTTGTTAATTACATCATAAACAATCAAAAAGTGTTTATCAAGAAACATGTAACTTTCTTTGAAATATATAATTTTTTAATTTTTTAAATTATTTTTAAAGACTTCAGAGCCAATCAAACAATCATCTTTATTAAAGAATTAAAATATAATTTAATTTTCAAAAAACATTCAAATAGTTTCAGTTGGTTGTAGCAATTAATGAAGATGATGATGATGATGATGATGACGATAATAATAAGAATGCCGACGATGACGGCAACAACAATTTCAAATGTTATTGCTTTTGTAATGGTTTGCTAATGTCGTATTATTTCTGTTTCTTAAAAAAGCAATTTTAAATAATTATAAAACAAAAAAAAAAACAAAATTCTAAATTAAATCCAACAAGTGCGCAGTAAGAAGATTGAAGTGTTAAAAGTCTAAGAAGATGAAATTTGCCACTTTTTGATGACTTTATGTATGTACGAGTATAGTAAATGTTGGCATTTTCTTTTGTTATTTTATTTACCTTTAAAAGTTTTAAACCCTAAACAAAAATCTTTATAACTTTTCGAATAATTACATGTCATTAAGAATTTTTAAAGTTTATTGCTATTATTGCAAATGAGTAGTTAGTTAGTTACATAGTTATTGTCTTATATAAGAACTCAGGCAATTATCTTGTTTAAATCAGCTGCTTGCTGCTTTAGAAGTATGGGGATTTTTTTCTTCTTTAATGGGTAATTACCATGCACGAGTATCAGTTTCTTATTTCGTTTCAATGAAATTATTTTATGGTAATTTATTCTTAGATAAATTTTTCATTAGCATTTTTCATACTCTTAACGTTAATTCAAATAATAACTTGGCCTGGAAATTATAAAGATTTTTTTCTTAGAGCTGGTTAATAATTTTTCTTTAAAAGACGACCACAATACATACATATATTTTTTTCTGTCTGCTGACTCTATTTTTATTGATAATGACAGTTTCAAGGAAAAACAAGTAAAGGTACGGTCACACTTGGCGAAAATTTACTAAACAAAAACAAAAAAATAACCACTAAATACTAATGAAAAACCCTGTGCTTAAAATATTTATTATTATACAGTTTAAGAATACAATCATACGATTTTTTTGCTGCTACGTAACACGTGGGCACTCATTAATTTTACGTCCGGAGCATTGTGGTATGTTGCTTACTTAGCTCTCAGCATAATTATGTTTCAAATCAATGGTAGTACGTTTCCAGCACTAAATGATAATAAAAAAAATAAATTTGTCCAGCCCTGGAGTCATATTTTTGATTTTTCTGCCTTTCAATATCAATATATTTCTTTCTTAAATGTCAAATAGGCTTAATTAATAAAAAAAAAATAAGTTTTCGTATGATAATTTTATATAATTTGAGATTCACACGATGACTTTTTAACGTGACGAACGGGATACAAAAGCGAAGCAAAAGAGAATTGAAGAAAAATGCAGGGGAAAAAGTCATCGTGTAAGTCCCGTATAACAAACCAAATTGTAAATTTTCAAGCGTGCAACCATCCTTTTGCTTTTTTGAAAAAAAAATTAAAATTTTCCAGCCCTGGAATTATACTTTTGGTTGTTCTAATTTTTAATGCGAATCTTTTTCTTGCTAAAATATAAGTTTAATTAATTAATTAAAAAACAAAAATAAGTTTTCATAAGATGATTTTATATACCAAACAAAATGTTGAATTTTCCAACCCTGGAATCGTAATTTTTTATTTCGATACCATGTAATTTGAAATTTATTTGCTTGTGGTTTAGCTTGGTCTATATACGTATTTCATTGGCGCTTAAACCAAATCATCAGTAGACTTCAACCACAAATTTTGAACAGTCACAAACCTCTTACTTTATGCACAGACTTTCAAAAACTATATGAGAATTCATAGAACAATAATATTTTTGAAAATCACAAAGACAAAATAAGTTTGGTAGGCTTTGAAACTCATACAAAACCCAGCAAATAATTTATATTCGATATGAATCTATTTTATTTTTCTACAAGCAAATAAATTTCAAATTAAAATATAATTATGACAATATGTCGAATAATAAACTTCTTAGATACCATGTAATTTATAAAAAAAATGTTTTATTTATTTACTTTTATATACCAAAAATTTTAAAATTTTCCAGCACGGGAAGGAAAGCCAGTCGGTATAACGCAAAAGTTGTTTTGCCCAAGTTCAGACTTCGTATGAGAGAGATGATAAAGACAAATTCCTTCCTTTTATTGCCCACGACACTGCTTCTCTACACTGTTTCTTTTATTCTTTTTTTTACTCGAAGGACCAAATAAACAAATGTATGCCTATCTTTTTCTCTCTCATTATAAAATCCAAACTTGAGCCAAAAATCCTGACAAAGTACATTTTTTATAAAAATTTTTTGCCAAAAATAAAATTGATCATCATTCCGTACACCAAAGGTGAAAAGTAAATTTAAATTAAAGGGTGTTCTATCAGTTAATACAATTTCGACTATGTAATTTTGAAAACTTGCTGTATCTTGGAAACCGTAAGAGAAAAACTCTTGACATTTTCAAAAACAGTAAAACAAAAAATCGCTAAATTATAAAATCGCCAAACCGAAAAAAGCACCAAACTAAAAAAATATTCTAGCCTTAAAATAAATCGCCAAAATGAAAAAAATCGCCAAACTGAAAAAAATCGCCAAATTAAAAAAAGGCTAAAAACCTAAACAAAATCGCTTAAACGAGAAAAAAGCACCAAAACTAAAAAAAGCACCAAATTAAAAAAAACTCCAAAAACGCAAAAAACGCCAAAACTAAAAAAGCTTATATTAAAAAAACGCTTAAAACCGAAAAAATCCCGCACGGAACCCTTCGTGCGTGAGTCAGACTCGCACTTTATTGAATTTTTTTTTTTATCAATAACATACAGTTCTCTCTTATAAAAAAAAACTTTCTAATAATTATTGCAAAATTCTAGTTTTGAAAATTAAAATGCATTTTATCATCATCATCATCATAATGATTACTTTTAAAATAATTAATGAGCATGTGGGCTGGATGACTGACTCACTGATTGGCCATAAATGTCGGCAGAACAATAAGCTTAAAAAAAAAGAGAACAAAGTGACAAAAGCCCAAAAAAGGTTTTGTTATGAAACATTTTAGTAAATACTTTACATTTACTGCATCTTGGCTTAAGATTACAAAAGCCTAAACGGCGCTAGAAGCGAACTGAGCGAATTGAGTGGCTTAACACGAATTCTTAAATAAAAATATAAATATCTTTTTCTTGTAAGTATATATTTGTATTTTTTACAACTAAAAATAAACACGACGTCATTTTAGCATTTTAACATCATTTACACTGTTCAGTGTTAGTTTTATTTTATTATTATTTTTAAATAACATACATAAGTATGTAAATAGAATAATAAAAGAGATCTTGTCAAAAGTGTTACGTAAAGACAATGAATCATACAAAGTCTGTATGAATGTTTATGTATTATTATCGTTTTCAAAGAAAATTGCACTAGAATTTACAAAGTGGCCAACCAATCCACCAAGCAACAAAAATATAAAATAACCATATCAATAGCAAATATTGGAAATGACGACAAATGGTACGAGTATTAAGTTGTGCTTTTTAAATAATAATAATAAAAAACATGTTGAAAAAATAACATAATAATTCTAAGAACAATAATTATATTTTATAGAGCAGGTTGATATCAGGTGCTAAAACGGGCAGAGAGAAAACTTGGTTCGAGTGAAATCATATTATCCTATTATGAAAGAGGGTGACAGACGACTGTACGTACTGTGAATCATTTAATTGTTTGAGTTGTTCATACTTTCGTCTTATGATATTTTTATACTGTAGTGAAATGTAAACATAATATGGTCACAGTGCTCTGATGATTACAAAATGTTGGTAAGCGAACTTTTTTAAATGCAGAATGTTTTCACTACATTTACATTTGACAGTACAGAGGGGCCAAGAAAATTTCACTTAAACTCTGAATACTATACAGTTTTGTTGTAAGAACCATAGCAATTGTAACGCAGTTTATTCTTCCAGCTATGATAGGCCTGTGTAGTTTTTTCTACCAAAGGTGTGCTTCATTTGACTTAAAAAATAAATACTAACAATCTAAAAATAATTTAGATTGAGGTAAATAAACCATTTTTGCATGCTTAAAAACAATGCGGGTTAAAAAATTCTTCATTGCAAAAATTTGGGGCCTCGGTGTAATTTTTGACTTGGGGCAAGACTGGGATATACGGGTCTTTTTTTTTTTGGTCTTTTGTCACGTAGTGGTGTCCGTATATGATTATATTTTTTCGTGCTTCACTGTGTAATTTTTTTCTTTGTATGGTCTAAATATTTTTTTTGCAATCGTCACCACTGTGCCATGATGTAAAGCTGCTGACCAGAAATCATATGTTGTAAAATCTAAATGAAATTCATATTTCATCTTTAATGGTTGTGTTGTTCTTGAAGATAAAAATCACAAGATTATTGCTAACAAATAAATTTATAAATCTTGTTTAATACAAATAAAATAATTGTTTTATTACCATTTAAGTCATGATCAAGTATTTAAATGATTAGTAATGTCATATAGATAAATATTTCCTAGATATTACGAGTATTTATCGTATGCAAAAAAACTCTTTTCGCTGAAACTTTATTAAGGACGGTAAACAAAAATTTTATTTTTAGAAAAAAAAAATCTAGGTAAAATAAGAAAAACATATAAAGAGCTTTTAGAGGGTCCATTCAATAATTTTGCATTATATTATTATTAATATTATTACTATTATTGTTACTATTATGTCTTAGAGATATGAATATGACATTAGAGAGATTTGTTTGCATGTTTATCGCCCATTAATTATTATAAAACGATATCGATGAAGACCCACCATGCTTTATTAATTTGCATAATTTTTTTTGCCGCTTAAACAACCACACAAGCGCCATCTGTTTGAAATGTTTTCATTTCGATTTATTTTAATTTATTTGTTCTTTTTATCTCTAAAGCTTTTGCTTAAATCACATTTTAACTATTTAAAGTATCTTATGCAAATTAATTTTATTATTGTGGGTTTTCGATTTTTGTTTTTGTGTGTTTCTTCAAAAATAATTTGCGATCGAAATTTGATTTTTTTTAACAAGTTAGTTATTCTAGGAAAAATGAAACGTCTTAAGGCTTGTTTACAATTATTTTGTGGTCTATTTGACGCAATAGATTATTTGTCTGGGATATTGGGGAATTTTTTGTTACGAATTTCATTTTGATTTTTTTCCATTTAAGGTATCTTAATCATATAAGTTTTTGGTTAGAAAAATAACCAATTTAAACAAATGTGTCATGCGTATATAAACTAGAACTATAAACCAAATCCTATAGGCTTTTATTCTTGAAGTTGCGAAATGTCTTTTAGTTAAAAAAACCCAAAACTATGGCCGGAAAAGTATTGATGTCATTTCATATCAATTGTTGTTTTTTAGTCATGTTATCGATTACACTTTTACTTAAGGTCCTTCGAGCCGAACGAAATGGATGAAAAATCTTTATTAAATAAGCCTTGTATCACCCAAACGCGAAATAAAAAAACCACACTTAAGGGCAATTAAAAAATTTGGCGTTTTTTAATAGTTGCGCAAAAATAAAAGAATTTAAAAAAGAACTAGAAAAAGTACTAAAAACCAACATTCGGCTTCGTCAATAGATTTTGTCACAATCTATTTAAAATCTTGTAGAACTTAGTTCCTAATTTACAGTCTATATTTAACTAACGATTTTTTTTATAAATTTCCCTGGTTTACCTTCATTAGTTAACTAAATACTGTGAATTTGAGCCAACTATGGTGCTATTTTTTAAAAATTCGTACTAAAAAGTCAGTCTGTGTTCTTACAAAGGTGTGTCACTTGGCTAAATTGCCATTGTTTGGTTGTAGTTTTGGAAAATAATCAGTTTTGGCTTTTGTTTTGGAATAAAACTTGATGCAAGTAAAAAAACTTGGTGAAAACAGTATATATCTGTTTAAGGATTTTAATTCAAATCTGCTAGATTTCAATACAAAATAATAGATTTTTTTTCGCAAAATTTTTTTATAATACAAATTGAAACCCAGAAATAATTTGACTGAAATTTTTCTAACAAAAGCTTTACAAATAACAAAAATTAAAAATTTTAATTTTATCTAGTCACCTTTAAAAAAATTTTTATTCTAATTCGAATAATTTTATTTTATAAAGGTTCCCTGATGATCTGCATTAGCAACAGTGAAATGCGCATAGGATCCAGCTAAACCCCTCAATAATCAATTTCAATGTATTTTATTAAAAAAATATTTTACTGAATAATTAAAATATAATTTTGGGATTATTAGTGCGTTTACAAATTTTAAACTTAAATTGTAAAAATTCCCATAAAAAACACTAATTAAAAATTTTATTTTATATTTGATAACTTTATATTTATTGTCACACATACAATTTTTGCTGATAAAATTTGTACTCGAATAATTCTAATTCGTAAAAATTTTATACGCACACAAGGAACACTTTTTTAATGCTTTCATGAAACTTTCTTTATAGACCCAGTAAAAAAAGAGACTCCAAAAAAGTCATGAAAATGTAGAGTTTACGATTTGGAAGTAGTGAAAATTTCGATCCGATCTAATGATTTTTACATAGGGTTGTCATTGCAAGAAGTTCTCTTTTTCGATGCCTGGTCACTGAATTGGAAGCGATATTAAGAAAAATTCCCTTTTTTGTGTTCTATGATAATATTTGTATCTAAGAAAAATGGTAAATCGTTACTTATTTTAACAATTCGTTTCTTTTTATACGAATTTAAACCCGAAGCAGTGAATTCATGTAAATTTAAGCAAATAACTTTTAAATTTTAGACTAAAATTAGTTCATAAATTTCTTTAAAAAAATAATTTTTTTTAATTCTGGTGAGTATTTTCTAACACTGTGGAGGAGTTACAAGGTTTTGTGTGACTAAAATAAGCTTTAATATGGTTTTTTGCTCACTCTTGACAAATTAAAAATATCGATTGTTTGGAAGCAATGAAAATGTAGTTTCACTAGAATTACTTCCATTTTTTTTCACTGGGGAACAATAGGAGTAAAACAGAAGGAAATTAGATGAAAAGATTGTGCACAATTCTTCGCCATTTCTGGCAAAATTGCATGAAATTTCATGCTAAATTTCTTAATGTAAGTTACTAACGTACTCGTAAAAATACTTTTTTAAATGTATTTTCGAATAATTGTTATTCTTAAAATTTTTACTCAAAAAATTAATTTAAAAAAATTTTATTCGAATAAATTTTATTCAATTAAAAATTGTTCGAATAAATTTTATTCGAAAAACTTTTATTTGTATAGACTGATAACTTTATTCACTTTTATTGTTATGCTTAGTATTTTTCCCCGAAAAAATTTTATTCCAATAATTTATATTAGCAAAACTTTTACACGTACACAAGGGAAAAGTTTTTTTCATAATTACCACTTTCTTTAAGTTTTCTTCGAATAAATTTTGTGAGATCATATTGATATTACTGTTACATTTATTCTAATAACTTTTATAAATGTAAATTTTATTCTTAAGCGAATAATTCTAATTCACACAACTTGTGCAGAAAAAATAGTTACGCGAATGCTTTTTACTGGAATGAATTTATCAGAATAAAACTTATTCGAAGAAAAATCTTACGTGTGAAAAGCGTTAAGAACATTTTCGTATATATACTGTTCGAATTGTTCGAATAAAAATGTTCAAGCATAATAATAAAAGTTATCAGGCTGCGCAAATGAAAGTTAATCGAATGAAATATTATTCAAATAATTTTTAATAGAATAAAATATTTACGAATAAAATTTTTTCGATTAAAAATATTTTTTTTGTGAGTAAATATTTTAAGAATATCAATTATTCGAAAATAAATTAAAAATAATTATGTTGGTAATTAACACCAAAAAATTTCATGAAAAATTATTGCACTATACATTTTCTATATGCTAGTACAAGCGGTAGAAAGAAAGTCATGAACGAACGTTTTGCGAATATAAATTATACAAATAAATTGTTTTCCGAGAAAAATATTAAGCACAGCATTAAAAGTGAATCAAGTTATCAGTCTGCATGAATAAAAGTTTTTCGAATGAAATTTATTCGAATAATTTTTAATAGAATAAAATTTATTTAAATAAATAATATTTTTTTAAATATTTTTTGAGTAAACATTTCAAGAATAGCATTTATTCGTATGTAAATTAAAAAAAAATAAGTTATATCAAGAAATTTTATCATGGATTTTTTTTTGCACCATACATTTTATACTTGCTAATGCAGGTGGTAATTATGAAAAAACGTTTTCCCTTGTGTACATGTAAAAGTTTTGCGAATATAAATTATTCGAATAAAATTTTTTCCGGGAAAAATATTAAATATAACAATAAAAGTGAATCAAGTTATCAGTCTGCACAAATATAAGTTATACAATTGAAATTTATTCGAATAATTTTAATCGTAAAAAATATTTTTAATCAAAAATTTTTTTAAATTTTTTGAGTTAACTCTTTGAGAATTACAATTATTCAACTATAAAAAAATAACTTCCGACAACATTAGAAATTAACAACAAGAAATTTATCAAGAAACCTAATGAAATTTATTGCACCATACTTTTTCAATTTGATAGTATAAGTGGTAGAGAGGCGATCATGAAAGAACGTTTTGCGTTTTCTACATATAAAAATTTTGCGAACCTAAATTATTCGAATAATGATTTTTTCAGCAGAAATTTCAATTATAATAATAAAAAAGATTAAAGTTATCATACTACCTAAAAAAAAGATAATATGATGGAAATTATTCGAATTATTTTTAATCGAATAAAATATTTTGGAATAAAAGTTTGTTTGAATAAAAAATATATTTTTTTAATTTTTTGAGCAAACATTTTAAGAATAGCAGTTATTCGTATATAAATTAAAAAGAAATAAGTTACGAGTACTTAAGCAATTTACACAAAGAAAAAAAATCATCATAGAATGTTTTGCTATTTCTACATATAAAAATTTAGCGAATATAAATTATTCGAATAAAATTTTTTCGGATAAAAATACTAAGCATAACAATAAAAGTGAATAAAGTTATCAGTCTATACAAATTAAAGTTTTTCGAATAAAATTTATTCGAACAATTTTTAATTGAATAAAATTTATTCGAATAAAATTTTTTTTAATTTATTTTTTGAGTAAAAATTTTAAGAATAACAATTATTCGAAATTAAATTATATAGAAATATGTTTTTGTACGTTAGTAATTTACACTAGGAATTTTAGCTTAAAATTTCATGAAATTTTGATGGAGTGGAGATAGTGACTTAACAAAATGGCGAAGAATTATGCACAATCTTTTAATCTAATTTGCTTCTTTTTTACTCACATTGTTCTATAAAGAAAGTTCCATGCAAGCATACAATTTCATGACAAATTTTAGAGTGTAATTTGAATTAATAGAATTAAAGATAAATTATGTTATATAAAAAAAGAGGAAAAACTATTTGTTGGTTTTAAATATGTAATTCAGTTAATAACAAATAACAACAGGCAGTACGACTTGTGAAATAAAATTAAAATTTAATTTTTGTTAACTGAATACAAATAATGATGTAACTATGATTTCATTTACAATCTGACAGAAATGTCTGTCTGTCTACACGTCCATCTGTGCCCAAGCATTCAAGAGAGTTTAACCTAAAACACAAAATAAAAATAATGCGAATACAAATTTCAAAGTCTTTAGGGCAGTGGAACAAAAAAAACGGTTTAGGTTATTTTATTTTTTTTTATATTTAATTCTCGTAAAAGATACATTTTTGTTGAGTTGCGCTCGTAATTTCGTTTATTTCAATTTCCCTCGTGCTAATGATTGTGTAACTCTCAGCTCCTCTCATCTCATTCGCTTGCTGTCAACCATGACGATTTAATCGATCATTATTTGCAAAAAAAAAAAATAAATATAAAACAACCACAACAATTTTTTCCTTTATTTGTTTTTATTATTAAGCATTTCTCTCCCTTTTAGCACTTTGTTTTTATCATCTGCATTATGTGATGGCATGTAGAGTCTACATTGTAGACCGACCGAATGTACTCGTGTGTACTTATTTAGTTTTTTCCATTAATCAAGAGTGCAGCACACAGTACTTGAAAGCTTATGGGTGAGTGTGTGTGTGTGTGTATGTGTAAGGGTGTGTATGCGTGCTAAAAAATGTGGGATGTTTGTGTGTGTGTGTTGGTGAAAGAGGTGGTTAAGGATGCAGGGGCTAGATTTTATATGTGAAATGTAAAAAAGAGTTTTTTTTTTACAGAAAAGAAAAAAAAACTATTTGTTGGTTACGCTCGAGTGAGAATTTGCTATTTTTTCATGGTCATCTTCTGCTAACAAATACAATAACAACAAAAGAGCAAAATAAATCTGTTATTAACTTAACGTTTTTATGAATTTAAATTTATTTTTTTTTGTAAAAACCAATGTATGCCAATATAGAAATTACAACTTGCTGCTGCTATGTCATCATTCAGTCACATGATTTACATGGACATACTTACATTTGTATATACATACATACGAGGTTTGCTACAACAATATCTTTAGAGAAACATTTAACAAAAATAGCTCAAGTATTGTAAATATTTGATATTTTTTTTAAGATCCATTTGTTTTGCAAGACTTTGGAATAAAATATTTTAAATTTTGTGGAAAGTAGAATTTGGAATATATTGGTTTGCAGCATATGCCAAAAAGTCGGAATGAAGAAAAACGACAAAGAAGGTTTACATGAAGTTTTCTCTAATAACAATAGATTTTTTTTGTAGTTACACCATTGCTTCCAACACATGTTTGGAAGACATGTGTAAGCTTTAGTGAGCTTTCATGAATAAAGTTAGAAGTTAAGTTAAGTTTTGTGCCGCATACGCAATTATTTATTTTGCTGCTGTGAATTGAGAATTTTGTAGTTTTCTTTATTTTTCATGCTGTCTAGAGAAATAAGTCTAATATCTTTTAACGCCCATCAAGAATTATAATTACTGATCCGTTTACACACTTACACACGAAAAAACAAGTAATTAAAGTGTATTTGATATAAGGAATGTAATTAAATAACACCGGTCAACACGATTTTTAAGGTCGTTACTTTGATAGTAAATTTTCGTGCATATGATACTGAGCTCCAATGCCTTTAAATTACTTTTTTTTTGAATTGACTCTGTATCTCGAGATTATCCGTTTTTGAGAAAAAAAGGATGCTGCATCACATAATTTGCAGTTACTTGAGAACCAGTTCTTTGACCAAATAAAAAAAATACACAGAACAAGCAGAAAACAAATTGACCTCTAAGTGAAGTCCATGTTAATTTTTTATTAATCTTACGGTTTCGGAGATATTCAGAAAGTTTTATGCAAAAAAATTAATTTTTTAAAAAAAAACTAAGAAAAACGTTTTTAAAAGACTCATTAAAATTTTAAACTGAAGAAAATTTCATATTTTATTATTAATTGTGATACCTTTATATGTTATAAATAAAATGAGCCACATTTATTAAAAATAATTTTATTAATTCTGAATTTATTAACAATTAAGTGGTAGCATATATACTCGTATTACATCTTTTTTATTTATTATTTTTAATTTAAAATAATTCCTATCCTTCTATATATTTTTTTATTTAATAAAAAAAACTGGTTCTCAAAAAATGCAAATTATGTGATGCAGCATCCTCTTTTTTCTTAATAACGAAAAATCTCGAGATAGAGAGCCAATTCAAAAAAACTGATTTAGAGGGATTTTAGTACTTAGTGTATACAAATTGACTACGAAACCTTTGACCTGACACAATAAATTTCATTTTGTTGACCTGTGTAATTTGTGTTATACTCAAACATGCATAACTAAGGTTTCTTTTATTTTATTTTAGTGTTTAATGAGTTTATATTAAAACATTTTATCGGCTGCTGCATCTGGGTGATGATGTTTTTGCTTAAAAGACGTCTTTGAATTTTTCATGCGCCAATTTGTTTTTTTATTATTGATTTCTTATGAAAATGAAGCAAAACAAGAGTTAACGTTACTTTGCATATTTTTGTATGAAGAATTTGACACAAACGCCAAACTGTGGCATATACAGCAAAACAATACTTATTAAAATTTTTAAAATTGTTGAAATGAAGCAAAATAAATACTAAATATCTCAGAAGCCATAAATATAGTCGTTAAACATGTTTTGGATTCAGAAATAAATAAATAAATTTGTTTCAAATGGTTGGTAAGTCAAACCAGTAATAAGCTGGCGATATATAGGTATATAACCTGTAAAATTTAAATATATTTTAAATATATATATATATATTAACCCTTCCTTATTTCAGTACAGTCAGCGCGTTAAAAACTTTATAACTTTCCATAAATACCAAACACACATAAATACCACACACTTGTCTGCATTACACTTGAAATTTGAAATATATCTATGCAATGAATATGTCCTCAGTCAAGCAAATTATTTCTAAAAATTGTTTTTAATATTTATTGATGATAATAATTATTTTAACTAACACTTTCCTTTTATCTCTTACACTTGCAAAAGTGTTTATTAGAAGGCAAGTGCTACGAGTACTTCTCTGGCCAAAAAAAATACTCTGAATAAAAAAAAGAGAGTATAAAAAAATTAAAAGTATTAAAACAAATTCCAAACCCGCATTTACTGTTCAAGTGCAACAACACACAAAAAAGATAGATGAACCAAAAAAAAGGCATAACAGAAAAATACAAACAAACACTGCGCTGGGCTGATCAAGGACACTAAGATATCTAGATACTTTTTTAAGTTAATGAATTTAGATATAAATTAAACAAGCAAAAAAAAATAGAATGTTTTAAGTACTCGTACCTTCCACAACAGCCAGTTTGCCATGCATTTATCTACAGTTTGGCTGCTAAAATTTCCACTAAATATAGAGATTGCATTAAATATAAAAAAAAGATATTTGTTGTAAGAAAAACTTAATTAGCAATTTTATGTATGTATGTTTCTGGCAATGAAATTTTGTTCAATACTTTTGCTACACCATTAAACTTGAAAAATAAAAATAAAAATAAAAAATTATCTAAACAGAAGCTTGACGAATTTTAACCAGTTGGCAGTATATATTTTTTTTAATTCTCTCTTTTTTTATTGTCGTACAAAAAAAAAACTCAAGCAACAAAATAAAAATTTATTAGCAAATAAATGACGTTGATTAACTATCTATTACAATTAACAATACCAGCAGTAAAAAAGCAAACTCAACATCGTCATGATTATCATTGTCATTAACAGCAAGTGCAGCAAAAAAAAAAAACTAAAAAACAACAGTTTAATAGAATCCTCAAGTTCACACACTTAATTAATTGTTGATTAAATATCTAAAGACAAAATAGATAATTTTACAAGTTGAAAACAAACAATCATTAAATTGTTTTTTTTTCAATTTATTTTTTATTTTTGGTTTATCATATCCGGGCAGAGAATGTAATTAAAAAAAACAGTTTTAAAGGATTTTATGTCTTCAAAAGATTTTTCCTTGCAAAAAGAAACTAAAGTATATTTTTTTCCAAAAAAAAAATATATATTCAAAAGAAATGTTTCAAAAACCTGCGATGTGGAAGATTGAAAGAGAAGTCAAAAGATTCAATTTCATTGGTTATCAAAATTGTAAGTGGAGATTTATTTGCATATACCAACACGCAGTTGTTGTTCATTCACACACACACACAATTACCTGATTTACATTAAGCATTTTTTCATGAAATTTCATGAATTTTGTTGCACGCAACTTTTTCTATTTTCTAATTACAGCGATATAAAAGAGAACGTTATATAAAAAAGGACGTAGAATGAATCTCTGATGCATTTTTGGCAAATCTTTTGATATAAGTTTCTCTTCTAAGCCTCCTATCGAAAAATAAAAAATTTTCATGCAACTAATTGCATGAAAAAAATGCTTAATGTAAATCAGGTAAATAACAATTATCACAGAAACTAAAATTTTAATAAGCAACTTTTTTCTTTGATTCTTTAAATTTTCTCATTTACGGCAAAAAATATATTTTCAATGTACATACAATTTTGTTTATCAAATATTCAAAATTTGACATCACAAAATATATATTAAATAAATTCAATAATATTGAGTTGATATTGAAATTTCAAAATAATTGATTTCTATGTTCGTAAGCAGAGAATGGGAATGCCGAGATTCCTTTTGACAATACTTTTATGGAAAGTAACGTTTATAAAAGGTACGAGCTAACTAAAAGTACATTTTACTAAAACCACATTTGATAAAAGTTACTCTTTACGAAAAGTACCTTCTACAAAAATTATATTTAAACAAAAAGTACTTTTAACAAAAACTCTTTAAAAAAGAGTATATTTTATGAAAAGTACTTTTACGAAAATACCTTTTATGCTAAAGTACCTTTTATAAAAACTATCTTTTATGGAAAATACACTCTTATCTGTTATGAAAAGCACCTTTTATTATTACAACCTTATATGAAGAGTAACTTTTAATAAAAGTACCATTTATGGAAATTATCTTTTACGAAAAGTATCTTCAACGGACAGTACGTTAACAAAGTACCCTTTACATAAGGTACCAGCAATAGAATGTACACTTAATAAAAAGTATCTCTTAAAAAAGGTTCCGGTTGCAAGAACTTTCTTTGAAAAAAAGTTAATTTTGCAAAAAGTACCTTTAAAGAAAAGTATTTTCTACAAAAAGAACAATTGCACAAAAACTATTTTGTACAGGAAGTACCTTTGTCAAAAGTACTTTTTACAAAAAAAAACATTTTACACATACGAAATTTGACTAAATGTGCTTTCTACAAAAATCATCATTTACAAAAAGTACCTTTAACAAGAAGTATTTTTTTTATAAAAGGTACTTTTGACAAAAAAATTTTTTTAACAAAAAGTACCTTTAATAAAAAATATTTCTTGCAAAAAGTACCTTTTATAAAAAGTACCTTTTACAAAAAGATCATTTCACAAAAAGTAACTTTTACAAAAAGTTCCTTTCTGTAAAAAAAATTTTATACAAAAGAACCATATACAAAAAGCACTTTTTACACAGAACCATTACCAAAAGGTACCTTTTACAAAAACAAAACTAAAAAAAACCTTTTACAAAATGTATCTTCAACAATAATCATATTTTATAAAATGTACAAAAAGTATTTATTTTTACAGAAAGTTCCTTTCATAAAAAGTACCTTTCGCATAAAGCAAATTAAAAAAAAGTACCTTTTACAAAAAGTACCTTTGTTAAGAAGTACCTTTTAAAAAATTACCTATTTTAAAAAATACTTTTTATAAAAAGTACCTTTTACAAAAAGGACCTTTTATAAAAAGTAATTTTTACTCAAAGTATCTATAAAAAATAGTATTTTTTACAAAAAGTACACTTTTATTAATAAAAAGTATATTTTTTACAAAAAGTACTTTTGAAAAAAAGTACTTTGGAAAAAGGACCGTTTATTAAATATTTCTTTAAAAAATTACGTTTTACAAAAACAACTTTTATGAATAGTTCATTTAATAAAAGGAATATGCACAAACTAAAAGTGCCTTTCTGAAAAGTACTTGTAATGAAAAGTACCTATTTTGAAAAGCACAATTCAGAAATTGTATATTTTAATTGAAATATAAATTTTATAAAAAAAGTAACTTCAATGAAAATTTATTTTGTTGGAAAATACTCTTAGGTTTGATTAGGTTAGGAAGGGTGGTGCTTTACCACACCTCTACTCGGAATTCTGTCCTTTGTGATTCCTTTCTGTTGCCCATAAAAAAGTAACCTCACCCACCCATTTGCAGAGAGGATTGACCATACTATCCATCACTAAGCCACCGAATTCCCATGATGAAGCCCCTGATGTCCTCTAGTTTAAACTTCCCGACATCAGAAATGCTTTCATGGAAACGTCTGCTCAGCCATCTAAACCTATGAAGTTGCAGCTTGGGACAATGACAGATAATATGTTCAATGGTTTCTGGTTCCTCTTCATTCCCGCACATCCTACAAAAATCTGGAGTGCCAGTCTCTTAAATGCTGGTTCTTGCTCTGACCGAGCAGTATCATGATTCGCATCGCCTTCTATTCATGTGCAGTAGTAGTTTTGATCTTCAAAAACCCCTCGAGACTGTACAATAATAAAATACTCTTAATTTTAATGTTTAGTTAAAAAGTCAGCCTAAAGCTGTATGTGTGTATGAGTTTGTAAAAATCAATTTTTGCAGTGCTTGTAATATTTTGATGTGTTTATTATGCGAAATAGAATTAGGAACATTTGTTCCACATGAAATTTACAACAAGCATATGGTCCTCTTTTTTACAAACATAAGAAATTGTAGCATAGTTTCGAGGGCTAGTTAATATAGTGAGAATTTTCTTAATTTATTCAGAAGCTGTGACGTATGAGTGTTGCAGCATAAATAAATATAAAGTATACCTCTCCTGTTCACTACCATTGTTTATCTCTTTTTTGGATTTGTTTTTTAAAATTTTTTCAAATTTAATTCACCTACAAATTATCTGTAAGCCATACAAATCATTTATATAATTACATATAATTTATTTAACATGTTAAAAATTACAATTACCCGTGTTCTTTTGGGCGTGGTAAAAATAAGAAAAAAATACATTATAAATAAATTTTTCTATTATTGTCATTCCGCCAAATAAAAAGCTACAGAAATAAATTTCAAACAATATTCTTTTAATGACATCTCTACCAAACAACACAGAAAAAGTCATGCATAAAGCTTTACAATGAATGAAATAAAATAAAATAAATTAAATTCAACAACAGCAGCAACAGTTTTTAGCAAAATGCGAACTAAATTCTAAACCAAATAAACGCCCGTAACAAACGTATGTATGTATGTATGTATGTACGTATGCATACGAACATTCCGTGATTTTGACAAACAAAAACGTTTTTGACTTTGAACACACAACGGCTGTCATTAAAGTTTGGTTTGCAAATGAATAACAATTTTGTTTTGTTTTTTCTGTTAATGTATTAAATGTATGATGTAGTATATACTACTATATACGTATGTATGTATGTATGTATTTATGTATGCATGTTTGTGTAGTTTTGTTTCATTTAAAACTTTTGTCATAAATAATTATTTTGCTGCCGTTCAATACATGATGATGATGCTTGAAAAATTTATTGTAAAATGTAAAAAAACTCTTAGCGAATTATATATAGACAGGCATTTAATTAAAATAAACTTTGCTTATTTTTTAAGTATTTTTATTGTTCAGGTCAAAGGTTGAAATTTTAGTTTTTAGAAATGTGAAAATTTTTTTAGATTTAGCTCTGTAAGCCAAATTGCAGGCGATAATTATTAATAAAAAAGTAACACCAATGTTAATTGTAAATATTCTGACAAACACTAGTAGAACCGAACAACTAGCTGTTTTTGACTATAAAAGCGAAGGTACTGACTTCGAGCCTCCAACAGTCATTAAATAAAAATACCACGCATTTTTCTGATGTGCATTAGTGACCTTTTATACTAGTTGTAAAAAAAGTTTTAGTGACGCAGCAATAGACACTGGCACCAAACTTTACCAGCTACAGCAAATGCTAATCCTAATTTACAGGCCTGTCACAGAAATCGATCGAAATTGTTTTGATTACGAATTTTCATTTCGATCGATTTTGTTTTACCTTTTCCACACTTCGATCGATTTGTTCATTACGAAAAAGCGTCAATTTGAAGTGAACCAAACCTAAAAAAACTATACATGAAATGTCTGTAATTGCAATAACTGCAGTTTTGGACGCCCAGAGCGGCCCAGAGATTTTGCTGGAAAATTGGTTCTTATCCATTTTCATATCCAAACGTAGTGTATGTGTTAAAGTTTTATTTAATTTGATGTGAGAGAAATGAATATTTCACTTCTTATGATGATGCATTTTTTCTTTAAGACTTGAGAAAATATCTTAAAAATTAAAAAAAAAGAATTAAATAATACAAACAAATTTTAAATAAATGGGGTTTCTTTATTCAAATAAAGTTGATTTTTGTACTTTCACATAGAAAAAATTATTAGAATTTCGAGCACTAAAATTAAAATGGTATCATTTTGAGCTAATTCTTCGTATTTCGTTTTCTGAAGAACCTAATTACGGAATTGAAATCATTTCGATCGAATTGGGTTTCTATGACAGGCCTGGTAAGATCAGAGCGCGCTCCGTCGTCGGTATTGTGTGACAGAATCATCGGCGAAGTAAAACAACCAATGAAAAGCTAATCTAACACAGCTTCAACAATTTAATACGCCTCATTGACACCAGAGGCGCTGCAAAAACGTGAAAAAACGCGGAGTTATAAAATAATGAAGCTTTACTCCATCTCTTCCTTCAGCACCTGTGTTCTCTATAATTATCCCTTCGCTATCACATTCTCCTCTCTTTTAAATACTTACAAATATATGTTTTCTGATTTATTAAAATTAGAAACAAAATAAGTATTTGTAAGGAGATTCATCTCTATTTCTAATAAAACTTTCGAACTCAAACTTTGCAACTTTTCTTGGTGAATGTTGTTGTAAATAAAATCTAGTTTTCTTAAACCAAGTTAAACAATTGAGATAATAGAACAGTAATGAAATAAAACATTTAAAGCACTTGGTTAAACGCAAAATTTCATGGACTTTAAATAATAAATTCTCTAAATAAGACTAAATCGTTTAGAACATTTGCAATAATTTTTCTATTTATTGCATATAAATTAATCTCGTTGGCGTATTTCGATATGTTGAAGAGTGTTTATGTATATAAAGCCTTCACCTGTTTACAGCAATTCTAAATATACGTTTCATTTCAAATTTGTAGGTCATTTGGAAACAAACATTTTGTCATTAAGCATCACTATTAATTATACTTAACAATTGTATTTGTATGTAAATTGTTTTATTAAACAAATGCATACGAGTGCAACTTCATATTCGCACTCTTGTTTTATTTAGTTATTTGAAATTTTCAGTCACTTAGTATGTACCTGCCCAGCAGTTCGATAGAAATTGTAGCTATTTAAATGATTTTATTATAAGTACTTTGAAGTTAAACGTGAAGGAAGTGAACGCCTATAATTAAAACAAGTAGCTTGAACAATGGCGCTGAATGAAATATGGCTCGAAGGACCATAAATAAATACTAAAGAATAAGTAATATTTCCGATGATTTTTAACTAGAAAAGCGGATAGTTTAGCAGCTAAACAAATATGAAATTGTGCTTATCCTCATATTGCATTAGTTATAAGCGAATTCTATCATATTGTTGCTCTCATCTGCTTTTTAACCTTAAAGCTGTATTCTACAGCATTATAAATATATTTATTTTAATAATATTATTAATTTAGTAAATACTCTATCTTAAATATACACTTTAATTCCAAAGCAACAATCTCCATGACACGCAGCAATAAAATTTGATTCACTCGTCCAACATTCACCAAAAAGAATATTTATAAGAATAAATTGCGATTGCATTGAAATAACACTTGCCAAAATGCTTAAACGACGATTGTTAGGTAACATCAAAAACAGTGCACAACAATAAAAAAATCCAAAAATAATCGAAAAATCCTAATTTTCATGAGTAAATACTAATGCGGTGAAATAACAATCATTTAAATGCTTAAAAAGCGATTGTTGAGTAATAGGAAAAATACTGACAAAATTAACTGAATAATTCAATCGTTCAACAATTTCGAAAAAGAATCGCAAAATTATCATTTACAAGATTAAAATGTGTGCAAAAAGCGAGGTTGCGAAAAGAAAAAAGCTTTTACCTCTCTCTCTCTCTCTCTTGTTGAGTAATAAAAGGATACTGAGCAACAACAAAATTCGCTGAGTAATTCAAACGTCCAACAATTTCCAAAAAGGATCACGCAAAATCATCATTTACAAGAGTAAAATGTGTGCGAAAACCGAGGTTACGAAGTTTTCCTCTCTCTCTCTTCCTTTACCACCTGACTTCTCTTTTATTTTGTTATTCCTTTTGCAAAGAAGGTTCTACCATTATAGTAACTAGTAGACATTCAGTATCTGAGTGTTACAGAGTTAGTTGTCTTTATAATTAACAAAAAAATCATGATGGTGTGGAAACAACAATCTTGCAATGATCATCAGAATGCTTAAAAGACGATTGTGGAGTAACATATAAAACACTGGTCAAAAAATCATCAAAATTACTTACAAATCGTTTATTTGGAAGAATCAAACATGATCTTTGACTTCTAGCAATCTTCCAATGCTCGCCAAAATGCGTAACGTACGATTCACTAGACCCAACCACAATCGTCAAAATTACTGGGAAAAGCACGATATAAAATAAAAATGTATTTTTTCACTTTAGCAGTCATCTGAACGATTAAAAAAAAGTGTAGCGAAATAATCGTGCTGGTCAAAAAATCTTCTAAATTCCTGGACCAATATCAAGATGTAGCAAAATCGTCTAGAAATTTTTTTATACTTTGAGCTAAAAGCTGAAATGGCAAATCACATAACCAGCAAAAATTTAAAATTGCATTTTTAATCATGTAATTATTGACTATTACATCAAAATAAATGTCCAACGCGAATTGATACCAGGTGAACTCGATTCAAGAAATGTAATTTAAATAAAAATAAATTCAGCGAAGTGCGACTATGACCCGCGCACGAAGGGTTCCGTACGAACACGAGATATGTAACTCAATACGAACTTTAGCCAATATAAAATATAGTTTTGGCATTTGTTTCTCGATTTGGCATTTTTTTTCGATTTGGCATTTTTTTTTTTGGTTTTTGAAGTGTTTTTAATTTTAGCAATTTTTTTTTTATTTTGGCGATTTTTTTAACTTTGGCGTTTTTTCGGTTTTTGGCGTTTTTCTTTCATTTTGGGGATTTGTTTAATTTTGGCACTTTTCTTCTTGTTTTGGGGATTTTTTTCGTTTTTGCGATTTTTTTTAATTTTTGGCGATTTTTTTTCTTGGCAATTTTTTTCCATCCAAACAATTATTTTAGTTTTTTTTTCGCGTTTTGGCGATTTTTTCCGGTTTTTGCCGTTTTTTTCATTTTGGCGATTTTTATTTTTCATTTGAGCGATTTTTTCGAATTTGGGGATTTATTTTAGTGCTAGAATTTTTTTTTTTAATTTTTGGCGATATTTTTGGGGTTTGGCGGCTTTTTTCGGTTTGGCGATTTTATAATTTTCAGATTTTTTAGTTTTACTGTTCTTGCAAATGACAAGAGTTTACGGTTTCCAAGATATAGCAAGTTGTCAAAATTACATAGTGAAAATTGCATTAGCTGATGGACCACCCTTTAATTAAAATTTTTTTTAAATTTGAGTGTTAATTGTTGTAGTCTATATAAAAATACACTAATTTTACATATTTCAAGCGTCAATATACGAATGTACATAGAATTATATGTATATTACATGGGATTTTAAAATTTTTCGTTGCTCGTCTTGGAACACCCTTTAATTTTTAATTTTCATGTTTTTGTTGTTGTAGCGGCCAAGGTTCTACATACCCTGTCCAAATTTCAGGTCCGTACCTCTTACGGTTTCGGACATGGTAGCGAAAACAATAGGTGTCCGTTTTACACCGTTGGTGTACGGAACCCTAAAAATTAAAACAAAAAAACTTTACTTCAGTGACTGAATAATTTTGTTTAGTACTTTCTCTTTCCTATAAAATGTTTAAAAAGTATGAGATACCTCTAGGACCTAGAATCTAGGATCAATTATTACTCAAGAGAGTTGCCAAGTCTTCTATGCCCTCATCAGTGCAGCATTTGCCCACTGTATGATAGTATGAGAAATTGTGACGTCATATAGATAGAAAATGCATTTTTAAGTGCAGGGCAAATATTGAATAATTTGTTTTAAAAATATTTAAAACTCATTGGGAATTGCTTAAATTTTTGCTAAATATTTTCATAAAATTATCTTCAAGATGACATTTGACAAGAAAACTTTTGCGGTTTTGCATGCAAACTTAAAAAGATTGTGGCCGTAAATAAACGAGAACTTTTTTTGTTTTAACTTTTTTTATTCTTATTTCGTTAAATAATCATACAGTTGAAATGTTTTTTTTTCTAAAAAAAAACAACAAGTAGAATTAATTGCTGGCCATTTGTACAACACATTGTTCGTTTAATTCAAGGTATGAGAATTAATTTGGGTTAACACAATAAGTCCCATTGTGTTTGTGTGAGTGAGTGAGTGAGTGAGTGTGTATTCGTGCGTGTGCTTGTATGCTGATGAATATTAAAGCAGTTAATAATGAAAATTGAAAATGTATGTACTTTACTAAGAAAATATTGCATGTGTGTATGCAAAAGTATACATGTGTGTGTCCGTGTGTGTGTGTCCATGTGTTTGTTTGTTAAATATTTAAAATGACATAATGTCCATAACTTGTACTAAATTGTTTGAAAACCCTTAATTTGTTGTTATTTATATATATTTATGTACATTTCAAATGTTTAGCACGTAGTGAGCGAAACAAATTCCATTTTTAACTATTTATTCGTTGGATTTAAAACTCATATAAAATTAAACTTTTTATGGATTTTTTTGTTTTGTTTTTGTAGTTTTGCAATTAAGACATGTTCTAAACCACAAATATTTGCTTTTTTTCCAATACGTATTCTTTATTTATTCGTTGTTTTTTTTTGTTTGTTTGTTCTAAATGCACATTCAAGTCCAACTGGCTCGTCGTCATTTTTAGTTTGGCAGTTTTTGTTTCATTTTAAAATTAGCAAAAAAAAAAAATAAATTAAAATTGTTCTAAACGATTTATAAAAAAAAATAAAAAAGACAAACAATTGTATTGAAGAATAGTTAACAACTTTGAACGGTTTATCTCAATGAATTACGTCAGCAAGTGCATATTTTACAATACAACAGCAACTGGTGCACAGCTAACGACAATCTACGGCCCCTAAAGACTTTAAAGCTGTTAGAAAACTTTAATAAACTTTCATGCTGTTCAAAAGAAATATGTTTTTTCCAAAAATTATTATATAATAAATTTTAATATTTATGTATACACATCCATAAAAAACTTAAAAATAGTAAATGAAAGCTTAAAACAGCCTCTATGGCAGCTGCGTCCAAGCCATATGCACAATGTGCAAACTTTTACAAAAGAGCTTTTGTGCTTTCACACTGACGAGAACACAACATTCAACCAGATATCGGCGATAAGACAGCTTGCTAGTAATTTGCAAAGAAACAAAAACAAATTTAAGAGCTTTCAAAGCTCTTTACATCAAACGCAACTGTCAGATTATGTGTGCTTGTAGGTAGCTGCTCTAAAGAGTTTAAATAAAACAAAGTGTGTGTGAGATAACATCTTAATTTCGTATTCGTTTGGAAGGACTACCATCCATGTGGAGATGGTCCGGCCCTCAATTCGGGTTTGTAAAATATCCAATATGGCATGAGCTGTGTGGAACGTAGATCCAGTCGTCCTGTTGAAATCACTTGTCGTTGGTGATCATATCGTAAAATTTTTTTTAAAGAGAAATAACACTCAGCAAAGGTAGTGTGAAGAAAGAACAGGGGGAAAATTACGGCACTCGCTAACGAGCGAAATTACGAAATATTTCAATAGAGTTTATATGGAAATATTTTAAAATTTCGAACGGTATCGTGTGCCGTAATTTGCCCCCAGAGCCCAGATGGCAAAAATTACATAATAAAAAATCGCCAAAAACAAAAAATCGTCAGAAAGAAAAATCGCCAAAACAAAAAAAGTTGCCGAAGCAAAAAAAAAAACGGTAAAGCTAAAAAAGCACCAAACCGAAAACCGAAAAAATCCTACAAAACGCCAAGAATCGAAAAAATCCCACAAACAAAAAAAGAGCCAAAGCTAAGAAAAAGCGCAAAAATTAAAAAAATCTCAAAAATGACAAAAAAGCGTAGAAAATAAGAAGAAGCTCCAAATTAAAAACAAAACGAAAAACCGAAAAAAATTCCATAAAACGAAAAAAAGCGCCAAAACTAAAAAATCGAAAAAATTCCAAAAACTCAAAAATCGCAGAGACTAGAAAACCCAGCAAATTTAAACAAATCGCCATATGGGTGATTCCATGCTGGCGTTACTCGCCATTTGTACGATAAAATTTTGAAAAAAAATTTTAAAATCATGCCGGAAAAAAGTTTTTTTCTTACATTTGATAATTGCTTCTCAACTGCTCTATATTCAGTGAAAAAATTGTGACAATAAAACCTAAAGATTTCAAGATATACGCAAAATATCACCTGGCGTTACGTTACAAAAAACAAAATTGCTTAATTCTGCGAACTGCGCAAAGATTTTTATACAAAATATTTTTTGTTACGACTTGGACTGATATACATTTATTTTCCAAATATCAAAATTAAAAAATCGCTTCCCCTTTTTTTTCTATTAGCCTCAGTATTTTGCGTTTCGTTACTTAAATTTACACGTGATAATTTTTTGGTTAAAAATTAAGAAAAAGATACACAAAAGATTAACAAAACTATATTTGTTATTTATAAATACTTATTAGTTTTATCCGCAGCTCCGCTCACGTTGAATTTTGAAAAATGTAATTAAAATTTATGAATGTATTGTTAATTGTTAGTCGCTTATAAAGGCGACAAAATAAAATTAAGAAACAGAATCAAAACCGGTTTTAAAACTGGATAAACAATCCAAACCGAATCGAAAACTACCCTTACCAGCCCAAAAATGTGTTTTTCGGGAAAAAATCCGTACCATATACAAAAAAAACCGGTTCCGAACCGGATACAAAAAATATGATTTGTGTGACGCTGGTAATGTAGCTTTCCATTGGTGAAATAATTTAAAAACCGGTTTAGCGGTTTGGTCGTGAAAGCGAAGAAAACCAAAATCTCAATTAAATTTTAAAAAAACATTGTACCAAGGAAAAAAATACTCACAATCTGGCGTTACACACTTTTGAATATTAATATTATATTAAATATTTCTTTTATAAGCGGTTTTTTTATTATTATCCCATAAGCTAATAACACTTTGTTAACATGCAAAATTTCACTAACTTTGCGATCGTCAGCGTAGAGATAATGAAAATAATTGCTACTTTTCCTGGCGTTACGATACATTGATATATAATTTTAAGAAACCCTAAATTTTACGGTTAATTGATATAAAATGGCTTATTCTTCATTTGTCTAGAAAATGCTCATGAAATTAAGTAAAACTTACAAAAACGAGAAGCTTAATTTTGTAGCCCATTATTTCGCCATCACAGCTAAGGAAAGCTTCGAACTCTTAAATTTAGTCAATTTAAAATATTTCTAATCTATAATACACGAAAACAAATCTGTTGGTGAACTTTAAATTTTTCCGTCATGGTGGACTTTATACATATACCAAAAAAATCACCAAGAACCGATAAAAACCGCCAAAACTGAGAAAAATACCCAATATTAAAAAAAAAGCTTAAACGAAAAAAATGGTAAAAAACCGAAAAATTACGCAAAAACTAAAAAAATGCTAAAATCCGGAAAATATACAAAAATCAAAAAAAAAAAATCTAAAAGCGTCCAAAATAAAAAAATCGCCAAAAACCGAAAAAATTTTTATCGGGTACTTAATTTTCTTACAAAACTTCTACATCAGGTAAGATTTTCGATTACGAAAAATAAAATTAGTATACTATTACATAAATAGTGCTCTTACGAAATCTTTCGCGTGCGAGCTAAAGTCGCACTTTACTGAATTTAATTAACTTTGGTGTTAAGTAGGTGCATTAATTTAAGCTATGTAGCTATTGGGTCGCCCTACAAGAACACTACCAGTCAATTTAGCAGCCCCTTGACCGCTAGTGATGGATGATATATATGTAAAATTTTCTATAAATTTTTTGGAAAACCTTTTATTTAAGTTACTTATCACTTTTACTGTACCATCCCACTGTGAGATGTATGACAATAAGCTAACGATCCAGCTGCAAGTGTAACATGGTAAAACAATCAAATGTCTTTGATTCTATTCACTGCGCTGAACTAGAAGTTCATCAGTGGGTCATTGTTAATACGAGTAACCAAAAGCCTTATTGACATTATTGAGCGCTGAAAATAATTAATATTCTTGAAAATTTTTACAATATAATCAATTGTTTTTTTTTAAACTATTATTAGGTATTATGTTAAAAATTTTAAAACGAAAATGTTTTTAATTTTGGTATTTATTATGTGGGGTTTCATGTTAATGTCGATAACATTGTAAATATTTTTTATAATGCTGTCGTTGAATATTTTTTTGTTGGTATTCAAAATTTGTTTGCCATAAATCTTAATAAAAAAAAAATTTTTAAATATATTTTTTTATGATTTATAATATTAATTTAGTGAATTTAAATGAGCTACTAGTCATCCAGTTTCTGAAATAAGATCTTAATTTATTACTTGCTTAATTTTGGTTGTTAGTTTTCTTCCTCATTTACATACATAGCTCGGTTTTTTTTATTGACTTTAAGTATCTCAGTGGACCAGTAATTTATTACACTATATTATTACTATGGGTTTTATGGGTTCGATTCTTGCCAAATATTATTGGAATATAGGCCTTAAGGCACTCCTCCTACTCAGGCAAAAAAATTGCCTGTGTGTATATTATATGTATTATTAAGTTGCGCAATATATTGCATAAAATTAAAAAAAAAGTGATAACAGTATATGTCGAGTTAAGACGAAATTAAGTTCAATGTGCTATAAAATCGTACAAAGGAATTAGAAAGATATAGCAAGCCTAAAATAAAAATAAAATAAATACTCAAAATTTTTTTTTATAAAATCTTTGGTGCTTTCGATTATACCCTCTTAAGCAGCCCATCCAATATGCAATAGTATTGCATATGCTGTTGTACATATTATTAGCATTTTGACGCATGCTATACAATAAAGAGCACCATATTTTCAAAGAAAATAATACCAAATTTTCCTGACAGTGAAAAAGTAAACAATATTGAACAATATATTGTGATATTATTGTACTATACGAAAAATTGTACAATTATATTGCAAGTGAGTGGGCCGCTTAAGACAAAATTATTTTAATTTGCTTATTTTGATTATTTCGTTAAAGTGTCTATACCAGAGAACAGAATGAAAACATTCGCATTTGATAGCAATTCATAAATTCGTTGGTTTTGCCATGCATTTATTCGACAACAATAACAAATGTATTTGCAATGATACAATTCATTGCGATTTGTTGTTTTCTCATACGCACTCTATTATTAAATTGCCGATAGAACATAAGCAGCGAAATGAAATGATGCAACAACAAAATAAGGCATTCAATCTGTTCTCTGGTCTATACTTTAAAAGTCGTTTTCTCGTAACTATGTTTTTCAACTTACGCTGTTATCGCTTGCTACCATAGACACGCTGAACAAAAAGGAATATTTCCTAATGTATTGACAATATTGTACAATAATGATTTCGAAGCAATAATGTCATTATTTTTTTTACTTTTCAAATTACTTAATTGCAAATTGCTTTATTTGTTGCAATTTTTATATATAAGTGTATCACGAAAAATTTAATTTTACAATTGCGACATAAATATTAATATTGTGCAACTTATTGAATAAAGTGGAGCAAAGCAACAATATTATATTATTATTGCTATTAGCAATAAACTTTTTAATAATATTGAGTAGGCAGTGGGAACCTTATGGTTTGTGCATTTTAAGGCAGCTTATTTAGTTATTTGTGGGATGCCGTGGGACCACGGTAATTTCTTTAGTTCCTTTCTGAAACGTATACATATATAAAAGTTTGCTGGGATTCTGTTTGCTCCCATTACATAAAATTTTTAAGACAAACTGACTATAAAAAACTAATTAATTAATATATTTGCTCAATTTACAGTATATTATAAAACAAATAACTCTCGTGTTTTATTTCATTTAAAAATTTTTTATGCTGTTCTGAAATTTCAATATTAACTATAACTGCAAATAGCAATTATGTGAACGTAGCTGCCTGGAGCATCGGGAATTTGGTGCACTTTTACTGATGTAATATCTCGAACCTGTGAAGTTTTGAAGTTACTAACAACAATTAAATGGAAAAAGAGGCCCTATTATAATCCTTATCGGATTAAAGGGAATATACGAGTATATGTAACAGAAAAATAATTTTTTTATTTTTCTCTCAAGATATTTTTATGAAATATTTAACAATCGGGTATGTTCTGTATTCCACGTGACATTAAAACTTGCGGAATTGCCATAGAATTGCTGTTGGGTATATTTATTTATAACAACAATGATATGGCAATTCCGAAAGATTTAATTTCACTCTAACATGAAGAACATTATAGAGATTAAAACCGAATTATTAACTAAAAAATTACGTTTCTTGAGTTATGACTCTATTGCAGCGAAAGGATCGATATTTATGTATACGAAATCGTTGAAAAAATTCCTGATTTAAAATAACCAAGTTTTGAATATTCAGCTCTAAATTTGCAAGATGTTTGCCAGTAATCTTATATGTTCTCGCAATCAAAATTTATCAGTGTGGCACAATGGCTGGCAAAATCTAGCTAAGGCATATGATGAACGCTGCACTGTGTCTAAAGCCCCATAAGGCTCAAAATTAATGTATATTGAAGACCATAGTGTCGAAAACTGATTAGGCTTAGTAGACGTATTTAGGGCATATTATTTTTAAGGAACTTCTTGGCAAATACTGTGAAGAACGTTTGTAGGATTAGTCATGCAATTTAAATACTAAAAATCATAATTGATTCTAAGAATTGTTAACAAAAAGACATTAATTCTTACACGTACATACATAAATGTGCAAGTGTTTGTAAACTGCTCAAAGATACAAAACTTAATGAAAACAAATAAATTATTTTAACAAATGTTTTCATAGTTTCATGTGTGAGTAACTTTGAAGCAAGTGTGTGTGTGTGTATTTCTTTCAAAGGTATGCATGACTACGGCAGTCCGACTTAAATATCATACCAAAACGTGATGATATGATTGAATTAAATAAAAAAAAATACAATAACATGAACTGATTTTCAATATAAAAAAATTTATATAAACTTTGAATTTGTTGGTGGAAGGGAACAAAAAAAGAAACAAATAAGGGAAAAATTAGTCATCGATTATAAAGTTACAATTAAAAAAAAAGTAATTGGCAAATTACAAAGAAATATAGAATTTGCCAGCAATTCTTTTTCAAAATTCTACATAAATGTAGATTTGAAATTGCAGCATTAATAAATTGCATTAATCTTTTTATTGATACATATTTTATCAAATTCCCCTCCCCTTTACAATTGATTTGGTTTTAGTTTTAATTTTTGCGTTTTTTTTTGTTGAAGTGCGAGACTATTTTGTGGTTCATTATAATAAACACCTGGAGCTTTTTATTAAGGTTTATTTATTTTGTTTGTAAAATAATTTAAATAATTGTGTTTGCATTAAAATGATGATGGGCTTTATTTATTCGTTGTGGTTTTTGTAAAGGGGGGAAGGAAGGAAGTTGCTTATTTTGATATTAAAAGAGCAACAAATATTATTTAACAAAAAATTATATTAAATATGCTATTCATAATATTGTTGTGGTTATTGTTGAAAACAAAACAACAACAAAAACAAAAAACCAAAAACCAATAATTTAAGTTCTGTCACAGGTGTTCGGTTTATAACGTTTAGGGCCAATTTTTGATTTGGTAGTTAAATTGTAATTATATTTAAGTTCTAAATAAATACAAAATTGCATTAGTGATTTAAATAATAGTTAAATGTCAAACCTTTTGTATTTAAATTCTATTAAATGTCATTGTATTTCGTACGTAATGGCAAGGTCCAAGCATAAGAGTTTCATCAAAATCATAGCTTTATGCACGTCTTATATAACTTTACTTTTGAAAGCGAAAAATGTCTAACTAAATATATTTTAAATTAAGGCCTTTTTATAAGTTGCACCAGGTTTTCGATATTCGTAAACTAAGTATCGAATGTCAAATTCATATAATGAGCATAGAAAATCTCGTTGCTGGGGTCCTCCATTAGCCATGAACTTGGCATGAGCGTCATATAGGGCATCGCATATGCGTAATGTAAACCGCTCATCTCCATGTATCCTTCATGATCTAACATTGATGCCCTAATATATCACTGAGCATCAATATTCGCTATGAGATTTGCCGCCAGCAAACATTTGCAATTAAAAGAAAACTACAGAACAAAATGTATAAATATTTCATTTCTATTGCTATACCGGAAAATATTTTTTTGATAAGGAAAAATATGGACATCATTCGTATTCAACACAACAACGAAGTTAATGAATTTTTTGCAGTTGCTCTGCCGGCGTCATGTTCATATCGCGTTCAAGTCGATGGTATACAAGTATGAACACGTGGGCTTAAGCAACGAATTTTCTAACGAACAGAATTTTGTAGGTAAATATAAAGTTAATTTAGAAAACACAAGGGCAGTGGCATCTGTAGCGCTTTGAAAACTAGATTAAAAAATTCAGTAAAGTGCGACTTTGACCCGCGCACGAAGGGTTCCGTACGGACACGAAATATGTAATGCGAATAAATAAAATATATAAATAATAGTTTTGGAACTTTTTTTCGTTTTTGACGTTTTTTTTTAATATTGGCGATTTTTTTATTTTGGCGATTTTTTTAATCTATGCGATTTTTTTTTGTTTTGGCGATTTTTCGGTTTTTGGAGTTTTTTTTTTTAATTTTTAATTTTAGCAATTTTTTTAGTTTTGAAATTTATTTTTTCGTTTCGGCGATTTTCTTCAGTTTTCGGCGTTTTTTTATTTTTTGGCGATTTTTTTCGTTTTGGCGTTTTTATTAATCTTGGCGATTTTCGGTTTTTGACGTTTCTTCATTTTGGCGACTTTTTTCATTTAAGCGCTTTTTTTAGTTTTGACACTTTTTTTTCTCCTTTTTGGCGATTTTTTTCTGATTTTGGCAATATTTCAATTTGGCGATCTTTTTTTAATTTTGGTGATTTTTTTCATTTTTGCGATTTTATTTCATATTAACAATTATTTTGTTATTGGAGCCTTTTTCGGGTTTGGCGATTTTTTTCGGTTTTTGGCGCTTTTTTCATTTAAGCGATTTTTTTCATTTAGACGATTTTTCGAATTTTGCGACTTATTTTGGTGTTAGAATTGTTTTGTTTAATTTTGGCGATTTTTTTTTGAATTTTTGGCGATTTTTGTTATCGTTGTTGCCGATCGATTTACAGAATGGTTAGAAGCAGAGCATGTAACTTCACACCAAAAGACACCAAGGTGGCAAAAAAAATCGGAACGTAAGGGAATTCTTTCGTCTGCCTGGCCAGAGCTCAGTTTTTCAAGAGATCACTGAGATAATTACCGTTATGGAAAACATTAAATGGTTAAAGAAATTTGATAACTGAGGGCAAGATCGACTTTCAAGGATAGCAAATCTGCTATTAAGGTCTTAATGAAGATGGAAATTAAATCTGGGGACGTCCTTCAATATAAAAATGAGATAAACTCATAAGTATACTGTAAAGATCTATCGATAATATAGATACCAGAACATCAAGGTATAACAAAAAACAAAGAGTTTGATTGAGTCAGATGGGACGCGCACATGGGAGCGTACCTTTTAAGGGACTTAAAAACATAATGGGCGGTTTCAGAATGTGAGACGATTTGACAAAATGCTACGGTTTGAAGAGTTACGTTCATCCTATGGCGAATTTTGCATTAAAAAGAGTCAAAAGGAAGTCTAAGATTAAGTAGGCAAATTTAATGGAGACCAATTAGCATAATAAGCGGCCATACTGAAGTGAGTTGTCATCTAGCTTGCGCGGGACTGAAAGAGGATGTCACATGCAGAACATTTGATGAGGAGAAGAAAACAATGAAACACTAACGGATTGTTCATTCTCATTGATCCTATAAGGATCATTATGCCTCCATAAAAGTGTTCGTACATTCCAGAGTCCCAGTCGTGTCCTTGTTTTTCATGCTAAATATCGTCAATGGGGGATCGGATAGTTCATTCATTTTATTTGAGGTTTCGTTAATCATGATATCTCGGATGAGTAAATGCTAAGTTTACTGTATCCTAAACTGATGATGATGGGAGCCCCATCTTAGTCATTATATTCCATGTTTTTATATCAAATCGCTTTGTATAAGTACAGAGGTCCGTTTGCACCCGCACCAACTAAGTGAAGAGACACTGCGATGTTTGAGGGATTTCCGGTTCCAGGAGTATACATTGAAAGGTGGTACTCACTCACCTTGTCGATGTTGCCAACAAAGCAAACGTCCACTGTGAAAAAATACTGATCCATTGCTAACTTTATAACTAAATGCCGTTCACTATCAGCAACATATGACTTGACCGGACTTAGAATGACGTACGGACTTGAAGTTTAAAAGATCTAAGAGAATAAATAGACCAGACTTATTTTTTTACATAAGTCACGCTCACTATTATTACTAGGTGTTACCTTTTTTTAGAAAAGGAGGGATAGTGATAGAGAAGACAGGCGGTGAAGAAGAAACACCTTAGCTTTTTCTTTTGCACGTTTTTAATAATGCAGTCTTGCAGTTCCTGTTGTGTTAAATGAGGCGTATTAAATTTTTTTGAAGCTGAGGTTATAATAGCCATTTTATCGGTTATTTTACTTTGCCGATGATTCTGCTGCACAATGAAGGAGGGTGCTCTGATGGTACACTAGGATTATTAACTGCTAAAGTTCAGTGATCAGTCACTATGCCTACATCACTTGAACTTTTCCTACAACAACTAATACAAAAGGACACTAATGCGCATGAGAAAAATGCGTGGTGTTGTAATTTAATGACTGCTGGATACAAGGATTGAACCCAGTAACTTCGGTTTTGTAGCCAACGTGCTAACTACTGCAACCAACGCCACATTCACCTTTATTGAAATGACTTGTTTATAGAATAGGTTTTCCTAAACAAATTAGTTTCTTTTGTTTAGCCCTCATCAACGGATAGAGCCAGGACATATAGAATAATACTTTATGAGACTGGGTCAAAGTAGTTGCCACTCTTTTCAACCTAAACTATGCTAAGGATCTCTGCCTGGTAACCTCAGCAATTATCTGGAAATCGCTTTGCAATACGAAAACGTAATGTCCCTGGAGCGTCCTGGAGTTCATATACAACTCAACAACGCTTCTTTTAAATGGAGTATCATACATTCACTCATTTGGATATCATGCAGATACTATAGAGACGTTTATGATCTGGAGCGGAGGAAAATTGGTCATGTCTGCATCCTCAAGCTTCAAGGTCTTTCATTCAGCATTGGCCAATGTCGTTTCCGTTACAGAGAGACATGCATGGAAGACGTATTGCCGAGTTTTTTGTTATCTATCTCCTGCCTCTCAACAATATTTTAAACTAAAAATAAAATAATAAATTAATTTTAAAATTTCAACAAACATTTACATTTATAATTATGATCAAACAGAATTGCGGCATAAACACATTTTCCATACAAATTGACACACAAAAGTAAAACCAGAAAGCAGTCGAGGATGAGAATCTATTTTATTTTGACAGTGTTGTTTCTTATGCTCTCAAATATAAATACTCATTCTCTCAACAATGCTACCATACTTTCAATAAATTTCACATATTTTGTAAACAAAACTACAAAGAAATATAAGCACAAAAGAAAATGAAATAAAAATTAGAGAACATTTGAAGTTACAGCCGTAGATTTTATTATGTCATGTTCTAGACTCGGCAAATTTTCTTAAACCACTTATCTTCAACTCTCTTTTAAAACTGCTCGTTTGTTTACACTCAGACGGTTTCTTTTTCAATTTTCCTATTGTTTCAATGCAGCAAATGATACAACAAAAGAGAATTGAAGTAACTTTTCTGTACAAGCAAGTCAGTATCCCTCTTCTTTCACCTTTCCTCTTTCTCTCTCTCTCGTATAAACTCAGACTTGCTTCAAGAAAAACTGCGGAGCCTAAAACATGAGTAAGGGCTTTGTTAATTTGACAGCGATTTTTCCTGAAGTTGCGGACTTATTCTGTTTAATCATTTAGATTTACATTAAGATTTCGATAGAGATTTTTTTTAATATAATCTTTTTTGCTATAAATTATTGATTTTTGTTTGTAAATATTTTTCTTTTATAGAAACTATTTTTGAATTTATTTTAAAAGTCAATTAATTTACAAAACTCGTTACGCCTCAATAAAATTTGTGATAATAAATTTTAATCTCAATCTATTTTAAGTTTAAAATGTGTTTGAAACAAGACAAGAACTTAAGTTTGTAACTATTTTTGTGCGATTACGGAAAAACCTGTAATACAAAATCTCGGCACGTGTAAGCCATTAGTGTCCATTAAAAATTCTTGAATTTTACTTAAATTTATTAAATTAAGTAATTTCCATAAAGAAACTAGATTTTTCTTTTTTTTTAATATTATTAAGGAATATATTATTTTAATTTTTATTTATATTTTTATCACATGAGAAAGTTAATGTCTCTGCCATTGACTTGAACGTCGAACCACTAGTGTTGTTTGTTGTGTTGAATGTCAAGTAAATTAATTGTTTCTTATACCTGTCAGTGGATTTATTGTGATGACCTTCATGTATTGAACAGACAGACAGACAGACAGACAGACAGACAGACAGACAGACAGACAGACAGACAGACTTATTTGTTCTTAAACATAAATCTCTTTCCTTTTGAAAACGGAATTCATTTTTTAAATATTTTTTTTTTGGTTCAACACACACCACACACATTTTTGCACATCATTATGCATGTTTGTTGTTTGTTGTTCCTTTTATGTCCTGTGACAGTGACTAAAGATATTTAATCAAGGAATGAAGGTCATTATATTAAACGAAAGATTTAGATTAAATAAAATTCTTCTTGCTACATTAACTCTTATTAATACTTTTTAGTTTATTGTTTGTGTTTTTCCTTTTTGTTGCTCAACATCAGTAGTGGCAGGCAGCAGCAACAGAAATTTCCATTTCTTAAATAAACTAAATTCTGGTTTTTGTTGCTGCTGTTGCTGCTGCTGGTCTGCAATTCTTAAAATTAAGTTTCTTGTTATTTTTAAAATTTTTTTTAAATAAGCAGAGGAATAAGTTGTACTTTATTGGATGTTGGCTCTGGTTGGTTGCTTGGTTCTAGAGCAGTATTAAGTAGTTGACCTCCAAATTAAAATTTTAATATTATTAACTATTGTCTTCTGTGAGTGAATGTGTGTGTGTGTGTGTGGGAACGGGTGTTTAAGTATTTATTTCTCTTCAATATTTTATTTCTTTTCAACATGTGCAAAATACTTGTCCATTTGATTTCTTTTTTTTAATTTTAATGTTTTTTTACGTCACCACACGCATGGCCATCAATGTTGGTCGGTCGGTCGGTAGTTTGGTTGCTTGCAGTTCTGTTGGTGTTTATTTGGTCACCGGTTTTATGTCTACAGAGTTGTTAAATAGTTAATTGTTATTTGTCTGTGCGGTAAATGAAATGATACGAAATCGGGAGCTAAATATACTCCCAAGCTCAAAATATTCTGCTGTGAACTTAAGTAAAAAAAAAATAAATTAATAAAACTATATGACTGCTAAATTGTTTATCTAATTTGCCGACCTTTACTACATGTTCAATGAAATTATTTTATTTAATCAGAAATAATTTTTAGTCAGGCTTAAGTTCAGTAATTTCAATTCTTATTGAATGAAATATTTTTACTAATTAATGTGAGTTTCTAAAGTAGAGAAGAAAAATTTAAATTTATTATTCTTCTCTTCTTTAGAAACTCACCTTAACTAATAAAAATATTTCATTCAATAAGAATTGAAATTAAGCCTGACTAAAAATTATTTCTGATTAAAATTTACTACAGTTCAATTAAAATCTAAAAAATATCTCAATTATTATATTTAATAATAATATTTAGGTCAATTTTATATAATTATTTAAATCGATATTTCGTTAAACTTTGGTTAATATTCTGAATTAGTTAATCAAAAGTTAACGAAATATCGATTTAAGAAACGAAAAATATATAAAATCCACCTAAAGCTTAATAAAATACTTTCATTGATTAAATGACTACCTTAAATTAAATTCATGTTATTTCAACCTGAAATAACTTTGGTTCTATATGGCTCATCATGTTATATCGGTGTAAAATTCACGTTGTTTCAACTTAAAACAGCTTTCATTTAACCCAATTGTTCATTTTAATTTAACAGTACTGTAATGTTAAATTAACATGAAATAAAGTTATTTCACAAAGAAACATTTTCTTTGAAAATTACTGTAAATCTTTGCCAAAAAAATTATAAATTAACCTTTTTTTCGTAGACTCTTATATGAATTTTTTTTGTGTGTATTTGCTATATTAATTTTTGATCCAACTAGGCGAGCTTAGTCATCAATATTTGACTGCTTATATGATTGAGAAGAGAACAATATCTTCTGGGTGTATAAAATCCTTGAGGAGCTAAATTTTTGAAGGATGTCAGCTAATACCAAGTTCCGAGTAGTTGTCAATCGCTGCTACCACAATTGCTACCACCACTGCTCGTTCATTATTAAGACAAAAAGTGGGTATAAAATTTATCTTTGTCGCACACCTGCTAAGACATTTATTGCTTCTGGTGGTCAATTGCCATGGCATGCACGACATTAAAAGTTTTTATATAGTGACTTGCTGAAATCACACAGTTTTGTTTGAAATCCTTCTCATGTCGTGCCATAAAGCTTGAGCAACATAATTTTCAAACTAAATTTTTTTAAACCAAAATCAAACGTTTACGATTGTAAATAATCGATTTTAGACCAAAAACGAAAACCAAAACTATGTCGGTTAATTTTTTTACGATTATACCTCGATATATTGATGTGTCTTATACAATCTTGTGACTGATGTTAATTGAGTCCACTTCACAACCATGTAGAAATCTTAACTGGATATGAGTAAACTAAAAACTAATTATATATATTTTTTATATTAACCAAATGAGAATTTTAAGCTGTACACAGTGATGACTACAATTGTAATTTTTGTTTAAGCTTTTAATTTGATCAATACCTAGAAAACGTGCAGCTGCCAATGAAATTTATTTTTATTAATTAATCAATTTATTCTTTTAAGATTAGTATTATATTTTTATTGTTCACCATTCAGTTTGTTATGGTCAGTTTTGACCGGATGGCTTGTTAAATTCACTATCTTTGCAACAATTTTATTCAGCTCTGAGTAGACCAACCCCTTTTTATATTTATTTTAATATTAACTAAATAAGAGTTCTAAACTTTACTGCAACACACAAAGCTGACAGCTTTTGTACTCTTTGTTTCACTCTCTAGGCATCTTCGATATAATTTTATCAAAAATATGTTTTTTTATTTCAAAATTGCTCCAGTATGAATTTGCTCAATATTAAAACGAAAATGCAAAGTAGAAGACGTGATCAGCACAATGAGGCGTAACAGGACCAAAGTGAGCCAGTTCTCGTAGAACTGGCAGCAACATCTAGAAGACTTGTCGCAGCTAATGAAATTTATTTTTAAGTTAGTTTCAATTATTATTGTAAACCTTCTGACAAACACTTAGTAGAACGGAACAACTAGCTGTTGTTGTGTTTTGGTCCACTGTGTGTGGTGTCAGTTGATGTAGATTTCTGCTTTATATATTCAGCCTTCAGTGCAAATGAAATATGTAAATTGTTTTGATTCATCGTATTACAATTTATTTAAAACTTTTTTTTTCTAATGAAAGCTCAATTTTATCATCTCTAGATATACAACAGTCTTGCCATTGTCCTTTTTTCTTTAGTAATTATGCACATAAGTGTCCTGCACAAGACCATTTATAAGGCATTTCAAGACATGAGAGATTTTTCAAATGCTTTACTACATCGAAATATTCTAAAACAACCGCTAAACAACACTGTAGGCAAGACAAACAACTGAAAAAAATGTCTAGCCAACAGTGTTGTTTTGCGTTTGTTTTAGAATATTTCGCTGTAGTAAAGCATTTGAAAAATCTCTCATGTCTTGAAATGTCTTATAAATGGTCTTGTGCAGGACTTTAATGCACATGTTAGTTGATTTGTTTTTTTTTTCTACTTAAGACAAACTTTTTTGGTTTGTTTTTCGTACTATGATGTATATTTATTTAATTTTTGCAGCATTTATTTCTAAAAATAGTATTTGGTTTTTTTATTATTAATTAATCAATTGATTCTTTTAAGCTTAGTATTATTATTTTTTGTTGTTGTTCTTGACCGTTGAGGTTGTGATGGTCAGTTTTGACCGGATGGCTTGTTATTGGTGTGATGTGATAATTTTGTGCATTTAACTGCTTTTTCGTTTACGGTTTATTTCATCTACATCTACTTTTAACAATACAAATAAAAAAAAATTATAATAAAAATATTGAAAAGAAAAAAGAAGAAACAAAAGATGCTGTTTATTCTTTATAGCAGCAATTTTGTCCATTTCTGTCAACCATTGACTGTGGTGCTCCGTTTATGTTACCAATATTAATGTCATATAAATACTTCTTTTTTTTATATCGCAATACCCACTCAAGTTGTTTAAGCTGTTCTTCATGATCTTCCTCTTTTTCTTGTTTTCTTGGTCTGAGACTTAAAAAAGTTTAAATTTTAAACTTCCTGATAAATTAAGGCAAACCAACAAACAAAATTTATACAAAACCAGTCTGTTTGCAATAAAAGTTTTTAGTTCTTTGGCATCTTTTTTTTTAAATATATTTTATGCGCTTTTTTTTTTGCATAAACCTTTGATATTGTTGCAGTTTTTTTCTTCTTGATTACTTTTTGCTTTTAATAAAAGAAGCTTGTTGTGGTTTCTTAACGTCTTATTAATATTGTTATTTTAATTATAAGTAAAATTTTAATTTCTGTGTGTTAATTTAAATGTTGAGTTCTTTTTATCGTGTCGCATTAATCTTTATATCGTTTTCAATGTTGCAGAACAAAAAAAAAACAAAATAAAAACTAGTGAAGTTGAAATATTTAATTTTTTTTAAATAATAATGCAAAAAAACCTAGGAGTATATATTTGTAGCAAATTAAATAAAATACAGATGCTTGGGTATATATTGCAATAATAACATTGACTTGATTTGAAATACATTTTTTTCTCTGCCAGAAATTTGTCAATGACATAAAATGGTATGATATGTTATTATAAGGAAGAAGAGAAGAAATTTAAAATTTATAGAATTCGATTATTTAAATATAAATTAAATTATCTATCTAGGTACATACATATCGTTGCCTTAATATAGAAAACCCTCCCTAACTCACTATGTTTTTTAAATCGAGATTTCAGCATTTTTCGAGAGTAGAAGAAATAAAATAAAAAAAAAAAACGGCCACCCTAATATATATATAAATTCAAATATAAAAAAAATTATTAGATCTTGTTAATTTTATCTATCACAAAAATTATAATTTTCCCAACCCTGGAATCATAATTTTAAATTTTCAATCTTTTTCTTTTAAGAATGTAAGATATATTAAATTTATAGATAAAAAAAGGAAAAATTAGTTTTGGCAGATTAGTTCCCAACCCTGGAAATGTCTTTTTTTTTGCTTTTTTATATTTTTAATAACAATTTTATTTGTACGTTTGTAAGTTTATGTAACAAAAAAATTAAAAAATTTGTGTTATCTAGTTACTTTTATATGGTAAAATTAAGTGTAAGCTTTCCAGCTCTGTAACCGTCTGCTCGATCTATTTTGGACCATTTCTGATACAACATTCCGTGATCACAGTCTCTAGATTTTCTGGTGGGAGCTTCGGAAAACCGATTTCAAGTACACCAGACGGAGGGATGGACGGAGGGACAAACGGACATTGCTTATTCGTCTTTATTATTCATTAGGACCCCGAATATATATATTTTATGGGTCGTATAAGAATATTAATGAAATTACACACGGTATGGCAAACCTACATATACCATTTACCATATTTTTTTTAGCAATCGTTTTCATTGTTTTTGTTTTGTTTAAGTTTCACTCACTTAAAGGAACGAAACAAAAAAATCAAACACATTGTTTTATTTATTTTTCCACTCAAAATCACGTCCTAGCTTCTGTGCCGTGGCATAAAGAGCATAGCTATAAAAATTGTTTAATGTTGCTTGAATAACCAAACTGTGTTTGTACATTTAATGAATTTTATTTTAAATATCTAAATTATTTGTTTAAATATTGTCAGACTATCAGGAAGCAAAATTTAAGAAAAATAATTTTTTTCTCAGCAACAGCTTTGAGGGCGTTAAAATGATTGTAATTTATTTATAAATAGCTATTACAGTTAATTAAAGTTAAAATTTCGCTGGCTGGCAGCCAAAATGTATTTGTTAATTTTATTTTTTCTATAAATTCAAATGCAACAAGAAACAAACTAGAAAAAAAATGCAGCACGAACAAATTTCTTTTAAAATTCACAATGAATTTCAGATTTGTATGTATATGACAAAGAAACCTTGTTGATGTTTTAACTTTGATTTCAATAAATAAATATATATATATATATATATATAATATATATATATAGTATATACTCGTATGTATATAAACTATAACAACAATTTCAAATGTAGTTGGCTTTAGATTACAAGTTCATTTTACCAATGCACAAGTATTTCCTTTACAGTTTTAATTCCATTCTAGTTTAAATTCATACAGATACTTGTGGCTGGACATATCTACATACATACATACGCAAGTGTGTTTGTGTATCTGTGTGTGTGTAAGTGTAAGTTTCGTGTTTGTATGCAATTAAATTCTGTTGATTCAATTGAAATGCATTCAATACATATTTTTGTTGCTGGTTTTGTTTTTGTTTACTTGTTGTGATATTATTTTTATTTTTTTTAGTACTGCAGCTCAAAACTCTTTATTTATTTATTAATTATTTGATTTGATTTTGTTTTTTTTCTAGTTTCCTGGTACGCAGTTGTCATCTTGCGGATGATTATCAAGTTCACATTTTTTACAGAGAATTTCTATTAGAATTAAATCAATTCGCTTTTCGTATAAAAAATCCAGTAGCAAAAAAAAAAACTAAAAACAAAAAAAAGAACAACGCAAGTGTTAATTTGAAATTCTAAAAATAGTTTATTTGTCTTAGAGAGAAAAATAAAATTGTTTGTATGACGGCTTCACGGACAAACACACATACAGACATTTACACACACATGCACACACACACATACTCACACACACAGAGTTCAGTTAAAGCTGGACTTGGTCAGGAAGCATTGCCACATACTAGCTGGCTCAGAAATATTTGCTTTTCTCTAATGCGATTTCAGGTTTGGTCCGTAAGACACCCTACTTTCCCCTTACTTTACGAAAGGTTTATAATATCTGTGGTAAAAAGGAAAAAGTGCTTAAGTCGAGATAAGCTGATTTTGAGTTAATGTTACCCTTGTAATCTGCATACTGGAAAGTACTCTTGGTCAAAATCTCAATTGATTTGTGTGATTTTTCAGGAAGTTATAGCACTATGACTTGCGACTTGGTTTCTAATTTCCCGGACTTTTCCGATTCCCGGAAATTCCCGCGAACCTCAAAAATATATGAATTTAATTAAATGACCTAAATAAAAAATATAATTTTATGAAAAACATACGACATTTAAACTAAAAACAAAAAATCTTTCTTGGTTCATTTCCAGAACAACAATATTTATGAAACAACACAAAAGCTTGGATGAAAACTCCATCTGCAATCTAGATACTACGAGTATGAAGACTTTTTAGGTTGAAAATATTTCGTAACGCTTAAAGTTGTTGGAGTCATCTTGGAAACCTCTATTACATTTGCTTCCTTGCGTATAATATGATCGTTACAGAGTTGTATTTTTAAGTAATAAAACAACGAAGAATAATGTAAAAAAATCAAATTTTAAGAACGTAGATATTAAATTCCCGAAAATTTCCGTTGAAAAATTCCCGGGATTTTTAAAAAAATCATTTCCTGGAATTCCCGAGATTTTTTTCCCGCGTAGACTAGCGACTTACATTTTTCCTACTTCTAATCGCATTTTGAATAAAAGCTTAAGTTAGGTTATACTTTGGTATATTTTGACTTGAATGTATTAGCTATAGTGTGTAGAATGATGTTTGCTTAAAATAAATTCAGTGAAGTGCGTACGGACACGAGATATGTAATTCAATACGAACTTTAGCCTAGCTATATAAAATATAGTTTTGGCATTTCTTTTTTGACGTTTTTTTAGTTCTGGCGATTTTTTATATTGACGATTTTTTTAATTTTGGCGATTTTTTTCATATAACAGATTATTTTGTTTTTGGCGATTTTTTCGGTTTTTGGAGGTTTTTTTTTTCATTTTGTAAATTTTTTTAGTTTTGAGTCTTTTTATCTCGTTTTGGCGACTTTTGTTGCTTTCTGACAATTTTTTCGTTTTGGCGATTTTTTTTAATTTTGGTGATTTTCGGTTTTTGACCTTTCTTCATTTTGGCAATTCTTTTCATTTTAGTGCTTTTTTTAGTTTTGAAATTTTTTCTCTCGTTTTGGCGATTTTTTTTTCAGTTTTTGCCTTTTTTTTAATTTGGCGATTTTTTTTTAATTTTGGTGATTTTCGGTTTTTGGCCTTTCTTCATTTTGGCAATTCTTTTCATTTAGGCGCTTTTTTAGTTTTGACATTTTTTCTCTCGTTTTGGCGATTTTTTTTCAGCTTTTGACTTTTTTTCAATTTGGCGATTTTTTTTTAATTTTGGAGATTTTTTTAAATTCTGGCGATTTTTTTTAATTTTGGTGATTTTCGGTTTTTGGCCTGTCTTCATTTTGGCAATTCTTTTCATTTAGGCGCTTTTTTAGTTTTGACATTTTTTCTCTCGTTTTGGCGATTTTTTTTCAGTTTTTGACTTTTTTTCAATTTGGCGATTTTTGTAATTTTGGCAATTTTTTTTAATTTTGGCGATTTTTTTCATATGAACAATTATTTTGTTATTGGAACCTTTTTCGCGCATTAACTGATGGACCACCTTTTAATAAATTTTTTTTTTAAATTTGAGTGTTAACTGTTGTAGTCTATATAAAAATAGACTAATTTTACATATTTCAAGCGTCAATATACGAATGTACATAAAATTATATGTATATTACATGGGATTTTAAAATTTTTCGTTGCTCGTTTTGGAACACCCTTTAATTTTTAAATCTCATGTATTTGTTGTTGTAGCGGCCAAGGCTCTACATACTCTGTCCAAATTTCATATCCGTAGCTCTAATGGTTCCTGAGAAAATAGCGTGTGACGGACAGACGGACAGCGTAGTGAAAACAATACGGTTGTACGGGACCATAAAAATTAAGGTTAACAAAGAATTTCCCAATTTAACTATAAAAGAAATACATTTCTGAAAGTCGACTTGAATGCTTAAAAAAGCTCTCCTGCAAAACAGTAAAATATGACTTAAGCACTATTTCCTTATTAACATAAATATGTAAGTGAAGTTGCGCTAGTATTGCAGATTTTACGTAATAAATTAAATACATTGGGATTTGTTTTTCTAATCTTGCTGTTTATTTTTTGTTATTGACATTAAATAAGAAGGAAATGCTTTCTCACACAATCATATGTTTTTTGTTTGTTTTGTAATTCATCTATTGAAAGATTTAAAAAGCCAGTCTTTGTTAAGCTCAATTATTTTATATGTAGAATTGTTGTTGTTGCTGTTATTAAATCTCATTAATTTAATATATCATTAACCTTCAATTAATATACTTATCGCAGCTCATTAAATCTGCAATACGTTCATACAAACATACATACCAGTACTAATGTAATGTCTGTAAAACGATTAAATGTATCATGCAATTTAATCAAATTAATGATTAAATTAATGCAATTTTGGGATTAAAATCATGGAAATGAATTGAATAATTGTGACAGCTCCAGTTTGTTGGCCGTCAGTTAAATGAAAGAAATTAACTATTTAATATGTTGGGCCATAAGCGCCAAAAAGGCTTAAGCGACATAATTTTCGAATTTAATTTTTTTTTTACCAAAATCGATTATTAGCGATCGTAAATAATCGATTTTCATAAAAAAAAGAAGTTCAAAAAATATGCCCGTTAAGTTTTTTTGGCGGTTATTTCAAACCCAAATCATTTTTTTTAAATACGACAGTTTGGATTTATACAATTTTTTATTGCCATTTAATAGCTTCGCGACAATTAACACTTCGAATAAATAATTTATTTAAAAAAAAATTCCAAAAAATGAAATGAGTAACTACAGCAATCAAAGCTTCTAGATAAATTTAAGCTGTTCCGTGAATATCAAAGCAATCAATTCCATTATTCTTTTAACTGACAGTGGTGCATCATTATAACCATCATGTGCCAATGACGACAATTTGTATATCGCCTGGATGATCGTTATCATCACGCTCATGATAAAGATTGAAGAAGAACATTGTTTTTATTGTTTTTGTGACAGTAACAGCAACAACATTCAACAGTGACAATAATAAATGTTCGGCTAGATTTTAATAATGACATAATGGAATAAATAAAATTTTTTTTGTTTAAACTAATATGAATGATAATTACATATTTTGCTGTCACATGTATGAAGTTTATAATGACAATATTTATTTTATTTATTTATAGTATGTCTCAGCACACTGTTATGTATATAAAAAATGGTTGACTGTCTCTAGGCACAGTGCTCTTGCATAAAAGACGACCGACTATGTCCCAGCATACTGTAGCTTATATAAAAGGGGAATAACTGTGTCTCAGTATAATCTTCTAAAATATAAAATGACTGACTAGCACTAGCACTGTGTTCGTATTAAAAAGAAAGCTGAATGAAAATATGGTTGTAGTATCTTAGCACACCGCTCATGTTGAAAAGACGTCTCACGTGGCTCCTAATACTCTTCTAAAACAAAATATGGATGACTATATATCTGCGTACTGTTGTTGTAGCTTATATAACTGCTGTCTCTGATAATATTCTTGTCATATAAAAGATGGTTGAATGTTTCACAGCACACTGATCTCATAGCAATCATCGCTAACTGTATCTCATAACACTCTTCCAACGTCCTTTTTCACAATGTATTAATAAGAGATAACGTTCCTGCAAGTTCTTCGTACAAAAAAGCCTGTTAGCTTTTAATTGTACATTGTGAAAAAGACCATAAAAGATAAGATGACTGACTATATCTGTTCTGTTCTTGTGGAAAATATGGCTGCTGTGGTTCATAATACTATTTTTACAGAAATAGAAATATTTAAGATACATTTTACAGATATAGATAGAAATAGATGCATAAGCATTCTTTAAATTAAATGTGCGGCAGGAATGATTTTTTTTAGAGCGAGAGTAACTCTCTCTAGCTTATATTATTGTATTATTGTAAGCGAGAAAGGACGCATTTCAGAAATATTTATAGATATAAAGGCCTGGGCACTATGAATCTCTCATACGTTAAACTTCGCCTTTTTCAACTGACATTAGAGCAGCGAAGGAGAAGGTTGGCACAATGAGTACTTTATTGAATTAATTTATTAAACTCAACTTTTTTATTTATTTCGTTTATTTCTTTTGTTTAATTTTATTTTTACTACCACAAAACACAAACAACTACCAAAAAAACCAACCAATATCTGTCAAACTACACAACGTACGCAAAAAGTTAAAAGTTGAACAATTTTTGTACTTTGCGTTGACGGACACGTACTGAATATAACGGACCTCATAAGAAACCATGTATTTCAACTTAGCTGTCAGTTGAAAAAGGCGAAGTTTAACGTATGACGGATTCATTTTGCCCCAGCCATAAAACACACAAGTGCTTGGCTTCCAGTCATAATAAAGCAAGCCACACACTTTGCGACCGTTGGTACAGTATGAGCAGGCTGTGTATGAGATTGTAAAGTGTGTGTTGTCGTTGTATGTGGCGTCTCCATTGCACGAAAGTTCTATAGTTGTAAAATTTGGGACTATATTTTAAAACTTTATATCATTTAATTTTTAGTTTCATCGCGCACTAATTAAAATTGGCCTCCTAAATGGAAAATTCAGTAGAACGATATGATTGATGAGTTTTATTTACAGCCTGTTTGTGTAAGACGAGTTGACGATGCAAATCTTGACGTTTGTTTAATAGATTAAAGAAAAATTTTACAAATTTCCTTTAATCTATTACAAAAACTTCTATATTTCTAACGTCAACCTCTTACACAATTAATTAATTAATTTTATAAAAGTTTTGCGGGCATGAATTGCCTTCTTCAATATGGTATTTTGTTTTTGTATATATGTACATCGCAGCTCTTAACAAAACATCATTAAATACTTCGTATATCATATAAATGTAATTTTTATATTCCTTTGGCTCACTTTCGTTCTGTGTTGGTATTGTGTTTATATACCCTGCAGGAGAATAGGTGTCAATTGTCTAAAAGCTACTAGTATAATTACTAGAACAGCAAGAACTAGTGCGAAAAGGGTTAAAGTTCTTGTATAAAATTACTAGTTCTTATGAGTACTAGTATATGAAGCACCCCATTGCAAAATAAATTTTCACTGTCTAACAGAGCTAGTATTATACAATTATTAAAGTTTTAGGTTCACCTAAAAATAATTATAATCAAATAATTATAATTAACCTTTTGTATTTTTGAATTTTGATAAATAATTGCGAATTTTAACTAGCAGTTGTCACTGGGTAGCAAAGGAATAAAACGACCAATTTTATAGAAATTTTCTTTGCAAAAGAACTGGTAATAACTGGTAGTCCTAAACTAGTACCAATGGCACTAGTAATTTTCTAAATACACTCAATGTTAATTTGAGCATTAAGATGTTATAAGAAAGTTTACAGTTGAGAACTAGTGGTGGTGGTTTATATACTATTAAAACACCAGTTGGACACTAGTTCGATCTCCTGCAGGGTATGTACGTATGTTCCCATGCATTATATTATATTATATTATTATATTATGTTTTGATAATTCTTATATCAATCGATTTGTTTTAATCCTGGGAGTGTCAATACAGATATGACAGTAGTCAAAACTCAATATGGCGGCCAACAGACGTGTTGTACCAACCATCGCAAATTGTGTGGTTTGCATAAGATCTACGGCTGGGCTTTTGCGAAGCTTATTTAGAACCGTGGTCGGCAACCTACACCATTACATTTTACAATTGCAAGTGTTATACTCTCACCACAAAATCACGGTGTTGCCAGCGAAATTTCTTCTCATTTCTCTAATTTAAAACCTTAAATCTCCAAAAGCAAACTTGATTTTATTATGTTCAGAAAAAACACTCAAAGTTTTGTTTATAAAGAAAGGCATCTTATGTTTTTGCCACGTCATTTTAATGATGAGTAGGAAGATGGTTTTGCAGAAAATATTCTTAAAGCAGCCCATACACTACGACAGCATGCATGCGCAATCAAGTGTTTGTGCCAGCGGTTGGGTCGTGTGTGGGCATTTTGTGTGATTGTACGTTTTGCTGTAGTGATGTCAAATAGAGTTTGATATTTTGCTGATGGTACAAGCTTGCTGGTATTGTGTATAGTGAAGTTAGCTTAGTTGAGTAAACTTGTTAAGGAGTAAATATTAATTTAAAATTGTAATTTGTTTAAAAATAGTTTTTTTCAATGGAAAATGTAAAAATTACAATATATCAATAAAAATTTAAGCAAACAACTGTGTCACTATATAAAACCACTATTCTTTAATTTTTTAAAAAAGTGAATATTGTACCAGCTTGCTGGTATGTTATGTGGGTCGAGCCTGATTGCTCAATAGCTTGATTGCGCGTACATGCTGTTGTAGTGTATTGGCCGCTTAACATAATTTAATTATATTCTTGAAAATGCCTTTACATGTCACGTTTTTTCATACATGCCCACGCACGTTGACCAACGAAACGTTCTGGTTTGCCATATAATTTTTTGAAAATAAAAACTTTAGTAAATTCTAATCACATATATTTTGTTATTGTTGAGAATAAAAGTTTTTCTCTGGCAACGCTGATTCTTAAGAGTATGCGATACACACAAATTATTCTCAACATTGCGTGTGTACACATACGTAAGAGTATATTAAAGTTTGCGGCGCCCTTAATTTGCCGACCACGGATTTAGAACCAAATACATTTTTGCTGGGTATTTATTTTTTATGTGAAATTGGTATACCAGATACTTATCCACATTTGTATATTAAATATAAAAGATTTAAATTTAATATATGTACACGTGTAAGAGATTATTATTATTAATAAAAATAATATTATTTTATTAGTAATATTTCATTTCATTTCAAGTTATGCAAAATAGATTTTGGTATCAAGCAACTCACAATACAGGTCATTAGTTTTTCACTAGAGCTCCAATATAAATTGTTTAAAGAAAATTAACCAAAATCATATAATATCGTGCCATAAGCGCCAAAAATAGCTTAAGCGAGATTATTTTCAAGCTTAATTTTTTGACCAAAATCAATTATTTGCAAGCGTAAAAAATAGATTTTCGTAAAAAAACAAAGTCCAAAATGTGTGTAGTTTAAAATATAAAAATCAATATGTAGTTAATTAAGCTTTGCTCGACTGCATTAAGTTTTCTTAAATCTGCTCAATTCTTTTTATTTTTTTATTTCTTTTTAACTTGTGTGTGTTATGAATGTTTTGATGAATTTCCCCATATTTTATTGCTGATGGATGATTAACTGAAGTGCCCGAGACATAGCAAAAAAAAAAAAAAATAATAATGATATTAAAAAAAATTGTTGGAGTTGGTGTGGCGCATAACACAAGTTATTAAATATTTTAAATGGCTGCATACTACTTATCACTTTTTCTGGACTTTTGGTTGATTTTTAATTGACGCGAGTGAGCCTTTTGAAATAAATTAAAATACAAAAAGCTGTTGCTTATTTATGTATGTAAGTGTGAGTGCGCTTGAATTATTTATGTACATTTATACATACCCTGTGGGAAATTTGGCTAATTTCGCAAGTAGTACTGACTACACTTGGATTACCTCGCAATGTAATCAATTGACTACTTTAACATTGCGATGTCCTAGACGGTAGTCAATTGGCTCACTCTGCATTACTTTCAGCTAACTTAAAGTTGACTTTTTTAAACCAACTTGTAGTCGGTAAATTAAAAAAAATTTTCTTTGGTTCGAACATATATCATCACAATTTGTGTACTCAAGGAGCTACCACTCAGCTAAGCTACCATCTAAAATAACAACAGCAAAATTTTAATATAAAACTGAAATGAGTTTCAAAGTAGCTGAGAATAAGTTTGTTGGCTCTCATTAAATTCGACTATGCAAGAATTAATTTTGGGTTTGGTCTGGATGACATTGCAGTTAGCTTTTAGTCAGTCTAAGAAAAGTTAACTATTTTTGTAGTCAACTACAAATTCTCCGATAGGGTATGTACATAAATAAATTTCTTGCCAACAACAATTAATATCATTATCAACGTATGCCGATGTTTGGCATTAATGGTTGAAACGTTAGTGGTTATAAATCAACACATGTGATAATGGACTACAATGAGACTTTGTACAAAATACATTGTACATAAACGGTTGACTGGCGGGCAGTGTGTTCGTCAGCCGGTCTGGTCTGTATTGTGACGAATGAACTGTTCGCTTGATTGTCTTTATATTGATGACATATTTATTGAATATGTTTAAGGAATTTTATTCTTAACTTTGTTGCAGCCATCTTTGCGGTATGATCCATGTACTCGTACTCGTACTCGTATGCATGTTTTATAAGGAGATGTGAGAGAGAAAAAAATCGTAAAATAATTTATGCATTTGACAATTGCAATTCTGCAATTCGTAATCCGCATGCAAATTCTGCATTGAATTAGCTTTTGTGGTTGTTGCTGTTGCTGTTGTTGTTGCTTCATTTGCTATTTATTGGGTGTGTTGCTATAAACGTTTTAAGCAGCTTTTTTTAGTACCCAAGACGTTTAGCTCGCTCGTCTTTATTATTAATAAAAAAAAATAATTCTTGCATGGCATATTAATTATTGACGGCGGTATCGGGACTATTCATCATTCTCATCATCAGCAACATCATCGCCATCAAAGCCATTATCAAATCACCATAACAAAGATGTGTCTTATTGTTGTTTCTTATAATTTATTTTGTACTTTTTATCTTTAATAATAAGTCTTTTTTGTTTGTTATTGTTGCTGTCTCTGTATGTATGTTCCTTTTGAGACATCAGAGACCAACTATGCATTTGCACAGTAGCTGGTGGGTTTCCGATATTGAATAGCGACTAGACATCGAGCACATTCGTTCATTCTTAAGAAATATTCCATCCAGCCAGACTGACTGTTAGTCAGTCAGTTACTCACTCGGCTTAGTGTTTGCAGCATGTTGTGTTTCTTTTCTTCATTCGGCATGATAGAACGTGCTTAGAATCGAAAATTGTTTGTCTATTGAGACGGGTACTTTCCAGTATTTATCATAATCCAACAAAAAGACTGAATGCAATTATCGCTATGGGGAAGCTAAGGAAAGCAAAAATCCAGAAGTCATTTGAAATAATTTAAAAGCTTTCAATTGTTGTTTGTAATAATTAGTAGTCGCACGCGTAGCCCAAAATGTATTATCCTGTAAAAAAGGTAAAAAAGTAAGAAGTCTTACATATAAAAATTTTGTTTTTTAAAATAATTGTAATTTCAAAATTTTAAAATTTTACAGTATTTAAAAAAACTTGGAATGTCCTTTTTGGAAAAGTATAACTTTAAAAATACTATTCTTTTCACAAACGAAATTTTGTAAAAAACACTTTTTTCAAAAATAAAGCTTTTTTAAAGCAGCTACGTCCAAGCCATATGCACAATGTGTAAACTACCATAAAAAGCTTTTTGTGTTCTCACACCGACGAGAGTGCAACATCCGCAAACAGCAATGCTTGCTCTTAATTTGTAAGAAGAAGAAGAACAAAAAGAACAAGAACAAATTTAATAGCTTTCAAAGCTGTTTAACTTAAATGCAAATATCAGTGTGTGTGTATTCGGACGTATGTACATACCTGTTTAAAAGGTTTTTTAAAAAAAGTACTTTTTTTAGAAAAAATAAAATTTTTAATAACTATATAATAATTCGTTTAGAAAAAAAATTCCTTTAAAAATTAATGTTAACAATATACATTTCTGGAAAAGTACCTTTTTATTTTGCAAAAAAAAAGGAATTTCAAGAAGAGAACTTATAGAAAAAATACATTTTGAGACTTAAGACTTTCCAAAAAAGATACCTTTTCAAAAAGTAAATTTTTTAAAATAAGAATTTTTTCTAAAAGTTTATTTTTTCATAAATGTACTTTTATAGAAAGAGGTCTTTTTCAAAAAAAGGAACTTTTTCAAAAAAGTTCTTTTACAGAAAGAGAACGTTTTCAAAAAAGGAATTATTCCCAAAATGCACTCATTTCAAATATAAACTTTTTTATAGAAAGGTACAATCAAGTACTTTTTCAAAAAAAAATTCTTTTATAGAAAGAGGCTTTCTTCAAAAAAAAAAAAGAATTATATCCTAAAATGCACTTATATCAAAAAGTTCTTTTTAAAGAAAGGTACATTTTTCAAAAAAAGTAACTTTTTCTTAAAAGGTACTTTTTCAAAAAAGTACTGTTATAGAAAGAGACCTTTTTCTTAAAAGCACTTATTTTAAAAAAGTACTTTTATAGAAATTTACCTTTTTCTAAAAAGAAACTTTGTCTTAAAAGTTATTTTTTTCAACAAGGTACTTTGTAAGAAAGGTACCTTTTTCAAAAAGGAACTCTTCCCTTAAAAACACTTATTTCAAAAAGGTACTTTTATAGCAAGGAACTTTGTCTTAAAAGGTACCTATTTCAAAAAGGTACTTTTATAGAAAGGTAAATTTTTCACAAAAGTAACTTTATCTTCAAAGGTACTTTTTTCAATAAGGTAATTTTAAGATAACGAACTTTTTTCAAAAAGGTACTTTTAAGGAAATGTACTTTTTGGAATGACTTTATTTTAAAAATGGATTTTTTCTAAAAGTACCTCTTTTAAAAAGTACTTTTTTAAAGTATTAATCTAAAAAGGTACCTTTCCAAAAATGTGTTTTCTTAAAATTAGTTTCTTAAGGATTATTTTTTAAACGGACTTTTTAGAAAGGTTGCTAGATACTAAAAAAGCAGTTTTTCCGAATTTTTATTTAAAAAGTACCTTTTAAAGGGAATTGTCTTAAAAAGTACTTTTTTAAAAGCGTACGTACTGAGAGTGTAATTTTTCACAAACACACTTTTTCCTAAGGTGATGTTTTGAAAAAGGTACTTTTTAAACATAGTTTTCTTAAAGGTACTTTTAAGGAAGTACTTTTCAAAAAGTTACTTTTTAGAAGGACTATTTTTTTCAAAAAACTATTTTTTTAAAGACACAAAATTTCAAAAATTAACCTGTAAAAGTTAATGAAAAATATTGCTCCTTAAAATAAACTGAATATTTTTCAGATGACTGAGAAATTAGTGAAAAAGTGTTAGAGCATAATGTCATTAAAAAGCTTTGATATTCTTCTTTCGTAGATGTTGTTTTTAATTAACCCGTAAAAAGTAAAACAAATTTTTTTTAATAAATCAAATGTATTTCAAAAACTTGATTTTTCTGGTGGGAAAAATTCAACAATATTGTGGGAAGTTTGAACAAATTTTACTAGTTTCAAGCTCATTATTCTAAAATGAATTCTTCTTTTAGCTCATTTTCATAATCTCCACAGTATATTTCTTATGTTCAAAATTAAATTTGATTGGAATGCGATAATAGTGAACGGAATTTGTTCATTTAAATTTAGCAAACATTTCTAACAAATTGTCTCTATATCTTCATCAAATCTTCTTAGATTTTATACAAACACACATATAAATTATTTTGTATAATTAATCACTTACTTAGCGCTTTAATCCAATATAAATTTGTTTAAATGATTAAAAGAGGACACAACAGCACCACTAAAAGTGTCATCATTGATGATGTGTCATGTTGAACAATGTTGAGGGCGCCATTTGAATGAATAATTATGCCACTCGTTTTATAAATCAAAATCAAAATCGAAATAAAAACTAAAGTTAATAAAAAAAAGGAAACATAAGATAAGATCGAAATGCACAAATTGTTGGATAAAATCATTAAATATGCAAATTATTCTTAAGAAACAGACGAATCAAACAGCCAAATGCCAAACAAAAGAAAAAACGTTTTAAGCGAAACAAAAACGTATAATTCCAAAGCAGCAGCACTACAATTTATGGTCACATTGGATTAATAATTCAGACAAAGACATGTGCAAACACGCCGTATGGATAAATAATTTAAAAAAGAACAGTCAGGTACCTCTTTCCGTCCGTCCGTCCGTCCGTCCGTCTTGAAACCTTAAGACTCAAAACGGCTGCCATTGAATACGAATTAATTGTTGTGGATAAAAAAAAATATTAATTTAAAGAAAAAAATATAATTTTTTTTGTTTGTTTTTGGAGCGTAGGTGGGGATGGTTCACATAAATGGCATGGAAAAGAACGATTTGGAATTCGGAAAAAAGAACAAAACAAAAACACTTAGACAGAAACCAACAGATAGTTTTTTTTATTCTTTAAAAAAAATCCAAGGTTGAACCTAATATAATTATACGCATATAACAAAAACAAAAAACCATTTATACGAAATCATATGACTAACGTCATCACTCACGAACGACATCTTCATGACTGCAAACATGGCCTTTGATTTTTCAGTTGTGTTAAGGAAAACGCAAAATACTATTATACAATTTATCTTTATACGTTTTCATAAAAGGTAGTATTTATTTTTTCCTCAAAGTGTTTTTATTTGATTGTGGAAGAGGTATTTTTCCATGGACGATATACATATATTTTAATATAATTTTTTATAAAGTTTGATTTTTCGTAAAAGGTATTACATATTGAACAAAATCAAATTTTCCATAAAAAATAATTTTTTTTCATCAAAGGACATTTTTTATAAAATATACGTTTTTCATAAAAGGTACTTTGTCATAAGAGGTACTTTTTCACAGATACATTTTCTAGGGCCAGTCCCTGGAAAATGTCTTTGCTTTAAAAGTTAGTGTGCGATAAGTCGAATATTGCCTTGGGACAGACCCCTAATAAAAGGTTTTTTTTCGTAAAGGGTACTTTTTTTTAGGAAAGGTACTCTTTTAGAAAAGGTGATTTCTCATAAAAGATAAATTTTCAAATATTTTCACTTATTCATAAAAGGTACTTTTTCACAAAACGATATTTTCATAAAAAGGCACTTGCAAAAATGGTATTTATTCATAAAAGGTATTTTTTATAAAAAGTATTTTTTTATAAAAATCACTTTCTCATATACATATGTACATCATTAATTTTTAATAAAATAAACTTCTCATAAAGCCAAATTTTTTACTCCAGGTAATTTTTCATAAAAGGCGCTTCTCCATATAATGTACTTATGTATGTATTTATTAATGGTAATTTTTCATCAAAGGTGCTTTTCCATAAAAAGTAGTTTTTAATAAAAGGTACATAAAATTAAAAGGTATCATTTCATTAATATTATTTTTGCATAAACAGTAATATTACATGGAATGTGTTTTTGTTTTATAGAAGGTACTTTTATGTAGAATGTATTTGTTTCAAATGAGGAACTTTTTTAGGACAGTATTTTTTCGTAAAACTTTTCGTAACTTTTTCATAAAAATATTTTTTTATATAAAAAATTTACTTTTTTATGAGATGCTTTTTTTTATGAAATGTTTTTTTAAGGTACTTTTTCACAAAAGCTGCTGTCTCACACAAGGTCCTTTTTCACAAAAACTACGTTTTCACAAAATTACTTTTTTTTTTACAAGAAGTACTTTTGCACAAAATGTAATTTTTTTACAAAAGGTACTTTTTCGCTAAAGGTACTTTTTCACAAAATGTACTTTTTTTACAAAATGTACTTTCGCATACAATTTATGGGTAAATTTTCATAAATGACTTTCCTAAAAATATTTTTTATAACAGGTACTTTTTTAAAAAAAATTGTACTGTTTAATGAAATGCTTTTTTTTTTTGAAAGGTACTTTTTCACAGAAGCTACTGTTTCACACAAGGTCCTTCTTCACAAAAAGTACTTTTTCACAAAATGTAATTTTTTCACAAAGGGTACTTTTTAACAAAATGTAATTTTTTCACAAAAGGTACTTTTTACCAAAGGTACTTTTACACAAAATGTACTTTTCCATACAATTTATAGGTAAATTTTCACAAATGATATCTTCCTAAAAATAATTTTTAAAAAAATTTACTTTTTTATGAAATATATTTTTTAAAGGTACTTTTTCACAAAAGCTACTGTTTCACAAAACGTAGTTTTTCACCAAACGTATTTTTTTTCACAAAAAGTACTTTTTCATAAAAATTCTTTTATCGCAAAAGTCAATTTTTCACGAAAAAGTAGTTTATTAATAAAAGGAACTTTTTTTATAAAAGGCACAAGTAAAAGTACTTTTTCATAAAAGTTACGTTTTCCTAAAGGTACATTTGCTTTAATAACTTTGCACAAATATATTACTTTGCAATAGGTACTTATTGAAAAAACGTACTTTTACATAAATGTACATTTTTATGGTGCCCCTGTGTCTGAGTGGTAGCAATGCTAGCCTCTCAATACAGAGTTCGTGGATTCGGTTCCCGCCAGACTAGGTAATCGGTTCGTGAATTGTGTGTGTTAAAAAATATTTTTTATAAAAGGTTATTTTCGCAAAAGGTAGTGCTTTGCACAAGCTACTTTTTCACAAACAATACTTTTTCACAAAAAATACTTTTTCACAAAAAATACTTTTTCACAAAAAATACTTTTTCACAAAAAATACTTTTTCAGAAAAATACTTCTCACAAAAAATACTCTTTCACAAAAAGTACTTTTTCGTAAAAAAATACCTTTTCGCAAAAAGTACTGTTTCATAAGAAATACTTTCCACAAAAAATACTTTTTAACAAAAGGTACCTTTTTGCAAAATGTTTTTTTCACAAAAGGTACTTTTTTACATTAAATTTTAATTTTATAAAATTTGCTTTTACCTAAAATTTACTATGTATCTTAAAATAGGTACGATTTTAAAAATGGTACTTTTTCATTAGAATTCACTTTTATAAAATTTACTTTTTTGTAAAAGGTACTATCCTAAAAAAGGTACTTTTTCATAAAATGTATTGTTTTAAAATAGGTACTTGCTTGCCAAAAGTCCTTGAAGAGGGCTTTTTAGTGAAAGTATTTGGTTAAAAAATTTACATTTTATAACAATGCTTTTCTATAAAAGATAATTCTTTTGAAATTAATTCTTAACACACTTTATTTGAGGAGGTGCTCTGCTTTATATTTGCGCATATATTTTTAACATCTCATAAATTGTCTATCTGTTTCACAGCCACTTAGCTACCATATGAGTTACTAGTATATTATTAAGACAACAAAGTGATAATTACATTTCATCATTTAGTTTACAACAGCGAGCCACATATATACATACATACATACATATTTGGTAAAATTTATTATATTAATTTTTTTCAAACACGAGAACAAAAGCAATAACCATAAACTTTGTAAATCATACGAAAATTTTACCTTAAACATGCCACTGGACACAATTTATCAAATACACAAACATTTGGTCAGAACAAACAACATAAATGTTGTTACAGACATATATTGGCCACAAGAGAAATACTCAGCCAATAATCTGGCCAAATACATATTTATGTATATGCATGTATATATTTGTATGTATGTGTGTGTATATGGATGTATGTACATTAACACCCAGTGAACAGTTTTGTCGACACGTGTGATATTTTAAATAAAATAAATTTTGACCAAACAATTATCTCAGATTCCTTTAGGCAGCCAATAGAGCACGTGGCACTTTTGTATACATTTTTTGGCTAAACCTTGAAATACTAAAAGTGTAACCAATTACATATTTTTTTACTGTTATGGTTTTATTAGCCGTTTCAGATACATTCTAAAAAAAAATACGACTCTAGTATATGATCGTTAAGAAGACAGGAAAGAACATTTAAAATTATTTACAATTTACTCCAGCAGTATAGAACCTGTTGCTGGGTATGTTCTCCAAAGCATTCACCTAAGTATATTTATAGCCATAATAGGGTGGATGTGTCTGTCTAAGAACAAACACATTTACAAGATGGAGTTACAACTAAACACTTCGATGACTATATTTGTTACATTTTTATTTGTTTTTGGCTTTATGACGTCTTGTAGGTGAAGGTCAACTCCAAGCATTCACAGACTAACAAAGTATCTGTCTGTCGGTCTATTTGTATTTCTGACATCTCACCAGACTCAGCCAACCGACACCAAGCATACATTTAATTTACAACGTTTAACTACTCATGTGACTGAAATGCTAATTTGTATAAAATTGTTGAAATGCTTATAAAAAAATTGTATTTAAAATTTAACCAACTTCAAAAATAGACAATACAGAATTAAAAATAAAACATTATCACCGGGGCAGTAAACAATTTATAAATTTTCTATTACTCCAGCTCCAGCGAAAACTCTATTTGAATAAGAGAAATGGCATAGTTAAAAAAACAACTAATAGTTTTTCGCAATTTTCGATTTGGGTCAAATTTGCAATATTTGACGCAAGTTATCAAGTACAAAAACTTAAACGACTAATTCAAAAGAAGCACTTTTACGTCGACGATATTGCATTAAGCACATTCAAGACAGCAATCTACCGACTACAACCTGTCAAAAATAGAATACATATACATACATACATACCTACTTTCACATTATTACACAGATAATTATTATTTTCATGACAACGCGGCTATACGAGTATACAAAAAGGGTTGTTTTAGGTGTTGCCGACTTAGGCTAATTTCTATTTTAGCAAGAGCCCGTTTAGATTAAGGAGGACATAGCTGCGACACATCGCCTTCGAATTGTGTTTGTTGGCGGGAAAAGAAGAAAAGCTTGCTGGTATGAGAATACGTTATGAGAATTGAAACGACAAGTTTAACTCTTTTATCTAAAATATTTATTTCTCTAGCATTTTTATTATGCTAAGTGTTGCCTGTTATACCAATTTTTTATAATATGCATGAAATAAGCAATTATAATATAAAAATTATAAACAAATGAATCAAGATGAGTAAAGAAATTTTTGTAATTTCGTACCACCAAAATAAAACAAAATGAAAATTGATAAACATATTAATTCTACATTTTCCAAAATAACAATTAGTTCCTTTATGGCAACACTGCTACGAATAAACGAATAAAAGGCATTGATGAAATTAATATCAAAAACATATGTACATTTACATATGTAAATGTACTTTTTTAAGAAAGGTATTTCTTTTATAAAATGTACTTTTTCGTAAAAGGTACTATTTCACAAAAGTACTTTTTCATAAAAAGTCCTTTTTCATAAAAAATGTTTTTTTTACAAAAAGTACTTTTTCATAAAAAATATTTTTTCACAAAAAGTACTTTTTCATAAAAAATATTTTTTTTTACAAAAAGTACTTTTTCATAAAAAATATTTTTTTACAAAAAGTAGTTTTACATAAAAAATATTTTTTTCCAAAAAGTACTTTTTCATAATAAATATTGTTTTACAAAAAGTACTTTTTCATAAAAAAAATTTTTTTACAAAAAGTACTTTTTCATAAAAAATATTTTTTTTACAAAAAGAAAAAAAGAAAAGTATTTTCATAAATTTTTTTTTTACAAAAAATAACTTCGCAAAATTTACGTTTTTCACAAAAGGTACTATTCTCAAAAATTATTTTTTCATAGAAATTACCTATTCACAAAAGCTAAATTTTTACAAAAAGTTCTTTTTCATACAAAATATGTTTTTACAAAAGTAGTTTTTCACAAAAAATAAATTATCGCAAAATGTACCTTTTTCAGAAAAGCCACTTTTTCACAGAAATTAATTTTTACAAAAAGCCATTTTTCATTACAAATATTTTTTTACAAAAAGTACTTTTTCACAAAAGATAACTTTTCGCAAAATTTTCACAAAATGTACTTCTTCATAAAATTTACTTTTTATAAAATATACCTTTTCGTAAAAGATACTATCTGACTATTGCGACAAGAAAGTGTTCATGTTAACGCAGGTGGATTTAAGAAGGGACATCAAAAAAGAACGAAAGCGTTGTCGCAGCTGCGTCACCCTTCATATAAACGGGCACTAAGCGACAATGACGGAATATAATACAAAATGCAAAAGAACAGCCTAAATTTCATACAAAGAAAAAAATGTATTTGTCGTCTTCTTTGTCAATCCTAGATTTGAGCATTTTAAATTACAGCAGAATCTTTTTGCAATTTTTTTTAACGAATTTCGCAATTTTCGAAATTTCTATCCAAAGGTGCTGCGTAGTAGCAAAAATAAAATTTTTTAAAATTTTACCTTAACAATATTTATTAAAAGAAAGATTTGATAAAAACGAATCCAAAAATTCCATTATTTCCTCTATCTACCAATTTGAATTATTATTTACTCTAAATTTTTATGTTTTATTAAAAATTTTCCTACAAAACATTCGCGTGTTTAACTTTAATGTCTTCTCTCTCTCTCCCCTAGTCATTTCATATTTTCTAATTTTTTTCTAATAATAAATTTTTTTATCGTTCGTTGTTTCTGTTTTCTGTAAATCATTGTTATTTCTTTGTAATTTTCTCAACTGATTAAAAACTAAAGCTGTAAGTTGCAAAAAAAAAACCTTAGATTGTCCACAAGAATTCAGAGGCAATGTGAATAACAAGTAAGTAAATCACATCACTACTAAGCTATTGTTTTTCATCTAACCCAAACCCCCGCTCCCTGATTTCATGTTTAAAATTCATCAAAAACAGAAGCTGATGTAACAACAAAGCAAAGGCGTTGTTGTAATTTACGATCGTCAGAGCTTTTCTTATCGTATTTCTTTTTTTGTTTTACATCACACAGCGCCACACAAATCTTCTGGCAATTCACTACGTTCTTTTTATATTTTCGCAAGGAATTAGAATTACAACCACAAGCGACGGGCGAAACTCTTTTTATAACGTTATAAGAACTTGCCTACTAAATAATTATTAGTTAGTTAGTGAGACTGCAGTTCATTTTGATAGAATTTTTTAGATGATTTAATAGTCATATTTGTGTAACATTAAATAGTTGTAGGGATCGACGAATTTGGCCAAGAAGAGACTTCTTTTGCTCATATGCAGTTTCCATGACAAAAGTCTATGAATTGTGCTACGAATGGCTCAGTCAACCACCTTATTCTCTGCAATTAGCCTCGAATGACTATTTCTTGTTCACTACTGAGTGGTTTCTGTATTTGTATCGAACATTTTCAGTAGCTCGTTTTAGACACAAACCTTTGTAATTTAAGTGGTTTTGATTATAGGTTTGTGTCTAAAACGACCTAATGAAAGAGTCCGATACAAGTCTTTTGCCGTTTCAGCAAATTTTTTGTATCGCACAAATACATAAAAAAGTATATGTATCTAGATATACATATCTATTAACAAATTCCACTCATTATCGTTTGATTTAATCCCATTGGATTATTATTTTTTATTTTTTTTTGGCTATGTCAAGCCGCTCGTCTACGTCGATAAACCACAAACAATTAAAGAGTTATCGGTGAAATACGGCCGCAAATGCTGTAAAAAGTTGTTGCAAATTGGTGGTCTACGCGCCAGCCGTGGCCACCGCATGACAGAAATCATATTTAAACATTAGTTTCATAAAATTTTCTTTCCATTAAAGCCCGTTTCATTGATTTTAAAAATATATTTCCTTGTTTTATTGTGATTTAAACTTGTGTCGCTCTATAAAAACACCGTATTAACTTGATTAGCTCCCTTGCAATATGTTCTATTAAAAAACTAGAAAAAATGGGTTGATATCAGAAGACTTATTACCAAAAACGAAAAGAAGGAGTCTGCAATTAATAGATTTTTTAAGGAGATAGACAGTTCTTACTGCAAACAGGGTATCGAAACTATTAAATAGCACTGGAAAAAGTGTGCAATGACAAAAGGAAATTTTTTTCCAAAATTTATTGTGTTATCTTTGTTAGGTCGTCTAGTATTGGAACCGCCCTCGTATAAGCGCAATTAATTAGGAACTTTTTGCTGGTATCTATAACACTTTCTAAGTGAGATGAGTCAGATATCTGGAGAAGACTTTTAGGCACAAGAAATTTCTAGCGTCAGTTAAAAGAAATAAAGAAATAAGTGTCCCAACGCAAGATTTAAATTTTAAATAAAATACAGATATTAAAAAAAAATTGTGAAACTTTATTATATCGTAAAGTAGACAGAATCAGGTTATGTGTGGAACAACATATCGGGCAGATGTCAGCCGCGGCTTTGCTGGTACACACGCGATCTTTTAATGAAATTTTCAATGACCGTTTTGCATAAATGCTGCGGTATTTCATTAATGCAGCATCCAATTTCCTCTTTTAAGGCTTGAGTCGTCGTGGGCTTATAAGCTTATTTTTCGACTTCAAAAAACCCCAAAGAAAAAAAGTAATGGTGTTAAATCGCACGATCTAGTGGTCAATTCTGGTCTCCAAAATGCGAAATAAGACGACCGGGAAATGACTGATGCTGCAATTGAATTGTTTCAATCAGCTGACTTCAGTTTCTGATGCAAATCTTTCGTCAAAATTCGCTGCATAGTGAATTTGGAGACACCAATTTGCTGAGCTCGGTGTCGAATTTAGGTGGATGGAGTTTGAGCGACATCACGTACAGCTGCGACATTTTCGGTTGATCGACCTGGTCGAAGGCGCTAACAGACCCAGTTTCGGCAAATTTATCCATTAATCTCTTTACAGTTGACTCTTTTGGAGAACTATTGTGACCCCAAATTGATCGCAATTTTCGAACTGTCTTGGGACACCCTTTATAAATTTAACTATGACAGTCTTGTATAACTGTTTCATAGTTAAATTGTCAAATGGGCACACTGGCTGGCATTTTTCTTAAGAATATGAAAATATCGTAGTATTTTCATATTCAACTTGATACTGATATCTTTTATTTTTCTCCAGAGAGTATAAGAACTATTTATAAAAACAAATTAAAACTCTTAGAAGAAAAAAAAACTATCTAAGCTTTTCTCTTTAATTAAATGATTTTTTTGCTCTTTTGTACAAGCCTTTTTTCTAAAATATAATATAAAATACACTTAAGAACTCGTACATAAGCTATTTTATTTTGTTTACTTTTCACAAATACGAGTACAACATCCATTTTAAATGATATTCTGTAGAGTGGAAGAAGATGTCTGTATTTAAGATTTACATTTTCTGAATGTAATTCCAACTATTTGTAACCTTGAAAATTTCCATGACTTAGAAGAGAGATAATAGACATGCATGCAGCAGTAATGAGTTTCAAATGATTTTTATTTTTATTTTTATTTTTCTAATTAAAGATGCAAAGAAATATTATTATTATTAATTAGTACATGCATATATACATATATACAAGCGCACTTATGTACACGTGTAAGTATATGTATGTGTGTGTATATGTGTGTATGTGTGTGTGTGCGTGCTTGCTTGTAAATAAAGACATTCAGCTGCTGTCTGTATTTTTTCTTTCTTTATCATGGAAAGCTTATTATCAAGCGTTTTGCAAAAGGGTCAAAGTTTCGTAAAGATCACATTGAGACGCTAGTTTCTTGTTATTTATTTCTAATTTGCAAGATTAGAACACAAGGATAGATTATTAATTGTAATTAAGCTTGATGAATATGTAAAGAAGATGTTGATAATTATTAACTTAAGTAAATTTTAATTTTTGTTCGAACTTATTATTTTGTTTCTTTGTTTTGATGCGTTTAGGCTAAAGTTCATATCTTTTAGGAAGACAAATTTAATGGAACAAATTGCACCACAGACAATTGTATTTATTCTGACAAACACCAGCAGAACGGAACAATCTGCTGTTTTCGAAGGCCGCTGGTAGGTTGGTATATTTGTAATTGTTTGCAAAGATTTCAGAAAGTAAAGAAATTGCATCTGAGTTTCAAAATGAAGGAAGTTAATTTTCTTAAATGACTAAAACATTTAGATGGAAACAATAATAAAAAGATCACAATATCACTAGATCTTAAAGCGAAAACTGTTGATCAACATTGATTTTTTCTTGCGAGAAATTTGACATGTCGTCGACCCAGAATAGTTTTGCTCCATCGAACACTCTTAAAAAAAATTAGTTAGGTATGGAATATATCGTCGCTGTTTTATCTAACTGACCTATCTAACATTTGTAAGATTTTACAGGAGTGCAGCTTTTATGATTGTTTTCTATATGCATTGTTATGGAAACGTCTGAAATATTTTTACTTTTATAGGTTCAACAGTAATGTTTACAATTATAAAAATTGTAGACAATGTCTATTATGACTCATAAAATCTAGTAGTGGACTTAACTAATTTTTCAAAAAAATTTCAGTTAGGTCGTTTAGTTAAAACAGCGACAATATGTGCCCTTAATTATGAAAGTGGTATAGGTTATATATATCTCTGGTTGAGATATTTAATAGATTACATTTGAACAAATTAAAAAGGATTTTTATGTTACGCAGCATTTTAATTTAGAGTTGTGCTAGTCCCGATTTATATAAATTTATTTAATAACTTTTAAATAATTATTGAAGTTCTTCAAAGGTTTATTTGATATTTTGAAGCAAAAATGCACATGACTTAAACCACTTTCATAATTAAGGGCGCATATATATTTTGAATACTCTCTTTCTTAATCAAAAACTAGTTTCATGAAATTTATTATGGTTTCTGAGATATTAAGCATCAATTTTGCTCCACATCCAGTATTTTAAGGTTTAATAATTATTGTTTTGCTATACACGCCACTGCTTGGCGATTGAGTCAAATTCTTCATACAAAAATGTACAAAGTAAAGTTAAAAAAATAGGGTGCCGTAAGAAAAATTCAAAGACGGCTGTTAAGCAAAAACATCATAACTCACATGCAGCAGCCGATTAAATGTTTTAACATAAACTTATTTAACACTAAAATAGAATAAAATGCATGTTTGAGAATAATGATTTTTATTTAATTTAATTCTTTACATTAAATGCATTTCAATTAATTGTTTTTCTTGTGTAAGTGCGTAAGCGGATCGGAAGTTAAAAATATTATAGCGGCGGCTTCTTGGTCGGCGTTAAACGATCGACTTATATCTCTGGACAGCAAGAAAAGCAAACAAAACAAAAAATTCTCATTTCCCAGCTGTGACACAGCAGTCCCCCAGGGGAGTCTATTTTTGACTACGGGTGTTGGCAATCCCGGGGCCCCAGCTGGGGTGACGTACCTTTGTTACATTACCCATAGAACTTATGTGTTACTACCAGCTCTCTGGCAACAGAGGAAAGGATGTGCATATATTTACAAAAGGAAGACAGGTCCTGTTGATGTCAGTTAGGTGCATTAGTTATGTGTTGAGTAGGCACTGGATATTTGGCGACACAGGCATGCGTTCATCTCGGATGAGTGGTTGAGCTGTGCCGGCAATGGTTGAGGAATTCTCTTGGGGACCTCGCTGTGGGTGTATACACAACACCTGTAGCGTGAGAACCGGAATAATAAACGTGGTGGCTACCAAAAACGCTGGGAGAATTGTCTTTCCAGTGTTAAATCAATACTAGTGATTTGCGTGACGCGGTCAGCCACTATTCTAGGTGCTGTTCCCATTCGACAGAAGCTGCTATGGGCACGGATAGTAGTAGCTGTGACTTCGACATATCAGCATAGTTTAGATAGCTCAAAGTACCTCAGCAAGGTACTTGAATATAGTACAGGTATAACTATATACAAAGATTGCAGATTGTGCCTTTGAAGAGTGGATATAGGTTCATTCTAAAAAGGGTGCATGGAGGCTCCCGGTGCTTGCCACCCGTGAGATAAGGCTATAATGGCTGGTGCTCACGGAAAATCTAAGCATAACTGTGACACAGCAGTTAAGTATACGTATGGAGCACAAAAAGCTACTTTTTGAAAATAAATTAAGAAAAGTGGCACAAAACATTTTATTTTTACTTATACAATAAAGTAATATTAACTTCTAACTTAATAGATGTAAGTTCACAAAAATTCACAATTTTCTTTTAAACATGTGCCGGAAGCAATGGTGTAAATACAAAAAAAAAATCCTATCAGGTATACTTTGAGAAAACTTCATGTAAACCTTCTTAGTCGTTTTTCTCCACTCCAACTTTGTGGCAAATGGGCTAAACGTATTCTGAGGCGACGATGTACCAAGGATTTTGCTAAATTTCACGATTTTATTGCTTGAATGTACGCAACATTGCTTAAAGTTCCGTGCAGCAAAAGAACAAATCATGGCCACGGCTGCCAGATTTGAAGATTTTTGGTGCCGAAAATAGCAAAATGGTGATTTTACGATTTTTCCCTTAAAATTTACGATTTTTTAAAAGTCCAAATATGGTAGTTTTTTTATGAAAATTCTACTATTACAATTCATGTATTACTTACCTACTAAAAGATGTTGGTGTAATTTTGACCACACTTTATTTTATATTGATATATGTGTGAATTAATATTTTCAAAAAACATAAATTTAAAAAGAGCCAAGTTCCTTTGAAAAATTTCGGCCATTTCGAAAGTACTGAAATCAAAACTTGGACATACATAACTTATCAATATTTTTTATAATTGTACAACCGAGTTGAGCACAGTTATAAGGTGTTAAAAGAAGACCATGGTTTCATATTCCCAATAAACGTAATCAACACGTATCTTAAATCAATCCTTTTCCGCTCCTCTCGACATGAAAACGTATTTCCTCTTCTTAAGAAAAACTATTTTTTTTTAAATTACAATTTTCAAATTGAATTGAATTGTATGTACTGAAATATATGCTACTAAATTCGAATCATTATTCTTCCTCTCACGTACATAATCCCATAATTCCCACCTTATATACGAATACACTCATAATATTTGTTTACCCATTTTCATCTTTAAAGTCAATCCCACATATGCAAAAAAAAATTAACGTGTGCTTCAAGTGTACTTTTAAAACAAAATTTCCATACAAAAACCGGTTTTAAGGTACACTTGAAGCACACGTAATTTTTTTTTTTTTTGCATATGAGGAATGTCCTTAAATAAGGCAGGCAGTAGCCAAGAACAAGAACAAGAAGCAGCTCAGGAAGAGGAAATATATTTTCATGTCGAAAGGGTATAGGGTTTGATTTTAGATGCATGGGTTCTTCGCAAAATGTTCTTGGAATTACATGTAAGTTTTTTTTTTACTATAAGATTTTTATTTTTTTTCCATCCATACAAATTGACCCGGCCTAGTTATTGTACACGTTAAAAAAATAATTTTGATTTATCCGATTTTTCTGACAAATTTTTCGAGTATAAAATGGCCATTATTTTGTAGTTTATCGCGATTTTTCGATAATTTTATCTGGCAGCCCTGCTCATAGTATTTCGCAGCTGAAACAAAAATGATGATGCCAGAAACATTTTGCATGGAAAAACTTGATGCCAGATACATTTTACGTATTTTTCGCGAATTTATTTCGCAAATATTTCATACCAAATACTTTCACATTTAGTTTGATGGAATTTTGCACGAAATTGCGAACAGTGTACCAGGCTTTATGAAAGTAAGCCGCCGACAAGTGGTCGATCATGTAAAATAAATCGATCGAAGAAATAAAATTTTTTCAAAGAGATGGTTTGTACTTTCACCTACAGAAAATATAAAATTCCGAGCATTAAATCTGAAGGGGTTTTATTTAGAGGAAATTGCGGAATTCAAATCAATTTCTATCGAATAGGGTTTCTGTGCCAGACTTGAATATTTCTATGACAAAAAGACAAAAAAGTGCTTAAGTCGAGATAAGCTGATTTTGAGTTAATGGTACCTGCGTAATCTGTATATTCGAAAGTACCTTTAATCAAAATCTCAATTAATTTGTGTGATTTTTCAGGAAATTACAGCACTATGAATTGCGACTTATCTTTTTCATACTTCTAAACTCTTTTGGAATAATAGCTTAATTCAGGTTATACTTTGGTTTATTTCTACTTAAATGTATTACTTATAGTGTGTGGAACGATGTTTGCTAACAAAAATAAAGGTTAACAAAGAATTTTCCAGTTTAACTGTAAAAGAAGTAAATTTCTGAAAATCGTCTTGAAAGCTTAAAAGTGCTCTCCTGTAAATATGACTTAAGCACTTTTTCCCTATTGCCACAGATTTATTTTCTTTAGGTTTTCGGTAATTTTTCAAGACTTTCGCAAAATGGTATACATACATACGCTCAGGTATAAGAAGTTTTTACACACACACATTCATGCATATGTACATGTGTATGTATGTATGTATGTATGTACAATATACATTTAAAAAAATAATAATGGCGGATTTTGTTATTTCTTCTCTTATTGCGATAGTAAATGTAAAAAACTTTTGAAAAATAATTTTTATATTCACGTTTCTATAACTATAGTATAACTGTCTTAGAAAATACGCATCATTAGTATGTATACCTACGAATTTATAAGAATTGTTAAGCAGACACAAGTGTTTTTTATTGGCTAAGATCGTTGACATCATATTTAGGTACATATATTTTTCTTTTTAAAAAAATTTCATTTACCTTTATTATTTACCGAAGGAAGTGGAAAAAACAAAATTAACAAGTTAAATTGTTCTTATTGGTTTGTATATAATACCAAAGCATATTTAAGAAAGACATGCATATACATACATACATAGCGCCCACTTACTTAAAGAACGTCATAACTTAAAAATAATATAAAATTTTTGTGCAAGTGGTGCACTAATGCGGCCTCATATTGTTTTTCTTATTCTGTAAAAATTTCATACAAATATTTTGTTTACTAAAATCTTGAGAGAAAAATTAAATTTTCTTTTCCCATTTAGCTGCAGGTAAACTAAAAACTTCAAACTCGTTTCCTGTTAAACTTGTAGAATTTTGAGTTATGACGTTGTTTAAGTAACTGAGTGATATGTATCTACCTATACATTGGTGAAGATATTCTGTCTGTCCCAATTAGTTTCACCTGTGTCATCGCAAATTTAATTTTTTTTTCTTTTTTATTCAATTCAAAAGATAATAAATAATAAGAAACCGCTAGCTAGCTATCTAGTAAGAAAAATACACGTTGTACTTGAAATAATTTTTCTTTTGTTTTTTTTTTTGTTAATTTTTATTAAGCCCCCCCAAAAATAAAGAAACAACACTCGCAACAGACAAAAACATGATTAAAACAAGAAGGCGCATGATTTTGTAAAGCCAATAAAATTGATAAATTTCTTAATAGTATTTAATTTTTTATTAATAATATTATTACTTATTGTTATTACTTCTTGTTATTAAAGTATGGCTTGAAGTTAATTTTTAAACAATAATCGTAAAAATACTTTTGAGTCGTGTATTTATAACCCAATAACCTCAAAAACGTTTATATTATTTTTCATGTTAATACGAGTATTATTATGGTTGTTGTTGTTGTTGTTGCAGTTGTGGCTGCTGCTGGTTGTATCTTTATAATATAAAATAAAATGCCTTTTAAAACTAACTGTTATTGAGGAGAAACAAGATGGTGTGTCAACGATAAAATGTCGACAGCAAAATGCTTAAAAAAACAGATCGTTCATACGCATGAATGCGAGTGCGATTGCGATTGCGATTGCGAATGTGAATACAATACATTTTACAATGTGTACGAGTATCACAAATCAGCCAACATATTGAACACGTCTAGTTCATAAAAAATAAACTCCAAAAAAATAACTGCACATCATCATCATCGCCAACATCTTGTAAACTCAACTAAATTGTATTATTGAACCAACCCAGTACCCGTATGCAGTCAGTGAATATGTACATATTTTGGAGTATGCGACAGCACACTCTTGTGCCTCATAAATTTCACTTTCTTGCAAGAAGCTTCGGCCACCAACAAATCAAGCATCAATTCAGCCAAAAAATTATGTGAGCTCATGTTCACATTATGGATTCTGCTTAACAGTGATACTTTTATTTGTGCAACTGGCATACAGGCAGGCAGGCAGCCTTGATGTTGTCATCAGTCAATACATTGTTATTGTTTGTCCTTCCTGAATTCATTTTCATTTCACATTATGTACACATTTCTTACGTTTTTACCACCACCATCATTATCATCATAGAAACATCAGCAGCATTTGTTGTTCCAATTGCCTGCTCATTCTCTATTGTTGGTTAATGTCCTTATTAAATATTTTATTATAAAAAGTACTTATTAGATCCCCTTCACACATGCAAAGTTTGTTTTGACAAAGTCTTTTAATTTTCTTTTAAACTTTATTCCACTTCTGTACATGGAAGGTTTATTTTGGCAAATTTTCACTATAACACGAAATGGCCACATATACCGAACGAATACCAACAACAAAAGAAACGAACGAAGACCAAAGCAAGTTCGCGAGTAAAACAAAGTCTGTACTCAACAACATTATTTTTACTTTCTCTCCAACAAACTCAAGACTTTGCGAAGTAAGCAAAAGAGAATTGAAAAAAGTTTTCGCTATAAGCAATTCTGTATCCCTCTTCTTTCCTCTCTTTTCCTTAAACTCAGATTTGCTTCAAAAAAACTTCCGTGTCTAAAATATAACTAAAGGCCATACACTATACTAAATCATGCATTTTGAAAATTTTTATTTATGGTTTTTCTGACAAGTACCTCTCTTAAAAATATACGTAAAGATAGCACATCTTTAGTTAGTTTTAGAAGACACTATTTTAAAAAGTACTTTTTGGTAAGAGTATTATTTTGGAAGTACTTTTTTCAAAAGGATACATTCTTAGAAATTTACAAAATCAAGAAATTAATTTTTCAAAAAGGTACCTAGTGAAAAGGTACCTTATAAAAAGGTAATTTTTCAAAAGATACTTTCTTACTAGATATTTTTTAAAAATTAAAAAAAATACTTTTGTTTTAAATGGCACTTTTTGTAAAAAGTACTTTCTTAAAAGCTCCTTTTTTTAAAAGGTACTTTTCTTAAAAGTTAAGTTTTTTAATAGAAAATTTTTTAAAAGTAAAATTTTTTAAAAGATTTTTTTAAAGGTACTTGTTTTAAAAGGTACTTGTTTAAAAAGGTACTTTTTTTAAAACGTACTTTTTTATAAAGGTATTTTTTTAATAGGTACTTTTTTTTAAAGCTACTATTTTTAAAAGGTACCTTTTTTAAAGGTACTTTTTTAAAAGGTACTTTTTTTAAAAGGTGATTTTTAAAAGGTACTTTTTTAAAAGTTACTTTTATTGAAGAGGTACTTTTTTAGAAGGTAGTTTTTTTAAAGGTACTTTTTAAAAGATAATTTTTCAAAAGTTATTTTTTAATAGGTATTCTTAAAGGTACTTTTTAAAAGGTGATTTTGAAAGGGTACTTTTTTAAAAGTTAGTATTTTTAAAAGGTACTTATTTAAACTGTACTTTTTTTAAAGGTACTTTTACTTCTTTTTTTGATGTCTTTTTATATGTAAGTTGTTGTAGGAACTGTATCTTTAAGAAACTTATGGCATTTTCTTTTCTGGAAAAAAATGTTGCACTTATTACACTTTTCAATGAAAATTCGCAATAAAATGATCTTCTGAAATATACATTTTATTAGAAATTATTAATTATGTCATTCCTTGTGAGCATAAATTTTTTCTTTAAGCAAACGCTAAATTGTATTTTTTTAACAAAAAGTTAAGAAATTTTACACTTTTTCGAGAAAAGAAAACGCCATTAGTTTTTAATTTATTAACTTTTTATTAAAACTAAAATATATAAAATATTAATTTTTTAATTTGTTAACTAAAAATTTCATTCAAACATAATTTTCATGATTATAACTTCAATTAATTATTAATTAATATTAATTCATAAAAAAATACATGCACATTTGACATCAATAAAAATATAAATGTGTTTTATGTGAATACATAAATGTAATTCTTAAAAGTACATTTTCAAAGGCGCTTTTTTAAAGGGTTATTTTGTTTAAGAATATTATTAGTAGGGATAAAAGGAATGTTTGCTTTAAACAAAATTTGTAAAAAGAAAAGAACTTCTGAAAAAGCTGCTTTCTCGAGAAGGCATTTTTGAAAAGCACCTCTCTTAAAAATAATTTCTAAAACATATTCAAATTAAAAAAACTAGTTTTTAAAAAATCTACTGTTTAATATATTTTTCTTTTTTTAAATGTATTTTTTTTTTGAAAATTTTATTGTAAAAGTACTTTCTTAAAAAGACCCTTTTTTAAAGGATACTTTTTTAAATCTTTTTCAGAAGTTATACACTTTTAAAAAGCTAGTTTTTGAAAACAAATACTTTAATTAAAATTTATTTGCTGGTAGTTAATCATTGTCTCTATTCACTTCATTGGTGATTTGCCAAATCATAAGTTGACTTAAAAGGAATACCATATATTAAAAAAAAAATTATACAATTACGGTCTAATTCATAAAAAGTATTTTATTTATTTATTACAGGTTTATTTGACAAATTTCCCATAGAAATATGTCAAATAAGCGCTTAATAAACCTGAAATATTTTTTATGAATAAGGCAGTTAAAATGTACTTTATTGTGAAAGTGCTTTTAAAATTTGCAAAAAGAAAAGTACTGCTCAAAATAGCTTCTTTTCAAAAAACTTATTAAATACTTATTTTACGGTCGTCTTTAAATATTTACGGAAATAGGAGGGTTGTCATAACTTTCGTCTTAAATGGACAATTCGTTTGTTTTATCATCATTTTTTCACTTTGCAATCGTCAGTGATTTTGCAGATGTCGTTTCTTTGTTAATGCTCCTGTTGTTTTTTTTTTTCGTTAAGCTTTCTGGAATCCATACGCACTCTAGATTTTTCGGCAAAACATAAATTTATTTAGGGCGTCACCCATGCCCAATGTGATACTAGTACTTGTGTAGTTGTTGTTGTTGTTGTCGCTGTATGATCATGGTAGAGTTACTGGCAACGATTATGATGATGATGATGATGATGTTGTTGATGTTGTTGATGCATTTGATGATGTTGATGACAATGATGAAATGAGTACTCACGTCTAAAACATAAAATACAAACATAAACTTTTTTTATATGTTGTTTTTTTTTTGAGACATTGGATTTTCACTTTTTATGACTTTTTATTCTTTTTTTTATTTATTTTAATTTTTTAAGGTGAAATAAGAAAAAGTGATGCACACAATTTTGCAATTGTTTGCTTTAAACAAAAAAAACCTTGTTTTACGATTACGAAAAGGAAGGAGCAATTGAAGTATTTAAGTAATCAGGCACATGAATGAAGATCCGCAACCACATCAAAAATACAAATAACAAAAAAGAGCAGAAGCCAAATAAGAAAGTGTCTTTTTTAATATTTTATATTTTATATTTCTCTTTACTGTCTGCAAAACGTTTTGTGTGTTATTTAACGACGGTGTAATGAAATGATGATATTTGCCCTTAAAAAAAAAAGAATAAAACTGCGTACCTATAGAGGCCAAAAAATTAATATACGAGTATATTTAAGCATCTTTTAGACAAGTGATGACACTTGTCTTTCTTGCTGAGTTTGTGTTTGCTCTCCATGCCTTATGCAGCTTCTGAACAAAAAGTGAAAATTATTTGTGTGTATGCGTGTGTATACTTTTGTTATCGTCTGTATTGTTTTACTTTTTGGTTTTCAATTTAAATTGACGAGTAAACGGTGTGTTGGCTAAACATATTGGCACAACTGTTAAGTAACAACAAACTAGTATTAAATAGAAGAAAGAAAAACCTTAGTACGCGCAACGATGGCGTTTCTTTCTCATTTTGTTTTAATTTTGTATAAAAGCACGTACTTGAAAATATTTTTTTTTCTATTGTTTATAAAAGTTTCCTTTTTTTCTATTGTACTATGAAAGCAAGAAATTGTCACATTTTCAATTACGCCATTAACTTTTAGTTTAAAAAATTACAGATGCATATACAGACATACATACATACTATACATATTTATTTCAATACTTCTTAGACACTGTTTTCTGTAGTCAGAATAGAACTAAATATGTTAAAGGCACGTAGCCAAAGAGCCAGGGTATCACACGTGTAAAAACTTCCTTCCCAGTGATGCCAACCAAACATCTTCCTTAGAGGTAGATTCGATGTGAAAAAGAGGTAGCTTCTAACAAAATCCTACTTTAAAAAGAGGTACATCATCTACAACTACAACACTTATGTTTTAGGGTATTTTAAAGACCTTAGAAAAATTTTTTAACTTAACCTTTCATTTCGATAGGAAATATTTTATGGATGGGCAATATTAAAAATTTAAAAATAAAAAACAACTAAAAAAATATAAGAGTTCAATTATGTCATTGTTATTTAATTAATTTTAAGAATTTTTATTATTTTCATATGTAAACGAATGAATATTTTCATTAAATTATTTCTAATGCTCGTCTCCAGTTGTAGGTTGCCCAGCGCTTTCCTTGCAGAATATCAGTAAAGATTGTTCCTACAAATACTTTTTAACAAATTAACTTTCAACATTTGAACTATGTATGCAATTTTCCCACAAACTGGCCCAGTGAAGGAAATATTTGGGCTCGTAGCAGGCTTTGAATACTGAGAGAATAACCTTCGTAAAAGCAAAGATTTTCGACAGTATATTTACGAGTTTGTCATTATTTTTCAACCAATGCAACCACGGTTGCCAGAAATGCAGATTTATCTGGATTTTGCAGATTTTTACCTTCCAAAAAGAAGCAATCCAGATTTGAAGATTTTTGGCCTAAAAACGCAGATTTTTCAACTCCAATTATAGTGCATTTTTTTTAATTTTTCCTATTACTGCTACTACTTTTTGTTTAATTTATGTGTGAACGACTCAAAGTTTATAGAGTTACAATTTTTTAATTTAGAAGACATCATTAAAGAAAAAGAAGAAGTAACTTTGGCAAGCTTCTGGAATAGAATATCTCATATAAAGCAATATTCAGATTACGATTTTGCAGCCCTAAGTTTGGTAAAAATGTAATGTCTTTACCACATTCATTTGCGAATGTGAAAAGGATTTTCAATCAAGTAAACTTGAATAAAACAAAACTTCGAACTCCTTTTTGATATTTATGCAACAAATTAAATGAATTTTGTGTATATTTTGTTATATCCGATTTCTTTTCTCATTAATTTTATATTTTTTGCACATAACTATAAATAATTTACATTTGTTTCTTGGTTGTATGCATTTCGTTTCTCCTAAAGAAAGACGGGGCTTCCACACGCAAGGGCTACTTTGCAAAGGCTTGAGTTTGTAGGAGAGAAGAAAAAATATATCATATTATATATTCTTTTTTCTTCAACAAACTCAAGACTTTGCAAAGAAAACTTTGCGTGTGGAAAAGCCACTAAACTCATCAGCAGACTTCAACTAATTTGGCATCTCATTGTAAAAAAGGTAATGAGAAAATAATAGTGGATTCAAAATCGAAGATGTTAGCCTGTAAAGATTTTTGCTTGATTCTTTTACAAAAGGTTTATAAAACAAACTTTGTATGGAAATTTGTTTGTTAACCATTTTGTAACCCAAAATAAATTTTGTGAATATTACCCATTATGTTTGTGTAAGTAATTATTAATAACATATTGATAGTGGTTCTATAAACATGAAATTTTTTACCATATTTAAAAAAAATTCTGGTTGAAGGCTGCTGATGAGTTTCTTAAGCAGAAACGAAATTCACTTGCTTCGAGCATTAAATAAAATACATTTTAAGACGAGTTTAAATCTTATAAATATGGGGTAATGAAAAAGTATTCTTTTTACACATATACATCTCTATCTATGTAAATTTTTTGAATAAAATATAAGAAAAGTTGTTTTTAAAATTGCTTTGAAGATTTTTTGAAGATTTTAAAAATAAAATGCAGATTTTGAAGATTTTTGGTGAACATTTTTCAAATTTTGCAGATTTTAACCTTAGAAATTCTGGCAACACTGAATGCAACGCTACATTCGTATTCTGAAAATTATTTCATTAGCTGAAAAATGTCATATATGCCGCGAAATATTTTCATTCATAAGCAACGTATATTTTCATATTTTAAATGAAAAATGTAATCATTGCGATGAAACTTTTTAGTTTATACAATGAAATGACATTAGTTTTACTTTTTTTTACGAACTATTTCATTGAATAAACAATATTTGTCATGTAAATCATGACAATATTTCACTACTGAGAGGTAACATATCATTTTTTTATGATATCATATCATTGTGTTAACAACATAAGTCATTATTGTAATGACTGATTCATTTATTATTGTATCTTATTTCAACTGAGGTGTGTATAATGGCACAGACTTCAGTCAAAAAAACGTTTGTTTGATATAATTGGCTTCCCCGGCCAAGATCTGAACTTGGAACTCATCGCTTGGTAGTTAGCGCCCTTACCGCTGCAGCCACAACAACCTCAAATATTATTTAGATACAAACTAAATACATACGTGCCATCATTTATGAAATTTTTATTCAAAGTTATTTAATTGATCTAATTAATTCAACATTATTTAATTTATTTGAAAAGCTATAATTTATAAATATATATGTATATATATATATATATATATATATAAATATATATATTAAAAAAACTTTGCCTTATCTCCAGGATTCGAACATGTGACTACAAGTGTAGCACACTGCCTACTAGCCAGCAGCAGGATGTTTTCTTCATTGTAGTTACGAAAATATTTCATTAAAGTTGCAACAAAACTATAATTTCCATAACTATAGATTAATTACAATTGTGGTTTGATACTTTGATACAATTTGATATTTTGAAATTCTTTTATGTAACTTACTTAATTTAAAATATTTTTTTGCATGAATTCTTCATAAAATTCATTACCCGAATGAAAATTAAGCACTAGATTGGTCTCATTCCATTAATGAAATTTGCATCAATATAATGCAATGTTTCATTTTATTATTGAAATTTGTCGTTGTATTAATGAAAGGGGTTCAACGTAACGGTTTCATTCCCGCGATGAAGTGTTTTTCTTTCAGTGAATAGTGAAGTCAATACAACGATGTTTAGATGCATTGCTAAAATATATTTCAGTTGAACTTCTAGCTTGGATTAGATAAAATAAACTCAGGTAACTATAATGTATCATTATTATTGAAAAACTAAAAAGGTGGCAGATTTTTCTCGAAAAGTGGTAGACTTGAGTGAGATATCCAAAAGAGGTAGATCTACCACAAAAATGGTAGAGTTGGTATCGCTGTTCCTTCCTAAGCCTTCATTTGGGAAGTAGGAGTTTCTTACATCTGCCCATGCTGTCATAGAATAAGCAAAGCACGATGGATGTATTGGTATACGTGTATATGAGTGTTAACAAGCGATGCCACGAAGACTTCTTGTTGGTAACAAATAATCAAAAGAAGTATTGTTGCATATTATACGTTTCAGTGTGTGTGTGTGTGTGTGTGTGTGTGTGTAAAATGTTGACTGCCAGCTATTATGTGTTTAAGGGGGTTTTTTAAAGCAAGCGCACAAAACTAATGTCAACGCATGTTTTCGTTTGTATGTGCTCAGAAAAATAAAAGATCATATACACAATGTGTCTGTACACGCATGACGTTTGTATACAGGCCCATGCGTAGAAAGAAGCAAGTATCACAAATTCTTCCGTCAAGAAGTATATTTTTTACTTATTTTTGGATCTACGGATCCTTATGAAGGATATTAAAGTTCCCTGTAAGCTTTATATGTATGTATAACCAAGAACTTTTCAAGAATATCTCACGTATAACCCAATATGCAATTATGTCCCTCAGACAGTGCCAGGGATGGAAAGCAATATGCATTTGCAAAATATAATTTCTAATGCAAAAGTGAGTTGTAAATTGAAATTACTTAAGGCAACCATAACATTTATTATTTGCTTAAACATAAAAGTTATGTATGCCTACATATTTAAATTTTTAAAATTTTACTATACATTATATTTTCAATGCATTCCATTGAAGCAACAGCAAAATAAAGGAAAACAGTTTGCATGCAAATAAATTATGACTTCGAATTGTTGCTGTTGCTCAAACTGCGACTACATATATGTCCAATCGTTCTACAATTGCTGCCGCTGCTGCTGCTGCTGCTGCCGCCACTTTTATTTACTTTTTCTATTCTATTCATCATTGTTCGTGCATATCACATTAATATACAAATATACATTGATACGTACTTGTAGATACGACCACTTAATATGTGTGTACATACATCTAAATACAACATGTATTGTATTTAACTATAATTAATATGACCATGAAATTTTGAAAAAAAAACAGCAGCACTGTATAAATATGTAAAAATACCAAATAATAAAAATGTAGAATGATCTTTTCGCTGTAAAATGGAAAAACAAAAATGCTCGTACACCAACAATTGAATGTTTAATGTACCAATTAAATGTAGGAATAACAAAATATTTTTTTTTTCCATACTTTGAAGGGCATTACTTTTCTTTTCTTTAAGAATTTCGAGGATGTTAAGTGTTGAGGCGTAAAATAAAATTTTTTATTGGAATCACTCAAATATTTTGGTTTTTTTTATATATTTTTTCTAGACAATCCACTTGTGCATTGCATTGTGAAAAGTACACATTCTTCAAACAAAAAGCAAAATTGTGTTGTTCTTTAATTTAATTATGTAATTCTAACGCCCTCAAGATTTTTTCACATGAGCGCTAGTGACTGACGTGACTCACATGTGATCATAAAAGTTCTTGGAATAGACCTTCTGTTCCGCTTGTGATAAATAATTATAATTATAATTGCTGAATTTTGGGAATAAAAATTAAGAATTAAATTCATGCATTTCGCGGGAATAAAAAATAAAATGAAAATCCCCGAATATATTTATCTAGAAAAGATGTGATATCTTCTTAACGACTGGACCGTTTTTCTTCAACAATAGCTAAGAACACTCTCGATCAAGTCACCTTTCAACAGGAAGAATTAATTCCAAATCGGTCTGTACGTGGACACACAGTACAACTTATAACATCCCTTTTTAAAAAATAAAATAAAATAAAATAAAATAAAATAAAATAAAATAAAATAAAATAAAATAAAATAAAATAAAATAAAATAAAATAAAATAAAATTAAATAAAATAAAATAAAATAAAATAAAATTAAGTAAAATAAAATAAAATAAAATAAAATAAAATAAAATAAAATAAAATAAAATAAAATAAAATAAAATAAAATAAAATAAAATAAAATAAAATAAAATAAAATAAAATAAAATAAAATAAAATAAAATAAAATAAAATAAAATAAAATAAAATAAAATAAAATAAAATAAAAAATAAAATAAAATAAAATAAAATAAAATAAAATAAAATAAAATAAAATAAAATAAAATAAAATAAAACAAAATAATATAGAAAATTAAATAAAATAAAATAAATCAAAATAAATCAAAATAAAATACATAAGCCTATGAAAAAAGAATTCAAATAAAATAAAATGAAATAAAAAAAATAAATTAATAACAAATAAAATAAAATGAAATAAAATAAAATTTATTTATTAAAATTTTATTTTAAATTGTGTAAGAAAAAATTTTTATTCGCTTTGAATTCACACTATCGCATAAATTTGTTTGTTAAAAAATGCAGTTGCAGTAGAAAAATTAATATGAATTAATTTTTTGTGGTTAGCACAAATGCAATTGAATTGAATGGTATGAATTAATTAAATTTAATCATTAAACATTTAATACTTCTTTTCATATTTTTGATTTATGCATTCATTTGTATTTTTCACTTAACGAATGTTCTTGATTATTTTCCATTAAAATGTTGTTGTGTTGTATTGTTGTAGGTTAAGTTTTTAACCAAACAAATTCAACTTTATTCTTTTTTAATGATGTTTTTTTACTTTGTTATAAAAATTATTATATGTAGAATACATATTTTAATTTATTATTTTGCTGGTTGGTTTTTAACGTCATATCGTAATTGCAGCACAAAAAAGCAACAACTATAGCATCGTATACGTAATATTTACTCTCGAATGTACATATTTGTTGTTTTTCTTTTTATACATACTATAGACATTTTTAGCTGCAATTATTTATTAACTTTTCAGTGGCTGCAAGTTCAAGGTTGCGTTATGTAGACATTTATTAAAACATTTAGAATTAACTACAACTACAGCTTGCAGCAATAACAACAAATTAAAAAATAATAAAAATAATAATAAAACATTGAGTTTTGTTTTCTTAATTGTCTTAAAAGAACAAGACGCATTCAAATAAAATAGACTCAAGTTGAACAAAAAAAAAATTAAGAGAATTGCTATTTCATTTCTGACAAATTTTGTTTAAATTAATTAAGTTTATTAAAAATAATAAATTGCGGTTGGGACTTTATAGAGACAAAGTCATAGGAGTAGATTTCTGGTCTTAAAAAAATGAGAGTTGCAAACAGTGGCATCACGTGCAAAACTAAATGAGGATTTTTTAATAAAATATTGAAACAATACTTAATTTTAAGTCACTATTAATGTTGATGAAAAAGTTAGCGTTATGTAATCCATGATATCGTGAAATAATGAGAACCAGTGGGTTCTCTAAATAAATCAATGAACAGCTGAAATTTTATACTGTTTGGCTGGTTTTGAGAATTATGGGCTTTTTTTTCCAAAAGAACCATTAATGCCAAATGCACTAAAAGTATCTCTAGCATAGAAAATATCAAGCGATTTATACAGCCCCGTCATTCACAATTTCATTTTTCCCTTTTACTCTATTGTGAATTTGTTTTTCCCTTTTCTCACCAACTGCGGGAAGAAAAAAATTCCCTGGCAAGAAAGTGGGTATTATGAACGCAGAGAGAAGATAAAAAGAAGCAAAACAACTGGCTTCGAAATGCAGTGATGCCACCTTATTACTTTTTTTTGTTCCCAAATAACTCATGACTGGAGGAATTTTTTCCCGATAAAATCATTTTCCATCAGAAATTAATTACGAGGGATAAGTCATGAGAAATTAGTAATTATTTGTTTTTTATATACACATGTTTTTATATACATACATACATACATACACAAATGTTGTGTTTATGTAAATACAGACATACATACATACAATATACAATGATATTATTTTTCCCCTTTTGACGTCCTTGACAAAAAAACATCCAGATTTAAAAGACTTTTGTTTTAAGCGAAAAATACTTGTTAAAACAAAAACCTAAAGGTAACAAACGAGTTAAAAAGTGAGATAAAATGTTTATTTTTCTTCAGTTGTTGCAAAAATTAAAAGTAAAAGCGACGACAAATTAAGACAACACAAGTCAAAGCAATTAATTTTTGTTTTTTTTTTCTTGATTCATGTTTGTGTCGCTACAAAGGAAATTAATTTAACGAAAACAAAATGACATTTTATTTTTTATATTTCTGTTTTAAAAGTACTTTTTTTTTGTTTTGTTATAATGTGTCGTCAAAGGGTTAATGCAGTTTAAGTTCAATGTTGATGAAATAATTAAAAAAAATCAAACGACCAAACAAACCCCACAAACGAACAAGTGCCAGCAACAACATTCGGTACAAGTGGACATTTATTCATTACGTGTGGATTGTTTTCGTCTCTGTGCTTCTGTAAGAGATTTTAAAATACATAACAAAGTCATACTTTTAATTAATTATCAACTAAGAAGTGTACTTATTCATTAACACTGCTGCATATTATTACACTCAATAACAATAATAAGTAAAAAATAATTAAGGCAAGATAAGTATTTAAGTGCTAAAATGCGCCAACTAAATGTGCAGTTTGTAAGAGAGTTTATACTTTTATTTTAGGAAAAAAATTTTTATTTATTTATTTTCTCACTAAAAAATTATGGTAGGGAAAAAGCTAGTTAGACATCTTTTCTTGGAATACAAAAATAAATATTTCAATCGCTTTTCTAAGACTCTTGAAATTTCTCTCTCACATGCTTAGGATTGAGACCATTATATTTATAGTAAATACATTGTTAAGTAGATTTGGAAAACTATCGACAGTGACTTAAAAAACTTTATCGATAAATCGATTCAAGACTATCGAAAGTTAGAAAAACTATCGATATATCGACGATACTATCGTGATAGTATCAAAGTTGTATGGTTCTCGTATAATTTACATATTTATTTACACTAAACATTAAAAAAATATTTATTTTTAAACAAAATAAAACACAATTTTATTTGTCAGTTCAATAAATAACAAATTAAAATAATTGCAAAATTTTAAGTGGGATCATATTTTTTCATTGTTTGCTTTTAGTGGTGTACCACTTATTATCGATGGTGACTAAAAAATATCGATTTTTTTCAGGTATTAGTTAAATTAAAAATTACCTATCTATAATACCGATATTGCCATCCATATTGTTAAGCCATTTGTATAGAGTTTTTTTTTAATGTGAAGAAAGTGCAAAATTTATTTTAAGCTAAGCAGTATTATTTAAGAAATTATAGGGCCCTGGTTACATCCTTTTAACAAATAATTACTACCTCCTATCAGTATATCTTTGTTAGTAGTACGATTATAGTTAGTTACGATGTTGTCATTATAAATTTTTAAGTATAGTGGCCTCTAGAAACGATAAAAAAAACGTCAATCTGGGAATGTGTATTAGTGTCGTTTAACAGACGATTTTTCGGTAATGTTAAAAAATCTTGATTTAAAAAAAGGAACAGTTAAACAAATAAATTGAAAAAACATACAGATAATTTTTCTACCTCACAGTTTTTTGTCAATCAGAGTTGAAGACGATTAAATAATCAGCCATAAAATAAAAATTTGAAGATTTTTTGATTCTCATCAGTCACTGATGACAGCGAGTCAGGTAGCCGAAAAACATGCCAGCGATTGATGGTTTTATTTGATTGTCTTCTGGGCAGTTAACATTAAATTCTAGATAGATATCGCTTTCCACTCAGCACTTGATGGCAACAACTTTATTTCCGATTGTATTACATTACAATACAAACCTCTGAATTTTTAACTCTTTTGGTTGGGCCTTGTAAAACAACTACCTTGCACTTCACTGCTTGAAGCTTTATGCATTAAACACATTCACCACATCAGGCTACACGAACACATGACTTCAAATGCCGCTAGCAGCATTTGTCGCCTCGTAGCCAGCTACTTAGTTTTTTTTTTGGAGACTGCAGCAGCAGCATCTGCACCTTATATTTAAGTATAAATACATACTTCAGTATTGCCACCTTCAAATATTTCGCATTTATAAAAATTAAATTACTCTTTCGAAATGTTCTAATATATGACGTAAAAGTATAAGAATTAATCATTTTATGCTTTACATCAATTTTTGGATATTCTGTCTGTTTAATAATAGGAAATAATTGTACGATATCATTCATTCAACATTTTATATTATACTGGCAACACTGAATTTTCTCATTGTAGCCAAAGAAATAGAAATTAGTTTAATTGGACTACAACGACAAAATCACCATAGTCAACTATGTTGCCTGCATGTTGCCTTGATGTCTTCAAAATAATCACTCTCATCCTTGATATTTTGTAGTCAGTAGCCTGCTGTGGTGAATCTGTTTAATGCATTAAACTTTGCCTTTTCAGATAATAATTTTTTCTGCAAATTTGCTCTCATAACTTTCTCACTAATCTCTTCGAATTTTTTTTACATATTTTAATTTTAAACAACATAGTTTTAAGTGTCTGTCTTCAGTGCAACTTCGATTACACTGCACAACATAAAAAAGATAGCGGAGTTCTAGTGATGATTTTGACAAAATATACACGTTTAGCAGCGTTTTGAAAGATTACGTGTGATAATTTCAATTGTGAATCGAACGAAGTTCCTCCCTCTTCCACAAATTTTATGTCAAAATTTATAAATAAAAAGTTGTTGTAGGAAAATTCATGTGCGATATTTTAAACATCTAGATCTTCATGATATTGATACTTTTTAGATCTAGATAGAAATGTGATTTTGTTGCACAGTGTTTTCAAGGCAAATAAGTGTTCTAAAGCACTCGATTGTATAACTATTTGCATAGTATGTCATCAAACTCATTGATGCGTTTAAATTTGAAAACAAAAAAGAAAATTAGCTAAACTTTCATAGACACAAAAAAAGAATGAAAAGAAACTAATGAAAAAGAAAGGAAAAAAATTAAACAGGAAATGCTAAATTTTTGTGCTTATAAACGTTTTTTTATTACTTTTTTTATCATGATCAAAGTTTCCCAACGATTATACGAGTATAGAATTTTGTGTGTTGCAAAAAGAGTTCGAGTTCTAATATCATCGACTCATCATTGTCACCAAATTGCTGTGAAAAAACTAATATTCTTTGAACGATCGATTAGCAAATAAGTGTGTGTGTGTGTGTGTGAGTGTGTAAATTTGTTTCATGCGACATTTAAAATTAATGCCATCCTCTTTTGTTCTTGTTGTTCTTTATCTCTTTTTTTTTCCTTCTTTGGGGCGCTCAAAATATTTGATTGCCGCGCTCGTTAGTGCATGTTGGTTGGAACAGTTTTTCTTTTTTCCATTATCGGATCTGGCCCGCTCGCTATCAGTTTGTTTGCCCAAATCATATCTTTTGTTTATATTCATACACTTTTGTTGGCTTTTTGTTGTTAATTTAATTCATTTAACAAACTCTGCCTTTCTGTGACACATTCATGCTTGTTGTGCCACCTCACCTTTTCAGTTCACTGTCTTCTGGTATTTGTTGTTATTGTTATTGCTATTGTTATTATTTAGGCTGCATATTTGTTGTTGATGGCAAAAGCTAAATTGAACAAAAGAAATAGCTTCAATATTGATTTTATCAGTCATACATACGAGTAAAATGAAACATACATACATACAAATCTATTGCTCGTAAAGGTGCGCCTACCGTCATATTTGGGTTAATTATGAAGATCGTTTACAAATAATGGTTTTCATTCTTCTTTTTAAACAATGAGCCAGTCAGCAATTCAATTGGTTATACCGCATAGAAATAAAAATTAAACAGGGTTTTTTTTGCATTTTTTGTTTTAGCAAATAGAAATTTTGTTTAACAATTTTTTTAATGAAGGAAATAAAATGAAATTTAACTGCTTGTTTGCAGAAACCAAATTAGAATTCGTTTATTTATTTTTGAAAAATTACATTAATTACATCACTTAGGCGACATAATTATCGAACTTAATTTTTGGACAAAAACGATTTTTTAAGATCGGAATTAATCGATTTTCTTAAAAAAACGAGGTAAAAAATGTGTCGGTTAAGCTTTTTTTTGCGGTTATGGTATCGAACATCGAAAATCGAATGTTAAATTTATATTATCAGCATCGAAAATTTCGTTGAGCAACCAATTTCATATCGAACAGAATTTATCTTTCGATGAAGTATTTTAATATGAAAAATTGTTAAAAAAACATTAGCCCAATTCACAATGTTGTGCAAATGGTCTTGCATCGTAGCATGTGACAAATGGTATAGTATATTGATACTCACCACTTATCAAGCTGTTTCGTGAAAATCGACTTCCTCCCTGCTCCACAAGATTTCAGATTCAATTATAAAAGATTCAGCTTGTGACGCCTGATAATTTTCACTTTAGCTTTACAACAGTTAAGAGAGGTTTAAATATAACTTCTGCAGGACTAAAATCTTCAACGTGTTAATATCAAAAATCAGAAGTAGAAGTTATCCAAATTTTTTCCTACTTTATGCCCTCAAACTCTATACAATTTGGAGAAAAGAACATTTAACTTTTTCAAATTTTTTGAGGCCATATTGATATGTCTTGCAAGCTTTATGGCACTATAAACATAATTGAAATTTTGAAAGTAGTACGCTCAGGTTTACTTCTTCACAACTTAAATTTGTGTTATCGCATTAGTGTACACATACAAAATATATAGAGTACAGCAAGCTGCCACAATTTGTAATTGTTGTCAGTCGTTTTAAAATGCTGCTTTTAAGGCTGGTACTTAGATTTCATAAAATTTATATATAAATATTTTTTTTTTTCTATTTGCTTAAGAAATTTTCGTAAAGTGGGAAAACATTATTATCTCTGTAGGTCAAGATAAGATTACGAACGATTTGCCAAATGAAAGACAACAATTTCAACGACTTGACAAAATGAAATAAAATAAAATAAAAGTAATAAATATGAAAAACAGCAAACTATTACCACAGACTAGAGACAAAGTAATTTGCACGGCAGTTCAGTTCATCAGTTATGAACCATTACACCACCAGCCACTTAATATTTTTAGCCACAGTGTAGCAACAGCAGGAGGGAGATGGGCAAAGTTTTGCATTTGCTTAAATTGTTAAAAAAAAGAGTCGTTTTATGTTCGTATGTATGTATGTTAGTTTATTATTATACTTGACAATTATCTTACATTTATCTGAAGAGTTTGCAAGATAAGAAATAAAATATACAATATCTGCAAATTGTTCTCAAGTTTTATGGACGTTGAAAATAAATGTAAACACCTTTAATTTAATTACTTTTCATACATATACGATTATGTAACCTTCAAGGGACAGTAAAAGAACTTAAAATTAAAATTTGAGCTTTTAAGTAAAAGCTTAAGGTAAGAAATTGCGCAGCAGTTAGCAAAATTATAACTGGCAAATATTGTTTATCAAATATTTTCAAGCAGAAAAATTTCAATATTCAAAATTCTCGTGGACGAATATTCGGCTCGACGGACGTAATACGGGGGATAACTAAAGATTTAATCAGACGTGCAATAACCATTAAACATAGAAAACAGCTGTTTGCTAAACCAAACTTATGGGCAACACTGTATTTGATTATAGGTGACTCGCCATAACAGTACGACCACACGGGCAATTTGATGTGTCTTTACACAAGCAATAACGTCGGCAGAATGATGGCGTGAAATTGCTTGTGTTCAACAATGTATCTAGATGTGGCGAACACATACATTCAAATATATTTGTATTTTTATGCATATGCTTACTTAAATTATCCCTTATTATTAATTATAATTTTATTTATTTTATTAATTTAAAATATTTTTTCATTCTGTTTCGTTAAAAAGAAACTAATATTATTTTAATTTGACAGCATGTGTTAAAAGATTATTGCTTAGCAATGTATTTTAACATTTGTTGCTTAATCTATATACGAACACATATTCATACGGTCGACACGCTAATATCTTGTGTCGGCAATCGAATTTGACAATTGCCATGGCAATAATTGCCGAGATTATTGCTCGTGTGGACGGCTAGTAACGCCATAACCATTGAATTGAATTTAAGTTTTTGGCCGTAACTATAAACAGCGTTTGCTGTTTAGACGTATTTGTTTTGTTTTGAAAATTAAACATAAACATAAACATAAACATAAACATTATGGTTATGGCAGCACTAACTAATTAGTTGAATCAAATATATTTATGGTACGACAGGTTTAATTGAACCGTAACTGCAGATTTGCAAAAACGATTGAAAATAATGTCATCACCAAAACAAAAATTTGACAAGTAAGAGTATATGCCAAACAAAAAAAAAGGTTTAAATATTCCAGCTCTAAAACCGTCTTTTTGATTTTGCTGATTTTCAATATAAATTTGTTTTGGATAACTTCTGACTCATCAGCTTACGATCAAAATGTGTAGCTTATCTGGGAGCTTGGGACCCAGTATATATATAAAATACTTTTTTTTTTGTTTTTAAAGAGAAGTAACACTCAGGCAATGAATGCCTACTACTACTTATAGGTGTTACCTTCTTTAGGAAAGGGATAGTGATAGAGAAGACAGGTGGTGAAGGAAGAGATAGATAAAAGCTTCTTTCTTTTTTACAACTCTACGTTCTTGCACGTTACAATGCAGAGTTGCAGCGCCTGTGTTTTTAATGAGTAGCATTATGTTTTTGAAGCTGTGCTTACTAGCCATTTTAATTCGTTATTTTACTTCGCCGATGATTCTGCTACACAATATCGACGAAGGAGTTGGACGTTCTGATGTTACATTGGGATTAGTATCTGTTGAAGTCGGTATAGTTCACGGACCAGTGACTATGCCTTCATCACTCGAACTTTCCTACAACAACTGACACAAAGGGACACTAATGCACATCCGAAAAATGTGTGGTGCTGTTATTTTAATGACTCCCATCCTAGGGTCAATCCTACAGGGAGTAGTCAACGTCACCCTTATACTTTATACTTATAGTGTGGAAATTACACATGAAATGAAAAACCCATATGTACCCTTTACTATTTTTGTTGAAGGGTACACAAATACGGCCAAGGTTCCCATCCGGACAGAAACTAGCGCCACTAAAAATACTAAGTAGATACATATACTAAGTATATTTTTAAGCAAAATCTGCGGATGTTTATTTAATCGAACAGAGCAGGGAATGCCATTAACCATTGAAAATAATACACAGAGAAAAAACTGCCTCATTTTTTCATAGAGATTTCTTATTGTTTTTATGTGGTAAATCTTATAAATTTTATCAAGAAGAAAACCATATAAAATCAAGAAAAAATCTTATTATTCACAAACTTTTTTTACACAATTTCCGTTATTTTTGGCACAAAAAAAAAAACAATCCATAGAGAAAATCTTCTTGATTCTATTAGGTTTTCTTATAAATTGTAAACTATAGGGATTTCTTATTGATTTCATTAGGTTGCATTATTGATTTTTTCAATAAGGTATTCCTTATTGTTTTCATTAGGTTCCTATATGATTATGTGTAGAGCATCTTATTAATTTTTTTAATAAGGAAATCTTCTTGATTTTCTTAGGTTTCTTGTTATTTCATATCTATAAATAAACATAGAGACAATTTTTTCATGATCTTTTTCGTTCTTGTATAAGCATATTTGTACAATAATTTCAGTGCGGGTTCAGGCTGCTTATTAGCATATTGGTAAGAGTTCTTGTCAATCAGTCTGAAGGTTGCTGGCTTAATACTGGCCTCCTTTCAAGTAATAATATGTATGGTGAGTTAGTTATTTAAGAATACAATATAATATGTATTTCTGTAATTATGTAAGTATGTATAAATAAATAACATCTACATATACTACATACATACATAAGTATATTGTATAGAATTTAATTGAAAATACAGAAGCAGAGCACAAAGAATAAAGACATAATTTTTTTTATGAGGTCGCCTCATTAAATCAAGAAGAAAACCTTATTAAAAAAATCAATAAGATAACCTCATAAAAACTACAAGGTTTCTTCTTGATTTATTCAAAAAGAGTTTCTTTATGAAATTAATAAGATTTCCTTATTGCAAAAAAGAAAACCATAGAGATTTCTTAATAATATTGTTCTATTTTATGAGGTACATATTTAGTAGGCACTGTTTTCTCTGTGTATAAAGCAATTGGCAGCCACAACCACGATTGCAGGGCCATATTCCTTTCTTAATATTTTCCAACATCTATTTTATAAATCGTATAGGTATTTCGGAAGGGATACAAAAGTGTATAAAGAGCTCAAAAAAGACCACGCTGAAAAACAAACTAATTTTTTATACTAAAATTTGTGTTTCCTTCAAAAAGTAAAGGACGTATTGACCCGCCCTGGTAGTAAAAAAAATTTTTTCATATAAATTTTCTTTTGTGTCGAAATCATATTGCCATCTGATTTGTAAAAAAAACTTTTACGAGCAAACAGTAAAATTCAAGAAATTTAACATTTGTTTTTTTTTTCTTTTTTCAGCCAACGTTTCTTGCAATATCTCAACATAAGGTAAGTAAGCATTCTATACATAATATTTATAAGTCCGAAAAATATTATACAATATTTGGCATATATTACGTAAAAACCTACAAACACTTGTTGCTATTTCCTCTTCTTGTCTGCTGTAATACTCGTACATTTCCGCAGAATAATAAAAGTTCTCACTTTTTGTGATTCAATTAAAGTTAAACGATAATAAACGTTTCTTACAAAATAACAACAAGACCAAATTATTTCTTTACAACCACGCAATAATTCAATTTTGACCAATATTACTCGTATTTTTGTGTGTTTGCGCTTTTTTTCTTTCTTCAAACACATCAAAGTAAAAATTGGAATAAACTAAATTAAATTGTTAAATTATTATTGCACATTTTATGACGAAGAAAGCTAGAAGAAGAAAACGAATCTTCTTAATTGACTGACTGATAAATGAATTGACCGAATAAGCGAACAAAATGTTTCACATGAACAACTAAGAAGAATAATAAGGGAAACACATCAATTGGGTCCATCTAAGAAAACGTTAGATGTTGGTCAAACAAACACATTAGAGAAATGCATATACACGCATACATACATACACATACACATGCATGTGAGGCATGCATGCATGCATGGTTGGACAAACTAAAAGTGGAAATTTACAATGAAAATGAAGCAGCAGCAGATAATGAAATGAAAGAAAAAATTGTCAACTCAACGATCAACATCATCATCATCAACAACATCGTCAACTCAAAATAATTCTAATGTTTGAAAATGTGATAATGGACTTAAATTGAATAAATGAAGACAAACGAACTCAACTGAACTGAACTAAATGTTACACATATGTATGTTCTAAGTGTTGTACAAAAAAAAAAAGAGAGAAGGAATCAACAACAACAAAAAAGTATTAAAAAAGACACAAATTCAATAGACAGCCAAATGAAGAAAGAACGGACAACTTGAAAAAAACACAATTTTTTTTGAATAACAAACAGCAGCAGCAACAATAAATAATTTAACCCATACAATTACAAAATTAAAGTGTTTGAGTTCATTTAAAAATAGTTTATGTGACAATAAGTGACATTTCGTAGAAAGTGGAAAGTCAGAAAGTCAGTACACGAACAGATATTTGGTGTTCTTTCAAAGTGAAAGTGTATCGAAAGGAAAAGGAGTGCAAAAAGTGCATCTGTACAGAGATCTTGTGAAATGAAAGCTAAATACGAAATGTTCAAAAAAATATTCAAGCTCAGCCTTGAATTTGAAAAATCTAATAAAACTTAAAATTAACTGCCAATTTATAGAAGCCATGTAAAATTTCTAGTCTGCCTATTTATCCACGTATTGATAACGAAAACAAATCACTCAAATTTGTTCTGTTTTCAATATAAATAGACAGACGAGAATTTTTAAAGGCTTCTATAAACTGGCAGTAAGTCCCAGTTCAGATGATGCAATTTTTCTTGCAGAAAGTTTTAAGGCTCACTTAGCCGACTGTGATGTAAAGTAACTGCAACGTATGAAACAGCTGATCGATATTTTATATGAAAAGTATGTTACGTTACATTACATCTCTATAACCATTTTCATTACTTTTCACATAACAATATCGATCAGCTGTTTCATACTGTTGCAGTTACTTTACATCACAGTCGGCTAACTGAGCCTTTAGGGTCGGATTGTCAATATCAACAACATTTGAATTATTGCATACGTACGATACATTTGAAACATAAACGAAATTTAAAAAAATTTTTTTTTGTTTAAGCAGATTTGCGACAAGTCAAATGTTGTCGACATTTACAAACAGACAACTACTTTGTTGGCGAGGGGAATTGAAAGGAGGGCGTATTTGAAATTCGTTTTGTTTTCTCATTCGTTATTTTAACCCTGAGAGAAAATTTTCTTCGTGTGAACGCAGGTGCTTATTTAAAGAATAATAACTGCAGTATTTATATAAAATAATTTCAGTTTACAAAATTCCTACAGTCTTATTTATAAAACTTATTAAGGCTTTATAAACGCTTTTTAAAACAAATTTTCATACAAAACTTTTCTTAAAGAGCCTCCATAAAATAAAGCCTTAATAATACTTCACAAGAAAATAGAGGTTTTTTCATGATGTTTAAATAAAAATTTTGCGTAATAATTGCACTAATAACTTGTAAATGAACAAATGTAATTTAAAAACAATTTTTTTTTGATAAGCAAAAAAAAATTTTCAAAATTTTTTTTAATGTAACACAAAATATCTTTCTTATATTAGCGAACAAAAATACATAAGAATTAGTTATATTTGATCAAAAATAAATAAAATTAAAAAATTTTCAAGGACTAAACCAAAAACATAAGATTTTAAACATCCTTGCGATAATAGTCAGATACGCTGATATACTCATCAATGTGAATCTATTTAAATGAAAGCAATTTTTGTGTAGATTGATAATTTAGAAAGTATTTCTAAGTTTGGAGTACCATTCGTGATAAATTAACGGAATAATTCAAAAAGAGGTGCAAATTATGCAAATCCTAAATGACACTATATCTTCAAAACTAGAGCTGATAGAAAAAAATGATGCCATCGTAACCAGGAGACAAAAATACATAAGAATCGGTCATTTCTACTTAGACATCCAAAACAGTGTTGTCCAGTGTAATTTTTATAAATAAGGCTGTTACAAAGCAATTTTTTTTATTTTTATAAATGAAAAATTGCTGCACAAAAACTTCACGACTGAAAAAAATTTAGAGGCCTCGCTATTGAGCAGTAGTTTTTGGGATTATTACGAATAACATCTGTCTTTTTAAGAATTGTCCTTACATTGGCAATCTTCCAACATATTGAAAATCCGTTAACTGAAGAAAGATGTGCCGAAAAGGTTGGCCGAAGGATGTGCTATTGTATATACGAAAAGTATTGCTAGAATGCCAACCGGCCCAGGAGGCTTATTTATCTAAGCTACGTTCTACGTTCACTTTTTACTGCAAAAGCTCGAAACTATCTCCCAAGCATAGTAACGGATACTCTTGGAAGCACAGTTGGAGAGATAGATATAGCGAGATAAATTATTTGATTTCTGGCAAGTGAGAATTACTTGAGGGTTGCGTTGGCTGAAGTAATTAGCACCTTGACTACAAAGCCTAAGATCCTGGGTTCGTCGCCACCTTCTGCCATTCCTAAACATCATCATACATATTTTTTTTATATGTATATGAAAGTTCAAGTGACGAAGACATAGTCATCACTGGTCACTTATCCTAATGTAACATCAGAGTGCCCTACTTCAGAGTGCCGTACTTGTGCAGCAGAACTATTAGCGAAGAAAAATAATCAATAAAATGGATACTAAGCCGACAGCTTTTAATATTTAACGCGTCTAATTGATATCAGAGGCGCTGCAACAACAACAAAAAAAACCTGCAAAAATCAGTGTTATAAGAATTCAGTCAAGTGCGTCTTTGACTCGTACATCAAAGATTCCTACATTTGAAATACTTTACGAATTTTTTAGTTTTGCGCTTGTTTCTTTTTGGCGATTTTTTTTAGTATTGACCATTTTTCTTAGTTTTTGGCGTTTTTTTCGGTTTTTGGCGATTTTGTCTTAACGTCTTAGCGATTTTTTTAATTTTGGCAATTTTTTTTGCTTTGAAATACTATACGAACTTTTAAGTTTTGGCGCTTGTTTCTTTTTGGCGATTTTTTATATATTTTTTTAGTATTGACAATTTTTCTTAGTTTTGGCGTGTTTTCGGTTTTGGCGTTTGTTTTCGGTTTTGGCGATTTTGTCTTAGCGTCTTAGCGATTTTTTTTAATTTTAGCATTTTTTTCAGCCTTGGAGCTTTTTTAGTTTAAAGAAATTTTTCCTTTTTTTTGCGATTTTTTAGATTTTAAGATGCAAAAAAAATCACTAAAAATAAAAAATTTCAGTGATTTTTTGCATTTTCGCGATTTATTTTATTTTTTTGGTGATATGTTTAATTTAAGCGTTTTTTTTTAATTTTGGCATATTTGGTTTTGCAATTTTTTTTAATTTTGAGATCTTTTAGCTGTAATCGGAAAATTTCAAAAGTTCACCGATTACGCTTACAGTACATACAGTAGGTTGTCAAATTAGTCAATATTACTTGTACATTAACTAACAGAATAATTTTGTTGTTGCAGCGGCCAAAGCTTTACACTTTCAGGTCTGTAGCTTTTGCAGCTCTCGAGATGGGTCGCTCTTCACTTTTGGTGTATGTTATCCAAAAAAAAAGAATGAGGCTTTCCTCCACATCTCTTTTCATGGCCTGCCTTCTCTAACACTTTGCATATCCTACAGAAGGTAACGGTGATGGTAGCCTGAGTGTTGTCTTAAAAAAAAATTTGACAGGTCACCTCCATCGATCGGGTATGTAAATGATTGATTATTCTTTGAAATAGTCAAAACTGAGGAACTAGCATTTTCCTTTAGTTTTTGAACAAATTACTTCAATATCCTACTACCCAGGGGGGCAGTGCAGTTAACCCTCAAGCGTATTTACAGTTTACACTAATTTCTGGCTGCAAAATATAATATCAAGTTTTGTTAAATTAAAAAATTTTATGACAAATGAGCAATGTTTTTGTAGAACATTTCTAACAGTGATATCCTTTAACGCACTTCTTGCAATATTTTTCGAATGAGGGGGGGGGAAGGTGGAAAAAAGACCCATAAGGAGAAGCGTTAAGAGGTTTAAATGTGGCATAAAAATTTTTGTTCGTAAAATTATACATAATGGGCCATAACCATAGTTACAGAATAAAGTCGGTTTGATTTAGAAACAAGTTAAAATTAAAAACCTGTTTCTAAATATTTTTCTATTATAGTTAAAAACAAAGTGTATTAAGTTGAACCGACTTTAACTGGGTGTCACAACAAATATTGGAAACTTTTCATATGATCGAAAACAAAATATAAGAAAGTGGCATCACTCTCTCTCTCATCTCTCTCATCTGACTCTGTGTAATGAAACAAGGGTTAAATTTAATAACAAGAAAAAAATTAAAACAATCGAACATAAAAACATCTTAACAAATAATTAATATAGAGAAAATTTAAAAGGTATTGGTATTTTGTATTATTTTAATACAATAAACTGTTCAATAATTGGATTATACATTGTTTACATATAGAAAGCCATACATACATACAAATGTGTACATACATACATACATACATATATATACATACATATTTTCTCTTTTATTTTAATGTGTTTTGGCTTGAACAAGAGAGCCGGAGTCTAGTTAAAAACAACTTCAGCATGTTTTAACTTTAGAACCTACTTTCTCCTTTAAAGTGCAGTTTTTCTCGTCTATGGTAGATCGACAGTTAATTTTTTAAAAATGTGCATTCTAAAACCAAAGAAGTAGACTTTTTTGTTAACTATGTTTATGGGCCAATGCGATTAAAACAAATTAACAAAAAACAAACTCGTTCTTAATTTTCATGAATTAACCCTCAAACACATTCTAAATTTTCATGCATTATTTTTTGCTGTTTCAGTTAAATTTTAAAATTTTCTATGTTAAGTATTTCTTCTTTTTTAGAAAGGAACAAAAAAGACCCTTACTTAGAGGATGAGGGTTAAAAAGTTTAATTAAAATAAATAAATTTCTGTTCAATTTTTACTTCACGGAAAACTTCAAAAGTAAACTACTGTACTACTGTCAACTGAAATAATTATACCCCCTTACTGCGTTTTTAAAAAAGTCCACGAGTATAAATTTTATTTGTCTTGCATTTGTTTCTTTTTTTTTTTTGAAATCTTAAGTGTTGATAACCGTTTCACTTTCTAAAAGTGAATTTATGTTAAATGAAGTTACTCCTTGTTTTACTTTTCTTCTTGTTGTTTTTTTGTTGTTGAATGTTGTTTATGGCTGCTTCCATCAAAAGATTGGGATGTCGTTGATTGTTCTCGCTTTGTTTTCACGCTGCTGCTTGTTATATTTTTTGTTTGTTCTCGTTTTGTTCTTCCTTTAAAAGTCTCTATTAGTTGTAAAGCGATCTATGTTTATCGGTGTTTTTTTTTATTAGAAATTTTTTCAATAAAGCAAAAGAGGCACGCACAAAAGTCATCAGTGCCAGCAGCCTGCTTGCTTTTAACATTTCCGCATTTAGATGAACTTTTTTTTTTATAGACAATTTTTTATCATTGTCATTATAGAAACACATATTCATACTTACACAGATACGAGTATAACTTAAATATATGCATATGTATGTATATGTATTTACATACATACATACATATTGTATATGTATAGCTGTGGATCCATATAAACATATTTTTAAACATTTGTCTAATTGCCCGTGGATTTCTATTACATTTTTTCTGCGTTTAATTAAATAAATACTTTTCTTGTTATCAAATCATTTAAATGGTTCATAGATAAAAGCATGTTAACTGCGAGTATAATCAGTCAAAAATATAAGCAATAATACTCATATTAAAAGTACAAAAGGGATGAATGAGGTGAATTCCATAATTAAAAATTTGTTTGTTAATTTTTAATTGTTATTGTTCAAACTTCATTTGTTTCTCTATTTATGATTTAAACGGGCTAAAGAAGTTCGTATTACCTTTTAAGCCAAACTATATGTGATAATTATTAATGGGCAAATAACACTAAAGTTAGTTGTAAATATTCTGACTAACAACACATAGTTGAACGGAACAACTAGTTGTTTTCACTAAACCTTTATCATCAGCGTACTTTTGTGTTTGGTGCACTGTGTGTGGTATCAGATGATGTAGATTTTGTGCAAATGGAATATGTGAATTGTTTTGATTCATCGTATTTCAATTCAAGATTAATGCCCTCTTAGAAAAATTATTCTTGCATGTAAATATCGAAAGTTCGAGTTATGTCTCTCTTATATCAAGCCATCAATATATTTCGTTACATTATAAAACTTTGTGTAAATTATTTTGAATTGCCAAACGGTCTCAATCCTATTTTCGATAACTTTTAGGCAAATCGACAAAGTTATCATACATAATACTAATTTTAATCGCGTTGCCAGTTGACAGGGCAACATAATCGAGCATTATTATAAATATTAATAAATTCAGTGAAGTGCAACTTTGACCCACGCACGAAGGGTTCCATACGGACACAAGATATGTAATTCAATACGAACTTTAGCCTGACTATATCAAAAATGTAGTTTTGGCATTCTTTTTTCGTTTCTGGCGTTTTTTTAATTTAGGTGATTTTTGTTAATTTTGACGATTTTTATAATTTTGGCGATTTTTTTTCATATAGGTGTTTTTTTATTTTGGTGATTTTTTCGGTTTTTGGAGCTTTTTTTCTAATTTTAGAAATTTTTTTAGTTTTAACACTTTTTTCTCGTTATGGCGACTTTTTCGGTTTTTGGCTTTTTTTTTTTGGTGATTTTTTTAATTTTGGCATTTTTTTTTAATTTTGGTGATTTTCTGTTTTTGGCGTTTCTTCATTTTGCCGACTTTTTTCATTTAGGTGATTTTTTTAGTTTTGACACTTTTCTTCTCATAAGGCGGTTTTTTCGGTTTTTGGCGTTTTTTCGGCGATTTTTTTCGAATTTTGCGACTTTTTTAGTGTTAGATTTTTTTTTATTTTGGCGATTTTTATCGTTTTTTTGGCGCTTTTTTCATTTTGGCGATTTTTTTCATTTGGACGTTTTTTTCGAATTTTGCGACTTATTTCAGTGTTAGAACTTTTAAAATCGCCAAAATTAAACAAGTGCCAAAACCCGAAAAAAAATCGCCAAACGCGAAAGAGCCTCCAGTAACAAAATAATATGAAAAAAATCGCCAAAATGAAAAAAATCACCGAAATTAAAAAAATCGCCACATTGAAAACTCGCCAAAAACCGAAAAAAATCGCCAAAATGAGAAAAAAAGTGTCAAAACTAAAAAAGGACTTAAGTAAATAAAGTCGCCAAAATAAAGAAATGCCAAAAACCGAAAATCGCCAAAATTAAAAAAAAAATCGCCAAAACGAAAAAATCGCCAAAAATAAGAAAACGCCAACAAACGGAAAAAATCGCCAAAAGGAGAAAAAAAGTGTCAAAACTAAAAAAATGCCCAAAATGGAAAAAAACCCAGAAAGCGATAAAATCGCCAAAAAAAAAATCGGCAAAATTTAAAAAATTGCCAAAATAAAAAAAAAATCGCCAAAATTAAAAAAACGTCAAAAACGAAAAAAAAATGCCAAAACTATATTTTATATAGGCTACTAAAGTTCGTATTGAATTACATATCTCGTGTCTCGCACTTTACTGAATTTATTTACAAACATAAGTATATTTTATATTATCTTTTACGAGTAGGTCTTAAATTCTATGCGTAAGTATATCTTTGGCTGACTTATATTACAGTATTTATTTTTGTGGCCTCAAAAGAAATCAACATAATTCTTTCTTTTAATCTTAGGCAGATATATTTGAAATCATTTGTCGTCTTTGTTCTGTTGGCTTTACTTCTATCATCGTCTTCATCTTTTACCATTCCCCTACGCCAGTATCTTTTTCCGTTACTCTTTGGCTTTTTATATGTCTGTATATACCACTCATTGGTTTCCTTCCACTTCCACTCTGCTCGTTGTCTAATCAGAGATGTATTTGTCTGAAGGTTTCGTCTGTCCATTCATCTTAAATTGGTGCAGAACGTACGAGCACTTAAAAATGTGGTGTGGTATGTCTTCTTGTACGATTATTGTACAAACATAGAATGAATGATGCCTCAATATTATTTAGTGCTTGCGCTTGCACTCGTATTCAAAAGTACCAGAAGATACAAAATTTTAGTAAAAAATTTAGTTGTTGTTGCTGCCTGGTAAACTGCTTATCTAGTGACTAGATTCTTCTAGTCCAACAACAAACATCATTTACAATTAGTTTATATTTGTGTAAGTATTTGCATTCACTGTAGTTTTTTTTTCTTCATCTGCTCATATTGTCATTTTGTTCGTCATTTTCTTTCATCATTCGTCTACAGTTTAGAATTCAGTTGCTTTCATAAAGTTCAAAATCTCTTTCTTCTGCTTTTCAGCTTCCACTCGACGACGTACTCGTACATTTTTAATACTAGAATTACATAAGTTTTTCTTTTTTTATTTCGCATTAAAATGTCGTTTGAGCTGTTTGTTAGTGTGATATTATTTTGGACTTAGTTTTATTGCCAGCAATTGCCTGTTGTTGTGTATAGTTTTAAAGACATGAGCAGTAAAAAATATACATATTTTTTTTTACTTGCTAAATATTGTAATTGTTAAAACATAAACTTAATCTCTTAAGTATTTGTACTATTTAAGTTTAAGATTATTCTTATCTATCTACTCATCATTAGGCGTTTGTTTGGAAAACAATTAACTTTGCTTGAAAGAAAAGCAGATTGTGTTAGAAGTGGATTGCCATAAACATTTTTTTTAACTCTTTACCGCTTCATAGCAAATTTTCTTTGAAAAAAATATTCCAAGAGAGCTTCACTTTTGTAAACTTATACAAGTTTTTGTAAATTTAAGTTTTGAAAATTCTCTCTTATATTGACTTTAATTGTTGGTCATATTTGGCCACCACAAATAGCAGGTCATCAGGTCAATAAGTCGTTGACTTTTTGGTCTCTTAAGTGAAAGGGCAACACTGACCTATAGCTGTCAAAATTTGAACAAGCTGCTTCATGTACAACCAAACCCATGAACTTTGTAGTTCGCAATTACTGTAAACCAGCGTTGCCGTTTTGTTGCTTTTCTGGAAGTTTTTGGCGCTTTTTTCTTTTCTAAGTACTCGAAATTTTATTAAATACCCGTTTCAGAAGAACGTCCGTCTGTTCGTTTGTCTGTCTGTCTATACGTCTGTCCGTCATAGGCTAATTTCTCAGGAACTGTAAGAGCTACGGACTTGAAATTTAAACAGAATATGTAGAACCTTGGCCGCTACACAGCAAATAAATGAGAGTTAAAAATTAAAGGGTGTTGCAAAATGAGCAACGAAAAATGCTAAAATTAATTAAAATTAAAAAATCGCGAAACCAGAAAAAATTGTCAAAACCAAAAAAAAACGCCAAAAGCCAAAAAAGCACCATAAAAAAATCTAACAATAAAACAAATCACCAAAACCGAAAAAATCGCCAAAATGAAAAAAACACCAAAAACCGAAAAAAAATCGCCAAACCGGGAAAAAGATGCGAAACAAAAAAATCGCCTGAATGAAAAAAATCGTCATTATAAAAAAATCGCCAAAATTAAAAAAACCGACAAACTGTAAAAAAGCGCCAAATGTGAAAAAACGCCAAAACTCAAAACCGAAAAAAACACGAAAACGAAAAAATATACCAAAACTATATATTATATAGGTTAAAGTTAGTATAGTATTATATATCTAGGTCCGTACGGAACCCTTCGTGCGCGAGTCAAAGCCGCACTTTACTGAATTTTTACAGTTTCTCGTTGTGCGTTTTAGTGATTTTTTTCTAGCCTAAATAAAGCAAAAAAGCAAACGCTTCGACTCTTCTTAATACGTAAATTTGTTAATTTTCTTATAAGATTTTTTTTATTATTATTATTAAGCAACGATTTTACTTTTTTAATTTGCATGCTTAAACACAGTTTAAAAAACGTGGATTTGTCATTTGTACCAATTTAAGAAGGTGTCTTAGTTCTTATGAAATGAAACATTTGTATTAAAATTAACCACCGCACCTCCACTCGGAGACCCAATTGGGTCCATTGTGATTCCCTTCTGTTGCTCAAAAAAGTAATATTTTCCCTCTCATTTTCAGCCAGAAGTGACCATATTATCCATCACTAAGCCATCAAATTCCCATGATGAAGCCCCCGATGTCCTTTAGTTTACACTTCCCGACATCAGTGATTCTTTCATGGAAACTTCTGCTCAGCCATCTAAGCCTATAAAGTTGCAGCTTGGGGCAATGACAGATAATATGTTCAATAGTTTCTGGTTCCTCTTCATCCCCGCACATCATACAAAAATCTGTAGTGCCAGTCCCTAAGTGCTGGTTCTTGCTCTGACCGAGCAGTGATCTGTCAACACGCCTATCATGATTCGCATCTCCTTACTATTCATGTCCAGTTTTAGTTTAGATCTTCCCCTCTACAATCCTTCCTACTTCGCCATGAACTGTTGGTCCTGCTTTCTACCCAATTACTGAGTACTTTATAGTTTAATATCAATATTAAGAGTTACCTTTGTTTGCATTAACTTTTAACTATTAATGCAAACAGCTGATTTGGAACCTACTAAACTAGTAGAACACGACATGTCGATCGATAATAAATGCGAACCGTGATGCAAAAAATTTCATACAAATACAAAGGTCTTTCTCGATGTCACTTAAACAGCTGATTGCTAGCAACAAAACTAAAGGGCATGCGCAATGCATAATCTTGTTTGTTGGATTCTAGTGCAGTGCTCTCAAGTTGACTAATTTGATTTAATCTTATGAAAAAACTCTTTTTTCTAGGCCTCCTTGCAAATGTTTTATTTTTAGTTTAAGAAAAAACAAACTAAATTTTCAATATGTGGTGCTTAACACATTTGTTTCAAGTAAATTATTAAGAAAATTTTAATATCGTATGTGGGTCATAAACAAAAACATTTCTTGCTTATATTTACTTAAACTTAATTGGCTTAAAAGCAAAAGTGAACACGGCAACAACAAATTCTAGCCATGGCCCAAAAGTTTTGCAGGCAAGCGATAAGAAAGAAGCCACTGCTGCCGGCATGGATGGTCAAAAATAATTTTTGTAGGCAAGCAGCCAATATTCTGGTTGCTGTTAGATATGTTTGTATTTGTCTGGTTGGTCAGTCCTAAATATCGGCCACTGACTGCATTAATTTTTTACTTTTTTTTCGGTAAAATAAATTATTTAGAGAGAAAATATTTACAAATGCAGGCACTCGCACAAACAATCGCACAGGCTCATAAAAAAATGTTTGTTTGTATTTGAAAATAATGTTAATGCCTGGCAAAAGTTTTCGCATGCATCACTCTTCAGTTGCAACACATTTACTTGGAAATCTTTGAGGCAATTGTTGCACTAAATAGAATTATGTATGTTTAAGCTATTAAATGATGTGCTTTTGTTGTAAAATTTTTTAAAATTTTCAAGAGTTTATTTTTAGGAATATTAATATTAACTCTTTGCGGGTTATAAGTTTTCGCAGAAAGTCGATTACATATTCATTTTTTTTTTGGCATATATTTTTGCCAAATGTCCAAATAAAATATATTTCTTTTTAATAAATTTTCTAACTTTGGTTTTTTTTATTTTAAAATTTCAAACCAGACCAGTTTCTTGCTCTTAATACGACCGATATATCAAATTAAAGTCGATCGTTAAAAAGATTTTAATGATCTCTTTCCTTAGGTCATTAAAAATTGCATATAAAAACGAACCACTCAAAACGTATTTAAATTTTAAATAATAAAAACCCAAGAGAATATGTACATATACATGTGTGTATATTTCAAACCTAATTTTTTATCTTTTAAACCGATATGTTTTCAGAAATATTCTGTCTTATCGTGGTTGGCGTATTTCAAATACGACTAAGCATGTTTGGTAATAGATCAAAGAAAAACTGTTGAAGTCTTCTTTAATCTAGTACCAAACCATCGTAGTCATATTTGAAATACGCCAACCACGATGCGGCAGATTATTGTATTTCTTAGCGTTTTAAAAAGTGACTCCTTTCAAAAAGTACTTAATTAAAAATGTTAATTTCATAAAGCTACCTTTTCCCAACATTTACTTATTTAAGAAATGTACTTTTTCCAAAAGCGTTTTTTTTTCTAGAAAAGTATTTTATTAAGAAGATACTTTTTCAAAATTTTAATTAAAAAAACTTACTTCTCTAAAAATTTACTTTTTATAAGAGAGCTACTTTAAAAAAAAATTTAAAAAATATATTTTCAAAAAAAAAATATTAGTTTTTCGAAATATACAGCCTAATCATGAATATTCCCTCGGAATTTTTTTCTCACGGAAAATAATTTTCTCGGAAAAACATTCCTCCAATCATGAATTCTTTGGGAACAAACAATAGTAATACGTGGCATCACCGAATTACGAAGCCCGTTGTTTTGCTTGTTTGTTGACATTTGGTTTCTCCCTTATTTTTGATTGAGAGATTAAAAAAAAATTAATAGAATTCACCAACTTAAAAAAATATGTAAAAATAAATCTACAAATGATTTATTTGGGCATTATTTGTGTTTTTCACACATAAAAGAACTATAAACAATAAGTTTATGTATATAAATTGTGTTTGTTTTTATGTAAACTCCCTTCTGTTTTGCAAGGGAAAGATTTTAGTGAAAAAAGCAAGTTCAATGGCGTTCATAATACCTACTCTTCTCCCGGGGAGTGTTTTTATTCCCGCATTTGGTAAAAAAAGGAAAAATACAAATTCATGAATGGAGAAAAGGGGAAAATGAAAGAACTCGCACGAAATTGTTATTCATGATTGGGCTGATAGTTTTCAAAAATAAATAATTTAAAAAAAGTTTAAGTACTCCCAAAAAAAATTAATAACGTACTTTTTTTCTAAAAAAAAATTCTTAAAAAAATATTTTTCAAAATTGTTTTTTTTTTAAGAAAAAATTTTCAAAAGAGTATTTTTGAAAGAGCCAAGTTTTCAAAAAGATTAATTTTATAATATAATTACATTAAAAAAATTATTTTTTTAAAAATGTTGTTCAAACATATACTATTTCAAATGGTAACTTTTTGTGGTACTTTTTGAAAAAGATACTTTTCTCTAAGGTACTTTAACTTTTCAATCAGTTAATCTTTCAGATAATTTCTTAGCAAGGTTTCTTTAAAAATTTACTTCTCTAGAATGATACTTTTACAAAGCGGTACTTTTGCAGAAAGTTAGTTTACCAACAACGTACTTTTGCAAAAAGGTACTAGAAAAAAATACCTATTCAAAAGTTACTTTAAAAAATTACGTTTTAAAATTGTTTGTATTAAAGAAAGAACCTTTTGAAAAATTAACTTCTCTTGAATAGTACTTAAAAAAAATACTTCTCAAAATAGTACTTTTCCAAAAAAAATACTTTTTAAAAAGAATGCGTTTTTAAAAAAAGACCTTTTTCAAAAGAAAAGGTTTTTTTAAAAGTAAATTTTTAAAAAAAATACGTTTTAAAAAAAGTAATCTCTCGAAAAAGGCACTTTTTTTTACAAAAGTACACTTTCGAAAAAGAATGTTTTGGTTCCAATCTACTGAAGAGTTTCTCAAGCCGAAACGAAGTGCATGAACTTAACCCTAAAATCCCAATAACTTTTTTAAAAATTACTTTTTTGTAAACAGGACTTTTTTTAAAAAGGACTTTTTTAAGTACTTTTGTAAAAAAATACAGTATTCTTTCGAAAAATGCACTTTTTTAAAAAAGTAGTTTTTTCAAAAGGTACTTAAAAAAGTCCTGTTTAAAAAAAGTACTTATTAAAAAAGTTATTGGGTAATTTTTTTACAAAAGTACACTTTCGAAAATTTACTTTTTTATAAAAGTACCTTTTTCAAAAGATACTTTAAAAAATTCCTTTAAAAAAAAAGAAGTTTTTAAAAAAGTTATTGGGATTTTAGGGTTCAGTGCATGCATTTCGTTTCTTCTTGAGAAACTCTTCGGTACACTAAAAGAATTTTCGGTAGAAATTCTATGAATTTCGACATTAATCTAATGAAAAATTCATTAAAATTCAACCAACGTCACGCTTCGTTGGATTAATGAAACCAGTTTCGTTAAAATTATTGTATTGAAAACTTCACCAAATTTATTTAACACTGTAGTTAATGCAGTGCTATAACTTCATCGAAACAACAAAATAATTTCATGAAAAGAATGAAATAACTTAAATATAAAGGGGTTTCTTAATAATTAGAAAATATTGTTGTCAAAAATCCAATAAAATATTCTAACGAAACCAGAATATCAAGGAAGCAATTCCAATGAAATTGTTTCATAATATTCATGAAATTTTCATGGGATTTGTGAAATTATCATTAGATTTGTGAAAAATTTTTTATGAAATTGTTTCATTGGATTTATGAAGCAAAATTTTTTGGGTGTAGATTGCAACCAAAAAATTCTTGATTGAAGACGAATTTCTTAGACAGAAAATAAATAGGTAGACCTTGCAGGATCAATACAAAACAAATATTCGTCTTATAAACATTTATTTCTTTATAAATACATATTCTAACAACAAAATTTTCAGAATATGGTTACACAAAAATGGGTGGAGTAGACCATATGCTCAAGATATTGTTAACAGTATTTAAAAAAAAAAAATTTGTGGCCAACTATACAATCATATTAATATATAACAGACTTAACCCTATAGAAAAAAATATGCTTCTATATTTGTTAAGCAATAATTTATTTGAAGAACATTTTCTTATATTTGGTATTTCCTGAATAAATTTTACGCGTTAAACGCAACTTTTTTTTTTAAATCGTTCATAGTCAGGTTGCCTTTGCTTAATATAACAGATCGATCGATAAGCACGTGTTGAAATAACATTAATGCTGAGCTTGACAAATCTACCGTTGAGATCAAAGCTAAAATTGTACAAGGACCAGAATGTAACCTTTAATTATATATTCCTGATTAAAATTGTTAATTTGTGAGATACAAAAAGTAATCAGTTGTGTTTTAGATACTGTAAGGTTTTTGAAAATTTTTGATTCTATTGAAGTTTTTTATATACAACTAAGTTTTACTTTTAATTGTTATTTTTTTCTTCGTTTTTCTGTTAAAACCGTTTGTCATTGAACAATTGTCAATTAACAAAATATTTAATTGCTTCAACAAAAAGTAAAACAAAAAACGTTAAAAAAATTTTTTTTCAGAAATCAAAATGAGACAAAAAGAAGTAAGAAAACAAAAGTTTTTTTTATGTAAGTTTTGTCATTGGCTCATTTAGAGTTGATCGAAATCAGGGGGAAAATAACACTAATGGAATTTTGATGAAATGTCATATCTTTGACATTTGTCCATTAACGACAAAATTAACACTTAGCAGAAATATATATATATATATATATATATATATATATATATATATATATATATTTGTATATATACACAAGTGTACGTCTGCCTGGATGTAAGTGTAACTATCAAATATTTATTTAAAACAACAACATAAAGAATAATAAACAAATTGTGGTTTAAATATCTGTCTGTTTGTCTGTAAAAGAATTTAAATAAAAAATAAAAAAGCAGCCATTAAACGGCAGCGCTGCACAGAAGTACATTCCAACCAAATTTAAAAAAAAAAATAAGTGATAAAGAAATAAAAATTTTAACAAATAAAAGTTATTAGCTTCAAATAACCACGCCAAGAGTCCAACCGCAACAATACCAGTCACAATATGAAATTTAAATACTCTTAAAGACTCTAAAGAAAACAGATACATTAACAAAAATAAATAAAAAAAATAAAGAAAGATACATTTGGACAGAGGCACTGACGGACAGTCGGCTTGTAATTACATGCAGACATAAATATAATTTGAGCAAGACCAGCAACAATAATTCGAAACGTACCAAACAAATGAAATAAAATCTGAAGCTTCTTAAAGCACTTCTTTCATTTATTTATGATCTTTTTTTTCATTTGTCAAATCGCAGACACATGAACATAAAAAAATTCCTCACTTGCAAGCACGCACTCTTTCATACATATCGCTCATTGACGGCAACAACGTCATAACTCAAAATAAATTTAGTAAAGTGCAACTTTTAGTGACACACGAAGGGTTCCGTATGGCGATTGTCTCGTTTTTGGTGATTTTTAGTATTGACGTTTTTTAGTTTTAACAACTTTTATTTTTGGCGATTTTTTTAGGTTTTGTCTATTTTTCTTGGTATTGGTGCTTATTTTATATTTGACATTTTTCGTTTTGGTGATTTTGTTTTAGTTTTTGGAGACGTGTTTTGTAGTTTTAGCAATTTTTAGTTTTGGGGGTTTTTGGTTATTTTTTACAATATTTCTAGTTGTAGCGATTTTTAGTTTGTCCTAATTTACACTATGCAAGTCTTATTGCTAAGCTGATTAGTTTGTGGAAGAGAGAGACGAGGGAAACACAAACGTTTCTTTTCCCCTCGTCTCTCTCTCTCTCTCTCTCTCTCCTAACAAACTAATCAGCTTAGCAATAAGACTTGCATAATGTAAATTATGACTTTTGGCGATTTTTGGGGGGGCTTTCGGGATTTATTTTTTTTGTTTTTTTGCGACCTTTTTACTTTTAGTCATATATTGATTTTTTTGGGATTTTGGCAACTTATTTTATTTTTAGATGTTTTTTCATTTAAGCGCTTTTTTCATTTTAGCGATTTTTCGGTTCGGCAATTTTTTAATTTTCGGATTTCTTAGTTTTAGCATTTTTGAGTCTGCCTCTTACGGTTTGCAAGATACAGCAAGTTGTCAAAATTACATGGGCAAAATTACACTAACGGCTCTTTTCACAATGTACATACAATTAAAAGCTAACAGGGACTTTAACGGCAACTTTTGTATGAAGATCTGTCAGTTAAAGTTCACGTTAAGTCTTAATCATACATTGTGACAGATAGAATATCCTTTAATTGTAATTTTTCAAATTCCAGTGTGTTGTGAATTAGAATTGAACAACCCTCGTATCCGTACATTGCAATAATTCTTTAAAGCAGCAGCAACCAGTTCATTTACTTGGTTGTTTGCTAAATTCTTTGCGTTGACAAATTGTGCAATGTACGGATGCGAGGGTTGTTCAACTCTAATTCACAACAAGTGTCAGTTGGTGTAGTCTGTATAAAAATACACTAAGGCCCTTATTATGAGTTGAAATCGATTTTCCATCTTCTCTGGCTATCGAAACATCGAAAATCGAATGTTCAATTCAAATTCGAATTTTCTATCGAACAGAATTTAGCTTAGTGATGTATTATTTTAGTGTAAAAAATTATTATAAACGATTGTTTTTTATTTTGAGGGAAAGTTGATGGAAATTTTAAAAATCACTTTGAGTGATATTCACAATAAGGACATTCTTTGTCGAATGTCGAAAATTACTTCGATCAGTACTTTCGACTACAGTCGAAGCAGGAAAGTTGCTCACAATAAATGATTAAACATAATTCCGGCATAAACACATTCTCCATACAAATTGACACACAAAAGTAAAACCAGAAAGCAGTCGAGGATGAGAATCTATTTTATTTTGACAGTGTTTTTTCTTATGCTCTCAAATATAAATACTCATTCTCTCAACAATGCTACTACACTTTCAATAAATTTCATACATTTTGTGAACAAAAATACAAAGAAATGTAAGCACAAAACAAAATGAAATAAAAATTAGAGAACATTTGAAGTTACTGCCGTAGCTTTTATTATGGGCTTTGTTAATTTGACAGCGATTTTTCCTGAAGTTGCGAACTTATTCTGTTTAATCATAAAGGGTTTAATTATAAAAATTTCAACTGGTTATATATTTATAATTGCCTGTATATTACATTAGAAAACTCTTTAATTTTTAACATTCATATGCTTGTTGTTGTAGCGTTGAAAGTTATACATATTCTGTGAAAATTTCAGGTTCTCGAGCAAACATCCAGTGACAGACGGACGGACATCGTAGCAAACACAATAGGGGTTTTTTTCACTTTTGCTATGGGGAGCCCTAAAAACTATTTTGACAGAAAACGAGATTAAAATATTCAAAATTTAAATTTTCTTTGAATAGTTGAGTGTACAAGATATCGAGTCCTTGTTTCGATTTTATCGCGAGTGACATGAAAATATACTTTTTTATTGAATTTAAAATTTTATGGGCCTACCCATAGTTTAGAATTATCAAAACGACAAAATTGTTGATAAGTTTTAAGTTACAGGCAGTAAAATTTTATCTTAAGCGACAATTTGTATACAAAAACAAATTTTAATATTTTAAAAAAACCTTCTACGAAAAAATTTAATTTTTGTCGCTTACGATAAAATCGAAAATAAAGCTCAATATATCCTTTTAAATCTTTATTCTATTTATAACAATATCACAATTACTTCTGCATTAATAACTCAAACATTTAATTTTTTGAGTTAAGACATTGTTGTTGTAAATCAGCAATATATACATTTGTGTAAATACAGTGATGTTCAAAACATTTCATAATTTGTGTAATGATTGGTTGTCAACTATCAGAAAATTTTATTTATTAAAATGAATTTATGATTATATATGTACATAGTCCAATCAATATTATGACAAACTACGACTACACGAAAAAAAGTTACATAAGAAATCGTACGTGAAGATAAATTTTGAAAATTTCTAACCCAAGACACAAACCAACTGCATTAACAAAGGTCTGTAGTAGATATTTAAATACTGGATATTCGAAACGGAGTTCTGACCACATTTTATAACCGGTTGGATCTAAAAACTCAGAGTTTGTCAAAATACTCTATAGTTAATCTATGATTGTATAGAAGAAGTCTTTTTTTGGTCAATACTACACACCCAAACCTCGGTATGTAGTGCCCTACATTGACTTAGTGATTCCAGAAATCGATATCATCTCCTCTACCATCAAGTGTAATAATAGCAGGCATAGAAACATCTTAATTAATCTCTGGGAATACTGCAGAAAGCACCAGTGAAATACAATGAATCAAGCTTATAAACCCATGCAATATAATCGAACATACTGTAGACAATTTACGCAGGGAACGATTCTTTGAGGTCAAAGCTCAACTCTGTCCAATGGATGTCTTGCGAAAGTGAATTTGATTTCTTTAGTCTCTCTCTCTCTCTCTATCTATAATATTCTTCCATACAAATTAAACTGCGGTCCAAGACTACACCAGAGAATGACAATGAGTACTCAAAAAAATATGCATAAGTAAATAGTCTTAATTTAAGCAAATGTGCGTTTTGCTAATTGTAGCGCAAATAATTTGTACGCTCACATATTTTCTCTCGAGCAACTAATTCACTCTCTCTCTCTCTCTCTCTCTCATACTTTCAGTTTGAGTATGTTTATACATAGACTATGAATGCTTAATCAGTCAAAAACAAAAATACTAGGAATATTTATTAATAAGTCCCCAACGTAAGCAATCATTTGTTGGAATTAAAAATGTGTGGGTGAGCGTGCGTGGCTGTTGGGAAACATGATGTATGTGTTTAATTAAAAAATTTTTTTTGTTGAGATTTACATAAGTCTTATTTTATTTGTACTTTATTTGATCGATATTTCGTTAACCTTCGGTTAACTTCTTAACTATATATGTATATTGTTTTTAGTTTTTTTATATGTAGTATTTTAATTTTTTCTTTTCTCCTTTCAATTACAAATTATTTTTTACAATTGAGAGGAGAAAAGAAACAAGAAAAATAATAAATATCAACAAAACTAAAAGCAATATGCATATATCATGAAGAAGTTAACCGAAAGTTAACGATATATCAATTAACTGAAGTACAAATAAAACCAGAAATAAATCTGAAAAAAATAGTTAAATTCAATATATAAAAAAGGTCGAAAAATTAGATAATAAAACATGATATATATGTGTGTGTGTATACGCATATATACTCGTTTAGTAGTCCAAGTATTTTTATACTCATTCGTATGAATGAAGATCATGCAGTCTATAAATGTTATTTAAAGTTTTTTTTTGCTGCGTAATTTAAAAAAAGGGTTTAAACAAATTTGTTATATGTCTATAGTTATACGTATTCGGTTTAAAATAAATTAATGCATGCGTTTTCATTTTGCGTGTTTTTTTATACTTAGCTACACGCATTCATAGTTCTTTGACGGCCAATACTATAAAAATAGTACTTAAGACGATACTTTTGTCATTCTCTTGACCATATTATTATTAGCATTGGCGTAACTAGAGATATGGTCGAAAGGGAATGGGTGGTTATTATTACTATTGATTTTCATAAGTAATATTAAAGTTAATAATAATATGCAATTTTTAATAAATCCAGAGGAGGCAACAGCAATTCTTGGAAATGCATTGCAGAATGGGCTTTATAGGCCTTATGGTTATTAGGGAAAGTAGGTTGGAAACGTGTTTTTCCTTTTACCCCCCTTTGGGAAGGTATATAAAGCAATCGATGTATGATTACTCTCAAAAAAATATTTTTAAAATTTATTTTATTTTTTTCTTATAATATATAAGAAAAACCTAAAACTTTTGCCCATCATTGTTATTATTTGTTTATTTTTTTATAACATCTTGGAATACAGCAGATCATAAACCAATGAATCTTTAAGTACTTAAGAAGAAGTGAGAGTTGTTTTTTATTGTGTTAAAAATCTTCAACAATAAGCCAAAAATATCACAACACAAGCTCTTTCAAATGAAAATCTCAAAGATTTAAGAAAATAAAAAAACTGTAGATAAGCACAAATTATGTTTAACAATTATTTAATATATTAACAAAAGAAATTTGAATACTTCGGGAGCAAATGTTGTATAAACAGAAAATTTTTCTAAAAAAGAAAAAAATATGTATACACTGAAGATTCGTTCTACTGTTTGTTTAAGAGCGTATGTATATTTGTGATAACATTTCAGATCGAGAGTCCAGTTTACATATTTACATAAATATTTTTTTTTAAATAAATACTCTGCAAAAAATGGTTTTCTTTAAATTTAAGTGGGTTTGTCATGGGTTTGTGGTGAAAATTAACTAGTGTACGAGCTCGACTCAAGTCTAATGTGAATAGTTTTGGCTCTTCCATACCTTTAAAAGCTGGCAATTTGTTTACTGTTAAAAATTAATGCCATCTAACGTATAACTACAAAAAAATAAAAATTAAATAACATAACACCTTCTTTCTACCTGCTGCCACACAGAAACAAGAGTAATGGTTTTTCTGTAGAAATGAAGTTTTTTTTTAAATTAACGCCCGTAGTTTAAGATGTTTTAAAAATCTGCGTTTTTTTTTTTGGTTTAAGATTTTATGAAACACTCATTTGCATAAAAAAATCATAAAAAAACAATACTTTTGGGATAAAAAGACAATGAAAAGGAAAACCAGAATACTTTGTACAAACCTAAATTACTAACCCCAAAGTAAGGATTTAAGTCGTCGTCATCAGCTTCATTCGGTGTACCCTACACCATGGTAAACTTTAAAAGAAAATGAGCTTCAGATGACTTTTTCATAAATATATATTTTAATTTTTATTTTTAAAATATTCTGCATATACATATATGTATATAAATATCCAATAAGGTCAAAAAGAGAAAAGACAAAGAATTCAACAAAGCCAGTGTATATTCTGTACATACTCTTAAAGTGTTATTCATAAACTATTGTTAAAGTTAAGGCACCCGTTAAACCGCTTCTCTCATACAAAATTCCTGCGTCGGACCAATATTAACTTTAATAATCATTTATTAATGCCCGCCTTCAGGTTTTCCATAAATGGAATAAAAAATTTCTTTAGAAAATACCTTAGCAAAAAAATTTTTTTTCAAAAAGTAGAAATTACAAAACTACTGCAAACAAATAACTTTTTCAAAAAAAAACCCCCTTGTCAAAAATTGCTCTTTTCAAATAGAATTTATTTATTATGGAAATACCTTCTCAAAAAGCACATTTTTCAAAAAGTATATTTTTAAAAACCATCTTTTTCACAAAAAAATTTCCATTCATTGCTTCTCTTTAGAAAAGCTTTTTTCAAAAAGGAAATTTTCGAATGACCAACTTTTTTAAAAACGATTTTGCAAAAAGTGCATTTTTGAAAAAGTACTCTTTTCAAAAGTACTGTTTATCGAAATGTACCCTTTTTAAACAAATTCCCTTTTCAAAGAAAAAATTTATACTGAAAGGGCGGGCGGGCACCTTTTAAAACCATCAAAAACCATCTTATTCAAAAAGTACTTTTCAACTATTAATTTTTTAAAAGTATTTTTACAAAAAATTGTTTTTTTCAACTAGTAATTTATTTAAAAAAAATTGGAAAAAAGTACGTTTTTTCAAAGATTCCATTTTCAAAGAAAAAACAATTATAATGAAAAAGTACCTTTTTAAAAATAAAATTTTTAAAAAACAATGTTAAAAAAGTAAGTAAAAAGTACAGCTATTAATTTTTTAAAAATACTTGTACAAAAAAGTACTTTTTTCAAATAGTAATTTTTTTTAATATTCTGTTAAAAAGTACCTTTTTCAAAAAGTTACAGTTTAAAAGAAAAAATTTGTAATAAAAAAGTACCGTTTTAAAAAGGAAATTGCTTAAAAAGTATTTGTTCAAAAATCACCTTTTTCAAAAGGTATCTTTTTAGTTTTTATTTTTTTAACAGTACTTTAACAAAACAGTAAGTTTTTGTTTAAAAGATATTTTGCATAACCTTTTTTTTCAAAATTATGTTTTTTCAAAAATTTCTTTTTTCTAAGAAGATTTTTTTTATAAAAAAAGTAAATTTTTAAAATTATATTTTTTTTTCAAAATGTACTTTTTTTAACTGTTAATTAAAAAATATGTTCACCGAGTAATTTTTTTTTAAGAAAAAGTGCTAAAAAGTTGCAGAGTCAAAGAAAAAATTTATTATAAAAAAAAAAATTTTATAAAAAAGTTAAAACGGTACTTAAGTTAATTTTTTAAGTTAGTACTTTTTCAAAAAATACATTCGTCAAAAAGTACTTTTTTGTTTTTTAATCTTTTTAAAAGTGCTTTTACAAAAAATACTGTTTTCTTCTCTTTTATGCAAAAAGTATCTTTTTCTGAAGATACTCCATCAAAAAGTGCGTTTTTCTGAAAGTGCTCAGTTAAAAATTTCAAAAGGTTAATTTTCATAATTACAGAATTACTGAAATTTTTTTAATTTTTTTAAAAACTATTGTATTCAAAAAAACACCTTATTACAAAGTTAATTTTTGAAAAATAGTATGGACTGATTTTCTTCAAGCATAGCTAAGAACCTTCTCGATCAAGTCAGCTTTCAAACAGAAAAAAATAAATCAAAATCGGTCCAGCCGTTTGGTTTGTACGTGGACACGGACAGACACACAGATACACAGACACACAACACAAACTTATAACACCACTTTTTTTAGTCAGGGTTAAAAATAGTTTTCAAAAAATACCTTTTGCTGTAAAATACAGTTTTTAAAAATTACGTTTTAAAAAAACTAAAATTTTAATAAATTTCTTTTAAAGAAGTGTATTTAATATAAAATAGTACTTTTGTCAAAAATGTGTTGTTACAAAAAAACTTACTTATCTTAAAAGTACTTTTAAAAATACCTATTTTTTAAAATGCAGTGAATTAGTTTAATTTAATTTCGTATAGTCCTTGTGATTCGACTTTTGCATTATGTATTTCTTGTTTGACTCTTAAATTTTGTGTCTTTTTATGGCTTGACCATAACGCCAAAAATATTTATTGATTTATGCAGCCTTTCAAACAAAAATGAAGTAAAAAATTAAAAATGTTTTTTTTTTCTTCATTTTGGGTTTGAATTCTTTTTTTATTATTTTTTTATTGGAATACGGTTTGTGATGTGTTTTCTTAATGTATTCGCGTATTTATGGAATTAAAGGCGTCGTTGCAGTTTGGAATTTTTTTTTTATTTTAATTGCAAGACTAACCTTGATTCATTAAGATGTGATATTTTGGGACAGAAATTAGAATTAAAAACAAGTCAGCAATAGCAATAACAAGAATACCACACATGTATAATTGGTTATAAATAAAATAAAAAAAAAGAAGATTTGAGCGTTTAAGCTTAAGTGACAAAGAACGGACCGGACCACGCCTTATCTTTGCATAAAACTTGTGCGCTGGCAAAAAAAAAAATAAATAAATAAAAAAATAAAACAATAATTTATAAAACAGATTTAAGAAACAAGAAAGTTACTTTTATTTCTTTTTTTTTATTATACTCATTATTTAATGATTTTCGTTTAAAATTAAACTTGACTTGCAGAAACCTTCTGAACTCCCCTACTCAGTTGTGTGTGTAAGCCATATAACTAACTTAGTTAGTTAGTTATTGTCAATATTTATTTTCTGGCTTATCTTGTTAAACTTTAACCACAAATCTTGTAAAAATTTAAAAGTTTTATTTAAACATTGGACCATAAACTAATGGACATCTTATTTACTAGCAACAACAACAGCAACAATAAATAAAACGTTTACAATAGTTTGGTCGTCAGTTACTTATTACGTGGTGTCAGTTTAAATGTCAACATTTTTAAGACCAACATAAATTACCCAAAAATTGTTTGTTAAGAAAAAAAATATATTTCATTATTTAACTTTTTTATTGTGCGTACTTGTACGTGTAAGTTCACCCAACATAAGTGACCTTAGAATTGACTTCTGAAGACATTTTAATCACTTTGTTTTGTTTTCTGTAATTGTAATAAAAAACAAAACATATTTCAACAACTAATTTGAAAAATAAAAACCTGAGAAGGAATTGTTGAGTATTCATAAATTTTTGTGAAGCTGAAGTTACACGAGGCAAATATTTTTCCAAATAAGTGTGAAAACTACCTGTCATTTTATACATAAGCAAGTAAAAATTCTCGCCTTTCTATTTGTATATTGAAAACAGAAAAAAAGTATTAAAATTTCTTTTTGTTTTCAATAAAAAAATAGACAGACGAGAATTTTTACTTGTCTTCTATAAATAAGTAAATAATTCTCACCAGCTTTGGCTTAAATTAAAATAAATTAAAAATTAAATTAAAAAAAAAGAAATAATTAAACTAACGCACTCGATATCATGCAAAATTTCAACACTTATATGGAAATATTTTTATAATTCGATCGTTATCGAATGCTGTAATTTGTAAGTCTAGAGATTCGTACCAACAAAGAGAGAGAGAGAGAGATCGCTCTTGGAAAATATTTAAGTTCAAAAACATGAAAGATAAAATGCCGCAATAGGAAAAAAATCGTTTAAACTAAAATCTGTAAATTCGTGGAATAGTGTCAGCCTCCTTATTCTATAATTCGCTAAAGATGACGCCAAATTTTATCACTAAAACAAATACAAAATTAAACACTTTTGGCGATGGCAAAAGACACTTAAATTTCGGCGTATTCAATTTTCAAGCCATTGTCTGATTTAACAATACACATTCGAAAATTGCCTTCGTAGCCCGAAAATCGATAAATTGAATTTAGAAATTTTTAACAATAGAAATTTAGCTTTAGCGAGTTACAGAAAAAGGGGGCTGGTTCCTGTAACTTCTGAAAATTTTACGTATCGACAAAACTCATCAGAGTTTCTTTTATTTTGTTAATGACGTTTCTCCTTGCAATAAAATTACCTATAATATTGTCTACTCCATCTGATCGCATATTTAGCCATTAAAGGAGGTGACAATTACACATGGAGCCCATTACACAACGAGCACGTTGTTGAGCATATACTTTGGACTAACCGTTTCACACATATGTATACTAGATTTAGGTAGAACTCGTTCACTTGTTCCTTTTTGACAAAAACTGTCGTTCATCCACCGCTTGAAACCTTATGTATAAAAACTACTAAGGCCTTATAAAGGGTTTACAAAACAGATTTTCATAAACAAATTTCTTATTAACGGTCTAATTTTGTAAACCAAAAACGGTAAGCGTTTACTAATTTTTTATGTATTCTGGTTTTGTAATTTATATTTTTCAACACAAAATTTATTAACGTTTAACTTTTCAGTTTTACAAAATTTGGCTCAAAATCAAAAATAGAATAGATAACTCAAAAATTTTAATCTTTCAATTCCAAATTAAAATAAAGAAATGGAATGGAAATTTTGTAAAAGCTTCTATTAAAAAAAAATAATCATACAAAAAGTGTAGTCATAACTGTAGGAGTCACTGTAGTATAGCTCCTTTCTGCAATATCTTATTCTATTATTATTCTCTTGAATGTATGTAGTTGTTAACTCAAGACAAATTCATATAAAGTATACCAATGCTGGCAACTAAGAGGAAAACTAGCGCCAGAGTGCCGAACATCAATCGGCTTTTTATATAAATGAATACACATACGCTTATACATTTCTCTCGTGTTTCTCTTTGTGGGCAGCTATGAGGTATACTCAGCTCAATTCGCTTTCAATATTTTATAATTTTGATCTAAAAAAACTGTAACGAAAAATGTTGTTTGAAGTTTACGGATACGGAAATCACAAGCGAAGAAAAATGTCACTTAAACAGTTGAAAGCACTTAATATGAATTCGCCTTATGTTAATCCTTTGTATTCTAGATATACATACATGTCGCACTTGATCAACACGAGGGTATTAACTCAAAATTTTAAAATTTTTAGTAGAGACGAAAAACTGTTTGTGGTTACATTTTAGGAAAATTTGAGAATCCAAATATGTACATCATGTTAAGCAAATTCAATTTGAAGATATATTTAAATTGTTTTCATTTTAAAACCTTCCGATTATTGGGGAAGAATATGTATGTTTTGAAAAAAGTCACAACTCAAGCAAAAATTGAGCAAAGAACAAGCGGAATACGATGAAATTTTTACAGTTGATAGATATTTTTATGTTGTTAGTTGATTTCTTGCAAAAAGTGAAATATTAAAAATTTTGAGTTAATACCCTTTAATTGATAAGGTGCGATATGTATATGTACACAAGGCGAAACCATATTAACTGCCCAGATGACTATTTTCGCCGCTTGCAATCTGAATTGAGGGATATTTAAAAAAAATTTATATTCCAAGCAAGGAAGATTCATATCCTCAGCTCAATTCGCTTTGAGAAACTTATACTTTAAATGTCAAAAAAAACTCACTGAAAAATGTGCTTTGACATCCAACGTATATACAAATTACAAGCGGCGAAAATAGTCAACTGATCCATTTCGACCACCTAGTATGAATTCGCCTTGAGTCATATTTATGTATACATATCAGCTCAATACATATTCATATAAAGTATACTTTGAAAATTTAATACTTTTGTTGTAAAAAATATTTAATGAAAAATGTATGTTGACATCCAACGTATATTCAAATTTCAAGCCGCGAAAATAGTCATCTGAGCGGTTGAGACCACGAAGTATGAATTCGTCTTGTGCAAAGATGACAATTTTTAACGCTTGTAATCTTAATATTCTTGTGATATCAAGACAAAGTTTTTAGTAAATTTTTTAAACATTCCCAGCAAGACAAAATCCATATAAGGCACACTCGGCTCAATTCACTTTTAACGTCAAAAATTTGTACTAGAAAATGTGTTTAGATATCCACGTATATTCAAATTACAAGCAAAGAAAATAATTACCTGATCGGTTGCGATCACCTAGTATGAACTCACTTTGCATTTCATGTATGAATTGTTCAAAGCGAATTGAAGTGAATCTACTTAATATTAATATACCTTGAAAAAATAAGTTTCTCTTATGAAAATCGTTTCAAGATGAATAAAATTGCTTGACAATGTTTTGAAATTTAGGAATTTCTGGTGTAAATCATTTCAAAATAAATTAAATTTCTTAACAACATTTTAAAGTTATTCATATTTTACTAATTACATTGTATGTTCGAGTCTTTAACGCCCCGTTTTCTTGTCCTTAACTTAAACTTTGATTGTTAGGAGGCTTAGAGAAAACTTTTCTTGAAATGTGCAGCGTGTAGTTAGTTTTCTTTTATTTCTTTGCATTTTATTGATTTTTTTCGCTAAACAATTTTAAAAAAAATTACATTGCCTGGAATATCGAGAGGCTAATATAATCAACATATTCATATATATGTATGTAGGCATATATAAAAAGAAGAAGAAAAATATTAAACATACTGATCTCGTAATTAAAATAAGATACTCGTATCATTTTTTCTCTGCTCTGTGTATGTATTTATAGAAATTTTGCGTTTCGTCAATATAACTCATACGTTAGAGATTCCGTTTTTGGCGAATAATAAAATGACTACAAAATTAATACATTTTTTTTCCTTATTTTCAAAGCAATAAAAAAATAGCTTCAGCAAGAATGTGGCAAACTCTTGCTGCAGTTTTCAAATGTGATTTTTTAATGTCTGCTTGAGGTTCTTAAAAATTTGCAATTTATCTTTTATATTATTTTTTTTTATTTAGAATTTTTTGCTCAATAATGACAATCCAAATTTGTTCGTTTATTCATTGCTAACCAAAATAAGCATTAATATGTTTTTGTATAAAACGGCTACCAACATAACAACAACATAATACGCTCTAAACTCACAGAATATCTGCACCATTAACGACAGGCAAACTTATATGTATGTGTCTGTGTTTGTTTAAGAATGTTCTAATGATAACAAATGTCATGAAGTCATAATGCAAAAGGCAGAAGAAACAGAAAAAAAAACGGAAAACGAATCATATTTGTTTGTAATTTGGTGGTGATGCCATCGTCAGTCAGTCAGCATTATTATGGTGTCTTAAACAGCTTCTTGATGTTGTTATGAGAGGGTTATGCGCAAGCAGTCCGGTCAGGAAAATTTTGTTGAGGGTGATTCTTTCAGGCAGAAATTTTTTGACACAGAAATTACAAGTAAGAAAATGAGGTTTTGATTCAATTATCATTATCTAGTTTTCTTCTTTCAGAAAATAGTTCTTTCACTAAACATCATACACTCCCTATCAGACGATTATAAGCACTTAAATTTCTGTTTTCAGTACGCCATATATTTTTAAAATTTTTTGTCGACAATTATAACTTTATTACCATCATAAAGATAATTTTCCTAAGTTTAAAAAAAACTTACTAAAAAATAAATAAAAATCGTTTGATTTATTGATTAGTAACACTTTGCATTTCCAATATTCTTACAACTAGTCGGACTTGATTTTATTCTTGGCGAATTCATACTAGGTGGTCATAAGGGATCCAGGTGACCATTTTCGCTGCTTCTAATTTTAATGTCCCTCAGATGTCAACACAAATTTTTTAGTTCGTTTATTATTATTATTTTTAAAAAGCGAATTACGACGCGTATACTTAATATCAAGGCGATTTCATATAAGGTATTCTCAGCTCAATTCGCTTTAAGAAATTTATACTTGAAACGTCAAGAAAATGCACTGAAAAATATATGTTGACATCAAAAGTATATTCAATTTACAAGGGGCGAAAATAGTCACCTGAACCCTTGCGACCAACTAGTATGAATTCGCCTTGGTTCATTAACTTCAATCAAGGCGAATTCATTATAGGTGGTCGAAACCGATAAGGTGACTATTTTCGCCGCTTGTAATTTGGATATACATATACGAAATATCAATATAATTTTTCAGTACATTTTTTTGACATCAAAAGTATAAATTATTCAAAGCGAATTGAGCTGAGTATACCTTATTTGCCTTTACTTCAATAGTATCACAACTCAAGTTTAAAAGTTTTAAATTTACATACAACTTAATGAAGATACGGAAAAAAATATTTGTCTTATTTCAAAAGGTGGTAGTACAAACTTTTAATATGAAATTTTAACACAAGATGAAATAGGAAATGGCAAATTATTTTTCAATACGAGTATTAAATCAATAAAAGTATTTTTTGAGATATAACACTATTGAAGTAAATGAAGTGATAGATATGTAAAATAGTTGATAACCAAAATGGAACAAGTGCAAAAAAAAATTCTGAAGAAATATTGTTCACAGTTCTTTATTCCTGTTAATCTTAAACTAATAACCGTATTCTAAGGTTTGTGGTCAAATCAAAATTAAAAAAAATAAATCTTCAAAAATATTGGCATGAAGGCAAATTTATGCCTGATATACTCGCTCCAATCAATTCGTTTGAAAAGTGTGTTTTTAGTATGTCAAAAAATTAACTGAAATATGTGTGTTGAGGAGAGTCAAATTGCAAGCGGTATAGCCAAACCAGCTGATTGGTCTTGTATTGTCACAAGGTGAATTCATACTAGGTGGTCGCAAGGGATCAGGTGACTATAAGTATAAATTTCTCAAAGCAAATTGAGCTGAGTATACCTTATATGAGATTGCCATAGAAATTATTTTTTTATATTTTCATGATAAAACACCAAAACTATTAATTTCACTTCCGTTATATTTTATAATGCTGGTATAAATTAAAGTTTTGATCAATAGAGGACAGTGTGAAGTCATCATACAGGACTGAATTTTAGGGCAGAGTATTACATTAGCAGTAAGTATTGATTGCTATATATATTTTTTTTAGTGTTGGAACTTGTATTGTATTTGTTTCTTAATCTCAACTCTTCATAAAATATTTTAGTATTTTGTGAGACATTTTTAGATTCTTTAATTGAATTATAGCAACTATATAACATTTAAGCTAAATGGCTGATTTTAATAAGAATCTCTACCCAAGTAGATAGACTATGGTGCTGATGAAGTGCGTGGCTGCACAGAAAAGTATCGGTATTTCCTCCAGCTAATAAAGTCTTAGTTTAATTTTTCTTCTCTTCTTTAGAAATTCACATTAATTAATAAAAATATTTCATTCAATTAGAATTGAAATTACTGAACTTACACACAAAAAAGTAATATAAATGATTTTGTAATATTAATTGAAATATTTGTAGTATCAATTAAAAAATTAATTAAATTTTCTCCTATAAACAATTTGATAATATCAATTAAGTTTTTCCAGTACAATTATAAATTTAATTAATATAATTAAATTATTAATTGATAATATTAATTGGTAAACACTTCATTCGGTGTAAGCCTGACTAAAATTATTTCTGATTTTAGTATTTTTTCCAAAAAAAGCCTTGGCAGAGCTCGCCATACTGTCACCAAACCATTTACATTTTTTAGAAAAATATTTTGTAAGCAACACCAACCGCGAAAAAAATCTATGATGTAAAACCCAGCAGCAAAAAAAAAATACCCTTTGCTTGAGCTGTAAATATTAAAAAAAACTGCTAAGTTTACCTTTAGCTGGCTGTTCTTTTCTTTTCATTTGATATTTTTTTTTTTTTGTAACTCCAAATATAAATGTCAGAGAAGTTTTTAAAAATGAAGACGAAAAAGAAAGAAAAAAGCTTAAAACCTTGTTTTATTATAAAATACTTTGCACACACATACAAACATATGCATACTTTGTAGCAAGTAAATATCTGAAACACTTAAAAAAAAGTGTCGATTAAGTTGATGATACTCTGTGAGTTTTTTTCATACCTTAATATTTTTTTTTTAATTTTATCAGCTTTTATAGCCATTACCTTTTCTACCTGTGGCTTAATACTGTTGTTCTGTTAGATTTTGTTTGTTTGTTAATGTTTTAATACATTTTGGCATGCTTTTGAGTAATAATTCACAGATTAACGCCGTTTAGTTCTTTTTTTCAGAAAAAAATAAATAAAAGCAAATGCAAAAAAAACGTAAAATCTTGAATCTGTAAGGATTTCGTTGGCAATTTAGTCAAATTCAAACAGTTTCAAATGTGTGCGAGCTGTTTAATGGCCGCTAAGATGCAGAAATATAACTTTGGTATGACTAATCGTTCGTTGGTAGTTTAACAGGATTTTTTCATGTTTGACCTTTCCAAGATACTTTTTAATTTAAACAAAAATATGCTGTTTGTTTTTCCTTTATCGTTTTGTGTTAAAAGGTGGGGTTTATTTTGTGTCATATAAAACCTTTTTGGTTGTAGCTTAAAGCTCGGGAATAAAATAAATTTTTATGTATATGTATGTGTGTATTCATTATGTTTTTTTTAATTTCTTTACCAAGTTGTTACTAAAGACAATTTACCAAATTTGTGGTTTATTGTGGTTAAATATTCACATTCCAAGGGTTGTAAAAGTAAACAACTGAGAGAGATAGAGTGAGAGAGGGAGAGAAAGAGAAGTATTTTGAAGATCAAGCTTTCCTTATAAAGGAAAATTATTGGGCAAATGATATTTGATTACAGGGGACTCAACATAACGCCATAGCCATACATATAACCATAGAACCGAATTGAATTTTGGTTTTCCGCCGTAACCATAAACAGCTGTTTGCTTGTTAGATATATGTATTTGTTGTTTTACTTATGAACTGTACAAACAAATGAGAACATAAACAGCTATTCATGACTATGGTAGTCCCAATTTACACGCGCAATTTTACTTGCGCAAGTCATGAATTTGTGAACAAAGAAATGAGGAAGAAGTGAATAGTATAAAAACCAGCAGAATTGCCGTACAGACTTGCCCGTACTGGCAATTCTGTTTTGTTGTTATCATTCGCTCTATATCAAATTTGACATTCATATATATATACATATACATAGTATATGTATATGTATATGTATAAGCAATTATATGTATAAGCAACCGAAGAAGACTTGCGCAAGTAAAGTTGCTGTATCTAAACACTACAGCAAGTTTAATAGAAAATTTTATGACTTGCGCAAGTAAAATTGCCTCGTGTAAATTGGGACATAGTACCAGTAGGCGAAGCAATTATACAGACCCTGGTACAATTATACCAGGTACATGCACAAGCCCAGCCTGTTAATGTATACAATATAAAAAGTTGTCAAAATTTCTTTACAAACTAAAAAAATGTTATTGTATGTGTTGTGGATAAAATGATTACAGTCTTGCCAATAAAATTACAAATGGACGTGTTTCCAATTACACATTGAAGAAAATTATACTACACATCTTTTGTGCAGGTTAAAATTAAAACCAAAATAAATAAAAGTAGTACCCCAAAGTAGAATTTCACACAGATTGTATATTAGTTTAATTATATGGCCCAGAGAACCAAGTCAAGGCAAAATTATTAGTGGCGGCGGTGCAGTAGTTTTGTAACCGGCAGCGGCGCGCCGAGAGAATTTTCGGCGGCTCAAATAGCATATGAAAATTAAAAGAGAAAATAAATATTTAAACTGAAAATCGATTTTAAAAATTTTTTCTCCGAAAGTTGTCTTTTTGAGCAGATAAAATTTCGACTGGTTTTGAGCCGATGCGAGCCAATACAATCGACGGCGGCTTGATATACAGAAAAATAACTGGCGGAGGAAGGTGTGCCGTCAGCTTCAAGCCTGTCGACTTGTTTCTCTGACATGGCGCACACCAGAGAACAAAGTGAGACCATTCGTAATTGCTACCAATTCATAAATTCGTTGCTTTTGCCATGCATTTATTCGACAATAATAACAAATGTATTTGCTGTGATAGAAATAATTTCGATTTGTTGATTTCTCATACGCACTCTATTATTAAATTGCCGATAGAACATAAGCAGCGAAATGAAATGATACAGCATGAAAGAATGGATTTTTTTCATACCATTCACTCAGTATTCGCTGATCTTTAGTAGACCAGGTTTAAATAGCAAGTTTATTTTAAGTGATTTTAATGGTTATAAAAATAAAAAATGCAGTGTAAGGAAGGAAATTTTAGAAAATATAAATGTTGATATTTACGGTTAAAAACAAGAAAATACAAAAAGTAAAATTTGAAAAATGTAAAATAGATCTGAATTGTATTTCAAATAAGTGTTTCATCTAAAATTTAACATGAAATACATTTCAAATCTATATCATGTTTTATGAATACTAATGTAAAAGCTTTATACCAGCACAAATTACAAAGACTACGTTGTGGCCAGTCACAGTAAAAAGCATTCACACCATTCACTGAGTATTCGTTGCTTTTGACAAGACCAGTGAACATTTATATAAAACAAGCAATACACGCAATAAAATTCGCCGCACTCATTTCTTTCGATTGTACCATGCGTTGTTGCTTTCAAATGTTGTGGATTGACAACAATATACAGGGTTTTTTGTAATTGCATTCTAAACAACAAAATAAGGCATTCAATCTGATCTCTGGCATAAGAGTAGAAATAACACACTCTATCTAATTACACACAGATTGGCAACACTGAATGACTATAATCATGTATGCGTGCCACCTCTGCAATTGCAATTATTATTAGCCCTGTAATTTTTATTTTTAAAAGCAAACGACATCTGTTTCTCACACATATTTGTCAACTTTTAATTCAGCTGTAAGAAAGACGGAGAAGGTATTAAAAATGACTCTTTTTTCTACCAGCCGAATTACAAGTTGATCAACAAAAGATGACGTGTATGGACCAGGACAAACACACCTTCTGTTTGGAGTCAATAGAGCTCTCAAGTTTTTTTCAGACCTGTACATTTTTTTCATATATTGTTCCACCCGGTTTTTTGAGCTGTATTATTCAATTATACTATTTCATTTCTTAAGACCTTGTTAGCCGACTTTAATGTAATGTAACTGCAACGTAGGAAACAGTTGATTACTGTCGACTAACTGAGGATTTAAAGCATAAACTGAATTTCTATCTAAGCCCTGTCCAGACTTGCAATTTTTGTTGCAGCATTTCTTGAGTTTATGGGTGAGAGGGGTGAGAAGATTGGAGAGGGGTACACAGTTTCATTGCTCTGCAATTCTCTTTTGGCTTGAAATTCGCATTTGTCAAGTTGTTAGTTGTATATGACGTTTTTTATTTATTTTATTTCTTCAGTTGTGTGAAAAGCAAAAACTAAAATAAAAAAAAAATAGAAAAAAAGTAAATAGAAATAGAATTGTTAATTTTGCAAACAAAACTAGAATAACCTAATGTTCATTTATGCAATTTTAAAGCAGAAATTGCAAGAAAATTTTGGCGATTTTTATTAATTTTTTTACATTCTCCCTTTTTTTTTGTTGTACAAAGAATTAATAGAATGCCTCGATACAACTGTGTTTTGACATTTATTCCAGTGTTCCCAATATATGATTTTTAAACTGCACATTATACATAGTGTATGCACATATGTATATTTAACAGTTGTAATTTTTAAATATAATTTTACAAAAAAAAAAAAGATTTTTTAACTTTTATATAAATGTTTATTTTTGTTTGGAATTCAAAACAATATGTCGTCGTCTTTACTCCTATTCAAATATCAAATATCATAATGTTTGTACAATACATAACTTATTTAATTATAAATATGCAAGAGTTCAATGAACAAAATTGTTTATTTTATATCATTACTGATACAACAGTTGTTGGTGACACCGCACACGATTACTCGTACAAGATATTTAAACAAATTCCTGTAGTTCACAGATAAACAAACAATTGATAAAAATAAAAAATTAAATAAAACTGTCTTTTTTCAGCAGAATTTTTACAACTTTTGTTTTGTTGCGGAAAATAAACTTGATAACGCAACGTAATAACAAATGATAATTAAGATGATATTTGGTATTAGAAGCCATTAATAAAGCAACAAGTCAGAGTGCTGGAAAAACTAGTTATTTAGCGTTTTTTTATATTCTTCTTTTTTTGCTGAAACGTAATATACCTTAATTGGAATTAAATAAGAAGTAACTGAGATATATAAATACATTTGTGTTGAAATCTTTTTCAATGGAAAATTTGGAAAAAAATATTATTTTTCTGTTTTTAACATGTTTGACTTCAAGGGATTTTGCAAATAACGTACGATTATACTTGGCTCAATTCGCTTTGAGAAATTTAAACTTCTGATCAAGGCAATTTCATATAAGGTATACTCAGCTCAATTCGTTTTGAGAAATTTATACTTCAAATGTCAAAAAAAATTTAATGAAAAATGTGTGTTGACATCCAACGTATATTCAAACTACCAGCGGCGAAAATAGTCACCTGATCCCTTGCGACCACCTAGTATGAATTCGCCTTGCTTCGGATGCCACCAAATATTACTGAAATATTTATGTTTACCTCAAACTAATAATCAAATTACAAGCGGCGAAAATATTCACCTAATATGAATTCGCCTTGGTATTTTATATATGTGCCCTTAATTATGAAAGTGGTCTAAGTCACATGAATTTTTGCTTTGAAATATTAAATTGAATTTAAAAAAAACTCAATAAATATTTAGTAAATGTTAAATGAACTTATATTAATCGTGACTAGAACAACTCTAAATCAAAATGTTGCATAATATAAAAATATATTTTGATTTGTTCACATGTAAATTAGTAAATATCTCGACCAAAGGAATATATGACTTAGACCACTTTCATAATTAAGGGCACATATTTCGTTTATGCCTGTAAATACGTACAAACATGTTTAAATTTAAAGATTATTTAAAAAATATTTAAAACTATTATTCAGGTTCAACATACGATTATAAATTGTTTACGGAAAAACCTGCTTAAGCTGAACAGAGAAGCTCATGTACCGTTATTATAAATAATGATGGTGTACAACAGCCCATGAACCATATCCGTTTCCGGCACAAAACTCTTCGCTACATATGCAAAAATAAAAGCAACTCCTACTATTTAGTTGGAAGAACTAAATATAAGAGCATACAAGAGCAAGGATATCTTGACGTTCATTCACACTATTCACACATTTTATAAGACCATGAACGAAGTGGCTTTTACTTTGAATATTAAAACAATTTTGGTCTTCTAGTTTATAAACACTTTAACTTAGCTTTCTTCCTCTTTTTTATAAGAAATATTTTGAAAGTATTCAAATGAATTTGTTCATATCTTAAAGTATAGCCAATCAAACTATCTCAATTAATGTCTGCCTTGAGGACAACTTTAAAGCAATTTTAAATCAAATATTAAACTGAAAAAGAAATTAATTAATTGATATATTTATAAAGACTTTATTTAATAAAGGGATAATTTCATATATAAAAAAAGAAACATTTTAATATACAAATCGAGCCACAAATAGTAAATTGATTTGTAAAGGCCTGTTTGAATAGCCAACAAAGTATCGTCTTTGTCTAAGTTCTTTCGTCACAAGTAGCTTCACAAAGCAACAACAATGACAACAACACCAAAGTACGATACTTAAAAAACACATACATACAAACATGCACACTTAAACATACCACAGCAGAGATGTGCAGAGGGGGATGCACAATGTAAATATGTATGGATGTATGGATATACATATTCACGTACTACATAAATTGAAAAGATGATGGCATGCCGGTGGTGGTGGTGGTCTGGCCTACTTACGAGTATGGCATCCGATGTTACGAGCATGTAAAATTTTTTTTTTTTTATCTTTGTATGACATTTATTATATTGTTGTTCTTCATTGCTTTGCTTTGAAAAGAAAAAAATAAAGACTTATTTTATATATGTACTTATTTTTCTTTTTGTATTTTTGGACAACAATTGCTTCTTTGTTTCCCTGAAGTTTTGTGAGCTTTTGGATTATTTAACATTTGACCTTTTTTCACATGCTCGTTTTCGGTTAAACATCAATTTGTTTGAGTGTTTTCTTTTTACTGAATTTGGGAAAATTGAAATGTAGTTGGTAAAAAAACAACAACGTAATAAGATCACAATTAACATAAATGAAATTAACACAACAAAATATCTTAAAATATCGTTTTATAAGGGTGAGAATCATTCAATATTTGCATTTTTTTGAATTGGTAATATCATATTATAATAATGAGAAATATGCGTAATTTGCACTCACTTCTTTGCCTAAAAATTAATGAAAAATTTTCAACTGGAGTTCTTTTTACAACAATTTTAGATGTCAGTTTAGTTCTAGACCTTATCCATAATTTTTGATTTGTCATACCCAAAAATCCCCAAATTGAGTTTTTTTATTAAAATGTTTCTCATGTTTACTTTTATTTAAAAAATAATAACATAAATAACATATATCCGAGAAATTCCACTATTTTGTAGCGTGCGACAGCAAGCAATTAACCTTGTATTTCTAAACAACGAGACTCGATTTTTCTTAAAATTGTACGTAACGTAACGGCCTACACAAATATGTATATAAAGAAGTAAAAAAAAAGTTTCGTTTTCTTTGAAAAAGCAAACATATTTGCTTGGTGTCCCATGCTACAAAAAGTTGACATTCCTGTGGAAATGCCCATATGTATTTTTTTAATAAATTGCTATATTTACAATCATATTAATTTAATTTGTACTTATAAAACTTGTAAAAAAAAAATTACACATAGTTTAATATAAACATGAATAAAAAAAATTTTAACCAAAATTTTCCATTTCAAAAACTTTAAAATCGAAATCTTCTGATTCATCAGCGTCAAAAATTTTGTTGTACATAGTACTTGTATTAAAAAGGATTAAGTATTTCAGCAGAAGGATTAAATTTGACAAAACATATTAAATAACTTCTGTTTTTAAAGTGGGTGCTTATTATAAAATGTGCTTCCAACAAGTCATATTACATTTTGTTACTTCTCTTTATTTAGGTAGTGTTCATTATTGGTTAAACTGCCTTGATACTTCTTCTTCTTCCTCTTTTTCTTTCACTATGAATAATAACACGCATTTTTGGACTTGCCAGACACACATTTCATAGCTCAAAAATCATTCTAATTAGTATCAGTTATAAAAAAATTCCATAAAATTTGGTTATCATACCGAAAAAATCCCCAGATCCTCAGCACTAAATTTGTATCCCCAATCACGAAAAAAAAGATTCCTAATTTAGGGACAAATCCCCTAAACTGGCAACACTGTGATTAATGTTCACCGACCCTTTCTCATAAATCATTATGAATCATATCATTCATTAACGTAACGCGAGTTCTGTGTTTATTTTTGTGGAAATAGGATTCACCACATCAAATGGTGAATTTTTCGGGATGTAATGGAGTCTGTACGACCTGTTGTGGATTGGATTCACTCCATGCATATGCGAAAATTTTGTTTATCAGCAAGCCCGTTAAGACAAAAATTTACCCCATCGCCAAACGTGGGATTCGTCTATGAGTTGCACGTATTGATTGCTGATTTTCAAAGGTAATCTGGATAACTTGGTGGCGTTGTTCAAACGTTAATCTATTCACAATAATTTTCCAGATCATAGGTACATAAATTTTAAAAAGTAAAGTAAAAAGCTCATGGGTATGACAGTTAATTTGAAAGTTAAATCTTTGGATGAATCTATCGTTCTTAAGAAACACCCTCTATAATAAAGAGGGATACAACTGTATTTTGTTTTTTGCGAAAGAGTAGAGAAAATTATGTAAAATTTATATGAACACTGTCTTTCAAAAAAATTGCAAAACTGTAATATTTCGAGCTTACACCCTTTAGACCAGCAAGTGGGATATAAAAATTGCCACCAAGTCTTTTCCTGCACTTCGATAAAAATGTGTGTGCAGTATTTCGTTTCGCATTATTCATATATTTTTAAATAAAAAATAAAAATTATTAATACGGAGATATGCTGAAATCTTTAGTTCTCGCTTAATAAAATCTTGTTTCCCTGTTTTTAAATACATACATTTGTCTAATCTAACAATTCTTTATTGGTTTATTACAAACTTGATCTCGTTATAAATGTACATACATACATACGTAAATATGTAAAGAAATACATACATATAGATACAGATGAACATGTATACGTATATGTACATACATATGTATGCATTGTAAAATTTAAATACTGATAACAAAATTCAAAACCTCTTATCTCTAAATATAATTTTGTGTTTTAAGAAAGAAAAACTAAAATCCATGGCATCACGCTAAAGAAGAACTCTACATAAGTACATATTTTTGAAGCTCTTTGTTCCGAATTTTAATACTAAAGAGAAAATTTTGTGAATAACTACGTAAATACATATATACTCTTAACATACATACATATAAATGTATGTATATATTTTGTAAAACATTAGAAAATTGTCAACAACAATAACAACTAGGAAAAAGAAATATTTACACACACACACACACAAACACATTATACCCCCTCACAGGCGCACACCTAAAATACTGGACGATGCAGAAGAATAAAAGTTGAAAAAAAGCTCTGAAAAACACTTGTAAGAATTAACGAATTATTAAAAGTTGGAAAAAATATTTTAAAGAGTCTCATTATTAATAGATTCTCGTTTTTTTTATTTTTGTTGTATTGCTCTGTTTTATTCATTTGTTTTTCTTTTAGTTTCATTTTAGTTTTGTTACTGTTCGTTCTTGTTGAATCGTTTAACAATTGTGTGTGTGTGCGGTGTGTGTGTGTATGTGTGTTTATTGGAGACGGTTGCATTAACAGTAGTATTTAGTTGTAGTTGTAGTGGTATTAGTTTATTGTATTCAACACTATTGTTATTATTGTTGTTGTTGCTATTGCTTTAATATCCCCCACACCGACAACAATGCTTAAGAACATATTTAGTTTTTGTTCTTTCGTTTCGTTAATATTCGTATTTTCTTAATTAGGGGAGCTTCGTTATTAGTACTCGCACCATATGAAAAGAGAGAAATTGTTCATATTGGGAGCTGTTATATGGCAGTGGTTGGCGTTGTGCCTGTTGGTCTTGCTGCTAATACTATTGCTGTAGTTGTATGTAGTTGTTATTGTTGTTATTATTTGAGTTAATATTATTTGTTGTTGTTTTTTTAATGCAAAACCTTAGTTTTTTCAACAATTTTCATTATTCTTTTGTACATTCGAGTACATACATATTTTGATTTTTTGATGCATTTGAAATTTTAGTGTTGGGATTTTTTTTGCAATGCCTCTGCTGTTGTTGTAGTTAAACACTGCGTGCTTGATATATGGCTGCACACATACATATGTATGTACACTTATGTACATACATACATACGTCTGTCTGCATACATGAGCGTTTAATTTTTTTTATCCATTGGATACTCTTTCTTGTTTGGTTTGGCTATTTACTCAGAGTAAGCAGTTTTTTGTCTTTCTTTTGTTATTTCTGCTACTGGCTGGATGTTATTTTTCTTTTTTTTTATTAAACTATAGTCTCTTAACATTATGACGACTGACGACTGACGATTCTGTCGCTCTCTTTTCTGTTTAACGAATTGTACCCAAGAGTTACGTTCCCTCTTGGTAACTCTTGCTTTCTTTGCATTATCACTTGTTGTTTGAGGCGTTATATTTCGTTGTTGTTACTGTTGTGTTCTTTAGTCTTTTGCATGTAATGGACTCGTATAAGTCTCGATAATATTATTGTTTACGACTACGAATACGAAAGTTTGCTTTTGTGTATTTTGTCAGAACTAAAGTAAAATATGAGTAAGACCATCAGACCCCGGCCATCAGATCTCTGTGTGATTTTCGTATACAAGTCTGAAAGTGTTGTTGTTGGACTCACCGACTGACTGACTGGCTGGTTTAATAGCTCGCTGGCTGGCTGACTGTTCGGCTGATGATGGTGGTATGTGTTTGTTGGATGGCAGATTATGGTTGTGTTTTGTACGAATTATTGTGTGGTTCGAGTTATAATTTTTTTGTGCTGGGGTGATGTTAATGTTGCTGCTGCTGCTGCTACTGCTGACTTATGTTTTTGTTGTTGCTTCAGTTTTGTCTTGCTGGTTGGTTGGTTTGATGGGTCTGGCGTTGCTGGTACACTCTTTTTGAAAATAGTTACAAGATGTTCATCGAAGTGAATAGAACATCTGAGCGGATGGTGAATATTGTTAATAGGGCTTAAAATAAATAGCAATTGTTTTTAAATCTTCAACAACATCCATCTCCAGTAACAGAACATTGCAAAGAAAAACAAAATCAAGTGAATCTCCTCTTGCTCTACCGAAAGTGCAAATTGACATCATCCACTCGTGTGTGTGTGTGTATGGGATGCATGTTGTATGTTTGTACGTGTGTGCGTGTCGGTATAGCCCATTCGTTGTGTCTGTGTGTTATAAAGTAAATAGCTCTTTTTTCGCATTGTTAACGTTTTTAAGCATTTCATTGGGTCTTTGTTGTGCTTTTTTTCGAAAAATAAATTTTTTTTTGTCTGAAACTGCAATGAATTTGTGAAAAATAAAGAATAAGTAGCAACAACAACTTTAGCAGTTAAAGAGTATTTATCTGTAAGAGCTACCGAGAGTATCAATGCGCGGCATATTCAAAAATTATATATGGTACGAGCAGCAATGGGAAAAGCATAAATTACTTTTTACAACGCATCTGTTTTCCTGCTTTAAGAAATAAAAGTGAAAATTTTATTTAAGGAAATAGAAGAAAAAAAATTAAAGATTGAAAGCAAATAAAAAAATTTGGACTTAAAAGAAATTTTTTTTTGGAAAAATTTTATGCAAGGAGAAATTAAAAGAAAATAAACACAAATTATTGAAAATGTAAAAAGTTTTAGTAATTTAGACTGACCACTACAAAATAAATTTTAAAATTAAGTAACAAATATTTTAAAACAAAATTAACTAAAAATTCTTGAGCCTTAAAAACAAGTGCAATTTAAAAGAAACACAAATCCGCATATTATGATACTGAAGTGTTTAAGAAGTATTTTAAAATTAAAATGTTATCTTTAAATAAAAATATACAGACATACACACGTACACTTATGTATAAAAGTATGTTCAACATTTAAATGCAAAAAGGAAAAAGAAATGATTTGAGTGGAAGCAAAACAGAACTAAATATTTGGTATACGGCCATCATCAGCCAAAAAAACATACATAGCAGTGGCTGCTGTTAAAAACTCAAAAAAAAAATACAAAACTTAATAAAAAAGAAAGAAATAAACTTCCTAGTGCTAAAAATACCACACACAAGAATTTTGCTGTTGAAAGTGCTTTTCATAAAAAACACAATAATCTAAAATTTACCACTGAAGTGGAAAGAAATAAAATTTTCCAAAATACTTTTATATCTTAAAGAAAGAGGAAAAAACACAAAAACGCATTTATAAAAAACCACACATAAAAGAAAAATATTAAAATATTAAAACATTTGGTCTGAATACATACCGACCACTGATTTTTTTTTCTCTGTTTGGAATAATTTACCGAAATCTTCTAAATATTTTTGGATTACTTAATAATTTTCCACAACAAAAAAGGTAAGTAAGTAATACATAATTTTTTTATAATTTTTTTCTCAATGAATTTTTTTTCCAAATTTTCTTATGCGCCTTATCAGCATTTTTTTGTTTGTTCAATTTATAAAGAAATATTTTTTTTTTGCTTTCACGACATTTATTTGTTCTTTTAGGCCTCCCTCCCCACTTGTACTTTGATAAAGCATTATCTTTCTTTAATATTCATCCGATATACTTTTTTTTTTTGCTTTTATATTTTTTTATTGCTGCTTCAATCATTAACTAATAGCATAGCGCTCATACATATCTTAACTCTAATAATAAACAATTAAGTTCCAGCCATAGCTAGACAAAAGTAAATATTTATTTATTTAGGGCTTTAATCACAAGTAGTATAATTATATTGATCAATAAAGTGTAATAAAGGTGTGAAAATATGTCATATTTAATATATATCTATGTACAACACTTTACTGTGAATTGCTTTTTATTTATTTTGTTTTTCAGAACTCAATACTAAATTCTAAAGAGAAACAATTTTGTAAAAAAAAATTATGAAAATATTTACGTGTTAAATTTTTTCCTGAAAAAAAATTCTTTCTACGCTTTTTCCCCTTTTTGAAAATGTCAGTAAAATTGCGCCCTTAAAACATATTGTAATAATTTTTTAAACTAATTTTTTTTTGACTAATTTTCCTTTTATATAAAAAAATTATAAGACTTCTATAATATACTTTCTTTTCCAAAGTACATGCATATGTTGCCCTTAATTATAAAAATGGTGTAAATCGTATGCATTTTTCGTTCGAAATATTATACAAATCTTAGAAAAAAATTTCAATTGATAAATAATAAATATTATATAAATTTATATACATAAATCGAAACTAGTACAGCTCTAAATTAAAATGTTGCATAATAAAAATTATAAAAATATTATCTGATTTTTTCTAATGTAATCTACTAAATATCTCCATCAAAGAAATATATGACTTAGACCACTTTCATAATTAAGGGCACATTTGTACGTTAATAAATATTTAATAAATTTAAGTTAATCGAGATTAGTATTAAATATTTCTAAACAATAAATATATGACTTACGCCACTTTCATAATTATGGGTACATATCGTTATATAGAAAGGCCCTAATTTTTTAATTTTTTTTATACCGAGTTTTTTCCATATTTCGATAGAAGAACACATAATGGATTGAAAAATGCCAAAAATCTCGATTTAAAAAAAATAATGAGTTACGCCCTTTCTATATTAAGGTAACGATATGTATTTTTAATTTCATACAACAACAGACTTTTAAAAGGATTCTTGTTAAGGACCACGCAGTATTAAATTAAAGTTTCAGTTACCATTTTTCTCATATTAATAGTCTAATATATCTATGGCCTAAAGCAAAAACTGCTTAAGTCGAGTTAAGCTAATTTTAAGTTTATAGCAGCTCTGTAATATTTGTATTCACTAGTACCTCTAAGCAAAATCTTAATTGTTTTACGCAAATTTTTCAGGAAGTTATAGCTTAATGACTTGCTGCTTATTTATTTTCCAATAATAGTCTCTTGTGCTAGCAATAAATTAATTAAACTTATAGTTGGGTTTTTTTCAAATTGAATGTAATAGCTATAAAGTGTAGAGGATAGGTTTTCTAAATAAAATAAAAATATACGTTAAATTTTCAAATTTAATTGCAAAAGAAATAAATTTCTTAAAATCGACTTGAAAGTTTAAGGGTCATTATTACAACTAAAATATAGTTAAAAGTACGCTGGACATACAAAACGCTATTCATTATTATAAATTTAATTTAACTTACCAGGAAGGATACATTTGCCTTTAACGTAGCGCTCATTTTAGGTTAAGCTAAAATTGTACTGATGGAAAACTTTTTATACGTCCGATAAAATGCTACTAACTAACTTTAAGTTGTAATAATGACCCTAAAAATGCTAAAATATGACTTAAACACTTTCTCCTTATAGATTTTATAGTCAACATTGTACATTATTTATAAAACAAAAGTAAATTTTTAATCTTTTAAATTCATCAGTAACAATAAAAAAAATTTTCCAAATAGCTGGAGAATTGTTGTAAATGTCTCTCCGACTATCGCGGCACTTGGTATAAGTCTTGAGCTTACATATGGCAATTTCCATGGGAAAGTACATTTTTTGTCATGTGCAACAGCAAGCAATTAAGCTTGAATATAGAACTACTGGTGGCCTACACAAATATATAAAAGAGTGAAGAAATACTTTTGTTTTCTTAAAAAAAAAAATATGTTTGTTTGGTGTCGCACGTGACAAAATTTTGTTAATCCTGCGAAAATGTCTTTATATGAACTAAATAAAACTAAATAGAAATTTAATATATTAGAATTAACAACGGCTGAAAAAATAAAATCGTTCGCCAAATTAAAAACATTTGTTTATTTAATTTTTAATCTGACAAAAAAAATTAAATAAATACTATACATACATTTTCAAACTTAGGCTCTAATTATCTAAGTCACGTCTCCAAAGAGATTTTTTTACATGAAAATATGAATTAAAATTTTTAAAATTTAAAAAAAAAATTTTTTTGCAAAAGAGGTGCAAATCCAAATTGCTGAGAACGCCGTGGAATGGAAAAAATCGTATTATAAGCACTTTCGCTTTCACTAACAGAATCCATATTTTTGACAGTGCGTACATTGCGAAGATACGTAGGCCTGACTACATCTGTAACGCCTGACTACATCTTGCAAAGTAGATCGATTATGATGACCACAATCAAGGCGTAATGCTCGAAAAGTGGCAACGTTATGCTGAGTACACATCTGGCATTTCATGTGTTGTCATTTTGTGGTGTCCTTTCCCATTCAGTTTTTTAAATGGAAAGCAATACCACACATCGAAAAATACCAGAAATGATGAACTTTGCCACTAGTACACACTACGATATCACAAAATGCCATAGTGTGTACTCAGCATTAGAACCACCACCACTTTTCTAGTAAGTTTTCGCTATTTTTATCTGTTGCTCCTTTGCTAAACGAACTTTTACTCAATTAAAAGACTCTTCGGATGACAGATATATAACAAATGACAGCCTTACCAGACCGGCGGTTTTGAAAACACTGACGTACCTTTTCACAATGCATGGTTAAAAGATAACAGGGACTTTAACGGCAAGTTTTGTATGAAGAACTGTCAGTTAAAGTTCACGTTAACTCTTAACCACACATTGTGAAAAGGGACGTGAAGAGTAATCTCTGTTTATAAAAACATAGTGCAAGTTACTTCCTATTTTAACTGCTTTCAATTTTTTACACACTTAACTCCTAAAGGAAATGAGAACAACTTCTCTGCATAGACTTTAAACAAAGTTTATTTTTAAGTGGTTAGAACCTAATAAAAGAAATTAAAATAAGTATATGTATAATAAAAAAAAAATCTCTCAACTTTTCTTTTCTCTAGTTTTCTCTAAGCACACAACTAAAAAATATCATTCATTATCAATAATGTCGCATTTTTATTATAAAATTTTCTGCTTTTAAATGACAACAAAACATCTTTCTGTGTTAAATAACATTATTATATTTTCAATGAAAAATTTAATAACTCAATTTAATTTGAGCATAAAAATTCAGTGTATTTCCCAATTTGCCAAACACGTAAACGACAAATTAGAATATGTATGTATGTTGGACCATGCATGTGTACAGGGTTTAATGTTTGTTACTGGCCTTGTTAGAAGAATAACTTAATTTCAATGCGCAATTTTTTTTTTGTATATATTTAAAATAGATGACAACAAGACCAAAAGCAAAAAAAATTCCATTAAACGGTTGGTTGATCTACAGCATCAGATTTATTTGTTATGAGAAAACGATACATTTTCAATTAATGGAATAGTATTTTTCGGCTATAAACAAAAGAGATAACTTTCATATACAGAAGCCTCGATTTGCGGCATATCTTCTTTTTTTCTGTTTGAGCTAATTTTTGTTGCTCTGTATGATTTAATTAAGACTAACAAAGTTCATACTTTGCGGAATATAACCCTCTATTTCTACAATACGGACGCCCGACTTGAGTACAAAATTTATTTGAAAAGACCGCATTTTTTAGTAATTTTCGTACAAATTTTTTAGACAAGACGCCTACCTGACTTGTGGAAAATAAATATTTGTGTAGTTTCCACAATGCAAGCAAGAGATTTGTCTAGAAAAAAATATATGAAAACCACTCAAATTTTTGAGTGATTCCTATACAAATTGTCTAGACAAGTCGCTTGCTTGTATTGTGGAAACTACACAATAAATACCAAAGACAATTGTAACTAATTCTGACAAAGACTATCACTTTAATGAAGCAACATGCAGTTTTCAAAGGCCTCCACCTACTTCTTCATCGTCAGAAATTAGAAAAAAAAAATAGTGCTTCATTGTTTTAAATGTAAGTGTGTGATAATCCGAATGTTGTTGGCATTGGGGAACAATCCCTTAGTTAATTAAAGGAAAGTATTCAAATGTGATTTTGGCTTTAGTGAAAAGGTCGCTTAACATTCTTCATGATGACTTTTCGCGCTTGGTCTACTGTGTGAAAATAGAATACGTGAATTTTTGTATTTCAACGTGTTTAAATCTGTTGGCAAATTTTTTGTAATAAAAGTTGAAGATTTGACATCAGTAATTTATAATAGCCTCCCATTATTGAGAACTTAATTCTTACTCGATTAAAGAAATTTAATAAGACTTTAGATGTGATTTTGACTTTAGTGAAAAATTCGATATTAAATAGATTAATAGCTTTCTCGGACATCTAACGCATTGTGGAGATTTGGCCACTACAACTACATCCTCAGCGTTCACGTTTTGATCCACTCTGTGTGGTGTGAGTTAAATCAAACTTCAAAGTTTTGTGCAAATAGAATACGTGAATTGTTTTGAGTGTTAAAATTTGTTGAAAGATTTTTTTGTATTGATTTAACATCGTTAATTTACAATAGTCTTGACATGACGTGGGAACTAAATACTTACTTCCTCAAGGGAATTGCTCAAGTGCTCATATGTGATTTTGACAGCTTTCTGCGTCATCTGACACATTGTGAAGATGACTTCTTGTAGAAAGGCTGCTATTGCGCTTATGCAATTAATCCACAGTGTATTTTGTAAGTTAAGGCAAATTTCCAAATATTAAAAAAAAATTGTGCAAATAGAATACGTGAATTTTTTGACTCATCGTGTTTGCTGACAGATTTTTTGTAATAGTTGTTCAAAATTTTTTACCGCCAATTTTAAGGGATTTTTTTCAGTAATTTATATATATTAATTAATGAAATATTCAAGTAATATGCTATTAGCCCTAATCGCTTCTTGTAAATATGGGCATTTCCACAGTAAAGTCCACCTTTTGTCACGTTACGTCACTTTATGATGTATCTTGTTTTGCAAAGAATAACTAATGTTTTATATAATTTTTTTGCAAGTCGGTGTAGAGCGCAATTAGTTCTACATTCGGTAAAAACTAGAAAGCAATCGAACAGCAAAGCTCTAAAATACAAGGTAAATTGCATGGTGACGTAACGTGACAAAAAGTGGACTTTTCTGTGGAAATGCCCATATATAAATTTTACAAAATATTAAAAATTACAATAATAATTGCCAATAATTACAACAGTCTTGAGAATTAACACACTTATTTATAAAACTTATTGAGGCTTTAAAATGGTTTTTTTAGAAAAAATTTGCATAAAAATTTTTCTTAAAAAGTCTAACTAGTTTTTATAAATAAGGCTGTAAATGTTTACTTCCTTAAGGGAATTGAACATCCCTCTTATCCAAAAGCGATTGTTAAAGTTTAAGTGCGCCTAAAAACCGCTTTTGTCATTTGTTAAACTAACTGTAAATTTAATAATCGTTTTTGCATAAAGTGACAAGTCTTCAGATGTGATTTTGACTTCAGTAAAAGAATTCAAACGCAAATCGCAATTTAACGACCCTTTTCACAATGTACAATTAAAAGCTAACTGGGACTTTAACGGCAAGTTTTGTATGAAGAATTGTCAGCTAAAGTTCACGTTACCTCTTAATCATAAATTGAAAAAAGGGACGTAAGCGAATTGAATAAAATGTTAAAAAGCTTCGTAGATGGGTAAAATTGGGGTCAAGTGTGAACGTCAATTCGAAAGAAATATTCAATATTTATAAATAAAATTTTAATATTCATAAATACGAATATACATACATACATATCTTTAACTTAATACGAAAAGGACCCAACTCATAATTTTTCGATATCGATATTTTTACATATTTCGGTAGATCATTACTAAACTAAATTAAAAAATAAAAAATAAAACTAATATAACACTAAATTTGTAAAGTGTTTTTAATAAAAATTGCGTTTAAAAAAATTTTGTATCAATATTTTATCTTTTTTTATTAAGTTTTTTCCTCCTCCTGTAAACTATGAAAACGATGAGTTGGGGCCTTTTCGTATTAAGTTAACGATATATAGATATTTTATCCTGTGTATGTATTTTTTTAATTACTCGTAGACAATTTTATTTTAGTAAATAATTAAAAAGTTTTACTACATACTTTAGAATCATTTTAATTTTAATCGCTTTAATTATTTTTTTTTATAACATGTATCCCCTTTTTCATTGCGACACTGGCATTTCTTTATTTGGCTATAGATTTTCATTGAAAATGTAATTTGTGTGATGCTAAAACGGGTCATTACAGGAAATCTTCACTCTTCTAATTTCCTGAAACACTTCCTCATTTACCTTTTAAATACTCTTTTTTTTGTATGAATTAAAACATAAAACAAAATCTGGCTAGAAAAATAAATGATACAAATATATTAAGAGTATAATATAATAAAAATAAATATAATGTCGCTCCTTTGTTGCTATATAGTAATAACTGAAAAATTCTATGTTTTTTTTTAGGAACTCAGGCTTAAGGTTCTTAATTTATTTTACATAAAATTTAATCTTTATAGAAAGAATCTTTTAATTCTTTTGTTCCTTAAAAAATATTTTCTCTTTATTTTATAAATATTTAAACAAAAGCAGGTGTTTTTACTGGGGTTTGTGAAACATGCAAGTTAATCACGTTTCCATTGAAATTGAAAATGTTGTGTACACATTTATGTAATAGAAAAAAATTAGAAAAACAAAAACTTAATTTGACTGGCTAAAATCATAAATGACATGTTTTGGCGTTTTTAAATTTTGCATTAGTTTTCTGTTCGATTAAAAGAATTTAAAAAAAAATTTTTCTTGGTCATTATTATTGCTGGGTCGTGTCTCCTTAAATGCTGACCTCGCAACTGTTACGTTTTGGCAGCGTGTGTTTCATAACTTCTTATATGACTAGTATTACGCTGTTATTTAATTTATTTTATTCTTCTTTTTGTATATAAGAACGAGCATTTCATTTTCTTGAGTAGTTGTTAGTTTTATTATTTGCTTCAAAATAAATTTTTTTTTAAAACAATATAAAGAAGAGTGAGTGTACTCGTGCAAATACTTTTTATGAAAATGAAACTTATTTTCATTATTTACCAATTCAACTCAAAGATACTGCAACAACGTACCAATAAGTTCTTTATTGTTGTTGTTGCTGTTGCTGTTGTTTAGTTGTTTGATTGTTATTCTGTTCTTCAGTTGTTTTTAACCATGGCACTAGAAGATTTTTCTTGCTGTTTTATTTTTTCTTTATTTTGCTTTCTTTTAATTTCAAACAAAACATTTCTTTCTGCTCTTTGGCCAACAGCCAAAATTTTCATGCTAAAACACACTTGTTTTCTTTTTGCTTCTTCGTTCTCTCTTGTCGTTGGTCTACAAAAGTTGTTCCGCTGGTGAATGAATGTTGGAGATGATATTTTATTCGAATGCTGCTGCTTGCTGCCAGTTGGGACTAAAAACACCTTGTATTATAATTATAAAGCAATAAATAAAATTTTAAGAAACATTAAAGTAAATCAAATAATATCTGCAGAAATTATTTTAATTAATATTTTTTTACATAATGAAAGAGTAATGTGTGCTCTCTCAATTGTTTAGTGTCTAGTTCAGCTCTAGTCTTACGTGTTATACATGAAATGGCTTGAAAGAAAATATTCGTACATGCCTACTGCTGATTATGTTTACATAATGATTATTACTGTTAATTATTCTCACATGATGATTAAGTTTAAAGATTAATTTTTTTAAACCCGAATTTTGAATTTTGTTTTTGTTGAAAACTTGTTAGAATAACCAACCAGTTTTCACTTTAGTTTAGCTAATTGAAGCAGTTTAGTATATATATTATTCACGTTATAACTACGTATTGAATATGTTTGAATTTTGATATGCAAACAAGTGCTATAGCATAAAAAACAATAAATAGAACATCAAAACAAAAGCCAAATAAAACATGTAAAATATAAAACAAAAAATTGTAGTAAGTTAAGTAAAACAAACGTGAATTAGCTAAATATTTACAAATTTTAAAAAAATGTTACTTATGTTTATCTGAAATATCGTGTCTTAAATCCCACCCTACTTTTTTCATAAATTCCTTTTGCGAAAATTATAATATTTTTTATAAAAACAAGAACATTTTAGCAGCACGATATTATTGAAGGATAGATACATTGTCACCTTCAGAGCTGCGGGGTTGTTCTTTCAATTAAAATTTGCTATTTTGTTTATGGTATAGATGTGTGCCAATTTTAACAAATAGTTATGGGCCGTTTTAAGTGTTTTTTTGCGCGCTGTCTTTTTTTAAGTGTCTAAGCAAACTACATAAATTAATGTAATTTCTAAAAATATTTTTATTGACTGTAGTATTTATTTTTATTTTTCACCAATTGCGTTATTTTCCATGCTGCCTAGCGAGTTTTAATATACATACATATTAAAATCATTAATAAGTTTAAAAATATTTAGCGGTTCTTGTGGCTAAACACGCCAAAATAAATACATAAGTTTGATACGCATATTTTTATTGTAATGAAATAGAATGGAAACGGATGTTCTAGTAAATGTAATATCTCTCTCTATCTCTCTCCCTCTCTTTGTTTGTGTGCATATGTCTCTTATAAACGAATTAAACTATTTTAATTGAAAGCATAATTCAAGGCTGGCTGCAGCAAATCTGTGTAGAAATCTAATGCACTTTAGAAACTTTTCGACAAGTTCCGTTTGCTTAAGCAAACATCGAAACTGTTCCTATTTTGCTTAAGGAATCAGGTGTTTTTGTGCTTTGTATGTTTAATTAAAATTATTAAAGAAAATAAAAAGGTATGTTATATGTTTGAAATATTTTCGTATTTAATTTAAGCGAAAATTGTTTAACACAATTATAAAATAATTTATATTTTATGGCTTTGCAATTGAGATGCAGGATGCACGGTTGCTTTTCTTAGTACTTAATTGCGAGTAATTTGTTTTCATTTGTTTTAACGACGAAACATCGAAATAAAACTAAAAATATATAAATTTATCCAAAGCTCAATAAAATAGTTTCATTAAGCACATAAAAAAGTTCGAAAAATTATATAAATAATTTAAAAACAAAAAACACTAAATAATATTAACTAGTTTAATTATAATTATTGTTCGATCTTTATTCGTTACATGTGATAATTTTTAAGGAACAAATAACACCAAAGTTGATTGTAAATATTCTGACAAACACTAGCAGAACGGAACTTCTAAAGGGTGGTTCAATTTTAAGGGCCGATGTAGATTTTGAATAAAACAAAAATTATTTTGGAAATTATTGTCATTTCTTTCTATTATGATAATATGGTATTATTCAATTTTCGATGACGCTGAGGTATAATTGAGGTTCTATGCCGTTAATGATCCGAAGTATCTCATCCTTTAGCTCTTGAATTGTTGCTGGCTTATCGACGTACACTTTTTCTTTCAAATAACCCCAAGGAAAGAAGTCCAACGGTGTCAAATCACATGATTTTTGCGGCCAAATGACATCGCCATCACATGAGATAACACGGCTATTGAATATGTCGCGCAAAAGAGCCATTGTTTCGTTAGCTTTGTGGCAAGTGGCAGCCCCTGTTGAAACCACATATCGTCCACATCACGATAGCGAACAGCATTCACAGTAACTGCCTGATCAGTCTCATTTTTGAAAAACTACGGTCCCATGATGCTGCCATCACTCTTAGATTATCATTCGCCCAAATGCGGCAATTCTGCTTATTGACGAATCCACTGGGGTGAAAATGCGCCTCATCACTGAAAATGGTTTTCTTCGAAAGTGCACGATTTTGATTTGAACGCCCATTTTCTTAATAAGCGTGAATAACTTTTACGCGTTGCTCGGTTGTGTATCTTTCCATGGTTCAAATTGAGTTACTCTGAAATTGAGAAATGTCAAATAAAATGCAGAAAAAAACTTGACGTTTTTGGTGGGGTTCACATTCAACATCGGCCCTTAAAATGTAAACACCCTTAGCTATTTTCGAAGGTCGTAAAACATATTCATCATCTTTGTGTGTGGTGTCATTTGATGAAGCTTTCTGCTTTATATAGTAAGCTTTTCAGTACAAATGGAATATGTGAATTGTTTTGATTCATCGTAGTGCAATTAGCTGAAAGCTTTTTTCTAATGAAAGCTCAATCTTAACAACTCTAAATTTAAAACAATTACTTAATAGTAACAAACCAAAAAAGTTTGTCTTAAGTAGAACAAAAAATATGCAAATTAACTAACATGTGCATAAATAGTAAAGAACAAACGACAATGGTCAGACTGTTGTAAACTAAATTGAGGTTTTATTACAAAAAAGCTTTCGGCATTTTGTAATGCGATGTATCAAAACATTTCACATATTCCATTTGCACTGAAAATTTATTCATATACATATGTACACATCGTTACCTTAATATGGAAAGTCCCCTAGAAAAAACTAGATTTTTTAAATCTAGTTTTTTGTATTTTTCGATAGAAGAACCTCTAATATATCGAGAAATGGAAAAAACTCGATTTAAGAAATAATGAGTTACTCGTACCTAATTTGATTCCCAAAAATGTTTATGTGATGTGAACAAGATATGCTATTTTTTAATTCAGAAATTAATTGGTCTGAATTGTTAACTAAAATATACATATCGTTACCTTAGAAAGAAAGAATAGAAAGGCCCTAACTCATAATATTTTTTGAAATCGAGATTGTAACATTTTTCGATACATTAGAAGTTCTTCTATCGAAATATTCAAAATACTCGATTTAATAAAATAAAAATAATGAGTTAAGACCTTTCTATATTAAGGCAACGATATGTATGTATATCGATTTAAAAAATTTTATTATCTATATAAGTATATAAAAGAAATTCTTAACAAGTTTAACTCTAAAGTAGGTTCTTGGTAAATTTACCATGTTCGGTAAACAACCTAAAAACCAATCATTTTACTTAAGCACTTGACGAAAATAAATAGTTCAATTTGAAACCATCATGCTAGCCGAGCTTTTGCTTCAAAAGTTCCTTTAAAAATGCTTCATTTACTCTACTGCAAAGACGTACATATGTACATATGTATGTAGATATAAAGATAGAAAAATTTTACTTTTTTTTAATATTTTTTGTTAAGTCTATACATTTTCCAACAACAATTAAGCACGTAGTTCTTCTCTTCTTTCAATTTCTTTGAAATGTTAACAAAACCAAAAAAGTTTTTCTCTATTTTTTTTTTGCAAAGTATCAGAATCACATGCAAAACATTTTCAGCTTCAAGCTTGTAGAATATCCATGAAAGGTGTTTGCTAGAGCAGCAAAATCTCAACAAAACCCCTAGATTTTCTTGCAAAGAAGCATAAGCAATAGAAGAAACAAAAACTATAGCCTGCAGTATAATTAAACTTATATAAAAAATCTTGTGCATATTTATAAGTATGTCCTTCACTTTTAAGTAAGAAAAAGAAAAAAAAAATTAAAGAAATACTTATGAAATTCTATTCTTTTATTTTTTTTTTAAACCCCAACCAACATTTTTTCAGTGCTCTTGTTTTTTATTCTTGAAATAATATGTTGTGGTTTATTTCTTTATTAAAATGTCATAAATATAAAAATATCAACAATGAGTGTTAAATGGCATTTACTGCTTCTCGGTACTTTATTTTGGAAGACTTTTTGGTTTTATGGGCTTGTGAGTATCCCCGCAAATTAAAATGAGAAACAGTGATGACGAAGCTTTAAAATGCTCTTATGAAAACTTAAAGAAATAAACCGCAAGAATAAAAAAATTACAGTTGGGTGTGGCTAAAGAGCAGCACTACGGATATTTGTTTAAATATATTTTATTTATTTATTTAATAAATAAATGTCCAGAGAATCAAACGAAAGCAAAACAAAATTTTATGTTTGATAACATCGGCTCCATGGTACATCAAAAATTCTAATATACATACATCTTGATTTAAATATTCCACTAGTGATTAAAGAAATTGCAAAATACGCAAGCAAATATTTAACAAAACTCGAGTCACACCCTAATCCGCTTGATCGTAATATTTTGAACTTTACTCGACACATCCGCCCAAAAAAGAGGGACACAAGGGCTCTTATACTCAAAACTCCAGATGGAATTGCTTGAAAATACTTTTTTTCCTTTTTTGATTATCACTACTTATGTATTATTTATAACTATCGCTAAGTTCATGTCCGACAGTGGTCGGGCTTAATAATTATATTTTGGATTTAAGATTTGAATACTTATTGTTAGTTCATATGTGAAGATACAATAAATTATGAACTTTACTCCTGCTTTTGGATAAAGTTTTCAAACTATATTTAAAGTTACTAGAAAAAATCTAAGAAAAAATGTCCCACCCGTGACGCTAAAAAATTTAAGTTTTTGTGCAAAATATAAACTTGTTCTTCTTCTTAACTTTTAGTAAAGGATAACTTGATACCTCTGCTGCACTCATAGATTTATTACATTTTGATAAGATGTATAAAGTCGCAGAGTTTTGAGTGTGTGTCCTAGGCACTCGAAACGCAGGTCTTTTTCATGTCCCACCCGTGACTATTGTGTACTAAATTTTGCATTTACAAATCTAAAATAGTCTGTTTCAGTGTAGTATCTTTGAAAGATAAGTCTGAATTTTAATTTTATAATAAAGTCATGTAAAAAATAGTTGAATATTTTCTTATTTTTTTACAACTAAGCACTTAAACTACGTCTGAATGTCCCACCCGTGACGATGAAATCAGAAATCTTAAAAAAAAATTATTAACGACCTGTTACACGATGGAAGAAACCTAGCCTTTGTATAATTATCTCATCAGCTAAATATGTTGTGGAAATTTTGTCAAATTTAGAATTAATAAAAAAAATCGTATTCTTGCTATAGTCCTTTTTTAAGGCCGTAATACACTATTCTGCGACTTTTGAGAAAATACAACCCTGGTATGATGGAATATATGAAAATTTTCAAAAAACTATAGCAATTCATCAGATAAGGGTGATCAGGGCGATGGTGTATTATAATGAATCATGGCCTTTAGGAAATATTTAGTTGTTACGATCTCCAGATCACTAGTGCTATTCAGTAACTTTTAACGATCCCACAATCGTAATTTTAGTTTATACATTTTGTCGCTTAAAATATCGATTGTGTGATTCTGAAACTTATTTTTAACTACAGGACTCAGCTGATATTTTCTGTTGATTTTTCTCGATCAAATTAACAGCACATTAATTATTGTCGCTTAAATAACGAAACAGCTGACATTAACCTGCAGCGAATATCGTTAAAAATGTTATTGAATAGCAAATTCGATAAAATTTCGTTATAATTATTTTAGTAATGCGATCATCGTTAAAAAAAGTTATTGAATCGCACTACAGGGCTCAAATCGTCTTATCCTTGGTCGTATCGACAATCGTACGAAAAGAAATTAAGTGATACGTTAAATGTATAAACTGAATTGGATTTCAGTACGCTCACGTACGTCCCCAGCGGCAAAAATGTCCTTTACAGAAGCGATGATTCGATGCACACATGTAAGACAGTGATGCATACCACATCATATAGGCACCTTGTATACATTTTCAAATGCATTGCCGCATTTGTAAGGTAAGCGATATACTAAAGTGTTCATCCAATCAACATCAAAAGCTTAGTATTGCCTAACATACATTGTAAGTTGGCAGTGGGCAGTTCGAATACAATCTCCCTTACTTTGTTAGCTAGCATTCATTCAACACAAAGTACGGCAAACATCATTAAAGAGATGTAATGTGGTAAGCAATGTTGGCCGCTGCGTCCTAATCCCAAAATGATGTTTATACGTCACGAGTTGTACGTTCACGGATGTGACGATACGACCACAGTATTTGAAGAAATTATCTACTGCTAGAACAAAGCACTCAGCTGTCGATTCAATACTGTGTTGTTGGTCGAAGGTGATGACAAAATGTAGATGATGATTATGTTTGTATGTAGTTCAAGCATTGCCAAGACTTGGTAAAGGCGGTTTTCGTTGGCTGGTTGGTTGGTGGTCGCGGTGTAGATGGTTTTAGTGAAATATGTAGTATATAATATTTATGTACATACTTACATACATACATATGTATATCTGACATATATAGACGTTCCAAAGCAAACATGCCTCGTGCTGTTGCTAATACTGGTACTGGTATACTGTTGTGGCCACCTCTATAGTTGTTGTAATCTGTTGCTCAATACAAACAAAATAAAATAAAATAAAATAAATAAATAAATAAGTTGTATAGATATTGTTGCCCGATGTTTAAAAATGCGTTTCTCATAATATAATTTGTTTTCATTTTCTGATTTCTGTGCTGTTGCTGCGGCTGCGGCTGAGGCTGCTGCTGCTGCCGTTGATATTGTTGTTGTAGTTGCTGTTGTAGTTGTTGTTGATTTTTGAGGCCAAGGTAGCCTGTGTTGAGTGACATTCGTGTTGCTGTTTTTGTTGTTATCTATTTTTGTGGCAATACATACATACAACAACAACAACAACAGCAGCGGCGAGGAGAAAAACAGTCGGCCTTTTTTTAAATTTTATGGTTTATTTAAAACAAAAAAAAAAAAACAAAAAAACACTGTTGTTACTAAAAAAGGCAGGGAGTGTTTTACTACAATTCGACGAAATTTTTTATCTGTTTTGGTAAAAATAAAAATTAAAAATCACAGAAATTTAACAAAATGTCCGGTAAGAATTTTATATTAAAAAAGGCTTAAAAATTTAATATGCTTTTGTCTACATAATAAATATATGAGTAGATAAATATTTTATCCATCTTTGTAGCTGTCATATAGTTTTCATTGAGTTTTTTTCTAATAACATCATTGCCGTAATAAATTCAAACAAACTGTTGAACTATGACGCATTTTTAACAAATAATCACACGGATGACATGTGTGTTTAAGCAGCTTGCGAATTATTACATTGAAGGCTAATTACAGATGACGCTCGTTTTTTTTTTCATTGTATTAATGAAACTCCTCATAAATCAAACTTAAACTTATGTACAATACTTGTTTTAATTTAAATTAATAATTCAATAACATGACAAGATTTTAGCCAATTTTAAAAAAGGCATTTTGATTCCTTTCCTAATAAATTTATTTTTATATATTCATGTGTGTATATATGTATGTATGTACGTATTATTCGCTTTGTGTGTCTGATTTTCTTGATAATATCTCTGCATTCCGTAAAATATTTATTTAACACACAAATGTTGATTGCAGATGTTTCTGTTTGATAAGTTAAATACATAAATGTTATTTCAAGGATTTTTTCCCATTTTGATTTGGATTGCATGTAAGATTTAAGCTGAATAGCTTAAGACTTTGAACATCATTATGGATAACACACATAAAAATATCTTGTTTAACTGACTCTAAATCATTTTTAATTTTTCAAGTCGGTTTAATTTTATTATTTTCAAATTATTAGTGCCAAGTTTATATTTTTAGGGTAGTGGTCAAGCCCAGTTTGGCAAATATTAGTGTCTAACCACTTTTTTACATTAAGCCCTAAGAGCTCAAGGTGTGTGCAAATTTAATAAAATATAATATTCATGTCATTTTTAATGGACATGACCCCTTACCATCCACTTCTTTAAACTAAAAATTATGTTATCCTTAGAGGCAAAAACTCTTAGCCAAGTTTCTTGGGAATTGGAAAAGTAGAAGTAAAAGTAGAAGAAAAATTGGGCGTAGCCCCGCCCAATTTTTTTAACTCAAGATCAAGTAATTTTCACAGCTTAAAGTGTGTGCCCAGTTTCGTAAAAATCGGTAAAGTAGAAGCACGTGAAATATAACATTAAAATTTTAGTAGGCGTGACCCCACCCTTTTTTGAAATGCAAGATTCTGTCTTCTTAGGAGCATAACATGTGTGCCAAGTTTCATAGAAATTGCTTAAATACAAGCACGTGAAATATAATATTTAAATTTTAAAAGGCGTGGCCCTGCCAACTTCTTTAATAAAATATGGTATATTTAAGAAGCACAAGGTGTGTGCCAAGTTACGTAAATATAGAATAAGTACAAGCACTTGAAATATAATATTAAAGTTTTGGTAGGCGTGGCTCCACCCGTTTTTTCAATTTCGAGATTGTGTCGTTACCAAGAGCCCAATGTGTCGGTTAAGTTTCGTAGCAATAATAATGGGCAAAGTATCATAAAATAAAAAAAAAAGATGGCATGTGTCCGTCCGCCCACTTTTTTACAAGGGACCAAATGGAAGCTATAACCTCTAAGACAATGAAATAACATAACCAAAAAAATGCAGACGAACAGATATCCTTCTGATTTTTTTTATTTTTGAAGTCGGTTAAAAAATAATGGTAGAATTAGTCGAAAGGTATCGTGTTACTTTTAAAATTGTCGGCTCGTTTAAATCGGTATGATACGAGTAGTTAATAAAAACGTGAGAAGTTTACGTTTGTCAATCAAATCAATTTTCTGTAGATTTCTACTTCACAAACGTTACGATACATATTAAATAAACAGCAACATGGTTTATTTATGTTACATAATTTGTCAGCTAATACGTCAACTTACGATACGAATCGAATAATTTTACCATAAGATTTGTCGAGGTTATTAAAAGAGTTCAAGGATGTGAGATAAAATAAAATTTCTTTACGCCGATCCATTCCTTCAGGTTTGGGAAGAAGAAGTAGTCACTCGCGGCGAAGTTTGAAAAATAAGTCGCATGAAGGAGAAATTTTGTAGACGAATTCGTGGATATTTTTCCATAGAAACTTCTATCAAGGGCTGTCAAAGGCAAATTAATCAACTCAGCTTGTTTACATTCTGACAGGAGTCAACTGACAGTTGTTGGCTGTTGACAGGAGTGGTGTAGCTGTTAAGAGGTGGAATATTCAAAAAATCATAAACTTATTGATCAGAAAACAAATATAATTTAATTCAGCTGCTCAAGTTTTTAGAGGACTATATTTAACAACAGCTGACTGTATTTTTTGCTTTGGTAATGAAAAATTAAAACCAAATTCTTGCTTACATGGAAATTTAAATTTCAATATGTGAAACTGAGTTTTAAGCCAAAAAATAATATATATACTTTTGTGTTATTATTTTAAAACTAGATTTAAACAAACAATTATTGAACCATACTTTTTCAAAGGACGTTCATACAAGGAAGTCTAGCCTCAATTCGCATTGAGAAATAAATATTCTCTATGTCAAAAAAAAATTATTGAAATGTGTGTGTCAACATTTTAAGGGAACTTAAATTAGAATTGGCAACAATAGAAAAATGGCAGCCTGAGACCACCTGATATGGAAAAATTTTTGTTGACATCTGAGAGAGATTAAAATTAAAAGCGTCACCAAAACAGTCACCTGAAATTTCGCCGCCACCTGATATGAACTCGCCTTATAAATACGAGTGTATATTCTTCTAACTCCTAATTAATCATACAGTGCCGAAATTCAACTAGATAATTTTTAATTTAAAAATACTTAACACTTATTATGTAATAAGATAAGCATTTATGTACATACGTATACCTATTGAAAATATACTAAAAATATAAGAACTGAACTACCTATTGAGAAGTGCTTTAGATTACACTCCAAATAACTTGTTCTCTTTTTGCAGACATAATGTTAAATTCTTGTAACATTACAATGTTGTTAAACATGAGTACAAGGTTTGATAATTTGAAATATGACTTAATTTTATTTTAGTTTTAATTATTAATAAATTTTTTAGCTCAAATTCAAAAAGAAATGCCTTGATATTTATTTGCTGCCGCACAACACATTCCTTTTTACCAACTCATTAGAAATATGACTAAGAAAATTGTCTTAGAATTTTTCATGCTTTGTACTTTTGCCTTTTCATAGTTAAGAAATATAAAACAATAACATATACATACATTCATATAGTGGTTTCATATTCTTTAAAAACCTTCCAATTACTAAAACAATTTTTGTTAGCATTTGCTTCATTTAATGACATTAAAGAGGACAACTTAAAATTAGTAATAAAGCGTATTCAATTGTTTAATATGTACATAATGTTTTTAAGCAATCCATCGATATATTTATGTTTAAATGAATCACCTTAATTTAAAGTTTTTGTGTGAAAAACGTTAAGACTCTTAATTGAGCGCCATTCTTAATGTACAAGTATTATTTAGCTCGTATGACTGGCAGCTTGGCGAAATGACAAACTGAGTCATACTAAATATGAAATACATCAAAAAAAAAACACTAAAACTAAGTGTAATACTTGTATGTCTTTAGATACTTACTTACCTTTCTTTTTGTTCTTTCTACCTTTGCATTTGCTAAACAAAAAGCCTTACAACTGATTTTACATATCTTAAAGAACACATCACTAGGACAAAAGCAGGCAACAAAACTCTCATTATAAAACAATACAACTACAAGAAGAAAACAACAAGCCACACAAGGATACTTTAGAAGAATAGAAAATTAAAGAAAAAAAGTAAAATACATTTGCACTAGTGCAAAAATGAAAAAAAAAATTAACAAAAAATAAACAAAAAGCAACAAATCACCAGTTACTTATGTGTTCTCTTTCCTTTATACCTTCTGCATAAAAACCATCACTGCAAATATAAGAAAGCATGAAAAAAAAAATCAACGGAGCAAAGCATCCTTTATTTTGTTTTATTTTTTTTTAATCCGTTTTCTTTTTTTTTGCCTGCTGTTGTCTATTTTCATAGAATTTTCTGAGTTTTTATAGTTGTTTTGTTTGTGTATATATCCTTGTCTTGTCAGTCAATGCTCTCTCTTTTAGCTGTTCCTTCATAATTTTCTTCAAATTTTTTATTTATTTATTCGCCTTTTTCTTCTCGCTAGTTTTATAAAGGCATTTATTGTGCCTGTAAGCCAGCATTTAATGCAAACAGTTAAGAAAAAAAGGTGTTTTAAGTTCTTTTATATTAAGGAAAAATCTCTTGAAATCATGGGTATAAGAATGCTTATAATCTTTATATTTTATAAAGTGTTATTAGATTCTGTAGAAAGTATAAAATTTCAAAATCTCAAAAAAATATGACGAAAATTTATAACAGCTAAAGTTAGATGTAATGAAAACCAGAATGAAATTTTAGAGTCAAAAAAGGAAACTTTTCAAACTCTTTCAAAGATTAAAGTACTTTTTAGAAATAGTACTTTTCATAAAACTTACTTTATACCTAACCAAATGTAAATTTTACATAAGACATTATAAAAATTACTTTACTTGAAGGTAATTTTGAAAAAGTACTTTTTATAAAAGGTACTTTTTAAAAAAGGTACTTTTTATAAAAGATACTTTTTATAAAAGATACTTTTTATAAAAGGTACTTTTTATAAAAGGTACTTTTTATAAAAGGTACCTTTTAGCAAAGTTACTTTTAATAAAAGATACTTTCGATAAAAGGTCCTTTCTTATAAAAGGTACCTTTAACATTAGTTACTTTTTTAAATACAATCTCTGGATAAGAATTTTACAAAAGAAAGATTTTGAAATCAATAAATTTTATAAAGCACTTCTTATAATAAGTACTTTTTATAAAAATTACTTCTCATAAAAGATACTTTTTAAAATAGGTACTTTTTATAAATGATACTTTTAATAAAATATACCTTTTATAAGAGATACTTTTTATAAAAGGTACTTTTAATAAAAAGTACTCTAAAAGGTAATTTTTATAAAAGGGACTTTTAATAATATGTACCTTTAACAAAAAGTACTTTTTATTATAGGTACTTTTTATTAAAGGTAATTTTTAAAAAAGTTTTTTTTTATAAAAGGAACTTATTAAATATAAAGGGTATTTTTTACTAGAGGAACTTTTATAAAAGCTGTTTTTTAGAAAAGGTACTTTTAATAAAAGGTACTTTTTATAAAAAATATTTGTTATGAAAGGTACTTTTTATAAAAGGCAATTTTTATAAAAGGTACTTTTTATAAAATGCAATTTTTATAGAAGGTACTTTTTATAAAAGGCAATTTTTATAAAAGGTACTTTTTATAAAAGGCAATTTTTATAAAAGGTACTTTTTATAAAATGTACTTTTTATAAAAGGTACTTTTAATGAAAGGTACTTTTTATAAGAGGTACTTTTTATAAAATGTACTTTCTATAAAATGAAAAAATAAAGGGTTTTTAAAAATTAATGTTGCAACTTAAAAAAACTTAAGAAATCTGAGCGTCTTTTTTACATGAGCTACGATTTACAAAGGGTATTTTTTCGAAAAGAATTTCCAAAAATCTTATTATTATTATTATTATGAAGGATTTGCATAGGTTTACTATCTACAAGTATTTCATATTGATTTGAAGAGAAAATGTTAAAAAATACCTTTCTTCAATTTAATAATAAATAACTACCATTTTTCTCAAATATTATTCAGTATAAAAAACTTTTATTTGTTTCCCTTGGAATATTCTCTGTATGTACATTCGCATACATGGGGAATGTAAACACTTAAATGTTTAAAGGACCAGCTTAGAATTTAACACCACATGCATAAAAAGTCAAAAGTGAAAAACAATTATGTTATCATGGCGTTAATACCACCGCGGTGCACCGTCTGTCTCTTCCCTTGCAACATTCTTTATGTATGTAAATATGAAATACAAAAACTTTTTTTTTAAATATACTCGCAACAGAGTGTGTACAAAAAATATATGCATAGAAAACTAAGAAAAATCGACCTACTGAATCATAATTTAATATGAATAATAATGATATCAGTGTGAATGCAGTCAATAAATATGAGCATCGCCTTTGACGTCGTCTTTGGCATCGTAATCATACACGCCAGGCATCATTAAAACTAAAACATGCAAGTACTATTTGCTCAATGTATCATCATCATCAACACATGCAGTGGCAGGCACTCTTAACTGCAAACGATTCATACGTACGTACATATTTATAAGTGAACTGAGCGGACAGACAGACGAGAGCCAAGTTACCATACAGTACAGCACATATGTACGTACATATTTCTATCATCAAAATAATGATAACGTCAGCTAGTGAAGCATACAATCAGATCACATTTAACATACATACACACATGCATTTATAGTACGAGTACAAAAGAGAAGAAAACACCCATAGCAGCACATCAACATAAAACGAGGCACATTTTCAATATTCTTTGGCATCATAAAATTCATGTTGTTAGTTGATGTCGTTGGCTGCTGTTTCTGCTACATGTCTGTGTAGCTCAATGACAAAATGTTTGACCTATTGATTGATTGACTTGTGTAAGGCGAAGCAAAAAACAAAAAACAAAAAGGAAAAGAAATTCTACAGTGCATCTACACTGACTTACATACGAGTACATACATATGTATGTACATACTCGTATATATTTACATTAAAACTTATAAATATGACTTATCTGTGTCCATAAAAACCACCAACCCTAGTTTATTTTTGACATGTAATCAATATATTTAAGAGTGTGCCTGCATGTGTTTGTAGCAGACTCTATTATTAGACAAACAGTAAAAATGGTTCAAAATATGTAGAACAATTTTACTATCTTCAATTAAAATGTAGAGAATCCGTAGAATTTCATAAGGTCTTCTTTATTATCTTAGATACATATTTATGTGCATACATAGGCAAACATACATATGTACATATGCATGGCATATACAGATTTAAGTTAATTTTGAAAGAACACAAAGTCTTGATAAGAACAAAAATGTAATTATTAATTCTTGCTCAGACTCACCACAACTTTTGGTACAGATTGCGATGAATATGGACACATAAAACATATTGTAGCATAAATAAATGACATATGGCTTCCAATTATGCTGAATATTTGGAGCCAAGAGGCATGTCTAGATCGAAAAAAATGTAATTAAAATTATAAAAAATAATTCTAGCATCAACAACGTTGAAAATAAAGTTGTAATTTTGCCGGAAAGTTGTAAAAAAATAAGAACCAAAGCAAAAAGTTTGCTCATTAAGAGTAATATGCGAAAAATCAAACCGCCATATGTATGTATATTGTGCCATAACAGCCAAAAAAGAGCTTAAGCGTCATAATTTTTGAAGTTAATTTTTTTTTTACCAAAATCGATTATTTGCGATAGTAAATAGTAGATTTTCGTCCTAAAAACGAAGTCCAAAAAATGGATGGCTTAAGCTATTTTAATTTTTTTATTAAAAATATACTTTTTATGAAACGTGCTTTATGTTAAAGATACTTTTTAAAAAATGTACTTTTTCTCAAAGGTATTTTTATATTAAGGACTTTTTAAGGAATGTGTTTTTATAAAAGATACTTTTTGTAAAGAATACTTTTAACAATAGGAACTTTTTTAAGGTAATTTTTATAAAAGGAGCACTTTTTGAATACTACTTTTTGTAAAAAGTACTTTTTTATTAAAGACACTTTCTATGATAAGTACTTTTTGTAAAAGGTGCTTTTTATAAAAAACTTATTAAAAATAAAAATGTTCCCTTTATAAACGGTAATTGTAATAAAAGGTACTTTTTATAAAAAAAAAATCTTTTAAAAAAATTTACTTTTTGTAAAAGATACGAGGTCCTTTTTTGAGAGGCACTCTTTGTAAAAGGTACTTTTTATAAAAGGTACTTTTTATAAAATGTACCTTTTTATAAAAGGTACTTTTTATAAAATGTACCTTTTATAAAATGTACCTTTTCATAAGAGGTGATTTTTATAAAAGGTACTTTTTATAAAAGGTTCTTTCCATAAAAGGTACTTTCTATAAGAGGTCCTTTTTATAAAAAGTACTTTTTTAAAAGGTACTTTTTATAAAATTTATTTTAAAAATCTCCAAAAGTCGCCAAAATCAAATTTTTGTAGTTTTTCTTACTATATATTTGATAATAAATCTGTTATATAACAATTTATTTAAATAAAAAAAAAATATAAAATAATGGCCTAAAAATTTAGTAGGAAATCGCCAAAAAGAAAAAATAAAATCACCAAAAATTATTTCTTGTGAATTTTATTTCATACAAATGCAAAACGCATTAATTACTATAGTAAATAAATATAAGAGAAATCATCAAAATCCAATTGTCTTAATTTCTTGCGAACGAGTTTCGCTAGGATTAATTTTTATTATTCATTCTTTATTATTGCCAAAAAAAAAAAATTGTCATGTCGCGAAACAAGTTGAAAAATTGCCACGTTTGGTGAGAAATCGCCATATCTGACAACGCTGCAAGAGAGCTGTAAGCTGCATACATGACTGTCTAGATTGTAAATAGTGCGTGGTATTATTTTTTTTTCTCATTAATGGGATTGAAAAAATTAATGTACAAAAGCTTATGTGGCTTAAAGCAGTCTACTTCTTTTCTTTTTTTTTAATTATACATCATATTTCTTAACTACTTTTTAAAAAAATTTTTTACCTCGTTGTAACTTTCTTTGGATGGTAAAATGTTCTATTATCGCTATTTCAGTATTGTTTATTTTTTATTTTTCAAGAAGATATGACAGATCTCTCTGTATATAATCATTTTTATTCTAATTTGATGTATTTACATATTTTGAATTCATTAGCCATTTTATTTTTAGACTTTAGGGCACGTTTTTTATTGGTTTATTATTTACTAAACAACATCTTAAATTCCTCCCTTATCATTTTTAGTTAGGCCTAGAGTTTAACCAACGCTAAATATTAAATATATTCTTAATGCTTTGCAACGCTTTGTAGGCCTAAGAAAAACTTTATTCTCTTTTTCTTTAAGTTTCTTTTTTTTGGTGACTTTTATAATTCTGTAAAAAAAAATAATAAAACACTTGTTATTAACTAGGCCTAGTTAAATATAGTTTTTCGTTTTCTTTTTCCAACTTTCGGTAAAAGTTTATCTCTTTGTTTTTATAACTTTTTACCAGTATGTATGTATTGTATGTATATAATGCATATATACATATGTACGAGTATCTATTCTGGCAAGCACTCAAAAGAAATTTTTTTAAATTTTAACTGAGTTGATACATTTAATAAATTTAATTATACATACTAGAGGCCTGCGTAAACAGTCTTGAAATATAAATAAGTCTTGTTTTGAAAATGTATCCTCGTGGCGTGTATTATACTAAACCAATAATAAATGCTATCGTATTATAAGCGAATCACGATGAATGTATTGATGTTCGTGTATATTAACAAGCGATGTCGCCAAGACTTCTTGTTCATAACAAGCAATCAAAAGAAGTAGTGTTGATGCGTGTATGCTTCTTATTTTGAATATTGTACGTTTGAGTGTGTGTGTAAGATTTAGATGGTAAGCTATTATGTGTTTAAGCGAGGCTTTTTTAAAAAGAAAAAACGCACACAACTAATGACAATGCCTGTCTTTGTATGTGTGCAGAAAAATACAAGAGCATACACACACCTTATGTATGTATGTATAAATGTACATGCATAACATTTCTATACTATTTCTATATTTCTATTTAAGAAGATTTTGCATTTCAAAATCCCTCATATCTTAAAAGCTCTTACAAGTGGTCTTGTGCAGAACTTTAACACATACATACACATTCGTATTATTATTTTAGTTTTATTCAATATAAAATTAGCATTTTTTGCCCCGTTATTAAAACGTCTAATTGCTGCATGTGTTCCTGTATATTCCGTTATTGTTCTAAAATTAATTTTTTTATTTCGTTTTTTGTTTTTTACTTTATATTCATCTCCACTTTTCTATTGTTGCCTGTGCTGTCCTTCAAGTACACTTTTATTGTAGTCTTGTCATTGTTTTGTGGTTGGAGGTTTTCTTCATGTTTTTTTTTATTAAAAGAAACTTGCATATTTTTATAAATACTTATGGATGTCTTTCTTTGTTGTAATTCTTTAGAGATTGCAATGGATTTTTGCATGTGTTAAAGGCTGCGTTATACGTAAACAATATATTCTTTGATGCCAAAGAGGTAGAGCGTGAGTGAGTGAGTGAGAGAGAGAGTGGTCTGTTAACCACTGCCATCATTGGCACTCATTCTATTTAAGAATGCAAGCATTCACCCATTTATGCAGCCATCATGCTAAATGCTTTATGATTTTTATTTCTGAATGTGGTTAATGTTGGGCCATTGTTGTTTTGTGTCTAATTTAAGGCTTTTAAATATAATGACTTGTTTAAGCTATTTATGATATTTTTATTTTTATTTTTACATACTTAGATGATTAATTAAAAGTGCTTGCTGGCTGTACCAGCTTTTTGTAAGCAGAATATCATGTTAATTTCTAAATGGCCACCAAAAAAAATTTTTTGCTAGTTTGTATAACTTTAGGTAGTTTATGTAGCATATGTTACTACACCAGATTGGCATCATTTTTGAAAAATCTGTATTTATTACGCTTTACTGGCATCTGCTGATGTCAATACCGAGTTTTTTTGTGAAACAATACTTCAAGGATTTATATGTAATTGCATTTGCCCTTCACATCGTTATTTATAGCCAAATGGCCAATACAGAATAAGGACATAAATCCCTCAACTCCATTCAACACATTCACACATGACACACTCACGTAGAACATGTTTTATCTCTATGGTATAGTGGCTTAACACTTTTCAACATAATTGGCAAGACACTTTGGCCATAAATTAGTTTTAATGGCCAAACTGTTTTTTATTTCTTCTTTTAATTGATGTAACTTTTATGAAGTTTAAAGTTTAAATATATTTAGCAACAAATAATTTGTTTTGTTTAGATTGTTTGTTTTAATAACAAGCGAGGTACAAAATTCTAATCAGTAAATAAATAACAAATTAAAAAAAATACAGTAGACATATATTGCGTTTGAAAACATGCAAAATCAGATGAATTAACTAATTATTTATTTCTGTCTTTGCAGTGTACCTTAAACAATGGCCAAATGAAGTAAGTATCTTACATTACTTTTTAATTTGCTTAAAAATATTTTATTTCTTTGGTAAACATAAAAATTGGGCGAGCCCTATTATTATTCACGACTAAATTGAGGAGCTGGCGAACAAAACCAGTATAGACTGGCTAACTGTTTTTGACAGGACAGGCAAATAATTGAATCAGCTAGAGACTAGCAAGGAAAAGTCACTTTTCGTTATTTTTTTAAGATAAGAAGGAACGGGTTTTGAAAGGAAATATTTAGTGACTTCATAGATGTGTACTTGGATAGAAAAAAATTAAAACAAAATCATTTACTAAGGACATGTTTAGTTTTGTTCCCCAGTAGTTGCCAATTTCTTATTATGGATTGCCAACTTTTTTGTCAATGTGAAACAACTGCTTATGATCACTTGTTCCCAACGCCAAGTTATCCGATTTATCTCAGAAAAAAATGGTAAGGCCAAAACTAAAAATATTTAAAATGTTGTGTGATGGCTACTATGGTTTCAAAAAAACATATCATAGAGAAAAACCAGTTTCAGTGTTAATTGGTGTAGTCTGCATATAACTTTGAATATTTCAACTATATTGCATACAATTTCAACATGTTCGTTGATCCCTTTAAAATAATAATTTTTAACTTTTTTGTTACTTGTACCGCCAAAGTTTTGCATATTCTGTAAAAATTTCAGGTCCATAGCTCTAACATTTCTCTAGCGAACAGCCTGTGACAGACAGACGGACAGCATAGCGAAAACAATATGGGTCCTTTTAACCTCTGGTGTACGGAATCTTAAAAATGTTTAGGTTGAGTGGTGAATAATAATGGAGGCATAAAAAGTTATTTTAAAAAATCATTAAATCTGAAAAATATGATCTTTTTTTTCATCAAAAACTTGTATATAATTCTCTCCAAAAAATTTAATTTTCATTTTGGTATCTTAATAAGAGCCATTTTCATAAATTGCCTTTAGTTAAAGAAGTGATTTTTGTCTGCCTAATATATATATTCGAATTATTACAATTTGAATTTTGTTGTTGTTATTATTATCAATAATAATAATATTTAATGGATAAAAAAATAATATATGAATGTTTTGTGATGCAAAGCCATATATCGGACAAGGTAAATCCTGCCTTTAGCTAAAGGCAAGATGTGAAAATGGCCCTAAATATATAAATTTTAATTTTTACATACACAATCGTTTCTAATTCTTACAAAATCTTAAAAAATTTTCAATAAACTATATGTAAAATCTCATTTATTTTATCCATCTAGACTTAGTGTATGTGTATCTTTTCTCCTCGAGAAAGATTTTTTTAGGCAAAATTTTAATATTTATAACGTTCTTATATGTGTATGTACTTGTGTGTTTCTCTTGCAAACGTATTAACAAAAATGCATTTAATTTAATGTGCATACCCATGTAAAGAAAAGTTAGTTTAAACGTAATCCTGTTCAAATGTGAGCCGTGTATGTATGTATGGTTGTAATTTTCACAATAGATGTCAAGTGTTGTTGTCGTAACGTGTCCTGGCAAAGTGTTTGTTGCAAAGTATGATGTCAGTCACCTACAAGCAAAGAAACATATACATTGAAAGCAGGAATACAAAACAGTTTCGGTTAAATATTTTGCCTTTTGCCTTATAAATGTAATATGCTTTATTAAGGTGGCTCCAAATTTTAGCCAGATAAAATCTTAAGACACAGAAAAAAATTATTTTGATATTTGAATCTTATAATCGCTGATTCAACAGAAAAATCTTTTGAATTTTCTGTGATGACGATGGGTTCTTGAGAGTAGATTTAGTAACATTTCTGAAATACTTTTGGAACTTATGAAAAATAATAGTGGGATACCTGCCGAATTCTCGTTTTTTGCGCAATGACGAATTATACTAAAAAAAAAGAGTAGTTTTTTAATTAACAGCCTGGATCATGACGTCGACAAGAAATTATCTGTCGCTTAATAAACGACGACGAATAAAAATAAATAAGAAACGGTTAAACGGTTAACAGTGCGCTGTTGACTGCAAAATGAGCTCTGCTAAAAATTGTGGTTTTTATCTCTGCTAGTTTAATGGTCCAAAGAATATTATTATTAATATTATTTAGTTTAAATTTTATTTCGATAAATATATATAAATTATTTATATAAATATATATAATATTTCTTATTTAAAGTCGTTCGCAATGAATTTGAAGTATTCATTAAGGATTTCTAAAGAAACTAAAAACTTTATAAGCACCGAGAAGTTTGAAGTTAAAAATATTTGTCAAGTGTGACCGTGCTTTAACAATAAAAAATATTTTTTAAACACAGTTTCTTTTTTTTACATTTTCCAGAGGAACCCTAATATTCTTGTGCTTGCATACTTTTAAAAATGTGTTTACATATTAATTGCATTTGTTTTTTTTTGTGTCGTGTAGACTTATTTGACACCAAATAATATTATGCATGTATGTATGTAGGCTTGAGTAATTTGCAAATATTTGTGTGTAATTGTATTTTTGTTATAAAATTTTCTAAATGTGTGGAAATTTTCCAAACTTTCCGCTTGTATAGCAGTTGATTTATAAATTTCAGAATTTAAATATACTCATTAATAATTGAATTACCTTAAGGATTGTTGTGAAATTTTCCTTTTTTTTAATAAAATTTTTATTAAATTTAACTGCCATCAGAAAAAAAATTTTACGCGAAATAAGTTGTTCTTTAACCGGGCTGCAATAGAAGCCTTTTACGGAGACTCAGAGCCTAACCCCTTTATTCATAAAATTTAAAATGAGTTTGAAATTTATTTTATTTAAAATTTTTCATACAAAATTTTTTTAAAATACATTTTATTTTTATTTATCAATAGGGGGGTAATTTTGTAAAACAAAACGCTAAGTGCTCACAAATTTTGTATATAATAGATTTAAATTACAAAAAAAATTAGTGATGCGTTTTACAAAATACGACCCTTAAAACTGATTGCAGGTGTTTAATGTATTTTTCTTCCCATCAAGTTCGCTTTAATTTGAAATGCTTTTGTCGGAAAATCGTTCCAGATTAAAAGAGCGTTAGCTCTAAAATATAACATAGATTTAGTTTCCATTATTCATTTGCAAATTGTTTTTGGAATATTGTATATATATAGTATAAGATCTCTAGTAACTGAAGTAAGTATTTAAGGTCTAAGTATTATAACACAAGTTTCCAGCCAGACCTGTTCATTTGCAAAAGGTTTGCATTTCCTTAATCATAACTGTACCAAAAAAAATTGCCTGTCGTTGTTTTCTTTTATGAAAAAAATTTCCGCTCATTAAAAGGTTTCCTTTTCCTTCTTTTCTACTTCTTTTTTGTGAACGGTATTCTTGTTTTAAAAATGTTTTTTTTTCTTTTAAAAGCCTTGATAGCATCCTTGATGCCATTTTTATTCTTGTTATTTTTTTGTAATTGTTTTTTTGTAATAATATATAAAAAATAGCAACACCTTGACTGTTTTTTATTATGCTTTTTATTAACATTATTTTTTATTGCTGATCAGAAGACTAAAATTACAATATAATACTGAGGCATAAGCCAGAACATGTTTTCTTATAAAAAAAAACCTTAAAATTGAATCCAACAAACTCAAAATCAGTACTTTGCTGTTTAAAACTTTTTCTCTCTCTCTCCTTAAAAAAATGCATCTCAATGTCATCAAGTGTAGTTTGTTTTACCAAATCAAGCAACTACCCAAAAGTTAAAACCTGCAGCAGCAACAACGACAAACCGCAATTTCATTTCAGCATGCAAGCAAACAAAAACAACCATATCCATCCAGCCCGCCAGCCAACAGCAAACCAAACGAGGCAAAAAATTTTTGGGCAATATAATTTATTTGTTTTTTGTGTAAGCTTTTGGCTAGAATATCTTTAAAATTTGAAGGTTTTATTTTTCTGCTTTTATACATATATTTTTCCATCGTCACGAATTTTCAGTTTGGGGGAAATAAACAAGTCATAATGTCCTTGACTAACTGTTGAAAGTATCTTTTAGAAAAAAAAAATCAAAAATGCTTTTATAAAAGAAAATCTAAGAATTTCAGATTTATACATGTGTGTGTGTGTAATATCAATTTATTTATTTGACCAGCTAAATGATTGATGGCTGTTTCCTTTATTACCTTTTTTAATGCCAAGAAAAAGCAAACAAATCTTCTTATTGAAATCCATTAAATTTATTAAGTAAATGTTCAGAACTGTATGAAAAACAGCATAAAAGCTTTTCTTTAACATTTTGATGAAAACTCCCCCCCCCCCAAAAAAAAAAGGACTATAATGGAAAACTCAGTTTTTGTTCAAAACTGTCACTTCAACTAAATTATTTGCAAAAAGTATTATCTCCGACCGAGTGTAAGTTAACAAAGTTAATAGCTGTTGTTGTACACAGAAAAAAATATTCCTGCAATAAGCAACTTTAATTAAAAATAAAATCAAAAACTTAATTAAAAATTTTATGAAGTCAATTAAACTTTTGTTTAAAAATAAAATATTCCTGCAATGAATAACTTTAACCAAAAAAAAATTTATAATTTGTAATTTGTAACTGAAAGGAGAAAAGAAAAAAGCAAATATCAATAAAACTAAAAACAATTTATATTGTAAAGAAGTTAACCGAAGGTTAATAAAATATTGATGTAATAAAGTACAAATAAAACTAGTTTAATTAAATACATTAAAAAGGTCGAAAAATTGTTTTCTGTGTAAAGGAAACAAACAAACTTTGATAAAAAGAAAGATTAACTGCCACACAAAATAAGCACCAATAAATTGTTTTCCTTATGAATTTCATTCAGATAGAAAAAATTGCAATTAAATCTAAAAGTTCTATAAACATAATGTTAAAATTTAAAATATACTTTTCAAATCATAAATTAACTTTCTGTTTCTACAACACGGACGATCGACCTGAATAGTAAATTTATATGGAAAGCTCTAATTTTGTTTGATGATTTACATACAAATTTTTTAGACGAGTCGTGGAAACAGGGTATACCTATTTTTCATAAGTTTCCCTACTTTATCCTATAAAAAGTTTATTTTATTTTTACAAAGCAAAATTTATTTAAAAAAAAGAATAGAGGTGTCTTTGCTACTTCGCTATATAATATTATATTCACAATTATGTGTTTAATGTCCTAATCGCCTTTAAGAGCTTAAACACAATAATTTTTAGATGTTTTACCATACATTTAGTTGTTTTGTTAAGCATCACAAATAACAAGTCTTAAAAATAAACTCATAGATAAACATGTAAAGTATGTTCAGTGCGTTTTGGATAACTGTGACAACTTTTTGTTGCTGTTGAATGGCAGCACGGTAAAAAATTATATATGTATATATATATATATATATATATTACATTATTTACAAAAACATTTGTTGTTTAGAAATAATAAAGCAAATAAAAAACATATGTAATTGTTCGAAATTTCTTACAAACACAAAAATTTATTGACAAAACGTCAATCTTAAACATCTCAAATATCATGTGAACGGTTGTGTTTAGTTCTTAGAAAACTGGTTTTAAACATGTTTAAAAACATAAATGTGAATATATGTAGTATAAAACAAACTTAATGTGTCAAATAACAATGCAATAAAATTATATTATATGACGATGTTAAATTCGCTGCAAATATTTCAAAACGTGTCCATTTATTTCCCATTATTATCTTTTCAATTAAATTAATATATTGTTTGCGGCCGGTGGCGAGTCTTAGCCGGCTTACAGCCAATCGGCTATGTTATCTGGTTTTTGCTAATGGCAAAAACAATACAAAACAAATTGAACAATCATTCTCAATGGTTTTGCTTTGCTTTTGTGTCACTCACTTTAAAGAACGAAACAAAACAAAATCCAACAATTTGTTTCGTTTATTTTCATACTCTGCTTTTAAGTACAAAGAAATCAAAACAAAAATAAATTTATAACTGTAATAGTGTCGAATATTTTTGTTACCAAAATCATTTTCTAACTCCTGTATTGCACCATAAATAGCAATAGCTATAAAATATAATCAGTCCAATCATGAACAACAATTCCGTGCGAGTTTTTTAAATGTTCCCCTTTCTCCTATTGTGAATTTGTTTTTTCCCTTTTTTGCCAAATGCGGGGGAAAAAAACTCCCCGGGAAAAAGTAGGTGTTATGAACAAAACAGAGGGGAGTTTACATAAAACATAGTTAGTACTCATAGTTATAGTTATTGTATTTGGAAAAACACAAATAATGCTAAAATAAATTATTTATAACCTTTTTTTATTATTTTTTCAAGTTGGTGAATTTTAGTAATTTTGTTTACTCTCCACTCCAAAAAAAAAGTGAGAAACAAAATGTCAATAAACAAGCAAACGAACGACTTTCGTACTGCGGTGATGCCACCCAAGATCTTTTTTGTTCCCAAGGAATTTATGATTGCAAGAATTTTTTCTCTAAAAATTATTTCAATGTGAGAAATTCATTACGAGGGAATATTCATGATCGGGCTGAATAATAAAATAAAATATGAATATGTAACTCCAAAAAACGGCAAATATTTCGTTATATCTAATAAAAAGCTTTTAATATTTTGCATAATTAAATAAATTATTAAAAAATGCTAAAGAAAGATTTTAAATATAAAAAAAAATTTAACTTAAAAATGCTAAAATGGTCACACTGATTTCAGTTAATTTGAGATTAGAATATAATAATCTTACTAATTATTTAATTTTTGTTTCAAATTAAACAAAATCAAAATTACAACAAATAAACAAATTTAGAATTTAATCGATTGATAAATTAATGAGCTTTTAATTATTTTAATGAACATTCTAATTGAATTTAATGGTTTACTAACATTAGGTTTTGTAATAGCTTATGATTTGTTACATATTTGGGACTTATAACTTATATTATAACAAAAAAAATTTATTCTTCAATCTATTGCCTTTTGTCCTTTCAATTTTTTTATGAAAGGGTCCGTTCGTAAATGCATATGTATGATGTGCATCATACGAGCAAACTTTTATTTAAAATGCAATAAAAGTTCGCTCATAATCTTTTTCAGTAGTAGTCATGTTTGTACCCTATATTTGTCATATATTTGTGTATTATAAACTTTAGTGAAGGAACTTAAGATAGTTCAATTCCCATTTTCAGCGTAGTGATGCATTTACGAACAGTTCCAAAGCTATAAAAAATACATAACCAGAAATTCTTGTTAAGAAAATTTATTGAACTTGAACTTAAAACTTTTTCTGGGAAAGCTTTGAAAATAATATTCATATGTATGAGTATATTGGCACTAAATTATTTCATAAGTTAAGCTGTTGCAATTCAACAGCTATACCTTTATAAATACCAAAATATTTCTTCCACTTCCATTGTTTAATAATATTAATATTATTATCATGATTATAGTGATCATCATCGAAATTTTTTTGATTGCAGTTATTAACAACGACAATTTGTTATGTTGAGTGCCATGAAATTGACACTCAATATATTGTTTGCATAAATGCATGAATATTTGAACGTTAAAAAAAAGCCATCGCAATTTCAGTTGTTATTGTTGCTGTCAACGTCGCGTCGTTGCTATAGTAGCGAAACAACTCAATTAACCTCGACCTTCGTTAAAAAGGCTTGAATGATAATTCAGCTGATGATGATGTTGTTGTTACAATGCAATGCATACATACAACAAGAAAATTCTTAAGACTCATGCTTAATAAGTGGAACCAACAGTTGTGGGATTAAATGTAGCAGCAACATACATATATTGAATCAATAAATATCGAATAAAATCAAACCAAAATTATTAAGAAAAAAATATTGGAATAAAAAGTTGTTCCACCTTGAAGATGGTGCAGAAAAGTGGCAATGCCTTATTTAAGGATTGCCGGACTTTTTTCCATATTAAAAAGTTGTTCCACCTTGAAGATGGTGCGGCAAAGTGGCAATGCCTTGTTTAAGGATTGCCAGACTTTTTTCCATATTAAAGGTGACGATGTCTAGTTGACGAATCGGATGTTTGCGGAGCGGTTTTAGCTTGGTACCGAAAACTTCCTTGAGGAAGTTGGTGCGAAAAAGTGGCAACGCTGTGCTGGAGAGCTGCCAATTTTTTTTCCATAACCCCTGTTTCTTGAGTAGAAAATTTATATGAAAAGCTCTAATTTTTCTAAGTGATTCTTATACAGACTTTCTAGACGAGTCGACTCGACTGTATGACTTGTGGAAACAGGCAGTAGAAAAACTTTTCAAGGTACAAAAATTTTTATGTTGAGCTATATTTTTACTAAATAATTGATTTAAAATAGTTTTTTTTACCAATTCGAAAGATAAAAATTATGAAAAACCGGTTTTATGTTTTAAAAAACCATCTACAAACCCGGTTTGGATAACCGGTTTTTTTATTTTTAATCTCTTTTCTTATGTTTAAGATACCATACCTTATTAAACCACATTAAAATTTTTTATATTTAATATACAAATAATTATATACACTAAAACAGAAATGCATTCTTCAACGGAAAATGTTTGGTTTATTATTTTTTTTTGTAATAAAACTGTAGAGACCTTAAGAACTACAAATTTTTCCAGATAAGACAGATTAAATTTAGGATAAAATTTAGAGGCTCCCAGATATTTTAGAACATCCTCACATGTGTCCTGGTAAGTCCAGTTGTGACGTTGTGCTGCTTGGGCGGGGGAGATGGACATGAGAAATAATTTTCCCTTCTCAGTTTCAACATAAATTTTGTGGGAATAAATTTCTTCTTCGCATTTTGTAGTTTTTTCAAAGTCCTGCAGAATTGGAAAGCTTATGAAAAATTCTTCTTCTTATCAGTAAGAGGGGAGCAGTGATAGGTTGAACACCTTGAAGCATTTCAAAAAAAAATAGTAAGTAGAATAGTAAGTTAAAATTGTTTAAAAAAAATTCCACCATGCAAAAATTTTTTATAAAGAAAAATTTTCTAATCATACCAAAAGAAAAAAGTATGAAAAACCGGTTTTCTTTTTTTAGGAACCGGTTATGAAACCGGCAAGATCACAGTTTTACGCTTAACGAAGAAATTTTGTATGAGAAAATCCGGCTAAAATAATACTTTAAAAATTATTTGTGAAAATTAATTGTGAATGTGAAAATATATTTAGTTTTCTATTTCAGACTCCGTATAAATAATCATACAATTGCATTAAACTAGTTAATTATGCCTAAAACTTATACATTGCGCTACTTTATAAAACTCTAGTGTAAAAACAATTTTACATAAAAGCAAGTTTGTTTTTTTTACAAAAAGTTTCCTTCAAACATGACGTCATTTATTGTTAATAACACTTCAGAAATAAAATTTGCAAGCCATTACATAATTCAAATTCAATTTTAAATAAATAAAAATTCTCAGTACTTTTCAGACTTTTTTTAACAAAAAGAACATTTAAATAAAAATTCAAGGTTACAAAGCACTAAACCAACTTATACATAAGTCAGGTTCAAGCCAAAACGAAACAAATAAAAACAAAAACTATCATCAATATTCTATTTGTTTATAGATTGGCCATCGTAAATGCCATAATTGAAAAGACATCCATATATTTTTTATTAAACTATTTATGTATATGTGTAATTAATTATAAATTAAATGCACGCACTTTTTTTTTTGGTCGTCACATTAACTAGTGTAGTCAAGTCAATAATAATAACAATAAAAAAAATAAAAATAACGCCTTCTTGTTAACCATGCAATTGTGTGATTTTTTTCTTATACTGTTTCAGAGCGTTTTTCGTTTTAATAAAAAAAACTTAATAAATAAGCATGCGTAACCATTGTCAATGTTAACAGACCATATGCATGCTTCAACAAATAGCCACAAACCAACTACGAGTATCTTCGTTCGGCCAACACACGTAATATCATTTTATTTTATGTGCGCAGTCTCTCCTCTAGTTGGCCTGCTTAATGGTCCAACAGCCCGCCCGCCAGTCTTTCACTATCATGAAACCTGTATTTTTCTTAATTGCTTCGTTTACACGCTGAGTTAGCTGCTACGAGAAGTAGGAGCGATTATTTATATTTGTTTGTGTAAATGTTTGAGTTGCATTAAAATGATGTTGCATGATGCACAGTTGTGCATTTTATTAACAACGACGCTCTTCATTTTAGTTGCGTTCAATGTTTCAAGTCTCGTTTTCATTTCAAGAACCAGGTCAAGGTTATGCTGTTTAAGTATGTATGTATGTATATGTATGCGACTTGATGTTGTCAACAACACACCACTACTCAAACACCGCCTCAGCCTCGAGTTGTTTTTTATTGTTAATACACGTACAAGCATTTGTGTTTGTATTTATGTATGTATGTGACGTTCGGTGTTATTCCTTCAACCAAAGTCAACGTTTAAAGTCAAGTTTTGTTGTATAGTTGTGATTTGATTACAAACGCAATTTCATTTTATTGTTGGTAGTCACTTGATCAAACTTGTTTTGTTAAAAAAAAGAAAAAAAAAACTATAACTGTTTGATATCAGACATGCTGCGCGCACGGTTAAAGCCAACTTAAGTAGAGATGGTAATACCAACATGTTGTTTTTACCTACATAGATACATACATACATACATATCTAATGTGTGGGGAAGTTGATGAAGAAAGTTACTCTCTTGATAAAAGTATTGCAGAGAAATTAGGGTTTGCTCTTTTGTATGAATATTGTTAACTTCAATCTAAAAAAAGTTGTCGCTCAATTTTAATGTTAAATGTGTAATTGGATCATACCTGTCTATTCGATATTTAAAACTGGTCCTCCCAGAAGCAACACAAAATGATTTATAGTACATATGCAAAAACTTTTTTGAACTAAAAACCCAGAATCACTTAAATCTGCCAATAAAAATATTACTTTACAGCGCGCTGTTGTGAAACAACAGAAAAAATATATTCATATATTCTGTTATCGCTTAATATTTATATTGTACCAAATCCACTTTGTCAAAAACAGAAGAAACAAAAATATCCCGCTGGCAACTTGTTATGGTCCTTCGAACCGTATGAAGATTCGTTGGCACTGATTATACTACGAAAAAATAAATTTTGATAGTTAGCAATTCGAGCCCAAGCTAGGAAAGTTGACCGGCATTCTAGCTTACGAGGACATTTGTACCGGATTGGAGCCACAGATGACAATGAATGCATTTTTCATTGTCCAGCTTTCGCCCAGCTGAGATGCCATTGGTTTGGGAATGACAGCTTACCAGACATTACACATCTTTGAGGTATTCACCCGTATTGCGTATGTCACGACGAATATTTGTCTACGAGAATTTTGTCCTAGATAAAACAAACCTTGTGCACATTTCCTTTAATTTAGTACGAAATTCTCGTAGAAGAATATTCGACGAGACATACGCAATACGGGTGATTGACAGAAAAAGTTTGAGAGACTACATGAACGATACTGAGTTCCTATAAAAGTGGGGTTCAAATGGGAGCGCACAACTGGCTTATTTGTATGTCCCCAGCTCCTCTTTTCAACCCAACCTAACCTAACAATTCTTAATTACCCTTATCGCGGAATGTCAAGGGAATAAATTCTTGGGAATAATTTTTTTATTGTCATGAGCAACAAATTGGCATCGCCAATTGTTAGGAAATGAAATAAACATCTGTTGCGAGTAGAACATGCTATTGTGAATTGATGTAATTGTTAAAAAAAACAACAAGAAAACGACTTAAATTGTGCTTCTTTTTTTATTCCCAAACAAAACGTTTGTGTAAAAAATACACAAGGAAATTTTTATGGCGATGCCATATTTTTTTTAAAATTTCATTTTATTTCAATCAAAAATTAGTCCTAGAAGGCTGACAAAGTTTGTAGCATCACAAACTCTGTTTTGGTATCATGCGACATAAATAAGAAAATCAGTTGTCGATTGTATGCTTTTTAGTGAGACTTGCAAAAGCCTGACCTTACAGTTATGAGCAGCTTTACAAATAAAATATGCCAGATTTGCACTGATCAGCTTCAGAATAAATCTATTTGATAAACAATCAAGTGTCCTCCAGCGGTATATTGGTGTTAAAATCTCTATTTTTCGAGCACTAAATTTAAAAGAATTTAATAATACAGTTTTTAGAGAAATTTTCAAATGTGAAATGTGAATTTATGAGGTTTTTGGAAAAATTATTTTTGAATTTTTTAAAATTCTACTAAAGTCCTACGTTCTAGTTCTATGGGTGTTTTGTACATAATTTTCCTGAGAATTAAATTTTTTTTGTTCATATTTTGTTTGTTTTATAAGCAAACATAAGCTGCAAATTTCCGACGGGAATCAAACCTGCGAACCTCCGCCTTTAAAAACTTTAATATATTTGGAAAATATGGTTAGGTTAGGTGAGCAGGCTTCTGGTAAGGAAGGGTAAAATTTAGAGTCCAACTGACTTGGGTCCAATACAATGATCACTTTGTGTTGCCTGTTTGTTAAAGAAAATATAATGAGAGTGGCACGTCTAATTTAAGCTTTATGTTTGTGCTAAATATATGTAAATATTCGACTAAATTCGTAGGATTTGAAGAGTTTTCGAAAGATCTGTCTTTTATTTAAGCATCCTCAGAAGCACTTTAGAACTGGAGAACATGAATACTTTTACTTATTTCAGAAACCTAATATTTCCAGCTCAAGACTATGGCTCATTCCAACACTGACTTCCTAATGGCATTGCCAAATGCTTTGGGAGTAAACTAAACTTTTCTAGCAGCATTTTATTTTATTTAACATGAGCTTTAAACGCTTCACTATTATGTTTCCTTATTCAGTTAACAACATCAAAGTTATTACCATTTCGGTTTTGGCAAGCAGCCCCATTGTAATATGCAAATAAAGATGACATTTGTCTGCGAAAGCTTTTAGAAAATTAACCCCCTGTTTCTACAACTTAGACGGACGACTTGAGTATAAAATTTATATGGAAAGCACTCATATTTTTGAGTGATTTTCATACAAATTTTCTAGACGAGTCGTCTGCCTCACTTGTAGAAACTACATATAAGAATTTTTTGGAATATTAAAAAAAATCCAATGATTAATTTTAAAATGTTTGAAAATTAGGGGGAAAAAATCTTCATATATAATTCTTAATTCTTTTTTGCTGTAGGGGCTTCCATGAAACCAAAATTCTGTAATTGTTTTTGTCAAAATTCTTAGTATACTTTATTGATTTGTAGCGATCGATAAAATAATTTTCAAAGTCAATAATGCAATTTTTTTTTATATATTTAGTTTGTGTTTTTTTGCAATCTTTCAATAACCCTGATTCTGCTATACATAGTCACAAATACCAAATCATTTGTAGAATTGCAATCAGAAACAATGTCACAAACACTTGCAAAACCATTTTTTGTTTTATTATTGCACAGCACATGAACAAAATAAATATCAAACATTTTTCATGCAACAGATGTTTGTGAGTACAGTTTTTGTTTTTTTTTCGATTCTACAGAAATTGTTGCTTTAACCATGTTAAAATAAAATCATTGTCATTTTGGGTCTATTTATTTATTTATTTTTTTTAATTGTAGATAGATTTTGCTCATGTGGTGGTTGTTTTTATGATATTTGTTTTTCTCTGCTTTTATTTGCAGTATCAAGTGCAACCACATTTTCTTCCACACTTGCAGTCAGTCGTACTTGTTATAAGATCATCAAAATTCATGCGTGTAATCACTGTGTGAGTAAGATTCTATTCGCATGGTAGAGTGTTGTTATATTTTATATTCCATATGTATGAATATAGAGTTTTTATATAAATGATTTATTATAATATTTTTTAATATTCACTTGAAATGTTTTCGCTTTGCAAAGTTATGGATGATAACCGTAAGTGGAACAATGAATAGTATTTTTATATCTTTAGAACACGGGATTCATTTGTATTAAATTAAAAATATAAATTTTTATTGAAATAATAGATATTTGTCATAGATGTAAAAAAAATATTGTATTTTTATTACGCTTATTCAGTTGACAGGGTAGACTTATCTTTTAAAGTATTGCTTCAATATTTTTAGAAGAAAGTTTCTTGTTTAATTTTTTTAAGATTTTCTAATGTTTCTAAATGCTTACGCACGTAGGCCTACTTGTGTATTAAATATCAGTTCCCTAGCACAAAAAGTATAACTTGAAATTTTTATGGACAGTGCCCAAGAGATCAAGCAAATCAAGCAATTTTATTGGTCGTTCTCCACAGACTGATTCATATAAAAACTAAAATAAAGTTATTGAAAAATCATCGAAAAACTAATGTGCAGTTTCCACAAGTCAGGCAGACGACTTGTATAGAAAATTTGTATGAAAATCACCCAAAAATACGAGTGCTTTCCATATAAATTTTAAACTCAAGTCGTCCGTCTGGGTTGTAGAAACAAGGGCTAAGTTTTTTGCTTACTCATTCTGTATTTTACAGAATGATAACAAATGTTTCGCATGGAAAAGTTTTTGCCAAAGTTACAGAACATAGTCCCTAGTCCTACTTGTCTACTAAATTTCAACTCTGTAGATATGTCAGATGTTCCTTATAATATTGGTATGGAGTATTTCTCAAAATATGCACTTCTTGCGGCTCTCAGAAATCTTTCGTCGTAAAACTTACAAACTTTAAAAGGTCAACTCGATGATTTTTCATGGTGTCTTCGGTTAACGTTAAAATAATTCACCCTCAAGGCTCAATCAGACGTGGCATAGCCATTTTCATAGAAAACATCCATTCGAACCAAACTAATAGGCAACACTGTATTTGATTATAGGTGACTTGCCATAACGCCATAACTCTCACCATAGAAACCAATTGAATTTTGGTTTGGTTATGGTTATGGCATTATGGCTATGTCGCGTCTAATTTAAGTTTTATTCCAATTGTCGACATCGACGTCACTTTAAAGGTTCAGTTAGCAGACTGTAATGTAATGTACCTTTGAAACAGCTGATCGATATTTTTATATGAAAAGTAGGTTACGTTACATTACATCTGCATATATAACCATTTTCATTGCTTTTTACATAATAATATTGAACAGCTGTTTCCTAATGTTAAAGTTACATTACATTACAGTCGGCTAACTGAGTCTTAACACAATTCCAAAAAAATTACGACTTGTTTACTCGTTTCTTGTTTGTTTCTGCTCCCTTCGCTAAGGTCTAGAAAATAGCATAAACTTGCCCACAGGAGTCAGTTGTTTTCGGCAACAGGTACACAAGCCCCAATTTTTTGGTATTGTGTTAAAGTGACCTCGATGTCGACAGCTGGAATAAGGGTGAATTGTTTTCTATTTTTAGGAATTATAGTCGGTATCCAGGGTCCTGTTTCTCAAAACTTGCAAGTGTTGTAATACTAGTAAAACAGTTGTAAAAATATTTTGTTTTCGGTTATGTATGCGTTCAATGCTACTCGTATGTAAGGCCGGGTTTACATATGTGTGCCAAATGCCACACAAGCGTAAAAAAGAGTAACCAACTAATTACTAATGTAAAACTATTTGATTCAGACATGTATTTATTAAGTTAAACAGTTTCATACATAATTAATAGACAATTTTATAGAATCCAAAATGATTACAAACTGTTTAAATCAATAAATATATGTCTGAATTAAACAGTTTTTCATTAGTAATTAGTTGGTTACAATGAAACTATTTTTTAAGCTTTAGGTCAGTAAATTTTATAAATTTCTTTATATTTTTATTTTTATATTTATATTTCGTTAAGCTTTGGTTAACTTCTTCAGGATTATTATTGTTTTATTCCAATTGTAGACATCGACGTCACTTTAAAGGTTCAGTTAGCAGACTGTAATGTAATGTACCTTTGAAACAGCTGATCGATATTTTTATATGAAAAGTAGGTTACGTTACATTACATCTGCATATATAACCATTTTTATTGCTTTTCACATAATAATATTGAACAGCTGTTTCCTAATGTTAAAGTTACATTACATTACAGTCGGCTAACTGTTATATTTATTGTTTTTTCGATATAAAAATAAAAATATAAAGAAATTTATAAAATTTACTGACCTAAAGCTTAAAAAAATAGTTTCATTGAACATATAAAAAAGGTCGAAAAATTAGATAAACAATTTAATTAATTGGTTACGTTTTTTTGGGCAAATTACACACAAGAAATGACAGATGTAAACTCAGCCTAACAAACTATTTTAATAAATGTGGCGTATGAAAGATATTATTTAATATAAAATATATTACTCATACGTTCCACCATGAAAAGGAGCAACAAGGTTGCGAATGTTTTAGGTATAGAAATTTTAATTTAATACTCCATATCAAAAATATTTTTAAATACTACTTTTCAAAACTGAAGAGTAATAACACAGAATTTTGAGAAAATTATTTGAGGCAAGAAAAAATCTTCAGATAGCTCACTAAAAACTTACTTACTAATCTCTATATTTAATAGGCTAAAGTTCGTATCGCCTTGTAAGCCAAATTATATGTGATAATTATTAATGAACAAATAACATCCAAAATAGTTGTAAATATTCTGACAACAACACATAGTTGAACGGAACAGCTAGCCGTTTTCGATGGCCACTTAACCTTCATCATCAGCGTTCTTCTTTGCAAATGGAATATGTGAATTGTTTTGATTCATCGTATTGCAATTTTCCTTACTAATATTTAACGGCCGTATGCAAAAAAATTAGTTAAAACACACTGTTAAAAAAAGCACATGAAAAAACGGTATTTTAAGTAATAAAGGTCTTAATGACTTTAATATTTCTATTCTGGCAATGTCATCATTATCATCTCTCTTTTTATGGTGAGATTATACTCAGCTGGAAAAGGTAATGAATAAGAAACGATAATGTAACGCACAGCATTGCAGTTTCTTTTCTTTTTTATTATTATTTTTATTTGTTTTTCTAACATCATTACAATTTAAAAACATTGATATTTTATAATCATATTTTGAGAATTTACTAAAAAAAGTATTGCAACAAATGATTAAACTAATCTTAGAATTAATATGCATACATATAAAAATATTTACAATTTAAGGAAAAAAGAAATTCATTACAGTTAACACAGAATATGTCCTAGGAAAGTAATGTTTTATGAACTGTATAACTCATTGAATTATATTACTTACTTATGCATTTGTAACTAATTATACATACCTATAATTAATTAATTATTTATTCATAAATCAATAGAGTCAATATTCTATGTATCAATCTTCTCCAATGCATAAATTTTTAATAAAATTTTTGCAAAAGTTATGTATACAATTTTCAATTAAATTGAACTTAACTGGCACGCGTTTAAACAAATCTGCGTTTTCGAATAAAAACAGCAAAGCTAATAGGCGACATAAAAGTAGCAAGAAATAACGGATTTCTACTTTTTCCTCAAAATTATAAGGAAAACACGTACACTCGTCACAAGCAAACACAGTACATTCTTTCTTTTGCAGACGTACTAATGCACGTGGTAGTCAATGTGTAATTATTGAGTCTGTTCAAATTATCCACTCGCTTCTAAAGGAATATATTGTCTTGCTTTGGTAAATAATACATTATTTCTACAGTTATGTGTGCAATAAATAACAATTTTTCTCACTGGGTATAACTTCCTGAAAAATCGCAAAAAAATTTGAGATTTTGCGCAGGGGTACTTTTGAATATGAGAATAATAGCGGCGCTCTTAACTCAAAACTAGCTTATCTCGACTTAAGCACTTTTTGCTTTTTGTAACAGATTGATATTAATCATTTTGCATACAACCCTAAGAGATTTTCCTTAACAATCATTTATGATGCTTTGTTAAGAATTTTTGCATATGACTGTAATTTTATTTACGCAAACCATCGAAAAATGTCCCTTTGATCGGGAACTTTTTAACTGGAAACTGTGCAGTTTACTTAAGCTTTAAAATCTAAAATTTTTTAGAAGAATGAGCCCTAATTCCTACGAAGCATTCTTGAATCGCAGCTGCACGGCAGTTGCATAATGCTAAGCCTAGATTATGAAACTTGGCACTACTTTTTACGCAAGCATACCCGCCAGTCTTTAATCAATGATAATGCAGTGGCCACAATTCTTAATGTTACACTGATATCTTGTAATATATGATATCAGCCAATTTTTTATTTAATAAAAATATATGTATATTACATTGCATATAAAATATTCTGTCTGAATCATTATTGCTTTAATTATGAAACCTCGAAAACAATAGAAAAGCATTCTTATTTTTTGCATTCTATTGCAATCAATATGCTTTTTTATTTACTACGACTATTTTATAAGCATATTAAAGCAAATTGGTTCAAGATCAGCTGCCAGCAGTATAATTAAATAACTATTGATACACAGACTCACATGAAATTGTTGTTGATTTTTTTTTTTTTTGCTTTTGGTACCACATATGAGATCTGATATCTAAAACAACAAATAAGAAAACAAATCGGCAGCAGTATGATGGTGTGTGGTGAACAAGCAAGAGCCAGTGTGTATGCACATATATATATATATATATATATAGATATATATATATGATGCATTTATGTATGTGTAAGTGTGTGTGCATGAGTTTTAGCATTTGTGGCATCGAGAATATTTTGTAGCCTTGTCCCTGAGGCAAATAAATGCGTAAACATAATACAATCTGTTTGTTTAATAAAAGGTTAATCATTTTAAACTATTAACTATTTCTACAATAAATCATTTGTTTTAATATTTCTGCGCACAACTTTATTTAATCGTAGAAAACAAATTTTAAAATTTTATGAATATGAAATATATTTACTTCTAAAACGACTTTTTATCTCTTTTGTGGTTGCCTTTTTTTAGACATTTCATTCTTGTTAAAAAAAAAATGTGTATATTTTCTTAATTTTATTTTATTGTTAACATCATGGTTATTCTTGAATACAACAGCCAACTACGCTTTGTAGTCGTATGTGTCATCACGCTGCATACAGATATACAACTGCAGACTATCATTTAATTTTTCTTAAAAACTAAAGGCAAAAAAAAACATAAAAGAAAATATAAAATAAATATTAAGACTGTATTTGTCTATATATTGTAGATACGCTGTAATAGAAGGAGTGCAAAGTTCTTCTATAAGACTTTATTTAGCAGTCATAAGAACTAGAGCTAGTCCCATTAAATACTCATCATCTGTCAAGAAGTTACCGTTTGAGTAATGACAAATGTTAAACTGACCTTACATTCAAAATTATGCATCTCGTTGGAACACCCTGTGTATTTTTTTATTAATAATGTTCATGGTTTTTAAACATGACTCCTTCCATTTGTATCTAAAAAAAGTTCATCTATTGTATGATTGTAATTTTTTTCAGAAAATTTCTCTTTTAAAAAATAGTTCAGAAAACTTTTAGACCCAATAAAAGCAATAAAGCCTCAAAGCTTTGTAAAGTCAAATACTTTTAAAAGATACTTAAACTTAAAATTAATTTACGTCTTTTTTAGTTTTCATTTAATAATTTTTCAATGTGTTTTAGAAATGTCTCATATTTCTTTGTTTCTTATTTTTTCTTTCTCTCTATAGGAAAAAAAACCATTTTCACTTAACCTTAGCCTGATTAAAAAATTATTTCTTCACTTTAAGTTTATTCTTTTTTTCAAAAGGCAGCAGAAGTACTGACTTCATATTTATTTAAAGCATTCACTAAAATTGGAAAAATTATGTATCCTTTAGGCACTTTCTAAATTGTATCTATCTCTATTGCCTGAAATTTGTTGTTGGTATATATTTTGGCGCTCTTTATGTTTCCTTTTCTCTCTTTTATATATTCTTGCTGGCTGCCTGTTATTCTTATCATTTTCATAACAGTATTTGCTTTGACTCATTGTTGTTGTAAGTTGAAGTGCTGCTAAAAGTTTACTTCGTGTTCGTGTTTGTAAAAGTGTTAGTAAGTGCTTGCATAGACACATGTGTGCATGTATGTTTAAACATAAGTGTTTAGATTGTTGTGTTGTGCAGGATGTGTAGGAAACATCGTCACGTTGCACAAGGTAAAGATAAATATTTATTTAAGATTTCATTACAGCACATTTGAAAGTGTTTTTTAAACATTTGACTTAGAGGTAAATGTGTCCTGAAAGTATGCAATGAAATCTTTTTTTAGCGGTAAATAATTTTAAACGCTACTAAATGTTATAATATTATTAAACGCTACTAAATGTTATAATATTATTATTGTTATGGTTTGCGGAAAAACGGTTTAATTTATGTGAAGCTTCCTTTTTATATATACACATGTATTTACACATACATATCCACACAGTAAACAATTATATTATAAACATATGTGGTTCTTTTTGAAATACTGGACAGCAACTAGCTGTCACAAAGTATTAAGTGTTGTAAAACGCTTGTATTGCAACAAGTAAAAAATACTTTCTTTAAAAACTCTATTGCAATTTTATTTACTTTAGGTTAAGTTTTAAGTCTCATAATCTCTTAAATTGCAAAAGAGCTATTAGGCAACAATTTTAGTGGCAAGAAAAAAATCACACATTATTAAAAGCCCCAAGGCGAAGTATTATTGTACATGATTTTTTTAAATATTTTTCGGGTTCTCCAAGTACACATCTATGATGTCACGAAATATTTTCACTCAAATCCAGTTCGATCGCACCTTAAAAAAATAAAGAAAACTAAATTTTCCTTGCTTGTCTTCATCTAAGTAGTTCAGTTATTTGCCTCGAGAACTTTCGCAAAAAAGTTTTTCCAAATAATTTTTGAAATACCAAACCTAATTACCTCGTACACTAAAAAAACAACGCCTGCTGCTGTAAATAAGATTATAATATATTGATTTGCTCGAGAGTCATAGTTGAGGAAAAATTTCGAAAAAAAGATTTATTTCAATAACTCCAAAAGTTCTTATTTAATAGATTTAAAGGATGAATGTACCTTTTGTACCTAAAAAACTGAATATCGCTCGTGAAAGTTTTTTTTTTAAAGAGAAGTAACACTCAGACACTATTACTGTTCTTTAGGAAAGGGATAGTAATAGAGAATACAGATGCTGAAGGAAGATATCGAGGAAGGCATCATTCTTTTACAAATCTGCTTTTTGCACGTTTTTGATAATGCACAGTTACAGCACCTCTGGTGTAAATTAGGCGTATCAAATTTTTAAAGCTGTGCTTAGTAGCTATTTTATTGGTTATTTTACTTTGCCGGTGATTCTGCTACACAATACCGACGAAGGATTAGCATCTACTGAAGTCGGTATAGTTCAGTGACTAGTGACTATGCCTTCATCACTTGAACTTTCCTACAATAACTGATGTAAAGGGACACTAATGCACATCAGAAAAAAATTTTATTACTCCAATAATCTACGGGCTTGCCCCAGCGCTTGGAGAGTCAAATACGCGGTAAGATACAAAAATGTCCCGCAAGGTCCATCGTATTGAAATATCAATTGCTGCATACTTTTTTTACAAACAATATGATAAACTAAAGTATGAGTACACAGAGCTTATACCCATCACGCGCCATAGCATTTCCACTAGCTTTGTCTTTGTATTCAGTAAAAGAAATGTCTTTTACAATGTGCTTAAAGTCTGATTGATGTTAAGCAAAAATTGCTGACTTTGAACAATAACTAAACGCTTTAGAAAGAAATTTTTAACATCTACTTATTCAGTTTATGAAACTCTCTCTTAAATAACAATTTTATTTAGTCTACTTTTAACATGAATGAATTTCTCTTAAAATTAGCTTTCACTCACTTAAATGTATTTTTCTTTTTCTACCCTTCCTCTACCAAGAGCCGTTTAAATTGGTAACTGTTGCTAGAAAAAGAACCGTTCACATTTTGGTTTTTTTCTTTTGTTTTTGATGCTGCATAACAGACCAAATTAAGAGAGCGCCATGCAAGAGCGCCATGATTTTATTTTAACACAAATAGTACAAGAGTTATGAGCACAACATATTAGATACCATAGTGATGTTTAAATATTTAAACTCAGTTATTATTGGACAGCAAAAGTGTCGAGTTGTATAGTACGGTCTAAATATAAAAAAAAATCAAAGACAACATTGTTATACATAAAAAAATAGCGCATATGAATTAATTTAACAGTGTATAAATTGCTTTATAAAAAATATGTGTGCATATGTATGTATGTATCTACATAGTATTTATGTTTTGTGAAATAAAAGCCACTGCCGGCATAAGCCATAGATAGACATTTTTTTACTATGATTGCTGTCATTTTATGCGTGAGTAATAACAAAAAAAGGACTACTTGCATGTGTGAAATGTTTAAGTGTGTGAGTAATAACATTCAACAGTGGTGAGAGTAAATAAATTTAACACACATATCGAATATTCCCCAAGCACCGTTATTTCTCATACTCTTATTACAATGTAGACATGTATGTGTTTTTAGTTTGTTTGCTTTCTTATGAGTGTGCAAGAGAATATATGTATGCATGTATGTGTGTTGTTAAATTTGTGTATAAAGTTTAATTAATGCTTTCTTTTAGATTTTAGTACGAATACACAAACTTACATACATACATATAATTTCGGCTTTTATTTTAATGTAGACTTTATTGCAAACTTACAAAAATTTACAGCATCACACAAACATTTTTAGTCGCACATAATGTTGTTGTTTTAATGAGAATATTACACACAAATATCCTCCTTGGCATTTAGAGAAATGAGTGTGTGGGATTGTGTTTGTTTGCATTTGGCTGTTAGTTTGTTGGTATTCTACAGAGGGTTATTTTTTATGTCTTTGAGTTTTATTTCTGGGATTATGGCACAATATTTGTTTGTCTTGCCTTTGTTATTGGTTTAACATTTTTGTGTGCATTGAAGACATTCAAACCGCAAATGTACTTATGTATTTATGTATGTAAGCAACATACATAATGTTTCTTAACACAGGCTTCGCTGATGTCGGAAAAAAATTAACTTTTCGATATTTTATAGGCTTTTAAAAGAACATATAAATATTGTTGTACAAAAAGTGCAAGATTTCCTTTAATGTAGGACTACTATCAAATATTTTTCTTCATTCCTATTAAGCAAACACAATTAAATAGCAATTAGTACTAAATTTTTAAATATTACTATCTTTTATTATATTATGTATTAACTACTCCTACTCACTCGCACACAGAAACGTATACGTTATATTTCTCCAACTGCCAAGGCGTATGACGTATGACCATTTGTTATTCAAATATTTATTATACGCCAGCGAGCCTGAATAATTTGTATGTGTTACTATTATTTCTTGCTGTTAACAATCTCCCTAGTGCAATAAAAGGAGTGTAGCCTAAAAAGCTGCTATGTACATACGTACATATGCATGTATATCCTTAGGTTTGGCTATAAACTCTCTAGTATTAAGTTTATGTTTTCTTTTTAAGGTCAGTGTGAAATTTATGCAACAATTTCCAAAATTAAAAGCCACAAGCCATCATCTCACTGCAATTAAAAACACTTATGTACATAAGTAGCGATAGCAAAATTTTGGTAAAAAATTTCCACAAAACAGTTCCAAATTTTACTACATATTCGTACTTTTTATTTATTAAGAACATGAATTTCTAACCCTACATCTACATCTGATATATTTTTATCATGACAAATGTCAAATTCCATATACAAAAAAGAGCTAACACAAAATAACTATTTTTCAATACAAAGTTTGACTTTTGTAATGATAAAATTATATCAGGTGTAGACATAGGGTAATACAACAAGATATGAAATCTCACAAAAGCTGAACAATATTTTCAACTGTAACAAAATTTATATTAGCCGTGCCCGCACTGCTCTCCACCTTTTATAATAGCTTTGAATAAAAAATATAAGATTTTTGTGTTAATTTTCGCTGATCTACCTCACGTTGAAATTGTATAATAATTATAAATATAATAATAGATCTCTTCTAAAACGATAATGATTAGCGCCTCTGGACCTTATCCTAAGTACTTTAGTCGAACATAATATAGCATATTTCAATTAGGAATTTCCGTTGTTCATTTTGTTGAAAAAAATTTTAAAATCGGATCGGGAGATTACTTCTTACAAACATATAAGCATACACTCTTAGCTTTATAAAATTAAATATAGACAAGTACACATAAGGCTATCAGGGGTATGAAGTGGTATAACAAACAATTTATTTTGTTGCTGGTTTCGTGATTACTTACATAACCAACTGTCAGAAAAAATTTAGAGTAATCCACCTTTTGGTATTCAAAAGAAGATGGAGCTGAAAAATCATTTTTGCGCGAATCAAATTTTGTGAAGACCTGTTTTATAAACCTTTTATAATTCAAAAATATTTGTATGTAAAAGTTTTGTATGCAGAACACAGAAAATGTGATATTCATAACAAGCCTGATAAATGCATAGCAGGACATATTATAGGTAGGATTAATTTTATAAACTTAGGCTGAGTTACATCTGGCATTTTTTGCGTGTCATTTGCCCAAAAAAGCGTAACCTACTAATTACTAATGAAAAACTGGTTGATTCAGACATGTATTTATTGATTTAAATAGTTTGTAACCATGTTGGATTATATAAAATTGTATATTAATTATGCATGAAACTGTTTAACTTAATAAATACATGTCTGAGTAAAACAGTTTTTCAATAGTAATTAGTTTTTTACGCTTTTTTCGCTTGTGTGGCATATGCCACACAGATGTAAACCTGGCCTTAGTGTAGGTATTTTATAAAATTAGTTTTTCTAAAAAAAACTACTTGGGCTTCATGAGATACACACATAAAAATTGCATATTAAAGTCTATGAAAACAAGCTTGATTTAACATTTTTATGCAATGATTTTGCTTCATATTTTTGCCTTTTGAAATAACTTTTTTCATGTTATTTTAACATTTCAATATTGTAACTAAAATCAAAGATCATTTTAAATCAAAGTTTTTTTCAAGTGGAAACAATGTGAATTTGATACTGAAATAATACAATACTGAGCCATATTGAGTCAAAGTTAGTTCACGTTAAAACAACATGAATTTAATTTAATGTAGGCCTTTTATTTTTTTTAATTATTTAATTAACTTTATTATGTATATTAGAAAAGGCATCAGAAAAATAGTTTTATGTATAGTTGGGTCCCACAAACCAGATTTGAACTCGAACTAATTGCGTGGTAGTCAAAGCAGCTACAGCTGCGGACCACAACAATCTTAAATTTTCTTTAGAGACACACTAAATAAATACTATTATGAATTAAATTTTAATTCAACATGATTGATCACTTAACATTAAATTTATTTGAAGTTAAAGTTATACATATCAATAAAATTATATTTAAGAACAATAAATTTCAAAGCTACTTTGGCTGGTCTGCAGAATTCAAATCTGCGACCTTCCAACTACAAGACTATTACGCTGGCAGGAAGTTTTCACTTGTAATGCGAAGTTTGTCGGCTATTTACACAATACGAACATCAAAAGAAACAACAACAAGTCACACAACTGAGCACAGTAGTACATTGCAGCTATGAACAAAGCAAATACACACCAACACATTTAAACAACATATTATTTCTTATATGTATCTATGTATATTTAATATGATTTGCAATTTTTACATGGTGATTTTACATTGACATTTTTTCTGTTTGCAACCAATTAGAAATGAAGCACATTTTATTCACAAAAATAAGAAAAATAAAAATAATAAAAAAAGATTAAACACTTTTATATATTTCTTCAAAGGTTCAATGGTTGCCAATTTAATTCGTTTAATAATCATAATATGATTATTATTATTATTATGTAGTATGTTTATTGCCAAACGATTTAAGAACACAATTCATAAACATAAAAATTGGGTGTTAAAAAATATTAATCTTGGCTGTCGGTAAATTGTGTTCTTAGTCTAATCTAATTTAACTTCAATCTCACAATTTTCGGCAATTTTATATAGTTTGTATGTGCTTGTATATTTTTATGTATATAAAAACATTGACCCAAATATTGAAGTGTTAACAAATATAACAATGGAGTACGTTCAAATATCAAAGTACCAAGTATGCATGTAAAATGTTAGGATGACCTCATATGAAATGTTACCAAAGATGCCAATTAACCTTTAGATAATTTTTTTTTATGTAACTTTTCCTAAGCACTTTAGCATTTTATTGAAATGCTAAAAATAAATAAAATTTCTTCCGACTTTGACTGCGACCATTTTGTACTCCATAGACTAAAGAACATAACAACAGGTTTTCTTTAATCTATTACAAAATCGGCGTAGTCGAAATAGAAATACGAAACTATACAAAAATTAACTATGATGCTTTTGAACATGAGAAATGACATTCTCTTATCAAAAACTTCTTAAACCTTAGTCATTTCAATTTTTCACTGAGCATTAACAGTAAAGGTGTTCATTTCGGTTTTTTTCCTCGTTGGAAAAATGGAAAAATGTAATTTCTTACAACAAACACAGGCAAAAAATTTAAAAAAAAATTTAATTTTTTTTCCTGTGTTTGTTGTAAAAAAAATTACAAAAATATTAAAAAAAATTTTGAAAAAAATTTAAAAATTTTTTTTTTTTAATTTTGGAATTTTTTTCCTGTTTTTGTTGTCAAAAAATTACATTTTTCCAACGAGAAAAACCTGAAATGAATATCTTTAGTGTCTCTGCTTTAAACTACTTTTTTCTGTCCAACTGCAAATTAAAAAAAAAATATACACTTGTTAGTGAAAACACTTTTAGAAAAGAAAAAAATTTTATTTCAAAACCAAAGCAATGAATTTAACAGAAGAATTTATTAAAAAAAGAAATACTTCAACATTTTACAAAATATTAAACGAAGGCTTTCTTTCTTCTTTTTAGACCTCGACTCACCGTTTAACATAAAGGACCAAAAAAAAAGACGCAATATTTCTTTTACATTATAATTGCACACCACAATGGAATTGCCTTCAATGGTTCAGAAATCCGGTGGCACGTTAATAGTGCGCAGTGTAGTTAGCGGTATTCCCATTTATACAGATGAATCGGTAGATGATAAAAATAGCAACAAAGCACCGATTCGCGTACGTGTTGGTGAGAACTCGAATACCATTATGTTTGGAGAGCATCTGGAGGAGTTGAAAAGAGCTCAAGAACAGCTCATGCAACAGCAGCAGCAAAGTCTCGCTCAAGAGCATCAGCGTTTGCAAGCAGCCGCCATGGAACTCAAGGAGGAGGGTTTGCCGCAGTGCAAAATTAAGAGAAACTACAGCTGTAACTATTGTACATATTTCACACAAAATCCTCGCTATCACCTGACGCATCTGCGTGATGTGCACGGTGAGAAGATAGTCATAAACAAATGTAAACTGTGCCTGTATGCCTCCCGCCACTATCAGAAACTGGTGCGTCATATGAAAATGGTGCACGGGTGCACCGAAGGCATAAGCAGCGGTCATGGTCAGGCACGCGGCAAACGTGGCATGAATCGTGAAGTTAGAAAAAGGAAGCTAGAAGAAAGTGCTCCACCTACTGCAGGTGTTATAAGTGCAATGAGTGTTGAAGCAATTAATGCGGAACATGTAAGCCTAAAAGAAATTGTCTTGTTGATTTATGTAACTGGTTAATAAACATTTTAACTTATATTTATGTATTTATTTTTTTTTTGTGTCTCAGGCTAAATCTGATGTGGAGCGGGAGCATCAAAGGCTACAACGCGACATTGAAGCGTTTAAGAAACAACACGAAGAGCATCAAAAATCTCAGCAGCAAAAATTTAACGAAGCAATTTTTGCAGCAGCCGCCTTCGAGCAGCAATTGAGGGTTCAAAGGGAATTTGATAGTAGAGAATCTCTAAAATCAGCCGCCCATTCCAACTATGCACAGCAATCACCACCTGTACAAAACAGTGAAGGCAATCCTTCACAGAATAATAAAACATATGATAATGCCACACCTGCCCACAGCCATCATACGACACCAATGCAATTGCCGCCTCAACGATCAAGTCTTGAACTAACACCTTCACCTTCAGGTAGCAATTCATCTTCGCCTCCGTCAATACCGCTTCCCTCTTCAACTGGTCAACAACAAGCGGACGTGCTAAACGGTGGCAACGATGAACCTTCCAACAATCGTCTGATGAAATGCAGTCTATGCGATTTCACAACTTTGTATCGTAATCTGCTGTTAGAACACGAAATCGAAGATCATTGCAATGCCAAGTTCTATCGCTGTGAAAAGTGTTCGTATGTCACCCACATTAAGGCTCGTTTTAGCAAACATGTCAAATATCATTCTATGCCCATGATCAAATGTGTTACCTGCGATTTTCGAACTCCCTACAAATGGAATCTGGATCGTCATATGAAAAATCATGGCGGAGCCGGACCTTTCAAGTGCGCTGCTTGTGACTTCACCGCCGACATCAAACAATCGCTCACTGTGCACGAAATGAATCATCATGTGCCACCGGTGGGTCATGCAGCTGGCATGACTTTGGCTCGTAGGCGTAACAAGGTGGGCGGTACAGATCTTAATGAGGACTTTTTTAGTGATTCTGCCGAAATGTTGGAGGACCATTTCAATAACAACAATATGGACGAGTACGATGAAATGTTGATGACAGCTGGCCCCATTGGTATTTATGATTCGAAAAGACTACGTTACGATGACGATGAGCCCACAGATTTGTCGCAAAAGGGTGGCTCGTCAGATACATCTTCGGTACACAATTCCAATTTGGGCATACCCAAATCAAAGAAACCTTTACCGAATCTAATACCCATAAGCAAAGAAAGTGGAAATATTTTGAATCTTTCCACAGATTTGGCTTCACGTTCGTCACTTTCAGATATCGCTTCGATGTTTTTCAATGAAAAACAAATTTCCGAAATGATGCAACCCACAGATAAATCGGATGCTATTGTTGTAACAGCATCTCAGTTGTCGCCCACCACTACGGTCAACTCTTCGGCCAGCAGTAGAAGTATGTTGAATCGCAAGGCCGTTTCATTTTTCGAAAAGATCAAGTCCTCCTCCACCACCAATGAAAATTTGATATGTCCGTGCGGGCATATGGCGAAATGCTTGTCTGAATCGATTATACATCGTAAGACATGTACCTTCTCGCCCCTCTCCGCCCACGACGACATCGACTTGGATGACGATGAGCACGATGAGGATGGAGAAGAAGGCCGCTTGGAAATTGATTTTACCGAAGACGACGAATGTGACAAACAGTCACACTCGGCTCTCAATCTAAGCGTTTCTGGCTCCACACGCTGCCAGCACTGCCGACATCGTTGCAAGTCCTCAGCAGACTTGTTGAATCATTTGAAAATCTGTTCTGAGGTTAATAGTCGCAGTGATTCATTGTCTGGAGATAGTTGTGCCGGTAGTCGTGTTATGATGGGTGATACAAGTGCACATGAACTGCAGCATCCCATGGAAAATCGTGTATTTATTTGGAATAAATTACCTCGCAATCAGCAGGAAAGTGGCGTTGGCAGTGGCTCCCAAAGCTCTGAGGGCAACCGTCAACACCAGGGCAGTGGTAATTCCTCTTCTAATGCTGCTGGTAGTGCATTAAGTGCTAATAATGATGAGAATAGTTATTACGGGGTAGAAACAGCTCCCGGCTATGGAGAGGTATGATCAATTATTTAATTTTCCTAAACTAATTTTAGATAAACAGTAGAACAAAAGTGGCGTTTTTTAGTTAAGCATAAAATAATTTATGTTTAATTCTACTAACAAATTACTTTTATCCAATGAAATTTGAAACTTTCACTATTTCCAGGTAACCAAAAAGATGACACCTGAAGAAGAGGCTGCCAATTCATCATTGAAAAAGGTATACAAATGCCCGCACTGTTCATTTTGGGCCTCAACTGCATCCAGATTTCATGTGCACATTGTGGGTCATTTGAATAAAAAACCATTTGAATGCTCCCTGTGCTCATATCGTTCCAATTGGCGTTGGGATATTACCAAACACATACGCCTAAAGACCATCCGAGATCCTAGTCATAAAAATGCTCGCGTTCTCATGAACGACGAAACGGGCAGACGCAATTATACAAAGTACAACAAATATATTACCTTAATGAAAGTCACCGAGGAGGATGGAGACCCCAAGTTAATGAAATCGGGTGAAATGACACCGAATCAAGTTGCTTCGTTGGCCTTTATCAATGACTTTAACAGCAAGCAATCGGGCTCTGCTTGCGCAAACAATTCAAATGTTAACAATATTTTGAATGGTGTAAGAGAAGACATTACTTTGGAGCCTATACCAGCCAAGTCAACGGCAGGAAATGTTGATGATCAACTGTCGGATAATTTTATACGTTTACCGTTGTTGGCTTCCATGATGAATGCTGCAATTGTTCAGCAGCAGCAACAGCAACAAAATGATAATGAGCAAAATGGCCCTGCCACCTTAATCACGCCCTCGGTGACGATATCGGCCGTCAAGAAATCTCCACCGACAAATCAAAGTTTCAAACCAAGCGATGAAATCACTTTAGAAATCCGGCAAGAAGGCAATGAGAAAATTACAAACTACAAATGTCGTAAATGCAACTTCAGGTGAGTTGAATATTTTATTTAAAATAAAAACACTCAGTCTGATTACAAAACTCCATCAGATTATAAGGATAAAAAGATTTCTAAACGCTTTAGGTTTTAGAAACTTTTAACGTTTAACTTTCAAAATGAAATAGAATACACAAGATTTTTAACTCCTACATCTACATATTTGTTTTGCTTTATATTACTATAAATGCTACTCGTATTAAGAAAAATTTATGTTATGCATATAAAATTTTCTTACTTTATTTTCTTAGGCACGTTAATCGTGATGCAGTTTTAGCACATGTAAAAGTGCATTTTCCAGACACAAATCAAGGATTCAGCTGTCCAAAAGCTGGACAACAGCAGCAACAAGTAGCATCAAACAATATTGGTTCCATGCAAGCACCGGTCAATTCAAATCTTTATATGAATAAAGTCTTGGCTGCCATGTGTCTTTCTCAGCAACAGCAGCAGCAGCAGCAACATAATTCCAATGCAAGTTCGCAATTGACCAATCTAATGACAGCTGGACTTTTAGATCAGGCCAACAGCTCTCAACTAAGTGGTCTTGCTCTTGCCCTAGCTGGCAAATCGCCTGTAAAGGCGTCACATTTAAATGCAGCTGCTAATATTATTGAGCATGGTGAGCAGAAAGCGAGTCTAAACGAGGCAAGTGCCCAAAACACTACGACGTCGCCAAATCAATTAACCCTAATTAGTCCGCACATCCAACAACAACAACAGACACATGCGACGTCCTCATCGTCAATAACAGGTGTTGGGACGACAAACTCGTCATCTTTACAGCATTTATTAACTTCACCCAGAGGCTCCTTTTCACAAGCACCCCTATTAAATCTAAACCAAAACGAAGTTTTGTGTAACAGTAGTAATGATACAAAGGTTATGGGTTCGCCACTTCTTAAAAACACTAAGCCTGGATTAATGGCAGAAATGCCACCATCATCGCCATCGGCAACACCGAATACAATTGTAACTACCACTACTACTACTACTACTACTACTACTCCTCTTTCAACACCAAATCATGCATATCAACTTAAACAATCGCCTTTCTCATTTCACAATGGTGACGGTGACGGTGACGGTGACGGTGTCTTATTAACGGGTGATATCGGTAGCACACAAGATCATCATAGTATGGCTATAAGTGTACCGTTTTCTGCCCCATCCGATCACATACCAACAACTAGTACTGTTGTAAACAACAATAACAATAACAATAATAAAAATATGCCGACTTCCTTGTCCGCTGCTTCATCTTGTTCTACATCATTATTGTCATTGTCTAATCAAAATTATATTCAAAATCTAAATCAAAATCAAAATCATTCATCTCCTAGTAATAACAAAAATAATAATTTGGGTAATTTATCTGGTAATGGTGTATCAAACAATAACAGTAACAATAATAACGGTATTGGTAATGGTAACAACAATAACAATAATTTATTAACGCACGATACACCTGCCGCCGATAGGCGTGATCCATCGCCATATCGTTGTGGTCATTGTCATCAAGTATCCAATTGGAAGCATGTTATTCAGGTATTATTTTCAACTGAATGTTTATTGTATGAAATGTGTGCGCTGTGTGTGTGTGTTTGTTAGAATGACTGTGAGAATTTCGAGTAAAATGATACGAGTATAGGAGAAGGCAAATTACTGCATTCGTTACACAATGAAATTTTTAAAATATTTCCATATAAATTTTATTGAAATATTTTAAAATATCATTAGATATCGAATGACATAATTTGCTTCTTCCAGATGAATAGATGAAATTTAAAGTAGGGACTAGGATCAGGATTTAGGTTGCCGTTCTGATGTATAGATCCTCTAAGAAGAAAAATTTTGGAAATTCAAATGCTATTACCCTATTAGCATTCGAATTTCCAAAAAGGGTAAATTAGATAGACTAAACATTCCAAAAGCATATAAGCCGACACGTGTTTGGTACTTTTCCGATATGCGTACTTTTAAGGCTTAAAGGAGGTAAAAACAGAATTTCTAAAGTATTGAAAGTAGCAGAAAGCGTTTTGGCGCGTTATTTTCTTCTGGGCAGAATCTCGAATTAGTTTTGTCACTTAAAATGGGTAAAATGGTACCTGCTTTTGGATTATTTTTTTTAATGATAAGGTGGATATGGCGTACATGTATGTACCCCTCAGTAAAAGCTGGGATAATAAAGTGTATGTTTTTTCGAAGGGTCCAAGAGAAGAACAAATTCTTTTGAATTCTTCTGCACAATATTAGGTATTATATCGCAACACAAACAAATTTATTTCTACACTTTAAAGGATGCAGTTCATGTATGTTAATGGTTTATATATTTTTTTTAATATATATTTAATATATTATAAGGTGTATGGTGTTATTTTTGTGTTTTTAAAAACGGTGAAAGTTTTTTTATACAGAATTTTTCTTTTTTAATTGCATTGTTTTCTTTTAAAATTTATGTGTTTTTTTTTAACAAAAAAAAGGGTTTTTGGTGTGGTGTGTGTATACATGTACATTTATACATAAATAATCAGGTATGTTAAGGAAAACGATCGTTTTCGGAACCATTTCAAAACGATCCCTTTGAAAAGGTGTGATAAATTTCCATACATATTGAGAATCATTTTTTAAACCATCCACAAACTACTCTAAGATAGAATTTAAAAAAATAAAATAGAGCTGTGTATAGATTTTTTTATTAAATTATTGAAAAAAAAACTTTTTAAAACAAATTTAAAAATGATTTACAAAAAACTATAGTTAACACAGCACACCTTTTAAATCGTTTTTCATCACATACCTGAATATTTAAGTAACTCATTTTTAATGCAAAAGCTACTCATATATATAAAACAAACGTTATTCATTACAAAAATTAAAAGAAAAAAATACAAAATACTGTAAAATATTTGCATACATTTTTGTTTTATAATAACCAATTTTTATTTTCTCACTATTTTAAACAAAAACAAAAAATACAGCGTCATTGTCGCTTGAAACACGCTGGCGTTATCAACATCGAAACCCTTGATCGAACTGCTTTAGCTGATCGTCATGCGCCGCCAATTTATAAACCTTTAGTAAATGGGGCAACAAATGAAGCGAACAATAATAATAATAATAACAACAACAACAACAACAACAACAGCAATAGCAATAGCAATAATGCTAACAGTCATTTTAACTTGACTTTAAAGGCCTTACAACAACAAAATACAAATAATAGCAGCCACAATAATGTACTTATCAACAACAACAACAACAACCACAATCATCATCTAAAGACCGTCAACAATGCATTAAAGTCAGAGCCAACAAATAATTTATTGCATTCACCCATAACAGCTGCATCGGCTCTAAATGCTGCCAATGCCTCACAAGATTTACAAGCGGCTGCTGTTGCATACTTAGCAGCTGCTGCTGCAGCGGTAGCAAATCAAAATAATAATTTAAAAGCCATTAATACCATGACTGAAGAATTAATTTTACAACAGCAATTGCAGCAAAACGATCAAATTGAAATCACCAGGGTTTCATCTACGAATCATATCAACAACAACAACAGCAACAGCAATAATAACAACAACAACAGCAACATTAATAACAATATTAATAGCAATAACATTTTATCATCCCAGCCATCCGCAAATAACTCTAATTTGGCCCAATTATTGGAATCAAATTTAAACACGCAATTAAATCGCGTTGCCTCGCCGCAAAACAATGTCAAATCGAAGCAGCAAAAGTGTCCATTATGCCCTTATATCTGTGACAGCAAATCTCAAATGAATTATCACATTTCGTTGCACAAGCCCACCCAATATGAGTGTCGTATGTGCACATTTGTGTGCGCCAAGAAACAGCACTTGAGTTCCCACATGCGCACGGTCCATCAAGTCTTAGCCGCTGGCAATTCAACGAATGCGAATGCGAATGCGAATGCAAATAATATCAACTTGGATTTCAGTATGGCCTTGCAAATGGCCTCGGCTGCCCATAATCAGGTAAAATATATTAAAATGTTACATGATTTTTTCTGTTAGCGACCAAGAAATAAGACGTCTCAATAAGAAACTTTTTAAATGCAATCCTAAAAGTAAATAATTAACAAACTCCAATTTGAAATATTCTTAACTGTATCTGAAAATTGAGCAGAGCTTCGCTCATTAAGTAATTCTCGTATATTTTATTTGCTGCTAACCAACTGATTCAAGTCAACCGATTACTAGAAATATTCGCATACACCTTGTACTACTCTCGTTTGAAAAAGTAGGCGGGATCAAACGATTTTTAAAAAGTTTGTACAATCTCTTAATGACATAATCTCGCGTTTGGAAAAGTGTACGCTGGTCCATGCTAATTAAAAATTTACAGACTGGGTCTAATTACGAGTGTCGTATTAAGACTACGATGATTTTGTACTAGATTAGAGAAAAATTGTGAAGTGGTCTTTATGCCCGTTATTTCTACAAATAGATAATTTACCTAAGATTTTGACCTACGAGTTTGCCTTATAAAAATTAACTTACACGGCAGATATCTGTACACTAATAGATATCTATGGCTAGAAATAACTGGCATTAGTCTAGTACAAAATCGAAATACGACTTTCTTAATTAGGTTCAATATATTTTATACTTCCATTCAGATTCCTAGGATTTTGAGAGGACACCAATTTAGTATAAGAAGAAAAGGAAATATCTGACTTTAAATATACAGTAGACGATCAAATAAACCTGTCAGTCAATGCATATAAGACTGAGTGCCGTATGCTTGTCGTTTAAAAGGAAACCTACAAATAGATAATCACGTCCATCAGCATTTTTATGTTGAATTCGTAGCCTAATATAAACTTTTCTTCGTCGCCGTACTTCTTCATCACAAAGAATATGATGCTTATGTCAATCAATCATATAGAGTTGATTGAAAACGATCAAATAATCAGCCGTTGGAAAAAAAATTTGTAATTTAATTATTATTGTTCGAACTTCATTTGTTTCTATATTTATGATTTCAACGGGCTAAAGTTCGTATCGCCTTTTTAGTTGTAAATATTCTGACTAACACATAGTTGAACAGAACAACTAGCTATTTTCGAAGGCCACTTAAACTTTAATCATCAGCGTTCTTATGTGTTTGGTCCACTGTGTGTGGTATCAGTTGATATAGATGTCTGCTTTTTATACATAACTTTTATGCAAAAGGAATATGTGAATTGTTTTGATTCATCGTATTTCAATTTGCTGAAAGCTTTTTTTTCAATGAAAGCTCAATTTTACCATCCCTAAATTTACAACAGTCTTGCCATTGTCGTTTGTTCTTTACTAATTATGCACATGTTAGTTAAATTTTTTAGTTTCATCAATCTTTGACAGAACTCACACAATACGTGATTGATGATTATTTGATCAGATCAGGCAGATCATCAGTGTTTCCAGATTTTTCTTTTCATTCATTTCAACCAGTTCAGTGAAAATAAAATTTATCTAGAAGCCATCTTGAAAATTACAAGAAAAAGTTTATAAAAAAATTAACCAACAATTAAAAAAGGCAATAAAAATTAAATATTAAATATTCAGTTTCAGTTAAATAAAACGTTATTTTATATGTTGCACATTTCTGGAAATACTGCATATACATTGCAGGGGAATAGTTTTATATGGAAATCCTTAGCAACAGGATTTGGATACGGTAGGACCCCCTATTATTTTATAGTTTATAAATAACTATGCATGAGCTAACAAATTATAGGGGTGGGATGAAGGTAAATAGGCCCCCATCGGGGTCAAAAGTAAGGGAAAACGAGGCAAAATCCACAAAAACCTGCACAACTGTTCCACAGTTTGTCCTAGAGGGGTAAAACATAAGACCGACCACCACTAATATTTCCCCCCGCCTACATTTCTTATGAACATACCAACACCCTATCCTTGCTCCTTAAGGAATTATTTTATAAACAATTACCCCCTACCTCTCGCCATAACTAGGTCCCGAGTTCCGCTAGAAGGGTCAAGTATAGCACCGACTCAACATAGTTTTGTTGCACCAACACTTGTTCAGAACATTAGGGTTGTCCCCCATATTTCATTTCTAAAAAATGATTTTATACACAATAATTAGTCAAAGAAAGTCAAATATATGACCGACTCACAATATTTTTGTTGTCAGAACACACCTAGTCTACATCCTTAATAAAAAAATTTGAGTTTTTGCTTTTATATTTAATAATACTATTTTTACAATTTTTTTTTAAATACAATATTAAATTAACAAATTTCCATAATACTTCAATCAACAGGAGCATTCCAACTTTTCAACACCACTGGCAATTGATTTGTCTCCATCACCCGTGGCGCGCACAACTTCCGCCTCGTCGCACAACCAGCAGATTCATCAAAACCAACTACCGCCCGAATATCAATATCGTATGATCTACTATTGCAACAAGTGTCCAGTGCGTTACGCGCAAAAACATAATGATCCCTTGACGGCCCGAAAAGATCTAGATGAACATTTGCGACAGCATGAAAATCATAATTCTGGTGATAATGGCAAACGCAAATATCACTGCGATTACTGTGATTATAGAGCACTGCATGAGTCCATCATACAAACTCACAGATACGTTCATACAACACAGTATCAAGAAAAATGCAATGAATTGTATAAAAATTGCAAAGAGGATGCGGTGTACAGAGCCCCAAAACTAATGCATATAACAGCCACGAAAAAGCCTCACATGCACGAAACAATATGGGTAGTGGATCATGATCTAAACGATGGACATCATCAACAAAATCATCATAATCAAATCAAACATTACCAAAACTCAATTATAACCTCCAGCTCACAAAATAATTCCTTTGAAACGGGAAATTCACTGCTGAAAAAGCAATTGGAATCACGTCAAGTAGCAGCAGCAATACCAACAGCAAATGAGGAGGCTCGCAGTAAATCAACTCATGCTGAAGCAGAAGATTCAAATACCGCTTCCACTCTAGCTTCTGTTGCCACTAATGATCTGGCACACGACAATGAAAACCATGCTGCAGCAACAACAGCAACTCTCCGCCAGGACAAATCCGCATCGACAAATAATGAAAGTAAAGAAAAATGTGAACACTGTCCATTTGAAAGCTCCAACGCCGAAGAGTTTAAAACACATTTACATCAACATATTTGTGTCTCTCAGCAAAAGTTAACTTACACCTGTGAGCATTGCGATTATTCAGCTGAAGAGCTGGAACATATAGAAGAACATACCAGGGTTCATTTCAATGGCATTGAAAAGCTAAAGGATGTCAGTTTCTTTACACGTTACGATAAATTGGAGTTAAGCATGCAACAGCAGGATGAGGAAGATGGTGATAAGGGGGAGAGTAGCAATTTAAACATTAAAAAGGAGTTACATAGTCATAATAGCAACAACAACAACAACAATAATGAGGAAAACAGAGTTAATGAAAATTTAAGAGATGCCACAGCAGAGTCATTGAAAACGCCAGATCAGGAACAACCAAAATGTGCTAAAATTATTTTATATAAAAATGATGGTTGCCTAACAATCAAAAAAGAATCACTTGAGGCACAGCAACAGCAGTCTCATACCCAGCAACAACAACAAACCAATACCAACAGCAACACAATCACAGAAAATATAAGCGATCGCTTGCGCAGGCGTATAAGTCGTCAAAGTGCCGCTGGAGGAGGCACTTCTTTAGCAACAAACAATGAGGAGCAAACGTTGTCTTCAACGTCTTCATCCTCCATTAGCCATAAAACTATACTAGTTAATGCCAAAACTGGTCAAGTTATCAGCAGGAATTAAATACATACTATTAATTATTATGCTAGAAATTTTAATATTAAATTTCGATAATTTCCTTTATTTTCATTCAAAAATGCTTTACACTGTTGTTTATTATTATAAATATGTACGAGCATTAAGTCACGTTTCGTTTACGTTAATAATACTTAGATTTATTTTTACTTGTTAATTTGTTTATTATTATTTTATTAATTACATAACATTAATTAGCGTAGAACTATTTGTTTTCTTTTGTTGGTTACTAACGATTTTTTTTATTATTATTAATTTTACTATGTTTCCCGTATTGTTAAAATAACTTTGTTTGAATAATTATTAAGTCCTTTTTTTTTGTATAGCATATAAAATATAACATATACACACATAAAATAGAAAATCAGGCAGGGGCAGCAAATTGGTTTAACAATTAATATGAATAATAATAATAATATTAAATAAATCTATTATAGTTAGAGGAAGTATACAAACAAAAATTATTTATGTAAAGCAAATACACTGTGATGTTCAAAAACAAACAAAAATAAAATTTTTATTTAAAATTAAATGTCTAAAAATTAGTTATAAATACATAGGAGTACATTTATAAAAACAAAAACAAGCAAAATTATACAAATTAGAATGATAATGCTGCTGCACCTTTAAAAAAAATGTTATTTGCACATTAAAACTTATTTTTCTATTTAGAATAAATTGTTACACAATGTTTATGTTTAATTTAGTTTTCGTTATTTCTTAAAAAAAATCAAACTAATCTTAATGCCGGATTATTTTTTTTCTCAACAATTCGTGTAATTTCAAAGATATTTTGAAACTTGCTTTATTTCTAAATTAAATTCAAATATTTTTAATATATAAAAGCTCTAATTTTTCAAACCTTCAAATTGTAATAGAATTTTATTTGTTTATAACAAACAATGTATTCGATATCGCACGGAATTTTAAAATATTCTAAATACAGTTTAAAAGAAAATTTTTAACATTTCATATGAATTTTCATACGCACGAACTAGAGATAAGCACGTGTCGTGTTTCCTTCCGTGACACGAACAAGCACGACTCACCAAGAAGCTTTCGTGGCAAAAAATCCGATTTTGTGCGCGTTCGGTTCGTTTCGTTTAGAGCAAAATTTACACAAAAAAACACGAAACTACTTTAGATGTAAAATATGTATGAATGAATTTCCAGTAAAGCACAAATTTAATCACCCTTATTCCAGTTGTCGCCATCGACGTCACTTTAACACAAAACCATCTCTAGTACGAATTATTAATATTTATGATAAAGAAATTTAATTTTATTACACTAAAGTCTTTGCTATGCCTTAACAAAAATTTTAACTAAATATCATTTTAATTCTTCCGTCTTGAATTACAATGTTTTAAAAACAAAAACTAAAAATTAAACAATTTCCGAAAGCTTTTCTAAAAACGAATTAGATAAACAAACTCAGATTGCTAATAAGGGCTGGTACAATAAATCTTACTACAAAACATCCTTAAGGGAGTTCCAAAAAATATTTAAAAGAGAATAAAATATATCAAGGAATTTTCATGAATTGCTGAGCAAAAATTAATATCCGCAACATTTACCTTAAACATATTGAACATTTAAAAACTTTAAAACAAACAAAAAATGAGTAGCAAAATAGTCATTTATTTTTATTAAAAGTACATAACATACTTATAAAATATGCAAATATATATTTGTATGTACTTGTTTGTACTTGCTCTGAATAATTAAAAGAAAAATAAATAAATTAGTTATATATATTTTATATATGGATATGAATCTTAGATAATTTTTATTAAATAACTTTCGAAAAATATTAAAATATAAAGCTAAATTTACAAGTTAAAGTTGAGTTTCTTCTAAGCTTACATTAGCATATACAGTTTTTATTATTTAACTATTCTCATATTATTTTTTTTTCTCTAAAATATTTTATTTAAACTATATGTATTCTCCCACCTTGAAATATTTATAAACAAATTCCAATTTTTAAAGTAATTTCACTAACTTAAGTAAACTACTAAAATAATTTTAGTTTATTCACACAAAACAAGAAAAAAAGGAAATTTCAGCTTTGTAGTCTACTCTTTATTTCTTATTTCCAAGTTTCTTTTTAAAATAATTACAACATGAAAACGATTAAGTAATATCGATTCGAATTACAATACAAACAATCATTAAAAATATTTTTTAGAAACGGTTTAGAGTATTATTTAATTTGATTCATTTTTAAAATATAAATTAAGGCTTTATTTAAACAATTTAAATAAAAAAGGAATTTCCGTACATATATTTTTAACTTGAAATACATTAAAACAACAACTTTGGCTTGTAAATTATTTTATTCTTATATGAATAAAAAAATATATATACATATATTTTACAAATAAAAAATAACTTAGTTTAAGAAGTGGAACTTAAATATTAAAAACTCTTGTGGAATAGCGGGGCCATAATTTTATTAGTAAATAATGAAAAGTAAATGAAAAAAAATAAACTTGAAAAATAATAAAAAATAAATGTACAAATATTTCCATGTATTGTTTAAAACAATTAGCATTTAAAAACGTAAAATTGGTGCAAATACGATTCTGTAGCTAAAAATGAAGGCAAAAAAATAAATCGAAATTTGAAGATGTAATTTCATATAACATAATAGGAAATATGGAACAAACCTAGATATATATATATAGTACATAGATCTTAAAATTTTAATTTGTTGTTTGTATTATTTTTGTTTTTGCTAAATTAGTTAAAATCATGCACATAAAAGCACTTTACGCACATAATTTTAGAATATACATACATATATTTTGAAAATAAAAATTTTGAAAAATAACTGAAGTATTTGTTGTCCATTACTAGTGACGACATGCTGAATCGGACATATGACGTCAAAATAACGACGAAGACACATGCGAAAGTGACTTTCCATGCCGTGTACTGTAGGCTTTTCGATGTTCCCAATCTATAATGTAGCTATTCGTTTTGCTAATTATATTTTGGAAGTAACATTGTCAAAATATATATTTTTATAACGAAACAGCAGAGAGCCCATCTAACATAATATTCTGTTATAAATTGGAAGTTATGACTGCATTTTCAACCCTGCGTCTATACCTGATTTAATTTATCATGACAAAAGTCAAATTCCATGTAAGAAAAACAGTTAACAATAAAATATTTTTCAATATAAAATTCTACTTTTGTCATGATAAAACTATATCGGGTATAGACGTACGGTAATACAAATGCACTAACAATATGATGCTGTAACTTGAAAGAAGCATGAACTTCAACAGTCTATACCAAGGCGAATTGATAACAGGTGACCTTAACAGTCCAGATGATTTTGAGTTGTTCGAAGCCTAATTGAATAGCTTTGCACCCCGACTGTCAAAATCTCTTCTTTTATCTAATGCTTGTTTACATTTAAAGTGAAAAGTATATGTGTTTTATAAATATGTATGTATGTATTGGTATATTAGTCAACTGTTTTTGACAGATGGGGTTTTTTAAAGCCAGACGAATTGCATGTTGTTTTTAGTATTGTTGTATTGTTGTAGCGATAAGGTCACCTATTATGATTTCGCCTTGGTCTATTTATGTTAGGTGTATACCGTAAGTTGTAACAAGAAAATTAGTTGTCAATAACATAGTGCCCACACCTGACTTTGTTGTATCATAACTGGGAGTCTACTCTGTAATTCGATTCGAAAGAAAATTCTTTTGAATTTACATATTATAAGGTAAGGTAAGACAACGCCGGTAGAGCAAATGTAATTGTGTAATGTGTAATAAATAAATGTTAAGTGCGGAGAGACACATAAAATAACATTTGATATCAATATGAATTTATAGGCCGTGAACTGTGATGATTATATCATAACGCTGCCATAATATTAATAAATTGAGTCTAAGTTTCATCATGATATGATGATGAATGATGATTAAGTTTCATCATGATATGAATTTGACATTACATACATCATGATATAAATTCATCAGGTGTGGACACTATGTAATAATCATTTACGATTACACACATGATATAAATTCATCAGGTGTGGGCAATGTAATAATCATTTACGATTATACACAGTGTACTTGTATACTTTTTCTTAGCAACCCTGCTTGTTGAACACTTAAAATACAACTCTGAACACAAAGGCTTTTTACTTGCATTCCACAAACATCGAAAAATCAATGGATTCATTTTAATTGCACGCGTCAGTGTGGTATTTGAAAATTTACAAGAAGTGCGTTTTTTGTTAATCCCTTTTTAATTTGTCTTTAGTCAGTACGTGAGTGAAATATTTTTCTATTTAAAGAGAAAAGCAATAAATTTTATAAACTCTCGTGGATCGGCATTAATTTGGCTGCCTGTGGTTGTATTAACTACTGCATGTATGTAGTTGCCTATGCCGTCAACTCGAGATGTTTGTAAAACCAACATTTTTATAATTGTCATCCATTTTTTATTTTCATCTGCAGATATACTTAACACTCAGAATAATGAAATCCAAGAAAAACGAGACAGACGCCTCTGGAAGTGGTTCTTCGGATGAAGATGCCGAATATGTTGTTGAAAAGATATGCTCGCGTCGTGTACGAAAAGGAAAGGTGAGCCAAGAATTTGTTTTCCATTTCCACGGAATGTGTTAACAAAAAAAAAAATAAATTTTTAAGGTTGAATATTTTCTAAAATGGAAAGGCTATCCTGAATCTGATAACACATGGGAGCCCGAAGAAAACTTGGATTGTCAGGATTTAATACAACAATTTGAAGAACAAAGACTCAAAGATGAGGTATGTCCATATGTAATACTATATTGTTCTTGATGTAAATGGCAGATAAGTATGTATGTATGTATATTGTTGGTTTATATTCATTACATATGTACGTAAGAAAAGTGGTTAATTTATAGTTGTTTTTTTGGCGGGACAATAGTTTCGTTATACAGGGTGGCTCAGCAGTCTTGTTTTGTTGAGCCAACTAAGCGCCATCAATTAAGCTGTTTTCATAAGAACAGCTCTAAAATAAATGCTTATACATTTGTAGATATATAGGTACACAAACCTGACTTGAATTGGATAAACTTTAAATATTTTTATAATTTAAATTTTGAGCTTCGTCTTCTAAATAATTTGCCCAGTAAACATTAGCAGTCAAAGTACGTATTGAGTCTATACATACATATGTATGTATGTACAGTTGCGTTAACAAAAATAGTAAAAGTCTTTTTAACATAGTGTCCTAGATTATCGTGCGTGTGCTGAAAATCACGTCATGTCAAATATAAGCCATTAACAGCTGACTTGGTATATATTTATTGTATTTAAAGTATATTTTTGCATAAAATATATATTTGTAGTGTATTTTATTCTAACTTTCAATAGAAGAACAAGCCCGTATATCGGTTAATATTTGTTATGAATATACAAAACTGTGCTTATGTCTGAGAAATAAAATGTATCTGCAAACAAGGACTAAACTCTCCATACGGCCATATTCGTATAAGCTGAATAGGATTTTCAGTACGTTATGTCGTAAACGTTTTTTCTTTTGTTTTTACGTGATGAATTGTACGTTCATGGATGTCACGATTCGACCCACTCAGGGGTCTCTTGTATCGGCCACTGTTGCCAGATTTGAGGATTTCTCTGCATTTTGCTGATTTTTCATTGCAAAAATTGTAAAGTGAGATTTGCTTATTCTCACTGCCAAATTGCAGATTTTCTTGTGTAACATCGATATTTCGTGTTTTTCTTTAGTCCGTAAAAAAATAACTATGGTGTTACTGTCGTCAGAAACACACATAAAATCACTAACAAATCAGTAGTTTCTGACTTTAGCAGTAACTACTCGTATAACATCAACATAATCACCCTTATCGGCAATAATAGGCGAACAGTTCACGTGAAGTATTTATTTATTTATTTGTGAACTAGAAAAAGAAATACTGACAACAACAATGTGAACATCGGCAATCACAATTTTAGGGAAAGAGAACACTTCACGCGAACTTTTATTCCCGATAAGGATGAATGTTAAAAAGAAACTATCAAATCTGTGAAAAGATTTATACATATGTATATACATATACCTACACACATCGCGCACTAAATCATAAACAGTCGCAGCTCAAAAATATATAAGAATGGTTTTTTTTATGGAGAGAAAAATTTCTTTTACATCAAATTCTTGAACAGTTTCTTTGCCACAGTATTTTAAAAAGTTTTGTAACTTGACTGCACACGACCTATGCCTTCACATAGGAAGTAGCAACGTGGTTGTTAAATAAATTCCACAAAAAACGGCAATATACATACATATTTTTTTATTGCAAGATAATTTATATTAATTCGGAAACAAAATGAAAAAAAAAACAATTCAAAATGACGCTGTTTTTTTTTTCAAATTATTTTTCAGATTTTTTAGCAATTTTTTTTTTAAATTTTCCTGCAACAGTGGTATCGGTCATGTTCTGAAAACCATTTCGTTTTGAAATCGACAAAATTCAGGTGGAAAGATTACTTATTGCAGTTTTGTTTTTATTTCTTTTAATGTTTCATATGCTTCAAAGTATCTCCGTACTTTATTTCGAATGCACTAAATTATTCGATAAAAAGAACACTGTTTTTCGTTTTTGAAATTTGGTGATTTCAAAACGAAATGGTTTTCACTACATTATTAAATATTTTAAAAGTATTTTTACTAATTCCACCATTAACTTCCAGTATTTTTCAAATTTTCATCATGGATACCCATTTTTTAGGAACAACGTTTTCGTTTGGAGATCCTAAATATCATATCGAGCCATAGCCGCTAAATAGCTTAAGCGACACATATATCGGACTTCGTTTTTTGACGAAAATCGACCATTAACGATCGCAGAAAAAAAAATCAAAAAATGTAATTCGAAAATTAAATCTCAAGAATATATTGGCGGTTATGGCACTATTTACTATGCATTGAAAGTTCCCTTTTATGTACGCAGCATATGTTCTCTGTATTTTTTTTTTTTTTTTTTTTTTTTTTTTGAAAAATTTTTGGAATTCTTCAATTTAACTTTAAAATATGCAAAAATTTTATTTTCTTTTTATTAGATTTCATAAACTTTTAAGGTGGTTCATAATTATTTACACATACATACATGCTCTGTTATGCATACAGTGTGAAATTTTTATTTTTAATGCCAAATTAAAACAAAACATTACCTTTTTTAGGCTTCCAGCAGTGCGAAAACGGAGAAGCCGAAAAAGGAAAAGGAAACCAGTGGAAGAACAAGTGCAGCGAGTAACAAGCGCAAAAATGATGATTCTAAAGCTTCAGGTATAAAATGTTGTCATTAAGCAAAGCTCACAAATTATATATATAAATTTGTATATTAAATATATAGGAAGCAAGAAGAAACGATCGGATAATGCAAAAGACGAAACCGACACGGAATCTGTCTCGGATGGTTCTACAAAACATGCTGAACTAACTGGCTTCGATAAAGGCCTCGAAGCAGAAAAAATATTGGGCGCGTCGGATTCAAATGGCGGTCTCTATTTTCTTATACAATTCAAGGGTGTTGACCAAGCTGAAATGGTTGCTGCGCCTGTGGCACACGTCAAAATTCCCCAAATGGTTATTAAATTCTATGAAGAACGCCTATCTTGGTATTCGGATAATGAAGAATAAACACAATAAAATATTATTAGTATCACTTAAAATATACGTTATAACTACATTATTCTAAGTTTTGTTCACATCCCCCTCTAATCATATCTATCTTATGCTATAATATTGAAGAAACAAATGACAACTGTTATCAATTTCCTTCAAACCCGAATCTCGTTTTATTTTTTACATCCGAGTATTTGGCATATTTGTGTTCTCTGAATTTTAAAACAAATAAGTGTATTAAATGTTTAATCAAACACAACAATATGAAAATGATTTGTGTTGTTTACGTTTTACTATTTAATAATAATGTTAACACTTCTTAAATTTGCTTTTGTATTTTCCTTTTGTAGTTTAGATGAATTTACAATTACACACATAATTGCTTGTTTTTCTAAACAAGATTTCTTAATAATTACACACAATAATAATTGTTTACTTAAATACGGATAGTGTATCAATTTATCTTTTATTTCATTTTGCTAACGAGTTGGTAGATTAAAGCCGAATTTTCAATAGCACAAGAATTGCTATTTAGGTATGATATAGAAATATATTTTTAAAATGAATCCATATAAAATAAAAATGAGTTGAGATGTGCTTATTATTTTCGTTTCCGAAATATTTTATGATCTTTTACAAAATGAGCTTAAAATTTTAAATTTACGCCCAACTCGTTGTAAAAAGATTTTATTTTTCTTTTAAAACTTGACTACGCAAGATATTTGCATGACATTTTTACATAATTGAGGCTATTATGTAACTCGATTCGAAAAGAAAACGGGGGATCTACTGTGTAATTCGAAACGAAAGAAAATACTTTCGAATTTACATGTTATATGGGCCTGTTCTGCAAATCACGGTGATTTCAAAAAATTTATGAAAGCTAAATCATTGCTTCTTTGAATTACAGGATTTTTAGCGTTGGAAATTGAAAGAAAATATTTCTAGACTTATGACATAATTTAGTTTAACAAAAAAGAAAAATTCGAATTGTGCGGCAACACAGGAAAAATTAATTTCATACATTTTTCAAAAAAGGCCTATAACTCGATAACCAATGGACCGTTTAGCCCAAAATTAAATTTAGCAGAAAGAAGAAATTCAACTAAGTATGCGCAAGCAAAATTTAGGGCAAAAACAAAAACAAAAGTACGAAATTTTTCCAGCGAAAACCGAACATTGAAAACCCTGGTTTTTGTAGTTTTTGAACGATTTCATCTTAAATCATTAAACTCTCATAACTTTGAAATTACCGAACCTATTTTGTTAAAACATATAGGGTTGGATAGACGACCGCTTGTAGTCGCATTTAAATTGAAAACAATCCAAGTACCTCTTTTTGGGAATGAACAAAATCTATCGAAATCTGGGGGCAAATCATGGCCCTCGTTATCGAACGAAATTTAGAAATATTTCAATAGATTTTATATGGAAATATTTCGCTCGATTTGCCCCCTGGATAAAGTAGAAGAAAATCGATCGAAATGAAAATTCGTGATCAAATCATAATCAAAATAATTTTGATCGATTTCTGTGACAGGTTTGTGTAAAATAAAATTAAATAAACTACTTCTTTGGAAAGGCGAAAATAGGCTTTATGGCTAAAAAAAAGAAAATATTACGTACGTACAGATCCTTAAGCTGAAGAGGCCCATACGCAATCATTAAATTTGCTAGTGTTTTGCTTTTTAGACGATGCAATATACACATTCAGGGCTATCATGAATAAAATTCCGCATGAAATTTTTCCCGGCGAACATTTCCAACTAATAGCAAGTAATAGGGAAAACAAAAAGTTCTAATTGGAAAAGGGAGAAATTTCACGCGAAATTTTATTCATGATTGCCCTAATAAAATACCAAAATTTTTATTTTTTAATTAATTTTTTAATTTATTTGTCTTTATTTACAGATTTTATAAGCTAATAAGGTACAGTGTTATGAAATTTTACTTACCCCCCGTTTCCAAGAACCACTTAAAAGAATTATTGATTTTCATATAAATTTTCTATTCAAGCATATTTTTAATAAATCGACATTTAAACATGAATTGATATTTAAATAGAGTTGGTGGAATTGGCCCTAAATTTTTAATAATCTTTAGTTTTATTAATATTTTAGAGTTCCTTTGAAATTATATCAAATCTAATGCTTAGAATTACTTGTAAAAAAAATAATAATGCAGCCTATTCTCGTTACGATACAATTTCAATGTAAGATTTTCATTATTATCTGTAATTATAAAACGATACTCAAACGAGAATAGACTGCATTATTACTTTTTTTTTTGACAAGTGAAATTTCTAACTGGTAAATGTACAGCATATAGTCAAGATTAAAACATATGGTACTTTTTGAGGGGAAAAAAAGGGTAACAACTTATAGTCAGTTTCTTTTTAATGAGAAGAAAATCACGATTTTTCATATAAGCTGACGATATGTAAACATTTATTTTAAAATAAAAACAATTTATTTAACATTGTAGTTTAAAATAAAACAAATTGTAAAATATTTGACATATACATATACATACATAAATATTTGCGTCACTTTGCTTTGGAAAAGTTTAATTTATTTAAACATACACATTCTAAATACATACATACATACATAATAAAATAATAATAATAATAACAAAGTGTTTTCTTTAGATGAGGGCAACTTGGAATGACATAAATGTTTTTAATATTTATGAATAGATAAAAGAAATAAGAAAACGTATCAATGTAAATTTTGTATACTTTTTGCATGCCGTATTTATGTATATCGTGTATAGATACAAAGTTGCGAAACATTGTTGCCATGAGCTGTACTGTAGAACTGGTGCTACTACACTTTGCTCGAAAGCAAAGTAATTGACGTTTTGGAAGTAAGCCAGCCATAAGTTAAAAATTTAATTCTTAAAATAACTTTGATTTGGAAAATGTTTAACAAAAAAATTTTTATACAAAATGTATGTATCAGTATGTATCAGAGAATGGCAAAAGTATGGTTTTAAATACTTTTTGAGTATTGGCCGTCAAACAACTATGAATGCGTAGAGCTAAAAATAAGAAAAAAAGATCATATGCAAACATGCATTCATATTAAACCGAATGCGTACATATAACTATAAACATCCAACAACTATGTTTACACACATTCTATTTAATTAAGCAGCACAAACTAACTAAAATTTAAAGATTGTGTGAGCTACAATCACACGCATGAGTATAAAAATACTCTGAAAAATAGGCTACACATGCGTATATACAGGGCTATTTTATTTGCACACACATAAATCATGGGTACGTTCGTAAAGTGCACGTCTGCTGAATCATGAACATCTAACGTTCAAAAATGCATAACTTGGCAGTAGGGTTTAGCGTCAAGCGTTTTTTAATGCATGTAAGCATCGTACCTGCCGCAAATCTCTGCAAATGGCGCAGTAAATTATTTTAAGATGCAATAAGTTGCAGTGGAAAAAAAATTGAGTATATGTACGTATTTTGATATTTAAATTACCTGTTTTCAAATTAAAAAAAAAAGAAGATTGATTTATTCGAAAATTTATTTATTTATTACTTGAAGGAAGTTTTTTTTTCATTTTAGTAATATTTTTTTAGGGCCAATTATGTTTTTACAAGAAATGGCCGCTTCGATTTTCCTTCCAATCTTTTTCTTACTATAATTTAAAAGAAAATTGTCTCTTTTGTTTACAAGATTTTCTTAAATAAAATTACTTGCTGACTTAAAATTTGTTTGCAATTCGTTCAAAAATGTCAACTATGCACAGATGTTGAGCAGTTGCAAAGCATGTGCAACATCTAATCACACATACGCAGTAAAATTTGGCAGAATTGCTGCACAGATGCATAAATTTGCTGAATTTACGAACGTACCCCATATTTGCAAACAGCCACATAGATGTGAAACGAAAGAAAATGCTTTCGAAATTGTATGTTTTTAGCATTTAAGTTCGAAAGCAATTTGTTTCGTTTCGAATTACAGAGCAGACACCCATGATCAATAATAAACATAAATTTTAATTTTTTGTTAAATAGAGTCGTTTGCATTTTCGATGACGATATGCTCCTCTAATATTGTACGTATGTATGTATGTATGTACATATTTATTTAATGTACATAATTTTACTTTTTAAATTCTTTTTTAATTTGTTACTTTTTTAATTTTTGTGTCAAATTGTTTTTTCTTTTTTTTGTGTTAGTAAGAATTACTATATACTTTCCATACTTATTTTAAAAAGATCTTTTTATTTTCGCTTTTTAAAATAATTTTATTTTAATATGCATACATACATATGTATGTCTGCATGTAAATAAAAATAAGTTGTTTTGGGCTTATTTAATAAACATTTTGAACTAAAATATTCAGTAAAGTCTTATACTTGCAACAGTTAATAGCTGTGTCTCAAAAAAATTAAATCGAACGAAAACGAAAACAAAAATTCAAAAGGTGTGATAAATTCAGTTTACATAAATATGTTTCTTACGTTAAATATAAAAAAAAAACTTTGTTAAGAGTCAAAGAATATTGTATAAAAATAAAATATGCATTTAATTTATTTTATAGAAATTTAATAATTGGCAATTGGCCATTTTACCAAACCAATAATTTTGCTCTCTTCTAAAAGAATATTCAATAAATTTTATAAATTTTTTTCGTTGTAATCAATAATTTGAAGAAAAAAATTATTAAATTTACATGCATATTTTTTTAAATAAAATGAAAATTATCTCTTATACAAGCTCATTTAATTTCTTTTAAAGCAACTTCGAAAAAAGTAATCCCTGTTTGTGTAAGACGTTGATGATAGAAATCGTGGCGTTTTTGTAATAGATTACAGGAAACTTGTGCAACTTTTCTTTAATCTCTTACAGAAACGTCAAGGTTTCTATCGTCAACGTCTTACACAAACAGACTGTAAAACTTCTCATACCCACTTCGATTGTATTTTATTTTGTGTCTGGATCAAGGCCTTCAAACTGCACTATGATAAATTGACTTTGCACGTTATTGGATTTTATAATTGTTAATGCAGACAAGATTTATGTTCTTTCCATAATTTACCCAGCATGACGAACTGTTCCAATTTAGGAGAAACTTGCATGATTTTTACAATAGCATGTCATTGGCGATCATGTGTTTGTGCAGATCATGAATCGAACCAATGCACATTTTCTGATTCAACAACGGTTTTTTTCATAGGTTAAAAAGTAAAAGTCAGTGATGAATGCATGTTTCCTGATTTTAAAGCTTTTTGGAAGTTTATTTTCATCACTCGAATAATGAGGAATTCATTAGGTTTTATTAAAGCCTTAAACATGAATTCACTCCATGTAATGATTAAGGCGTTAAAAAGACAAGCTTTTTGAACTATTTCAGTTTTTTTTTAGAACTGAGCAAGTGGGATAAACATGAAGGGAATAATTTTTCCCATGTCCTTACCGCTAACCCAGGCATCACAACTAGTGTTATCGGGATGTAGTTTTGTATTTAATAACTCAAACATGAAACATAAACTCTAAAATAGAAGTAGAAGAATATGTCAATACGGTGGAATTTTTCTAAACATATTGCAGTAATAAGTTATTAAGAGAATAAAAAATAAATTATTTTCTTAAAATCCTCGTTAAGTTAAATGAAAATGATCAATTCATACTAAATTTACTTCATACTTAATTATTGTTTTACATTTTTTGTTTAAATTGAATTTCATATTACACGGTGTTTTGTTCTCTCCAATGAAATACTTTAACACAAGCTATAGACGGTCTTCTATCCAGTGCTATATATTTATGAACATATCTTAACAAAATCGGCTCGGTAATTCCACATTTATGAGAGTTTAACTAATCTAAGATAAACTCATAAGAAATTGCAAGAACCAGTTTTTTCAATGATTAGTTTTTGCTTGAAAAATTTTGTATTTTCATTGTTGTTGAATTTTCTCTTTCAATCAAAACTAATTTTAAGTTAAACGGTTCACTGGTTATCGGGCTATAAGCCTTTTTCTAAAAAGTATATGAAAGTAATTTTTCTTGGAAATAAATCGTTGCCAATGTTGCTGCACTGTTTGGATTTTTTGTTTTTGTGAAACTAAATTTTGCCGTAATTCTAGAATCTAGATACATATCGTCGGCTTAGAGTGTCAACCTGCTAACTCACTTCCACAAAATTTACAGGAGAGACAAAATACTGTTAACGGTTGAGCCTAATACATTAAGTTTCTTCGACATATAGAGCTTCAAATTAATGAAAATATTTAAGCAAGTCAATGAGGCGTTGCTTTCTCTTTCAAACGGCATTAAAATGTCATATGCTATAAAAAGTGGATTTATCAGGTTTACACTCTAAGCCGACGATATACTAGACCAATTGCGACAAATGTAGGCTCGTCGTAAAGGTTTTCTTACATTTTAACTGGCAATATTTTTAACAAAACCCAAAATTATATTAAGAAAATTTTGTCTCCTTAAACTTTAATTTCGTATTCTGTAGTTGTTATTAACTCGATAACCAGTGGACCGTTAAGCTTAAAATTAGTTTTAAATGAAAGAGGAAAAACAAAAGCAAAAATACGAAATTTTTCAAGCAAAAACCAAACCTTGAAAACTTTTGGATTTTTTTTAAAATGATTTCTTCCTAAATTAGTTACTCTCATAGCTTTAGAGTTTCAGACCCGATTTTGTTAAGATATATATGGTTGGATAGCCTCTGTTAAAATGTTTTGTGGAGAAGAAAACCCACACTATTATTATTATTTAAGTATTATTATTATTGTATTTTGGAGAAGGTAAAAGTAAAACCCGGTCGAATTTCGATTGATTTCTGTGTCGCATGGTTAAAATTAAAATAAAATTAAATAAACTATTCCTTCTTTGGGAAGGCAAAAATATGCTTTGAGGCTAAAAAAAACAATATAATAACTACAGATCTTTGCATCGCAGTTGGCTTCCCCACCCGGGATTAGTTTAGTCTGTCCAGGTTCTTTAAAGGTCTTGTATCCTTTGTGTACTCAGGTGTCAGTGTCACTCTCAGTGGAACACGATTTATAACCGCTGAAACGAATACGTCGCTTCTTAGTCGGTTAATTGATATTCGTTATACGACTGGTAGCGAAGGCTGGTAATATAAACTTCGTAACCTGGTCGGTTTATTACGGTTCGGAGATACCTGGTATCATATTTTAATCCCTAACTACTGTTTAACAATTCGGACAATATAAATTAATCGGATATCATTCGGATAACTACGGTTTAATAAAAATAATTCGGGCTATATAAGTGCTTCGGATATTGTTCGGCCAACTACGGTGTAATAAAAATAATTCGGACGATATAAATGCTTCTGATATCGTTCGGCTAACTACGGTTTAATAAAATAGTTTGGACAATATAAATTAATCGGATATCGTTCGGCTAACTACGGTGTAATAAAAATAATTCAGACGATATAAATGCTTCGGATATTGTTCGGATAACTACGGCTCAAGCATTACAACATGTTTAGTTACTAAAGGAAAGAATCGTATTCTAATTCCATCCCCCTTTCTGTTACGAAATCTTTATTTCTTATCCTAAACAAAACATCTACCAATTGAGAATTGCTATGTATTGTAAACCTGTCTGGTCACTAACAAACTCGTATTTGTGCATATTCGGTGTGGGCATAAGTAATTGTTTTATATGTACGTCCTTACAAATAAATGTATTAGGTAATTAAATACAATTATTGGGTTAGGGAAATTGTAACGTCACTTTACATCTTTAAGCTTACGAGGCTCATACACTGTCAAGAAATTTGTTGGTGTTTTGCTTCTTTGACGATATAATATTGTATGTACATTATGAATTTTTTCTTTATTGGAAATTAATGCATATACAATATTTTACACTTAAAATTTTTTCGTAGTTTTTCGTAAATTTTGCTCAACACGAAACGATCCGACCACACACGAAATCAGATCTTTTCTCACAAAATAAAAGCTCAATTCGCTTTAATAAATTTACACTTTAAGAGTGAAAAAAATTTACTGAAAAATGTGTGTTGACATCCCTCGTATATTTAAATTACAAGCAATTATACGGAAACAGTCACCTTATCCCTTGTGATCACCTAGTATGGACTCGCATTGGTCGTATGTGTCACGAAAAAAAGCACAACCTGTTCATCTCTATATGGAATACGCACATATGTACATACACAAATATACACACCTGTCATCTTGGCTGCAGCATAGACCTTAATAATAGACCTTGGATAGAAAATAAAATAAATAAAAAAAAAACAAACAAACAAATAAAAATAAATTAGTTCACGAATTCCAAACATACACTTAATTATGTTGCCTCTTGTACATACATATGTACATATTTCTACCGTTTCCTTATTTCAATAAACAGGCATGTTCTCAAGATTACATGTGATTTTATAAGTAATAATGGTCCTGCACACGTTTTTAAAATTATATACGATAAATTTCTTTAAGAAATGACATTTGATGCTCTATACAATAGAGAAATTAAAAAAGAGGAGTGAAAGTATGTATATCTGCATGATCATTATAACTTTTAAAATCTCATGTGAATTTCAGAACTTGCGTGAAAGTGATACCCAGCTAAAAAAATATGTATGGAACATATATGATATCCCATATATGGTTCGGATCCGAAAAATGAGGGTATATGGGCATATATGATTGTATATATTCATACATTTTCATACATGTATGTGTAAATTCCCTCCACAGTATGCAAAGTTCATATTCATACACTCTTGATTCACAAAAGCGCACTGCTGTGCAATAAATTAAATTACTAAAATTAATTTTTTTTAGATTTGAGAGAGATGTTGTATTTAAAGAAACATTTGTTTGAAAAAATAATTCAAAACGAACTAAAAGTCATTTCATTCATCAAAAGGGGAATCAATTATTTAAAAAACACATAAATCATATTCGTACATAACATTTAGCTTAAGAAATCAGATTAAAAACTAATGCAATTAATTATAAAAGGAAATATAATCCCTCTAACAATAGTTTTCAACACAGTAATATGAACTTTGTTTCTTATCTAGAGAATTTTGTTATTTTCTATAAAATTAATGACTGGATTATCCTTTTGATTATTTGATATATTAAATGGGGCCACAATGTACAAAATCATACAAAAATGTTTTTTTTTGTAACAAAAAGTTTTTCTTTTTTAAACGTTGAGGGTACGCATATAAACTTTGCATACCGTATGTATTTTCTATTGGATTTCCAATTCAGCAGTGATAAAATTCCAAGCTTTTTTGATTAAGAAAACGATCTTATGTGAGATATCATGTATGCATAAATTCTTATATGGCTCCATATATAAAATTTTATATTTATATATGGATCCACATATGAAGCGCTTCATAATTAAATTTTCATATATGAGCTCATATGTTATAATACATTTCATATATTAGTCCATATATTAGTTCATATATAATAGTTTTGCCATGTATAATCCCATATATTTCCATACATGAATTCATACATATTCATATATAGTTATATACATTCATATATTAAAAATATATGGGCCATATATAATTTTTTTAGCTGGGTACATACATATATGTATGTATTTCAAAAATTTCTTTTTTGAAGCTGATAATGCAGAATAATATCATATTTTATCTTGTATAAATATTGCATACAAATATCTGGTATTCCATACACTTTTGTTTCTTGAGCGAAGAACATATTTTAATACGAATGCACTTTCCTTTTAACTAATTTTCTATAAAACTGGATTTTTTGAGTTATGATCGAAAGATATATAATTTTTCTTTTTTCCATTTCTAGTTATCAATATGAGTGAATTCAAAAATCTGCTGTCCACCTTCTTTATACTGGCTCTTCTGCTGGCCTTATTATATATTTTCTATGCCATTTTCTAAGGTAAGTAATATTTTTGTATTAATTAAAAGTATAAAATATTTGTATAAAATTAAAGTGAATTCGATTAAAATTAAAGTAATATTAATAATATACAGCCTTATTTACAAAACTTATTAAGGCTTTGTAAATAAATACATTGATAATAATTGAAATGAATGATGATTCGATTAAAATGAATGATGAATCGAATGCATATCGTCACCTTAAATGCAAACGAACGTAACTACACTATATATTTTTTACAGAAGAAACAAAAAAACGTTTCAAAATCAGTAATAATAAAGCGTTCTTCACAAAGAAAAAACTGCCTTATATAATCAATAAGATTTTCTCTATGAAACGTTTTTAGGCTAAGGGGTATCCCAGCAGAAAGAAGCGAAGATTTTTTCATAGAGATTCCTCATTGTTTTTATGTGGTAAATCTTATTAACTTTATCAAGAAGAAAAACATATAAAATCAAGAAGAAATCTTATTATTCACAACTTTGTTTACTCAATTTCCGTTATTTTTGGCACCAAAAAAACAATCCTTAAAGAAAATCTTCTTGATTCTATTAGGTTTTCTTATAAATTGTAAACTATAGGGGTTTCTTATTGATTTTATTAGGTTGCCTTTTTGATTTTTTTAAAAAGGTTTTCCTTATTGATTTTATTAGGTTGCCTTATTGATTTTTTCAATGAGGTATTCCTTATTGTTTTCATTAGGTTCCTATATGATTATGTGTAGAGCATCTTATTAATTTTTTTAATAAGGAAATCTTCTTGATTTTCTTAGGTTTCTTGTTATTTCATATCTATAAATAAACATAGAGACAAATTTTTCCTGATCTTTTTCGTTCTTGTATAAGCATATTTGTACAATAATTTCAGTGCGGCTTCAGGCTGCTTGTTAGCATATTGGTTAGCATATTGGTTCTTGTCTATCAGTCAGAAGGTTGCTGTTTTAACACTTGTCTCCTCCCAAGTGATAAATATGTATGTATGGTGAGTTTACATACATATATCGTACAGAATTTAAATGAAAATACATAAGTACAAAGAATAAAGATATAACAATTTTTTTTTTATTTTTTATTAGGTTGCCTAATAAAATCAAGAAGAAAACCTTTTTGAAAAAATCAATAAGATAATAACAACTACAAGATTTCTTCTTGATTTTTCCAAAAAGGTTTTCTCTATGAAATTAATAAGATTTCCTTATTCAAAACAAAACCATAGAGATTTCTTATTAATTTTGTTCTATTTTATGAGGTATTTATTAAGCACTGTTTTCTCTGTGTTGAAAATGTTATTAGAAATTTTCTTTTAGTATAAATACTTATATGCTTTTAACTCAAGCTTTTATGTTAGTTACGTTCCTTGCAATAAAAAATCGATACATTAGTAACTACGTCTGTTTGAATTTCTTTAATAAAGTCGTCATTTTTTATGGCAGAGGTCTAAATATTTGCGTGAACATATAAAATTAACCATAATCAATCAAAAACTCTATTTCGAATTTTTTTTATGTAGTTACGTCCGTTTGCATATAAGGTGACGATATTCTTTGATGCGAAAACGTTTTTTCATAGGTTAAAAAATAAATATTTTTTTATAATTCGGTGATGAATCCGTATGTCAATTGCTTGCATTAAAATACTTTTGACATTAGACGGTGCTGCCGCGTTAAGCATTTTTTAACTCACACTACTGCAGCCTTAATGTAGTCGCAGTTTTAACCCAATTTTTAATCCAAGCGTGATTTTAACTGTAAAATTCTATGGCACTAAATTCGTTAAGACTGTGTCCAATTTTTGCACTTATGCTAACTGGCATGAAGTTTGACCTTATACCCTTGATGTTCGCAAGTCATTTAAGTTATGCTTATGCAGCTCTCTAATATTTATGAATAAAATACGTGTATAGTGGCGGGTGATAGATGATCTGCAGTCACGTTTCTAAGCAGAATTTTTATGATTTATCACAATATTTCACTGAAAGTTTAAAAATTTTTCGCTTGTAGTTATTTTCCATAAGAACAATAGGATATTTTTGCAGTAAATTCTAAGAAGACACAAAAATATGCTGATGCTCCCACCCACCTTTTATTTTATTTTTTGCTTTCAATCGCACACGCATAATTTTAGACTAAATAGAAGCAACAACAATTACTCAATTGTATGTATGTATGTACGTTATTCGTATTTTTTTTCTTCTTCAAATAAATAATATTTTCCTTTCTTCCAACATTAGCCACATGTGTTATTATTGTTGTGGTTGTAGTAATAAATTTGGAATTTATATAAATTAATTTGGGATACAAGTGGATTTTTCTCAACTCAAAACAGGCAAAAGAAAAATAATTCAGTTTGAACGTGTCAATCGCTTCGAACGGTTTTTGGCGAAGAAATAATCTAAGAAAGTAAATTTTAAATCTTATTTAAGAAAAAAGTGTTTTAATTTGTTTTAAGAATAAAAAATTTAAATTAAAAATTATTTAAAACTATTAAATTTTTTATGCAACAATTACATACATATTAACTTACATGCTATAATTATTGTTTTTTTTTTTAGAAAATCCCTTTATCAAAATGAATGAGGCCAGAAGTTTATTTACTACTTTCATCATCTTGGCTCTTCTTTTGACACTATTGTACATTTTCTACGAAATGGCTTTCTAAAAGTTTTCTAACGTTCATTTAAATTTAACCAAATAATTTTCATACATAAAAAAGATCACAAAAAAATATATAAAAATGTAACCGTTGCCTTTATTTAGAAGAAATGAAAATATTCCAAATATTGCAAACTAAGCAGCTAGCATCGTAGTGGATACTTTTTCTAACACACCAAACAAACATTTAGTTCCATAAGGAGAATAACATTTTTTTTAAAGGTAAGTGTAATATAAGATTTTAAAAAATTCAACTAATTGCAAGGAGTTTTTTTCACACATTTTTAATAACAAATAATTGAGAGATGACTGTAGTCCATTTGTCAATGGCTCAATTAATATTGTTTGATCGATTCTGTAAATTAAAAATAAGTAAATCGCATTTACAACTGCTCATACTTTAATAGTCACCCAATTATATAATAAAGTTAAAGCTTAAAAATTTATATCCCTTTGTTTTTAACTCAAAACCATAATCCATTTAGGCGACGCAACTCAAATCGTTACATAAACCGGAAGTTGTAAGCCGTAAATCGAGGGAATACTGTATTTAATTTCATATGTATGTACATACGTAATAAGTGTTTTCAAGTGAAAGTATTGCATATAATTTATTTTAAAATGAATTTGGAAATTTGAAAACTTTATCATTAAAATGACCAGCTACAGTTGTTTTGCCAAATGAATTTCATTAATTTCATTTAAATGACGCAATGCATTAGCTTTGTGTGCAAAAAGTAATAAGACCATTTTGTTATGCAGTTTGCGATTTTAATGCAGAGAGATAGAACAATTTAAAAAAAAACACATACACACATACATATCGTCGGCTCAGAGTGTAAACCTTTTAACTCACTTCAAATAAATTTTACAGGGAGACAAAAACTTTTAAAATTAAAAAAAAATAATTAAAAATTAGCCTAACACATTAAGCGCAATTTTCTCAACTTGCCTTTGCATTAAAAAACCTTCATTTATTATTTTTTATCCATCAATAATAATAACCATAAAAAATTTGAGGTTGTAATAATGCAAAGATATTTATTGGGCAGACAAAATCCTACCTTTAGATAAAGGGAAGTTGTGAAAATGGCCATAAAAACCTGTGTAAAAATATAAAAACAAAATATTCTATATAATCAATTCCGGCATAGTTAATTTTTTGAATTACGTAAAAAATTTAATACTTAATCCTAAAAATTTTAATTTTTAACTTATTCAATAAATGTCTACTATCACTTGAATAATATTTCATTATCTTTAAAATTTAAATAAATTCAGTAAAGTGCGACTTTGACCCGCGCACGAACGAACTTTAGTAGCCTATATAAAATATAGTTTTGGTATTTTTTTCGTGTTTGACGTTTTTTTTAATTTTGGTGATTTTTTTTTATTTTGGCGAATTTTTTTGTTTTGGCAATTTTTTCGGTATTTGGAGTTTTTTCCATTTTGGCCATATTTTTAGTTTTGACATTTTTTGTCTCGTTTTGGCGACTTTTTTCGGTTTTTGGCGTTTTTTATTTTTTTGTTTAGACGATTTTTTTTTAATTTTGGCGATTTTCGGTTTTTGACATTTCTTCATTTTGGCGACTTTATATTCATTTAGGTGCTTTTTTTTAGTTTTGACACTTTTTATCTCATTTTGGCGATTTTTTTCGGTTTTTGCCAATTTTGGGGGCTTATTTCATTTTGGCGATTTTTTTCATATTAATAATTATTTTGTTACTGGAGCCTTTCTCGCGTTTGGTGATTTTTTTCGGTTTTTGACGGTTTTTTCATTTTGGCGATTTTTTTCAATTGAACGATTTTTTCGAATTTTGCGACTTATTTAATTGTTAGAATTTTTTTTTTAATTTTGGCGATTTTTTTAAATTTTTGGAGATTTTTTTTGGCTTGACGATTTTATAATTTTCAGATTTTTTAGTTTTACCGGTTTTGAAAATTTCAAGAGTTTACGGCTTACAAGATATAGTAATTTGTCAAAATTACATAGTGAAAATTGCATTAACTTATGGACCACCCTTTAATTAAATTTTTTTTTAAATTTAAGTGTTAATTGTTGCAGTCTATACAAAAATACACTAATTTTACAAATTTCAAGTGTCAATATACATATGTATGTATGTACATACAATTGTATGTATATTACATGAGATTTTAACATTTTTCGTCGCTCGTTTTGGAGCACCCTTTAATTTCTAATTCGTATGTATTTGTTGATGTAGTGGCCAAGGTTCTACATACTCTGTCCAAATTTCAGGTCCGTAGCTCTTACGGTTCCTGAGGAAATACCGTGTGACGGATAGACGGACAGCGTAACGAAAACAATAGGGGTCCTTTTTTCACCTTTGGTGTACGGAACCCTAATAATACGCGAATATACTGCAATACATATGGTTAACTCATTAAAGTGCGACTTTGCCTCGCACACGATGTCTTACCTACGGAAACTACATACATATTAGTGTCCTGCACAAGGCCATTTATAACACCTTTCAAAACATGAGAGATTTTTCAAACGCTTTACTACAGCGAAATATTCTAAAGCAAACGTCAAACAACAATGTTTGCAAGACAAACAACTGAATTAAATATAAGATTGATTAAGACAAAAATTAAGTTATTAACAAAACAATTCAGTTATACTCGTATTAAAAAATTGTGGGGTGTTTGATATTGAATGCTAAAATTATTTCTTAGCTAGCTATTTGCAAAATTATGGCAGGAGATATTTATTTACTGTCCAATTTGATATACATCAGATTGTATTGCCATCGCAACCCAATGTGAGTGCAAAGTCAACTTGAGATGTCTTGAAGTTGGTGAAAATAACATTTAAAAAATTCCGTTACATACATACAGGAGAAGCTAAAAGAAGAAGGATGCTGAAAAAAACCAGAACTTCTTGTAAGGACATTTTTACTTTTGTGTGTATGTTAAAGACATGGGAAACGATCCATATACGCTCTACTCCCGCATCAAAAGATTTGTGATCATCTTATGGAATTGTTTTTGCTAAATATGTTCATAAAAAGCAACTTCCTTCATTTCATGTTAACATATTTAAGTTTTTGCATGTATGTATGTATGAACATATTTAATCATAGCCTGCAGGAGATCGAACTAGTGTTCAACTGGTATTTTACTAGTACAGAAACCACCACCACTAGTTCCCAACTGTAAACTTTCCTATAACATCTTAATGCTCAGATTAGCATTGAGTGTGTTTAGAAAATTACTAGTGCCATTGGTACTAGTTTAGGACTAGTTTATTACCAGTTCTTTTGTAAAGAAAAATTCTATAAAATTGGTCATTTAATTCCTTTGTTACCCAGTGACAACTGCTATATTAAATTCGTCATTATTTATCAAAATTCAAAAATACAAAAGGGTAATTATAATTATTTTTAGGCGAACCTAAAAGTTTAATAATTGTATGATACCAATTTTCATACAATGCAAGGGCTCTGTTAGACAGTCAAAATTTATTTTGCAATCTGGTGCCTTGGAACGACTTTATATATGTACTAGTGCTCATCAGCACTAGTAGTTTTACACAACTTTAATCCTTTTTGCACTACCTTGCTATTCTAGTAATTATACTAGTTGCTTTTAGACAATTATCGCCTACTCTCCTGCTGGATATGCATACATTTATGTATGCCTGTAGTCGTATAAATAAATATGTATATGTATGTACTTATGGATGTGTGTATGCATATGAAAAGATTTTTTACACTTGGACGTTGACAATGGAAATTGTTGTAGCCGGCAATATTGTCAAATAAATTTTGGATAAAAAAGAAATCGTTGGCAACAGAATATGTTCTACACGTTGTTAAAAAATTATCTTCTTAATTTAGAATAAGATTATTTCTTTTTGAGCTGATGTGTACACCCACCGGCAGATTAGAAGAATAGACAAGGGGCAAATATAAATACAAACATATGTACATCCATCTTTAACATACATAAGTATGTATTTATTTAGAAATGTGTAAATTTTCTGTTCATGCCCTGTCGGAGAATATGTGGTTGACTACAAAAATAATTAACTTTTCTTAGACTGAATAAAAGCTAACTGCAATGTCATTCAGAACAAACCCAAAATTAATTCTTAAGTTGAGTACGTAGCCGAATTTGATGAGAGCAAACAAATTTATTTTCAGCTACTTTGAAACTCATTTCAGTTTTATATTAACATTTTGCTGATCCTTGCATTTTCATGCTTTTCAAATAAGCGTTCAAATCAAAGCTAAAAAAACTAATTTAGTTATTGAGAAGAAATAATTTGATTGCTTGACGGATTTTTTTTGCAAGTTTTTGGAAAGAAAATATTTTTATAAAAACTCAAATGTTAGATACACGCCCCTATATCTTGAACACACATATGTATATACATATGCTTGTATGTAGTTATAATTCTATACATCTATTTATTTTTTAGTTGTAGTTCCTCCCAGCTAAGGAAGCCAATTCGATAATTAGAAAATGACAAGCACATTCTTATACTTTCTTATTTGTTTATATGTATGTACATACATATAGATATAAAAAATTATTATTTTTTAAATAATATTGTTATTTGAATACATTAAATAAAACATGAGTATGTACAAAAGTTGTCATCATTTTTTGTTTTAAACGAAATTGAGTGAAACGTGTGCAACTTTTGGAAATGTTACGGTTTCATAAAATTGTATCCATGTGTATAGAGAAATTAGAAAAAAAAACATTTAAGATGCTGATACATATTTTCATGTCTTCTTTTTTTTAAATCAGTTGAAAATATGGTAAATTTAAAATATTTTCTTGGCAAAAAACACTCATTTATATAAAAAAATTTGTTATACATTTATATCTTGCTGGTCAATGGTGATAAGGTGATTACAATCGAGATTAAAACGTCTAAATTTAACATACATGCATTTAACATATATGTACATATTGTATTGTTTAATAAATTATTATTCTTCATGTTATTAAAACTACTTACCGCTAAAGTCCCTTATCCTCTCACCAGGCCAATGGAATTACAGAAATTTGGCTTTCCTCTACTTTATGCCTCTTCGTAAAATAAGTCGTCGTTTTTTTATATAAGAAATTTTCTCCAGTCTTAAGCGCATTATTTACGGTCAAAATGCATTACCTGCATTATAATAGTATTAGTGAAATTTTGTTTGTATGAGTCAGACCGTCGATGTTTGAAGTAAAATCTAAATCAAGGCGAATTCAATATCAGGTACTGTTGTACTTATCCGGACAACAATTTTACAACACAAAAAACAACATGTAGTTTGCTATGCTACAAAACCAATCTGTCAAAAGATTTCTGAGCAAATTTTGACATTTTAGTTCAAATTGCTCAATATTGCATGAACAGCTGATAATCAGCTGGGCTGATAAGGTCTCCTGATACTGAATTCGCCTTGATCTAAATTATTTGATTTTTGAATATGCGTGTACGCAAGGCAATTCATATCAGGTATACTAAGCTCAATTCGCTTTGAAAAATGTATACTTTAAATGTCAGAGAAATGTACTGTAAAATGTGTGTTGACATCTAAAGTATATTCAAATTACAAATGGGGAGATAAGTCAGCTGATACCTCTCGACCATTTAGTATGATTTCGCCTTGCATGTATGCAACACAAACATAAGAAGGAAAGCTACTTAAAGGAGTGTCCCAACAAGAACGCAAGATTTAAATGACTGCTGCAGCAATTGAATTGTTTCTCTGGCTGTATGACTTGTGGCGCTGTCTTCTTGAAACCACATGCCTTCCACATTAATTCTTCAATTCTAGGCACGAAAAAACTGGTTATCATTTCAATTTGCTGAGTTCGGTGTCCAATTGAGGTGGATGGAGTTTGAGCGACATCATCACGTACAGATGCGACATTTTCGGTGGATCGACCTGGTCGAAGGCGCGTTGTTGTCTTTACATCACTAACAGACCCAGTTTTGGCAAATTTATCCATTAATCCCTTTATAGTTTACTCTTTTGAAGCATTATTGTGACCCCAAATTCATCGCAATTTTGTAACCGCAAAACAATTTCAAAATGAGAATGCGTTGTTCATTCGTGTAGCGCTGAATTTTTACTAACCTCGTACCTTCTACTAGCAAACAATAACAATTGTTCAAATGTCAAACAATGACACTTCTAGTGGCGCCAAATTTAAATCTTGCGTTCTTACTGGGACACCCTTTACATCGACCTGTCAAATTCTGAACGTAAACATTTTTTGTATTTACGAGTAGTTTGACAATTGTGTTGCACTTAGCTTATGTATAAGATGATATTAATTTATCGTGTAATGCATGCACGTGTACGCCAAAACCTTCATGCTGAAGTACACGATGCTTGTGTGATGAATTTTGATCGTGAATAGTGCGCTTTAGGGATTAAAATCTATCGAAATCTGGAGAAGGCAAAACAAAATCGATCGAAATTTAAATTCTTAATCAAAATGTTTTCGATCGATTGCTGTGACTGACAGTGCTGCTTATTTTTTCTATACTATTTTACACGAAACAAAAACCTAATCCTAATGTACACATACATGTATGCCAACAAAAGTTATGACCTCCACTGTATATATATTTCCAAGGAAAACAATTTATTTTTTGTAAACAGAAGAAATAATATTAAAACATTTTTTTTTACAATAAACAAATAATTGAATTTGAAATGTAAATGTAAAATCTTCTTATTGATTTAAAGTATAAAAATACATTTATTTTGTTTGCTTTCAAATCTTTTCAGTTGACGTCATGATGTTGGCATTAAGATTTTATACAAATTTATTGCGAGAATTTGTTATTCGAAGTAAAAAAAGGTTGGTATTAGCTTGAAAAAATATGTACTTCAAATTATATTTATATTTACATACATACTAACAAATACGTTCATATGTATATTTTTCTTATTTATACTTTCAGCTTAATTCCTGCATTCTGATTGTCAACTGGCTGTAGGAGTTAAACTATCTTAACAATCCCTTATAATGTTTATAAATTTAAGCAAAAATTTTAGTATGTTAATTAATAATTTGTACAGGATTTACATATATATTGTCTTTTATTAGTATTAGTAGTTTGTGTTTATGAAATACATCAACACAATTGCCTTATTTAATATGAAAAATTTTGTTTTATAAAAAAAAAGAAAACAAAACAACACCAAAAAAAGAAAGAAATATTTGCAAAAATTGGTATCTGTAAAATAACATCTGAAAATTTCTTTAAATTGATTTCATGTAAAACAAAATAAAATAACAAAAAAAAAATGCATGTGTTTTAATAATTACAGTTAGGAGACAAAGAGAAATTTCGATATAACTGAAGATGAAAGATTAAATATCATCACCCGTATTCCAGTTGTCAACATAGACATCACGTCAATACAAGTGCTTGTCTACTCGCTCTCGAGAACAATTTTGTGCTATTGACAGAATATTGCGGTTCATGACACTACGACCACACGACCGATTTGATGTATCTTAACACAAGCAATAACGCCGGCAGAGCGATGACGTCAAATTTCTTGTGTTCAACAATGTATTTAGAGGTGGTGAACACGTATATTCAAATATATTTAGTTTTTATGCATATAAACACTTAAATTATCAACAAATAGATATTTTTCTAATTTTAAATTGAACTTTTATTTGTTTTATGTAGTTTTTTCACTTTTTTGTTGAAACAAAATCAACATTATTTCAGTTTGACAGCGTGTGTTAAGAGATTATTGCTCAGCAATGTATTTTAACATTTGTTGCTGAATATATATTTGAACACATATTCATACGGTCCACACGCTAATATCTTGTGTCGGAAATCAAATTTGACAGTTGCCACGGCAAGAATTGCCAAGATTATTGCTGAAATATTGTAGAAAATAGCTCGAGCCCCTTAATAGCGGTCAGTTGTTTTCGACAACGAGCGGATAAGCCCCAATTTTTTGGTATTCTATTGACATGACGTCAATGTTGACAAGTGTAATAAGGGAGCATATTTAATTATGTACTATATTGAGTTTTGTGAATATATGTATATGTTCACTTTGAATTTTTAAAGTAATTGAGGAAACTTGCTGCAGTATTTGCCATACATCCATACATACATAAATTCATACATAAATACATACATATTTATGTATGTATGTAGTTAATTTAACTTGAATAATCTAAATTATACTTGCCGCTTTCTGAATTACTATTGACGTTTTCTGAATTACAGATGGAAAAGGTATAGTTGTTGTTTAAAAAAAACATACATACAGGCAGACAAAAAACATATCAATATAAATTTTGTATACATACTCTTCTGATGCGATATTTATATCGTGTACAGATACAAAGTTGCGAAACATTGTAACCATAAGCATCAACCTTGAAACCGATGCACTGATTGCTTATTTGTGGTGTGTCGACGACATTTTGAAAGGATCTGCATTGTCAATGTCAATGGCATTATGAAACTCAATACTTTGTTCGAAAACAAATCTATTGACGTTTTGGAACTCAGCCATAATTTTTTATTTCTTAAATTCCTACTACTACATTAAAGACTAAAGGCCTTATTCATAAAAAATTAATTAAGGTTTGCCAAACAAATTTCCCGGCAAAATTTGTTTGTAAACCAAAATTTTTTTTCTGAATACGGCAGTAAATGTAAAACAAATATATTCCGGTATTTTTTATATTTCTTATATAAAAATTAATAGTATGTACATTATTAAAAATTTTTTTTTAAAACCGAGATTTTTGCATTTTTCTATACATTAGATGTTATTCTATCTATAGTAGCCCTGCATAAACAGTGTTGAAATATAAATACGTCTTGTTTTTTAAATGTATTCTCGTGGCATGTACATATATGGGCATTTCCCCCGAATGGTCTACCAGGATGGAAAAATTAAATGTTGATTATCATCGTGTTTTATTGTTTATAATTATAAAAAAGTCTATGTTTCTATAATAGCATGGTTTAATAGCATATCTCAGCTCTTTTACTTGAGAAAATTTGGCTGGAAGCTGGAAAATTTTATATTTTCTTTTTAAGCTATTTGTAAAGACATTTTTATATACATAAGTATAATTATTTTACATGCAAAAAATATGTTATGTTTGCACTCTTTCTTCAAAATCTTTCTATTACCAAATAGTAAGAAGAGAAAAGTGTAACGAGAACAAAAAAAAGTTCGAAAATGGGAAGGAGGCATGGTGATAATAATAACAAAAAATGCGGAAAAATCGTACGTTCACGACCCGTACGTTCGCAACCGGCAATTAAGCCAATTAATCAAAAACCAGTAGAGATATTTTATTGTGTAAATACTTTTCATTATTCTGTTCCATTTCGCAGATTTTTTCATTTCACTACTGTCATCCAAAATTGACTTTTATTTTGCGTACGTTCGTGACAACATGTTTATAACTTGTAATATGAATACTTAAACTCAATGAAATCCATATTTTGCACTAAATATAGAGCATCCAAAACGCTATGAAATCACAAAAAAAGCTTGCAAAATTTTTATCATGTCTTAAGAGTTCTTGTAAGTGGTCTTTTGCAGGACTATAATATGTAATTCTAAATAAATAAAAATAATTAATATTAAAATTTAGTTAAATTAATAACATTTTAAAGTCATAAATTGAATTTCGTAACACAAAATTTTTTTAAACATATGTACGTACATTTGTAAATATTTATAACTTCAAGACTTTGCACCTGAAGCCAACCACCACAACAGCTTAATAAAAAACACCATTAAGTATGTACATCAATATATCTTTTAAAATTATTTTAACCAAAAAACTTAAAACTTAAAAAAGTATATAAATAAACAAGGTCAGCGCTTAAACGTTTAGCTGACTAAAACTCCATACAAGTTGTATGTAACTGTCGAACTGTTAAATAAAAAAACGTTTAAGAAACAACAACCAAGACTTCCAAATTTTGGCACCGCTTGAAAAATATTTCTTAATGTTGCATAAAATAACATAAAAGTGAAACTCTTAAAAGAAACATTAACTGCCCGCAAATCATAAAATCGCATGTAAGACAACAATATGAACTTTTAATTACCAAAAAAAAAACCACAAAAATTTTGGTTAATGTTCTTTGCAGAATACAATTAAGCAGACGACCTACATAAGCTACAAACATAAATTATCCAATGTCATTGTTAAAAAAAATAAGTTTAACGACAATGATTATTAAAGTTATTAAAAAAACCATTGTTTCTTACGAGTATTTTAGCATTTCAATAATGTTGACAAAATTTAAGTTATATGTTTTTTTTTTAAATTTACATACAAAATTTATTTAAAATGTTTAAATTGAAAATACCAAAAAGAAGTGTAATCAACCGTACGTCTAATCTTTAATTTTTTTGTTTACAATTAAAAGTCAATGACTCAATGTTATTAAGTATAAAAGTATGTATGTATGTATGCAGTTGATTGTGGCAAGCTGCTTTAAAAACATGTGTATGTTGGTTGAAAGAGTTTCGAACATTAAAAACGAGTTGTGAACGAAAGTAAAACTGCAGCAGTGCAATGTAGCAGAGAGAGAGAGAGAGTATTATGCAATTTTTCCGCAAGATATTCAGGTTTATATTTTTTTTTACTTCAAAAACTCACAATGATTCATGAAATTTACTTCACTTTTAATTCACAACAGAGGAGATGTTTAATAAATGTTTGTTAAATATACAGCTGCTTCAAAGCGTGCGGGGGTAGAAGGTTTAAAGAAACGCATCAAAAATCTTGTAATGTGTTTAAAAAAAATTAAAACGGGCTTTTTACAGTTTTAAAAATATACAAGTGTTGACCTAATTATTTTAAGTAAAAGAAAACATTAACAGACATGTAATGGAAATCGTATGGTTTTAAAACGTTTAATTTTTGAAAGATTATAATGAATTTGATAAGATTGATTCTAGATATCAATTTCGTATCAGTGGCACTTGACTGATTTCTGAAATTGGAATAATAATAATAATTCACATACCCGATAAAGAAAAATTCAATATTTGTTCGACTATGCCGAATATTTTTCCAGAAGTAAATGGTGGTAGACGTATGGATCTGAAACGGAAGATGGACTTGGTGCTGGAGTTGTTGGGCCCAATGTAAATATATCTTTGGCCATGGGCAAATGGCCTACGGTGTTACAGGCAGAAATACAGGCAATCTCTAAATCTATTGACAGGCAGCTCTTAAATCCCTTCTTTCATAAGAATACCATTCCAGGCTGGTTTAATAGTGCTTTGACTTATCACAAATGCTATCCATACTGAATAAAGTTTCCATTTACTGGATACCTGGCCACAGTGGTCATCCAGAGAATGAGGAAGCGGATGAACTGGCCAAGGCGGCCTCTGCTACCCCGTTTATGGGCCCAGAGCTGTTTAGTGGCGTCAGTCGCACGGCTGTAACGTCTCTGATCAAAGCAGATGACACTTCAACCGCTAAGGAAAGGTGGGTGTCTTAAGGCAACTCAAAGCATTGATTCAGCCATTTACATACAATCAAAAGGAATAATTTACGGCTTGTTGCTGCTTTTCTTTCTGGTTTATGCTTGGAATATGACGAGACAACGGTACTCATTCTTTGTAGATTTTGTGTTCAGATGATTTTAGACGGGCTTTTTCAATATCATAAGGAGAGTCATACAGAGATTCATTTAATTTAATTTACAGATATATATTATATTCCTAATAATATGCCTAATATTTTATGCGAAAAGAAACTATCAAATGTAATCAACAGGAGTGAATATATTTTATATTCTATTTGCTGTTATTTCCTTAATCGTTTGAGTTTAAGATGAATATTGTGTCTGATCATTCACAGCCGAGTTTGGTATGGGACGTCCGATTCCAGCATCAAATTGTTGCGTTGATATATAAGTGGTTTTTAAATGCCGCCACTAACTCACTACGTCATTTTTGTGATCATTGGCAACTCGAATATTTGATGGATACATTGAAGTAATACCTGCTCTCCATCTGCTTATTTGAATCGCAGCTGTCCAGTATATCTATTGAGCGTTGAGTGTACGTGATATGAACGTGCATCGGAACATTCCTAATGCAAAATTAAACATATTGATATATGTATGTGCCCTTTCTTATGAAAGTGGTCTAAGTCATGGTCATTTTTGCTTCGAAATATTAAATAAATATTGAAAAAAACTGCAATAAATATTTTATAAATATTAAATAAATTTATATTAATCGAGACTAGAAAAACTCTAAATTAAAATGTTGCATAATATAAGAATATTCAATTAAACTATTTTTTTTGTTTAATTGAATATATAAAAAGATCGAAAAATTAGATAAAAGAATTTAATATAAAAATATTTTTGGATTTGTTCAAATGCGATCTACTAAAAGAAATATATGACTTAGACCAGTTTCATTATTAAGGGCACATATTGAGTTTTATAAATTAATATTTCTTTATTTGAAATAGTTTTTGTTTAAAAAAATAGGATACATCGATTATTAAGGGCCAATTTCACCAACTTATTTAAATATAAATTCATATTTAAAAGTAATTTTTCGATATAAAAATGAATGAAAATCGACATTTAAATATGAATTGATATTTAAATAGAGTTGGCGAAATTGGCCCTAAATATGAAAATACAAAAGATGTGAGTGAAATCGTGTTAATCACAACAAATATATATATACATTAAACACTAATTAAGTTTTGATAAAAGTTGTAGAATTATAATAAACTATGCCACTTTATTATGACCTTGCGCTCTTAAATATTCGCTTCTCAACTCTCTGGTCAATCTGTGGCTAATGCGTGTTCTCAGCCATTCGGGTGATAGCTTAAAAATAAAATACTAAAAAACAAAAAGGAATTTTTTTAAATTGGTTTTTGAGACAAAGGTCCGTTTTTATCGGACCCAATAATTCGAATATCAGAAAAGGCAGTTTTCTAATATGCGCATGATACATATTTTAATGAATCCATGAGGGAACTTTATATACCAGAAACTAATTTTATTTAAAGAAACATTTTTTACCTGCAAGCCATGACTCCAATAACCAGTTGTCTCGATAGTTTTGCCCATTGTAAAAACCAAGGAACGAGTATACGACTTGACAGACGGTACAAAGATATTGCCCCTCATTACCGTACCGGAATACTGATTCATTTTTGTCACCACAAATAAAGGTGTCACACATTGCACATCAATGTTATATGGCGACAATTCTCGTTCTATGGCCAAGGAAAATGCTCGAATGTAACGTTTGCTGGCAGAATAAACTGATATCAAAGGTGTGGGTTGCAATTCACTGCCTGATGATAAATTCACAATGGCTCCTTTGCCCTGTTTCTTCATGTGTGGTATTAGCATACGCGTCATTATGGTGACAGCTCCAACATTGATATTAATTATATCCCACAAAATATCTTCAGGTAAGTTTTCCAATTCATCGGGATAATCATACATTTTGCCAACATTGTTAACTGGGAATTTGAGAATTCGATTTTTGGAAAAAAGGTTTTGCTAAATATAATATAAGGTCTGTTTCTTTACTTTTCAAGTAAAACTTTGGTAAAATGAGAACGAACTGTAGTTTCTCTCAACAAGATGTAAAAAAGTACAGAAATGCAAGAAACCAAAAATTTAAAATTTAATGTAAGGCAAATTCATATTAGTTGGTCTCCTCAATTCATATTGGGTGGTCACTATTTTCACCGCTTGTAATTTTAACATACCTTAGATTTCAACACAAATATTTCTGTACTTTTTGTAGACATTAAAAGTATAAATTTTTCAAAACGAATTGAGGTGAGTCAACCTTTTATGAATATGCCTTGTGTGTATGCATACATGTAAATTCACACGTAAACATAGAAATATCCTATGAGAGAGAGAAAGAGAGTGTGTATCAGACAAAATGTTCTTTACTTATCAAAATCATATATTCACTATAATTCCAGTTGTCAACATCGACTTTACGTCAATATAATATCAAAAAATTGGGGATAGTCTACCAGATGTCAAAAACAACTGACTGGTATTGACAGGCTCATGATGTTTTCTGTACCTTAGGAAAGAGAAATTAATTAGCACAAAATTGTTTTGGAGTTAAGCAAAAATTTTTTGGTGTTGTATTGACATGACCTCGATGTCGACAACTGGAATAACGGTGATTAATGTGTAGACGCTCCGTGGACAATGTAAGTCACCAATTTGTTCGTAAAAAGTAGTGACTGGGAGTTAATTTTTTTGAAATCAATAATTTTTAATTTTAGAAAAAACACAATTTAAAAAATAATAACGAGTTGGGACCTTTCAATTTTAAGGTAGCAGATATACAGGTATGGATTTACTTACTCCCACCATTGCTTGGATGTTTTAATAAAATTTAAGGCCTTTTTGACTCCACCGGACGATTAAAATAATCATCTATCTATCATCACTCAAGGCAACGAAACTAGTGTACATGAATGTAGGTGAAGGTGGAAAAAAAGTTTTGAAGGGACACAATGTCAAATAGAAACTTTTTAGTAACTGTAAGAGAGCCCTTAACTGGCTTATGGACAGATATAGTGTCAGACTATGTTTGGTTCCTGGGCCCAGCTAGAGAAATGAAATTGCCGATTAGCTGGCAATATAATAAGGTCAGCGTTAGATGAGGGGCTATGTGACAGATCGGTGAAATTACCTATAAGTCATTACAGCAGGGAACTTAGTACCTGGGTAGAGAGTAGGACCAACCGTTCATGGCCAATTAGGGAGGATTGTAGAGTCTCGAGAGCTATGTGGTCAAAACTTGGCTCAGGAAGATCCAAACTCCTACTGGATATTAATGGGAAGGCGATGATGGTCGTGATAGGCACTTTGACTGGTCACTGCTCGGTCAGAGTAAGAACCAGCATTTGGGAAAGTGGCACTTCGGATTTCCGTGGGAACAAATCGCGGTAAATATAACTTTCTACGGGCAATATAAGGGAATCACAATGGACCCAACTGGGTCTCCGAGTGAAGGTGAGTTATAGCAGCACCATTGCTAACCTAACCTAGCCATCATGAGTCAAAAAACACGGCGAAAATAGTACCTTAGACGTTACTCTTCTGAAAGAGTCTTTTGTGGCTCTCTTTTAATTAATTCTCTAAAGTCATGTTTCCAACGCCTGCAGGATTATTTTAATATTAAGCACATTTGGCAAATTTTGGTTTTATTCCTTAAATAAGAATAAAGTTCGATAAACACCCAAGCAGAAAATAATCATACCACAAACATACAAAGCAAAAGAAACAAGTGCGACAAGTGTTTTCTACTTGTCGAAAATTCTTAATCTCAACTCAAATACGGCGGCGTCAACGCTTTGCAATTGTAAAATCCGATTTTGACAGCGCGTTTAGTAGCGAAGTTGGCTGCAAAAAAACTTTTTTCTTGCTTTTGCTTAAAAGTCATAACGTTTTAGCTACTTTTACATCAATCTAGCGATTTTATCTCCATATGTTATTTTATTAAACAGGATTAAAATAAATCTTAATCACAGTTGATTAATTAGTTTTTTTTGACATCTAAGACATATTTTGGCGCACTTTCAAACGAAGCTTTCACTGCTTCAGCATATCTAGAATGTTATATTTTTTAATTTAATATCTTTTTTTAAATATTTTTTGATACATATGTCCCATTGTTTTAGTTTTAAGGCAAGTTAAATTTGAATTTCTTACTAATTATCTCTCCAACAGCTGATTGATCAAAAGCCAGCTGTTACGTGCAAGAAATGAGAAAAAAACTATACTCTCTTCAAAACCTCTCTCATTTACTCGAGTATGAGAACGCTTTTCGTTAAGATTAGGGTCCCCCGTGTTCGCCCAATTTAGAGTAAAAACCAGACCTATAGTTTTAAACATCTTCTTACTTACCTAATATACCCACTGGTATACCAGCCAATTCTTGCTCTATATGTTTGTAGATCTCTTTTCCCTTGGAAAAATCAGCAGCAATCCATTTGGTTTTAACTTTATATTCGGCCTCTGTAATGTATTAAAAAAAATTTATAAAAAAAGAAATTTCATTTAGTACGAGTTAGTATTCTGCGGTTTTGCTATTATGTAATTGCTTTTATAACGAACCAATTTCATTTGATACTGCTATTAATTTCTCCTTAGTACGTGAAACGAGCACAACATTAACTCCTTGTTTAGCCAACTCTTTAGCATATTCTTTGCCAATACCATCGGTAGCACCGGTAATAACTGTTGCGGAGTAGAAAGAAAAAACCGAAAACTAGTTACAACATTTTCTACCAAAAAAAAACATTATGCCATCACAATAATCATTGTCAGCAGCATCATTAAATATATGTACGAGTATAGCCAAGTTAACTACCACAACTAAATGCAAGACATGAAGTAATTAAGGCTTTTATGTTAATTAGTTAAATAAATATTAACTACGCTATTTGTCAGATTAAAAAACAAACAGCTTTGAAACTGTTTATAATAATGCAATAAATTGCTATTTAAATTATCACATGTAAAAAAGACATTTATTAAGTGACTTAAAAATTATGAGGTCGCGGTTATGAATAGCAAACAGATCGTATTTCGATTACAATACATAACACGCATTTAAACAGTTGTCGGTTGCAACATGTATTCTCTCAACTAATAACAGTGTTCGATAAATGATGTAAAATGGGAGGTGAGTAGGTATGATGAAAACTTTCTACTACAGACTTGTGTTGACTGAACACAATTTTTGGGCAAATGGAAAGCATTTTTTTGTGTAAACTTTAATAGGAAGTCGATTATTAATAAACATTTTTTTTTCGATAAAATTCTACACATAATTTTAGATAAATTTTATAAATCACATTTGGTTCAAGGCATTCGATACAAGAAGCATAGGGTGTACGCTGTATTTCGAAACGAAAGAAAATACTTTCGAATATTTCGTATATTGAGTAGTATGAATAAAAAAAGTATTTACTTTTTACTTAAAAATTTGTTTAAAACCTGCAGGAGAATAGGCGTCAATTGTCTAAAAGCTACTAGTACAATTACTAGAACAGCAGAACCAGTGCGAAAAGGGTTAAAGTTGTTGTGTAAAATTACTAGTTTTAATGAGTACTAGTATATGAAGTAGTTCCAAGGCACCACATTGCAAAATAAATTTTGACTGTCTAACAGAGCCCTTGCAATCTATGAAAATTGGTATCATACAATTATTGAAATTTTAGGTTCATCAAAAAATAATTATAAACAAATAATTATAATTTCCCTTTTGTATTTTTGAATTTTAATAAATTGGGCAACAAAGGAATAAAATGACCAATTTTATAGAATTTTTCTTTACAAAAGAACTGGTAATAAACTAGTCCTAAACTAAAACCAATGGCACTAGTAATTTTCTAAACACACTCCATGCTAATTTGAGCATTAAGATGTTATAGCAAAGCTTACAGTTGGGAACTAGTGGTGGTGGTTTCTGTACTAGTAAAATACCAGTTGGACACTAGTTGGATCTCCTGCAAGGAAAAAACAAAAACACATACATACATACATCTTTGGGGTTTTAAAACAAATTTTTAAATAAAAAGCAAATACATTTTTTTATTCATACTACCCATTTTCGAATTACACAATAGACTACCAATTTTCACTTCGCAATAAAATGTCTGTATTTTCATAAATTTTTAGACGAAGACCAGTGGAGCATTTGAGATTAAATATTTCTAAAATGCACAAAAACTAAAAAACAACGCCTAAAACCGAAAAAGAAAACAACCCTGCAAAACTAAAAAAAAATCGCCTAAGACCGAAAAAATCGCCAAGATGAAAAAAGAACTTATATGAAAAATATCACCAAATATAAAATAGATGGCTAAAATGCAAAACAAAAATACTAAAAGTAAAAAAGGTCGCCCAAAAACTAGTTTTCGCCAAAAACCGAAAAAAATCGCCAAAACAAAAAAAAGCGAAAACTAAAATACTAACCGACAAAACCGCCAAGAAGAAAAAAACCCCGCAAAACTAAAAAAATCGCCAATAACCGAATAAAATCGCCAAGATGAAAAAGCCCTTATACGAAAAATATCACCAAGAAAAAATCGCTCCAAAACTAAACAAATTGCTTAAACTGAAAAATAACCAAAAAATCGCCAAAAACCGGGAAATATCGCCAAAATTAAAAAAAGCGCTCATATGTATCACCAAAACTAAAATAATTTGGTAAAATAAAAAAAAAATAAATATTAAAATTAAGAATGTCTCCCAAAAACCGAAAAATATCGCAAAAACGGAAAATAGAGCCAAAATTAACAAACAACCGAAAAAAATTAAAAAAAACAGAAAAAGCTCCAAAACTAAAAAAATGCTAAAGCTAAAAATATTAATAAAACTCCGAAAATCGAAAGAAACGCCAGAACTAAAATAAATGGCTTAATTTTTAATTATTATTGTTCGAACTTCATTGGTTTCTACATTTATGATTGGAAGGGGCTAAAGTTCGAATCGCTTTTTAAGCCAAATTACATGTGATAATTATTAATGAACAAATAGCACTAAAAAGTTAGTTGTAAATATTCTGAAAGTTTTTTGTAATGAAAGCTCAAATTTACCATCTCTAAATTTACAACAGTCTTGCAATTGTGGTTTATTCTTTAGTAATTATGTACATGTTAGTTAATTTGCTTATTTTTGTTCTATTTAAGACAAACTTTTTGGTTTGTTACACTCAGGGAAAAGCTGCAACTTAAAAATTAGAACGCGTCACATTAATTCAATAATTTTCAATAAAATAGAAAATCCATATTGACATACTCAAAAATAAATAAAATTAATAAATTAATATTTTTCCATATTGAAATAATAAATTTCAACATCACCAGACTTTCGCTAATGTTTCTTATTAATTCAATATGATTTTTATTGATTTGAGGCTGTTTTTTCTCTGGTGTACTATTAAGTATATTTATTTTATTTTTGCCACAGGCTTTTAAATGGCTTTAACAAAAAAAATTCGCCAAAAACCGAAATAACGTCAAACGAAAAAAGTGCTGACAAATCTTTTATTTTTTTATATTCAAATAAATAGATACATATTCCCAGCAGGAAAAAGGAGCAATAAGGATGCCTTTGTACTCCTGCTCCTTCCACTCCATACTCATATATTTTTTACAGATGTTTTCATTGGCAAATAGGCTTTACGCTTAAAATTTTTTCTCCAGAGATTCCGGAAGGCCTTCATATTAATGAATTATGCTTTTGCTTTGGTATAAAAACAAAGCAATACATTTTGCTTCTTCTCTTCTCTCTTCTCATAGAAGGGAATCTGGAATAAGTATCTTATCTTTTATGGGAAAGATTCGAGGCCTTCTATAAGGCATTTTATTTTAACAGTAAGATAAGAATAGTAATTGAATAAAAAAAATCTGCCACTGATTTTTGCCTTTAAGTAAGTAAGAAGGTTTTCTCAGTGTTCCCGCTGGGTTTTTGTTTAATTTTTTAACTTCACGCTTAAGAAATAGATCCCTGCACTATCAAAAAATTTGCTGGTGTTGCGTGTTTGACGATACAAAATATTAAATTTTTCTTTACTGGAAATTCATGCATAAATAATTTCGTGACCAGGAATGATATTCTAAAAAAAATCATTGCTTTCAGCTTGCGTCAGTAATAAATAAATAGTCCAAATTAAATTTTAAAAATTTGTTTTTACTTGAAACAATTATCTCTTAAAACAAACATATTAAGTGCATGTGTTTCCTGTCTCCAGTAATGTGTTGTACGGAAATTTGCTTGGAATTATTTGAGTAAGTAATTTTGAAGAACATCTTTTACACACAAATTATAAAGATATATTTGTGTAAGATATACGTGTTGTGAAAATAAAGGCACACATTTTAAATATATACGAGTACAAATATCTAATATTAACCGAATTTTTATATTGCAGCAAAATATAAACATGATTTATTCAAGTTAGAAGGTAAACTGTAACAAGCTAATTCTCTAATTACATTCTGACCACATTCAGTAGCTTTCAAATGTTAAGGTTTGTTTCTTCTTTTATGGTGGACTACGACCATGTTATGCATTAAATTATAATTAACATTGTAAATTCATTTATAACTACACACAGAAAAAAACAATGTAGAATCGTTAAAAATAGGGTTAAGTTTACATTTTTTGGCAATGATTTTGTTTCACATGTGTTTCATGTTAATTTAACATGATTTATAGTAATTGTCAAAAAAAAACTTTCCTTTTGAAATAACTTTATTTTACGTTGACTTAACATTTAAGTACTGTTAAAATCAAAATGAAGAATCATGTTGAATCAAAGTTATTTCAAGTTAGATCAATATAAATTTAGTTTAATGCAGTAATTGTATTTTATTAGTTACTTAACTTACGTGTGGCTGACATAGACATCAGAAATATTTTTGTATATAAATTAAATTGGCTACCCCGGCCAAGATTTTAACTCGGAACTCATCGCGTGGTAGTTAACGTGCAGCCACAACAACTTTAAATATTCTAAAGATACACACTAAATATGTACCATCTTGAATTAAATTAAAATTTCACATTATTTCTTATTATTTAACATACAATTTATTTGAAAAGTTTTAGTTTCAGTTAAAAAATAATACAAAATGCTTTGACCAGAAAAGTTTTAGTTAAAAAAATACAAAATACTTTGACTTGACTCCAGGATTCGAGCCTGTGATCCTCCGAATGCTGACTGGTAGGCACTGTACTAGGCCTACCATAAAAAAACAACAACAATACAAAAACAATCTACACAACTAAGCACAAAAGTGTATTGCAGCTACCCTGTCGGAAATTACGTTAACTTTAAACAAACTTTAAGTTAACTAACTTGGATTACTTTTCAATGTAATCAACTGACTATTTTAACATTGCGATGTCCTAGGTGGTAGTCAATTGGCTCACTCTGCATTACTTTCAGTTAACTTAAAGTTCACTTTTTTAAATCACCTGGTAGTCAGTAAATTAAGAAAAATTTCTGGGGTTCGAACATTTATCATCACAATTTGTGTACTCAACGCGCTACCACTCAGCTAAGCTACCATCTAAAATAACAACAGCAAAATGTTAACATAAAACTGAAATGAGTTTCAAAGTAGCTGAGGATAAGTTTGTTGGTTCTCATCAAATTCGACTACGTACTCAACTTGAGAATTAATTTTGGGTTTGTTCTGGATGATATTTCAGTTAGCTTTCAGTCAGTCTAAGAAAAGTTAACTATAAGTTAACTATTTTTGTAATCAACTACACATTCTCCGATAGGGTATGAACAAGGCAAATAAACACCAACACACTCAAACAACATGTTATTTCTTGTAAATTTAATGTCATTTGAATGAATTTGAATCAACCTTTTGGCATGGTGATTTTACATTGGTATTTTTTTCTGTGTGTACTGACTGGCATTATTATCATCTTGAACTTGACTTTTTGTTTTCTTGGGCTTTGTTTTTCTTCTTTAATATTTAATTGTAGTATCTGATATTTAATTACGCATGGAGTAGTAAAACCTTAACTTTTTGAATGAAACAATTATACACATTTTAAATCTGTAAACTTTGGTAATAAGCTACAGTAATACCCAGAAAAAAAGGAAGGTCATTTGTTAGGTGGCAGCTGCAACCATTACAATACCAACAAAATATACAACAAAAACAAAAACAATTTTTAATTGTAAACACACAATAAACTAGAAAATTAATCTACAATAGATTGTATTAAAGAAAATAAGAAACAAAACAAAAACGTTGAAGAGTAAAACTTATTAACGCTAAACGATTAACATGCAGCTCGCTCGCTTGCGTTCATTTATGCTGAAAGCCGGTAAAAATTGTCGAAGCGAAAAAAATTTTCATTTCGAAATAAATACTCTGGAGGTGATTGGTTTTTTCTTCCACCATGGGTGAATGGCTGTAACAGTTTTGACGTATAATTTGTTTCAATCATTATTTTGTTTTATTTTACTTTTTAAAAATATACAATAGTCTAATAATAAAAAAAAGATAAATGAAGTTTAAATAAGAAAGTTGTGATAAATTGATTTTTAGGTTATCCAGTGGCGTAATTAATGTCGATGTAATAGTTTGTATTAATGGCGGCTTTTACTTCATATCTAGATTGGAAAACTAAATATGTATTTACGTACGAGAGAGGGCCAGTACCCAGCAAAAATTACTGCCTACCAGAAGTGTTTTTGTAAGGCAGACAATCTTACAGAATCACTTGCTGTTGCGCCTGAATAAAAAAATTTTTTTGTTCAAGATGAGCCAGCTAGAATCAAGTACATTTAGCTTCCAAAAAGCCATAATATTTTTTGCCTTACTAAATTGCTTCACAGAAGTAAGGTAATAATATATAATTTTTGTGAGAGCCCTCCTTACGTTGGAGCTTTTCCGAAGGATTTTTCGAAGTTTTTGTTATAAAATAGCAATGCATTGCTTACCTCAGTTGTTAATGCTTACGAATCAGATTTATTTTTGCTGTTGTATTCTATATAAATATTACACGAATAAGAAATAAAACAATAACATGAATGCTCTTCTCTTCTCCATGACTAGCGACTTGTGAAGACTAAGGCTGTTAATTTACTATTTAACATCATAAAAAATATTTCTCCTTCCTTGATTTGCAAACCAAACAAACAAATATTGCTGCAACAGTAGTACTCGTAGTTGACTATTACTTCGCAAATATTTACTTAAAGCTGATAAGTATTTATTTTTTATTTTTTTTATTTGAATACAAGCCTTAAAATTTTTGTTTTTGCACAGCAATTATTGTTGCAAAATTAATTTTTTTTGTACATTTGATAGAAATTAATTTGAATAAAAAGTTTTTATGTATCAGTAAAAATAATTAAATAATTAAACGTATATATGTATGTTTATTTTGTGCTTACAATATACATATGTAAATAAATGTACATAGTACCCAGTTGATCTGAGATTCGAAATAAACGACGAAGAAATATCGAAACAAATTGTTCCATACAGGTTCGAGAATCTAAAAAATCTCGATAGTTTCTCGAATGTGTAACAATAGCCTAGGGAATGTGTGTTAGTCTGCTAGTCTAGAGGTACCAAGTTCTAGCCATGACCGCAAAATAAGTTAAAGAATAAAAAAACACATGCATACATACTTACATACATACATACATATCGCTCATTTACTCAAAGAAATTCATAATCCAAAAAATGGATTTTTTGATTTAATGAAAATAAATTAAACTTCATATTGAAATTCATTATATGTAAAAATTTCATAAAAATATCTTGTTTACTATGCTCTTGAGTGAAAAATAAAATTTTCTTTCTATATTAATCTAAATAAAACTATTATTGCCATGTTTTTAAAACATAAAAATTAAATTATATTATTATACACAGAAAGAATTTTTCTTCATCAGTCCAATGAAACAATTTAATTAAAATTTTTCACAAATCTAATGATAATTTCACAAATCCAATGAAAATTTGATGAATATTGTGAAACAATTTCATTGGAATTGCTTCCTTGATATTCTGGTTTCGTTAGAATATTTTATTGGATTTATGACAAACATATTTTCTAATTATTAAGAAACCCTTTTATATTTAAGTTATTTCATTCTTTTTATGAAATTATTTTATTATTATGATGAAGTTATAGCACTGCATTAATTACACTGTTAAATAAATTTGATGAAGTTTTCAATAAAATAATATTAACGAAACTGGTTTCATTAATCCAACGAAGCATGACGATGGTTGAATTTTAATGAATTTTTCATTAGATTAATGTCGAAAGAACTAATGTTTGGACCAAAATCATAAAGCAAATACCCAAACCTTCTAGGATGTACAATAAATAATAATTGTTTTAATGAATCACGACTGCTGCTTTTTTTTTGTCCATAGACAAGACGATACAATCATCGAATTAGGGCATAAGTTGTGTTTAAATTGAAAACTTTAAACTCGTTTTCTGGTCCTAGTTTTTTGAGTTCTGATGCAGTTTTAGTAAATGACCGATATCTGCAATAATTGAACAGTGTAAGTTACAGAATTAAAAATAAATAAAATAGATTAAAAATATAAATTAAATATAAAAATGACCTTTTTACTTTTTATGCTGCCTTTTAGCAATATCGAAATTAGTTTCATATTAGCTCACTTTTATTATTTGCTAACGTACCTTCGAAATCTAATGTTTTTTGAAAAAAAAACTGAGCGACAGCTAAACTATTTCGATTAATTAATGCGTGCCTCGGTAGGCTAGTGCGTAGTGTACTAGCCTATCAGTGTGGAGGTTGTGGGTTCAATTCCCACCATAGACTCTGGTCTATTTCACTACAAGGTCTATGTTACTATTCTCGTTTAAATTAAGTTATGATATAATTTGAAATTGTTTTTGTAACATATAATAAATAAAATAAATGAAAATATTTCGATTAATTTTTGAGTGTCATTCTCGATAGTTTTACATGATAAATATTCGAGATATATTTGAAATCGGTATCGTTAATGAAATTCTTGGTCAACTGGAAAAGCTTAAAAAGAACCCTGTAGGAAGCTTGGGGTTAAGTGTGTCCAAGTTACCATTTTTGTGGAATATTTTATTGGTTTCTTTTTTGCGATTAGACAATGTTTTTATGATAAGACAATATTTTGTCAAATACAAAAAGTTTCCAAAATGTCAAGAGATTTTCTTTCTGTAAAAAAACCATCTTCAATACAAAGATATGATAGAAAAAGATAAGAAGTACGTTAAATAAAAAATTAAATTTTAATGGGTCCATTTTTTTAACGCAATATTGCGTATTTTTTAGAGTTCAGGGTGCGTGTTAAGTCTTGTAAAAATGTGTAAAGTAGAACCACTTAAAATAAAATATAAAATTTAATGGGTGTGACTCCAACAATTTTTTTAATGGGGGGATTGTGTCTATTTTAGAGCTCAAGGTGTTTGGTAAGTTTCGTAAAAATCGGTTAAGTAGAACCGCGTGAAATAGTATAATAAATTTTAATGTGCGTAGCCCCACCTATTTTTTCAACTTTCAAAATATGTGATTACAAGAACCAAATGTGTTTTATAGGTTTCGCAGGAATCAAATAAGTAGAATATAAAAAAATTATATTTAAAAAAATTGTGGGTGTATTCCTTTCACTTTTTTTACAATGGGAAGCTGTACCTTGTCAGAAAACAAACAAATTTTACAATCGGTCAAAAATGTACTCACTTATAAAGATACACACCTAAAAAAAAAAGAAAATGAGACGAATTGTAAACCTCCTCAATTTTTGAAGTCGGTTTAAAAAGAACTACCTAGTCAATGCATTGACAATGTAATGGTACTGACACATCAGTAATAGACTTTCAAGCACATGTTAAGTGTCTATAACAAAAAGCGTTGGCTGGAATATAAAAAGTCAGTACTAAAGTCAATATTGAATAGATACTCTTTTGCTATTAACACTTCCTACAGGGCATTTATATGTATATTACTTTTTTCCAATTAAATTTTCAATACTGAAAAAATAAAATTTTGGTTTTAGCCTCTTTTTTAAATGATCTAATTGCCTGAAATTTCCATTTTTTCATGTGGTTTTATAAAAAAAGCATACATACATTCTGGTCTGTACGGATATTAATTGTTTTGTCTATTAAACAATTTTGGAATTACGCCAAATTTATAAAAAAAAAAAATTTTAAATAAAAGAAATAAGATAAGAAAATATTTGGAAAATTCTTACGGAAAACGACAGTAAATAAGAATTTTAGCTTGAATTTAGGATGCCTTTCGATTTTAACGCAGCAGCTGTATTTATTTTATAGTTTTTTTTATATTATACGGAATGTGTATAACTTTTTAAATTTAAAATTTATTTGCAATTTAAAAGCTTTTAAGTTCCAAAATCGTTGTGAATATTCACTACGAATGCTATTCTCAAAAGATGTACATTCACATAAGTCAATATTTTTTAGATCATGGCCCAATTTAAATTTTTTTTTAAATTAATAACAACGTGCACTTTTAGCACAAACAATCGATGTATATATGCATGTGTGAAAAATATGCCAATTTTTGTGCTGTAATATTCGTCATTTAAATTCGACAAAGTATCAACCGTGTCTTTTTTCTGGCATCGTTGAGATTGAAACTTTTTCTTAAATTTTAGACGCATTAAATGTTTAGATTGGGAATAATACATTGCTTGCTGAAATACCACATTTGCCTCTTATTTGTGCTGCAGTGTCGTGCGAATTCGAGATCGATCGAAATATTCGCACACTTTTAGTGCAGCTTTCATATTTTTCACATGTTTGATGTAATTAAATACTACTACAAATTGCAGATTTTAAGTACAGATTTTCTCTTATATTCAACTCAGAGCTATTAAAATACACAATGTTAAATATTTCACTGCTGGAATACCACGATGTTCACTTTGCTGTTCTTTACATAATACTCATCCCGACTAAACTGACTCCTATCGACTGCGCTGCATTTGAGTTGTTGTTGTTTGTGTCTTTCATCTGCATTGGCTGAAATGTTTGTGTGGTTGTATATTTATTAACCCTTTATGACTCAACATTGTGAAACTATTTTTATTTAAAAGATTTTAAGAGCTAGTCGCATGAGTAAAAACATATTTTGTAGGATTTTTTCAAATTTATTTTCTTTGTAGCCAAACTAGGTAGGAAGGAAATGTGAAGAACATCAAATATGTTGGCGGTAAGAGCTTCAAATTAAAAATTATTTCACTCACAATATTTTAAAAATAAATACAATAATTGACTTGCGCATTCACAAAATTTATTGAAATAAGACGCCGATAATATAACTTTAAGAAAAATTGTACTACGGCAACATTGATTTAATAAAAGCGCAGGGTTACCTTAAATCTGTTTTGCTGTAGCAGTTACACTTTTCTATTAAGAAAGAATTTTACAGTTTCAATGAAAATATTGTATCAATGTTATTGAGTTGAAATAAAATTAAAGCCCTACTACGGTTTACAACTCAACTAAGTTTAGTTGAAATTGTAACAACTTAACCTTAAAACAACTTAACTGTTTTTTGGCATTCTGAATTACAACTTATTTTAGGTTTATTCGAAACAATGCTCGAAAAGAAAAGGTTTTCATCTATGCTATGTTTTTTGAAACGATAGTTGACTTCACAAAACATTTTAAATAGTTTTAGTTTTGGCTTTGAATATTTTTTTTAGATTTCATATTTTATGGACGTGGCAACAATATTGGTTGACAAATAGGATTGATTGGCGTCTGGAATAATGAAGAAAAGCTAACACAACACTCCAAAAAAAACAAAATACAACTGATAAAAAGCAAACAGTCTGTGGCTTTTGTCTGCACTGGCTTATGTGTTTGTATGGTTGTACATTTCTTAATAAGCAGAAGGTATGACATACATAATAATTATTGTTATGTTCTTTACTTGTGATGAACATTGTCTTATATTTGGATGTGCTAGTGTATCATGTTCTTTAGGTAATAATATATTTGTAACAAAAATATTTAAATTAAATATGGCAACCAACAGACGCCATTTTGTGAACAAGAAAAAAATAAAAAGGCCTCGAAATATATTAAACTGGGTATCATTCGACAGGTATTTTAAAATCAGCTTTAGTTTTCCCTTATGATTTTATTTCTTTCGAATGATCCACGATGGCGACATCGTAGGCCAGGCCATTATTTGTATTAGCTTTGTTCATGTAAATTTTCGTAACTTGTACACTAAATCTAAATTTAACACAGAGTGTCCTATTCAAGTCACACCAAAAATTTAAGGAAAACGTGAAAAATATTGTTGGCGTTTTTATCAATTATAAAAAAAACTTCTAGCCAACTTTTAAGCTCCTCAATGATATATTATTTTATATACATGTGTCATAATTAATAATTACTTTGTAAGGGAGTTTCCAATCCCTCTGCAACTATCGCACATTGGTGAAAATGGAATAACCTGTGCGTTATGCCATTTCAGATGGAAAAATAATTTTTAAAATCGCTTCACAAATGACGGAGAAATCCGTTAACATAGAAAAAAATATACATATGTGCATTAAAGCCCTGCATAAGTTCACTTACAAGTACTTTTAAGACATGAGGGATTTTTCAAATGCTTTACTACAGCGAAATCTTCTAAAACAAACGCTAAACAACACTGTTGGCAAGACAGAAAAGAAAGAAGAAAATACTACTTGACTGAAAAATTTGTGATGCTGGCTTCTTCATACATATACAAATCTCATGCATAGACATACGCATACACATATTGTGTGTATAATCTTTTATTTTTCTGCTCAAACAAAAAAACACACATGCATTGACATTAATTGTGTGCGCTTGCTTTAAAAAAACTACCCTTAAACACATAATAGCCCTGAAGGAAATGTCGATGGTGAAAATGTAGGGAGACGCTTTTGACTTTGTCACCAGTACTACTCTAAAATTATCCTCCATACATCAATGTGTGCTATAGACATTTAGCCTGTGCTTGTCATTGAAAATCTACTAGTAACACTAAAACAATTGACTGGGTAGTGACTACATTGTTTTTATGGGAACATGGAGACATACCAACCAGACATTTACTGGTAAATTTCTATACCTTAAGTACATAAAAATTTAGTTATATTGACAAGTTATTGAAAAATCCATCAGAAATACACCACATCTGTTTCCTCTCTCTCTCTCTTTTATACTGACGAATAGAAGAGAAATTGTAGACAATGTAACTACTACTAGAATTTTAGTGTTGACATAAAAACATTTGGCCCAAGTGTGACCAAGATAAATTTAAGGTTGTGTAAGTGAGCGAAAAAGATAAAACACACAGGCAGAAACAATTAATAAAAGTAATTCTTATATAATTTTTTTTATGAAAGAATTTTTTTTCTAGAAACCCGTTTCAACAAAAAATAAAAAATAAACATTATTATTCACTTTAGTTCTGAGTTAAAGAATGCTAAAAACCAATTTGTTAGCGAAAATAATCTTTTATTGTATGTTGGCAAAAGCATTTTTTAACATAAACAGCATACACATTAAATTTCTCGCAGTACGTTTGAGAAAAATTAGTAAAAAGTTAAGCAAAAATTTATCTCAAATAAGACTAAATGCAAGAGAATAAGAACACATGTGAATTCGATTTGCAAAAATTTACTACATGATGTTCACCCATGATTTGGCCCAAGTCTGACTGCAGGGAGCTTACCATCTGCATCTTACACACACACACACACACACACACACACACACTCAAACTTACAATATGCGAAATAACAAGCATACATACATGCATCAACACTACTTCTTTTGATTGTTTGTTACATTTCAAGACTTTTTACGCAGCCCTCTAATGTACATAACGAACATTTGTATGTATAACCTCCTTCTTTCTTGAAGTCGGCTAAAAATTAAATTAATTTATTCTACAATATTTTTAGTATTAAATAAGCTTTAAAAAAACATAAAAATTCGAATTGCAAATTAGTTTACTTAAGCAAATGTATAGGTTCAGCTAACTGATAGATAGGCTGTCCTATTTATGTGATGAAGAGTGTATGTAACAGCATCAGAAAGATAAGACTAATGAGGCTTTCAAAACTAAATTTCATAAATACCTATATTGCGTTTTATAGAAAATTTTAACATACTTCAACTTTTAAGAATTGAATATACATAATTTCGAAATTAGAAAAATTAAAAATTTTATGGTCTTATGTTGATCTTTTAACACACAAGCCGTATAAAATTGTGTAATTTATTCATCAATTTTTGGTTTTGTAATTAAATTGCTTTTTTTGTATTTTTTTATTTGAACTTTAATCAATTGAGACTGCATTAATCAATTGTTCAATAAATTTATTTACACACATTCATTTTTTTTTTCTTTTAAATTCTCACCTGCCCACTTTCCATATTTATCCACTAGATTTTGTGGCAGCTGAGGTTGAAAGTACGGTTCCAAAATTGATTTTATTATGCATATGACAGACTTGAAATTTTCGTACAGGAAAAGCAATACTGCTGCTAATCCAATAAAATATATGCCTGCAGAAAGCAACTGACAAGCGCATGCCATGCTGAAAAGGTATGAAATGAAAGAAATTTCCTCTGTTTGCAATAACATGATTGTTAATTTTTTCTTCAACAAACAACAAGAAACAAAAACAAACAACTTTTCTTGGGTATAGTGTTTTTTTAATGTATTTAAATTGTTATCAGTTGGGAGTTTATAAAAAAAATTTGTAACACATAATATTTTAATATATTGATTTTGAAATGGCTTATTAAAATTGCTTTTAAAATAAATTCAACATCAGAAATATTTGATTTTTTTTAATTTTTTAAATTTTCGAACCGTACACCAGCTTGATTAAACACGCACTGACTGATCTTTTATATTTAGTAATTTTGTGTTTTACATGTTTGGCTTTTTTTTCCAAAGCCATTTACGAATGTTGCTTTTAAATAAAGTTTTTTTTTTTTGTAAATTGTGCTTTAAGTTTTTGTAACCGACATTTACTTCATTGCACTGAAACTTAACTTTATCATCGGTTTTTCTTTTGCACATGCATGCAGACTGTTTGGTACACGAGTGGCATTTTAAAGATTTTTCTTGCACATTTGGCTTTAACAGAAAACAGCAGCTTTTGAAACTGAGACTGAAACTACAAACATACATACATACATTCATGCAAACAATTGAAATTCGGTTAAGAGTTAAACGTGAATTGTTTTAGGAATGACGACTTTTTATGTCTAACATTAAAATAAATTTAAATGTATTTTTATTTTGATAAAAGTTGTAAATCTTTACATCGTTAATTTCGCCATGATTAACTTGAACCGTCGCGTAGGGTTCAGCTGTAATTGGCCTGCTTATCAATTTTCGTTACTTCCTGACAGTCAGTAATTTACGATCAATAAAATCATTTCACACAATTTTATAACTTTAAAGTGATCCGTTACATATTTACAACAACAATTAAACGCAAATTTGGGACGATAGTAAATAAATTCAGTAAAGTGCGACTTTGACTCGCGCACGAAGGGATCCGTACGGACCTATACTATATAATATATAGTATTGGCATATTTTTCCGTTTTTGGGATTTTTTTCGTTTTAAGCGTTTTTTAGTTTTGGCATTTTGTTTGCGTTTTTGGTTTTGGCACTTTTTTTCTCGTTTTGGCGATATTTTTTAGCATGTGGGCGTTTTTTTTAATTTTGGCGATTATTTCTCATTAAGGCGATTTCTTTTCATTTCAACGATTTTTTTTCATTTCAGCTAATTATTTTAGTTTTAGATTTTTTTTGGCTCTTCTTTTCGTTTTGGCGATTTTTTCACATTTGAGCGTTTTTTCGTTTCGGCGACTATTTTTCATTTAGGCGATTTTTTTTCGGTTTGGCGTTTTTTTCATTTTGGCGATTTTTTTCATTTTGTTAATTTTTTTCATTTTAGCTAATTATTTTAGTTTTAGAATTTTTTGGCTCTTTTTTCGTTTTGGCGATTTTTTCGCATTTGGGCGTTTTTTTCATTTTTGTTTTTATTTTAGTTAATTATTTTAGTTTTAGAATTTTTTTGGCTCTTTTTTCGTTTTGGCGATTTTTTTATGTTTTTGAAGATTTTTTTTCGGTTTGGCAATTTTATTATTTTGGGTTTTTTTAGTCTTAACGTTTTTGAAAATTTCAAAAGTTTGCCTCTTATGGTTTCCACGATAAAGCAAGTTGTCAAAATTACATTAACTGATAGAACACCCTTTAATTTAAATTTTTTTTTAAATTTAGTGTCAATTGTTGTAGTCTGTATAAAAATACAATCAGCCCTGTTCTGTAAACCGATCGATTTGAAACCGCACGATTTTAGAAAACTAACTCCGACAATAGAAATATTTTTTTAGATTTTTAAAATTTTTTTTATATATAGATTCCCAGATATCATATCTGAAAGAAAATTTTCGTGTATGATTTTAAACACGCCGTTTTCAAAAAATTAATAACCACCCTTATTCCAGTTGCCGCCATCGACGTCACTTTAACACAACACCAAAAAATTGGTGGTCGTATATTTTTTGTCGAAAACAACTGACTCCTGTCGGCAGGTTTATGCTATTTTCTAGACCTTACAGAACGGAAAAAGATTATCAGTTGCGCAAAATTTTTCTCCAGAGCGAGTAAACAGGCCTAAATTTTTTGGTATTATGTTAAAGCGACGTCGATGACGACAAATGGAATAAGGGTGATTATGAATTTTTTGAAAACGAGAAATTTACTCGGATTCGGTTTACAAAACAGAGCCGAATAACTTTACAAATTTCAATTCACATATTATATACATACAAACAATTGTACATATCGCTCATTTACTTCAATAGTGTCAAAACTCAAAAATTTAGTATTTTATCTTGTGCATAAATTTCATATAAATAGCATGTACCATCACCCCTTGAGAGAACAATATACATATTTTCATGTCTCCATTGATTTGTATGCAAATTGAAAACTTAAAACGAGTTTTCTTCAAAACTGTTTTTTTTAATTGTGACACTATTGAAGTAAATGGGCGATAACATTTTTCGTTGCTCGTTTTGGAACGCCCTTTTATTTTTAACTCTCATGTATTTGCTGTGGTGGCGACCTAAATTCTACATCGTCTGTCCAAATTTCAGGTCCGTAGCTCTTACGGTTATTGAGAAAATAGCCTGTGACGGACAGACAGACCGAGAGACCCTAAAAGGGCATAATAAAAGGTATTCCAATGATAGGTTTAATTTTGAGCCTAAGCAGCCAAAAGAACGCCATCACAAATTCGCACATTTGAGTTTGTATCTCTTCGATAGCTTCATGAATCGATTCTGGGCCATTGCCATAGACCTTATCTTTTAGCAAAGAAAAAAAGCTTAAAGTGTTAAGTAGTTGTTTTGTGAGGCTTCGGGATATCGTTGATCGTATCAGTACAAAAGTCTGCTCATGCCTGGATGGGAATGGCATACATTCACAAAAATTTCAGGAAAATTTTCACTTAAGAGAGCGAAAAAAATATATACATATATGTACATATGTACATTAGGGGTATAACCAATTTTTTGGAAAAGTACCAAGAGGTCGACCATGTTCTAGTTACAACGAAAATCATTATCTTTTGTAATTTTTCTCAAAAAAGTTCACGCACCAATTGGTTCTCTAAACACTTGAACTAACAAAAATATTATTTTACATAATCTAAAATTATTTCGAGGCCATTTTAATGCAATATTGAATATTCATAATTTTATACGGTGTTTTTTATTTATTTTTTGTTTTAAATAAACATATTATTAAGTTATCTTAACCAAAAAAGAAAAAAACTCCATCGCGGTTGGTATGTGAACTTTTTTGACCTTAGCAAATAAATAAATATATGTCTCTCTATAGTTTTTTATGCTCTATCGGACTTTGGTGCTATGATAATTTTGATGTTTTAAAAAATGTTTAAAAAGTTATGTCCCTAATGTACACAGTGCAAATTTAAATATGTACCTTATTATTTCAAATAAAAGTGAGAAAATATAGTTTCTGTTTAATGAAGTTTCTATATAATGAAGTGATATCCTTGCGTATTCATTATAGTAAAGTTCGACTGTATTTTCTTTAGGTACCTGAATTTTATGGTCACAAGCAATAATAGCATAAGTCAAAAAACACAAGGAAGATAACTTTTAACACATAAGGACATTTAAAAAAAAATGGTTTCCGAACGCTCCCAAAATTAAATGGAAATTTGTACTTTAGTATATTTTGGCGCGTAAATTTGTGGGACAAATTTGGTTAATATGGTGTAGTTAAAAAATTTTTTAACATAATTATTACGAAACTTGGTTGTAAAACAAAAATAGTTTAATTGCTAAAATCTCTAACAACACGAACACTAAAAAAATAACTTATTTATTCATGTTTTAAAAACGTTTTGTATGCTGTAGATATTTGAAATAATTTATTCAAACCAGACATACTTATACATGTAAGTGGCAACGCAATGCAGAGGCAAAGATTGCTTTACAATCACAACAACAACAGCAAAAAAATTTATAATTGGCGGATTTGTGTATAAAAATAGCTTCAAAAAAAGATAATTTGTTTTTAATTCTTTATTCAAAATTTGTTTTTAATTCTTTATTTAAAATTTGTTTTTAATTCTTTATTTAAAATTTGTTTTTAATTCTTTACTCAATTTGCATATACAAACGAATAATAAATAATTCTCGTGATCGAAACAGTTTCCATACATTCATAATAAACGTTATTTATTCGTATATTCTTACATGTTTACATATTTCATTCGCCCTTATTATGAATAGCATCGTCGACGTCACATAAAAACGACAGTAATATATTGTCTATTCTTTATCGGCAAAAATTTCCTCTTATTGACAATATCTTACTAATCTCTAAGGCTTTGTCAATTAATCTAGCACTTTGTCGACGAAGAGTAGACAAGTGACAATATTTAATGTCCTATTGATTTGACGTATACGACGCCATTCACAATAAATGGGATTATTTCGTTATTTCTGCCTACAAAATAAAATCTTGCTACTGTTAGCAACATTGCTAATTGTTATTGAAAATATAACGGAGATAAAAATACTATGAAACAAATTTACATACATACATACATATGTATGTATGTACGTTTAACGTTGCCAAGGAAGTGTATCTGTATGTGCAAAAGCCGAAACAGAGCAGCTGGTGTAGGTTCAGTAAAAATTTGTTTTTATGAACGCCAAATAAATTTTTTAATAATTTTTCTTTATACATATTACACTTCTTCTTAATTACTTGTATCACTATATCTTGTATTTCAGCACCAAAATTTATTTATAATATTTATTTACGTACTTTTGTCTGAAAATTTTTATTTTGCTGTTTGTTGTTCCTGGTTTTCTTATCACTGAATGAAAACAAAAACTCTGTTGCCAGACCTATCACCAATTTCACATTTTTCCTGTATATCGCTCAGTTGATTGAACAAAGTTATAACTCAGACAATACGATTTTTAAGTTAATAATAAAGAATTCATCTTCATAGGGTTATTCACATTTTGAAAAATGTTCATAAAAATATCTTGTGCTATAATCAATTTTTGATAGGAAAATTGAAATTTCTTTTTCCATTAAGTTAAAAACTTTAAAAACATTTTCAATAAAACTAGCTTTTTTTTAATAATCACATTGTTTAAATAAATGAGCGATAAATATGTACTAGAAGTGAGCACAAGTCGTGAAAAAGTGCACAGTATTGTATTTTTTTTTCAAGAGTGAAAATTGTTTGTAGTGTTGATCGTAATTGAGTGTAAAGCAAAAATAGAGAACAATGAAACAAAAAAACACACAAAACCATTGTACAACAATTGAATCAACAGTTGTGTCAAGTGTGCAATATTTTTATTGTATTAATTAATTAATTAATTAATTAATTTATAGTTTAATTTTTTTTTCTAAAACCACAGCACAAGTTCTACTTTGTTTTTCATTAAGCTTAAATAAGAACTTTCTTTGACTTTATTGAAAAAATTAAATTTTTAGACATGCGCTGTTATTGATGAAAACAGATCACATATGTAACTATGTTTAAAATGTGTTGATATAAGTTGTTTTAATAGGAAACACTTTCAAGCACAATTATTTTCGCTACTCCTGCATTCATGTGTGTAGTTTAAAAAAAAAATTTATAAAATTTTTCACATACCTATTCAAAGAAAAAATTTTACAAATTTTGGTGCATGATTTCCAACATAAATTATTTTGGATTTCTTCGAAAATTTGATCTTTCGATTTACGTGGTTATTCATAAAAGCCACTGTTCGAAAAAAATGTGTCCAGTCTAATTTGCCGATAATGTAATTTGGACTTTTAAGAAAAGAAAACAAAACGAATACAAAGTAGTAGCTGATATATGCTGATGACAGAGTATAAATGTACCCATAATCATGAAAATTGTGTAAGTGGAGATATTTAGAAGATTACAATAAAATATATCAAGAATATTTTTTTTAATATGTTTTATTTTACTCGTATTTTAGATTCGCATAAGCCTCTTTTTGCTCTCCTTTGTGAATTATTTCATTTAGCTCTTGCTTCCAATTTAATCTGGCAACAATGAGTGGAAGAAGAAATTTCCAATTTAAATTCTGACACAAAAAGTATGCGCATATAAAATACACCCATATAAATATAAAACAGTCTTATAGACAACATGTCACTCATTTACTTCAATAGTGTCACAACTCAAAAAAAAAAACGCTTTTAAACTTTCCAATTTACATATGTACAAGTTAATGAAAATATGGAAAATATTCTTCTCTCAGAAGGTGGTACTACAGGCTATGTACTCGTATATGAAGTTTTTACACAAGATAAAATACCGAATTATTCAGCACTAGTAACAAAAAAAACGCATTTTATGAGTTATAACACTATTGAGCGATATTTATACAATGTACATACATACATATATATTTATATTATACAAAATTAAACGAATTTAATCAATTATAGTATGTATGTACATATAAATTCTTTATTGTGATATAGTCCAGAAGCTAACTTTACAGAAAATAAGTTTAAACACTTTGCAATTTCAATGAATTTATTAAAAAATTTGGGGCCAATGCCCATGAATAATAATAATATATAATATGAAAAAATTTTCTTCCTTCGATTTAAGAAAAAATACGATATGAGAAATTGTTCTGCATTATTATTTCCAAAAACGTATTTCTTGAGTTATTACTTTTGTTGCAATAAAGGAACGAAAGAAAAAAGGTCAAGATTTTTCACATTTAGCTTTTATTCCCGATAAGCGTCATTAAAACGCATGTCACTGAAAACCAGCTGTGCAATTGTGTGAATCTTTATCTTCCGTCACAAAATTAAAAAAAAAGAGTTTACTACATAATAGAGCTTTTAAGAAAGCGCTTTACTTTAGCAAAGACACACATTTCAGTAATTGAAGCTTTTTTTCATTCACAACAGGCAGAAAGATGGTGCTTTCAAAGTATTTAATATTTATTATATTTATAAAACAGTGTGACCATTTTAGCATAAGTAATAATTTTTTTTCTAAATTGTCTTATTACTTAAGATAACTATTACATATCGTTAGCGGAAATGCAAATTCACGTAACTACACTTTTTTAAATTTCAAAGACGAGATAAAAAAATAAATTAAATATCGTTAGAAAATCACGCAACTGCAATTTTTTTAAAGGACAGCGATTAAAAAAAAATTATTCAATTGACTGAATTTAATTTAATTTTTAATTTAGATGATTTTTATGACAAAGGTTTGAGGATATCGCACACTAAATCATAATCAGTCATTTCAGATGCTGAGAAGTGCTGCCAGAAAAATTTTGGCTCTTGTCCTTAATTTAAAACGTCATGTCCCCAAAAAAAACCCATTTCAAAAGGAAAATCCTAATTTTTGTCCCCCAAAAATATTTTGTCAATATTGTTGTTTAGTATCGTTTTAAAATGATGCTGTTACTCATTCCATTGCTCCAAAACTCTTTGCACAGCTCTTCCAAGAGATAATCATCTACGGCCCTATCCATAATGGAAAAACTAGCATAAAGTTAGTATGAACATGGTCTTAACAAATTTTGCATAAAAAATCAAGGCAGAAAGTAGTTTTAACCCACTTTTAAATCCTATCGTGATTTTTAATGTAAAATTTTATGGCAATACTCGTTAAGACCATGTTTAATGATAACTTCGTGCTACTTTTTCATTATGCATAGAGCGCAATGTTTGACAATGAGCGCAATGTTTGAATTTTAAAAATTTAGTTGAGTCCACAAGTGAAAATAACAAAAAATTTATACAGAATTGAGAATTGATTTTGCCACTTGTGAGCTGCATAAGCTCAGTGAAACTATTTAATTTTTTTTAAAGTATAAAGAAATATTTTTGAACTGCACACATGGCTTGCACTATATCTTCCAATGGCAGTTATGTTACTAAAACTTATTAAACACATAGACCACAACAGGCTACATGGCTACACGACTGCAAGTCTCCCAGGCAACAAATGTTGCCTGGTAGCCAGCTACTTAATTATTTTGAAAACGGCAGCAGCTCCATATGAACATCATATTGAGGTATAAATATATATTTCAGTGGTACCGCTTTCAAATATTTCAGATTTTTTTTTTTAAATAAAAAACATAAAAACAAATCAATTTTTTACATATTTTTTTGAATTTTACTATTTACAGGCTTAGGAATTTCTTTAATATAATTAGTAGTTTTTAGCTAAAGTGGCCCAAGTGTTTGTGCCAGCGGTTGGGTCGTGTATGGGCATTTTGTGTGATTGTACGTGTTGCTGTAGTGATGTCAAATAGAGTTTGATATTTTGCTGATGGTACAAGCTTGCTGGTGTAGTATATAGTGAAATTAGCTCAGTTGAGCAAAGTTTTCATGGAGTAAACATGCATTTAAAAAATATAATTTATTGAAATATAATTTTTTTCAATGGAAAAGAGAATTTTAGCTCTTTAGTTATACATAGCTGCTAATTTTAACAACATACCAATAGTAATTGTAAGAATTTTTTGTCCATAGACTGAAAAAAATAAATGAATTGTAGCAAAAACTGTGTCACTATTCATAACCACCCTTACCGCAATTTTGTAAAAAATGAATATTGTACCAGCTTGTTAGTATAATGTGTGCTTCGAGCATGAATGCTCAATCGCTTGATTATGCGTGCATGCTGTTGTAGTGTATGGGCCGCTTAAGTTGGAATTTTTTTCGTTTTAACCAAACTTTTTTATTTTGAATGGCTTTGGCAATATCTGATCCATTTAAGGGCTTGTTTCCGATTTTGCAACTTCTCGCGAATTTTTTCAAAATGGTTTGTAGTTTTTTTTAACAATATGAAAATTTATTATCATTTCGCTGTTAGTGAGTTTTTGCCGTTTTCGTAATTTTCATTTAATATTTTGTATTCCTAAGAGTTTTAGCGATTTTTGATCAAAGTTGCTTAAAATTTCTTTAAGTTCGCGTATAAGTGAATTTTTGCATGTTTGTAGCTTCCTAAAAGTTTTGCCGATTTTGGAACAATATGAGACTTTCTTACAATCCCACTCTTTAAGTTTTTTTTTTGCAAATTATCGTAATTTTCGCGATTTTTGCCGAATTGTTTGCATTTTTTACAGTTTTATTGACTTTTAATCAATGTTATGGATTGTTTATAATATTGCAAATTCTCGAGGTTTTTGCAAAATTCGCATAAAAGCGGGGTTTTGGATGTTTTAAATTTTTTATACAGAATTACTTTTGTAATTAACATCAAAATTAAAAGTCCCCAAATGAGAGGCAAAGTCCCCATTTTGGGTTAAAATCCCCTAATCTGGTGGCACTGATGCTGAGTAGTGGCAAACAACTGTTGATACTGAACAAAAGACGCAAGTATAATACATAACATAAATAAGAATAACATTGTTTTGTATACTTCAAGAAGACTTTATTGCAAAAGAAATTGTTGCGGCGTTAGAGTTTTGTTCAGGTAACTGATTTATAAAAAAAAAACAAAAACAATTTGATCTTTTTGAGTTGTGACTGTTTATGATTTAGTGTGCGGAATGTGTAATTAAAAAGCAATTATAACGAGTATCAAACAGTTTATCCGGGGCCAAAATCGCAAGTTTTTTGTACGATTTTTTTCAACTGCTGTTTCCTTAATTTAACACCAAACTTATTTATATTAACTTTAAGTTGCTTTCTTAAATTGAAAGCATTTTTTAATACGATTTATATTGTTAAAAGATAAAATGCATTATTTATTTTTTTATCTTTAAAGAACTTCGCCGGTGCTTCATGGTTCGTTGTAACTGAACTCCTTTATATTTAAAAGATTCTTATATTACACTAAATGAGTTTAAGTTGCAAGAAACCGGAAGTTAATCTTAAGCCCTGGAATACTAATCTTGTTGTAAATGCAATTAAAACATTTTATAATTTTGACAGTACATATACATATATGTACATTGTTGCTTATAGTAATTAATTCTCTTATCAGTAGCTTCTTTATGCATTTATTCTATTTGTTTATGTATTTTAACAGTTCTAAGTGCAACGTCTTAACGTCTTGTATGTACATATGTGCCTTATTAACATATAAGATCAGGGCTCGGATTTCGATGGTAATGCATCTGAATATAAATAAATGACGTATGAGCGATTTTCTTCTCAAATTTTTAAAGCTTTTAAGTATTTTTTTATCTTCTCTTGAATATTTTAGATTTACGTGATTAAAATCATTTTAGTGCTTTAAATAATTTTAGTGCTTTAAATCATTTTGGTAGCAATTTTTTTCGATCGTTTTTTAAAGTAATTTTTTAATAATTTATGTATTTTTTCTAGTTTTAACATAATTTGTTTTTTACTTTAAATTCTTTTTATACTAACATTAATGTGTAGTTTCCACAATGCAAGCAAGAGACTTGTCTAAGATTTTTTTTATAGGAATAACTCAAAATTTGATTGTGGTTTTCATATATATTTTTTTCAAACAAATCGCTTTGTTTGCTTTGTAGAAACTAAACGTAAGACTATTTATTTGAAAGCTGCCTTTTAATCATTAACAAAATTGAATGTTTGCTATAGTAGCGTTCTAGCTCTGCAACCTACAAATGATTTAGACAGACAAGCCCATATAAAATTTTTACCCTAATATGGCACAGGTCCTGTGTTTGGTTTATGCTGTAGCGCTGCAAAACAACTTAGGAGTAGATATAAGGAAAAAAAAGTTATCACGGCTAAGGGAACGCTTTAAGAAGTTGTTTTCAGATGTACCCTTGCCAACCAATCCAATACCAACCCGCTGGGGTCAAGTGCTTGTCCATGCAGCTACGCATATTAAAAAAATAAAGTTCATTTATTTAAATGCTGAGCAAATAAAAATTAGCAGAAATAATTTTCAACCCCTTGTGCAAACGCGCAATTTGCACAAAACATAAGAGCATAATAGTTTTAGCCAAAATTCATACGAAAATCATTTCTTAAAATATTCCAATCTGCTCCAAATTTTATTTAAATGAAACAATTTTAAATGCAATTTTTTCAAAAGTTTTAGTACGAGTATTTTTTTAGAGCTTTTAGGTAATTTTTTTTTTTGCATTTTTTATTTTTTGTTATTTTTAGATCAACGAAATCCGCACCCTGGCATTCAAATTTTTGCACTCGAAATTAATTGCCAAAGAACTGAAGATCTACATAGTTGTAATTGTATTTATTTCAATACAATAAATTTCAGTGTCAATTTGAATTCAATAGAGAAAAGTTTGCTTGAGCTTAAATAAAATGTTGACAGGATTTTTAACAGCTGTGGGTATTTATACATTATTGTACTATTTGTATGATAATTTAAGAACTCCAGTGCTTTTATTGCACCACAACTGGTTGCAAGGTTCTAAGCAACAGCAAAAGTACTTGATGGAGAAGTATGGAAAGTGGGCTGGTAAGTAGGCTAAATGATTTATAAGAGGTTTATAAAATGGATTTGCATATGATTTTTTTTTAATAAACCCTTTATAAAGTGAAAATATTTTTGATGACTCAGAAAATAAAAATTGAAAACTTGATTCCTTACTTTGAGCCGTAACCGGTTCAACAGATGGCATCGGTAAGGCCTATGCCAGAGAATTAGCCCGTCTGGGCTTTAATATTGTTTTAATATCCAGAACAGAAACTAAATTGAAAGCAATAGCTGATGAAATCGGTAAGAATTTAAGTTTATATAAAATTATCAGTTATAATAACTTTGAGCTATTTTTTCTAGAAACTGAATTCGAGGTGGAAACATTTATTATACAATGTGACTTCTCCAAAGGGGCAGAAGTTTATAACAATTTATTCCAAAAGCTATCGGAGAGGCCGATAGGAATTTTGAGTAAGATAAAATTAAAAATTCATACAAATTACATCATTCAAGTAAAAGTAATATATGTTCACTTTTGTTTTAGTAAATAATGTCGGCATAGGCCACAAGCCCAATATAATCACCACTTTCTCGCCAGACCATATGTGGGATGTAATAAACATTAATATAGGAGCTGTCACCCAATTATCACGATATTTCATAAATAAATGGCAAAAGGCAGGTGAAAAAGGTCTAATTGTTAATATTTCTTCTGGCCTAGAACAGCAGCCTTGCCCATTTGGTTCAGTGTATGGTGGCAGCAAGGCTTATATGCGCAGTTTTACCAAGGCTCTTCAAGAAGAAACCAAACCTTTGGGCATATCAGTGCAATTGTGTTCACCGAATTTTGTTGTGACAAAAATAAATAATTATTCAAAAAAAGTAATGCAGGGTAATCTCCTTATACCAAAGCCGGATCAATATGCTAAATGGGCTGTTAGTACTTTGGGAAGAGTTGATGAAACTACCGGCTATTTTTGGCATGGCGTTCAGGTAAGTAAATGGGATATATACATACATTAGAGTGGCCGTTAGTTGTATGGAGAATTTTTTTGTTGATTTTTTTTCATTCTCAGCCCCAAAAACGGTTCAGTTTTATTTAAAAAAATAAAAAAAAAAATTCTTAGCTATAAGTTGTGTTTTAGGGGGTGTGTCCGACCCACAAAGATAGCCCCCAAGCCCATGTATTCAATGTTTTTTTGAAACTTTCTGTGAGACTAATGTTATAGACTAGAAGACCTAAAACGTTGACATGATATATTGGAAAATGATTTTTTTAAAAGATAGTCATATGCAAAAAATTAAATTAAAAAATGGACTTTAAGGCCAACTTTGAGGGGCCAACGCACCCCGTAAAACACAACTTATCGCTATGAAACTTTTTTTATTTTATTTTTGGGGGTGAGAGTAGAAGAAATCAAGAATAAATTCAGTGAAGTGCGACTTTGACCCGCGCACGAAGGGTTCCGTACGGACACTAGATATGAAATTCAATACGAACTTTAGCCTATATGTATAAAATATAGTTTTGGCATTTTTTTATTTTTGGCTTTTTTTGCGTTTTTTTTGTTTTGGCGCTTTTTTAAGTTTCGGCGTTTTTTCGGCACTTTTTCTCTCGCTTTTTTAATTTTGGCCAATATTTTAATTTTTGGCGATTTTTTTCATATAAACAACTTTTTTTTAGATTTGACGCCTTTCCGCGCTTTGACGATTTTTTTCGGTTTTTTGCGTTTGTTTTTCATTTTTTCGATTTGTTTCTTTTGGGCGATTTTTTCGAATTAGGCTATTTATTTTAGTGTTAGAATTATTTTTTTTAATTTTTGCGATTTTTTTTGTTTTGGAAATTTTTTTTTCGGTTTGGCGATTTTAAAATTTTGGGATTTTTGAGTTTTACAGTTTTTGAAAATTTCAATAGTTTGCCTTTTACGGTTTCCGAGATGCTGCAAGTTGTCAAAATTACATAAACTGATAGAACACCCTTTAATTTGAATTTTTTTAAATTTTAGTGTTATAAAAAAAACTAATTTTACAAATTTCAAATGTCAATATATATGTATGTATGTATATGTAGATGCACTATTATACTATTGTAGATACATATATTACACAGGATTTTAAAATTTTTCGTTGCTCGGCCAAGGTTCTGATTTCACTCCGATTTTTGAAAACAACATTTTTGCAAAGATCTCCACGTTTTGAGGTTATGGGAATATATTCTCACTATTTTTATGAAGATGTCCGCATGTATGTATGAGTGTGTGTGTGTGTGTGTGGGACCAAGAGTGAGATAGAGTACATGGCCACCTTAAATGCAAACGGATGTATCTACACAAAAATTCCAAATTGAGTTTTTAATGGATTATGGTTCGTCTTACCAAGCTACATGTTCATAAAAATATTTAGATGACTGCGATCATAAATGGTGATTTCAACAAGTACGAGTAAATTCAAACGGATGTAACTACGAATCTATTTATTAAGGCCGTGTCAGATACAACGTCAATGCTTTGCGTGACGTTACTAACTTTGGAAAAACAAAGCGTGAAGCAAAACTTTGGCAAACACTCACTGTTTTGTTGTATGCATAAAAAACAGCACAATTCGATTACTTTGATGCGTATAACTCGTTATTTATGTAAATTTGCCAAAAGTTTAATAAAATTGCATATCTACATGCGAGTTTGGTAAAACAGATTAAGAAAATTATACCAACTGATTGAGAAAGCACGCAAAAGTTGAGAGTTGCCTGACTTTTCAGTTCGCTTTGCGTTAAAAGTACTTTATGTGACATGATTCATATAAGCATATACATACGTTTCATCTGAGACGTCAAAGCGAATCTTCAACTCAACGCGAAGCAAAAGTTTTATCTGACAGCGCCTTTAGTGTAAAAAAGACTTAACTACTATTTTATGAAATGTTTTAAAATTTCCAATCGTATCGAATGCCGTAATTTGCCCCTTGATCTTAAGAAAATAAACACACACGCAAGCAAAAGCAAAAACCCTAAAAAAATATAAAATAGCGGTAAACAAAAGAGATTTCTTTGCATTTTTCTGTTCTTTTTATTACGAATTATAAGTGGTAGTTAGCAAAAAATTACGATTTATAAGAAATGAAGAAAATTTTATTTGAAAAAAAAAATTACGAATTAACGAGGGGACCAAAATGTATGGAAATTTTAATAAACAAATTTTTTTTAAAGGCCCGACAGTACATTACGAATTATCGGGAATTTCGATTTATCGGGGTACGAATTATCGAGATTTGACTGTAATACTGTTCATACATACTCAAATACAGTTATATGTATGAAGGTACGGTCACACTTGGCAAACATTTGCTAAAAAACCAAACTTAACCACTTAATGTTAGTGAACAAATTTTAATCAAACCACATTCTTATCAAATCGATTTTTGGGATTCATTTCCATTGTTCGATTTGAGAAATTAAATTTAAATTTTTTTTTTAATTTTCCAGCACTTTGAGCTTGAAATGAGCAAGCGAGAGAGAGCTTATTTAATTCTTAATATTTTATTTCAGAATGCAGCTTGGAATATTTTACCCTATCGTTTGAAAACAAGAATTTTTATATTAATTGGAAGATTGATGATTATCGACAACAACAGCGGTGAAAAACCACGGAGATTTTAAACAAAATATGATATAAATTATTAAAGGACATACATATGTATATGTTTTTGTGTCTGCTAATTATTTATATATAAAAATAAATTAAATATTTTATATACTTTGACATTAGTATAAATAAAATCTATCCAAATAGACACATCGATGGTCTCAAATAGAAAAGCACTAACTCGTTTTATTTTTTTTATGAAATTGACTTCTTCACTATTTCCAATACACTTCACACAAACACATCTTGTCACAAAAATTTATTGCAATAGTGTGTAAAACGAACGCTTTTACAAACAGTTATGCAAATAAAAATTAAGATTATTAAGAACGATATATAACGATTGTCAAATAGTTTCTCCAGGGCCAACAGTTGTTAAAAATCGCAAATTATCTGTCATGGTTCGTTGTAACCGAACTCTAATACACTAAACTAGTTTTAATTGCAAAGTTTATAATCAAGAAACAGAAAGTTAATCTTAAGCCCTGGAACACTAATCATTAACAAAAAACAATATGTTGCCTTGTAAATGAAATGAGAACATTGTATAATTGGACAATATATACATTTGGGGTATTCGCAAGGGTGTCTTAAGTGGCTTCAGTGTCATAATGTCTGAACATTTTAACATAGTCTCAGCTATGTTTATTGTTTGTCATAGCTACATACATGCAGCGTGACCATTTCACCGAGTAAAGTGGGAAATTGCCAGTTTTTCGAATGTTTTGCCACTTTTTGTCTCCCTTTTCTTAGAGTGAATTATATAAAAATACATTAAAAATGAAAAGTTTAGTGTAGTTTTCTCTTTTTTTTAATTTTGCCCCTTTTTTTGAAAAATGTCATCGGTCACCCAGAAAATAACACTAGTAAAAGACATTTTTTCCCCAAATTTCCGATACAAACACAGCAGCGTCAAAAAACGAACTGAATTTTTGTATGAAGTATGTCGGACATGCTATAAGACGAGTATGTTGGTTTGCGACAGACATCAGAAAACCAAAAATTTTTGAAAACCAACGTACATGCCTGACGAACTCGACATACATACTAATTAGTACACGGTGAGTTTTGGTATGCCATCGCACATGTCTGCAGACAAGTATGCCTGTGTAAAGGCCGGGGCACAATGAATCCGTCATACGTTAAACTTCGCCTTTTTCAACTGACAGCTAAGTTGAAATACATGGTTTCTTATGAGGTCTGTTACATTCAGTACGCCTCCTTCAACGCAAAGTAAAAAAATTTTTCAACTTTTAACTTTTTGCGTACGTTAAGTAGTTTGACAGATATTTGTTGGTTTTTTTGGTATGTTTTATACTATGTGTTTGTGTTTAATGGCACCAAAAATAAAATTAAACAAAAAAAAAATAAACGAAATAAATAAAAAAGTTGAATTTAATAAATAAAATGGAGAATCAACCTACAAATGCTTCCGTCAATAAAGTACTCATTGTGCCAACCTTCTCCGTCGCTGCGTTAACGTCAGTTAAAAAAGGCAAAGTTTAACGTATGATGGATTCATTGTGCCCCGGCCTTAATAGCCCATTAAGGGGTTGCTGACAGCAGTCGCGTTATTACTTTAAAACATGTAAATTTATGAGTACAACTTGAATCCCCCACCCAATTGTTTTTTATAATAATTAATTGTCTTATCAATAGTTTCTGTATGCAATCATTTGATTTAATTGTTTTAATACTTTTAAGTTGAATCTCGTAACATTGTAACTTGTTAACTTATAAGATCAGGGTTCGGATTTCGATTGTAATTGCATTTGGCTATACAGAAATGCCGTACTAACGATTTTCTTCTCAACATTTTAAAACTTTTAAATCGTTTTTTTTCTTCTCTCGAATCTCTTGTATATTTTAGTTATACGCGATTTTTAGTACTTTAAATACATTTTGCTTCCTCTTTTTTCTTTTCTTTCGATTTCGATTTGAAGTAATTTTCAATTAATTTATGCATTTTTTCTAGGTTAAGCATAATTTACTTTTATACTTTTATCAGTATTTTTATACTGATATTGATTTAAGATTTTTATTTGCAAGCTAGCTGCCTTTGAGAAAATTATTTTAAGCCTTTTAATACTGTGTAAATAAATAGATATTCCCAGAAATAGTTTTCAATACCTTGTGTAAACAACAATTTGCAAACATAAGATCATACTTTCAGTCAAAAATCATTCGAAATATAATTTCTTAAAATATGCCAAATCGCCGCAATTTTATGGAAATTAAAAAATAAATTAAAAGCAATTTTTTAAAACTTTTCAGTAACATTTTTTTTCAGATTTTATGTAATTTTGTAAAGCATTTTTTTATATAAAAATTTTAAAAATCAGAAATAATTCATAGTTAGGCTCAAGTTCAGTAATTTCAATTCTTATTGAATGAAAAATTTTTATTAATTAATGTGAGTTTCTAAAGAAGAGAAGAAAAATTATACTTAGACTTTAAGCTGGGGGAAATACCGATACCGATATGAATTATTTCTGATTAAAATTCACTACAGTTCAATTGAAATATCTAAAAATTTCTCAATTTTAAAAATCATCAAAATCCGAGACCTGGTAAGCATAATATTTGCACATAAAATTAATTCACAATTTTTTTAATTGTATGAAAAACCAATGGAATAAATTTCAGTATCAATTTGAATTCAATAGAGAAAAGTTTGCTTGAGCTTAAATAAAATGTTGGCAGGATTTTTATTTTTATTGTACTATTTGTATGATAATTTAAGAACTCCAGTGCTTTTATTGTACAACAACTGGTTGCAAGGTTCTAAGCAACAGCAAAAGTACTTGATGGAGAAGTATGGCAAGTGGGCTGGTAAGTAAGTAAGAGGTTTATAAAATGGATTTGCATATGAAATTTTTTTAATTAACCCTTTATAAAGTGAATATATTTTTGATGGAGTAGAAAATAAATATTGAAACTTGGTTTCTTTATTTCAGCCGTAACCGGTTCCACAGATGGCATCGGTAAAGCATATGCTAGAGAATTAGCCCGTCTAGGCTTTAATATTGTTTTAATATCAAAACCAGCAAATGATTTGAAAACAGTAGCTCATGAAATCGGTAAGACTGGGAATTTTCATAAATTTCAATAATACCAACTTTAAGCTTTTATGCTAGAAACTGAATTCGGGGTGGAAACTTTTACTATACAATGTGATTTTGCTAAAGGTGCAGAAATGTACAACACTCTCTTCAATAAGCTATCGGAGAGGCCTATAGGAATTTTGGGTAAGAAATATTAAATATATACAGACAAAGTTATACACAACAGCACTATCCTGCAAAAAAATGTCAAAAAAGTTATGCATAGGTGGAAGCTCTTCCCTACTGGATTATCAGCTTAATGATTTTAATGTGTCAAGTAAACTTTTTAATTAAGAAAATTTTTTAAGAAAAGTTTAAATTAATCAATTAATTTTTAATTAAACTTTTAAGCAATAAATAAAAGTTTAATTGCATATTAAATTTTTCAATAATTATTTGTATTTTTTTCAAATTAAATTATTAATTGGTGAAAAACTTTTTTCTGTCTTACTTCTTACACTACATATTTGTAGAACCAATAAAAAATTTTAATTATTTTATTTTTGTTTCAGTAAATAATGTTGGCATTGCTAACAAGCCCGGTATTATAAGCACCATATCTCCCGATCACATATGGGATCTAATAAATATTAATATAGGAGCTGCCACACAATTATCACGACATTTCATAAATAAATGGCAAAAGGCAGACGAAAAGGGTCTCATTGTTAACATTTCTTCTGCCACAGAACGACAGCCACTGCCATTTGGTTCAGTGTATGGTAGCAGCAAGGCCTACATGCGCAGTTTTACCAAAGCTCTTCAAGAAGAAACAAAAAATTTGGGCATATCAGTACAGTTGGTGTCACCCTATTTCGTTGTCACAAATATTAACAGTTATTCAAAGAAAATAATGCGGGGCAATCTCTTTATACCAAAGCCGGCTCAATTTGCCAAATGGGCTGTTAGTACTTTAGGAAGGGTTGATGAAACTAGCGGTTATTTTTGGCATGGCGTTCAAGTAAGTAAATATATACACAACAGACATCCATATATGTACATTATACATCGGTCTTTTTAATGAGGGCTCCCAACACATATGAGGGGGTCTAACGATGCCGGATCGTGAGTTTGACCGTGTCTAAAGAATGTTTATTTTTGAAGTTTTTATATTAAAATAGTTTCCAATATATTTTAAGTATTATTTGAATTGAGTCATTCTTAACTTATTTATGTTAATAGTTTTCGCAAAAATTCTCACAAGAACTAACAAAAGAAATAAGTTAACAATGACTCAAATCAAATAGTTCTTAATATATAATAGAATTTATTTTAACATAAGTACCACCTGCTATGAAAATTCATAAAAAATTTTAATTTTTATAGAATGACGCATTGTTGGAAGGGGCTTGAAAAAATATATAATATATAGTATATAATATATAATATATAATATATAATATATAATATATAATATATAATATATAATATATAATATATAATATATAATATATAATATATAATATATAATATATAATATATAATATATAATATATAATATATAATATATAATATATAATATATAATACATAATATGTAATATATAATATATAATTTATATATTATATAATTACGTATTATAATAATAAATAATATACATGTAATATATAATATATAATTTATTTAAATAAGTATTTGTTTTACAATAACGGTGCAATATACACACTTTTTAGTGAGATTGCTTGTAAGCAATTTTTTTAATAATATGGCAAATTTTCTTATTTTGTTTTTGTTTTCAATATAACTAAGATACAGAAAATTTCTTGTCGACATCGTGGACCAGGCCGATGTTTATAATCATTTATTTTTCCACCACATTCACAGTGCAATATTTAATTTTTTCTTTAATATTTATTGCAGATTGCAATTATCAATCTTCTGCCGTATCGCATGAGAGCAAAACTGGCGGTATGGGTTGCGAATTGGCTTGTTGATAAGAAAGCTGAAGTGGAAAATTGCGAAAATTAAAACCAAATACAATATGAATTATTAAAGGAGATATAAAAGACTCTCTCTTATATTTGTAATAAGTACAAAAATAAATTCTTAAAAACCTTAGAAATAGTATTATTATAAGAAAGTGAAAGAAGTTCTAGTAGACTCTTGCATAAATAAAATCCATTTAAAAAGACAAAACTTGGCTTTTCGATTTTAAGCAACTGCTGTTCCCTTCTTATAAAGCATTTTTTAGTAAGATTTATATTGTTTATATATAAAATGCATTTTTTTCTCTCAAAAGTGCAACCTAAATAAGAGCGCCAAGCGTTGCGATAGCAGCAAGGTACGTATTTTCAGTATATTCAAATAATATTTTATAAGTTTAAATGTACTGAAGGTATGTACCCTGCTGCTAACGCAACGCTTGACGCTCTAATTTAGATTGAATTCTAAACTTTGTTTATAACTAATAAAATTTCCCGATCATTTACAGTTCGTTGTAACCGAAATTCTCTGCATTTTTAGGATTCTTCTAACATACTAAACAAGTGTTTTATAAGTTTATAACCAAGAAACCTGAAGCTAATCTTAAACCCTGGAATACTAATCATTAAAAAATACCATAATAGTTTTCATGAGAACTATTAAATTTGCCATTTGTCCAATTGGGCAAATATGCGAGACTTGTTTCATGAAACCCCTTGGCATCTTTTGTGCAAACAGTTAAATCAATTTGAATGAAATGTCAAAAAAATTAAATTAATAAAAATAGAAATAGAAAATTTCAAGCACTTTTTCATTTAAGTACATATTTATATATGTATTTCTATAAAAAAAAAACAGTGTGTGTGTGTGTGTCTAAAAATGCTAAAGGAAGCCAAAGAACCCAGAAGTTGTTGTTTAAAAAATGCACAATTGCACAGCGTAAGTTTACGAGAGATAAACGTTGGCCAAACTTAACAGGTTTGTGCAAATAAATGTACAAAAAATTTTTGACATTTTATTTACAAGAGTGTAAAGATGCACAATTGCACAGTTTGCGAGACTTTTGAACATTCTCATGAAAAACCTTAATATATTATCGTGTTCAATTAAACTATTTTTTCAAGCTTTAGGTCTGTTTATACTTTTTAAACACTCCTATAAAAAAAATTGGAAACATTCTGAAGAAGTTAACCGAAGTTTATCAAAGCATCCATCTAAAAAATAAAAATATAAATGGACCTAAAGCTTGAAAAAAATTGTTAAATTGAACGTACTCGTATAAGAAAGGGTTGCAAAATTTAATAATCTCGAATATCTTGTCTTGTTGTAAATGAAATCAGAACATTTTATAATTAGATAATAAATAGATTTATACATCAATTATCTTATCAATAGTTTCTTTATGCAATTATTCGATTTAATTGTTTTAATACTTTTAAGTTAAATCTCATAACATTGTACCTTGTTAACTTATAAGATCAGGGTTCGGATTTCGATTGTAACGCATTTGCCGTACTAACAATTTTCTTATCAACATTTTAAAACTTTTAAGTCGTTTTTTTCTCTTGAATGTTTTAATTATCCGTGATTTATATAATTTTGCTCTCAATTTTTTATTTTCTTTCGATTTTTGAAGTACTTTTCAACTAATTTATGTATTTTTTTCTAGGTTAAGCATAATTTATTTTTATACTGGTATTTTTATACTGAGATTGATTTAAGATTTTTATTCGAAAATTAGCTGCCTTTAAAAAAAATTACTTTATGCATTTTAATACTGTACAATTAAATAGATATTCCCAGAAATAGTTTTCAATGCCTTGTGTAAACAACAATTTGCAAACATAATGCTCTCTTACTTTCACTCATAAATCATTCGAAATATAATTTCTTAAAATATGCCAAATCACCGCAATTTTATGGAATTTAAAAAATAAATTAAAAGCAATTTTTTAAAACTTTTCAGTAACTTTTTTTTTGAGATTTTACGTAATTTTGTAAAAATCAAAATCCGAGACCTGGTACGCATAATATTTTCACATAAAATTAATTGCCAACGAACTTTAGAGTATTCACAGTTTTTTTAATTGTATTTTCATACAATGGAATAAGGAATAAATTTCAGTATCAATTTGAATTCAATAGAGAAAAGATTGTTTTTGTGCTTAAATAAAATGTTGGCAGGATTTTTAACAGCTGTAGGTATTTATACATTATTGTACTATTTGTATGATAATTTAAGAACTCCAGTGCTTTTATTGTACAACAACTGGTTGCAAGGTTCTAAGCAACAGCAAAAGTACTTGATGGAGAAGTATGGAAAGTGGGCTGGTAAGTAAGTAAGAGGTTTATAAAATGGATTTGCATATGAAATTTTTTTAATTAACCCTTTATAAAGTGAAAATATTTTGGATAAAGTAGAAAATAAATACTGAATCTTAATTTCTTATTTCAGCCGTAACCGGTTCCACAGATGGCATCGGTAAAGCATATGCTAGAGAATTAGCCCGTCTAGGCTTTAATATTGTTTTAATATCAAAACCAGCAAATGATTTGAAAACAGTAGCTCATGAAATCGGTAAGACTGGGAATTTTCATAAATTTCAATAATACCAACTTTAAGCTTTTATGCTAGAAACTGAATTCGGGGTGGAAACTTTTACTATACAATGTGATTTTGCTAAAGGTGCAGAAATGTACAACACTCTCTTCAATAAGCTATCGGAGAGGCCTATAGGAATTTTGGGTAAGAAATCTTAAATATATACAGACAAAGTTATACACAACAGCACTATCCTGCAAAAAAAATTTCAAAAAAGTTATGCATAGGTGGAAGCTCTTCCCTACTGGATTATCAGCTTAATGATTTTAGCAAGACGTCAGATTAGAATAAACCATTCTTTATTCTCCTTTATTTATTTTGCAATATTTTTATCCAATCTGGTAAAACTACATTAATCATTCTGATTATTTATGTAATATAATTTGTAAGCCAGTTTTGAAGTTTGGCGATCAGAATATTAAGTCATTACGTGTCAAGTAATTCAGATGACAATGTCTAATTTTATCTGGTTACACAAATGTTTCCAAAAAAAATTCTGCAATAAACATCTTTATTAAAACAAACAAAAATCAATTAAAAATTTTATGGTCTCTATTAAGCCTTTTAATTAATGAAATGTTTAAACGAAAGTGTGACTTCCTCAATTCAGTTTTAGTTAAACTTTTTGACAATTAAATTTCACAGTAAAATGTTTCAATTGAAAGTATTAATTGGAGAAAAACTTTTTTCTATATTAAGTGTTACACTAATGCACGTATTCTAAGGACACTGTTACACGTTCAATATATATTGAACGCGATCCAGTATCTCGATATTTATTTAACGTGCATCATGCAGTATTGTTGGATCGCGACCTATATCGAAAGGCCAGAGAGGCCTAAATTATGAAATCAAGATCGTGTGATAAATATTGAACATGTAGCATTTTCATGATATTATAACGCGATACGTTAGTAAAAAGTGAAATAAAACATAAAATAAGAGATGCAGGGAAAAATTTAACAAATTAAAAGTAAAAAAGTTTATTTAATTTGTATAAAGTTTGTTTTAATAAAGGATAATGGCACAAGATAGTGAAAGCGAGTGGGTTCCGCCTGTGGAATCGGAAATAACGACCGAAAAAATTGTGTTGAAACTTTATTTTTAATTTGGATGCATTGCCGGAGTTGTGGGACTCGTCGGCTAAATATCTTTTTTTGGTTTTCTTGCGAAATTTTTTTAATAAACAATCTGCACATCACAAAAATAACGTAAACACTGACGCGATAAATATTGAACGTGTAGCATACGCTCATGATCCATCAATCCATTAAAATGGATCGCGATCCAAATATCACAATATATATATTACGTGTAGCAGTGCCCTAAGCTCTGTGACAAAATAAAAATTATAGCAAATGACAATTTTTACATTGCTTAAGATATAAAAATTGTCATTTGTTATAATTTTTTTATTTGTCTCAATGTTCAGAATAAGGGGGTAACTGCAAACAAACAAAATAAATAATTTTTTTTTATATTTTTATTTCAGTAAATAATGTTGGTATTGCTAACAAGCCCGGTATTATAAGCACCTTATCTGCCGATCACATATGGGATCTAATAAATATTAATATAGGAGCTGCCACACAATTATCACGACATTTCATAAATAAATGGCAAAAGGCGAATGAAAAGGGTCTCATTGTTAACATTTCTTCTGGCTCAGAACGGCAGCCATTGCCGGGTGCTTCAGTGTATGGTGGCAGCAAGGCATACATTCGCAGTTTTACCAAGGCTCTCCAAGAAGAAACCAAAAATTTGGGCATATCAGTACAGTTGGTGTCACCCAATTTTGTTGTCACAAATATTAATAGCTATTCAAAGAAAATAATGGGGGGCAATCTCTTTATACCAAAGCCGGCTCAATATGCCAAATGGGCTGTTAGTACTTTGGGAAGAGTGGATGAAACTACCGGGTACTTTTGGCATGGCGTTCATGTAAGTAAATACGCATCCATACATACATATGTACATGTAAATTTTTTATAAATTTAAGTCGCTTAGGATAAGTGCCTCTTCAGGGGTGCAAAGAAAGAATTCAAAATATTAAGAGTTAAATTAAAAATTTTCTTATTAATTTAGAATCTTTTTATAAAATAAACACAAGTACATATGTAGATAGTTATTTTCTTTTGAGTGACTAAATTAAATATCATCCGACTGTGATGAGAACTGAGAAGAAACCATCACTCGTGCCCATAGTGAAGGCTAAGGGCATAGCAAGCAATTTACTATTTGGTTTTTAAAAATGCGAACACAATCAAATTATCAGTTCAAATTGTTGAGAGTAGAAAAGCCAAACTTTCAATTGCAGTTCGTTGGTGAGCACGATGACATTCCTTTACATCTCAGCTACGTCCAAGCCATATGCACAAAGAGCTTTTTGTGCTTTCACACCGACGAGGGTACAACATCCACAACAACATATACATAATACAATGCTTACTCTTACTTTGCAAAGAAACTGGAACAAATTTAAGAACTTTCAAATCTGTTTACCTCAAATTAAAATATAAGTGTATGTGTGTTTGGACGTAGCTGATTTACATAGAAAAAATCATATAAAAGCGAAAAAACTTTTGTTCACCCCTATCGTGAACATTTGTTCCCTCGAAATATTTCCCCTTTTCTTAAAATTGGAATCGTGAATTATTTTTCCCTATAAATGTTTTCCCTTTATCATGAATAATATTTTTCAGGGGAATTTTTTCACTTCTCCCTTGGATTTGTTCACTTCATTTTTGCAGGAGAACTGAATTATTACAACGCATAATTTCGATATTTTCCTTCGAATTAAATATAGATAGACATGGGTGCTGATGAATGAAAAATATCGGTATTTCCCCCAGCTAACAAAAGTCAAGTTTAATGTTTCTTCTCTCCTTTAGAAACTCACATTAATTAATAAAACTATAAGAATTGAAATTACTGAACTTAAGCCCATTTTTATGATATTATTTCTTTTTAAAATTTTTAGAATTATTTTAAATATACAACATACATTTTGTAGATAATTTTTTCGTCTGGGACTTCTTTATTGATTTTATTTTTTTCGTTTTAAAAGTGGAAGTCATATGCTTATTACCATTTATTTTTCCATTTAATTTTTGTTCTTTAATTTTTATTGCAGATTGCAGTTGCTAATATTCTGACCTATCGCATGAAAGCAAAAGTAGTGATATGGCTTATGGATTGGCTTATTGATAAAAAAGCTGAAATGGAAAACTGCGAAGATTAAAACCAAATACAATATAAATTATTAAAAGAGGTATAAAGGACCTCTATGTCTTCTACTTGTGATAAGAACTAAATTAAAGTGTTAAAAAAAACGTTCGAAGAAATATTATTATAATCAAAAAGTGAAAGAAGTTCTAGTAGACTTTTGTAATAATAAAAACCATTTAAAAAGATAAAACTTAAATTCAACTCATATTTAAGTGAAATATGTATTTATTGAAAACTTTTGATTTTGAACTTTAATTCAAGATAATATTGCAAACGAAAAATGGTAATGTAAGTGAGAATTTATGGATAAATAAGTAAAAAAATATTTCATGCCCCTTAGCGTTCAAATAATCCTTTTTGGAAAGGAATTTTGCGAAAAATTGGTGAAATATTAGAAAATTATTCCGATAGCCGATAATTTAGTTGTAGTTGACTGTTAGTAACCGAACTTTCAGAAAGGTTGATGAAACTACGGGTTATTTTTGGCAGGACGTCCAACTAATTAAATATTTAAACTTACATTCATATATATTTCTTTAATTTAGTTTGATGTCTGCTACTGTGGTATAAACTAAAACATATTTATGTATCTGTGGCAAAAAAGAAAAAGTGCTTAAGTCGAGATAAGCTGATTTTGAGTTAATAGTACCTTCGTAATTTGCATACTCGCAAGTATTCCTGGTCAAAATCTCAATTGATTTGGGTAGTTTTTCAGGAAGTTATAGCACTATGATTTGCGACTTATCTTTTTTAGACTTCTAATCCCATTTAGAATAAAAGCCTAATTTAGTCGCGTTATTTGCAGGGATGATCATTTATTTTTCTGCACACACACACAAACGCACATACGCATTGACATTACCTTGTTGCTAATTTTTGGAGTAGTTACGTTTTGGAACAGTCCTATACTAGTTATAAAGAGACAGAACTAAGAAGCTTGATGAAATATCGGCTGCACTTCTTTACAAGCGACGCGCTGTCTCTCTCTCCCTTTTGTTTTTCAAACAACATGGAAACAAAAATAATTTTTATAAACTAGTATAACAGCAACTAGTCCTGCAACTAGTATTCAACTCTACACAAAACAACTAGTTGTGCTCCTATGACAACCCAATGTAAAAGTCGACAGTTTGTTGCATGAAAAAAAAACAGATGTGCAAACAGTCTGAACTCAAAAGCAACTAGTATGTTTCTGACCACATACTACTCCTTTTATCTGCAGTGTTAGCTTGCTTTAAAAAAACATCTCTTAAACACATAATAGCTTACCATCTACATCTTACACACACACACACACACACACGCTCAAACGTACAATATGAAAAATAACAAGCATACACACATCAACACTACTTGTGTTGAGTGTTTGTTACGAACAAGAAGTGTTCGCCACATCGCTTGTAAACACTTATATACACGAACATCAATACATCCATCGCACTTCGCTTATGAAACGATAGCATTATTGCCACGAGAATACATTTAAAAAACAAGACGTATTTACATTTCAAGAATAATTACGCAGGCCTCTATTATTAACATCAGCTATTTAGCATGAATTTTTAATGAAATTGAATATAAAAAATTATTTTCTTATCAGGGCAATTACGAATAAAATTCCGCGAGAAATTTATCCCTTTTCCAATTAGAATTTTCTATTTTAACTATTGTTTCCCGGGAAGAAGTCCCGCGGAATTTTATCCATAATTGCCCTCTATATATACAATTATTGATTTACCATCAGTAAGTGAATTTGTGAATATGTATAACTATGAAATGTGTACTTCATTTAATGGGAATTGAAAAACAAACTAAACATATCGCTCCTTTATTGCAACACAGGCATAACTCAAAAAGGCCAGTTTGCCAGAAAATAAGTTTTAAGTTTTCAACTTACATACAATTCAAAATATTTTCTCTTCTCAATAGGTGTGTGTACAAGCCTTTTATTTAATCCAAAAACGTATTTATTGAGATATGTCTATATTGCAATTAAGGAGTGATATATAAACTAAATGGGAGAGGAGCTCTATATCTTACTAGTTGATACTAGTTAAAATGCTTTTCATTAGCATGCTTGTTGTATGGTCATGATAACTACTCGTATATTAATTTTCTCTACAAAATTTTTCATTGTTGTCGTTTTGAAAAATTAATTATTGTTTTTATTAAACCAATAATTTATTCGTGCCCGCAATTTTACATCATCGATTAAAGAACAGAACTGTACCTTATTGCTATCGATATTAACATTATATAATTACGCAAAAACTGGTAATATTAAAACAATTAAACATAATACAGAATATAATTTACTTAATTATTGAAATTAAATGGTGTCCCAACAAGAACACAAGATTTAGATTTTAATAAAACACAGATATTTAAAAAAATCGTGAAACTTTATTATATCGTAAAGTAGACAGAATGAGATTATGTGTGGAACAACATATCGGGCATATGGCCGCCGCGGCTTTGCTGGCACACACGCGATCTTTAAATGAAATTTTCAATGAGCGTTTTGCATAAATGCTGCGGTATTTCATTAATACAGCGTCCAATTTCCCCTTTTAAGGCTTGAGTCGTCGTCGGCTCATTCGCGTAAGCCACCGACCTCAAAAATCCCAAAGAAAAAAGTCTAATGGTGTTAAATCGCACGATCTAGGCGGCCTATTCTGGCCTCGAAAACGCGAAATAAAACGACCGGGAAATGACTGATGTAGCAATTGATTGATTGATTGGCGCCGTCTTGTTGAAACCACATGCCCTCCACATTCATTTCTTCAATTCTAGGCACGAAAAAACTGGTTATCATTTCAATTTGCTGAGCTTGCTGTCGAATTGAGGTGGATGGAGTTTGAGCGACATCATCACGTACAGCTGCGACATTTTCGGTCATTAAAAGATAAACTTTCGGCAAATTTATCCATTAATCTCTTTACAGTTGAGTCTTTTTGATCATTATGGTGACCCCAAATTCATCGCAATTTGCGAACTGTAGCCTCAAAACAATTTCAAAATGAGAATTCATTGTTCACTCGTGTAGCGCTCCATTTGTACTAACCTCGTACCTTCTAGTAGCAAGCAATAACAATTGTTCAAATGTTAAACAATAACACTTCGAATGACGCCAAATTTAAATCTTGCGTGCTTGTTGGGATACCTTTTAGTTGGTTAACATTTGCACATTATTAAGTAGTATGACACGAGTTTAACGTGCAATTTCAAAACAATAAAAAATACTCGTAATTCCGAAACAATACAGTCAATTTCTAAGAAATTTTTTAACACAAACCTGAGAACTACTCTTAATCAATTATGTTTTATAAATAAAGTCATAAACAGTATGGCTCCAGTACAAAAATACTGCTTAAGAACGAATCCAAAGTAAAAAGTGTCTAAAAAAATCGAACAAATAATATATTTCGTGAATGAATTAAGTCTAGCGGGAAGCACAGGCCACTGCGACCAAATTAGATCTATTGTATCCCCTGGCAGGTGCTAGAGCACCTCATCTAGATATACTCCCCTGATGAATCTCAGGATTGCCAGTGGGTCCAGAGTTGGCAGTTTCCAATCCTCCAATAGGTGCTTGCCCAATTGGCTACATCTTCTGTGGCATAACACATGACAGTCCTTCAGAATATGCTCTGGAGTTTCATCTTCGTAATCACAGAATGTGCACAGGGTGTTACTCTCAATGTCAAGTGTGTTAAGGTGTTTTCTCAGTCTACAATGGCCTGTGAGGAAGCCTGTGAGCATTCTTAGATTGTTTTTACTCAAGGACATGATAGCTATGAAACGATTTTGGTCATACATTCCAATCATTAGCTTAGCATGCCTCAATCCTGGGATATTGAGCCAGAGGTTTTCTATATTACTATTGATTTCCGTCCATATATCTTCCCGTATGTTGTCCCATCCGAGTCCACAAAACTGTTCTGGTCCGACCATGGGTGTACTAGCACCCCTCCTGGCCATTTTGTCTGTACTTTCATTTCCTAATACACCGGCGTGTCCAGGAACCCAGCAGAGTGTGACCTTATTCATGCTGCTTAGCTGATTAAGCTTAATGCGACACTCCCATGCTAACTAAGAGGTAAACTCATATGAGCTGAGCGCCTTGATAGCAGCCTGACTATCCGAGCAAATGGCTATTTCTTTTATTTCGTGAATACACATTTATCCATATCCAAAAATTACCGAAACAAAATATATATGTTTCGAAAGGTTTTAGTCTCTTCTTTCTAAATTTGTTTATAAATTTAAAGTCGGTTTATATTCAACTTAGTTAGTGTATGCTAAGTGCCTACGGGTACGAAAAAAAACTGGTGTTTTTCCCGTAACTCAATATTTTGTGGGTGTTTGGAAAATTTGAGTTACAGATTGTGGTTATAATCGCCAATAACTACCAGAAAAATAGTAACATGTTACAGGTTTTTTTGTCACTCACTGTAATCTATTAAAACACACATACAGTAATTTTTTTCTCCCATAAGCTTTTTAAGTTTTAATATATAATCAAACACTTTATATTCATACAACTGCACGAGCTTGAGGTATTTAAGTATGTATAGTTCTCATTGTATACAGCGAAAAATATTGCGTTCAATAAAATAATTAACAGTGTGAGTTTGAATACAATAGAGACAAGTTTTCTTCAGCCAAAGTAAAATGTTAGAAGGATTTTTAATAGCAGTGGGTGTTTATACATTATTGTACTATTTGTATGATAATTTAAGAAGTCCAGTAATTTTATTGTACAACAAATGGTTGCAAGGTTCAAAGCAACAACAAAAGTACTTGATGGAGAAGTATGGAAAGTGGGCTGGTAAGTAGGCTTAATGATTTATAAAAGGTTTATAAAATGGATTTCCATAAGAAATTTTTTTAATAAACCCTTTATAAAATAGAACTAATTTTTATGAAGTAGAAAAATAGATATTGAAACTTGATTTTTTTATTTGAGCCGTAACCGGTTCCACAGATGGCATCGGTAAGGCCTATGCTAGAGAATTAGCCCGTCTAGGCTTTAATATTGTTTTAATATCTAGAACGGAAACTAAACTGAAAGCAATAGCCCATGAAATCGGTAAGAGTTGGAGTTTTCATAAAAGGTTCAGTAATAGTGACTTTGAGCTGTTATTCTAGAAACTGAATTCGAAGTGGAAACATTTATTATACAATGTGACTTCTCCAAAGGGGCAGAAGTTTATAACAATTTATTCCAAAAGCTATCGGAGAGGCCGATAGGAATTTTGGGTAAAATGTGCATACATCTTACATTGTTAAGGTAAAAGTAAAATATGTTCACTTTTGTTTTAGTAAATAATGTTGGCATTGCCCAAAAGCCCGGTATTATCAGCTCTTTCTCTCCCGATCACATATGGGATGTTATAAACATTAATATAGGAGCTGCCACACAATTATCACGTTATTTCATAAATAAATGGCAAGAGGCGGGTGAAAAAGGTCTTATTGTTAATATTTCTTCTGGCACAGAACAACAGCCACTGCCATTCGGTTCAGTATATGGGGGCAGCAAGGCTTTTATGCACAGTTTTACCAAAGCTATTCAAGAAGAAACCAAACATTTGGGCATATCAGTTCAATTGTGTTCAGTCAATTTGGTTGTAACAAAAATAAATATATATTCGAAAAAAGTAATGCGGGGTAATCTCTTTATTCCACAGCCGGATCAATATGCCAAATGGGCTATTACTACTTTAGGAAGAGTTGATGAAACTACCGGCTATTTTTGGCATGGCGTTCAAGTAAGTAAATATTTAAACGTACATTCAGATACATTATACGAGTATTATTTTTAATTTAAATTGATTTGTGCTAGTGTAAGTATATAAAGTTAAACAAATCGCTGCTTTATTGCAGCATAGATATATTTAAAAAAATGCTAATTTTTGAGTTAGTAACATTAGTGGTATTCACACCGAACTTGTTAATTTGTTACTCGGTAGTTTGTTAATATGTTAAAGTTACCAACTGTGAACGACCCTTTTTTAAAACTTTGTTAGTCTGGTAACTTTCTTAGTAAAACAGCTGATTTATTGTCCTGAAAAAAATAAAACATGCCACGAGAAAGCGTAAAAAAACAATGGTAAACCATTTAGTTACTCACGCTTTGATACAAATAACGTTTGCTGGCTAAAATGTCACAAATGACTTTTTTATTATATTTATTTAGAAACTGCAACAGCTGATTGTGAGTTGCCAACTAGCAACTATTTTAGCACGTGTGCCGTGTCGTTAATTTGTTAAGTGTTAATCCGGTAGCGCGTTAAATATACAAAAACAAAATGCGTGTAAAAAAGAAACGATTAACTACTAACAAACTAAAAATCTCGGTGTGAAAAGCCCTATTGTGTTAAAATTCATATGTGTTACCCGCAGCTCTTGAGTAAAGCAAATATTTTTATGTCTTCAGAGAGTTGCAGGTAAATTAAAAACTTAGTTTTTCTTTTCTGGTAAACTAGTTTTTATGAGTTATGTCTCTGCTGCCTACAAGGAGTGATATGATGAAAGTTTTTTCCAATATCTAAGTTTACGGAGTATTTGAATTGAACATAAATATATATTTAATAAATTATTTAAGTGAATATGTATTTTCATTAGAATTAAAAAATATTTATCATGCTAACTGTATTATTTTTTCGTTGTTGCTGTTTTAAAATATAGATTATTTTTTTTATTACGATTAAAACCAACAAGTTGTTCGAGTTCAAAAATTTACATCGATTAGAGAACAGATATTTGCACACATTAAAGCAATTAAATATAATATAGAATATAATTTACTTAGTTATTGAAATTAATTAATACGTTTGTTTAAACGTTATTAAAATATGACACAAGTTTAATAACCCAGCAAACATTTTTGCTAGCAATTGCTGCTTGATAATGCATGATTTTTGCTCGCAATGAGCCACTTAGAAGCAATAGCGATAAATCATGCACCGGACGTGTACGTGTATTTACCAATGGGTAATACTATCAAGTTGGCAACTTTGGTGACCAATTTTTTTATGAGTCTCCAAAGATTTCGAAAATCAGTGTGCCAATAAAAGAAAAGAGGTGTCTAAGGACACCTATTTATAGCTATACTGCTTAGCTATAAAAAACAAACTTAATGTGTTAAATAATAATGCTATCAAAATTATATTATATGATGATGTTAAATTCGCCGCAAATATTTCAAAACACTTCCATGTATTTCCCATTATTTTTTTTTTATCGGCGTACTATTATATGAATGTATTGTTTGTAACCGGCGGCGGTGCTCATGTGCAAAAACCATACAAAAACAAATTGTTTTGTTTTTATTTCACTCACTGCAAAGAACGAAGCCATAAAAAATCAAAGAATTCGTTTCGTTTATTTTCGTACTCTAGTTTTGAGTACAAAAAAATCAAAACAAAAATTTATAACTGTAATAGTGTCGATTATTTTTGTTACGAAAATTACGTCCTAGCTCCTGTGTCGTGACATAAATAGCATAGCTATAAAAATAGTGTAATCAGTTTTTGGCCAACAACTAAATCCAACCTGGTGATACCGCTAAATAATATATGGCAATAATGTATTAAACAAACCTTGTAAACATCTCATGTCAAAAAGAAATATTTCTTCGTGAACTTTTTTTTTTTTGCAAAATTAGGGAAAAAAAATTTTCCACTTTTTTCGGAATAACTTAAAGGGACTCCTAATTATTAGCTAAAAATGTTGTTGGCAAAGTTGTAGCTACGATAAAGCTGAACAACTTTTGTGAACATATCAATTCAACCTGAACCTGTCTGGGCACCCTAAATACCTTATTAACACCACTTTTTACTTTAAAAATTTAAATTTTTTGACTGTATTTTTATTGAATTTTTTACTTTGTGTGTTATTGTTGCATTTCTTGCGTTGCAAGTTTTAGTATTTCATATTTTAAGGTTTTGTTGTTGCTTTGCCAAATATTGTTAATGAAAAATTATTAGTCTTTGTAAGTTATGCTGAAGAGAAGTAAAAACAACGATGTTGACAACGTTCGACTTGTCGCATAATTACATTGGAAACAACAACAACATTTCAAAATTTATTTTTGTTTTCTTTTATTATTTTTTATTTTTTGCACTTTTATTTCAGAATGCAATTTGGAATATTTTACAATATCGTTTGAAGACAAGAGCGCTTCTATTAATAGGAACATTGCTCAGGGATAGCGCTCCCGATATGAACAACCATGGAGATTGAAAAAATATATCTTACGAATTATTAAAAAGAGATGGATATTTAAATTTGTATGTCTTTTTATATTTATGTATTTAAAATAAGAATAAAAATAAAGTGTTAAAAGCTTCGAAGAGACACCATTACATGATTTGACTATTGGCTCTCGCTCAGGAGTTTTTATTATCATTAAAATAACAGCATGATATTCAGGTATACTCAACATTGTGTTTCTACTCATGTGAAAGAAAATTTTTTTATAAATTAATAATCCAGAAAGCATTTTAAATGTCGTGGACCTTTCGTGATACATTAAGCGAACAAAACAAAAAATAAAGTGTAAATTATGCAAATATATATGTCGCTTTAAAATTAGATCTGCTAGGGAAAACTTAATAAAACATCAGATGTATTTATTTGACCAACGCTGTATAATATACATACATTAGAGCCCTGCATAAAACCATTTAGCATAAGTGGTGTGAATGCTCTTTTATTTTTACAGAGACACCTGCAGCTAGCACTGCCATGAACAACTTATTCAAGTCACGAAACTTTTAGCAAGACACAGCCCATATCGGAGATTCCCAAAAACAATGCCAAAAATCCCCAAAATACCAGGAGTTCCCCGGCACTTCCCCGGAAAATTACTGCAACACTGAAAATCTAACAAATCCGCAATGGCAGCACCCAGTATTTGTAAGCAGGTGAATACACTATTTCTGCTTGTGGCATTTGCAGTGTTTGTTACGAACAAAAAGTGTTCGCGGCATCACTTGCAAACACTCATATACATGAACATCACTACATCCATAGTGCTACGATTATTTATTGTTGATTTAATATAATACATGTCATGGCAATACATTTAAAAAGCAAGACGTATTTACATTTCAGGAATTTATACGCAGGGCTCTAATACACATATTTGGGGCCTAATTTTTAAAAACGCAAACGCAAAGCGTTCAAAAATTTTGCATGTATTTGTTATTGTAATTTATATTTTTCCATATAAAATTTGTCAATGCTTTGCGTTTGCATTTTACAAAATTATGCCCTTATACACACATAAAGCAATTTTATCTCCTATAAGCCTTTTCTGTTCAAAAGTTTAATCAAACAATTTGTATTCATAGAATTGTACAAAACGAACTTGAAAGGTATATACAATTCTCATTGTTTACCGCGAAAAATATTTTGTTCAACAAAATAAATAACAGTGTAAGTTTGAATACAGTAGAGAAAAGTTTTCTTAAGCTAAAGTAAAATGTTGCAAGGATTTTTAATAGCAGTGGGTGTATATACATTATTATACTATTTGTATGACAATTTAAGAAGTCCAGTAATTTTATTGTTTAACAAATGGTTGCAAGGTTCTAAACAACAACAGAAGTACTTGATGGAAAAGTATGGAAGGTGGGCTGGTAAGTTAACTGAAAACAAATATTTTAACTTTGAACTTTTATATGAGCCGTAACCGGTTCAACAGATGGCATCGGTAAAGCCTATGCTAGAGAATTAGCCCGTCTAGGCTTTAATATAGTTTTAATATCCAGAACAGAAACTAAATTGAAAGCAATAGCCCATGAAATCGGTAGGAATTGGTATAAATAAAATTATCAGTAATTTGAATTTGAAATGATATTCTAGAAACTAAATTCGAGGTGGAAAAATTTATCATCCAATGTGATTTCTCCAAAGGTGCAGAAGTTTATAACAATCTACTTCAAAAGCTGTCGGAGAGGCCTATAGGAATTCTGGGTAAGATAAATTTATACATGCAAAAATACTCTTAACTAGTTTTACGTCTTATGGTAACTGCAGATTAAAAGATTTTCACTTTTACTGAATTTTATTTCAGTAAATAACGTTGGCCATAAGCCTGGTATAATTTCCACTTTCTCTCCAGACCATATGTGGGATGTTATAAACATTAATATATGAGCTGTCACCCAATTATCACGTTATTTCATAAATAAATGGCAAAAGGCGGGTAAAAAAGGTCTCATTGTTAATATTTCTTCTGGCATAGAACAGCAGACTTGCCCATTTGCTTCAGTGTATGGTGGCAGCAAGGCTTATATGCGCAGTTTTACCAAGGCTCTGCAAGAAGAAATCAAACATTTGGGCATATCACTACAATTGTGTTCACCTAATTTTGTTGTAACAAAAATAAATAATTATTCAAAAAAAGTAATGCAGGGTCATCTCTTTATTCCTCAGCCGGATCATTATGCCAAGTGGGCTGTTAGTACTTTAGGAAGAGTTGATGAAACTACCGGTTATTTTTGGCATGGCGTTCAGGTAAGTAAATAAGACTTGCATACACATGCATACATATTGTTACCTTAAAATTGAGATTTTCGTTAGAATCAAGATTTTTGCATTTTTCGATACATTCTTCTATCGAGTTAGGGCCTTTCTATATTTATGTAACGATATGTTTATTTTTAACTTTCCGCTATCAAAAATAGGATGTTACTGATTTCGCCATGATTTTTAGAAAAAATGTTTTCAGCAGATCCTCACGTCACTATTTTAATGATGATGTCCGTCTGTATGTATGGAAGTGTGTGTGTGTAGAGAGAGAGAGACAGAGTATATGTGTATATTAGGGCGGGTCGATTTAAAAATCGCTCAAATTACAAGGAAACTCGTATTCTAGGGATCAAAATAAGAAACTTTGCGGAAGGAAACATACCTCTAAAATGTATATTGATGTCCCGACTTTTGATCCGAAGAAAAATCTAACTTTGACCCACTTAGAGTTCCTCAATCGAGTCAAAATGTATGACCGACCCCCACTAATTTTGGAGAGCCAACCCATACAAACATTTCAAAAAATCACAAATGTTTATATGAGGAACACCCCGGAGTGGTTCCAGAGGGTTAGCCACTGGCATAGGTGGGTCGGCCTTCCAAATTTATAGGGGGGTCGGTCATACATTTTGACTCGATTGAGGAACTCTAAATGAGCCAAAGTGAGATTTTTCAAAATTTTACCCTTCGGATATTTATCAAGAAAATTTCACCCTTCGGATCAAAAGTCGGGACATCAAAATACATTTAGAAGGTATGGTTCCTTCGGCAAAGTTTCTTATTTTGATCCCTAAAATATGATTTTCCTTTAATTTGAGCAATTTTTTTGCCTCCATACAAATCGACCCGCCCTAATATATATATATATATATATATATATATGTATATGTGTGCGTATCGAAACAAAGTTTAGGAAATACTGTAGACCTCAGTCCGATTTCGATTTAATGCTGTAGATTTTTTATTATATCTAAAAGTTCTTGTCAAATCGATTTTCAGGATGCATTTACCTTTTTGGATTTAATGCACTTTGCCTTAAATCCAAAAGTAAAATTTGGTGTAAATCAGTTAAATGGTTCGAGAGATATTTTTTTCGAAATATTATTATATTATATTTGAGTAAACAATTAATGTATTTTCCATGGAAAGTTCCAAGCATGACCTGCAAGTTAAACTCTATGAAACTAATAATACTTGTAAAAATATATAAAGTGAACTATGAGGGTATTTAGTAGCGGTTAATTTCAGTGGAAATTATTTTCATTAGCAAGGTTCGAGAGCAGTCAAGACAACTATTCGTATCTTATAAATGTTTATACCAAGTTCACTTATTTCAGCTTAATACTATTTTGAAAGTTATCTTATTAATTTATTATTAATTTGTATATCTGTATTTTTATTTCAGATTGCTGCTTGGAATATTTTACCCTATCGTTTGAAAACAAGATTATTCATATTAATTGGAAAATTGCTCATCGATATTAGAAGCAGCTGAAAATCACGGAAATTAAATAATAATTAAATAATTATTAAAGAAGATATTTAAAACTTTTGTGTGTCTCAATTATGTATAAAAAAATAACAGCCTTATTTATAAAACTTAAAAAGTCTTTATAAAGGGTTTTTAAAACAAATTTTCATAAAAGAACCAATTTCATTTTTATTTATAGAAAAAAACTCATCGAAATATTAAAAAAAACATCTAGCACCCCCATCCAATTGTTAACTAACAAAAAGTTATGACGCGATGCTGTGAAATGAACTTTACATGGCTCTTCTTGGCTCACATACATATTTACTCAGTCGTGTAAACTCAATTACTAAGGATTTTTGCAGAATGGATTTATAAAATATTAGAAAATTATATTGGTGGGGGTGAAGAAAATCTTAGGAATAATTTAAAAGAATCATACGAGTATAAGCGTATAGATTTTGTGTGCTTTCAGAGATGACTAGAGAAATTATAGCAAAAACCGCATTTTTTCAAGTGTCAAATAAATTTATAAAAATTGTTATTTTGGCTTTTCTGTGTTACAGTAAAAAACGGAAAAAAATTAATTAAGTTAAATGTGCGAGTAAAGCAAAAACCACATATTTTTCAATTTTTGTTAAAAGCTTTAAAGCTGTAGCAGCATAAAAGCCGGTATTTGTGTAGTGCACAATGGGATATGAGTACTTTAAGGAAATTTAAGATCCATACGAAATAGTTAAGTACAAACTAATTTATGGAAAACAAAAAACCAAGCAAAATATTTGAATTGTGCATTAAGGGATTTATTTTGAAATTGGACAAAATTCACTTAATTATGAAGAATGCAGTCTACAACTCTAGCTTTCTCAACCTGCAACAAGAATTTTTTATTTCATTTTATTTTATTTTATTTTATCTTATCTTATTTTATTTTAATTTATTTTATTTTATTTTATTTTTTTTTATTTTTATTATATTTTATTTTATTTTATTTTATTTTATTTTATTTTATTTTATTTTATTTTATTTTATTTTAATTTATTTAATTTAATTTTATTTAATTTTATTTTATTTTATTTTATTTTGTTTTATTTTATCTTATTTTATTTTAATTTATTTTATTTTATTTTATTTTACTTTATTTTATTTTATTTTATTTTATTTTATTTTATTTTATTTTATTTTATTTTATTTTATTTTATTTTATTTTATTTTATTTTATTTTATTTTATTTTATTTTATTTTATTTTATTTTATTTTATTTTATTTTATTTTATTTTATTTTATTTTATTTTATTTTATTTTATTTTATTTTATTTTATTTTATTTTATTTTATTTTATTTTATTTTATTTTATTTTATTTTATTTTATTTTATTTTATTTTATTTTATTTTATTTTATTTAACCTACAAGGCCGTCAGCGATTCGGTTACAAGTCAGTTTTTTCCATTATCTCATATTTTGAGCACAATCATGTTCATAGCGTCCCATAGTGTTAGCAGTTTCCTACAAATATGCAGTAAACCATATGAATTCTAATGTGATTTTTTCTTTTGTTTTTCGACAGAAGAACTTAGTGCGCAAAATTAATTATTCATTTTTTAAAATATATATTCTCTAGTATAGTTTTAGTCATTTGAGAAATTAAAACTTTCGTTAAGCCAATTTAATTGCTTTTTAAGCATACCGCCAGGCAGGCATATAATTTTAAAATTCTCTCATACTCTCTTTAATGCACCGACACACGACTTAAGTATCCCCCATACGCACGCACAGACACAACCGAACACACACTATAAGTAACATGCATACACTTTTGATTCAACATTTTAGCTAAATTTAATATTAATTTAATATTAAAGAATTTGCTTAGTTTAGTTTAGAAAATGTCAACACATTTGAATTATGTTTTCTTTTAAGAGACATTAAAATAAAAATTCATTGCTTTACCCTCTTAACAAAAAATAAATAAAACAAATATATATTTTCGTTTCATAACGAGTCGATCATTCATTCATTTTGCCTTTTAATGTTACAATTACAATTTTTTTCCTTATGTTTTCTTTTGTCTCAATATAATTTTATTTGATTTCATTTTTATTGTCTTCAAGTACATTTAGTATACAAAAGCGTAAAATTCTGTATGTTTCAGTATGAAGTACCACCATTTTCCGTTTGGTCTTAAAATGAAATAGTTGTAGGAAATATAAAAATGACACATGGTTCTGCATACAAATTGTTTTAGTTAAAACAAGTTTCCCATTATTCCCTTTGCTAAATAAAACTCGCACATATTAACATGGATTCATGTTTTTGCGGTAAAATTGTTATTGTCGTGTCTATTATGGCGGAGAGAGTTTGGGTTTTAAGTGAAACAATTTTCAAATATGAACATGACTGCTTGTTTGTTCTTTTGCAAAATTCCAATTCCAAATATTTTCTATTATTTTTTTTGTGTTGGTTTTTGGTGCCAACGTTAAGTACAATACAATTTGCAAGGATTCTATTTTGAGTTGGTTAAAAGCCTATTTACTGCATTAGGGCGGATTGTATTATTAGCGCAGAGAATTTTTTTAACTTCCTTTTTGCTTTCAAGTGATGTGAGCCATTAACAGTGGGGCTAACATCGTTCAGAAGAATATTAAATATGTACACAACATAGAATGCCAATGATTACTTCAAAATAAAATATACATACATACTATGTAAGTACACACATAAAAAATACCAATGTAAAATCAACATGCCAAAAGGTTAATTCAAATTCTTTCAAATCACATTAAATTTACTATGTTGTTTGAGTGTGTTGATGGTTATTTTCTTTGTTCATAGCTGCAATACACTTTTTGCTTAGTTGTGTAGGTTGTTTTTGTATTGTTGTTGCTTATTTTTTTGGCTTGTAAACAGCCAACAAACTGCTGCTGGCTGGTAGGCAGTGTACTAGTCTTGCATTCGGAGGATCGCAGGTTTGAATCCTGGAGTCAACAAAGTATTTTATATTTATTTTTTAACTAAAACTTTTCAAGTCAAAGCATTTTGTTGTTCTTTTTAAACTAAAACTAAAACATTTCAAACAAATTTTATGTAAAGTGTCTAGAAATAATGTTAAATTATAATTTAATTCAAGATGATACATGTTTAGTGTGTATCTTAAGAATATTTAAAGTTGTTGTGGCTGCAGGGGTAAGCACGTTGACTAACACGCGATGAGTTCCGAGTTCAAATCTTGGCCGGGGAAGCCAATTTAAAATATATACAAAAATTTTCTGATGTCGATGTCAACCCCACGTAAGTTAAGTAATTAATAAAATACAATTACTGCATTAAACTAAAATCATGTTGATCTAACTTGAATTTAAGTTTGATTCAACATGATTCTTCATTTTGATTTTAACAGCACTTAAATGTTAATTCAACGTGAAATAAAGTTATTTCAAAAGGAAATTTTTTTTTTGACAATTGCTATAAATCATGTTAAATTAACATGAAACACACATGAAGCAAAATCAATGCTAAGGAATGTAAAATTAACCCTATTTTTAACGATTCTACATTGTTTTTTTCCCACATACAAGAACATCTCTACTTCGTTTATACGAAAAACTAAACTACGCTACAACTACAAATAAAAAGTGTCAAGGGCATTGACTCTTTGTCTTACTTGCAATCGGAGTATGCTTATACTCAAGCGTTGGATATTTATTTATCATTCGTCACCGTATACATACATCTATGTATATATGTATATATGTATGTATGTGTTTGAAAAAATGCTTTCGATATGTGTGTGTTTTAATAAAATATCTATTTATACATGCATGTGTAGCCAACTAATAGTCAGAGTATTTTTATACTCATGCGTGTGATTGTAGCTCATATAGTCTAGAAAATTTTTGTTATAGTTGTTTGTGCTACGTAATAAATTTTTTTTATAAAAATAGTTGTTGGATGTGTATGTGCGCGCTTGAAAGATTTTTTATATTTAGCTGTACTTATTCATAGTTGTTTTACGGCCAATACTCAAAGAGTACTTAAAACGATACTCTTTCTCTGTTCCGCTTTTCTCAATCTCATAAAAAATTAGATTTTCTGCAAGAAAAATTTCATAATTTACACTAGCTGACGCATCAATATGATTACACCTTACCCATAAAGTAACAGAATAATACCTTCCATATCGAACTTGTGACCTGAGTCCTACTTGCAAGACTATCTAACCAATACTTATCTATCAGAAAGTGAAATTTATTTGCTCTTGGTTAAGCATTGTCTATATGCATTTCATTGTTTCAGCATCAGTAGAATTCATTTAGAACAGCCACAAACTTTTTATCTTATGCACAGACTTTCAAAAACTATTTAAGAAGTCACAAAAATAATCGTAGTATAATAATAATTTTTATTCGATATAGACTCTATTATATTTTTCTTCTCTATTAGATATATTAACTTGAAAGAGACATATATATATAGTAGAATCAGAGCTGTTAAATTTCGATTACGGTTAGGAATCAATTAGATTACATTTTAAAAAGAATTGTACTGATTATGAATTATTTGGAATTAAAAAAATAATCGAAAAGAATCAAAAGTAATCAAAAAATAATCCGACAACTTTCAAAGATTACTTTTGATTATTAATAAATGATCAAAAACAATTAAAAATAATATTTAAAAGTAATCGGATTATTTTATAATTACTTTTGATAATTTTGGATTAGTTTTTGTATTTTCAAGTAATTCAGATTACTTTTCCATTATTAGTAATCGTAATCAATAAGTAATCGTGCAAAACTGAATATCATACGTAATTTAATCATTACTTCACCTTTCAAAAAAAAAAGTAATCAAATTAGTAATCAGTACGATTACTAATCATTACTTAACAGCTATGAGTAGAATACATTATATTTATTGGCCTTGACCTCAGGCATTATCTAGAACAGTGTTGCATTTGCATTTCATGTGTAACCACTGTTATATAAAAGATTAAAGAATGATGATGTAAACATTAAAAATACGGCAGTGCCATCGTATAAGAAGAAAAAAAATGTTTGTAGTATTCCTTTAAAAAAATAGAGAAACAGCGATTTAAATATTAAATTGGTCTTTAAAAGAAATAGTATTAATATTTGAAAATTAGTAAAAAAAAATGGCTTAAGCTTTATTTATTAATACGAGTAGTATTTATGGATTAAAAATAATGTTTGTGGAAACTTTTTAATTGCAGCGTATTTAAGAAAGACATTCCCAGCAAAAATAAAGGAAGTAGGAACTCATTTTTAAAAACAAAATCATTAGGGTTTTAGTATATTGACGAATTCCATGAGCAGGAACAAAATGCATATAGACGTTGCTTAACCCGAAAGAACATGCAAACATTGCAAATAAAGTAAAATATGTATGTGAAATAAATACACTTCGGTATTTCCTACAATTTTATGTTTAATTATAGAATTTATTTTCAAGCTAAAACTTGAAATTATTACGCATATGAATGTGTTTATAAATATTTCACTTAATTTATTACAGAACGCACAAGCAACTGCCCAACTAAAAATAAAGTTTTTAATTTATATTTCATTTTGTTTATAACTTAAATTCAGTGATAAAAATTAAAACAACTTTACGACAAAAAGTTTACAAAACTTTGGCAATAAAATCATACAGTAATCAAATTTAAATGGCTAACACATTTTTTTTTGCTCATACTCTGCGTTTCGAAAGGATAAGAAGTACATCCATATATTTTTTTTACGGAGCAAATATACAAAGAGCCACCTGTTAAACTTGCTATTTGATACAACAAATGACTTTAGCCAACCAACCAACAACCTTCAGGCAATAAAACCATAAAAATTGACTTAGTATTTTAACGTATTGTATTGCGTTGTTGTTGTTGTTGGCATTAGAATACAACTGCAATGTCTAAATGGTCTAAATGCTATAAAAGGAGAACAAAAAAAAAACGGCAAATAAAAAACGAAATTTGTAACCAAATATCAAGGTTTAAAAATCATAAAAAGCCATTTAGCCGACTATTATAGTCAAATCTCAAAACTAATAAAAGTCAATAGGAAAATATGTGGAAATAACTTATAACCAGGTTGGTGTTATAGAGAGAGATAGAGAAATAACAATTTGTTTGAAGTTATATATTTTTTGAAGAAGAGTATGAATAGAAGTTACACTTTTGTAAAGCCTTTACACGAGATGATGATGATGCTTACAAGCGTCATATCACACATATTATACACCAAGGCGATTTCATAGCAGCTGATGTCACTTCAGCAAATGATGACCACCTGCTAAATTTCTCTGGTAAAACGTTATAAAATATTTTGACAACAGGAAATTCTGTACTAACAAATATACTCGTACACACACAGAAAAAAACACTGAAGAATCGTTAAAAATAGGGTTAATTTTAAATTTTTTGGCAATGATTTTGCTTCATGTGTGTTTCATGTTAATTTAATATGATTTCCTTTTGAAATAACTTTATTTCACGTTGACTTAACATTTAGGTACTGTTAAAATCAAAATGAGGATTCATGTTGAATCAAAGATATTTCAAGTTAGATCAACATGAATTTAATTTAATGTAATAATTGTATTTTATTTATTATTTAACTTACGTGTGGTTGACATAGATATCAGAAATATTTTTGTATATAAATTAAATTGGCTTCTCCGGCCAAGATTTGAGCCCGGAACTCATCGCGTGGTAGTCAGCGTGCTTACCCCTGCATCCACAACAACTTTAAATATTCTTAAGATACACACTAACTGCTGTATTCAGAAAGGCTTACAGAACAAATTTTGTATGGAAATTTGTTTATTAAACGTTTCGTAAACCTAAATTATTTTTTCTGAATAAGGCCTTAAATATATACCATCTTGAATTAAATTATAATTTAACATTATTTCTTATCATTTAACATACAATTTATTTGAAAAGTTTTACTTTTTAACCCTCGACTCAAAAAAGGTGTGTTATAAGTTTGTAGTGTGTGTCTGTGTGTCTGTCCGTGTCCACGTACAGGCCCAACGGCTGAATAGATCTTGATTCAGTTTTTTCTGCTTGAAAGGTGACTTGATTGAGAGGGTTCTTAGCTATGTTTGAAGAAAATCGGTCCAGCCATTTAGAAGCTGTCACATCTTTTCTTGATATATTTTTAAAATTTTTAATTTTTGTTATAGTTTTAAAAAAATAAAAATTATTTGACTTGAAAAGTTTTAGTTTTCTATTGTTAGAAATAAAAGCCCCTTTTTAAGTTTAATAAAATTAAATCTCGGCCATACACAGTTAATAAAAATAATAAATAAAAATAAATAAATACAAATGCCGCTTTTACTGCAACAGTTTAGTGCGTTGCATACAAATTTGTTTCGAAACTTGTACAACGGCGTGGTTTGTTCTTTAAAACACAAACTCAAGACGACTTTCCATGGTTAAACAATCAAATAAACATTGCAATAAAAACAACCACAACAACAATACAACAATTCAACAGCAATAGTTTCAAATGAGTGACAGCATTTCAAATACATTTGGTCATTAGCTCAAAGATAAGAAGAGACTACTATATATGAATACACGCGGAATGGTTTCAGTTGACATACTTAAAAGAATGAATTCTATGGAAATTAATTGCTCTATTAAAATCTATGGGATTAAAAACTAAAGGCCAAGATACACTAACCTATACAATCGTACGTATGTTGAGAAAATAAAAACCTGGTATGGTGCAGTTTATGAAAATTTTTAAAAGACACTAACAATTCATCAGATCATGGTTGTATTTTTTCGTAGGTCGAGAGATTGTGAAGGATAGTGAAGACGAAAATTAATTAATGAAAATTTGGAAATAACAACTATTTTTTTGGAGATATACATACATATGTATATCGGAAATATTACGTAGATTTTATAAAATGTATCTTTCCCGATATAGCACACAATCCAATGGCTGCTACAAAACATATCTCTTAGAAAAATTACCTATTAAAAAAACATTTAGTAAAGGATATTTAAAAAAAAATTACAAAAGCATCTTTTTGAAGAAAAAAAAAACATTTAAAAAACTATATTTTACAAAAAGGGCCTTTAAAGAAAAGTACCTTTTGTCTTTCAGAAAAGTAAATTTTATTTCTCAGGAAAAAGATTTTTTAGAAAAATTACATTTAACAAAAAATAAATTTTAAATAAGTAGATTTCAGAAAAAGTACTTTTAAATGCGAGTAAACATTACAAAAAGTACCTCTTAAAAAAGTATTTTTTCCACAAAGGACAATTCAGAAAAATTATATCGTACAAAAAGTTCCTTCTAAGAAAACAACGTTTAAACATTTAAAAAAAACTACCTACTGCGAAAAGTACATTTCGAAAGTACCTGAACAAATCCTTGTTAAAAAAGTACTTTGGACAAAGTAACGTTCACAAAAGTTCTTTCTAAAAAAGTCCTATTGAAAAGAGTACCAAATAAAAAAAGGTACATTTTCGAAAAGTAACTTATAAAAAACATCCTTAAAAAAGTACCTTTTAGAAAAGTTATTTTTAGAAAAAGTATCTTTCAGAAAAAAATACCTTTCAAAGGACCTTTTAGAAAACATACCTTTTTAAAAAGTATTTTTTAGAAAACGTACCTTTTAGAAAATCTATCTATCTATCTTTCAGAAGACCTACCTTTATGTACCTGATAGAAAAACTACCTTTTGGAAAGATTATCTGTTATAGAAGGTAGAAAAAATAGATTTTATAATCAGGAATAGTATATTTTAGGAAAAGCACGTTTTAGAAAAGCAGGTTTGAAGAAAAAGTACCTTTTACAAAAAGTACCTTTACAAAAAAGTACCTTTAAGAAAAAGTACCTTTTAAGAAGCACTTTAAAAAAATACTTTTCAGAAAAAGTTCCTTTTGAAACCAATAATTTTTAGAAAAAGTACCTTTAAAAAAAGGACCTTTCAAAAAAGTACCTCTCAGAAAAAGTACTCCTTACAAGAATACTTTTCAGAAAAAGTACCTTTCAGAAAAAATGCCTTTCAAAAAAAACTTTTATAAAACGTACCTCTTTAAAAAATTATTTTTTTTAGATAAAGCACGTTTTATAAAAAGTACCATTTAGAAAAATTACCATTCTCAATAAGTACCTTTTATAAAAAGCGCCTTTAAGAAAAAGTACTCCTCAGTTTAACAAAAGCTACAGTTTGTAAATACTACCTGTTAAACGTAGAAAAATTATGTTCTAGAAAAAGTAAATTTTAGAAAAATCATATATTAAGAAACGTTAGGTTATGTTTTCAGTTGGGTGGTCCAAATAACAGATTCATTTGTTATTTAAAGGATAAAGAATTTGAAATTGGCTTAACTAACTTAAATTTTTACAAATCTGCTGCTGTATGTTTAGTTAATTTGCAAAGCATTGTTGCTGCGCCTCTGGTGCTAAGTGGACACATTACTTAAAACTATGTAGCCATTTTATTAGTTGTTTTATTATTATTTTGAAGAAAGTCCTTTGCTGCCATTAGAAAATGTTCTAGTACCTTATAGAAAAATTACATTTTAAAAAAAGTTTCTGCTATAAAAAGTACTTTAAATAAAAACTAAATTGAAAAAAAAAATATTTTCACAAAATAAAATTAAAATAACAAAAGATTAAATTATTGCTGCCGATTTAAGTAAAATTGGTAGCAATCGACGTGCCTTTTAGATGTTAAGTAATCGTTGCTTTCGATAAAGAGCTGATTTTTCAGTTTGATATTATTGCATTCGATATCCAACAATGTAATAATATGATTCGATATGGAATGCCATAATCTCAAGATGAAAAAAAGTGATGGAATCAGCTCGTTATTGAAAGCTGCGATTAGAACCCTCATTTTATTTTGCACTTGATCGGCTTTGTATTTGAACATTTTTTACAAAAACCAGTTTAGGGAAAATGTTATTTTAGAAAATTGTCGATCGAAATCTACCAAACCGAATCGATTCATCTAAGTTAGTTCAATATTTTTTTAATGCAGCAAGTTTGCTTCAAATTCACACACATAGGAACACACACTCACACAAACATACACTCACCCACAAATATATACATACATCCACAAGGAAATCATCAGTATCGACACCCAGACCTCAAAATGTCGAAATATGATTATAGCTAACTCCATTTTTGAAAATTGAGGTAAAATCAGCAGAAAGATAAAAAGATTTTTAATTAGAAAATTTTAAATAAAATCTATTTGTAACTATGACTAACAAAAATACATTCCTTTATAAACTGTCTAAAATTTACGAACAGTTGCAGCAGTGGTTGACTCAAATTGCCACAATTACTATGCAAAATAAGTATTTTGCGTAAATTTAAAGAAAAAACTTTAAGTAGAAAAACTAAATATTTATTGTGGCTGCATGTACATACATACAAACATATGTACATACATATGTATGTATGTATGTGCAAACATATGTTGGTACATATTTTTTTAAGTCGTCATCGTAGTATGTGCAAATAGTTAGTTGCAAATTAAATCAGGTTATGAAAAATATTATTGTGAAAGTTGTAGTTTAGCTGTCAAGTGATTTCTAGCATTTAATAAAATAAAACACACACACACACACACACATAAAACAGCAAACAACAAAATTAAATAAATGAGTGGGGGAAAATCGAACAACGTGATTTGTTTTATTAATTTACACCAACTCAAATAATAAAGAAAGATCCTGTTTGAGAGATAATTACTATTATTAGAATTTGTTTTCTGTTTAATATTATTAAAATTCATTGTTGACAATTTTTGTTACATGAAAATTTACTTCAGATAAGTTTCCCCCCGCTCCCCTGACAAACTATGCAAAGAAAAATATTAAAAGAAATTTGTAAAGTTTTTTTTTGCACAAACTTTTTATTTGCATAAAACCATATGTTAAACCACAAACAAAACTATACAACTTAATCTACTTGACAAGATATTTATACATACAACAAAATAAAATCTTTAGTTAAGATAAAGAGCATAATGTTTACAAAACAAGCTTACTAAATGAATTGACAAATAAACTAGAAGAGGACATTTGCATACAAATTTGTTACGTAAAGGACTGTTGTTAAGACTTTCTCGTACTAAATATATAAAGTAAAACGTAAATATAAATAGAGAACGACATTTAAGAATGCCCTAATATAAATAGCAGGCAAGATTGTTTTGGGCACTTGAAAATTTTTCTTATGAAAAAAAGATTGATCAGCTGATTGTCAGCTATCGGCAGTTAATCTGTCAGGCTGTATATAAAATAAAGTAAAGCACCAACAGTCCAACGTGTAACACTTCCTATGGAGCGTACAGGTCACATTTACATGACTGACGATAGGTTAGGTTAGGTTAGATTAGCAGGTAGCTATTCACCTCCTATGGAGGTAGATGACCATACCGCTGCTTCCAATACAAAGACTCACATGTTTGAGTCCTATTTCCGATGACTCGGATAGGCTACTGAAGGGTAATCCTTCAAGAAAGCACAGACGTAGATCCTCCAGAGCGGGGCAGAAACAGAGGAGATGCCAGAATTGTTTTTCCTCTTCTTCATCATTTCAACTGGAGCAGTAATCATTGTACTCAAAAATATCACGCAATCGTTATTTAAAATATTTAAAATAAAATAAAATATTTAAAATAAAAAAAATATAATAATTAATGTGATGATCGTAAAAGATAAGCAAGAATAGTTAAACATACTTAGGTAGAGTAATATAATTTCGTGCTAAATTAAATAGAAAAATGAAAAAATGGAAAAACAGAAAATTAATAGTGCTACTTATAAATGTGTTTACCAAAGGTAAATCAATTGTATATACAACAATTATTTCTCATATTCCGTTTCATTGTAAATTTAAGTTAAATAGCTGATGTTAATAAGAATCTCTACCTAAGTAGATAGACTAGAGTGCTGATGAAGTGCGTGGCTGCACAGAAAAGTATCGATATTTCCCCCAGCTTAAAGTCTAAGTTTAATCTTTCTTCCCTTCTTTAGAAACTCACATTAATTAATAAAAATATTTCATTCAATAAGAATTGGAATAACTGAGCTTAAGCCTGACTAAAAATTATTTCTGATTAATATTTAAAATATTTAAAATAACGATTGTGTGATTTTGAAACAAAATATATAAAAAAATTACGACTGTCGGACTGTAAGTTACTGAATCGCACCACTGGTTCGGACGTAGTCTAATCAGGAGGTCCAATTATGACTTTTTCCAACACTTGTGGTCGTATATGGGCAATAACGCAGCCAATGCTGTCTTTTGAGTGGTAAATCTTTTCGGGCTTATCGGCGTGGCTAGCGAAATGCACATATCCCGTGAAGGAATAGTATAGCGGCGTTAAGTCTCACGATCTTGGAGGCCAATTTACAGGTCCCAAATTATGCTGTAACCAAACGTTTCGTGCCTCATTCCTGTGCATTATGGTGGATAGACTGATTGATGGTCTTCCTCTACGCTATGCTCTACAGCAGCAATGACTTCTTCTGTACGTCTCTGTGGATGCGTATTACCATTTAGAATAAACGTGGTGCGAAAACTTTCCATATTTAATCAAATTATTAACTCTGATGACCGATTATATTTACCATAAAATGGACGTAGAGCGTGATACGTATTTTTAACAGAATCATGAATTTCAAAATAAATATCAAATGCCAAACCAAACTAAACATAAGTCACTTGACAGTGACAAAATGGCCAACTTAGAGTTTATACATCGAACGGGTGATTTTTTTAAGAACTATGAAATCTTTATTTGAGTTGGCAGAACGATCTATATAATTCATTGTTTAAAGGCGATTTCATGTAAATTTCGACGCTGGGTCCAACTTTGGCATAATTTCTTTATCATATCGCCAGTATCTCACGAATAAATTCTTCAATGTTGTCTTCCAGTGAGTCAACCGTTGCGGACTTGTCCCTATAGACATGAGCCTTAAAATAAGCCCCATAAAAAAAGGCGTTAAAACTCACGATTTAGGCGGCAAATTGATCGGCCCCAAAGGTGAAATAAACTGTTCACCGAACTCGCCTCTCAATTGAACCACTTTTTCGTGGTATGTCTCTATGCTCTGTCCACATACGTTGATGCATGTTGTTGGTTTAATTTTCAATAATGTATTTTTATTGTTACAAGATTCCGTATAGACGCCTCAGAAAATCGTTCCAACTGACCATGAAATGCATGAAGTGCACGCATGCACTTTTTTAACCGAGCATGAATTTTTATAATAAAATTTTCATGGTTAAATTTTAGACCAAACTGAACATGTTTAATAGTAACATGTAATGTAACAATATGGAATTGAATGCCTTATAATATTACTAGGTGTCGCCTTCTTTTAGGAAAGGCCTAGTATAGAGAAGACATATGCTGAAAGAAGACATAGAGGAAGGCTTTATTTTTTTAAGACTCTGCATTATCCACGTTTTTAATAATGCAGTATTGTAGCGCCTCTGGTATTAAATGAGACATATTAAATTTTTTTAACTGTGCTTAGTAGCCACTAACTACTTTATTGGTTATTTTACTTTGTTAATTATTCTGCTACACTACGAAGAGGGCGCTCTGATGATTAGGATTAGTAACTGCTGAAGTCGGTATAGTTCAGAGACTAGAGACTTCGCCTTTATCACTTGAACTTTCCTGCAAAAACTGATACAAAGGGACAGTAATGCACATTAGAAAAATAAGTGGTGTTTTTATTTACTGACTGTTGTATATCGGACTCGAACTTAGCACCTGCGGTTTTGTATTCAACGTGCTAACTACTTTATCCAACGCCACCCTCACAAAGCCAATCACAGTGTTGCCAAGAAGAAAATTGCCAAAAAAAATCACCCTTTATGAGAAACACCCTTTATAAGTATGTATGTGGTTATTCGACTATTATTGTTTAAAAACAATGAATAATAATTGTTTTTTAAGCTTGAGATCTAAATTAGTGAAAAATTCGGGTTTGAAATCAACCATCAACCTTTTCAGCTGTCTTATGTAAAACGAATTCGAGTAAATTTCTAGTTTTCAAAACATTAACAATGGTCCCTCAGATGTGTTTGAAACCGTGGTCGGCAACCTAAACAATTGCATTTTACAATTGTGGGTGTTATACTCTCACCACGAGCCGGTGTTGCCAGTGAAATTTCGTCTCATTTTCCTAATTTGAAATTTTAAATCTCCAAAACAAAACTTATTTTATTATGGTCAAAAGAAACACTCAAGCTTTTTTTATAAAGAAAGGCATCTTTTTTTAGTGCTGCCTCCTTGTAGGAAATTTTCTTTAAATAATTTAAATATATGCTTGAAAATGCCTTTGCATGTCATGTTTTTTCATGCGTGACAACACACATTGTCAAATCAAACATTCTGGTTTTTAAAAAAAATTTTCTGAAAATTAAATTTTTTAGTAAATTATCATCACACATATTTTCTTATTGTGGCAACGCTGATTCTTAACAGCATGCGATACACACAACTTGTCTGCTTGAATGTTTAAGATAGACTGATTAATGTTGTTTATTTCTCATCAATGCGTAATAGAAGATTATATTAAAACGCGCGGCGCCCTTATTTCGCTGACCAGCGCTTTAGGAGTCTATACAATAAAAAAATTTAACAACTCTAAAAAATATATTTCTATTGTCAGAGTTAGTTTTGTAAAATCGTGCAGTTTCAAATCGTTTGGTTTACAGAACAGGCCTGAGTAATAATATTTTCAAGCAAAGCTCTATAAATGATAATTGTATTAAAGTAATGTGATTTAAAAATTGTTATGTACATCCCTGGTATATTTTATGTATCAAACAGTTGCACAAACTTTATCTTCTTACTTCTCCAGCCACAGCAGCAAGCAACATAATTCTGTCTAATTTACTTAAAATGCTTCGTTATCGATGTCTCTTGAAGTGAAATCCTCCATTTAACTGATAATTACCAACAGTTTAGCTAATCCTTTCACATAATGAGAGCCAACAGAAACATTGAAAGGGTGTTAACGTAGGTAGTAGATACAGATAGATAGACCTTATGGTGTTTTTCTTCTTTTGCAAAATTCCTTTTTTTCTTTTTTTGAGAATGTCTCAAACCCGTTAGTGGGAGTTTAGCACAAGAGACTAAAAGAGCTGTTGCAGTACTCGTTAGATTAATTTTTGTGTGTGTATGTGTGTGTGCTTTTTTTTTCTTGGATTGCTGGTGTTGGCGTGTTAGAATTTGCACAAACATGTCTATTATCGAAAAGTTAACAGGTCATTAAGTTTGGCAAAGTACAAATATGTGTGAACAAACCCAAAAATATTGCAGCAACAAAAAAAAACTCTACTAATTTATAAAGCTTAAGTAAGAAAGGAAATGTTTAAAAACTTTAATATATAAAGTTAGCAAATTTCCCAAATTTAAATTTAATACTTAAATTTAAGTAAAAAAATAAAATAAATTCCAATGCGTTATTTGTTGGCAATATTTTAATATTACTTTTTAGAGGAGGCAGGGATATTTGTTTGTTGGCGCTGGTTTCCTTGTAAAATTGTCTTTCGCTTTATGCATCCTGGTGAGCTGACAGTTATAAAAATATGGTTGCATAAATTTTTTTTTATAATTTTCTGTTTTAAGTAAAACAAAAGATATTGAATCTTTTATGAACATCCTTTTAAGGATTTTTATTTTCATTCAAGTAGCAGGCAAATGGCAACGTTTAACTATTTTTACATGGTTGAATGCAATTGCCAAAAGAGACACACACAACACAATATTTTACAAAATATGCTCTCATATACACACACACATAGATACATTCATGTACATGCGTTTGTACAAAAAGCTAAAAAGACAGGATTTCAGCCAACATTCCTTAATACGTGTACTCGTATGTGTATTTTTTGTGGCATATAAAATGTTTTGTATATTCATTTTATTTTAAAAAGGGATGTCGGTGAAACAGTTTAAACTAAACTAAATGACATTTATATTATTTGGCTACATTTGTTTTTGACGACGTGTGGGCATTTAAATTTTTTACTTCGCATTATTTCGAGGACCTTTGGCGTCTGTCTACAAGTTCAAATTCTGATTCCTGTTTTATTTCTATTTTTTTTTTGTTGCTTTTTTGTTTTCTTAAATGCTTACTTACACTTGAACTCTGAGTATGTGCACGAGCTACATATATCGTCTCAATTAGGGGAACAATGGGAATGTATATATATATATATATATATATATATATATATATATATATATATATTTCTATTCACTTTTTTAAAGCTGCTTTCACACGGTCTGTATTTTACAGCTGACTTGTCACAGCTAAGCGACTAATATGTCTTTTAAAATATGCAATTTACAGACAACTTATAATTATTGCTTCCAAGCGTGCATATTTAATTACTAACATCTGACATAGCCTCTTTCTTTATATTTTTGTGTGTGGTACACACTGTTGTTATACCAAAACAGCTGATGTCAGATGCTTTGTAAGATCAAAATATAACGCGGTTAAATTGAAATTTTTTCATCTGACAGATGCAAAGTTTTAATACTTTCACACGTCATGTAATTATTTTTTAGTGGGAAATTTCACATGTCAGATGTAAAATTCCGGCCGTGTAAAAACAGCTTAAGCAAACATTATCGATATCCTTGAAACTTCCCGCTCAGCTCAATTTCCAAAGTGGTTGGGATTTATTTATTTTCTATTACTCTACTTTTTTGAGTTAAAGAACCGATTTGTTGAAGACTTGCCGGCCTCTAAATCTGGCATTTAACCATAAAAAGTATGAGTTCTTTGAAAACTCATGATCTGATCACATTTTGGATTTCAAGAAAATAAAGTTATGAAATGTGTTATTAATAAATAAGTCTATCTTTTTATTAAGGACATGCATACTTTTTTATATAAGCCCTATTTTGAATAAAACTTCTCCGGGAGTGTTTTCCCTATTCCTCTATTTTAAAGAAGTCATTTAAGAACTTTCAGGTAAAATAAATTAACTGAAAACCAAATAGTTGACTTCAAAATTCCCTCTCACTTTTTATTTCTCTCGCCATATATTTAGAATAGAATTTTATTCTCGGAAAAAAATTATTATTTTTTTATCGGAAACATATTTAGAATTAGACTGAATGTCAAACGAAATAGCCGATTGATTAAATTTACAGCATTTTTAAGTCCAAAAATAAAATAAATCATGAAAATAGATTTTTAACTTAAGGCGTTTTTAGAAATTTTTCCTCAACGATACTTCTTGAACGCATCAATCAATCTCAATCAGATTTTCTTTCTTCAATCGACGTAGTTTTTTGTGTGTAAAGCCTGCTACTTTGTTCAACATTTCATATGAAATGCTGTCAAAATACATACAAAACAAGATTACTTTTCCCATAACAATGTCGATCAGCTGTTTCCTAACATTGCAGTTACATTCCATTACAGTCGGCTAACTCAGCCCTTAGTGATTTGAAGTTGCCATATTTTCATAAGTTGCCATACTATTTACTTTATAAATTTCACCTAAATTGAAGTTTATTTATCTGAACAAAATACGACAAAAATTAAACAAAATATAACATAAAACACATAATAATACAAAAAGGAAACATAAAAATGCTTTCACTATAATTAATTTTATTTATTATTGTTCGAACTTTATTTATTTCTATATTTATGATTTGATTAGGCTAAAGTTCGTATCGCTTTGCAAGAAAAATTACATGTGATAATTATTAAATAACAAATAACACCAAAGTAAATATTTATGATTTGATTAGGCTAAAGTTCGTAAAGCTTTGCAAGAAAAATTACATGTGATATTTATTAAATAACAAATAACACCAAAGTAAATATGTAAATATTCTGACAAACACGTAGTAGAGCGGAACAACTGGCTGTACATCGAAAAGAAAATGTATTGATAAGAGAAAAAATTGCTTTTTGGATTTGATATATAAATCTAAATAAGTTTGTTCGTTTACCTACTATTTTTAAAATGCAGAGGAAGTAAAATTGTTTTCTTTTTGAAATTTTGATCCTGAAGCCTGTAGTAGCAGATATAATGTAGAACAAATTAAACTCCCTTCCACTGAATATAAGACTCTTTTTTGTGCACTAACTTTTGATTAGATAAAAGCCAACTTAAAGTTTCCAAATATTTTAAAAACAAGAAGATAACTTTTTGCATCTAATACAAATAGTTTTTCTTAATAAAAATTTTTCAAAGAAAGAAACAAATCTTAAGCTCACTTAAGTAACAACAATAGACTCGTAAAAGAAATATTCCATACAATGGCAAATTTTAGTACTTGAAGATATTTTTAATGAATACAAATTGTCAACAGGTCGTTTAAGAAGAAAAAAACACACACAAAATTACAAAGACAAGAGCAAAAGGAACAACTACCAGATAACGATATACACAATAAACATTTTTATGGTAATATTTAAAAGAAAAAGAAAACAAGGAAATACTCGGATTTGCCTGTGACTTATGTTTAGAAAAGGCGCCAGTATAAAAAAAATCAAATTTTAACAACATAATGAAAAAAATTGTCTAAACAAACATAAAAACCAATTATATATGCATATACATATACAAACATACACATGTATGTACATATGTATGTATTACAGTTTATTGGTATTTATTTATACATATTTAGATGTAAAAACATTTTATAGTAAACATGTGTTAAATTTGCGGAAAACTAAAAACAATACGAGTACTAACAACACAACGAATAGAAATTATTTATTGTACAAATTATGCGTTATTAAATGGACAATAATAGTTGTGGTGCAACAACCAAAACAATGTAAAAAATGTATACAACATTAATTAACCTTAAAATTTGAGTCATTTAAAACGGTTTAGAGGAAAATTTCATGTTTATTTTGTTTGTTACAAAGCAAGCCACGTGTTTTGGTGTTTTGTTGAAATTTAGCAAAAAGGCAAAAAAAAATAATAACCATGCTTGCTGTTAAGTTAGCAACGTGTTTTAAGCAACAACACGTGGTCCATACAACACAAAATCAACGATAGAAACAAATACCCTGACAGAAGACAGAGTAAATACGAGTACAGTTTGTCTGGTAACTGTTGGCGTAATGAAATAAGTACAATTCGTCTAAATAACATTTTTAAACTTTTAAGGGGGAGCAGCTCTTATGACTGTTTTATACATCTTCCTAAAATTTTTACAATATTTAACTGGAACTCCTGAATGAATTATAGGCTACTTTTTTATCACGCCCACTTTTACGCCCACATTTTTAAATTATGTTGCTCCTTCCACAAACATAGTTTCTAACAAATTTTAAAATATAAACGAGCATAAATTCGCCATTTGTGAAAATATTTTCAAAATTCTTTCTGCATACGAAAAGATCCACTTTTCTGGAAATTAAAAAGGGGAGGGTGTCGTAAATTGCTCGCCCCAATAATTGATTATCAAATAACTTTATTGTCATTTGTCGAGCAATTTTTAAAATGCTTTTTGCATATGAAAGAGGTCCACTAATTATTTGTTTAAATTTTGGAAGATAGAGGGCACAATGTCCCCTTCAAAAACTGGACTATCAAATTACTTTGTCGTTTTTGGAAAAATTTAAAACTTTTTTTTTTTGCATATGGAAGAGGTCCACTTAAATTTTTTTTTTTAAACTGTAGGGGGTAGTTCGTGCCCTCCCCAAAAATGTATTATCAAATAATTTTGCCATTTGTGGACCAATTTAAAAAATTTTGTTGGCAAATGTAAAAGGTTTACTAATTTTTTTTTACATTTTGGGTGTGTCTGAAAAATATCAAATATTTTAGGAAATTTTAGGTGTGAGGGAAGCAAAGTGCCCATCTTTTAAAAGTAACTCTCAAATAACTTCTTCATATGTAGATCAAATTTCATATTTATTTTTTCATATGCAAGAGGCCCACTTTTTTAAATTGGAAAGTGTGGAGGACGATGTCACAAATTTCCCGCCCCAATAATTGATTGATTATTTGATATAACTTCGTCGCCCCAATAATTGATTATCAAAAAACTTCGTCATTTGTTGACTAATTTTCAAAATAAGGCGAAATGGAAATTTGTAAATTTTGGAAGCGGCGTGGCCGCAAGTCCTCTCCAAAAACTGGATTATCAAATTACTTTTTCGCTTGTAGACCAATTTTCAAAAGTCTTTTTGCATATGGAAATTGCCGGGGGGAAAGGTGGCAAAGCGTCCACCCCAAAAATTTATTATCAAAGAACTTTGTCATTTGTAGACCAATTTTAAAAATTTTTTATGGCCAACATCTCAAAGAAAATTTCAGCAGAGCACCGTAATTTTTTTGTGCTATTATTGTCTTATATATTTAAAATGACAATGTTATTTGTCAGTTGAAATAGGTAACACCGTTCTTGGCAACTGGGAAGGCACCTGCAGTTCAGGTGCCATACATAGTTGATCCATAATTGATTCACAGAAAGGAATATTGCGATAATCACTGACATTCCCGAGCCACGATTTTCCATTTGAATGTGCACATTAGGGTGGACGTTATTTTTAGATTTCTTCTGCTCTCACCCCCCCCCCCCCCCCCCGCCAAAACAGTTCAGTTTTATGTACAAAAATACAAAAAAAATTCATACCCATAAGTTGCAATTTAGGGCGTGCGTCCGGACCTCAAAGTTGGCCTTCAAGCACACTTTTCAATGTAATTTTTTTCCATATGACTATCTTTTTAAAAAATCATTTTACAAGAATATGACATATGGCAATATTTTAGCTCTTCAAGTCAACAACATAAGTCTCAAAGAAAGTTGTTTGCTAAAATTAATGTTTTAGAAAAGAATGAGGAAAATAACCAACAAAATACCAAAAATTTTATGTAACAAAATTATATTTATATTGAAATTTTTAATTTTAACCCCCCTATTCGTAAAAAAATAAAATGAATTTGAAATCCGTTTTATGAAAATTTTGTATGACAATTTTGAAATAAAAAACATTTCAAATTCATTTTCAATTTTATGAATATGGGGTAAGGATATACAATAAGAACTTATGTATATTAAATTATTTCATACATATAAATAAAACTAAACAAAAAAAAAATACATTGAATATATGGGCTTGAGGGCCAACTTTGAGGGCCGGACGCACCCCCTAAAACAAAACTTATCGGTATGAAATTTTTTGAATTTTTTTTAATAAAACTGAACCGATTTGGGGGGTGAGAGTAGCAGAAATCAAAAAAAAAACAAAAAGTCTCCATACAATTAAGGGCCACTTTAGTGCACATAACAATGCACATGTACATATGTAACAATGGGATTTCGTAACGACACAATCTTGAAAAACCCATGTTGTTGAGATATTTCTCCATAAAATTTAAATTTTCAATTTATTTAATTATTTATTTAGTTTTGAAAAATTTCCCTTCACAAACTGTAAACACAGTAGAATGAGCTGAAAGGTCTTGTTTTACTCATACAACAGTTGTTGTTATTTGAAAATATTGTCCTTTCGCCACTAAAAATCACATTATTATTTATGTTGCTAAATGAAAACTAAACGAAACTGCCTGCCTGCCTTGCGTGACACCCGCATTGTACTCGTACGTACACATGATGCGGTTCGGTTCTACTTAAAACAACAACAAATGACTCAATTGGCACAACAAATACTAGACATCGTCCACTTTAGTAAAAACAATGAAAAATAAAATAACAAAATAGTACCAGGAAAAAAACCCAAATACTACATTTTCTTTTAGACTTGTCTGTCTTATCGTACGTTCGTATGGACTTTGAAAAACAACGACCATAAGATAAAATAAACAAACTCAGCCATACAAAAAAAAAATAATAATACTTAAAGAGTACAAAATCGTATCCAGAAAAAGTGCTGCTGGTTTGGAACACTCAAAAAAAATGGGGAGACTTATTGTCAGTGCAAACAGTAGCAATTCAATAGATTGTTTGGATAACACATCTTTAAGGAACCTAATCACGTAGAATTTCTTTCAGTATACATATTGAGTGATTGTGGGCAAGAGTGTAACAAATAATGCAAACTAAAAAAAAAAGTAAAACTAAAGCGTTTTAAAGGAAAACATACAACAGTTAAGAGTAGCAAATTTATGCAGTGAAAGAAAATTTGTTTGGTAAATTTGTTCTCTAAGATAGAAAAGTAATAATTTTCGACTTTTTAAAGTAATATTTTATTATATTTTTAACCGACTTCAAATAACAAAAATTAAAAAGTTTTAAAACCCCTGACGCAGTTGACGCTGATAATTTCCAAACGGCTGAAACGATTTTCTTTAAGTATACTCGTAGACTAAAAAATATTAGATCAAGTTATCTTTCAAACGAAAGAAACGAAATTAAATAAATAAATCGGAGCCCTTTTGGTACATACGACGTCAGAGACATACATATGAAAACATGTGATATCTTCTAAACGCCTGGACCAAACATAGCTAAGACGACTCACGATCAAGTCACTTTTCAAACAGAAAAAATTAAATCAAAATCTGTCAAGCATTTTGGTCTGTAGGTGGACTCGTACATAAACACAGACACACTAGAAACTTATAACACGCCTTTTTTTGGTCTTGGGTTAAAAAAGGAGGACTTTATCAGTTGCTCTGTTTTTTTTTGGCACTATTACTTTATAACTCGTTACATTTTAGAGCGATTGTAAAAATTATTTGTTTTGTCTGAGAGAGTTCCATTGTTAAAGAGAAGTGGGCAGGTATACGCCCACAATTTTCTTATTTCATTTTATGATATTACAATTATTCCATTACCCGCAGCACATGGTGGGCTCTCTTAACGACATAATCTGGAAGCCGAAAATATGGGCGGAACCACGCCCTATAAAACTTTATATTATATTTCACATGCTTATATTTGACTGGTTTTTACGAAACTCAGCACGAACTCCGAGCTCAAAAAATTCCCAATTTCGCATTCAAAAAAGTAGGCGGGAGCACGCCTATTAAATTTTATTATTATACATCACGTGCTAACACTTAAAAAAACTTACGAAACTTGGCACACACCTTGAGTTCTTAAAAAGACACAGTCTTTCATTTTTAAAAAGTGGGCGGGGACACGCCTATTACATACTAATATTATATTTCCCGTGCTAGTGCTTAAACAATTTTTACGAAACCCTCAAGCTTAAACAGACCTAATTCTGCATTGGAAAAAGTGGGCTTGGCAGCACCCAGTACAATTTGATATTAAAATTCACGTGCTTCTACTTTATTGATTCTTACGAAACTTGGCACACACCTTGAGCTTTTAAAAATACACAATCTTGCATTAAAAAAATTTGGCGGTGCCACGCCCATGGAAATTTAATGTTAGATCTTACGTGCTTCTAATTTATAGATTCTTACGAAACTTGGCACACACCTTGAGTTCAAAAAATATTTAATCTTGTGTTCAAAGAAGTAGGCGGGGCACGCCCATGAAATTAAACTATTAAATTTAGTGTATGTACATCTACTTATTCGATTCCCATGAAACTTGGCAAGGAGTTTGGAGTCTCTTGCAAAAAAAAGCTCAAATATTAATAATATTATTTTATTTCTGAAGTTTTTGCGATTTAAAAAAAATTGGACAAGCTTTGCGCAATATTTTTGGGTCTTTTCTATATTTTTTTAAGTGAAAATTCTTGATTTATTTGCAATTTTTATTTTAAATTTGTTTACTTAATTTTCCTAATTTTATAATATTTAAAAATTTTCCCAAAAACTTGATTTTATAAGGGTTTTATTTTTCTAAAATCAGATTGCATTTTTTACAAGAACTATGAAGTCAAAGTATACCGGATGCATAGTTCCGGCCATACAATTAGTGTTAACTGCCAGACTTTTTAAGACTTATTTATTTAAGGTAATTTTAAAAAATGTGTAACTACTTTCAATTAATCGAATATTTCACATTCCCGCACCACAAAACATATATATTTCCATTTACGCCGATATTTATTACACTAAAGCTACGGTTACACTTGTCAAACATTTGCCCAAAAAAGCGTAACCAACAAACACTAATGAAAAAAGTTTTGATCCAGACAACAAATTATACAGTTTCGAACACAAATAATAAACAATGTCATGGAATCCCACACTATTGGATAGTCTTTAACTTGACAAACTTTTCTCTGAACGATTTTTCATTAACATTTAGTGGTTACGCTTTTTTGGCCAAATGTTTTACAAGTGTGGCCGTACCTTAACGCTTATGAAAGATTAAAAACTCTATAAAAATTATTTACAAACGAATTTAAAATTTTTTATATTTTAAAGAGGCTGTTAATATTTTTTTTATTTCTTTTATTCTTACCCCCCAAATCGGTTCAGATTTATGTAAAAAAAAATACAAAAAAAATTCATAGCGACAAAATTGGCCTTCAAGCCCATTTTTCATTGTAATGAAATTTTTGTAATTTTTTTTTCATAAAACTGAACCGATTTGGGGGGATATAATATAAGAAATCAAAAAAAAAAATCTCCATACAACTCACGGCCACTTTAATTTATATACTATATAGGCATTTCCACAGGAATGTCAAGTTTTTGTAGCGTGCGACACCAAACAAATATGCTTGCTTTTGCCATGAAAGAGAAACTGTTCTTTTTTTTGTTGAATTCTTTCTATATTTGTGCAAGAAAATCTAGTCCCATTGTGCTGAAATATAAGCTCCATTGCTTGCTGTCGCACGTGACAATAAAATGGGATTTCTCGTGGAAAGGCCCATATGTATATTTTTTTATAAATTTTTTTAACTGATTTCGTTTAGTGTACCTGAGAAGATGAAAAGAACACCAAATGCCAGCCGAGATCCTCATTTTCAATTTAAATCTATACCTTACATACAGTGCAAACCGTAGACTGTGTCACAAAAACTGCACTAAAAATAGACCCCACACATTCACATATTGTTTGCTTCTCAAACATACGCGGGCAAATTATAGTGCCTCAAGTTCATGAAAGAGAGACCGATGCAAAGAGTCGAAATCGTTCGCGGCCGACACTGTCATCGTTCGCACACATGCAAGCGTGACAACAAAGTCAAACAAGTGCTTAGCCAAATAAAATAAATAAATAAAATAAAATTAAACGAATGCAAACGAACAACACACTTCTCCCCAAGATGAACGAAGTGCAATTTAGACAACAACATAATTATACAACGAAACGAGAAAATAAGAGCAGCAGCCGGAGAAGAAAACAAAAACATACAAAACCTGCAAAAATAAACAAAAGAGTTTGGAGCACAGCCAGTTGGATTTGCAAAATGTTTGCCACAATGTGCACACTGCTGCAGTTATGGAAAAACTATTGGAGCAGGGGTGGGTGGTGGCACAATAACAATATACTCGTATACATAGTAAGTGTAACTGTGTAGTGTATTTTAATGGAATAGCACTCACATGTATTTTTTTTAGATGTGAGGATGCTCTTTGAACGCATTTTAACTCTTCTACCAACTCATAAGAATGATGTTGTGGATGTTCGTGTGCATGTGCATATTGTTGATAATGATGACGATGATGACGACTGAGACTCATATGTACGACAACGACGACGATGAAAACATTAGAGACACAACATAGTAGACAAACTAACTGCTGGCCTGCTTGCATGTTTTGCTGGCACACCGTAATGTAGTTGATAGCCAGCTACGTTAGTCGTCAGTCAGTTGGCTAACAATAAAGGCAGGCAGCCAGCTAAAGCGCGAGCCAACATGAGTGGTGTGAACGAGAAAACTTAATATTTGTTGGCTGACTGACTGGCGGCTGGCAACGAAAATTGTGTGCCCTACGGCACACATCGTCATCATCTTTTATGATTGAGACGCATCCAAGAAGTTCGTGTTTGCCACACGCCAAACAAGCAAACAGCCAGCCAAAAAAAAACAGCAAAATTCTTCTTCTGGTCAACTTAACGTGTCATCCATCTAGTGCTGGTGGTGATGGTCCAAGATGCATAAGAACAAATGCCAGCTGGAAAAGGATTCATCAGAAGTATATAAAATATTTTATATGAAGATTTCTTTGTTTTTGGCCAACAAAACATCATGATGGCTTTTTTATTTTTTTGTTTTAATAAATGTCATTGTCCAACGATGAAGTATGAGATTAGCCAAATCAAATAGAAGCCAATATTTTGGAGTGCCAAATCAAAATATCGTTTATACATATAAACATAAAGCAGATGACACACACACATACACAATGCAGAAAAGCAAAATAAATCCAAAAATATGAAGAAAATAAAGGTCAGCTATTGAAAATATTTTCGGGTATAAACCAGTATTTGGATAGAAGCTCAACGCTAATAAACTAACAACCAGCCAACGTCCAACTCGTCTCGATCATACAGCTCCAATCAGGTTTAATAATAAAATAAATAAAAATGGACTTAAAAATACTAAAGAACAACAACATCACCTTCTAGTATATACAGGGCTTGTATCGCAAATAATGGGATTATACGCGATTTATTTGTGAAATATAAAAATAGCACAGTGAAGTGACATTCAAATATAAATAAAACAACCACATATAAAATTAAAATAAAATATATAAACAAAAGAAATAGAAAAATAACTAAAAGCAAAACATGCATACATACATAGAATTAATCTTAAAATAATTAAAAATAAAAAAGGAAAAAAGCTAAATAATTAATTTCTAATCTAAAGTGTTAAAATAAAATACATATTTTTAAAAGAATTACATAATACTTTACATGCATATAAAATCATTATTATAAGCATGAAAAGCGAGTGCTCAAAATATAATTATCCATCCCTTGGTGAAAATAATATTATTCAATTAATAAGAATTAAAATAATAATCACTTACCTTAATGCTCAAACAGTAGTAATAAATTATATAAATTTGTCATCATGTAAATAATCCTGTAATTTAGAGAATTGAATAATCGACGAACAAATCTCTGTGACCGCAATTTCTTATAAGGGAGTCATAGTATACTGCAAAATAATTAAAAAAGGATAAGGTAAGTGAACAAAAAAGTTAAAGTGTTAATGTTAAATTTAAAAAATTTAAATGCTTAATGAAAATATTGTTAAAACCAACCACGAAATATATCCCAAACGTATTTCTATGGCAAATAGGAAAAAGTGCTTAAGTCGAGATAAGCTGATTTTATGTTAATGGTACCTCCGCAGTCTGCATATTCGAAAATTCACCTGAGCGAAATCTCAATTAATTTATGCGATTTTCCAAGAAGTTATAGCACACTGACTTGTGGCTTATCTTTTTTAGACTTCTGATTCATTTGGAATAATAGTTTAATTAACTTTATACTTTGGTATATTTCAACTTAAATGTACTACTTAGTCCTAATTTACACTATGCAAGTCTTATTGCTAAGCTAATTATTTTGTTAGGAGAGAGAAAGACAAATGGACAAGGGGAAATGAAACGGTCTGTTTCCCTCATCTCTCTTTCCCACAAACTAATCAGCTTAACAATGAGACTTGCACAGTGTAAATTATGACTTACAGTGTGTAGAATGATGTTTGCTTAAAAAAATAAAGGTTAATAGAGAATTGCCCAATTTAACTGTAAAAGAAATCAATTTCTGAAAATCGGCTTGAACGCTTAAAAGCAGCTCTTGGAAAACAGTTAAATATGACTTAAGCACTTTTTCCTTATTGCGACAGATTACATAAATTATAGGAAAGCTCTCAAGTTTATAACATGAAATGAAGGATGAAATAAAATTTAATTCATTAATGAGGAATGGGTAGAAAAATACCCAAAAATAGTTGAGTTCTACCGACACAGGAGTATATCAAAATTCTTTTTTTACGGATACATAAAAGAAGGTATTGTAACGGCATTAATATAGAGGGAAATTATAAAGACAAACGTTGGAAGTTTTTAATAACCCAAAAAAATTTCGTAAAATCAACTAGTGAGAATCATTGAAATCCTTTTGAGACCTCATATTCTAATATGTCACTTTAATCACGAGGAAATTTAAATATCCACTCACTGAGGGGTTCTAAAATATTCGTATAAGTACATATATTATATGTATGTATCATATATGGGTGGCCGTTATTATCTTTTAATTTCTTTTATTCTCACACCCCAAATCGGTTCTGTTTTATGTACAAAAAATACAAAAAAATTTCATAAAGATAAGTTTTATTTTAGGGGGACCGTCCGCCCATCAAATTTGGCGTTAAAGCCCATTTTTCAATGATATTTTTTGCATATGAATATCTTTTTTAAAAAATAATTTTACAAGAATATGGTATATGGCAACATTTTAGCTCTTCTAGTCTACAACATTAGTATCAAAGAGAGTTATTTACTAAAATTAATATTTTAGGAAATAATGAAGAAAATAACCAACAAAATACCAAAAATTATATATACCAAAATTGCATTTATATGGAAATTATTTTATACATACATATGTATATTAAGTAGTCATAGGAAAAAAACTACATTGAATATATGGGCTTGAGGGCTAACTTTAAGGGCCGGACGCACCCCTTAAAACACAACTTATCGCTATGAATTTTTTTTGAATTTTTTACATAAAACTGTTGAATAAAAGAATTCATAAAAAAAAATTCTCCACACAACTAACGGCCACTCTAATGTAACACAAAAGCAGTCATAACGGTATTTATTGTTGTTCAAGAAGACTGTGTTGCAAATTTTTGTGGCCGTTAGATATTTTTTCAAAGAACTGCTTTATAAGAAAACCTATTTTGATAATTATTAGTTGTGACTGTTTATGATTTACTATACGATATGTTATGATTTTAACTATTTTGATTTTTTGATGTTAGAAATATTTTTCTTTTGGTCGCCGTCATGAAACTGAGCAAAACACTTCAATCAAGCTACATTTTGTACAGCCGAATTCTGCTTGGACTTCACTGCAACGATACTTCATTGGGCATAGTGTCTTATCGTCACCAGAGTGAAGTAATAGTTAACTGCTTTGTTTATAAAAATATGACGGTTTTATAAAGGCTCAATAAGAAAAATTTTGTATGGAAATCTGTTTTATAAATCCTTTATTAAAAAATAAAAAAAAATCATTTCAAAACAATCTTAAATTTGTGTGAAACATAACGAAAATTCAGTTCTAAAAATATTTTTCTATACAAATTTCAAAACGAAAAAATCGTTTGTATTTACAAAATCGACCCTTCAAGCATTTTTATAAATAATGTAGTAAGAGTTTATTTATTTATTAAATTATTGTACTAATACTCATATCTTAGTATCATCATTATACTAGGTATGAAAAAAATCTTATCAAATTACCAGCAAAATACAACCTTCCAATGAATTGAATTAAATGCAGTTTTTTTTCTGATGCAAAAGAAGTACAAGTTGGCATTATTTATAATGATTTTTATATATGATTGTTCTTTCAGTAAAATCTCTTTTTTAAATCTTACTCACAGGATAGCCTTGATTTAATTTTTAATGTTGAGAAAAATTAAGTTCACTGATGTTATATTTTTATAAATATAACGAAAATTTATTGACTTTGCTATTCAGTAACATATATTTTAACGATACTCGCTATCGGTTGGAGAAAAATAAATTCAGTCACAATATCAAATTCATTGAGTTTTTCTTATTATTCTTATTCTTTGCTTTTCGCTTATTTTCACATTTTCTATACAGAGATACCACATAATGGGCCTTATTACGGTTCTTGAATTTTTCTATTCGACTTCGAGAGTACAGCAAGTTGAAGTCGAATCTACAAATTCGAGAACCGTAATAAGGCCCAATATTGAATTAAATGGTGAGTAAGATAAAGCTTAAGATTATCGTAAAAAAGATATTACGGAATTACATTATCGTTACCGCAAGCGAATAAATATGTCGATAAATATTACGATTTTTGGTTCGCTAAAGGTCACAGAGTCCAGTAATGCGATTCTGTAACTTTTCAAGATCCGACAATTGTAATTTTTGTCTATACATTTTGTCGCTTAAAATAACGATTGTGTGATTCTGAAACTTATTTTTAACGATAGGACGCAGCTGATATTTTCTGCAGATTTTTGTCGATAAAATTAACAGTACATAAATTATTGTCGCTTAAATAACGACACAGCCGACATTAACCTACAGCGGATATCGTTAAAAATGTTACAGAATAACAAATTCGATAAATTTTTGTAATAATTATTCTAACAATATGATTATCGTTAAAAAAAAGATAATAACCCTCATTGTGAATGGTGTCGTCGACGTCACATTGAGACGACAGTAAAAATTGTCATTTGGCTACTCTTTGTCGACAACAATTGAATGCTATTAACATGTTACAATAATTTACAAAGTCTTGGAGATTAGTAAGAGATTTTCAATAAGAGCCAATTGTTGCCGATAAAGAGTAGACAAGTGACAATATTTACTAACATCTTGATGTGACGTCGACAACGCCATTCGCAATAAGGGGAATGTATCGCACTACAGCTACAGGTCAAGTCTGTTATGGATGTGTATACATGTATAAAATTTTTAATATTTTGATTTATTTGTTTGAACTCATGTAATATTAACATACATACATAAATGTACACATGTATGTATGTATGTATGTATATATCTACATAAATTTAAATATTGTAGCAGTTTATTGAAATATCTCTTAAAAAATTTTTTTAATAAATTTATATTTCTAAGCTCATGTCACGACAATTTGGCGCCTCATAAATATTTTTCAAATTCAAGCAAATGACAATAAAACAAACAACAATATCTCACAAGACAAACAAATAAAACACGAGCGACAAACAAACAAGCCGACTAAAATAAAGATACAAGTATTTATAAAATGAATATTTATGCACTATATGAATATGAAAGAATACAAATTTAACAACAAACCAACAGCAACAACAAATACCCTTATTCTAACATCAGAAGAAGGAAAAAACCTCAGCCTGGGCATTTTATGTTTGTCAGTATTGTAGAATCTACAATTGTAGATATTAAACAAGGATATACTCGTATGAAAGATTTTAAAAGAAATGCATTTTGCATAAGCTTCAACAATAATAATTTATTATTTGTATATAAATACAATTGATATATGTAAGTTCTAATTTCGCAAGAAAAGAGGGCAAGTATTTGTTAAATGGGAAGTTTATCAAAATTTTTCAAACCAATAAAAAAACGTTGTTTGTAAGGAAAATGACACAGTGAAGAAGAAGAAAACACATACATTAAAGAATATTATAAAATATATTCCTGCAGTTTAATCCCAACAAAAATTTTAAAGGGAAACCATAACAGTTTCCCACACACTAAATTATATGTAACACTTGTATTCAAAGTATTCATTATTTCTATGGAGCAACAAATTCATTTGGGAGTAGACGTCCGATAACTTCTTTATTACACTGTATGAATTCAAAAGCCATTAATTTTTATTTGGCAAAATCGTGCAATGCTGGTTTAAGGTCACATACTACACTTTTTTGCGTGTGTGTGTTTTTTTTCTTCTAATAAATTTTGTAACCAAAAACCACAAGAGTGTTGTGTTAGGCCACCATCAAAATGTAATTTGTAAATTTGTTATTTTATGAAAAAAACCAATTTGGTGTTTACAACAAGAAACTTGTTTTCATGATTTTTAATTTTACGTTACATTTATTTGAAGTTGTGGGAAATAATAGATATTGAAAAAAAAATAAAGAAGTTATTATTTCAAAATAACAAAAAATTTTTTGTAAATATTTTATGACTTTTTTATGTCACCTTTTTAAAGCACAACTTTATTAAAAAAACTTTTCAACAAGACTTTTTAAAAAGAAATGATTTCCTAATAGGGCATTTATATTGGGTAAAGTGAATAAAAATAAGCATTTGCTTTTTACTTGAAAATTTGTAAAAAAAACAAAAAACACATACGTATTTTAGGTTTTAAAACAAATTTTTAAGTAAAAAGCAAATGCTTATTTTTTATTCACATTACCCATTGTCTAGAAATCTAGTATTTTTCGAGCTAAATCTTGCTGCTCTTTACTAAATTTCCCATTGTCCCATTGTCAGTAGATTTTCAGGAAATCTATTCAAAATTAAATATTTTTATTAATTTTTACTGCCCTGTACAACACATTTATAAAAAGAGATGAGTTAATTGGCTATGGTCTGCTTAAAAAGGTGTTGGACTTGGCTACATTGCAGTTGTTTGGTTGTAGTTTTGGAAATTTTTCAGTTAATCGGTTTTGTTATGGTTAAAAAAGTTGGTGTAAACGGTGTCGATTTTCATAAAGATTTGAATTAAAATCTGTTAGATTTTGTGCAGATGTAAATGCCTTATAACAAAATTTTTTTCAAAGAGATACTTCTTCTAATATCTACTAGTAAAAAATATCGAGGGTTTATATTCAAAACGTGCTATCTACAAGTCTTGAACATTTTAGAAGAGCGCAAAAAACTGTTATTTTCTCAAAGTGCAAGGGCTAATAACTAAATTTTGATGCATAGTACTATTTACAGAAGACATCTTAGTTCTACTAATGTTAATCAAATACAGTTATTGCTCTTGGACTTCGAGAAAATAACAGTTTTATTTTGTCTACTAAAATATTCAAGATTTGCAGATAGCACTTTTTGAATATAAACCCTCGATATTCTTTTTCCCTTTGTATTTATTCAAAGAGATACTTTTTCAACAATTACTCTTAGCAAAATGTTAAAGATTTTTTTACAAAAAATAATTTTTAGAAAAGGTAATTTTCACAAAAAGTAATTTCTACAAAAGGTATTTTGTACAAAATGTACTTTTTATTATAGGTATTTTTTGCAAAACGTACTTTTTGCAAAAGGTATTTTTGGAAAAATGTTCTTTATAAAAGATGTACTTTTTAAAAAATATATTTTTAGAAAAGGTAGTTTTTAAAACGGTAACTCTTTAAAAAGGGTAGTTTTTACATAAAGTACTTTTTACAAAAAGTTCTTTTTACAAAATATACATACTTTTACAAATACTACTTTTGTCATATGTATATTTTGAAAAAAAGTACTTTTTATGAAAGGTACTTTCTAATTTTTTACCAAAGGTACTTTTGTTTAATATATTATTTTTGCAAAATAGATGTATTGTTCAAAATTATTTTTGTTCCAGAAAATGGTACTTTTGCCAAAGTACTTTTTTTTAATAGATATTTTTTTGTTTTATTAAGGGTACTTTTTTCTTAAGGAACTTCCTGCAATAAGTACTTAGAAATATATATTTTACAAAAGGTACTTTTTACCAAAAGTACTCTTTGCATTTCATATCATTTTTACAAATTATATTTTTTACAAGACATACTCTTCTCAAAGTACTTTTCACAATAGGTAATTTTTGCAAGATATACTTTTTTTAAATGTACTTTTTACAAAAGGTACCTTTTACAAAAAAAGGAACTTTTTACAAAAGTCACGTTTTACAAAAGGTACTTTATACCAAATGAACTTTTAACAAAAGGTACTTTTTATAAAACGTACTTTATACAAAATATACTATTACAAGGTACTTTTTCTACAAAAAGTTTTTTTTTACAAAAAATACTGCATGAAAAGCTGCTTTTTGCATATCCTTCTTTTAAAATCCACTTTTTTAAATGTAATTTTTACAAAAAGTTTTTTATTGCTTTTTATTATTATTATTATTGTTTTTTATTATATTTTTCAAAACGGTACTTTATTCCATGGGGCTTTTTATTAATAAATACTTCTTGCAAATAAATAATTCTGTTAAAAAAAATATTTTTCAGAAAATATTTTTGCTAATAGATATTAAGGGCCTGCGATATGCGACAAGTCGAACGTTGTTGACAACGTAGGACCGGCCCATAAGCTTATAAAAAATTTAAAAAAAGGATACTTTTAAACAATCAATTTTCTTATTTCAAAATAATATTTTATATACATATGTACATTGTACAAAGCACTTCTTCAAACAAATTTAGTGATATTTCTGGTTTCTATTTTCACACTTTGTTTGAGTATTGAGTATTTGAAAATATCATCTTCTTCCTGATAGCTCGCATCCAGAGAGAAATGTAGCCCACAATCTTTATTTATAATAATTTTATCGTAAATAGAACAATTACAGGCAAATCTCAGTATAACGAATGTCGCTTTAACGAAAATCCGATATAACGAACTTCCAAATTTTTTACACTAACAACTTTATATAGCGAATACTAGCCTAATTTTATACTGGATATAACGAATGACGAAGAAAAAATCGCAAAATATAAAACAAAATCTTGCTAGAAACACATTTCTAAGATTTTGTTCTACTTTGTATAGCGAATATATTGGTAAATGTGTGCTCTGTATAACGAACAGCAAAAATATTAAACAAAATCTACAGCAACAATGTAAATGCAAAAAAATGCGATTCCGTTAGTTTGTATTTGGTAGCTTATATTAAAATAAATTACCCTCATTTATTGCATTGTAGCGTATCTACAATAATAATAATTAAAATAACACTTAAAAACATCTTTGCGATATAACGAATTTTTCGGTATAACGAATGGGCCTGACATTATATCGTTCGTTATATCGGGATTTGCTTGTACTAAACGTACAAAATTTTACCCGTTTTAATCTAAATCATATGGATGGATAATCTATAAAATTTTGTACAAATCCTTTCATTCAAACATCGAAGCTCACAAACATATGAGGCTTTCAACGCAAAAGTGGTGTAACCACAAAATATTTAATTATTAAATAGCCCCTATTACTTTTCTATATTATGTTCTGTGCAAAAACGATTCCTTACTCTCTACTTTTGTATTGACAGTTGGTAATGTAAAGAATGTATTTATCACCAGAACAACAACCAAAAATATGTGCGTTACGCCACTTTTGCTTTGAGAGCTTCTTAAAAACTTTGATATTTAAAATTTCAATATTATTTCACTTCAAAGTTGTATAAATAATTTATTTAAAAAAATTTAAGCAAATGTACCCATATTAAAAACATCGAAATGCTTAATTATAAATAATATTTCTTTGGCAATATGGAATAATAGCTTAAGTTGACTTAAGCAAAGAATTACATTTCGTAATTTTTCACGCTTTCACTAAGAGATTATAAGACTATAATGCATTATTTTACTTTCTTGTGATTCTTTCTCTCCATATGTAACATTTTAACCCCTGCAAATTCCAACTGAAACATAATACATCACAATTGAGCTTAACTTTCTTAAGTCTACTTAAGCTACTATACAATATTTCTCCAGATTTATTAAAAAAAATTCTAAAATTTTATAATGATTTAATTTTTATTTTAACAGCTTAATTAACATAATAGCTTGTGTTAAATAAATTCATTAGGTGTATTAAAACTTACAACATAATGCGAAATGCATAAATAAAACTGATTTAATTTCAACAAAAACATGCCACGAATTTTAAATTTATAACCGCCATTAAAACAATTAACAATTTTAATACTGAATACATTTCATTTTACAACTCAAACTCTAATGAAAAAAAAACACAAAGAGACTACAAAATTATAAATGAACTAATTAACAAACAAGAAATTAGCATCCTTTTGCATTTTTAGCAATACATCCTTATAAGTAGTAGAAAGAAAGAAAGAAAAAAATAGAAAAAAGGACTCTCGGCTGCAGAAGCAATAAGACAAATTACCTAAAACTCATTACAACAGAAGATTTAATGGGGCGCGAAAAGTGAATGATATTTTGTTGCGTTGCCTCCTGTTCCCCTCTTCTCCTTTTCCTGTAGAATTTAGTGAAAATTTATTTTTTTCCTACAACGAAAACAATGACACTTTTCACGTTTCCCAAATGAAATTTATTTGTAATGAAGCGGAATTTTTGGCAAACAGACTAAAGCAAACGGAAAACAAAACTAAGAAGAAAAAATTTAAATACTTTTGACACTAACAACAATGTTTTGGACATTTTTAACAAAAATGTTACAATTTTTTCAGCAGCACAAATAAATCTTTGGAAATACATACAAACATACAAATATACTTTGCCATTTTTTTTTGAAGAATTTTTAACGGAAATTGGCAAATATCTTATTGTTAAACTCAATTTCTTTTTTTATTCACAATTTTCTTTTTCTATTTGGCAATTATTTTCTCATGACTGCTTGCATATGCATGCCCTTTATTTTTTGTTATTTTATTTCTGTTTTTTTTATTTTTTTTAAGTTTTTGGTCACAGGAAATGCTGGTCAGTTGTTAAGGCAACAAAATGAAGCTTAAAATTATTTTGTTCTCACTAGTTTTTTATCATTTCCACCAATTTCTTTTTTTTAATGTTTTTCTATGCATCTGTGTGTGTGTGTGATTTTTTTTTCTTTTCTGTCTTAGATGTTTGTTCAAAAATGTCGTTGTTATTTTTGTTGAAAAGATTTATGATTTCCCCACGTTTAGTATTTTTGTTTAAGCTTGTTTGCCGTTTGTCGTTTTCATTGTTTGAAATGCAAAATTTTATTGATGTTATTGATTTGGAAATAAATTTTGTATGAAAATAAAATATTTAAATAATTTAGTGAGAACGAAGGATTTAATTGCAGCAATAACATACGACAAATTCCAATTTTAATTGAAATAATAAATTTTGTTAGGGAATACACCAGGGTAACATTTCACATGAAATTATATAGGAAATTTTTGGGGTTTGAGTTTTAGAATTTCAAATAAAATTTAAGATAAGCTAAGGAAATCATCTGGTACGTGATACTATTTATCTTTTTTTATTTTTTATTTCTCAGCAAGTTTTTGGGAACTCGTGTTCGATATCGCAACAAGAAGTTAAAGAATTAAAAAAAAACTAAAGATTAGGTGCAACAAATATTAATATACTTTTATGTCATATTTCTGAAACTGTAAACAAAAAAACCTCCCTTAACCCCCAAATGACCTTTTTAACAAACAAAACAAAAAATCAAAACCTACAGCTGGTCAAAAAGAACTTTCAAAAGTACCTTTTTTGGCAGAAAGTCCTTTTTTGCTTTAGGAACCTTTTTTTTACCAAAATATACTTTTTAGCAAAATGTTCTTTTTAGCTAAATGTGCTTTTATCAAAAATACTTTAGAAAAAAAGTACTTTTTAGCACAGCAAGTATTTTTGTTATCCAAACGTATTATTCAACAAAAGGTACTTTAACAAAGAAATGATTTTTAGAAATGAGTACAATTTAAATACAGGTACTTTTTTTAGCAAAAAAATACTTTCTAAAGAAATATGTAGTTTTTAATATAAGGAATTGTCCAGCAAATGGTGCTTTTTAGAAAAAAAAGCTTCTTCTTAGTGAAATAAACTTTTATAAGAAGATAATTTTTTGTAAAGGTACTTTTAACACAAAGTACTTTAAACAAAAAATACTTCATTTAGTTTTCACCTAAGCTTCTTTTTTACCAAAAAAAAATATTTCTGTTAAGAAATATATTTTAACAAAACGAAATTTTTAGTAATTGGTGCTTTTTAGAAAAAGGTATATACTTTCGTAGCAAAACTTACTTTTGCGGCAAAAAGTACTTTTGTGTCACAATGTCCTTCTGTGTCGAAAGGTACTTTTGTGGCAAAATGTCCTTTTGTGTCGTAAGGTACTTTTGTGGCAAAAAGTACTTTTGTCGAAAAATTTACATTTGTGGCAAAAGGTATTTTGTGGAAAAATGTACTTTTGTGGCAAAAAGTACTTTTGTGGCAAAAGGTACTTTTGTAGCAAAGGTACTTTTGTAGCAAAATGTACTTTAGTAGCAAAAGGTACTTTTGCAGCAAAAAATACCTTTGTAGCAAAATGTGTTTTTATAGCAAAAGGTACTTTTGTAGCGAAAGGTACTTTTACAGCAAAAGGTACTATTGTAGTAAAAGGTACTGTTATAGCAAAAGGAACTTTTGTACTGAAAGGTACTTTTATAGCAAAAAGGTACTTTTGTAGCGAAAGGTACTTTTACAGCAAAAGGTACTATTGTAGTAAAAGGTACTTTTATAGCAAAAGGAACTTTTGTAGTGAAAGGTACTTTTATAGCAAAAGGAACTTTTGTAGTGAAAGGTACTTCTGTAGCAAAAGGTAGTTTTGCAGCAAAAGGTACTTTTGTAGCAACGGATTCTTTTGAGTTAAAGACTTTTATCAAAAATTACTTTTTGAAAAATTACAAGGTACTTTTTACAAAAAGTACTTTTTAGCAAAATAAAATACTTGTGAAAAAAAATTTAACACGAAGAATTTTTCTTAGAAAATGGTGTTTTTGGGTACTTTGGTAGCAAAATGCATTTTTTTTTGTCAAAAGAGACTATTATTTAAAGATTTTTTTTTGTACAAGGTAATTTTTACTTAAATAAGGTTTAATCAAACGATACTTTTTTAGTAATAGCAGTTTTTGCCACAAAGTACGAGTACTTTTTACAAAGAGTACCTTACAAAATATTTTCTTTTCAGCAAAACATCGATTAACGTTTAACACAGGATTTTTTAACAAAGAAATTTTCAAAATTAAATTTTAATTTTAAACGCTTTTTTGATATAAATCTCTTACCCAGAAAAAGCTTTATAGCAAAATGCACTTAGCAATAATGTGAATTGAATATGCGACGGGCGCACCTGTGGCTGAGTGGTAGTTAGTGATGCTAGCCTATCAGTCTGGAGGTCATGAATTTCAGCCCTAAGCCCTGGGTGTTTCTGCACACAAGCTAATCGCTTAGCGGGTTGTGCTTGTTACAAGAAAAAAGAAAAATTTTAAATGATCTTCAGAGTCAACTTTAGGCCAATTTCAATTAATTGACTTTCAAAAGGTACATCAAAATTTGTAATACAAGAGAAAAAGAGATTGAGCAAAAATTATTGAAAAAATTTTAATGGAAATAATGAGAATATTATACATTTTTCTATTTTAAATCGATTCATTTGTAAAAACTTATTTGCAGCCCATACTTGAATACATGCATTTTCCAAAAAGAACCAACTTCTTTCTAATAATTTTTTCCTGCGTAAATATCTGTAAAGTAACTGCAATTTCAAATTTTATCGTAACTTTCCAGTGAAAGTATGCAAAATGAGTCTAGAGACAACATGTCATTTAAGTGTCATACACACTTTTCACCACATTAAATTGATTCGAGTAAAATATTAAACAACATCTTAATTGCCACAATAAGTAGCATGACAATCAAACAAGTGTTGAAATTGTCAATAATTGCAATAAAAAATAAATAAATAAAAGAGAAATTTCTGGCAAAGAAACACACGTATGTATGTATGAATGAATGTATGTGCCTATGAAAATATTAACTAATGCCAAGATTTAATCAAATAATTGAAAAAAAAAATAATTTACAATATTTCTACATTGTTGCACTAAATGGCAGCCAATAATTGTAAGTGAAATTGTGAACGAGCCGAGCCCACTTTTCGAAAAAAATAATAAACATTCGGCAGGTGCCAATTATAGACATGAAAAGGTTATTGACCTACTGCCAAAGAACTTTTATGATATGTCTTGGCAAACTAATCAAACTTGAAATTATTAAACAATAATTTTGCAATTTAAGCAAACAAGAGAGACAGAGGAAGAGATAGATGGAGTAAGCCTTAACAAGGAATGCCAAACAAAAATCCAAATCGAGCAAGCACCTGTTTGTCTGGTCTTTAACGAGGATCACCATTATGAATGAATGTAAAACGAAATAAGAACAACCCCATGTCCATTCAAGAGCCAAATAGGAAATATCACAGCATACTGGCCAAGAAAAATAAAGAGAAAAAAATTAAAACAATTTTGGTGAGCCAATACAAGAATAGAAATATTTTTTTTTAAGACCTTTACGAATTGTGGGCGCAGCAGCTTATGCCAAGAAAATTAACAACAACCACCAAAGTGACAATTAAAGTCTGGGCAACTCATCAAAAATGTGCGTCACCAGTAGTTAACTAGAGAAAACAATTGCAACAAATACAATCATAAGTTTGATTGCCAGGAAAAAAAAGAAGATGAAAATTTTTTTGGCTGCAATGGCACACGAGCGCGACCAGGTCAGTATATGGCACGCAGCCACATGAGATACAAAACAACAGCAAACATTACAATTCAAATTTTCCCAAGAGACATTATGCAAAACAAACAAAAAAAAAATACATTTAAATGAACGCACTTAGCAGCAGTTTACACTACGCAAAATTTTAAGACACAAGCCATTTTAAACAGATACATATTTTCATAAAATTACAATTATAACAGTCACAAAAATAAATATCCTTTATCCTTTGTTGCCTTATGAAACTGTGTTGCTTTTTTTTATTAAATTCATTACATTTTATTTGGCTTAATACCAAACAAACATTAAGCAACAATAAACATCTATCTTAACTCATCTCATTCAAAAATCTTTTACTACACTTGATGTTGCAAGCATCTAGTAGGAACGTTAAAACCCGAAATTTGCAACAATAAGAAAAATAAAACAAGCGGAAGAAAATTGTTATGTGTTGGCGATATTTTTCATTTTAACATCTTACGAGTATATTCTATATAATGCAGTAGACATTTAGACGCTTTAAATTGCAGATTTTTAATGCGGCATAATCTTCAATTTAGTATTGTTGCTTTCTAAACAATTCATACTGTTATATGCATGTATGTATGAACATGTGTATGTATGTATGTAAGTACTTCCTATGCATGTGCGATAAATTTTGAAGTATGAGTGATTTAAATTTGAATGCGGCAAATTAAAATCACTCATACGTAACCTCTTGGAGTTTTTAACTGCCATTTTTAGGGTTCCGTACAGCAAAGGTGAAAAGAACCCTATTCTTTCGCTACGCTGTCCGTCTGTCCGTCACACGCTATTTTCTCAGGAACCGTAAGAACTACGGCTTTGAAATTTGGACAGAGTATGTAGAACCTTGGCCGCTACAACAACAAATACATGAGAATTAAAAATTAAAATCCCATGTAATATAAATACAATTGCATGTACATATTTATGTATATTGACACTTGAAATTTGTAAAATTAGTGTATTTTTATATAGATTACAACAATTAACACTAAAATTTTAAAAATTTAAATTAAAGGGTGGTCCATAAGTTAATACAATTTTGATATATCTTGGAAACCGTAACAGATAAACTCTTGAAATCTTCAAAAACGGTAAAACTAAAAAATCCGAAAATTATAAAATCGCCAAACCAAAAATCAAAAAGACAAAAATTCAAAAAAATCGAAAAATACGAATAAATACGAAAAAAAAATTTCTAACGCTAAAATAAGTAGCAAAATTCGAAAAAATCGCCCAAATGAAAAAAAATACCCTAAATGAAAAAAAGCCAAAAACCGAAAAAAAATCACTCAAACGCGAAAACGGCGCCAAAACCAAAATAATTGTTTATATGAAAAAATAGCAAAACAAAACATCGCCCAAATGAAAAATATGCCAAATTAAATAAAAGCCAAAAACCGGAAAAAATCCCCAAAATTAAAAAAAAGTGTCAAAACTAAAAAAGCGCCTAAATGAAAAAAAGTCGCCGAAATGAAAAATCCCCAAAAATTTAAAAAATCGACATAACTAAAAAAAATCGCCTTAATGAAAAAAAATTGCAAAAATTAAAAAAATCGCCAGAACGAAAATAAAAATCGCCAAAAATTAAGAAAAAACTTCAAAAAAAACTAAAAAATCGCCAAAGCGAGAAAAACGTGTCAAAACTAAATAAATTGCCAAAATGAAAAAATAAACGCAAAAAACCGAAAAAATCGCCTATATGAAAAAAATCGCCAAAATTAAAAAAATCGCGAAATAAAAAAAAACACGAAATTAAAAAAAAACTCCAAAAACCAAAAAAAAAATTCGCCAAAACGAGAAGAAAGTGCCAAAACAAAAAAAGCGCAAATAAACGCAAAAAACCCCAAAACTAAAAAAACGCTTCAGCCTAAAAAAACCCGAAAACGAAAAATAAAATTTAAAACTATATTTTATATACGCTAAAGTTCGTATTGAATTACATATCCAGTGTCCGTAAGGAACCCTACGTGCGCGGGTCAAAGTCGCACTTCACTGAATTTATTAGTTTTGATAATTAAATATGTAATTATCTATATAATTTTGTAGACATATTTTGTAGAAAAAATCGTTTCTAAACGTATCAAATCTGTATGAAAAATGACGAAAATTCGTTTCAAAAAATATTTTGTCCATACAAACTTCAAAACGAAAAAATCGTTGTATTATTTACAAAACTTGCCCTTAATTTAAATTTAAAATGTACTTAAATAAGGTTTAATTTTTTTTAAGTGCTTAATTAAAGTTCTTACTCAATTACCATAAAAGTATGGCAACACCACAAAATTTCCAAATATAATGGCAAGCTTTTCAAACAAAGGAAAGTGACTTAACTACAGCTCTGCCAGTTTTTCAGGCAACATAAACTTTGTGGTAACAGTCGGGATTGGATTTACTTTTCTCTTGCATGTATATAATTAATTAATCAAGTCAAAGATTAAAGTTTTCTGATATATAAAATTTTTATTTTTTTCCTCGCACTTTGTGCTTTTATTTTGTAAAACTATTCCTTAATAAATTTTATAATCTGTTTGTTGGTTTTTTGCACATCACCCACCATTTATTCTTAGAATTTTTTACCTAAATATATATTTTTTCATATTTCTTTTAACGGCCAGAAAATGCAAATAAACTAAATTATTACAGTTTGTATGTGTGCGTGTGTGTTTAACGTTTGTTTGGTTGCACTCTACTTCACGATATTATTGCAACATCATAATATTGCAACATTTGGGAAATAAAATGAAAAAGCTTTAATTTAATTTCAAAGCTTAGCTTATTAAACCGAACTTAAATTTTTTCATATAATGTGTATTTTTTATAATTTTTTTCTAAAATTGTATAACAATTTTAAATACTCATCCCCATATTCATAAAATTTAAAATGATTTTGAAATGTTTTTTATTTCAAATATTTCATATGTACAATTTTTTATGGATTTCAATGACATTTTATTGTTTTTATTAAAATTGGATGGGGAATCAAAATCTTGTACCGCGTTCAAAATTCGTTTTAGTTTCAGTTTTATTTTACAACAACTAATTTTTTTGTTATATTTTCTGCAAACTTTTTAGGCGTCACAAATCGCCCAACATAAACTTTTTTCTCTTCTTTTGCAGGCCATAAAACAAATGTCCATTGCAATTATCGTGGCGTATAATAAACATAATTTGTTTACTCTTCCTTTGCCATTTTCATATTTTTTCTTTTTTTTTTCTTTAGTTATTCAAAATTTTATTTAAACTTAAGTACTAAAGACATTTTACTTTGTGCTGTCCGCTGCTTTGTTTTATTTATTTTTCGTTTCTAAAAAAATATGATTTAATGATTTACTAATGCAGTATTTAATGCCTTTTGTATGTTAATCACTTTGTAAAAGAGAAGAAGAAAAAAAAACAATAAATTATAAATGAAATTGTATTGATTTCAATAACAGACAAAAGATTTTATGTGTCAGTTTCACATTGTTAAAAAATATAAATGCATTTTTTTTGGTTACTGCAGTAAAAAAAGAGATTATTTCAATAAATATTATTTTTTATTTGCTTAAGTTATTTTGATAAACTAAAACAAAAAGAAAAGTGTTTAAAGACCCGATGATGTTTCCTTTCTCAAAATGACATACATTTAAAATTGAAATTGAGGAACTTACGCAAACGATAAATATACGTTGTTTCCTTTTCTTTTAAAACAGATAAAGTAGAGCAATTTTTTTTCATAAACGTAATTGTGCAAATACTTGCATACAGTGCAGAGCAAAATAAAAAGCACACCTAGTAATTTATTAGAGTGAAGTGAGTAGTAAATAAATAGCCTATACATTGAATAAGTAGAATAAGTAGTTCACATAAGTCAGTCAGGCGAATCGTCTAGACCGTCCGTATTGTGGAAAGAGGAGGTTAATGTGATGATCGTAAAAGATAAACAAAAATAAAACAAAAAGCGATACGAACTTTAGCCCGTTCAAATCATAAATATAGAAACAAATGAAATTCGAATAATAATCATTAAAAATTAACTAAAATTAATAGACATGGACCTGTGGCAAGAATTAAATAAATATACTTAATATTAACTAAACAAAGTTTGTCTTAAGTAGAAAAAGAAATAAGCAAATTAACTAACATGTGTATAATTAGTAAAGAACAAACGACAATGGCAAGACTGTTGTAAAATTAGAGATGGTAAATTCGAGCTTTCATTACAAAAAAGCTTTCAGCAAATTGAAATACGATGAATCAAAACAATTCACATATTCCATTTGGATAAAAGTGACTTATCTAAAGCAGACATCTACATCACGCACGGTGGACCAAACACAAAAGAACGCTGATGATGAAGGTTTAGTGGCGCCATCGAAAACATCTAGCTGTTCCGTTCAACTATGTATTAGTCAGAATATTTACAACTAACTTTGGTGTTATTTACTTTTTTTAAGTTGGGATGTTAAAGCATACGGTTACATCTGCTTAAGTTGAAATTTAAAATATACAAATTGAAAGTATGAGCCAGTCGTTAAGCAGCTCTGGGCTGAAGAACAGCTCACGCTTTATCGCAATTATTTCTTAAGTGCGGTCAGGCTTTTATGTGTTGTTTGGCAATATGCCACAGATAACCGTATAATCTAGCAGTTCTTTTGTGGAGTTTCTTTAACAACCACTTTGTTATTTCCTATGTGAAGGCATAGGTCGTGTACAGTCCGTCACAAAACCTTTAAAAAATACACTTAATAACATATTGGGCATATGGTGTAGTTACTAAACCCACATTTGTGCAACCATATTCTGAAAATTTACTTTATATAATATGTATTAATAAATAAAGAAATAAATAAATAAAAGTATCAGCTCTAGCATCCGAATTTAGAAGAAAAATTATTTGGAAATGGACGAGTTCACATTTTTTTTTATTTTCTCGCTGCTATTTGCTTTCATAAGACTGTTTTCAATTGAAAGTTAATGCGGAGTGAAAGTGGGAAGATCCATTAAATGAACTAAATTAGTCATTGCACTTTTCAAATTGAATAACAATTCGACCATTTTTTTTACCCTGGGTTGTCAGATTTTTTCGACCTATTTCTCCAAATTTAATTCAAAATTTGCCAAAATCAATTTTATATAGCTTTTCTTTCTACATATTTATTTGATAATATACATATATGTTTTTATATAACACTTTTTTAATATAAATTTTTATCAAATAATCATATACAAATTAAGCAAAAAGTCACCAAAACTTAAAATAAACTCGCCAAAAATTATTTGTTTTATTTTTAACCACCGACAAAAAAAATGTCTGTGTTTCTGTGTATCTGTGTGTCTGTGCAAGTACTCGTACATACCAAACGGCTAGACCGATTTGGATTTATTTTTTCTGTTTGAAAGGTGACTTAATTTTTTTTTAAGAAAAAACACAACCCGCAAAGTGATTAGCTTGTCTGCGGAAAACACCCATGTGGGAATCGAACCCAAGACCTCTGGACTGAGAGTCTAGCATTGCTACCACTCAGCTATGTCTGAAAAAAAATCGGTCCAGCCGCTTAGAAGATGTCTCATCTTTTCTGGATATATCGGGGGTTTATAAAATTTTTAATTTTTGTTATTTCTCATCCAAACTCAAAAGGCATTAATTACTATAATTAATATAAGAAAAGTTACGAGTATTAAAATCAAATTGTTTTAATTTCTTGCTGACGAGTTTTGGTATTTTTGAAAACATTCCTAAGCAAACTATAAAAATTTTAAGTTTAATTTTCTTAAAAAAAATTGCCATAAAAATCAATAACAAATTTATTCATTATCATCAGGAAAATCACCAAACAAGTTGATAAATCACCACCTTTTGCAAGAAATCGGCATATCTGACAAGCCTGTTATCATCTCATCTTTCTGCCATAAACTCAAAAGTTGCTTAAGAAAAGTTAAACTGTATAAACCGGGATAAAAGATATTTTATGCTGCTTTTTCTTTACTCATCTCTGTATACAGCAAGTGAAAAAATTTAATTGCAAAAGAAAATAATTGTTTGGTTGCCGAAAATATGTGCACATGAAAGAAATATGATAAAACAGATGCACATTTTATTAATTTATTTTTTGTTTTTTGCTTTATAAAAAAATGTATACAAATACATATATAAAAATAAAATATCAAAACTACAACTTGAGCAATGGAAACATTTCATTTCCAGTTTTTAATTTTAATATCAATATCACATATGAACGAATATAAATTGCAAATTAAACAATAAGAACTCAAAACTTCATAGGAAACCTGTTTCTGCAAACTAAATATAATATTAATGAGCTGAAATAGTTCCTAATACAGCTTCCCAGCTGTCTATTGAAATGCTGAGTACACACTATGACATTTTTTGACATCACAATAGCGTGTCTTACTGGCAACATTTGTAATTTCCGATATTTTTCATTGTGTGGCATTGCTTTCCATATAAAAAAAGATAATGTGAACGGCATCACACACATTTTTAAAAATGAAGAAAACAAAATGACAACACAACAAATGCCAGATGTGTACTCAGCATAATAAAAAGAAGGCAATTTCAGAACTGTGTGGTGCTTAGGATTCAATTCCAATCAAAGACTCATGGTGGTGCTGTTGCCTTTAATAGTTAGTGTGTTTATTGCAATCCTTGGCCAAATTCAGGCTATCAACACCATTATGCATATAACAGCGTCCTCCTTCGCCGATATTTGCAGCAATGTATCGTCGGCGAAGTAAAATAACTAATAAAATTACTACATAGCTTAAAGTAATGCAGCTGCTTAACACCAGAGGCGCTGCAGCGATGACGTAAATATAAACAAACGTGCAATAGCAGAGTTGTAAAACACTCGTAAATAATCGATTTCAGTAAAAAAAATTTAATTCACATCATATATCGCTCTCATTTTTATTGATTATGTTATGATGTGTACATTGCAATCCAAATAATTCATCGAGTTCACTTAGGATGTCATACTGACGACACTGATTATTATCGAAATATATGCTTCGTTTCATTTACCGCTGGGTAATTATGCATCTGTGTCATTCGAAATAAAAGCAATTTCGTCCGTATTAGAAAATAAATTTTCAACGTCTGGGTGAATTGAGCAAAAATAAAAAAACAACGACAAACAACCATATTTTTTAAGTAGTTTTATGCATTTAGATTTTCGCTTGAAATTTAGACAAAAACAGAAGCATTTTTGTTAACATGAGTTTGTAGCAACATTTTATTTGGATTAAAGTAAAACAAAAATATTGGACGGAAAACCAAGCAGTTTTTTTCGTTCCTAAAGAATTTAAAAATAATATCGCGCAATATTTTTTTTTATTTTTTTTAATTAAATGACAGAATTGATCACAGACAACATTGTGCCCTGGAGAAAATAAAACTATTTGATGAGCAAAAACAGGTGCAAAATTTTATGTTGCAGGAAATGATGATGACGATGATGGTGATGATGCAGATGTTGCTTTCATTTGAACTTTTTTTATTTAAAAGAAATTTTGATATACATACATACATACTGTTATATGTTTTAACAACTACAATTCAGCGAAAAATAAATTGAAAAAATATTTTTATTTAATTTTTTATTTTTTAGAAAAACAATAAATTAAGATTAGACATTGTGTCATGATATGCTTTTCACCCACGATCATTAAAATCTCGTGCAAAATATCGGCATGAATACCATATCATTAATTTACCCGCTCGGGAAACAGTCACGAATACAACACGTCTTTCATTGAATTTAAACAAAAATTATGTATTTTATGTTTTTATAGCCACAATTTTCCAAACACTTTTTTAACGACTTGATAACAGTTGTCTTACATTTTCAATCGTATTTTTGAAATTTTCCTGTAGTTTTCCAGAAAATACAATTACCTGCCGAATTTGATATAAAAAAATTAAATTAATATGATGAATGATCATTGGATGATATGAATAAACAAACTATTTGCTTTTTACTTAAAAATTTGTTTTAAAACCAAAAATTTTTATGTGTTTTTTGTTTTTTTAAACAAATTTTTAAGTGATTCAAAACAATTTCGTTATTTCAAGAATGAATATTCTGTCACCTCATTTACTAAAACAACATCATAACTCAAACAGTGGGCTTTTTGAATTAATACTGCAGAATCAATTCTCACATTGTTATTTATATGGTGTTAAAATTTCATAAAAATATCTTGAATAGTCGACTCTTTGAGAGATAAATAAAATTTTCTTTTTCCATTAACTAAGTTGTGTGTAAATTAAAAATTTTAAGACCATTTTCTTTTAAACTAAGTTTTTTGTGATGTGTTCTTTAAAGTGCTTGTGGGACATACTTAAATTTAATTGAGCTAGAATAAATTTAAATCAGGAATAATTTCTTAATCACGCTCAAGCTCAGTATGTTGTATGAAATATTTTTTTTATTAATTAGTGTGATTTCCTAGAGAGCATAAAATTTAAACTAGACTTTAGCTGAAGGAAATAATGACATTTTTCTGTGACGCTACTCACTTCATCAACGCCCATGTCTATCTAATTGGGCAAAGGATTTAACATCAGCTATTTAACATGAATTTTTAATGAAATGGAATATGAGAAATGGTTATATTAGGAAAATTAATTTCGCCACTGAAGGAAGCGTTGATGGAAAAATGGCGCAATCAACAAACTGCCTATGTCCATGCCATCTCGTCTTTCTTTTTCAACAAAAGATAAATGTTTCATACCCGATACTGTTTCTTAGGTTTTCGTAAACCAAAGCTAAAAAGGGACCCTATTGTTTTCGCTACGATGTCTGTCTGTCCAGCTGTCTGTCTGTTCGTCACAGGATGTTTTTTCGAGAATCAGAAGAGGTACAGACTTGAACTGTTCACAGAATATGTAAATACGTTAACTGCTGCAACAACAAGTATACATATGACAGTTAAAAATCAAAGGGTGTTCTACAACGAGCAACAAAATATTTTGAAATGCTAATGTAATATACAGACAATTATATATCGTTAACTTAATACGAAAAGACCCCAACTCATAATTTTTCAAAATCGATATTTTTACATATTTCGACCATTACTAAACTAAATTTAAAAAAAATAATTAAACTAATATAACACTAAATTTGTAAAGTGTTTTTAATAAAAATTGCGTTTAAAAAATTTTGTATCAATATTTCATCTTTTTTTAAGTTTTTCCTCCTCCTGTAAACTATGAAAAACATGAGTTGGGGCATTTTCGTATTAAGTTAACGATATAGACACTTGAAATTCTCAAAGTTAGTGTATACTTATGCAGCCGGCATCAATTAATACTGAAATCCAAATTAAACGGTGAAATCCAAATTAAACGGTGTTCTATCATTTAATGTAATTTTGACAACTTACTGTCTCTTGGAAAGGGTAAGAGATAAGTTCTAGATATTTTTAAAAACGCAGAAACAAAAAATCTGAAAATTAAAAACATAACGCAACGAAAAATCTCCCAAAATTAAAAAAGCACTGGAATGATAAATATCACGAAAAATAAAATAAATCGCTTAGATTTCAAAAATAAAATCAACAAAAGTATAAAGATCACCAAAAAAAACTAAAAAAGTTGCCAAAACCCGAAAAATCGCCAAAACGAAAAAACCGCCAAAACCAGAAAAAAATCGCTAAACGAAAAAATCGCCATTACCAAAAAAATCGCCAAATCTAAATATATGCATGCGTTGAATAAAAAACGCAAAACACCGGAAAAATCTGCAGGAACCGAAAAAATCATCACTATGAAACACAAGGCCTAAAACTAAGAACTTCGTATAGTATTATATACTCGTATGGAGAGTCCCTATGGAATCCTTCATTCGCGAGTCAAAGTCACATTTTACTAATACCAAAAAAAAATTCATAAATATATAATGTAACCCAGAACCTAAAACGCAAAACACCCTATCTAACAAAAAAAAATTTAAATCGTCGTCTTTATAAATTCCGTGGTATTTCATCAATATAATCGCTATCAAAAAAATACAAAATCTGCGCGTACAAAAATGGAAAAAAATAGCATTAAACTCCTCAATATTTCCCATTTTAACATGTTATTGCCAGCTTCTATAAAAATTATTAACATGTTAGCAACTACTCATGCAATAATATGTAACTATAATAAAAACTAGCTTCCTGAAGATCATCCATCCAAAATATAAAAAAGAAGAGATATAAAATAAATATGTATATAAAAAAACTGAAATCTGAGAACTTTTTTCCTCATTTTGTGTCTACCAGAAAATATATAAAAATAATGCTGGTGTGCAAAAGTAAAATAGAATTTTATAAGTTTAAAATTTACAACATCATTAATTTACCATAAAAATTTTTTATTCTTTCGAAAATTTTATACAAAGGGTTTATCATCAAATGCACTCAACTAATAAGTTCAAGATTCTTAGGTTTTTAAATTTATTTTCTTAAAGATTTAAAAAGAAAGCAATAAAATTGACACTTAAAAAGAAATTGTTTTGAGGAGACATGACATAAAAGACGACAACACTAAAAGATACATTAGGAAATTAATATAAACCAAAAAGAAAATTAACACAAACGCTGCTACTAAATTAAGAAAACATCAACAACAAAAATACATACATACATACAAAAATGATCTTGTGAGAATTATGTACATATAACAACGACGACATAAACAAATTATAGAGACATTCAAGAAAATACATACATACTTATATAGAAAATAGAAAATCAGCGACACACAAATGGATGGACAGAAAACAAGATTTAAAAATGCGCAGAAGTTGTTAATACGAGTATTCACACAAACATAAATAAATAAATCTTTAAGCAAATACGTTTTAGTGGCTGATTATGTTAGCCTGTGTATTTTGCGGTTTGCTTTTATTGAAATAAAAGGAAATAGTACATATGAACAGAGAAAATACTAAGTATGTACCCTGCAGGAAATTTGGTGACTATCGATTAAAACGTACTCGTCCTATGACTTGAGAAAATGCGAGAGTTATCAAAACTACGGAGAATTGTATGGTGAAAAAAGACATATCGTGTAAATGGTTACATATTCACCATTTTGGTGATATATCGTCTTGATTTTAAGCCAATTTAATTTGTACTAGGTCTAGTATTTTAGTAAACGGCATTTAACATGTTCGATGTGGTTGAATACATGGACCTATCAAAAAGTGTAAATATAGTGCTAATTGCTCCATCCAATATAACTCTGGAACCAGTCCCGTAATGAGACATTAACCTAAGCTTAACTTTTTTTTTTTAAGAACAAACACAACCTGCAAAGCGATTAGCTTGTCTGCAGAAAACACCCAGAGTCTATGGTGGGAATCGAACCCACGACCTCTGAACTGAGAGGCTAACATCGATATCAGAGAGAGAGGTAGTGTGCAAGCCTGTAATGCACAAGGTTTTCGGTTCAAATCTCAAAAAATTGTCTGCTTAAAAATAAATTATAATTGCATTTGCAACAATAAAAATTTATAAGTTTTCATTGTTATAGTTAAATGTCGGAATACCATTTATGTGTAATTTATATTATTCTACACCGAATCCGTCCCTATGGAATAGTTCAGTGACAAGTCACAAGGTGCATACAAAGTATCAATTAAGCCCATCCTAGGCCATCCCCATGTAAAAGTGACTGGTCCGCTTCATAGGAAGTGTTGGAACTCGGACTAGTCCCTATCACTTGGGGACCGGTCACGTGGCTAGTATTGTGTCAGTTCGATTTCCTGCAGGGTACTTACATACATACATAAGTATGTACATACGTGAACATACACACTTGACCTGAGATTCGATATAAATGAATGATTCGTAAAGCGATACATTTCGAAACTAAATTTTTTGATATTTGTTCGCGAATATAAAAAAACTCGAATGTTCGCCAAAGCAAATTCTCTCGATAGTTTCTGGAATGTATGACGAAAGCCCAGTGGATTTGTGCTAGTCTGTTAAAATGGAGATACCGTGCTCAAATCCTCCAGCGTAAGTTAAGGAATAAAAAAATAAGGAAAGTAAGTAATAACAAAAATTTAAAATTTTAAAAACCCCCGATATATCTAGAGAAGATGTGATATCTTCTAAACATAGCTAAGAAGACTCTCGATCAAGTCACCTTTCAAACAGAAGAAACTAAATCAAAATAGGTTTAGTACGAGTACTTGTACAGACAAACAGATACACAGACACACACTACAAACTTATAAAACCCCTTTTTTTGGTCGGGGGTTAAAAAACAAAAAAACCTGAGTTTCAAAAATAAACGAACGTTCGCTGTAGCCAAAAATTCTCGAAACATTCTCGTAAAAAAAAAGTTTAGCAACACAGAAACAATTTGTTTCTCTCAATTTTTTATTTTTTTGCATGTACAACAAAACGTTTTTTTCTATTAAAAAGCAATGAATTCGATTTGGTAATGATATTGCTAAAGGTTCGCTATTGATTCGTAAGCGAAACATCGATATTGAAAGATTTGCTGCCACAAACTGAGCGACAACTGAGCTCTAGCAGCACTTTCTCTTTCCGTTTACGGTAGTCGTGCTCGAGTGTTTTGTGCGAGAAATAATTACGCAACATTCGAATGCGATTTATTTACGAATGTTTTGGTTAGCTGGTTACTTATTTTACTTTTTCATTTTTGAGTATCATTCTCGTAAGTTTTACACGATAAATGTTCGAGATATATGGGAAATTTATATCGTTAACGAAAGTCTTGGTCAACTGGGTATGTATGCATTAAAGTCCTGCACAAGACCACTCACAAGAACTTTTAATTTATAAGTGATTTTTCAAATGCTTTACTACAGCGAAATTTTCTAAAAGAAACGCTAAACAAGACTGTTGGCAGGAAATTTTTTTCAGTTATTGCAGGTGTAGGACTTCGTGACTGAAAAATTTGTGATACTTGCTTCTTCATACGCATGGGCGCGTATACAAACGTTATGCGTATACATTAGAGCGACTCAAGTTGTATGGAAGCGAAATTCGTGCAAGGTGTACCCTCCTCAAAATGAACATTGGCATTTTTTATGCTGAGATTTAAAATATTTCGGCTCCAGCATTGACCTCTCGTGAGCTGGACCATTTTGAAAATGGTCTATTTTTGCATGAGAGAATCTGTTTCCTTACCAACATATACAACATGGATATCATAAGAAAGTGTTTTTTAAGACACGTTCAACTGTATGCACAATTTGTCCAAGGACCATCATCCATGTCCTTATTGTAAAGGATATTCTGTAAAAAAAACGGGTTTTGAATTTTTAGTTGGGGTTATTTGTAATAAGAATGCCGAATTAACATATTTTAATCATTAGTCGATTTCATTAAATACGGGTCTCAGCTTTTTTTAAAATTTGCGCTAGTTCGCGTTTCGACAAAAATGCATTGGGGTGATAAACCCTTCGTTTTAATTAAGGCAATATGGATATCAAATTTTTCTTTGGCCAAGTACATCATATTTGTATGTAAATAATTTAGATTTTTGCAAATTAGATGCATTTTATACGGTGTCGGTTAAATGTTGTCTTAAAAAAGTCCAAGCTTCATTTTTAGGAGGGTACATCGAGCACTTTTTTTTTGATGAGTCGCTCTTATATACATACGATCATACACGTTGTGTGTATGATCTTTTATTTTTCTGCGCACAGACAAGCCCACACTTGCATTAATATTAGTTGTATGCGCTTGCTTTAAAAAACCACCATAATAACTTACCATCTGCATCTTACACACACACACACTCAAACGTATAATATACAAAACAACAAGCATACACGCATCAACATTAATTCTTTTGATTGTTTGTTATGAACAAGAAGTCTTCGCGACATCGCTTGTTAACACTTACATATAGTATATACATTAACATAAATGCAACCATCGTGCTTTGCTTATTAAACGACAGCATTTGTTATTGGTTCAGTATAATACGTGCCACGAGAATACATTTAAAAAAACAAGACGTATTGACATTTCAAGATTGTTTGCGCAGGCCTCTAGTATGTATGTATGTCGTGTGCATGCAGTGTACTTATCATTGTATTTTAGTTCGTTCGTAAAAAATAGAAGACATGTAGCAAATACATAAATACGGCATACATAATTATGTAGGCACATTTATACATACATACATATGTATGTATATATGTATGTGTATGCAGCTCGAGTCTGCTTTCTTAATCCAAACTAGTGACGCGCAATTGATTTTGCACAAAACAAAAAAAAAATTTAAATGTGTACATAAATATGTACTAGAAAAATGATCATGTACTCTACTATTGAAATGTTAGAGCCTATTTCACCAACTTATTTAAGTATCAATTCATATTTAAATGTCGTTTTTCCATATAAAAATTAATACAAATCGTCAGTTAGATATGAATTGATATTTAAATAGAGTTGGTGAAATTGTACCTTAGATTTGTAGAATTCAAAAAATAAAAATACTTTTTTCCGCAAGACTGGTACCGTACAATCGTGTGATAACTTCGCAAGAGGGTTGGACGTTATTCAAAGGCAATATGGACCAGTTGTTGCACCGCACAGTGGGGCCAAACCCCTTTTTCGCGGATTAATTCATATCTCCACAATTATACTAGTAAGAGTCACTTGATTTGATGTGGATAACTGTTAAAACAAAGTATATAATTAGACAAAATATTGGTGGTATAGGAGGGGGGAAAGGGGTACCACCACACATAGTAATTATTATTTTTCGTATATCTGCCGAACTACAAGAGTGAGGTGCACTTAATTTGATGTGGATAAGTCTTAGAACAAACTTCATGTTTCAAACAAATCTTGGCGGCATAGAAGGGGGTAGTTGAATATACCCATACAATGCCATTATTAATTAACTAATAAATAATTTTTTTAGTTCTATTATTATTTTTCGAACTTTATTTGATTTTATATTTATGATTTGATTAGGCTAAAGTACGTATCGCTTTGTAAGCCAAATTAAATGTGATAATTATTAATGAGCAAATAACAGCAAAGTTAATTGTAAATATTCTGACAAACACGCAATAGAACGGAACAACTAGCTCTTTTCGAAGTCCACTACACCTTCATCAGCACAACACTTTTTTTTAATTCACGCCACTGTGAAGCATTCTTTGCTTGGTCCATTGTGTGTGGTGTCAGCTTTCTATTTTAATAATGCCCTATGCTCCTTGTAGGAGTTAAAAAAAAGGATTGAATTATTATTATGATTGTACGCAAGTTTTATGCAAATGGAATATGTGATTTTTTTTTATTCATCGTATTTCAATTGGTTGAAAAAACTTTTTTGTAATAAAAGCTCAATTTTACCATCTCTAAATTTACAACAGTATTGTTATTGTCGTTTGTTCTTTACTAATTATGCACATGTTAGTTTTTTATATAAAAAAATACGAAAGAAGGAACGAAATGCACATAAGCGATGCTTAACCAATAAAACAAACTAAAATTCATGATTTTATTCATGCACGAATACGAAAGTTACCTAGAGTCACACATGTTATTTTGTTGAGATATAACCACGCCCACGCGTTACCCACACGTGACTAATGCGTGACTCACGCATAGCAGATTACAACAAATTTTTCAATACTCAAAACAAAGTTAAAAATTTATAATTTTAGGTCCACCTAAATTGAGAAAATCCATTTATTTTATTGCACTTTCAATATATTCAGTAATGACGACTTCCTAGTCTCATTTAAATATATGAAATTGTTTATCTGTGCATTTTCCCCCTCCACCTTGAAAATTAAATAGTTTTTGAAAATTCCACTGAAAAAAATTTACTATTCTATTTCAGAAGATTCATTATGTTTTTAAATAAACTCTCTTCTCTATAAAAACAGTTTTAGTCAATTGACCGGTCATTTGATCGGTAGTCAGGCAGAATATATTCATCATTGCGTAGAAAAATGTTGCAACTCTCTCTAACTAATGAATTTCGTCGATTATATAAGATATATTCCTACTGCTCACTCTACTGCTTTTTACTAATCAATAATATAATAAATATTAGTCTAGTTTGACTGATCTTAATAATATGTACATATATCATCCACAATTGAGGAGTCATATAAAAATTAATTTTAAAATACACAAGAGTAGATCAACTATACTTAATAAATAAATCCATCATCACTATCTATCAAATGACTAGTCAATTGACTGTCACTATTGAATTCAATATAAAATTGTTGCAAATGCCCAAGTGAAAAAATTTTGTTTGTGTTAGTTTAAGTCATTCATTTCTTGAAGGGTTAATTACATAAGGTAGGGTGTTCGCTGTGTTGAAATCATAAAAAAATAATTAAAAATAAAAATTTTGCTAAGAAACGAAGACAACAATCTGAAAGTGTTGTCCTCGCAGTGTCGTCGCTTTTTCTATTAATTTTTTTTTGTTTTTTTTTTTTTGTTTTTAATTTTATTGTCTAGAGTGATCGACATAAAATTAACGTCAACCAACAAAATACATATGTACTTCTTGTAGCCGACGTTGTTGTGTTGTTTTCCTCTTATTTTCCTTCATTTTGCTTAAAGTCTATATTTATAAAAACACTTTTTTACCGAGTGTTTTAATTTTTTTTAAAGGTTTTACGAGCTGTCTGTATGTTTATTCATGTGACCATATAATCACATTCGATATAAAAATGTGTTTAGTAGTAATATACACACAAGCATACATACATACATATGTACATATGTCAAAATAATGAGCTAAAAATGTTTGTTTGTGTTATTTCAACGAAATTTGCAATAATAAAATCAACAAAGAATTAATTTAAAAGCAACAGCCGTTAATGCCCATCAAATTTTGTACTCGTATAATGACAGACAGTGTTTGTGTGTATGTGTGTGTCACACACATCCCATACAATCATAAGCAGGTACATACATGCATACCCTTTAGGTGACTTTTGGATGATATTGTCAACGGAGCGTCTTGTCTACCTTTAGCTTTTCCTGTTTCGTTCTGTTTTTTAGCGGACAAATCTGTATAAAATAAAGCAAACGTGTGAATGTATTAGTGTATTGTGATATTTTGTATGCAATTGTAATATGTTCTATAGGTTTCCAGCTGATTCCTTGCACAGAAAAAGCAATTGCAAAATATTTTATTCAGAAAAGAACGGCAACGAAAAGTAAAAACTAATGAGGGCTTTATGCATTAGTTCCTTTTAAGGGTTCCGTACACCAAAGGTATTGTATTCGCTACGCTGTCCGTCTGTCCGTCAACAGCTATTTTCTCAAGAACCATAAGAGATACGGACCTGAAATTTGGACAGAGTATGAAGAACCTTGGCAGCTACAACAACAAATAAAATAAAAATTAGAGAGTGTTCCAAAACGAGCAACGAAAAATGTTAAAATCCCATGTAATATAAATACAATTGTATGTACATTTGTATATTGACACTTGAAATTTGTGAAATTAGTGTATTTTTTTTATAGACTACAACAATTAAGACTAAAATTTAAAAAAAATTTAATTGAAAGGGTGGTCCATCAGTTAATGCAAAAAAATCGCCAAAACTAAAAAAAATCGCCAAAATTAAAAAAAATCGCCAAAATTAAAAAAACGAGAAAAAAAGTGTCAAAACTAAAAAAAGCGCCTAAATGAAAAAAATCGACAAAATGAAGAAACGCCAAAAACCGAAAATCATCAAAATTAAAAAAATCTCCATAAACGAAAAAAATCGCCAAAAAATAAGAAAACGCCAAAACCGAAAAAATCGGCAAAACGAGAAGAAAAGTGTCAAAACTAAAAAAATTGCCTAAGTTAAAAAAAACTCCAAGAACCGAAAAAATCGCCAAAACCAAAAAAAAATCGCCTGTATGAAAAAATCGCCAAAATAAAATAAATCTTCAAAATACAAAAAAATCGCCAAAATTAAAAAAAAATGTCAAAACTATATTTGATATAGGCTAAAGTTCGTATTGAATTACAAATCTCGTGTCCGTACGGAAGCCTTCGTGCGCGGGTCGAAGTCGCACTTCAATGAATTTATTAAATTTTATATAAAAATTATTGAGTTTACCCCAATTTTCCCAAATATAGTCCTGAGGTCCTGGCAGTCGATTCTGAGTATTCTCGCGATGATATCGGTATGGGTGTATCTGTATGTGTATGTGCATGTACAAATGTAAACGTCTCATAACTTAAGAACGTTTGTGCTGATCGGAATCAAATTTAGCGCATTCGAAGGATGTTAAGCTCTCTTAGATGTCGTAAGATATGGAATCGATTTGGTACAATAGATTTGGAAAATTTACGAAAATAAAATGTTCATAAATTATTTTTTTTTTTATTTTAAGCTACTAAAAAATCTAATCAATTCTTAACCTCAAGAGGGCACGTCGATTGCTGCGAGTTTTACTAAAATTGGGAGATTCGTTCAAGAGATATTGTTGACGAACAATTAAAATTTTTTTCTGTCTAACAACTTATATAGTCATCGTCAAATCGATAAGATAAGATAAGATATTCAATAATTTTTATAGTCTTAAAAAGTGCATCGAATATTGCAAATTTTACCTAAATCTGTAGCTTAAAGGAAGTTTGAGAAATGACGTGCAAGGTACAAGGATTCCTATGTTTTTTTATATGCAATTTCATTATGAACATTAGCTATAAAAATATTAGAATTTCTAAAGAATTATCTAGTCAATAGAATCAATCTCAGTAGTATATTTTTAATGACATGTATGTAGATGTAAAATTTGTTAGTAGTACTGGTGTCAAAGTGAATAGAGAATCAGTACTATTTTACTGTTGACACTTCCTACAGGGTATTTACATTATCAAACAACATACTTACATACATATGCACATATTTAAATATTTATTTAGTAGTAAGTATTCACTAAATTTTTTCTACTTTGGACTTCTTTTAAAAAATTTTTAAAAGTCGTTGGGCAATCCATCTCCAATGCACAGTGTGATATGTCGACAACATAGATGGACAAAATAATTTCTTAATCATGCTAAATTTCAGTATTTTTCAATTCTTTTTATAGAATGAAATATTTTATTAATTAATTTGATTTGCTAAAGTAAATTAAATTTGACCATTTGGGGAAATGCCGCATTTTAGTTATAAGTATAATAAATTTTATTATTGCCCTGTGTAGTTATAAATTTAAAACGTACATACATATGCAAGTATGTACATACATATGTATGTATTTATACTAGTATCTCCTACTAGGTTTTAACTGTAGTCTTTAAAATTTTTAAACTAATATCAATTATTCACATCCGTTGGCAATAAATTTTGTTCAAACACAACACTTTAATACCACATATTAAACCAAAATACATAAGGAGTAATAATTTTCCAACAAAGATGTCCTTTCTACTAACGTAAATCACTTTAAACACACATAATTAACACTTGTAACAGCAGCAGGCAGAAGTTATACTTATTTCTGTGTAAAACTTACTTGCAGGAATGCTTAAAAAAAGTAGAAAGACTTTATTTCTATCCACAGCAAAGCAGTTATACAGTTTATTTTAGAATAAAATGAAATGCAGATTTTTCTTGAAGCCTTAATAGCGATAAATCGATCTGATTATGAATACGAGTGTATTTCAGCTTCAAATACGAGTTTTTATTTAACACATTCCAAGATTGTTTTCTTAAATCTGAGCAAAAAATTTAATACATTCTTATTAAGGAAAAATATTTTTTCTTGGAAATTTTTTTCAAGCTCGACGGAAAAAAATTTACAAAATAAAATCAATCAATTATTGATGTTCGAACTTCATTTAAATTCGAACTTTCATTACAAAAAGCTTTCAGCAAATTGAAATACGATTAATCAAAACAATTCACATATTCCATTTGCATTAAAGTTACGTATATAAGGCAGAAATCTCCATCAACTGATAGATACCACACACAGTGGACCAAACACAAAAGAACGCTGATGATGAAGGTTAAGTGGCCTTCGAAAACAGCTAGTTGTTCCGTTCAACTATGTACTAGTCAGAATATTTACAACTAACTTTGATGTTATTTGTTCAAAAATAATTATCACATGAAATTTGGCTTACAAGGCGATACGAACTTTAGCCCGTTGAAATCATAAATATAAAATCAATCAATTTCCATGAAAAATTCTTCAATGAATTTGATAACTTGAATATAAAAGCCCAAACAAATTGTATTTAAACCGTGTGGTAGCACAATGACATTTGTTCTTTTTAGTGCCAATTTTTGACTTGGTAATTAAACTAACTAACTTAACTATTTTGCAAAATAACTTTTAAATACGAATTGATATTTAAATAAGTTGGTGAAATAGGCCCCTAGCAAATTTATTTACAAAATCTGTGATTGCAAAGTACCTTGTGGTTAGTAAAAAATATATCATTTGGTTGTTTTTAAATGAACAAACAAAATGCTTTAAAAATTAATTTAAATTATTTATTATAAATGGTAACAAGTAAATATTTAAAGAATCTAAAACCCGACTGCTAACAATTTTAAACCGTTAAAGATCATTCCAAATGAAAAATCATAAGAGAAACTTAAAGATGATTCTCAAATAGTCTAATGATACCCAGTTTGATATAGTTCGCCGACTTTTTATATTTTTCACAATCACAAAATGGCGTCTTTTAGTCACCGTATTTAATATTGTTCAGTCGGATAAAAACTGCATCATTAGCACCATTCTTATCTTTTTTACAAGTACTAAAGCCCCGTTCAGACTATTCATCACATTTTACGATACAGAAATCTAAATACATTCGTTGCGACTGTCAAGAAATCTAACGTAAAATCACATATTGTGTTCAGACCATCACACTTCAAATAAAATGTCTAATACAAGCAGAAAACAAAACAGCTGTTCAATGAAAATGTGTGTGCTATTCATTGACTAGCGGTGGCAAGGCGGTTTCATGTAGGTGGGGACGTGCCGGCACTTGAAAAAATTCAGCAGTTTTCTACGTAACTAACAGAAAAATTTTAAGAAAAGATATTACACAAACGTTAAAAAATTACGTTAACGAAACACATATACTTCCATACGAATCACTTATTTAAAATTTTGAGCCGATATATGTACATATGACAAAACATTACATCAATCACGATATGTTATCGTCGGCGAAACAGCCGACTTGCAAATTTGGTTGTGTGAAAATGTAACCCTGATCAAATGAAAAGTATTATCGTTTAGAAAATTTTTTAAAAACGGGAAAAGTCTTATGGGATGTCAACATTTTTAACGTATTATTTGCCACTTTGATGACATTTTGCATTCAGACTATCACACATACACGTATTATTTGAATTTTTGACAAGTATAAATACAAAGTATAATAGTCTGAACGCGGCTTAAACATTACACAAACAAAAATTCATACGATTTGTATATATTTATACATATGTATGTATATACATATATATATATATATATATATATATATATATATTTTTGCACATACATATCAAAAATTTTTTAGAGCCAAAATTGTCAGTCAGCTGTTGTGTATATTTTACTGGATTTTAAAATTTTTCCGTTCGCGTACTTTTATATGCAAACTTTTTTATTGAGAGTAATTTCTTTAAATTACTCAGTATTTACTCAGTTACTGGATTTTACTGTAAAAGTACTCAAACGCACCTATTGTTATTTCATTGTTCTACTTGTATATCACATGCTGCCACCTGATTACATCTAGAGCCCAAATTTTATTTAAAAAAATCCGATTTAAAAAATATTAAAGTGATTTAAGGTCTTACAAGAAAATGTGAATTTTATAATATATATATATGTAAATAAATAAATTTTGTGAGAGAATAAAAACTTTGTTAGCATTAGGCTGAACATTAAAAGGAAACCTTAAGTAATTAAAAAATATTTATACAAAAAAATGTAGAGTACAATTACCACAATCACTATAATTTCTGTTTTAATTAGTATTTTATGCGATCTTGTATAGGCGCAAAAAGAATATCAACTTATTAAAATACGAGTAGAGAGTTGGTTCCATTAATTTTGTTACTGAATTCAATTCATCAAAACAAACCTGACCTTCTTTAACAAAGAAAAAGGAAAACAAACACGTGCAAGAGTCGTCTAAACAAAAGAAATTTTATTAAAGTTTTTTTTAATTTATTACTTATGTATGTACATATGTAGTTTTTTTTAAATTCTCACCTATTGAAAATTAAAAAAAAATATTGAAAACCAAATGCGTTTGAATGAAAACAAAATCATATATGTCCGAGTAAAAAGCAGAACGGAGGAGCAGCCAACCAACCACCTTTAAGATTTGTTTATATGTACATACATATGTATGTATGTATGTATTATATAAAAATGGGCTTTTTTCTTCAAATAAAAGTGATCATGAGCCAAGAAATATTGCAGTTTGCTTGTAGTTTTTTTTTACAGCGTCAAAATAAAGAAACTGAAAGACAAACAAAAATTCTATAAGACAAACAGCAACTAAAAAAAAAAAAAAGAATAAACATTTGGGAACATATCCAGAAAATATTTATTGGCAAAACTCCATGATCATAAATTATGCAATCTCATCTTTGCTTGAATTGGTAGCCAAAATGGCATCAGGCCTTTTCAAGCGCCAACAAAAAACTACAACTGCTACTACAATTAACAAACAAAAGGAATTTTTATGAATGAATGAATAAACATACACACCTATACATACATTATTCATGAAATGAATATTACAAATATTAAAGCCATCACAATTCACATTAATGTTTTTTCATTTCTTAATTTTTATTTTGTGAGCAAATTTCTTTGAGTGTAGTTTAATATCCCTACAAGCAAATTAATACGAAAATGATACGAAATCGTATTGCTTGGAAGAAAAATATTATTGCGGTAACAATCATATTCGTATTGCGGAAGATTCCCCCTTCGGGAAAGTTTGTGCGGCCAAAGCGATACTTCGAAGAAATACGAATGCAATACTTCTAGAAGATAAAATTGTGATATTGCTAGATAATCATCTAATAGAATTTTTTATGATATTGCCAGATTATCTTTAAGAAGATAAATTATTTATAACGATAGATTATCTCCTAAAGTACAATTTTAGAATTTTGCTAAATTATCTGAAGGAAGAAAAAAAAAATATATATATATATACATACATATGTACGTATATATGTATGTATAAATAAAACTACCATTAATTTAAATTTAAAGCAATTTTTTATGATCAACTAAATTCAATTTATCATCGCGGGAGTCATCATATGTTTAGTAAAAAAAGAAATTTCCTGACATAATGTTTTGAAAATTTTCTGATTGTTATTATTTTAAATTAAATTTTATTTATCTTCTAGTTAAAAACATATTGATATTATAAATTTATTGCGCATGTGATAAAACGCCTTGCTGAAAAAAATGCAACATTTTAATAACACAAAATACCTTGTTAAAGGAAAAAATAAATAGTCAATACATTTTGAACTGTTCATTCAAAAAGTTTCACCAGAATGAAAATATTTTAATATTAAAAAAGTATTGATTTAATGATTTTCTTCTAAATCATAAAAATAAGATATTGTATTTTTATCTTCTGGGTAAGATATCTTCCAAATGTTTGTAGGGATGTATCGAAAATATTTACGTCACAAGCACAATTATTTTTGGCACAATTTTTATAAACAAAATTCAAAATATGTATAAATAAGGAGGGATTTATGTTTTGATAATAAATATATATTATATACACACACACATACATGCATTTATATGTATACACAAGAAATATTTTTACCTACAATCCAAAAGTCCGTGAGTACACTTTTTACTTGTTTACAGGAGAACCAAAAAAAAATCTTATAAATTTATTTTAATGAATAATGAATAAAATCGATGTTTTTGAACAAATCTGAGTAAAATTTTAAGGAAAGATGTATTTTGGTTAGAGTTTCTACGCGGGAAAAAATCCCGGTATTTATTTTTTACAAATCCCGGAAATTTTTCAACGAAAACTTTCGGGGAATTTGATATATTTTTTTAATTATTCTTTAAAAATACAACTCTGTAACGATGGATAATCCCTGGAATTATTTTTTACAAATCCCGGGATTTTTCAATGAAAACTTTCGGGGAATTTAATATATTTTTTTAATTATTCCTCAAAAATACAACTCTGTGACGATGGATAATCCCAGGAATTATTTTTTACAAATGCCGGGATTTCTCAATGAAAACTTTCGGGGAATTTAATATATATTTTTTTTAATTATTCCTCAAAAATACAACTCTGCAACGATGGATAATCCCAGGAATTATTTTTTACAAATCCCTGGAATTTTTCAACGAAAACTTTCGGAGAATTTAATATATATTTTTTTTAATTATTACTCAAAAATACAACTCTGTAACGATGGATAATATAAGCATAGAAGCAAATGTAATAGAAGTTTCCAAGGTGACTCCAACAACCTCAAGCCTTACGAACTATTTTCAACCTAAAAGGTCTTTATAAGAAATAGTATTTAGATTGGCAGATGTAGATGTAATTTCCATCCTTACTATTACGCAAAGCATATGAATCATAGAATGAATCATTTAATATTCTGTGATATGAATTTATTAGATTTTTTGTTGTTTTTTACATATTGTTGTTCTTCAAATGAACGAATAAAGTTGTTTTGTTTTTAATGTAAATGTTGTATGTTTTTTAAATAAATTTATTATATTTTTTATTTAGGTCATTTAAATAAATTCATATGTTTTTGAAATTTCCGGGAATAAAACATTTTACTTCTCGACTCGCGGGAATGGGAAAAGTCCGGAAAATTAGAAACCCTTAATTTTAGTTAAACGCATCATAGTCAATCAAAAAGTATATTTTGAGTTTTTTGGTTGCTACAACCTTTGGGATTTTTACGATATGTATATACATATATTAACATACATATCGTTAGGTAAAATGCAAACTACATTTAACAACATTTTTTTTTAATTTAATAGGGGTGAGAAACAATAAACCAACCAAATTATTCAAGCGACTGAAGTAAAGTTTCTTTATAGGTATGTATATATTTTTAATTCGACTGATTGTTATGATAAAAGTTTGAAAGTTTGTAGGGACATGTCTTTCGATATAATACTCAATAATTAAATAAAAATGCAATTTCGAATATTTTTCTTAGTTGCTTTGTTTTGCATTCCAGCTGAAGACATATACATATGTACGTACGTAATCACAGCGAACCTTGAAAATATTTTCTTAATTATATTCAGAGGCACTCCATATATCTAACATTTGTAAAATTTTACAGGAGTGCAGCTTTTATGATTGTTTTCTACATGCATTCTTATACAAACGTCTGAAATAGTTTAACTTTTATAGGCTCAATATTAATGTTTACAGTCATAAAAATTGTAGACAAGGTCTATTATAACTCATAAAGTCTAGTAGTGGAATTAATTAATTTTTCAAAAAAAATTCAGTTAGGTCGGTTAGTTAAAACAGCGACGATATGTGCCCTTAATTATGAAAGTGATCTAAGTCATGTGTATTTTTGCTTTGATATATGTATTAAATAAATCTTAAGAAAACTTAAATAAATATTTAATAAATAAATTAAATAAATTTATATAAATCGAGACTAGTACAAGTCTAAATTAAAATGTTGCATAATCAGAAATAATTCATAGTTAGGCTCAAGTTCAGTAATTTCAATTCTTATTGAATGAAATATTTTTATTAATTAATGTGAGTTTCTAAAGAAGAGAAGAAAAATTAAACTTAGACTTTAAGCTGGGGGAAATACCGATACTTTTCTGTGCAGCCACGCACTTCATCAGCACCCTAGTATATCTACTTGGGTAGAGATTCTTATTAACATCAGCTATTTAACTTAAATGTACAATGAAACGGAATAGAGTAAAATAATTTCGTGCTAACCTAAATAGAAAAAATGAAAAATTGAAAAAACAGAAAATTAATAGTGATACTTATAAATGTGTTTACCAAAGGTAAATCAATTGTATACACAACAATCGTTTCTCATATTCCGTTTCATTGTACATTTAAGTTAAATAGCTGATGTTAATAAGAATCTCTACCCAAGTAGATAGACTAGGGTGCTGATGAAGTGCGTGGCTGCACAGAAAAGTATCGGTATTTCCCCCAGCTTAAAGTCTAAGTTTAATTTTTCTTCTCTTCTTTAGAAACTCACATTAATTAATAAAAATATTTCATTCAATAAGAATTGAAATTACTGAACTTGAGCCTAACTATGAATTATTTCTGATTAAAATTCACTACAGTTCAATTAAAATATCTAAAAATTTCTCAATGTTGCATAATTTTAAAATATTTCTTAATTTATTCAAATGCAATCTACCAAATATCTCGACAAAAGAAATATTTGACTTAGAGCTAATAAATCAGTCAAAATTTAAACCCTGGTTTAGTTAAACTAAACTCAAATTTATATGTAGTTTTTAACTCAACAGGAGTAAATCAGTGAACCATACATTATGTGCAGTTCAAAACATAATATTGTGGCAGCACTAGAATAAATGTCAGAAAAACAGCTGTTTTACAGCAGGCTATCAATTCTTTGCACAACCAAAAAGGCAAGAATTATAAAAAAATTTAACTAAAGGTCGCCAAATTTTACTGAGAAAGAATTATACTTATGCTTGACGAAGTAGAATAGTATAAAATAATAATAGATTGTAAGAAAACAGGTCGAACAAGACCTGAAGAAAAAGAGGCTTGGAAAAAATGTAATGCTCTTTTAATGCAAAACTTATGGTCTGCAAGTAACAAAACTGTATGGGGTGTATTGGTAGATTAAATGCCCAATTGTATGCGTTTACAGATGGTTTAAATACTGTATTGATTTATAGTTTTCCCAGTTTAGACACATTTTAAACCAATAATAGAGATTAACTTGCAGTGATTAGTTAGCCCTTAGACAGATATGTTGTATATATGTATGTACATATAAATTCAGTAAAGTCTGACTCGGAAACAAAGGCTTCTGTGCGGACACTACATATGTAATACTATACGAACTTTAGCGTATATAATAGAATATCTTCCCTGATGTATAATTTCTTTTTAATTTCAAGTTCCTGGGAAACTAATTTTCTGTTTTTTGGAAATATGTGTAGTTTTAAGGTTTTTCTTAGTTTAAGCGATTTTTTTTTTCGTTTTCGGATTTATTAGATTTTTAGCGTTTTTTAGTTTTGGCGTTTATATTCGTTCGTTCGTTTTTGGCGTTTTTTGTTTGTTTTTTTAGTTTTGGCGATTTTTTTTCGATTTTGGCATTTTATGTGGTTTCTGGAGTTTTTTTTTGCCTTTTTGGGCGTTTTTTCGGTTTTGGAGGTTAATTTTATTTTGGAATTTTTAGCTTTAGCGTTATTGAAAATTTCAAGAGTTTCCCTCTCATACAGCAAGTTGTCAAAATTTCATGGTTAAAATACATTAACTGATGGAATACCCTTTAATTTTGATATTTTATATTTTAATGTTAATTGGTAAAATTTAACTATTTTGAAATTTATTTATTTTATCGAAAGTTTCTTGGCTGTTTAGTTTACAATTTACATACAATAATTTTCAAGACAAGATTTTTATATGAAATTTTTACACAAGATGAAATATGATATGACATTTTTTTCTGAATTACCAACAGCAAGTTTTTTGTTACACAAACAGGCTGTAACTCCGAAAACGATTCGTTTGAGATGTGTATGTATGTATGTATAGATAATAATTACAATAAAAGAGCGAATATGTTAAACAAAAACAAAAATTAATTTCGAAAAATTTTATTAAATTGTATTTAGAAGAAAATAAGTTTTAACTTGTTATATTTGTTATATGTATATTAATATTTTTTATTGTATTTTCTTTCGTTACAGTCCTACGACAATAACAACAATATCAACATCAGCAAAATCCAACCCCTACTCAAGAGTGACAAAGGACACCAACACATTTACAAGCACATAACAAAAGCTAATAAATCCTGCCAATCGTCATATAGTTTTGCGGCTTGTTTTCATAAAATGTTATATAAATGCATGCATACATATACAGCAATGTTTTGTGTATGTGTGTATATAAAAGAGCTTCGCTTATTGGCCTGACCAACCAATAGGAGAAGAGGAAAACAAAAGCTCAAACCACCACCGGAAATGCATTGCACTAAAGAAACTCACACGCACACACAGAAATAGCAACACTTTCACAAAATTTCGTTTACCTATGATGTATGAAAGAGAAGATAGGGACAGAACATGTATAAAGGAACTAAAAAAGATGACACACTCATACGCCTTCGTGAACGACATTTAAGGAAAAGCTATTTTTTGTATCGAAAGTTTTTTTCTTATTGCAATGCATTTGATATGTAAAACAGTTTTTTCATTGGTCTGAAATACTACAAATGATTTTTTTTCAAGCAACCAGTAATAGTTGTACAAAAATAAATCCTTAACTACTTCAGACCAAACACAAACGAATTCATTTAAAACTTAATAAATACCGCCAAATTTGGCAATGATTTTTGGTAGATGTTCAAACAAACACTTAAATCACACTTAATGTATGCAAATTTAGCACTTGTAAAACAAAAAGGATTATTTTTTAAATGATCACAAAGCATAGAGGATTATTTATGTCATGATAATAAATAACAAGAAAAAAATATTTCAACAGAGCACAAACATATTTAAAATAAATAAATCATTTAAATGTTAATGTAAATATATACGAGTACATCTTAAATAGATTGTAGATTTTTTTTTTAATTAGTTTACGATTTTCTAAAATAAAACTATATCAAATCCGCAATCAACTTAAAAAAACAATTGCAGTTCTAGTAGCCTTAATGTTGCTCGATTTCACCATCTTTTCAACAACATTATCTATTAAAAAAAAGAAAGAAATAACTTAAGACAAAATTTATATAATACATCTTAAAGTATTTTCTCTTTTTAAAATAAAAATTATATTATTACATTTTATTATTAGAACTTAATAATTAAAATAAAATAATCATCACATCTTATAATAGAAGTTATCTTTAAATAAAATAAATAAATTAATTAATTAAATATAATTATTATAGGATCAACAAAAAAAAGTCTTATAAAAATGTGTAAGAGAAGAAAAAAAATTCAATAAAAATCATAAAAAATTGTTTAGCTCACTGCGGAACCAAACAAAAATTGTGTATGTTTTTTTCTTTTATTTTAAGAATTAAGAGCTTAAGCTTTTGCTACAAAAAAAAAGGTAAGATAAAACAAAAAATTCTTGGTTTTCGATATCCTCGCTCGTAACATTTTGTTTCTATGTTCGAATCATAGGACTCAGCTGAGACTTCCTATAACATATCGTGCGATAACCGCCAAAAAAAAACTTAAGTGACATAATTTTCGAACTTATGGCCTTACAATTTATATTGAAACAACAATAAAATATGAAAATTTGTTTTTGTTTTCAATATAAATTATAAGTCGAACGTTTTCTTTCGCAGGTGGGAAATAGGTCATTAATTCTTTTTACCAAAATCGAACGTTTGTGGTCGTAAATAATCGATGCTCGTCAAAAAAAAAATAACAAGATCCAAAAGATGTGTCGGTTGGTTAAGCTATTTTGGCGGTTATGGCTCGATATGCTAAAGAGAAAATCTATCGTTTTTAAAATGGTAGTCAGAGCAGGGCGCCCAGCATAATGCACATAAAATCGCAAAAGTTTCAAATAATGATAATAATAGCTCTATCGCAGATAACAAACCTCACTGATCTTTGATTTAAAATTAAAACTCTCAAAAAATATTGAACAAAATTATTTTTCAATGAAAAAATCATTTTAAGTAAATTACAATACATATATATACACAGAAAAAATTAATATGAATAATTTTGTAATATCAATTAAAATATTTGTACAATTAAGTAAATTTTCACCAATAAACTATTTCACAATGGTGTCTATTCTGAAATACGCGTCGAATTGGTGAAACTTACATGGAAAACAAAAACAAAATTGTGTAAATGTAAAAAATTTGTTTTTGTTTCTCATACAAAATTAACCGTTTTTAAAACAAAGAGAAACGCCTTGAAATTCTCACGTCTATTTCATTTAGAAAATGCATGGCAACCAAAAATAATTTTTGAAAATTTGTTTTTTTTTTTAATGTAAAGTTTCACTTCTTCGACGCGTTTTCCAGAATAGCCTTGCCTTGAATTAAGTTTTAATAATAAATACAAATTAAAAGTTTAATTGAATCAATTAAATTCTTGATTTAAAATATTAATTGGTGAATACTTTTTTCTGTGTATATTTATGTACAAATATGTAAGATGAGAACGTATGCCCTAATTCTGTTCGACGATTGTATCGTCTTGTCTATGGACGGAAAAAAGCAGCAGTTATGATTCTTTAAAAAAATAATTATTTATTGTCTATGCTAGAAGGTGCGTGTATTTGCTTTATGATTTATTTCCAAACATTATTTCCAATACATATGTTTTCATATATGTTTCAAACTATTTTATAATACTTTAATTTTATTTTTATGTTTTAAAAACGTGGCAATAATATTTTTATTTCTCATTATCAAAGACAACAACCGTTTTTGAAGAAAATAATAAATCGTCTTACCGAATTAGGGCAGTAAAGAAAATTAAAATCCATTAACAGAAATAACACTTTTAAAATATGTAATTTAAATTTTTTAACAAAAATTTACATCATCGCAATCGTTAAAAATCTATCAAGTTGATTTATCGATTTTCGGCTGCAAATACAATTTTCAAACGCGTAGTGCTATATAAAGAAGTGGCTTAAATTTACTAATTTATTTCTTCTCTCACTCAATAATCAGCAGTTCTACAATCACATGATTTCAATTTTTTGTTTTGTGTTCTCAAATCATTTTCACTTAACTTGACTTACTTGGTCGATTATATTTATTCTCTTTTAAGGCCGGGCTCAATGAATCCGTCATACGTTAAACTTCGACTTTTTCAACTGTCAACTAAGTTGAAATACATGTTTTCTTATGAGGTCTGTTACATTCAGTACGTGTCCGTCAACGCAAAGTACAAAAATTGTTCAACTTTTAACTTTTTGCGTACGTTGAGTAGTTTGACAGATATTGGTTGGTTTTTTTTTTGGTATGTTTTTTGGTATGTGTTTGTGTTTTGTGGTAGTAAAAATAAAATTAAACAAAAGAAATAAATAAAAATGTTGACTTTAATAAATAAAATTGTGAATCAACCTACAAATGCTTCCGCCAATAAAGTACTCATTGTGCCAACCTTCTCCGTCGCTGCATTAATGAAAAATCCGAAGTTTAACGTATGACGGATTCATTTTGCCCCGGCCTTTAGTGGTAGCGTTATAAAATCACTGCTACGCTGAATTCGACTTAAGCTATTATATCATATTGCCACAGATATATCGATTTCAACCCTTTTTATATAAAACCCGTACCCATTAATTTTATTTTAACTTTTGTTTGAAAAGCTGGCAACATTTTTGCAAAACGTTCAGTGAGTTCTTTTGTTATTGTGAATGATTGGAAGGTATCCACAGCTGTTAGAACAAAAACAAAGCAATTGTTTACATTTTGTACATTCGTATTTTCGACACAAATTTATAATTTGTGAGAAAGTACAATTTCTGCCATCAACAAAAAGAATTAAAATAATAATAAAAGTGTTTTTTAATGTCGCACAATTTCCAAATTCGGCGAAAACATGAAAAGAAGCACCTACCTATTAACTTGGCACGTAAGGCTCAAAGAGAATGGCGTATTCGAAATGGTGGCATTGGCCGGCATCGAAAAAGAAATAGAAAGAAACGTTTGAGCAAAAGATTGAAACAGGACTTTGACCGAAAGGAACTGGAGACATTGGTAAATGCTACAGAAAATCATTTAAAAGAAGTACTGGAGAATGAGCAGGAATTGTCGGATATACCATACGATGTTACACTTGAAGAGCTGCAAGGGGAGGTAAAATAGTTTTTTTTTGTAATTTGTTGAAATAGTATCTATAGTTAGTTAAGATAATTTTTATTCAAAGAATTTTATGTTAGTCGAACTTAAGTTCAGTATTTTCTAATAAAAATGTTTTTTAAAGAAACGAAATTTGTTTACTAATTCTTGCGATTTTCTGCAGAAATATGATTTATGTATTCACCTTAGTTTACGAAAATATTTTAAACTTTTTTTTAATGAATTTTTAATTATTAATTGGAATTATGTTAATAATATGACCTTTAAATTTTATATGTAAATATACGAATACATAAATATGTATGTGTACAATTTCCAGTTGGCGTTGGCTGAAGGTGGTGGCACAACTATTTACATAGAACGTGATGGCCTTTCAACATTGACCGTAGTGGTAAGTAATACATAGTTAGTTACTTAGTTTGACTAGTATTCATTTAAAATAAATTTGAATTTATGATTTTGTTAGTCTGTAAGTTACGTAGTGATTGCTTAAGAGATTTAAGAAACCTTAGGTTACGTTTTACAGGCTCACTTAGATCCTAATGGGTCCAGTTGTTCAAGAACCTTCCTTTGATTGTACAGTTGTAGGAACATATTTGTTATTTAGAATTAATAGAAAAAAGTATTGCATAAAAATTAATGCATTTCGTAATTTACAAAAAGTTCAAAATAATTCAGAACATTTATATGCACTTATTCCCAAAATTATCGAATATTGGCGAAAGTTAAAAGATTTCACTAAATGTTGTTTGTAATGTTTTTTTATTTATATAACGATGTGTTACTTTCGGGGGAGTTGTTGGAAGAAGTAGTTTGTGCGTAAATATTGGCATTTAATCGTGAGCGCAGTAAAATAACTTTAAAATTAAATTAAATTAAATATTCAAATGATTTATTGACATTTGTTTAATATATTTATTATATTATATCTTAGCAAAAAAAAGCTATTTATCACATTATTATTCCTTATAAAGACTTAATTAAATAGCAGTTATTAATTAAGCGTGTAATGAAAAATCTTTTTTTCTTAACAAACTAATAAACTATTTCACAGTGGCACAACATTTTGAAATTAAATACTGTATTTTGAAATTAAATTAAAAAAAATGCCTGTAAAAATCATAGTAATTCATAGCTCTTGGGCTTAAATTACTTTCAAACGGCAGGAAATTATAAAAAAATACATCGTAATGAACATTTTGGCAGTTGAAGCCATTAACTAAGACGCATTATTTTTAATACCAGAAATGTTTTATAATCACCCTTATTCCAATTATCAACATCGACACCACGTCAATACAATACCAAAAAATAGGGGCTAGTCTAGTCGCTCCCGAGAACAATTTGGTGCTATTGATAGTCTGTTTCCGTTCCCTAGAGTCTGGAAAATATCATCAGCCTGTCAATACCAGTCAGCTGTTTTCGACAACGGAAATACAAGCATAGATTTTTTGGTATTGTTTTGACTTGACGACGATGTTGACAACTGGAATAAGGGTGAATATTTTTTCGTGTCTTTGTTTTATAATACGAGCTATGTTTATTTTTGTTTGTTATATCTCTTATGTATGTACGTGCAAAAACTGTTCGTCTTCAAGTGTTTTTATTTCATAACTAACTTTTCATATGCAAATATGCCTTTTCGAAAATAATACATTATAAAAATATGTATTATTTTTTTATGTGTTTCAAAGCTCAATTTCCATTGAAATCGAAAACCCACAAAAATTTTAATTTTGTATGCAAAAGAATATTTATTTATAATATTATCTTACGGAATTTCACGTTTGCAAATTTACACTTATATCTAACAATTTGCAAAAAATTAAATATATCAAGAAGTCTGATCAAATAATTGTATGAACATTCATTTTTGTTCCATTTGAGTGAAGAAAGTCTCCACTTATAATTATAACGTCCCTGTAATACACAATAAACTTACAAAATTCCATGTACTTTTCGGATACGGAAATTCTTAAGAAATTTACCAACATGAATTTCTGTAAGTTTTTATGGGAACCTGAATTGCGATTTTTCGAAAATATAAAAATACACATCCAGCCTTATTTTCGATTTAATCGTAAGCTACAAAAATTAAATTTTTCAGGAGAAATTTTTTTATAATATTCAAATTTGTTGTACAATTTTGTAGCTTACGATAAAATTTTACATTCCGTATCTTAAAAGTTATCAACAATTTTGGCATATTGATAATTTTAAACTATGGGAAGACCCATAAAATTTTAATTTAAATAAAAAATATATTTTCAATAAAATATTGCTTACAATAAAATCGAGAAAAACAGCACAATATTTTGAAAATGATCAAAAAAAATATTTATTAAAAGGCAATTTTTTTAAATAGAAACGTTTTTTTTCGTTTTGAAATTTGTATAGAAAAAATATTTTTTGAAACGAATTTTCGTTATTTTTCATACAAAAAAAACGAAATTTTTTACAAAATCTGCCTATAAAAAATAAATATATATTTTTCTGAGTTTCTATTTCAATTCATTTAAATACTCATGATACGAGTATTTTTTTTTCGTAACAAATGGAATTTTGGTTTTTAGCTTAAATTTTAATTTTCAATATTTTTCTAAGAAAAAATTAGAACTTTTACCCAAATCATGCCAGTGTGTTACATAAAATTTCTCGTTTCTTGTATAGCTCCCACAAGAAAATCCCACGATCGCTCAACTAAAAAGAGCCATAGAAGCACAAGCACGTGTACAACAAAGAAGAGAGTTAAGAGAACGTTATGAAGAGCGTATGCGACGTAGAGGTTTAATCGGCGATACCCAAACGATCGCCGCGATTGGAAGTGATGAGCGTAAACATAAACAAGTTAATAAATCAAAAACTAACCAAGAGTATGTAAAGCCTGTGTACGCAACTGGGGAGTTAGTTTGTTCGGAAGCACGCAACGGGCATCAACACCGGCCAAATGTTAGTTGGCGTTTTTTATGGCGTGTTTATATTTTATTTAATACCGCCACAAAAACATTTATTGAAGATGAAAATGGTCGCAAGTTACTGAAACAATGTGGCATAGAAAATGCCCAAACATTAAAGTTCTACAAACGTGAAAAATATTTTGGAAAAAAACGCCAATGACTAAATAAATGTGTTTGCTATTAAATTGAATTTATTATAAAAATAAGAAAATTTAAATAAAATTATCCAATGATTTGCAAAGATCCCTTGAAATCTACCAAATATAATAATAATAGTAATCATTCCATGTGCCAATTAATATTAATTTTTCTAAAAGCAAAAACTAAAAAAAGAAAAGATTCTCTGCAACCACTAACCTGCAAAATAAACAAGAACCACAAAATAGATTTCAACGTCATTCCATTCACTTTCAAACCCAGATGATATTCTGATAATGAAGATTTTCAATAAACTATCATATTTACCTAAGGCCACAACAATCAATTTCAAGTCTTCTACAACAGATAACAACAAATTTTTAACAACTGCTAAGTTTTACACTTCCATCAGCGATTCCACAGCATTGCCGTTATTTGCGTCTTCGTCGTCGTCGTCGTCGTCATCAACGAGAAAAATGTTCTTTCTTCGTCAGTCACTGTTAATTTCTGTGGTTGTTTTATTCTTTTTGTGTACTTTAGAAATTGACCTCATTCGTGGAGCGTTCGAAGACGGCAACAACAACAATGTTAAAATTACCAAACACAGCTTGGAATTAACACAAACCCTCAACCTGCAGAGACAGGAGTATTTGCAAAAACAATGCGCTACTCTCGGCTACAGTATGATGGACATTAACGATTTAACTGAAGAGCAAATGGATCACATGATTGTGGATCCAGAACATAAACTGTTGTATTGTTATGTGCCAAAGGTAAGTTGCTGCAATGTCAGTTTGTATGAAGTAATCAGGAGCGAAATTAAATGCATTACATACATACATACACATGTACACATTTAATTAACAATGAAAGTTTATTGAACTTAAAACTAAAACAAGTATTTCGTACATATTTCTTAGTTTGTGCAACTTTTATTTTACGAGTAGAATAATTCTTTTTTTTTTTTGGTTTTAGTTTTGGTTTTGTTTTTGCTTATTGTTTGTTACTGGTTACTACAACGTATGTATGTAGTTTTTTATTCTATTTGTTTTTAAAGAATTCGACTTTGTGGTCAGTTTTTATATGTATTTTGTCTTTGTATCATATTTTTTATTGTTTAAATATTTTCATTTCGCTTTTTGCAATATTAACAACATATGGTGTGTTTGCAAGTTTGCAAAAATTAAAACTACGAGTACATATTGTATTTCCGTATATATTTTTAATATGTACTTGTTTTGTTTTTTTTTTGCTTCCAAACTAAAAATAACAATTGCTTTTAATTTTTGAGTGATTTTAAAATTAATTCTCGGTATGTCAGCATTTGAAAGACAATTTAATTCATCTCTATAACGTAAAACACTATTCATTTATTTTAGTTTTCTTTTTTTTTTTTTGACAAAAGAATTTAAAAATGTGTTTGAAAATTTTAATTTTTAATATATTTTTTTCTCAGTTTTAGGGCCTTAAAATGGCAAAATTTTAAATATTAACATATCGTCGGATGGTTACTGGTTTGCTGCACAGTATATTAATAATACATTATTACTGCGGCAAACCAGTAGCCACCCGACGCACAGTGGCTGAAAATCGTTTTTCATTGGCCAAAAGTCAAATTTTTTTTTGTCACCGATGTTTAAAATTTTTACGCCTTTTTGTAGCTAATATATCCAGATTAAGGTAGCCAAAAACTTAGGTTAAACTATTGATAATTGTGGGCGTGGCATGCTGTCAAACTCAACCGTTTTTTTAATTTCAGAAAAAGGTGTTTTTCTTTTGTTTTTTATCAAAAATAAATGGTTACTACTCGCAAGCTATCATCGATAACGGCCTGCGGTCTTTTTTATAATGTTGGTAGGACTATAGTCTTTAGTTGTTGTAAGTGGTCACAGCTCTAGCGTTTAATATTACGGGCGTTATGAAATATTTATGAAACTACTATATTTTTCTCAAATTTAAATTTTAGTGGAATAGAACTTCTAGGGAACAAAAGGGAACAAGAAACGTATACCACCAGGAGAAAGGTGAAAGTGTCCTCTTTAACGCTATATATACTTTTGCACCCGTGACGACCCGTGGGTAGAACACTTTTTTCATTTTAATGAAATTACTCTAAAAAAAATTCAAATTAATTTAAACAGCCCTATAAGTACTCGTATACAATAGTGTCTTAAATTTTCACTTTTTTGCCTAAAAGTTTGTTTTTTTTTACTTTAGACTACGTAAAACGAAAAAAATTAAATATAATACCTGCGAAAGGGTTTAATGGCTTTGTTTTGATCAGCAAAAAATAAGTCATAAAATTATCACAATAGGTTCTACAGTAAACATATGATCTCTTTCTGAATTTACCTGTTATCAAATGTTAGGGTCAACCAAAGTCATAAACATTTTTATAACAATAATGGCGACATTAAACCACTAAAGATAAAAAACAACCCCATATTGGCGAGATACTAATCAGTTTTACCTGATATTAAGGTCTGAATAACATGTGCAGTTTTGTTCAATTTAAGCACTACCTGCTATGAAATTGAAGATCAATGTGTGAATAACATGTATCTAAAAATGTATAAAACTACGGATTCCATAAGGGATTACTCAGTAATAAGTTAATCCTTTAATTGTACGGATAAAATATAACAAATAAAAATATTCAGATAAATATGGAGAGCTTCAGTTATAAAGAACTGGCCGAAGAGTATTTTAGAAACAAAAACCAGGAAGATGTTCTTAGTTACGTTAAAATAAAATTAAACTTAAATTCGTGTAGCACCGAAATGCAAGAGCAATTATCTAATTTCGTCAAAGCACTAAAAAAACGCTACAAAGAAGTTAGCTACAGTAAACAAAACTTTTATATAAAAAGTGCAAACTGGTTAGAAGGCCAACTTACTGTCGCTGCATAAACAGCAAAGCAAGATAAGGCTGGAAGACCACGCAAATCATTAATGGGCAACTGCAGTGATAGATCTAAGAGGCGGAAACTTAAAGATTTTAACGATGCAATTGGTTGTACAAATATAAAAGAATCTTTCCTACATCAATTACGATCACAGAACCAATTATCAAAAGTGGATATCATTGAAAAAGTTGTTAAAGCTAGTCCAGTGAGAACAAAACGGATTCTTAAAAGTATACCAACTCCGAGTGATGCAATACAGTACACAAATGAGGAGGCATTAGCATTATTTCTGGATTTGAAATTAACAAAACAGCAATATATTAAGCTCAGACTGCGTGCGATTGAAAAAGGGTCAAATATGTATCCAGCATATCATTACATAACCGCTGCTAAAATAGACTGTTTGCCATCAAAGGACACTATTACAATCACACCAATTTCGGCAGAGGTACAACTACAATCTCTACTTGATCACACAGCCGAACGCTTGCTACAATCAATAACAGGAAATGAGTTAAAGAAATATGGAAACACAAAGTTAATTCTTTTTTGTAAATGGGGATGTGATGGTTCCTCGGGACAAAAACAATACAAACAAGCTGTATGTGAAAATATTTCGGACTCAGATATGTTCATGGTATCATTTGTACCATTGCGATTGAAAAAGATTTTGGAAGATTCAGAGCCTTCGACTAGTACAACGCAAACAATGGATATTTGGAAAAATGAGACACCATCTTCTACGAAATACTGCAGGCCAATTAAATTTGAATTCAAAAAAGAAACTCATGATGCCATTAACAAAGAAGTTAGTGATATCAAGGCCCAAATTGCAACACTACAGCCATTACAATTACAGTTAGATGGGCAGCAAACTGAAGTAAGCTACCAATTAGTGCTGACAATGATAGATGGAAAAGTAGGTCAGGCTTTGACTAACACGAAGGCTGCATCCAGCTGCATTATATGCCAAGCAACATCAACCCAATTAAACCAAGTCCCGACAAAATCATTAGATAATACCGATGCATATGAATTTGGATTATCACCACTACATGCAAGAATACGACTTATGGAACACATACTAAAAATCAGTTATGATTTGGATTTCGGGTCTTCAGGATCAATAAGAAACAACGAAACCAACAAAGAGTTAAGAAGTTCAAAAAAGAAACATGTTCTAGATGAATATCGCAAATTAGGATTGATTATAGATCAGCCAAAACAAGGGTCAGGCAATACAAATGATGGCAATACCGCAAGAAGATTCTTTTCAGATCCAGAAACAGTATCTGAAATAACAGGAGTGGATTTAAACCTTATTTTCAGGTTTAAAATAATCCTAGAAGTACTTGCGTGCAATGAAGAAATTGACTCTAGAAAATTTGGAGATTATGCTAAGGAAACTGCAAAAATATATACAACCAACTACCCATGGAAAAATATGTCTGCAACAGTTCATAAAATCCTTTATCATGGAGAAGATATCATTAAATATCATTTGGTGCCACTTGGAGATCTATCAGAGGAGGCTCAGGAAAAAAGAAACAAGGATTACAGATTTTATAGAGAGCACAATACTAGAAAAATTTCACGAAATTCAACAAATGAAGATCTATTTAATATATTATTGGCAACGTCAGATCCGTTCATCTCCAGTATTCCAAATCAATGGAAAGTGGAACATCGGGATTTAGATGAAGAAGCCAAAAAACTACTAAAGAACAGAAATAGCACAGAACAAAATATGGAATATTTACAATCAATATTTGAGTCAAATGAATAATAATCATAATTGCCTTTCATTGTTATTTAAGGTACGAAAAGCATACTATTAGTAAAAAATAATAATAAACAGAACCTACCATTGTTACAAATGCTATTAAAATTTATTGCAGTTTTTATTTTTAATATGTTTTTTAAAATGATCAAATTTGACAGCAAAAAATAATAAATTTTTCTCTAGTAATAGCAATATTTTTAGATAATATTATTAAAGTTTTTTTTAAGTGTAACTATTCTTTGAGTGTAAACAAAATTGCAAATTAGACAGCAAAAAATTTTTAATTTTTCTGTAATAATAGCAAAATCGTTGATTTTACTATTTTTTTTTAGTGTAAAATTTTTTTGAGTGTAACATTAAATAAATTCCATTATTACAAAACATATTTATAATTATTACTAATTTCCATATATTAAATTTTTTAATAAATAAAAAAATAATAAACCCATATTTCACTCTAAAAGTTAAAAAAATTCAAAAGTTCAACTTTGAGCTAGAATTCCTTAAAAAGTCCTCAATCAATTTTAATGTAATTAAAACTGAGTCAAACTGAACTAAATATCTATCCACTAAAATAAAAATTACTTCAATATTTTGATCAGTTCAAAAGTTACAGAATTTTGGCCAATGAAAAACGATTTTCAGCCACTGTGCGACGGTATATCGAGTCATAACTGCTAAAAAAAAGCTTACCCCCGTTTGTGTAAGACGTTTGAGTTAGAAATCTTGGCGTTTCTGTAATAGATTAAAGAAAAGTTGTGCAAGTTTCCTTTAATCTATTAGAATAACGCCAAGATTTCTAACTTAAATGTCTTACACAAAAAGGGGTTAATTGCCAAAATTTTAACTTGGTTTTTTTACGAAAATCGTTCACTTACGATCGTACATAATCGATTTTAATCAAAAAATTAAGTTCGAAAATTATGTCGCTCAATCTTTTTTGGCAGTTATGGCACGATGTGTATGTATATAAGTGAACCGAACGCCATACGACAATTGTGGACAAGAAAATCACACAAAAGCTTATACTCTTACATTAAAGTTCAAATTTAACAAATTTGTGCCTCCAAAAAAAATAATAATAAATAAAAAATAATTATGGAAGCTAATAAATATTTAGTGATAAAAAATGCTTTTGGCAATATACAATGTATTTTCTGTTATGAAACATTTAAAAATAATAGGGAAAATAGTTTGAAAAGACGTTTTAAAAGTTTTCACAGAGCTGTGAATTAATTTAATTTGGAATTTATACACTACATTGTTGAATGGATTATTATATATTTTTTTTTACTTTTTTCTCAAGTTTTTATTAAATTGAATTAACAAAAAATATTCAATTTATTTATAAGAGAAAAAAAATGATCAGAATATTGTCAGCAATATGTTGCTTTTAAACATTTAACTTTAACACATATCGCTCATTTTTTAATCAATAATTAATTCTTAATTCACATTGTGTAAACAACATCTTGTAAATTGAACACTTTAAAACACGTTTTTCTGTAGAACAATTTTTTCTTTTGAATTATGACGTTGTTTAACTAAATGAGCGATATGTCTTTATATTCTTCTTTAGTTATTTAAATCCGATTAAAATGCTGTATTTTATAGCAGTGATAAATTTCGTTATATTATCGAGAAACTAGTTTTGTGTTAAAACTTCGTCTTAAACATGCAAATTAATGTAAATTAAATGTAACAGAATTTTTCTCTAAATAGTTTTAACGAGTTTTTGCGAAATTAAAACAATTTTATTAGTCATAAAAACATAACAGCTAGAGTATTTTTTTTTTGAAAGCTACAATTAAAATGAAAAAGAATATGCTCGTATAATAGTAACTTAAGCATATTATTTTTTTACTTAAACTCAGCAGTAATATCATTTTAGCCAGTATGAAAAAAACTCAGTATTTTTCATTAGATAACATAAAAAATTTGCAATGAACTTTATGAACTTTAGTTAAAAAAAGAGAATTATAAAACAATTAAGTGCTAAAATTAGCATTTAATAATCATTTTGTAATAACTCAGCTGCAAAATATGAAAATAAATAAAAAATAATTTAGATAGTAAAATAAATGGAAAAATATTATAACTATCACAGCAACAACAACAACTGCAGTTATTTTGATTTTATCAATTTGTCTGCGCTTAAATCCATTTTGTAGGGTATAGCAAAACTATTTTCCAAATAGAACTCTTTCTGGGCACGTATTTTATTACACAGCTTTATCGGATATTGGGTTATTTTTATTTTCAATTTGAGTTATAATTATAATTAATTATAAAAAAATATTTAACTTGAATAATCTTACCGTTTTGTTTAAAAAACAGCAGTTTATCAGTGTTTATTATTCAAAACGGTAACGCCAAAACAATCAGTGTGAATTCTGTCCGTCCACTAAAATAAAATCAATGTTTAAAGAATTTTAACATTTTGTGCGTGCTCTATTTAAAAAAAGTAATAATCACAAGCAAAATTTTATATACACACACATACATATTTATTAGAATTGTTATTCGAACACGAATAACACGAATATTCGAATAGCAAGAAGATGGTAACAATCGACCTGTAATAGCCATTTTGATAAAACAATAAGGCAATTTTATCATTTGGACGTATTGTTGAACGCTATTTCCGTCTATAGTGATTTGGTGAAACAGTGTTAATAAATGACAGCCAATTCGATAGATGTAATTTCAAATATGGCTGTTATCAACTATCAAAGTTTTAAAGTCCCTATTAAAAGACCCTGTACACACGAGACAACAGTTGGGTTCAAACCCATTACTTGTTTTCAAGTAACTAATGCTCTATAAAAGTCATACAACACACTAAAGGGTCCGCCAGAAAACTTTTTTGTTTGAAAATGCTATAAAAAAACTACTGAAGCTTCGACTGTGTGGCACGTAGCGCCGTCCTGTTGAAACCAAATGTTGCCAATATACTATTCTTCAATTTTTGTGAACAAAAATTCGTTCAACATGGCCCGATAACGATCGCCCTTGACTGTAACAGCCACTCCTTGCTCATTTTCGAAATTATGCCGCACCAAACAGTGACTCGTTTTGGGTGCGTCGGCTTTTCAATGTATGCGTGCGGGTTTTCTGTTAGTTTTTCTTTCAGCGAAAGGATAAAACTAATTATCTGTCAAATCAGACATGAGCTAAGTGTTACCATTCACGAAATAAGCACTAGTTGAAAAAAAACGTTAGATGGCGGACCCTTTATACAGGGTGGCGCAAAAATAACCTTCCGATGTTATTTGGCTGTAATTAAAAAAAAAATTAAAAACTTTGATTCTTCTTGTGGATTATTTTTATTTGGTCTTTTAATTTTTTTACATCAAGTCGAGAATATGATGTCATGTAAATGGCCGCCGCCACAGTTGATTGTCATGTGAGCCCTTTTTATAGCATTTTCCATCAATTTGGCCAAAACTTCCGGCGATAGCTCCTCACATTCTTGACGGATATTGTCTTTAAGAGCTGCAAGAGTCTGAGGCTTGTTGACATAAGCCACGACTTCAAAAAGCCCCACAAAAAGAAGTTGGACGAAAGAAAGAAGAAAAGACGAAATTCACGTTGTGCCAAAGTCACCGACCGATTATTGGTCACCAATTAAATAGTTGTTTATAAACGTGTATTTCGCATGTGTTTACTACACAAATGTCAAAACAGAACTGACATTAGGCGCCAATGGCAAAATTTATAGCATTTTCTGATAGGAGGATTACTTTTGCGCCACCTTGTATAAACATTTTTGGCTGAATTAACAAAATTTCAATTAACAAAAATAAATAACAATGGCTACGCCAACAAATCTAGTGGTTCACTAAATTTGTTCTCATGTTTTCCTAGTGCTGGCGGTTTCTCAGGTGAGTGTGAGAGCAGCCACACCAATTAAAACAAACTTTCGCAGAAGTAAGTGAGGTTGTATAGGCCCTCCAGACGATCAAATAAACCCACTCAATCAGTGCATATATGTATGTCTGTCGTATGCTTGTCACTTAAATGGAAACGAACAAATAAACACGTCAATCATGATATTGTCATCGGTTGATTGTTTATTGCTATTGACTTGAATTATGCAGAGTTGTTAAAATAAATGAAAGTGTTAAAAAAAGCATACAAAATTTTAAGAAAAGTTTATATAAAAATTCAGCAAAAAATAAACAACTTCAATGCAAAGACCTGGGCTCAAATCGTCACATCCGTGATCGTATCGGCAATCGTATGAAAACAAATTAATTAATATGTCAATCGTATAAACTGAATGGGATTTCAGTACGGTCACGTATGTCATAATCCGAAAATGGTGTTTTTACGTGACGGATGTGATGATTTGACCCCTGATAAAACATTTTCGAATTAAAATTATGGCATATAAAATTTAATTTTAATGGGCGTGTCTCCGCCCATTTTTTAATTACAAAATGTTGCATTTTTTAGAGCTCAGGGTGAGTGTTAAGTCTTGAAAAAATTAAATAAAATATTAAATTTTAATAGGCGTGACTGTGTCCATTTTTTTAAATTGAAGATTGTGTCTATTTTTGTGCTCAAGATGTGTGGTAAGTTTCGTAAAAATCGCTTAAGTTGAAACGCGTGAAATATTATAATAAATTTTAATAAGCATAACCCCGCCCATTTTTTCAACTTTCAAACTGTTTAATTACAAGAACCAAAGGTGTTTGATAGGTTTCTCAGCAATCAAATAAGTAGAATATCATAAAATTAAATTGAAAACATTGTGGGCGTATCCCCGCCCACTTTTTTACAATGGGACCAATTGCAAGCTATACCCTATCAGACAAAAAATAATAATTTTTACACTCACCCTAAAATGTGGTGAGTTATGAAGTAACACCCCCAAAAAAATAGAGACGAATCGATAACCTACTCCTTTTTTCGAAGTCGGTTAAAAATAGGAAGAAATTTACTAAAGAAAACTATAAGGACGATTATGGCAATGTTTAATAAAATACAATATAAACTTTTGTACGTCCGTACACGTCTCCTTTATTAACAAGAATCACAAAAAATTTATATTTTTTGTCAATCAGGGCTGTAGACGATTAAATATTCAGACGTCAAACAAAAATAAATAAAAAAAATTCGATTCTCATCAATGTGATTGAAGAGTTTAACTGATCGCCTCCAGCCACTTTAGGTGCTTGAGGGACGATCAAATAAAACCATCAATCACATAGTTGTATGCGTGTAGTCGTATTTTTTTCAGTCACATTTACACGTTGTTCTCAGTGATTGATGAGAATCAAAAAAATTTTATATATTTATTTGATGGCTGATTATTTGATTTCCAAATCTGATTGACGAAAAAATATCATTTGGTTTGTGTTATTTGCAAAAAACAGACGAAGACATAATTGCATCTGCACACAACGAACGTCTCTAAACGTTACTAATATACATTCATTGATTGACGCTTTTATTTGATCGTCTCCATAGCCTATTGTTCAGGTTTTAGTCACATCAGTTTTAGTTGCTCAACTTTTGATTTTGTACGAAAGAGTTGAGGAAGTAATATATACGTTTTGTATGCCTATATTTTTCTTTCTTATTATAAAATCAAAAGTTAAGCAAGACCTCAAAACCTCAGTGTCTTAAACATGACTTACAGACATCAATTTTCGTTGCTCTACTTTTAAAAGAAAAACATATAAAAAGGCAGGATAAAACCTATTTTCTCTAACTCTGGTTTTAGACTCGGCAGTTTTAGTAGCTCAACTTTTGATTTTATATCAGAGAGTTGAGGAAGTAATATATACGTTTTGTATGCCTATCTTTTTCTTTCTTATTATAACTTCAAAAGTCGAGAAAAAAACTGCTGAGTCTAAAACAAGAGTAACACAAAATCAAAAGTTAAGCAACTAAAACTGATTTACGTATGTCCCAGTTTACATTACGCAAGTCTTATTGCAAAGCTGATTAGTTTGTTAGGAGAGAGAGAGACGAGAGGAAAAGAAATGTTTCTTTTCCACTCTTCTATCTGTCCCTCAAACTAAACAGCTTAGCAATAAGACTTGCTTAGTGTAAACTAGGACTATGTAAAACCCATCTAAATTATTTTTCTTGGTGCAGGTGAGTGATGAGTTACTCACGATCCCATCTCTTGAGACACACAAAAAGGAAACATATAATGCAAACTAAATATTATTTCAGAATGATTGATTAAATTGCGCAGAATAAATTAAACACTTAAATTATCTATTTAATTTAGCAAACGTACCAGTAGAAGTGGCAAAAGTCACAATTAAATTTCAAGATTAATCTATTCAAATGTAAGAATAAAATTGTCATAATCATAATCACAAGTAATCAAGTAGAATCAAATGGTTCCGTTTTGACATGATAATGCTCTGACAAATAAAATTTACAAATATAATTAATTCACTCTGTTTAAAGAAAGAAGATTATCTTGTGGACATGTACAATTTATTTTATTTTTTCTTATTACTTTGTATGTACACACGTACTAATTTTAAATCTATTATCAATTAATTTCACCAAACGATTATAATATTAACCTTTTAATTTTTGATTAGATTATCATTTTTTTTAATAATTTTTTGTTTACATAAAAACCATTTTATAAAATAAGCAGAGTAAGTAGATTTTTATTTTTATCAAATAACAAATACTCTCATCGTTATTATATTATTTAAAGTTATGATTCAGTGAGCTTAAAGAGATAAAAAAACTAAAGATCAATAAATACAGTTTGTTATATTTAGACAAACTTTAATGCTTTGGTGTCAAAAATAAAACAATAGAGTATAAAGTACGCTTTTATGTATGTCAATACTTTAAAGCAAAAGTATTTAAATCAAATATTTATACAGTGTTGAGTTTGTTAATTAATAAAAAGTTAAACAGTTTTTTTTTGTTTTAAAATATGAAAAAGTGACATAATAACCACAGTATGCCTGCCATTGTATTAAACTTTAATAATTATTCAAATATTATGTACTGAATTGAACTTTAACAATTAAAGTGTGAAGATTTTTAAAACCGTTTTTCAGCAGTCAAGGCATTGTCGACTTAGGATGTCTTTAGAATTGGGCAGTATTCTTTTCAGGGCAATCATGAATAAAAGTCCCTGTTACTTGCTATTAGTTGGAATTGTTCCCCGGGAAAAATTACACGTGAAATTTTATTCAGAATTGCCCTGAATATAAATTTAACACTTTTAACTCTTTTGTATATCACATTTAAATCACAAGTTTATTTTAAGTGATTTTAATGGTTATAAAAATAAATAAAAAATCAGTGTGAGGGAGGAAATTTTAGAAGAAAAAAATGTTGATATTTACGATTTAAAAAAAAAAGAAAATACAAAAAGTAAAATTTGGAAAAGGTAAAATATATCTGAAATGTATTTCAAATAACTGTCTCATATAAAATTTTACATCAAATACATTTTAAATCTATGTGAGTTTCATACAAGCAAAAGGTTCAAAGACTACGTTGTATTCATTCACAGTAAAAAACATTCGCACCATTCACTGAGTATTCGTTGCTTTTGACAAGACCAGTGAACATTTATATAAAATAATCAATGCACGCAATAAAATTCGCCGCACTCATCTTTTTTCATTGTGTCATGTGTTGTTTCTTTCAAATGTTGTGGATTGACAACAGTTTTTTGTGTTTGCATTCAAAATAACTAAATATGGCATTCAATCTGTTCTCTGATAAGTATATCGTCATCTGAAATGCAAAACCACGTAACTAACAAAAAAAAATACAAAATCGTAATTTTAATTAATTATTAATCAAAACACATGTCAAGCCAATCAGCCGAATAAAAATTAAAATAAAGTAATTTTACCTTATAAGGTCACTAGAATAATTTTGTACAGTTTTTTCTGTCTCCTCTAAAATTTAAAAAAAAGTACAGTTACGTGATTTCGCAATTCAGCTAACGATATGTAAATAAATTGAGTAAAGTGCGACTCTGAGTCGCGCACGAAAGGTTCCGTACGGACGTTAGATACATATGTAATACTATACGAACTTTATTTTTTAATACAAAGTTTTTGTTTTTTTTCGTTTTTCAGCGTTTTTTTAATATGGGTTTTTTTAGTTTTTGCGTTTTTGGTATTTTTTTAATTTGGTACTTTTTTTAGTTTTGTGCTTTTTTATTTTAGCGATTTTTTCGGTTTTTGCGTTTTTTTTAATTTTGGCGATTTTTTTTTTCATTTTGTAAATTTTTTTAATTTTGGCCATTTTTTTCATTATAGCGATTTTTTTAATTTTGGGATTTATTTTACTGCTAGAATTTTTTTCAATTTGGTGCTTTTTCATTTGGCGATTTTTTTTGAGTTTTGGCGATTTTCTTTCGGTTTGCCAATTTTATAGTTTTTGAATTTTTTAGTTTTAACGTTTTTGAACATTTCAAGAGTTTTCCTCTTACGGTTTCCAAGATACAGCAAGTTGTCAAAATTACATTAACTGATAGAACACCCTTTTCACCTTTGGTGTACGGAACCCTAAAAAAACCATGAACAACTCAGTTTTTGTATAATTTAATATTCACAAATTGCTTTTATATTAAAAATTGTGTTGTACAATACTTTTAATCCATAGGAACAATGCAAGGCGAATTCATACCAAGACTTAGTTTCAGCTGATGGTGATTAGCTGCTAGTATCAAAAGTAATCAAAATTTTGGTAATTTTTTTGACAGCAGCACATTTTACAGTAACAAATATACAACATACATAAATAATTTGCATTTCATAACAAAATGAATTGTTGAATTCACTCATTAGTTCATTCGTTTCAATGTTGTTTAATGCTAAAAAGTTTTGACAAGTTTCGTAATTCGAGTATTCAGTTCGGTCTTAGAAACTGCTTATGGTCGTTCTAATATTCCTGCTGGTGGTTAAGAGCGGGTTAAAAGCTTAAATTATCAACTAATGACTGGCCGATTAATACGTAGTGCCACGTCACAATTTCTTTAAAATTTCTTCTATCAAAATTTGCTTATTATCTCATTAATTATTGATAAATTGCAATTTAAGTTATGAAAATATATTTTTTTAGGAAGTGTGTATAATCACACATTTGTAATCAGTATTTTCGTGTTAGCACACATAATGACACACATATAATATCGCAAGCAACTTATTTTACTTCAATAGTTATCTACCCGCCCCTATTGCCAAGCCCATAGAACTAGTTTTTGTTTTTAACTATTTTTCCACAATAAAATTTTAAAAGCATACGCAAAATAAAAATAAAGTTATTACTAAACCTAAACGAGTATTAATTAATAAGAAAAACAAGTTACGAAAATCTCGTACGATTGTTACAAAATGGGTTTATGAACTTTAAACATATTAAAAAAATATATATAAAAGCAAAATTAAATTACTTAAGCGTAATTAAATAAAGCAATTTTAAACTATCTATTCGCAGTTTTAATATGGAGATCTTGTCTACTATTTATTCAGTGTTTTTTTTTTTGTTTTAATTGCATTACGCTCGATTTCAACATCAAATTAATATACGAGTAGTGTTTGCAAAGATTATACCGGCGAGATAAGTAGGAAAAAAAATTCGCTATTGTTGCATGTGTTATTATTGGGTTTGATTAAAATATAAAACACTGTCTGGAAATTATTCTTTGTATTCACAAACAAACCATAATTACAATACAATAAAGAAGTATAATACACAAGAATGAATTGAAAGAATTCAAGGCAAGGTGAAATCTTATACGCATACAGTACTACACAGTGAAATTGGCGTAACAAAAATAACAAATTGCTTGTTAAAGTTCTCAATCACCTTTGATTTTAACCGTCACTCTCACTTAGCTAAGATCAAGCTGAAACATCTAAATAGGGATTGACAAATGTCTTCAAAAATCGATTTTCTAATTTTTCCATCAACTTTTTTAATTTCGAATTTTCAAATCGATTAATCGTACATGAAAATCGATCGATCGAAAAATTTTTACTGCAGAAATTTTTCGGAGCAAAAGAAACAGCAAAACTGAGCAAACTAAAAGTTTAACCCCAATATTCAGAAAATTTAAAACGAATTTGAAATGTATTTTATTTCAGATTTTTCATACAAAATTTTCCTAAAATGGATTCTAAAAATGGATGGCTAAAAATTTTACAGTAGGTTACACAAAAATTATTTCTAAGGATTATTAGTTTAAATATTGTTTTACTAACCATCATTATTATATAAACTCCTTGTTGACATCAATGCCAAGACAATATCAATGTCAAAGGACACTTACGTACTATTTTTGTTCAGAAATTGATTATTTTTAACAGCCTCTTGCTGTTTTCATAGTTTTCATAGAAATTCAGCGTCGTATTTTGGATATTGTCTTGACGTTGATGTCGACAAAAATTTACTGAGTGAGTATAAATAACTTTAGTTACCAAACCCATTTTGTTCACTAAGATTTTATAAAAAAAAATTTTTGGTTTATGCGATGACTGCTTAGCCTGTTTCTTTGCAAAGGTACTAATAAGCCAGCCTTAGAAAATAATCTTTCACAAGGCACTAATGTCGCAGGGATTCACAAATATTTTCTTTTGATTTCGTACATTTTGGGATTTATTACAACCACGTTTTATTAAATATTAGAATTGACAAAATTTTGATAATAATAAAAAATCGATTTATATAGCCCCATTAATCGATTTCAGCATAAAATCGCCGACATAAAATCGATTGCAAAAAATCGATGTTTTTAAACAGAAAACAGATTTTCGATTGGAATCGAAATCGATTTACCATTCCCTACTTCTAATGAAACTCTTCAGCTGTTTGTTGTACTGCTTGGTCATTAACTTATGGTAAAAATAGAAATCTATTTACTATTTCTGAAATCTTTACAAGTGCGCGAATTTCTCCGTGTGCCACTGTATGATGTACTCGTATGTATTTTCATTCAAAAAGATATCGCAATATACATACATATTAAGATAAATCTCACGAAATCAAGTTCAAGATAAATTATTGCAATGTATAGCAATATACATGCCTTTATTATTTCAAGTGAATTGTATCACAATTACTATATACTATCGGGTGTTTATAGCAATAACTGTGTGTCGTCTTCTAATCTAACAGCAGACGGATATGATTTAGTGTACTACAATATTTTTTTTTCGTTATTTTTTTCGCAGTATTACCCTATCAACTGAGTGCTACACATTTAGTTTAGATTTCTCCCAGTTGACCAAGACTTTCGTTATCGTTATCGAGTCCGAATGTATCTCGAACATTTGACAGTGACTGTAAAAAATAAATCAAAAAAAAGTTCACCTGTCGCTCAGTTTTTTCCCAAAAGTGAGAGAATATTGAATTAATTTCGATATCGCATAAAGGCAGCAGAAAAAGTAAACAAGTAATTTTATTTTTTTTATTTATTTCTGTTAATTTACTTATTTTATTTATTTTTTTAATACCTTAACTTACGGTTCAGGATTTGTGAACATGGTATCTCCATTCTAACAGACTAGCTATCGTGACAAATGTTTTTCTGTTCAATTATGGCATAACATGTATTCTTATTTTATTTTTTAACTTACAAAGCTGTCAGGCAGCGAACTTGCTACATCTAGACTAACAGGCTGACACACATCCACTCCGCTACCGCCACAATTTCGAAAAACTATCGAGAGAAGTTCGAAGTTTTAGCGAACATTGGAATTTTCTTTGATTAGCGAACAAATGTCGAAAAATTTTGTTTCGAAATTTGTTCGCTTTAGTGAACATTCGTTTTTATCGAGTCTCAGGTCAAGTGGGCTATTGAAATTTGTATAATATACATAAGTATGTGTGTGTATATTCGTTCTACATAAATGACGGACTTGTGTGCAAAACTATTTAAAATATCTTTACTTTCCAGCTGTAATAAGTAGGTGAATGAAAGAAGGTTGAATCACTTTTTATCATATGAATAGATACGATAATAATTTCAAAAGTATAAAATTCCCAATAATTTCAAATTTGTTTGTCACCAAAGGTGAAAAGGACCCTATTGTTTTCGCTACGCTGTCCGTCTGCCTGTCTGTCAATCAGAGGCTATTTTGTCGAGAACCGTAAGAGCTACGGACCTGAAATTTGGACAGAGTATGTAGAACCTTGGCCGCTACAACAACAAATACATGAGAATTAAAAATTAAAGGGTGCTCCAAAACGAGCGACGAAAAATGTTAAAATCCCATGTAATATACATATAATTGTATGTACACATGTATATTGACACTTGAAATTTGTAAAATTAGTGTATTTTTGTATAGACTACAAAAATTAACACTAAAATTTAAAAAAATTTAAATTAAAGGGTGGTCCATCAGTTAATGCAACTTTGACTATGTAATTTTGACAACTTGTTATATCTTGGAAACCGTAAGAGGTAAACTCTTGAAATTTTCAAAAACGGTAAAACTAAAAAATCCGAAAATTATGAAATCGCCAAACCGAAAAAATCACCAAAATCTGAAAAAAACGCCAAAAATTTTTACAAAATCGCCAAAAAAAATCTAGCACTAAAATAAATCGCCAAATTCGAAAAAATCGCCCAAATGAAAAAAATCGCCAAAATGAAAAAAGCTCCAAAACCGAAAAAAAATCGCCAAAACGGGAAAAATGCGCCAAACGCAAAATAATTGCTTATGTGAAAAAAAACGCCAAAATTAAAAAAAATTGCCAAAATTTCAAAAAACGCCAAAACGAAAAAAAAATCGCCAAATTTAAAAAAAGCCAAAAACCGAAAAAAGTCCTCAAAACGAGAAAAAAGTGCAAGAACTAAAAAATCGCCAAAACCAAAAAAAACTATATGAAAAAAACGCCAAAATTAAAAAAATCGCCAAAATTAAATGAAACTCAAAAACCAAAAAAAAATTGCCAAAACGAGAAAAAAGTGCCAAAAATTCAAAAAACCACAAAACTAAAAAAACGCTTAAAACCGAAAAAAAACCCAAAAACGAAAAAATGACAAAACAATAGTTTATATTGGCTAAAGTTCGTATTGAATTACATATCTCGTGTCCGTACGGAACCCTTCGTGCGCGGGTCAAAGTCGCACTTCACTGAATTTATTTTTAATTTTTATATTGTATAGAGCATCAAATATCATGTCCAAAAGAAATTTATCGTATATGATTTTAAAAACGTCTACAGGACCATTATTACGAGTTCCTTTAAAATGACTAGTGATTTGAAAATGTGATTACAGATGTGTGATGAATGTGATTTACAGAACATGCTTGAATGAAATATTGATAATTTTTTAAGATTCTGTTAATGAAAAAATACATTAAAAAATTAAATAAGCCAATTTTATAGTGCTTTAAATTTTATAAAATTTCTAAATTATTTTAGCATAAATACATACATACATATGTACATATGCACATAAAACCACTTAACTAACGTCTTGTTTGTTCAAACATACATACTTAAATTGTAGATTCATACATACATACGTATGTACGTACGTACATAAAAGTACATACACATATTCTCTAAAAATAAATAGATATTTCTAAAAACTCTTCCAATAATTTACTATTGTTTATTTTAACTCATTGGCTAGTTTAGAAGCAATAAAAATCCGTGCATGAAATTTTCGTTTTAATGGCCAGCAACCGTAATAGAAATATAATTATTATTATATATTTATTTGCTGTAGATCATAACATAGCAGCTATTTACTCAAATGCTCACTTTTTAAAAACCTGAAATAAACACACATGCATAAACAATCTAATCGTAGCTGCATTAACGACTGTGAAATGAACAATTTCCTTTTCATTTGTAATTAATTTATTTTCTCTTTCTTGTTGTCTTCACAACTACATACATACATATGTATGTATCTAGGTAGCCTGCACAAATTGGAAACGAGTTTTGATGATACTCAATGGCAGCTGGAGAAATGGCACAGATCCTTTGCAAATACCTGGCTCTTTAGCACATTCAATAGGCATGTTTGAAAAATTTAGTTCACTCAACGAAACCGAAAAGCATAAAGTGCTCTCAGATTATACGAGATTTCTTTTTGTACGCCATCCATTTGAAAGGCTATTGTCGGCATATCGCAACAAGCTGGAGGGTGATACAGCAAGTGCTCGTTATTTTCAGCGAAGAGTAGGACGACAAATTGTTAAATTATTCCGTGTTGATTCCAGCAATCATTCCTTGGAATATGGAGATGATGTGTCATTTGCTGAATTTGTACAATACCTGCTGACACCAGAAGTGAGCATGAGCAATCAATCATCCTACAATGAACACTGGGAACCCATAGCTAAATTATGTAATCCTTGTGTCATTAAGTATAATGTCATTGGTAAGAGTTTCCTTTGTTTGTTGTATGCAATTACATATTTTTAATTTATAATTTCTTTCTCAGGCAAATATGAAACCCTGTTAGATGATTCTGCCTTGGCTCTCTACTTAACCGGTGCCGAAAATTTAACATTTCCCACCGGTCATAAACCCTCGAATACTCGTGCGCATTTGCGAGAATACTTTGATCCTCTACCCATAAGTGCCATTCGTCGTTTGTACGAAGTTTATGTCGATGATTTTAAATTATTCGATTATGGCTTAGAAGATGTTTTAGGTTTTGAATTTGGTTAAGCATCAAATCAAGTAAAGTGCTAAGAAAATATTTTATTTTGTTCAGTGCATTCATTCGTTTATCAGTATGTATGTACATATGCACTTATGTAGTACATACTAATAAGCTTAAAATATTTTGTGACGCTTGTGATTTATTTTAAGTATATTTTTAAATAATGTATAATTTAAGTGTTTTATGGCTATTATTAAAAAAAATATATTTATAGTTAGCGTTAGACTAAAAAAGGTAATAAAGCGATTTAATACAATACGTTTTGTTTTTTAAAATTGCAACTTTGAATATTGAGAATGGTAGGAAGTGTACAGCCTAGAAACATCAAGTTCAATTTTTACTCCTTTACAGCGTCTCGTGGAATTTTATTTTTTGGGCAAAATGTTTAAACAAATTTATGTCATGACATTAAATTAGAATCTAATCTAATATTATAATATACAATACAAGGACTAGTACATTCACATGCTTTTCTTGAAACATAGTTAGGAACCCTCTCCATCAAGTCGGAGGTCCAGCCGTTAAAAGGTGTTAAAAAAAGCAACTAACTGAAAAATGGCTACACCCGCCCACTCTTTTGAACTCGTGTTTTTTATTTATTTTGTAATAATTGAAAAAACAATTAAAAATAACACCCTTGCGACACTGTGGCATAGAGAATCCTCTGTGCGTTGTTGTTCGCATTTTGCATATAAAGGAATATAAAGTCCATTATTTACTTACCCAATAGTTAATTGGATTTATGAATTGAATATATTTTTTTTGTTTTCACTTTTAAAGCACTTAATTTAACACCTAATTCTAGATTAGAAGATTTTTCACTATATAAAATTTAACAAAGGAAGGCAAACTCAATAATTCACAAGCACAAATTAACGGCGCGCAATAATACAATGCTACCATACCGAAAATATTTAGCTCTATTCTGAATGACAATTCCCAAGGAGTTTTTTCTCTTCTCCTTGTTTAACTCTACGTCACCACCTGTCATGAAATTTTTCTGTAACTTGAAGTTATAATTGAGTTATTAAAATAAATGCACTAACAATGATGTTATAACTTGAAAAATGCATTAACTTCAGCAGTCTACATTATTACATACACTGCGAATAACGAAACTTTTGTTCTCGAAAATTGCAGGGCTGGAAACAAGGCATATCAAATGTGCCTTGGTTTGAAAGAAGGGGAAATTAGCGAAGCTTCGTACAGAGGGATATTAAAAAGCGCATTTCCACAATTAGAAATTCATATGGCAATACTGCAACTTACACTGGCAGAGCTGTAAGTCAGTGAATTCGTGAGAATGATATAGAATTTCTATTTTGTCCTTCATATTCTCCGGATCCCAACACAATGAAATATGTCTCGAGGTTGTTTTTTGATATACAATTTGATACAAAGGAGTATGTAAGGAATGTAATAAAAAATTCCTAGAGCTCAATATCACTCGATTTTATACGATCGCTTTGTGTTAGGAACACAACTGGGACGAACGACGAATATTTCGGTGCGAACTTTCGTCATAAAAAATAAAGCACATTTGTGCATATGAAAATAAAAACAACACTTCCGTAGAAGAAAATTCGTCGAGCGTGACGAACTCTGAGATAGATTTATTTCTATTTTGTACGCCGACGAACGATGAAAAAGCAATTTTCTCTCTCTTTGCACACATAATAACCAACTTTAGCAATCAAGGCGAATTGACATAAGGTGGTCTTAATTTGCAACTCTGCGTATTCGCCTTGTATATTTGTTAGTGTAAAATTTCCTGCTGTCAGAATATTTCTTAACGTTTTGATTCATTTGACAGCAGGGAAATTAAGTCAGCTGGCGAAATAAGATCACCTTATGTGAATTCGCCTTGTTAGCAATTATAAGAGCTGAATTCGCTGAGTAAAATCGTCGTTAGTGTGCTTCGCACGACGAATTTACAGTGAATTCTTATCGACGATTCGCCGAAGTGGACAAAATTCGTCGTTCGTCTCAGTTGTGTTCCTAGCATTACTGGTCAATTCCATACTCAATTTGTGTGGCATTATTGATTAGTCGTAATTTATTATATGTAAAACGTAAATAAAATATAATTTCTTTAGCTTATTACAGTTCCATTATTACTTCTTTTTCATTTTAACAGCTTTACTTTAACCTACCAGGAAGGATGAACTTTTACTTAACCTATAGATCACTTTAGGTTAAAGTAGTAATAATGACAAACTTTTATACTTCCAATAAAATCCTACCTTAAGCTAACGCCAAGTTGTAATAAAATCTGCGTTATGATTAGAATGTCGTTTTATTGATGAACAGTCCAACTGTATTTCAAATTTCTAACAAATATTTTATTGCAGTCGCAATATTTTGTTATATGCACATGCACACGTGGGTCGGATCATTGGTACAGGCATGTATCCTACAAGAAATTAGATAGAATTTCAATAAAAATCGTTCATTAAAAGACTGGAATTCACCGATTCATAATATAGAAAAGAAAATAAGTCGTTTAATTCCCAAGAGAATTTTAGTAGCCTAATCTTGGCAACGAGGAATATTTTTATTTATGATAATACATTAAATATCTAAATATGCGAAACAACAAAAAAAAACATGTATAAGTAATAACCTAGATGACCGATGAATAAAAAATGCAGTTTTTGTCCAATTGCAGGCTGCCAGTCTTTTCATAAACACATACTTCCTAATTTCTTTTTAGAGACATTTGCCCTGAATTCGATTTATTAAATGGAAGAATTATTCTTGAGAATAACGCTGCTTCAAAGTACGATACTTTTTCAATGAAACAAGGGCCTCAACCTCTTTGGCGGCATATCGACCCTGAGCTAGTAGAGCCTTTATTTTGTTGGGGTCTGTTTCTTCTTTGTTCTTTAAAAATGCATCTTTAACTTGTTGCCGGAATTTCTGAGGTCCATTAGCCCCAGGATATTCACGTCCCAGATACTGCAGCTAAAAGCATATAAAATAATTAATTAATTCCGACTGACACACGCGTCAATTAAATTCTATCACTTAAAAGAACTTACATGTTTATATAATTGTATGACTTTCGAGCGCAGCTCTGACATTACACGTATATATTCTCACAAACGAACAGTTGCAATAATTATTAAAAATCTATTTATAATTTTATTCTTTTTATTTTTGGAGACGAAAATAATTACGTATGTATATCGTTTTCAGAGACGGATGCGTTTTTCTAAAACAAAGCCAAGACAATAATTAAATGTCAAAAGGTTTTCAGCAAGAAAACCATTCACAATGATATTATGAACATTCACAATGATTCATACCCTTTAAAGAAATATGGCAGGTTTTCTTGATATAAAGCGCAAAGTTATGTAGAAACGGCTAATTCCGGTTTTTTAACTGTTCAAAAATGTTTTTCATATAGTGTAGTGCTATAATGTTAACGAATAATAATGTTTAGTAATCCTTGGAAGCAAATACATATATAATAAAAATGTTTTTTATGCCATTCTCTATAAAGTAGTATAAAAGTTTAGTGAATATATATAAAATTCTACAAGTTATTTGCTTCAGAAAAATTATTTGTATTTTTTCCTAAGTTTTCTTACTTGCGTTTTTATGCGTTAAAATCTCCATGATTTACAATTTAATTTACGTATAAAAACATATTTGTATATTAAAAAAAACCTTTCTGAAAAATTTAATATTTCGCTAACGAAAAAATAGACAATAAAGCTCGATATATTTAGGCACGCGTCAAACAAAAATAAGAAGTTATCGGTAAATAAAAATATGAATGGAAAATACATTTGTAAGCTTAAATAGAAGTTCAAATTAAAAAAGTATAAAAAAATCAAAAGCTGAGCATCATTGAAATTATGTACATGCGTATATATGTATGTATAGGCATGTATTTAGTTATGTAACAGAAATTATATACAAATAGGTTAAGTTATGTTAACAGGTTGCAAATTTTGAGCTCCTAATATAATACCATAATGTAATCAATAAAAATTTTTATATAATAAACGATAAAATCAATCAAACTTGTTGCTGCCTGAATTTTCGTAATTATTTTTCTCAGTTTTGTACTGCTTCATTAGATTAGGTTAAAATGAACATCATACATATGTATGATAATTTTTCAGTCTACATGTTTCGCACCATTTTGGTTCATATTCAGGATCGATGAAAATACACCATTAGATTTTTATTTTCATAAATTCAGTAAATTTTAATTGTTACAGAATTTCGGGGAAATATTAGGGAAATATACCTTATTGTCTAAGGGAATGGCAAACATCTTCAAAAATGGATTTTCGATCAACTTTTTTAATTTCGATATATGAAATCGATTGATCATACCTCTGAAAATCAATTATGAGGGCCACCATGAAAAATATTTAACAAGAAATTTTTCCCGAGGACAATTTTAAATAATAGCAAGCAATAGGGAAAACAAAAAAATTCTAATAGAAAAAGGGAGAAATTTGTAGCGGAATTTTATTAATAATGGACCAATATATAACATTAACAAGCAAATTCTAAGCTTAGGTTATATCGAGCCTTATTTTCGATTTAATCGGATTCGACATCTACTACAAAATTATCTTTTTCGTATAAATTAAAATTTTATGGGCCTACCCATAGTTTAGAATAATCAATTTAACCTAAAAACTTTAATTTTTGTCACTTACGATTGTTATTGCACACACACCCACACCTTAAATTCAGGTTTTAATTAAAATGATCAGGCATGTTCTGTAAATCACTTTATAGTAAAGTGAATCTGTTTTATTGCACATAGAACCTTTTAATATTAAAAAAGCGATAATTACATATGAATTTAGTACCAAAATAGGCACAAAGTTAACTTCGGGAAACTTTAAATTCAGTTTTTAATTAAAATTATAAACGAACAGAATAACATAAGCTATCAAACCAATCTTGTTCACTAAGATTATGTAAAAAAACTTATTGGGTTATGTGAAGTAGGCTTAGCCTGTTTCTTTGCTGAGTTACTATTAACCCCGCCTTAGAAAAAGCGATCCAAGTGGTACATGTTGTCGTTGCCTTGGTTAATACTTAAAACTACAACTGATTTTTATTATATATTAGTATTAGAGTTGCCAAAATTTTGATAATATAAAATCGAATTTAATAGCCCAATCGATTTCAGTATAAAACATAATCGATTTTTTTGGAAGACGTTTTTGTTTGAAATTCATTTGACAGCGAATTTTAACTTTTTTTTCTAGTAGTTTTAAGGAAAACTGTTCCTTTTAAGCCTTGATCAAACTATCGGCACAGTGTAATAATTTTCGTTGGCATTATTACCCAATTAATTAATGCAGTGTCGTACAATAATGTCCTTTTATTTAAATTAGTTGAGAAATAAGGTAAATTCAGCTTATTACTTATAAGTTTATTTCAGTGCGCCGAACAAAATTGGTACATTGCCCCAACAATGTGACCTCCTGGCTTTAAAAGGGAAAAAGGCTTTGTATTACTTCTAAGAACAAATAAAAATTAATAAATAAAAAAAATTTCATTAAGTATTTGTGTATAATATTATTTTCTAGAGAATAACTTTTGTTAGTCACTTTAACAGGTTTTCCGCTCCACTGAAAAGTTGTTGATTTAGAAAGAGACGATTTATCAAATGTCCACAGAATAAACTCTAGTCTTCCATGGATTCAAATTTTCTCATTCTCATAACTGCTACTCATCTTCTTCATCGGAATCTGCTTCAAGTATTTGTTTAATAACCTCATCATGTTTTCCAGGGTCGACTTTGTGCAAAAGTAAACTTTTCAAGTCCTCCACATGGCTCTTAACTGTTTCAATTCTCGCTTCCATTTGCTTATTTAGTACACGTAACTTTTCAACATTTTCCTTTCGCACTTGAGCTGTTTGCTTAGATTTTTCCCGGGTTTTTTTTACCGCCTAAAGGATAAACAAATTTTAAGATCTTATCCTAGCTACTGCAATTTCACCAGTAAACATTTACATCATTATTCCTTTTCCTTTTTAACATGTATGCTTCAGAATCCTTATCATTCTCGTCGGAAGTGGGACTTCTAACTCCACCAGTTTTCGTCCTTGCAGGCATATTCGATGTCAAATCCTAATATTTTTATGTTTTTGTTATATTTTTTAACTTTAATTGCAATAAATAAATGGATTATCAAATGTTTATTTGTTATTACACAAATTTCTCTTTTTTTTGCAATAAAATAGAAAATGTGCTCAAAACAAAACCAGATTGACCAAGTGTTGTTAACCATTTGCTAGAAAAAACGTGAAAACAACAAAAGTGAAAAACTGTTATTCCCAATAGAGGAATTTATTGTGATTGGTTTAATTGAAAGCGAATGGGGAATCAGTTATTTGTAATTTGTGTTTAATTATTTTTTGTAATTATAAGGACTGTTTAAATGAATGTAAAAAATAACATAACTTAAAACATTTATGCTGAAGATGGGCTTAAAGTTTAGAATACGCAAAAAAATTAATGAAGGGCTTAAAAATTTTACTACACCAAAAGGTGAGTGCAAACAAGTTCTATAAAATTTTTACAATGCAGAATACCATCTCGCGCCATCGTAAATATTATTTCTTAAATCTGTATGTAAGAATGTAGCAACAAGGCCAAGCATATAAAACAAGGTAATCTTTTACATATTTGCAATAAGTCTCCAACATCTTACCGCATTACCATTGTTCTGATTACCAAGTTTTCGTCTATCCAGATAATAATGTGTACATTGCACGAAAGTGTTTAGTCTCCAACAACTTACCGCACTACCATTGTTCTGCTTTCCAAGTTTTCGTCTATCCAGATAATAATGTGTACATTGCACGAAGTGTTATTTTAATAAAAAAATTAATGAAGATATAAGCAAGTGCACCCAGGTAACGTTAAGGGAGAAAATTTTATTGCTTGTTCCTCATAAATAAGGATCACTTCCACTAAAGAAAGGATATACGTAGATTTGTAGGTAAATTGTTGACCAGAAATATCTGAGGCGGCAACTTAATGCATCATTTACTTCTACCAACTTGATTTTTAAGAAGTTTTGCATATACCCTGTCCTCATTAGTTTTAAAAAGTTTGATAAGCAAGCAGTAAAAACATTTTTATTTAAATTAACGGATAAAAAAATTGATATACATAAAAAAGACTAAAAAATACATTATAAAGTCAATTATTAGCCGAGTTTAAATATACAAATCTTATATATAAAATTACAAAGTTTTATTATGCGTTTTATGTTTGGTTTGCTTTGAGTCGTATTATTCAATTGTTCAACTTGAGAGGAAAGAGGAGTCTTAAACAAAATTTTAAACTTATTTAAAATTATTTTAAAATTTGAAAAATCATTTTATTACATATGTATGTATATGGATTTATATTATTTTGTTGTTAGTATTTTTTTACAAAAAAGAAAGTCCGCGTCTATAAATTTATAGTAAATTTTAAATTTGAATAAAACTTACTGTCGTATGTATTCTACGGAGATGTACTGAACAATTTCTTAGCAGTCACTTAGGTCCTTTATGAGTAAACAAAGAATTCAATCAGCAAAATGTTGCTTCAAGTATAACTCTACGTGCTTCCTTTCATAAGCAAACTATGAATTAATTTATGAGCAGCAGATTCCCTTGATTGAAATTTGCAAATTTTCCGATTTACTGAGAATTATTAATATTTGCTGCGCAGCGTTTGTTTGTACAAAATATAGGAAATGACAATACAATGAGTGTGATGCTTATCTTTTTGGGAAGTACATATATATATCCATACGAAAGTACATTTTAAATTTTGATTTGTAACCTAATATACAATAATAGCAGCCAATATTTCAAGATTTGATGAGTCAATTTGTTGTACCATTTCATCATTTGTGCTTGTTAAATGTTCCATGAATTTATATACATAGTATTTACGCTCAGAGCAATAATAGCCTTAACAATTAAGTGTAGTCTTCCATCGATTCAAATTTTCATTCTCATTACTGGTACTCATCTTCTTCATCGGAATCTGCTTCAAGTATTTTTCTCATAACCTCATCATGTCTTTCAGGGTCGACTTTGTGCAAAAGTAAACTTTTCAGATCCTCCACATGGGTTTTCACTGTTTCAATTCTGGCTTCCATTTGTTTATTTATTATCCGTAACTTTTCAACATTTTCCTTACGTACTTGAAGTGTTTGTTTAGATTTTTCTCTGGCTTTCTTAACCGCCTAAGGATAATAAAATTAATAGATTTTAAATCTTAGCTACTGCAATTTCACGAGTATATATTTACATCATTATTCCTTCTCCTTTTTAACATGTAAGCTTCAGAATCCTTATCATTCTCGTCGGAAGTTGGGCTTCTAACTCCACCAGATTTTGTCCTTGCAGGCATATTCGATGTCAATTCGTACTATTTTTATTTGTTTGATATATCTTACAAACTATTATTGCAATAAACGAATAATCAAATGTTTATTTGTTATTGTAAATTTGTTTTATTTTACATTAAAAATGGAAAATTATACTTTGTTTAGAAAATGTGTTAAAAACAAAAACAGATTGACCCAGTGCTGTTCAACACCTGCTACAAAACAGAGAAACAAGTCGAGGTAAAATTACCGGCGGCGGCGGTGCAGTAGTTTTGTGACCGGCGGTGGTGCGCCGAGAGAATTTTCGGCGGCTCAAATTAGCACATGAAAATTTAAGGAAAAAATAAAAATTTAAGCTGAAAATTGACTTTCAAAATTTTTTCTCCGAAATTTTTCTTTCTTTAAGCCTGGTACTCTGTTCGAAGTTGCGAAAAACCTTGATTATTTCGCGTGAAAAATTTGACACGTACAAAATGTAGGTCAACTTGCGGTTTTTTTTATAAATTTATCGCTTTCATTGCTTGAAAGTATTCAACATTGCTGAAATTCCGTGAGAAAAAAGCACTGCTCATGTTGTTTCGCAGCTAAACTAAAATGATGCCAGACTAATTTTGCATGGAAAGACATGACTTTACGTGTTTTCCACAACAAGAACAGAGTACTACTTTTGCGAATTTATTTCGCAAATATTTCATACCAAATGCTTTTATATGTGTGCATTTCGCACGAAATTGTGAACAGAGTACCAGGCTTAACAGATTTTGGCTAATTTTAAGCCGATGCGAGCCGATACCATCAGCGACAGCTTGATATACAGAAAAATAACCGGCTGCGGCGCGCCGTCGGCTTCGAGCCGGTCGACTTGTTTCTCTGCTACAAAAAGAATTCATAACAATTCGCATGAATTCGCCTTGATCTGCTAGAAAAAAACGTAAATTGCGGGAAAAGTAAAAAATATCTATTCCCAATAGAGGAAGTTATTGTGATTAGTTTAATCACAAGTGAATAGTGTAGCAGTTATGTGTAATTTGCATTTAATTATTTTTTCTAATTATAATTAGTGTTTAAGTTTAAAAGTGTGAAAAAAATAGCTTAACTTCAAATAGTTATGCTAAAGATGTGTTTAAAGTTTAGAATATGCCAAAAAATTAATGAGCTAAAATATTATCCTACACCAAAAGGTGAGTGCAAATAATTTCTATGAATTTTTTTACATTTATTGAAGAATAGAAAGAATCTCGCGGCATTGTAAATATCATTTCTTAAATATGTAATGGTGTAGTAAAAACGCAGCCAAGCATATAAAACAAAGTAATCTTATAATTACAATAATAAGTCTTCAACATCTCAACGCAATTTCATGCTTTCCTTGCAAAGGCAGACATAAATATATTGCACGAAACCACTCGTCCTCCTTTTATCCGCTTATAGTTTTGTTATCTTAATCAAAAATTAACTAAGATAAAGCAAGTGCAGATAGGAACTTTAAGAGGGAACATTTTATTGCCTGCTCACTCACTGTTTGAGTCATAAATAAGTATCACTTTCACTATTAGCTGGAAAGGTATTGATATGTAGGTAAATTGGTGACCAGATATATTTGAAAACGAGAAGGTGGCGGGGCCAATACAATTAAAACTTAACTTAATGTATTATTTACTTCTACCAACTAAATTTCTACGAAGTTTTCATTAACCCTGACCTTAGTTTTGAAAAGTGGACATGCTCATTAAATTTAAATATCAGGGCAATTATGAATAATTCCAACTAATAAGCAAGTAATAGGGAAAACAAAAAATTCTAATTGGAAAAGGGAGAAATTTCACGCGGAATTTTATTCATGATTGCCCTGTATATGTTTCACGTAGATAGGTATTAACCAACTGGCATTGAAATATCTTTTCTTTTTCTTTTCAAAATCCCTTCTTTAAATTTGTTCTTACACAATTTTTAAGCTTCTCAAGCATAAAACTCTGTAATAACTTGTTCTCTTACTTACCCGTAATATTTATGCCGTTTGAAATACAAAATTTTGTGCTTTTTTTCATAAATATTTAGTTTCAAACATATTTTTATTTTAACTTATATAAATTTTGTATTTCATTTAACTACAGATGTCTGTTGGTTACTTCATCTTCTTCCTCATCCTCTTATTCTTTTTACTATTTTTAAGTTCTCATATAATTTGGTTGTCTGTTTAATATAATCATTTTACTTAAATTCATTATACATAATTATATATTTTAAATCATTTGAACAAAATGTTTGTTGTTCTTGTTGTTGTTCTCGGGTTTCTTTTTTGAATACAATTTCATATTTGTTTTTTTATAGTTTGTTAGTCAATTTATTTATTTTTTATTTTTAAGAAATATGAATATTATATTTTTTTTGTAGATTTTTTAACATTTAACAGCTTATTTTTCGTTAAATTTATAGTAAACAATTTAATATACTGAACATACGGGGACTTGAATTGTTTATACTTATAAAATATATTTTTTTGGTAAAATTTACACAAAGAACAACAAAAATATGTTTCTAGTTTTTAATTTAAATTTGGGGTTTTTCTTTTAAATTTTTTACTTTTGCTAGAGAGTGGGCAATGTAAAAGAGTTAATTCAATAAAATTACAGATTTTACAAAAACACTTCTTTGCATTTTATTTGCTTGATTTATAAAATTTAAGGAATTAATTTTATAGAACTTATTGCAGAATATTAACAAAATTTATAAAAATTACCCAACTTGCTGAATTTTTTTTTCATTTTATTTTTCTTTTTGTTTAAAACTAAATGGTTGCAAACGAACGAATGAATTCCTAACGGGCTTATATTAGAGTCGTTTTAAAATAGTTTAGTTTCACTAGATCCTAGAGGTTATGATTTATTGTTATAATTATTTTGAAACTTGGTGCAATTCTATTTTATTTATCTTACTTTAGGACATATTATTTTATTTTATTTTATTTTGGTTTTTCATACTATGTGGTGCTGATGATTATGTATAAATGATTTCATACGAATATCCTGTATTTTTCTATTGAATATTGCAATTGAATATTTAGTGTGTTTTTTTTTGAATTGTGAAAAACAGTTGCTATTGTTGCTTCTATACCAATTATTCCATGCATATCGTGGCTGTGTTTCTTAGTGTTTGTTACTCTAAATCATAATAAAACACTTACAATATCGTTGTTTTTCTATGTGCAAATGTGCTAAATATATGTATATTTATGTATGTATTTATGTTATATTAAAGTTTGAAATGTTTGTTTGTACACAAGAAAAAGCTCTTTTAATTGTTGCGAATTTTTAGACTTGTATTTGGAAATGTTTGAAACCGTCGTCACAATTGATCAATTATTGTGTCTATAGAACACGATTTCGAAATAGTGAAATTAATATCTAAGCATGTTAAATTTTACGATATTTCGTTACCTTTAATTTTTTTTAATTATTTGCCAAACTAATTTTGCACTCGAGAAAACTAGTTTTCAATAAGATTTCCAAAAAAATTAAGCCCGAAGCAGCAAAAAATTTTTCCACATTTTCATAGTTACGTAAATATACATATGTAAGTCACAAAAATATTATACCTATCGTCACCTAAAATTTAAAAAACCGTAACTGACAAAAATTTCTAAATCGAATAAAATCGAAAAATAGACATTTCCTTAAAATTTTACACGAATACGTTAAAAATAACGATTTTATTAAAGGAATTCAAAAGGCCGTAACCAAAATTGCCAGAAAAGGCGCAAGCTAAAACACAGTAATGGTATTTATGCCAGGTTTTTCTCGTTGGAAAAATGTAATGTAAATGTAACCACAGGAAAAAAAATTTAAAAATTTTTTTAAAATTTTTTTTCCTGTGTTTGTTGTAAAATATTACATTTTTTAATTTTTCAACGAGGAAAAAAACTAAAATGAATACCTTTAGTAACTACACTTTTATTAAAAAAAATTAAAACAAAGGTGGCATTCGTGTTACTCTCAAATACACCTTAGAGGTGTCTATTTATTAAAAATCGTTACGAATTTGTAAGAATTGTTACCAGGAAACAGGGTGACTGATGACATTTTTCAAAAAGTGGCACCAAAATGGGATTTATCCAAAAAAAGGGCAAAATTAAAAAAAACGAGAAAACTACCTGAAACTTTTTATTTTTAATGTATTTTTATATAATTCACTCTAACTAAAAAACGGAGACAAAAATTGGCAAGGCAGTTGAAAAAGTGGCAATTTGCCACTTTAGTCGGTCAAAAGGTCACGCTGCTGGGAAAGTGTTCATTAACTCAAAAAGCATGCAAGGAGAGAGCGTTAAGAGAGTAAAAATGTAGACAAAAAATTCTTACAAATTCTCACTGCTACTATTTTTACTTGTAATCAAACAGCTGTGCTGTGCTTTTATTTACAAATTATTTTTTTTCTCGTCTCTCTTTTTTTGACGAAAAACTATTATTTATCGATCGATTTTGGTAAAAAAAAACAAAAAAAATTCTGTTAAAAAATTGTCCCTTTAGCTTTTTTTTGGAGGTTATGTACAGTCGCGCACAAAACTACTGGCACATTAATACTTTTCGATTTTATCACTATTTTTGGTAATAAATACCTCCTACAGCGATTTAAGTCAAATCAGAGTTTGTTTTTATTAAAATGCACTGAACAGATTTTCTATGATACATGTAGCAGAAAAAATTTTAATTCTGTAGCACAAAAGTTTTGGCACACCCGAGCAGAAATATCGTTTATGATAGAATATTTTGAGATCTGGCAACGATTGCAAAACAAAGATTTTTTCTATTTCTCGTAAGGGAAAACTTAAAATAGATATTTTCGAATACAAAAATTAGTTGAAAACAGATAGAAACCCCCTAATCTCAGAAAAAAGTAATACTAAACCAGCGAAATCAAGGCAAATCGTACTCTGGTGTAGGCAAAATATGTTATAAATTTAATTTCCATTTATACAAAAGCTATGTAAATTTCAATTAAAGAGCTGAAAGATGAAAATTATATGTATTATGGTGAATTGTTTCTTTTATGTTAACTGGAAAGTTAATAACATTTTCTTTTTAAAAAGAACTTTTTTTGCACATGCAATTAATTAAAAAAATAAAAATTAAATAAAATACTATCAATGCAATTCTACTCAATTCAGGGGATCTAATCTGTAATTCGAAACGAAAGAAAATACTTTCGAATTTGATAGCATTTTTTTCGTTTTGAATTACAGAGTAGCCCTCGTGTTCTGGGATATAATTCCCAGGGAATAAACTTTTACCGAGCATGCAACTTTCCTACTCTGTACTGAAGAGAAGCAAAATAAAAAGAGAGAGAGAGAATTTCGATTGCTGGAAAGAAGCTGTTGTTCTGCTTCCACCTATATATTTAATTTTTTCTGAATTTTTGAAAATAATTTTTAAAATTCCCCTACAGGGAAACAATTTCCAATTTCTGTTTGTTTTGTTTGTTGTTGTAAAGACATCATTGAAATGATTTTGAAATATAATTTTGATTTGAAATTTCTAATGCTGAGGAGTTTAGTTATGCCTAAAAATTAAAAGAGAGAGAGAGGGAGAGAGAGAGAGATCGAGTTATAAAGGAGAGGTACTTAAGTTTTTAGTTTGTTTTTGTGTACTTTTTTTTTTGTTATTTTTATTAATAAATGATATGAGAACTTAAATTTTTTAAACTTTTTGTAAAGAAAATTAAAAACAGCATAAATAATTTAAATTAGTTTTTGTTAAATATAAGTTCATTTATTTTTGTTTCATGGTAATTCACTTTTATATATTTATATATATAATATAATAATAATTCAGTTTAAATCATCAACATTGTATTTAATTTTAGATTAATGGAAATATATTAATGTCTATGTATGTATATGTGTACATAATATATATGTACATTTAAGTATGTATGCATGTGTGTTGTGTGTGTTTCATTACTTTCATTTTTATTTGTAAAAACAGCTGCTAAAATACTTAAGAAGATTGTAATTTATGAAATTATTAAATGAAAAGTTATTAAATGAAAAGTTCATAAAAGTCTCGTTATCATTTTTGCAGCTAATTTTTACATTTATTTAGCAGCTTTTTTATATTTAATTTGTAATACTTTGAAATGTTTTTATATTACATCTGTTTAAACTTAAAGCATTTGGTTTTATTTATTTTATTTTATTTTTTGTTACACAAACTAAGAAAATCATTTAAAGGAATTTGTTATATTTTACATATTTTCTTTTCATTTTGTTTAACTTAATTTAATTGCATTAACTGTGTGTGGCCATTTAAAGTATTTTATTTCAACTATTTTTATACAGGACAAAAAACATCTACATAATAATAAATTTAATTTTCTTTCAAGGGGTTCTTAAAGTTATTTTAGTTTTATTAAAAAAAAGAAAATAAATAAAAATTATTGTTTATTTTATTTTTAGCTATTTTTTTAAATTTATATTATTATTAATATTATGCACATTTATAATATAAATTATTATTGGTTTTGGTTTTGTAAGAATTTATGTAAGTAGTTTTTGTTTTGTTTATTATATTATAGGTATATGCTAGTTATGTTATTATTATGTACTATAATATTGTTTTGTTTTTATATATAATTTGCGTATAATATATAAATAAGTAAGTAATAACTATTATTGTTCTTAATAATTTCTTTAAATATTTGTTTTTTTTTTTGTTTGTTTGTTATTTAAGTACTATATATATGTATGTATGTAAGTATGTATTTATGTATAAGTTTAAAAATAAAATTTTTAAATAAATTTTTTAATGAAAAAACTACAAAAAACATTATCAAGGAAGCTGTAAACCAGGCTTTTAAGGCGTGCCATTTATTGCGATTTGCCAAAATGTTACCAAGTTTAATATTTTATTTTATTTTTATATATGTATGCCTTTAGCTTTTATTTTATATACAATTTTTAAAGAGATACAATACCACTAAAAACCTGGCAAATTAAACTGAGATCTAATATACATACATAAAATTGTATTAAATTATTATATAAACTTAAGCATATTTTTTGTTATTATAAACTAATTACAATTATCATTATTATTATTATTATTATTATTATTTTTGTTTTAAATTTATTTGTTCTTGTAAGAAAGTAAAACTCATGATATATGTGTGTAGATATAATTTCCTTTGGGAAATCACTGGTTTAAAGTTAAACTTTTAAGTATGTATTTGCTTTTAAGTATTTAATTATCATTTCATTAAATATTTTTGTTAATTAAACTTTGTTTTAGAGCCACAGAACTCTACACAGCTGTAGAAATTAGTTAAATTATATTTTATAGCAAGGAGCATATTTATGTAACACACTGTACAACAATTTGCAGACAAAAAATATACATGTACCAGAGCTGTTTATAATTTTTTGATTGCAATCAAAACCGTAAATTGATTGCAATCAATTTTTTTCAAATAAATTTATGTATCAATTGATTGAAATCAAATTCTATTGCAATTGATTTGATTGCAATTAATTTGATTGGAAATTAAATCTTAATTGCAATCAAAATGAAATCAGAATCAAAATAATCGTTCTCTTCAAACGAAACTCCTTCTTCTAGAAATAAATCTGATTCTGATAATTTTGAATTGCCAATAATGGTAATTTTTGTTTGAAAAATGTTTTAAAATTACTGAACATAATTTTTAACTGCAATCCGATAAGTTTTAAATATTTTATAATATAATCTAATTTGCGGGTTTTTTTTTTCACCGTCGTAGTTGACTCAAGTGTCAAATTGCTAATAGTCATTGTTAAAAGTAAACAAATTAAACGAATTAGAATTTGTTGGTTTACACCACAAATTTATTGGTTTCCTCTAAAATCTGCAGCTTTCCACTAATAGTATGGATAGTATGTATTTTCAGTACACAAAGGTCAAAACCGCAAGCTTAAACTCACCCTCTCTAAGCACTCTACAATATTTTATTGAATGATTTGAAATCCTATGATTTCAACAAAAATTTGATTGTAATCAAATTGATTGCAATTAAATTAATTGCAATCAATGATTTCTTAAAAAAATGATTTCAAAATGATTGCAATCACGAAAGATTGCAATCTTGTAATGATTTAATTTTTAAATCTGAAATAATTTTGAAATCAAAAGAATGAAATCAGTATGGCTGAAATCAATTTGATTGTAATCACAATTGATTGGAATATTTTACAGCTCTGACACGTACATATATGTATGTATATAAATATACGTTTTTTTGTAATTTTGCAAGTTCACATCAGAAGTTTAATTTAGGAGGGGTTAAATTTCCCCGCTTCCGCCGGTTTGGTCTACTCTACCAGCATCCATTATTAGAAGTCTAAATTTTTTTCGTGTTGTACTGTGTAATGCATGCATTCAGTTAGATCTATTTGTGTTAACAATGCATTTATTGCATAATGATACAGAATGTCGAAGCTTTTAAGGAAACGATTTAATGGACGAAATATTGCATTTGCTATTACATATATCCACAATTTGTGTCAACCAAGTCAGCTCTTGGGCAGACTGGTTGAACTGCAGCATTATTTTTTTTCTGCTGTGTTAAACAGTTTAAAGCTATATTCATAACAATTCTAAAATTTATACCGTAGTATGTTGTATAGTCGATGTAACCGACTTTGTTATATTGTATATAACAGTTTTTTTTTGTCAAGTATGTATAATATTAGATTTATGTAAATACACATTCAAATTATACTTTGATTTAAATAATTTACATAATAGTTTGGTTAAATTAAAAAGGGATAGAGGTTAGATGTTTTATTTTCTATTATACATATAATAATATGTTACTTCGTAAATCTTTGCATTATTTTTAAACATTAACAATAACATTTTTAAATGAAATTTATAAATTGCATAAAGAAGAAAATAATAAATACAAATTCCACAGTAAACAGAGTTCAATAGAAATATTTTGAAATATATAGATCAGTATTTATTAATAAACTGATTTATTACGTTTGAAGAATTTGTCGAATATACTTTGAAAGTTTGTACTCGATCAAAAAAATGCTGTATGCTTCTTTAATCTAGTACAGCAAAACGAAATCTAACCGAAAAATTCGACTGCCAAAAGTTTTAAAAACTCACTTCGAGAAAATAAAACCAAAAATTTTATATACCATTTCAATAAGTTTAGTTTTTTAGATTTTTGAAGAAAGAAAAAATATACAATTCAGGGGCGAAAAATAGAGAAATATTTTCGAATTGTAATGCTAGTAAGAAACAAATTCGAACAGTTTGACTGGGTTCACACAGAGACATTTTTGTGAAGCAACTTTAGGGTTTATGGGAGAGAGGAGAAGTTAATGAAGACAGTAACCATTATATTTTTCTCTTCCGTCCATAAACAAAAAATTTGCTAAAACAAAAATTAACCCAGTCATTTCTTTTCGAATTGAATTTCATAGATTTGGGCGTAATAGAAGTTCATTTTGCAGAATCGTTCTTCGTTCTTCTCTTATTTTGTTTCTCTTTCATTTAAACTTTTAATCCCAAAATTAACCTTGCGGCTAGACGTTCAATAAATTTGCTTTAAATTTTTTTGACGCAGGCTGCAAGCAATTTGATTTGCTATTTTATGTTCAAAATGCCGTCATCGTCATATTTTATTTCAGCAAAGAAAATTACTTCTGTTTAAAATTTACTTTAATAACGAACACAAAAATTATTTTAAAACAGCAGTTAAATTGAAAGAAAAACTTAATGAAGCGTTGAAAGAAAAATTTAAGTCCACCTGTTATTCAATTCCCAAATATATGAGTGTGGTAGTAAAAATTGTGAATGTATTGAGCTTTGAAACAAAAATTTAAACAAAAATTAAACGTGTAGCCTCCAAGTAAGGCAATGTCAACTGGTACCTCTGCTGTCAAAATTAAACAAAACTTTTGTACATTTTTTGACACCAAGAAAATTTACACTAACAATTATGCATGTTTTTTTTTGCAGGGGGAAAATTACGACTCGTAACTTAAAAATATTTCAATAGAGTTTATATGGAAATATTTTTAAATTACGAAACGTATCGAATGCCGTGATTTGCCCCCCAGTATTGCTCTTCCTTTTAAAAATTCTTGTTTGTTCTTTAAAAAAACACACAGTGGTGAGATTTCAGCAGTAAAAAACGTTCAGCAATATACGATCAGCGTTGCCAGAACTTTTGATTTAGCAGATTTTCAATTACTTTTATTATATGCCGCTTTCTTTCCTAGAAAAAGTGCAACCTTTATTAACTTTTTATTGGGAAAAATTAAATTAAGCGTTAGTTTAAAGTAAACATTTACACTTTTAAGCGGGGATACAATAGATTCTAATAAAATCTGTATTTAAAAAAAAAAAAAAATCATTTTATTGTGAATTTTCATTGTAAAGTGTAATAAATGTAAAATTTTTCCCTAGAAAGAAAACGCTAGTAAGCCCACCTCTATTGGGATACTTCGAGCCATAACTGCCCAAAAGGCTTAAGCCACATATTTTTTAACATGTTTTTTTTACGAAAGTCGATTATTTATGATCGTAATTCTAATAATGGTCCTAATTACGAATGTCGATTGTCGACCTTGACTACGATAACTTTGTACTCGATTCAAGAAACAATTTTGCAATGAAATTAGGTCAAATAGAAAACAAAACTTTTTAATACATAGTATCCACACCTGATGATTTTATATCATGATAAATGTCAAATTGATATCATGATGAAAATTCATCACGTATAGACTCAATTTATTAATATTATGGCAGCGTTATGATATCATTATTAGAGCACATGGCCTGATAAATTCATTTTGATATCAAATGTCATTTAACGTTTATTTATTAAACAATTTTTGTTTAAAAAAGGCGTTACGGCACAACAATTATTTGTGCCAAAAAAAATTAAACAACATGCAAATTAGATATTTTTAATTATTTCTGATTAAAACAAAATTTTTTCGGCAATTCTCAAAGTCAAATAGCAATGTTGTAAACGGTCTGTTGTATTGTCATATAAACAATTTTCTGAGTGTATCAAGTTTGTAAACAAAAAACAGCTGATTAAATAGGACACTGGTAAATCATTAGGTCTGTCTGCGTACACATATTTTGCATAATTTTGTGCAAAATGTTAAAAAATCTTGCAAAATGTTGTCTGCGTACTCCAAATCTCTTGCAGCGAGAGAGCCAAAAAGAGAATTTTTTGAGAGTTGGAAGTTAGAGAACTTGCAAAATGTTGCTGGAGAAATTTCCGCTTGCAAGATTTTGCAACTAGTTTGAGCAGCTGTTTCTATTACTTTTTGAATGAAATAATTTTTGTGAAATGAAAATAAAAATTTAAATTTAACAATGGCAGAGGTAAATAGTTAGAATTATAATAAACCAAACATTTTATTTTATGCTAGAAATGTCCAAATATACAGTGCGACCGTGGCGTAATAGCAGAACCAATGATTCCAATAATGCTATTTTTCTGGCTAAAACTCTTTTACTTTGTTACTTCAATTGTTTTCACACCGATCAGCTGTTTTCTTGCAAGATTTCACTGGATACTGTCTGCGAACTTTTTGAGATATTTTCAGCCGACAGAGTAAAATTGGACTTAATGTCCCATAAAAATTTATTGAGTATTTGCTACTGGAAAAGTACCCTGACAGACCTAATAATAAAAAAAATAACAGTTGCTCTGTCGGCGTTGTATTACGTCAGGTGTGGACACTACAATGGTGATTGAAAATACTGAACTTAAGGACGATTGATAAATTATTGCTGATTACAATAAATTTTTTTAAAATTATTATTTCGGCAAATCTCAAAGTCTTCTATTAAGGCCAAATAGCACTGTTCTAAACGGCCTGTTGCATTGCCATATAAACAATTTTATTAATGGGCGAAATGTGCCTTGAATATCGTTATGAGTAAATCAAGTTTGTAAACAAAAAACAGCTGATTAAATAGGACACTGATAAATCATTGCTAACAAAGTTGCCAACGTGGTTTTTTATATGAGAAATTTCAGCAACATTTTTATTAATTTTATGGAACATTTTTATTCATTTGACTATTGAATAGAAAGAACACTGCTAAATGGTTATTAATTACTTTGCCAATTAATATTCGATAGTACATACAAAATGTCAAATGTTTTTTGTTTTTTTATTAAGCTGGTATTTACTAGCACTTAATCTAGCTTAACATGGAAAAAATATGATTTAAATTTAAACATTTAAATCAATTAATTTCTTAAGAAAAATTTCTAAAATGTTTTCTATTGAACTTTGCATACTGCATTTTGTGTGACTCAGCTGTTTTTGGCATTAGTTAAAAAACCTGGATGAAGCTTTTTATCTTTGCTCACATGCCAACAGTTTTTATATAGAGTTTCTATTATTTTTTGGTATGTATGTGTATGTATGTGTGTGTGATGTTTTACCGGTTAAGTAAGTTTTTTGTTTGTTTATTTTTCTTTGACTAAAATTTAACAACTTTGAAATTTATTTTCAATAAAGATAGATAATTATAATATAAATTTTCTTAAAATAGTTTTTGTTACTGGGATTTTCTTTTATTTATTGATATATATATATATAGAGAGAGAGAGAAATTTTTAAAGAAAAGCTGTTTATACTTTGTAGCTTTGACAACTTGTTAATATTTCAATAAAAAAATATATTGAAAATATTACAAGTACATCGTTCTGAGAATTTTTTTTAATATATGAAAATAAAATTAAAGGAAAACTCAAATAAAAAACTGAAGTTTTGTAAATCTTTACAGTTGGTTTAAGTTGCTGTATGTTTTGTTTGTAGTATTTTGTATATTTGATTGTAATTCGTTATATTTTTTTCTATTTTATTTATTTCTTAAATGTTTTTATATGACTGGTGGCCTTCAGTTTTTTTTTCTTAAATGTTTTTAATGTTTCTAATGTTTCGTTTTTTATGAATAACATATACTATGTATGTAAATATGTCAGTATGTATATTTTTTATTTTATTTTAATTTTATTATTATTAATATTATTAATAAATATAACTACTATAATATGCTGGTACTATTTTCTGTTTGTTTTGTTGTTGTTTATTGATGACGGTTTTGATGTGTGATTTATATAGTTTTGCTGTTGCAGTTGTTCTTGTTGTTGCTGCTGTTGTTGTGTTCAACATTGTACATGAAAAGTTTTAGCGTATGAGACAAACGAATTGGAAAAAAATTGATTGATATCCTTAAATTGTAAAAAAGTAAGTAGTTGTGTTTTTTTTATAATTTTTGTTTGGTAGTGAAATAACAAACCTTTCTTTCGGCTAATATATTTATTCTAGCTTACTTTTAATGTTTAGCCCCATTTTGTAATAACAATATCAATCAATTTTTTTTGAGTTACTGCAAACCTTTTTCTCAACTCCACTTTTCATTTGCATTTCCATGAATAAATAATATTTGTGTTAGATTTGACCTATTTACTTCATATTCTTAAGAATTTCATCAGTTTCTTCGGGATCTTTAAGGGTATGCCACTGTGCAATAGGTCGTCGTGGTGAGGCTAACATATCCGACCAATGCCGCAATTCAGTGCCGGTAGCCATACAGCCAAGTATACAGCGTCCAATAGGCTCAGATGTACCGATGCGATCATAATCCACGACAGTGATAACCAAACAGATTTTCTTTTTTGTAAAAAATTAAATAGAATAAAATGTAAGTTATCAAAGTTAATGGATTAGATTAGCAAAATTATAAATCAGTATTTGTTTTTGTAGACTATCTTTTTCTGTTGAAGGTTTTTTAGTTTGATTTTCTCTTGGTTTGATAGTGTGGTGGTAGTTCAGGTGTTTAATTGAAGAGTCTGTTGAAAATATATATATATATATGGTTACATTTATAAGTATCTTTAAAGGTTTTATTTGATATTCCTCGGTGGTGTTTTAAAAATTAATATTGTTATCAATTGTATACATACATAGTGGGGATTTAGTGCCAAGTTTAAACACTTAAGGAAACTAAAATATTTATTTTTATTGCAGTAAATACATATTAAAATAAGAAATATCAATTGTTTTCAAGTTGATGTAAGATATTGACACATAATCTTTAAAAATAAGCAGACAGTAAATGGATTAATAAAAAAATATATTTTGCGAAAAAAGTGCGATGTTTTTGTAGATAATACGAGTGTAAATGAAAATATCTGAACAATAAAAAAGAGAGAATTCAAACTTTAACACAAGAAGACTTATCTATCGCTAAAACGATTTTCTATATCAATAGCGGGTATTATTTTTTCCAACTTCACAATTTTGTGTTGGTAACACTTTTTAATTTAATAACCGATTTAGCAGCTGGGAGTTGGTGTTGGTTAAGTTTGTTTTGCAATTTCACCATGGATAGTTTTACACCACAGCAACGCTTGTGAATAGTTAAAATTTTCTATTTAAATAATGGTTATTGTTGGCAAATTTATCTAGCTATACAAAATTTTGTTCAACAGTGAAGCTCATTTTTGGTTGAATGGATTTGTAAATAAGCAAAATTTTTGCATTTGCAGTGAAAATAATCCACAAACAGCACTATGGGTAAAATATATAATCATTTTTTATTTAATTGTAAATACAAACGATTCTTTCGTTTTAAAATTTGTATGGAAAAAATATATTTTGAAACGAATTTTCGTTATTTTTCATAAAAATTTTAAACGTTCAAAAAAAAATTTTTTTCAAAATCTGTCTATGAATCTAATATATTTTTAATCTTATAGTGCTTAATTTTTAAGGTGGTTAAATTTTTTTTTAGGAAAAAGTTTTATTTTTCACTTTTTTGTGTCAATGTTGAATTTTAGAGGACTTGATCCCCTCCACTTTTGAAAGCATTAGTGGATGTGCACGATTAACTAATGGTATTACTTTTAGAACTCAAGGTGTGTGCCAAGCACGTGAAATGGTAGTTTGATATGCGGTAGCCCATCCACATTTTCAATTGCAAGATCGCGTCAATTTAGAGCTATAACATTGAATTTTAACGGTCATGGTTCCACCCACTTTTTAAAGCTCCAGTTTGTGTCATTACGAGATCCCATTGTGTTTGCCAAGGATCGAAGGAATTTAATGTGTAGAAATGTACATATGTACATATAATATAATACTCGATTTAAATGGTTGCGACCCCGCCTATTTTTTAAATGCAAGATTGTGTCACTGTCAAAGTTCACAAAGTGTGACAATTTTTGTTAAAATCGATTAAGTAGAATCACATAAAATACAATCTTAAATTTAATGGACATGGTTCCATCCCCCACATTTTTAAGCTCTATACACCCAGAAAAGAGATTGGTTGGAAAATGTTTAGGCTAATAAAATATCATTTGCATGAACAATATGTCAGTTCACAGTACAATTATTGCCATCAGGGCATAATTGTAATAAAAATATGATTGTGACAATTTGTCATGACTACTGAACTGATTGATTAGCACAACCGAATAAAATATTATGAATTGGATTTTACGACCAACTTTTGGTATTGGCAACAAAAAAAATTGTCGTTTTATATAAGGTGAAAATAAATTTCTATCAGATGCTGCAAGTGACTACGAGGTTGAGTTTACTATCATAGTTTATAGCAGAAAATTAAAAATTAACTTTCGTGATTTTCAAAGGTATTATGATTTATGAATTCTCAAATGGTTTTTGAAAGTCTGTGCATAAGATAACATGTTTGTGGCTGTTTAAAATATGTGGTGCTTCACCACCAGAAAATAAATTTCAATTAAAATAAACTTATGACAATATGTCAAATAATAAATATCTTAAATTGTGTATTTTTGTTTGCGTCTATTGTTTGTTTTTATTTCAGTAAGGAAGGCCAATTATTCTTTCACAAGAACCAATTATGACATTGTTTTAGTTATACTAACCATATTTTCGGTAACACAAATTACTTTTATTTCAAATTCAATACTGTTAAGCAATTGTTTCTGTTGCTGCAACTATTTGGTTAAGGGTTATAATTAAAATATGGTGGTAGCACAAGAAAATTGCAGTCGTTATACCAGAATTCTATGTAGTTGGTGCAACCGCCAAAATTCGATTGGCAACAAATTCGGTTGTCTCAACGAATCTGTTTTCTCTGTGTATTATGTCATTAGAAGATACCATTGCGTGTGGCCAGTTTCGTGGGAATCGGAAGAGTATATGTAAGTACATTTAATATACATATGTCATACTAAAAAATATTACGCATGACCCCGCCCACTATTTTTAAAGCCAGGAACATGCCACTTTTATAGCTCAAGATGTGTGCCAAGTCTCGTAAGAATCGGTTTGGCATAAGTCCGTAAAATATAATATTAAATTTTAATGGACATGACTATTTTTTACACCAAGGTGTGTCCCAAGCTTCATAGCGGAGCATAGATAATTAAAAGTGCATATTTCAAAGGAGAAAATTTTACAGGCATGGTACCGTACACTTTTTTCTGCTAATGAGCCCAAAGACAAGCTGTAACCTTTTAGCAGAAAAAAATATTTGTTTAAATTCGGTCTAAAAATTATGGAGTCATAAAGTAACACACATTAAAAAAATATAAATACGAATGAATTAATAATACGTGTGCGCAAATAAATTTCGAAATTCATTATTATTAAGGCACAAACTAAATTGCATTAACAGAGCAATGTTAAGCTGATAACATGGGTATGTTAGCCATGGAAATCTTAGAGGCATGTGCTGTATATAGAATTCTGGCCATATTTTTCTACCAAATGAACTAAAATGGGCCGATATAACAATATTTTTTTTTATACAAATAATTAAACAGATTGTATTCGGTTCGTTTCGGTTTGTTTAGGTTCATTTGGTGGAAAAATATGATCAGAATTCGATTTGAAGTGCAATCTATACCTCTATATACCTCTAGATTGTCTAATCTGTAATTCGAAACGAAAGAAGAAAATTCTTTAGAAAAATCATTTTCTTTCGTTTCAAATAAGAAGAAGACGCCCTGGTAAATATTTTCTCTTAATGCATAGCTCGTTTTTGACGCAAACCAATGATCAAACCCAATTAAATAACATGTGTTTTGGATCATTGGTTTGTGTCAAAAACGAGCTACTGAAAGAATTCGATACAAGTCTAAATTATTGATAACCTCCTGTTTTTATGTTATTTAAGAGAGAGTACGCCCTTTTTAACATTTTTCTCTTAATGCATTCGGTTTGTGTCTTGGATTACAAATCTTGAACTTTATTTTCACACATCTATTGATAATATCCTGCTTTTTTGAAGTCGGCTAATAATACACATTTTCTATAGCAATCTTCAAATATCATGTTAAAGTTGATTCTTTGCTTTTTTCATAGAATTTCTCTCGTAAAGCATAATAAAAATAAAGTATACTTTACAAATAGTTTGATCATTAGGAATGCCAAATCTTCACTTGCTTATTAACTGTAATGAAAGAACGTTAAGTTATTCTTAAGCTCAAGTTATTAATAAATTATTACTTTTAACAATTGATATTTCTTAAAAATAAAACTAAAAAAATTGCAACAAACTTGCAAAAAATATAAAAATTAATTAAATGAAAAATTAATACATTAATAAATAACAAAAAAAAAGTCAACTTATACGAAATGAAAGCTATTTAGCTACTTACTGGCATTATTAAATACAGCGGCGCATACATATTTATAAACTAGATATATGTAAGTTCATGTGGATAAATAATTTGAGCAAATATTCTCAGAGTGAAGTGGCTGGGTGGTGATTTTATTGTTTGTTTGTTACAGCGTTAAAAAAACAAATATTTAATGCTAAAACAACAGGTATTCTGATTTTATAAAAAGAAGGTGATTGGTGGGAAGAGCAGTTAAATTTTGCTAAATTTTATTAACATGCAAATATTTGTAATTAATTTAATTTGATTTTCATGTTTGCATTTTCAATGAAGTTCAATTTGTTAATGTTAAAAATTTCTATTGCTACTTGTTTTTTTTTCTTTTTTCTTGAGTGTGAAATTCAAAGTGAATGAAAGCTGAATGTACATATGTTAGATACTCGTAAAATGTGTTGGAAGGATATACTTATGTATGTTTAAGTTTTTTTTTTTATTTCAATAAAATGAACATTTTTCTTTAACTTCTTGTGTAAGCCTTATTTATATATTCTTTTTTTTTAATTTTGTGGCGAAGAAAAGAATAACGTTCATTAAAAAAATACTGGTAAACGAAAATGTATAATATTCAATCCTAAGTTTAGAATTCAATTTGTTTTTGAGATATTTGTTTTCCATTGTTTTTTTTTTTGCTATCCCTAAAGGCTACTACAAAAGGTAAAAAGAGGTTCAAAGCCTACAAGAATTTTTAACTGTAACTATATATGTATGTAAGTAAGGACTTTAGAAAATCACAATTTCTTACAAACTTTAACAGTGACAGAGAACTTAACGTTTTAGACATGGTGACATTACTTCGTTTGTTTCATTGTTGTGTTTCTCTTCTCTTTTCCGTTACTTTGCTCTATAGTAGATATGCACATGTATCTTATTATGGTGTTGTTTTTTTTGTTGTTGTTGCATGTTTTTTTTATTTTCGGTATCAAATCAGAAGACAGTGTCAAAACAACGAACCCTAGGGCTTGTTAATTTCAAGACGCTGTAGTAAGCTTTTTCTGGTTTAAAGCGACCAAAAAAAGAACTTACTAGTTTGCTCGTTAAATTATTTCTGAAGCATTTTGGCATATCTTTTTTTAAAAATGACATACATATTTTCTTTTAAACTTCAAAACTAAGCAAACGAGTGTTTGTTTATATTTCATGTAGAGTGTTTCAAATTGTATTTTGTATTGTATATTTTTTTTCAGTGTATGCTTTTAATTTGTGTTGCGTTTTAAAGCAAGAATTGAGTTATTGAATTCGTTTGTACATTCAAATACGAGTATGTAGTGTTTTTTTTATAACTACAATATACAATATTAAAAATGCTTTTTTTATTATACATTAATTGCAAGGACGGGTTGAAATTGAACTAAGTTAATGTATATTTTTTTTCAGCAAATTAAATTTTGAAATAAAATCTTGGCCTTTATCGTATAATTTAATTTAATTTTGCAAATAAAAATTTAGATAAAAAATAAAAGCACATCAATCATAACTGTAACTACTTTTAATAATTTTTCCTCAAAAGAAAAAGTGTATATTTGAAATAAAAGATAACATTTAAAACTAAATCTTGTTTGTAAAATTTACAGCAATCATATTATTGTTAAAAAAAAAAGAAAATATATAAATAAAACTGCTGTGTGTTGTAAATATCTTCAAATATTAATTGAACGAATGAAGTTAAGCGGGCAGGGAATATATTTTAAAAGTACCCATGATTGAACTCGGTTTTTTTTATTTTTTTTTTAAATTTAAAGCAGAAAATCTCTACGTAATTTGCAAACTCTGGAGACAGATTTGAAGTAATTTTATCATACAAATATCTTAGCTTAACAAAAAATTTTGTATTATTTTTTAAAAGTAAAAGTCCTAAAAACAAAGAAGACTATTTCAATTAATATTTTAAAATGTATTATTAATGCTCAAACTTAAATAGCAGAGACACAAACTATTTGTTAGCAGATCCCATTTTACAGTTAGCAGCGCACTGCTGAGCACTTAACAGTCACTTAACAGTAAAATTGACTAATTTTAATTGTAACAATTCCCCATAAAATAACACTAATTATTAACTTGACGACACCAGGTCAAAAATACTTGTGTGGCAACACTCTATTCTTGAATAGCTGTTGTTGTTTTTTACATTTATATCCTTTACATTAGAGCTGAAAAAAAGTCAGCCAATGTAGCAATGGTAATGTAAGAAAATAAAAAAAACATGTTGATTATTGAGTTCTTGTTTCAACTTTGTTATTTGTTGTTGAGCTTCTCATTTATTTAAATGAAAGTTTATAACATAATAACTCTATTTGTTTTAAGCAACTTTGGGTTAAGTTTCCCTGATGATCTGCATTAGCAACAGTAAAATGCACATAGAAATCCAGCTAAACCCTCAATAATCAATTTCAATGTATTTTTAATAAAAAATATTTTGCTAAATAAGTAAAATAATAATTTAGTATTATTAGTTTCGTTAAAAAATTTTAAACTTAAATCACAGACAAAAGTATTCACCAATTAATATTTTTAATTAAGAATTTAATTGTATTAGTTAATTTTTTAATTGTATTAATCAATTTGAAAAACTTAATTCATATTATCAAATTGTTTATAGGTGAAAATTTAATTAATTTTTTAACTGATAGTGCAAATATTTTAACTAATATTACAAAATCATTCATATATTACTTTTTTGTGTGATTGTAACAACTCCCAATAAAAAACTCTAATAGATTAATATGTGGGAATAGGGTCTAATGGTGCGAGATATTGCCCCCTTATCGGTAATAAAAGGCAGTTTGGTCATATGAAATTTTACTTTTTTCCATACGTAATACCAAAATACTTTTCGCCTTTTCTTAATGAAATTGTGTCAATAGAATCTACCATAACATACAAATAAGAGAGAAATTAAATTTTAAGAGAGTTACATACTCTCTTGAAAACATTAGTGGTCGTTATGGGTAAGTGAAGGGCATCCCAAAAGATCAGCTTAAGTGTATTTTTTACAATAATTTTGAAATTTTAGTAAAATGAATATTTAAATTAAAAACCACTTCTCGTATTTTATTTCACTTTTTTTCATAAAGTAAAAGTAAAAGCTATTTCCTACTGTTGCGGTTACTTTGCATTACAGTCGGCTAACTGAGCCTTTAGGCAATCAATACAACCTACCAAAGCACATATTTATTTATTTATAAGTGTTGCTTTCTTAAGGGAAGAGATATTGTAACTTAACTCGTCTTACAACTGTGATACCGTGCGTATTTGTTAATTTTAATATTATCTTTGCAGCGCCTCTGGTGTTAAGTAGGCGAATTACTTTAAGCTATGTATTTTTTTTTATTAGTTATTTTCATTCGCCGACTATTTTTTGCTACAAATATCGCTGCAAGAGAGCGTTATGTCATGCATAAGCAAAGACTCTAAGGCATATCACAAAAATTTTATGACGGGGGTATTACTGGGTCTGAGCATGTACCTATGGATGTTGCTTTCTTAAGGAAATAGAGATATTGTAACTTAACTCGTGTTACAACTCTGCTATTGTGCGTTTTTGTAAATTTTAATATTATCTTTGCAGCGCCTCTGGTGTTAAGTAGGCGAACTACTTTAAGCTATGTAACCATTTTATTAGTTAGTTTCATTCGCCAATGATTTATTGCTGCAAGGGAGCGTTATGTCATGCATAATTAAATACTCTAATGCATATTGGAAAAATCGTAAGCTTTGGATATGACTAGGTCTCACCAGGGATCAAACTCTAATTTGATAACAAGAATGCTGTTTGCCAGATGGGTGCCGCGTTTGCTGATATTGAAACAACTAAAACAACGTCTTGAAAATGTTTCAGTAGAGTGTTTGAACGATAATTTACCGCAATAAAGCCGAGCTTTTGCATCGGTTCTTAACCCTAGATATAACATGTAACGACCACTATACACTTGAGACAAAAAACAGTCAAAGTAGTAGACCGTCGAATGGGAGAATCGTGTTCAAAAATACGAAATCAGTTCCATCTGTGGGCAGTCTTTTTTTGGATGCTCGTGTTATAATTTTTATTGATCATCTTCAAAAAAAATATGATGAAAGTCGTGATCAGCCAATGCACCAGTTCCCGCATTGACCTTATGCATCATTATGCATCTTATTGGCCAGACTATTTTCTGTTTATGTCTAGGTGGATAAAGATTTGCTAACAATGAAGAAGCTAGACTGTTCTTATTATAAAGAGCCTAGAAAAGCTTTTGAATAACGCCAGAAGAAGTGCATCCGACTAAGTGAAGACATAAGATAAATGTTTCTGAAATATGCTTTGCTTTTTTTATTAGTTCAACTAGTTTTGGGCATTCCGTATAGAATACCTTAACATATGTTCTCAAACAAATATTGCATCATTATTTGCGTTATTTATATATCACTAAAATCCAACAACATATTGTTACGAAAATGTTTTTTTTTATAGGAAACACGAGCTAATGACGTGATCGAAATCCAAAATTGAGACACTGTCGAATGTGCTGAGTTTATCTGAATATTGATAACATTTTGCTGGAGTCTTTATGTTACATATAAAGAGAACGAGAGAGCATTCACTAAATCTTTATATTACAGTTTTCTGTAAAGAACAGCAAAGTTAACACTGATATTCCAGCAGTGAATAAATTAACATTGGGTGTTTAAAAGCTCTTAGTAACAGTGTAAAGTAAATAAAGTGTTCTGATTTTTATTTAATAATTGCACTCTAAGGACTTTTTGTTTAATTGCAAATATTTTTTAAAGACTTTAATCATTTGATCATATTCCAACACACAGCACTAATAAAACTTAAATATTAAAAACAATTATACAAAAAAAATATTATAATAATAATTTCTTTCGATATAACACAACATTTAAACATCAAAACATCAATTTAAGGGATTTGTCTGGTGTGTGTGTCAATAATCAAAATAGAAATAATTTATTAAGTATAATGTCAATACTTCCACATTCAAAAATGTTTGTAGGTAAGTATAAAAGGAAGTACAAAGAATATGTTCGGTCGGATTATACAAAAACACAGGAGTCTAAACAAAGACAACAATAACAAATTGTGTACGTTAAAAGGTATTAGGACAGAGGGGAGAGTAGAAAAAGTCAGTAGCTGAAGTTATATTAAGGTTAACGTAACAAAAGTACGAGTATTTTGTAGGCGTTACAGTAGTGTCGTTTACACAGAGAGGCAGAGAGAGAGACAGAGATACTGGCTGGTTTGTAGGTTAGATAGTATCGTATTACTCTTTCTTATTAAGTTATGGGTTTTGTATTTGTATTTGTTTTTTTTTTTTGTTAATAGGATAGTATAATACATTCTCGCATACTTGTATTTGTTCGAATGGTACTTCAAATGAGAACGACTCATTATAATAGGGGTTGAGGGTGCATTTTTTGATACTTGTCTTCTTCTTTTTCAAACGTTTTCCATTTTGCATAATGGCAATTTTCACATATGGATCTATAAAAGAAAATAGAAATAAATAAAAAAAGAAAGAAGAATAATAAATAAAAAAAATTCTCCATATTTTTCATATCTTTTTTTTTTTGGCTCATTTTTCATTTTTGCAACAAATTGATTATTTTATGTAGATATATATATTTTTGTTAATTTAAATACATTTACATATATAAAAACATTGAACTTTTCTGATATAATTTTTTTTGATTATATGGATAATTGTAATAGTAAATTTTATATATATGTAACTCATATAAAGGAGTACCATTTAAACCATTAAATAAAAAACAAAAAATCATACTTTTTAAACAAAATTTGTAACAAAACTTTATAATACTCGTCAATTTTTTTTTAAACATAAATATTTCATTTATTATTTAATTTTCTTTGTTGTTTGTTTGTAAAAGCCTAGAAGAACTTTAAATATTTTTTGGGGCAACTCTTTTGTTATTGTGGTAAAAAAAATATATAAGAAAAAAGGAACATGGCAAATAAAATGATTGTTATTTAGCTTAAAATAAGACAACTTAAAACAAACTAAATTACTAGAAAAATTCAAACAAAAATTTTACTTTGTCTATTACAAAGCACATTCATACATAACTACAAGTGCAGGCAGTTACATAAATACACATACATACATACATACATATGTATGTAAATATATAACATTCAAACTCAAAAATTGAATGTTGTTTTTTTTAACAAAAATAAACATCAAGTTCATTTGGTGAGTTGCTCTCAAAAAATATCTTTTGATTTGAGTTGATTTTTTTTTGGTTGATTTTTATTATGAAAAAAGTTATGTAAAAATAGTAAAAAATGTTAGGCTTTAGTTAAGAAGGATATTAATTAAAAAATAGCTTGCTGTATGATTCAAGAATAGTCATCATTAGCATTTTCAAAGCTTTTTTATTATTGTTTGTTTGTAGTAGTTATTAAAAAAGTTTCAAAAAAGGGCATTTTAACAAAAAAATAAAGCAAACAATTAAAAGTTAGTTAGTTAAAGCAAACATTTTATTTGAAGCTTTAAAACTAAAAACTAGCAGCAATCGAATATGTATCCATTATTTATATTTTATTTATATATTTTATTTATATCCAGTATAAAAAACCCTATGGCCCTATACTCCTAAAAGGAACAATGAGGCTATATCTATACACAATATAAAAAAGCAATCAATTTTATTCTCAATAAATTAAAAATAAATTGGTGCACTAACACATCCGTATAAAAGTGCGTCTCTAGGTCTTAAATGACCTTTTTGTAAATGCTACGAATAGTAATAAGCAACGTCCGTTCTCATAACTTTCTCCTAAAAATTTATAAATATGTTAACTTAAGCTACCTGAAAGCATCATATAGGCACAAACTAATGCTATTAGAGCTGAAACTTCTAAACTACGTTACTCGATATCGAGAACGAAAGCTAAATTCTTTTTTTTAAATCTTCCACAAAAAAACACAAGGGACTACTGCTGCAGTTGCAATGACAAGGAAGAGGGGGAAGTTATGCTGCATCTCCTCTGCATTTTGTCCCGCTCTAGAGGATCTCCGTCTGTACTTTGGCAGAATATCCTTTGGCAGCCTCTCCGAGTTATCGGAAATTGAGCTAAAAAACTTGAGCTTTTATACTAAGAACGGTGGCTGATATAGCCGCTGACTCCCTCCACCCCGCCAATTTTTTTACCCATTATCACCTCTGGGATGGCTATTAACTCTTTTCTACTTCTACCCTTCTCACCCTTTTCCTCCTCCTCCTCTTTATCTCTATCTTCTTTTCAACACAAAGGGATCATTGTATTGGACCCAAGTGAACTGGGCTTTAATTTTCTTCATTTCTTTGTCAGAAGCCTGCCAACTTAACCTAACCTAAATTATATAAAAATACTCAAGCATATTTATTTGACGTTAAGTCTGACTTGCGTTCAAATAAAGATTTTTTGTTCGTTCGCAATCCTCAATAACATTTTGAAAGTTTTTCTATAAATCTATATATTCTGGTTCAAGTCTACTGTTGACTTTCTTAAGCATTAATTACATGCATAAAGACCATTTCAACGAAAATTCTCAATATTTAAAATATTGATTTGACTTAATCTAATTAGTAGTAATTTATACTATGCAAGTATTATTGCTAAGCTGATTAGTTTATGGAAGAGAGAGACGAGAAGAACATAAACGTTTATCGTCTCTTTCTCCTTACATACTAATCAGCTTAGCAATAAGAGTTGCATATTGTAAATTAGGACTTAAAAAATTATGTGTGCAAAAAAGTAAAAAAAATGGTCTAAGGGCAGACTGTTACAATACAAGCTGACGTGCTGTCTGAAGTGGACTTCTTAGGGTTAAGAAAACACAAGCTTGGTAAAGTGAGGTTGATATACAAAGTTTGTAAATATTTCAGATGCGTTACTTATAACGTGCACTGATACAAAGTTGCGGGACATTGTAACCATGAGCATCAACTTTGGAACTGAAACTGCTTGCTTGTTTGCGGCCTTCCTTAATACTTTGCCATGACGTTTTGAAAGAGAGACGTTTTGTTAAAAAAAGTATAGCATTTCTAGTTAAAAAAGAGTTTTTCTTCTTCAATTTTTATTTAAAGAAATAGTGAAATTTTTTTTTTTTTTAAATTGCTTAGTGCAGCATAAAAATTTCGTTGAAAATTTCCAAAAGTTTCAATCCCAATATCTTTCCTGTAACTAAAGTCTATTGATTTCTAAATACTGAACACTAGACATGTGATAAATTTTGCTTTTGATTCCAACTTTTGGTTAAAAACTTTTTGAATTATTTACACATGAGCATAAATAATATTAGATATAATAATAAATTTAAAAAATAAAAAAAACTAACAAAAAGAATAAATAAATACAACACATATAGTATGTATGAAAAATAATTGTTAACATTTACATTTATAAATAAATAAATAAACAAAAGAAACAAACACACAAACACTTTACTCAGTGACAACACAAAACATTGCAAAATATTTTTACACAAAACGACACAATATTTTGGTTTCCAATTTTATTACCAGACAATCCACCAACGTCCATCTTTTTCAAGTTCTTGGCTTCCAATATGACAACAGTCAGTTTGCCAGCTGTCGGTACATAACGCAACGAGAAGCAAATATCGCCAAGCTTTTCCTAAAGTTTATCAAAAAAAAAAAGAAAGCAAAAGAATAATTAACTTCACATTATTTAATAAAATTTCTACTTAAATTAACATAATATATGTATATACGAGTATGTATTTGGTTTGTTTAAATATTGGAAAACATTTAGTTCTTACATTGAAACTACAATCACACATTTTTTAAGGAATCAAAATTGTAAAATGCAACATACACAATTGCTTAATTCACAACAATCTGTATCGTTTTGTTTTGTTTTTTAATTGTGGACACCCTGTTTGTAGTAGAAAAAATAAGAACAAGCTACATACAAATTCTCTCAGAGAGCCTCTCTTTGAATACAACATTTGAAAAACATATGGAGTAAAAGTGTAATAGTGTATTTACGGCCTGTCCCACGATGTCACCAGAAATCGTTCGATCGAAAACTTATACTGAAAACGAAAACAAAATTTCTAATTTTATTGTTTTTTGCAATTCAAGCTGTAGATCGAACGATTTCTGGTGACATTGTGGGACAGGCCGTTAATTTTTATATAAAAATTTCGAACAACAAATTTTACACTCTTGTATTTAATATGATAATACCATTGATACAGAGATACCAGAGGTTTTGTGAATTAAGCAAATATTTTACAATTTTCGTTATAAGCCTGGGGCTAATTACGGCATTCAATAGAGTTTGTAAGGAAATATTTTTAAATTACGAGTCGTATCGAATGCCGTGATTTGCCTCCTGCTGAGTGCGAGTTGTTCTGCACTAGTATCGCTACATTTTATATTTTTAAGCACACAAAATCTTTAATGGATAATTGTTGCACATAAAAGTACACAGAATTTTTTTTCCTATAAAAATTAAAAAAAAATTAAAGTCTTTAATTAATTAAATTTTTAAACAAAAGCTTAATAGACTCAATAAAATTTTAAACAAAAGTTTAATTGACTCATTTGTATTTTAAATTAACATTATTAATATAATTAAATTTTTAAACAAAAGTTTAATTGACTTAGTGAAATGTTTAATTTATTGTTTGTAAGTTTTTTTTCAATTAAATTGTTAATTGCAGAAAAACTTTTTCTGTGTACAGGCATTTACAAGCGATTTTCTTAAATATTTTCTTTTTTTTAATTTTTGTTTGGTTTTTGGTTTAATTAATCTTACAATACTCTATTGAATAATTAAGTACATCAGTTTGAAGTAAACATTTAATGGTTTAATTATTTGAATCTTCAATTTCACGCTATAAATGTTTTAGCATAATGTACATAAATAACCATCTTAACTATACTCATGTAGCCAGCAGCAAAGTGTTTTTTAAAAGATATTTGTGTTTAAAACTTTTACATCATCCCTAGAATTGGATGAGCTACGTACTCTGACATTTGCATTTGAGTTAAATACCTTTAAAAGCTCTTACAATTCGTTCTTGGTTCTTTGCAAAGTCAGCAGCCAACATTGTTGTTGCCGCGCTCTGGTTGGTTGTTGTGCTCTCATCGTTGCGAAAGCACAAAGCTCTTTTGTAAAAGCTTGCACATTGTGCATATTGCTTGGAGGTAGCTGTTTCACACCAACTGAGCTTTCATCTAATTTCAATAGTTAAAAGTGAACCAGTGGTTATAATATACAATTTTCTACTTTTTGAGGACAGTTGAAAATAGAACATATTCTAATTTTATGTGATATGAAAGTTCTTCCAATAAGAGCTTCCAAATTTTGACAGTATATAGCGAATATATTGTTAAAACTACCTACTGTAAAATTAACTGTCATATATTCAGTCTACTTTGCAAAATTATGTGGACGGTTATGGCGTTCAACAACACGTGCAAGTGAAAACATTATTTTATCAACATTTAACTTATAAAAATATGTCAAATACTAAATTTTAAATGTAAAATTATTTTATGAAAATGGATTGTCTGTTCGAGCAAGATTCCGAGTAAGGCCCTATGCTCCACCTAGGAACTATGGGAATCGAACAATAAAGGATGCATGGGTACGCCAACAAACAAAATTTTCGTATTTGTTATGATACCAGTCCCCATGAGAACCAAGAGTGTCCAAAGTATCCCGAAAATGCCACTATTTGGTGTGAATTTTGGGTTGGCAGCATCATCGGTCAATATTTCTTGGAACGTTTGCCAGGCCATCACCGCATTAGACATTACGCACGAGCATAAAGGTCGTTAGACTTTTTTGTGAGGTTTTATTAACTACACATAATTAGAGAATCTGTATTAGAAATTGTTGGCAGAATATTTCATTAAGCACAATTGCTGGACGAGAAGGTGTTTAAGGAAGACCCAAAAATTTCTATATTATTTTGTATTATTTTTGTATTGAGTTTTAATAAGTTCAATGCGTTTTATAAGCGCACATCGTTTAATTTTTGTTCATGGCATAGTTTTTCACTTGTCATCTGTCAAGTAGTTCCTGGTTGAGTCATGGCAAATTTTAAAATAGCGGCCTATTGAAAATTAAATGTTTTATCAGTGATCGAGGCTGATGGGCTGTGAGCCGACTAGCATGAGGAATAAGCATGTTTTTTTTTTGGAAATGAGCCATCAAGGGTGGTTAATGGTGGAAACCAATTAAAGAACATATTGTACATATGGTATATTGTATCTCAAAGTTCAAGTTCGCATGAGTTTTTCGAGAAATTTTAAGTTTTTACTAACATATTGACAATTCCAAAGTAGTGCCCCAATTTTTTTTTTCAACTCTACAACTTTTCTCTTTGCGAAGAGCACAGTGTGTAAGTATGAAAAAAATCATAATTAATTAATTAAAGTATTTGTTATTAATTATTTCCCTGCTGTATCTGTTTGGGAATACTGTATTATCCACTCTTGCACATGTTTAATATACATAAACATGAAAGTGCCCCTCTACGTAAAATGAGGTGTTTTGCTTGAAATTATTAATTTCTGCTGTAAGCCGCATAAAAGCTGAGGTCAAAATCTTATTCACCCCTACCGTGAACATTTTTTCCCCTTTTCACCAAATTGTGAATAATTTTTTTTAGAAATGTTTCCGTTTTATCAATAATTTTTTCCAAGGAGACTTTTTCACTTTTCTCTTGGTTTTCTTCAGTTTATTTTTGCAGCGGACTTGTCGTATAATTTCGATTTTATCCTCCGAATTAAATATTAAAAGTTATAAATATTTATTTTTAGAACAAGGTTAGTAAATAAAATACACGATTGCTAACAATAATTCCCTGCAACACCTTTTTGCATAGAGTACGTATCCCTTTGGTTCACACACAAAGTATTTTTTATGGCCATGAAGTTTTTTCCACTGCATATTGAATATTTAAAAACACAACGTTAAGCTTAAAAAAAAATTATGCATCAATGCGACAGTTCTGCAAGGTTTTTTGTGTTGCACATGCTTTGCAACTGCTCAACATTTTTGCTCAGTTGAAATTTTTGAATGAATTGCAAACAATATTTAAGTTGGCACGTAATTTTATTTAAGAAAATCGTGATAACAAAAATGACAATTTTCTTTGAAACTAAAGTAAGAAGAAAACTTTAAAGAAAATCAAATCTACTATTTCTTATAAGAACACAATTGGCCGTAAAAAGAATACAATTAAAATAAAAAACTCCTTTGAAGTAATAAAAAACTACCAAGATTTTGTGTTTCAAAGTTATTTTTCAATGTATCAATCTTCTTTTTGTATATTTCTTGTTATTAAACTTAAATATGTTTGAGTATCAATTAATTTTTAAGCTTTAGAAATCTTCTTTAATTTTTTACATTCACTGTGACTGGTAGCGGCGAAAAATATTATGATAGATTCACAATGGAATTTTTTTTGAGAGGAACAAAAATTCCACGTGTTATTCACAATAGACGTGATAAATAAATAACCGCTTCTGCATAATTGTTGTTTTAAAAGCAACAACAAAGAAGTAGGGATATTCTATTTAAATATTTTCTACCAATACTCCTAATATGTAGATATTAAATTTAAAAATAAAACAAGCAAAGTTGTAAGCTTTGTTGCAAAAACTCCGCATTAGAAATATGCATATGTTCTCAAGACTTAAATCATTTTTGGTTATACAACAACAATGACAACATTAATTTAAATATTTCAAAACCAAAAATTTAACACAAATAAACAAAATACATATAAAATCGTTATTAAACTTAAGAAATAATAAAAACAAACAATTATTTAGTAAATATTTGTCATTTATAAAAATACATTTATAAATAAATTTTACACAAGCACATTAAAACATCGGATTTAATAATATGTATTTATTTATTTTTGGTTAAATTAATACTGCAAGTCCGAGAGCTTCGATTTTCTTTACAAATAAAAAATAAAAATAAAAAGTAGTTAAATAATATATATTATTTAAAATATAAATTATAATAGAACTTGTTTTTTTGTGTGGAGTTGTTATTTCAGTTCTACCTTCCATACTAAAACCAAAAATTTTGCAAAATATTTATGCAAATAATTGACTGTAAAACACCCAGCTCAAAATATATGACTTTTAAGCGACATTTTCCAAAATAAAAAAAAATGGTTTTTATTAAATGTATCTGCCGTCAGTCAGCCTTTCCATTTAAAATTCAAAATATTTCAGTTAAAAAAAAATTAAAGTTTTTCATTTGTTATTGCTTTAATATTTTATTTTTTTTTTAAATTATAGTAAAATAATGCTTAGCAAAAACTATACGAAATATTCAAAATGAATTATATATAATAAATGATTTTCATAATTAATGGCATTATTTTGTTCTTCAATATATTATAAAAATATTAAAAATAGAATATTAAATATTTTTAAAAAAAGTGTAATTTTATTTGATTTTTAAAATAGCATACAATAGAAAAATATTATTAAGAAGAAATGGAGAGAGAAAAAAAGTTCAAACACATAAATCCTTGGCAAGTTTAATTTTGAAGGCATATCTATCATAAGCCCATAATTAGAGGCAACCAACACCTTAAAGAAATTAATTTTTTACTTTAACCATTACCAAGAATTTATTCATATTGTTTTCTATGTTATTATTTTGAGAGAGAAAAAACTGCAACTACTTAAAAAAATATATAAAAATTTTTATATTTTCAAACTTACCCCACGGTTTAAATGAGTAAAAAAACTGTAAGTGTTATGTAAATGTTGAAAATTATAATAATTAAAAAAATTATTCATTATAACAAAAAAAAAATAAAAAAAATTTTGTTTAAATTGAAGAAGATTAAATTTTATCGAAGCTCCTTTTACAATACAGCTTTAGATTAAGGCGAAACAATACATAAAAAACATCAAATTATTGAAAATATCCTTAATAAATACTTTAAAGGCTTAAAAGAAAAAAAAACGTAAAAATTATATAAAAAAAATTATTTATTCCCTCTTATCGTGGTTGGCGTTTTCGACCTCAAATTCGACTATTTGCACTTGATTAAAGAAAACAAAATATATTTCTCTTTAATCTAATACAAAACTCATAAATTTCGCAGCAAAATCGCCAATCACAATAATGGGAAATAATTGTTAATTGTGAAGCGTTGACACTGATATTTAAACTGAAAAACCAAATCCATAAACCACTCTGCTTCATTCAAAAAAATTGCAGAAATTTATAGAAAAAGAAACTTTGACATCATTGAATAACATAGTTGATTTTTTTAAAGTTAAAAAAGGCTTACAGTTTTTTATGATAATACGAGTACATCAGACATTCTCAAAACAACCTACAGTGCTCTTAATAATAAATTAAAATTTTAAAAGCCTTGTTTATAAAAATTATTAAGGCTTTACAAAGGCTGCATAAGCAAATTTTTTTATGAAAAACTGTTTTAAAAACCTTTTATAAAGCCTTAATAATTTTCATAAACAAGGTGGTATGTTTGTAGAGATAAATTAAAACTCAACTACTCGTAGCAAGGACAACATCCTAAATTTTAAGCAAAGGCCAGTTTGCATGAACATCATCCACAATTTTTAGCAGAGACGATTTTGCATTTAACAGTGCTGTCATGGTAAAATTGATTCAAATTATTTCGGAGGCGAAATCTGGGCTTAGCAGCTAGGCCATATTAATTAGTTAATGAAAAATATGATGCGAGGTGTGGTTTACGTAACGCAACATTGTGCAACTTTCAACTTCCGTAAGAATCGCTTAATCGTGAAATATAATATTAAGTTTATAATGGCGTGACTTTGCGCAATTTTTAAGCACAAGACTACGCCATTGCAAGAGCCCAAAGCCAAGTTTTGTGGAAATCGTATGAATTGGAGTATATAAAATATATCACTAAAGTTTAAAGGGGCGTGGTCCAGCTTACATTTTTAAATTCAAGATGGTGTCAATTTCAAAGTTCGTGGTGTGTGCCAAGTTTCATAAATTTTTTTTTCTATAGGTGCAACTAAAATGTTGTACTAAATTTTAATAGGCTTGGTCCGCCCACTTTTCAGTGCAAGATTGTGTAATGACACAATGTATTTGCCAAGTTTCGAGGGAATCTGTTTAGCAGAGGAAATATAATACTAAAGTTAATAATAAAAACCCATATAGACGTCACTTTGAGCTTGTTTACTGTCTCTCGAGAATAATTTTGTGCTACTGACAGTTTATTTTCGTTCCCTAAGGTCTAGAAAATAGCATTAACCTGCCAACAGAAGTCACTTACTTTCGACAACACACAAGCTCCAAATCGGTTAAATATGACATCAAATGTTAATGGGCGTGAATTCGTCCACTTTTTTAAGCACGAGATTATATCACTATGAGAGCCCAAAGTTTTTGTCAAGTTTCGAGGCAATAGGATGGGTAGAAGTACATATAATACAACATTAAAGTTTAATGTGAGTGGACCCGCCCACTTTTTCATGTGCAATATCATATCTTCCACGGAGCTCAGGGCGAGTGTTTTTTCAAGTTTCGTAAGCCTCGGTTGAGTAGAAGCACGTGCAATTTAATACTAAAATAATGAATGGGTGCGGTCCCGCCCACTTTTTTTTGGCAATTGTACCAAATGGAAGTTAAAAAAAAACTTTTTTTAATTCCATGCACAAATGAAATAGCACCCAAAATAAAAATACAACCGATTTGAGAAGCTCTGCCTTTTTCGGAGTCAGTAACAAAATAAATGAAGTACCATTTCTTTACATATCACCAATGACCACTAATCTGCTCAAAAAACAAAATTTTTAAAATTAATTTATTGCATATTTTATTTTTTATTTTTAGTATATTCTATTTGTATTATTTAATTAATTATCTCTCCGAACATATTTTCCATTTTACTGCTAGTCTCTATTCCTAGATTTCGCCGCAGAAATAATGTTAATCGCTTCTGAAATAATGTTCATCACTTCAGTGGTTAACAGTGCGCTCTTAACTACAAAATGGGCTCTGCTAAATTGTTGGTTTTTGACTCTACTACTTATATTTAAATTTATCTTAACATAGACTTGTATCGAACTTTTTCAGTAGATCGCTTTAGACACACAAACCTACCATCAATACGTAAAATTGAAAAGTATTAACGCAGTGTGGGAAACTCATTGTAACTACAGTATGCTGTCGTTAAATTGAATCTAATATAAATAAATCTGAAAAACCGATGTAATTTGATGGGAAGGTAATTTTGTCTCTCGACACTCGATAACATTAAGTTTTTTAATTATGTTGTGTCATTATGTTTGTGTTTTTGTTTTTTAAAGCAAACAAGTAAAGCAATTTAATTTAACTTTTCCGCTGTTCTGTTACTCGAATCATTTATCTGGAATCTTTGCTTTCAAATTATTGAGAAACAACTGTAGTGGATAAAGTGTGGAATTCTCTCTACACATTTAATATTTTTTTAAATTTTCAGTGTACACAAACGCTTTCAAAATAAAAATAATTTAATAAACAAGCATTTTTAAATTATATATTCTTATGCACATAAAATTAAAATTCAAATAAGTAAATTGATTATTTAAACAACATAATTTAAATGTAATAAATATCTTCTGTACTTCAATTTCACAACATCAATTAAAACTAAAATTTTTAATTTTCTCAATACACATTAAAAGAATTTAAATATTTCAACGGCCAATTCATTTTCACAACAATAATTATAGTATTAAATAGTTAATAATTGTTTGAAAAACAACATAAAATTAAACACAAATAATAATAATAATAATAGATTAATGAAATCCTGAATTTGATTTGATAAAATATACTTACGTTTTTAATTTAATTTTATTGGGCGACATCACACAGCGCAAGCGCAGACATTCGAAATATTTTGTACATTTTAGAGGGATGAATTTGGTATCGAATTTGTTTTTTTTTCAAGAAATATATTGTTTGGTTGTGATTGATATGAATTATTTGGATTTTTGTTTTGCAATTCGAATATTTAAAGTTGAGTTTTTTTTTTGATATTTATAGCGATATATTACGAAATAAGAAAAAAATATATGAAGATAAAAAAGATTAACAATTTATACTTTTGTGATAAATAGATAGTGTTATTAATATTATTATTATTTTTATAAATATGTTTAAATAATAAGAAAAAATTTTTAAATATATAAAAACTAAAGATTATAAATTTGTTGTTATTGAAATTTGCTTTATAAGAAAGTACATGATTTCTTTATATTCTCATCTAAGAAATTGTTTGCAAAATAGATTTAAAAAAAAGTAAAAATTTTTTTTAAAGCTTTACATGCATGATGTTAAATTTAAATTTAAAAAAATCTCAAATACATACTCCAATTCATTCTAACTTAAATTTTGAAAATACTTTTGAATAAGTATTGCTTTTTTTGATTTTGTTATTATCATTCAGGCTGAAAAGCTTTTTCTTATATGTATATATTTAGTGAAGAAGTGTTTGTGATTGTGTGTGGGTGAGAAACAGTGGGAGAGAAATTACAGTTTTACTGTTGATTGTGATTGAGTTTGTTTGATTTCGTTTGCACGTGTATTTGATTATATTCGAGTGCTGTTTGAATTCTATGATAGAATGTTTTTTTTAAGGAAAATAATTATTCTCTATAGGAAATTCTCAAAAGTGTGGTGCATTAAAAATATTCTACTACTTTAGTTAGGTTTAGTATATGTTTTGAGGATTTCGGTATATATTAATTATAATTATATGTTTTGTTAAAAAGTGCAAAATGTTGAGGAAAAATAATAGAATGCAATTAAGAAAATAAATTAAATAAAAAAGAAATAAAAATCAAAGTTTGTTTAACAGTTTGAAATTAATGTATAATAATTTGGAATATGTCAGTAGAAATGTTAAGAAAATTTCAAGGCGAATTCATAGCGAATTCATACCAGGTGACCTCGAAAGTTTAGATGAGTGCTTTCGCTGTTTGAAATATGAATCTCCCCTAGATGTCAACATACATTTCACGGCGAATTCATATCAGGTGATCTTAATTTCTCCTTTAATTTCTCTTGTGTCGAATCGAAGCAAAACGTTCGGAAATTTTCTGGCAGTAGGAAATTTTACACTACCAAATATACAAGGCGAATCGAAACCACCATCACCTTGATATATTCTTTAGTATATTTTTTTGGCATCCCAAGAATGCAGTTCTCAAGGCGAATTGGCAAGATGTCTTTGAATATAAACAAATATTTGTTATATTTACAGCAGAATTGGAGGGCTTCCATTTGATTAATTTTGATATATTTATTAAGCAACGAAATGAATCATTAAATTAGATCTTATAGTAGCTGAAACTCTTTACTTGTTATAATCAGAGAAACTGGACATAAGTATTTTCTTCTGCGTATTGTATTAACTTTTTTTAGCCACTTTATAGGCTTACATAGAAGAAAGAAGCAAACGAATCTGACATATGCTTTCGAAGTATGGATGCTACCAAATATATTCGCCCCTATCGACAAATTTTGTCCCTCGAAATAATTTCCCTTTTCCCAAAATTGCAATTGTGAATAATTTTTGCGTAGAAATTTTTCCCTTTTTTTATTCTCCTTATGATGAATATGTATACATACATATGTATGTATGTATATATTTTTCAGTTGTTTTTTTTCACTGATTTTTTTGCAGACGTACTGAATTAAACATCGTGTTTTTTGAATGTTTTCCTTTCAATAAAATATTAAAGCTTTTAAATATGTACTAAAGCTTAGGACAAAGTCAGGAAACAACTTTCTCGATAGTTAAAAATAATTTCTGAGATGTTGTATGGCTTTTTATTATTAACGATCAATGCAGGCAAACCCCTGTATAACGAACGATATAATGTGAGGCTCATTCGTTATACCGAAAAATTCGTTATATCGCAAAGATTTTTTTCAAGTGTTGTTTTAATTATTATTATTGTAGACATGATACAATATTGACAATACAATAAAAATAATGGGGGTAATTTATTTTCAAATAAGCTACCAAATACAAACTAACGGAATCACATTTTTCTTGTATTTGCATTGCTGCTGTAGATTTTGTTTAATATTTTTTGCGGTTCGTTAGACAGAGCAGACATTTATCAAAATATTCGCTATACAAAGTAGAACAAAATCTTAGAAATATGTTTCTAGCAAAGTTTTTGTTTTTATTTTCCGAATTTTTCTTCTTCATGATGACGATCATTCATCAATCCAGTATAAAATTAGGGTAGTTAGTATTCGCTTGTTAATGTAAAAAATTTGGACGTTCGTTATATCGGATTTTCATTAACGCGAGATTCGTTATACCGTGATTTGTCTGTATTTCATATTTCATGTAATTCATATGTATTTAAAACAAGCATAATCCCAACCTACCCTAAGTGACACCGGTGTTGTAAACTTTCTCTTTTTTTATATGAGAATCTACTTAAAAAATATTTAAAGGTTCCATCAAGGCGAATGCATACTAGGTAGTCGCAAGGGGTCAGGTGACTATTTTCGCCTTTGTAAATTGAATATATGTATGTACTTTGGATGTCAACACACATTTTTCAGTACATTTTCTTGACATATCAAGTATAAATTTTTTAAAGCGAATTGAGATGAGTATACCTGCCTTGCCTTGGGTACAATCAGAAGTTCTATACCATAATGCAATAGCAATAACCATTGCCATAATCCTATAATTATTTTATTCACCTATTAGTGCTGCCATAACCATAAACAGCTATGATCTCATTTGTTTATTCATTTCAGAACTGCAACAACAAATATGGCTATCCAACAAGAAGATGTTTATGGTTACGGCGAAAAATCTTTCGCTTTCGTTTCTTTGGTTATGATTATTTTTATACCGTTATGGCGAATCAGCTATAATCAAATATAATGTTGCCTATAAGAAATATTTTAATTTCCCATAAAAAAATCATATGTATATAAAAAAATTCCATGTGTGAGTAGATATCTCCAAAATTTTACACGAAAGGCCTCTCAATATTATTTCAGTTCTTAAACAACTTTTTAAATAAAAAAGCTAAATTAAAATAGAAATAAATACAAACTTTCAACTAGAATATTAGTGATGCTGCGAGTATTATGAGTTAATATCAAAAAAAGTAAATAAAAACAAATTCATGTCAAACAAAATAAATATTGTAAAAAGTGGGTTAGTGAAAAATGTTTTTTTGTTGTTGTAGGAAAACTTGTTATATGTTATAATATAAATATTTGTTAGTAATTACTTCATTGCAAATGCAGAAATGTGTTCAAAATATTTAATTAAATGTTTGTTGTCTTATAATGCAGACAAAAAAAATCATAAAATTAATGTATTATATTGAATATATGAAGAGCAAAAATGAAAAGTTTGATTTTGTACATCATTTTGTATATTTTGTATATTAATTGTTTTTGTAATTACCTTCTAAAAAGGTTGAAAAATCAAAGGAGTTTTTGTTTTGAGGGTAAAGGAAGTTAAGAATCAGAAAAGAAATTAGATTTTGAGATAGAATTATTTGTATTTGTATAAATTGTCTGTCTGGTTAACAAAGAAAAAAAATATCTAAAAAAAATTAAAATAAAATTAAATAAAAAACTAAATTTAATTAAGAAATTTAAAAGAACTAAAAACAACTTTTGTGTTGTTTCTTTCATAGTAGTAAATTTTATTTTGTTATTGTTATTGTTGTTGTTGTTGCTGTTGTTTGAAATTCCTTTGAATTTGTTGTAACATGGTTGTTTCTTTGAAATAAAATGCTTTCATAAATTATTCATTGCTGTTCATAAATTCACATTAAAATGCAATTACTTTTATATTTGTAAGTAAATAGGAAGATAAGTATGTTACATTTTGAACTGGGTGTGTCAAAAGTTCTTTGTCATATTATTGGTTTTTGTTTTGTTGGCTGGGGTGGGTATATTAAACACATGAAAGTGTGTTTTGAATTTAATATTTTCTTTAAGGTAACACTGTATAAGTTCTGCGAGTAATTTTGTTCCGTATATATTTCGGTATTACTTTGTTAAGCCCTCGTTGAACTTTTACTTTTTTTAAGCACAAGATTAGATCATTCCAAGAACCCAAAGTGTTTGCCAAGTTTCGTGGGAATCGGTTGATTATAAGTATATATAATATAGTACTAAGAATGAGTGGGCATGGCTCCGCCCACTTTTAAAGGTAGAAACCTTATGCAACATAATGTTAAATATTAATGGGCGTGGCTGCGCCTAATTTTCTATAATCGGGATTGTGTTTTTACGAGAGCTCGAGTTGTTCGTTTATCGTATATCGCATTTCTTTTTCTAAAGGCGTCAACTTAAAATTTACAATTTTTCAGTACAGGAAAAACAGTTGCTATTTTTGTTAACTCTTATATCACAAATAGAAATACACCCTTGTATTTTTTTGTGAAACAGTAAGAGAAAACAATGCAGTGGGTAGACATGATAAAAGTAAAAATTGCAAAATTTGGAGTTGACCCCTTTTAGAGAAACAAGTGCGTATGTACATGTTTAAGTCATTGGGCTGACAAAATGCGGCTCGTAGAAAATTAAATTTGTCAATATGTATGGATATTTATATGTAATTAAATCAGTGTTACCTTAAAGATTTGTCTATATATAAGGGAAAAAGTTATTATTTAAAATACAAAACACTCTCACACATTCATACATATTTTGTCTGTAAAAAATCTTCTATACGTTTAAAATAAACGTGATCATTTCTGAACAAAAATGCTGCCATCTAATTGACACTTTTAGAAATTATTTTAATTTTTTTTTACATATATTTTTATTCTTTAGATTTAAAATTTAATATTTGTTTTTAAACCACAATTAAACCAATGTACCCTTAATTATAATTCAGTGCTTTTAACTATAGTTCTTAGCGTTGCCAGATGTGCAGATTTATCTGTTTATCACACATTTATTCTTTAAAATTATCTGTTTGACTTTTGCCTTTCTACTTTGTACTAAAATTTTTAAATATCCATCAGTAATTAATTTTTTTCGTTGAAGAATTTTAATGAAGAGCATAAAATATTTTTCAATTAGTGAGGAAATCACACTAAATGCGATTAATAATACTTATGCAATTCACTGTTAGAATTTTTCTACACAGTTATTTTGTTCCATATGGACAGTTTTTCCTCAAACACATATGGCAATACTGTGTTTAACTCGTACTTGAAATTGCGAAGTAGTAAGAAGAGAGAGAGATAGAGACCTTGCCTTGGCGGTCAGGGTGACCAATGACATTTTTCAAAAAGTGGTAGGCACCAAAAGGGGACTTATCAAAAAAAAGGGGCAACATTAAAAAAACGAGAAAACTATACTAAACTTTTTAGTTTCAATGCATTTTTATATAATTAAAAAAAGGGGAACAAAAAGTGTCAAGGCAGTCGAGAAAGTGGCGCTGTTGGCGATGACTGTTGTAAAATAACTTGTGAAGATAAAGTAGAAAATTTAAAAATAAGTTTATTCTTCTTAAAAAAAAATCTTTTAAATATGTCACATGATTGCTCTTTCTAATGCAAGTTTTAAGAAAGGTAAAAAATGTAGGCAACATTTTTGTCAGAAAATTAAACTCCCAAAGTTAAAAAGTAAATAAATAAATAAATAACGCACTTCTTTTGATCGCCTTGAACTTAGTTTTTGCTTTGTTTTAACTTTTAAAGATCTCAAAAATATATACTTTGCTATAAATATGTTTCTTACCTGACCGCCTTCTCCTTCTACGCTGACCAAATCACGCCATTCCTCAATTGTTTGCGCCAAATCGATTGTGCATAGTGGTACCTTGACTTCACCAATTTGATCGTGCTTTGAAAAGCGATCAAAATCAAAGATGGCAAATACTAAAGTCTTGTTCATGGCATCAGCATAGGGTAAACTCTTTTGGTGTAGTTAATGATAAAATATAAAAAATAATTAAAAGTTTATTTATTAAATTAGTATGTAATATAAAAAATTTTTATGTATACGCACATACATATATAAATTTCTCACTTACCTTAAACGTAAATGTTTCATTAAAAACTGGACTCAGTGTCTTGCGATGTACTTTTGTTTCGAATTTCTTTTTCTTATCGGGCAACAGATATACTTTCACATAAGGATCTGAAGTACCGCCCATATCTAAAGCTGGCAATTCTTCAGCTTGTATAACAGTTACGGCCAAACTGTTAGAATTGAAATCATATTCAAGCTGCATAATATTAAAATTAAAAAAAGAAAGAAAAAATAGCAAAACAAAATGGCATATAAAAAAATATAAATTAATATTGACATCCGTTTTTGTGATTCCGTGGAAAAGCATATATGTAAAAAAAGTGAAACAAAAAATTCAGTATTAGTTCAAGGTTATTAAATTTAAACTCGCTTAAACTTAATGTTCTTCGTATTGTGGAATGTATGAATATTATGCTTAAGATATGTATGTTGAATTACTGACTGAATTGAATATCTAACATTCATTTGGAGTCTTGATATTATCTATTAAGGAGATCTTTTCAGTACAAATGTATCTACCACTAAAGCAAACCTAATACGACGAATCGGGTACGACGAATTTATACAGCGAATTCTGAACGACGAATTTGTCGTGGTGGGCGAAATTCTTCGCTCTTTTCAGTAGTATTGCCAGCACGATTAATAAAAATTGTATCAGATTTGCTTTAGTGGCACTGTTGCCAGAATTGACGATTTCTCTGCATTTTGCCGATTTTCACCTCTCAAAATACACTAGTGACGATTTTAGGTACAGAAATTACGATTTTTCTATATTTATAAATATATAAAAATTATCTGTTTTAAAAATAAATACATATATACATATGTACGTATGTGAATTCTGATTTCATTTTGTTTTTTAATTAAAATCTTTATGAATATCTATACCGTTTACAACATGTTTTTTTTTAAATTTCTAAAACTGCAACCAAACAACTGCAATGTAGCCAATTCAACACCTTTTTGAGGAGATCGTAGCTATTCAATCATCTTTTATATAAATTTATTGTACAGGGTAGTAAAAATAAAATAAAATTATTAGTTTTTGAGTTGATTTCCTACAAATCTACTCACAAACTAGATTTTGTTTTGTATGGGAAATCTAGTGAAAAGCAGCCAGATTTATCTAAAAATAGTGTAAGTACTAGATTTCGGGATGGTGTAAATGCCCTATTAGGCTATATACATATCTATTATTGTATACGTGTATATTTATTGAAAGCATAGTTAATAAGTTTGAACCATTGTAATAGTTTTTGTAATAAAACAATTAAAATACAAAAAAAATTTAATACTTTTGATTTGGCGTTTTTTTTGACGATTTTCTAAAATGACTTGACGATTTTGACGATTTTTTACACATAAATCTGTAGTTTTTGACGATTTCACCTCTAGAAGTTCTGGCAACAGTGTTTAGTGGTAGAACAATTTTTATTAATAATGCTGGCAACACTACTGGAAAGAGCGAAGAATTTTGCCTCCACGACAAATTCGTCATTCAGAATTCGCTGTGTAAATTCTTCGTATGAAGCACAACAATGGGGAACATATAACAGCTGTTATAACTGATAAAGTTACATACTACTGTTTGTGGCAACGGAGGAAAAAAAAATTATTTTTTGTGTATATCTGCACACAAGTGCAATTTTTATGAAACAACGAACACAAACACACATTTATAATTCTATGAAAATTATTTTGGCAATAGTTCAGCGCCATCTGTGCATTTTGCTCTATTATTACTAGACTTGTATCGAACTCTTTCAGGGTTTGATCATTGGTTTGTGTCAAAAACGATCTACTGAAAGAGTTCGATACAAGTCTAATTATTACAGCTTTTTCCAAAGCTTTTACTCTGATAAATAAATTGCTCTCAAAGAGCAAAAGTTGCTGATCTAGGCAAAATTATGTACCAAGGCAAATTACGCAGAAACGCCAAGTTGTATAACAAGGTAAAATTAAAAAAAAAATCAATTCTGCCTTCTTAAGGAAAAAATTTAGAATACTGAACAAAAATTTCTGCATAAGAAAACTTATTCCTAAAATTAAAACTTGGCATCACTGAGTATCGCAAACAGCGGACTTGTTTGCTTTCCACATTCTATATGTCACGGCAGTTTAGTCAGTAAAAAAGTAAAATCAGTATTTTTGCATGAGCACAAAAAAAAATACTGATTTTACTTTTTTTTTGGCAGAAGCGAAGTGGAAAATTTGAGATACTAAATCGAAACTGATATTGACAAGGCAAAGTAAACAAGTTAACGCATTAAATGCAATACTGCAAAATTTCACAATGTAATTGTCAATTTCACAAAGTGATTGTCAAAATTTTAATGAGACTTCAGACATGAAGGGCAAAGCACAAAACAAAATGACACATTCTAGTCAAACAGTAAGAAGGCAAACCCAGTTTAGAGTTTGGTAGTTGAAAACAAGAAACGTGGAGCCATGGTTGAAGAACTTATCAAGCGAGGATATCGCCCCAATTCCATCACTGAATGACAGAAGCGTATTATTGAGCAAAACAGCGATGAAGTCGATGATAAAGATGAATAAGAATTTTATTTTTTAATGTTCTTATTTGGCCGCAGAAATTGTGCTTTATTTTGGGCGCAAATTTTGTAAACAAAAAACAACTGCTGAGCATTTTCGCTTGCGCGATTGCCTGTTTCAATGTTACAATTTTACCATTTTCACTGCTAAATTCTATTCTATTCTATTCTTTCGTAAAAAACTACTAAAATCTATAAGGCTTAAATTTAAAATCTAGCAGATTTATTTTTCTTCTGTAGAACATTTGGGCAGAAATTTGGGATTGATTCGACATTCATCCAGTATAATTTTCTGGCAACACTGCTTGATGCGAACAAAGTGCTTGTTATTCTACTGTACGAGGGGGTTTCTTATTTACCTGTCTTGTTAAGAATTTTTCAGTTCAAAAAAATAAATTATCTTATTTGTTTCATCACCTATAGGGAATATTCTAATATATAAATTTCTAATTTTTCTCACTGCAGTTTGTACTCGTATGTCATATGAGTATTTTATTGAAAGAACAGAATTGAAAGATTTTTAAAATAATTGCATTCAATCTGACTAACGAAGAAAACAATTTATCTTATTATGATCCAAAGATAGAATTTGTGTGATGCATGTGCAAATGTTTGTGATAATTATGTTAAAACATTTTAACATTGACATCCAATTGAATTAATGTGGTGAAGGCTGAATGTTTTTTTTAAGATAAATGTATCATGAAATTATTGCTAGATACTCGTATTTCTTAAGGCAAAACCTTGTGTGTGTGTGTATTACTCATCTCTTGTTAGCCTTTCTTTGCATAAACGCATCTCTTAATAAAGGCATATTGACTGTTTGTTGTTAGAAATAGTTGTTCTTGTTAAGTAGTGTCTATTTTTTTTTACTATCATTTTATTATAATTGTTCATTACAGTGTTCTCCTGAGCATGTTTTAAGTTTATGCTTTAACTTACCTTAAAATTCAGTCTGCCTAATTTTTGTTCACTCTCCTTGTCCTCTTCGCCCCCTTCTTCAGCATTTTCGGCAAGTTCCTCCATATCAGGCTGAACCTATGACATACCAGAACCCAATAACTATTAAGATTTAATAGCGCATTTGATACTTACTTTCTCTTTATACGCTGATCCCAACAATTGTACTGATTTCATATCAACACCTTTCTTACCCTTACCATCTTTAGTTCGTCTCTTCTTTAAGAATCTTCGCACACAGAAGAATAAGATACCAAAGATAACCAGGAATACCAATATAATAATGGCCACCACACCCCAGGTGGGTATGCCTGTTTTATCAGCGATTGCAATAGTTACACGTTCACCAGCATTTTCGACTTTTTGCAGCACTGAGGTCTTAGTGGTAGTCTCTTCTGTAAAAATTAGAAAAAAATAATTCAAATATATCCTGCTATAGTAGATTTTTGTGCAAATTTAAGAAACCTGGTTCGGCTTCTGTTGTGCTTATTGAAGCAGCTGTCGTTTTTATTTCTTCTACGTTGGGTATGATTTTTTGATCTTCAACAACTTGATGCTGTTCATTTTCTCGAAATACTGAATGCTGTGTGGCTTCTTCGGCTTTTTGGTCTGCTGTTTCCAGTTCTGCAGTCGCTGTTTCTACGTCAGGCGCAGATTTTGCCTCATCGACTGTCACTTCGTTTGGTGGCATGATGATTGTTTACTATAAATATATTTAAATAAAAAGTAGGCATAAATCAAATGAAATAAATAAAATAAGTTCATACAAAATTTTTTTGTAAGACGGAATGAATTAGAAATTTCTTTTTAATCACAAAATTGATTGAATCAATGAAATCTTTTTTTTTAAAATCTAGCACCTCTCACCAAAGCCGAATGGGCTCTGTAAACAATCAAATAAATCATTAAGGATATGGATACATAATAGTGTCGTTTAATTGACGCTTTTGATGAGACGTACAAATGAAATCGTCAACTACTTATACATACATACATACATATATACGAGTACGAGCATTAATTTTGAGTTCGATCGAAGACTATTTTTTATTATTAGCAAAAAGAGCAGTTTTGTTACCAAAAAAATAATATAAATAAAAAATATAATCAAAAATGAATAATAAATAAAAAAATATACAATTAAAAATAAATATAATAATTGAAATTTATTTGCTGGTGGTTTAGCATGTCTTTATACGTATTTCATTGGCGCTTGAACCAAATCAACAGTAGACTTAAACCACAAATTTTGAACAGTCACAAACCTCTTACTTTATGCACAGACTTTCAAAAACTATATGAGAATTCATAAAATAATAATATTTTTGAAAATCACAAAGCAAAAATAAGCTTAGTAGGCTTTGAAACTGATACAAAACCCAGCAAATAATTTATATTCAGGCGAACTCATTTTATTTTTCTACATCCTTGAAATACGTATATAGACATGCTAAACCACCAGCAAATAAATTTCAATTATTGTAATATTTACACTTCTGACAATATGTCAAATAAATAAATTTCATTAAAAATAAATAATAAAAAAAAAATATATATGTATGTCGAATAATAAATTTTTTTAAAGGTTCAATTTTAGATTTTATTTTTCATTTTACCTTGTAATTACTTTTATTGTTATCCAATGGATTTCTAATTGTATAAAGGTGTAGAAAAATAAAATAGATTCATATCGAATATAAATTATTTGCTGGGTTTTGTATGAGTTTCTAAGCCTACTATGCTTATTTTTTATTTTGTGATTTTCAAAAATATTATTATTTGTGGATTCTCGAATAGTTCTTGAGGGTCTGTGCATAAGATGAGAGGTTTGTGACTATTCAAAATGTGTGGTTGAAGTCTACTGATGATTTGTTACAGCAACAATGAAATGCATAAAGACACAGCTGAACCACCAGCAAATAAATTTCTAATTAAAATATAATTATGACAATATGTCGAATAATAAATTTCTTAAATGTCTTGGAAGGTCTTTTAAATGGTCTTGTGCAGGACTTTATTACCTAAGCATTTCAATAATTACTCGTATATTTATATATTTGAGTGTATACAAAATATATTTATGTATGCAACATGTTTGTATATATTGCTTTATGTTTGTAAAGCCAGAAATTCCAGAAAATGAAAATTTTAAGAAAACTTATATGTTTACATGAACTTTTTCATATTTGTTTACAACTGGAATTCTTAAGAAATTCCGCTTCGTTTAACAATTATATTTATGTAAAGTATAGAAAAAAAAACTTATGAAATTATTATTAAAAATATTTTCTTTATGTTTCCTGGCCAAAATATATTTAGATATAAGATGAAATCAATATTCAGCAAAATTTTTCATTAAATAATAATTTTTTTTTTGATACATTAGCCTAAAGCCTTTTTGTTTGGTTATTTTATTTGAACTACAAGGGGTATGTATACAAACAAAAAATAAATTAAAAAATACTACCATCAAAGAAAAAAAAATTTAAATTTGTATAAGAAAATTTAATTTCAATCAATACATATGAGCATTTTCATGATGTCGAACGTGACCGTTGTACACATTTAAAGTGAAAACAGTTAAAATAAATTGAATTTTTATTTTTGCAGCAAGCGTAACTTGTAATTATAAACTAGTCCTATGATGGGTGCTAAGTTTGATTTAGAACAATTCAAGATAATTAAGAAAAAAAACCAAGACATTCACATGTGACAAAAAATTATTGTTTTTTTTGGCTGATTTCAGGGAAACCTGAAAAAAAATTTAATGCTGCCAATTTTAGAATCTTCAGCACTGATGTCTCTTTAAAATGGTTTTGCTTTAAAATCAATTTTAATCATAGTCGCACGTGACATTTTTTTAAACATGATATTTATATATTGTTTCTGTTGCTCTTTTAACGAAATTATAAATACGAAATGATATTATGTGCTTCTTTCAGGGCTGCCAAATTTGGGGTTCTGACCCCACCTGTAGTTTTCTATGACTATCCTTTTCCTAAATAAGGTATCTTCTAGTAATAGTAGTAGGCATTCATTGCCTGAGTATTACTTCTTTAAAAAAATATCTTAATATTAAAGAAATAAATATTTTAAAATTATATATCTCAACAACCTGACGCATTTATGTAAAATTTTTTTTAATAAGTAGACCTTTTTTATTTATGTAAAATTCTTATTTTTTCTGTATGTTTTTCCATTGGATAAATTCTTTCGAACTATCCGAGTAAAGTCATAGACTTAAAATTGTTTATTCAAAGGAAGTTGTCAAGCGTCAAGCTCTAAAAAATACGAATCCCTGTTTTTGCTTTAGCAAGGCAAAAAAAAACGATTCGCCCTTTTGACGAAGCCTGTCCTACAGACATGACTGCGGCGGCTGCTTTACTCGCAGCACGTAAAGTGTTGCCTTTGGGTAGAAGTCACCGTGGGGATACGCGTTGCCGTTGGTAATATGCTCGAGTTACACCAACGACAACGTATCGCCAACCCAACAGCGAGTATTTGAATAATTTAAAAGTGTTATAGTGTTGTCACACCGACATGGTATTAATAAAGGTTGGTTTTAACGTTAAAACCAACTGTTAAAACCTGGTTTTTACTATACAAATTGTTTTTGTTAAAACTAACAACCTTGTTTTCGCTGTGCTAAATTCAGTGTTGCCAAGCTAAAATGACCTGAAGCAGCTGATAATGTTTATGTCAGTGAATAACAATAGATGTCGCTTAAAAGATTTGCTACTTAAAAATGGATGCAGCAGCAACAATAATCACAAAATTATGGAAAACGAAGAGTTTTTTTGGAAGGAAAACAACTAAAATATTTTCATTGACCTCTGGAAAGTGAAAATAGACAGTATGACTAACATCGATTCGCCGATAAAAAAGTTTTATTTTGTGATATTGATTTCCAAGCACTTTCTCATTTTGTATTACTAGTTCCATAATTTTAAAATATTTATTTACAAAATATAAAAATATTTCTATTTCACATTTTATCGGCATTTAGGAACGTCGCTGTGCAATACTGATACTGAGGCCACAGCCGACTAATATAGATACATATGTATATTGTTTAGTTACGTCTTACTTATAATTATTTTAGCATAATTAAGATAAAATAATTTTTTTTCTGCATTTATTAGACATAAATGTATGTATAAAAAAAACTATCCTTCCTACACCCACATAAGAAGAGGTTTACATTTGCTATTCAGCAAATTTTCACCTTAAAGTGCTTGTTAAAAAACCAAGAAAGTGAAAGAATATGAAGAGGGTTACGAAGAGGCACGACAAAAGAGGAAGGAAAATCTTAAACATCTGATGAGCAGATGAGCCAACAATTAAAATAATGCACTAGTATGTAAAACTATAAACAAAGTAAATTATATATAAACACAACACATACAATCACACTTTCATGAACATATGAAATCTCCTTCAAAAGCACGACATACATATAAAATATATGACAATAAATAAATTTACATTTTAAATAGTTTTTAAAGATGAGAGATATGCGTTACAGAAAATAAGAATTTTGTTGGAATAAAAAACCCCAAGATATCAGATTCTGACAAGCAAAGTCAAGAAGCAAACGAAGATAGCAACTAAAATGTGGGTGTTGTAAAGTGTTTAAAGGGAAATAAAGAAATTTTATCTAAATATTAAACTCAGCACTAAAGTTTAAAGTTATTGGTATGAAGAAGCTGCACAGTACCTTGTGATAGTGACGAGTATTTTCGGCAGTTTTTTTTATTAAAGAATAAACAATACATTATTGTTAATATGAAAATTTATAGATTGTCAACTTTTGTCAAGAAAGAGAAAAAGTAAAATTGGTGTTCTTTTATAAAAGCAATAAAATACCGTTTCTGATCCAGCCAACTTCCGACTATAAAACTAATCCATGAGATTACAAAATCAAGTTTGTAAAGAGCTCCGGAGACGATCAAATAAACTCATCAATCACATATGTAGTTGTGTGCGTGCTGTCGTATATTTTCGGCTACACTTACGAATTCTAACGGTTGATTGAAAAAATAATCATTTGCGTTGCAGTGGAGAAGTGCACGAACGAAAAATAATTTTTACATTTAATCGTAAATTACCGTTTTGAATGAGGGCTTTTTCCGAAACAATCCGCTTTTCCAAACGATCAAAGCAGTTTTTAATATTATTTCTGTGGTCACAAGCAATAAGAGCGTGAGTTGAAAATCATAGCATGGGAGATAGATAATGTAACTATTTATTATTTTATTAATATTTATTCACTAAATCTATTATTCGTGATCCTTAGAGACTATAAAAAACTATAATACATAAATAAAATAAGCACTTGATATTGAACCACAAATACATCTTTCCTAAAATAGTAAGTGCCTTATTCATAAAAAATATTTTAGGTTTTTAAGCGCAAATTTCCCATAGAAATATCTCAAATAAAACTAAAATATTTTTTGTGAATTAGACTATAAATATTGTGTCAATAATTTAAATAACTCATATTTAAATTAAGGAATTACATGTTAAATAAACACGTGAAAGTAACAGCTTATAGTTTAGCATTGTAACAAAAAATATTTGCAATGCCTTGATGGCTTCTTAACGAATTCAATTGTGATGCTTAAAAACTGTTGTTTTAAAAATCAAATGCACAATGTGCAACTGCTTTGGCTGATAGTTTCTCTTTTGTTTTTTGTTCCTCATTATTTGTATGGCAAAATTTATTTTTTTTTAACAAAAAATCTATCGTCCTTGTATTCTAATGTAATGCATATATTTGTTGTTTTAATTTTTATATTATACATACAACATGATGCTTATATTGCCCAGTTATTAAAAGACTTCTCCACTAAATAAAATAGTTTTTAGTAATAATAAAAATAATAAAAAATTTTAATAAATAAACAGATATTCCTGCAAAACGAATATTTTTAAATTATTAAAATGCAATTTACTAACTGAATACAAACTTGTCATATGTAATTTGTTAATAAATTTATGGGCCATGAAATCGGAGTAACTGATCCTGCCCTAAATGTGTGCCTTTTTATAAAAATATAAATATGTTCATATAAAGTGTTTTATTATTCTTAATTGTTTGCCATGAGCCCCATTTAAAAGATTTATTTTTAATTACAACACTTTTGATTAGTTTCTTTTACTAATAATATAATAGGTCGAAAATAATGACAGTTTGTAATACGTGCCACATTTACGACATTTCAATCAATCATCTTGGCATTTATTGCACTTTTTTTACATATAATTACATACATAGATACATACATACACATATAGATACATTTTTATAGTTCGCATAATTTATCTATTTGCAGCATATAACAACATAAGAATAATCTGGTTAAAGAAACTGTTTTTAGGGACTTAAAAATATATAAATATTTGCAAAAGCAATTTCGCGGCATATTTTAGTTCTGTAGGGTTACGTATGAGTAATTTATATTTCACAAACATAAATATTACGTATACGTATTAAAAATTTGTTTCGTCAATAGTGATTGAGTGCAACACATTTCAAAGGTTTTCTTATAAATTTACGTGAATTCTAAATAAATTCAAGTTGATATAACTTAAATTTAATGATTTTATTACTCAACTAGAGTTGCTTGCTGTAAGATCGATAGCAGAACAACAAATTGGAGTAAAATCTACCATAAAATTGATATTGATATTTGCTTATTCTGATTGAAATATTAAAATAAGGGGAAAAAAACTATTCAGGCACTTACTATGAACAGCAACGTTTGGTTGATAAAAGACATTTTTACAAAAAAGTTGATAAATCAGTATTTCCAAATGCCAGCAGTTGAAAAGAGAAAGCCACCCTAATTTTTCAACGATCATCAACACAATCACTATTTTGAATAGCTATTAAGGGAAATTTAGTTCTCTCTTTTGCAAAACAGAAGGAGAAAATATCCACTAGAAATGCTATTGGTAAATAAATAGCAATATATAAATAAATATAAATATATATAATAAATATCGTTAAAAATAAACAATGTAATTAATTTTATGCACCGGGCGCGTATTATGAGCAATACAAATTGGTGGTTAGCCGCTGAATTGAATTTATCTTTGTAGGCAATTCTGGTAGTACATTATTATTGGTGGTTAGCCGCTGATAATAATTAGGTAATAGTCTTGCATTGGTATTGGTGGTTAGCCGCTGATAACAATACAAGGTTAAGTCTGAAATTAGGAAAGGTAGTAATATTGGTGGTTAGCCGCTGATAATACTTTAGTTAGTTGGTCTGTTCTGGGTATTGGTGTTCACCCGCTGATAACCATTCAGGCTAAGTACAATTTTTATAAAAGTAAGTTGCTGATAGCCATTCATGCCAAGTCCAAATTCTATAAAAAGTAGTTAGCCGCTGAGAGCCATTCAGGCTAAGACCAAGTTTTGTAAAAGTTAGTTAGCCGCTGAGAACGATTTAGGATAAGTGCAGAAAAAGTTAGTCGACCGCTGAGAGCCATTTAGGATAAGTCCAAATTTTATAAAAGTTAGTGGGTCGTAGATAGCCACTCAGGCTAAGTTCAAGTTTTGGAAAAGTTAGTGTTGAGGGCTCGTATATTCTATCCTTGGCATTGGTGGTCGTCCCTTAATTAGTAATTAGCAATAGTATTAAGTAATTTTGTAAATAAATAGATAGTAAAATAAGAAGACAGAATTATAAGAAATAAAGTACTGGAAAATACATCCTACAGAGAGTTTCACTTTTATCTCACGACAATCCCAACAAATAAATTTTTGTGGCGAAACTTGGACACCGGCAAGTGATACCACAGCCTTGAGAAAGCATCGTTACAACCATTTCATGCTTACTGTTCATAATAAACCTGATTGATATATCTTTAAAATATTTTGCAAACTCTGATTTCATTATTAAACTAAATAAAAAGTTAAAAATTTAAATATAAAACTTTGAAATGGAAAATAAAAATAATTAATTGTCTGATTTCCTTGACCTTTTGTTTAATTTAATAAATATATTTCAAGCTTTTAGAATTTCTTTAATATAAAAAATTTTTAATTAAAATTTTTTAGTATATTCGATATTTTGCCGAACCTTTGGTTTTATTGTTTACGAAGCAATTAATTTTTTTTAAGGAAGACCTAAACCTTAAGAAGTGTTTCTTTCAAAAATAAAAATTCTTATTAAAATAACAATTAAAAGTAGAAAATCAAATTAAACAAATACAAAAAAAAAAATTAAGCCATGCCTAAAGCATGATAGACTTTAAACTGCGTTTGCGAATTATTCTTAAAAATTTAATTATTGTTAAAAAAATTTACAATTGAGACATTGTTTACATTTCATTCCTATGAGTTCCCCACAAAAAATCCCCATAAAAAATCAGTCACGATAGGGAGAATATATTTCGAAGTTGCCATATCTTAATGTAAGCAAATCTTACCATAGCGATTTGTGAACAGGGGCAAAAATCCGTGGTAAATTTTATTTACTTCAAAGGTGAGTGAAAACACTACTTTTGTGTGAAAAAATACTTTTCATATATTCTCTAAAGTTTAAAGACAAGAAATATAATGTCTTCATCTTCTCAGTTTACTATTTTCGCATCACTGAACCTTTGCAACGTCATTATGATTATACTATACTCATTATTTAAGAAAATAAACATAAAAAATAAACCAAAAGAAAACACCAACTGCAACAACCAGCAGAGTATGTATGATGCGGTATCGTTATATATCCTCAGATAGACGCCACTTATACTCATTATATACGATATGTTCTATATACTTTTCATTTACAACAACTAACAAAAAGAACAATGGCAAAAAATAGAACTAAAAGGAAAATAAATGAAATGAAATCATTGAAGTAATATCTGTGCATGTACATACGCCATTGAGTTGGCAGAAGTTTGTGTCACTTATATTTTTTTCCATTCATTTACGCGTTCATGTATGACAATTTTATTTTCTTCGCTGTGGCAGCTCCTGTTGTTAAGTTTTTTTTATATATATGTATGTGTAGTAGTGTTTTTTTCCTTAAACTTTTTTCTAAACAACCTTGACTTGAATGCACATTTTTATTTAATGAGAGTTGAAAGTTTGAATAAATTGAAATTCAAACAATTTTAACTTAGATCACGCACTATTCACGCATTTGCAATTATTTGTTAAATTAAGTTTAATATATTATGGCGTATTTTTTCATTATTGTTGAATAAAAACGAATTGGTATGCGAATATTTGAAATATGTTTTTAAAAGTTTTATGCTTTTAATCGAAAAAGTTTTCGGAATCGTGTTAATTTTTAAAGCAGAGAAAAAAAAATTCAGCATAAGCACTGCATCTATCTTTATGCGTATTTAAATAAATAAATTTCCAGCTAAAAAACAATTGCCATCGTTATTTTTATAGATGTATGCATTTTTATTTTTCCTTTGCGCCAGGTTCCTATAATATTGTGATTAATGATCTTTAACATTTTATAATAAGAAAAATAACAGCAATATGACTTGTTTAAATAATTTAGGAGTTAAGTATAGGAAAAAAGGAAATGTTTTTCAAAGCATTTACGTCATCAAGTGTGCACACCTTTTCTTAAAGATGTTGATTTAATAGATTTAAATTTATAAGAATAATGGATTAGAATTATAAATTATAAATTAGTTAAAAAAAGATGCAAACTTACTATTTAAAAATAGAATTTTCTTCGAATATAATTTTTATATGTAAATGTAGAAAACCAACACAAAATTCCAACATTTACGGCATCCTAAAAAATATTATTAATTTATTAAATGAGTTCCCATTAAAAATGGTTTGTAAACCTTTTTGTAAGTTAATGTTATTTTTTAAAATTTTTAGGAAACAACCTCTTTGGAAAACATTAGTAACAACCAGTGTGGTCACAGCTAAAAAAAATTTAATGCTAAATTGGGCTTAAAATAATGCTAATAATGCTAAAAATGCTAAAAAAATTTCGAAATGCTAAAAATAATGCTAAAATTTTCTGTGTTATTTTGACTAATTATTTCGTTCTTATGTATGAATTTTTTATAATTTGCCTGCAAATATTTTAACTCAAAGCAAAGTTGATTCAAAATCCATATCGATTTATTTAAGAACAATTAATTCAGGAAGATAAAAAATACAATTGTAGTAGTTGCTATTTTCCTTTTCAATTTCTCGATTGATAATATCTATTTTAGGCTTCAAAAATGTAATTGAAATACGATGTGTGAATAAAAAATTTTTCTAAACTACAATTCAAAGTGTCTGATCTTGAAACTATCTGGTAGGAAAGTTCTTTTAAAAGAAGATATAGCTCTGATAACAGCAAAGTGGGTCAGCATCATTGCTTTCAAACATTTTGTTAAGTTTTTGCACATCAGACAGCAAAGGGTTTAAAAACTTTATATATAATAAATTTTTATCATTATTTAAATTATTTAAAAGTTTTGCTTGGTGACATGATTCTATTGTTGCTGCAATATCAAAATGCATTGCATTTCTATACGACTTACGGCTGTCTCTATTGACAACCACCTAGTGTCGCAAGCCCTATCAAATTTTAATGGAATTATATCATCGTTAATTGCAGTGTAAATTCTTTTGTAATTTTTTTGCCTTAAGGACGATTTAGCAAACCAATTGTAGGTTTCTGACACCAAATACTGAACTTCATTAGGCACTGTTTTTGATGCGACATATACCGCTGTTTACATGGTTGCCATTATTATGCATTTGTATGAAAGTGGATACAATGATAGAGATATGCAGAGATTTTTACTTATAAAAATGAAACATATTATATGAAATTTACAACATTAAAAAATGCTAAAAAATAATACAAAAATGCTGAAAAAAATGCTAAATGCTGAATGAAAAATTCGATGATAAATCAAAATAAATAATGGTAAATTTAGCAGTGAAAATTTTAAAAGGGTCACACTGGTAGCAACCCTCAACAAACAACTACTAAATCACTATTGTGAATAGCTATTGAAGGCGATTTGATTTCTCTTCTCTTTTTTTTGCAACTATAAAATAGTAGGAAAAATTATTCACTCGAAATGTAAGTAGTAAATAAATAGAAATATATAAATAAATAAATATCGTTAGAAATAAACAAAATAATTGATTTTATGCACAGGGCGCTTATTATGATCAACAAAAAGAAAATTGTAAGGCTTGTAAGCTCATTCACTGCATCTTATTTTTATCATTTGTCAGCTGTTATTTTTTCCCCTTTAAAATGCATATTCACAATAGCGTATACCTAATTACTCATTCAAAAATTTATCAACTGGTTTTCGTAATAACTATTGCAATCTTAGTTGACAAATTTTTGCACTTTTCAACGAGTTGATGCTTGCTGTTCATAATAAACCTGCATGACACTTGAGATTATAGATTAAATTCCCGTATTATTTATAAAGTCGGATTAGAGTGTAAGTCTGTTAAATCCAATTTTCATTATATATGTCATATTAATGTTGTTCGATAGAGAAAGAGACGCCTCATCGACTAGTTAAAATATTTATTTTAATTTGAAACTTTACACATGCCAAAAAGAACTAATTTGTTACGCTAATTTCTTAAGTTATGTATGTATACACCCAAAAAACAAATTAGCTAAAACTTTGGAAAATTTTCTAAATTTGAATAAAAAAAAGTTGTCGTATGGCGCCCAAAGCTGTTTTTTCTTGAAACCAGTAAAACATTTTCTAAATTTCTAGTTGATTAATGAAATAGTTTATAGTAATTATATTTTTATATTTAAGCAAAATTTTTCTAAAATTAAGTAAAATGTTTCTATAAAATTCGGAGCTTTGCAAAAAAAATTTTTGTCTTTGATCTCAAATTTAGTAAATTTTCCAATTTTTTTTTGTCTTTAATTCTGGTACTTATTTTGATTTTTAATTAAATTCTATACCAAATGATATGTTATTTATTATATCTTCCTATTATATTCTTAATTATAATTCACCAATACATACATATAAATTCCTTGAGAGGAGACAAGTATTGAACCAGCAACCTTCTGATTGTTAAGCCAGCACTCTAACCAATTGCCTAACAAGGCACCCTGAATAAGCATTGAAATTATTGAGTTTTAAAATTTTATTTTATATACAAAAAAAATTATAATTTCAAGTACAAATATTCCTCGAAAATATGAAAAATTTAGTTAGATTTTTTGCTAAATGCAAATTAATAATAAATACTATAATTCAACGAAAAAATACTTAAAACTGGTAAATATTTTTCTAAAATTTAGTATAACTTTTTATATCTTTCAAGTAAGTCAAATTTCATGAACTAATTAGGAGTAATTCATTTCCTAAAGTTAATTTTTTGATATAAGACGAAATTTACTAGTCCTTCATATAAAATTTCCTTCCTATTTCCTTTAAGTCAGTAAACATTTCCTGAAATGTGAGAAATTTATTGTGTATTTTTATGAAATATTTTTAATTGTGGAAAGTACACGTAACATTTAGAATTTTTTTTAAATGAATTTAGGAAAAAAAGTTCTTAATAACATTACATGGCTGTTTTTTAGTGTATTTTCAGCTTTTAGTGCACATGGAATATGTGAACTATTTTGATTCATCGTATTACAATTTGCTAAAAGCTTTTTTTTCGTAATAAAAGCTTACTTTTACCATGTCAAAATTTACAATAGTCTTCCCGTTGTAAAAGCTGAGCATATAAAGCAAAAATCTAAATCAACTGTGTTTGGACCAAACCAAACACAAAGAACAATGATGATGAATGTGCAGTGATCTTCGCAAACAGCTAGTTGTTCCGTTCTACTACGTGTTTGCCAGAATATTATTTTCTTGGAATATTTTTTCTGTGTAATTTTTTTCATGATAAATATTTTTTTTTATCATGTTATAACTAAAGAAAATTTTATGACTTGTAGGGCTTGATCATATGAAAATATAATAATATAATATATAATAATAAATATATATATAATAAAAAATATTTTAGGTTTATTACAGGTTTATTTGACAAATTTTTCATAGAAATACGTCAAATAAGCGCTTAATAAAACAAAAATATTTTTAATGAATACGGCAGTAAGTAATTAAGAAAAAAAAATAGCTTTCATCAAATTGTGCATCATCATAATTTTTATTAATTTTTTATGAGAAAAATAAAAAAGAAAGTAAACTTTTCTTGGCACCATAGAGCAAAAGTTTATTTGTTTATTTTTATAAACGATTGAATTTCTTTGTGCGCTGATTAATACCAGAAGTAAATTTATTTATGTATGTATGCGTGTGCAGGCAGGTGAACACATGTATATTCTCGTGTGTATATATGTATGTATGTATGTATGTATTTTTACAAACAAAAAAGTTTCTGTGCCTATTTGAATTTATGGCGGAGACTACTTGTCTACTTTGAAAAATATAAACTTTATTTATTGTTGTAGTCGTTGTTTCTCTAATGAAAAGAATAGCTAATGCAAAAAAACACATACACACACATACATATAAACGATAATTGGATACATATGTATGTATGTATGTACATATATGCATGAATATATCATTCTCGTTGTTTGCACTAGTGTTTTCTTCTTTTAGCAGGCCAAATAGGGCATTTATTTATTACAGTTCAGCAACAAAATAAAACAACAAACACACATATCCATACTCGTTTTGAAGTTGTGTTTGTGCCAGTATATGTGTGTTATATAAAAGAAAAGCAGTCATTCTGCCAGATGAACTAGAGAGATAACATTTGTCAAATACGTCCAATGCATAATGATAATGATGTTGCTGTCCCAGTAATAGAACAGGAAAATGGTTACAACTTTTTCAAATTGTCCTAATGCTGCCAAGTGACACATTTATTAGGGAATGCTGTATTCCTTTATTATTATTATGCATTTCTTTTTTTCCTCACTCTCTCTCTCTCTCTCTTTAAAATATTCAATTAAAAACATTTATTTCTGGAGTGCAAAAAGCCACTTAAGTGCTTATTGTCAACAAAGCATAAAAATGAAAAGAAAAAAATTAAATCTGTAACAATTTGTATCATTACTCGTATGTAGGTTGATAATAAATACCAAATAGTTATGGCAAATCTTATTTCTGCTTCAAATCATAAACTGCAGAAGGAAAAACTTTGGTTTTTTTTTGTCCACACAAATGTAACTTCTTATAAATGTCTATGCATACTCGTACATACGTATAAGCAAATTTTTCGAAAAGTGTGTGTTTTAAGCATCATTAAACTTATTTACTCGTTTGGGTTTACAAAATGATTTCAAATAAGAAGCAATAAGAGCACAATGAAGTACATACAAAAATGCGTTAAGCAATTGACCCCGATTAAAAAGTTGTTCTGTGTTATTTTCAGGTTGTTAGTTTTCCTTAGTTCCCTTATTACTAATAAGAGACCTCTACTGCAGTTGTTGGGACAACAAAAAGAGTTTTTATGTAGATTAACATATTTTTCTTATGGCATAATATTTAAATTTTTAAATTCGCATTTAGGTTCAACTTTGTTTGTAAATCTTTATATTATAAAATTAATTACGACAAGCATCTTTTAGAAATAACTGCGAGACAAAAATGTAGTTTTTTTTAATTCATAGTTAAAGAAATATGAAATGGGAATGCTGTATTCCTTTATTATTATTATGCATTTCTTTGTTTCCTCTTTCTCTCTCTTTGAAACATTCAATTAAAAACATTTATTTTAAGTGGTTCTGCTTTAACTATTTTTACAAGACTTAACACGTTCCCTGAGCTCTGAAAAAGACACAATATTGCATTTAAAAACTGTACGGAGGCGGAGTTTTGTTACAGATTAAGCAGGCTAAAGTTCGTATCACCTTGTAAGCGAAATTAATGATTTTATTTCATACTTGTAGTTGTGATCGCTTTCGTTTTGCGTTTTACGAATTTCGTATATTTTTGTATTTATGGTTTGCTGCTCAAAAGGGTTTACCTAATAATTCTCATTTAGTTTACGTTCACAAGTGAAAATAGGTTCCATTAAATATTACTCCAAACTGAAAAATAAAATATATTCAAAAATATAGCTGGAAATAGTCGATATTCATATCGTTACCTAAAATTCTCTATCTACCAAAAAATTTTCAATTGACTTTTTTTTTACAAATTCCGCGGTATACTATTAAAATAATTGCTACAAAATAAAACCAAAAATTAGTGGGAACAAAAATAACTATTGTATTTATTTTATTACATAAAAAAATTCGCATGCAATATTTTCCATTTCAACATGTTTTTCTTGCCAGCTTCTGTAAATTTATGAAAATGTTAGTTAGGGCGTTTTATCTTTCAGGTAACAATGTGGACATAAATACATAATTCTTTCTGCCAAAAAAAAACGAATTCAATGCAAAGATCTGATAAAAGAAGATAAAAAGAAGTACGTGAAATACAAAATTAAACTTTAATGGGCGTGCCTCCGCCCAGTTTTTAAACGCAATATTGTGTCTTTTTAGAGCTCAGGGAACGTGTTAAGTCTTGTAAAAATCGTTAAAGCAGAACCACTTAAAATAAACTATTAAATTTAATGTTCGTGACTCAGCCCATTTTTTTAATTGGGGCATTGTGTATATTTTAGAATATCATAAAATTATATAAAAATAATTGTGGGCACGTCCCCGCACACTTTTTTTAGACTGGGACCAATGGGAAGCTATACCCTCTCAGACAACAAAAATTTTTTACAATCAGTCTAAAATGTACTGAGTTGTGAAGATACACACCTAAAAAAATTTAGACGAATTGTAAACTTCCTTAAAAACAATTTTCATGTTTTTTTTCAGTAAAAAATTTCGAGATTTTTTTTCTTTAATTTTCGTTTGTGGTCATTTTTTATGGAGCCATATGCCGAGTACACACTATGGCATTTTGTGTCATCGCGATAGTGTATAATAATAGTGGCAACGTTGAGGCCCAACTATAATATGACTAAGTGGGCTTAAGCAACTGTGCGGTTACATATAAAACGTATGTGGCAAACTATAATGTACTTATGCAACTTTTCGTCAAGTTTCGTCAAATGTCATTTGCTTAAGCTAAGTGCTAAATTGAACGCACATTCCGTACGGAAAACACTCTTTGTGCATTTTTAAACTCAAGCAAACAACATGAGAAAATATTCATTGATTTTGAATATCTTTTTATTGTTTCTTATTTTAAACTCAGAAAAGAAAACAAAACTTTTATCTTCATTCTTTGTTTTACAATGCACATATACACACTTACACATGAGTTTATTTATGTATGTTCATTGTTGCCCTTTTTAGTAGGCAAAACAAATAAAACAAGTAATAAAGTGGTGGATATAATTATATATGAATTTTCAATAGATTAGGACATACCAACAAGTTAATTTGATTGAATTGCATTCATTTAGTAGTTACAAGAAGAAACAAAATTACTAAAAAATTGTGAACAATACCTATATGTGCAGATGTGGCTAAAAAATAGTTAAGTGCATGTAAGTACATTGTGGCCACCTAAAAGTCACAACTGGCTTATTCACATTATAGTTGGGCTTTTAGTCATTTCCGATATTTTTGGTAGTGTAGCATTTGCTTTCCATATAAAAAACATGATAAAAGCAGTGTTGCGCATATTTTGAAAATGACAACACAAGAAATACCAGGGGGCAAATCACGGCATTCGATACGACTCGTAATTTAAAAATATTTCCATATAAACTATAGTGAAATATTTTTAAATTAAGAGTCTTATCGGATGCCGTAATTTGCCTGAAGAACTTAATATCCGTTAAGAGCTATTGACAATAATTATTTTGTTGTAGCTCTTTGAAAAGTTAGAGATGATAAATTTTTTTAACCGCTGGCATTGCGTAATAGTTATTTATCAACTTTGTGGTAAAAATTTATTTTATCAACAGCATTTTGCTGTTCATAATAAACCTGATTGAAATCAAAATTTGGCAATAAGTTTAAGCGTGGCCCAAAATTTGACGGTGGCCATATAACCGAAATAATTTCCAAATGTTAATGCCATGAAATAAATAAAAATTATGTTTGCATTAAAACTTAATTTTTAATGTTACTTTTTACAATTTAACGTTCATTCAGGCTCAAAAAAACACCTTATACAAGGCTAAGAAATACGAAGTGTGTATTGAGCCACCTTACGCACCTTCTGTTTTCTTTAAAATTATGCTGTGTGCTTAAAAATTCTGACAATTTACTCGGTTTTTTTCTCATTACATTGTGAAGGCACTTAAGCACACACATACACACACACACATATACGATTATGGTTTACAAGTCACCTACATTCAGTGTTGCCAGTAGATTTCTCGAAAAATACCAAAAAAACCCGATTTTTCCATACACGTTGAAGAAATTTCCCTTACAAAAAACCCTATGCATTTTTGTCATCGAAATAGAAGAAAAGTATTAGTTATAAAAAATATACATAATATACATAATATGTATATGTTTATCAAAGCTTTGGTAAAAAATAAGTAAAAATTTAAAAAAAAATAATAATACATACATATGTACTTTTAATTAAATTCAATTAGAGCAACATGAAGTTCTTTTCAAATAAAATTTTAAAGGATAAGTTCAATGCAAGTACAAAAACAGGTTATTTTGAAATTAATATGCATATGTAATTCCATTCACCTAATTTTATTATCAGTACTTTCATTTAATTAAAGTATAAATGAATGATATCTTATCTTGGTACCAGGTGGTGCCAAGTTAACAGCTGCTTTTTTTTTTGTCAAATTCAATTGCAATAAAATTTGCAGGAAGTTTGATTTGTAAATATTAATTGCAATAAGGTACTAGGCAGATTTTGTTGTTGCAGGCTTGAAACTACCTGGTATATGAATTCGTCTCGTCATATTAGTGTCGCCAACTTTTTTATCTAAAATACCTACATGTAGGGATTTTGCCCTACTTCTGGCAACACTCTAGGCTACATTCCTCTCTACGAACGCCTTACTAGGAACATCCAAATTTTTTTTTATAGTATTTTTATGTCTTACACTTGCTCTCATGTTTGTACACTGTCATTTATAGAAACCAGTTTAAGTCCATGAATTTCTTTTTGACACTTCAGTTGTCATTTGTTTTGCTTTAATTCAAAGTTGTTTTTTAATCTTTAAATTCTTCGGCTGAGATAATATTTTCTACTTCTGCGCACTCGTTTAAATTTAAAAGAAATGTGTTTAGATTTGGTTCTTTTTTTTTTTTTTTTTTTTGATAAAAAAAATAAAACGAAAAGATGAAAAAGTTTTCAACTAAATGCTAACCTAATTTCAGAACAAGACAAGGGTTGTAAACCACACAGTGTAATGCATACATACACACACTCACTCATATACATATGTACATGTACACATGTATGTATGTATGTAAAAGGGAATCCACCATAGCAGAATATTCATTGTTATTGTGAATGTGTGTTTGCTTTTGTATAAAACGAATCAATTTAAGCAAATTTATACTCGTATTTTTTCCATAGTCAATATTTATTATCTTATCTCTGCTTTATTTTTTCTCTTCTTTTTATATGTGTCATATGTTTATTGAATTTATTAATAGAAAATGTACAATATTTGTCTTCTAAATATCGTAATGATTGTAATGTTATACAGCTGTTGTTGTTTTCCCATAACAATTGCTGGCTGTTATCTATTTGATTATTGATTCCATTTGAATTACAAAAGAATAAATTATTAATACAAGTATGAGAAGAGTATATACACTTTAGTTTTTTTTTTGTTTTTTTTTTAATTATAAACGCGTTTTCTGGTAAATGGAGAAAGTCGTTAGCAGATTGTGTTGCCGGTCCGGTCGGTCTTGTGCAAAAAGTGTAGGTCGTAAACTTTGTTGTTTTGAAATACATACACACATACAAATATTTTTTTTTATTTTGGCAGCATCCATTTTTCAATGTAATTTATATGTATGGGTTTTCTAGAAGAGGTTTATTTACAATTGCAATTACGTCAGCAATTTATTTTGGGCATCGATTAAGTTTTACTGAAGCTTTGCTATTAACGTAGTTTTCAAAATAAAATTAAAAACTTGCAAATAAATAATGCTGTTTAAATAAGAGTTTATCTGTTTGAACCTTTACATAATAAATTGTTTATTTTTCTAGTTAACAAGCAACATTTAATATATGTATGTATAACAAAATATTTTAGCGAACTGTGATTATAGCAAATGCCTTTTCCAATAGAAAATTATCTAGAAAAGCAGAGATTTGCAATTGTAAGAACTGTCAGTCAATCGTGTGGTGAAAAGCTTGATACCTGGGGGCCTTGTCTGTAATTCGGAACTAAATAAATAATGAATAAAATTATAAACTATGAATAAAATTCCAAGTGAGATTTCTCGCGGCGAACAATTTCAAGCAATAGCAAGTTTTAGAAAAACAAAAAATTCTAATTTGAAAAGTGAGAAATCTCACACGGAATTTTATTCATAATTACCAAGAATATATTTTTTCTTTGAGTTGTACCTTCTACTATATCTTTTGTTGATTTTTATAGTCCTGAAACATATTCATACCGTGCAATTTAATTTTTGTAATAACCAGGGAAACCAAAAAAATGCTCTAAAAAAGTGTTTTATGAGCCTTTAATATGCACCAAAAACTTGAAAATATGCACTAAAAACTCAAAAATATGCTCTTAAAAATAGAACAAATTGGTTCATTTGTAAATGGAAATATATTTTTAAATCAAAAGTTCCACAACATTTTCATATAAAATCAGAAAATTATAAAAAAAACAAAAGAAAGGGAACAATAAAAAAATTAACAAAGATTTAAAAAAAGAATTAAAAACAATAATTCGTATTTGAAGTGCACGTTAAAGCGAAATTTGATTTAAATTTTTGCTTTTTGGATACTCATAAAAGTTTAACTTCCCAGCTAAAAAAATTATATATGGTCCATATATTTTTAATATATGAATGTATATAACTATATATGAATATGTATGATTTCATGTATGGAAATATATGGAATTATACATGGCAAAACTATTATATATGAACTAATATATGGACTAATATATTAAATGTGTTATAATATATGAACTCATATATGAAAATTTAATTATAAATCTATTCATATGTGGATCCATATATAAATATAAGATTTTATATATGGAGCCATATAAGAATGTATGCATACATGATATCTCACATAAGATCGTTTATGCAATCAAAAAAGCTTGGAATTCTATCACTGCTTAATTGGAAATCCATTAGAAAATACATACGGTATGTAAAGTTTATATGCGTACCCTCAACGTTTAAAACAGAAAAATTTTTAATCTGATTTCTTAAGCTAAATGTCTGTTTTTTAAATAATTGATTCACCTTATGATGAATGAAATGACTTTTAGTTCGTTTTGAATTATTTGTCCAAACAAATGTTTCTTTAAATACAACATCTCTCTCAAGTCTAAAAAAAATTTATTTTAGTAATTTAATTTATTGCACAGCAGTGCGCTTTTGTGAATCAAGAGTGTATGAATATGAACTTTGCATACTGTGGAGGGAATTTACACATACATGTATGAAAATGTATGAATATATATAATCATATATGCCCATATACCCTCATTTTTCGTATCCGGACCATATATGGAATATCATATATGCTCCATACATATTTTTTTAGCTAGGTTTATAAAAAATTGCACTTCGGCAACATTGATTTAATAAAACCGTAGCATGTCTGTAACAAGAGGTGATAAAGTGTTAAAACTTTTTGATTTTCATTAAAACATTGCTGGTAACGCTTAAGTATAACCAAGAGACTGCATGCTCACAACTATGTGATTGATGAGTTAATTTGATCGTCTCCAGGACACTTAAGGGCGGTTTTTTTTTATAAGAATATTTGCTCAATTCACAACAATCTGTATAGTGTAATTGTTTATCAAATGTATTTTTAATAAACAAAGAAGAACAAGCTACATACAAATTCTCTCAGAGAGCCTCTCTTTAAATACAACATTTTAAAAACATATAAAATAAAAGCGCAATAGTGTATTTCATTTTGATATGAAAGTTTCAAACAACAAATTTTACACTATTGTATTTAATATAATAATACAATGGATACAGAGATACAAGAGGTTTTGTGAATTAAGCAATTATTAAAATTAATTCCGATCGATATAATTTTAATTTTATTTTTTATTTTCCTCCTTAATGGCGTATTCGACATCACATCGAAACGATAATAAATATTGTTACTTGTCTATTCCCTATTGTAAACAATTGGCTCTTATTGACAATCTGTTACTAATCTCTAAGGCTTTGTAAATTAATAGAGCATGTTAACAGTAGTCAGTTGTTGTCGTCAAAGAGTAGACAAGTGACAATTTTTACTGTAGTCTTGATGTGACGTCGACGACGCCATTCACAATAAGGGGGGGATTGAATTATTATTATATTTTCATGAGAAAGCAAAATATCGTAAATAATTATAATATTTTTCAATTAAACTTATTTATTTGACATATTGTCAGAAGTGTAAATACAATAATATTATTTGCTGGTGGTTTAGCATGTCTATATACGCGCTTTAATTAATAATATTTTTTTATAAAAAAACAGACCTTAAGCTTGATTATTTTAATATTTTCCTTTCGAATAAAAAAGAAGTGAAAATACTGAGAAAGGCAACTTTTGCCAACTAAAAATATAACTATTATTTAAAATATGGATGTTAATGCCAATCTATAATTTGGATTGCTTTCAGATAAAGGGGCTTAAAATAGTAAAAAAGAAAGAAAAAGTTAAATACGAGTATTCTGGAAATATGAAAAAACAAGCTTTCGAGTATAAAAAAGGGCGGCAGTATGATAGAAAAAATATCTCACGTTCTTGAAATATTCTTACGTGCGTCAAATTGTAATAATGTGCAAACTTATTACGTTAATGAAAAATAAACAATAAAATATACTCAAGGAAGTGTATGTATGCACGAGTAAATATATGTATGTATATGTGAGATGTAAATAACTGTTCGTATTGAGTCTTAAGCACTCGCATTTAGAGTTTTATCCGCCGCCACTTGTTGTGGGTGGTTATTTTCTTTCTGCTTTAAAATGAAGATTAATCGAAAGACTTCCAGGTTGGTTCAGTTTTTATGTTGTTATTTTTAGCTACTTTTTTTATTAATGATTTATTGATTTCTTTATTTTTGTTAAAGAAGGAATTTCAAGTTAAAATGTCATTGGCAGACTTTAGAAGATAATTAATTGTTAGAGTACCTAAAATTACTATGAACTAAAGTATACTATTTTTAAGAGTCCAGGTTGGTTTAATATACTAATTTTACTCGCTTAATCGATTAATTGATATAAATTTTTTGGGTTATTCGTTAATCGAAATCAGATATTTTCATAATTCAATCAAATAACAGCAAAATGTTTCTTCATTAATCGGACAATTATTAAACGAGCGGATACTCTTGCAATAGTGCTTTGCCTACATGATCGTGAACAGTTTTTCCCTCAAAGTATTTTCCCTTTTCAGCAAATAGCAATCGTGAATAATTTTTGCTTCCAAAAATGTGTTTCCTTTCTTGATTCCCCTTATCGTGAATAATATTTTTAGCATTTATTTTTTCACTTTTCCCTTGCTTTTATGACAATATCAGTAAATAATGTCCACGGTAAATAACAATAATTTTTGGTTCACATGTAGTAAATATTATGGTTGTGGTATAAAGTCCTGCACAAGACCTCTTACGAGAACTTTTTACACATGTAGGATTTTTTAAATGCTTTACTACAGACAAATCTTCTAAAACAAAGACTGAATGGCACTGTTGGGTAAGACATTTGTTTCAATTATTGCAGGTATAGGAGTAAGGAAGAAAATACTTTGTGACTGAAAAATTAATTAATTAATTAAAAAACCACCCTTAAACACATAATAGCTAACCATCTACATCTGACACACACACACACACCCAAACCTACAATATGCAAAAAGCATACATGAATCAACACTACTTCTTTTGATTCTTTGTTACAAACAAGAATTCTTCGCAACATCGATTATTAACACTCATGTACACGTACATCAATACCATCAATACATCCATCGTACTTCGCTTATTAAAAAACAGCATGTATTATTGGTTTAGTATAATACAGGAGAATACATGAAAAACAAGATGTATTGTACATATCAGGACTATTTACGGAGGCCTGTAATACTAAAGCATTTTTGCCACGTCACCTAAAATATTTAAAAACACAACTTTACACTTGAAAACATTTCAATTGAAACCCAAACTTTTTTTTTTCTTACTATCAAACTTAAATTTGTCTGATTTTTAATTAATTGTTAAGCTTTAAAAATCTGATTCCCGTTTTTAGGGTTCAGTACACCAAAGGTGAAAAAAGGAAAAAAATCGCCAAAAATTTAAAAAAATTGATAAATCGAAAAAATCGACAAAATTAAAAAAAATCTAGGACTAAAACAAATCGCCAAATTCGAAAAAATCGCCCAAATAAAAAAAATCGTCCAAAATTAAAAAAAAACGCCAAAAACCGAAAAAAATCGCCAAAACGCGCAAAATGCGCCAAATCAAAATAATTGTTTATGTGAAAAAAAATCGCCAAAATGAAAAAAAAATCGCCAAAATTAAAAAAATCGCCAAAACGAAAAAATCGTCAACATTAAAAAAAACGCCAAAAACCGAAAAAATCCTCAAAACGAAAAAAAGTGCCACAACTAAAAAAATTTCCAAAACCAAAGAAAAAGAACCTATATGAAAAAAAACACCTAAATTAAAAAAATCGCCAAAATTAAAAAATCGCCAAAATAAAAAAACGTCAAAATAATAAAAATCGCCAAAATTAAAAGAACTCCAAAAACCAAAAAAAAATCGCCAAAACGAGAAAAAAGTGCCAAAACTCAGAAAGCGCCAATAAATTCAAAAAACCCCAAAACAAAAAAAAACGCTTAAAACCGAAAAAAAAAACAAAAACGAAAAAAATGCCAAAACTATAGTTTATATTGGCTAAAGTTCGTATTTAATTACATATCTCGTGTCCGTACGGAACCCCTCGTGCGCGGAACAAAGTCGCACTTCACTGAATTTATATATATTCACTACGAATCCGGTAATAAACATTCCCATGAAATTCGCAATAGTAAATTCCCTTATATGGTGAATGAAAATTTTAAGGGGAAAAAAAGATTCACATTTATTCACAATAGGGGAGATTATTAGACACGAGTAGCACAAATAAAAAAATAAGTTTTAATATTCAGCAAATAATGTTTTGCGAGGAATTCAAACAAAAGGAAGATTAAACTAAGTTGAATTAAAAAAAGCCCAAAAGGGTCTAAATAATTAAAAAGAAATGTTTAAAAGAAAGGGTGAAATTTTTTCCCCCAAAATCTTAAGGTGTAGTTTCTTAATTACAAACACTCAACTCGTCTGGATTTTTTTTTTAAGAAAATCAATAAAGTAATTTTCCTTGGTTTTCATATAATAATTTTCTAGACAAGCTGACTGCTTCCACGAGTAACATAATGTTTTTCATATTTCCTTATATAAATCTTCAATATTTTTTCAAACAACTCAGATGAAATTAATTATATTAGTATTATCAATATCAACTGTTATAATTGCTTTTAAGTTCCTTAGGGCTTATCCCTATTATTCAAAGCTTAACAACAAACTTAATATACACCCACCACTCACTTGTTAAAGCAAAAGAAGTGACAATAACCTTAAAAAAGCTTATTTTACAAGTCAACGAATTATAATACAACAAACACTATTCCCAAATTACATTTTCGCTTAATAGAAGAAAATATTGGAAAATGTAATTAATGAAACTAAAAGGGTAGTAGTTTTTTTTTTGATAACATAAGAATAAGAATTAGAAAAAAAGTACCTGTATTCTTTCTTAATCAAATGCTTAAGTGCTGAACTAATCGTTATTGATTGACTGGGACGACTTTTTTATTTGAGCTTTATTAAATTTGCAATTTTGTATTGTTGCTTGTGTGTCGATTTTTTTATATCTATATTTGTTACCTTGATATAGAAATGTCCTAACACATAATTTTTCTGCTGATATTTATTGGAACGACATACATATACTATGTTTATACGAGCTGCAAATATATTAACTCACTGTTTACACGGCATAGCACTTCTAAAGACAACTTACTTATATTGACAAAAAAAAAATAGTGTAAATGTACTAAATATCTTCTAATTGTCATTATTTGCTTCTACACTGAAAGAATTTTCGGCAGAAATTCTATGAATTTCGACATTAATCTAATGAAAAATTCATTAAAATCCAACCAACCAATTCACGCTTCATTGGATTAATGAAACCAGTTTCGTTAAAATTATTTTATTGAAAACTCCATCAAATTTATTTAACAGTGTAATTAGTGCAGTGCTATAACTTCATCGAAACAATAAAATAATTTCATGAAAAGAATGAAATAACTTAAATATAAAGGAGTTTCTTAATAATTAGAAAATATTGTTGTCATAAATCCAATAAAGTATTCTAACGAAACCAGAATATCAAGGAAGCAATTCCAATGAAATTGTTTCACAATATTCATGAAACTTTCATTGGATTTGTGAAATTATCATTAGATTTGTGAAACATTTTAAATAAAATTGTTTCATTGGATTTATGAAGCTAAATTCTTTTAGTGTATCAATGTTTTTTGTGTGCAATATTTATCCATTTATTGTTTGTTGTTATTAAATATTTGTCAGGGTGGCAACCTCAAGCATCTTACTCGTATTTGCAAATAGTGCGTTAATTGTGAATAGTTTTCTGAATAAGTAAGTCACAATAAAAATAATAATATGGCAACAATTTACAGTTTTATTTGCAAATAAGCCCTGCGTATAAACGTAGTAATATAAACGTATATGTTTATCGCTCATTTACTTCAATAGTGTCATAACTCAAAAAATAATAATTTTTTAAAGTTAAAAATGTAAAATAATTCGGCGTTTCGTATTTCATATTAATATCTTTTAGCCCTCTCTCATAAGGTGGAGAGAATAATATCTTTTCATTTCTTCATTGAGTTGTATGTAATTTTGAAACTTTAAACGCGTTTTCTGCAAAACTAGTTTTTTTGAGTTGTGACACTTTGAAGTAAATGAGTGATATGTATGTTATTATTTTAGTTGAAGGTTCTTAGCTTGTTATGTTTATCAAGTTTATGTTAGTTATCCAATTCCACCCTGGGAAATAATTCTAATAGATTTAATATTTTCCTGAGAAGGAGTTTGCTTCTATTTTAAGCAGAGATGAAAATAAAAAGTGGGATAGAATTTTGAATTTACAAATATGAATATATTGCAAATAATTTTTTTTAAATAGAAGAAAGAGGAATTAGAAAGAATAGAATAGTGCTGGGTATGTTTAGTAGTTCCCAATTATATTTTTGGAGTTTCTATAGAAAGGTCTGTGTCACTACATTACAAATTACTGTGTCACTACTGAACACTTTTCATGCAAAAAAGATGACTACATCTTCTTATAGAATAGTTGACTGAACCACCACAGCATACTCTTCTTATAGAATAGTTGACTGAATCACCATAACATAATTTTCTTATAAAAAAGTTGACTGTTTCATCACAGCACACGTTTCTCAAAGAAAAGCTGACTGCATCAACACAGCACACTTTTTTATACAAAAGTGGACCGTGTCACCACAGCACACTTGTCTTACAGAAAAGTAAACTTTCCCACCACAGCTCAATTTTCTTAAAAAACAGTTGACTGTCTTAACACTGCATAGTTTTCTTATAGAATAGTCGACTGTCCAACCACAGCCCACTTTTCTTATAGAATAGTCGACTGTCCCACCATAGCACACTTTTTTTATAGAAAATGCTACTATGTCACCTCATCACACTTTTTTTAGAGAAAAGTTGACAGCAAACCTTTCTTGCAAAAAATAAAACTGTCCCACCACAGCACACTTTTCTTATTGAATATTGTACTGTCTTACCACAGCATACTTTTCTTACAGAAAATTCTACTGTCTTACCACAGCACACTTTTCTTACAGAAAAACTGACTGCACAGCACAATTTTCTTATAGAAAAGGCTACTGTGTCACTTCAGCACACTTTTCTTATAGAAAAGTTTACTGTCCCATCACAGCAAACTTTTCTTAAAAAACCAGTCGACTGTGTTACCGGAGCACACAGCACACTTATACAAAAGTCGACTGTCCCACCACAGCACACTCTTCTTAAAAAATAGTCGACTGTCTTACCAAAGCTCAACTTTCTTCAAAAATAGTCGACTGCCTTACCACAGCACGTTTTTCTTATAAAGAGTCGACACTGTCACCAAAGTACAATTTATTTTGCAGATAAGTCGACAGTGTTACCACAGCACACTTCTCTTATAAAAAAGTTGACAGTGCACCACAAGTAAATTTGTTTTCAAGGGAAACTTGACAGGCTCATCACAACAAACTTTGCTTATAAAAAAGTCGACTAAGTCTTTTGGCTAAAAAATGCAAAATTAATAAATTTTTTTTATTTATTAAAACCGATTTAAATTTGTTATGAAAGCCGGTAATCACAAGCGGCCTTGAACGTTCAACTAACTTTGAGTACGAGTAATTATAATTTGGCAGTATCTACCAGACTGTAGTAGAATGCATTTATAATTACTTGGGGCAAAATATTCTTTTGAACTTAAATTACTGCGATTGCTAAGAAATGCTGTAGTTTGAGAAATATTATGGTTAAGACAAACATACATTTATACATGAAATAATAATTTCTTCAGTATTAATACTGGAGACGTATTTAATACAAATGGCGTGCTTGATTTTTTATATTTCTAAAAATAAACATTCTTGATTACTTTATACGACTTCGTCTTTATTTTTTTCCTTAACAAAATTTGTATATTCCTTCCTGCCTGCAACAGTTTTTATGTGGGAAATCGAATAAATAATTAATTTTAAAAATATCCTTGCCTTTCTTTCCCTTTTGAAGCTTGTGAGTGAGTACTTTTGCATGAATGGAATGTTAAGCTTTTTTTATTTTTGTTTTTTTTTGCAAAATTTACTACCACTAACTCACTTTACAACACCCACTCAACTTTTTCAATTGAAATGGAATACACGAAGAAGCAGCTAGATTTTGCAAAAATACGTTTTAAAATGAAAATGAGGATTTTGCTTAATTTAAATAATTTAGATACGAGCATGTTTTATGTGATACTAATTTTTTTTTTATTTTTATTATTATTGTTGGTCTTTAATGTTGTCAAAAAAATGCTCAAGGCAGTGGAGCAATTTAATAAAATTTGGCTGAAGAAAAAAAAAAGCTAATGCTAGTGCTTTTATGCTTTTAGAGGTGCACGACGTGAGGCGACTACGACAATATTGCTGAAAGGTTTGTTGTTGTTGTCGTTGTTGTTGACAAATCCAACAACAAAAATATAAAACGATAACGTCATGAAATCGATACAATTGGCAAAAGCAAGAAGAACACACAAATAAAGGAACCTCCAATGAACAACCAAAAAATACCCACACATATGCATACACACACACGCACACACACAAACACACATGCACTTAAAGCTTATGTATGGGCATGTGTTACGGTGATTTCTTTTATTTTATTTCATTCTTTATTTTGTCACTTGCTTTTAATATTTGTGATTGTAATGCAAGTATAAGAAATTTCTTTTGATTTTCAGAATATGTAGTTACATTTTATTTTATACTTTTCTCAAGTACTTTCATAAATTTTACAACAATTTTTGTTGTTTTTGGATTGGCAAGTGTATATGTATGTATGTGTGTGTGTGTGGGAAAGCAAAGAGGAAGTAGTTGATAAAATATCATGGGTTCTTCTACATTCGCTTTTAATTGTACTTTCTCTATTTTTATAATAAAAAAATGTGTATGGATGTATGTATATGTTTGTTTTAAGAGAGTGAGAAACGAAACGGCTTATACCGTTACACACAGAGAGAGAGAGAGAGAGAGGGGGAGAAAGAAATTTACAGCACAGCAGCATGAGGGTATATTTTTTTATATTATTTTTCCTTTTAATAATAAAAAGGTACTTGATTAGAAGTGAGAGCAAAGCCAAAAAAGAAAGCTTTACACTTATGTTTCAAGTGTTTATGTTGGGAATATTACAAAATTTCTTTTTATTTTTTCTGCTTGAGCGTGTGTGCGTGTGTGTGTGCGGGTAGATATTGATAGTTTTCTGAAAATTTATGACTTTTGATTTTAAAAGGAAAAACTTATATGAAAACTATTAATGAAATGTAATTCGGGGTAAAGGTATAACACCATAATAAGTATTTTTCTCAACTAAAACACTTAAACTATAATACTAAATCCTATGCCCTACTTTCGATCTTAAGAAATTAATTTAAATCAATTTTTTTTGTATTAAATAAGTAAAAAAAAGGTTCTTACTAACTGTTACTTTGCTCAAAGATTTTTGATCGGTTTTTTTTTCAAATCAAGTTTATTATATTGTTATATCATTACCAGTTTTATATAAAAATTTTGTAAGGAAAAAATCAATATGTAATCTTTCTTTAAAATTATGCTGCTGTCCTTTATTTTTGATTTTTCTGTTTCCAAATAAAATTCACTTTCTTGAGTTTAGGCCAAATAAATGTATACATACATACGTGATGGTGATGGTTATATTTGGTTTGATGATTTTTAACTAGAATATTATTTAGCTAAAAAAAAGACAAGTATTTATTGCCTTGCTTTTACGTGGCCCCGTTTTAATTTTTTTTATTTTACTTTTTCATATAATCGTTAGCATGTATCCCCCGAATATAGAAAATGTAGCCTTTTGAATGCTGATACACAATTTTTTTTCTTCCATTTACTACACAATTCTCACTCTATGCATTTTTTTTTTTAATCTTTAACAATTTTGTTTAACATTATATACATTGAATCCGATTTATTTTAAAGCTTAATTATATTAATTTATTAATTGTAATTCATTTTATATATGTTTTATGAAAATTACACCACTTAATGGAAAATTTCACAAAAAAATATGTAATCACCTCTTTTTTAACAGTTCAATGCAGCAAAAATTTTATTTAGTTTCTTATAATAACGTTCACGGTCGATGTTCATAAGCGTTTGTAGGTAATAAAGCCAATGATAGTCCTACTGAAAAAAGCTTCACATATTCCCGTTTTGCAAAGATGTGCTAGTGCGCATGTCTTCGAAAATAATAATGAAATCGATTATTTCTTCATTAAAAAAGCTTAACAACAGGGTTGCATTTAATTCATAACCCTTAAAAATAAAAACAAATAATATTTAAATCACTAACTTAGCAATAAATATAAATAAAATCTAAAAAATAAATTTAAAAAATTAACCTAGATATAACATACATATTTTAGAAGATTTATTATTATGTGTTAAATTTATGTTGTAATAAATAATTTTTTACTCTACGGCAACTCTGTTGCTACGTTCTTTGTGACATTCTTTGACATTTTCCTTCCAGTTGATGGTCTCATGATAACTAGCATGTGATTGAAAGCCATTAACTCTCTCAAAAAAAAAAACCTAAATGATGCTTGTTTCTCATAAGTGCACTTTTTTTTGCTTAACTCTCTCATAATTTGAATGTGTATGTGAAAATAACAGTTGCCAGATTAGATGATTTATCGTAATTTTTGAAGGTCTGCCTACGTGATTTGAACTACATATGTTTTATGCTTAATTTTTTAAATGTTTATTTCTTTACGATATTTTACTATAATTTTTTTAATACTGTTGCTTTCTAAATAATCCTGTTATAATAACAAGCAAAAATTTAAACAATCAAAAAACTCGACTGAGATTACCTTCAAATTTTTAAAGGTCCTAAATTGTCATTCCAAATGAAAAATCATAAGAGAAACCCAAAGATGAATTTCAAACATCTGTCCACTGAATCCAATTTTGATATACATAGTTCACCGACTTTTTATATTTTGCGTATTCACAAAATGGCATCTGTTGGCTGCCATATTGAATTTTCATTACTGTCATATCTTTAGCAACACATTTGGGATTAAGATAAGCCGGCTGACGTAAAAAAAATCAAAATAAGGCCACGTGTTCAGTTATATAATGCCACAAAGGAACATGTACATATATTTGTGTGTTTCCTAATTTTTTTATAGCTTCTAGTTGGTCCCAAAAAGGATTATTGCCGTTATCACAGTTCTCAACTAAATTCAGTTTGGTCGCCTAAGAGTTGACCAAACTTACACACGACCAAACTGTGTTTTAGTATTATGAGCCACAACGGTTGTTTTAGTTGAAATTCTTATAGCGTTGACAACTTGAAATATCAAATTTGTCAGTAAAGTGCGACTTTGACCCGGGCACGAAGGGTTCCGTACGGACACGAGATATGTAATTCAATACGAACTTTAGTAGCCTATACAAAAATATAGTTTTGGCATTATTTTCGTTTTTGACGTTTTCTTAATTTTGGCGATTTTTTTTATTTTTGTGATTTTTTTTAATTTTGGCGATTTCTTTTTGCTTTGGCGATTTTTTCGGTTTTTGAATTTTTTTCAATTTTGGCAATTTTTTTAATTCTTAAATTTTTTTCTCGTTTTGCGATTTTTTTCGGTTCTTGGCGTTTTATTATTTTTTGGCGATTTTTATTTAATTTTGGCAATTTTCGGTTTTTGGTTTTCTTCATTTTGGCAACTTTGTTCATTTTGACGCTTTTTTTAGTTTTGACACTTTTTTTCTCATTTTGGCGATTTTTCTCGGTTTTTGGCGATATTTCAATTTGGTGAGATTATGTATTTAGGTGCTTTTTTGTAGTTTTGACACTTTTTTTTCTCATTTTGGCGATTTTTTTTGGTTTTTAACGATTTTTCAATTTGGCGATTTTTTTTAATTTTGGCGATTTTTTTTAATTTTGGCGATTCTTTTTATATTAACAATTATTTTGTTAATGGAGCCTTTTTCGCGTTTAATGATATTTTTCATTTTGGCGACTTTTTTCAATTGGACGATTTTTTCGAATTTCGCGACTTATTTTAGTGTTAGAAATTTATTTTTTAATTTTGGCAATTTTTTTCGTTTTGGCGATTTTTTTTGATTTTTTGGCGATTTTTTTTTGGTTTGGCGATTTTATAATTTTCATATTTTTTAGTTTTACCGTTTTTGAAAATTTCAAGAGTTTGCCTCTAATGGTTTTCGAGATACAGCAAGTTGTCAAAATTACATAGTCAAAATTACATTAACTGATGGACCACCCTTTATTTTAAATTTTTTAATATTTTAATGTTAATTGTTGTAGTCTATATAAAAATACACTAATTTTACAAATTTCAAGTGTCAATATACGTATGTATGTATACAATTGTATGTATATTACATGAGATTTTAGCATTTTTCGTTGCTCGTTTTGGAACACCCTTTAATATTTGATTCTCATGTATTTGTTGTTGTAGCGGCCAAAGTTCTTAATACTCTGTCCAAATTTCAGGTCCGTAGCTCTTACGGTTCTTGAGGAAATACCGTGTGACAGACAGACGGACAGACGGACAGCGTAGCGAAAACAATAGGGTTCCTTTTTTCACCTTTGGTGTACGGAACCCTAAAAATTAAGTAAATGAAACGATCCTTTCCAATACTTCAAGAGCTGCTTTTAAATTAACATCCCAATGTGGAAATGGTATTTCCGTACTAAAGAGAGAAATTTACTTATACTTCGACTATCTCTAATCCAATCAAAATAAAGGATGGAAAAGTATACCCTAAGTGTTAATTTTATATTCAGATATTAACAGCTGATATAGAATTGTGTGTACCTTCTGAAATTAAAAATTAGTATTGTTATTATAATTGTTAAGTTTTTAAACACATACATACACATACATACAAATGAATTTTACATTCGTTTTTAATTAATTACAAAAAAAAGTATTAAGAAAAATGAAAATGAAGATATTTCGGTACAATACTACTGAAAAAAGTACATGTTTTCTTCAAAAATAGAACAATAGATGGCGTTGTCTAAAGTAGTTAGCACGTTGTCTAGAAAATCAAAGATCCTGGGTTCAATCCCTGTATCCAACAGTCATTAAAATAACAACACCTTTGTGTCAGTTGTTGTAGGAAAGTTCAAGGTTACTGAACTATACCAACTTCAGCAGATACAAATCCGAATGTAACATCAGAGCGCCCTGCTTCGTGGGTATTGTGTAGCAGAATCATCGCCGAAGTAAAATAACGAATAAAAATGGCTACTAAACACAGCTTCAAAAATTTAATGCGCCTCATTGAAACCAGAGGAGCTGCAACTCTGCATTATAACGGGCAAAACGTAGAGTTGTAAAAAGAAAAAGAAGCTTTCCTCTATCTCTTCTCTTCCTTCACCACCTGTCCTCCCTCTCACTATCCCTTTCCTAAAAAAGATAACACCTATAAGTAGTAGTAGGCATTCATTGCCTGAGTGTTACTTCTCTTTAAAAAAAAAATTCTCTTTAAAAAAATTGTAAATTTGAATTATTATCCTTGATCTGGCTGTTCATAATACTCTTAGTGCTCCTTTGAGTGCTCTTAAGCAAATATATAGATAGATATATAGATTTGTTAAAACATATTTTTTTTCTAAATTTTAATGACATACAAAATGATATATAAAGTTTAAACAACTTCAAGTGTGCTCAAGTCAAAATTTTTATGCAAAATTTCTTTTAACATACACTTCAAACCCAAAGCATTTCTTTAAAATACGGCAAATAGACAAGAAGTTTTGCAATACTAACATATATTACAGAATGTAAAACTTAAGAAAATTAAACTATATTGCTGCAAAGAGTTTTCATTTTGTTCTAAATTCGAATGAATTCGTAAAGATGGCAGCGCATCTTTTTCTTTGATAGAATTGCTTATTACTTGATCTATAGAATCAGAAAAAGATTGAATAGAACTGTGTTTTTTTGAATTATTTTCTGGATTGATATATTGATATAAAAAGCCCGAGTATGCGAATCTGAATAATGTATATTTTGAAATAATTGATATTTGCTTGTCTTGGTGTTAACTTGAATCCTTTATTTTTTAATTGTTTTATTTTTTTGTCATATTTTAATTTGAGACCTATTCGTAGGTACATACATATATCATCATCCAAAGAAGGATGACAGGAACTCATTTCCCAAATTCATTTTTATTTGTAATATAAAAATAAAATATTTTTGAAATTATTGATCAATAAATATATATGTATGTATGTATTTTTTATTTTATTATTTATTTTCAAGTACACACAAAAAAATGCGTCTGCTCTAGACAAAATTCATATCGAACTCGAGAGAGTCACAATTGACAAAAATTGGGCAGCTGTGTATAAAAATAAAATTTTTTAATTGTTATCAGATTTTAGGAAACATTTGGTGATTTCATTTGTATTGAATAACAACAGTAACTTAAAAAAAAGTGCTTAAATAGCTTTCAAGTTTATTTGCATAAATGCTTCAGAGCTTTTACAAAGCTTTTATGGTAAATGTCCGCGATATTACAGAGTTATTCTATTTATAAATTTTTTGCTAAAAGATGTCGCTTAATTTAACTATTTCTGAAAACATTTAATAATTTAATTTAATTTAATTTAATAATAAACGCTAAAAATTCTCAAAATAAGTGAAAAGGAAGAATAAAAATAAATTCACAATAACGACAGAAAACTTTCAACTTAAAATTTATATTGAACACAAAAACAAATTTTCATATTTTATTGTTTTTTCAATATAAATTTTAAGACGAAAGTTTTCTTTCATTATTGTGAAACAGGCCATAAATAAATTTAAGCTTGCGATTTAAACTTTTAGGGTTCCGTACACCAAAGATGAAAAAAGGACCCCTATTGTTTTCATACGCTGTCCGTGACACGGTGTTTCCTCAGTAACCGCAAGAGCTACGGACCTGAAATTTGGACAGAGTATGCAGAACCTTGGCCGCTACAACAACAAATACATGAGAATTAAAAATTAAAGGGTTTTCAAAAACGAGCAACGAAAAATGTTAAAGTCCCATGTAATATACATACAATTGTATATACACACGTATATTGACACTTGAAATTTGTAAAATTAGTGTATTTTTGTAAAGACTACAACAATTAACACTCAAATTTAAAAAAGTTAAATTAAAGGGTGGTCTATCAGTTAATGCTATTTTGACTATGTAATTTTGACAACTTGCTATATCTTGGAAACCGTAACAGGTAAACTCTTGAAATTTTCAAAAAACTAAAAAATCTGAAAATTATAAAATCACCAAACCAAAAAAACAAATCCCCAAAAATTCAAAAAAATCGCAAGAACGAAAAAAAATCGACAAAATTAAAAAAAAACTCTAACACTAAAATAGGTCGCAAAATTCGAAAAAATCGCCAAAATGAGAAAAAAAATTTTCAAACCTAAAAAAGCTCCTAAATGAAAGTCGTTAGAATGAAGAATCGCCACAAACCGAAAATCGCCAAAATTAAAAAAATCGCGAAAACGAAAAAATCGCCAACAAAATAAAAAAACGCCAAAAACCGAAAAAAGTCGCCAAAACGCGAAAAAATTTCAAAACTAAAAAAATTGCTAAAATGGAAAAAACTCCAAAAACCGAAAAAATCGCCAAAACTAAAAAAAAAAATAGTCGCCAAAATAAATAAAAAACGCCAAAAACGAAAAAAAGCCAAAATTATATTTTATATAGGCTAAAGTTCGCATTGAGTTACATATTTCGTGTCCGTGTCGCACTTCACTGAATTTTTTTGTTTCAACTAACTGCGATTATATTTAAATTAAATTAGTGGATAGCAAATTTGATAAGTTTTCGTTATATTTTTCATAGCGATGTGATTATCTCGTAACAAAACTTGCTGAATCCAGGTACAGGTCGTGTAGTTTGGGTACCACTCTCGTATTCAGACGCTGTCTTGTTACATTTTGTATTGTTTTTATGTTAAATTTTGTTCGATTACTAAGTATGTAAGTATATGTTTTAAAATATTTTTAAATTTTTATTTAATAAGCCTTTTAGATATACATATTAACTCAATTCGATCAAGAAAAGCACAAAAAAGAAAAGATAAAATTACAAAACTGTTTGTTAATATGTTAATTAGCTTAAGTCCCTCAAATCCAATATCTTTTACAGAATAAATATTTGTAAATTATATTCATGTTGTGTTTAAGTAAAACATCTACGAGTAGCACCTGCATAAATACACATACATATAATCGTATTCTTACCTCCCCACAAGCGCTGCGATGACATCTATAATTGAATTTAGGAAAATCGACCAAAAAAACAAAACATAAATAAATAAGATGATAAAAAAAGGCTTAATAACTAAGCAGCCAGTCAGGCAGTTTGAAAAGAAAACATTTAGGGATTTTTTTTATTTTTTACATGCACACACACTTCCTCTTTATTTATTTTTGGTAGACCTGAACAAAAGCACTAAGAACCCAAATTTAACACATGCTAAGCGTAAGTGTATGTGTAAATATTTATGTATGTGTGAATTTATATGTGAGACATATGCATGTGTGTTTTCATTATTGTGAATAACATAGACACACTTCTTGGCTTTTAGAGAGATGATGACAAAAAATTTTTATCTACTAAGAAAAAAGATATTTTAGGGCAAATCAAAACGAACAAAAAAAATACATTCCCAAATATCATTCTCTACACATTTCTTGTTTTAGTCACGTATCACGGTATTTTGTTTATATTTTCTTAACAAATGTTTTAGGGGTGTTGTAAGTGTAAAGTGTTTCTGTTCTATTGAATTATTTCAAAATTACTGCTGGCTTCGATTTAATTTTTTCGTTAGGCTGCTGAACGAGGTAAATTTTAAAAGCACATTCAATAGCCTGTGACAGCTCTCGATATGTAATGTACATAATATTTTAATACATTTAAAATAATTTTTTCAATTTATTTATGTATAGAGAAAAAATAATCATCAGTTTTTTTTTTAACTGCCATTATTTTTTGATAAACGAGGGTTGTCGAAAAACGATGAAATATTAATTTGAGGAGAAGTGGCAAGTTTATAAAACTTGTATTTTAAGTTTCAAGACGCCACGATCTTTAGCATTTTTGTTTTTTTTTTGAGCCATTGGCAATAAACGATATCAGTGTAGTTTTATAATGGACAAAATTTGTTGTTGTATTTCAATACTTTCTATTAAAAAGTCTTAAGTCCAACCATTACTAATCTCTAATTAGTGGACTACACAAGGATCACACAGTCGTGGCCGTCACAGATTATCACGACGAAGAAGTTTAATGAGCGAAAACTTTAGTTGGACGCAAATCAAAGTTATTAGTTAAATATCGGTGCTAAACAACGTCTATATGCATTTTTTTCGCTTATGAAACTCATCAGAAAATTTCAATCCGATTGATTTTTGAAATAAGCTAAAAATTTCGTATGTTTATGGTAAGACTCTTAATTGAGAATCACAATATATAAATATAATCTTATTTATAAATACAGCACACATTTTTTGTCGTACACTTTTAAGTATATTATCGTCCATGAACATTGGTGAAAAATACATGGTTTCAAAGGTATTTTTCTGTAGATATGCACAATATAATTTTTTTTAAATTATTGGCATAAAAGTCCTAAAAAGGTGTTCTAAATTTTCACGAAAAAAAACAACATTTTGTTCTATTTTTGTTTTGTACCCACATGTAGACACATATTTACATACGTTCAAGTGGTCTAATTTAGACCACCGGGCGATCCTAGTAAGTTTAAAAGCATTCAACAAAAATCTTTACAAGGTAAGCATATTTATTGGAAAATAAAATAGCTGCTTAGTTGAATAAAGATGCTTATGTTGTGAAGACTTTGGTTGAAGTTCTTAAAATTATTTTTGAAAAATAAAGTAGATACAAACTGAAAAAATATGTTTTGTAAAGGTTTTTGTTTAAGACTTAAACCACGCTCTTCATCACCTCCTACACAGAAAAAAAAGATTTGTAACTGCAAATAATTTATTTGTGAATAAAATTAAAATATTATTTGAAAAGGCACCTACAACAATTTTTGTTAACACAAACACACATTTGTTTTATAAGAAAACAAAATCAACTCAGTTTTTTCCAATTAAAATTATTGTTTTATTAACAATTGAGTTGTTAACAGAAAACAAAAACTTTTCATGAATTTGTTTTTCAAATTCTAATGTGTTGTTTCTTTGTTTGTATTTCCTTATATTTTTTTAGAATTTGGTTTTTTGTTAAATTTGTAAGTTGTTTGGTCACCCCAAACCGAACCGGCAATCTCTTGATTAATAGACTAATGTACTTACCACTCAGCTAAAGTTTCAAAGCCTACCAAACTTATTTTGTCTTTGTGATTTTCAAAAATATTATTCTATGAATTCTCATATAGTTTTTGAAAGTCTGTGCATAAAGTAAGAGGTTTGTGACTGTTCAAAATTTGTGGTTGAAGTCTACTGATGATTTGGTTTAAGCGCCAATGAAATACGTATATAGACCAAGCTAAACCACAAGCAAATAAATTTCAAATTTAAGTTTAATAGTAAGAAATACACAAATTTTGGGTTGAATGAATGGAATATTTTTGAGTGTATATTGCGTTTTTAAATATTTTACATGTAAGGGCTGGACAACGTTTTCCTGTGTCATTTAGTATTCGTCGTGAAATAAATAAAGATTTTCTTTAAGACGCAAACATCCTTGTCATACTCATTTAAATTAGCTTTAGTAAATTTGTTTCGCTTTTACTCAATACCATCTTATTTGTATTCAATTACTCGTGTCATGCTTATTATTATGATATTTTTTAATAGTAACTTTATTGTTTTTTTATTTCTATGTATTGCTAATTGAAATCCTAGAAAAGTGCTTATGGCTCACAAGTATGTATATCTTCTAAAGCTCTTACGTTGCCATATATTTTATATGCATTGTTATTGCTGCTATAGCAGTTATTACAAAAGCAAACAAAACCAACCACAAGTAGGCAAAACCAAAATGTACTTCACTGTAACGAATTTAAGTTACTCTCCACCATTAGCAAAGTAAATAACAGCTTTAACGTTTCACAAAAAAAACTTATTCACATACATACTGTTTGATTGCTATTAAAGCTTTTTTACATTTATATGTAAGAAAAAAATGTAAACTTACATATATACTTATATAAGAATAAAGAGTTCATAGGAGACAAGGGAAAAGAGCGAACTCCAATTCTCTTCTTTGCCTCACAAATTCAAGATTTTGCAAAGTAAACTTTGCGTGTGTAACAGCCTTCTGAGAGATGTGGTTCGCTTAAATGAACTCCTTTCTTAACTCGTTTCTTTATTATAATCTTCATTATATTAAATTAAACTACAAACATATGAAAAAAGTGATCTAGCATTTTTCAACATCTCTACAATTTTCAACATTTCTTTCAATTTGTTACAAGCGATATGTTGAATCAAATAAATGTCCCATAATTTTCTCATTGATGACGAAAAAAAAGAAACTTCTTCACTAGATTCTGTTGTGAATTATGTAATTGACAAATTTATTGTTACTAGTATTGATTGATTTTTTCTTGTGGTTTTTTGTTTTTGCTACGAGTATGTAAAAATTTATATATTTGTATTTTATTTATTTCCTTTTTTATTGTCTTTTGTGCTGGTGCAGCAACACTTAGAAAATAAATTGTATATAAATTTAATAAATTTCAGTCGTTTTAGAGATTTTTATTGTATCAACATACAGTGGGAGGAGCACTCAATTTCATTATCATAAAATTCTTTATTTCTATAAAAATTTTCAGGACAAGTTAGCAACAAAAGGCTAAAAAAATAAAACATTCATATAGGAAAGAGTTTGATTTAATTTTCTTTTGCTCTTTTCAATTAATAAATAAAATAAAGAATAATACTTACATTTGCATTTTAGTAAATAATTACATTGTGACGGGTCTGACCATGATACCAACATATTTTGTTATAATCAAAACTTTTAATTTAAAACAGTGCGGTTCACAAAGATCTTAAGGTACGGTCACACTTGTCAAACATTTGCCCAAAAAAGGTTAACATGCAAACACTAATGAAAAAAGTTTTGATCCAGACACTTGTTTATCAAATTATACAGTTTCGAACACAACTAATAGATAATGTCATAGAATCCAATATTATTGGCTGCTCTTTAATTTGACAAACTTTTCTTTGAATTGAAAGATTTTTCATTAGCATTTAGTGGTTACGCTTTCTTTGGTCAAATGTTTGACAAGTGTGACCGTACCTTTAGTCTTAAAAGCATTTCGAAATAAGTAGACACTGAAAGGACATTAGAAGGCTGAGACGGGCGTGACCTTACAAACCTCAGTGTTTGCTAGTCTAGCCTAGCCATTGTCTTAAAATCTTATTGACAGACTCAGTTTCTAGATCTTAAGGAACAGAAATAGACTGTCAATAGCACAAAATCATTCTCGAGAGCCAGTATAAATACACACAGAAAAAAATACCAATGTAAAATCAACATGCCAAAAGGTTGATTTAAATTCATTCAAATCACATTAAATTTACAAGAAATAATATGTTGTTTGAGTGTGTTGGTGTTTATTTGCCTTGTTCATAGCTGCAATACACTTTTGTGCTTAGTTGTGTAGGTTGTTTTTTTATTGTTGTTGTTTTTTTATGTTTGTAAACAGCCGACAAACTGCTGCTGGGTAGTAAGCAGTGTACCAGTCTTGCATTCGGAGGATCGACGGTTTGAATCTTGGAGTCAAGTCAAAGTATTTTTTTTTTAACTACAAAGTTTTAAGTCAAAGCATTTTGTTTTTTTTTTAATCTAAAACTAAAACTTTTCAAATAAATTGTATGTTAAATGATAAGAAATAATGTTAAATTATAATTTAATTCAAGTTGGTAAATATTTAGTGTGTAAGGGGTAAGCACGTTGACTATCACACAATGAGTTCCGAGGAAGCCAATTTAATTTATATACAAAAATTTTTCTGATGTCTATGTCAACCACACATAAGTTAAATAATTAATAAAATAAAATTATTACATTAAATTAAATTCATGTTGTTCTAACTTGAAATAACTTTGATTCAACATGATTCTTCATTTTGATTTTAACAGTACTTAAATGTTAATTCAACGTGAAATAGAGTTATTTCAAAAGGAAACTTTTTTATTGAAAATTACTATAAATCATGTTAAATTAACCTGAAACACACATGAAGCAAAATCATTATCAAACAAATTTAAAATTAACCCTGTTTTTAACGATTCTACATTGTTTTTCTTTCTGTGTATGCATACATCTTAAATTTTTTGGTATTGTATGTCACATATGTCGCTCACATATACAAATGTATACATAATTATCCAGCCATCCATATTTTAACACAGTTAAAGAGATTGTTTTTCTGTAGCAACACTTAAATCTTACCATCAATAATTATCTTTCTCCGTTTCTCGTTATCTGTTATTTATAGCATATTAAAGATTTAAAACAAAAGCCAAAAAAATATGTTACAATCAATTCCCAGGACAAAAAAAAAAACACCCACACACAAAATGTAAATATTCGTACAACTTAAAAATATTTTTCCAAGGTTTTTTAATTCCTTTCTAAGTATCCAATAAGCTTGCAACATTTCGCTTAAGCCATACATTATCTTCCACATGATCTCAGCAGCAGCACGTCGGTAAATTTTCTACAAAAATCAATATTTAAGACTAACAAGCTCTTAAATCCACTTGACAAATACCAAACGTGCCAATAATGATGCTTGAAATATTTTGACAGATATCATACATTTTATTTTGCTATTTCTTTCTCATCCTTTTCCTGTAATCAACCTGCCTGCACCTCAACTAACATGTGTGTGTGTCTGTGTGTGTGTGTGTGTAGCAGCCAAACAGTCTTAAAAGTAAAGAAGAAAAAACAAACAAGTGTGCCAATACATAAAACCAACAGTTTACCACACACTTTTGATATTCGACATGTATGAAGCAAAAAATAAAAACGGAGAAGAAACATTTTTTTATGTGTGTATGTGTAGCACAAGGAACCAAAAAGCATGCAAAGGTACTGTATAAATGTTGCAACTAAACTGTATTGTTTCTCAGTCATAAATTCTATAAATGATTGATGACTTAAATTCAATGGCAACGCAGCCAGCTGTGTGTGGACATTGGACTGTTGCATGACAGCCATGAAACAATGCTGACAATCGCTAAATTCTTAGATACTTTCCATGGGTTAACAGGTGAAATTAAAAGTTCAGAAGAAATATTGCTCAATATTTTTTATTTATATTTTTTTTTTTTTTTTTGATTTAAGGTAATTCCCGATGGTTGACTACTGAGTTTTGAGAAAGTCGTTATACAATTAAAAAGAACTTTAAAATTTTGCTAAAAGGATAAAATTTCATTTTATTACAAAAATTTGTATGTATGCACATATGTATATATGTATGTACGTACACACAATTGAGCGTTTATTGCAAGAGTGTTATAAATCCAAATATTTTTAATTCATGCAAATATCTTTTATACTCACCACCTTTTGAGAGTATAATTGATTTTCTGTGCAAGTATTTTCACAATCCTCATCGTGGTAATACTGCGTGACTAAAAAACAAAGTTTATGCTTTTAGAGCTATGCTCTTTAAGGCACCACACAGGAACTGGGACATGATTTTCGTAACAAAATTAAACGAAATTATTATAGTTACAAAATTGTTTTTGTTTAGATTTATTTGTGCTTAAAAGCAGAGTACGGAAATAAATGAAATAAAATGTTTGATTTTGTTTTGTTTTGTTCTTTGAAGTGAGCGAAACAAAAGCGAAACAAAAAGCAATGAGAACGATTGCTCAATTGTTTTTGTATTGTTCTTGCAAATGAGCACAAACAATGCAATAATTTAATCGTACTCAGCAATTGGGAAATAAATGCAAACGTTTTGAAATTTTTGAGTTGAATTTGCCACCATAATAAATATAAGTACACTTCATTAGTTGTGTCCTTAATTGTTAAAGTGCTCTAAATTATATTCATATTTGATTCAACATATTAAATAAATCTTAAAAAGACTTCAATAAATATTAAATAAATTTATAATGATCTTGACTAGTACAACTCTAAATTAATATGCTGTCTTATGTTAAAAATATTTTTTTAACTTCATTAAATGTAGTCTAATAATTACCTCGACAATAGAAATATATGACTAAGTCCACTTAATAAGAAATTTTGTTAATTTAGACTTGAAAAATAATATCGCTTGTCTTCTTTATTTATTTATGTGTCTAATCTTAAGGAATAAAATTCTAAGATTAGATTTAATTTGAGAGCACTAGCTACACTTGCTATCGGCTCAAACGCTTGTCTTATTAGTTTCCCGTGTTGTTTTTGTAGGTTAAAATTTTTTTCAATGAAATATAAAGTAACCAGTATACGATTCTTCTCTACTTACAATACTTTATTTGCTCATCAATGATACAAAGAACTTTTAAGACACGCAGTGTTAAATTATTAACTGTTAAAATACCACAATGTTAACTTTATTGTTTTTTATACAAGACTGAATGTTAAGCTGATGCATCGCCTCTTTTATACTTAACATTAGGCTTTCAAAAGCATGTTAACAATAGCCAGCGCATTAAACAGCTTTTTATACTTGATTTCGAACGTGACATTAGTTCGTGTTGCAATTTGTTCTTTTGTTGTTATAGTGTGTGTGTGTGTGTGTGTTTATGTGTATGTACATTGACAGTTTATCATGTATGTAGATTAGAGAACAAAGTCAGGCAAAAACATACATCCTTATATATATAAAGTAATACAACTTCATCTTCAAGATTAAAATCCCAAAAAATTAGATTTCTTTTAAATCTTTTTTCCCCTGTTCAGGTCCATATTTAGCAAACCGTTAAAAATTCAAGGAAATAATCAACTAGAAAAATGTGCCTAAGATTTTAATAAACAAGTTTTTAGAATATATAAACTTCCTAGGAATGATTCTTACAACCGTTTAGGTAGCGCTTGGATGGCCAAAAAGAAAAAAATTTGCGAAAATTTTTTAATTTCATTTTTGTTGTTGAAATTTTTCACTTTTGCAGCTATCTAAGCGCTACAGAAACGGTGTTAAGAATCATTCTTAGGAAGTTTATATGTTCTAGAGATCTTAGGTACATTTTTTTAGTTGATTGTTTCCTTAAATTTTTAACGCTTTGCTAACTATGGACCTGAACAGGTCTTGAAGATAAAGTTTGTGTGATTTTATATGTTCACAATTTTTGTTCTTTATGACAAGAGCTACAACTTTGCTTTAGAGAGTAAATCAAAATTCCAAACGGTTTGCAAGATATTATCCTGAGAAAATGCAAAAATGAGGCCAAAGATTTGGGGCCCATAAAAAAAGTGCATTCGCAAGATTGTTTAGGACAGCTTTGAGTTCGATTTGCATAAAACAATTTTTTTTGCTTTATGACTCTGTTGCAGCACTGGTTCAATATGTACCTTATTTATTTTTCTAACAGTGATTGATTCAAACAGACTTCTTCTTAAGATTTAATTATGGAAAATAAAAAGGATATTCATTTAATTTCATTTAATTTTCACATATCCAACTCAAACTTAATTTATCTCACAACCCACCATCCCTACAATTTCATTCCAATCATTAATTTGCGCTGGCTGCAATATTTCATTCTTCTATTTTACCAAAATAAACTTTATGTTTGCAATTTTTATTTTTCATATTTTCGTACAAGAGTTCATGACGTTTTGAAACGTATTTATTGATTTTTGTTACAATTCAATGAATGCTTACAGCAGCCTGTGGCGTTTTAATGTTTGTTTTGTTGTTATTAGTGCTATTGCAGTGGCAAAGGTTGAAGCCGCCAAGCCACGCCACACAGTACACAGCACAGTACAGCAGTGATGCAAATTAAAAAAAAAAATTATTTGATGAATGGAACTGCTGTGTATTGTCTGATGTATATTTGTATGTGTGCGGTCCATAGTGTATATGTTTAAGGTTCCGTTTGCTAAACAAAATGTTTGCTCAAAATAGTCACAGCTGACTAGTACAGTTAACTTCAATGTGTGTGTGTGTGTGTGTGTGAATAGTTGCAATCATACAATAGTACCAGTCAATTGCGGAAAACATGCAAATTCCTCACATTTGACATGCCAGGCCGCGCATAAAAAATACTAAAAAAAGAGAGAAGAGCAATTTAACTTCCAAACATATCAGGAGTTGGAGTTGTGTTTAGCTTTTGCAATGTTTGTTAATCTCTGTCGGTAAAACGGCATCATTTGGTTATTATTGAAGAAGATTTATGACTTCTAATGTCTTGATTTTTTTTTTGTATGCAAATTTATTTGGTTTTTTTTTTCATTGGTTTTCTTGGTTCTTTATATCTTTTGACATTGAAAAGAGTAAAAATCTTTTGGACAAATATTGAGATTGTACTTTTTAGTAAATGTAAAATATTTCTGTATGTTTACACCTGCAGTTAGTGTAAATGTTATGTGTGACCTTAAGATTTTTTAAAAAAAAATTTTTTTGTCTAAATATTCTGTAAGCTTTAATATTATTCGCTATTAATTTAAGGTTGTTAAGTGTAAAGTGTGAGAAAATGAAAACGCAAGTTTTATAATGCGGATTGATGCATATATTTAAAAGTATTAATTCAATAGCTAGAAGAAAATTTTAACTTGCGTGATATTCCCTCGTATTGTAAATAGCGTCATCGACGTCACATCACGACGACAGTAAAAGTTGTCATTTGTCACTACATATTTGATCACTATTAAGTCGACTTTTTCCTGTAGTTTGCTGCATATACTTTCACTTCTTTTGAACAAGCTCGTATTTTACAGCGAAGTATAATGCGCTTTATTGCCCTATTGATTCAAAAAACATGAAAATTTTTTAATGGGAAGTGACTGTCAATAAGATCCAATTGTTGCCGATAAAGAGTAGACAAGTGACAATATTTACTGTCGTCTTGATGTAACGTCAACGACGAAATTCACAATAAGGGGTATTATTATTTTTTTTTGAGGCAACGCAGTAAGGTGGCTGCTAAAAGCAAAAATAATGAATGAACTACTAATCCAATAATAAAATTTTTTATGCTAAAATTTCCAAGAGAACCTTAGCTTTGAGAAATGCTATTTTCTGTAAGCTTCTTGGCAATAACAGCTGATATGCAGGGTGCCAAATTTGATCAGACAAGTATTTTTGACCACTTGATGTATCTTGACAACCGTGAGAATCAAAATCTTGAAATTTTCAAAAACGCTAAATCTAAAATATTCCAAAATTAAAAAAAAATACTGAAACGAAAAATCGCCAAAATGATAAAAGCGATTAAATGAAAAATAAAATAAACCGCAAAAAAGGCAAAAAAAAGATTAAAAAAAATATAAACCGCAAAAAATAAAAAAAAACGCCAAAAAAATGGTAAAACAATATTTTTTAATTTCTACCTCAGTTCCGTCCATAACAACCGAAAAAACACCAAAACTTAAAAAAACGGCAAACTAAAAAAATCAGCAAAAACAAAAAAATCGGCGAAAAAATATATCGGCAAGAAGAAAGAAATGTCAAATTTTTTTTTATCTACATCAGCCCCCGTATTGATCGAAAAAAAAACGCCAAAGTTCAAAAATTAGCAAAAACTAAAAAAAATCGCAAAAGAAATTAAAAAATTAAAAAATATCGGCAAAACGAAAAAAAATGCCATACAAATTTTTTTCTACATCAGCCCCCGTATTCTGGTAACTCGGTAAAGCTAAATTCGATCTATAAAATGGTGAACAAATAGAAAATTAAAAATTTTTGGCGACGACATAAAACACTAAAATTTCGGCGCAACACATTTTAGATCCAATGCCTGATTTAGCAAAGTTTGAAAGTTGCAAAATACGGGGGAACCCCCAAGATATTCGATTACATGGGCTTACGTTCGTATCGTATTACATACATAAGCATAAACATATGCAGTGTCCGTACGGAACCCTTCGTGTGCGAGTCAAATTCTCACTCTACTGAATTAATTAAGATTTAAGGCATATTTTCGCCTTCTCAAAGCAATAGTAGTTTATTTAATTTTATTTAAATATATTTTTTTAATTTAAAGAAAAAGTAGTTTATTTAATTTATACATGTATATATTAAAATTATAATATTTTTTGCTTTAAGAGGTATGGAGCAAATAAATATACACAAAATTTAACAACTAAAGTTAACAGCTTTAAGTTGTCAGCTGCCATATGCAATTAGATTTTATTAATTGGCAACGCAGGTTAGGAGGGGTTGCCATCCTTAATCGAGACATAACTCTGTTTTTTTGCTCATATTTAAGTGTAAATTTAAGTCCTTTCGAGTGCTATTATTATAGACACTTGTAAACATTATTCACATGCCTGTAAACACTTCGATTTAAGATTTGTGCAAATTCTTGTGCGTGCTCGTGTTTTTTTTTGCTCTTCCATTTGTTTACTTGCACTTGCAGTAAAAAATGTTACTACTTTGTCTCGCTAGAAGCGGATTATATTGTGGTGTGTTTCCCTTAAAGCTTTTATGAGTGATATTTTTTTTGTGACCAAACTTTTTCAGGTAATCTTATTGCAAATAAAATAAAAATAATAAATAAAAATACTGAAATAAAACATAAATGCAAACATAAAAATAGAAAAAAAGAAGATATAAAAGTAAAAAGAAATCACCAAGATTTACCAAAAAACATTTATTTATTTATGGTCTATATTTACTTATGCACTCGTATATAAGTATTTAATGAGTAACTGCATTTACGGGAGTATACGTGGGCAATTTAGTGGTATTGTCAGTATCCAATGTGTTGTAGCGTTTTAGAGATTAAGTTCCTTAATGCCGAATATTCTATATAAAAAACGCATAAAAAAAGCAATCCCTAATTTGTTTTTTTATCCTTTTTTTGTGTGACAGAGTATAAAAATAAATGTACAAGTATTAGAGGGAAAGTTTTGCTGGTTATTGTAATTTTTTTTATTGTAATACTTTGTGATTATTTTTTGTTGTTGTTGTTGTTTGGTTAGCTTTGAAATTTGTTAAACGAAAATATCTTTGATATTGGTTACTTTGAGGGATTAGATAAAGATTTGTGGAAAAAAAATAAATGAATAGAGATTAATTTAATCGAAGTATTCGTAAGTAAAAAAAATCCTAGGCAATTTTTAGCTTTGCTCGTGGGCCGTGTTGGCTGTTGGCAAAACCTAAAATTGGAATGAAAAGATGTACTTGTAAATAAATAATTTACAGATTCACAGTTCCTATCTGGTATTGTATTACAACGGAAAGTCGTTTTGCTGCCCAAGTTTTGGTTTAGCCCTTCCCTTCCTAAACAAGCGATTGCTTACATTGTCTAGCCTTAATCATGTAGTAAACTGCCATCTGTGCCTGGTGGCCCACACGCGACAATGGTGCATGCTTAAGTGTACCTGATGCTGAGAGCTGAGATAAAAAAAAATCTGTCTCCTATTTAACAACCTTCGTATTAATAGATGCTTGCCTATCTATCCCTCATATTAAAATTATTTATTTATTCGAATTTTTTTATAAGAATGTAAGCCTTATCTCATTAGCACAAATAAAAGATAAGCTTAAAATTGTGACACTTGTTATTGTTTAAAAATACTCTTTATTGGTTAAAACTCTCTAATTTACTTTAAAGGTATTACAAAACTTTTTTTTTTTTGTCTTCAAAGCCTTGTGCTAAGCTCCGAAATAAACCATTTTAATACTTCTAAAACTTGCTGAATTGTTAAAAAAAACTTTGTTGTTACATAACAACAACAAGTATTTTTAAACAGTGTTAAAAAAATGTAACAACTCTGAGATTATCTTCTTATTTTTTTTTCTTTTCAAAAGCAAATAATGATGCCATTCATTGACCATCTTCTTGTTGTTTTGTTTTGTTTTCGGTTTGTTTGTTTACTAAACACAATCACGAAATATCGTGTAAAGGGGATTTAAACTTATCAGCTTAATGTGTGCAGACGACGCCTGAAGACATAACAACTTGTTTCGATTAAAATGACTTGCTCTTGCTTCTGTTGTTGTTGTTGTTGCCCGTTTAAAATGTATAATAGTTTGTATTATCTGTGTATTGTGCCTTGTTGTCTGTCTGATGGCTGTAGATTTAGCAAATTTCCTATAATTCCATTTACTGATAGCACATGCCATCATTACATACATAGTGCTCATGTGCTTTGTGAGAATTTACCAAATGTTAACACTAAGGACATCAAAATAAATCTTAGCAATTGTCCTAAACGATCCAAAACCACAACAAATATGCCAATAATTAGCACAATTAACAATGTTGAGTGAGAGCAACGAAGGAAATGAAGGAAATGTTAAAGGAGCTGCTGCTAAACACCAAGACTTCATACACACTCGCACACTCACACACTCCCATACACTCTGTCATACACTGTCGTCATTTCAATACTTATTTGCAGTAGAGAGGAATAGAAATTGAAAGAATTAAAGTGTACTACATGTTGCATATTTACAGGCTGTAAGTATGACTGCTGGACGCACACACAAGCAATTTCACTCTCAATTGAGCACACATCAAGTTTGGGACTGATAAAATACATGCACACGACATTATGTCTGTCGATGGTTGTGTAGATGTTTTCTAAAATTGTGTGAGTGTGTGTGTGTGTGTGTGTGTATGAGCTACAGTTATTTGATAAGCTATGAGTATATAATTAGTTGTATGTCGTTAGGGGCTTTAAGCAGTATGGATTAGTTGCAACCAACAGGCAGTAGAATATTGCAATTTTCTTCTTATTGTTGTAGTTGCCATGGACTCTGGTGACTGTAACGAGCTGCACTGCGTTGCGATATAAACTCTATACCTGAGTTTATAAAATCTGGTTGTGCGCGAAGGTGATCCTGAAAGGCTTTTAAGGCTTATGCATTGGTGTCTAGGCTAATGCATAACACAATGCCCGAGTTCGTCGATATTTGTAACAATGAATCGTCGCCGAAGAAAAACGCTTAATAGCAGAGTTGTAACACAAGTTAAGCGTAATATATTAAAAAACAAGATATAACAGCCGCGCAATGTATGACTACTACTATTACTATTATATGATAGTGATAGAGAAGGATAGTGAAGGAAGAGATAGAGGAAATTATCATTATTTTACAACTCTGCTTTCTTTTGCACGTTTGTTTATTTTTTAAGGCAGTGTTGCAGCGCCTCTGGTGTCAGAGAGGGGCACTAATGTTTCGACACCTTTTTTAATAATGGAGTACTGCAGTGCCTCTGGTGTCAATGAGGTATATTAAATTTTCAAAGCTGTGCTTAGTAACCATTTTATTGGTTATTAAGCACACAATACCATCGAGGAAAGATTAGCTCTGATTAGTATCTGCTGAATCTCTTCACGTTTCCTTAGGATGATAAAACATAAAAATAAATGTGTATATACCTTGGTAGGCGTATTAATTACCTCATTAAAAAAAAGATGGAACTCTTGAAATCGGTGATGGAAGATTTTATGAAAATAATGTACTCCTGCAAGCGTAGGTTCGGCAACCGTGTGGCCAGTGTTGCCAGAATTTCTAAGGCTAAAATCTGCAAAATTTAACAAGTTTTCACGAAAAAAAATCTTCAAAATCTGCATTTTATTTTTAAAATCTTCAAAAAAATCTTCAAAGCTATTTTTAAAAAAACTTTTTTATATATTATTAAAAAATTTACATATATATGGATGTACATGTGTAATATAAATATTTTTTCACTAACCCAGATTCATAAAATTTTTTTGGAAATTTTTTTTAAAATAACTTTAAATCGCATTTTTTTTAACATTCGAAGAATGTGCATTTCGTTTCTGCTTAAGCAACTCATCAGCATACTTCAACCAAAACATTTTTGAAATAAAGCAAAAAACTTTATATGTTTATAGAACGACTATCAATGTGTTATTAATAGTTACGTACACAAACATAAAAGGCAATATTCACAAAAATTATTTTGGGTTACAAAACGTGTAACAAACAAATTTCCATACAAAGTTTGTTTTGTAAACCTTTTGTAAACCAAAACTATTTTTTATGAATATGGCAGAAAAAGCTTAAGCAAAAATATTTACAAGATAACATCTTAAATTTTACGACATTGATTGCAGTATACTGTTGAGTTTGACGGTTTTTTCACACGCAAAGTTTACTTTGAAAAGTCTTGAGTTTGTTAAAGAAAAAAGAATATAGAATAAGATCTCTTTTCTTTTCTTTTCTCTCCTACAAACTTAAGACTGCAAAGTAAACTTTGCGTGTGGAAAAACCGTCTTTATTTAGGAGAAATGAAATGCATAAAACCAACAAACAAATAAAAATTCTTCATTCTTTATGTGCAAAATATATAAAATGAATGAGAAAAAAAATCGGATATATAAAAAATTATAGAAAAAGTGATTTAATTTGTTGCATAAATATCCAAATGACTTCGAAGTTCATTTGACTCAAAATTCATTCGACATTCGCAAATGAATGTGGTAAAGACATTTCATTTTAAAGAAATAAGCTCGTTTTATATCAGATATTCTATTCCAGAAGCTTGCCAAAGTTATTTCTTATTTTTCTTTAATAAGGCCTTATAAGTTCAAAAATTTTAACTTTCTAAGAAGCTGCGAGTCGTTCACACATAAAAAAAAATGTAGTAACAGTAATAGCAAAAATTTAAAAAAAATTCACTATAATTGGAGTTGAAAAACCTGCGTTTTTAGACCAAAAATCTTCAAATCTGGATTTTGTCTTTTTCGAGGGTAAAAATCTGCAAAATCCAGATAAATCCGTATTTCTGGCAACCGTGCGTGTGGCTGACATTGTTCTTCATTCCTTCTAACTTAATAAACATCGCATGATTCCTCTTAAAAATACTCGTCGTTTTAAAAGAACCCTATGATTTTTGCTACGATGTCCATTCGTCCGTCTCCCCGTCTGTCGCACACTGTTTTCTCGAGAACCACAAGAGCTACAGACCTGAATATGTAGAGCTTTGACAGCTAAGACAAGAAATATATAATAGTTAAAACTGAAATTAAAAAAAAAAAAAACAAATTTAAAGGGTAATTTTGATTACGTAATTTAGGTCAAAATTCAAAATTCGTTAGTTAACTAACGCCCTTGATTCAACTTAGGATTTTTCTTATCAATTTCATTGCTTAAACTTAGTTCAATAAAGAATATGAATTTGAGCTTAGAAAAATCGCCAAAATTAATAAAGCTTAAATGAAGAATATCCATTAAAATTAAATAAATCGTTAATATACAAAAAAAATCACCTAAAGTAAAATAAATAAATCGCGAAAAAAACTTAAAAAAGAATGATAAAAACTTAAAAAAAATCGCCAAAGAAGTAAGAACGCCGAAATTTAAAAAGCATTTATACTGAGAAATGGTGTATTGAAAAATCGCCGAATTGAAAAAACGTTTAAAATGAAGAATATCACCAAACATAACATAAGTCGCTAAAATATAAAAAATCACCTTAAGTAAAAAAAGTCATCAAAAAAACTAAAAAAATCGTTAAGAAGCGAAAAAAATCGATTAAACTAATGATATGTTACAAAAAAAAAACTAAAAATTGCCAAAACCCCAAAAAAATCGCTAAGGAAATCGTCAATTTAAAAAAATAAAATAAGTCGCTAAATGTAAAAAAATTGCCTTAAATAAAAAAATGTCCTCAAAAAAAAAATTAAAAAATCTTCAAAAGCGAAAAAATCGATTAAACTAAAAATATGTTACAAAAAACACAAAAAAAATTGCCAAAAACCCAAAAAAAAATCACTAAGAAAGAAATTGCCAAAATTAAAAAAATTAAATATCGCTAAAATGCAAAAAAATCACCTTAAGTAAAAAAAATAGTCAAAAAAAAAAATTAAAAAATCGTCAAAAAATCGATCTAACTAATATGTAAAAAAAAATTAAAAAAAACCAAAAAAACATTCGCTAAGAAAATTGCTAAGACTCAAAAATCACCTTAAGTAAAAAATTCGAAAAAGAACTAAAAATCGCCAAAACAAAAATCTCAAGAAACAAAAAAAAAATAAAAAAAACGCCAAAACTAAACTTAAAAAATACCGAATCGAAAAATCGCCCAAATTAAACAAAAATATAACACAAAATAAATAAAGTAAAAAAGTCGCCGAAAAACTAATAAAATCGTCAAAAACACAAAAAAAAACCCTAAAACCAAAAAAATCGCCTAAATAAAAAAAACGCCATAACTAAAAAAGTGTCAATATCAAAAAATTTCTCAAAAACCAAAAAAACAAAATCGCCAAAACTGTAAAAGCGTCAATACTAAAGAGTTCGAATGTAATATCAAATATAGTGTGCGTAAGGAATCAGGCGAAAGTGAAGTGGACGCATAGCCCCTCCTTCTCAACCGCCAACCTTACCCACTATCCTTTAAGGGCTTGGTGTTTTCGCAAACGGCATAGGCGGCATAACTTAACATCCGCTCGGAGGAAATTCCGTTGCACTGTCTTGGGCTGGAGCCCAACCACCAGAATCGGATGCTCTAGCCTAATCTGCTGTTCATCCTAAATTACTTTAATTACCAAAACCAGAACAGAAAATAATAACAATCAAACCGATTAACCCATGCCTGGCCTTATGTTCCTTCTAGGAATTACAGGATATATATTAGGGTGGGTCAAATTGTATGGAACGATTTTTTTTTTTGATGAAGCGTATAGCAAAAACGTAATCTATAGATGATTCTGAGAAATTTTGTTCAAGAAACCATATCTCTAAGTCGGATTTGGAGCCCCAAAAAATTTCATAATAGATATTTTTCCATATATACATAGAACAATTTAATTAAATTCGTCATAAAATCGGATAGAATTATAGTAGATTTCTCAACCTGGGCTTGTTTGAAAGGTATTTTATCACCTTTCAGAATTGATACCAATGATTTTTTATATTTTTGGTAGAGATATTAGGAACTTTGTGTCGAAAAATAGCATAGATTCTGAATTTTCTTCGATATTTTTCGAGATTTTTTTTTTGCAGATTATGAAAGTTCAGATAATTTTCAACAACTTTTATTTAGATCAATTTTTTTATTTTCGAACTCCTTTTTGTAGGAAAATCTATCTGAAAAAAATAAAAATTTTCAAGTTTTCAACAACAAAAAAAAAACACTATTTTTATTCAATTTTAATTCAATATATTTTTAAATATTATTCCCGACCTACAATTTAATGTTTTAACGTGGTACTTGCCATTCGAGGAGTTTTGTTACGACTTTCTAATGTCACTGCCATATCTTCTTCATGATTCTTTTCTATAACTTATTTTGAAACATGTCTTTCTGTTCCTTGTATGTGCATTGGAATTTGTGGATCAGCCAGTGGTGGTTCATCGAAATCTAAGTATTCTACCAAGTGATCATATGGAATCTGTCGAGTAAATGCTGGTTCAAATAACATATCGTCGTTATTCACATCAACCATATTGACATAATCGGTAGCGTCGAAATTTAAGATATATTTTTTGTAAACTCTGAGTTTTTCGTTAAATATTTAACGTAATTGCTCCCAATTGAATATATTGATTTTTTTGTAGAATATTTGTTCATGTTACAAAAATCATAAACTTTCGACTTTCCATGCTGCCCTCGTGTAATTTACCTGTGTGCGTATCCATTAAACTAAATGCTAAAGCACTCGTAGACATGATTATGGATGCATCTAACCTGGCTGCTAACATGCATTATTATTATTTTTTGCTATAGCTCATGTGTGTACGTGTGTATTCAATGTGTAAAAGGCGATTTCCGGAACTGTGTTGTGACAAACGTTACTACATTCGAAAACTTGGTTGTTGTTGTTTCTCACACATACAAAACATTACTTTGGTTGAGATACGATATATCATGGCTGGCCAATGTTGTACGGGTTTATGTGTGTGTGTGTGTGTCGTTATGTGCGTTTTGTATTTGGATGCATTTGAACGTTATTAAATAAGTCTCTCTTGCTGGGATTTTTTTCTTCTTTCTTTCAATTGTATGGTTAGCACTAGGGAAAGTGGAGTAAAGAAATACCTTTAGGAACTATAATAAATTTGGTTTGTAAAAAATTGCATTCATTAACGAGTGACTAGAATAAATCTTAGCCTTATTAAACAAAACAATATTTAACTGCTAAAACAGTTGTTAATTGTAGCAGCTGTTAATGATAAGGGCTCAGTTAGCTGACTGTAATGTAAAGTAACTGCAACAGTAGGCAACAGCTGATCGATTTTGTTATGTGAAAAGTAATGCAAATGGTTATAGAGATGTAATGTACCGTAACCGGCTTTTCATATAAAAATATCGATCAGCTGTTTCCTACGTTGCAGTTACATTATATTACAGTACAGTTGGCTAACTGAGCCTTAGCAGATGTTAATTGGGACAGCTGTTAGTTATATAAGTGTTACTTATAACAGCTGCTAATTGCCACAACTGTTAATTGATTCAAGGTTTGAGATCTTTTTTTTTACAATTTTTGTTATTCTTACAGCAAGCCATAAGTTACTAAATTTAAAAATTATTTAATTTCTTTCTGATTTGGTATTAAGTATCCTTTAATTCCCTTATAAATAAAATCCCATGTTTACAACATTGTCAGCAAGTGTGATCTTAACAAAACGTATGAGCACTTGAGCAACTTTTAAATCTATTATAATATCAAATTGACAAAACCAATTTTAACGTGCAGTGGCCTGCAAGACTTATTTATGAACATACGTGTATTATATTAGGCTCTTCGTTAACAGTATTGTATTATAGACTTACACGCACACATATGTACATATATGTAAAAGACCGTTTAATGTAAAAGTTAAGCACACGCACACAAAAGCAAAGCATATAATATAAACACAAAACATTTTTCTGCTCAGTTTAAATATTACGCGATTGTATTTCCTTCCTGTTTACACATTCACACATCTATACAAAGTTACGAGTACAAACAAGCAATTACAGTTGCAATCTAAATATATTAAGGAAATAATAACAATACACATACATATGTAAGTGCATAAAGGAATTGAAATGTATGTAATGGTATCAATAAGCGTATTTGCCATAATTTTGTTTTGCTAGAGGACAATGATATAATGGCAGGAATATGCTTAAAGTTTTTTTTTGTATTGTTGTTCCTTTAATTTTTGCAAACACCATCTACTGGTCATTGTTACCGTAAATCTGTTGAATTTATAGTAACTTATGTTAACGTAGTGTTGTTCTCTTGCGTTCGTTTCCTTTTGCCAAAAAATTTTTGTTTTGTTTTATGCCAAAAATAATAAAAATAAAAATAAATTGTTTGATACAAAATTTTTTTTTATTTATTTTCAATGTGAGCAACTGCATTCCTTATAAAAATATAATCATCCTCCACAGAAATCGACCAGCAGTAAGTTTTTTTTTAATGATGACAACGAATTTCTTTTCAACAGCTTAAAGCGACCTTTACACTCTCTACACACTAAAACAAATTTAATGGGTAAATTTAACCAATATTATTTGTTAAGCTTACAGTTAGTGCAAATTCTTGTTGGAATAGATAACAATTAAACAAATTCTATTTCAAATTTTATTCAAATTCTATTTTTTTATTTTATTCATATTAAACAATTACACAAAAAGATTCACAGCTCGAAAAGGAAGTCGCTGAGACCCTCCTAGTCAATACACACAAAAAATACAAATGTAAAATTATCATGCAAAACTTTAATTGCAAATAATATTAAATTTACAAGAAATAAAATGTTGTTTAAGTTTGCTAGAGCTTATTTGATTTGTTCATAGCTTTAGTAAGTACACTGTTGTGCTCAGTAGTGTGACTTGTTTTTATTTCGTTGTAGTTTGCTTTGAATAGCCGAAAAGCTTCGTATTACTCACAAAAAATTCCTGCTGCTGGCTAGTAAAAAACGTCATAGTCTTTTAGTCGGAGGATCGCAGGTTCGAATTCTGCAGACAACCCGCTGGCAAAATAAAATGTCTACATTAAATTAAATTTATGTAGTTTTAACTTGAAATACCTTTGATTTAACATGGCTCTTCGTATTATTTCAGTATCGAGCTTACTTTGTTCAAATTTGAAATAACTTGGAATCAACATGATACTTCATTTTAATTTAGCAGTACTGGAACGTTAAATCAACATGAAATAATGTTTTGTCAAAAAAAAAATGCTTTCTTTGAAGATTACTGTATATCACGTTGAATTAACATGGAAGTCATTGCCGAACAATTTTAAATAATTCTTATTTTTTGTATTTTAAAGTGAAACTTTTCCGCTTCGCCTGGTATCCAGTCGTAATACTACAAAACAAGTCTGTTTTAGAATTCTCAACAATGGAGGTAATTCAAAACCGCCTGACTATCTAAAAAAATCGCTAAAGGTGCTCTCAAGCCTTTGCTCAAATCATTTGCAAACAAGTAGAAATTGCCCGTAACTTCACCTTAAATATTAAAACAATATTTCAGCAAATTGAAATGCGAAGAATCAAAACAATTCACATATTCCATTTGCATAAAAGTTACGTATATAAAGCAAAAATCTACATTAACTGATACCACACACAGTGGACCAAACACAAAAGAACGCTGATGATGAAGGTTTAGTGGCCTCCGAAAACAGCTAGTTGTTCCGTTCAACTATGTCTTAGTCAAAATATTTACAACTAAATTTGATCATTAGTAATTATCACATATAATTTGGCTTAAAAAGCGATACGAACTTTATCCCGTTCAAATCATAAATATAGAAACACATGAAATTCAACCAATAATAATTAAAAATTAACTAAAAATATGTTTTTGTTTGGTACAAAGTTGACAGTATTTGTCACAGATCACTTAATGAATCCAAATTACTGCCTTCCAATAATAAAATCATAATCAGCTAGTTGTTCCGTTCAACTATGTCTTAGTCAAAATATTTGCAACTAAATTTGATCATTAGTAATTATCACATATAATTTGGCTTAAAAAGCGATACGAACTTTATCCCGTTCAAATCATAAATATAGAAACACATGAAATTCAACCAATAATAATTAAAAATTAACTAAAAATATGTTTTTGTTTGGTACAAAGTTGACAGTATTTGTCACAAATCACTTAATGAACCCAAAGCACTGCCTTCCAATAATAAAATCATAATATAGAAAAAGCGTATTTGCAAAATAAATAAAAATAAATATAAAAATATGTTCACATCCGCTGTTGCATATTGTTAACTTTTTTGTATCGAAATTTCCACTCAGCGATTCAGTTTTACACACAACGGCTGCACGCCGTTGTTTTTTTAATATTAATATAAAAAGCAACAAAAAAATGCAGTTCCTTCCAGTGGCCAAAGATCGCAAGTATTCGCAGATTTTTTGTTACTTTTTAAAAAAGCCATATAATAACTATTGTTTTAAATACATGTGTGCGTGTGTGTTTGTGTGTGTGCATGGGTAAAACCAATACGCATACCCTGTTATATGTTTCATGCTTGTAGGAGTATGATGCAACAAAGGTGGTATGCGGTTGTGTCACAGTGTGGTCAGCCAACCAACCAACCAAGCAAGCAACTACTGGCATCCAGTCACAAGTCATTCATGCCTGCATTTTACGACAATGAACGGAGGTGCAGCACCGTGAATAATATAATATTTTACCAACAAACTCACTCATACTCATATGCATAAATAAACTGATGTTGTTGCATCAATCGTTGAGGGCAATGTGTTGATTACATATGCTTGTGTGTGCGTGTACCAGGATCTCTGCTTATGTTGACTAAAGTCTGCAAGGTTATGGATTATAAATCAGTGGGAAAACTTTTTACTGTTGATCGGTGGTAACATGTGTTGTTTTGGTGTAATATATTTTCTTTTTGAAGTTCACTGCTGTTCTTTATATTTTTGACTCTTTTTTTTATTTGTTCGGTGGTAAGTTATTTATTGTTCCTTGGGGTTTTTATTTATATAATATACGTACATATGTATAATATAAAAAGTTTAAACTTGTCAAGCAATTTAATTAAATAGTCACAATAGGTATTGATTAAATTCCTGGAGGATTTCGTAATTGCTGAGCTAAGGAATGAGGAATAATTTCTTAACCAGACACAAGTTCAGTATTTTTCAATTCTTTTTAAAAGGCGAAATATTTTAACCCCGCAATTACACATGTAAGTAATTCCTTGCAAGTAGTGTATACGTATTATAAACGAAAATTTCGAAGAAAAAACCGAAAGCCTTGCAAGTTACTTGAGAGTTTACACAGTCAGTTGTAAGTTCAATATAAAACCGTTCTCGAAGAGCATACGTCTTATGAAAATATTTTTTATAAATAAGCAGGAAATGAGCAATAAATATTATTTTTATTATACGAAGAACTAAAAATTTAAACAAAACTCAATCTCGGTAACACTGTTTCTTCATTTGTCATTTTACCTACAAAAATTTACTTACAAGGAAATAGTGTTGTAAGTAAATACAAAAAATATAATTGTATTAGTAAAAAAGTGTGAGTGTATTGAGTTTTTCGAACTTGCACTTACAAGTGTAAATGCTAAGTTAGGATTCAAATAAAATACATACATAAATGCTTTTATTTCTATCGACATAATAAGGGTTTTCATGAGAACTCTTAAAATTTCCATTTGCGCAAACTTGTGAGACCTGTTTCATGAAGGCCCTTTTGAACTATTGCGCAAACTTTATGTAAATTTGAAACAAACGTCAAAAAATTCCTTTAATAAGAATAAAATAAGAAAATTTTAAGCAATATTTAATATATAAATATATTTTTTTATTTCAATAATAATAAAAAATTGTGTGTGTGTATCTAAAAATTAAAATTTTAAAATTTTAATAAAATTTTTGACATTTGATTTACGAAGGTGTAAAAATTCATAATTATCAGTTTGCGAAGCTTTTGAATATGCTCATGGGAACCCTTAATGATTTTTTTTCTTGTGCGACCCGAAAGAACTAAAAAATACAATTCACATTTATTAATTGTATTTATTTTTTTTTGGAAAAATTAACATTACTGTGTAACAAACCTGGTCACTGGAGAATTTCATGTTAAAGTCTATGAAGACAAGGGCTAATTTAACACTTTTCGGTATTGAAATTGCTTCATATGTTTTTCATGTTAATTCAACTTTAATTTTGAAATAACTATAGATTTCATGTTGATTTAACATTGCAGTTCTGTTAAATCAAAATAATGAAATAATATTGAATCAATGTTATTTCAAGTTGAAACAACATGAATTTAATTAAATCATTATTGATTATATAATTTATGTGATTGTGTGTATTGGCACAGGCATCAGAAAAATGTTGGTGTGTTATAATTTTATTTGGCTTCCCCGGGCCAAAATTTCAACTGGGCTTCATCGCGTTTGAATAGCATTATAACTGGAAACACATATAAACATATTTTAATTAACTGAATCTTTCTTACTACTTATTTTTGAAATTGGTTTAATTTTGTTAAGTTAAATTTTTTAAATAATTTTATAATTAAATTTAATTTTTCTAGGGAAGTGATCAATCCAAGTTTGGCAAATATAAGCGTCCGCCGCCCGTTTTTTTAAATTAAAAATTGCATCACTTTCAAAGACCAGGGAAAAAGCCAAGTTTCGTAAAAATCGGTCAGGTAGGCGAAACTCTTTGTCAAGTTTAGAGGGAATTGGGTGATTAGAAATACATATAGTTTAATGTTTAGCTTTATTGGTCGTAGCCCCGTCCACTTTTTCTAACACAAGATTGAGTATTTTTAAAGCTTAAGGAGTGTTCCAAGGTTGCTAAAAATAGCTAAAGTACAAGCACGTGAAATAAAACATTATATATTAATGGGAGTGGCTCTGCCTACTTTTTTGAATATAACATTGTGCCTTTTTCAGAGCTCCAGTTGTGTATCTGGGTTAGTAAAAATTGGTTAAGTGCAGGCATGTTATATATAATATTAAAGTTTAATGGGTGTGTCCACACCCACTTTTTTGAACATCAGATTGTGCCTTTTTAAAGGTTCAAGGTATGGGCCAAGTTTTGTAAGAATTGATTAAGTACAAATACGTATTTATGTATATATTATATATATTTGATAGGCGGAGCCCGCCCACTTTTTGAATGAAAGATTGTATCTTTAAGAGCTCAGGGGGTGTTCTTATTTTTATAAAATCGGATTAGTACAAGAACTTTAAATATAATATTAAATTTTAGTAGGCGTGGCCCCGACCGTTATTTTGAACTTCGCCATGAGATTGTCTCGTTACAAGACAAGTGAAATATAATAAAATCAAATGAGAAAAATGCGACCAAATCTAAGAGCTATACTTCCAGAAAAAAATTCATAATTTAAATGAAAATCTAACGTTTTTCAATTTATAACCAAAAAATATAGTTAAAGGTCTACTATATACACAATAAATACAAAAAATTAATGTAACGAACCAGAAAAAAAAACATGAATTGATAACCTAATTTTTGAACTTAAAAATAGAACATATTCCAATGAAATAAAAACCTGGCACCTTATTCTGTAACTAAAGATAAAGCTACTCGTACATTTAATCTCTAAAATGCTGAACAAAGAGATTAAAAAATTTTTTTGCGAAGACATAAAACAATAAAATAACGGTGCAATAAAATTTTGAAGCTATGCCAGATTTAGCAATACAAGTTTAAAAGTTGCATTCCTAGACGAAAATCGATAAATCAACTTTATTGATTTAAGCTTTAGCGAGCTACAGAATACGACAGCTGGGGATCAGATGAAAAATCAGTTTTCTCCAAAATCAGTATGAAATCAGTAACCTAATCTTATTTAGATGGCGGCAAGTAAAAATAATAATAATTCTAATAATTAATTATGTATTAAATTTTTTTTATATCATTCAAGTTTATGTGTCTAAGTGTTACATGCATGCTTCAGCATGATTTCATTTACAATTTATGTCTAATTAAATTATAATTATAATACATTTTCATGTTTACACAAATACAAGTATCAAATTAATTTCACTGTTTCTATCACGTAATTAATTTGTTTATATTTTATTTTTCTCTTTTCCTTTTTACAGTTCATTTACCGGCCCATGTTCGTTCTAACGATGGCACGCGGTAAGTTTTTCTTTCCTTCCTATATATTCTACTCTACAAGTTAAACTATGAACGAATGCGAATAGCTTGTGTTTATAAGAGGCAGGGGAGAGCAAAAAGCAAAAAAAAAAAAGATTGTCAATAGTCGATAATGACTTTTGGTAATTTTATTAGTCGTGAATCTATCATTTGATTGTATCACAGATTTAATTACTTTCATGACACGTAATGCAATTAATTGAATTACAAATATTATGGCAATGCCATAACAACTCATCAACGTTTTGCGTTTTGATTTTAAATGTTATCCTCGTTGCTCGTTAGACTCATATGTGTGTATTAGAGCCCTGCACAAGAGCACTTACTAGAACTTTTTTTTAAGACGTGAGTAATTATTCAAATGCTTTACTACAGCGAAATCTTATCAAACAAGTGGTAAACAACACTGTTGGCAAGTTATTTGTTTCATTTATTGCATGTAAAGAGTAAAGAAGAGTAAAGAAGAAAATACTTCTTGACGGACAAATTTATAATGCTTGCTTCTTCATACGTATAAGTTCGTATACAAACGTTATATACATATATACGCTTATACGTTGTGTGTATGATCATTTATTATTATTTATTTTATTTTCAAACGCACACATGCATTGACATTAATTGTATGCGCTTTCTTTAAAAAACCACCCTTAAACACATCCCATCTACATCTTACAGACCCACTCAAACCTACAATATGCAAAATAACAAGCGTACACGCATCAACACTACTTCTGTTACGAACAATAAGTCGTCGCGACATACCTTGTAAGTACTCATATACACGTACATTAATACCATCAATACATCCATCGTGCTTCGCTAATTAAACAATATCTATTATTATTACTTTAATATATGAGGGCGAATCAATTAGTCCGTAACTTTTTGAATGAAACAGTTTTTTTTTTGCAAAAAAATAATTATTTTTCAATATGATCTCCCTTTACCTTAAACACTTAGTTCCAGTTTTTGTATCCCTTCCAAAAAAATGGGATTTTTCGAGGTCCTTAAAATAGGCATTTGTCTGATTAATAATTCTATCGTTGGAGCTAAATCTCTTTCCACCGAGCCATTTTTTTAGATTTTAAAAAAGGCTAACTCTGGTGAATAAGGCGGATGAGAGAGCAATTTGAAGCCCAATTCTTGGATTTTGCCATGGAAACTGCACATGCGTTTGTGGTCGATTGTGAGCACCCATCTTGCGGAAAGCCTTTATCATACTCAATTAAACATTCAAAATAGAAACTACTGAACCATGTGCGATGCCTATGGCATCAATAATCTCACGCAATTTTACTCTTCGATCGGCCAATGCCATATTGTGGATTTTTTTTACATTTTCTGGTGTACTGACCTCAATTGGCCGTCGCGAACGTTCAGCGTTGTGCGACCACAATAAAAGTCAGTAAATCAGTTTTTTACCTTTAAAATCTATGGTGCAGAAGCTTTATAGTATTTATCGAACTTTTCCGTGGTTTGATTGACGGGTTTTTTTTTTCGCAAAAAATGATATTTAATGACCAGTCGAAATTCACTTTTTCCCATTTTTAGAAAAATACAAGAGTTTGTATGTTTTGAACAGCTGTTAAACGCAAAGTAAATGACGGCTCTTGCTCAAAATTTGACAGCAGTCTATTAACAGGTGATAATTGATAAGAACAGTGTTACATTTCATATAACTACGAGGGAAGTTTGAAAAGTCACGGTCTTATTGATCCGTCTTGGTAAGACATGCTACGAACAATACATTTAAGAATCAAGACGTATTTACATTTCAAGACTGTTTACGCAGCCTTCTAATATGTATATGTGTATGTAAGTAGTGTGTCTTTGGCAACATGCTACATCGTTATTTGTTCCCTCACATTTGTCACTTTAATTTACTAAAAGAAGAATGTTTGGTTTTCGAATACTACGTGACCTTTTTGCGAAACAAAAAAGAATAAAAATAAAAATAATGGCCTCGTTATAATTTTTCTTTGGCTCTAAACTACAGACCAGCCAGCGACTGATAAGAAGGTGATGGTGTGTGTGTGCGGGCTACTGCCACTGATTTAGTCACTAACGCAGCTGCCTGCACGATAAATTTTTTTGATATATTGGGTGGGGGGGGGGTGTTATAAAATAGAAATCAATTTAACCATAAGTCATGTGAAAAATTTCTGTTGACATTCCAATGAGTTTTGTTTAGTTTTCGCATTTCTTTCCCAGCACCACACCGTATTACATGACACATTCATCTGCCACAGCTGCCTGGGGTCGCTAGGAAATAATGTGTACAAGATGTATAAAATGATACTTGCCAAAGCTTGATTTCCTAAAGGGCTTTTCAAAAAATATTTTTTTATCCTTTAAACTGGACGCAGCCAATCCAACTTGAATATCTTCAATATTTGTTATGTGTTCCTAACCAGTGTGACTGCTGAGTGTGTGCTCGTGTGAGAAAAATATTGTTTTTAGCCGGCAGTCATGGATAAAAATAATAATGAAAAATCTTTAGGGACTTGCCATGGTTTTTGTGTGTATACATACATACATATTTGTATAGGTATATGTATACCCAGCGGCAAAACTCAAAAGACCTTCTTGGTGCAGGCCTTATTGAAGAATAAAATATATGATACACATTCCAAACTCGCTTCTATGAGAAGGGAGAAGAGGAGGAGTGTTACTTTGTTTTGTTTTTTTTACCAAAGCAAAAATAAAATCTATTAGTTTGAAGGCCTTCCAAAATCTCTGGCGAAAGAAGTAAGAACAGAAGGCCTGCTCCGCAATGACAACGCGTATAAAAAAGTTATGAGTATGGAATGGAGCGAGCAGGCTTTCTACATCCAAAAGAAGGCGTACAGAGGCCTTCTAGAAGCCATCCACCCTATTCCTTCTAGTTCCCGCTGGGTATGCATGTAAGTGTGTGTGTGTGTTTGTGTATATGCTTCCTAAAAATAAACCTTTCCTTCTGTTACTCCTCTGTATCTTTGGAGATTTTTGATTTTGTTACATGCTTGTCTCGTTATAGTTTTCTTTTATAAATTTTATCTGTTAAAATCTTGTTGTTTTAGTAAATTGTGATTGTGATTGGAATTATGGTTCTGTGCACAATTTATTTTTTAAGCTTCTCAAAGCTTTATATTTTATTTATTTATTTTGTTTTTTCTTTCCTTAAGAAAGATTTTTGTGTAAAATGTGGCAAATGAAAAAAAAAGAAAAAAAAGCAGAGACAAGGAAATTCTGTGTGCAATTGAAACATATGATGATACTGAAAATATCTAAAATTTATTCGATTACACTGGAAAGAAGATTAATCTTTATAATTTTTTTTTAGTCTCTGTGAATTTTTATTTATTTATTGCTTTTTCGAAAAATAATATAAAATCTTAAAGGTGAGTTAGTTCACTTGGTTGTTAGAATTTAATGGGCAAATATTAGACTTTAAATTCTCTGGCATATTTGTGTGTGGACTAATTTGTAATATTTTTGAAAATTTTTTAAACTTGTCAACTTAGCAATACGAGGACGAATATATCAGGCTTATCATGAATAAAATTTCACATGGAAATTTCCTAACGTGTGAACAATTCGTATCAAAAAACTTAAAAAAATTGCGAAATATTTTGACAATTTATTAAGAAATTTATTCACAAAGATTTTTTTGTTGGGAAAAAGTGGAAATAAGAAGGTTTTAATTTTATTGGAATTGATGATACGAAATTAAAATCCATGTGAACGAAAAACTTGATTCGGAAATTTTCACATGTGGATAAGTCCGTGACTTTTCGAACTTCTCTTGTAGTTATATAAAATGCAACATTGTTCTCAACAAGTACCACCTGTTAATAGACTATAGGCAAATTTTGAGAATTACTTCGCATTTAACAGCTGTTGAAAACATACAACCTCTTGTATTTTTCTAAAAATGGAAAAAAGTGAATTTCGAGTGCTAATTAAAAATTATTTTTTGCGAAAAAGAACCATCGATCAAACCAAGGAAGAGCTTGATAAATACTATGGGAACTCTACAGCATAGATTTTAATTGTAAAAAGGTGGTTTACTGACTTTCATTGTGGTCGCACAACGCTGAACGTTCTGGACGGCCAATTGAGGTCAGTACACCCGAAAATGTCGAAAAAAATCCATGATATGGTGTTGGCCGATCGAAGAGTAAAAGCTCATGAGATTATTGATGCCACAGACATCCCACATTACTCAGTGCTTTCTAGTTTGAATGATTATTTGGGCATGATAAAGCTTTCCGCAAGATGGGTGCCGCGTTTGCTCACAATCACCCACAAACGCATGTGCAGTTTCAAAAGCAAAAATACATGAATTGGGCTTCAAATTGCTCCCTCAGCCACCTTATTCTCCAGATTTTGCACCTAGTGACTACTTCCTATTTTCAAACCTAAAAAAATAGCTCGCTGTAAAAAGATTTAGCTCCAACAATGAAATTATTGACCAAACAAATGCCCATTTTAAGGACCTCAAAAAATCCCATTTTTTTCGGAAGAAATACAAAAACTTGAACTAAGTGTACTAAGTTTATTCAGTTAAAAGGAGGTTATGTTGAAAAATAAATATTTGTTTTGCAAAAAAAATGTTTTATATTCCAAAAATCACGTACTTTTTGATACACCCTCGTATAAGGCTGGTTTTTGCAAACGATTTTCTATTTATCACACTAGTTGAAACAATATATTTTTTTCCAGAATTTCTAAGGTTGGTTAGCCAAACTTTTGGTGTTAAATAATGCTGCAAAAGTATTGAATAGTGAGTATCAAATATATATAAAGCATTCTTAAATACTACCAGCCTTATTTATAAAACTTAAAATGTCTTTATAAAGGGTTCTTAAAATCAAATTTTTTATAAAAATTTTTTCTTAAAAAGCCTTTATAAAAGCTTCTTTAATTTTTTAAATAAAACTGTACATATTTCCAGAGTTTTATTTCTTCAAGCCATGTTGAATGAATACAATTCTTTTAAATACTTTATGTCTCTGGCATTAAGGAGAAAGTGCTTAACTCATATTTGACTGTTTTGCAGGAGAGCACTTTTAAGCTTTCAAGTCGATTTTAGGAATATTATTTCTTTTGTAGTTTTTTGTTAATTTTTTTAAGCCAACATCGTTCTACACTCTAAAAATAATACCTTCAAGCTGAAATATAATAAAGTATAATCTAAATTAATTAAATTATTCCAAATGAGATTAGAAGTGTAAAAAAGGAAATTTAGCAAGTCATAGTGCTATAACTTCTTAAAAAATCAATTATGTGTAGTCGCCCGTCTAGGTTGTACAAACAGGGGGTTAATTTTAAAATAGTATAATTTTAAAAAAGCAATATGTAGAGAAAACTTTAGAATTTTATCAAGTCCATAAATAGCAAATGCATTGCGAACTGCACTTTATTATATTTTTATGTTAAATAAAACAATTTCTTATGACTAAATTTTAATTTAAAAATATATGTGCTTACTTTTTTGTATCACTGTACTTCAAATACTCTCATCAATACAGCTGCCAAACATTTCTGGGCTTCCCTGCTATCCAACTTAATAGAACGTCACCACACTAAACTGTTTATCTACTTTATTCACCCAAAACTGGGATTAACAGCTTTTAAATACATAATGTTAATAAAGTATTTACTGCTGGAATACCATGATGTTAACATTGATTTTGATTAATATTGATTATTGATATTGATTAATATTTTCTTAAATTATTATTTTTCACAATTTTATTTTTGGTAACATAAGTTTCGCTTTTTTTTAATAAATTAATTCGCTGGAATACCACGATGTTAACATTGTGGTTCATTGATCTAAGTTTGATTTTAATTACACTATTTTCAAAAAATTTTTCACACACAAAAATAAAAATATTAAATTAATTTGCTGGGAATCCAAAACAACAATTGATTATTCCGCAATATTTGCAATCGATTTTTAGCAAAAACGTCTAATAATTACACACTCATGTTCAAATATGAAATGCTTGTATCTGCATGATTGAGTAGTTCGGCAAATGCGCTGCACTGAATGAATACAAATGTACATACGTATGAAGTACATAAATTTAAAGGAAACAACATGGAAAACACAATCTCCATTGTTTACGCATCATTGCTTCCTAAAGCTTTAATTAAACCTTCAAACACGAATCGGAAAAGCATAATAAATTTTCAACTATTTGTCTAAATGCAAGCATTTAATAATAAATGCCGCCAATGAACACACATTTGCTTGCACATACATGAAAAATAATAAAATACAAACGTTCTCTAAACAAATGATGATGATTTTGCTGAAAAACTCAATCCCTTGAATATTTATTTTGTAATAATGATAAAAGGGGGAAAAATAGATTGAAAAATATTTAAAATACTGCTGGTGCAAAAAACACACTCTAACTAAAATACGAGTATGTAGACGATTTATGTTGTGTTAAAAAATAGACTCTTTGAACAACGTTTAGCACAATGATGACTATTAATATCATACTTTCCTTAAAGCCTTAAAGTAGGCAAATACTTTTGTTATGATAATAAACCTGCAAGTATGCTAATGATTTGTTATTTATATACAAACGTTGCTGTGCCTGAAAATTATGATGACTGAGCAAATTTTTATAAATAAACTCTCCCTCTATGCAATATCAGCAAAGCGTAAGTCAATTGTTTGGCTATAAAGTCACAAAAAAAAATGGAATAAAATAAGAATTAAAGCTAATACATGTTGTTAAAAACTTAACGACAAACAGTGGGGTATTATATTGAAATAAGACTGCAGTCTGTAAACTTCGTTTTTTATATAATTTTATGCGGCATTTGAGGAAACGTTATTCAGCTTAAGTTTGAACAGCTTTAAAAAGGCGGAGCCTCAAAACTCCAAAGTGTGTGACCTCGAGTTTAAAAGAAATTTAAATTAAAATTTTAAGTTTCCTCTTTAATTCTTATTTTAACATTTTATCCACTTTGGTACCACGGTTATGCTAATGAAGAAGTCAAATCTTGTCCAATTTAGAAAAAATTCAGTGAAGTGCGACTTAGATTCGCGATCACTAGACATGCAATTCAATACGAACTTTTTAGCCTATATGTATAAAATATAGTTTTTTTTTAGTCTTGGTGTTTCTTGCGTATTTTTGTTTCGGCGATTTTTTAAGTTTTGACGTTTTTTGGATCTTTTTTTTTCTCGTTTTTTTTCATTTTGGCAATTTTTTTTATTTTGGCGATTTTTTTAGTTTTGGCACTTTTTTTCTCGTTTTGGGGATTTTTTTTATTTTGGCGCTTTTTTATATAGGCGATTTTTTTAGTTTTGTCGATTTTTCGATTTTTGGTGTTTTTTCAATTTGGGCGGTTTTTTTCATTCAGGCGCTTTTTTAGTTTTGACATTTTTTTTCTCGTTTTGACGATTTTTCCAATTTTTAGCGATATTTTATTTTGGCGTTTTTTTTCATTTTTTAGATTTTTTAAATTTTTTAGATTTGGCGCTTTTTTCGCGCATTGGCGATATTGTTCGGTTTTGGCGTTTTTTTTTTAATTTTGACGATTTTTTTAGTTCTGACATTTTTTTCTCGTTTTTTTCAGCTTTTGGCGTTTTTTTCAATTAGCGACTTTGTTTCATTTTGGCGATTTTTTTCATTTTGGCGTTTTTTTTCATATAATTTTTTTTTAGTTTTGGCACCTTTTTCGCGTTTTGGCTTTTTTCGGTTTTTGACGTTTTTTTTCATTTTGGCGATTTTTTTCATTTTGGCAATTTTTTCGAATTTTGCGACTTATTTTAGTGTTAGAGTTTTTTTTTAATTTTTTTTCTTTTTGGCGATTTTTTTTAATTTCTGGCGTTTTTTCATTTTGGCGATTTATTTTTATACAAACAGTTTTTTAGATTTGGCGCCTTTTTTGCGCTTTGCGATATTGTTCAGTTTTGACGATTTTTTTTAGTTCTGACATTTTATTCTTGTTTTGGTAATTTTTTTCAGTTTATGGCGTTGTTCCATTTTAGTGATTTTTTTTCATTTTGGCGATATTTTTTCATATAATTTTTTTTTTTAGTTTTGGTACCTTTTTCTCCGTTTGACGTTATTTTCGGTTTTGGCGTTTTTTTTTCATATTTTTTCTAATTAGGCGATTTATTTTAGTGTTAGAATTTTTTTTTAATTTTTAGCGATTTTTTTCGTTTTAGCGATTTTTTTTAAATTCTTGGCGATTTTTTTTTGGTTTTACCGATTTTTGAAAATTCCAAGAATTTGCCTCTTACGGTTTCCAAAATACAGCAAGTTGTCGAAATTACATAGTCAGAATTACATTAACTAATAGAACACCCTTTAATTAATTTTTTTATTAATTGTTGTAGTCTGTATAAAAATAACCAAATTTTACAAATTTCAAGTGTAAATATAAATATGTAAATACAATTGTATGTATATCACATGGAATTTACAGAGATATTAAATTTTTTTCCATAATCCCCCACAGTGCAAGAATAGTGGAATTAAAAGATTTGTTAGAAAATAAAACGTATATATAGCGACATAAGGCATAACGTACATATATAGAGAAAATATTCGGACCAACGAAAATAATGTTTTTAAAAGTTATAAATCGTGATTTTATTCAAAAATAAAATTTTTTACCTTTTATTTTGCTTGGAAAGAAGAAGAGATATATCAATTTTTTTTTTGCAAAATCCCCACTGTGCAACAATAATGGATTTGTAAGATTTTTCATTGTTAGAAGAATAAAACGAATATTTCGTTCTCTGCTACAAGTACCAACAGCTCAATGAAGAAGAAGAAAAAAAATGTACTTACTCTTTTTCTAGAGTTTCTTCTCAATTTCTTTTGCACACTTTTTTATACTCTATTAAAAATTCATAAACATTGAGTTTTTTTTAGCACTCTTGTGCTTTTCTTTGTGTGCAAGTTTTTCTTCTTTGCCGTATAAATGGCCTTTGGTAGAGTGGGATTTTTTTTTAAAGTTTGGTTTATATGGCAAAGCCAATTTCCTGACTCATTGCACACACATACGAGTACACAATATGGTAGAAAGCGTGTATAGACACGTGCGTACATGTTTTAATTTGCTAACTGGCATTTAGAAAAAGCAATATTGGCATGAGCTACTGCACAATGGGGTGATGAATGTAAGAAAATGCAGTGCAAATTGTTGGGGAAAAAAGACTCTCCGCTTAGAAAATTATAGATTTTGCCATTAAAAATAAAAAATTTTTGCCTTTTTATAAATGAAATAAATTAAAAGAAATGTTAAGCCACTGTGCTCGAAATACTCGTACTATCTACATGTTTCTTAATGCGTTACGCACAATGAAATGAAAAATAATTTTGCAAGTCGTTTTTTTTCTTTGCTTCATTTCTTAAACGTCTAAGTCAAGCTGTTCTGCTGGAAACAACAGCAAAAACAAACAAAAAACAAAAAACTAAAAGAAAAAAAAGAATAATAAGAAGTAGTAAAACAAAACAATCTGGGATATTGTTGTGCCTTACATACTCGTAGAATTGTGAATATTGATGATGGCCGTTGCGGGCAAAATATGATGCTATTAAGAGGTTAAAAGTGAATAATGATTCCAATTTATGCAAATCCACACGCACTTATAAAACAAGTGGTATTTGTTTGTTTGTTTGTTGGTTTGGTTTTGTGCATACGTACATATGTGCGTGTGTATATTTTTGCCCACCGTATGAGTAACCGTAAGTGGAGCATACTTTTAGGATGCGTTTCTTTGTGTATTGCGAGAGTTTAAAGTGGGGTTATTTTCTCTTATTGTTTGATAAAATAATAAAAATAATAATAATTGAAGAGTACATAATACCTCTATTGGCTTTTCAAGCTAATTAAAATCTAAATTGCATTTAACTTAAAGTTTTTCTATACATACATACATACACGTACCTATTGCCCTGCTTTTAATTAGTTTAATGTAATAAAAAAATTTTCTACTTCATTTAGTTTGCTTGTTATTGAAAGGTTTTAAATTCAAAAAGCTAAATTGCATAATTTTCTAGATGTTTTAATAACATTATTTCAGGCCCATGAATTACAAAGTTTTTAAAATTAGTACAAAGTAAAAAATTTTGGATTAATTCGAATATTAAGCCGGTGTATTGAAAGCATAACTGATTAGTATTCGTACTGATTACTAATATGATTAATTTTTTTTGAAAGGCTTCGTACGATTACTAATACTAATGGAAAAGTAATTTGAATTACTTGAAATTACAAAATTTAATAAAAAATAATCAAAAGTAATTAAAAAATAATCCGATTACTTTTAAAGATTACTTTTAATTCTTTTTGATTATTTATTAATAATCAAAAGTAATCTTTGAAAGTAGTTGGACTATTTTTTAATTACTTTGGACTCTTTTTGATTATTTGTTGTAATTTCTAGTAATTGAGATTCTTTTTCGATTATTTGTAATTGTAATCAATTATTTATCTGAAGTTCTTTTAATGGGAAGTTTATAATCAGTATAATTCTTTTCAAAATATAATTTAATTGATTCCAAATCGTAATCGAAATTAAACAACAGCTCTGGTTGAAAGTTGAACCTTAGAAATTGAATTGTCTAAAAATTGTATTTTCTTTATTGAATCACTATATGTACTTACCCTTTTTCGTTACTGAATTGTTGAATACTTTTTTGTATGCATACTTACCTTTTTATTACACAGAATAAAGTATTCACCAATTAATATTTTCAATTAAGAATTTAATTGTATTAATTAAACTTTTAATTGTATTAATTAATTTGAGTGAAAAAACTCAATTGATATTATCAAATTGTTTATAGGTGAAAATTTAATTAATTTTTTAATTGATACTACAAATATTTTAATTATTATTACAAAATCATTCATATTACTTTTTTGTGTGCATAAACATATTTATACTTACATTTTTGTTTTATAATGAATTGCATAAGAAATTATATTTCGCTTTTTTGTATTATTGAATTGCTAAAAGTTTCATATACTACTTTTGTATATATACTGACCCTTTTGAATTGCTAAAAATGTGTCTTACATTTTTCATCTCTGATGCTTCTATTGTTAATTATAGTAATAACTTAACAAACTTAACAAACCTTGTGGTAAAGTTAATTTAGTTAAAGATTTTTGTAAGATGATTTCCTGTTAAAAGATCAAGAAAGCCACACGGACTCCGCTGCTGTAGTCAACAATCTCAATACATGCTTTTTCTGAAAAATTACATGTTTTTATAAATAAAGCCTAATGTAAGTTGAATTCACTCCAACTCCTTTTATTTATCCCATCAGGTCCAGGCATCCCTTCATGAGATAACTATCTTTAACTTAAAGATAGCCGTATATTTGATTTTACTCCCTTAATAATTGTAATTAACATGGTCCTTCTTACCAGATATGACAACAAACAAACATGCTTATTTTTTTCAAAGAAAATTAAACTTTTTTTGGTTACTTCTTTATATATGTAATTGTGTAGACACATTACGTAAATTTTTTAGAGAAATCAAATCACATTGTTGTGAAATACAAGCTTAACTTAACAAGCTGTCGCACGCGAGAAAAAAGTGGACTTTCTTGTGGAAATGCCCATCTGCATTGTTATGTATATACAGCGCTTGGCATAAATAATAAATACAACACGGAAAAAATTTTTCCTGCAATAAACACATTTAATTGACAAAAAAAAAAATAAATCAAAAATCAATTAAAATTTTATTGAGTCAATGAAACTTTTAATAAATTAAATATTTTAACAAAAGTTTAACTGAATCAATTACATATTCAATTGATTTTGGGTTTTGGTTTTAATAAAACGTGTCTATCCCAAGAACATGTTTTTTTCTGTGAAGAGTAGAATAAAAATATAAATTAATTTCGGTTCTACTAGTTCAGATTTAAGTTAACATTTCAATTCCAAAAAAGCATATAATTAAAAACGCGGAGTAAAAAAACACAAAAGTAAACTAAAAATTTTTAATGTGTATATTACTTCTTCAGTCGAAGCCAGGTTAATAAAACCACGATTTTTTTTAGTCTTCCTCTTCTGACTCTTTAAATGTTCCACATCTCAACTAAAAGGAAAACACTGTCAGTTGACTGCTTTTAAAATGTGAATAACATGTAACATATAGTTTGTGTTTGACAGTCATTGTTAAAACTGTTAAAAAAAAGTAAATTAGCTGTATTTAATCAGCTTTAATTTTTGCGAAATAAAAACAGCGCTGCCTATCTTAGCAAATACTGTAAACTCAACCATCTTCATCATAAATTTCAATGGTAAAAAAAGTGGCTTAATAAATATGTTTCCACACAGAAAACAATTCATATTAAAATCTACGAAGCCAAGGATAGTTAAATGTTTTTCCTTTACACATGTTTCATGATAATTCCACATGACTTACAGTATTGTTCAAAAAAAAAAATGTCTTCCTTTTGAAAGAACTTTTTTTCATAAATTAATAAAATAAATTATGTTGATTCAAAGTTATTTCAAGTTAAAACACCCTGAATGTGATACTGAAATCGAGTAACCATATTCACACAAAAAAGTAATATGAATGATTTTGTAATATTAATTAAAATATTTGTAGTATCAATTAAAAAATTAATTAAATTTTCACCTATAAACAATTTGATAATCAATTAAGTTTTTCCAGTCAAATTAATTAATACAATTAAAAATTTAATTAATATAATTAAATTTTTAATTGAAAATATTAATTGGTGAACACTTTTTTCTGTGTTGAATCAACGTTATTTTAAGTTCAAAAAACATGATTTTAATTCAATTCAGTCAGTAACAATAAAAATAAAATAATAATAATAAAATAATAATAATAAAATAATAATAACCCCATCAAAAATAGTTGTGTGGTAACACTCTATTCTTGCTAAAGCAATAAATAGCTGTTGTTTGTTATAAACAATTATTTTCTTTACATACTTCTTACAACTACAATTCGAGCTGAAAAAAGTCAGCCAATGTAGCTATGGTAAAAAAAGAAAATAAAAAAAACATGTTAATTATTGAGTTCTGGCTTCAACTTTGATATTTGTTGAACTTCAGAAATGTTTAAATGAAAAATTAACATAATAACTTTATTTGTTCCAATAAATTTTTTGGTAAAGCTTCCCTGATGCACAGTGAAATGCGCATCCAGCTTAAGCCCTCAATAATCAATTTCAATGTATTTTTAATAAAAAAATGTTTTAATTAAGTCATTTTGTGTTGCTTAAGCAGCAGCTAAATGCATCCGGAAGTGCTTAAGCAGTAAAAATTAATATTTTTCAAAGAAAATATTTTTATTATAATTTTTTTTCGGATTTGAAAAAGAAGTAACACTCTGACCTTGAATGCCTATTACTATTACTAAGTGTTACCTTCTTTTAGGAAAGGGATAGTGATAGAGAAGACAGGTAGGTGGTGAAGGAAGAGATAGAGGAAAGCTTCGTTCTTTTAAAACTCTGCTTTTTTTTGTTTTTAATGCAGCGCCTCTGGTGTCAATGAACCTCATCAAATATGCGAAGTTGTGCGTATTTAATTTATTATTTTACTTGATGATTCTGCTAAACAATACCGGGGAAGGAGGGCGCTCTGATGCTACATTAGCATTAGTATCCGCTGAAGCCGGTTTAGTTCAGTGACCAGTGTCTATAACTTCATCACTTGAACTTTCCTACAACAACTGATATAAAAGTGATACAATCCACATAAGAAAAATGTGTTGTTGTTATTTAATGACTGTCGGAGACTTGGTTGATATTTAGAATGAGGGTGAATATTTAACATTTTCAAACAGACTGAGATGAGTGGACAACGTCAATAGGGACGTAAATAATCAGCATGGTGCCTCCATCCGTTAGTTTTAAAATTTCTTCACAGTTCTAACAAATTGGATCGTAATAAACTATATTTTCATAAGTTTGGTTTGCTGTCAAAAAATTGTATCTTCTCTTAGTTCCTGTAGCGAAGAATACATTATAAGCAATACATTTTCAACAATTATTTTCGCCAATAGTTTGGCTTAATTAATCTTAATTTTGGCTATTTTATTAACATTTATGGTGTAACAAATAATAACAATTATTAAAGAGTTAATTAAGTTTTGTGTAAAGCCTTAAATACAAATAAATGGAACAAAAGATACTTATGACTGTATAGAGTAAAAGAAAACTAGTTCTCAGTTTCAGTGGAAGTGTTTAATTTTACTCCCAAATAAGGTTGAATTCAAAAGATAGATTTAAAATGTTTGTAAAGCACTTTCCCCCTACTCTTTTTTAAATTATCACTTCGTGCAAGCCGTGGTGGAACAAATTGTATAGTTAGAGCCTGTTCAGTATGTAGATTTTAAGATTACTTTCCATTAGATAAACTAAATACATACTTGGTTTCTATTTACCCACATTATTATTATTATTCTCGCCCCTCCCGTTCTTTTAGCCTCTTCATTATTTCTTTTATTGAATATTCGTTCTGCAATTTATTCACAGCATTTTTGTCATTTAAAACCATTAACATTTATTAGTGGGGCCTCATAATAATCATAATCGCCAGCAACGAGACCAACCGCAGCATCCAACACCATTATTGTCAACACCATCATTTGTTGGCGCACCATCATCAGCATGTACAACATTTTAAGCCAAATAATAAAGATCATGGTGTGATAACAGCAACAAATAAATTTTTTTGTATATTTTTTATTTAAAGCAGTCCAAAGATTTAGCTGCTCGTCGTAATAACGTCTGTACAATTTGGTTGGTGGTGGTGTTGTGAGTGTGTGTGTATGTGTATGTCTGTCTGCGCAAACAGTTCACTTGTCCATTCAGCTGAATATTTTCATTAATATAAACGTCCCTTAAGGCAAATTTGTTGAATGTCGTCATTTTATGATGTCGTTTCTTACTGCCAATACTTGTTGGCATTAGCAACAGCAACAGCAACAAAACAGCCGTAGCAGCAGCATCAGCATCAGCATATGGTCCATTCGTGCAACATCTCTTTAAAAACATCAACGACATTTTTCTTTGTCAAAAAAAAGGTTAAGCTTAGTGTAAATATGCATGTATATTTACAACACTTTGGCACTTTTTTTAAATATTTCCAAAAGTATAAAATTGTATATTTTGTGTTTTATTTTCATCCTTTCCCCCCCAAAAAAATATATCGTAATGATAATAATGTTCCAAATAACACATGTATTCCTTTGGATGTTTTTAGTTAAAATTGAATATTCAAACCATTTACAGGTGTCGTATCTAATATAATCAAGCACACCAACATTAATATGTATAGATGTATGTGTGCCACCAAAACACACACACACACAAACACCTTCATTAAAAAAGCAACTTTGAAAGAACTTTGTTACAAAAAACTTCCTCCACAAGCTGCAGAGCAAATAAATATAAATTTGTGTCCAGGGAGTCATGTTGATGCTGCTGCTGCTGCTGCTGATGACGAGAATGATTACGATGGAGGACAATTAGGATTTTTTGTTAAAAACAAAATAAAAAACAAATAATCCAAAAGCCATTAGACGACTTAAGTAACTGCTCGAAAGGTGAGAATCAAGTCATTTAGGCAAATTGTGGTGGGGGATGAAAAACGTGTTTTTAACAAACATAAATGAAAGTGAATGGGAGTGTGTGTTTTGTGTCTTTTCACTTCATTTTTAACTGTCAGGTTTTCATCAATTAGAAAGTTTCTTAATTAAATTTATAAAACAAAAAAAAATTAAAAGAAAAGCTTAAATTGGGCAAAGAACAAATGAGATAAAATATTATTTGAACAATTTATTCTATTACTAAACAAAACAGCTGCTTAAATACAAAGCGCCCTGAGTGTAAATTTTTAAAGTGTGGCTGATAAATTCTGGCAACGCTGTTCACAACAAATAAAAAACTAAGAATATGGGAATTTTTCTTTTGTATAGATTTTGTTTTATACAAGAAAGAAAAGAAAAATAAAACAAAAAAATTTTAATCGGCTAAGCTCAGCCTCGCGAAGACAAAACTGGCAACGCTGCTCATAATTCATCTAAAATGAAAGATCCGGAAATTTTGCTTATAAATTTGAAAGACGCATGGTGTGTGTATGTGTGTGTGTGTGCGTGTGTGTGTGAACCTTTAATAACTTAAGATTGATTCAACCGATCAGAACCAAGTGATAAGATTAACTAATTTGCTTCGTTAGCTTTCAAAAATGTCCGAAAATAAGTTTTTGAAAAAAAAATTTAAAATAAATTTTTAACTAATCAGCTCTTAAACTAATAAAAACAACGCCGTACAGTAGAGCCAAAGGCCCCTTTTCAGCGGCTAAATTCATATCTCCCCAACTACAATGGTAAGGGTCACTACATTTTATATTGGCAGCTCTTAAAACAAACTGCATGTTCCAAAAAGGATATTGAAGGTGTAGGAGGGTGGAGTTGGGTAATCCCTACATACAAAGTAATAATTAATTTATTAGCAAACGTGTTTTCTTATTTAAGAAATCCACAACGAGAAACAAAATCCATGAAAAAGGTGCTTAACCAACAAAAAAAAAGCAAACGTTGTGACTTTTTTTATTGACGCACGCTCGTGATGAATTGCTTTCCATTGAATGAATTATAATACGAATTATCCAAATAGACTTGAAAAAATAGAAAATACAACAACGATCACGCGTGACTCACACGTGACTAATACGTGACTTATGCACGCACGCACTCACAATTCGTAGGATATAATAATACAAAGTTCTTAGCTTTTTCTGCTTTTTAGGGTTCCGTACACCAAAGGTGAAGAAAGGAACCCTATTGTTTTCGCTACGCTGTCCGTCTGTCCGTCACACTGTATTTTCTCAGGAATGGTAAGAGCTACGGACCTGAAATTTAGACAGAGTATGTAGAACCTTGGCCGCTACAACAAAAAATACATGGGAATTAAAAATTAAAGGGTGTTCAAAAACGAGCAACGAAAAATTTTAAAATCCCATGTAATATACATACAATTGTATGTTCATATTATATTGACACTTGAAATTTGTAAGATTAGTGTATTTTTATATGGACTACAAAAATTAACAGTAAAAATTAAAAAATTTAAATTAAAGGGTGTTCCATCAGTTAATGTAATTTTGACTATGTAATTTTGACAACTTGCTGTGTCAAGGAAAACTTTTGATATTTTCAAAAACGGTAAAACTAAAAAATCCGAAAATTATAAAATGGCCAAACCAAAAAAAAAATCGCCAAAAATTTAAAAAAAAATCGTCAAAGTTAAAAAAATTTCTAACACTAAAATAAGTCGCAAAATTCAAAAAAATCGTCCAAATCAAAAATAATTGCCAAAATGAAAAAAAATCGCCAAAAGCCGAAAAAATCACCAAAACGAGAAAAGGCGTCAATAACAACATAATTTTTAATATGAAAAAAATCGCTAAAATTAACAAAAATCTCCAAAATTAAAAAAAAAATCGCCAAATTGAAAAATCGCCAAAATGAGAAAAAAAAGTGTCAAAACTAAAAAATGAAAAAAGTCGCTAAAATGAAGAAATGCCAAAAACCGAAAATCCCCAAAATTAAAACAATGCGCCAAAAGAAGAAAATCGCAAAAAAAATAAAAAACGCCAAAAACCGTAAAAAACGCCAAAAACCATGAAAAATCGCCAAAACGAGAAAAAATTTCAAAACTAAAAAAAGCGCCTAAATGAAAAAGTCGCTAAAATTAAGAAACGCCAAAAACCGAAAATCGCTTAAATAAAAAATAGCCAAAACTAAGAAAATCGTCAAAAAAAACGCCAAAACGAGAAGAAATGTCATAACTAAAGCAATTCCCAAAATGAAAAAAACTCCAAAAACTAAAAAAATTGCCAAACCAAAAAAAAATCGGCAAAATTAAACAAATCGTCAAAATTTAAAAAAATCGCCTAAATTAAAAAACATAAAAAACGAAAAAAATGCCAAAACTTTATTTTATTTAAGCTAAAGTTCGTATTGAATTACATATCTCGTGTCAGTACGGAACCCTTCGTGCGCGGGTCAAAGTCGCACTTCACTGAATTTATTTCACTTTTCTTTCACAATGTTCCAATATAACGCGTTATTAGAAAGGCACCATTACCTCTATGATGTAGAGTTTTGTGCACTTTAAGCATGTACCTGCAATTTTCACGCTTCTTGTACTTTTTCTTTAATTATTTAATTTGTCATCATTTGTCTCGAGTGCAGCAAATTCGATTAAAATCGATTGATTCGTGCGAGAGAAAATTAAATTTTTTTAATAAAGCTCTTAAATTTAATAACTCGAAAAATTATTGTCAAATAGATTTACAGGCTTGTCTTACTTTTCATATACATAAATGATTCGATAGACAGCTTTGTCAAAAAGTTTGAAATTTTAAAATTACTCAAAACTTTGAGCTTAAACTAAGCGGGACAGTTCAGGGGTGGTCTGCCTTGTCAATCGGATCCCATACAAATATATTTTCCAGTGAAACATCCCTAAACCATTTTCATTGTAAAGCAATCAATTTCCATTTTGGGCCAACTGATGGAAATACCTTTAATAGCTCTTTTTGTATCATTACAGCCTGAATGGAATTTAAATCCGCTCAGCTGTTCGATCTTATTCAAAAAAGTTCGTTATTTCACCTTTAATCTATACATTAGTTATGAAACAGATTTTGCTTTATTAAGTTCCCACAAAAATTTGTATTCATAACTGTCAGTGAATTAACTATTAAACGATTTTGTTCCTTTTGTATTTTTATGTTGGCAACATCATATTACTTTCGCTCTCATTTATTTTTTAGTGATGCATACAAAAATCTATCGAGGCAGACTACCTCGATTAGAGTCGAAAAAAAAGTAAATCATTGCGCATAATGTTAATTAAATATAACTTAAATTATAGTTTTTTGACTATTTATTACTAAATAAAATTTAAACAAAACATTTGTATATATTATAAAAGATTGCATTTAAAAATTTTCTTTATAATTCTTTATCCAAAGCTTAAAGTAGCATAGAAGCTACATAAAAAATATGTAGGTTATGAGTCGCTTATTAGACGTTTAAAAAGCTGTTAAATACTTGTGAGTAGTCTTTTTTTCGATTTTAAGTTATTAAGCTGTTATAAAGCTGCTACAAACCGTTTATGAATTAGAACGCCACTGGCAATGCTGCTCATTATAAATTCATAGTAGAGATTTTTTAAGTTGCTATAATTTTATTTACAATTTTTTCTGATTTTTACATAAAGAAAGACAACGTCATAAAAAAAGGAATAAAATAAAGCTAAACTTTTACTTATAAAATATATACACTTTATATTGCAGCATAGTTTTTTTTTATAAAAAATTTGCATATCTTCAGCAAATTAATAGTTTTCCTCCATTCATCTCCCCGCCTTTTTCCTCTTTCCGCATTCATCACTTAGAAAATTGTCATAATTGCATAGAAATGAATTACAAATGCAATTAAAATTTATGATAGAACAACAAAAATAAAGGAAAATGAAAACAAAAAGAAAACAAATTGAACAACAGGATATTGTAAACGTTGTCAGATAAAAAAAAAACAAAACAAACGGTATAAAATAATAAAAACATTGACAGCGACGAATAGATGGATACAAGGACAATTACCAATCCATACTGGCAAAGCAATAAAGGGCAATAGAGAGAGGAAACATTCACATTGACAGAATAGAAAAAAAAGAAATGGCATGAAAAAGTCAATAGCAGCATTTCTTAACTAGAAATGAAATTTACAGACTTAATGCTGCTGTTGTACAATTAAGACGAGCTGAAGACTAAAGCAATCGAGACACAAAGAAATGAAAAGCAATAAATTTATATGGTATTTTTCTCTGCCCTAGCATCGTTTTTAATTTCCTGAATTTATATGTATATTGTTATTGAAATTGGAGATGAGATTGTGAGCTGCTCTTTTACGACCTTGAATGAAAAAAAATAATAACAAGATATTAAACATTTTTAAAATCTACTGCCAACGACAGTTTTGTTTGTTTTTTGAAACAGATCATTTTCTAAAAGTTTTTAACATAAAATATGCTCTAACGTGTTGCTATGCTATTTTTATTGTTTATTATAAAAAAAATATTAAATATATTGTTGGAAACGTTGCTATTGTAGGTTCTGAATTAGCAATAAAATAAAAAGTAACCAGTGTACATGTTTTATTTAATAAGAACACTTTACTTACTGAACCCTTTTATTAAGAGATTTTAGACACACAATGTTAAATTATTCATTGCTAGAACACCACGATGTTAGGTACGCTTAGCTGAAGCATACTTAACATACAGTTTTCAATCGAATGTTAGCAACATTCAGAAAGTCTCAGTACATGTAACAGACTCTCAACAACAGCTTTCCATCACTTGTTTAGCTCGTGTTACCATTCGTGCTGTTATTGTGGGTGTAAGTGACTCGTAAATTCAATCAGGGCAATCATGAATAAAATTCTACGAAAATATTTTCCCTTTTCCAATTATAATTTTTTGCTTTCCTTATTACTTGCTGTTGATTGAAATTGTTCCCCGGGTAAAAGTTTTCGCAGAATTTTATTCATGATTGCTCTCAATATGAAAAGAATCGTGCAGGTACTGTAATGAATTCTATATAACTAGAACAGGCGCTAATCCCTTGCATTGTGGATGCCCATGTTCTATAAGAAACTTGTATAAATAGTTCCGAATATTTCCTTTCATACTCTTACCAATATCAGTATTTAAAAAAATTATATGCTAATAAAATATATTCTCAATACAATGCAGATTTTAGTTTTTTAATTATTTTTATTTAATTGAAAAGTTTTACTTGCATATTTATTTAATAAAAAAATTTTAAATAACCATTTATTGTTATTCTTAGTATTGTTTTGTTTAAATTAAAAAATCTCTTGTTATTTGAAATTGTTTTTAAAACGAAAAAAAAAACATAAACTCAAAAAAAGTTTTATTTTTCCACAAAGAAAGCAAGTAGGAAAAAGAAAGAAAAGGTAAAACATACGAATTTCTTAAAAAAAACTATAAAAGTTTGTTATTGGAAAAAAGCAATATAAAGATTTCACACATTCCAAAAGAGTATAATAATACTAACTATTGCTTTAAAAATAAAACAAAATTAAAATTGTGACACAACGAAATAAAAACAGCAAACAAAAGAGAAAAACTTCTTGCTTTGATTGCAGCTAAAACTTGTAGCAAAAAAAAAATAAAATAAAAGAGTTGCAGATTTAAACTTGACAAACCAATCAGTTCGAGTCGAATAGTAAGTGTCACTTGAATTAAAGCTTAAATTGAAAGAAGAAGAGGATAAAGGATAAAGTATGCCGCTGTAATTAAGATCTATTGATGAATAAAATTAAAGACAAATATTTATATGTGTATCGCTAATTTCTGCTCTATGATTAACATAATTTTGCAATAGATTAAGGCGTTTTTTTGTGTTTATTTTTTATTTATTTTTAATTTATTTCAGTTCCATGTTGTATACAAATTAAAATATTTAAACCTATGTCTTTTTTTTTAATAAGATCTTTTTAGTTGATTTGTACCGTAAATAACAGCTGTTACTTAACAGCCGTCACTGCTAGAATAACACTCGTGATCGGGGCTGCCAGATAAAAGGATCAAACAAATTCAGTGAAGTGCGACTCTGACCCGCGCGCAAAGGGTAATTCAATACGAACTTTAGCCTAACTATATAAAATATAGTTTTGGCATTTTTTTCGTTTTTGACGTTTTTTTTTAATTTTGGCGATTTTTTTTATTTTGACGATTTTTATAATTTTGGCGATTTTTTCATATATTTTTTGGTTTTTGTAGTTTTTTTTAATTTTGGCCACATATTTAGTTTTGACATTTTTTCTCGTTTTGGCGATTTTTTTTTGGCTTTTTGACGTTTTTTTATTTTTTTTGGCGATTATTTCATTTTGGCGATTTTTTTTAATTTGGCGATTTTCGGTTTTTGGCGTTTCTTAATTTGGGTGACTTTGTTTATTTAGGCGCTTTTTATGTAGTTTTGACACTTTTTTTTCTTATTTTTGGCGATTTTTTTCGGTTTTTGGCGATTTTTCAATTATGCGATTTTTTAATTTTGGCGATTTTTTTAATTTTTGCGATATTTTTTTTATATTAACAATTATTTTGTTACTGGAGCCTTTTTCGCGTTTGGCAATTTTTTTCGGTTTTTGTCACTTTTTTCATTATGGCGACTTTTTTCATTTGGACGATTTGTTCGAATTTTTGGCGATTTTTTTTTTTTGGGTTTGGCGATTTAATTATTTTCGGATTTCTTAGTTTCACCGTTTTTGAATTATTTCAAGAGTTTGCCTCTTACGGTTTCCGAGATACAGCAAGTTGTCACTATGACATAGTCAAAATTGCATTAACTGATGGACCACCTTTTAATTTAAATTTTTTTAAATTTTAGTGTTAATTGTTGTAGTCCATATAAAAATACACTAATTTTAAAAATTTCAAGTGTATATAGACATACAATTGTATGTATGTATTTGTTGTTGAAGCGCCCAAGGTTCTACATACTCTGTCCAAATTCCAGGTCCGTAGCTCTTGCGGTTCCTGAGAAAATACCGTGTGACGGACAGACGGACAGCGTAGCGAAAACAATAGGGTTCCTTTTTTCACCTTTGGTGCACGGAACCCTAAAAAACATGAAATATTATTAACAAATTTGGAAAAACCTTCAGTTGAAAATACCGGTGCGTGAGACCGGCGTCACCATTGATCAAAGTTAAATTTGCGTCACCATTGGCGGGTTAAGAAAACTTCCATATTTGAACTTCGAAAAAAATCGTAAATTTTAAGGAAAAAATCGTCATTTTGCTATATCCTGCTCGTGATGTTTATTTCAATGTTAATAAAATGCAACTGTTTTTTTTAGCTGATACTGTCACCTCTTTTAATGCTCTAGATATCAAAGCCCAAGACCCTCAGTACATTCTATAGCTTTTCAACTATATCACATAGCAACAGATAGATATACCATAACCACAAAAAAAATCTTAAGCGAAATAATTTTAAAATAGTTTTTGTTTGTTACCAAAATCGATTATTTGCGATCGTACATAATCAGGTCTATCGTGAATAAAATTCCACGTGAAATTTTTCCACTTTCCAATTAGAATTTTTTGCTTTCGCTATTACTTGCTATTAGTTGGAAATAATTCCATGGAGAAATTTCCACGATAGCCCTGAATATTTTTTCTTAAAGAAAACGAGGTCCAGAAAACGTGTCGTTTAGGCTATTTTGAAGCTTATGGCTTGACATGTAGCAGTTAATATCATTGTTGCAGGACAAAATTTATAAAATTACTATCAATTGTCTACAATAATAACTTATTTGTTATTATGCATTGTTTAATAATTTTTCTTTAAAAAGTCTGATGAGCGTAGGGTGCTTTTAACAAAAAAAATTATTTCAAATAGAAAAACTTCCACGAATAACAAAAATGACAAACTTTAGTTTTGCTGCAACTTCTACTTTACACGCGAAAAAATCCCAAAATTCACCAAAAACTTTTTGCATAATCTTTTGCTCCAAAAAAAAAAACACAAAAACAAACAAAAATAAATAAAAATGCATAAAATATATAAAGTGTGATTTTTTTCTGTAGGAGTTTTAAATTTCTTATATTGAAATGTGTGACTAACATGTGTACATACGAGTATTTATACCAAATTCTGACTGACATCATTATGTTTTTCATACTCAATCTTAGCCGAGTACTCAATGTGCCATTGTGTGAAAAATATGAAAAAATAAAGTGGGAACTAGTGGCAACGTTTGTCATTTCCGATATTCTTCGTTCTGTGGCATTACCACATAAACTGTTTATTTATCTGGTGTAAACATCTGTGAGAATAAGTTGGCTGCACTGCAAACACATGAAAAAAGAAATCAGCGTGTTGACATTTTGACATTGAGAAAATGACGAAAGAATTTTAAATGTGTGCGGGTATACAAATTTAAAAGTATGGAAAACGAAAAAGAAAGTGGAAAAGCACAAAAGAAAGTGAGAAAAATTCAACCGCCCTGGACGCATGACATGACGACACAGCTTTTTCAGCTTGTGAAGGTTCGTGAGGCTGTAGGGAATTATGTTTACATTATATATATTATTATACATATTATTTGATCAAAGAACTAGTTCTCAAATAAATGCAAATTATGTGATGCAGCATCCTTTTTTTCTTCTTCTTAATAACGGAAAATCTCGAGATACAGAGCCAATTAAAAAATCCCTCTAAATCAGGATTGATGCACAGTACTTAGTAAATACAAATTGACTACGAAACCTTTTACCTTACACAATAAATTTTATTTTGTTGACCTGTGTTATTAACTAATTTTATTAATTAATTTTTTTTTATTATTTGATACTCGTATTTATCCACATGAGCCTTCAGGTAAGGAACCTATTATTAACTTTTTTCGAACTCTTAAAAAATTACCCTATAGTTTTCAAAATGTAAATTGTTTTTACAACAACAAAAAATACTTAAGTGATATTATTTGTAACAAAGTTGCACACAGTTGTTTTGTTCATTTTTATTGCTGTTGTTTCTATTTTTTTTATTTTTATTTTTTTTTGTTAAACCACAAACTATCGCAAAGTCAAACCCAGTAAAATGTTAGTCAAGCCACCAACCATCAAACCATTATTTGGAGCAAAAACAAAATACAAACGAGCGAAAGAGCAAGAACTACTGTGTTGATACGAAAGTATAAAAGGAATAGAAGTTTAGTGGCCAAAAATCACTAGAGAGGATGAAAGCCATGCCAAGCAGGATTTAAAGTTAGTCGAAAAACTAAAAAGACATTTGTTTTTGTCTTCCTTGGTAGTTAACTTTTTTTTTAGTGAAAAATTTTATAAACAAAATAAGTCATGGATGGCATGGATATAAATATAATATAAAGGAAAATAATGTTTAAAAACTCACTAGCCTTGTTAATATGGAATAATCGTTATAACAAAGCGCTGGACAGACTAGATAAGGCAAACGACTTGTTTGAAGTTCTTAAAAAAATTCTGTATAAATGTCTCCCGCAAATGTAGCTTGAAAAATATAATTTCCTTGGCTTTGAAAATATTTGATTGTTTCCAGTTTTTTTTTAAGTAAATAATAATTTATAAAACATTTACTTGGCATCACCTAAATTCTTGACCACAACATCTCCATATGAAGGCGGTGGTGTTTCTGATCTGGGAGCCGAAATGGGAAAATCTTGAATTTCCGGACTATTGGCCTCGCTGGATGTTTGGCGTTCCACAAAATGTTGACTCAAACGATTATTGAACAAATTACTGCGACTTAAGCGTCTTATCAATGTGGCTGTATTTTGATTAATCGAGCGATAATACTGATGACGTGCTGGACGGCCAAAAAGGCGTGAGAGGAAATTTTCTGCTACAGGTCCTTCGTAGCGCACCAAAGAGCGTGCCGGTCGTGGTGTACGTCTGCATGGCTGTCTTCTTACCTGAGGAGGCAGCTGTGTGGTGGGACGAGCCAATGGATGGCTGGGCAAATCCTCCAAGTTGTCAATGTCAGTAGCTTTTGGAATTTAAACAATTCAAAATTTAAATTAAACATTTTACAATTGATTAAGTGGAGAATGAAATTACCTTCTTTACCCTTGAAGTCCACACATCTTTTCATGCAAAGAGCACAGGCCAGTATGAAAACAATAACTGTAACTCCAATTGCTATGCCCATAACAAAAGCAAACTTTACATCATTTACAGAGCACTGAGCTTGGCACAGACGTTCTTCATGCCAAGCCTTATTCAAATCCTGCAAGCAGGAGCGATATTCTTGGCATAAAACAACATTTTCTTCATCACAAAGTATCATATCTGGGGTAAATCTAAACCATTCATTGCTTTTCTTGGAACTAAGAATATTTTCTTTCACATCCAATTCTTGCTCACTGCTTTCTTCTAAGAACTCCTCTTCTAAATCAAGATTTAAACGCCACGGATTGATTTTAGTTGCATAGTCTGTCTCATCATTCATTGTTACAGGCATTAACATTCTCTCAAGCTTTGGGGTGTTGCTTTTAGAAAATCCATACGTTTCTCGAGAACACTTGTCCAATACGACATTTATTCCTCTCTCTTTTAACTGCTTTAATTTAGTTTTTATAGCTTCATCGCAATTTATAAAGTTGTAGTTTAAATTTAACTCTTTTAAATTTAATAAATACTGAAAGTCTTCTACATTAAAATTATTAATTAAATTTTTACTCAAATCCAAGCTTTTAAGTTTCGGCAAACCATTAAACAGCTCTGGTGTTAAAGAATTTATTTGTGAATTTTTCAAATTCAATTCACTTATAAAAAAACTTTCCAGTAGAGCTTTGCTTTTCAAAGACTCAAACTTATTGCCTTCTAAGTTCACTTTCATTAGAAATTTATTTTTAGCAAACAGCCTTTCATCTAGATATTGCAGTCTATTATAAGAGAGATCTATTTCTATGAGACGTCGCACTTTGGCAAATGCATCCCAGTCTAAAGTGTGCAAAGCATTATGCGACAAGTTGAGATATTTCAAGTGCGAGAAGTTCTAAAAATAGTGTGAATAAATAATCAAATAATCATTTAAATCTTGTCTTATATATTAGAGTACTTACCTGAAAACACTTGTTGTCCACTGCGGTGATATAATTGTAACTTAAATCTAATATTTGCACCTGCTTGGGCAAATCCACTTCAGCACTTATAAGTTTTTTGGAACTAAAATTAGGAAAAAAAAAATTAATTTCAGAAATTTTATTTATTAAAATTCAATTTTAACTTTTAGATTAATAAATAATTATTTTAACAAAGAAAAGAAGAAGTTTTGATATTCAAATTATTTTAAATAAATTTTTTTAATATTTTTTTCTTAACAAAATTGTACGTGAACAAACCTAATAAAATTTTTTTCAAAAAAAAAAACAAGAAGAAAATTTGTCCACAACATAAACATATAATACATTGTTGACATTAAAAGAATAATAACAACTAATTTATTTTACCTTTTGCTTATTAAAAAAATATACAACCACACAAACACGTGAGCCCATGCAGCTGAAAAGCAAAAATAACAACTCTAATACTTCTACAATAACACTGTGCAACAGTGAAAAATCCGCACGGTCCAGACAGTATAGTTTCGATAGCACTAACAAATAGTAGTAAAACCCTATATTTTTTTATGGGCCTCCAAAAATTTCGAAAATCAGTGCGCCCTCATAAAATAGTGTAATCAGTTTTTGGCCAACAGCTAATTCAGACTTAGTAATAGCGCTTAGCTGTATATACCAATAATGTAGCCAAGAGCCTACCGAGCAATTCTTGCTAACATCTTTTACTAAAAAATTTATTTCTTCGTGCACTTTTTTTTGTGCAAAAATTAAGAAAAAATAATTTTTTTCAGTTTTTTCAGAATAACTTACAGGGACTCCTAAATTTTTGCCAACAATATTTGGCAAAGTTGTACCTGCAGTAAAGCTGAACAAATTTTGTAAAAAAGTCTTAATTTGTTGCATATTGTAGATAAACATAAACCAATACAATGAAAAATATTCTGAAATTAAGGGCCAATCCCACGATATCGTGTCAACGTTCGACAAACACAAAATTTATTGTTTTGTTGTTGTTTCAAATGTAAGTGTGCGACAAGTCGAACGTTGTCAACACCGTGGGATGGAATCTAAAAATAAAATTAAAATTGAGTAATTGTCCACAGATTACGCTCGATCGAGCACTTGTATTAAAAACAACAATAAAATTGGAAAATTTGTTTATATTTTCAATATAATTCATCGATCGAACGTTTTCTGTCGGTAACCTGGAACAGGCCGGAAGTAATGCTGCGATTTGAGAAGCTGTTGTGAAAGTTGTCACTTTCTCGTTATCGTTAACATTATTCTGCAAACTTTCTGTTTGCTCGGCAACAGAAAAATATAATTTTACCACAGACGGCGACACTAAACTTATCGAAGGCTGTAACAATACTAAGTATCAATGTTCAGTGCAAAAAGGGTTTTCCATACGCTAAACGACTATTGCTGTGCTAACAGTCAGTTCGGTTGCGTGTGGTCGTGTGTTGTGTAAAGAACAGAAAATTTAACATCGTGCTATCCTAGCACTATATTTATTTAACATTGTGTGTCTAAAAGCTCTAAATATCAGTGTGGAGTAAATAAAGTGTTTTATTTGATAAGAATTATACATTAAGACTTTTTATTTAACAAACAATTTTCCATACTACAAAAACAACATTTTTAAAGGGTAAAAAACGTAAAAATATTATTCATAAAAATTGCAGAAAATAAAGAAATGAAATTTTTTTATTAAACAAATTTTTATTGAAAAAAAGAAATAAATAAATTGAAATATTTATAAACTAAATAAAAATATTTAATTGAAATAATCAAAGAATGCATTGAAAATATTTTTTAAATCAGTTAATCTAATGGTTTAATTAGAAATTTCCATGAAGTTGATTGATAGAAACTCGTGCTAATCACTAACTAAATGCATCGGAATGTTTTTCGTTTTTTTAAATAGCTAGAATCTAATTTTGGGGAAGCTTTAAAAATAATATATAAAAACTAATTGAGAATTACTAAATATCTACACATTTCGTTTTAAATAATAGAACCTTTAAATTAATTAATATACTCGTATCAATTCAATAATACTATTTGGAAATCAATAAAAACAATTGATGTAAATAAAAAATTAAAATTGAACTCGAATTATAAAATATTTGAATTAATCAATGACTTAATTAAATTTATACACAAGTTTTGATATAAATTAAAAAAACAAAATTATGATAATTTTTATTGTGAAAATATTACGTAGTTCGACAAATATAAGCACAACACAGCCTAGTAAGAAGCTGTTTTCTAAGGCCGCTACTGCCTTTAATCTTAAAAACATAGTCAGTAAGCTTTTCTTGTGGTTGATTTTTGCTTTATACTTTTACATATTGCACACAAATTTGGCGTGGCATTGACATTAACCTCCCTTCATATATTTATTCTATCATCATACCTGCATTGTGCTCTATTTAGTTGAAGATATGAATCACATTTGCAAAATTGTGGGCAATTAAAATTTTTATTTTCACCATCAACTGCTGTCGCTGTTAAGTTCACAAATAATAAAAATAGTTGTGTTAAGTAGAAATACTTTGATTTCTTAAGCATTTCTTAGTTCTTTTATAATAAATGCAATAACTGCGCTATTTAAAAATATTTCCTTAATAGTTTGGTATTAAACATTTTTCTTATGCGTTTTACACAATATTTATTGTATTATTTCGTTTAGTTTTCAAATTTGACTGAAAAAACTATTAATGTTTAAATACTTTGGCTTGATAACAATTTAGTGAGTAATCGTTATCTGAATAAAAAAGATAAGATAGCACCATAGCGGAACTCAGTGCAGTAAGAATGTAACAGTATGTTGTAAAAGTATTCAAACATGATTAAAGATACTTATGAGATTCTTAAGGTACCCATAATAAGCTATATATTATATTATTTGCTACTTTATTGCTAGTATTATTGTCACTTTAATCGACACTATCCATTCAGTTGCACAATATTCAGAATATTGCGCAATTTTTCCAATATTTTATGTAAAAAAGTAAGCAAAACCTGCACATACAAGTTTTAAAATTAATTTGTCGCGATACCAACATACATATAGGAACCATAATAATGTCGAACGTGAACGTTGTACAAATTTAAAGTGAAAGACATTTCAAAATAATTCGTACTAAGTTTTTTTTGAGAAATTTTTCATTTTAAAAATAATTGGAAAAAAACCAAGGCATTCGGATATGGCAAAATGGAAGCGGAAGGATCCGGCTAAACCCTCAATAATAAATTTCAATGTATTTAAAAGAAAATCAATTAATACTTTATTGAACAAGTTAAATATAAACTTTGAGAAAAAGTGCGATAAAAATAGTAAAAGAAATTCCCCAACAAAGCACAAAAAAAAAGAAGTTATTGAAACCTGCAACAAAACTTAAATGTGACTAATTTGATAATTTTGTGTATCGATGCCTATTGAAAATGCTTTTTTATTTTGTCCAAACATGATTTATTTATTATTTAAATTCAGTTTTCATCACGTGTCGCACGTGCCATTTTTTCATCAGCATACTTATTTCTTACTTCTTTCCATTGTCTTGCCCTTTCTCTTTAGTCATAAAATGTTTTTCTTCAGCCATTTCTCTCCACTTCTGTCTAAAATTCCGCATTCTTTTCTTGTTTTTTATTTATGGTTTTGTAGTAATATTTCAGCTTCCTTGCATTTTTCTCTCCAACGCTCTAAAACTTGTTAACTTTTTTCGCAGTTTTAAGATAATTTAATAGTATGTAAATTTATTTCTTATGTATTTTTTTCTTCCTAATTTTACACCTGTGATGTCGCACGTGACAAACTTTATATAGCTTCCACAATAAATAACATTTATATATTTCATCAAGTTATTTTTTAAATATTAATTGTATTATAAGTGAAATTTATTTGCTGGTGGTTAAGCATGTCAATATGCATTTCATTGGTGCTTTAGCAGATAATCACTAAACTTCAAGCACACATTTACAACAGTCGCAAACCTCGTATCTTACGCTTAGACTTTCAAAAACCATTTGAGAACTCACAAATAATAATATTTTTGAAAATCAAAATAGAATAAAATAAAGCACCAATGAAATTCATATAGACATGCTTAATTTAAAATAAATTTATGATATATATCAAATTAAAAATATCTTAAAGGATGAATTTTTTTAAATATATCTGGATGTACTGAATATTTGATAAGCTTTCTGCCTGAACTTTCAATGCCCCGATAACAAATGTCCTTTTCCTATATCGCACGTGACATTGAAATATACGATTTTGCAAATAAAAAATTTGGAGTTAATGGACATTGCACAGTTTCTTATGCTTTAATTTTTAACTCTTTGTACGCTCATTAGCAGCCTCTCTTGCTATTTTCTGGCCCTTTGAGTTTAGGTCGTTAATAGGAAGCAATTCTTATTCACAGGAAATTAAATCGAATATCTTCTTTGATGTGGTATTTGTCATAGCCTTATTTTATTTTATTGTATATTAAAAATTTTAAATATCAGCTAAGCTGCGTTCAGACTATTATATTTTGTATTTATACTTGTCAAAAATTCAAATGATACGTGCAAGAGTGACAGTCTGAACGTAAAATGTCATCAAAGTGGCAAATAATACGATACAAGTTTTGAAATCCCATAATACTGTTTCGTTCGTTTTTAGAAAATTACCTAAACGATAATACTTTTCATTACATCAGGGTTGCATTTTCACACAAACCAAATTTCCAAGTCGGCTGTTTCGCCGCCGATAACGTGTCGTCATTGATGTAATGTTTTGTCATATGTATATCGGCTCAAAATTTTGTATAAGTGAATCGTATGGAAGTATATTTCTTTGGCGTAGTTTCTTAACGTTTTTGTAATATCCATTCTTAAATTTTTTCTGTAATTTACATAAAATATTTTTAACTTCTATAGTCAATGAATAGCACAGACATTTTCATTGAACAGCTGTTTTATTTTCTGCTTGTATTACAATTTTTATTTGAAGTGTGATGGCCTGAACGGGGCTTTATAAGTTATTTAAATTTCATTGAGTGTATTTATTTACTTTTTGATAAGCTGCGCACTAAACTTAAATGTGTTACAATAACATTTGTATTATTTGTCTGTTCTGTTGTATTCTTTATTATATTTTGAAGTAAAGTCACAGGTGATTTTATTATCTAAACTCTAAATTGTTCTGCTGAGAAGTAAATGGAATTATTTATCATAAGAAATATTTTTTTGGAACCAAGAGTTTAATGACCTCAAGATTATTTTTCCTTACAAAATAAAATATAATATACTTTCCTTATAATATAAAATATAAAATTTTATTTGGGTCAACTTTAATGATTTTATATTATGATAAATAATTTTTTTTCAACGTCATGGAGGTAAGTTTTAAAAAGAGCTTGATATATCAGTCATTGCGTGGAACAAAGTTTCTATCACATTCTTAAGAGCTAAATGAAAAATTTTATGGAAATTTTAGTATATTGCTTCTTTCTCTGACTAGTAAATTCCGTACACTATAGAACATAACTGCTCTCACACTTTTAACTAATCAATGATGCTATAAATACTAGTCGCATTTAACTGATCATACTGGATGTATAAAGGTATACTTATCAACGCCAAAGTGAATTCTGTGAATTCGAAATGCTAACTCTTCTGTTTTTAAATAATCAATGATGTTATAAATATTAGTCACGTTCATGCCTAATATATTAATCGCAGTTGAGCAATCATGATTGTATAATACACCAGTCAATTCTAATAAATCAAGGCTGATTAATATATCCACCACAATTGAGTAGTAATACTTAATGGATATACCAGTCAAAGTTGATGGTTATATCTACTGAAGTAAAATAACATTTTAAATTATTAAATTTGTTTTTATTAAAAAGTAATTTAAAAATAAATAAGTAAAATACATATTTAAAAAAGAAGAAATAAAACAATAAAAAAAAACAATGTGAGTCCGATCACAGGGAAGATGTGTAAACATCTAGTAATGAAATTTTTTTTTAATATTGGATTATGGTAACTAAAATAAGATATAAAAATTTTTGACTCTACTGTATTTAAAAGTCTATGGAAAACTGCATCTATAGCAGTGGAATTATTAGTTGTGCGGGTTTGTGGAGAATTCATCATATGCAAGTGGGAAACGTCAAATGAAAATTTTGATAAAGTTTGCGAATGTGGGTTTGCAAAATTTGTATTAAAATCTCCACCCATAATAATTGGCATGAGATGGAGATTGTTACCTAACTGTCGTGCATCAGCTTCAGTGTAAGGCAACAGTACGTAATGAAGATATGTTATAATATAATATTATAAATTCTTTATAAAAACTGCTATATACCTTTTAAGCAAATATTTGTCATTTAAAACTGTCTTTTATTTAAAAGTGTATACTTATTTTATTTATTTTATATTTTTCAACTTTTTAACAAAAACAAAATCACAAGCAATTTCTATTAAAATTAACATTGCTCCTGCAGGTATGCTTTAAAATTCGGTTGAGTGTATTTTTATGCAGCTGTTAAGTTTATATCTACTTCTTGTTCGTATGATTACACTAATACACTCATACATATCTCACACCGATTCGATAACGCTTTACAAAACTCAAAATTTGTGATTATAGGCGTGTTCGTTAATGCACCTCTGCTCTGCGTCAAACGTGCAAAATTTTTTATTTAAATTGCAATACAAGTTCGCTGATAATCCGTTTTAGTGGTAAACATGTTTGTAAACCATATTTGACATTTATTTATGCGTTATCTACTTCAGTGATCCAGTTTACAACAGTTAAATTTTCATTTGCAGTGCAGTGATGCATTTACGAACACACCCTACATTGTGATGTATAGATGTTTAAACATCAAAAATAGAATTAAGATACCTCTTCTACAATTTCCAACTTACCTTGGTTTCTATAAATCTTTCACAAAAAAGTAAAAACTGCTTAAGTAGAAATAAGCTGATTTTTAGTTAATGTTTGTGTAATTTGCATATTTGAAAGTATTTCTGGTTACAATCTCAATTAATTTGTGTAATTTTTCAGGAAGTTATAGAACTGTTACTTGCGACTTATCTTTTTAAGGCTTCTAATATCATTTGGAATAATAGTTTAATTCAGAGAATTTCCCAATTACATAAATTTCTAAAACTGTAAAATATGACTTAAGCACTTTTTCTCTATTGCCACAGAGTTTGTAACGCGACCACGGATGGCAATTAAATTATCGTAGCGTTGCCACTTGCCAAATCATTTTTACATATGACAGCCAGCGATGCCACTATGGGTGCTTTTGACACTATTTTTAGTGCTTTTTGGAGACTCAAAATGCCAAATTTTGAGCGTTAGTGCCAAACTAGGAGAAAGCATTAAGTAGTGCTTTTAAGAAATTTGTGTATTTCATAAAATAACTTTAATAAAAACTTGGTGTATTTAAGAAATTTATTATCCGACATATTGTCATTATTATATTTTCATTTGAAATTTATTTAGTTTTTTCAGTGTAAAGCATACATTTTTCGTCTGATATATTTCATTAAAGATGATACTATTGCAGAAATAGAGAATAGCTTACAAAATATTAAACTTAACTCGTTTGAATCTTGAGTTGTTTTTCACGTTAGTGCCTTTTACGCTTTTTTGTGTTTTTTTAAATTTTGATGTGTTTTTAGAGTTAAAAAAGTTCGCATTACTGATGGCAGCTGACAAGTAGCAGCTGTTAATTTTATTATTGGCAGCCACAAAAGTAATAAATTTAAATAAATTAAATTGCCAGTCGACCAAGCAACTAAAGCTCATTTTCTCTCCCTAATCAAGCCATTAATTAGCAGTAGCTCTTGAAGGAGTCGTGGAATGTTAAAAAAATCGCATACTAAGACATTAATTTCTGACTAAAATTTTTTCTCGTTTTGTTAGTTTAGGTTCACTTACTGAAAATGGAATATCTTATTATTAAAAAGAAATGTTAACTTTCAAAAAATTAATGCACTTCCATTTACTTTTGCCAGCAACCAGCAACCAGCATCCATTAGTTAATCCCAAATGTTAAACATTAAAGCCTAAAGATTAATGTTCCAATGACATGCACGTCCCGAAATGGAAGTGCATTTCATGATGCTTAATATTCTTTTTCTTTCGTTGCTCAAACTAAAACCACCTCAAAACTAGCCAACAGCTAAAGCAAAAAAAAAAAGAGACTCAAGAATATATAGAGATAAAAATGCCAAAAAATTGCAGCAATGAACCAACCGCCTTGCTGTAATTTCAACTTGAAAAGCAATGAAATTAACGGAAACTAATGTGGTATTCACAGCGTTAGTCTCGGCGTGCAGGAAGGGCTAAATGGATGAATGGTAAACAGTTGCAGTAACTAAAGGATGCATACTCTTACACACATTCACACGCTTATAACTGTGATATTGCAGTTTGTTGTTTTTTTTTTCGTTGCCTAGTCTATGGCTTAGTTGATGCAATCTATTATTTGTCTGTAGATTTACAAAAAAAAAAACTAAAATGAAACGTGCAAGCTTACGTGTGTGTGTGTGTGCGTTTGTCTATCTGTCATTTGTATGAGCTAGTGTTTGTAACTAATATAGTTGCAATTGCTCGCGTAACGGAAATGAAATACTTCCTTCCTTTTTGTGGTCTAAAGTATGTACTTTTAGCTAAACCCACAGTACGAGTACGTACCAAAGCAAAAAAAAAACACACCATCATCCCAAAGAATTTGTGTTAAACTAAAAATTGTAGAGCAGAAAAATTAAATTTTTTTCCTCATCTCGTTTTAGGTTTTCACTGTCATTGATAGAAGCAAAAAATGTTTTAAAAAGAGATTTTATTGAAATTACAAAATATACATACAAACATTTTAAGACTTTTATTTTTTTTTTTTACTTTTTTTTGTCTTACTTTAAATTGCTTTTTCTGAGCTTTATGTCTGTGTTTTATAAATGTTTTCATTGCAATTTTGTATTTACAAATCTTTTGCCAAATATTATTTCCTCAAAAAGAGTTGCGGGAAATTAAAGACAAAAATTGTTGGTTTGTAATTTTTTCTTCTTGGTGATATTAAGTCATCATCAGGCAATAGTTTCAAGTGGAAGATGACAAAACGAGTGATTTTTATTACAGTGGGCTACAATTTGTACAATTGTGAAAGAAAATCAAAATAAAGTCTTATACAATATGTTTTAAATATTCTAGAAATGTTTGTTAGAAGCTATTTTTGAAACATGAAAGATGAAAATGTAGAGGAAATCAACATATAATAAATTTAATAAACAAAATAAAAAGATTGCTTTTTACATACAGGTGCATAAAATATAATTAAGACAATTAAAATAAGCCAAGTTTCATTTGCATGAAACTTATCCATGATGATGACTTCACAGAAAAAAAAATAGACAAGAATTATTTTCAACAAAACTATGTCATTGAATAAAATTTTGAATTTCAATAATATTTGTCATTAACTTAAATACTGTACTTATGAAAAGCGCGCATTTTACAATATAATGTAATTTAATTTATTTGTGTTGGTGCTTATCTTGCAATTGTTGTTGTAAATTTTGATTGCTCGTGTTGTATACGTGTAAATTCCGACAACAAGCCGAAAAACGTCTTGGCTTGTTTTTTTTACTCAACAAAGTTATTTTTAAAATATATGAACGCAATGCCCACAAGTAGAAGAAACATAAGAAATCATGCTTTGCGTGTATTCATTATTTTCGTATACAATAACGATTTGCTCTTTAGCTGAGTGGTAAGTTCGTTAGTCTATTAGTCAAGAAATTGCCGGTTAAACTCATCCGAAACACATTTAATTATCACAGCCAAGCAAAAACACACTATAAAGGATTCAAAAATGTGACATTCATCAACACACACACACACACACACGCAGACACAATAACAATAATCACTGAAATTAAAATGTTTGTCAACAAATTTTTCCTTTGATTCATTAAATTTCTTTATTGACTTTATTTTCATTATACTTTTATACAATTTTGTTTATCAATAATGGAAAAATCGTCATTACAGAAAATTCAAAAGATTTCTTTGTTGACGCAACGATTTTCGTATTCAAATATTAAAATCATGTTTTTCTGTGTTGAGGTGCTGAAAACCAAACTTTTTAATTTCCTTTATTATTAAAACTATTGGCCAATCAAAAGCATCATCATACATACAATATATACAATAAAAATTTGTATTTTTATAGTTTGGTTATTAGCCCGTCATATTTTTGGGGCAGAACATACAATCTTGTACTACTTGAATATTTTATTTTAGGAATAATTTATTAGTTTAAAAATTATAAAAAAGGAAGTAAATATACTATTAAGAAAATAGTGTAAAAGAATATGTGTAAATTAGACTGGGTTCACACTAGAGATGTGCGATATTTGGAAACCTGTAACTCTTTCACAGCGACAAAAAAATCACTAATCACAACTTTGACTGTTTTTATCAGATAACAGGTTTTGGAAATATAGGTCTTTCATACAAATTGTGCATGTTCTTGAATGCATACTTTACAGTAAATAAGGCTACCTCATTAATTATGTTTTATACCTTCAGGGTTTGTCGAGAAAAAATCGTCAAATCATGTCAATTCGCCTTCTCTGGCAAAAAATAACAAAATAACAAAACTACTACAAACAAAATACTGCCAAACTGTGATCACAGTTACAGTTTAAAAGTAAAAGTAAAGATCACGTTATCGCTCATCACTAGTTCACACACATCAATTGCAATTGAGCAACTATGTACTCACTCGCATATATTATTTGTTTTATAAGCCGCTCTCTTCATTAACTCAAAAGTTGCTCAAGAAAATTGGATGGGTGTGAACTGAATTTTAGTGCTTGAATTATTCGCTAGAGTTGTTGTTAGAATTTTGATTAAAACATTTTTGGTGATTTTTCAAGATCTGTACAGGTCAAACGGCTGGACAGATTTTGATTTATTGTTTCTGTTTGAAAGATGATTTGATCGCAAGTAATCTTAGTTAAGTTTGGAGAAAATAGGCTATTGAGAAGATATTACATCTTTGCTAGATGTAGGTCCCAAGCGACTGGACCTAACTAATTAATAGTAGTTATTTTTATATGTTTGATAGGTGACTTGATCTAATATCTTCTAGCCGTTACTGAAAGAAAATCAGTCCAGCCGTTTGTTGTGTAAGTCGGAGGTTTTTAAAATGTTTAATTTTTGTTATATACTATGTTAGTAAATTTTTTTAAGCTAAAGCTTTTTTCTAGTTTTGGAAAATTTTCCTCGTTGGAAATATTCTGTCTTGGCGATTTTTCCCTTTTTGCAATTTTTGTCTTCGTTTTGAAAACGAGTATTTGTTATGTCCTAATGATCATTTTGTGTCTTGGTAAAAATTGCAAGATATATTTTGAAATATTTCCATTTTGGCAATTTTTTTTTCGCTAAAGTAATTTCTTATTGTGTTAATAATTTTCTTATTAACATATTTTACTTTATGTTTTTTTAGTGTTGATACTTTTTTCAAATTCGGTAATTTTCTCTTTCTGTGTGTTTGGCTTTCTGTTTTAACGTTTTAATGTCTTGTCGATATTTTCTGTTTTAGCAACTTTTCCCTTTGTCAATATGAAGAAAATAAATTATGACATGTTTGTTATCGAAATATTTCTGTTTCAGTGATTTTTCAGTGGTTATTTGTTCTATTTGGCGATTTAATATATTGACGAGTTTTTTATGTTTTAGCAATTTTTCTCATTTTGGCTGTTTTATATTTGAAAAAAAATTTATTGAAATATTTTCGTTTTGGAAATTTAAAAAGTTGTAGCGATTTTTCGCCTGAACAATTTTTGCTTGCGATTTTTTTTTAAGTTTTCTGTCTTTTAGTGTTTTTTCGTATTGACAGATTGTTTTTTGTTTCACACTAGTTTTTCTGTTTGATGATTTTCTGTGTTGACGAATTTTTCCGCTTTAAGGCTGGTACTCTGTTCAAAGTTGTGAAAACTTTTCAGCACCATTGATTTTTTCGCGTGAAAAAATTTGACATGTAGTAAATGTAGCCCAACTAGCGGTTTTGTTTATAAATTTCTCGCTTTTATTGCTTGAAAGTATGAGCAATGAGCATTGCTCATGTTGTTTCGCAGCTAAACTAAAATGATGCCAGACTAATTTTGCATGAAAACACATGATTTTACGTGTTTTTCACATTAAGAACAGAGTACTATTTTTGCACGAAATTGTGAACAGAATACCAGGCTTTAGTGCGAAATTTCCCTCTGTAGATATTTTTTTTTTATACTGATGATTTTTTGTATTGAATTTTTCTGGTTAAGCGAGATTTTTCGCTCTTAATATTTTTTCCATTTTGATGATATGTTGGCGTTTGCACTAACTAGTACGTGATTTGTGTGTTGTCGAAATATTATTATTTTAACGTTTTATTATTTAACGTTTTAGCGACTTTTCATGTTTTCAGAGTTTTGCTGGTTTTTCGTATAGTTAGGCGATTGATTTTGTATTTGTTCTATTAGTTGCCTTAATAATACTGAAGTTAGTAAGTTGTTATTGTGTTTTTTTTCGTATATTCCTTTAAAACTTTTTTAATTCTTTCTATTGATTTTCTTTAGTTGTATGGAAATTAAGCGATTTTAAAATTAGCGATTTTATATGTTAAGTAATGTTATTTCTCTTTTTTTAGGGATTATTATTATTACTATTTATTATCGCATTTCCTTGTTATTGATTTTGAAGGACATAAATTTTGCCCCATTGTGTACTTCAATGCAACCAATACATCTTGACATTTTATCTTTTGCTAACACTTCATTTCAAAACTTATTTTTACCACTTCTCTTTGTTTATCTGTTTGTCTTTTCTCTATTATTATTATTTTCTTTGTCAGAATAAAAAGAAAAATATCTATTTAATTTTAGTCCACTACACAAGCTTTCCTCATTTTAAAATAATAAATAAATCTCAGTTTTAGCCTGCTGCCCCCTCAAACCGGTTTGAAAAAAAAAATTAAAAAAACCAAAGACCAATTACATATGAAAACAATGTAAATGACTTGAGTGCTACTAAAATAATAATAAAATTGTGCTAAAAACACATACTATAAAAATATAAAAAAGCTAGCTGTTTGCAAAATAAAATAGAAAACTTTAAAATAAATGCAAAAAGTAACAGGCGACCACTTAATATAAGCTTTAATTTAATCCGCTTAAATGCTCATTATTTAAATGCCTTTGGCAATCGCAATGAAGGCAGAGAGCAGAAACAGCCAGCAAAAGAAAACGATGACGACATTATTTAAAAAAAGTTTTAAGGAATGGAATGAAGGGAGAGAGTTTTCTGTTTCTTAATGCAGCTTCATAGATTTTAGACAGGCTGCCTGCCTGCCTGCCCTCTGGCTTTTATGCCCGGATTCCTTTGCATCACTCTTTGTGTAGATTTAAGTTCTTTTGTTTCCCCTTTTTTTTTGTTGGCTTCAGTTTTGTTTTAGTTTATGGCGCGAAGTAGTAGTGGCAGCTGTAGTAAGACAAAAGCAAAATTATTGCCTGCAGTAGTCGTTTAATTCTTAATACACTCACAGAAATATTCATAATAATAATAATTTATATACATTTTTTAATAAAACTTTCTATTAACTTCAAATTATAATATTGTTGTTTGCTCTATGTAAATATTTCTCTCAGTGTATTTTTTTTAGCTGCAATGAAAAATGTCTAAGAATGTTAATTAAAAGTCTGTTGCACTTAATTAGGCGCAAAAATTATTATTTTATTTGCTCTAAGTCTCCTTTTAAGGTTGTAGCCAAGTTATTTAATAAAGTATTTTATTTTTTATTTTTATTTTTTTTTGTAAAAAACAAAGTGGTCATATTTTATAAAAAGTTTTTAATAATGACTTGCAGTTTCTTTGCTTTAATTTGAATTTGCTAATACTTTATTTTTGCCATGTTGGCCATTGTTTTTGTGTATTAAAGTTGAAATTAATTTTTCGGGGATTAGTTTAAAAACTTTAATTGAAGTTGGACTATAATAAATTAAGTCAATGCCAAGTTTGTGAAACAATTTTGCTTGACTAATGATTTTAGTTGTTAATATTTGAAAAAGAAAGAAATAATAAATATTTTTTCTTATGAAAGTCTTGAGTCTTTAGTGTTTAACATTATAATGAATTATTAATTAAATTAAGCCATTGGAAGAGAACGGCAGAAAAACAGATTCATCTTAATTTCCTGTTGGTCTTTGCAGGTACATTCATATGTATCTTTTTTTCATTTAGTACTTAACCAAGCATTTCATGTTGGTCTTGCAGCTTCATAAGCAAATATGCACTGATTTTGAGAACCTATACGTTTGCCCTTTAGTTCATGTTAACTGACAGAATTTCGATTGATCTAATGAGATTCTTTAACTGCTTAATAATATGGTAAAATCTCGTTTTTAGAACAATATGCCGGAGAGTCAAAAATCCCGCTGGACTTCATGACGTCCCACTCCACTCCTGAACATGAAAGCATTATCTCTTAATCAAAATCCTCTAAAGCTCTTGGACCAGACGGCATCTGATGCTTAGGCTGCTGCTTAAGAAACTGAGCACTATTGCCAAAGTTTCTACTTATAGAAATATTTTCATATTAAAATCTACTAAAACAAGGTTAATTTAAAATTTTTCGACAATGATAATTTAGCATGATGTACAGTAAACTTTAAAGAAAAAATTTTTCCTTTGAAATAACATTATTTCATGTTGATTTAACATTCAAGAACACACACACACACAAACATACACACACACACACTAGAAAAATAGTTCGAAGATTTAAAGATCTCGCTGAAGATTTTTTTCTCCACAACTGAAGCACTATTTCTTATTCAAAACACTCTAAAGATGTTGGACCAGCCGTTATGTCTGTGGTGACGTTAAAGAAATTTGGCCAAAGTTGCCAAAATTGTTACACACATAAAAATTTCCATATTAAAAAATACGAACACCAGGTTAATTTAACATTTTTCGACAATGATTTGCCTCACATATGTTTCATGTTAATTCAACAATATTTAGAGTAATCTTTAAAAAAAATTTTTTCTTTGAAATAACTTTATTTCACGTTGATTTAACATTCCAGAACTACAAGTTTGCCTATACAAATCAAGTTAAGTACTAACACACATACTCACACACACACGCACACACACACAGACATGCACAAAATCATGTTGTATTACATACAATCTGCAATTACTTGTATGACAACAAAAATTTACAAGTTTATGCAACAGCAAAAATAGAACTTGGTAGTGGTGTTGTTTTGGGTTGTCGTTACATGAAACGCTTCAAGTGATGTTACAAAAATGCAAAAAAAAAGAGAAAAGAAAAACAATGTAAGACATTTGTGTATGCATGTATGCATGTATATGCAACTGCAACTATGGCAGCATTAGCAGTAGATAAAGTTGATGGCTTCGTGTGTATTTATGTTGTTGCGTCGCAGCCCGAATAATATAGTTGCAGTTGTCATCATTGTTAAAATAGATGTAGTAACAACATCATCTACATCACCAACAACATCGGTATTGGCGTTTGTTCTCTGTGTTGTTGCTGATGTTTTTGCCTTACTTTGTCTGAACTTTATTAACAAACAAAAAAACTAAAAAATAAAGAGTATTAAGTTAGTCCTCGGTACGCAATTGTTTGACTTTTCTCACTTAAACAAAAGCTTGTAGTTGCTAAAGAAAAAAATACCAAACTGAATTAAATATAGAAATTATAGTATATAAAAAAAAAAATAAAAAAAAATTGTCATACTTAAACATATGTATGTATATTATATTTGTCTGTTAACCACAGAGGAAACCTAAAAAACTTAAAGAATTGAAGTGGATTTCTTGTGGTAAATTAAAATAGAAAAAAATTTATTTAATTTTATACCTTACAAAAATAAAGTTTTTCTCCGCCAAGACAATGCCATGAGCATTTTTTTGCCTTAAAGCCGTTAATTAGGCCAGGACTTGCTCCGTCATTCATCCTTTTCTCCTAATATAGCTCCACATGACTATTTCTTATTACCACACCTCGACGAATCTTATTTTTTTTTGGAAGGTATCAGCAAATGGAAGAAACGTTACGCACAGTGTATACAGCTCAAGGAAGACTACGTTGGAAAATTAAGCTGCCCGCACACAGAAAAATTCCATATTAAAATCTACGAGAACAAGGCTAATTTAATATTTTTTCGCCAAGAAGTTTGCTTCGTATGTGTTTCATGTTAAATCAAAATGATTTACAGTAATCTTTTAGAAAAACTTTGTTTTTGCAAAACCTTCAGTACTGTTTAATCAACATAAAGAATCATGTTGAATCAAAGTTATTTCAATTTTAAATAACGCAAATTATATCGTGTAATGCAATAACACAAAGAACCATGTTGAATCAAAGTTGTTCCAACTTGAAAGAACATGAATTGAATTTTATGTAATCATTTTATTTTTCGATAAACTGGCAGAAAATTTTTTTTATCCAAACCCATATCATTTTAACAATATTTAGGTCTTTGATTTCAAAGCCTTCACAAATAAGATTTAATAAATTTATTATTCGTCATAGGCCATAATTGTATTTTAATTTGAAATTTATTTTCTGGTGGTTCAGCTTTGTCTATATGCATTTCATTGTTGCTGTAACAAATTGCCAGTAGACTTCAACCATGTGACTATTCAAAATGTGTGGTTGATGTCTACTGAAGATTTCTTACAGCAACAATGAAATGAAAAGAGATATTTGTAATTAGAGAGGATTTGTAAACTAATGGAGCATGTTAACAGAAGTCAATTGTTGTCGCCAAAGAGTAGGCAGGTTACAATTTTTACTGTCGTCTTGATGTGATGTTGATAACGCCATTCAAAATAAGGGCGATTGTTACTAATAGGGAATTTATTTTATGGAATTTTTCCTACTTGAAATTTTCATACTTGAGACTTTTTCTTTATGAATAGTGGCGTTGGATAGATAGAGAGAGAAATAAAGATAAAAAAGAGAGGGACATAGAGCTAAAGATAAAGAGGGATATAGAGATAGAGAGCGATATACAGATAGAAATAGAGATAGAGAAACAAAAATATAAACAAAAACAAAGACAGACACAGAGATAGAGATAGAAATAGAGACAGAGATAGAAATATAAATATAAATATAAATAGAAATAGAAATAGAAATAGAAATAGAGACAGAGATAGACATAGAGACAGAGATAAAGGTAGAGATAGAGATAAAGATAGAGATAGAGATAGATATAGAGATTGAGATTGAGATGGAGATGGAGATTGAAATTGAGATGGAGATAGATATAGAGATAGAGATAAATATTGAAATGCAGATGGTTATTGAGATTGAGATTGAGTCTTAAGGCAGAATTAGTTTGTACGTGCTGTTCTGTTCTGAATCAGCTGTTTTGTTTCTGTTTAGTTGAAAATCTGTATGTGTGGTTAGTTTTTCCTTTTTCGTTCTGTTCTGTTACGGACAGATCTGTAGAAAATAGAACTCAACGTTAAGTGACAGCCAAAAGTGTGTATGTATTCGTGTGTTGTGATACTTTATGTACAAGTGTAATCAATTCTATAGGTTGCCCGCTGATTTTTTTAACAGAAAAAGTAATTGCAAAATATTTTATACGGAAAAGAACGGCACAGAACAGCAACAGAAAGTAAAGACTAATGAAGCCTTTAGATTGAGATGAATATTGAGATTGAGATGGAGATCAAAATGGAGATGGAGATTGAGATTGCAATAAAAAGGGAAATGCAGATGGGTATGGAGATAGCAATGGAGATATGGATAAATACAGAAATATAGATAGAGATAGAGATAAAGATTGATATAGAGAGAGATATGGATAGAGATAGAGATAGAAACAGAGAAAGATATAATTAGATATAGAAATAAAGATAGAGATAGAGATAGACATGGAAATGGAGATAGAGATAGAGGTTGCAATAGATAGAGTGATATTGGGATGGAGATAGAGACAAAGATTTGGATACAGATAGACATAGAAATAGAAGTATATAAAGATACATTTTACAATAAAAGCACAATTTTCTGAACAATTCTTGGTAACTTTTTCAATTTTCACACCTTCTCTTGGTCAATAAGAAACCTTCTTGGAATTAGCTTAATAATATAAATTCCTTCTAAGATTTATATTCAAGCAATTTTTTACCCTCTCTCTCTCTGAATAAAAAGTTACAAATATTTAGTAAAAGTGCTCAAAGTCTTCTATGGGGCAACGGAAAATATCATTTACAAAAGATTTGCACAAAAAGTTTTTGACTCACGTTATGGCCTCCAATGAATTTTTTCAACATGTTGTTCCCTGGTCTTTTATGCCTCCTCTTAAGTGTTGAAGTTTGTCGTTCCTTTTCTGCTTTTTGCTTATGTCAGTATTGTTGCTGTTATGGCTCCTTTTAAATACTGTGCTGTTGGTCCTTCGTTGATTGTTTTTTTTTTTTTTTTTGATGTTAAAACTCTTACAGCTTAAAGTGAGCGTGTAAATTGCGTTTATCTTGGTGTTACTTAGTGTGGTATGAACGCTGTTGTGCGTTAGAGTTGTTGGGTTTTTGTTGCCATATTTGTCCAGTAGTATTTTTCATTTGACTTCTCTTTTTTATGCTACTTTTTTCTCCTTGTTTTATTTGTTATTTTCACAGAAGAAACATAAGGATACACTTACTGGCTCAGTGTGTGGCAAAAACATTTTTCTAGTATTTTGCTGTGGTTTCAAGTGTAAAGTTGACCACAAACATCATTTATGGTTGTCAGCCGGGTCTGTTGCTTTAACTTCCTCTACGATTTCTATTATCTGAATCATAATGTTATAATAGTGTGTAAGTAAGCTGGAGTATGTGTCTGTGTATTGGTTAATTTGTAGCAGGCTCTGGGAGATATAATAGAGTTCGTATAAGGCCTGCGTGTGTGTGTGCGTGTTATAAATTATTTTAATTATAATGTTCATGTCTTTGTTATCTTCATACAGTTTTATATGTTTAGTTTTTATGTTTTCTGTTTGTATTTGTTGTAATTTCTTTTAGTTTTGAGCCTCTATTACTTAAAACCATAATCCTTATGAATAACAATTTTGGCTTTTAGATAATTTTAAAATGAGAAGAGAAAATATTGGTTAATGATAATTATAGCAAAGATTTGTTTTTGTTTCTTATTTGAAAAAAAAGGTTAAATCGATTTAATTTACTTGTAACTTTTTCAGTAACTCTTTTCAAACCCTTTAAAAAATAAACTCTAAAAAATATTTTAATAAAGTTTTTGCAATTAAATGACAAAGAGGAAGAAAAAAGTTTTGAACCCCAAATATTTACTGTCTATTAACTTCCCCAAAAACCTTTTCTACTGCGGCCATTAGACACACACACACAGAAAGAGAGTTTCATTAGTTTGGTTTTTTAAACTACTAAAATGCTAAAAGAAACTGCATGAAACTTGTGCCATTAGAATAGAAACGACGGTCATTAGTGTCACTACCATCTTCTCATTGTTCTTCGCTCTTGTTTGGTTTTTTTTGTTTGTTTGGTATAATTTAACTTATGGAAAATAGTCACAATTATCCTTTTAACCCTTTTCAAAACTCCCACTGCCCCCTGGAATATATATTTTTACATTTGTGGTTGCTCAACGACATTTAGACACACACACATACATATGCACACAGTCAAAGGCATGCAGAGCTGTTCATTAAAATGGTTTAGTCCCAAAATATTTTTATTAGTTTTGTTTTAAAACTTGTCGACGTTACTCTAACACCAACAAAGATAATTTTCATTATTGTGACTATTTTTGGAAAGTTTTTGTTTTAGAACTCTCCAATTTAGATGTGGCACATTAGCGGTAAAACAAAAGAACATAATGGACAGAAAGGGAGAGAGAGAGTGTAGCCATTAAATAAAAAATGATTGAAACGTTTTCTAAACTGAAACAAAAGAGCTAAAGTTTTTTTATCAGCTTTTTGGCCAAATAAATAATAATTATTATTATTTTCTATACTTATAAAAAAAAACTTTGAAAAATAAATAAGCAGGTATAAAAAATTTTCAAATTTTTTTTCAAACGTTTTTATACCCTTCACCAAAAAAGGTAAAAGGCCTTCATTCCGTGTGTAATTTCCGCAATATTAATATGAGACACAAATAGTTTATATATTCTAAGTTCTTATGAATAGAGCAGACGAATAATCGATGTCCGTCAGACTCTCCATCCGTCCGTCTGTCTGTACCTGAAATCAGTTTTCCAAAGCTCCCAGAAAAGTTAGAGATTTCGGTCTTGGATTAGTTTGTCAGAAATGGTCCGAAATAGATTCCCAGCAAAAAATTTCAAAAAAGCTAATCCGCTTTAGAATTAAACATTTTTGGTGGAAGCTTTTCCCTACTGGATTACTAACTTAATGATTTTAACAAGGCGTGAGACTAAATTAATCGATTCTTGAGAACAACTTACATTTTTTAATTGGCAACTATTTAATCTAAAAAATCATTGTTGTACACAATTCTTTTAAATTTTAGGTAATGCGATTTGTAAGCGGGTAATGAAATTTGCTAATCCGAAAAGTAAGTCATTATATGGCAAGTAGTTTTGATGATGATATCTGATTTTTTGCTGGGTTGGTATTGAAAATCAGCAAAAAAAACGGAAATAGGTTTTCAGACCTGGAAAGTTGAAACATTTTCCTTGCAACTAAAAGTAATTAGCAAAACCCAATTCAGAGCTTTTTTTTGTTAATTTAACCTATTTTATATTTCAGTTAGAATTAAATTGGTAATTAAAATCGAAATGCATCAAAAAGCCGATTCCAGAGTTGGAAAATTTAAACTTTTTTTGTCTATAACAATAACCTATCAAAACTAATTTTTAAACATATTTTATATTGAGAGAGAAATCTTTTAATAAAATAAATCAGAAAAATTTAAAGGATGATTCCAGGGTTGGATAATTTTTTTTGTATATAAAACAAACCAGTTCAAATTAATTGTTTCTTTTCATTTGGAAGTTGAATGTAATTAATGTTTTAAAAAGAAAAATTTTAATATAAAAAATTATAAAAATATAAAAAATACAGCTCCAGAGCTGTATATGACAACAATATTACAACAAATAAATGTTATAATGGAATAAAGAATTTCTCTTAAAATCAGAGAATTGGAAAACCTCTTACAAACTCTGAATATGTTATGATTGATTAAAAGTAAAATAAAATATAAAAAAATTTCCTAAAGATTTATGTATTTGATTTCAAATGTAAATTTATGCAATAATGAACGAGTATTTAATGCCGTAGACACAATATCAATAATTTTACTTAAAATCTTCTCTTGCTGATTACATACATTTACGTGTAGACATACATACATCCATACATACATACAAGCACACATACGTAACAACATTTATACGGTAATAAACAGAGCATAACATTTACTTACATACACACTTGTGCACGAGTACAAGCTTCTGCATAGTTTATTGTTGATATCGCCTTACTGTCAATTTAATTCAATTAATTTTCCAATTATTGGCTTTTAATTTCATTCAATCTATACATACAGTGGACACTCACTCACACACACACACACACGCACATACATACAGCAAATGGGATCAACAGTTACATGTCTTGGCATCCATTTTACATTGATTTCATTTATTCACTTGCCAACAACCAACATTCAAGCACATACTTATAAAAAGTCCTTTGATAATTATTTTTTTCCAAGCAGTGTTGCATGTGTTTCAGTGGGTGAGTGTGTGTGTGTGTTAAAAATTATATAATACTGGTAGTTATTGAAAAATCATTTTTTCAACACTTAATTGGTAATTTGTCATATAAATATTTTGTTGTTGCTCTGCTAGTGTTCTTGTTGTTGTTGTACGTAAGTTAATATGCGCTTCTGTGTTGTACACTCGTTATTGTGGTATGGGCAGTTATGTCATGTATTGGAATATTTGTTGCGCATACTTGTGCAAGTGTGTCTCTGCATTGTCATCACATTTACTTCCATACATACATATTTATTAAATGTTTTTTTTTGTAATTTGCATTAATCTAGATTTTGTTTCAATTTTCATTTGGGCTTTCTTTATTAATTTTTTATTATAATGCACTTGTGTACATATTTGCAGACATTTTTTTAATAGTAATTTTTTAATTTAAAGGCTATTTACGCTGTAATGAAATGAATATAAGGTTTCTTTACAGAAACTTTTTGTATTTTGCAACTAGATTGATGCCTTTAAATCTATATATGCTGACTTTACTTTACGGTCCTACGAACCGCATCATATATAGTTTTTAAGGACAGTAGTGGCTTAAAAAATTCATCTGACTTTATACTTTATTTCTGCTGAGCATAAACAAAAAATATGTTGTTGCTGTTTTGTAAATCAAATTGATTTCAAATTGTACGAATTTTAAAATTAAAAATGGTCCTGCAGAAGTGTTTAAAATGTTAAATGTTAAGGGCCGATGTTGATTTTGAATAACGCAGAAATTTATTATTTAGGAAATTATTGTCATTTATTTTTATTATGATAATATGGTATGATTTAAATATTTATGGAACAAAATATCGGCGGCACACCTCTATCCGATGGTCCAAATTCTAGACGAGGCTGAGGCATAATCAAAACTTGCAACATATGCTCAACCAAATTTCTCTGTACGGTCTTCTCACTCAAAAGACCTAAAAAAATGAGATGGAATCACTCAGTGTCTGAACCACCCTCTTTTTCGTTTCAATCGTGTTCTCGCTCCCGGGTTATGGGTTGAGCGTAAGACAGGAATCAGTCTCTTACCGATCTGACTGCATGATACGAACAGAATCGTTCGTTGCTCAGCTACTGAGGGTCAGTAAGTGAGCAAAACAAGTAAAGTGTCCGCAAAAAAGGTATTTTTTGTTGTTGTTGCATTTGCTTTATATTTTTGGCTTAGATATTTCGTCACGGGCAAAGTATTAAAGGAGGAATAACAATAAAAATATTTGTAAGTCAAACGAAGTGTAAATGTAAAATAGCAACAAAAACAAAATTAATCTTCATGTATTTTATTCAATAATGTTTATAAAATAAAATAATAAAAACAACAAACCGCAACACACATACATGCTCAAAAAAGCGTTTGCGAGATTTTACGAAATAAAGGGTCTCGAGCGAACACATGAGTCGAGCCATCGAACAAAAACGGTGATTGGTTGAGCTAAGAGCAAGCCAAAGAAGAACGAAGTTTAAAGGTTTTTTTTTCGCGACAGTGTCCCATCGTGTCAGTGTACGATTGTTTTTTTTTCTGACAACAAGCACGAGAAAGACCAATTATTGCGAGCTCTGAATTGAATAATTGAAGTTCTATGCCATTAATGTACTGAATTATTTCATCCTTTAGCTCTTGAATTATTGCTGTCTTATAGACGTACACCTTTTCTTTCAAATAACCCCAAAGAAATCCAAAGGTGTCAGATCACATGATCTAGGCGACCAATTGACATCGCCACCACGTGAGATAACACGTCCATTGAATTTGTCGCGCAATAGAGCCATTTTTTCGTTAACTGTGTGGCAACTGGAACCGTCTTGTTGAAACCACATGTCGTCCGCATCCATATCTTCCACTTTGGGCCATAGGAAGTTCATTATCATCTCATGATAGCGAACACCATTTAAAGTAAATGCCTGACCGGCCTAATTTTGCAAAAAATACGTCCCGATGATGCCGTCAGCCCATAAATCGCACCAAATAGTCACTGTGGGTGCATTTGTTTTTTGACAATCACTCTTGGATTATCATTCGCCCAAATGCAGCAATTCTGCTTATTGATGAAGTCACTGAGGTGAAAATGTGCTTCATCAGTGAAGATGATTTAATTCGAAAATGTATCATCTACTATTGCCATAATCTTAACGCGTCGCTCGATTGTGTATTATAAGACCTTTCAAGACATGAGAGATTTTTCAAATGCTCTACGACAACGAAATATTCTAAAATAAACGCTAAACAACAGTGTTGGCAAAACAAAAAACTGAAACAAATGTCCTGCAAACAGTGTTTTTTTAGCATTTGTTTTAGAATATTTCGCTGTGTAGTAGAGCATTTGAAATATCTCTCATGTCTTGAAATATCTTATAAATGGTCTTGTGCAGGACTCTATTGTGTATCTTTCCGTGAGAAATGTCAAATGAAATGTAAAAAAACACTTTACGTTTACCTGTGGTTCACATTCATCATCGACGCTTTAAATTTTACTGCCCTTTACAATAATTTGCTTGCAGATATGATATTTGAGACTCCATATAGTAAAAATTAAAAAAAAAATTCTAAAAAATTCCTACGTGACTTATTATCAAATACTTAAGACATTAAGAGTTTTCTATCGAGTTTTAAACTAAAATTTTTTCTCAAAATACTTTTCTATCTAAATTATTTATTTGAAAAAACGCCCATGTCTCTATTTCCACTAGACCATTCGCATTTCACTCATTATATAGATACATTTATTTTTTTCTTCCTCTTTCACAGCTTAAAATAATTTTAATTTATTTCAAAAGAATAACGAAAAGTATTAACAGGAAGTAGACTGACTGACTGACTGACTCTGTGTCTTTTTGTTGCTCTTAAGAACAAAGAGAAGAAGAAAAAAAAATTGCATTTATTCTACTGCTGCTGGCGGAGACAGCAACTGAAAAGCGTATGAAAAATATGTACGTACATATCTACAAAAACTATTGAACTTGGAGAGCATCTGCAATTGGCGGTAATGATGAGGGAGCCATCGTAGTCATTCATAGCCAAAGCCACAAATCTTTAATGAAGTGCAAATGGCAAAATGTGACAGTCACAGTTTAATTATCAATGAGCGCCAAATGTCGATGCTATTGACTTTTGCCAAAAAACAAAAAAAATTAAATAGAAAAACGAATAACTAAAAACTTTGCCAGGCATTAAGATGAACAAAAAAAAATAAAATAAAAGTGGCAAAATAATATGAACGAATATTTATCCAACTCAAACAAGTAGAAAAAGTTTTTCTTCTAATGAAAAACAAAAAAAAAATATATTAAAAACCCTTGAGGAGGCAAAATAATTTTATAACAAGTGCTAAAGCGTACTTTATATATGAAAAGCTAATATTGCGGAATTTAATTTCTAAAATCGTTATTTGTTTTTGTAGTCATCTCAACTACACTGGAACAAGTGATACTTGTAGCTTGTTAGAGAAATTGGATTTAATTAGAAATTATTAAACTACAGAAATTGTATTTGAAGTAGATATGCAGTTGATTCAAAGGTATTGCTAAGATAGGTTAACAAAAAAAACTTACATATGAGTATAAACGTATTTCGAAGCTCATAAATCATTAACATCGGAAGCACTGAAGCACTATCCTGATAAGAAAAATTAGAAAAAATCAGGGGTCAAATCGTTACATCCGAGAACTTACAACTCCTCTCACGTAAAAATACATTTTTCGGATTATGACACTCGTGAACGTACTATGCGAAATAAAATTTGAAATTATGGCATACTTTATCGTATAACTAAACTTACGATATTTACGAATTGTCATCCATTAGAAAAATTCAATACGATTCGATAAGAATTTTAGTATAGAATTCATAAAAATTCTAGGTTAGGAAGGGTGGTGCTAAAATTCACTTCCACTCAGCCTCGACTGGTAAGAGTTCATTGTGATTCTCTCCTATTGTTCATTAAAAATAATATTTACCCACCCCCTTTTCCCTTGTACCCCGATGTGACCTTATTATCCATCATTAATCCACTAAATTCCCATTATAAAGCCCCTGATGTCCTCTAGTTTGCACTTCCTGATATCAATAATGCTGTCATAGAAACGTCTGCTCAGGCATGTAAACCTATGATGTTGCAGCTTCGTGAAGTGACAGATAATATATTTAATGGTTTCTGGTTGCTCTTCATACCAGCACATCTTACCGAAATCAGGAGTATCAGTTAACCAAATGCTGGTTCTTGATCTGACTGAGCAGCAGCCAATCAAGGCGCCTATTACGATACGCATTCCATTCTAATCCATGTCTAGTAGCAGTTTGGATCTTCCTAAGTCAAGTTTTAGCCACAAAGCATTCGAGACTCTACAATCCTCCCTACTTCGCGATTAACTGTTGGTCCTGCTCTCTACCTAATTACTGAGTTCCCTGTAGTAATGATCTATCGGAAAATTATACGATCTGTCACACATTTCCTCATCTAATGCCGACCCTATTCGTCAATTTTGTTTCCCTCAACACTGCTTTGGTCAGGAACCCAACATAGTCTGACACTATATTTTTCCATAAGCAAGTAGAGGGCTCTCTTATTATCAATTACAAGTTTCTATTTTACATTGTGTCCTTTCAAAGCTTTTAGCGCTATGGTTACCTTCCCACCTTCAGCTACATTCCTGGCCTCCAGTTCCATGACCTTGAGTATCGCCAAAATATCAGCTTGGAAAACGCCACATTCATTCGGCGATCTAAAAAAACTACGAATTTTCCTTCCCAAGATATAGACACCAGCTAATGTGCCTTCCTAAATTTTTTACCAGGCTGTAAAGACCGCAGTACCCTCATAAAGCTTATTGGCTTTGACCCAATATTACCTATCCGGAATTACCAATGAGAGTGTTCAACTAAAATCAATTTCAGCGACCTTGTAGTCCGTGTAAACCCAGGTGCTAAGGATCTCTGATCACTAAAACTGATCTCATTTAAGATTTATGTGTGAACTGTTATACGTGTCCTCACCAAACCTGCTACTACGAGTCCAATGAGACTTCTAGTCGCCGTTCGCACTACAAAGTTTTCTATAGCTAAAGAAATGTAAGGAAAGTAAAATTTTAATGAAGAAAATATATTTTTATAGCATTATGATATTTTTAGGAGAAATTTTATTAAATCGCATCCAAAACTTTCTCAAAATTTTTTCGCTAACGACACGAAAAGAAAGCTACAGTCATGCAGTTATGGGATCCAATTTTTAAAAAGCCTCTTGGGGTTAAACCGCTCTAGAAAGCTGCAATGAAGCGTTAGTGGATAAATGTATTCGACAGTGGCAATAGATTGCTCTGAATCCTCAGTATTATTTTTTTATCTTCTTCACTATCACTGGAACTTAAATGAAATAATCAACCCGTTTCCATATTTACATTTTTAAAGTCCAAGTTTAACAGTTCTGCATCTATTGTGAATTTAATGCACTAACAAAGTGCTGTTGATCTCAAATACTATTGTGAATTTTAAACAAAATTACGATATGTTTGATATCGTTTGTGATGATGCCACTACGTTCCTACGATTGACATACCACGCAATTATCTTTCATACAATTGTCGATATGATCACGGATGTGATGATTCGATACCAGAGTTATAAAATAATTTAGCTTTTCTGTATTTCTTTCTTTAGAATCTGTCAGGCTGAGATAGGTGTATTTAACTAGAAGGAGATTGTGTTAAGAAATAAAAAAAGCTTTTCCAAATTTATTGTGTTTTCTTAGTTAGTTTAGGATCTCCTTTTTATACGAGTATTAAGGATTGTTGAGAACAGAAAAGCTTTTCTTCTGCTAATACGAGGTTAAGAAAGCTGAATGTGTCATAATTTGACAGTTGGTAGCTCACCCTGTAGCCTGCCATGCTTAATGCTTACGTCCCCTTCTCTAATTTTTGCCAGTGGTTTAGAAAAAAATAGGGTTGTAATCGTCTTTTTTGATAACGAGCGAATTCGATTACATTTTTACAGTACGAGATTACGGCATTAGATATCGAACCATATTATTATATTGTTCGATAGCGGATGTCATTACCTCAAATGAAAAAAAACGTGATAGAAGCAGCGCGTTATCGAAAACGATGATTATACTCCAGATATTTTATAATTTTTTTGAAGCAAACCGACCCATTGTGTAATAACTCGGAAATAAAATGACTAACAGTGAAAGTTTTTTTTAATCTATTTTAAAGAAATCTGCTTCGTTTAGTTTATAAAAATAGGATCTTTTTAAATTGCTATTTCTTCTAATATTGTCCTTTTTCTCTCACAACTTAATCATTATCTCGGAAACTAATTATATGAAGGTCTCTTCCAGTAGTGACTTCTGTCTGCATTTCAAAATGTTTGCAGGGAATAATGTCTGAAAAAGTTTCCCCATGTATAAACAGTTATGTGTATGTGTATTTGTATGTGTGTGCTTGTGTGTGTGTATTAGCAATTCTTTGTCTGTATATGGATGATTATTTAATGCGAAAAGTTTTAAATAATGCATTTTAGTGAAAATTTCGAACAAAAAAAAATTTAAGAAAACAAAAATAACATGAAAAGAAAATAAAAACAAAATGAACTAAACAAGCATAAAGTAAAAAAAAACTTTAATACATTCATTTATTTTATGGCTGAGCATTGAGAAGACAACTATTTTTAAATAGTGCGACAACAAAAAACGTAGTAAGCAGCAGTGGTAGAAAGAAAAATATCACTTGATTTATTGTTAAAATTTTAGTCAAAGTTGTCTTACAATTGCACGAGTACATACAGCCATACAATCAGGAATCATCCAATTGTGGTTTAATTCTTTTTTTCATATTTGCCACTTCAGATAACTTGAATAGAAAAGGGCGTTTTCTGGCTGCTTGCAAATGAAATTTAAATTTTCAAATAATTAATAATTTATATATCAGACGTTATAAAAAGTGGTAGGAGAAATAAAAAGGATGCTTTTTTTAAGAAATGGTTATGAATTAATCTGATTTTTTTAGAAAGCTAGTTTAATTTTTATTAAGTCTGCGAAGCCCTGAGTATCTAAGCAGCAAGAAGAGCAATTAATTGTTTTGTGATGAAAGATTTGTTATAAAATTTTGTGTCTATGTCTATGTCTATGTCTATGTCTATGTCTATGTCTATGTCTATGTCTATGTCTATGTCTATGTCTATGTCTATGTCTATGTCTATGTCTATGTCTATGTCTATGTCTATGTCTATGTCTATGTCTATGTCTATGTCTATGTCTATGTCTATGTCTATGTCTATGTCTATGTCTATGTCTATGTCTATGTCTATGTCTATGTCTATGTTTATTAAATGGCAAACTCTTGAAATTTTCAAAAACGGTAAAACTAAAAAATCTCAAAATTATAAAATCCGCCAAACCGAAAAAAATCGCCAAAAATCTAAAAAAAAATTGCCGAAAAGAAAAAAATTGCCAATATAAAAAAATTTAACACTAAAATAAATCGCCAAATTCGAATAAATCGCCCAAATGACAAAAAGTGGCCAAAATGAAAAAACGCCAAAAACCGAAAAAATCGATATTACTAAAAAAATCGCCTAAATGAAATAAGTGTCAAAACTAAAAAATTAAAAAAATCACGATAACGAAAAAAGTCGCCAAAACTAGGAAAAAAAAGTGTCAAAACTAAAAAAATTGCCAAAATAAAAAAACGCCAAAAACTAAAAAAATCGCTAAAACCAAATTAAAATCGCCTATAAGAAAAAAAAATCGCCAAATTTAAAAAATTGCCAAAATGAAAAAAATAAAACGCAAAAAACAAAAAAAATCGCTTAAACGAGAAAAAAGTGCCACAACAAAAAAAAAAAGAAATCGAAGAAAAATTGCCGAAAAGAAATGAAATGAAATGAAAAAAGTCGCCAAAATGAAAAAACGCCAAAAACCGAAAAAATCGCCAAAACCAAATCGCCTATAAGAAAAAAAATCGCCAAAATTAAAAGAATCGCCAAATTTAAAAAATTGCCAAAATAAAAAAAAGTCAAACACAAAAAAAAATCGCTTAAACTAGAAAAAAAGTGCCAAAACTAAAATAGCACCAAAACTTAAAACAATCGCCAAAACCAAAAAAAAAACCAAAACTAAAAAAACGCTTGAAACCGAAAAAACAGAAATGAAAAAATGCCAAAGCTATATTTTATATAGGCTAAAGATTGTATTGAATTACATATCTAGTGTCCGTGCGGAACCTAAGTGCGCCGGTCAAAGTCGCACTTCGCTGAATTTATTTCAATATACATACATTTCGCTATTAAACATCACTAACTCTTCGAAAAGATTAAGTAAAAATGCACTCATAAGAACTTTAAATATTCTTTTCTATTTAACTCTTTTTAAAACTTTTTTTATAAATCTTTACAGGCAAATTTCTTAGTTTTCAACATTAAATCGCTTTCTTTGTAATAGTTTGAATGTGCTTTCTTTTAGCAATTTTAAGCTGCTCTTTCACTTTATTATTGATTATTATTTTCCGAAAAAGTTTTCCTCATGCCTTCAGCACAAAAGTGTGCAGCGTGTAAAAATGTAAAGAAACTTAAATATAAAAGTAGCATTTATAATTAATTTTAAATGCACTTTTAATAGTTAAAGTGCGTGCGTTACAATGTTGAGACGAACATAAATTTACAGCAGAAAGCAAAGACACGAAAGTCTTGGCATTTTTCTTCCTTTTTTTCTTACAGACAAGCAAAAAGAAAAATAAGAAATTAAACGACAACATAAAGATAAAGTTGGATTTAGGATTTTTTTTTTGGTTGCTGCTACATCACGTCTTAAGGTATAAATTTTTAAAACGATTTCTTACAGCAGCTACAGATAATGCTTTTATTTTAACTTCTTCTTTTTTTAAGGAAAAATTTCCTCAAAGGAAGTTTCTTTTCAAGTTATTTTTTTACTATAAGCCTTGAACAAAAGACAGTTTTAAGGCAAGAGATTTTAAGTGTTTTTATATTATTAAAGTTTTTACCTGTGTACATATTTTTTTAACAATTCAAGCAGGTTGATAGAAAATGTTAAGCTTTCTTAATAAAATATCGAAGTGCTAGGCCATAGTGCGTGGTTGCAAATTCTTCTTTAATCTAATTAATAATTTTAATTTTATTCACTTTAATAGAATAAAACTTTTAAATAAATTTTACTCGTATTTTTTCCGTTTTATTTCGAAATAATATTTATAATGACCCAGATCGAAAGTTTTGCAGTTCTTGTCTTATTTCATTAGAAAGAAATGCAGTTGTTTTTCTCTTTTCTTAGTTCTATGTTTTCCCAATGAAACATAAACCTAAATTAACAATTAAAAGGAAACGGAAGTCATTCTTACAACGCAAAGTAAATGGTAAAAATTGTCTGCAAAAGAAACTCAAAAGCCCATAGCGGGAATTTTTATTCTACTACACTGTCATCCTCGCACAATTGAAAATTTTTATGGAAAGTAAAATAAAATTAAAGAAAACCCGGCAGCACTGAATAGTTATATACCCTTTAGTTGAATATTAACTGAAAAAAGTTACATATAGACATATCGTTACCTTACTGTACAAAAGCCCTAACCCATTATTTCTATATTAAATTATTTAATAATTTTGCAGAAAGTTTTAATTTATTAAAAATTTTTTTTCAGAAATAAATAAAAAAAAATTCAATAAAGTGCGACTTTGCCGCGCGCACGTAGTGTATGTAAACTAGATATGTAATTCAATACGCACTTTACATATGTATAAAATATATGTTAGGCATTATTTTTTAGTTTTGGCGTTTTTTGTTTGCGTTCTTTAGGTTTTGGCGATTTTTTCGGTTTTTGGCGTTTTTTGTTTGTTTTGGCGATTTTTTAAATTTTATTTTGGCGATTATTTTTAATTTGGTGATTTTTTTCACAAAGGCGATTTTGTTTAGTTTTAGGCGATTTTTTTGTTTTTGGTGTTTTTTTTTTTGATTTTGGCGATTTATTTAGTTTAGACTTTTTTTCTCGTTTTGTTAATTTATTTTATTTTGTCATTTTGGCGATTTTTTTCTATAAGCGATTTTTTTTATACAGGCGATTTTTTTAGTTTTGGCATATTTTAATTTTTAGCGATGTTTTCATTTTATCGCTTTTTAGCTTTGACACTTTTTTCTCGTTTGGCGATTTTTTTCGGTTGTTGCCGCTTTTTAATTTTGGCGATATTTTTTAATATAGGCGATTTTTTTTTGGTTTCGGCGATTTTTTCGGTTTTGGCGTTTTTTTTTTAATTTTGAAGATTTATTTAGTTTTGACACTTATTTCTCATTTTGGTGCTTTTTTATTTGGGCGATTTTTTTATTTAGGCAATTTTTTTAGTTTTGTCGATTTTTCAGGTTTTGGCATTTTTTCATTTTGGCGGTTTTTTTAATTTTATCCCTTTTTTAGTTTTGACAGTTTTTTTCTCGTTTGGACGATTTTTTTCGGTTTTTGTCGTTTTTTAATTTTGGCTATTTTTTTTTTAATTTTGGCGATTTTTTTAATTTTGGCAATTTTTTTAAATATAGGCGGTTTTTTTTTGGTTTTGGTGTTTTTTTGGTTTTGGCGTTTTTTTAATTTTAGCGATTTATTTAGTTTTTACACTTATTTCTCATTTTGGCGATTTTTTTCATGTCTTCATTGAGTATGCAAATTGAAAGCTTAAAACACGTTTTCTGCGAAACTGGTTTTTTTGAGTTGTGACACTATTGAAGTAAAAGGAGCTATATGTATGTTACATGGGATTTTAACATATTTTGTTGCTCGTTTTGGAACACCCTTTAATTTTTAACTCTCATACTCCTTCTACATACTCTGTCCAAATTTCAGGTCCGTAGCTCTTACGGTTCCTGAGAAAATAGCCGGTGACGGACAGATGGCCCGACGGACAGCGTAGCGAAAACAATAGGGTGCCTTTTCACCTTTGGTGTACGGAACCTTAAAAAGGGCGAAAGTTACAAACTTGTTGACATTTAAATGCAGCCTTTGCAACCAACTAGGGTGCAATAATAATGCAGCAACTGTTTGTTTTACACTGTCTTTTTTTTACAATTTACTTGCATAAATATTCTTTATTATTATTTGTGCATGAATAAAAATAATAATAATAATAATAATGAAATCAGAGAAAGTAACAAAGCGGCAGGAGAATAAAAACACGTTGCAATTAATTAACATTAAATTATTCATACATAAATATAAAGGGGTTTTGCTATAAGGGTGATGAAGTAAAACAAGGTATGATGATTAAATTTAACAATTACTTCCCATTTTCCACTAAAAAAAATAAATTTAGCTGAACAAACTCAATATATCTTCAAGCAACTTCTGTAGGGATTTCATTGCTGCTTAAGAAACTCACAACAAATATTTTTAATTCGATGCCGATATCTGTTTCTATTTTGTGTATGCAATTCTCAATTACATTTTCAGAGTTTTTCTATAAACATAGAATTTTTTAAATGAAGTATACTGAGGCAGAAACGAAATAAATGCATATGCATTGATAAGCAAACAACAAATAACAATTCTTCATATACTTATGTATCGATAAGGCTGAAGTGCGGTATCACTCTCTCAGACCAAAACACAATTTTCTGCTAGGAACGCAACTGTCACATCCACGTAGACGAATTCGCCGATAAGAGTTCGCTGCATAAATTCTTCGTGTGAAGCACAACAACGACGAATTAACTCAGCGACTTCCTCTCTTATATTTGATAAAGTTGGTTGTTGTGTGTACGAAGACAGAGACAGAGACAGAGGAATTTGTTTTTTCGTCGTTCGTTGGCATGCAAAAGAGTGTTACCAGTTTTTTGATTTGTCATCCCCAAAAACCCCCAAATTGAGTTTTTTTGATTTAAATTCTTTTGTGAAAAAATAAAATTTTAATCAGAAATAATTTTTAGTCAGGCTTAAGTTCAATAATTTAAATTTTTATTGAATAAAATATTTTTTTTTCATATTTCGTTGCATTGAAAATTTAAGTTAAATAGCTGATGTTAATAAGAATCTGTACCCCAAGTAGATAGACTAGGGTGCTGATGAAGTGCGTGGCTGTACGGAAAAGTATCGGTATTTCCCTCAGCTAATAAAGTCTGAGTTTAATTTTTCTTCTCTTCTTTAGAAACTCACATTAATTAATAAAAATATTTCATTCAATAAGAATTGAAATAACTGATCTTAAGCCGGACTAAAAATTATTTCTGATTAAAATTCTCTACAGTTCAATTAATAATCTTAAATAAAGTTTTTTAATTTTATTTAAAAAATAATGACAAAACTAACATATGTATTCAAAAAAATTCATTCATATTAATTTAATTGGTACCTATAAAACTTGTACACAAAAAATTACAAATAGTTTAACATAAATAAGCATAAAAAAGTTTCAGGTTCAAGTTTACCATTTCAAAAACTTCAAAATCCAAATCTGGTAGTGTTCATTATTGGTTAATATTCCTTGATACTTCTGCTTTATTAGAAACGATTCACTATGAATAGTAACACACATTTTTAGACTTTCCAGACGCATATATCTTAGTTCAAAAATCATTCTTGTTACCATTAGTTATAAAATAAAATCCCCAAAAAATCCTTGGTTATCATTCCCAACAAATCCCCAGATCCCCAATACGAAATTTTCATCCCCAATCGCGAAAAAAATCCCCAGTTCAGGAAATAAATCCCCTAAACTGGCAACACTGCTACAAAATTGAAATAAATCTATCTCAGATTTAGTTAGTGACGTGCGGCGAATTTCGTTGGACAGCGGTGTTGTGTTCATTTTCATATGCATAAATGTGTTTTAAGGCCCATTTATAATATGAATAAGCAAACTTAAGCAACTGTGCGGTTACATATAAAACGTATGTGACAAACTATAATGTACTTATGGAACTTTTCGTGAAAAGTTTCGTCAAATGCCATTTGCTTAAGCTAAGTGCCAACCTGAACGCACATTCCGTACGGAAAACACACTGTTTGTGCATTCTTTAAACTCAAGCAAACAGCATCAGAAAATATTCATTGATTTTAAATTTTTTAAATTTTTTTATTGTTTCTTATTTTAAACTAAGAAAAAAAGCAAACATTTTATTTTCATTCTTTGTTTTACAATACACATATACACACACACATACACATGAGTTTATTTATGTATGTTCATAATGTTCAAATAAAACAAGTAATCAAGTGGTGGATATAATTATACGTGAATGTTTAATAGATTAGGACATTCCAACAAGTTAATTTGACTGAATTGCATTCATTTAGTAGTTATAAGAAGAAACAAAATTATAAAAAAAATTGTGAACAATACCTATATGTGCAGCTGTGGCTAAGGAATACTTAAGTGCATGTAAGCACATTGTGGCCACCTAAAAGTCACAACTGAATTGCTTAAGTATTTGACAAACTTATCGTTCAATTCTGGCATTAGCTTAAGCCAGCTTATTCATATTATAGTTGGGCCTTTATTTTTTATGACGAAAATTCGCACCGAAAAATTCGTTGTTCGTCCCAATTGAGTTCCTAGATTGTGTAAATTCCCATTGTGCTCTCAAAATATACCTAAAGCAAATTATTATCTTCTTTGAATTGCCCATATACGTTGAAAACTTCGCATACTTATGGAAATAATGTTTCATACCAAACCAGAGTTGTATGCTTGTGTAATTTTTTTTTAACTCTCTACATTATAAAAAATTGTCTTAATAAAGGAGGCCCATCATATCATGATGTGTTCTTGTTGTGTGTTTTGGTTAACTATTTTTATAGTGCATTCTTGTTGCATACGGTTACAGTAGTGTTATTGCTATAATATTAATTGTAATTGTTATAATATTTATGTATTTATGCATATAAAATACGTTACATATTATAAACCAATTTATTACATTTTCACACCATCAACAATAAGATCTTAAAACCCTAAACTTTTACAGGACAACGATACATAACATTCAATTTATTAATATCTTGTTTGCTCAGGCCACGACGTTGGCCCATAACACCAGAAGCCTCCTCTTTCAGCGGTACAATAGTCATTTCACCATTGGCTGAAAAGGCATATGCCGAATAATGTAAAACACTGCCATAATCGTACTCCTCATCATAATGATCGACTACAGTTTCATTGTATTTATTGAAATTATGTTGTCTGCCCTCCAAAACATTTTCCTCAGCAATGCGCACATACTGATCCCGATCGGCAGCACTTTGCATATGATAAAAGCCCAAAGTGTGCAGGAATTCATGAACAATTGTGCCCAAGCGGAAACAGCCGGCATCCAAGGGATAAACTTGTAAATTGTAGTTTTGGGCTCCTCTATTTAAATAACCTACACTGGAGTAACAGCCGCCATTTAAACCTGTAATGTTAACGTAAACTTTCGTATCAGCAGTGGCTTCTTGAAAGCGTATACAAGAGATGCTTTCCAAAATTTTCATGCCATACAAAATGTGATTCTTATGGGGTTCATCTGTCAAAGACAAGAAATATATTTTTTTTTTCTAGTCTATTATTTCACTTACTTACCAAACTTTGTAAAGAATTTGTAAAATACCGTATTATTTGGCCATTTATAGACCGGGTCGCGAAGACCATTACGTGACTTTATATCCAATACCATATCTCCTTCCACATAACCTGCCGTCAGCTCGGGATCAGTTTCTATGCGTGTGGCAGGCATGGCCCATGTTAAGCCCATTATGGCTGCAAATAACAAAATATATTTTACCATCAAATGCATGTCTTTCGCTTATTCCGTCTACTAAAAGAATAAAACAAATAATAATAATGATTGTTAATTTTTAATTTTTAAAAGAAAGATTTTAATCAATAAAAAAAACACTCAAATTTATGATGCAAATAAAACTTTAGAATTTCGGATTACCGACTCACGTTAAAGTGCCAATTTATTTGGACTTATCTTATCGCGCCGATATGGTTTTATTAAGGCAAAGTTAAGTTAAGTTAAGTTAAATAAGAAAATGCAATTTGTTTAAGGCACAGTGAAGTTGGAAGAAAGTAGGCAGAAAATAATAAGAAAATTCATTTAATAATTTTTAGGGTTCCGTACGTACAACAAAGGTGAAAAGGAACTCTATTGTTTTCGCTACGCTGTCCGTCTGGCCCGTCTGTCCGTCACAGGCTATTTTCTCAGGAACCGTAATAGTAAGGAACCTGAAATTTGGACAGAGTATGTTGAACCTTGGCCGCTACAACAAAAAATACATGAGAGTTAAAAATTAAAGGGTGTTCCAAAACGAGCAACGAAAATTTTTAAAATCCCATGTAATGTACATACAATTGTATGTAAATTTACACTTGAAATTTGTAAAATTAGTGTTTTTATGCAGACTACAACAATTAACACTAAAATTTATATCAGTTTATGTAATTTTGACTATGTAATTTTGACAACCTGCTGCATCTCGGAAACCGTAAGAGGCAAACTCTTGAAATAATTCAAAAATGGTAAAACTAAGAAATCTCAAAATTATAAAACCGCCAAAAGACAAAAAAAATCATCAAAAATTAAAAAAATCGCCATAACTAAAAAAAAATTCTAGCACTAAAATAAATCGACAAAACCAAAAAAAATTGTCAAAATTAAAAAATCGCCAAAATGAAAAAAAAAACGCCAAAAACCGAAAAAATCGCCAGAGCGAAAAAGGCGCTAAAAAAAATTGTTTATTTGAAAAACAAAACGCCAAAATGTAAAAAAAAATTACCAAAAATTAAAAAAATCGCCAAAATTAAAAAACATTTCTAACACTAAAATAAATCGACAAAACCAAAAAAATCGTCGAAATTAAAAAATAGCCAAAATGAAAAAAAACGATAAAAACCGAAAAAATCGCCAAAGAGCGAAAAAGGCGTCAAAAAAATTGTTTAAATGAAAATAAATCGCCAAAAATAAATAAATCACCAAAAATTAAAAAAATCGGCAAAATGAAAAAATCGCCAAAAACCGAAAAATCGTCAAAACAAATAAAAATCGTCTAAATGAAAAAAACGTCAACAACCGAAAAAATCGCCACAGAGCGAAAAAGGCACCAACAATAAATTTTTATATGAAAAAAAAAAACGCAAAAAATAAAATAGCAAAAATGAAAAAAGGCCAAAATGAAAAAAGGCCAAAATGAAAAAACGCCAAAACCGAAAAAAATCGTCAAAAAGAGAAAAAAAAGTGTCAAAACTAAAAAACCGCCAAAATGAAAAAATCACCAAAATGAAAAAAATCGCCAAAAATCGACAAAACTAAAAAACATCGCATGTATGAAAAAAATCACGAAAATTAAAAAAATCGCCAAAACTAAAAAATTGTCGATATGAAAAAAATTGCCAAAATTAAAAAAATCGCCAAAACAAAAAAATTTCCAAAATGAAAAAACGAGAGAAAAGTGCCAAAAAAACTTTAAACTTAAAAAAACTCCAGAACCAAAAAAAACGTTAAAAGAAAAAAATGCCAAAACTATATTTTGTACATATATGCTAAAGTTCGTATTGAATTACATATCTATTGTCCGTACGGAAATCTGCGTGCGCGGTTCAAAGTCGCACTTCACTGAATTTATTTTAGTTACCAAGGTTATACTGCTATATTCAGAAAAAATAATGTTGGCTTACAAAAAGTTTACAAGACAAATTTTTTATGGATTTTTTTTTGTTAAACATTTTGTAAACCTAAATGAATTTTTTCTGAATAAGGGCTTAATCTTATTTTTTATATATTTATATAATTCTACTGTACATGTGTATGTGATAAATTCCTCCTAAATAACTGGACTGATCTGAATGCTATTTTTTTTGTATGCGTTTGGGTTGCACCCGATACGGGGGAAATTTCTGTACCTCCGAAGCAATCAAATTGATTTCAATGAATTTTAGAACATAGATAGATCTTTATCTAAAAAGACACAAAGTCTATCTAAATTTTAAAAACTAGTTCTAGAAAGAGGTCGATAGGGGGCAAATTTCTGCCCAACGAAACGTTAGAACATGTTTTAATGAAACTTGGAACATAGATAGATCTGTGTCTTAAAATTCACATAGGCTATGTTAATATTTAAAACAAGGACCAAGCGGGTGATAGGGGAAATTTCTGCCCCTCCGAAATGTTCAAACTGATTTTAATAATATCTAAAACATAGATAGACCTGCGTTTAAAAAGTTTTATAGGCTATGTTTATTTTAAAATTATGAACAGGAGGGTGTCAGGGGGAAATTTCCTTAATTAATTTACTTACTTAAATTTTTATCAATAAAAATTCAAACAAAACTTTAATTAACTCAATTAAATATATAATTCACATTTTCATACAAAAACTTCTATCTCCAACAAATAACAAGAATGCAATAGCTCAGTGGTAGAGAGTATGCCTTAACAGTCAGAAGAGCATGGTTCGTATCCTGGCTCGAAAAAACTTGATAAAGAGCGTTAAGTAATAGGTGAATGTCCTAAGCAGCAAATATATTTATTTTATTTTAATTTCTACTGAAAAAGGTTTAATGTGACATCATTTTGCATATAATTTTCCGGACCGCTCCATAATTGGCATGTCGATTACAATAGGATAAAAATTGTATTTAATAAATAAAGTTGATTAAAACTCGTACTAAACCTTCGTTAAATGCATTTCAACGATTCATCGTAAATATTAATCAATTATTATTTTAAAAGAATGTTTGTAAAACCAATCGAATTCTTATAAAAAAATTTATATATTTGCTGCTGAGCCCAGCAAACGTGGTCTTACTTTCAATTACTTTTTTTTTACTCATAATAACTCAACAGAGTGGTCACTTTTTGAGTCAAAAGACTACAAGGTATTGCCCCGAATCTGTGTTAAAAATGTGAGCTCTATAGCTCTTACACTTCCAGAGATCACACGCAACGATTTTATTTACTGGTATAAAGATTTATATATTTTTCCAATTAAGAAAATACTCAAATCAATTAACTTTTAAACTTTTTGTATACGTATATATTTTGTCAGACCAAACTGAAAACTCAATTTAATATTTTTTCTTAAAATCTTAAAATGAAATTGGAAAATCTTATACTTTCACAGGACAACGATACATTACATTTAATTTATTAATATCTTGTTTGCTCATACCACGACGTTGGCCCATAATACTGGCAGCTTCTTCGCCTTTCAATGGTATAATGGTCATTTCACCATTGACTGAAAAGGCATATGCCGGATAATGCAAAACACTACCATAATCGTATTCTTGATCATAATTATCTATTTCGGTTGCATTATATTTTTCGAAATTGTGTAGCAAACCTTCCATAACATTTTCCTCAGCAATGCGCACGTACTCATCTCGATCGGCAGCACTTTGCATGTGATAAAAGCCCAAAGTGTGCAGGAATTCATGTACAATTGTGCCCAAGCGGAAACAGCCGGCATCCAAAGGATAAACTTGTAAATTGTATTCCTGAGTTTCTTCCTTTAAATAACCCACACTGGAGTAACAGCCACCATCAAAGCCAGTTATATTAACAAATACTTTTGTATCAGCAGTGGCTTCTTGGAAGCGTATGCACGACACGCTTTCCAATATTTTCATGCCATACAGAATGTGATTCTTATGGGGTTCATCTGTCAAAGACAAGAAATATATTTTTTTCTAGTCTATTATTTCACTTACTTACCAAACTTTGTAAAGAATTTGTAAAATACCGTATTATTTGGCCATTTATAAACCGGGTCGCGAAGACCATTACGTGATTTTATATCCAATACCATGTCTCCTTCCACATAACCTGCCGTCAGCTCGGGATCAGTTTCTATGCGTGTGGCAGGCATGGCCCATGTTAAGCCCAACATGGCTGCACATAACAAAATATTTTTCACACTCAAATGCATGTCTTTCGCTTATTCCGTCTAATGAAAGAATAAAGCAAATAACAATGGATTGAAGTTAAGGTAATGAACACAAAAGTGTAATAAATAAAATTTGCGTTGCATAAATACAAAATCATAGATTTAGTATTAGCGATTTATATTCAAGTGGCCGTTTACTGATGTTATCTTATCGTTCGTATTGTTTTATAGAAATTAAACTCTTATTAGATTAAAAAAAAATCTATATGGTTTTGCACTGTGGAGACGATTGAGTAAGTAGTTTGTTAGAAATTAGCAGATATATTTTTTAAAATGTTTTTATAGCTTTGCTATTTATTACACGATATAAGAGCTAGAAAAAAAAATAATCGACACTAGGTCTGTTCATTTACTTTACCAGCAGAAACTAGCAATAAGAGAGTAAGACAGAAATTTATAGAATTACTCTTCTAAATATGTAAAATAAATCAACGCTTTACTTGTAAAAAGTTGCAAGAAAATTTTATTCATATCAGTACCATGGATGGAAATCATGATACAATTGTACTTTTTCTAATGTATTTTGTTTGATAATATTTTAAATTGTAATTTTTTTTTTTAAATTGACATTTATTATGCAATTTTTCACAGAGTTTCATGTAATTTTACTATTTTTATGCATTGTTAGTAATTTTTTAATTTTATTCATTAACTAATACAAAAATGCCACTTTCCATCTCTGATCAGATGTGAGAAACAAAAAAAATATTTGCCTTTAAAATTGAACTTGTGTGGCTTAATGAAAAAATAACAATAAATTAAGAAAACATGCTTTCTTTTGACATACGTATACATGTTTTTTTAAACAAAGAAATGCAAATTTTTCAGTTTTATTTTTCAGATATTTTTTAAATAATTAATTTGACAACAAAACACATAACAGGTGGTTGGGTGCTTTTTGAAATTTTTTGTGCCAAAAATGCCTTAGTTGGTGCGTGGTGCGCTTCCTTTTAAATTTTTGTGCGTTTTTAAATTCTTGCTGGCACCAATGAAAATTGAACACGACAGTGGGTTAAAACTGGAAAATGTTTGTTGTTACAATTTTTACCAATTTCCTGATATTGTTAATTAATTAATGATGTTTACAAAACATCACAATTTGAAATGAAATCTTTTTTATGACCCTATGATAACAATAATGATGAAAATATTAGCTTTATTAATTTGGAATAATTAATTTTTGAACTCTTTTTTAAAAGTTTTAAGCAGAATTTTTAAAATTAATGTACAAAAATTTATAATTTTTTACAAATTAATGTATGTGCCCTTAATTATGAAACTCGTATAAGTCATATATTTCTTTGGTTGTGATATTTAGTATATTACATATGAACAAATCCAAAAATATTTTTTAATTATCCGACAGTTCAATTAATCTAAAAAAATTTCTCATTTACAAAAAAATAATATTGTACTTTTTATGCAAAATTATTAATTCAATAAACATTTTAAAATAAAAAAAATAAATTCTAAGCTTGGTGCGTTTTTTTGTAAATGGCGCGCTTTTTCTCCATTTTGGTGCGTTTTGATATTTGAAAGTTGATAATAATAATTTGTAGGAATTTGTTTGTCTCTCAATTTTTTCTCTCTTTTGACGCTCTCTCCTTGCGAATTTTTCCAGTAACAATTGTTACAAATTTGTAACAATTTTTAGTAAATGAACAAACCTACTACTACATTTAAAATAAATTTTTGTTTTATTTTTTTGTATTTAAATTCAAAGTACGAAAATAAACTCAACAATATGTTTAATTTTGTTGTGAGTGAAACAAAAACAGAGAAAAAATTACTCAATTAGTTTGGGTATTGTTTTTGCAAATGAGAACAAACCAGAGAACACAGCCGATTGGAAAACAGCCGCCGCCGGCCACAAACAATACTTAATCGTGCGCCGCTAGAAAATAAAATAATGTGAAATAAATGGAAACGTTTTGAAATATTTTCGGCGAATCAGATATCGTCTTATAAAATAATTTTGTTGCATGGTTATTTATCTTATTATATTTGTTTTATATAGCTAAGCAGCATAGCTATAACCAGGTGTCCTAAGACACCTTTTTTTTGTTTTTTTCAACAGCGAAGCTTTTTTGATTTGCGCGCAGAAATTTGAAATGGGTGCGTATGAAACACCAACACCAACAACAACGCGTCACAACACGCATGAAATCAAATTGAACAACAAAAAATATTTTTTTTTTAATTTTAATTTTTGTTAATTGAGAAATTTTTAGATATTTTAATTGAACTGTAGTGAATTTTAATCAGAAATAATTCATAGTTAGGCTCAAGTTCAGTAATTTCAATTCTTATTGAATGAAATATTTTTTATTAATTAATGTGAGTTTCTAAAGAAGAGAATAAAAATTAAACTTAGACTTTAAGCTGGGGGAAATACCGATACTTTTCTGTGCAGCCACGCACTTCATCAGCACCCTAGTCTATCTACTTGGGTAGAGATTCTTATTAACATCAGCTATTTAACTTAAATGTACAATGAACGGAATATGAGAAACGATTGTTGTGTATACAATTGATTTACCTTTGGTAAACACATTTATAAGTATCACTATTAATTTTCTGTTTTTTCCAATTTTTCATTTTTCTATTTAGGTTAGCACGAAATTATTTTACTCTACCTCAGTATGTTTAACTATTCTTACTTATCTTTTTTTTTGTTAATTTTCAGAACTTTAAGCTTATGAGGGCCCTACACTATCAACAAGTTTGATGATGTGGCTTGTTGGAGGATTAAAAATATTAATTTATTTCTTTACTGGAAATTTTCAAATACATGTTCTGATCAACACGAAACAATCCAATAATACACGAACTCCGATATTCTGTCACAAACATTTTGTGTTGGTATCGTGCATGTTCGTGGGCGCGTGTCGTGTGCCCGCCCATATCTAGTTGAAAACATATAATTAAAAATGTTCTTAGCAATGATTGCCGCATTTCACAATGTATCCCCGTTGATATTTGTAATATTTCGTGCCATAAACGCCAAAAAAGCAACCCGAGTATGTACGATCATAAATAATAGAATTTCGTTCAAAAAAGGAAGTTAAAAAAATTTCGCTTAAGCTTTTTTTTTGGCGGTTATGGTTCGATATATCTGTGTGTGGCAATAAGGAAAAATTGCTTAAGTCATATTTTACTGTTTTTATTTTTAAACGTTCCATTCGAATTTCATAAATAATTTTTTTTTCTCTATTATCCTTTTTTTTAAACTAACATCCTTATACGCACTTTAAGTAATACATTCAAGTTGAAATATAGCAAAGTATAACCTAAGTTAGGCTATTATTCCAAATGAGATTATAAGTCTAAAGAAAGATAAGACGCAAGTCATATAGTGCTATAACTTCCGGAAAAATGAAACAAATTCATTGAGAATTCTCCCAGGGGTACTTTAAAATATGAAGATTGCGAAAGTACTATTAACTCAAAATCAGCTTTTTCCCTTTTGTCCCAGATATTATTACTTAATTTTAAAACAAGTTATTAGTCATTGCTATTTACATAGTCTTGCCCTAGGTTAAGCTTTTGTTAAATTTTCCTTATTTTCTATATAATCCAAAAGCTTCTCGTTAAAGCGTTCCATTCCGTTTACAACCCTTAAGATATGCTTTATAATTCATTTCGTTTTGCATCTCCAGTCATTAACAATAGTCATATTTAAATACTTTTGGGCGTGTATGTGTAAGTGAGTGAATGCTGTAGGAGTGTGTGTGTATGTGTGTGAGTAGTTAAGACTAGTTTGCTGTGCATTTTAATAAAATTAATGGTTCGAAACCAAAGCGAAAGACAAGCGATAATAATCAAAGCAGTTAAAGTAATTAATAATAAAATCCTATGACAAGTGTATCTATCTGTTTGGTTGGTTTTATGTTTATTTTATTATGTGTGTGCGAGTGTGTGTCTAAACAACTAAATAAAAAGTTTATCTTATAAAAATGCCATTTATTATCATGCATTATCTGCTTGCGTGGTCGTATAATTGTTAAATAATGAATGAAAAACAATATGTAAATAACAAGTGATCACAATCACTGAATGTTTAGTTCATAAATAATTTTATTTTATAAACATAATAGAGTTTTGACATTGCGTATGCTAACAAATGATATATGTATGTATGTATGTATGTATGTTTGTAATGGTATGATTTAGTATAAATCTTATGAAAAATGATTTAGATAATGGTATATCCTGTTTTTATGGACAACAACTCACTAGTATCAAAGTGGAAATCCTGGGAATTTATAATCAAAAACAAGGAAATGGAATGCAAAAGGAAATGTTGTCATTTGTAATTGTCCATAGAATAATGAAATAAATATTTAGCTTAAAAAATGTGAAAAGTACAAAAATTGTAACGTTTAAAAAAATACTTTTTAAAGGCGTTTTCTGATTTAAAAACTCTCTTGCTAATTATGTGAATCTTTAATTGCTGTGGCTTTAACTTTTACTGCGTAGATCTTCACATCGCAGCAACAGTTAAGCTAAATTTTTAATCGTTTAACATTACAGTCGACAGTCTTTCTTTAGTTTTTTGTTTTGTGCATTCGATTTGCTGTCATCTTTGAAACTTTTGATAGTCACAGCACAATCAAAGCAAATTAAATAAAAATAAATTCCGTGAAATGCGACTTTGGCCTGCGCACGAAGGGTTCAGTACGGACACTAGATACGCAATTCAATACGAACTTTAGCCTATATAAAATATAGTTTTGGCATTTTTTTCATTTTTGGGTTTTTTCGGTTTTGAGTCTTTTTTTTAGTTGTGGCGTTTTTTCGGCTTCGGTGGTTTTTTAGTTTTGGCGTTTTTTTTTCTCGTCTTGGCGATTTCTTTTGTTTTAACACTTTTTTCTCATTTTGGGGGATTTTTTCGGTTTTTTGGCGTGTTTTTTTGATTTTGGTGACTTTTTTATTTTGGCGATTTTTTTAATGTTGGCGATTTTTTTTAATTCTGCCGATTTTGTTCATTTCGCCGCTTTTTTAAGTTTTAACACTTTTTTTCTTGTCTTAGCGATTTTTTTCGGGTAATGTCGTTTTTTCATTTTGGCGATTTTTTTTTTTTGATCTTGAAGATTTTTTTAATGTTGGCGATTTTTTTAATTCTGGCGATTTTTTTATTTTGGCGCTTTTTTTAGTTTTGATACTTCTTTTTCGTTCTGGCGATTTTTTTCGGTTAATGTCGTTTTTTCATTTTGGCGATTGTTTTTTAATTTTGACGACTTTTTTTAATGTTGGCAAATTTTTTAATTCTGGCGATTTTTTTTATACAGGCGATTTATTTCATTTTAGCGCTTTTTTTAGTTTTGACATTTTTTTCTCGTTTTAGCGATTTTTTTCGGTTAATGCCGTTTTTCATTTGGCGATTTTTTTTAATTTTGACTTTTTTCATTTTGGCGATTTTTTTTCATGAAAAATTTTTTTTTTAGTTTGTGCGCCTTTTTCGCGTTTTGGCGATTTTTTTCGGTTCTAGACAATTTTTTCATTTTGGCGATTTTTTTCACTTTGGCGATTTTTCCGGATATTGGGGATATATTTTAGTTTTAGAAATTTTTTTATGTGGCGCTTTTTTTAAATTTTTGGCGATTTTTTTTGGTTTGGCGATTTTGGAATTTTTTAGTTTAACCTTTTTTTTACAACTTAAAACGTGTTTTCTGCGAAACTGTTTTTTTTTTTTGAGTTATGACACTATTGAAGTAAAAGAGCGGTATGTATTTTAATATATTTCGTTGCATGTAACAAATATCTTGACTATTTTTTTTAACTACTTCATATATGTTAATGTTTACATATTTAAATAGTTGCTGTCATACAAATCGGTTAGATTTACTTTTTAAATTAAGATATACGACCAGGTTTTGAAAACCATTTCGTTTTGAAACCGACAAATTTCAAGAAAAAAATCAATCAGAAAGCTCACTTATTGCAGCTTTTTATTTGGTTTTAAGATTTCATGTGCTTGCGATATTTTATCCGAACTTAATTTCAAATGCACTAAATTATCTGATAAAGAGAAGACTGTTTTCCGTTTTTGAAACTTTGCGATCTCAGAACGAATTGGTTTTCAGAACCAGGCCGATAATAAATACATAGTGTTGTCGTTTCTTAACTTTTTTTATTGATTGAACTGGAAATAAATTTTGTTTAATAAAATTTAATTTTTTTTACAAAATTTCTTGATATATTTTTTTCAACTAACTACTATTAGTTAGTTTAACTAATTTTATTGTTGATGCTTTTTTGAACAGAGAGAATTTGCCTGCCCTGGAATCGGCATAGACTTACAATTACAAAAATTCCATTGAAATTCTCAGCAACTTACCACCCTTAGTGTAGAACCCTTTAGTGCTTGTGGCGCTTAAAAAACATTTACGTTTGTTACCTTATTTTTTTTTGCTTTAAGTACTTGATTTACCTATAATAGCGAATTGATCATATCTTATCATTTTTATTTCTAAAGTATTTATTTGTTGTTTTACTAATGCATTGTATGGGTTTAAATTTCAAAAGTTGTGGCAATTCATTTTAGTTTTGATCAAAATTGCAGTTAATAAAAATGTTTCAGTTAATTGGTTTTTTAATTATTATTGGATCTATAATTCCAAATATTAAAGAAGTCCATGCAGGGCCTTTAGGTATATTAAGAGATTTGGATGCTGAACTTAAGGCCGGCCATTTCGAGGGTGATATGATTTTGACAGAAGAGCAATTGCACCTTGTTCGGTCGGGATTGCAGGCACGCAATGGCCTAGTGGCGGAATCCAAAAGGTGGCCAAATAATATTGTTTATTACAAAATTTCCGGTAGCTTTGGTAAGTGAGTTGAAGGAAAGTTCTAAAACTGATTTTCTCAACGACTTGCCCCCTTGTGCAAGAACAAAAATTAATTTTTTATTCAAATCAAAATTTCTATTTGTACTCTTCATACCCAAATTATTATACATGCATAATAAATCAATCATTTATATCAATATATAATCAATATGTTTAGATGCTGCCCATCGTCAAGCAATTTTAGAATGTATGGCAATCATTGAGGCTCGCTCTTGTGTGCGTTTCCACGAGCTCACCACAGATTCGCAGCTTCATTATGTGGACATAACAGCTGATCCGGGTGGATGTTACACAGCTGTTGGCTATTTGGCCAGAGTGCAGCAAATGAATTTGGAAATTTATCCCTTGAACGAAGGCTGCTTTCGTGCCGGTACAATATTTCATGAACTCATGCACGCTCTCGGCTTCTATCATCAACAAAGTGATGTGCATCGTGATGATTATGTAGAAATTCTTTATGAAAACATCATACCGGGCAAAGAATTTAATTTTGAGAAATATAAGAGTTCTTATATAACGGATTTTGATGTGGGTTACGATTATGACAGTTGCCTGCACTATGGCACAAAAGCCTTTTCGGCAAATGGCAAGGAAACATTGAGAGCTTTGGATGTCAGAGCAAAGATAGGCCAACGCATTAGTTTAAGTGATAAAGATATTTTGAAAATAAATATTATGTACAAATGTCCAGTATTTATTTAATTAAAAGAGAAGTGATTAATTTTTTAAATATATAATTTGTTTTAAACATTACTAAGCGTTGAAACATTCTTAAATATAATGACGTCTAAACTTATCTATTTTATATGCATTAAGTGCTTTTATTATTAAGTTTATCTACGTTATAAGTTTTTTTAGGAATTTGTTTTAGTTGTATTACGAGTATTTAATTGTATTTTTTTATTAAACTTTTAAATAATTTTTTTTCTTGGTTACATTACTAATGTGTTTTCCTTTTAATTTTTGCTTATCAAGTAATGGTCAAATATCTAAAGGGTTTTTCAATAAAGGAAGGTCGTTAAGTTAAGTGTAAGCAATAAATAAGATTTGAGTGCATAAAATCTTTTTATATGAAAAATCATGCCATTTACATTTTATGATTTTCTTGCCTTCTCCTTAAGAGATCTTTGCCAAGAATAGATCATCTGATCGAATATTTTGCTATAACTTCATAACACGCTCACTTAGTCGATTTTGGGTTTCAACAGCTGTGCTTCCCGACACTTTGCTCCCTAAAAGCTTTTGTAAAATTTGAATTCTTTATGTCCTAGATTGGATTTTTTTTTTTTTAATTTTCCTTTTTGATTATCACTACTTTGTATTATTTAAACTATCACTGAATTTTGGCCGACACTGGTCGGGCTAAATAATTATATTTTAGCTTTAAGATTTGATCACTTATTGTTAGATACAATAAATAAATATATGTATTAAAAAAAAAAAGAAAAAAAAAATTAAAAAAAAACGTTGAAAAACGAAAAAAATCGCCAAAACGAGATAAAGGGTAAAAACTAAAAAAATTTCCAAAATAAAAAAAGAAACCCCTAAAACCGAAAAAATCGCCAAACCAAAAAAAATCGCCTATATGAAAGAATAACCAAAATTTAAAAAATCGCCTAAATAAAAACAGTTGCCAAAATGAAAAAAACGCCAAAAACCAAAAAAAATCGCTAAAACGAGAAAAAAGTGACAAAACTAAAAAAGCGCCAAAACTAAAAAAAAAACGCCAAAACCAAAAAAACGCAAAAAACCTCAAAATCCCAAAAAATGCTTAAAACCTAAAAAAACCCAAAAACTTAAAAAAAAAAATTCCAAAACTATATTAAAACTGTATTAAATTATATATCTAGTGTCCGTACGGAACTTTTCGTGTGCGGTTCAAAGTCGCTTTTCACTGAATTTATTTTCCTTTTCGAGGGGAATGAAAATTTGACGGGAACAAAAAGTGCAAAAAGTTCGTTGAAAGAATAATTTCTTCTTTAATAATTTCTCTTTCCAATCCGGAATCAGGCAAAAAAATATCACTGATCTCTTAGATTCTTGTAAGGGCACGTACCCTAAATGTATTCCAAACTCTTAGAATTTTCAAACAAACTCGACATATCTTTTTCTTCTTCTTCTTCTTCAGTACATATTATTAAATTTTCCAATATTTTCATTGTTGCCATAAATGAAAATTATAATTCTTATCAATTGTATGCCCAAAGTTATACACCGTACACGTACTCTAGCAAAAAAGAGAAAGAGAGAGATTTGAATTTATTATCTTGTCTTTTGTTTTGTAATATACGATTTAATTTTTGTGTCATCATAATTTATAGTTATAATTCTTAAGCTACAGCTCTCAGCACACTCTTAGTCATAATCTATAATGAAATCCAATTTAAAATTGGATACATTTGCCATATGTACATTTGTTAGCACACACACACACACACATTCATATGCATATAAAGCAACATATACACACACTCAAAAAAACATATGCTCTCTCTCAAAATAAGCATTTACATCTCAATATTTCAAACACAAAATTTATGTACACATTTATATTTTAGCATACTTCAGCTACGAGTAGTTTCAAGGCAAATATGAATTTGAATTTCATACATTTTGTGTGCAATTCATTGTTGCAGCCTAAAAGCAGGCATTACACATTGTTTGGTCGGCCAGTGTAAAGAGGAAGGGAAGGGAAGGGAAAGCCTAAATTTTGTCTCTTTGTGTGTGTGTGTGTGCGTGTGAGTGCAAACACCACTACCAACCAACCGGCATTTATTATTTCTTCTTTTTTTTTTGTTAAATTTTGAAAAAAGAAATTGCATTTTTCACTGAGTCCGTATTGAGAAACATACGGCCATAAATTTGATTTCTTTTTTTCTCGTCCCTTACAGAAACGAAAATTCGTAACGTACTGCTCTTGCAACTGTTTTGTTTTTGTTTTATAAGCAAATTAAAATTGTAATTCATACAGTTGTTTTCGCTAGAAAAGTCTTGGGAAACCATCTAAATGGCTAAAAATTTCTAACGACAAAAAAGCAACTAGACATTGGCATTATGGTTGTACTTTTTATGGTTTTGAATAGGCCTTGCAATTTCTTTACGATTTATGTATGATTTGCATAGTTGTTGATGTTGTTGTTGTTGTTGTTGTTGCTGTAGTCATTGTGTTGGTTGCGAATAGCAGCGGATATTTGAATTTTTGTTTGGTTCTTTGCTTTCAGTTAGTGATTTTATTCTTCAGTTGTAGAGTGTGAAAAGGGAAGAGAAAGAGAGAGAGAGAGACAGAAGGAAATTGTAGGCAAAATATTCAAGTGCTGCCAGTATTGTTGTCTTACGAGCTCTTTGTTAGAGCATTGTTATGCCTAATGTCGTTTGTTGCTTTTGTCGTTGCTACAGTGTTTCTTCTTTTCACACAGTTAACTAGGGCCTTAGCTGTAGGCAATCATAATTTAAAAATTATTATTATTTTTGCAGCTTAATTTTCTTTTTCTGCTAACCAAAGCAATATTTTATTGCATTATCCCTTCTGTAGGTATTGAAGACAATTTCAGTTTTCTATACATTCAGCTCGTAACACACTCATTCTTGCATACATTCATTTCCTTTTTTTTTGTCGTGTTTCTTTTATACATTTAAGCATACTAGCACCATTCATTCAGCCATTTCATTTATACGTTTACTCATTTTGTTATTTAACTTGTGTGTGTGTGTGTGCGTGTATTTTTTTCCTTTTTTTGGTTTAACAAGCCGAGATTGGATATGACATGTGTTCCCCCAAGTAATGTTGGAAGTCGTCTTCTGGGCTCCTTTTATTTTTTATTTTTGCATACATTGCAAACATTTTTTTGTTGTCTGTTTGAGTGTGTTTAAATAAGCACGTGTGTGGGTGTGTGAATTTCTACAGGCCAACTGCCTCAAGAGTATTATTTTTGGTTTTGAGTTTGTGTGAGATTTTCTGACACTTCCACTTTCTTGTGACACAGTAATTTAGATAGAATTTTTATATGGCTATCAACTGAATGCTGCTTGCAGATAAGTTTACCAACAATATTCGATGAGAAATTTAATGTGTGTCACAAAAATACACAATTAAATAAATCAAATTGTTAGATTTTTATTAAGGGAACATTTAAATTAAGACCTTTAAAAATTAAAAGAAGTTCTTCATATGATACATATTTATATTTATTTGAACTACACAGAAAAAAATATTCACCCAATTAATATTTTCAATTAAGAATTTAATTGTATTTATAAAATTTTTAATTCTAAGTGAAACATTTGTAAACTTCAATTGAACCTTAGTGATTTTTAATCAGAAATAATCCTTAGTCCTTTTTAATTGTATTAATTAATTTGAGTGGAAAAACTTAAATGTTATTATCAAATTGTTTATAGTTGAAAATTTAATTAATTTTTTAATTGATACTACAAATATTTTAGTTTATATTACAAAATCTTTCATATTACTTTTTTGTGTGTGTATAATGAATAATTTCTTAATCGGGCTTGAGTCAGCATTTTAAATTCTTATAGAATGAAATTGCAAACAAGTTTTTCATCTGCAAAATCTCACTATACACAATTTCATTTAATTCCTTTCATTAAAAAAAAATTAAAAAAAGTTTGTCATCTCCCAAATGTCACCACACACTTCAGTAAAAAAAAAATTATGTAAATACTAAATAGAAAATTTTATTTATTTAATGAAAAGTTTATTTAAAATATTTGATTTTAAAATTTTGCTTGTTTTTATGGTTAACATTGTGTGTATATATTTCATTCCCGTTTATGAAACTCGTCAGTAGACTGCCACACAAATAAATCTATTTCTATTATAAATGTAATTAAAAATTTAATCAACAATTTTAATTGTCGCAATTCAACTTTTAATTGACTTTTTTCAATTAAAGTTGTTGATTGGAGAAATATTTTTTTACGCCAAATATCATTAAGTAAATTCAGTAATGTGCGACTTTTATTCGCTTACGAAGGGTTACGTACTAAATACGTTATACTGAACGAACTTTAACTTAAATAATCAAATATCTAGCCACATACACCGAAAGAATTTTTTTCATAAATTCTATCAATTTCGACATTAATTCAATGAAAAAATTCATTAAAATTCAACCAACGTCACGCTTCGTCCAGTTTCGTTAAAACTATTTTAATGAAAACTACGTCAAATGTATTAAATAGTGTCATCAATGCAATGAAAGAACTTCATCGAAAAAACGAAATAATTTCATTAAAATGACAAAATAATTTGATTAAAACCACGAAATAGTTTCATTGAAACAACGAGATAATTTCTAACGAAAAAATTTCATTAAAATTATTTCACAATATTCGTGAAATTATCATTAGATTTGTGAAAAGACTCTAATGAAATTGTTTCGCTGGATTTTTGAAGCAAAATTCTTTCGGTGTATAGAAATTTTTTAAAAGAATATTAGCTACCCGGCAAACATTTTATCGGTTTTGGCGATTTTTTTTTTAAATTTGGTACCCTTTTGTTTATGGGATTTTTTCTGCTATTGGCGTTATTTTAGTTTTGGAGTTTCTTTCTTTTTGGCGATTTTTTCGGTTTTTGACGATTTTCTCGGCTTTTGGCAATTTTTTGGTTTCTTGCGATTTATTTTAGTTCTAGCGTTTTTAAGTTTTGTTGTGTTTTCTCTTTTTGGTGATTTTTTTAATATGACAATTTTTGCAGTTGTTGCGCTTTTTCTTTGTTTAGGCGTTTTATTAATTTTTGTTTTTTTCGGGTTTTGGCGTTTTTTTTTTGATATATTTTTTTCGATTTTGCTGATATATTTTATTTGAAGATTTTTTTTGCTTTTTAGCGATTTTTTTATATGTGGCGCTTTTTCTTTGCTCTTGCGCTTTATTAGTTTATGGTATTTTTTCGGATCTTGGCGTTATTTTAGTTTGTTTTTTCCTTTTTGGCAATTTTTTTAGGAATTTTGCGATTTAAATTAGTTGAAAATTTTTTTCTCGGTCTTGTCGATTTTTTTCCTGAATGGGCTTCTCAGCTTTTGGCGTTTGTTTTTTATCGATTCTCGGCTTTTGAAAACTTTTTCGGTTTTTGGCGATTTATTATAGTTCTAGCCTTTTTTTATTTTGGTGATTTTTAATTTTCTCGATTTTTTTTGGTCTTGGGCGATTTTTTAATTGTTGCGCTTATTATTTGTTTTGGCGTTTTTTAATTTTTTTAAAATTTTGTTTGGCGATTTTTTTAATTGTTTTTTTTTTTGTGCACGGAATTTTTTTTCGATATTGGTGTTACATATTTTAGTTTTTTCGTTTTTTTTCTCCTTGGTGATATTTTCGGTTTTTGGGAAATTTTTCCGCTTTTGGCGATTTCTTATCTTTTTTTTGGCGTTTCTTTTCCCTGATGGGATTCTTTCGGTTTTTTTCATTTTAATGCGTTTTTTTCTTTTTGGCTTTCTTCGTTTTAGCGTTTTTTTTTGGTTTAGCCTTTCCTTTTTGGCTTTTTTTAATATATGGCTTTTTCAGTTTTTTGGCGTTTTTTTTGTTAGCGTTTTTTAGCTTTAGCGATTTTTTCGCTGTTTTCTGATATATTTTATTTTTTTTTAGCAATTGTTTTCTTTTTTTGTCTTTGGAGCTTTTTCTTTTTATTTATGGGATTTTTTTTTGAATTTTGGTGTTATTTGAGCTTTATTAGTTTTTTTTTGACGCTTTTTTCGGTTTTAGCTTAAAAATTTTTTAAGTAAATTTTTTTCGGTTTTGGCGCTTTTTTGCTAAGGGGGTTTTCGGTTTTTGTCGTTATGTTAATAACTTTTTTTTGTTTCAGTTTTTAGCGATTTTTTCATGCTTATGGTGATTTATTTCAGTTCTAGCGATTTTTTTGTTCAGGTGCTTTTTTCGTTTTGGCGTTTTTTTTGGTTTTTCGCGATTTTTTTTAGTTGTGGCGCATTATCTTTGGGCTTTTTTTCATATTTAGTTTTTCTCAGTTTTCTTGTGTTTTTTTTGCTCGTTTTCTTTTTTTTTTGATTTGTCGATTTTTTCGCTGTTTACTGATATATTTTACTTTTAGTAGTTTTTGGGTGAACAATTGGATATAAAAAAAACTTGATACGATTGCGAAATATTTTGAAAATTTATGAAGAAAATTATTCACAAAGAAATGTCTATTGGAAGAAATGGAAATAATGTAAGTTTTTAATTTTATTGGAATTGATGTTAGCCACTCAGTCCTGAAGTCGTGGGTTCGATTCCCACCATAGACCCAAGGTGTTTTTCGCAGCAAGCTAATCGCTTTGCGGGTTGTGTGTTTTCTTTAATTGGAGAGTTTTTTTCCATCAAGTGAAACAAAAATTAAAGTTCACACGTGGTCAATAAATTTTTGTCATTTCGTATTTTTCGCAAGTTGCAGTTAATTTTTAGTTTGTGTGTGTGTGTGTGTTATAATAAATGAATTTGTGTATGCATAAAATATTCTATACAAAAACCTACATGGTTTCTTATCCGTGTAAAAATAAATATAAATTTTTACGTGAAATTCCATAAAAACTCCGTATCGGGCTTTAAATGTGATAAATTGGAAATTTATTCCTTTCTTACAAAGTAACATTAAATCGACGAAATTTATTATATATTATAAAAAGTTTTTAGCACATGTGTATGAATAAAAAGAAGAAAATCTTTTAGTTTGAAAACATTTAAACATAAATTTATGAAAACCTTAAGAAAGTTTTACATTTTAAATGAATGATATGTTTTTTTCTTGGCTTCCGAAAAACTACTTAAAGCAGAAACAAAAAGAAAATCAATTATAAATATACATACTATACATACATACATATATATGTATGTGTAATACTGCTTATTTTTGCAATAAAACTCCAATCAATTTCTGTTAAAATTCCGTCTCTCTTTCATATGTACATATGTAGGATTGCATGTACTTACATACTTATGTATTTACATATAAACATACGAGTATAATGCTGTTGCCTGCGTTAATATTGATAAATGACTTTTTCTTTAAAATTGTGCGGTAGATACATATTTCTTTCTTTTCATTATGTTTATTTTGGCCTGTTAAATGTGAAAAATATGCAAGTGTGTTTGGTTGGTTACTAGTGGAAGGATTTTTATTGCAATGTCCCTGCTGCACTTTAGCAGACATGATGTATGACGCTTTTTATTTAAACCTTAAGCAATTTAATTAAAAACAAATTTTCTCTCTCAGCTTACGCTTCCTGCTGGTGCATTTGCATTCGGCTCATCTTCATCTACAGCTCAGTAAATGAATGTTGTACAAAAGTTATTGAAGTGGTTAATTTTTTTTTTGCTTATAATAAAGGCTGGGACTTTATACCGGTAGAATTTTTATTAAATATTTATATTACACATTAAACCAATTCACAATATGTTCTATTATGTCGTATAGTTACAAGGCCTTATTCAGAAGAAAATAGTTTAGGTTTACAATATGTTTAACAAACAAATTTCCATACAAAATTTGTTCTGTAAACCTTTTGTAAACCAAAGTTATTTTTTGTGAATACGGTAGTTAATGTTCAATATAATTTATTTAATTATATCAATATACATATTAGGGCTAGTCGATTTGTATGGAGGCAAAAAAAATCGCTCAAATTACAACAAAAATCGTGTTCTAGGGATCAACATAACAAACTTTGCCGAAGGAATCATACCTCTAAAATGTATTTTGACGTCCCGACTTTTGATACGAAGCATCAAATTTTCATGAGGGGTCAACTTTTGAAAAATCTCACTTTGACTTATTTAGAGTTCCTCAATCAATGTCAGCGTCACACCCCTTGGAAAAACCCCTAGGGGTTTGTTTGTATGGTGAACCCCCCAGTGGTGGTTCGAGGGGGGTGTGTAACGGGCTTAGGTGGGTTGGCCCTCCAAATTAAGGGGGGTCGATCATACATTTTGAGTCGATTGAGGAACTCTAAATAAGTCAAATTGGAATTTTTAAAAATTTGACCCTTCGGATCAAAAGTTGGGATATCAAAATATATTTTAGAGGTATGGTTCATTCGGGAAAGTTTCTTATTTTGATCTTTAGAATACGATTTTCCTTGTAATTTGTGCGAGTTTTAAATCGACCTGTCCTTATACATATATTTTTATTAAATTTTTTTTACATTGTAAGACATTAGAACATGTTGTGAATTAGCCAAATATACTTTTTATTTACTGTACGATATATTTTATAAATAAATTAAAAACATACAAAATAATTTATAAAATTTAATTAAAAAATGTTGCTTTAATTTTAGGAAACCCTTTAAATTCCTGCTGCCAATATGTAAGTGAAAAATATTTTTTATCAATTCTTAAAAAGTCTACACATAACATTGTTCATTTATTCATTTATTTATTGTAAGAGTATATAAACTATTTATATACTCGTTTTTTTACACATTTTTTACATACATACGTGTTGTAGGTATTGCCTGCCACATTTTTCATTTCCGCTCATTTTTAACCATAAAACCATTTATACTTATACGACATACACCTACACATCCCAAATATTTCTTTTTTTTTGTCTTTTTGCATGTAGTATATTTAATCCTTTCTGTAGGCTCTTTATATACGCGCATGTAGTATACGTAAACACTTACACGGAGACAATTAAAAATCCATTAATTTACCAGTAAAAGTGGGCGTAAGTAAAAGGAGATCTATAGCTTTAACTCCTATTTTTTTTTATTTAAATTTATTTTGGTCCTTTCATATTCTTTTTATTTATTTTTTTTTTTATTTGCTGTGCTTTCCTTTTAAATTATTAAATTTATTTAATGCCATCATTGCTACATTCATACGAATTGTCCTAAAGAGATTAAGCTGACATATGAGAGGTTTTACGCCCAAACTTTATGGCTTCATTTAAACTGTTTACCGAATTTATATGTGTTATCGGTTGTGCGAGTTGTATGTAACATAAGAACACTGTTAAACATATATATTTAAGAGTGGAAATTTTTAAAAGCCTACTATTTCCTTATTTAAGCCTTTTTTTATAACGAACAACTTTAGAATTTGGACTGTTAGTGTACTGTGCCGATAGAACGAATTTTTATTTGCTATTGTAACGATTAGTTGACAAATAATATCGCTATTGTGAATTTATTTTATTGTGATTGCTCAAATTTCGGTCAATACAAAATTTAATAGAACACATTTCCCATTTGCTGTTGTTGATACGAGCATTCTACGCAGCGTGACCGTTTGACCGACTAAAGTGGGAAATTGCCACTTTTTCGACTGCCTTGCCACTTTTTGTCTTCCTTTTTTTAAAGTGAATTTTATAAAAATGCCTTAAAAATAAAAAGTTTAGTGTAGTTTTCTCGTCATGTTTTTATTTTGCCCCTTTTTTTTAATAAATCCTCTTTTGCTGCCACTTTTTGAAAAATGTCATCGGCCACCCTGATTCTACTGCAAATAATATAGCGATATTGTGAATATTATTTATTGTGATTATTTAAATTGTTTATCTTCCGACAGAACTTAACGTAACTGTTATTTTATGGTTGCCAGATTTGAGTAATTATCGTTATATTAAAAATTTTGACTTTCAAAAATAGCATTTTGACTGGACGATTTTGGCCTTCAAATTGACGATTTTAAGATCATTATAAATTTACACCATTTATTAGAACTTTTAAACAATTTTAAACTTGACAAAGAACTTGCCAGCTTTTGAAAGAATATGCAATATTTGCATTAATAATTTTGGAATTAAATGTTTTTAAGCCTGTTCTTGTATAGATTTTATCAACTGAATCAAACAGATTTACAAAATTTATACGATAAAATGCAAAAACTATTTAAAAAGTTATGAGTAATTCTTAGCTTGAGTGTGATAATTTTTATTTGGGAGATTATAAAGATAAAAACAATTGTTTAGACATGTAACCGTGTGATAAAATTTCAGTAAGATTTGACTTCGAAGATAAATTGAGTCTAATTGATCCCTACAATATTATTATAGAAAATAAAAGTTCTTTCTACGATGAAAGACAGCAAACTGAATCTAAATTTAGACAGTAAAAGTTATTAGAATTGAAAAAAATGTTTCCCTTCTACACACTTAACACTTTTGCATTATTGGAAAAAAATTCCCGAAATGAAAAAAGTGACTATAGTCTTTTATTTCCATTGGTATTATCCAATAATAATTGAATGTTGCCGGAAAAATTTTCGCCTGTTAACGATTAACCCCATGAATACTATAGTATTAAGTAGAAATGAGCAGAAGACGTTTGCTTGCTTAATCTTCATGGTGTACAGTATTGAATTGTTCTCTCTTTTTAGTGCTCTTGATTTTATGAACACACTAAAATTAGTATTCTCTTTTAGCAAAAGTATGCAACAGCATTTGTTTATCTGCCAAGCAAAGGCATAAGTTTATGTAGTGTCGAAGCATATTTCACTAGTGCACACCGAATGACAATTGTAAAATAAGCACTCAAGTGTAAAAATAAGTGTATGTGTAAAAGAAAAAAAAAACAAACAACGTAGATCATTTGAGCGTGTTAGTTAGCATACTTAACTTTTTTTATATTTTATATTTTATTTTTTATATTTTTTTATATTTTTTATATTTTATTAATTTAAGACTAAAAAATTAAATCAAATAAATAACAAAATAAAAATAATATCTTTCACAATGGATATAATTGTAAAAAGTTTTATTATCACTTAACATTTTATGAAATTTTGAGTTTGAGAAATGAAGTATTGTTCAATATGAAGTGTACAATAAAAATATTGCACACTTGACAGAACTGTCGTTTCAACTGTTATACAATGGTTTTTTGTATTTTTTATTTTATTCTTCTCTATTTTTGCTTTACACTCAATTACGATCACCACTACAAATAATATTTGCTCTTGAAAAAAAAAATACAATACTGTTCACTTTTTCACGCCTTGTGCTCACTTCTTGTATTAAGAAAAAAACTGAAGAGCTGCTAAGAAACAACAAAATAAAATTTATTTTATAGTAAATTTGAAAATTCACTAATATTTTTTCATCACATAATTTATTTCTGATTCCTTGTAGGAGCACCAACAGTGAGCGAACTTGCTTTAGTTAATCCGTTAAATTTGCTTTGCCATACATGCATATATCTCATTTGTTGTTTTTTATGAACTACTTATGGTTTATTTCATTCATGTAAATTTATTGCTTTTAATATTGTATTTAAATTGTATTTTCACAGCGCGTTGTATATAAAAATAAAAATCAGTACAAATAAAATCTTACAATAATACCACTTCATAAATTCAGAAAAAAAAAAAGACAGAGAAAACAAGAATAAAAATACTTCAAGCCCATTTCGATTTATTTAATGTTTGTAGGGATTGTAACTTTATTTAAGAGTTTTAAGTTGTGGCAAAGGGTTAAATCGAAACAGGATTATTATTATGTTAAAAGTTTTAAATGACAAAATATTTATTGTGTTTTCAAGTATAATTTGTGCAATTTCTGGGGAATGAATAAATTCCAGTTATAATTAAAAATTTAACTTGTAAGAGGTTTGGCGAATCAGATTAAAATTATTGTGCATTTATTCATGGTGGTACTACTTCTGTAGTAGCTTATGCTTTCGTATTTAAATACTTATATATATTTTATATTAAGATTTTTAAGATTTCTACTTATAGTTGTCGGCTTCTTGTTTATCGTTTTAATTCTTATTGCAAATTTAAGTAAGTTTAATAATAGTTAATTAATTTAAACTTTTAATTTGGAATTTTAGATCTATAAATACACTTCGCTGTTAACTAGAAACGAAAATTTATGGACAGCTCCACAGATATATTCACTTTTTACCCGACAGTCGCGCGTTTCTTGTACTTATGCATATTTGAAATTTTTTTAACATTAGTAACTATTGATTTATTATATTTTAAAATTAACTCTTCTTTATATTAAAATTTTTCATATTTCTACTTATGGTTGTTGGCTTCTTGTATATTTTTTTCAATTCCTATCGCAAATGTTAGTAAGTTTAATAATAGTTAATTAATGTAATGTTTTGAAATTTGAAATTTAACATCCCTTTTAATTAGAAACGAAAACTTGTGTATAGCTCGACAGATATGTCAACTTTTTTACATTAGTAACTACTGATTTTTTTTTCATATTTTAAAACCAAGTTTTCCAATTAATTTTAATTATATTGCAAAATTTCCTAATTTCCGAAGGAATGAGTCAATAACATTGTACGATGAAAAAAGAAGTTGAGTTTATAGTGGAAGTGCCTAGTAGCTAGCGGTCGTCGAAAACAGCATGTTGTTCCGTTCTGCAAGTATTTTCAGAATATCCTCAATAGCGTTTAGTATTAGTTGCTCATAAAACTTAGATCCTAACTTTGTAAAACGCATCCTTAAACGTTGACAAATTTTATATAGAAAAAATTTCAATTACAAAAACAAAATACAGAAAAAATTATTCAACGCTAAGCGTTGTGTTTTACAATATTGTTCCCTTACTTTGTTTATGTAAATTTTTTCATATTTATTTATTTCTCAGTAATTTTGAAACCTTACATCGGCAGCCAAATTTATCTCCTGTTTGTTAGCGAAAGTGCTCACTGCCTCAGCCACAAGGCCATTTAAAATATATGTCTCTAAATGCGAGAAAGAGAGAGACATAGAAAGACATAGAGAGACATTTTATGTTAAAATATAGTAACAACAAAATAGTTTGTTCAGCTTAATTGTAAAAATTTTTGTTAACAGTAAAAATAACCGCTTAAATTGGTTAGATGAACATTTGTAAATTTTTTTTAAGGAGAGAGAGATAGAGAGATTTGAACCAAAATAATAGTTAAAACATCTTAAAATAGTTTGTTCAGCTTAATTGTAACAACTATTTTTTACAAAAAAATTAACAAGCTCAAATTGGTTAGATTAACCTTTGTTACTTTTTTTAAGACGAGAGAGACACATAGAGAGAGAGAGAGATTTTAACCAAAAACATAGTTAAAACATCTTAAAATAGTTTGTTCAGCTTAATTGTAACAACTGTTTTTTACAGTAAACTTAACAGTCGAAATTGGTTAGATTAACCTTTGATACTCTTTTTTAAGTGTAATTTTTTCTAATTTGAAATGCATATTTCTATTAGATGACTTCCAAACTAATAAATTGTATTGTATAGTATCAAACAAATGTCAACAAAAATTTATATTGACAGCAAATCAATGACTGAAATGGGTTAGAGCAACGAGACTTAAAATGCAAAAGTAAATTTTATTTGCAGTAAAGTGAAATATAACAAATTATTTAGATTAATTTTCCTTATTAATTTCGCTTTAGTTTTCTTTGACTGTAAGTAAAATTTAATTTTAATAATTAATTTTCGATTTAAAATTTGCAAATAAAATAATTGCAAAATAAAATTTTGCCTAATTTTATTTAAATATATTTTTTTTTTGAACTTTCTGTTTAATATTTAATATTTAATATTTAATGTCAAATTTAAGGTTAAGAAGTAAATTGGTTGAAAAACATTATTTTTTGTTTGACAAATTCAGTTCTTTTAATACCAATGTAAAGTAGAAATATGGGAATTAATAATGGAATCTGATAACGGGCAAATGTCTACCTCTAGCACGTCGGCAGACGTCCGCTATTTTCACAAAATTTTGAACAACATTTTTCAAAAAAGCTGCGCCTATCTCGTCAATGCAGCTCGAATTTCAGTTTTCAGACCAGCAAGTGTGTTACATGGTTAATATATCCCAAGATTTTACTAAATAAATGTCATAAGGATGATAGCTCAATTCTTGGCACTTCATCATTTGACAGCTAATTCCCTTACTAACGTCGAATTTGCCCACCATTTATTAAAAAATTAACAAGCTTAAAGTCTTTATTTTTTATAAGAATGTTAAACTCCGTCAACTAGCAATGCGCAACTGTTTATCTATTTATGGTCCTTCGAACCGGATTCTTTACATTGGCATTCATGACAGTGCAACAACGACTGCAATTGCTAGACTTTGGTATCTGTTTTAATATCAAAAATCTCACTGAAGGTGTTAAAAGATATTTAGCTATTCCCAACAAAATGTTTAACTGTTGTGCTACAATCAAAGTTATATATTTTTATAGGCAAAGTATCTTCTCACTTTAAGATGATTGTAACATGGCAATAATTAGGGAGTTCACAATTGGGCTTTAAAATGTGTCTTAATATTGCAACGTTTCTATTTTAATACTTTAATATGGTCTTGCAAGTTCGCTGTTTTTGTTTTGTATGTAAATCAAATTAATAACCAGGTGGCAAATTTAAAAGTATAAAAAGCATGTCATTCTCAATGTGGCAGTATGGTAATGCTAAACTAAAGATGTTAAAACTGTCAGCGCAGCTGTAGTTGATGAAAAATATTCTCTCTCTCTCATTATAAATGCGTATTTATATCGTTGCCTGCTCAGAATGAAAAATTAAGATGGCGCAATACTGCCACATTAAAATTTTAATATACTCATTGTGAATTCCCTAATTATTATTAATTTTTTTTTGTAAATATCTCTTGAGTCATGCCATTGATATTTCTTACAATTCACTACTGCCCGTCATTTAATTTTAAACTAAAACAATTAAAAGTTATCAACTATTAAATTTTTTCTTTTAAATTGTTGTTTTTTTATATAAAAACATTTCCATTATATATTTTCAAACTTTAATTGCAATATTGGATTATTCTTATTGAAAATAAAAACATTCATTGTTCTACTTAACAAAAATATCAAAATTTAATTAAACTGCTTTATAAAATTATACTCCAACGTATTGTATTATGTAATTTTTTTTTGTAAATTTTATTTTTGCAATCCACACAATTGGCCAGACTTTAAATCCCTTGCAGTGGCGTTTTGTTTTTATTTTCGATATCATTATTAAAATGCAGCACAACAACAAATAATACAAATTTGCAAACAATAAATGTAACAGCAACAAACAACACAGACAATTAAAATCTTATTGTGTTTACCCAAACACTTGATACGTGTAAACAGAGCATAATGGTATAAAAAGCGTGATATAGATATACACACACATACACATTTACACTTCCATTCACACTCACACTTGCTTGAGAGTGTCATATTTACATACAAACTTTTTCTCAGTACTTGGGAGCGTTAAAATAACAATTTTTGTTGTTGTTGTTATGCCCTTTAAAATTTACAAATTCGCACACGCATACACACATGCTACAGCTGTTGCGACCTGCCTTTTGTATTATGGAGTGTGAGAGAGTGTTTGTGTGTGTGTGTGTGTGATCTTTGGCCTGAAAGTATTCACTGGTATTTACTTGTTTCTACCAACAATACATACATTTTAATAACTTGAAACAAATTCCTTTAACGCAAAAATGCACTTTCCACTGTGTTCGTTGGGGTTTTCACTTAAATGACACTTGGCCATTGAGACCAAACCTCAAAATAAAAATAAAAATAAAAATAAAAATAATGCGAAAAGCTGCAATGAAAAAAAACATCAGACTGCAACATTCGGCCCAGGAATTTTTGTGCTATTAAAAACAAATAAAATTATTTTTTATTTATTCCATGGTTTGTTGTTGTTCAAAACTTGTATAAAATTTTTATTGGAAAAGAAGCAGCAGTGGGGAAATACACGCGCTCATAATAAAAAGTAACTATCTGCCCCTTTTACTTTTTCAATTTATTGTTTCGTCAATTTCTGGCCAAAAAAGTTATGCTATGTCTCAATATTATGGATAAATAGAACTAGACAATTTTCCTAATTTACACTATGCAAGCAGCGTAAGCGTTTGCCCGACTAAAGTGGCAAATTGCCACTTTTTCAACTGCATTGCCACTTTTTGTCTCCCCTTTTTTATAGTGATTTATATAAAACTACATTAAAAATAAAAAGTTTAGTGTAGCTTTCTCGTTTTTTTCTTCTAATTTTGCCCCTTTTTTTGATAAATCCGCTTTTAATGCCACTTTTTGAAAAATGTCATCGGTCACCCTGTATGCAAGTCTTATTGCTAAGCTGATTTGTTTGTGGGAAAGAGAGGCGATTGCAACAGAAACGTTTCATTTCCCCTCGTCTCTCTCTCTCTCTATCTCTCCTAACAAACTAATCAGCTTAGCAATAAGACTTGCTTAGTGTAAATTAGGACTTATGGTCACAATACACGCCAAATGCATGGGTTTTTCTTTTAACATATTTTGACTTAAAAATAATAAAGCCTCATAGTAATTCAATAATTTTCAGTGTAATGGAAAAATTATATTAAAATACATTAAAAATACATTAAGGGGCTAATTGTGTAAAACACAACGCCAAGCGTTGACATTCGCCCTTATTGTGAATGACATCGTCGACGTCACATCAAGACAACAGCAAATATTGCCATTTGTCTACTCTTTATTGGCACTAATTGGATGTTATTGACAACCTCTTACTAATCTCGAAGGATTTGTAAACAGTTGTTGTCAACAAAGAGTAGATAGGTGAACATTTTTACTGTTGTCTTGCTGCAACATCGTCGACGCCATTCGCTATAAGGGGGATTAGTTTAAGATTTTTATTTCATTAATCTCTTAAGTAAGTTGAATTTAAAACAGCAAAATATGAAAGTAATAACAAATATTTTAAAATCTGTATGGCAACACTGTAAATTAATAGCTAAACCACATGTATTTTAATCTGACTACAATATTGTTTTATGGGAATTTTATTATAATTCAATACCGAAAAATATTCACCCCTATTGTGAATATATATTATCTCGAAATATTTCCCTTTTCCGTAAAATATGGCATCGCTAATTTTTGTTTACGTGAGGTTTTCCCCGTTTTCAGAAACGTTGTTTGGGAATACGAAAGAAATGTAAGTATGTATTTTAATTGTTGTTTTGAACAGACTTAAAAAAAATACGTGTGTGAAGATAAATTTCGAAATTTAAAACCCAAGACACAAACCAGTTGAATTAACAGAGCTATGTTAACCTGATAGCAGAGCCCTGTTAAACATAAAAATCTTGGAATTGTGTACTCCAAATGGAATCCTGGCCATATTTTTCAACAAAATGAGCTAAAAAAAGTCGAAACATGCAGATTATTAAAATTTTCTTTATAAAAACAAAAAAAAAAAATGCATAACAAATTTCAAAGAAATTATAGTTTCTTTTAGCTATCAAAGTAAATTTAGTTTTTTTGTGGAAATTTTTGAATTCCTGGAGAAAAAACATACCTGGGTGGCTAAATTTTCTTGGAAGTTGTGTCTTTTGTGCCCTTTTATGATACCCATAGGTCAAAACCCCTAACATTTGCCCTTTTCATAGAGAAATTTGATTTTTTCTTAATTTTAAAATTTCGATTTTCAGTAAAGGACGAATTTCAGGAGAACGAACATACCTTTTGCCATCTGGGAATCATATCCTAACGTATTATTTGTGTTAAATTTTTATTTAATTTGATGTGACAAAAATTAATATTTCACTTCTTATGATGATGCATTTTTTCTTTAAGACTTGAGAAAATATCTTAAATATGTAAAAAAAAATTAAATAATAAAAACATATTTTAAATAAACGGTTTTTCTTTATTGAAATAAAGTTTTCATTTTGATAGAGTTTGGTTTCTGTGACAGACCTGTATAATTGACTAGGCTTACATTAATGTTTCTTATTGATTCAATATGGTTGTTATTAATTTATGTATGTTGTTTTTTCTTTTGGTGTGAAAAATTAACTACCAACCGAAAATCATTGGAATAAAAATAGTATTCCCTAGAATTTATTCCCTTCAAAATTATCATCGAAAATACATCTGCAAACATCGATGCCGTCATTTTTCGGGCAAAAATGCCGCCAACCCTAGACGTCAACGTTGCCAGTTTCTTTCTTTGGAAGCATTTACAACCTATCGAAAATCTCTCTGCAAAAGTCGATGCCGACACTTTTTAGTGTCGTTCAAATTTTATACGGAATAAGTGCGGCAATTGGCTAGACTTTCGTTAATGTTTCTTGTTGATTTAGTATTTTTTTTGATATGAAAATGTAAGTACCAACCTAAAAATTTCGCCGCCAAATTTTTAGTGCCTTTCAACATTTATTTGGCATATAAACATCGTCTACTTTCATTTAAAAAAAGTCCGGCAACTTTAGACCACGGCTTTGTCACATTTTTCTTGTTGGAACCACTTACCACTTGTCGAAAATCTCTCCGCAAACTTCTATGCTGTCACTTCTTGGCGCCATTCAAAATTTGTACGGAGAAAGTACCGCAACTAAAACTATTGTTGACTAGACTTTCGTTATTATTGTTTCAATGTGGTTTTTATTAACTTTAGTTTTCAGTACAAATCGAAAATCTTTCTGCAAACATCGATGCCCGCCCTTTTTGGTGCCGTTCAAAATAAATTCGGCAACTAAACGTCGTCTACTTTTGTGCAAAACATAAGCTATCTAAACCTTAAAGTTGCCAATTTTTGACATAAAAAACCACATACCCAAAATTCAGTACCAACCGAAAATCGCTCAACATCGATGCTGTCATTTTTTTGCATTAAGAAAAAGTCCGGCAACTTTATTAATATCTATTTATAATTGAGGTTTTGAAAAAATCGAATAATTTTTTATTATTAAATATTCCCAAGCCATTTTGTATAAGCTAATGGAATTAATAAAAAACATTAACCAAAAAAAAAAGGAAAATAATTCTCGTACTAACTTAAAATTTAAAAATGGGATAATCAGTTTCGATAAAATTGAAATTTATTCCAAACACAAAAAGGAAAACCATAAGCATTTACATTTTTATAAACTTTTACGACTATTTTTACATTTAAGTATTATAGTTTTTATTTTCCAGATTTTGATCTTAATACCAGAAAATAAATTCAGGGATATGACAATAAGTGGGGGCTACACGCACAACCGTGTGTGTGTGTGTGTGTGTGTGAGTGTAAGTGTGTGTGTATAGAACCATTTTAGCTGTATTATGAGGATTTTGGTTTTCGAATGTACTTGTGCGTACATTTTATTATTTATGCACATTGATACTATTTGTTTTGCTATTTTTAAAGGCTTAAAAAGTGTCTTGCAATAAGGACTTATTGTTAAAGCTAGATATGTCGAATTATCTGTAATGTAATAAATCTAACAAATCATAAAATCAGTATGAGTAAATGACATAAATGTTTTGTAAATATGACCTTCGCTAGCGCTATAGGTCGACAAGAACCAACTTATTTGAGCAGAATTGCATGATAGAAGTATAGACACCAATGACATGGATGTCATGACATGACATGGCGTGACATACCGCACAGTGAATTTCACATTGGTCATTCTGCACGAACAATTGTAGAGCCTGATCATTTCACGTCGATGTGATGGGAACAAGAACATTTCAAATTAGCGCCACCCAGCAAAGCCAAAGCTTAAGCAAACATTTGCACCATGTTAAATGTTAGAAATAATGGCCTCGTTCAGCCTTTAGAGTGGCTCAAAAATTTCTACGACATCTCACACTATTGTTATATAAATTTAAAGATTAGGCAGTCCTTAATGAAAGACCTTTTATATAGATATAATTTATATTTTTTTCGCAAACTTTTCCAACTTTTTTATTTGGGATTTGGTTTTTCTCTTCTTACAAAAACTTTTCCTTGTTTTCCATTTGATTTTATTTTACTTTTTGCCTTAAACATATTTAAAATATTGTTACAAAAAAAAAATTTGTTTAGGAAGTTTTGTTTTTTTTCTATATAGTTTTGTTTATACTTTTTTTTGAGAATTTAATGGTTAGAGCTTTTTTTGTCTAAATTCACATGATTTTATTATTTTTCCTGCACTGTGGGGCGCATTAAAAGGGTAAAAAATTTAAATCATTTATGAAAATTTTGGAATTAAAGGTTTGATGAGCAAACTGCTGGCGTAGGTTCGTTCAGGTTCTTTTTCTAAAAAAAGATACTGAAAAAATAATTAAAAATAATTTATCTAACCATAGTGCACTGAAACCTTTTCTCATATTATTTCGAAAATATTTCGTTGTTTTTTTGCGGCTGGTTGTTTACTTTCTAAGCAAGTCTCTGGAAAAATATATGCCATATCATTTCATTTTATTTCATTCCATTTCTAACATACTTTACACACACACACATGAGCACTTACATACAAACATATACATATGTGTACACATCACAACGTTTGTATTAGAGTCCTGCAAAAGTCCATTTAAAGAACTTTCAAGAAATGAGAGATTTTTCAAATGCTTTACTTTACCAAAGTCTTCAAAAATAAATGGTGAACAACACTGTTCAGCAAAACATTTATTTCAGTTATTGTAGGTATAGAACAGGAATGGCAAAATTTGGTACAATTGTACTATTTGTTTGGTACTATTTAAACTCGGAGAGTACATTAGTACACCAATGGCTAATTTAGTACATTTAAGGAATCTCCGCAGTTTCACTCCGTATTTCAAATGTCAATTTTCACTTTTGAACGATGAAACTAATATTCTTCTCATTGAAAACAGTCTTGTGAAAGTGAAACGCAACAAGAAAATCAAAAAATGTAAAGTATTTCATTTCTTCCAAATCATCGGTTAAAAAAATAGATTATTTTAATAAAAATAAATAAAAAGATGTAATTTGAACTAAAAAAATATTTTAGTGCAATTAAGGTCAAAAAAGTAAAATTTTTTAAAGTTGTTGTTACATTTTTAAAATTCTCAATGCCTTCCCTGGTATAGAAGTAAAGAACAAAATACTTCGTAAGGAAATAATTTGTGTTGCTTGGTTCTTTCTTCGCATGGGCAAACGTATAAAAACGTCATGCATGTACATACACACACAACCACGTCGTGTGTATACTCTTTTATTTTTCTGCGCAAATACAAACGCACACATGCATTGACACCAGCTTTGTGCTCTTGTTTTGAAAACCACCCTTAAATACAAACATAATGGCGTACCTTCTACATCTTATACACACACACTCAAACGTGCAATATGCAAAATAAAAAGCACACACGCATCAACACTACTTCTTTTGAGTGCTTGTTACCAATAAGAAGCCTTCTCGACATCGCCTTCAAACACTCATATACACGAACATCAATACATTCAGCGTGTTTCGGTTATTATACGACAACATTTATATTATTTTTATTTACATTTCTAGAATACTTACGCAGCCCTCTAGTTTGTATATAAAGTAATCTGCTGATTAAGTTTTTCAAAAAATTTCTTCTAAATTTGAGTTTTAGTTAAGTAAGTGTTTTGCTGCTAAAGAATATCCATTTGCTGCAAATGTGTGTTCAAATGTGTGCAAGTGTGTTTGGGTGCTTATATGATCAAGTGTATGTACAAAAATATTTGCCCAGTGAACATTTTTTCACGAAGTTGCTAATGACAAAAAAAAATCTGAAATAATGTATATCATAACATGCAATGCAATAGTCACTAAATAATAACAACACGCATATTTCTGATGTGCATTAGTACCACTTTGTGTCAGTTGTTGTAGTAACCCTGTCGAAAATTTATCTAACTTTAAAGTAAGTTTAAGCTAACTATTTCGCAAGTAGTACTGACTACACTTGGATTACTTCGCAATGTAATCAACTGAATACTTAAACATTGCGATGTCCTAGGCAGTAGTCAATTGGCTCACCCTGCATTACTTTCAGCTAACTTTAAGTTGACTTTTTTAAACCAACTTGTAGTCAGTAAATTAACAAAAATTTTTTGGTGTTCGAACATGTATCATCACAATTTGTGTACTCAACGCGCTATCAGTCAGCTAAGCTACAATCTAAAATAACAACAGCAAAATGTTAACATAAAACTGAAATGACTTTCAAAGTAGCTGAGAATAAGTTTGTTGGCTCTTATCAAATTCGACTACGTACTCAACTTGAGAATTAATTTTTGGTTTGTTCTGGATGACATTGCAGTTAGCTTTTAGTCAGTCTAAGAAAAGTTAACTATAAGTTAACTATTTTTGTAGTCAACTACACATTCTCCGATAGGGAAAGTTCAAGTGGTGAAAGCTTTGTCACTGGTCACTGAACTATACAGACTTCAGCAGATACTAATCCTAATGTAACATCGGCGCTCCTTCGTTGTGTACCAGAATCATCGCCGAAGTAAAATAACAGATTAAAAAAATTTAATAGGCCTTACTTAACACCAGAGGCGCTGCAATACTGCATTATTAAAAAACGTGCAAAAAGCAGAGTTGTAAAAAAATGCAGCTTTCCTCTACCTCTTCCTTCGCCGCCTGTCTTCTCTATCACTATTCCTTTCCTAAAGAAGGTAACTCCTAGAAGCAGCAGTAGACATTTGCCGTGGTGTTACTTCTCTTAAAAAAAAAATATATATGTATATATATATATATATAAATATATATATATATATATATATATATATATATATATATATATATATATATATCTAAAAATATCATTCGGATTGATTTTGTTTGGTTTTTGTTTTACTCACTGCACACAGAAAAATTTCAATTAAAAATTTAGGAAAGCGAGTTTAATTTAATATTTTTCGGCAATAATTTTGCTTTAAATGTGTTTTTCATGTTAATTCAACATGATTTACAGTAATTTTCAAGTAATATGTTTTCTTTGAAAATAACTTTATTTCATGTTGATTGAGCATTCCACTTCTTATAAATCAAAATGAACAATCGTGTTGAATCAAAGTAATTTCAAGTTGAAATAAAATGAATTTGATATGGAAATAACATGAAGAGCTATGTGCAATCTTAGTTATTTCAAGTCTAAGCGAAATGTAATGAATTTAAATTAATGTAGTCATTTTGTTTTGTGAATTATTTAACTTACGGTATCGTGTGTATTGACACATGTGTGTATGTCTAGTTGCTTTCCTTTCGGCCAAGATTTGAGCTCGAGAACTCATCGTCTCTAGTAGCAGCTTACAGCTGCATCCACACCCAACTACGTCGAATTTTCGTCACTGTCAAAATCTGGCAAAATCATGTTCACTGGGTATATGTGTACATATGCAAGAAAAAGATGTAGAAGTATATATATTTCTAAATGTATTTTTTTTTGTATAAACAAATAACACAAGATTATGTGAGTATGTATTTGCAAATTGTTATTAAATAAGATGTGTGGCTGTTTGATATTTTTCTTTCACTAGTTTACAGCTGCCGGATATTGTTGTCTTGTTGTTTTTCTTTCAAGTCAAAATTTTATTTGCAGGAAATTTTTATGGCTGTCGTGATAGAATGGAAATACAAATTTGTATAAGTCTTAAGTACTTTAATTTAAGAGCGCATTCATTTATTTACTTAAAAAAAATTCCCTCCTTTAGCAGATGAAATTTTAAAAGTAAACAAAACAATTTAGTTAAAGAAGAGTTTTAATCAAGAGCAAATTGATTTATCCAAATCCTATATTATGACGGCTGCTTAAGAGAATTTTTATAACTAAAAATATAAATACATATGAGCCCTACACTTTGAACTTAAACTTGCAAATAAAAAAAAACATAAAAATTCAGCCTAGAAAACTATTTGCTTTCTTTACAAATAAATAAATTTCTTATTTTATAAATCAAAATATATATGAGTACATACATATAACAATTTGTATAGCGCCAAGTCTGAATGTTTTAAAAGAATTTTATCTTTATTTACATAGATAAATTTTACTCAAATTAAATATTTTAATTCTAAGATAAGAACTAGAGTTAGATTTTTTTATAACCATATAGTTTACAGCATGTCGACAGATTATAAATAGACGTCATGCAAGTTAATTATTTTAAGTATTTCCTTGCTACTGGATGATGACATTGTACTCATTTGAATTCTATTCAATCAATGATGTTTCATATTCATCTATTGTATATATCCCTTACACATCTAGAGCAAACTGCATCAAATATTCATGCAACAAATACAAAAGCAGTTGTTCCAGAAAAATATTGGCATAGAAAAACAAAAAATTAAATTAAAACAGAAAATCGATTGCTGCTGGGAAAACCATCACATATGTGAATATGTTATGAGCTGGAATTTATTTTAAATTAGGTTAAATCATTCGAAAAGAAGGGAAGTCTAGCAAATAGGAAAACATGATATTTGCAAAATTGAAAAGTTTAACATTACACTGAAAGAATTTTTTTCATAAATTCTATGAATTTCAAAATTAATCCAATGAAAAAATTTATTAAAATTTAACCAACGTCACGCTTCGTTGGATTAATGAAAACAGTTTCGTTAAAATTATTTTAATGAAAACTACGTCAAGTGTATTAAACTGTGTCATCAATGCAATGAAAGAACTTCATCGAAATAATATAAAACGACGAAATAATTTCATTAAAACAAATTTTCATTAAAACAACGAGATAATTTCCAACAAGAAAGTTTCCAACGAAATAATTTCATTAAAATGACGAAATAATTTCATTAAAACAATGAAATAATTTCATTAAAACAATGAAATAATTTCATTAAAACAATGAAATTACTTCACAAAAACAATGAAATAGCTTTATTATAACAACGAAATAACTTCGTTGAAACTGTATGTGTAAATAAATAGGAACAATCATACAGAACTACTTTGAGGCAAGCTTTTGGTTGATAACTGTTGAAATACATTTAATTTATCAGATTTTCATGACTACATTGATATTTTAGTTGGGACAACGAATACATTTCATAGCTATAATGAAATTCTAAATTTTTGCTTATTTTATTAATTTTTATAGTTTTAAAGAATTTAATCTTTTATTTAATTGCTTTAAGGTATGTACTTATTTATGTATATGTTTATTTCAAGCTACAACTGTAAAAGTTTTTAAATATAAAGGTGTTTCTTGATAATTAGAAAATATTGTTGTCATAAATCCAATGAAATATTGTCACGAAACTGGAATACGAACGAAGCAATTCCAATGAAATTCTTTCACAATATTCGTGAAGTTTTCATTATAATTGTGAAATTATCATTAGATTTGTGAAAACATTTAATGAAATTGTTTCGTTGGAATTATGAAGCTAAATTCTTTCGGTGTAGCTGAAATTGTATAGAAACTGCTTAAAACAACGATAATTTTTGGCTCCACGAAATTTTGTGTTCTTGTAATTTTTTACTTACTAGCTTGGGTCCGTTTATTCTTAATTTTATATATATTAGAATGATCCAAATAACTAAATAAAAATGACAAATAAAATAAATTCAGTAAAGTGCAATTTTGATTAGCACACGAAGAGTGCGAAGTGTCTGTATGGACACTAGATATGTAATACTATACGAACTTTAGTTTATATAATATATATTTTACAATTTTGCTTAGTATTTAGGATTTTTCGGTTACTTGCTTTTTTATTTTTAGTTATATCGTTTTTGTTTTGTTTTGGCGTTTTATGTTTTATTTTGTTGGTTGATTGGTTGGTTTACGTGGCTGACCACTACCTGCAGGCATTCAAGTAGAGTGAAAATGATTCCTTTTTGAAAGGACCACTACACTCATCGGTGTCAACCTATGTAGAACCGTATCTACGTCTACTGATACGGTGATAGTTACTAGATCCAAACCGTCGCGTTGAGATATCTGATAAGGTCATTCCACACAATTTCAGAAAGATCTGAAGTTTAGTTAGTTTATTTTTTTTTAGTTTTGGTACTTTTTTTCGTTTTGCCAATTTTTTTAAATTTTTGGAATTTATATTATTCATTATAATTCATTTTGTAATTTTTTTCGGTTTTTTGGCGATTTATTTTAATTTTAGAAATTTTTTTAGTTGTTCGTATTTTTTCAATATTTTTTTTTTAGTTTTGAAGCTTTTTTCTGGTTATGGCAATTTATTCTTTTTTTTTTTTGCTTTTTTTCATTTTAGAGATTTTTTTCGTTATGGCGATTTTTCCGGTTTTTAGCGATTTATTTTAGTTTTAGAATTTTTATTTTAATTTGGCGATTTTTTCCGTTTTGGCGTTTTTATTCACTTTTTGGCGTTTTTTTTCGTTTTGACAATTTTATAATTTTTAATTTTTGCTCCTTACGGTTTTCCAGATACAGCAAGTTAACAAAATTAAATATTTAAAATTAAATTAACTGATAAAACACCCTTTTATTTTAATTATTTAAATAGCAGTTTTTATTTTAGTAGTCTGTATAAATGAGAAAATGGTAAAATCGTATGTACATATAAATAATTGTAAAATTTTTCATTGCTCTTTAATTTTTAACTCTTTTTAGCTCTTCGGGTTCTCGAGAAAACTGACTGTGACAGACAGACGGACAATAGGGTTCCTTTTCACGTTTGCTGTACCTCCACAATCAAAAGTGGATCCCAAAATTGCCTACTGAGCACAACAAATACTTTTTGAAATTGTTTATGTAATTTTTGGGTCTAAAAAATTCCAAAATAAAAAAAACACGAAAAATCGCCAAAATGAAAAAAGCGCTTGAATGAAAAATAACACCAAAAATTAAATAAATAGTTAAATACCAAAAAAAAATACCAACCTTAAAAATGAAAAAAATCTTTAAAACCGAAGAAAATGCCAACCCAAAAAAAATGCCAAAGCTAAAAAACCGCTAAAATTAAAAATATGTATGGTAAAACACATAAAAAAAGTCGCCAAAAACGAACACAATCGCCAAACTAAAACAAGGAGCCATAATCAAAAAAATCGTTTAAACTAAAAATACATATGTACTGTAAAAACAAAAAAAAAAAAAACAAAAAATCGGCAAAACCAAAAAAAATTGCCAAAACTAAAAAAGTGCCTTAACTAAAAAATCGCTAAAATAATAAATATTTATTATAAAAACAAAATAAGTCCCCAAAAAAAGGTACTAAACAGGCAACACGGAAAAAACGCCAAATTAAAATAAGTGACAATACTAAAACATCGCCAAAAACAGAAAGAAATCGCCAAAAAACAAAACTAAAAATGCCTTAAAAAAAGCGCTATGCTGAATTCTTCGTGTGCGAGTTAAAGTCGCACTATAATCATATTTTTTATTTTCGTATTTTTTGTTTTATTTTTTATTTGAAATAATTTTTTAGTTAACGGACCATTTTCACTTTTATTCCATTTGTCAAAATCGACGCCGCGTCAATACAATATCACACAATTGAAGCTTGTCTATACATTCAGGAAAAAAACTGCAACCTGAAAATAAGAACGCGTCACATTAACTCAATAATTTTCAATATAATGAAATGTATATAAAGAAAAATAAATAAAGTTTATAAATTAATACTGTAAATTAATATTTTTAAATATTGAAATAAGAAATTTCAACACGACAAGATTTTCGTTAATGTTTGTTATTAGTTCAATATGGTTTTTATTTTTAAAAAACAACTGACTGCTATTAGCCTGTGAATTTTTTCTAGAACTTAGAGAACAGAAATATACTGTAGATAGTTCAAAATTCTGCTCGAGAGCGTTTAAATAAGATCTGAAAATTTTTGGTATTGTGTTGATGTGATTTTTTTTAACAAAAACACAATCTGCGAAGCGATTAGCTTGTCTACAGAAAACACCCTGATTCTATGGCAGGAATCAAAGCCACGCCCTTTAGACTGAGAGGTTAGAATTGCTTCCACTTAGCCACAGGGGCAGGATGATCATTTCTTAGTTGTTTAGCTTGAATCTAGTTCTGATTTAATATTGATTGGACTATGAGCTATTTCATATGAAAATATTAAGTAACATAATGTTAATTAATTTTTCCAGGTCTACAAATTCTCTCTCTGGCTTCAAAAAAATCTAAACAAGTTGAATTTTTAAATAGTATATGTTTTATAAAATTGTCACTTTTCACCAATGTAATTTTTTAACTACTCGTCGCCTCGGAATAGGTTTCGCCCATATGCCACAAAGTTTGAGTGGAGAAAAATGACTAAGAAGCTTTAGATGAAAATGTGCGATATGTGATAACATTTTTCTTACGGCACCTTCTTTTTTTTATTAATCATTTCTTATAGAAACGAAGCAAAGCAAGAATTAACTTTATTTTGTAGATTTTTGTATAAAGAATTTGATGTAATTGCTAAACAGAGGCTTTCACAGCAAAACAATACTTATTAAACTTAAAAATAGTGGATATGGAGCAAAATGAATGCTTAATATCTCAAAAGCTATAATAAATATCGTAAAACGGGATTTTGATTTAGAAAGAGGGTATTCAATATATACATATATATGTATATTCCATACCTAACTAATTTTTTTTAAGAGCAAAACTATTATGTTTCGACGTATTGTCCTCATGTCTTTTCCAAATAGGAAATTTTTGAAACCGCCCTTGTATTTAAAAATGCAAATCAATAGTAATATTGTTAAATTTTTCCATAGTCTGTAGTATGAGTGAATTCTGCCTCATTTGAGAGATACAAATGAATCTTATTCCTGATAGTAGTAGTGATGTTTAGTTGTATGCCAGTCAACAAATGAAAAATAATTTTCTTTTTCAATTGCAACAAATTGTATGAATTTTGCATGCAAAAAAAAACCTTTCATTTAACACTAATTGACATGTCTTCCATGATTGCGTTTTAATAAGTGTCTGTGTGTTGGTATGTGTTTATATGTGTGTGTGTGTGTAAGTAAGTAAGTTTTTAAATCAAGTACACAGAATATTAGAGAAAATTCGAATTAAAAAAAACACTTTCAATGCAACAGACATCATCTGTCAATATAATTATTCTGTGTGTTATGAATAAAACTCTCTCTATATTATGAAAAGATTTCAAAACCAAGTGCAATATTTAAGTAGGCATTTGTATGTAGTTGTAGACTCGAGTAATTTGTGCATGTAGGCTGCAGTTGAACAGGTTAAATATTAAATATTTTTATACTTAAGGTAATAAAAAGGATTAGGGGAAGTAAATAAAATGATTTTTTTTTATAAACGCACACACACTCTTAAGTTAACTTAAAAAATTCCGCAATTATATATCCATTTTAATTTTTTATATATATATATTTTAAATAAATTATGTAAACTTTGCTATTATTTTGAGGCAAACTGTATAAGCTTATGGTTTAAAAGTTGGCACCCTGCGACTTTCGGATTATTGAAGATAATAATTTTAGAAAATTTAATAAAAGTTTGTTTGAATTAAAAAGAAAAATCTTTTTTAATCAGTTCTTTTTCAGTATTTATTATTGCTGACCGCCCAAATGGACGCACGAGTAAGTATAAAGAGCATAGATATTAAGTAATGATCAGTATTCGTACTGATTACTGATTTTATTACTTTTTTTAACGGGAAGTAATGATTAAATTACGATTTTATTCATAATTACTAATAATGGCAAAGTAATCTGAATTATTTGAAATTGCAAAAAAAGAAATATCAAAAAGAATCAATAGTAATCAAAAATTAGTCCGCTTGTATTTAAAGATTACTTTTAATTCCTTTTGATTATTTATTAATAATCAAAAGTAATCTTTGAAATTACTAAGATTATTTTTTGATTATTTTCTTGTAATTTCAAGTAATTCAGATTACTTTGCCATTATTAGTAATCGTAGTCAATTATATATCAGAAATTCTTTTAAAAGGAATTATATAATCAATACAATTCTTTTTAAAATGTAATCTAATTGATTCCTAATTGTAATCGAAATTTACCAGCTCTGATAAAGAGTAGACTGTTTGCAAATTTTTTTCTTTAATTGATATATATGCGCTGTCTAAAATATAAGGTTTGCTGCGGTCTTAATATTTGTTAGAAATATCAAATGTAGAGCCATTTTTATCAAATTCCATAACTGGAATAAAAACGCTCATCATGCCAACTTAAGACATCATATATATTTAAATATTTCCAAAAATATTATCTGCGTCCAGCGAAAGATAAGAAAAATACAGCAAAAATACTGAAAAAATCCCATTTTTCGGATTTTACGAAATTAATTTGGGTATTGCTGGGAAGTCAAAAGAAAATTCTATTCGTTCTTGCCTTCTGTGTACAAATTGTATCATATTCCAGCTAACCGAGCATTTTCTGCCGAAAATATTGAAATAATAGGTCTGTCTGCGTACTTTTGCAGTAGCAAATACACAGTAAACTTTTTTGGGAGAGTAAGACCAATTTTACTCTGTCGACTGAAAATATCTTAAAAAGTACGCAGACAGTATCCAGTGAAATCTTGCAAGAAAACAGCTGATCGGTGTGTAAACAATTGAAATAACAAAGCAAAAGAATTTTAGCCAGAAAAATAGCATTATTGAAATCATTGGTTCTGCTTTCACACCGCGGTCACACTGTATATTTGGACGTTTCTAGCATGAAATAAAATCTTTTGTTTATTATAATTTATTATAAACGTTAAAAATCAACACAATTCTAATTTTTTACCCCTGCCATTGTTAAATTTCAATTTTTATTTTCATTTCACAAAAATTATTTCATTGTAAAAGTAATAAAAACAGCTGTTCAAACTAGTTGCAAAATCTTGCAAGCGGGAAATTCTCCAGCAACATTTTGCAAGTTCTCTAACTTCCAACTGTCAAAAAATTCTCTTTTTTGCTCTCTCGCTGCAAGAGACTTGGAGTACGCAGACAACATTTTGTAAGATTTTGTAACATTTTGCACAAAATTATGCAAAATATGTGTACGCAGACAGACCTAATAATAACGATGTTCCACTTTTCTCCAGCTGTATAACAAATGGTCTCAATTGCTTAATTTCAACGAACTCTGTCTGCTGTGGGCTGCTTATATTGCCGAGTTCCACGGAATTAAACCTGCAGTATTTAGCTCACGGACGTCTGCTATGCGTCAAGTTGTTTTTGGGCATCCATATGGTCTGTATGACCAATTGTGAGTAAATGTGCTTAATACAGCACGGTTACAATGTTTGGTAACTTTGTATCTAAACACGATATAAATATCGTATTGGAAATGTTTACAAACTCTGTATTGTTACGTTTTGGGAGTAAAACTTATTGCTGCGAGAACTATGGGGTATTTTATCGGGTATTTATATCTATAATATATAAATGTATATACTATGTGCAAACGTACACACACTTATGCAAACCTTTAGTGTTGAACGTGTTATACTAGACTCCTTTATATTCTGTTTGCTTTCAGCTCTTTAATTCATAAATGTCAATACAAAATCATCATCCATCAAATGTTGTACACATTGATAATCCTACAATTGATAACTAAGTATGTGCAGTATATGTGAGCTTCTCCGAGAAAAGGGAACTAGTGTATCAAAAAAACGAGTTTGGACTTAAGAGTGGACGCTGGTACCTAAAAGGGTGTAGAATAAGATGAAATATGATTTTTTTCAAAACTTCATTTTCCCACACTGGGTCCCTTTTCTCGGAGAAGGTCACATTTATAGGAGTCTATAACCTACAAAAGTATCGTAACTTCCATGAAATATATTTAAGCATCTCATTGATGCAGAAATCATTTTTTTTGAACTGAATTGAAGGTTAACAAAATTATTTACAGTTTGAGGAATAAGATTTTTTTGTAATTAGTAAATACATCCCCCATATTCATTAAAAAATAAAATGAATTTCAAATCCAATTTAGGAAAATTTTGTATGTAAAATTAGAAAAAAAATTATTTCAAAATCATTTTAAATTTTATGAATATGGGGGATCAAGAGGATAAATTTCAAAAACATCATTAAATTAATTTTAATAATAGGAGTAGTAGTCATTCTTTTGAAAATTTAAAAACTTTGCTTGCTTACTTAAGTAAACTTGGGAGTCGACTCAGCCTGGGTTAACACAATCTTAAGCAATTCATCTATTTTTTCTTCTTAATATTTAACATTCCGTTTAAATTGTTCAATATTCTTCTGACAGCTGTTATGACAAATAAATGTCTTTTTCTATACTTGTCTTGGATTTATATAAAAATTTTTTATTTTCGTAGTTTTATGTGATATGGTTAACTATAATATGTGGTTGACTCCATGCAAATAATTCAACAGACGGGAGTTGATTTTTTTTTAGCAAAGTCACTTAGCAAGTGCATGAACCTAGCAGTTTCTATGACACATGAATTTACGTTACAAAAGCCAGTATAATTTAAAATCCATTTACAGTATTTGATTAAAATTTTAGAATGAAATAGAATGATTGGCACGAGATTGAACTTATAAAATTTGTCACATCGCTGCACTTTTCATAAAACGTCTTCAAAGGGAAAGCCACACACTTCCTTACACTTCACTTAAACATTTTAAAAGCGTACTATGAAAAATTATTATTATTATTATTTTCAAATAATGGTTTTTGCTAAAGAACCATTTTAAAACGTACTTCTTAAAAAGTTCTTTTTGAATAAGTACATTTTAAAAGAGAACCTTTTAAAAAAGTAGATTTTAGCCATATATACCTTTTGAAAAGTATTTAATGATAAAGTGCGTTTTGAAAAAATATTATTTGCAGAAGTGCTAGTACAAAAAGTACCTTTTAAAAACTACTTTTTGAAGAAGTACCTTTAAAAAACAAACTGCTTTTGAAAAGGTACCTTTTAAAAAACTTCTTTAAAAAGTTAACTTTTGAAAAAGTATCTTATGGCAAAGAACCTTTTGAAAAAATACCACCAAAAGAAGTATAAGTAAAAGAATACTTCGAAAAAGTACGTTTTGAAAAAATACTTCCACAAAAATTATCTTTTGAAAAAGTACTTTTTAAAGCAGACATTTTGAAAAATTATTTAATACAAAGTATACGTTTTGTAAAAGTACCCATCAAAAAATTTCAAAAAAGGTAATCGGGTTTGGAATTAAGCATTTTTGGTGGAAGCCCTTCCCTACTGGATTACCAACTTAATAATTTTAACTAGGCGTGAGACTAAAATAATCGATTCTGGAGAAGTGCTTACAATTTCTTTTTTTTGGCAACTGGTTCACATAATCTATTTAATCTTAAAAAAATCATTCTCGTCATTTAGCAACTTGTACGTATTTTTTTAAACTTAAAGTAATGTGATTTGTAAGTGAGTAATGAAATTTGGTAATCAGAAAAGTAAGTCATTATATGGCAAGTAGTTCTGTTGGTAATGTGTAACTTTTTACTGAAAAAATTATCATTTGAAAAATTAAACTTTTTAAAAAATTATTTAATGAAAAAGTTTTATTTTTGGGGAAAAATAATCTTTCGCAAAATAATTTTTTTAATAAAATAATTAATTAATTAAGAATTTTTTAATAATTTTTTTTTTAACAAAAAGTAACAATAAAAAATAAAAATTTTGGAAAATTATGCTGTGATAAGAAATTTTTAACTCAAAAGTATGTACTTTTAAAAAGTAAATTTTGAAAAAGTACTTATTTTAAATAGTATTTCTTGAAAAGTACCTTTTAAAAAAATAATTCTTTCTGAAAAAAATGTTGGTGTGGTAAAACCAAGAAAAAATGTCTGATGACAAAAAGTACCTTTAAGTGAAAAGTACCATATTGCAAAAGTACCTATTCAAAAAATATATATTTAAGAACTATCTTTTTAAAGCTTTTTCCGAAAAACTACTTTTGAAAAAGTACCTTTTACAAGAGTATCCAGCTATAAAAAGTATATTTTTAAAAAGTATTTTTCGAAAAAGTACCTTTTGGATGGCATTCTTGATACTTTTTGAAAAAGTACTTTTTGTAAAAGTACCTTTTGAAAAATTACTTTTCAAAAAAGTACCGTTTGAAAAAGTACTTTTGGAAAAATATCGTACCGTAATAAGAAATTCTTAAAAGTAGCTTTGGATAAAAAAGAAATCTTAAAAAAATTCTGAAAAACAACTTTTTATAAAACCTTATGAAAATTTAATATTTTTTTAAAGCATCTTTTAAAAGCACATTGTGATAAATTAACATTTGAAAAAGTACCGCATCAGAAAGTCATTTTTACTCAAGTACCTTTTGACAAAATAAAAATTGAAAAATTACATTTTTAAAAAGTTGTTGTTTGAAAATTTACCTTTTTGACAAAAGCCTTTTTTGCGGAAGTATCCTTTTCAAAAATTATTTCACATATTTAAGTTTTGTGAAAGAGTTTTGTAAAAAGTACTTTTGGAAAGGTATGTTTTAAGTAAAGTACTTTTTGTTGAAGTACCGTTCTTAAGGTACCTTATTAAAAGTACTTCTTTTAACGTACTTTTTCATGAAATATATTGTGTAATTAATCACATTTTTGCTGTGAATTTCAATTTTTTTAATAACTTTTGCAGAAAATTATCTTAATTTTAAAAATTCACAAACCACTAAGAAACAAAAAGGATTAAAAATATATGGTTAAAGAAAAAGCAAATAACAATCGGGCAATTATGTAAAAAATTCCGTGAGGAATTTCTCCCAGGGAACGATTCCAACTTGTAGCAAGTGATTGGGAAAACAAAAAATTCTAATTGAAAAAGGGAGAAATTCCTTGCGGAATTTTTTACAAAATTGCCCTGAATATTATTCAAAGAAAATTTGTAAAATAAATAATAATTTTATGTATGTATATAATATAATATAATTTGTTTGATTGTGATAAAAACTTGAAAATAGTATTTTTTTACATTCAAACTCAAATGATTCTTAATAATTCTATCCTATTTCACACACTTCAATTTCTGCTACAAAGGATGTCATCATATTCAGGCTTAAAGGCCACGACTCACTATCATATAAAGTCGTGTGATCTACGAAAAATTACAGCTCTGGTGTGATGAATTGTTATTGTCTTTTGAAAATTTTTTATCGTTAACTCCATCATACAAGGGTTGTATTTTTTCGTAGATCACACGACTTTGTATGATAGTGTATCACAGCCTTAAGCAATTTCTAAGATCTTTATATAATAATATATCTTGTTGAAGAAGTTATTCACAAGAAAATTATATTGTTAATTGCACATTTTTCTGCGGCTTTTATAATGCCAAATAGCGACAGGCTTTTGCTTTATTTGACAACTTTGCTCTCTCTCTCCCTCTCATGGAACAGCCCATATGAAACCTTAAACAAGGCAAAGAAATTGTCATTTCATAAAGCAAAACGCAAAAAAAAATTAAACAAAACTGAATAATAAATTGCTGAAGATTTTTCTTTCGTTTTGAAGAGAAACAAGTTGAAAATTAATGTGAAATGAAAATATTTTAAGTAAATGTAAAGCAATGTAAATAAAATATGCTGCTTGCAGTTTGCATACTTTCTACTGACAGCCTGCTGCTGCTTTACAGTTTGATGAATAAGGGAATGAATGCATACACCAACTTCTCCACACACAAATCATACCATTAAGAAAGTATACATGTTCATCATCATTGTCATCATCAACTCTGGTGCTTACTTTACACTTAATTTCGTTTTGTATATATTTTTTTCCAGCAATATATGAAAAAAGAAAATTAAAGAAAATATGGCTGCATAGTGTTTGTTCTTTGAACTGCTGCTGCTGAGTGGTAAGATCAGCAGGAGCTAGTGAGGCTGGTAGCAGACACATGGACGGACAGTTCCATATATTCTTTCAACAAGCACACTTATTCGCACTCAAGCATGTGTAGCATCAACAATGACATTATTATGCACACACTTATTAACAACATGTCAATGATGAAGGCGTTGACGCTGATGTCTGCTGATTGATTGATAATGCATCAGAAGAAATCAGGCTGACTCTCAAAGTATAAGTTGATGTAAAGAAAATGAGGTTGATTATTTATTGCCAAACAAAAAATGCACTCGAATGTAAAAAATATTTTTCCTTTGAATAAATAAATAAAGAAAAAAAAATAAAAAGGAACAAAAAGCCATTAAGCATATGTTTCCTTTTATACTTAATATTAAATGAAAAAATGAAAACATTAATGTCATATTTATGAATTATATAAAAAACTTTCTTTCTGTCAGCAAAAAAAAAAATATAAACAAGCAAATGGGCATCTTAAAGCGATGTTGTTGTGTGGGAAGTGAAATATTTTCATACAACTTGAAAAAATTAATTTTGTTTATCTTTTGATTGCTTTATTTGTGTTTATTGTATGCTTTGTTTGCTCATACACTATTCAAAGCTAATTTAATTTCCTGTTTCGTTGATTTACAAACCACGATACCAGGTCCCCGCCTAGCACACGCAAAAATTTCACTAAGTCCCAAACAAATTGTAAAAATTAAGCAAAGATTGAGAAAAATAGAAAGAAACAGAAAAGCAAAAAAAAAAAAAGATTTTTACGAACTTGAAAAGACCAACAAAAGCATTACGTTTACTTTTACATCAGCTTTGTGTTCGTCTTTCCACAAAGAAAAAAAAACGGAAGCGGATGTTGTCGAGGAGACGGATGTTGTCATACACATACATTACAATAATAATAACAATTATAATAACAACAGCAACAGCAACAGCAACAAACAATAAATTATACATAAACCAAACAAAACTAAGAAGTACTAAAATTAAAACAATAACAACAACAACAACTACATCAACAACCGCAAAAATTAACCTGACAAACAAACAACATCCAGGCGCAGCCCCAAAAGACAAACAAATCTTAAATTATGTATATACATACATACAAAATTTACTTTTAGAATTATAAATCACACTTTCAGGCAAATCATACAGCATCCAGACTTACTGCAGCTTTAATTTAAAAATATTAATGCCTAACAGGGTTTTGTTATTAACATTGTTAGTCAGGTATTAGTAAAGGTTAGATAAGACTTAGACAAGATTAAATATTTGTATCAGGTGTTATGGTTTTAGTGAAAATAAAAAATACGAGATTGCCTTATAACATATTCGACTGGCGATTTGTTTAAAGCGCAACATCCTTAATTTAATTAAAATTAAATTTTTTTTAATTTAATTTTAGTTTTAATCTTAATTTTAATATTAATTTTAATTTCAGTTTTAATATTAATTTTAATTTGAATTTTAATTTCTTAAACAGGTAGTCAATTTATTAACTTCAAATTTGCGGATCTGGCAAGGCTGTCAGCTGTTAAATATTTGTCATGTGTACCTGGACTCAGTAAATTTTTACAAAGCGAATATCTCAAATATTTATTAATATATTTATTTGTTTTTTGATAACGTTGATGTGATTCTGTAAATTCTCTTTTACGATATTGTATTTTTTTCACCATTGAATTTTATATCATATGGCATCTCTGCATTAAAAATGTCAAAATAAGTGAAAATCACAAAGAAGAATAAAAGAAAAACGAATATCGTTAAAATATGTTACTGGATAGCAAAGTCGATAGATTTTTGTTATACGACGGACACTATTTATATTTCGGGAACTGGCAACACAAATGCCAAGAGCTTAAATCTGGCAAGACCATAATAATAACTGATTTTTTTTTGCACAAACGCACTCATAACGTTCTGATGTACAAGTGCTATTTGTTTTGTTTACAATGAGTTCAGAAAATCAATTTGACAAAAAAAAATGAATTTTCAAGGGAAGTTTTTTGTTGGTACCACAAAACATCTGTGCAATGCGTGAACTGATATTGCAAGATAGTCATGCGAGATGTGAGATATAAGCATCCTTGCACATTAGTTTCACTTCAAGATTATAAGGAAACTGGCTAAGACTGGAAGACTTACATATGTATTCAGGCCTGTGCATCATCACAATGTGCGCACTGCCGAAAATATTGCTGCTGTTAGTGAAAGTGTGGCGGATTATTCAAAGAACCGTCAACGTTAATTCAGAGCATTATAGCCGGTTGATAACCGATTTTTTTTAGCCTGCAATGGACGATTAGAAACAACGATATGTGGTTTCAACCAAAGATGTTAAATAATGATTAGATAATGCTAATGATTGCTAAATAACCTTCTTTTGTGAAATTCTAGTTCAACTTATTCCCATTAGATAATTGAAATTTTTATTCCAATGGTAAAACTAATTGCAATTAGTTGCCATTAGCAAAAAAAAATTGGTTTACCCTTAAAAATTAGAAATCTAATTGAATTCTGCTAATGCAACTAGATATTCAATTAGCTCGAATTAAAATCAATTATTTTGATATTTTCAAAATAAAAAAAAAGACTAAAATATTCATAATATGAACTTCACACACACATATTACTTTTGTACATAATATGTACTACTATATATATTACATACATGCACACCTATTTAACGTACGTACTAACTGTTTAATAGCTACCATGACCGGGTATATTCGCTTTCAGCAATACGAGCTTTTCAAAAGAAAAGTCTGTCAAGCGACCCCGCCTTGGACTATTAATAATGCCCGCAAAGGAAAATAGTCGCTGTACAGGACCTGAAGACGTAAGCGGTGTGTTGCAAAAAATAAATTATTTTTATCAAAATAATTGATTCTAATTCGAGCTAATTGAATATCTAATTGCATTAGCAGACTTCAATTAGATCTCTAATTGTAAAGGTAAATAATTTTTTTTTTGCTAATGGCAACTAATTGCAATTAGTTTAACCATTGGAATAAGACTTTCAATTATCTAATGGGAATTAGTTGAACTAATTCTAATTGTTTGATGAATTAGAGAATATAAACCAATTGCATCAATTGCTAATTCTAATTGGAACTTAACATGTATGGTTTCAACAATATAGTACCACGAGCCACACAACACTAAAGATTTTTGCTTTGTTACTAGAGAAGGAGTAATTTCACGTTTTGAATACATCAATTTATTTGAAAGATCTTGAGATTTGGCACCGTTAGAGTTTTATTGTGTAGTCTGCTGCAAAGACCTTGTCTAGGAGCAGCATTTGCAAAAACAAACCGAAATCTGCAAAACACCTCGTCGAAAACCACCTCTAAATGCTCGACTGCTGCAACCAATCTGCTCCAGATTTAAATTATATTAAATGTCATTGTATTTCTTACTTTATTGCAAGATTCAAATATTATCATAAAATAAAAGTTTCACAAACAATTTTTATATTTAAATCCACTAAAACAAGTTCAATTTAAAATTTTTTGGCAACGATTTTGTTTCATGTGTGTCTCATGTTAATTTAACATGATTTAAAGTAATCTTTAAACATAAATTTTCCTATGTGTATAATAACATTAAGCTAAAGTTCATATCGTTCTGTAAGTGATAATTTTTAAGGAATAAATAACACCAAAGTTATTTGTAAATATTATGACAAACACTTAGTAGAACGGAACAAATAGTTATTTTCGATGGTCGCATCACCTTTATCATCAGCGTTCTTTGTATTTGGTCCACTGTGTGAGGTGTCAGTTAATGTAGATTTCTGCTTTATATACATAATTTTTATGCAAATGGAATATGTGAATTGGTTCGATTCATTGTATAAGAATTTGCTGACAGTTTTTTTGTAATGCAACATCTCTAAATTTAAAACAGTCTTGCCATTGAATGTTATTGTATTTCTCACTTATATTATTATATTTTACTTTACTTTCATATTAAAAGGGTTAATTTAAAATATTTCGGCAATGATATTGGTTCATATGTGTTTCATGTTAATTTAACATGATTTACAGCAGTCTTGAAAGAAATTTTATTCCTTTTGAAATAACTTCATTTCATGGTTACTTAAAGTTTTAACCTAACTTGAATTAGATACTGAAATTACACAAAAACCATGTTGAATCAAAGTTATTTCACGTTGAAACACCTTGAATTTAATTTAATGTATTTATGTTATTTAATTAATTATTTAACTGACTTTAATGTGCAGTTCTCTATTAGTGCTGTCATTTTAAAGTATTCTCTACTTTTTCCGCCTGGTAATTAATATACTTAAAAATCCTTGATTTTAGTTTATTTCCAAAATTTCCTACAAAAGGCAAATGAGTGCAAAAATTAAACAAAATTGCTGCCCAGTTAGTGAATGTTTGCAGCAAAGTGCTTTCATATATTTGGGCCATTTTGTTAAGCAAAAAATTATTTTAATTCATTCAACCTTGTCTTATTTTAGTTCTGAAATGAAAATTATTATGCAAGAAAGTTGTTGTGTTAACAAGACTATTTGAGAGTTTATATAATTGTTAGTACATAAAATATGTATTTATATATCTGTGTGTGTGTGTAATTGTGTGCGTGTAGTGGTTGTTATAATTTGTAAATTTGCGTTGCAAAGCGGAAATACATTAACAGAAAACTACCAGGTACTTGTAGTTTTATTGTTGTTGTTCTTGCCACTCTCTGCAGCTCGTCCTTTTCAAGTGAAACTGAGCTGGCTAAACCATTTTATATTTTACTTGAAGTTAAATATATGTGTGCTCGTATATGTGTGTGTTTGTTTGCTGGTGTTGGCCAGAGAATTCTATTTTCAAAACTAACGAGCCATTGCCAGAGTGTTGATTGTTTAAACCTTCATAGTGTTATATTTCTTACCTTATACCTGTGTGTGTGTGTGTGTGTGTGTGTTTATGTAAATATGTACCAGGATAATTAAAAGTAAACAATTATAAATTTTTTCAAAAGTATCCAATCTTAAACTTGAGTTTTTTTTCTCTCTCAACTTTTTGCTGCTTAAATATGCTCTACATAAAATTGCAATTATAAGTGTTCGTTCGTACCATTTATCTTGAACTATTTTTCTTGCGTATTTTTTTTACTTTTTGTTTGCAATTGCTGCTGTTTTATTTTTTAAATCTTACTTTTAATAGCAGAGATGATGTTCACTTTTTGCTTGTTCGATAACTGTCTGTTGTGCTTCCTGCAGATAGATTAAGAGGAAAGTAGATTTAATGTTATAAGGATGTACACAACTTAAGAAATGAAATAATAATAAAGACACTGTCGTCGTAAATGTTAAGCAAGGCATTCTAAAAATATTTGTTAAACTTTTCATTTAAAAGTTAAGTGTTTAATGAAAACGTAAGCATTTGGTTTATTAAAAGTAAACAAAGTGTTGTGGCCTTTAAGAATTTCAATGTAATATATACTATATATAATATATAAATTGTAATATATATTATATATATAATATATACTATACTTAATATATACTATATATAATATATAATATATATAGTATATAATACATAATATATAATATATAAAATATAATATATAATATAGAATATATAATATGTAATAAAAAATATATAATGTACAATATATAATATATAATTTTTTTATATAATATATAAAATATATAATATTTAATTTATAATATATAATATATAATATATAATATATAATATATAATATATAATATATAATATATAATATATAATATATAATATATAATATATAATATATAATATATAATATATAATATATAATATATAATATATAATATATAATATATAATATATAATATATAATATATAATATATAATATATAATATATAATTAATTGAGAAATAATAAATTTACTTAATCTAGAATGATTTTTAATCAGGAATAATTCCTCAATGGGGCTAAAATTCAGTATTTTCAATTCTTATTGATTGAAATATTTCTATTAATTAATCTGAGTTTCTTAAGAAGAGTAGAAAACTTAAATTAGACTTTATGAGCTGGGGGAAATACTGATATTTTTCTGTGCAGCCACGCACTTCATCAGCACCCATGTCTATCTACTTGGGTGGTGAAGTGATTGTTATTAACATCAGCTGTTTAAGGTAAGTTTTTTATGAAATGGAAGTTTTTTACATATGAATGGTTTACTTTGCATAGTATTGAGTTTGTAGTAAATAAGAGAAATGAGCTCCTATTGTCCTTTAAATTTTTATCTGTAAACTCAAAGCCTGTTAAAGTAAACTTTGTTTGTGTTAAAGTTGTTTTAGAAAATTAAAAAGGGTGTTTTAATTATAATGAGCAAAATAAATTACAATACTTAGAAAGTTAAGAGAATGATTTGACATGACAGAATTGCCAGCATAAACTAGAGGCTGGAAAATTTAAAATACTCAAATAAAACTTTCGTAAACACTTTGCAAGTTAAGTTGAAAGATTGTGGACCTGGCCCTCCACAAGAACTCTTATCATCTTTCCCCTTTGGTACATAATAATTAAATAAATTGATAGCTTGTGGTTTGAAAGTGCAAAATCTTTTGCCTTTAATATCTTAAAGCCATTTGTATAGACCATAAAAATGTCACATTTGCCTCATCTTTAAATTAATTTCTTGACTTGTGTCATGCGTTTAGCAAATATTCCTTAACTTTTGTTTATTCTTGCAATTTATTTCGACAGGAATTTAAATAAATCCCATGTGCACTTTTTTTCCTTAAACAACTTGTATAAATTCATACTCTAATACATCATTCATTATGTTTGTAGCTGCTGGCTGAATGTTTCGGTGTGTTTTTTTTTTGTTTCCATTCGTTGTACGAGTCTGCTAAAGTTTTATTGAATTTCCCCAAAAACAAATTGAATTCGTTTAGTGTGCGCGTGTTTATTTGTTAGATTTATTTTCTCTGTATTATTCTTTAAGTTTTCATTTATTTAGAATTTTTCTGTGTTTGAGTTTGATTTGTTTAATATTCATCTCAATAATTTACTCAGTAGTGGAAGGTAGAAGTGGAAGGTGATACTCATTATAATAAACAATAAAAGATAAATTATATATATAAAATCTTCAAGCCGCAGTTGTGAAAATAAAAATTAATTAAAAAATCTTGGCTAATATGAAATTAAATGAAATCATTTAAGAAACACTGGAGTCCTGAATTAACAAATAAATCCAAATTGTGTGGTTTATAATTTCAATTTATTTATTGTCTCCTCCTTTAAATCAATGAAAGTATAGAAGAAAACTTCACATTATATTTTTTGCAATATTTATACTCTACTTATTGAATTTCTTACACATATTTTCTTTGTGTTTATAGTCAGTCTAAAAAAAAATTATTTTATTGTTGTTCTTTTTTTTCTACACAAATAAAAACTTTTTGAAAAGGGTAGATATCATATTTTTCTTTAACTTTAAAGTGTTTGAAACTTTATATGAGCGAAGTGTATGTAAATAAGACAGCTGATTTGAGTTTTGTTCAAATGTAATGCGAGTTTTACACCCTGTTGAGGGTTTCAGTCAGTTTGTTTGCTAAACAAATTTAATATAAAAACAAAAAAAGAAAAGAAATTGCTATTGTTGTCTTCTAACAGTTAGATTTAATTTATTATATTGTTCTTTTTTGTTTGTTTATTTACATTTCTATTTAATAACATTCATGTACACATTAAGGAAGTTATTATTTTTCCCAAAACAGTAAAATAAAATATAAAGTATAGTCCTTGGTATCCCTTTTTATATATTCCTATTTCCGGCTACATATTCATATGTTATCTAAGTACATGCACGTGTATTTGTGTAGTTGTAATTGTTTGTGTGTGTATGTGTGTGTGCTTTCTATTGTTTGTGTGAGTAAGAAAGACATTCGTATCATTACAAAGAAATTGTCATCAAAAACGAAATTATGTTTTGTTGCTTTGTTGTAAGAAGACGAAGAAGATATGTGCGTATGTATGAACATGTGTGTGGTACAAATTTATTTAAAAACAGAGTGACCACTGAGCAATTAAAGTGTTTAATTATAATTTTAATTGTGATGACTTAACATTTCTTCTAAATAAAAAAAATAAAAATAAAATAAATTCAGTAAAGTGTGTTTTTAACTCGCTTACGAAGGTTTCTTAACGGATACTACACGACCTTTACTCATGTTTTAGACTCGGCAGTATTTTTTCTTGAAGCAAGCCTGAGTTTATGGAAGAGAAGGGAAAGAAAAGGGATACTTTCTTGTACAGAAAAGTTACTTCAATTTTCTTATTTTATTTCATTCCCTGCATTAAAACAATAGGAAACCTGAACAAGAAACCGTCCCTGTTTAAACAATCGAGCAGTTTTAAAAAAGAATTGAAGAGAACTGCCTCAAAAAAAAAAAACTGCCAAGTCTAAAACATGACTTAGCTAATATAATCGAATATCTTGACTGATGTAGACTTTTCATAAAATTTTTAGTATAGTATACATATTTTTCGGTTTCGCAATCTTTTTTTTTTTTGGCGAGTTTTTTTTTTAGTTTTGACGCTCTTTTCTTTTTCTTTTTAGGGAATTTTTTCGAGTTAGGGCGTTTTTTCTTCGTTTGAACGCTTTTTCTTTCTGGCGTCTTTTTTTATTTTAGTATATTGTTTGAATTTTGACGATTTATTTTATCTGCAGCGATTTTTTAAGGTTTGATCCTCTTTCCGTTTTTGCGATTTTTTTATTTTTTGGCGAAATTTTTAGTCAAACCAATTAATTTTTTCTTCTTTCTTTTTGGCGATTTTTTTAGTATTTACGTTTTGTTAGTTATGGCGATTTTTTTCCGGGTTTTTGCATTTTATTTTTGTGTTTTTAAAATACATATTTTTAGTTTTAGCGATTTTTTTATTTTTTAGCAATCTTTTTACTTTTGCTATTTAAGTGCATTTTAATGATTTATTTTACTTCTGGTGATTTTGCGTTTTGGCATTTTTTAAATTTTCGAATTTTTTCGTTTAAGCGTTTTTGAGAATTTTCGAAAATATACCCCCTTATGCAAAAACGAATGGTTAATTTAAAGTTGGTTTAACAAACGAATTTTGCATAACAAATCCAGTTTTAACACATGCTTTAACTTTAACAATCAAATTTGCATAAGAGCAATATACAGTAAGTTGTAGATATAGCAATATTACATTAACTGATAGAATACCCTTTAATTTTGATTTTTAAGTTTTAGTGCTAAGTGTGGCAGTCTACATTATTGGACCGCTGTGCCCCTGTGGCTGAGTGGTAGGGATCCCAGCCTCTAAGCCCAGTGGTCGTAGGTTCAATTCCCACCATAGACTACGGGTGTTTTCCGTAGACAAGCTAATCGCTTTGCGGGTTGTGTTTGTTCTTAAAAAAAAAATAGTTCCGGGGATAACCTCTTACAAATATACAAAGTTTGTTTCTATATAAATATTAGTATATATCTGCAAAATATTTCAAGAAATTATAGATTGAATATTGCAACTTATTTCGAAATAACAGTGCATGTGCTGATTTACTACCAAATAAGCCATGCTGATAATTTGGAAAACTGGTATTCCTGTCTCAGTCTGGGTGTTGTAGGTCAACTCTCCCCCTTTCAATTCCTTTATTTCTTTCCATTCTTAAACAATTAAAATTTTTTTAACTCTTCTTTTTTTTAATTTGCACGCCAACGGTCACACTGCTTAAGGCAACAAATTTAAAGAATACACGATTTTACTTCTACTTCTACTTAAACTTAAGTTGCTGCTACTGATGGCTTTATCGCTTCACTGTTTTACTTTACTTTACTTTACTCCCTGCTCCTTGCTTTTGTTAACTCGAATTTTTTTCTACTTCTTTTTCTTCTTCTTCATATTTCTTGTTGATTGCTGTCATAACAAATTACAAAATAATGTTTTAAATATGAAGTACATAACGGCTGGTTGATGGTTGCTGCTTTTGTCACTGTTGTTGTTGTTGATGTATCTACATATACATTTGCAAGGATAAAAACGTAGTAAGTGGCGCACAACTACCGCTACAAATTGTAAATAACTGTTGTCGACTGCAATTCAAGCAAAATATCACGCAATACAATGGAAACATTCTCTGTAATTGCTTGGCAGGAACCCTACAATGGCCATTAATTTCAGCTTATTATAAAGATATTTTTCTTTTAAAAAGACTTCCTCTATTAAAGCATTTTATTTTACCTGCACTCATTTACAAAAATTCTTGCTTATCCTTTGTCTAGATAAAACATTTGAATTTCAGCAGACGACTGCGCTACAAAAGCTGGAATAGAATTTATGAGATCCCCAAAGATTATTTCGTTGTGTTTCAAACGCCCTGATAAGATAAGTATGCGCTCTCCTTGGAGCATATAAACAAAAACAAAAAAAAACAAAAAAAACGAAAAGAATTTAAATAAAGGAGCAAGTAAACAAAACATAAGGAATAAAAAAAGGATTTCATGCCATTAGGTGTTTGTTTAAAGTAAATAAATTAAGTTTTAATAGGATTTGCCATCTTCATGTTTCTAATGGAAGTCTTATTTTCTAGATGAAAAATATATTTATTTAAATAAATCCTTAAAAGAAACTTTTATAAAAATTAAAAAAAAAGAATTAAAATTATGTTTTGCATCAATGTAAATATGATAATTTATTATTATTTGTATTTCGCAGAATTATCTCTTGCAATGAAATGAAATTTTATTTTTAATTAAATTAATGTATTTCTTTTTAAAACTTATCAGCAAAAGAATTAAACAAAATTAATTTAAAATTTAAAAGAACACATTTCTGCATTTGAAGTAATTTTTAATGGAATATATATTTGTTAAGTGACCTTCCAGGTTTTTTCTTTGCAATTGAGCATAAAAATAGACAAATAATATGTATGCTTTTAATCTCTTGAGTGTATGATTCCCTCACAGGACTTCGTCTGCTTCAGCGTAAACCATGAAAGACAAACTGTAAAAAAACCAGACTAAATTCAATTTATATTTATTGTGCAATAAAATTTTATTTTAAACGAATTCAAACTCATGAATAATTGCATTATTGCGAAGTTGTGATGACACCGTGAGCAATTTTTTACTCGCACTCACAATCACTTAAACTTATTTTACACTAATTCTGCATCAGGTGAGTATAAAAATAGCCACACTCACGACAACTCACGCTAACGAAGCACGTAAATTTTCTGCTGATATAAGCTCATCGAGCTTATTTCTACAGTCACGCTGAGATATATTCGCGTTGCAAATGTTTTTCTTACTGTCAATGACACTGAGTAGTCACGATATTTATTTCATGCAGTTGCGTGCAGTCTTTTCATGTAAATGATCATAAGCATATCTTACTTGAGTAGTCACGTTCAGATTTGCTCACGTGACCAAATTTTTTACTCACCTTCACTAAAAAATAAGCTCACAAAGTATTTTCCACCTTCGTTGAAAAATAAGCTCACAAATAGATAAATAGTCACGTTCAAACTAACATGTTCACGTGACGGAATTTTTTTTCTCATTTTCGCTGAAAAACAAGCTCACAAAGTAGTTACGATACATATTTCATGCACCCACTTGCATGTTTTTCTTTTAAAGGATCATGGGCATTGCTTACTTGAATATTCACGTTCAAACTTGTTAGCGTGACCGGAATTTTTTCTGACTGTCACTGAGACTCACACTCACAAAATAATAACTATACATATTTCATGCAGTCACGTGCATTTTTTTCTTGTAAAGAAGCATAGGGACAGCTTACTTGAGTTGTCACGTTCAAACTTGTTCGCGTGACTGACATTTTTTCTCACTGTTATTGAGACTCACACTCACAAATAAATAACCATACATATTCCATGCAGTCACGTGCATTTTTTGCTTATAAGGGATTATAGGCACAGCTTACTTGAGTAGTCACGTTCAAACTTGTTCGCGTGGCCGAAACTCACTCAAAAACAATCTCACAAAGGGCTTATGAAATATATTTCATAAAGTCACGTGAATTTTCTGCCCATTTAAGGGCACTTAGCATTACTGAATGTTAGAGTCACGCGTGATTATAAATAGTGATATGAGGTGCTTCATTAAGCGCTTCCTAAGTTTCAGTTTAAATAAATTTGCGAGTTTAAAAGGCCTATCAATGCGATTATGTTTACTGCACCTTCACGTGAGGTGACTCGGTACCAAATTGCTCGTGCAGAATGCACAATGTGCCATAAACTGTGTGATGCTTAGCGTGTTCCTACTAAAGTCTTATGTCGTTTATATACATGTCATCCAGTTCAGGCCAAAATAATTTTGTACTCATCGAGTTAAAGCTCTCGTGACTTCAACAATATGACCGTTATGAACTGTAAACGTTCAGAAGTCTCTATTAGAATACCATTTATTTATAACTTCAGAGTGCCGCTACATGGTAACCGATTAAAAAATATCGTTTTTTTTGTTTGAGAGGTGAGTATAAAAATAAACACACTCACGCTAATGATTCACTCACTTAAATTTTTTCTGCTTATACATATATAATCTCATTTTTGCAATTATGCTCTGACATGTTCGCGTGACCAAAATTTGTTTTCTTACTCTCACTCAGACTCACGCTCACGTAATAGTTATGAAATATGTATATTTTGTGCAGTCACGTGCATTTTTTGTTGATTTAAAAAAGCAGACCTGGTTTACTTTTTCAGTTAGCATCAATCATGTTTGCGTGACTTACACTGTCACTATCACGCGTATTCATAAGTGCTGGTATATGATGTACCTTAAAAGTACCGCATGTGATTGACATTATAAATACCTAGTACCTTTAAAAGTCAGCTATAAATATTTTTTAAAAATTATTTAACTAATGAAAGCTGAGACGCATATCATTGATTACGTAAGGCATTCGTTAAAAGTATTCATATGTTATATGTAATAAAATATTTCCGTCAAATATTTATTTCATAACTTCAAATTACTTTGTATGCAATAAGAGAAACTAAACCACAATAAAAAAAATAAAAATACATTTTTAAATCATATTTCAAAGTTAGAAAAATAAAAATAATTTAAAACCACAAAAATAAATTATATTAAATAAACACACATGCAAGTAATCAAATATAAATGAAAAGTTTTTAATCTCATGCATGTTAAGTAAAAATTATAACTAAAACTATTGCTTTAGTCACACAACTTATTCTCACACAACACCAAAAAAAATTCTTTACAAATCAAAATTTATAATTTATTCCAGACATACACAAACGTTTGCAATCTCAAGTTTGTTTTTTTTTGTTAAACAAAAATCACCTTAAAACATTCACTGTGTGAATGGTTATTATTATTATTATTATTATTATTATTATTATTATTATTATTATTATTATTCTTATTATTGTGTTAACTGCACCATTCAAATTTCATACACTTGCCACCTGACTTCGTGCTTGTGCTCACCCTGTCATCTTAAAAATTTTTAGTTGCATTATTATGTCGACTTGAAGAAAAAATAAATAAAATAAAAAGTAAAAACCAACCTCCTGCAGCTGAAGTACATAATACAGTGTCCTTCCTTCCTTTCTTGCCTGGATAATAATAATGTGGCATTTAAGCAACAAAACAATATTTTACAAATGTATAAATAACAAAATTCTCTATAAACTTTTAACCACAAAAAAACTACACAACCTTAATAAGTACCTTTTTACATATTCTAAATGCAGCAAAGGAGAGAAAAAAAAATATTTGTGATATTTCTGACTTTAAATCCTTAAGCCTGCCATGGGAAGGGGGAAGCGAAGGGGTGGGAGTAAAGCTGCTGAAAAAACTGAACGTGAGGGCCATGTGAATTTTTCTCTCTTTTTAGCCGCTCGCTCTGTATGTTAAGAACAAACCACACAACTTTTTAAAACGTAAATGATGAAAATAAGAGGAATTGTAAACGTTAATAAGGCCCATAAGGATATAAAGAGAGTATCGCAAAAAAATAAAAAGAAGTTAAATATGTATTACAAATGTTTTGAATAAGGAAATGTTTGAAAGATTGGATATGCTGGCTAAGTGATATTGAAGACCTTTTTAGAAAACATAAAACAAAAATCTCTTGTTTTAAAATAAGCTTTAAATTTCACCCTAAACTTTTAAAATTCTCTATATATATGATTTGATCAGCCTAAAGTTCCTATCGCTTTGTAAGCCAAATTACATGTGATAATATTAATGAACAAATAACACCAAAGTTAGTTGTAAGTATTCCGAAAAAAAAAACAGAAAGTATAACGGAACAACTAGCTGTTATTGAAGGCCATTACACCTTCATCATATTTTGATTCATCATACTTCAATTTGCTGAAAGCTTTTTAAGATTCTCGTTTTCATTTTATTCTCTGCTTTCAGTGAGTAAACCTAAAAATAATTAAAACGAGACTGCGGCTTAGTTTTACAATACGCAGCTACAAAAAATAAGAATTGTACTTATCCTGAACTGTTTTGAGAAAAAATGTTTCACAAACGTTTGCTGTTGCTTGTGTTTTATATTTTGGTCTTCTTTGCCAGAATTAATCATTTTAAATTTTTATATTTTTCTGTCTTGTAACATTTGTTTTAACATCCTCACTGGACGCTACTTTCAATGGTTTGGTAATTGTGACGAACGCTGCCCCGATTACATCAGTTGAGGTTGAATAACAACATTTTCAATCTATAAAAAGTTTATTTAGATGTGATCAGCGGCGATTTTTATTTAAAAAGCTAAATGAATAGTTTTTGTTTATTGCAATAACAATTATAAATAAAAATCTTCTTTCCTTCTTCTGTTTATTTTATTTTTCTCTTGTTTTATATGCACATTTTATTGAATTGCTAAATTAAAATTTGATTTTCATTTCCAAAATAATCTAATTTATGTTATTTTCAAGAGCATATTTTTTGAGTTTTTGTGCATATTTCCAAGTTTTAAGTGCATATTGAGTGCACATAAAACACATTTTTGGGAGCATATTTCTGGTTTCTCTGCTTATGACTTTATTGTGAACCGACGAAAATCGATACATTGTGCCGATAGTAGGATACCAGCTTTAGACCAGTAGAACACAGTTGTTTAATTTCCAAAGGGAATATTGAAGAAAAGAAGGCAAATGGGGCGAAACACTATAACATTATTTTTTCTCCTATAAGTGATACATAGAGCCGACTACTTGCCATCATCAAAAGAGCACTACATAGGCATATCATTATGACCCTTAAGCAGTTACTGAACTTACAATTAACTATTGAGTTATTTTGCATGATTTATTAATCTTTATTTTTAAACTGATTTATTTCATCTAAGAAATTTATTATTCGACATATTGTCATAATTATATTTTAATTTGAAATTTATTTGCTGGTGGTTCAGCTTGGTCTATATGCATTTCATTGTTGCTGTGACAATTCAAAATGTGTGGTTGAAGTCTACTGATGATTTGTTACAGCAACAATGAAATGCATATAGACCAGGCTGAACCAACAGCAAATATATTTCAAACTGATTTATTTCTTTTCAAACAGCAATGTTTCAGTCTATTAAAAAAACTCGCAGTATACGACCACTTTACGATGGTAACCGCAATGAAAGTACACACCTGGTTTACAGAAGCACACACTCACTCACACTGCACTGTGCTATGCCCGTCAGTTCACTGGTTATAAAATAAGATTTTCTAAACAATTGAAATCCATTTGTCATCTATCTGTCCATATATATTTAAGTGGTGCTTTGCCAAATCAACAATAGACTTCAAAGCACCAATGAAATATATATAGACATTGCTTAGCAACCACTTTAAGCTAAGTTATATTATTTTATTAGAAACTGCCGGGTAGAGTCTTGAATTCGCTCGTACACTCATATTAATTTCTTAAATCTCTTTCAGACATTTACAGAGTCATATTAAAAGTGAAAACGTAAAACGCATAGTTAGCACAAATGTCTTGTTGTTTCTTGTTATTTTCTTTTATTTGTTTGTTCATTATTATTGCTGGTGGCAATTCTCTGGACTTTTCTAACCATACAACAATTTATGCCTGATTGTGGTTAAGTTTTCATCGTAATTTTGCGTATTAAGTGAGTAGAAGAGAAAGAAGCGTTTGTTTGTGCTGCTGCTGCTGCTGAGATCTAATTGCCACAGTTCACCTGTTTTAGTTACTAACAAGCAAGCAGCAGCCGTTATATAACCATGATAAATGATAAATAGATATATTTTTTTAACTATATATATAAATATAAAACAGTTGCTTATTTCCTACACTTCACTACACTTTCCCTTTTTCTCTTTACATTCCTTTCATTCATTTAAAATGAATAAGAAAAACTGAATTTGTATTCATGTGGTGGCTTGTTGTTTGCATTAAGCAAATTGTATAGAATAAAGTTGCAAAAAATTACAAGTATGAAAGAAAAAGGTGTGGGGGGGGGGGGGTGGGGGAAAGAAAATTAACTAAGTATTGTAGCAAAGCACTTGCAAGCAAATAAAACAAGCAGAATACTTAGAAATTTCTAAAGGATACATGTTGTAATGTGCCTGTTTTGTTTTAATTTTTCTTCATGCTTTAAATATAAAATTTTCTTTTTTTTCACTCTCTTAAATGGGATTTTGTTTTCTGTTCCCACTTAACTGGCCTTATCCTTGAAATGTGCAAAATAAGAGAAAATAAATTTTATACAAGAAAAAATACCTGCTGCTATTTTAATTGCTCTAAGCTAAGTGTAGTAGAATATTAAAGGTAACAATGTCATATTATCTCTGCTGCTCATACTCCATTCCCTATGAACTTGTTAAAGTCAGCAAGAGAGCTTAATGTAAGTATTTATTTTTTAGCCCTCGTAAAAGGTTATTTAAGCAAGTTGTTTTCAAATAAGTTACTTTTATAATGGTAGAAAAAATAAATTAATTTTTATTCCAGAATTAATGTTTATTGTTGAGGTCTTATTCCTAAATGTGGTTTTTAGTAAAAATTTATATTTTGAAGGTTGTACCTCTGAGCAAATTGATTCGTTTTGCAGATTCCATTCAAATAATTTCACTGCAGTCAGAGTTTAATTGTAACATTTTGCTCAACAGCATTCAGCATTTAGTCAAATCAGAAGGAAAATATACCAGGAAAATTTGAAAACTTGGCCGCTATGTGTCTGTGTCTTGAAATCCGTAAGAGGCAAACTCGTGACATTTTCAAAAACGCTAAAACTAAAATAATTACAAATATAAAAAAAATATGCAGAAACGAAAAATCGCCCAAATGAAAAAACGGTTAAATGAAAATTATCACCAAAAATAAAATAAATCAAAAAATTACCTAAATTAAAAAAGTCACCAAAAAAATTAAACATCGCCAAAACGAAAAAAAACGCCAAAACTAAAAAAATCACCAAAATTAAAAAAAATCACTTAAACTAGAAAAATCGCCAAAACGAATAAATATCGAAAACTAGAAAAATCGCTAAAACTAAAAATATTTTTTGGACACAAACAAAAACAACAATAGGCAAAAGCCACAAATAAAAAAATATGCAGAAACGAAAAATCGCCCAAATGAAAAAAGCAGTTAGATGAAAAATATCATCAAAAATAAAATAAATCGCTAAAATGCAAAAAATCACTAAAATTAAAAAAGTCACAAAAACCCTAAACTAAAAAAAATTACCATCAATTACAAAATAATGCTAAAATAAAAAAATCGCTAAAACTTAACATATTTGTTGTAAACAAACCAAAACAAAAATCTTCAAAGCCAAAAACAAAAAATATGCAGAAACGAAAAATCGCCCAAATGAAGAAAGCGGTTAAATTAAAAATATCACCAAAAATAAAATAAATCTCAAAAATGTAAGAAATCACCAAAAGTAAAAGGATCAACAAAAAACTAAAAAATCGCTAAAAAAAATAAAAGCACCAAAACGATATAAAATTACCAAAATTAAAAAAAATCGCCAAAGCGAATAAAAATCTTAAACTAAAACAATCCAATTCCAAATACCAAATACCAAATACAAGGGAAAATCTCACTAAATATCTAAAAATTCGCCAAAACAAATAAAAAAGCCTAACGATAGAAAATCACCAAAATTAAAAAAATCGCTAAAAAATAAATAAAATCGCCAAAACGAATAAAAATCCAAAACTACAACAATCGCTAAAACTAAAAAATATTTGTTGTAAACAAGAAAAAACAAAAATCGGCAAATCCCAAAATTAAAAAAAATATGCAGAAACGAAAAAATTGCCAAAATGAAAAAAAGCGGTTAAATGAAAAATATCACCAAAAGTAAAATAAATCGCTTAGATTCTAAAAACCACCACAAGAAAAAAGGTCACCAAAAAACTAAAAATCTCCAGAACAAAAAAAAAATCCTCAAAACGAAAACGACAAAAATAAAAAATCGCCAAAATTTATAAAAATCCAAAACTAAAAAAATCGCTAAAACTAAAAATATTTGTTGTAAACAAGCAAAAACAAAAATCGGCTAAAGGCAAAAATAAAAAAATTTACAGAAACGATAAATCGCCAATATGCAAAATAAAGTTAAATAAAAAATATCAGCAAAAATAAAATTAATCGCAAAAGTGCAAAAAATCACCTTGCCAAAAATTTAAAAAATCGCCAAACCGAAAAAAACGCCAAAATAAAAAAAATCGCTAAAAATAAAAAATTGCCAAAAACGAATAAATTTCCAAAACAAAAAAAATCACTAAAACTAAAAATATTTGCTGTAAACAAACAAAAATTGTCAAAAGCCAAAAATTAAAAAATTTGCAGAAACGAGGAATCGCCAAAACGAATAAAAACGCCAAAATTAAACAAATTTCTAAAACTAAAAATATGTGCTTTCGAAAAAGTGCTTTATTTTGATAACTCGAAATTTTTTTGAAATAGTTTTTCAGGATTCATTTATTTGTTTGGACTTGAAAAACTGCATCGAATGCGGGAAATGTTATCTTAACCATTTAAAGAGATTGAGTGCTATCGTTGTCGAAAGAGGTTTGAGCTTAAAATAAGAGGAAATTTCCTGAGATAGCCTGCTAGGTCAACCCTATCACATATAGTTTTTTAAATTGTTTTTTCGATATAAATTCCATTATTTTAGTAGTGTGAAATGAGACATAGCAGGCTGTCTACAAAGCACTTGAGTTCTTTTAACGGAGCGGTCCGCATATTCTAAGTCATAGGAGCACCTTCTCCTTTATTTGCAGAGATGCAGCGCCTCTGGTGTCAATGAGGCGAGGCGTATTAAATTTCAAAGCTGTGCTTAGTAGATAATTCTGCTACACAGCGAGGGAGGGCGCTTCGGTGTTATATATTAGGATTAGTATCTATAGTTCAGTGACCAGTGACTATGCCTTCATCACTTGAACTTTTCCCACAATAACTGATACAAAGGACACTAATGCATGTTAGCGAAATTTGTGGTGTTGCTGTTTCATGACTGTCGGACACCGGGCTTTAACCCAGGACCTTCGGCTTTGTAGTAAACGTTCTAACTACTTCAGCCAAGGCCATTCTCTTTTCATGCTCTTCAATCTCATATTAATTGATATCGGCCTAAACTTAATAAGTTTCTTTGACCTCGTTCTCCAAGAAATATAAACCGACGACATCACCAGGCCAAAATCCACAGCAAACTTTGACTTTTTTAGGTCCTCAGATGGCCTGCTAAGTCAACCCTATCCCATATATTTTTTTTAAGTTCTTGTTTCGCTATAAATTCCTTAAAGTTTTTTTAGTAATGAGAAATGAGACATAAAAGGATGTTGACAAAGCACTTGACTTCTTTCAACGAAGTGGTTCTCAGTCATAGAAGCATCTACTCCCCAATTTGACCTTAACAGTTTTAAAAATATAAAAATAAATTGCAAACTTTTGTACGAACCTCGTAATTTGTATTATAAGATCTTACAAAACCTTAAGGCAACAAAAGCTCCAACGAATTCCCAATGCATTAAGGATCAACTTAACATTTCCCAACAGCCTGAATGTTAAGTATTTAGCACTTGCCATTAAAGTCACTAGCAGACCCTTTAAGTATTATGCTGATTGTTTGCCTTAACATACATAGATATAGATTTGTGTATACCAGCTTAAAAGAGGACTCTTCAAAATTTGCATGGGCATGTGCATGTGCATGTGCATATGCTGGTATTAGTTTTTAATGCAGGCCTGTTGTTGTTTATTTCTCTTTTCATCCAAGATTTATTTTTTAATTATGCATTACATTCCGTTTATTACAACAGGCTTTTTAAGTGGATTTCATTTCATTATGCAGCTTGCGTTTTATGTTTGCATGTTGTTGTTATTGTTGTGGTTTTTCTTCTTCTACATTTTGTGTAGAATTTGCATGTTTATTTGTTTGTTTGTTATTGTTGTTCAACTCTCACTTTATGTTGTTGCTGTTGTGTGTTTGTGTGTTTTTGTGTGTGTGTGTGTGTGGTGTGTTGTAATAATTGCATTTTGCCCCGACCTTTAGTTAAATCAAAATATACATATTGTAGTTGTGTTGTTGTTGCTTCTGTTAGTACAAGTAGCAAATAATAAGAGTCTGTCTCATTCTCATTCCTCTTAAAGCCGTGCATTGATTGTATTTGTACTTTATAATAGTGTGCATGTATGCTTGGGATTGTGCTCTTGTGAAGTTTATGTATTTGTGCTTATTCCTTTAGGCCTTATTAATGTTGCATTATACTCGTATGAGCTCATCATCAGCGGTAAACAGAAGGAGCAAGTAGGCCTTCTTTGAGGCTATTTTTGGGCCCGCATTCAAACTCAATATATATATTAATGCTCATCGTGTCTTTATTAGTAAATTCTTTGAAGCTTATAGACCACTTTTTGCAGAATAATATGAGCAGATCTAATAATTGCCTACGCAGGTGCATATTAACTTATTTATTTGTTTATTGATGAAAGAGCAATGAGAGGAAAAAATAAATTAAATATGGAAATCGTTTAACCTTAGATATCATCCCTGAAACTTTGTGCAAATCTACAGATTTTGGTAAAATTTAAGGCATGCTAAATTAGATTTGATAAAGTCTTTCGAAGTTTTCAAATAAAAACAATTTTCTGAAAGTTTTCGTTTTATCTGGATTCTGTAACTTTTTGCGAACCGAAAGTCGTAATAATTATCGACATGTTTATTCGCTTGCAGTAACGATAATGTGATTCCGTAATTTAAATTTTACGATAGTCTCCAGCTTTATCTTACTCACCATTTTATTTAAAATTATGTGGTATTTTCGTATAGAAAATGTAAAAAATAAGCGAAAAGCGCAAATAATAACAAAGAAAAACTCAATGTGCTTGATATTGCGATTTATTTACTTTTTTTCCAACCGACAGCGAATATCCTTAAAATATTTAACTGAATACCAAAGTCGATAAATTTTCGCTATATTTATTGTAGCGATTCGATTGTCGTAATAAAAGTTACTGAATCCAGGTACTAATTTTACTTAAATTTTTCCATAAAAATTTTTTAAATTTTAAACTTGATCGGGTTAAAATTTTAAAAATTAGAAAAAAGTTAAAAAACTCCTGTTTAAGTTTTATAAACGCTTACACCCATATTCATAAACTTTTGCTAAAAATAAAGCCTTAATTATACCGTTTTTTTATATAAACTTCCTACGTTAAAGCAACATTAACTTAAAAAATCTTTTTTGAATACCGGCGCCCCGCGGCGTTAAACTTAAAATTACTTTGTCGTATTCGCTGAAGTTAAAAAAATTGTTGAGACTCACAAGATTATTTTCTTGTTTAAAGAATTTCTTATATTTTTTTACCAAAATGAAGAAACTTAAGCCTGTAGTGGTTGTCCAAGCAATTCACTACATCTTGCATTACTTATAAATAGGCCTCTCAAAAGGCCTCCCTAGTGCACATGCACTGATTTTTATCGCTGGTACTACTTAGGCGTGTGTGTGTATGCGTGTGAATTAATTCATGGTGTATACGTGTATAAGTGAAGCTGGTTTATTTTATGATTTTGATATTCATGATAGTGGACTTAGTTATTTGTATTAGTATCGTGGCTGCAAATTTGTTTGATAATCCTTTTTCTGTCGAGAGGGCATTGGAGCAATTATTATTTTAAGAGCATTGTGATTTCAATGCTATTAATGCAATTAGCTAGTTTGGGTTGGGAAGTTCAAAATAGTAATAAGTACAAATTTTGTTCTATGATATGATATGAAAAAAAGAAAAAGCTGATAAAGCTAAAAAGAAGACAAAAAGTGGCATACAGCTCACACGCATGAATTCAACAGAAATAAAATCAGTTGCTCTCATTTGACAAATCCTTAGAGCTGTCAGCTGCAATATATTATATATTATACTGTATAAATTAAGTGAGATCATTTGAAATGCTCCGCGATCCTTACAAACAAATTTTCTTGTCACAATTACAATTACATGTAATGTAATTAATTGTTATTGATGTTTTTATTAATAGCTTCAAAATGTAATTGTTATTGGAAATATTTCAACTACAAATTACTACTGATTGTAATCTGTTTTTGCAATTACATAATTACATAATTACTTTTAGATCATCAAATTGAATTATATTTTTTTTTTAATTTAATATAAGAATTACTTGTAATTGGAATTTGTTTTTTGAATTACAATTACAGCTTTTGCAATTGGAAATTTTTTCAACATAATTAATTTTAAATGTAATTAGCATTTTTTTATAATTGGAACAAAATTTAATTGTAATTGAAACTAAAATTACATAGATTTTCTTTAAATATTTTATTAAGGAATTATGTTTCCAACTACAAATAATTGTTATTGTTTTTTCATTGCAACTACTGGTAATTGCAGTTGGTTCTTTTTTCAATTACAATAAAATGTAATTGTAATTATAACAACATCTAGGTATAATTAATACTGAATAAATCTGGGTTTATTTAAAGGATTTTCTTCCAAGGAGGGAACGATAAAGATGCTGATAGGACCAACCTTGTAAGGGAAATCCAATTATAACCACTTCCCAAGAAGGATTATAATTTAGGGGGTTAAGAGAATGAAAACCAAAGAAGGAGATTAGTTCTTATGGCCTTTCACTAAACAAAGGGGATATTACCTTGTCTGCTGGGTAGGGTATCGTCCAATACAATACAAATTCTCTTACTTTTGCTTTTGATTTGTAATTCGTCTTTCATTTATTTTCTATTTTACTTCAATGTTGTACATATGTATGTAAATAATATGTTCCAGTGTTGCACAAATTGTAATTATTAAAATCAATTTTAATGAAATTTTAATGTGAATAATTCAAAAGCTCAAAGGTAAGTAAGTTTCTTTTAATTTTTTAGTCTAATGACAACCTCGGAGATTCTAATTGAAATTGGAAATTGGAAATTGGAAATATTGTACAAAATGTTCCAATTTTCAGATCCACAAAAGTGTTAATTCATTAATTCAAAAAACAATCCAATTATCAATAAAATATATAAAAAATATAAGTATAAAACTTGTGCATGACATGGTCAGTTATTGTCCAAACGATTTTGGACAAATACATTTCCAAAATCTAGATACATATACTTAAAAATTTTCAATTACAATTACAAACACTTTGTAATCGTTGTGTAATCAATTACAAAATGTACTCATTACTAGCAAAGTCTGATGGAGACAACACTTATTAAAATAAATAATATATAAATATATCACTAAACATATACTGCAGTGCATTTGAAACAAACAGCGTGTGTTCATTTAAGAGCGACTGATTTTGCTTCTTTTGAATTAATACGTGCGAGACGTAGTCGTTAAAGTAAATAATGGGTTTTAGCATAATAACTTATTCATAACGACAACGTGTTTTCCTATCGTAAAGCCCATATACACAGAAATAAATACAAATGTAAAATCACCATGCAAAAAGGTTGATTCAAATTCATTCAAATCACATTAAATTTACAAGAAATAATATGTTGTTTGCAATACACTTTGTGCTTAGTTGTGTAGGATGTTTTTGTATTGTTGTTGTTTTTTATGTTTGTAAACAGCCAACAAACTGCTGCTGGCTGGTTGGTATGCAGTGTACCAGTCTTACATTCGGAGCATCGCAGGTTCGAATCCTGAAGTCAAGTCAAAGTATTTTGTATTTTTTTTAACTAAAACTTTTCAAGTCTGAGCATTTTGTTTTTTAACTAAAACTAAAACCTTTCAAATAAATTCTGTGTTAAATGATAAGAAATAATGTTAAATTATAATTTAATTAAAGATGGTACATATTTAGTGTCTTATCAAATTTACTTATTATTATAAATAAGATTGTAAATAAATACATTGAAAAAAATATTTAGTGTTTATCTTAAGAATATTTAAGTTGTTGTGGCTGCAGGGGTAAGCACTACCACGCGATGAGTTCTGAGTTCAAATTTTGGTCGGCGAAGCCAATTTAATTTATATACAAAAATTTTTCTAATGTCTATGTCAACCACACGTAAGTTAAATAATTAATAAAATACAATTACTGCATTAAATTAAATTCATGTTGATCTAACTCCTAATAATTTTGATTCAACATGATTCTTCATTTTGATTTTAACAGTACGTGTTAATTTAACATGAAATAAAGTTGTTTCAAAATGAAAAATTTTCTTTGACAATTAGTATAAATCATTTAAAATAAAACGCATATGAAGCAGTCATTGCTGAAAAAAAATTAGATTAACCTTGTTTAAGTAGATTTTAAGTTGAAATTTTTCTGTGTGTATATTTTAATCATTGAGAGATTAACTTATGTTTAATTTTTAATTTTTTTACTTTGTATATGAAAACATCATTCCGTTTTTTTGTTTCCTCTCAGTTTAATTCTTTGCCAATGTGGTTCATCTTGAAGTATGAACTGTAGCAGTTTCTTCTTAAAAATTTTCCTCTATAAAATTTATTTCATATTTTTTTCAAAAGCTCCCAGTAAGCATTTTATTGAATAAGTGATCATATTCAAGTCTTTTTCGATTCCTCAGCGCTGTTAAAATAAGCATTTATGCACTCGTTTCCGAGTCGAAAATGACTGTCCATTCGGGAGAAAATGGTACCCTAGCCGGGAGTTTTCTAAAAGAGTCTTTTATGACTCGCGTTTCTGATCAATTTCGATTAACTTTCGAGACAGTCTGTGGTATTACTTACAATCAGTTTTTTTTTAATTTTTTATATAAATAAATGCACTCACACTTTATATTTTGTTTGATTTTACTGCAAGAGTTTGCTGTTTGTTTTTGTTTTTTAAACAAATTACTTTCTAAGTGTTCCTGGTAATAATTTCTGAGTTTTATTTTAAGCGCAGTTCTGATTAATCACTTTTTGATCATCTAAGGCAGTCGAAAAAGACTCGGTTTGGTGAAACATTCTTCCACATGCTGACTGGGCTCGCTGACATATAAACATAAAGACTTCATATTGTATGTTTTAAGTCGATATAATTATTTTATTTTTTGACCTTTTGTATTAACAAACTTTATTGTTTAAGAAAATACAAAAGCCAAATGTTGATAAGAGTGGCCCCCAGGCATTCTTAACGCATGTATGTATATAATATTTATTATATGTGCAAGTATGTAACTATATGCGTTGGTGTGTGTTAGATAGAGTTTTACTTAAGTTTTGCGTAGTACTATATGTCAAAAATATAATAATCTATCATATGATTCTGCCCACTAAATGCGCTTGAGTATGTATATGTATGTGTGTGTCATACCCATTAATGTATGTATGTCGAATACATACTTTATCATACAGTTTGCTTTCGTTAAGCCGAATCGTTAAAAATAATAACGTTTTCCTTCGCAGAAAGCTCTTTTATACCTGCTCGAGAAGTATAAAAGTGATGTATTAATTTAGTTATTTAATTAAAGCAAAAAAATATATATGGCCGTATAAAAAAAAAGAATTATTTGAGCTTGAAGTGTACGTTAAAACAAAATTTCCATACAAATTTTGACAAAAGAAGACTTAATTTTTTTGGATAAGGCCCATAGTGTTTAAATATATTTTAATTTTTTAATATTTTATATGGCAATAGTTTTTACCAGAGTTTACTTTAAACAAAAGAAGCTGTAAACTTTTTTAAAACAACATTTCAGTACTCAAAAAGTACTGTGTGCGTGTGTGTGTGTTTGTTTGTGTGAATTTTATGGCAAATAACAGCAACATCTTCCATCATCGCCAACGAAAACTCATGCATGTTAAATATACAAATAAAATATAACAAATAAAATTTATAAATAAAAGAAGTACACACTTACACTCACACTCCCTCCCACTCCCACTCACACCCAAAAACTCAAGAAAGAAGAGCACTTTAAACTTTTCAATACTGTTAATTTGTTACAACACCCAAAGTGCATGAGAGTTGAGAGACAAACTCTTTGTTAGGGTAAATTTACATAGATGTAATCGAGTGTGTGTGTTAAGTCTATGTTCGTGTGTGTGTATGTATGTACATATGTATGTTGTGGGAAAAAAGTTGTTAATGTTGATTGAGGTACGTACTCAAACTCTCTCTCTCTTATCATACACAAATACTTGCACAATGTATAAACATAGTCGCAGTGCTTGAAAGAAAACTTTAACAATAAACATTATAATAAAATTCATCTCATATTAAAATTATTATGTATGTATGTTTTTTTATGACGGCCTGCATACTCATCTACTCCCACTCTCATGCTTCCTGCCCTCCTGCCATCCTGCTCAACTTTTGTTCTGCTATTTTTTATTTTGTGTTTCCTGCTTCACGGTCTTTTGCCACAACTCCACACAACTACTTCTGCATTCATATTAAACCATAAGCCAAAAATAGTAGTTGTGGTAGATGGTTTTTGTTGTTGTTATTATGTTTACAGTTGTCGTAGTGACAGTGGCAGTGCTACAAGTTGTACTGCAGCTGTAGTCGACCAGCAAACAATTATGTTTGATATTATTAGTTAAAAATTGTTTTATAGCAATACATAAAGCCTTATTCATAAAAAAAATATTTTGGATTTATAAGAAAAACTGTTGCATACAATTATTGTTTTATAAAGCCTTTATAAAACAAAATTAATTTTTATGAATAAGCCAGATAGATAATAATTTTGCAATTACTTTCTAAAAGTCTATATAAAATTATATGTAAAATAAATATGTTAAAATGATAACACTCCATATATCTTATATTTATCGTTAAAAAATTTGAGTTTTGTAAGAGCGTTATCAATTAATAAAATTTTCCTATTAGTCAGAAAGCAACCAAAGAAAAATTTACATAAAAAAAATAAAACAAAAATAAAGAAAGGTTAAGGAAATATTTAACTAAAAAGTTCAAGTATAAAGATCTCAAACTTGAAAAAATAGTTTAACTGAACATATAAATAAATTCAGTGAAGTGCGACTTTGACCAGCGCACGAAGAGTTCCGTACGGATACTAGATATGCAATTCAATACGAACTTTAGCCAATATAAAATATAGTTTTGGCGTTTTTTTTTTCGTTTTTTTTTTGGCTTTTGCGATTTTTTAAGTTTTGGCGCTCTTTTTAGTTTTGACACTTTTTTTTCTCGTTTTGGCGATTTTTTTGGTTTTTGGCTGTTTTTTAATTTTGGCAATTTTTTTATCTTGGCGATTTTTTTTTATTTTGGCGACTTTTTTCATATAGGCGATATTTTCAGTTTATTTTAATTTATTCTGCTCTTGGCGTTTTTCCATTTTGACGATTTTTTTTTCATTTAGGTGGTTTTTTTACGCTTTTTTCGTTTTGGCAATTTTTCGGTTCTTTTGCTTATTTTTATTTTGGCGTTTTTTTATTTTTTTTTTTGCTATTTTTTCGTTTAGGCAATTTTTTTTAATTTTGGCGATTTTCGGTTTTAGGTGTTTCTTCATTTTGGCGATTTTATTCATTTAGGCGCTTTATTTAGTTTCGACACTTTTTCTAATTTTAGCGATTTTTTTCGGTTTTTGGCGATTTTTCAATTTGGCGATTTTTTTTTAATTTTGGCGATTTTTTTCACATGAACAATTATTTTGTTACTGGAGCCTTTTTCACGTTTGGCGATTTTTTTTAGGTTTTTGGCGATTTTTTTCGGTTTGACGTTTTTTTTTCATTTGGGTAATTTTTTTCGAATTTAGCGTTTTATTTTAGTGTTAGATATTTTTTTAATTTCGGCAGCTGTTTTCGTTTTGGCGATTTTTTTTTCAGTTTTAGGCGATTTTTTTCGGTTTGGTGATTTTATAATTTTGGGATTTTTTACTTTTACCGGTTTTTGAAAATTTCAAGAGTTTACCTCTCACGGTTCCCAGAATGTAGCAAATTGTTTAAATTACATAGTCAAAATTGCATAAGCTGATACAACACCCTTTAATTACATTTCTTTAAATTTTAGTGTTAATTGTTATATTGTGTATAAAAATACACTAATTTTAAAAATTTAAATTTCACATGTAGGTACATACAATTTTTTGTATATTACATGGGATTTTAAAATTTTTCGTTACTCGTTTTGGAACACCCTTTAAGTTTTAACTCTCATGTATTTGTTGTTTAAGAGGCCAAGGTTCTACATACTCTACATGTTTTGTTAAATCGGCCGTTTGGGTTGTGTAAACAAGGTAAACAGGAGAAAAATTACAATTTCCACTTTACAAATAGTCATCTCTAGAAAATTGCACCCTCCTGTTTATACAATCCAGGCGGTTGACTGTCGACATACGACATTTATACGAAATTTATATGAAAAGCCCTCATTATTTTGAGTGATTTTCATACAAATCCTCTAGACGAGTCAACTGCCTGGCTTCTATAAACTGAGGGTTGAAATAAAAAACTTTTATTTCTTAGAGATTTTCATATAATTTTTCTAGGCGTCCTGACTGCTGAGAATGTGAACAAATTTTTACCACCTCGTCATACAGTAAGTCCATTGGCTAAAGGTTAATTTTTTGTTTGCTGGGAACGAACAAACGAAACGTGCTAAAAGCTTTGTACTCTTAAATATCCATATATTTACTTGTATGTTTTGTAATTCTGTATATATATATATATATATATATATATATATATATATATATATATATATATATATATATATGTGTGTGTGTGTTTATATGTATAAGGGTCTGAGTTTGTATGTATTTTTAAGTGATGGGCGTCAATGTTCATATTATTCAAGTGCTGGTGTTAACGTAAGAAACTTTGTCATACAATTTTATGGCGCTGATGAAAACCTACAACGACTCACAACCTTAACTCAGCTTTTATAAATATTGGTTGGGTGTACACGTAGCTTGTGTGTATGTATGCAAACGAAACGGAAGAGGAACATGTACTTTTTTAGTAGTTCTATTTCCTTTTCTTTTATTTTTTTTCAAAGTCTACTTCACTTGCTATTAAAAAATATGTGTTTTTTGTTACTTTTATTATAATAATTTTTATTACAACGTCAACTATATTGTCTGCTAAAATATAGTTATTGTTTTTTTTAATTCTTGCTTAACATGTCTGTAAGAGCTACTTCTAATTTTTTTAAGCTAACATTGTTAGAACCGGAGTTTTTTTATAAAAAATAAATTGTAACAAAACTTTATGATAAAAAAATAGAGTTGTGCTATGCTAAAATGTACTGCAGTTAACAGAATCTAACAATTTTATTTAATAAAGTTTTCTATATGTTTATATGAAGATATTTGTAGGAAGTGAAGTAAGGCGCCTATTTAACACCAGAGGCCCTACAAAGATGCTATAAAAATTACTAAAACGCACAATAGCAGAGTTCTAAAATGAGCTAACTTAATTATTTAATACTTTACCATGGGTCCTCCCTTCAATAACCTAAGCTTTTCCTACTTAATAATGCCTAAGTGTTCGTTCTCTTTAGAAAAATATAAATTGAAAAATTTCATTTTAATAAAAACTTCACTTAAAATTCTATACTAATAGAGAAAAAATACACTTTAATATCAACTTAAGATGTTTTGGCGGAAAATTCTATTTAAATTGAAGTTAAACATATTCAAGTCAAGTGCACTGCACGTAACAACTTGACAGCTAATTAGGATTTAAAAAATATATACAATACATATTTATGTATTTGTGGTGATTTGAAGGTTTTATTAGTTTGGCTGAGAAACCAAAGTTATGATTTGAATGCAAATAAAAATAATGGAAATAAAAATAATGTCATGCAACGAAATAATTTAAATGCACAGTCAACATTTTTATTTTCTTTAAACTAAAATTGCGATAATTTAAAAAAAAATTCGGAACCATAAATTTTCATGTGGCAGGATAACATCAAAAGCCAGAAAGGGATTGACAGGAAGTAAAGAAGGAATTGAAAGTAATTTTTTTACTTTCTATCATACAATCTCTTGTTGAGTTCTTTTTTCATTATATGTGTAAACTATTTTTTTAGTCATTGCCATGGTTGAGAACTATGGATTAATTCATGTATGATCACTTATCGTAGCCGTATTCCTTTAAAATGGATCAGCCGATTATACAGGCTCTCTGAAAAGAAATTTTATATTTAGTGCACCAATTGAAGAATGAGTTAGAAAAATTTCGTATTAAAATCTACAAAAACAAATTTTAATCTTAATTTAGTTTTAGCAATGTTTTTTCTTTATATGTGTTTCATGTTAATTTAACATGGTTTACAATAATCTTGATATTTTTTTCCTCTTGAAATAACTATTTCATATTGATTTAACATTCCAGTACTGTTAAATCAAAATGAAAAATCAAATGGACTCAGAATTGTTTAAAGCTTAAACAGTATCAATTTAATAATGAAATAACACGAAGAACCATGTTAAATCAAAGTAATTATTATTATACAACATGAATTTAGTTTCGTATAGTCATTTGTTGAAATAATTGAAATTTATTTGCTGGTGGTCAAGCATGTCTATATATATATATATGTGTGGACTTCAACCATAAATTCTGAACAGTCACAAACCTCTTATCGTATGCATAAGCTTTCAAAAACTATTTGAGAATTTACAAACAATTATATTGTAGTCATTTGATATTTAAGAAATTTATTATTCGACATATTGTCATAATTATATTTTAATTTAAAATTTATTTGCTAGTGGCTTAGCTCGGTCTATATGCATTTCATTGTTGCTGTAACAAATCATCAGTAGACTTCAACCACACATTTGGGAATTCTCAAATAGTTCTTGAAAGTCTGTGTATAAGATAAGAGGTTTGTTCCAGAATAAGTGGTTGAAGTCTGCTGATGATTTGTTATAGCAACAATGAAATGCATATAGACCAAGCTGAACCACCATCAAATAAATTTCCAAGTAGTTATTTTATTTTATTTAGTATTTAAATTACGTCTGTTTGGCACAGACCAAGATTTGAACTCGAACTTATCGCGTGTTAGTCAATAAGCTGCTGTCATAACGACCTTAAATGTTGCTGTGGCAAAAAGGAAAAACTGCTTAAGTCGAGCTGAGCTAATTTTGGGTAGTCTGTATGCTCAAAAGTATCCCTAGGAAAAATCTCAATTAATTTGTGAGATTTTTCAAGAAGTTATAGTACATTGACTTGCGTCTTATATTTTTGAGACTTTTAATCTCATTTGGAATAAAAGCTTAATTAAAGTTGTACTTTATTATATTTTAACTTAAATGTACACCCAGAGAAAAAACAGCTTAAAATCAATAAAAACCATATTGAATTAATAAGAAACATTAACGAAAGTGTAGTCAGATTGTAATTTCTTATTTCAATATGGAAAAATATAAATTTACAGTATTAATTTATTAATTTTATTTATTTTTAAGTATCTCAACATACATTTTGTACTATATTGAAAGTTATTGAAATAATGTGACGCATTCTTATTTGTAAGTTGCAGCTATTCCCTGAGTGTATTAATGACAGGGTGTAGAATTCTGTTTGATTAAAAAAAATAAAGGTTAACAGAGAATTTTCCAATTTAACTGAAAGAAAAATAAATTTTTTAAAAACTACTTGAACACTTAAAATTGCTGTGCTGCAAAACAGTAAATTATGACTTAGGCACTTTTTCCTTATTGCCACTGATTTCGTAGACCGTTGGTCGGCGAAATAAGGGCGCCGCGCCTTTTAATATACTCTTCTATTACGTATGTGTACACACGCATTGATGAGAAATAAACAATATTAATCTGTCTATCTTAAACATTTAAGCAGACAAGTTGTGTATATCGCATGCTGTTAAAAATCAGCGTTGCCACAATAAGAAAATATGTGGGATGATAATTTACTAAAAATTATAATTTTCAGAAAATTATTTTTACAAACTAGAATGTTTGATTTAACAATGTGTCTTGTCACGCATGAAAAAACATGACATGCAAAGATATTTTCAAGCATATATATAAATTATTTTAAGAAAATTTCCTACAAAAACATCTTTTTACTAACCGTTGAATGGAGGTAGCATTAAAAAAGGTGCCTTTCTTTATAAACAAAACTTGAGTGTTTCTTCTCACCATAATAAAATAAATTTTGCTTTGGAGATTTAAAATATCAAATTAGGAAAATGACACAAAATTTCACTGGCAACACCGGATCGTGGTGAGAGTATAACACACACAATTGTAAAATGCAATTGTATAGGTTGCCGACCACCGTCTTAGACACACAAAAGTCGTATTAAAATAAAAATAGTTTTGGTTTGCAAAACGTTTAACAAAGTTCCATAAAAATTTGTTTTTTAAACCTTTTTTAAACCAAAACTATTTTGTCTGAATATGGCGGTAAATAAATATTATTATGAATTAAATTTATTGAAGCAATTTTAAAAGGGAATTATAAATTTATTTCATAAAAAATATCTGCCGGTTTATCGAAGGCAATCAAAAATTCTCATATAAAAAAAGAACACGAATTTGGTTTAATTTTTGTTTTCTAGATAAATAGCTAGACGATAATTTTTTGATGTCCTTGATGGTCGTAACTATGCAGCATATCGTCCAAATATTAATCCACGTTTTGGTGAAATTCATTTAAATGTGTTCTTCAATTTCATCAGTTAAACTCCCTAATAGCTGTCATATCATGATAGAATAAGTTTTATTAGCAAAAATTATAGATTTGAGATAATTATTATTATTCGAATTTTATTTGTTCCTATATTTATGGTTTGATTGGGCTAAAGTTTGTATCGCTCTATAGGTCAAATTAAATGTGATAATTTTTATGGAACAAATAATACCAAAGTAAATAGTAAATATTCTGACCAACTCTAGCAGAATGGAACAACTAGCTGTTTTCAAAGGTCACTGAACCTGCATCATCAGCGTTCTAGGTATTTGGTGCCCTATTTGTGGTGATGTCAATTGATGTATATTTCTACTTCACTTACTCAGCTTTTCAATGGAAGTGTTAATAAATCTTAGTATATATATGTCAGAATATTTAAAATTAACTTCGCTGTTATTTATGCATTAATTATTCTTGTTTTAAAAACAAAAAGATCTTGCTAAGTCTATCACATTTTTAGAAATATTCAGCAAATTTATATAAACTATTTTTACAATAAACTAATATTTTCTTTTAATAACTTATCAAATTGAAATATTTACTCTTCAATTTCTTAAAATTCCAACTAATTAACTGGTCCAATAACAACAATCAACAAGTATTTGTTGCTTAAATGAACAACATTTATTTTGCCAAAGGAAACAAACACGTCTTCTAGACACTTGAGAAAATTACAAAATAGATATTCTAAAAACAAATTCATCCCCAAAGGCAAGCAACAACACCAACACCGACAACAACAACAACAAAAAGTAATAAGTTTTCAACTAATCTGGCGTAGAATCTTAATTAATTTAAATTTGTTGTTTGTGCGGAATAGAAACATACAAAAATCAATAGTCGTATCATAAAAAAACATTTCAACAAATTATACACACCACAAAACTTGCACAGAATTAAGAAATCTAAAGTAACTTAACGATTGTATTGCCGAAAAACTAAAACATAAATGCAATAAAATTACAACAAGGAAAGGAAGAATTGAAAAAGGAAATGTTAATAGATAACAATTTTGACAAGTGTCAGTTTGCTTTTATTTGTTCAATAAAACGACCTTCAATCAATTGGTTTCCAAACAAACACACACACATAAATAAACTTACACACAAACACACACAAATAATCACTTACACACATTCTCTTTTTTTTATATGCAAACTGAAGCATGTTCTCATTATCGTCAACTTAAAACAGTTTCCTTTTATTATTGTTGTTGTTACTAAAAGAGTTGTTTGCATTTTTCTTATGTGTGTTGTTATTGTGAGTGTGTGTTTGTGTGTTTTTACATTTATTTAACCCTTCTAAAAGCACATAAAATAACAGAAGCACTCACTTGTACTTCTACACACACACACACACACACTAACATTAATGGTCACTTTCATGTATTTATGCTTTACCATAAAAATCATCTAAAGGAATTCTAACCACAATTTGCGACACTTTCTGCCACACAAGTGCAAAACTAAACACTAATACTTTTCACACATAACGAGCGTAGAAATAAAAATAACACTTTCTTATATATTTATTTTTTCTTTTTACGACAACTCAAAGCAAACTAAGAAAGAAAGCAGGCAAATAACAACAATAAATGCTGTGTAAATTGCTTTGTTGTCGATTTACTTGTTTTCTTTCATTTTTATGTCATATTTATTTCTTCTATTTCTTCCTACACCCTTTTGACGATTTTGTAAATCCTATTGATCGACCATGAAGATCTAATCTAAAATGTTTACAAATATTTAGTTAGTCGTACATTCGCACTTTAACACATGCAAGTCTTATGGCTATACACACACGTATACTTCTACATACATATAATAATAAAATACAGTGGGATGTGTAATAGATAATACAGAAAAATCTAAACAAAAAAAAAATATATATGTACATCATTCTTCTTACATTTAGTCTAAAACTACTTTTATGATAAATAAATTTTGTCCTAATTTAATTATTGTTTTGTTGTATTTTATTTAATGCAAGGAACAGAACAAAACGAAGGTAAACGTTAATTTTCGCATTCTGGCTTATGCTAGGAACACAACTGGGACGAAAGACGAATTTTTCGGTACGAACTTTCGTCATAAAAAATAAAACACATTTGTACATATGAAAATGAACACAACACCGCCGTAGAACGAAATTCGTAGTGCGTGACGAACTCTGAGATACATTTATTTCTATTTTGTACGCCGACGAACGACGAAAAAACACTTTTCTCTCTCTCCCTCTCCGTCTTTGTACACACAACAACCAACTTTATCAAATATAAGAGAGGAATTCGGTGAGTAAATTCGTCGTTATTGTGCTTCACACGACGAATTTACGCAGCGAATGCTTATCGACGAATTCGTCGATGTGTTCGAAATTCGTCGTGCGTCCCAATTGTGTTCCTAGCAGTATATAGGAATTGCTTGTTCTCCCAGAAAGCAATTAAAATAGATAATGTAGATAACTGTTATCTATAGCCAGGTTTGTGTCTTCGCTAAATACTGGTATGAGAGTTGCCATATGATGGCGGAAAATGGTAAAAGGAGTATGTATTTGCTAAATAGTGGTGTGAGTGTTGCCATAGTCAGACGGAAAAAAGGGGTAAAAGGATAGTGAATTGGATAAATTTAGTATATTTACGTCATATGGCAGTGCTGTAAAGAGGTAAAATGTGTGTGAGTTGGCTAAGTCTTGATCACTGTGGCTGAGCTTACCCCAAAAGTAATTAAGTTTATCTTAATGGGTTTTGGGGTGAGCATTAGTATACAATAATAAGTGTAGGTGTCACTAGTGGAGAAATAATAATGGTTATGAGTCTTTGCTTAACAAAAGGCAAAATAAGTTTACCTTAATGGGTTTTGGGGTGAGCATTAGTGTACAATAATAAGTGTAGGAGTCACTAGTGGAGAAATAATAATGGTTATGAGTCTTTGCTTAACAAAAGGCAAAATAAGTTTACCTTAAAGGGAGTTGGATGAGCAGTAGTGGAGAAAATAGTAGCGGTTTATGAGTTGGTTAAATCTTGATCAATGATGCTTGGTTTATGGTGGTGAACACTAACGGTCTTTCCCACGATGTCAGCAGAATTCGATCGAACGATTTTGGTGACATCGTAGGACAGGCCGTAAATGAAGTTGGGATTTGTATTTAATGTTTAAAAGTATGTACCCATAAATTTTAGTTGAACTTGAATATGTATTTTGTGTTGTTATAGAGCGAACCGCAGCACAAAAAATATTAGAATTTGTTTTCGTATTATTTTCGAATGTTTTGAGAATGGTAACGGCTAACAATAGTTTGTTTTGTATGCAGGCAGTAAAGATTGAAAAGAAAGTATTTGATGATTTAGGGAAAATATGTACATACATATGTATGTTTATGTGTATGTATGTATGTATGTATGTATGTATATATGTATGTTATTTAGTAAAGGCACATGTAATGTGTTCGTATAAAATTTCTAATTGATATTTTTAGTTGATATTTTTGTTTAATAATTTGCATATGTCAATTCTATTTTTGTTTAATAATTTGCATATGTTAATTCTATTTTTGTTTAATAATTTGCATATGTTAATTCTATTATTTATTATATATTTAGTTTTGTTAGAGATTTTAGTGCGGAAATGCATAAAAATTAGACGAATTACTAGATTTGTTAATGCATGTGCGAATAGAAAATATGTTAATAAGGGTTAGGATTTTATAAGTAAACGATCGTGAGTGGAATAGGAAAGGGTTTAAAATGTAGTGAATTTGGTCAGCGTTACACGTGTATGTATGTATGTAATTGTATGTATGTATGTATGTATGTATGTATGTATGTACATATGTATGTACATATGTATGGATGGATAGGAGTGGATGTGTGTATGGATATGAGTGTGGAGTGAGGGAACAAATGCAATGTTTATGTGCATTAGCTTATCTCTTGATATTTTGTTTGTATTACGTTGTTGTTGTTGATGATTTTGTTTTTAGTATAAATGTCGAATCGTGGAACATTTTAAACTTAGTCAGTCAAGTTGCATTCATCGATTTCATTGATCGTTCTTATTAAAGTGAAAAGAAGACGTGCCAAATAAGAACCAACGTGTAAATAAAGAATATATTCTTCATAATACTAAATAAATAAATCGATTTCATTGATCGTTCTTATTAAAGTGAAAAGAAGAAGTGCCAAAGAAGAACCAAAGTGTAAATAAAGAACAAATTCTTCATTATACTAAATAAATAAATAAATAAATATAACATATACATTAATCAGTGTAAAAATATTAAAAAAAAAATGAGTTTCAAGTGCAGTATTTGTTCAAATGCATACTCACGTATGCTAAAGTTAAATAACCATTTACTGGTGCATAGGCCCTGTACATATTGCGGCCATGTCTCTTTAACCACATTCGAGAAAAAAGAACATGCTAAGATCCATGAGTGCCAAGATGAACAGCAGGATCCTCCGTCCACATCAACAGCAGCAGCGAAACGGAAGATTGCTGAAGATTTTAAAATGCCAAAAATTCAGCGGCTTGAGGAGGGACCCCTTGTAAGATGTGAGACTTGTAATGTGGATATAAATTCTAGCAAATGGTTCAACCACTGCGGAAAAGATTATCATAGGATTAATCTCAATAATTTTTTTGGAAACAAGATAGTGTTGGTTAAAAGTGCATTTAATTGTCGAATTCAATCCTACCGCTTCCCCAAAGGTGACAATGACTTAAATTTAGAAAATTATTTAAGAGATGGAAGCGTAATGTTTGAAAAATTGCTAAACTGTAGCTTAGCTGTACACTTTTTAGTAAAATTCAATTTGGAATTAACAGCTCGCTATAAATTACCTGCGAATCCTACAATGCCAGAGGACGATATGTTTCATATAACACAAATGGTTCGGTTGACAAGAGCGGATAATATAGGTGACATGTTAAGGACTCAGATAGAATCAATAAGAACAAAGATGTCTGAGTTCCAGGAACGAGATTCTGGATGGACTTTAATCCAAATCAAATGGATGGATTTGAACGTCAGCAAAGCATCACCAATTCCAGGATCTCTGCACGTTAAAACACCCGTGGAACTAGAACTTAAGAAAGCATGCATCAACATACAAAACAATGATATATATTGTTTTAAATGGTGTGTGATAGCAGCTTTCTATACTGCGGAGAACATGCATCTACCGTCAACCTATAGAATAAGAAACATATCCGCTACAAACATTACGCTGGAATGCGGTAGGAGTTTGAACTTTGAAGGCATGATGTTTCCAAACGATGTCAAGGACATAAAAGTGTTTGAAAGAAAAAATCCTGACATTAGCGTTAATGTTTTTGGCTATGACAACAACCTGAAAAAAGTGGTTGGACCATTTTACATCACAAAATTGGAAAAAGAGGTCCACATTAATTTAATATTATTGGAAAGCCCATGTGGTGAAAATTATCACTACATATTAATAAAAAATATTTCAAGGTATTTATTTATAATTTTTATTTCTATTATCATTACTATTATTATTATTATTATTATTATTATTATTATTACATATGCATGAATTATTAATTTATTATAATTACAACTGTTAATTACTTAATATGTTTCTATTTCAGATTACTATCAGCACAAATTTCTCAACATAACAGCATAAGCACCCTCATATGCAACTCGTGCCTATTCCACACCAATTCAGCTGAGGTTATGGCAGTGCATAAAACCAAAGAGTGTGGAAAATGTGTTGTGAGAATGCCAGAAACCCACAAGGCGTTGCTAAAATTTACCAACTTCCAAAACCAGATGGATGTTCCATTCGTAATATATGCAGATTTTGAATGCATATTGGAAAATGTAAGTGATAATGAGCATTCCTTTATTAAGAAGCACATACCATGTGCTTATTCATTTTATATTAAGTGTAGTTTTAATGATAGTTTAGATAGGTTTAAAATTTTTGTAAATAGGGATGAAAACGTAAATGTAGGTGCACATTTTGTGAATTCTTTAATTATTGAATGTAGGGATATTTACAAAAAACATTTTGAAAATGTTTTATCAATGACCCCCTTAACTCCTTTAGAAGAAGAACTTTTTGAAAGTGCTAGAGATTGCCATATTTGCGGTAACCCCTTAGGCAATGAATTAAAAGTAAAAGATCACTGCCATTTTTCAGGTAAATATAGAGGGGCAGCACACAAATCGTGCAATTTAAATTATAAAGTGTCAAAGTTTATACCAATTTTATTTCACAACTTCTCCTCTTACGATTGCCATTTATTCGTAAAAGAATTATTAAATGTGAAAGGAAATACAAACGTAATACCTTTGACTAAGGAACGTTATATTTCCTTATCTCATACTATAGAGGTATATAGTTCCGATGAAATTGACACTGGAAAGAAGCAGAAACATGTTGAGTTAAGGTTTCTAGATTCTTTCAGGTTTATGGCATCTAGTTTAGACACTTTAGCTGGAAACTTATCTGATAAAGATTTAAAAACAGTTAAAAGGTTTTTCCCACAACAAGATGATTTTAATCTCATGAAGCGAAAAGGCACTTTTCCATATGAGTATGTTGATACATATTCCAAATTAGATGATGAAAAACTCCCTGGAATTAATGATTTTTTTTCTGAACTGAATAATAAAAAATGTTCAGAAGAAGACTATTTACATGCGCAAAAAGTATGGGAAACATTTAGTTGTAGAACCATACGCGATTACATGAGTTTGTACCTTAAAACTGATGTTCTTTTGCTGACAGACATTTTTGAAAACTTTCGAAAAGTTTGCAAAAAAATACATTGTCTTGATCCACCTCATTATTATACACTCCCAGGTCTGTCTTGGGATGCAATGTTAAAGCATACAAAAATTGAGTTAGAACTTCTGACAGATCTGGAAATGTATAATTTCATCAAACGTGGCATTCGAGGTGGTCTTACACAGTGCTGTAAAAGACATAGTAAGGCAAATCATAAGTATCTGAGTACTTATGATAAAACAAAACCCTCTGAGTATATTTTATACTTAGATGCAAATAACCTTTACGGTTGGGCTATGTCTGAATATCTTCCGTCAGGTGGTTTTTCATGGACAAATGAGTTTATACACCCACATGACATTCCATCTAATTCGGAAATAGGTTATATATATGAAGTTGACCTAGTTTACCCTTCTGATTGTCATGATCGCCACAATGACTTACCATTTTGTGCTGAAAACAAAATAATTGGCGGAAGTAAACATGAAAAATTAGTAGCTGATCTTTCAAATAAAAAGAGGTATATAATACATTATAAAACCTTGGAACAATGTTTGAGTAATGGTGTAGTTTTGGAGAAAGTTTACCGCATTCTTCAATTCAAACAAAGACCATGGTTGAAATCATATATTGATTTAAATACACAGTATAGAGCCAGAGCTAATAATTCATTCGAAAAAGACTTTTTCAAATTATTAAATAATGCTGTGTATGGCAAAACCATGGAAAATGTTGACAAGCGGAAAGATGTACACTTACGTAGTGAATGGAGTCGTACTAACCGCAACCATTTAGGTATAGGAGAACTGATATCCAAACCGAATTTTCATAGCATATCACAATTTACAGACTCAATGTGGGCTATACAAATGAATAAAACTGTAACATATTATAATAAGCCCATTTATTTAGGTTTCTGCATATTAGAACTATCAAAGTGGAAAATGTATGATTTCCACTATAGCTACATGAAACCGAAATATGAAGAGAAAGTAAATTTGAACTATATGGATACAGACTCCTTTATCTATTCTATTCAAACAGATGATTTCTATAGTGTCATAAGGGATGACTTGAAAGATCGTTTTGACACTTCGTCATACGCAGAAAATAATCCTTTTTATTTCCCGCTCTTAAACAAGAAGGTATTGGGTATGATGAAGGATGAAACAGAGGGGAAGTTTATAACCGAATTTGTTGGACTAGCACCAAAAGTTTATTCATACACTACTGAAGGTGGTGAAAATGTTAATAAGGCAAAGGGGGTTAAGAAGTGCATTGTAAATAATTATACTCTAGATGTATATAAAAATGTTTTATTTACAAAACAAGAAATTACAACATGTATGCAAACATTTACGTCAAAATTACATACTATTTTAACCAGAGAAACAAATAAAGTAGCCTTAAGTTGTAAAGATACAAAACGTAGAATAAGTAATAATAATATTAACACATATGCGTGGCACCATTACGAATTAGAAAGCGGTAATGGTGATGTAGAATTAGATTTGTTAATAAAAGAAATAGAAAGGAGTAACGCAAATTCAAATGCTTTGAATTTATTAATTAATCAAATAGAAAATTTAGAATAATAAGTGATTATATATAAATACAGTAATGTTTTTAGCAAACACTTAAAATATTTGTAAATATAAAATAAGAAAATTTGATTGTAAATATTAAATATTATATTTATCTGCAAACGTTGTACAATTTTGAAATATTTTTAAATTTAAGTAAGAAAAACTGTTGTAAATAAAAAAAAATTGTTATATTGTTTTTTGAAAATTTATTTTTCTTAATAAACGAATGCTCATTATCAACTACATTTTCCAATATGCAATAGAATTTTTAAAAATATTTGTAAATATAAAATAAGAAAATTTGATTGTAAATAATAAATATTATATTTATCTGCAAACGTTGTACCATTTTGAAATATTTTTAAATTTAAATAAGAAAAACTGTTTGTAAATAAAAAAATTGTTATATTGTTTTTTGAAAAATTCTTTATTAATTATTTATTTCATAGAGTACATGGGAAATGTGTAAGTATTACTATAAAGTGTTTAAATAATTTTTTGAACAATTCCAGTTAGTGGTGTATACTCCATCAATCGATCATAAAGAATCAAACAGTAGGCATTTGTATTTTGTGGTACCGGCTTACTAGTTTCAAACTCTATTTTAACATCAATAGGTCCGCTCTTTATCATTTCATTTTGATAGCTCACATCAATTACAATGATTGGTTTGTTTTTGAATTCTTCACAGGTGAGAAGTGGTTGAGGTTCCCTCATATAGTAATTTTGTTGAAATTTTGCATACATATCATATAAAATTGCATAACGATTATCATCAAATTTAAGGTTCAAGTCATCATATGGATAAGAGTCTGAATTTAAGTGTACTTTAATATTTTTTAAGTCTGAATGAATATATTTATTATCATTTTCCAAAACTAATATTATAAATCTGGGCCTCTCTCTATTCAGTGATAACTTTACATTCCAATTGTGATTCCTCCCACCAACAAAAGTGGGATTGAAATAACAATCCCAGCTGCGAAATGCAATACGTAAAGAAGAGCCACCTTTAATAATCTTCATTATTTGTAGTTTCTTAGAATCTGAAAGTTGAACGTGTGGAATTCTCCATGTTATGTTCGTAATTGATAAACTTAGAACTGCATTTGCATCTGTTGAATAATATGCATTTGCGTCACTTGAACTTCGTAGTAGAATAAGTTCATGTTTACTATTCAGTATAATTTTATTGAAATCTTCAGCAAATCCCATTAGTAATTTTAAAGGTACGCAAAAATTGAATTTAGATATAGCTAGTTCCTCAGAAACACACCATCCAGCATTTCTCATCATATTGCTTTCAAATTGATTTAATGAAACATAATTCTTGATTGTACTACATGTTCCCAAGTATCGGGTTCGATCAATTTCAACTCCATTAATTTCATAACGTATTTCATCAAACAAATATGCAACACAATTATTCTTCAGTCTTACATTTGACGGTTCTTCGCCTTTACTATTCTTTATATTTCCTTCTATAAATAAAAAGCTTTCCGAAGGTAAAACATATAGGTCTTGATTTTGTAGGGTAATTCGAATTTCATCATTGTTTTTAAATGACTGAATATATGGTACATAACTATGAAAGTCTTTTTTTGTTATACTCTCGTCCGAAAGCGGTTGCTCCAATACGTTAAGTATATCAGACATTTTTGTTTACTTTAAATTTAAGTAGCTTTAAGAATCTTTTATTTTCTTCTGTTAACTTTGGTCTTATAGCTTTAACAGTATCTGTAGGAATGTTCAGATTGATATTTCTTCTTGTGGTTTTATTATAAATTATCATTTTTGTCTTGGCCTTAAATGCAACCTTAGTGTTATATCTTCACCTCTAAAGTTTATTAAACGTCCCTCTTGATCAACAATCCAAATTTTAAGATATGTTATTTCCTTAACGTTTACTGGTAGATAAACTAGATTGTTAGGGTTCACGTCCAATTTATAACCTGGAGGAACGTCTAAGGCAAATTCGTGAAGTATATGTGCTGGAGAGTCATTCATGTATGCTCCTTGTATTATATTACATTGAATTTGTATAGCATTAACTTTCATAATATTTACAAGTTGATTAGATAAATGTACTACTCCTGCCTTTAAAGATTTTTCTGCAAAACCAAGCAATTTACCAATTGATCGCGTTCGATTAAAATAAATTATGTCGTGTGAAGAACTTATTTCTATTTGTAAAGTATTATTATTTGGTTCAATTATTATGGTTTTATTAAAATTATTTTTTTTATATTGTGTAGTTATGAAATCGACAATGTCTTGCAACTCATAAGACCCTATGGGAATTTCAATAACTGCATCTCCAATATGGAAAAGATTATTATCGTAGTCTACATTTGGAATAGAATTATATGAATGGAAGTCGATTAGGGAGCATTCATACTCATCCGTTAAAATTATAGGTGGGAAATAATTTGCTTTTAAAATGGAAGAGTTTCCGCTTAATGCTAATGTTATTGACATGGTGAATGCTCAATTGTGAATGAAATAATAATGCTTGCATATTTTATAATATTTCAGTTTTATTTATCCATGAATTATGTTGACTTGGGAAACCTAACCATTTAACATATGCCTTATTTCCTCTAGTTCTCAATACTTTTTCAACCAAAAATGTATTCGGAAAACGTGTGCTATGTATTTCCTCCTTATAAAAGCCTCCTTTAATTTTATTTCCTTGATAGTCTTCTAACAAAAATGTTATAGGAAAAGTGTTCTGTATCGATCTTATTTTAAATATCTCTGTTGTCCAGTTTGGAGTGTATCCCTTCTCAAAAACGTTTTTGTATTTACTAATACGGACGTAATCTCCAACTTTATATCGTGAAGGTTTGAAAATTTTCAAATTACTATATACAGTATTCAAGAGATGCTTTTCATTCTTATGAGTTACTTCATTTGGTGCCATTTTTATTTTTCCATGTTTTTTCTTATTGTACTGTTTAATCAAACTTTTATAAATATCAATCCATTTATAAGTTCCGTTGTTACTAAACTCTTTCCACATAATCTCTTTCAAGGTTCTATTGAAGCGTTCAACAATTGAAGCTTTCATTACACTATATGTAGAGTAGTGATTAATTGAATATTTTCGCATCAACCCTCCAAACTCTTTATTGAAAAATTCTCTACCATCATCTGTCTGTAAATTTTTAGGAACACGCCCCATAACAATTATTTTCTTTAATGCATTACAAACTTCTGAGGCAGTTTTAGATTTAATTGCTTCAGCCCACGCATATTTTGAAAATGTATCTATGACAGTTAACATATATTTATAACCATTATTATATGCTGAATAATTTCCCATTTCTACCAAGTCGGCTTGCCAGAGATCATCAATTCCTTTCATAATAACTCTGCGTCGTAAGAAGTTCTTCCGAGCTCGTGAATGAAGCTCATTAACTACTGCTCTTTTTTCCATTGTATGGTGATATTGTTGTCATTACGTTATATATATCCGCTATTTTCTTATTTAAATCTTTTATTTCACTTCTTAGCAGCACAACTTCTTCACTTATTCCCCTTTTTAAATTCTCTTTCATGTGTCTTATTTGTAAAATCAAATAAGCTTTGTTAACAGCATCAAGTCCATCTAAAGGTGAAGCTACGTTTATAATCCTTTTATTGTCAATGTTTATTTTATTTCCATCCAGTATAAAACCAAAATGCTTCAAGAGGTATTTTCTTCTTCCTTCGTTACTAGACCTTTGATTAAAATAATGACCGAATTTGTCGACAGTCATACTCTTTGTTTTATCACCTCTACTCAATTATATTTGCTTCTCTCAATTCTTCAATTATTGATACTATTTCATTAGAATGATTATTATTTCCAGCTTGTTGTGATGCTATTAACAGTCTCAATCGATCTACAATTTCATTAGGATTGTCCCAGTATATATAGTTTGGTTTATTAAGATTTACTCTCATTAAACCCTTACCAATGTGAGTAGTAGCAAATAATTTATTAATTATTTTTTTATACTTGAAGCCTCTATTTCCTTTAAGTCGGTTACTGGGATCGTAGTTTACTCTATGTGCATTTGTATCAAGTAAAATTTGTTTATAAATATCTAGTTCAGTTGAGTCATACTGTTCCGGCCTTTTGTGAAATAGTAATGAGTAAAGGCCTGGAGTTAATGCCCAAGATTTATTTCCTATGGTTATTTTGTCATCACTTAGCTTAAGATATGAATTTCCAAATTTCCAATCACCATTTTCATCCTTATAAGGTCCAAATATGGTATCGAATTTTTTGTTTTCAAACAAATCTGTTAAATTAAGTTTCCAATCATTATCTTGGGAATAAAATGATTCATTCAAGTGTGAATCTTCTTTATTTTCACTTTTTCCTGGTGAAGGACTAAAACACTCTTTTTTAGTGGGAGTACTGGTAATAATCTTTTTCTGGTGTCCTTTAATTTTATTATAATTTTCAGATTTAATTCTTTCATCAGAAAATTTCATTGGATCCAATGAATCATCAGATAACTTTACAAGTTTTTTAAGTGGTTCTGTTATAGGTTTAAATGTATGTTCTAATTTATTAAACGATTCTGCTTCACCTTGTTTGATACTATCGAATTTCTTTTTTAGAACTTTTCTTGATTTAACCAATTCTTTTAATATACTTTCTTCCATGTTGTGTTGCTGGAGAATAGCTTAGCTAGTTACAAACTGATTTTGGAAACAGCAAAACAGCTTTTTCAAACAGCAAAACAGCTTTTTAAACAGCTTTTTAAAACAGCTTAACAGGTTTTTGAAACAGCTTAACAGCTTTTTGAAACAGCAAAACAGCTTTTTTAAACAGCTAAACAGCCTTTTGAAACAGCTTAACAGCTTTTTTAAACAGCTTAACAGCTTTTTGAAACAGCAAAACAGCTTTTTGAAACAGGTAAGCCAGCTTTTAATTAGAAAATGTCCGCAGCAGTTGGATGAATATTTATAACTAATGTTGAATGAAAACATCAAAGCCTTTTCTATAGCGCCCATTCCACACATCATCATCCTTACTGATCACAAGAAATCCATATTTTTCCTTCCAACATTCATTGCATATATTCTGAAACATTTTGGGACTCATATCACTTCCAACATGATCATTATAAATATGTTTTAAATTTAAGTCGTCTTGTTTAAACACTATTATAAAGTTTGCATTATCTCGTACTAAATGTTTTGGAATACGTGTATACGTTTGACACAAATAAAACGAATCTATATCTTTATGACGACCCATACAAAAATATGATCTAATATTATTCTGTTTTTCGCATGCAACATCATCAAAAATCATTATAGAGCTTCCCTTTGCCTTATCAGGTGATATGACATCTTCATTCTCTGTAAATGTGTAAAGACCCATTCCCTTTACTGATGAAATAAGTTTTTCAAGGTACTTATATTTTGGCTGTTGTAATGATTTTGAATACAAGTAAATATTTTTAAACTTTAATCCATTCGGGCTTTCGATTAAACTGAGCATTACATTTGTTTTCCCGCAATTAGATGGACCTACTATTAATGCTCTTATAGAATTTGGTAACAGGCAACTGTGTTTAGTTCGGCTATTGTATTCAATGAAATCAAAATTTCTTACTAAGATATTTGAATGTTGCTTAATCAAATGCATCTTTACAACTGACAGTTATTTTAAAATTTAATTCATTCACAATCATATATATGTATATTGACAACTTTGAATTTATTTACAGAAATAATCAAAAGTATAAATGATTGTGTATTCAAGTAAAAAATTTAATGCAAAACAGACTGTTCAAGGAAAAGGACTCGTAAATAGTTTGATTAATTCACTACCAGTTGAACTTCATTTACCTGGATATCAATTTTGTGGACCTGGAACAAAATTAGAAAAACGGTTGAAGAGAGGAGATAGAGGAATTAATCCATTGGATGCTGCTTGTCGAGTTCATGATATTGCTTATTCTCAGAGTACTGATATTAAAAAACGTCATCAGGCGGATAGAGAACTAGCTAATAAAGCTTGGGAAAGGGTAACAGCTAAAGACAGCACATTCGGAGAAAAAATAAATTCGTACCTTGTAACAAACGCAATGAAATCTAAAGTGAAATTTGGTTTGGGTGTTAAATCCAAAAACTTTAAGAAAAATTGTAAGCAAAACCATTTTCGTAATGCAATTAAAGCAGCTACAACTATCTTAAAGAAAAATAAGCCTACAGATATAAACGATGCTATACAACTTGCACGAAATGTTATTAAACATTCTTTTCTTGGGAAAAAATCTGAAGTAAAAGTTCCAAGAATTATTAGAGTTCCCAAAATTGGCGGCTTATTACCTTTGATACCGATACTTACAGCACTTGGAACATTAGGTGCAATGGCTTCTGGAGGTTCACAAATTGCTAAAGCTATTACTATAGCTAAAAATGGTAGAGAACAGCTGGAAGAAAGTAAACGACATAACAGAGCATTAGAGGAAATAGCAATAGGAAAAGGTCTCTATCTTAAACCTTATAAAAAGGGATATGGAATATTTTATACGAAAACTACACCAAAAAACTATTAAAGCAGCTACCCAAAAGACCACTAACAGATATGGATTTAAAAACTTTTGGAAAGAAGTATATTCATCACTTTAGAGGAGTTTATATGAGAGATGAACTTCCTAATATTCCACGGAGGATAGAATGTGGAATTATCAACTTAGACTCTAATAACGGAGATGGTACACATTGGGTAGCATATTATAAAAATAATGATAAGGTGGAATATTTTGATAGTTTTGGTAATCTTCAACCACCCTTAGAAGTATTAAGATATTTGGGAAACAATATAAAGTATAACTATAAGAGATATCAGAAATTGAATGCATTTAATTGTGGACATTTATGTTTAAACTTTTTAATAAAATACGAAATAAAAAACTATGCGGAATAAAAAAAGAAAAATAAACACACATAATTTGTTTAATTAATTTATTTATAGCTTCATTTCATTTATTATCCATTCTTAACAATAGTCTGTGTATTTTTACATCTGTTAAAATTTTGCTTTGCATTTTTTTTCCTATTTCGTAACAAAGACGTGTCAGATCAACTTCAATATCTCTTTCATTAATTCCTTTTATGTCGCTTAGTTGTATATTAGTTTTTCTCAATACTGAACACGTTGGAATGTAGTAGTCATAATAAAAATGTAGAATTTGCTTCCTGAGCATGCCGTTCCAACATATAATTGAAGTTAAAAATATTCCAACCCCAATTAGAGATTTCCATGTATCTGGCTCTATTTTTATTTTATAGTTGTCCTGTTGAATAATTAAGCGATAGCTACCGTTTTTATATTGAAATATATAGGCGGTATTCCTTTCAGTAGTGTCATCTATTAAATTGACTGAATTTAAAAATTCTCTTTGAGAAAGGACACTGCTAATATAAGTTTTATAGTGCATTAAACGTAGCCACTCATCCCGATCCAATCCAATAAAATGTTTATTTTTATAATGTAGCCATATCATTGGCTTAAATCCATTTAGAGTTGAAAACCCACAAGAAATTTTTAATTTTAAATTCAGGAAGTACTCCAGCTCAAAAACCACATCCTGTATTTGAGGTTTCTTTGGTTGTTCAAAAAAATTTCTCATTTTATTTTCCATTTTCAAAAGAGAGTATTAATTTTTTTACTATACACCTCGGAAGTAAATTTTAAACTGATGATGACTTCACTCTAAAAAATCCCTTTATATTGAAAATATTTTGAGTACTATGCTCTACTTACTTATCTATGTACTTACATACATACATACATACAATTACATACATATATGTATGTTGTCTCAACGTTTCTAAGAAAAAATAAAACATGTAATTTATGTTTCCTTTTAAATATTTTATTTTTTTTTTAATGAAAAATTATAAAATTTAATTTGTTTGCATATGTCAATTGTTTCAAATGTTTATTAATTCATTTCAATCTTCCTTTCGGTTAAAGGTGGCAGTCGATAAAATGTGATGAAATAAGCTTCTATATTTCTCAATAATCTTCTTCACCCTTAGTCTTTTCATATGAAAAAAGTAGCATGTACACATGCCAACAACGTCTTCATTTGAATTGTCGTCATGAGAGCAAGGTATCTTATCATCAAAATTCTCGTAATCAGTTTTGAATGCTCGAAGAAAAGACAGATGTTCTTCGAAAATTATATTTCCGAACTCTTGTAAAAAATCATTTATAAAATCCATCGTTCCAGTTTAAAATCTTAATGAAAACTACTCATTGATTTGTTAAATCTTCGTATTATATACTTACATATGTACATATGCTTTTTATATGGTTGAATTCATATAAATTAAACAAATATTTGTGCAATCTCTTTTTTTTTTTTTTTTTATTTAAAATATTTCTTTAAATACTTTTTAAATAGTTTCTATTTAAATGTAGCAAAAGGATAATAATCTCTTACAGGAGGAACTGGCTTTAACTCCAATCTGTATAAATCACTATTGTGGCTATCATTTACAGGATATTTAGAAATAAGATAAGCGCCTGTAGATAAATTTTCAATATCCTTTTCACTTAGTGAATTAAATCTCTTTGGTAAATATAAAATGTTCGTTCCCAGTTCTAAGACAATAGTTTCCCCATACTTTGTCGTAATACGCTCAGCTCCAGTTATATGGTACTCCTCTAGAGATAACATGTCCTTCACACTAAGTCTCTGCCTGGCGTTCAATTTATTGAAGGTAGAAATTAACTCCTCGTTGGTGCTCATTGTTATGTAACTTATATTAAACTGTGAACTTTTATACATCAGTACAAATTATTTATAATTTTTTTCACATCAAAGATATATTCATCTCTCTATCTCTCTTTCTTTCTCTCTCTCTCTATTTCCTTATTAATTAATTTTTTCCTTCAACTTTATTAACATTTATTACATGTTGTATTTTATTTCATTTATATAATGTTAAACAGATTTTATTTAAATATAATTAAAAAAACTTAAATCTAATATAATATATTTAAAAACTTAAATCTAATATAATCTTATCTCCTTCGTCGTCCCACCAGAATTCATGAAATCTGGACAGAAGGTCATCCCCTTCTTTATCGTACAGGAATTCGTAAACTTCATCCTCGAAAAAGTTAGTATGGTATCCCATCTGGTTGTTGGGAATATCCTCTTCGCTCCAATTCTGCGTAGAGTTTATGTAGTTTAATACTACTTCTTGTACTGAATTATTGACGTCAAATTCCGTCAAACCGCTTATGGAAAGTGGGCTGACCGAAGGTTTGATGACGCCGAAGTCTTCCTCTAACGATATAATAAGCGGACTAGATTCCATTTTGATTTGTTTTTTTAATTTTTAAATTAGATGTATCGCTTGCAATTGAATTTCACTGAATAATTTCAAAATGTTCCACGATTCGACATTTATACTAAAAACAAAATCATCAACAACAACAACGTAATACAAACAAAATATCAAGAGATAAGCTAATGCACATAAACATTGCATTTGTTCCCTCACTCCACACTCATATCCATACACACATCCACTCCTATCCATCCATACATATGTACATACATATGTACATACATACATACATACATACATACATACATACAATTACATACATACATACACGTGTAACGCTGACCAAATTCACTACATTTTAAACCCTTTCCTATTCCACTCACGATCGTTTACTTATAAAATCCTAACCCTTATTAACATATTTTCTATTCGCACATGCATTAACAAATCTAGTAATTCGTCTAATTTTTATGCATTTCCGCACTAAAATCTCTAACAAAACTAAATATATAATAAATAATAGAATTAACATATGCAAATTATTAAACAAAAATAGAATTAACATATGCAAATTATTAAACAAAAATAGAATTGACATATGCAAATTATTAAACAAAAATATCAACTAAAAATATCAATTAGAAATTTTATACGAACACATTACATGTGCCTTTACTAAATAACATACATATATACATACATACATACATACATACATACACATAAACATACATATGTATGTACATATTTTCCCTAAATCATCAAATACTTTCTTTTCAATCTTTACTGCCTGCATACAAAACAAACTATTGTTAGCCGTTACCATTCTCAAAACATTCGAAAATAATACGAAAACAAATTCTAATATTTTTTGTGCTGCGGTTCGCTCTATAACAACACAAAATACATATTCAAGTTCAACTAAAATTTATGGGTACATACTTTTAAACATTAAATACAAATCCCAACTTCATTTACGGCCTGTCCTACGATGTCACCAAAATCGTTCGATCGAATTCTGCTGACATCGTGGGAAAGACCGTTAGTGTTCACCACCATAAACCAAGCATCATTGATCAAGATTTAACCAACTCATAAACCGCTACTATTTTCTCCACTACTGCTCATCCAACTCCCTTTAAGGTAAACTTATTTTGCCTTTTGTTAAGCAAAGACTCATAACCATTATTATTTCTCCACTAGTGACTCCTACACTTATTATTGTACACTAATGCTCACCCCAAAACCCATTAAGGTAAACTTATTTTGCCTTTTGTTAAGCAAAGACTCATAACCATTATTATTTCTCCACTAGTGACACCTACACTTATTATTGTATACTAATGCTCACCCCAAAACCCATTAAGATAAACTTAATTACTTTTGGGGTAAGCTCAGCCACAGTGATCAAGACTTAGCCAACTCACACACATTTTACCTCTTTACAGCACTGCCATATGACGTAAATATACTAAATTTATCCAATTCACTATCCTTTTACCCCTTTTTTCCGTCTGACTATGGCAACACTCACACCACTATTTAGCAAATACATACTCCTTTTACCATTTTCCGCCATCATATGGCAACTCTCATACCAGTATTTAGCGAAGACACAAACCTGGCTATAGATAACAGTTATCTACATTATCTATTTTAATTGCTTTCTGGGAGAACAAGCAATTCCTATATACTCCTAGCATTTAAGATAAATCTAACGTATGATTAATATTTATAACTCGTATATAATTTATTAATCATACGTATTTGGTATTGTGAATATTTTCTGAGGAAGCGAAGTATCAAAACAATCAGCAAACGTTTCCGAAACGATTTATCTCAAAACAATTAAATTTGGTATCTCTGTCTATTCTCCTCTAGATTTATTTGATAAAATTATGTATTCACGGGCAAAAACGAAACAAACTTAATAGGGCAGTTGCTTTCATCGAAAAAAAGAACATTTTTCTTTATTATCCGCGGACACTTTAAAATCAATTCGTCAACCTCCATTTGTATTTTTACAAATGATGTTCGTATTATGTCGTCATCAGGTAATCATTTTTTTTGTAAAAGCAGTTTTGTTAACAAAAAAGTCAAGTAATAAAATACAAAAGAAAACAGGATGTTATCTTAATATAAATAAATTCATTAAAGTGTAACAACATATCGTGGCATAAACGCCAAAAAACAGTTTAAGCTGCAAAATTTTTAAACTTATTTTTTTTTTTACTAAAATCTATAATTTTCGATCGATAATAGTCTATTTACATTAAAAAATTTAAGTTAAAAAAATGTCTCGTACAAGTTTTTTTAAGCCTAAACTATATAATCGAACATTTTTAAAATATTTCCAGTGCCGGGTAAACTTTTTTTAATAATGCTTATAATGAAAAAAATTTTTTTTGCACAAAATAGAAAGCGTTTTTTTAGTTTTGGTTATTCGCAATTTTTAAGTTTTGGCGTTTTTAGGGTTCCGTACACCAAAGGTGAACCCTATTGTTTTCGCTACGCTGTCCGTCTGTCCGTCACACGGTATTTTCTCAGGAACTAAGAGCTACGGACCTGAAAATTGGATAGAGTATGTAGAACCTCGCCCTCGAGCAACGAAAAATGTTAAGTTCCCATGTAATATACATACAATTGTATGTACATATGTATATTGACACTTGAAATTTGTAAAATTAGTGTATTTTTAATAGACTACAACAATTAACACTAAAATTTTAAAAAAAATTTTAATTAAAGGGTGGTCCATCAGTTAATGCAATTTTGACTATGTAATTTTCACAACTTGCTATATCTTGGAAACCGTAAGAGGTAAATTTTGAAATTTTTGAAATTTGCAAAAACGGTAAAACTAAAAAATCCAAAAATAAATCGCCAAAAATTAAAAAAAATCGCCGAAATTAAAAAAATCTCCAAAATTAAAAAAAAAATTTCTAACACTAAAATAAATCGCGAAATTAGAAAAAATCGCACAAAAGCAAAAAATCGCCAAATTAAAAAACCCCAAAACCGGAAAAAATCGCTAAAACGCGAAAAAGGTGCCAAAACCAAAATAATTATTTGTATGAAAAAAATCTCGCAAAATGAAAAAAAAATCGCAATAATTAAAAAAATCGCCAAAATTAAAAAAATTTCCAAAACAAAAATATAGTCAAAATAACAAAAACGCCAAAATAATAAAAATCGCAAAAATTAAAAAAACTTCAAAAACCAAAAAAAATCACCAAAACGAGAAAAAAAGTGCCAAAACCCCAAACTAAAAAAAAGCTTAAAACCGAAAAAACCCAAAAACGAAAAAAATGCCCAAACTATAGTTTATATTGGCTAAAGTTCGTATTCAATTACATATCTCGTGTCAGTACGGAACCCTTCGTGCGCGGGTCAAAGTCGCACTTCACTGAATTTATTTTCTTTTTGATGGTTTTTATTTTTGGCTTTTTAACAATTTTTTTTGTATTAACTTTCGCTTTTTTACGTTTGGCTTTTTTTAATTTTTGTTGCTGTTTTGCAATAAAAATTTCCAGTTTTAGGGTTTTTTAGTTGGGGCCTTTTTTTCGTATTGAAGGCTTTGTGCGATTTTTAACGATTTTGATGTTTTTTTGCGACCTTTTTACATTTGGTGATTTCGATTCATTAATTTTTTTATCATTAAATTTTTTATTCCGTTTAGTTCTGGAGATTTTTGTGGTTTTTGGCTGTAATTTTCGGTTCTTTTTTTAGTCTTGGCGGTTGTTACTTTGTGGCGATTTTCTCGGTTTTTTAAATTTTTTTTTTGTATTGACGCTAGTATTTAGTTTTGGCGTTTATTTCGTTTTTACAATTATTTCTTTTCAACAATTTTTTTATTTTGTTTAGCAATTTTTTTAATTCTTGCGCTTTTTTCCATTCTTGGTTTTTTCAGTTTTTGGCGATGTTGGAGAAGACCTTTTTACTTCTGATTTTTTTTTTTGAGGCGATTTATTTTTTTATTTAATTTTTTTATTTTTAAAATTTTTTTAGTTCTAGCGTGTTTTTTAATGTTTTGCATTTGTTTTTAGATTATCGCGGGATATTTTTGATTCTTTTTTTTTGTATTGACTTTTGTTTCTTTTTTGAGATTTTTTCGTTTTTTAAAGATTTTTTTATTGAAGCTTTTTTGATTTTGTTTTTTTAATTTGGCGTTTTTTTTTCAAATCTATATGTGATTATTCTCTGATAAAAGGTACGTAGTGTGTCAAAAAAAAGGTTCTTGGAAAAATCGATAAAAATGAAAAAAATATCATTAAAACTTTAAATGCGTTTTTCTCAAAACTTCATTTTCACACACTAGGTCCAGGTCCCTCTCGGAGAAGGTCACATATATAATTGACTGTATATTACAATAGGATTACCGCATTTTTCGTTGTTCTGTTTATTATACCCTTTAATTTTTAACTGTCATAGATTTGTTGTAGCTGCCAAAGTTTCACATAATCTGTCAAAAACTCAGGGCCTCAGCGCTTACAGTTGTCGGGAAAACACGAAAATCTTCTACTTGAATTCAATATAAATAAAACTCGTAAAAAAGTGAAAATTAATTACTTTTTCGTCCGAAAACTTCTTCATGACGTCACAGAGCTGGAGATAATAATATAATCATCTGACAAATAAAAAATCCATCACTGCCAACAACGCGTGCGCTTAGCATACATCATCAATCACACCACTACATATGTGATTGATGAGTCTGTTTGATCATCTAGTGGGCACTTTACAGGTAAATCTAGCATATGAATATAAGCTCTTAATCATAAGTTTTTTGATACTTAAATATTTTCGCATGTTGCCTTTATGCATTTAAAAAAGAGATTCTGAATTAGAGTGACAAAGAAAGACAATTGCCGTGGCTACTTCTTTAACATGAAGCCCACTGTTAATTGCTTTAAAATAAATAAACTTAGTATTTCCCTATTTCCTTTGGTTTCAGTGCTTACTTTTCGGTCATTTCGGTTTCAGCTAAATTGTTGAAAGGAACTTGGTAATTGAAACCCCAGAAACAAAAAAATATAAAAACCAGCAAAGCAAGAGTGAGCAGCAGATTTGGGTGCCCGTTCATATGTGCGTTTGAGTGTTTATTTTGCATTTGAATGTGAAATCAATTTGTTTTTCTAAACAACCACATTACTCAAGCCTGTCCACCCACCCAAGTATCCGAATCCCCCTTGTAACTAACTGCTGATGGATTTTCAAACGTTGTTGTGTCTGAAACAGCATAATGAGGTTGTGCGCTTTACTACAATACAGAAATAGAAATATTTTGTAATGAGTTAAAGTTTAAATGTGCGTTTTTATTTATTCCTTTAGACTTGAAGTAATAGTGGTAGTGGCTGGTATTGTTATTACTAAAGTTCTTTTTTTCGTTATAGTTGGTGTTACATTGCTGCTATTGTGAATCTTTGCAAGACTGTTAAAGTTAACGAGAGAACACTAAAGTTTTGGCTGTGATTACGTATGTACGTACAAGAGTTGGTGGCCCAGAAATGGATGTTATTTATATTTGTATGTGTAATAGAGTTGTGTAGATGTGTGAAACGTACATACGTGATCTATATAATGTTGTTTATCGATGGTTTGTCAATGATGTTTGTTTTAGGGTTTTGTTGCCTGTGTGTGTAGGTGCATGGAGTTGTGTGGCTGTGTGTTTATTCATTGGTGTATGCCTTTGTATATGTGCCTCTGTCCCTGTTTGTAGTTTGATTTATTGCAACCGATGCAGAAGATTATTATGTAGAATTGATTGTTAGGCATGAATCAATATATCATGGTTTCATCTTACAGCTCTCAAACATATAAATCAATGGAAATTTTGTTTGAGAGCAAATGTTTCGAGTGCATGCACATACATTTGTCAGTATGCGTGTGTGTGTGTGTGTGCATTCGGTTTGTATTTATTGCTGTGCCCACTGCTGGTCTGCATTAATTGGAAATTTAATTTTAAATTATTTTTATACGTCTACATTTGAATAGTTGCTTAAAGCAATGCTGAATGCTTAGATATGAAAATATTTAGCAAAAACTATGTATAATAATATTGCATGCATTAAAAGCAAATATATTTTTAAACATATATTGAAAACGGATGTGCGTTAATAAATTGCCGGAATTTGTTTATTATTATCAATATAGGGATGTTCAATAACATTTCATACACATACACAAAGAGTAAATTAGTCATTTTAGAACTAATTGCAAATACATTTTATTTATATATTTATAGAAATTATAAAAATATTCTACTAACGTTGATTGCTTTCCGTACAGCGCACAGTGGTTCCGAATTGTTTTTTATCGGGCAAAATTCTGTAACTTTTACACTAATGAAGGTTTTTTGTATTTCACATTCAAATGTACAAGATTTTTCTCGATCAATAACAGATTTTTTTTTAAATAATTGATGCTAATAATCTTACTAATTTTTTTGTAAATAGAAAATATCTTAAGCTTTTGTTATTATCTTTGGTTTCATTAGAATCATTGCAGTGGTTCTTGACAAGTTTAGGGTTAACCCCCTAAACACATAAAAAAATTATAACAAATGACAATTTTTATATTTTAAGCAAGGTAAAAATTGTCATTTGTTATAAATTTTTATTTTGTCACAGAGCTTACACCTTACGAGTGTAAGGTTGAACTTTGAAATTTAATTTGAAATTTAATTTAATTTTTCTTAAAAATTTTCGCTTTTTATTATATTTTTTTTATAAAAAAATTCCTCACAACGGTTATTAATTCATGCTTGTACAAAAAACAAAGTAGGTTTTTCAAAATTTAATACTTAAGCCTAGTTTTTCTTAGTCATAAATAGATTCTAGACTGTATATATATAGTAATGCCTGAATAAAAATAACTGAATCGTTACTACTTTGATATAAATCTGTAAGACACTGAATTAAAATAATTCTGCAGAAAAAACCCGACTTCAATGCAAAGATTTTATAAAACATACATATTACGAAATGATACACGGATTTAAAAAAAAAATATGTGTAAAACCAAACTGCCAATAAAAAATATTTTGAAATGCTTCATTTTGACAGAGTTATGCTTTTAAATAGATAATAATAAAAAAATTTGAAAATCGGTTGACAAATAACAGAAATATACATAGGGGAAGAAAATTTCGCCTCTGTTTCCCGAAAAAAAAAGAAAAAAAATATGGAACCCAACTGCGCATAAACCGTTTTACAGAAAAAAAGAATTTTGCACATCGCTTTATAAATTACATAATTATGCACTAGGGGAGAAAATTTCTCCCTTCGCTTAAAAAAAAAAAGAATTAAGGAACCTAACTAAGAAAAAGTTTTTGCACACATTTTTCTTTACAAATGACAGTGTTATGCATTAAGGGAGTAAATTTCCCCTCGGAATTTTACAAAAAATTAAAGCACCAAACCGCAAAAAAAATAATTTTGAATATCGTATATAATTGTACATACATAAAAAAAGTAAAAAATACTAGCAATTTTGGTAATTTTTTTTTTGTTATAATAGGTCTGTTCATTTACTTGCCCAGCAGAAACTAGCAACGAGAGAGTAAGGCAGAAATTTGCAAAATTACTCTCCCAAATACGAAAAAGTAAATGAACGCTTTACTTGTAAGAACTTGCAAGAAAATTTTATTCATATCAGAACTATGGATGGAAATCATGATACAATTGTACTTTTTCTGATGTATTTCGTCTGATTATGTTTAAAATTGCAATTTTTTTTTTAAGAAATTAATTTTTAAAATGAAATTGTTTACATAGTTTCATGTACATATATTCACAATTTTTATGCATTTTTTAAAAGTTTTTTAATTTGATTCCATTAAAAAATAAAAGATTTCGACTTTCCATCTCTGATCATATATGAGAATCAAACAAAATTATTTGCCATTAAAATTCAATTTATGTGGCTTAATTGGAAGAAAAACAATAAATTAAGAAAACATTCTTTCTTTTTTCAAAGAAATGCACATTTTTTCATTTTCCTTTTTCAAATATTTTTTAAATAATTTATTTGATAACAAAACATACAACAGGTGGTTAAAAAATTCTTGCAAGGAAAAATTTTACTATTAAAATTTTTTAGGAATTTGCTTGTCTCTCAATTTTTCTCTCTCTTTTGACGCTCTCTCCTTGCAAACTTGTTGAGTTAAGGAACACTTTCCAGTAACAATTGTTACAAATTCGTTATAATTTTCAGTACATGAACAAATATTTCAGTATTTTTATTAAAATAAAAAAAGTGTCTGAAGAAGACATGTCTGCATTTTGTTGTGTTTTTTATCACTTTTGATTTGCAAAAGTTATACACCACTAAACTTCAAATTTTACGAAAATATGGTGGTTTTAAAATTTATTACCTAACACCCTAACTTCTCGTACAAATTGTACAGGTTCTGCATATACTCGTAGCACTTATTAAATACCGCAGCCCATTATCTATAGCAATTTTCGAGAAATCATATTCTATTTTAGATCAAAATGAAAAATTTTTGGTGAGTTTTAGTTGACAGAAATTCTTTGTTTTTAGCAATATGCCACGCCCACTACTGCGAATATTTTGACCTAATTTTTCTAGTTGCGTTAGTTTTGATTTATTTGCTTTTTAATGTTTTAAAAATTTTAAGAAAAAAATATTTGGGCTTGTGACCAATGAAAATTGATTTCGGACCACCGTGTGGCGTATCACATGCCAAATGGTAAACAAAATTAATTTTCACTTTTTTTTTTGATGTGGACAACATCTCAGCATCGAATGAGACCGAAAAATGTTTCCTCCCAGAGATATGCACGTTTTATGAAATTGAATTACACCAAAGATACACGTATTTAAATCTTTAAAATGGCTGTCCTGAACGAAACGGCTTTTTACCCATAGGTCCCTTTCTATTTTGCGCGTCACATATGCTGACTTACTTATATTTAAAGAATTTTATTATCAATAATTTTTTAGAAGCTTGTTTTATTTACTTTTGCATTCGTATGCAATATTAATTAATTATGAGATCTTTTCAAAAATGTGTGCGAATTTTTTACAAACATCAGGCATTAAGTATGAAATAAAATGTTATAAAATGGAATACGAGAATTATTTTCTGTTTCTGTTTTGAATTGAGCTTTACGCTGAAATTCTAAAAAAACCTTAAAATTATCATTGCATTTGGGCCTACTCTTAAAGAAACTGAATATGTAAAGAATTGCTATAACCACAGTGGTGTATATTAGTATACACACATTATAAACACAATATTCTTATACTTAACATAGTGGCCACACCTGATGAATTTATGTCATGATGAATGTGATATTGATATCATGGCGAAAGCTCATCACGTATATATTCAATTTATTAATATTATTGTAGCTTTGTGATATAATCATAAAAGCGAGCTCATGCCCTTGATATCATCTTGATATCAAACCTCATTTTATGTGTCATTGTGCATTTAACGTCTATTTAAATATTAAACAATTTTTGTTCAAAAAAGTCGGCAAAACAATTATTTGTGACCAAAAAGTTAAATCACACGCAAATTAGATATTTTTGGCAAGTTTTTTTGTAAATATTTGTTTGATTGATCGTGATATAAAATCATCAACGTCTTTCTGTTTCTGTTGATATTAATAAAAAAATTAAAGTTGCTCTGTCAGTGATATATTGCGAATTATGATATAAAATGTTCAGGTGTGGACAGTCTGTAACAATTGACACTTGACAGGTCTATTTTTCGAGATCAACTTTTTGTAAAACTTTGATTTCATTAGGTTTATGGTATGGCACGTAGCGCCATAATGTTGAAAATAGATCTCACTGGGATTAATAGCATCCATATATTAAAACCTAAAATCACTGATCATAGTGCGGTTACGATCTCCGCCTTGAACGTTGCAAATGACACATGTCATTGGGAGTCAGTACGGTCTGTTGTGGATCAGTTTTATTCTACTGTTTTTTAACAAACCTGATAAAAAAAATTACTCTCATCGCTGAACAAAATTTTGCGATAAAATATTGTATCAGTTCTCAACTGCTCGTCAGTACAGTCGGCTAAAAAACAACGTATATGGTGGTTTTTGCACTAGCTAGAACCTAAACGGGTGTCGGCCAGGATCCTTACGCAAAATTTATCACATAGCCGACAAAGACAGCATCAATTCCTGCGACCGACGAAATCGCGATAAAATTGGATCTTTTTCACACTTTTTGGTTATAGCGACGATACTCTCTTTACAACACACACACCATCGACGTGTTCGTGTTAGTGCATCATTTAGAGAGTATGAAAATCTATACACAGTTCGATTGATAGCTTGCTTGGAAGGTTGATTATATGCACCATACAAATCACGAAAACGTCAACAAAATGCGGCAATTTATTACTGGTTTGCAAAGTAAAAATGGATATTTTAATACCGTTGTTTCATTTTCAAGCTCTTCATGATGTTCTAATCTAATCATAAATGTCAAAAAGTGAGCGAATTATGACAGTTTATTTGACAGTTAGCCCTTGCATAAGTTCTATTGAGCTTAAGAAACACCTTCTTTATTCTTTTTAAAACATTAACGGCATGTCATTATGCCCGGGGAATGACATTTTAATGTGCAAAAATTACAAAGCGCTTAATAACCACCTTCTTTCATATTTATTTTAAATTCTGGGAAATAAAACGTATGCATTATTTTACAATTTGCTCAAATTCACCGAATTTGTCCACATTATTTTAATGTATTGCACACATACATACATACACATGAACATAAATACATTTACGCATGCAGAAATAATATAAAATGCGTATATAAGCGAAACAACCAACAGCAGCAATAATAGTAAAAGCATTAACCTGTCATTTTAAAGAGCAACCAATGTTTGTATGACCTCGATTTGGCATTCTTTACCGTTTCCACTCCACCTCTCGCTCTCTCCCTCACTCTCTCTCTCTCTCTAGTACCAATAAATTGAAATTTGTAGCAGTTATGGCTTTAGTTATTTGTTTTTGGTTACGTTCACACAAATACGAAAATGCAAATGCATATAAAAATATTTATGTATGAGCTTAGCACACATATTGAATTGACTTTTTGGTATTTCTGCCTGAACATTGAATGTATATACCGGCAGCTTATTAACGTGTCCTCTTTGTTGGTAGTGTAACTTTCCACAACGTTGAATATTGTCCAATACAAATGACCTTGCAATAAAGTGAAAAAAAATATGCCACATGGAAAGTGTAATAATGCCAGATAAAAGTAACAGAGATTTACACTAGTCAAAAGAGTTGAAAGCATCAGTTATTTTTATTTGCATACTATTAGCCAATGGCCTTTGTAATGAACTTGGCTGGAAGTTTTTCCTTGTTTTTACTTCAAACTGTTTAATGAATTTATGAACAAATAATAAACTTCCTAAGAATCTGCAAAATGTTTAAACAATTGTGCTCCTAGAGTGAAAACTTAAAGATTTGATTTAGGTTTTGCTTGCATATTGCCAAATTGCATCATTTACTTTGATTCATCATGACATATACCTGAGCCAGTATAGGCCTATTGTAAGCTCTCATGTTAATTAAAAACGAACTCTATCTTTATAGGAATTCAGTGCGGTTCGTTTTTAATTGACTTGAGAGCGCACAATAGGCCTATACTGGCTTTTTTCTTTTGGCTAAATATTATACACTAATAAGATTTTGAGGAAAAACAAAAGACAAATTAAATTAGACTGGTTGGGAGCATTTTTCGTAATACTTGCACCACTCAGGGTTCCCAGTTTTAGTTTATACCTCAATCCCAATTATCAAATTTTCATCCCCAAGAATCCCCAAAACTGTATATTTTCTTTAAATCAAAAGAGAAATTTGCATACTTATTTATGTTTATTTAATATAATTTTTAAAATAATTTTTTTGTGCTTTGCATCTTAAATATCTACACACACAAAAATAAGACAATTGTGTATCAAAATTTTAAAATCTTCTGATTCTGATTCGTCTGATTCGTCTGTTACTGCAATTTCGTTCTACATGTTCTTTGGCGGTTTATTTTCATTTCGGCGCTTTATTTTGGTTATGGCGATTTTTTTGTGGCAACACTCTATTCTTGAATAGCTGTTGTTGTTATTTACATTTATTTTCCTTACATACTTTAAATATATAATATAATTAGAGCTGAAAAAAAGTCAGCCAATGTAGTAAAATAATAAAATATAAAAACATGTTGATTATTGAGTTCTTGTTTCAACTTTGTTATTTGTTGAAATTCTCATAAATAACTCTAGTTGTTCTAAGAAACTTTGGGTAAAAGTTCCCTCATCATCTGCATTAGCAACAGTGAAATATGCATATGATCCAGCTAAACCCCTCCATAATCAATTTCAATGTATTTTTAATAATAATAAAAAAAATTTACTATATAAGTTAACTAATAATTTGAGATTATTAGTGCGTTAATAAATGTTAAACTTTAATTGTAACAATTCCCAATAAAAAACACTATTTTTTTCGTTTCAACGATTTTTTCGGTTTGCGGTAATTTTTTTTTACTTTTGGCTCTTTTGTTTGTTTTGGCAATTTTTTTTAGTTCTGCTGCGTTTGTTCGTTTTGACGAATTTTTGGTTTTTGGCGACATTTTTACTTTTTGCGATTTTTTTTTTGCATTTTACCTATTTATTTTATTTTCGGTGATATTTTCCATTTAAACGCTTTTTGTAATTTTGGCGATTTTTCGTTTGTTGTTGCTCGCTTTATAACACCCTGTAATTTTTTAGTGTCATATATTAAGTTGCTGTAGCGGCCAAAGTTTAACATGTTGTGTGAAAATTTCATGCCCGTAGCTCTCACGGTGCTGGAGAAAACAGCTTGTGACCAAACATATAGAGAGACAAACAGACATACATCGTAGCAAAAACATTAAGATTCCTTTTCATTTTTGGTGTACGGAAAATTAAAAAGTCTTGGCATTTGAGAAGATGGAATAAATTTGTTACAACACTCTGAAGTATTCTTAATATTTGTATTTTTCATATTTCTTCTTAAATTCTAATGAGTATTTGCAGCCATATTTAAAAACATAAAAAAAATAAAAACATTTTCCTTAGAGTTATGCTAGAGTTAATATCGACGTCGTTGACGGCGTCTTAACGCCGAAATTGTGATGTTCGTCGTAAAGTTTCATTTTGTTGTTAATGTAAACGCCGGCGACGTTAACACAGCTGTGTACTTCTGCATTGAATATACAACAACATTGAAAATATAAGAAAATGAAGTACTCTCGGGTTTTCCTTAGCCCATATCCTAAAGTTTTGCTTGTTAACAAACCCATTTAATTGGAAATGGGCTTCGTCACTCATAAATAAGTTATGAATAATTGAAATGGAAAGAGCACATTTGTGCGAAGCAGAAAATGGCCACCACTTGCGGGATACAATTTTTAATAACTAATCTAAAAATATTCCCTATAAATTTACTGTATTTAAAAAACAAAAAATTAAAAAAATATGTCTTAAATAAAAAGTTATAAGGAATTCACACCACTTCGTCCTTTCTGGGCCACCCTGTACAATTTCATACGATTCATTTTTTTTTTTTGACATTTGACGCCGTTGACGACGTCGACATTAACTCTAGCATTATATAGAAATTTAATTAAACTGTTTCAAGTTTGTTTGTGAGTTATCATTCACAATTTGATTCACAATAATTAATAACACACATTTCAGCTAACATTGACAGTTTGATTCACAATAATTAATAACAGGAAATTTTTAGACTTGCCAGATAGAAAGTTTTATGTATTGAGATATTTTAAATGTTACAACCAACAATAGGAAAAATAATGGGTTACATGAATTTGAAAAAAATTTAAAAAGAAAAACTAAATAACATGCAGCATTATTTATAAAAATTATTAAGGCTTTATAAAGGCATTTTAACAATATTTTTTATAAAAATTTATTTTAATAAGCCTCAATAAGTTTTATAAATAAGGCTGAAGATTTTAAGTTATTTAATATCTGCAAAAATTCCCTGGTGATTTTCATGAAATTTCTATGCCCACTTTCAAAAAAATCCCCTATTTGAGGACTATTTCCCAAAACTAAGGTAACAGCACTATCGCCTTAAGGCGCAGTTAACCGAATGTAATGTAAAGTAACTGCAACAGTAGGATACAGCTGATCGATATTGTTATATTAAAAATAATGAAAATGGTTATAGAGATGTAATGTAACGTAACCTGCTTTTCATATAAAAATATCGATCAGCTGTTTCCTGCCTTGCAATTACAGTACATTACAGTCGGCTAACTGAGGCTTTATACTTGAGTGTAAATTAGTTATGAACATCAGCAATTCAATATGAAATTGCAATAAAATATAATAAGAGATACAATTTAAAAAATTTTCCAGTTTTTTAAACAATAATTCTACTCGTATATTGATTAATGATATAAGAAGTGAAAACTTTTTTTCAAATTATCAAATGATGGTGCTTAGAAATTATTTGTTTTTAATTCAACGCCAGATTTTCCCTCTTCCCCCTTTACCTAAAAATGCATTTTCTAACTCTTCAATGAATAAGGTCTCCCAGTAACTAAAATATAAAAGATCGTATTTTTTATTTGCTTTAATTTCTACAAACTCAACAATGTATGACTACTTTTTTAATTTGCCAAAATAATTATGAGCAAAAAAATAAATAAAAAATTTACATAAAAACATCTTGTTGATGTCATGTAAAACATTTAAAATAACAACAAAGCACACATGCTTATGCACAGCAACAACAACAGCAACAACACACAGTAACAATAATGCATACCTGCTGCATTAACAAACAAACCAACTCATTCTTTTATATATACATGCAACTATTTATTTAATACTTTATTATTAAAAAGCACAAACACATAAACATTTGACAAACAGGAAGAGGACACAAAGCATATGGAGTGTGTGCAAAAACACCTGTGCAACTTCATTTATTTATAACAACAATAAAAATAAATAAATGCTAACTGCTGCAAGTCCATGCATGCAGCAACTTTTTGCACAAGTATACAAAAATAAATATATGTTGATACAAATTTGTGCATATACAAAAGTAATTTATGTACGGAGCCAAACAATATGAATTTAGATGCGTTTAATGATCTATAATTTGCGAGGATATACGAGTATGAAATTGAGTTTCCGTGTTGGCGTGTTTGGGAAAAAATTACAAATCACCAGCTGAAGCTGATTATATGTATAAAACTGTTGATGTCCTTTGCACAGAAATAAGCCCATAATTATGAAAGTGTGCTAAATCATTCATATATTTTCTGTTTTGAGCTTTTTATTTATTTATTTATTTGTTTTGTTATATATACGTATTGCTTTGGAACAGAATTGCATAAGCAATGACTGTTATATTATGCTTAAGATAAGACCTTAACGATGTTTAATATATTAGTTGTTGTTGTTGCAGCTTTTTGTTTACCTTGTTAAGCGACTCTTGTACTTAGCACAAGTGTACTTGTATTTGGTTTAAAGATTTCATATCTTGTTTTTTTTATACCATTTTAAAGTTCTTCATCATGAGCTTTATATTCTTAAGCACATATGTCTGCTAGCCAGTTTGCTTTTTTGCGTATGCAAATGTGTCTAAATGCAAGTCTAAATCATGCCCCCTTAATGTTGGCATAACACATGTCTATACCCTTAGAATTGTAATGGTCATTCTCCAGTGTTACTAAATGTACAACTAAGTGACAAAGTGTTAGTTAATGGAAACAATTATTGAAAGAGTTGTAGAGGTTGTGTGTTAAGATAACAGTAAACACAACAGCCGCCATTATAAGTAGGTTAGCAATGTTTATGCGTTTGTGCATTTAGCTGTTAAATTGCGATCATGTGTTTCTTTGAATGCCCAAGAGTATAATTATGTAAAGGGCTTCGCAATTATAAAGATATGCTACCTAAGCAGTTCGTAGGTATAACAATACATACATATGTATGTCTGTGTGTTTAAGTTCACGGCACGCCACGTTCAGATTGCATACAATGCTTAATGCATGTGCGTAAATATTTATGTGAACACTTTCACATAACTGGGCTTTTAAGCGACATAAATGGTAAGCATTAGATGAAAAGAGGTAACTAATTATTAACATGGAAATGCTTTTTTCTTAAATTTAAAAGCATATTTGCATTAGAGAATGACATTTTTTAAACGCATAATGCTGTTGTGTAGAATGACAAATTTTATTTAATTATACGAGGGTTGCTGCGGACCATGTCTAGGCTGTTTAAAATTATTTTTTAAGGGGTTTATGGTAAAATCACAACATAAATGCCCAGCAGTGTTATCAAATGTGAAGCTTTATATTTTTTCGCAGTTTTTTCAAGTGTTGCACATTCAAGCAGTTTTGTTTATATAAAAATAATCAATTTTCTTTTAAATTACCGGGTTTTACTCAATTTTCCTTTTTACCCCACTACAAAAAAAAAAGGTTGAGTCGTTAAACAGCTCTGGGCGAGTCAACATCACGCGTCGTTAGCAATTATTTCTTAAATGCAACCAGGCCACTGTTGTTTATTGGCCTTCGGGAGTTTTGCATCTCACTCGCACTGGTTGGCTGGTATGTCACGGATTACCGTATAATCTTGCGGTTCTTTTGTGGAAATTCCTTAACAACCACATTGCTACTTCCTATGTGAAGGAAGGCAAAGGTCGTGTACAGTCAGTCACAAAAACATTTTTAAGAATACTGTTAATAACATTATGGACATATGGTCTTAGTCACCCCGTCCATTTTTGTGCAACCATATTCTGCAAATTTACTTTGTAAAATATGTAATATAAAAAAATAAATTAGAAAAAGCTTTGTTGTTATATGTTTGTAGTGTATCTGTGTGTCTGTACTAATACTCGTACAGACCAAATGGCTGGACCTATTTTGATTCTGTTTGAAAGGTGACTTAATTGGGAGTGTTCTTAGCTACATATGTCTGAAAAAAAATTTGTCCAGCCGCTAAAAGATATCACATCTTTTTTTGGATATAACAGGGTTTTTAAAATTTTAAATTTTTATTGTATAATTTTAATTTATTTTTACAGTGCTGGTACACTATCATAATAGGGACAAGCTCATTCACACTTCCATCCGTTTCCGCACTGTATAAAAAACTCTTCTAGGTATAATTAATATCAAAGAAAGATAAACAATTAAAAAATATTTTAATGTTTTTCATATAACTTTCAAACATTTACGCCCTAAAACACTGTATAGAAATCACTCGAAAAGTGAGTTCTTTTCATATATTTTTTTTTAGTCAATTCGTCCATCTGGTTGGTAAAAGTAGGGTCGCAGAAAGGCAGACCAACGTCTGAAATTCTATGTGTTTCTTCGTTGAAGAATATGTTGTGCTATATATGTACATAATCTGCCTAACGTAGCATTGTTTGCGTTTTAATAAAAATTATAATACTATTGAAATTTTTTGCAGTTTTGTTTTCTCTGAAAAACAGTTTTTTTTGTACGGCAACACTGATGCCCAGTTTCGTAAGCATCATTAGGCGTATACTTAATATATAATTATTAAAACTATTTTATTACGTATACTTATAAAGTAAACACGCTACTACAGTAGACCAGAGAAAAGGTTAAATTAATGAAGTGATCATATTAACAGGATATTAAAAAAAATTAATTAAAAACACAAAAGCTTTCAGCAATGTAAGCAACAAATTTCAAAACATTTTTAGACTTTTAGATTATGCAAAAATAGAAATTTTCAGCCCAACGGTTTTCATTTCATTTGAAAAATTGCTGTTTTTAAAAACCCGATTTCGAATTGAATTTTTGAGCGAAACCGTTTCTTATAAAATATAAATAAGTAATTGATTTTTATTTAAATAAAATTTGTGGAAACACAGAAAATAGTATAAACCGGTTACAAAAACCTTCTAACCGGGTTTCTGCTTTCCTGAAAATAAAGCGGTTTTGATTAATTTTTATCTACGAATAATTTCGCATGCCGGTTTTTATGTGTTGAGCAGCCGGGTTCTTTTTAACAAAGGAATTTATTTTAAAGATTGGAAAACCGGTTTTCTGAAAATTTTCGGGGTTTTTCATACTTTAACACAGAGCAATAAAATAATTTCAGCTATATAGAATATATTACAATATCTTTTTCCAAACTGTTAAATATATTCTTAATTAAAAATTGTATCTCTTGCACCACAACAGTTTTAAAATAAATCAATGTTGCCATAGTGCAATTTTTTTAAAAAATTTATTTCATTAAATTTTAATTTTTTTAATTTCATATAATTTTCACACATAATCCCCTTATTTTTGCTTCAATTGCAAATATTAAAAATTTAGGGACAAATCTATTTTTTTTGTAATCAATAAATGCCTATGATAAGATTAAACAAATAACATTTTGAATGTTTACAGTTTTAAAATAATATTGAGAATAAAATTTTAATCACTTGAATTCTAAAGTGCCAACCTGAGATAAGTTAATGATAATTTTTGTGTTTATTTCCTTGCCAGCCATTAATCCAAAAATATAAAATATAAAGTGAGAAATTATTTCCCTTGGAAATATAACAAATACTTATAATTAAATAAGCACAATAATTCCCAGCACTGCTGCTAAAGTAAATAGTATTATCTTAATTATATAAAAGTTGCTTAAAACTAAAACCTTTCTATAAAATTTTACAACTTGCTTGCTAACTTAATGATAGATAGATAGGTTCGGTAATAATTTAGCCTTAACAAACAAAATCTAATTTCAATAATACGTTTTTAATCACGAGCCATTCATGCATTCATTCATATTTATTTATGCTGTTTCCTCCACGTTAGAGACAAGAGAAAGAATAGCAGCAGCACAAAGGAAGCCTTAAAAATGCTTCAATTCGTTTTGTATCTTAGCCATTAATCTCTTTTGGCTTAAGTACAACAACAATAATGACAATAAGGGGAAACAATACAGGGATTTTATGTGTCGCCAAAGGCAATCCTTTAGAGGATCTATAAGCCGATAGTAACACAAAAACAGTAAACAGCCACTAGCAATAAAATTAATGAAAGTTAAGGGGCAAAAGCCGCAAGCAAATGACAGTATTATATGAAATCGAAAATCGTAAATTGTAATGTTTTGCGAGGAAATTTTGATTTCACATTAAAGTTTGTAGTTTAATTTTATAACATATATGTATAAACATATGCAAAAGCTTTGTTAAATGAGATGATGATAATGTGAAAAATAATAAAAACTTTCTAAACAGCATAAATATAAATATGCAAAAATTTATTGTTAAAGGAAATATTGTTGTCTTTGTTATTGAAAGAACATTAGAAAATTAATTCTTTTTTGTTATTATTAAGAGTAATTTTGTAACATTACGTTTTTGAACAATTCATATAGATAGTTTTCATACATAAGAATTAGTGCCAAAATTAATGATAAGAAGTAAATTTCATATAAAAGTTCTAATCACCGAACCAAACATATTACATAAATATGTGTATAATGTGAAATAGTTAAATTATTCCATACACCGAAAGAATTTTGCTTCATAAATTTAACGAAAAAATTTCATGAATTTTTTTTTTGCACAAATGTAATGATAATTGCACAATTCTAATGGAAATTTCACGAATATTGTGAAAGAATTTCATTGGAATTGCTTCGTTGGTATTTTAGTTTCGTAACAATATTTCACTGGATTTATGACAACAAAACATTTTCTAATTATTAAGAAACCCCTTTATATTTCAGAAACATTTACAGTTGTTGCTTGCAATAAACATATAAAACTAAAAATATAATAAAATATACAGCAATTAAGAATTTTATTAAAGCTATGAAATGTATTCACTGTCCCAATGAAAATTTCATTTCAGTCGTGAAATTCTGATAAATTAAATGAATTTTAACAGTTGTTAACCAAAAGCTCGCATCAAAAGTAGTTCAATTTGATTGTTCTTATACTCTTTGTATGCTTATTAACACATACAGTTTCAATTAAGTTATTTCGTTGTTATAATAAAGTTATTTCACTGTTTTTGTGAAGTTTTTTCATTGTTTTAATGAAATTATTTCGAAATTTTAATGAAATTATTTCGTTGGAAATTATCTGGTTATTTTAATAAAACTATTTCGTCGTTTTAATGAAATTATTTCGTTGCTTCGATGAAGTTCTTTTATTGCATTGATGCCACTATTTAATACATTTGACGTAATTTTCATTAAAATAATTTTAACGAAACTGGTTTCATTAATCCAACGAAGCATGACATTGATTGAATTTTAATCAATTATTGCATTGGATTAATGTCGAAATTCATAGAACTTATGAAAAAATTCTTTCAGTGTATGAGTGAGTATATTATTATTACATGGTGCAATAAAAATATTGTATAGCAACCATTTGCTGGGATATAAATCTTTAATTACCCTTACAAAAGATGCAATTTCTGATGTTACTTGTGTTGTTAAAAATCTCTAATTTAATGTTGTGTTTTATTTTATTTTATTGGCTGAAATTAGCTAATTTTGTTTCGTTATAAATACGTAATCAAATTATTAAACTGTCTACCTTCTCAGGCATGCAGTTAATCACAGGCACATAAATACACAAGCATACACAAACACACACACATCCGCTTTTACATGTACACATATAAATATAATCTTACTTCTTATCATTTACATTAGGTGGGATTACCTTATCTGAGTTCATAATCAAGTTGTTAAAGTTATCGCTAAGACTTGAAAGTTGTTTGTGATTTTATTTTATTGTCTAAGACATTTTATATTCGAGCGCTTTTTAACGACAACTAACTGTCATATATGTAAAATATAAAATCATTTAACAATTACTTACTTTAAGTTAATCTTTGTCGTAAAAACACTCTATAAATATTTGAATTAGAGATTATTTTCATAATATCGACAAAACAAAATAGTATTATTTTATAATAATTTTACTATCGTGACTCGCATGTAGTAAATAATTTACTCATATGTTCTTCTTGCTTGCCAAAGTGCGGAAATCATTAAAGTGTAACGAGTTTTCTTAAACATATCAGATGATCAATCAATATTTTTTAACATTATCGATAGTTAATGATGGCAAGATTGGCAGCAATTCTTATCAGCTGATATTTTTTACAATTTATATTTAACAATAGTTTTTAATGATAAGCTTAATAACAATTTTCATAAGTTTAAAATTATATGAACAACAACGAGAAGTTTCTTAAATCTTATTTTCTTTAAAATGGCTTTTAACTTTGTTACAGTTATTAGAAAAAATATAATGATTAGAATTCCTTACACCTATTGTTTTCGCTACGATGTCTGTCTGTTTGTCTGTCTGTCGGTCACAGGCTATTTTCTGGAGCACCGTAAGATCACGGAACTGAAATCTTCACAGCTTAAATGAAAAATATAGCCCAAAAAATTTTTTTTGTTAAAACTAACTTTAAACCATTTTTAAATTGGTTTTAAGTTGGTTTTATGAAATGCAACCTTGTTTTCGCTGTGTTAAATTCAGTGCTGCCAAGTTAAACTGACTGGAAGCAGCTGGTAATGCTTATTCCAGGGAATAACAATAGATGTCGCTTGTAAGATTTTCTACTTAAAAATTGATGCAGCAGCAACAATAATAAAAAAATTATGTAGAACAAAGAGTTTTATTTGGAAGGAAAATAACAAAAATATTTTAATTGACCTCTGGAAAGTAAAAACAGAGGATATGACCGATACGCCGATAAAAAAATTTTATTTTGTGATGTATGTTTGCATTTCTATGTAAAATAACTTGACTTACAAGCACTTCTTCACTTTGTTTTACTACTTCCATAATTTCAAAATATTAATTTACAAAATTTATATAAAAAATATAAAATAATTTGCATTTTACATTTTGCATTGCGAAATTTCCGAGTTTTTCATACAAACAAAAACAGTTGTACAGTTTGTCAAATAATTGTTATAAAAAGCAGAAAAAGATACAACAACAAAGACACGTATTCCTGCGGTAGATTAATTTTATATTTGAGCAAAGTTATTAGACAGTTTGTGAGTTAAAACCTGAATTTAACAAACTTACAGTGTGAATGCAAAATCAGCTGTTTATTGTTTTAACGTTAAAACCAGGTTTTAACTTTCGGTGTGAAAACACTATAAAATGCAAAAAAAAAATTAGCAACAGTTAAAAGGCTGCCAAAAACTAAAAAAATTGCTACAAATGGAAAAAAATCGCCAAAATTAAAAATGCGTATAAACTAACAAAAAAGTTTTTAAAACCGAAAAAAATCGCTAAGAGTAAAAAACTTAAAAAAGCGCTTAAGCTTAAAAAGAATGTTGTAAAAAAATTCTAGTGATGCAGTCACTGGTCACTAAACTATGGGAGTTTCAGCAGATACTAATCCTAATGTAACATCATAGCGCCCTCCTTCGTTGTGTAGCAGAATCAGCGGCGAAGTAAAATAACCTATAAAATGCCTACTAAGCACTTATTCAAGTTTAATACGCCTCATTTGACACAAGAAGGCGCTGCAATACTGCATTATTAAAAGCGTGCAAAAAAGCAGAGTTGTAAAAAAAATTAAGCTTTCCTCTAGCTCTTCCTTTTCTATCACTATCTCTTCCCTATCACCCGCTCTCTCTCATTATCTTCTCTTCAACTCACAAGTAGCACAAAGCGATCATTATATTAGACCCAAGTGAGCTGGAGTCTAAATTTCACACTTCCTTACCAGCAGCCTGCCAACCTAAACTAACTTAACTTAAAAGTGCTAGAACTACAAAAACGCTTAAACTAAAAAAGCCGAAATTTTTTTATTTCTACTTCAGTTAGTTATTCCGCACAGATAATTTCTTGTACGAGTTAAAGTCGCACTCTACTGAATCTATTTAGTATCACTTTAATTAAAAAAATCGGTTTTCTAAAATATAAAAAGTAACAAAATGTTTGGGAACAAAAAATTAAAAGTCAAATAAGATTATTGGTAAATAGACACACTGTTTACTCGAAACTTTAGTAAACCGAGTTCGTCATCTAATGGGATACCCTTTGTTTAATGGCTTAATCTTTTATGCTATCATTCTTGCATCTAATTAATCTGGAACAAAAAATATTTAAAACATTAACGGCCCTCTTCACAATGTACAATTAAAAGCTAACATGGACTTTAACGGCAACTTTTGTATGAAGAACTGTCAGTTAAAGTTCTCGTTAGCTCGTAATCATACATTGTGAAAAGGGACGTAGCACACTAACCATGTAACTCCTCCAGAATTAAAAAAAAATATTTTTTTTTTTAAAGAAATTTATGAACTAATTTTAGTCTAAAATTTTAAATTTATTTGCTTAAGTAAACAGTGTTTTCACTGTTTCGGGTTTAAATTCGTTCAAAAAGAAACGAATTGTTAAAATAAACAACTATTTACCATTTTTCCTAGATGAAAATATTATCATAGAACACAAAAAAGGGAGTTTTTCTTAATATCACTTCCAACTTAGTGACCAAGCATTGAAAAAGAGAACTTCTTGCAATGACAACCGTATGAAAAAATCATTAGATAGGACTGCAATTTTCACAACTTCCAGATCGCAAACTCTACATTTTCATGATTTTTTTGGAGTCTCTTTTTTTGCTGGGAATATGCTACAGAAAATACTAATTATATATATTAAAATGTTGGCTGTGTCATAAATTTCAGTGAACTTTGATTTAACACGAAATTTTTTTCTTAATCCTTTATAACACAACATCGAGCAATTAATTTTTTTTCTACAGATCCTAGGAGCCCGTAGCACAGGTAAGAATTTTGCACTAGGAAATTTTATTCACTGGAGGGCAAAAAGTGTAAAAAATTAAGTAGAAAAAAGTTCAGATATCTAACAATAAAATCAGTATTAGTTTATTTTAATTATTATTGTTCGAACTTTATTTATTTCTATATTTATGATTTGATCAGGCTAAGGTTTGTATCGCTTTGCAATCTTTGCCTATACATTAGGTATAAGATTAGTTTTAAATGGGAACCACCCTAATACTTACAAGTAAATATGTACTTATCTACGAGTATGAGTAGGAATTGAGCTTATGCTTAATTTATGTTGTAAAGTTTAATTAGTTTGTGAGTATTAAAACTACACATTGCCTCAACCGCTCAATTCTCACCTTTTTATGAAATTCATTACAATCAAAATATTTTCATACTTCTAAACGTTGTCTGTGTACTTGCAATGAAAGAGAATCTGAGATGCAAATTACAGCGTTTAAGTTAAAAATTAAAAAAGATGTGGAAAATTGATTCTGCACATTTCCGTAATATGTATTTAAACTTTATTAATTTTATAGAAATAGTAACATGAGTCATGATTTTACATTATCCTTAGATGATATTGAATATAAGATTTAGTATGAAAATTTATTCAAAGCAAGCTAATTATCAGCAGTCTAGATAGTTGACGTCTGTGCAAGTAATGAAATTAAAATATAATACAATTATAATTCAATTTTAAACATTTGTAGCCGAACTTTAGTTAATTGTTGACGGGAAAGGCAAAAAAATTAGGCGGGCAACTAAATGATATAATAATATTTTTTATACTCTTCTTAATCATTTAAGAATTTGTCAAGTGAAAAAAGGATAAGCCAAATTATCTCTCATGTAAAAAAAGATAATGAAATTGGTTTTTAAGCAGAAGTTGCCTTAAGGTCTTTGTTTACTTGCCAACAACGTTGTTGTTTTTACTTCTTCGCAAACACCTTTTGTAAACCTGGAAGGGAAAAGTTTGATATTTTCACTAGACTTTGTTTATGTCTTTCATTTAGAAAATAGTTAAAAAAAAACAAGTAAAGCAAATCAAATAAATAATATTTATATGTTGCAAACACTCGGTTTAAAGGAAAAGTTTTTTTCACTGCTCAAAAAACTTTTATAAATTAAATAAAGCTTTAATTTTCTTAATGCAGTTGGAATGTAAAACAATTTAGTTAAAGAATTTATTTAAAAACTTATATCAACTTAAAATTAACATTAGTAACATTACTTTACAAAAATAAAAAGAATAAAAATAAGTACTCAAAGAAAAAATATACTTAAGTATAAAGTTTTACTTTTAGTAAGTGCGTATAACCATAATTAAAACAGTTCGTACATATTACACTGAAAGATTTTTTTTCATAAGTTCTATGAATTTCGGCATTAATCCAATGAAAAAATTCATTAAAATTCAACTAACGTCACGCTTCGTTGGATTAATGAAACCAGTTTCGTTAAAATTATTTTAATGAAAACTACGTCAAATGTATTAAATAGTGGCATCAATGCAATGAAAGAACTTCATCGAAGCAACGAAATAATTTCATTAAAATTACAAAATAATTTTATTAAAATAAGGAGATAATTTCAAACGAAATAATTTCATTAAAATTACGAAATAATTTCATTAAAGCAATGAAATAACTTCACAAAAACAGTGAAATAACTTTATTATGACAACAAAATAAGTTAATGGAAACTGTTTGTGTAAATAAGCATACAAAGAGCATAATAACAGTAACAATGAACTACTTTTGATGCGAGCTTTTGGTTAACAACTGTTAAAATACATTTAATTTATCAGACTTTCATGACTAAAATGAAATTTTCATTGGGACAACGAATACATTTCATAGCTGCAATGAAATCATAATTGCTGTATATTTTATTATTTGTTTAGTTTTAAAGAATTTAATCTTTAACTTAATTGCTTTCAGTTACGTTATTATATATATATATATATGTGTTTATTTCAAGCAACAACTGTAAATGTTTTTTTTTAAATATAAAGAAGTTTCTTAATAATTAGAAAATATTTAGTTGTCATAAATCCAATGAAATATTGTTACGAAACTAGAATACCAACGAAGTAATTCCAATGAAATTCTATCACAATATTCGTGAAATTTTCAATAGATTTGTAAAATTATTTAAAGATTTGTGCAAAAAAAATTAATGAAATTGTTTCGTTAGACTTATGAAGCAAATTTCTTCGTTGAACTAAATAAAAGCTAAAATACTCTACAACTATAAATAAAAATACATATGCGTATTAAGCGTATCGACTGTTTGTCATACATATAGTAGGATTATTATACACTCAGAGTATAAATGTTTAGTCGGATAAATAAGTACACGCATAATACTCGGGGTGTTTATTCATTATTGGACACCGTATACATTTATTTGTCTATTTAAAATGGAATTAAAAATGTATTTTAAATAAAATAGCCTTGCATTATGTATAGCCGATTAATTGAGTATTTTTATACTTATGCGTAAGATTGTAGCTCATAGAGTCTAAGAATGTTAATTGAAGTCGTTTATCATAGGTGATTTAAAAAATGTGTATCAGCATTGTTGTTTGTTATTTTTAGTTAAATATATTCAATAAAAACTAATGCGCATGATTTGAGTTTATGGCTGCCCAAATTTATCGTTTTTTGAAGGCCAGTACTCAAAGAGTAGACTAAACATGCGCATATACAAGGCTATTATATTTATACACGCATACAGCATATTTTCTTACAGCCAAAGCACATTTCCACTCCATTTTATATACACAAATGTATGTATACGGTGGCGAATGATCAATAAATATCCCGAGTGTATTTTATATGTCCGACTAATTGTGCCAACTATGAGTATAGTAATACTCCCACTACATGTATGTCAGAGAGTCAATAGTTGTAATATTTATAGTTGTAGATTATTTTAATTTTTTATTTATGAATACTTACGAATTGTTTTTCGCTACAGTAATGATTATAAGCAGTTACTAAAATTAATACCATAAACTTAAGTATAGTTACGGCGATACCTGTGTCATTCTCTGGCACAAATCACCAGCTATGAACTTAATTGAATTCCATTTAATTATATCCCTTCTCTTCTTACCTTTAACCCTTATGAAGAATTCTTTTCAATTTTTCTCTTACGTAGAATAAAACACTTTGCATTTAAAATTTGCTTAGACATAATTCATTTAGCAGCTATTGAAAGCAATTATAAATTGTTCTAATTGAAGTAAAATAGCAGCCTCACTTACCACCACAAATACTAAATGCTGAAGCAAACATCATGAGTGGTCCATTCAATAACTCGTTTCCTGGTCTCCCTCTCTCTCTCGTCTCCCACGTCATTATAGCAAAATGCTTCATAAACGTTTTAGATGCAGAAGATACACAATGAAAAAAACAATCTGTTAAGCTGATAAAATGGACAAAGACAAAAAAAGGTAAAACAAAGGAGTTGAATTGCAAATTACCATGTTAAAGGGAAATCATTCAGTGACAAGAAAACACCCAGTTATTGAATGACAGACAAGCTATTTTACTTGTCTGAATAAACCAACCAAACAAGTTAAAAGAGAATATTTGTTTGTTATTTTTTTTCAAATGAGAACGATAAATAAAATGAAAGCTACAACAGATAAATAAGCTGACGTTGATGATGGGATATTGCAGATAAAATGTAAATATAAATGCAGATGTAGATGCTGTTGATGATTGTCAAATCAATATGTTTTTAATTGGAATGCTGAATGGTAATGTTTGATGTTTGCAACTGGACATTTGAAAAATTAAATTCCGGAAATTAAAAAATGTGGTTGTTTTGTCTTGGGATTTATGTGAATAAATTGTATTTCAAATACTTTGGCAAAAATTAGCCAGATAAATGTTATTAGATTAGAGAAACAAAAATATTATTATTATCTAGTAGAGGATAAGACATACAAAAAAACTCCAAAGTAATTATCCATTTCCTTGCAAATGAAATTATATAACATTACTTCATCGTCCTAGAGTTTTGTACTTTAGTTTAAATGTTTCCATCATACAAATCGATTACGAACAGGAAGATCTTACACATTAGAGGCCTGCATAAACAGTCTTGAAATGTAAATATGTTTCGTTTTTTAAATGAACTCTCGTGGCATGTATTATACTAAACGAATAATAAATGCTGTCGTTTAAAAAGCGAAGCGCGATGGATGTATTGATGTTCGTGCAAATGAGTGTTAAGAAGCGATGTAGCGAAGACTTCTTGTTCTAAACAAACAATCAAAAGAAGTTGTGTTGATGCGTGTATGCTTGTTATTTTGCATACTGTAGGTTTAAGTGTGTTTCTAAGACGTATATGGTAAGTTCTTAGGTGTTTAAATGTGATTTTTTAAAGCAAACGCATACAACTTATGTCAATACATGTGTGCGTTTGCATGTGTGCAGAACAATTAAAGCTCATACACACAACGTGTGTGCATGAGAATGAACATTAGGTATGGCATAGTGGACGACTTTTCGATTTAGACAAGCAAGGACCCCTTATTTTGTGAGGTTCGTGCTCAAAGTTGAGTGTAACATCATAAAAAATTTTCAAAAAATTAATTTACATTCCCGGGGTCACCGCTACAAAGGTCAATCAGCATATGATTAGCACCCATTGATTTTCTCCGGGCAACATCTTTTTTAAGCACACCGACCTCCTAACTCCTCCCCTTAAGGAGCCTTCTTTACAAAGGCGAAATTTTTGTAAAATTTACTCCCCTAACGCAAACCTATCGAAGTCAAATGTATAACCAACCTCCAATATATTTTCAATACAAAGATTTTATATAAACATACTCATCGTTTAGTTTCAAACATTAAGGTGGTCCCCATGCAAAACATAATTATTTTAAGAATTTTTTTTTTTCAGAAAGCCGCTTGTTTCGTTTTTATAGTGCCTCTCAGAGGGGTTAAATGTAAGACTAACCCACAGTAATTTTTTATCTCCAACATTTCCTCTTAACATATCTGTGCCCTATCTCGACTTTCTTTAGGGTACTCCCATGTAAAGGGGACATTACACGCAGGGCTCTAACTGCCCCTAGGGCGTACCTATCGAAGTCAAATGTATGACCGAACTTCAATATTTTTTAATACAAAGATTTTCTGTACACATAATTGTCGTCTATCTTCATCTGTTAAGGAGGTTCCCATACAAAAAGAATTCTTTAATTTATTTTTGGCATGTTATGAATTATCTTCTTATTTCGGGCAACGACTTGAAGTAAATATATTTTTTCTTCTTTCTCGTAGCACAATGCACTGCTGTAATCTTCTTATAATTTTACGCCTCTTTCTGCAGCGTTGTTGACAACTTGCAGGTTATTATTGATAATCCAAAGCGTAAAAAAAAGTTTACTTTTTCAGGTGTTATGTAGTGGTTCAAATCCTTTATTATTTCTGGATGTACACCTGTGGCAGCTGAGTGACATCACGGATTCCATCAAATTCATTTTTAGTTAAATCAAGATTTTTCTCGAAATAAGATCATTTAAGGCATTATATCCTTTTCGTTATCCAACGAGCATGATAATATCAAACAAAGACAGCGACGGCGTTGTTTTAGAAGACTTCGCTGCAATAAAGCATTTGAAAAATCCCTTTTGTCTTAAAAGTGTTTGTAAGTGGTATTTTGCAGGGGTCTAATCACAATCACAATCCAAAATAGGTTTTTAGGTGAAGACAATATTACAGAATATTATTATTATTTTGTTTTTTTATCAAATAACAAACCAAATTAAATTCAGTAAAGTGTGACTTTGACCCGCGCACGAAGGGTTCCGTACGGATACGAAATATGTAATTCAATACGAACGTTAGCCTATATAAAATATTGTTTTGGCATTGTTTTTTCGTTCTTAGGTTTTTTTGGTTTTAGGCGTTTTTTTTTTGAGTTTTTGACGTTTTTTTTTTAATTTTGTCGATTTTTTTATTTTGGCGATTTTTTTAGTTTTGGCGTTTTTTTATATAGTCGGTTTTTTTTTGATTTTGGCAATTTTTCGGTTTTTGGCGTTTTTTCCATTTTAGCGATATATCTAATTTTGGCGATTTCTTTTGTTTGGCGATTTTTTCGGTTTTTGGATTTTTTTCCATTATGGTAATTTTTTAGTTTTGAAATTTTTTTCTCGTTTTGGCGATTTTTTTCGGTTTTTGGCGTTTTTTTTTATTTTGGCGATTTTTTCATTTTGGCGATTTTTTTTTAATTTTGGCGATTTTCGGTTTTTGGCGTTTTTTTTTATTTTGGCTGCTTTTTTCATTTAGGCGGTTTTTTAGTTTTGACTCTTTTTTTTCTCATTTTGACGATTATTTCGATTTTTGGCGATTTTTCAATTTGGCGATTTTTTTTTTAATTTTGACACTTTTTTCTCATTTTTGCGTTTTTTTTATATTAACAATTATTTTGTTACTGGAGCCATTTTCTCGTTTGGCGATTTTTTTCGGTTTTGGCGCTTTTTTCATTTTGGTGATTTTTTTCATTTGGACGATTCTTTCGAATTTTGCGACCTATTTTAGTGTTAGAATTTATTTTTAATATTGGCCATTTTTCGTTTTTTGTGATTTATTTTGAATTTTTGGCGATTTTTTTGGTTTGGCGATTTTATAATTTTTTTTTTGCCGTTTTTGACTTTACCTCTTACGGTTTCCAAGATATAACAAGTTGTCAAAATTAAACAGTCAAAATAGCATTAAATGATAGACCACCCCAAATTCTTCAGAATTTTTTTAAATTTAAATGTTAATTTTTGTAGTCTATATAAAAATACACTAATTTTACAAAATTTCAAGTGTATATTACATGGGATTTTAACATTTTTCGTTGCTCGTTTTGAAACACCCTTTAATTTTTTATTCTCATGTATATGTTGTTGCAGCGGCGAAGGTTTTACATACTCTGTCCAAATTTCAGGTCCGTAGCTCTTACCGTTCCTGACAAAATAGCGTGTGACGGACAGACGGACAGTGTAGCGAAAACAATAGGGTTCCTTTTTTCACCTTCGGTGAACGGAACCCTAAAAAGGGGCACAACATTTTTACATCTCATACGTTGTTTTTATAATTTTTCAAATTTTTTTTGTTACCCATTGTAGTTGTTCTAAATAAATAAAATAAACATAGCTATGTAACCTAGATGTCCATAGCTTTTCTTATTTGTGCATCCTGTTGCAAAATGTACTTTCCAGCTTGAGACCAATGAACAACAATAATACTGAGATTTGTAGCAAAACCAAAACATAGAATTTTGGTTGCTGTAAATTGGTTATCCATAAAACATTTTTGTGGATCAACAAAAAAAAAAAGACATGAAAGTAGCTATTAAATAAAACAAGTAGAATTACCAGATAATACTTTATAATACTTTATCCTTATGTTATTATTTTAGAAAACACCTTCTGTGATAGCAGGACATACATACATATGTGCGATTATAAGTATGTATGTGTGTGTTTGTATGGGAGCACACAAAATATCTATTTCCTGATTTCAATGTTCAAAACACAAAAACAACAATGACAAGAACATTTTACTTAAGCTTGGATATCTTGTATACATGTATTTACTTCTTACCCCGGCAAAGTAAACATTTTTTCTATTTAATTTTTTTTTGTTGCTAAAATTTACAAATTCTCAGATATTTACTAGTTGCAAATCCTTGTTTTAGCACCTGTCTTGTTTGTTTGTTTGTTTTGAACATTTTTGTATGCATATTGGCCTCTGCAAATGTTGCTTTTGTTAATAATTTGTAAAGCTTCTTCTGGTTGTGCATCGACATGCCCAGACATGAATACCAAAGAACAACACGGCTGCTGAGATACTTTTACCTGCAAGTTATATTTCATTAAGTTGCATTTCTTCTAGCCTTCTCTATATTTAAGAGGGAAATTGCACAATATTTGTGGTTACTGATTACATAGAGCATCTGCCGCCCGTATGTTTTGCTTTTTGTAACATTTCTTTTCAGTTGTTGGAGAGGGGAAGGGGGAGGGGAGTCCAAGCAGTTTGTAAAGACTTAAATTCACAGTTTGTAATCAAGTTTTGTTTTATTTAAATAGGTTTTTGTGGTAAATTATATTTAAGCAAAACATTTTTGTTTATTTCAAATTACAGTTTACAAAACCCACTGGAGTACAAATTTTCAAAATTACTAATATTAATGACCTGAAGGACTCTGACTACAAAATGTTTATAAACTTTTTGGTTCTTTTGTTAATTGAAAAGTATAGTATGATAATAGAAAGCATAAATCTGTATGTGTCATCATCATTGTCTTCAGTTTTCATTTCACATTTTGTGTTATTTGGGCTTTTATAAATTTCATAGTATTGTGGAAGCTTTGATACTTGTGAAAAATTTTCTAAGGATTTTTTTTTGTGTGAATATTATCTCAAAAATATTATTTCATGTCATACATGAAAGGCATGCAGGTAATTTATTAGGGGGTGAAAGTGAAATAAATTCATTATTCTTTCACCAATAGAGAGCTACATTACCAGCATCAAGTATATCCTATTTTATATCCAGTTTGGAACCGGTTTTTTTCATATTTGGTACGGATTTTCAAACCACTACACCGATTTTTTAAATGCAATCATCAGTAGAAAGATCATTACTAGCATCACATATACCCTATTTTTTATCCGGTTTGGAACCAGTTTTTTATATTTGTTACTGATTTTAAGACCGCCACAGCAGTTTTAGAATAGAAAGCTATATTACCAGCATCACATTTAGCCTATTTGTTTATTCGGTTCGGAACCGGTTTTTAATATTGGTTACGGATTTTCAAACTGCTAGTCCGACTTTTAAAATTCTTTCACCAATATGAAACTACATTACCAACATCAAATATGTATAGCGTTTTATATACGGTTCGGAACCGGGTTTTTTTATATTTGGTACGGATTTTCAAACGTCTACACCGACTTTTTAAATTCTTTCATCAGTAGTAAGATACGTTACTAGCATCACATATACATATCCTATTTTGTTAACTGGTTTGGAACCGGTTTTTTATATATGTTAGGGATTTTCAAACCGTTAAACCGATTTTTAAAATTCTTTTAAAATTGCTAGCATCACATGTACCCCATTTTTTATCCGGTTATGAACCGGTTTCTTCATATTTGGTACGGTTTTCAAACCGTTAAACCAATTTACAAAATTCATTCACCAATGGAAAGTTACATCACCAGTGGCAAAAACTACCTATTTTTTTATCCGGTTCAAAACAGTTTTTATTTTTATTTAGTTCGGATTTTTTTCGAAAACACATTTTTAGGCTGGTTAGGGCAACCTTCGTTTCGGGTTTGATTGTTTAAAGAGTTTTGAGACTGGTTTTTATTCTATTTTTAAATTTCTTATCGATTTTATGACGGTTTTAATATTATCAGCGAGTAACACATAACAAAAAATTCATATATTTTAAATTTAATTGTAGCACTTATATCAAGATACATATGTCTGTTAAATTTAATTGTTCCAATTTTTCATTCTTACTATTCTCAAGATATATTTTTTTTCTCAAATTTTATCTTGAAATCTTATGATTTTTACCTTTTTATATACATATATATGTATTTTTAATTCAATAATATATTTAATTATCCTGTGGGTTTATGTGTATTTAATTTTCTCTTAATAAAAGTTTTTATGTCAGAGCCCTTTTGTATGTGCGTGTATGTGTGTATTTGTTGTGAGTATCTAAAGTAGTTCAATTTATCTTCGACATGTACATAGATTTTTATTTTTAATTTATTTTTACTTTTGCAACACAATATTAATTTGATACAATTTACTTTCTGCATCTTGCAGTTAAATTTTTGTTGGCTTTACAAGTACACACACACACACATACACACACACACACACACACACACAAGTTTGCGTTAACGAATGCAACACAGACAAGGGACTAAATGAATAGATGAAGAGCAAAAAGTTTTTCAAAAATCAATTTCCTTCTGTTTCCTCAACACACATTTTTTATGGATGTGTGAGTGTGCATGTTGTTGATGTTGTACTACAGCAACAGTAAACTTTTTTAAATGAACAATAACACTTGCACAAATAAATTTATTTACAAAAAGGTAATGGTATGTGTATGTGTGAGCGTCTGTGTGTCTGTATGTAGAACAAGCAGTAAACATTTTTCCTGATTTTGATTCTTAAGTAAATTGAGTGAAATGAATTCTCAGCCATAAAAACACACGAACCTGCAGCATACTCGTTCATATAAAATTTAATACACACACAAACACACACACACTCACGCAAATACTTGCACATATTGAATTCATGGCAATACTATTAAAAACTAAAAGGAAATAAACATGGAATAAGATTCACTAGCATATTTTATTTTATTTTCGATTGCTATAAAAAAAAAATAACTTTTCATACTCTTACTTGTATGTACGAGTATGATTGTATAAAACATATATACGAGTATTACATTTCGTTGAGAACTTTACTTTTATTTATATTTTGTTTGTTTTTGCAAAAATCTTAAGAGCTGCAATTTTATACTTGATACAGTCATTTTAATGCTAGAAAGTAAAATTTAGAAAAAAGTGCTTACAAACATGGCTTTTAATATGAATGAATGAGTGAGTGTCTGTTGTGGACCTGCTGATTCTGCCCCATTAGATAAACCAAGTGCAATTCATGTTGTTTAATTTTATTTCTTTCTGTCAGTAATATAATATAATTAAATTAGATGTGATAAAGCAGGATTTTTATCTAAAGTGGAATGGACGTTTATTTTTGAGGGGAAAAATAGAGCAGAGCTTTTTGAGAGAAGGTGCAAAAAAGACTCTTACGCAGAAGAGTGGGCTAAGATGTTCCTGGAATTTTTTGGCAGTATTTTACCTAGAACTGTTTGAACCTTAAACTCAGGTCCAAGAAAACGTCTGCAAGAGTGTGCAGTGGGGTTGGTTGTAAGGGGAAAGGAGTAGAGCATCAACTCACTCACTTTAAATAAGGCCCAAACGTATTCTTTCAGAATGAATTCAGCAAAACGCTACTTTTAATCGCACACGAAGGGCTCCGTACGAACACTGCATATCGTTGGTCTCAAGTAAAAAGGCCCTGACTCAAATAATTATAACTTTACAGCAGACGACAAACACTTTAATATTCAATATGCAACTTTTTTGTAAAAGTGTTATTTGCACTATTGTAATAAAGTTTTATGACCATGTGTATTTGTGTGAAATGTATTGGAATCAGCGAAAAACTAAATTTTGTATAAAATACGAATTAATTCCTTTATACTTGAAACCATCATTATGTACTTGAGCCTATATAATCGAATAATTTACCATATGTTGACATTTTTTTTAATTCTTTGTTTTGCTTTTTTTAGTTTTAGCGCTATTTTAGTTTTGGCGTTTTTTTCGGTTTTTGCCGATTTTTTTTAGTTTTTGCAATTTTTCAGTATTTGGCGTTTTTTTTGTTTCGGTTTTTTGCGTGATTTTTCCCAGTTGTTTTAAGTTTTGGTGATTTTTGTTACTATGACGCTTTTTTGCATGTTGGCGTTTATTTTTTCATTTTAAACATTTTATTTTCGTTTTTTTATTTTTTTTCGTGTTGAAATTTTTTTTTTGGTTCTTAGATATTATTTGTACTTTGGCGATTGTTTGTGGTTTCTTTAGTTTTAGCAATTTTTTTTCGTTTTGCCAATTTTTTTTAGTTGCTGCGACTTTTAAGTTATTTCGCTTTATTTTGTTTCGTCGATTTTTTACGTTTTTTTCGTGATTTTTTTTTGGTTTTTGACGACTTTTCTGAGTTGATTTTACTTTAAGCGATTTTTTTAACTTTTCGTTTTGGCGATTTTTTCGGGTTTTGGAGAATTATTTTTATTTTGGCGATTGTTTGCTGCTTTTGGTGGTTTAAGCGATTTTTTGATCAGGCACTTTTTTCGGTTTTGACGACGGTTGTTAGTTTGCATTTTTTTTTGTTTCGGAGGTTTTTTCAGTTTTATTGGCAATTTTTGAACTTGATTTTTTAGTTTAAGCGGTTTTTTTGCCCTGTCGCTTTTTCGATTTTTTTGAAGATTTTTTTAGTTTTTTCGATTTTTTTTGCTTTATGACAATTTTTTAACTCTATTTTGGTTTTTTGGATGTTTTTCGCCTTAGCGATATGTTTTGATTTATGGAGATTTTTTAGTTTTATTTGTTGTTTTATTTAGTTTTAAAGATTTTTTTGTTCCGGCGATTTTTTAAAATTTTATTTTTTTTTGATTTTTTTAACTTGATTTTTTTTTGACTTTCTTTCATTTAGTCGTATCCATACTATTTTTGTTCTTGGATTTCTTTTTGGTTTTGGCGATTTTGTATGGTTTTTGTAGATATTTTTTAAATTTTATTTGTTGGTTTTTTTTTAATTTTAAAGATTTTATTTGTTTCGGCGATTTAAAAATAAAAATTTTTTGATTTTTTTTAAATTGATTTTTTTCCACTTTTTTTCATTTAGTCGTATGTATACTATTTTTGTTTTTCGATCTCTTTTTCGTTTTTGGCGATTTTGTTTAGTTTTTGGAGATTTTTTAGTTTGGTGATTGTTTGCGGTTTCTTTGTGGTTATTTTCAGTGGTCTTTTAGTTTTAGCGAATCTTTTTTCGCTTGTTAGACATTTATTTATCTTTTTAGCGACCTTGGTGATATTTTCTATTTAGCGCTTTTTTCGGTGGTTTTTCGTTTCGCCTTTTTTTAATTTTTGGATTTTTTGAGAGTTTACTTCTCACGATACAGTAAGTTTGTAAATATTACCTAGTCATTACATTACATTAAATGATAGAGTACTCTTTTAATTTCAGTGTTAACTGGTGTAGTCTGCATATACACTTGAAAATTTGTAGATATAGATACTGGAATTTTGTCTGTATTACATTAGGATTTCAACATGTTTCCTTCCTTGCTTTAGAACTGTCAAACATATATATATATATATATATGTATTAGTTCCCGTAGTTCCTATCAGGAGCATAGGGCCATGAACTGTCATATATTTTTCGTTTACTTAACCAAAGTTTTACATATTCTGTGAAAATTTCAGGTCCGTAGTATAGAACCCTAAAAGGTTCATTTAAAGCAGCTGCAATGTGCAAACTTTTACAAAAGAGCTTTCGTGCTTTCACACCGACGAGAACACAACAGCCAATCAGATCTCGGCGACAAAACTGTTTGCCTTTACTTTGCAAAGGAACAAGTATAAATTTAATAGTTTTCAAAGCTGTTTACCTTATTGCATATACACTTATGCTAGACCATTTGCATTGAACACCGAATAGCGCCATTATAAATTGAGGTGTGTTTATTTTAGTTCTCAGTTCTTTAATTTAGATCTCAACAGTCGTTAAAAAACTCGTAATTTTTAAGCTTAATTTACGACTTTTTTATTTTATATGCCGATATATATATTTTTATTTTAGATCGCTAGATCCCTGTAATTTTTTTATATTGTAATTTAAATTGGAAAGACTGTTTTTATTCCGTTTAACAAAGTTTTCTAAATGGTAAGCATTTCCTACAATTGGCCTGTAAATAAATTTCAAAGCTTGTCTTTGAAGTTTTGTTTTGTCTCGTATTTTTGATTCTAATTTATTATTTAACAAAGACAAAATAAACTTAAGTAATGACAAAGAAAGAGAGAGAGATTCATTTAAATAAATTGTATAAAAACTAAAAGTGATTTGAGGTAAATTTTGTCTAGATATGTGTGATTTTAAATTTGTTTAAATTGCTTTAAGCTTAAAAGTTATTTAATTGAAAACTTTTAAAGATACTGAATTTGTGTGATAGATACAATTGTTGATAATTGCAGTTTGAACTGCTATAAATTAAAGGAATACATTTGAAATCTAAAATAAATTGCATTATATATTTTATTCTAAATTACCAGTTAACAAGCATATTAAACTCCTAATATGCCATGTTAACATTGTTGACATATATGTCGGACATTTTTAGTTAGAGATATTTAATATTCGACAGTCAGTTTATGTTACTGGCTCGATAAAGTGTGGGCCAGTAGAAAACTTTTACCTAAAAAAAGTATTCTTGCGCGGAATAAAAAAAAAATACTTAAAACAATAATTATAATTAAAATTTCATTCGCCCTTTTTCTCTAGAATATTCTAAATGTTTCTGAATGAGTGTATTGTAACAAGTTGTTAATACATTTTCTTAAAAAATTTATTATTTTTAAGTCGTAATAGTCGTTACCTTAATTTAGAAAGGCCCTAAGTTATTATTTTTTCTAATATATATTTTTTTGTATATTCGATGAAAGAACATCTAATATGTCGGAAAATTTAAAAATCGCGATTTAAAAAAAATAATGAGTTAGAGCTTTTCTATATTAAGGTAATATTATATAGATTTAAACTTCTGTCCTTGTGTAATTTTGACTTACAACTTGCAACATGTGTGGTGTGTTCAAGTGTACAGCAAACACACACTGAAGTTTATGTCTAAAAGTATCCATGTTTAATTTTAAAAGTGATGGCTCCATAAGTTTAAATTGTACAAATTCAATTGTTTTATTTTTTTATATATTTTTCCCTCACTGGATTCTACTACACGTTTATTTAACAATTATCTTGTGCACAGTGGCTTGATAATAATTTTTTTTTTAAGATCAAACTATGAAATAGAGATGCGTTACAAGCAAAATACTGGTTTTTTATACATTGTTCAGCAAGTATGAACTTAAGTTGAAAAAGAGTAGAGCAAACTGTGAGTAGACCTCTCTTTTAGACAAGGAAAATTTACTTTTTAAAGTCTTTATTCATTTGTGTGAAGGACAAGGGAAGAATACTTTCTTGTGGTCCATATAAGTACGTAAAATTTATATGTAAAATTGAGCACTATGCATTATTAAAAGCAGTTCTACACCCAGAGAAAAAACAGCTTAAAATCAATAAAAACCACATTGAATTAATAAGAAAACCATAACGAAAGTCTAGTCATGTTGAAATTTCTAATTTCAATATGGAAAAATATTAATTTACAGTATTTATTTATTAATTTTATTTATTTTAAAGTATGTCAATGTGTGCATTTTCTGTTCTATTGAAACTTATTAAATTAATGTGCCGCGTTCTTAATTTTAAGTTGCAGCTTTTCCTTAAGTGTAGTTTAGTTTTGAGTATTCTTACATCAAGCAGCAGATATTTTTTTTTTTGAATACATGTGTTTATTTATTGTGTCTTCAAATATGAACTAACAATAAGTAATCAAATCTTAAAGCTAAAATAAAATTATTAGGCCCGACCAGTGTCGGACATAAACTTAGGAAAAAGAAAAATAAATGTATTTTCAAGCAGTCCCATCTAGAGTATAGAGTAACAGAGCCCTTGTGTCCCTCTTTTTTAAGCGGATGTGTCCAGTAAAGTTCAAAATATTACGAGCAAGCGGATTAGGATATGACTCGAGTTTAGTTAAGTATTCGCCTGCGTATCTTGCAATTTCTTCAGTCACTAGTGGCATTTTTAAATCACGATGCAAATTTGAATTCTTAATGTACCATGGAACAGATGTTATTAACCGTAAAATTTTGTTTTGCCTTCGTTGAATTCACTCTACATTGGAAGCTGAAGCAGTGCCCCATAACTGGAAACCGTAACACCATATTGGCCTCAAAAGCGACTTCTATATAAAAAGTTTGCAGTCCAGGCTGAGTGTTGAACTTCTGCAAATCAACCAGTGTATTTGAGATAACTTAAGTCTTATCTGATTTAGCTTAGAGTCAATATGGTGTTTCCATGTAAGCCGACGATCAAGGATTACATGGAAGCAGCAAATAATGACAAAAATATTTATTTAAGTACTCTTTGAGTGTTATGCGTCAATCGATTATGAATGCATACAGCTAAGAATACAAAACACGTTCATATACAATTAAACGCATTAATTTTAAATCGAATGCGTGTAATAATAAACAACCAACAGCACAAACAATCAACAGCACAAACAACCAACAGCACAAACAACCAACAGCACAAAAAACCAACAGCTCAAACAACCAACAACATAAACGACAAAAGCAAAAGTATAAAAATACTCTGAGTATTAATCGGCTACACATGCGTATATACAGGGCTATTTTAATAACAAACACATAAAGTATGTTTTCAAATAGTCGAAACACAATTTGCATTAAAAATACACAAATGTGTAAATATAATGGCGTCTGATAAATAAATATCCCGAGTATCAGTGCGTATATACTTTTTTCGACTAAATATCCACACTTTGAGTCTTAGCATACTGCGATTATGATGGTCTGTTTCCAAAACACAAATTTTCATATTTTATTGTTGTTTTCAATATAAATTGTAAGTCGAACGTTTTCTTTCGTAGGTGAAAAACAGGTTATAGGTATGACAGGTATTTAATGCGCTTGATAATCAAGTGCCTTTTTATTTATATATGTAGAGTATTTTAGTTTTCTGCATAAACGAATTAGATATGCTCTTGTAAGTTGGAATCGCCTATAGTCATAATTGTTTGAGAGAAAATATGTGAGCGTGGGAATAGTGTGCGCCATAATTATGATTATACTCAGTTACTAAAATTAAGAAGACTATTTCCTTAAGTTAATTTTTTTTGAGTACTAATTGTCATTCTCTGGTAAGCGAGATATGGATACCAAAATTTACTTCTTTTCTGCCCCAAACTATCATACAAATAAATTAATTTGATCTCAAGTTAAGTTGACCTCACCCCACTGTGCACTTGCAAAAAAACATATGCTTCATTTTAAATTATTGTTTTCATTTTCTCGGTTGTTTCTCTTACATTTGTGGTATATTTTGTCTAAGTTCTATTACAAAATTAATTTTCTTGTTATTTTGTTTTCTGTTATTTTTCTTTTCTTTTTTCAACAGACAACTTGCAACAATTTACAATATTGTATGTGCTATTTTATTTTATAAGCAACATTTAGTGCAGCAATAAATGAAGATGTAATTGCAAAATATATGTATGCTCGAGTGTACAAAACAAAAAGATACCAGTGTGACCTTTATTGTAAAGTGTTGCAAAGGTTGATTGCTTCTCTGTTGTTGGCTTTTGCATTATTTTATTTAATTATTTTTAACTTTCCGAAGTGTCTCATGCAACATTGGTTTTAATTCTTTGCTGAGATAGAAAAGCATTGAATTTGTTCTTGGTTTTTTGTTTATAAAACATTCATGATGACCTTAAGAGATAAAAGGATTGTTGTGTAGAAATTAAAAATAAAGAAATCAATTACTCAGTTTTTGATTAGACATAAATACTCGTAAAAGCACTTGATAATTTTTTTAAAGAAAAATTTTTTAAGGTAAAGAAATCAAATTACAGCTTCAAAAAGTATGTCTTATAAAAAAAGTCGGCTCGGTTCTGTAAACCGAATGATTTTTAATAACAAGAAAGAAAAGAAAAAAGAGTGGCTATTGGGTGTTCTACAAATTACTCGATTGGGCATGATTAACAATTAAGCTGAAATAAAATATTTTAGCGTCAAGTCAGCTGTTAAGAAGTCGTATATAAATAAACAAATAGCATTTAAAATACCTTTGAGTAAAAAAGGAAAACGTGTTTCTATATTTATACAGATATTCCGCCTTATTGCGAATGGCGTCGTCGACGTCATTCATTATTGGCAAGAATTGAATCTTATTGACAATCTCTTATGAATCTCTAAGGCTTTGTAAACTAATGGAGGATATTAATAGTAGCCAATTGTTGTCGACAAAGAGTAGACAAGTGACAATTATTATTGTCGTCTTGATGTGACAAGGCTGTGAACAAACTTTTGGAGTGATTTTATAATTCATTTTTTCATACGATGCAATTTAGAGTATCGAACATGCAAAAATCATCATCACAGAAAATTAATTTTTTTTTGTTTGAATCGGCAATTTTCGTATTCAAATATAAACAAAATTTGTTTTTGTGCGCTATTTAGAGGACAATACAATTTTTAATTCATATTGAAAACGAGAAATTCAGTCGGACTCAGCTTGCTGAACAGATCAGAGTATTTCAAAAAAATTGCCGTAGTATTAATTCGTATGGTAAAATTACTGAAATCGTATCGTCGTGCTGTTGCTTATCAGCTGACAAAATCAGTAATATGAAAATAAGCATATTGATGCTTATTGAAAATGTATTCGCAACGTCTTATTTTCTGTATATTTTTACGTAGCAAACATACATACACACATACACACACAAGTATAAAGCAAAGAGAAACACAATAATAGCTGATATATTCGCAGGCAGTCTCTAGATTAAAACGATACGACAACTTCAAAAGTAAGACGATAAATTTTGACTAACGAAGCCATAAGACTTAAATTTTAATAGGAACTTTTCTCAAAGCTTTAAAACTAAAACTAATTTATCAAAAGCATTTTCTAGAAAATTTTCTTGTCCATAATTGTTTAAAAATGTACTCTTTGAGAAATGTTATTTTCAAAAATTTAATTTTTTGCAAAATGTTTTAACAACAAATATATTTAAAAAAAAGTAATTCGTAATAAGGTTTTTCAAAATGTTTATTTTTAAGAAATGTATTTTTTATCTTGTATCTTTTTTTAATTTGTTATAAATTTTTTTAAATATTTTTTTTATTAAAAATTGTTATTATCAAAAAATTTTTTGGGGAAATGTTTTTTTTAAAGAGATACTCTAAAAATTTATTAAATGAAAATTTTTTTTTTGGGCTTTAGGTCAGTTTATATTTAAATTTATTAGTTCAATATTTCATTAACCTTCGGTGAACTTCTTCAGGATATATATTAACTCTCGTTTTTTATTATATTTAGCTTTTCCTTTCAAAAAGAAAAAATTAAATATCAAAAAAACGAGAAACAATATATATCCTGAAGAAGTTAACTGAACGTTAACGTTAAAAAGTTAACGAAAAAAGGTCGAACAATTAGATCAAAATATTTAAAATTTATTTTAAAGAAAAGTACTTTTTAAAAAGCTACTACTCTTTTCGCAAACTTTTACTCAAGAAAAAGTACTTTTTCAAATAAGTACTTTTTTTAAAATATTACTTAATGCAAAAATTTACCTTATCAAAAACGTAGTTTTTATAGATCTTGATCTTCTTTATGAAATTTTCTTTTCGAAAAACTAACTCTGCAAAAGAAAATACTAACTTTAAAGGTACTTAAAAAGGGAAATTTTTAAAGGCTCGTCTTAGAAAGAAATTTTTTTTAGAAGTAGTATTTTTTTGAAGGCACTTTTTTCAAAGGACGCTGGCCTTGAAATTTATTTTCTCAAGAAGGCATTTTTTACAGAGTTTTTATTTTTAAGAAAATTGTTATTTAAAAACTGTATATTTTTCAAGGAGCTTTTTAAAAATTTATTTGTCAGGAAAGGGACTTTTTGAAAGGCATTTTGGTAAAAATGCATGTTTGTAAAAATATACTTTAAAAAAAATTCTTTAAGACAGGTACTTTTTCAAAAAGGTACTTTAAGCAGAAAGGTACTTTTTCAAAAAAACATTTTTCAAAAAGGCAATTTGTTTCAAAAAGGTACTTTATTAAACAAAATGCTACTTTTTTTCTATAAGGTACTTTATCAAAATGGTACTTTTTCAATAAGGTATTTTTGCAAAAAGGTGTTTTAAAAATATATTCTTTAAAAAAAGTACTTCTTTCAAAAATTGTAATATTCAAAAAGATTATTCTTTCAAAAAGTACTTAGGTACTTCTTTCAAAAATTACTTTTTTCAAAATGGCACTTTATTCAAAAAGGTACTTAAGTCAAAAAGTTACTTTAAACAAAAGATACTTTTTAAATAGATACTATTCAAAACAATCCTTTTCAGAAATGTAATTTTGTAAGAAAGTATTCGTCACAGAAAAGTATTTTTATTAAAGTAAATAGTTATTTAAAAAGATATTTTTTAAAAAACAGCGTTATTTATAAAACTAGTTAAGGCTTTATAAAGGATTTTTAAAACAAATTTTCGAACACAATTTTTTTTAACAAACCCTTATAAAGCCTTAATAATTTTAATAAATAATGACTTATAGTTTCTTTAAAATACTGTCCTGGGAATTTTCTTAAATATACTTTTTTTAAATTTCCTTTGAAAAATGCCCTATTCAAAGAGGCATATTTTGAGTATTTACAATTTTTGAAGATGATGCCTTTTCAAAAATTAACTTGTACTTTTTCAAAAATCTTTTTTATTTTGAAATATACTTGATCAAAAAGGACTTTTTTAAACCAGGAAATTTCCTCTAAAAAAAATAATTTTTTTTGGAAAGTACTTGTGAAAAATACTGCCTGCTACAATTGCTTGTTATGAAAATAAGAAAATTATTTGGTTTTAAAAAGATTTAAAAATGCAAACGTTCTTTTTATCTTGTATTTGTTTTTTATGTCCTGGTTTTATTGCAGATTTAGAAATCTCTTCACAACTTCATTCCCTGTTTTAATTTTACACAATATTACTGGTGAGAAGTATATTTTTATTTATCAACTTTAAGTTTTTCATGTTTTCTTAACGGTTTTTTTTATTATACCAAAAGCACTTGGTATTTTTGTGATACGACAGTAATATAAAAACAAGTTAAATTGCGGTAACTAACAATCAAAAAGTTTAGATGAAGATTAACTATCGACAATGGGAAACCGTAACAATTAAACCCACTCCTTATTATCATTTTAATTTGGTTCGTTTGAAAGTTGTTAAAAAAAATAGATACTCTTACTTAGTTTGGAAAAAAGTGTGTAGAGCTTTAGTGAGGATTTCAATATTTTTAAATAGAAAAAGATCTTATACTTAAGGGTACATATCCCTCTTTGAATTTGTTTGTTAGTTTGCTTGGCAATTGCGTTAGTTAAATAATGAGATAAAAATTTCTGCACGAAAACTTTCCAAATCTAAACTGGGATTTCTTGCCATAACCGCCAAAAAAAAAAAGGTTAAGCGACACAATTTTTGAACTTAAGTTTTTGATAAAGATTTATTATCTATGATGGATTAAATAGTCGATTTTTGTCAAAAAAAAATCGAAGTTAAAAAAATATATTGCTTGAGCTTTTTTTGGCCGTTATGCTCGATTTAGCTCTTAGTTATTGAGCAAAGGTCTTATTGCTAGCAATAGTTGCATTCAATTCTTTTTATAAAACAATATTACTTCGCATGTAAAAATTTTCACATAAAAATTTTTACCAATCTTAACTGTTAATTCTGTCCTGTTAAATCCACAAATAATTCATTCCTTTTGATTTAAATTAACCTAGCAAAATGTTTTATAAATATATTAAAATTTCATCACTGATACTTAAATAAATTTAAGTTTATTTTTGATTTTTCCTTAAGTTATTTAAAGATTTTTAAGTGAAATAATTATTAAGTTATCCCTTAAACTAATTGCTTAAAAATATATTAACAAGATGTATTAAAGCAGACACTTTTCTTACTTCAATGTGGGATATTGCGGCTCGTGTTTAAGTTTGAATGTGTCAGCAAAAATAAAATCATTTATCATTAAACAAAACATGAAACAGCCTTTTTACGTTAACGTTTCTGAAACTTGAACTTGTTTGGTTTCTTTTTTTTCATTTTCGTTTAATTTTCCTTGAAACCGCATCATTGTTATAATATTAGTAGATTTTTAATAAAAACCATGACTAATATTCTCGTTATATCTTCATTTGATTTTCATCAAGTGTATGAAAATGTTATTTGAAAAAAAAAGGTTTTCAACATCTTTCCATTGCTGCACTATGGGAAATTTTAGGAATTTTGTGGCCATAATTAGTTAATGGACCGATTATTGTGATTTTTTTTTGTAGTCAAATTCCGCAAGCCTCGCTCTTAACGTGCTCAAAAATTTTATCACTCGCACTCACGTGTTCTCACGCGTCACATTTTTTGACTTTTATGTATTAATATTATCTTCCAAATCATTTGAAATTTTTTAAATTTTCAAACTATTAATTTTTATTATAAAAACCTTCACTACTTGCAATCGTTATTTGATATCACACACTAAGTGACAGTTAAACATAATTATTTAAAAATTTTAATAAGGATTGTTTTCTTTGTTATATTTTATATTAAAGCAAAAAAAAAAATAAAAATAATAATAATTTTTTTTTCAATCACGCTCACGTATTCTCACGCGTGGCAAAAATTTCAAAAATTTTTCTTAGACCTTCTGATTTGGTTTAAGCAGGCATTAAAAAAAACTTTGGTTATTTTTTGGTGCAGCAAATATTTCAATTAAGTTACCTAGAGAAATGTTGTTATTTAATTTGCAAATATTTGCAGCTGAAATATTTAAAGTCCGAAATATAATCGATTGTCCCAGAGAGCTGTGATATTGTTATAGATACTCGTATCATCTGCTATAATTTTTTTAAAAGTCCAAATAAATAATTATTTCTGCCAAAAAAAACGGACATTAATGCAAAGATCTAATAGAAAAAGATAAGAAGAACGTGATATATAAAATTTAATTTTAATGGGCCTGCCTCCGCTCATTTTTTAAAACGCAATGTGTTGTGTGTTTTTTAAAACTCAGGATGCGTTCTAAGTCTGGTAAATATCGGTAAAGTAGAACTACTTAAGATAAAATATTAAATTTAATGGTCGTGACTCCGCCTATTCGCAGCAATCAAATAAGTAGAATATCATGAAATTATATAAAAAATTGTGTGCGTGTTCCCGCCCACTTTTTTACAATAAGGGCCAATAAGAAGCTATACCCTCTCACACAATAAAATTTTTTTTACAATCGTTCTAAAATGTACTGAGTTATGAAAAAAATACGGACGAATTGTAAACCTCCTCCTTTTTTGAAGCCGGTTAAAAAGGCGTTATAGTAGTTATAGTACTTGAACCTTGATCTGTATTCACTACTTTTTAACTAATTCAGAAACCGCATGGAAAACATATATGCCCTTATCATTGTTTTTCATAGTTTTTGTAATAAATTAAAAAACACCGTGACATTTATTTTTTAATCTAGGACGAAACAGTCGTAGTTCGGGTCGTCATACGCCAAACAGGATAAGGATAATTATAAAGTGATCTTTAAACAGAGTGACAGAAAAATATGTAGAGAAGCATTTAATTTCTAATGTTTTGGAGATATTAGACAAAAAATATTTGCGAGTTTTCAATATTAAATTTTTTCGTTTTGGCAAAAAAAAAGTTAAAAATTTCCCATAGTGCGCTAGTTTGATGAACTTATGACTGGCGACATACAATAATATAGATACAAAGTAATATACAATTAGATGGTAGATTTTTGTTTTAAAAAATATATTATTTATTTGATGAAGTAACGAAATTTATATAGACGTTGCTTAACGAGTTCTCAAGGAATTTGTCAGCATACTTCAAAAAAATTATTGAGGTAAGTTAATTTCCGTACGTTTATGGAAAAACTCCCTATTAAGTATATCGTACACCAACATATGAGCAATAATAGCTTTAATTAAGAATAAATAAATAACATTTTTTTAACGTAAAAATCTGATTTTTTGTATGAAGAAAAAAATTTAATTTCACGTGAACAGTTTGTTCGCCATTTTCTTCCCGATAAGAGAAATGAAAAAAATGATTTCCTAATTCTGAATAAAATTTTGCGAATTTTCTATAAGCACTAGAAGTTATTTTTAGATATTCTCAAATTTAATTTTTTAACAATTTCTTAAGCAGAAACACAATGCTTATACATGCACCGTGGGGCTAAAAGCTCAATTTTCGCGTAACAATTCATATCTCCACAACTACAAAAGTGAGGGTCACCAAATTTTATATGAGCATCTGCTATAACAGACTTCATGTTCACACAAAATATCCATGGTATAGGAGTGGGGAGACGCTTATCCCCTATACAAAGTAATTATTATTTTTCCTATATTTTCAGAACTACAATAGTTAGACACACTAAATTTGATATTGGACAACACTTACAACAAACTACATATTCCAAGAAATTTTTGGTGATATAAGAAGAGGAAACACTACTTTTTTAAGGTTCCGTACATCAAGGACAAAAAAAGAACCCTATTGTTTTCGCTACATTTTCCGTCGGTCCTTTTGTCTGTCACAGGCTTTTGTCTTGAGAACCGTAAGATCTATAGACCTGAAATGTCCACAAAATATATAAAACTTCTAAAGCTAGCAACGAAACATAGTAAAATCCTAGTGTTATATAAATATAAACAATTATATAGAAATATGAAATTTTCAAAGTTAGTGTATGTTTATGCACATTGCATCAATTGTTAGTTAATGTGATTTTGACTATGTAATTTTGATAACTTTCTGTGTCTTGGCAACAAAAATTTAAAATTTCAAAGACGCTAAAACAAACAAAAAATCCAAAATGAAAAAAAATCGCCAAAACGACAAATCCTAAAATTAAAAAGCGCTTGGATAAAACTTATCAACCAAAATAAACTAAATCGCTAGAATGCAAAAAAAAAACACCATAAGTAAAACGTTACCCAAAAAAATAAAAAAAAATCGCCAAAAACCAAAAAAAAAATAAAATGAAAAAAGCTAAAAATAAATAAAAATCTTCAAAACAACAAAAAAAAAAACGCTAACACTAAAAAAGCGTCAACGTTAAAAAATATCGAAAAACCAAAAAAAGCGCAAAAACTAAAAAAATCGCTTAAACTAAATATATAAAAAATCGACAAAAACTGAAAAAACCGCCAAAACTAAAAAGGCTCTCTAGCCGATGGCCTTGGCTGCCAGTGCTATCAACTTATATATTAATGTTATATTTTAAACAATTTTAATATAAAGTAAACAAATAAATAATAAAAAAGCTCTAAATAAAAAATATCGCAAAAAAAATTCCTAAAATAAAAAAAAATCGCTTGAATTAAATATATCAGCTAAAATAAACAAAAAACAAATAAAAAAAAAACAAGGGCAACACTAAAAAATCGCAAAAATCAAAAAAAGCGCCAAGTCCAAAAAATCACTAAAACTAAATATATACAAAAAAACGTCAAAACCGTTTAAATAAAAAAGGCTTTAAATAAAAATATCTAAGAAACAACGCTAACATTAAAAAAATCGTGAAATCCCAAATAACGCGCCAATATTAAAAAAATCTCTCATACTAAATATATAAAAAAATCGCTAGAAACCTAAAAAAATGCCAAAATGAAAAAAGTTCTAAATAAAAAAATCCTAAAAAATAACACAAATATTAAAAATAAAATCACCAAAAACCGAAAAAAATCGCCAAAATGAAGAAAGAGGAAAAACTAAAAAAGCGCCAATAATAAATAAATCACCAAAATAGTGTTCACGGTACTTGACTTTATGTTTGAAGTAATCCCTTTAATTTACGCCTTTGGTCTCTATGCAACTTATAATACTGTGCAGTTCGTATATTTTTCGAAAAGTCTTCATTTGCTTAGTGTTTGTACATTTTTTCAATGAAAGTTAAGTGTAAATGTTCAGGTCTTTGTCTATTCATGTTCAAGTGTCAAACCAAACTTGACATTAATCATTTGATAACTGACAAAATGGCCGACAGTTAAAAAAGTGTTGCCAACTTAAAGTTTAATGGCTCTCTAGAAATTCCCTTTGTGTTTTATGTGTAAGAATAATCTTTTCCTGGCGAAAGATACTAATGATGTTAGCTATAGCTGCCTAAATGAATATGCCTTGACAGCTGATGATAAGTGTGACAGCTGTTCTTGTTTTGGCTTTTAAAGGTTTCTTATTTATACTTTATATTAAGGGGGAAGTAAATAGAGATTGTGAGACTGATAAAGATTTTATTTCTTGATTGGCATAGAAATCATAAATACTCTTTAGAGTATTTAAAATAAAACAATTTGCCGCACAAATAACAATATGTGTAGCTATTGACATACGCATCATACCACAAACAAAAAAAAAACAGCTTGTCAATTTATATACTGTTTTCATAAAAATCACATTTCTTATGCATTCAGAGCGCTAAACTTTGTTTTTAAAATAATTTGCAATTCAATTTGATATCAATATGTTACCAATAATTTGAAAGAATTTATTTACTAACTGACACTTTGGCATTTAAAGTGTATTAAAAATAAAAACATAAATATTTTCACGTTTGTGCTGGAAAAAAGTTTCCCCTCTTTCTGCTATTATATTATATTATATTTTATTAAGTTATTTAGCAAGAGACTTTCTAAAAACAACAAAACAAACACAGTAAACAAACACAAAACTCATGCTACTAAAGTTTTAATAACGAAAAAAAAGAAGACGAAAAATATAAAAAAACTTGTGCGAGAATTAGAAAAACAATACAAAGAAGAAAAAAACTGTTGAAAAGAAAAGAAAAGTTGTGTCGGTTGGTAACCCGGCGTTGTTTGCATTCCGTATAAAATTTGCATGGCTAATGAAGTGTTAGTTGGTGCTTATCAAAGTGAGTTGGGGGGTTGGGGCTTGTGCTGCCTGCCTGCTGTCACTTTTCATTCCATTAACAGCAAGGAACAATAGCCATAAGTTGGACATTGAATTTAATAAAATGATGGCATAAATATTATTAACGTAAGGTTCTCAGTGGCAGTCACAGTCGCTGTCGCTGCTGTTGTCGCCGTTGGCCAAATTATGTTACAGCGATCCATATATCTTTCATAATAAAAAAGTTACAAACAATTTTTTTTTCTTTTATAATATTTTGTTTTTAAAGAGGGCGTTTCACTTTAATAATATTGTTTTTGTCTTTTATTACAATAAAAAAAAAGAAGTGACAATATAGAAGAAAAAATGAGCAGAAATCTGTTTTTGTGATTCGGTCACCGAATTACTGAAGCACCACAAAAAAAAGGCTGATTTGTTGAAAAAAAAAATGAAATAAAAAAAATTGACGTGTCACTCGCAACTTTTGAATTAAATTATTTATTTATTTTCCTTTTTCGTTATTATTGCTGTTGTTGTGGTTCTGTTCCTGTTGTTTGTTGTGTTAAATTTCCATTTTATTATTTTTTTCTTTTGGCGTACGAATGAATGTTCTTTTTTTATTAATAGAAAAAATTATGACTTTTTTTTATGACGAACAATATAATTGTGTGTGTGTTTTTGGTGTTTGCTTGAATGAAAGCTTTTTTGCCTCGGTTTTTATTTGAAACAAAAAAAAAACGGCTTCAAGTTTGGCTCCTTTTTTTCCTTAGTCCTTAGTATGTCACGCAAATTTGTGTTTATTCATTTGACAAAAAGGTAATTTTTTTTATTTGAAAACTCAAACACTGATGGCTGCTATTAAAAGTATATTTATTTTAATATATTATTAAAAAAGTATTTTGGTCTTGCAAAAGTATTTTTCGATTGAATTAAGAAACTGACGATCTTTGGTTCCTTGTGTGAGAGCATGAGTAAAGAAACTTATGGCCTCCACTGTGTTTTTCTTGCTTTTTGATTTTTTTTTAAATTAATTTTAATTTGAAATGCATTAGCCAAAATTTTTTAATATAATATTATATATTTGTAGATACAAATTTTTTGTACTAAATCAAAGTCACCAGTGTACAATTATTATTAAGACAAAAAAGACACTTTATTTTTTTGATAGTTAGAGCTTTGAAACACACATAATGTTAAATTTTTCACTGCTGGAATACCACGATGTTAACTTCGCAGTTTGTCACACTTAGACATGCATTACCATTTTTATACTTAACATAATGATTTAAGAATAACGTTAGTAACACACCAAAAGTAGCAATTTAATGTGTCCAATAGCTGCTATTGAACACGTTTCGTTCGCATTCGAATCAAAAGTTGTTGCAAACCCATTTAATTTACATTGACCTTTTTCACCGCATGTCTTGTGTCCAACAGAACGAATTAGTTCACAAAGAGCTGTTGGACACAACTCTAGTCACAAAGCATTGAATAGAAGGGCTTGTATATCCAAAGGAAAGTTTACTTTGAAAAGTCTTGAGTTTCTAGACTTTTTATAATGAACTTTGGGTGTGTAAAAGGCATATAGCTTTCGATCGTTCATGTCTTTAGTGCATGTAAGAATTCGTTTCGTTAGTTTATCTGTAAACTAAAAGAAGAAATGCAACTTAAAAATAAGAACGCTTCACATTAATTTAATAATTTTAAATATAATAGAAAATGTATGTTGAGATACTTAAAAAAACTTAAATTAATAAATTAATACTGTTAATTAATATTTTTCCATAAAAAAATAAATAAAAACTTTCAACATGACTCGACTTTCCTTAATTTTTCTTATTAATCCAATATGGTTTTTATTGATTTTATTCTGTTTTTTCCCTGGGTGTATGTACGTTAACAATAGAGTGTGCATGTATTGTTGTTATTGTTTGTTTCTGGCCTCTGCATTGGCCTGAGTCTTTGTGTGGTTGTATCTTCGATAATAATGAAAGACAGAACATTGTAGTTGCTTTAAATATTTATCTTATTGTCTTCAATATCGTCTGGTCTGTTTGTTTATTTAAAAAATTAAATAAATTATACTAAAATATGTGAAAAGTTAGCAAAAGCCTATGATGAGTCCGCTATGAGTAAAACAAGAGCTTAGAGAGTTGTAAGGATGGTGAATGCACTGGGCGCCCCAGCACACCAAAAACCGATGAAAACGTGAAGAATTCTTCATGACCGCTCACCGAGTTACAATCAGAGAAGTGGCTGATGATATTGGAATATTGATTGGCTCTTGGCATGATATTTTTTAATGTTGTGGATATGAAACGCTTGGCAGTAAAATCTGTTGAAATTTTTTTTTTGAATTTTAAATAAAATAGCACAAATAGTTGTTGAATTTTTGGACCCATCCTAAACACTCGTCCGATGTGGCACCGTGTGTGACTTTTTCCTATTTCCAAAAACTATGAGAATCCTAAGGGGCTGTCGTTTTGCAAGTACAGATGGCTTTAAAAGCGTATCGCTGACAGAGTTAAATGCTTTCCCAAAAATTGAGTTTGACAAGTATTTCGAAGATTGAAAGAAGCACTGGCACAAGTGCATATTCATTTTTAATTGAGACAGCTTTGAAGAGGACGACAACATTAATGTAAACGAATAGAAAATTTTTAATTAAAAAAAAAAACAGAATTCCCTTATTTTTTAATACACCTCTAATGTAATTTTACCCTTGCTCCTGTAATATTTTTAAGAAACTATTATATTTCTTCTACCAATACTAAAAATAAATTACATCCAAATACTAAAAAAGAAAATATTATAAAACTGGTCCGAATCGTATGAACGGAAAAATTTTGGTCTTGATAAAGGACCCTTACAAATATTTTTTCATTTAAGATTTATGTTATTTATTATTATTATTATTTATGTTGAGTGTTTCTAATCATACGAACAATATTGTTATTCAACTATTAACAGCTCGAGTACACAATACACAATAATTTATTGAATGAGTTAATCATGTTAAATTGTTTAGAAATGTTTTTGATTTGTTTAGTTATTTTTAGGGTATTCATTTATACGAAGCTCAAATTATTTAATTCCAAGTTGCTGTTAATACCTTGAAAAATATGTGCATATAAATTAAATTATTTCAATAAAAGAAACACTTAAAATTGTTTTTTTTTTCTAAGCGATATAATATTATTCGTATGAACACCCTAATGTCATGTCAAATTTAACCCTAGAACCCTTTGATTTTGTTAAGCGAACTGTTATTTTCATATTATACGACTTTCATGTTTAATTTAATTGTATTTGATTTTTATACGCTTTTGTTTTATTTTAATTTTTTGTTATAATTACAGCAATTTTTCTTAACTCCCCATAATGGTGTGGTTAATAATATATACTCGTATTATAAATCATTAAAGAATAAGGCACGCTGCTTTAAATATTTATAAACATATATATGGGCTTGACATATACTCAATTTTGATTAATAAAATTAATATCTTTAATATAGTTATTATTTATTTATTTGAACTGTAATTCAAGGAATATTTATATATGAGAATTTAATTTTCTGGATTGACACAAAAATTTTTAAATAAGACTTGGAATTAATACATATATGCTTTGAATATTACTTTGACTGAGGTATGAAGGTTATATTGTAAGCAAACAATGCATAGCTTTCTCATCTTAATTTTGGCAGTTAATATTAATTGTTAACTGTTCTTTTATTTCAAGTAGCTCATGCATTTTCACCCAAAGATGTGCTAAAATCATTTGATGAATTTTCTTAACCTTTTGTGAAGTGAATACGTAAATGGTTCAGACCCTATAGTGTTCATCTTACCAGCTCACACTGCCTTGTTTAAGGCAGCCACCCAATGGTTGTTAATGGGAAACCAAGAAGCAGACTTCTCCAGAATAGAATCAAGTTCGGCTTTAATATTGGTTAGAGTTACAGCTTTCAAGTTAAAGTATTGAATTACATAACGGTGAAACGGGGGCTTAAAGAACTCAGAACAAGGTAGCGCCTTTATATTAATAACTAAGCATACCACTTTTCATAAAATATCAACTGACACCACACTGGACCAAACACAAAGAACGCTGATTATTAGGGTGAGGGTGGCCTTCGAAAACAGCTAGTTGTTCCGTTCTACTATTTTTTGTCAGAATATTTACAACTAACTTTGGTGTTATTGGTTCATTATAAATTATCACATGTAGTTTGGTTTACAAAGTGTTATGAACTGTAGCCTGATCAAATCATAAATACAGAAACAAATTAAGTTCGAACAACAAACATTAAAATTAATTTAAAAAAATTTTTCTTCGCACTATTGCACAGTCATGGAGTCAGAAACCCCATATTTGTACTAATCAAAAAATTTTCCGAAATGTTAAGAAATATTTAACATCATATGAAATTGCTCATATACAGTGCTATGGTGGGTATATTTCATATTCTGTAAACCGAATCCGAAAAAATTTCTCGGAATAATAGCTCCATTGATGTGTTTTCAATCATACATTAATTAATTTGATATGATATCCAAGCTCTAAAAAATAGAAAACTATGAAAAATAAAAAAAAATTAGAAGATTTAATATGTCTAAATCGAGCGTTTTGAAATCGACTCGATTTTCACAACAAGCAATTTATTTTAATTTTTTATTTTTTATGCCTCTTACTTAAAAAATGTTCCAATTTAAGGGTTTCGTACACCAAAGGTGAAAATTAACCGCAAGAGGCAAACTACTGAAATTATCAAAAACACAAAAAATAAGAAATCCCAAAATAACAAAATCGCCAAAAGAAAAATATCGTTAAAATGTAAAAAGCGCTTAAACTAAAAATATCACCAAAAACAAAATAAATCGCTAAAATGCAAAAATCATTAAAACTTAAAAAATTCACTAAAATTATAAATATGTTTCGTTAAAAAAAGCAAACAAACAAGAATCCGCAAAAGCCGAAAAAATTACCAAAATGGAAAAAAGCAAAACAAAAACGTATTATAGTAAAAAATCTAAAAAAACCGAACAAAATCACCAAAACGAAAAAACGCCAAAACTGAAAAAAAACGTCAAAACAAAAAATCAAGTTAATCGAAGAAAGCGTTAATTCTTAAAAATAATAATACTAAAAAAATCGATAAAAATCTAAAAAAAGCTAAAATTAAAAAAAAATCCATCAATACTAAAAAACTGAAATCACGTCAATGCAAAAATATCGCCAAAACTAAAAAATTCGCCCAATCGAAAAACACGCAAAAATAAAAATCGTTAATACTAAAAAAATCGCAAAAAACCGAAAAAATTGCCTAAACAAAAAAATACGCCAAAATTTAAAAACATCAATACTAAAAAATTTTTTCAAAAACCAAAAAAAAAAATTAAATAATGCCGCCAAAAAGAAAGAAAATCCAAAACTGGAAATAGCGCCAATACTAAAAAATTGCGTTAATAAAAAAGATTTAATTAAAAATATCTAGAAAACAAGACTAAAACCAAAAACACGCCAAAATAAAAAAAACACCAAAACCAAAAAAATCGCCAAAAATCTAAAAAAATCCAAAATTAAAAAAAACCCATCAATACTAAATAAATTCAGTGAAGTGCGACTTTGACCCGCACACGAAGGGTTCCGTACGGGCACGAGATATGTAATTCAATACGAACAAAATAAAATATAGTTTTGGCATTTTTTTCGTTTTTGGGTTTTTTCGGTTTTAAGCGTTTTTATAGTTTGGGGGTTTTTTGAATTTATTGGCGCTTTCTGAGTTTTGGCACTTTTTTCACATTTTGGCGATTTCTCTTTTTTGGTTTTTTTAATTTTGGCGTTTTATTTTAATTTTGCGTTTTTTCATATAGGTGATTTTTTTTTTTGGTTTTGGCGATTTTTTTTAGTTTGAAACTTTTTTTCGTTTTGAGGATTTTTTCGGATTTTGGCGTTATTTTAAATTTTGACAATTTGTTTCGTTTTGGCGATTTTATCTAAATTTGGCGATTTTTTTTTTCATTTTGGCGATTTTTTTTCACATAAACAATTATTTTGGTTTTGGCGCATTTTTCGAGTTTTGGCGATTTTTTCGGTTTTTGGCGTTTTTTTCATATTGGCGATTTTTTTTCATTTAAACGATTTTTTCGAATTTGGCGATTTATGTTAGTGCTAGAATTTTTTTTTTAATTTTTTGCGATTTTTTTCAGGTTTTGGCGATTTTTTTCGGTGTGGCGATTTTATAATTTTTGGATTTTTTAGTTTTACCGTTTTTGAAAATTTCAAGAGTTTACCTCCTACGGTCTCCAAGATATAGCAAGTTGTCAAAATTACATAGAAAAAATTGCATTAACTGATGGACCACCCTTTAATTTAAATTTTTTAATATTTTAATGTTTATTGTTGAAGTCCCCAGTAAAAATAGAGACTCCAAAAAAGTCATGAAAATGTAGATTTTACGATGCGGAAGTAGTGCAAATTTCGATCCGATCTAATGATTTTTACATAGGGTTGTCATTGCAAGAAGTTCTCTTTTTCGATGCCTGGTCACTGAATTGGAAGCGATATTAAGAAAAATTCCCTTTTTTGTGTTCTATGATAATATTTTCATCTAGGAAAAATGGTAAATAGTTACCTATTTTAACAATTCGTTTCTTTTTATACGAATTTAAGCCCGAAACTGTGTTTTCATGTAAATTTAAGCAAATAACTTTTAAATTTTAGACCAAAAATAGTTCATCAATTTCTTGAAAAAAAATAAATTTTTCTTAAATTCTGGTGAGTATTTTCTAACACTATGGAAGAGTTACAAGGTTTTGCGTGACTAAAGTAAGCTTCTACATGGTTTTTTGCTTACTCTCGGCAAATTAAAAATATCGATTTCTTGGAAGCAATGAAAATGTACTTCCGCTAGAATGACTTCCATTTTTTTTCACTGGGTCTATATAAAAATACACTAATTTTAGAAATTTCAAGTGTCAATATACATATGTACATACAATTGTATGTATATTACATGAGATTTTAACATTTTTCGTCGCTCGTTATGGAGCACCCTTTAATTTCTAATTCTCATGTATTTGTTGTTGTAGTGGCCAATGTTCTACATACTCTGTCAAAATTTCAGATCCGTAGCTCTTACAGTTCCTGAGAAAATACCGTGTGACGGACAGCGTAGCGAAAACAATAGGGGTCCTTTTTTCACCTTTGGTGTACGGAACCCTAAAAACGAAAAAAGCGCCAAGAACTTCTATAGTAAAATATCTCCAAAAATCGAAGAAAATATCCCAAAGGAAAAAAACGCAAAAATAAAAAGCGCTAATAATAAAAAAAATCGCAAAAAATCAAAAAAAGTAGACAAAACGAAAAAAACGCGACAAATAACAAAAAACCAATATCAAAAATTTTCTCAAAAACCCAAAAAAAGCCGGCTAAAAGAAAAAAAACTTCAAAATTTGAAAAAGCGTCAATACTAAAAAATCACGTTAATAGAAACAGAATTAATTATAAAAAATCGCAAAAACGTAAAAAACGTCAAAATTAAAGAAACCCAAAGATTAAAAAAACATCAATACTAAAAAAACGCCAAAACGAAGAAAAATACCAAACACGTCAATACTAAAATATTAATACTAAAAAATTTTCATAAACCAAAAATGCCTCTTTCGTGGGCGAGCCAAATTCGCACCTCACTAAACTCATTTTCCTTCAAACGCCTACAGATAGCGTTAAAATATGTTAGTCGACAGCAACATCGATAGTTTTCATTATGCCTATTTAAACGATACGGTTATGGTACAATAGTTACTGAATTCAGTACTTAGGCACTTACTGGAGTACAAGTAATATTATGTTTTTTTAATTGTAAGGCACCAGGAGACTTGAACGCTTGTGTGCCTGCAAAATGTGTTTGGTCCTTCGATGTTCATATTAAATGTTACTGTTAAAAATATTCAAAGCTGTTGGCTGCTTGAAGAACTTTATAATAAATCCTTTTACAATTAACTTCTTCATTATGTTTTAGTCTTTAAGTATTCTATTCGTTAAATAGTTCAATGTTTGCTTCATCAAAATGATACTTCATAGTTGGATTTTTTATTTATTATTATTATTTTTTATTTTTGCTGAAACCATAAAAGAACTTATTATTATGCTTTGTGTTGTACTCGTATTCCATTTCCAACACCTTCTTATATTCACAATTTTAACTTTTGTCATCATTATCATCGCTGTTGTCTTTTCCTTATTAAAGCTTAAACTTTTTTTTGTCCTTAAAAGTTATCTCGGTTGCCATTATCAACGTCATCATCCTTCTCATTATGCGAGTGTAAAAAAATCATGGTCATTCTTAAGCTTTTAGCCAGTTGAGTTTATGTAACAATCGCTGCTTTCGTGTTTTATAAAATAAAGAATTCTTTTTATGTTTTATATTTTTATTTTTATTTTTATTTTAATGAGCAGCAATTTTCTCTTTTATTTTATATAGTTTTAATATTTTAGTTTAACCTGGAATTTTTTGCAGTTTTTTTTTTCGTTAATAATATTTTTTTTTTAATTCTTTCTTTTTACTATAACGAATTAATGACTAAATTCTTGTGATGAACTTGAGCCACATTGTTTTGCTGCAACACGTAAATGTCAGAGATTTTAAAGGTGGTTGTTGCAAACAAAACTGTTAACTGGAACAGCAAAAAGAAAAAAGAAAAATAAATAAAATGAAATGAAATGCAAAACTTGAAATGAAAAAATAAAAATTCATAAAAAAGGGGAATGGGAAGGAAGTTTCTACAGGATGTACAACATCAGCTTTATATTCCTTCATGATGTGGTCACACTCTAGTCTCTTAAAGGAGGAAGGCATCAGCCTGAATGGTCATTGCTTTAGCTACTGGCGGGCTTGTTTGCGGGTGGGCTGCCTGCCTGTCAATTTTGACTTTTTGTCTATTTGTCTCTCTAGGTGAGCTTCCTAACAGTTCTGTTTTTCCTCGCTTTTGTATTTATTCTTGGTGCTTAATATTCAGCTCTCCAGCTGTCCAATGTTTTGAGTATGACTGTGATGAAGGTTATTTAGTGTTGTTATTGCTGCTGCTTAAATTGTGAGGTGTTGAATTATTTGCCATGAGTGCAATGTTGACTGTAGTATTTATTTATGTGACGGCTTCAGTTCAGCTGCCATGGTTATCATAATGATGATGAGCATGATGATGATGATTTTGCTGTTGCTGTTGATTGTTTGCAATAATAATATGACTATAGTTGCGATGGAATATGACTTGGTCTAGCAGTTAATCCTCACAATTGTTTTCTTTATGCTTAAGTTTCTCGTTTTTAGTATTATTATTTTTTTTTTAACATTCCAGTTTTCATTTTTCTTTCAATGTTCGTTCTACTTAAGCTAACAACAGGATTCTGTACTCAGTTTACCTGTCACTCAATAAAATTTTTATTAATTATTTTGTTTTGTTTGTTTGCGTTTTTGTTGATTTTTCCTTTTTCTTTTTGTTGTTTGTTTGTTTGTTTGTGTATTTTTCTGCTTGTCACTTTATTTTATTTTTTGTTGTTCTTGTTTATTTTCTTTTAAATATTGTTGACATTAATAACCTCTAACAGTAACAATGCAAAACAGAAGGTTGACAAAAAGGATTTTTCGTTTAAAGAGGACTGTTGTTGTACGAAACGAAATGAGTTCAAATACTTTTGCACGAAGGTTAAAGTCATAAAATTAAATCATAAAGTTTATTATTTATTTATGTATTTTTTTTTATTTTAATAAAGTAAAAATTATGTTAATGGTGGCGTTTCCCTTGGATAATGATTAATATTTTGGGTTATTTACAATAGAAATAAGTCAATGACTTTTAAAAAAATAATTATTGTTGAGAGTTTTCGTGACCGGTATCACATGGGATATAGACATTATTCATGACTCGTTAAAAAGCTCAGTGGCAGCAAAAAAATATAAAAATTTTTGATGGCAAAGTAATGAGTTAAATTACTATTTTGGCTTTTTAACTCATTAGTTTGACATATCAATGTCAATGGAGGGAAGAACTTATAATCTTGGGTTAGAATTAAAAACTTATTTTGAGAGTTGCTGAAGTTTACTTGTGTTGTGCAATACCAAATACTTTATATTGTTAAATATTCGCAGAATGTAGGACATATTAAATTAAAGGACCAGTTCTTACAGTAACAATGAAATGCATAAAGAACCATAAGCAAGTAAATTTCAAATTAAAAAGCATATATTTATTAATTAATAACCACTTTGCATGAGTTGTACCCAATAGACCGCTGCACACAACCACTTACAAGAACTTTTAAGACACAAGGGATTTTTCAAATGCCTTACTGTAGTAAAGCTGTAGCGAAATCTTCTAAAAGAAATGCTAAACAACATTGTATTCCTGTTAAAAATAGTGTGAAATTGTTAAGAGTACATTTAGATAAATTTTTGTACTTCAACAATCACATATCTCAACAACTTATAAAAGCAAGAAATGCATTTTTCATGAACAAAAAGTTATTTTTCCTTAGAATCCCGCAACCAAAAGTTTAAATTACTACAAATCATTAGTGAGGTCTTTTATATCATATGCATGTCAAAGGTTTAATATATCGCCCTCTTATATGGAAAGAATAAGGATATTTGAAAGAAAATACCTTAGATGTTGTACTGAATTATACAAATCACCAAGTAGTGACTTTAAAAAATACATAGCAAATAAAAATTTATATAATAAAACCAAAATCACTAGAATAGATAACTTTATAATACATATCACAAGAAATCATATTTTAAATAGCGTAAACACTCACGAAAATTATCATATAATGGCTCCTTACTAAGTTTCAGATGAGTATATATAAAAAATATTACAAAATGGATACATCCCACCTGAATCTTTCCTTTATCTTGATAAAAATGGTTATATCCAAAACGATGATGGCATTCCTATAATTTATCATATTTATAGACGAGCCAATAACAAATCTATAAGTAGTAATAAGCTTACACCAGACAATTGTCGTTTTGACACATCTATTTATATAACAGATAGGTATATTAATATATTAAACCAAATTTAAATACTCAAAAGTAACTTTTGATCCTTCCTTTTATTTTTTTTAATACGAAAGTAAGTTTTTTTTCCAATTTTTGCTTGCAAATAAATATTGTATCTATAAATATATCTAAGTTTATTGTATATTATATGAAATTAGAAATAATGTAACAATTGATATGGATTATACTTGAGAGCTCGTAATGTTGGGACGTTGTGTATACATTAATTTTTACTTCACACGCATCAACACTACTTCTTTTGATTGTTTCTTAGGAACAATAAATCTTCAAGACATCGCTTGTATACACTCATATATGTACATGAACCTCAATACATTCATAGTGCTTCGCTTATTAAACGACATCATTTGTTATTGGTTTAGTTTATTACATGCTATAACAATATATTTTAAAAACAAGACGCATTTACATTACAAGACTGCTTACGCACCCTTGTAGTACCCAATCCCACAAATCCGCACCTCTCCGATACCGTCAAGATGTGTCTTACTATTGTATATCTGCAGATACAGGAACAATAATAATTACTTTGTATGAGGGGTTCCCGACTTCCTTCTCCTATACCGTCAAGCTTTTGTTGGAACAAGTACACTAAAAAAGACATGTACGATTATTAAGAAAATTTGTTTCCAAAAAAAAATTTTTAAATTTAAGTAATTTTTTTTTTAATTTTAAGTAAATATTTACAAAAATCTAGTAAAAATTACTTAATATGAGTGAAAAATAAAAAGTTCATATCCTCAAAAATAGTTCATAAAAATATACAGTAAATTTCTTACATTTCAGGAAATGTTTACTGACTTAAAGGAAATATTTACTAAGAGTAGGAAAATGGTTATAAACTGAAGGAAATTTTATTTTATTAAGGACTAGTCAATTTCGTCTTAAATCAAAAATAAACTTTAGGAAATGAATTACTCCTGATTAGTTCATGAAATTTGACGTACTTAAAAGATGTAAAAAGGTATACTAAATTTTAGTTTTTTTCTTTGAATTATGGAATTTATTATTAATTTGCATTTAGGAAAAAATCTAAGTAAATTTTTCATATTTTCGAGGAAAATTTTTGATTTTTAAATTTATTTTTTTGTAAATAAAATAAAATTTTAAAACTCAATAATTTCAATGCTTATTAAGGCTGCCTTGTTAGGCAATTGTTTAGAAAGCTTGCCTATCAATCAGAAAGTTGCTGGTTCAAGACTTGTCCCCTCTCAAGGAATTTACATGTTAGTATGGTGAATGGTGAATTTAATATGAAGACATAATAAATAACATGTTATTTGGTATAGAATTTAATTAAAAATAAAAATAAGTACCAGAATTAAAGACAACAAAAAAAATTTGAAAATTTACTCAATTTCAGATCAAAGACGAAAAAAATTTTTTGCAAAGTCCCGAATTTTATGGGAAAGTTTCACTTAATTTTAGGAAAATTTTACTTAAATATGAAAATATAATTACTATAAACTAGTTCATTAATGAACTAGAAATTTAGTAAATATTTTACTGGTTTCAAGTAAAAACAGCTTTGGCGACATACGACCGATAACTTTTTTTATTCAAATTTAGAAAATTTTCCAAAGTTTTAGCTAATTTTTTTTTGGAGTTTAGCTTATTATAGGAGCTCTCCATTTAAAATTTTGCCGTTTGGCCCCATTGTACGGACATTTTGGATGATTTCGCTTAACTATGTTTATTTTTTTTCACATCAAAATGAAATCTCTTATTGCAAATGTCCTGCATTTTTGCTTTGTCTTATATTCGATGTAAGAAGCCTGCGTAAACAGTCTTGAAATGTAAATACGGCTTGTTTTTTAAATGTATTCTCATGGCATGTAAACCAATAATAAATGCTGTCGTATAATAAGCGAAGAACGATTGATGAATTGGTGTTCGTGTCAATGCATGTAAGCATTTGCATGTGCACAGAAAAATAAAAGACACGCCCATGCGTATAAAAAAGAAATTATCACAAATTCTTTCGTCACGAAGTATTTCCTTCTTTACTTCTACACATAAAATAACTGCAAAAAATTTCTTGCAAATAGAGTTCTTTAGCGTTTGTTTGAAAAATCCCTCATATCTTGAAAGATCTTTTAAATGGTATTTTGCAGGGGTCTAGTCGATGTATTTGAGAGGACCGTTGGAATTAAAACATTTCTGTCTTAAATTTTTTATTTTAATATTTTGATATAATTGTTTTTTTATTTACACAATTTGATTAAAAATATGTTGAATTTGTTGTTTTTATATTGGAATAGCAATTGTTCGAAAACCTTGTATTTGCAAGCTTGAGCTTGAGCAGGCTTGAGGCCATTATCATTCATTTTGTGATTGGTATTGAATTCTTTTCAAATCACCAAGAGTTTATTAATTGCAGAATTTTTTAGCCTTCCGTTTGCCCCTTCCATTTGTTTTTACACTGAAAGAATTTTCGGCAGAAATTCAATGAATTTCGACATTAATCTAATGAAAAATTCATTAAAATTCAACCGACGTCACGCTTCATTGGATTAATGAAACCAGTTTCGTTAAAATTATTTTATTGAAAACTTCATCAAATTTATTTCACAGTGTAATGAATGCAGTGCTATAACTTCATCGAAACAATAAAATAATTTCATGAAAAGAATGAAATAACTTTAATATAAAGGAGTTTCTTAATAATACGAAAATATTGTTGTCATAAATCCAATAAAATATTCTAACGATACCAGAATATCAAGGAAGCAATTCCAATGAAATTTTTTCACAATATTCTTGAAATTTTCATTGGATTTGTGAAATTATCATTAGATTTGTGAAAATTTTTTAATGAAATTGTTTCATTGGATTTATGAAGCAAAATTCTTTCGGCGTAGTTTATTACTACGTCTTTAAAAAATTCCAAATTTTTTTAATGTAAAAAAAATTAACCCAAATATTTACTTCATCCTTTTTGTTTTTCCAAACTTCTCTAACACTTGACTTTCTGTGTGTTAAAACAAATCGCTCATTTCGATTTCAAGCTTACTTTTGTTACTGCATAGTTGCGGCCCGCTCAACTCACTCAATTATGCCTAAGTAGCACAGAGGAGAGAGAAAACAAATATTGTGTGATTGACATTCATGGTTAAGGCAGTGTGTGTGTATGTGTGTGTGTGTGTGTGTGTGTGGTGTAATTAAACTGCAGTCAGTTAGTGATGAACAAACCACTTATGTTTTTTTTCAGACATGGGTTGTTTGAATTTTTCTCCTCTTCTTTTTTGGTATCCCTGTCATTTAAAAATCTTCTTCGTTTTTGTTATAGCGTACTCTGGGTCAAGCTGCTGTCTATCAAAATGACAGCCAGCAGTCAAGTCTACCAAAAAAAAAGGTTGTTGTTGTAAAAAAGACTGCAAAACATGGAGCTAAAGTTTTTTCATAAATATTTAATATAAAATAATGTTTATGGGCGACTCAGCCTTAACGTTTCAGTTTTTCTTATTAAATTCCTTTAGTTTCTCAGAAACTTTTTGTAATTTTTATATATGCGTTGGATAAAATAGAAAATATCGTTCAGCCTCCTAAGCAAATCATTGCTATTCTTGCTGACTTGCTGTCAAGCCAGTAGTAGACATTTGTTGCCAGCCAAGTCTACAAAAAAAAGATGAATAAAACAAAATGCTGCTGGGTTCTAAAAAAAGAATGAAAAACATGCAGATAAAGTTTTTTCATAAATACTTACTTAGGGACTCTGTTGCTAATGGTTAAATATTTCGTATTACATTGCTAAATTTTCTTAAGCAATTTTTTTGTTTGTAATTTTTATATTTCTGTTGCGTTTGGCTTTTACCAAATCCTGGCTTTTCTTGTTGACTAGCTGACAAGCCAGTGGTGGACACATTGTTGCCATTTTACTATTTTAATTGCTAGATCCAGCATTTTCTCTAATGAGAACGCATTAAACTTTTTCAAAATACTACTCAAAGAACTTAAATAAATTTAAAATCTAGCATTTTATATCTCTTGCATATGATAGTTTAGCAGAAATTTTAAGCCAATTTAACATTCGGCCATTATCATTTTCTGGCAATACTGGTAGTGGAATCTTCAATATATATTCCACATTTATTCAAGCATAAGTATTGATTACAATACTAGCATATTTTCCAAATTACATTTAATTTATCGATGATAGATGGTAACCGAAACTAAGTTGCGTCACCAACTGCCAAAAACTATGTTGCCAATGCACAATGGTATCATTAAAAAAGTAGCAATAAGTTTGCAACTCGTAAATTGTATAAATAAAGCTTTATTTTAAACAAAAAAATTTTGTTGTTGTAAATTATGTTATTATTATTATTAACTAACAACTAATTTGAAAACATTTTAAATTTTTCGTGAATATATCTGTGCTTAAAATTGATAACAGCCTAAGTCGATTTAAGACCAAATCGAGTTATATATGCTATAAAATTCTACAAACGCAACTTCATATTTATGTGAAATCTCCAAGTGAAATCTCCATAGTTTATAATAAAGATCTAAACAAAATAATATTTACCTAAGCCCTAAGCCTAAGTGCCGATGAGCTGGCAAGAACAGGATCGGCTCAGATGAGGGAATGTCAGACAAATCGGTGAAATTACCGATAGGTCATTACCATAGGGAACTCAATAATTGGGTAGAAAGTGAAACCAAAGTGGGAAAACATGGCGAAGTAGGGAGGATTGTAGAATCTCGGGGAGTATGTGGCCAAAACTTGACTCAGGAAGATCCAAACTGCTACTGGACATGAATAAGAAGGCGATGCGAATCGTGATAGTTGCGTCAACAGGCCACTGCTCGGTCAGAGCAAGAACCTGCATTTTGGAAACTAACACTCCATATTTTTCTAGGATGTGCGGAGATGAAGAGAAACCAGAAACCATTCAACATATTATCTGTCACTGCCACCGATGATGCAACGTCATAGCCTTAGACGGCTGAGCAGACGTTTTCATGAAAGCATTACTGATAACGGGAAGTGTAAACTTGAGGACATCAGGGGCTTCATTATGGGAATTCGGTGGCTCAACGACGGATAATAGGGTCACTTCTGGCTACAAATGGGGAGTAAATATTACTTTTTTTTGGACAACAGAAGGGAATCACCATGGACCCAATTGGTTCTCCAAGTAGAGGTGCGGTATAACCTTATCTAACCTAAGCTTTTAAGGAAGTCCAACAAAATATTTCAAAAAGCTTCAAATTATACGTAGAACTACATTGTAATAAAATATTTGGTGCGTTCATTGATACCAGTATTGATTAAAATAAGCCCATATTGATTTAAAATAAATTCACTTTAGTGCGACTTTGATCCGCTCCCGAAAGGTTCGGTACGGACACGAGATATGTAATAATACGTGTTTAAAATATAGTTTTGGCATTTTTTTTCGTTTTTTTTCGGTCTTAAGCGTTTTTAAGTTTTAGGGGATTTTCCGTTTATTGGCGCTTTTTCTCTTATGGGACTTTTTTTCTGGTTTTAAGCGATTTTTGTTCGATTTTAGTTATTTTAATTTAGCTATTTTTTTATATTGTAGATTTTTTAATTTTGGCGTTTTTTTATTTTGGCAGTTTTTGCTCGTTTTAGCGATTTTTTACATTTTTGGAATTTTTTTTTAATTTTGGCGATTTTTTCGTTTTGGCGATTTTTTTTTAATTTTGGCGATTTTTTCATTTAGGCGATTTTTCAGTTATGTCGATTTTTTCGGTTTTTTGCGATTTTTTATTCTGGCGACTTTTTTCATTTAGGCTCTTTTTTCTCATTTTGGTGATATTTTTCAGTTTTTGATGTTTTTCAATTTGGAGATTTTTTTCATTTTGGCGACTTTTTCTTATTATTCACAATTATTTTGGTTTTGGCGACCTATTTTAGTGTTTGCAATTTTTGGCAAGTGTTTTCGTTTTTGGCGATTTTTTTTAAGTTTTTGGCGATTTTTTTTGGTTTGGCGTTTTATAACTTTCCCGTTTTTTAGTTTTACTTTTTTTTTAATTTCATGAGATTACCTTTTCACATTTGGTGTACGGAACCCTAAAAAGTAACGTTCATACATTAAGAATGAATTTTCTCGAAATTATATTTTTCGACTTCCACTGTTATGGCTTGTGACCACAGATTTTTTTACTGATTACAAATATATTTTTATTGTAAATTTTTCCTGTTTTAAATTAATGGAGTTTCTGTATAATTTAATATACTTGTCAAACAATTTCATGGTTTTAACATAATCTTTCTGATGACGTGTCTACAAATGCACGCTGAAGTATATAAGGACATACATATAAACATGGATATATTGGTCACAAAATAAGGATAACGATGGTGGTAATGGTAATGATGATGATGATGATGATGATGATGCGATCATTGTCGTTATTATCGCTTTTCTCGTTTAACCACAAAATAACCTCATGTTGCACGCAACATGTTTATGCAATTGCACAATATGCACTAATTGAATATCAAACACGCAAAAAAAAAAGAAAAAAAGAAAAAACTCTGTTGGCATTAAGCCCCATGCCATGCCAAAGTGTTCGTATAATCAACAAGAAGTAGAAGAAAAAAAATGACGCCTTAAAATGCTTAAACTCCGACAAGCCTACAACAACCTTTAATCAGTCATAACACATTTTAGTGTATATATGTGGGCTTTAACTGCACTAAGGATAACAAATATTTTCACTCACAGCCAGCCATACATTGCTTACGAGTGAGTATTTGCAACAATGACAGCATCTGAGTAAGAAGAAAAAAACGAACAGAAAAATTAACAAAAAAAATGGAAACAAACTCATTGCCAACATTTATTGGAAACAATCACGGTAACACGAAATGTACTCAAGCACCTTGTATGTGTCTTCAGTAGCACTTTCAGGCAGGCTGGAAAATTGGAAAACATAATGAGAGCCTTTGCACAGTTGTGTTTTGCTTTAATAACAGGGTTTGCTTGGCAGCGATGTCAAAATGTAGGAGCTCATGGGCTCATAATGTTCATGATGATTACAGCGAAGTTTTTGCCACAAGGTATAAAAAAAACTATCTCTTCATCTAGTGCCCAACTTAGTTTATAAGTCTAGCTAGTACAATGTACATGTCATTAGGGAATTCTCGATTCACTGTGGTCTTGTTAAGACACGCAGAAAATGAAGTAACTACACTTAACAATAAAAAAACAAAGGAAGTGAACAAGATACATTAAAATATATGTATGTAAACAATATTAATTTAACAATTTTCGTCTTTTTCATGTTAATTCAACATGATTTACATTTAATTTAAGAAAACCTTTAATTTTGAAATTAATTACTTTTATTGTTAATTTAACATTCCAGTACTGTTGGATCAAAATGAAGGAATCATTTTGAATCAAAAATATTTCAAGACGAAACAACATGAATTTAGTTTAATGTTTATTAATTATTTAACTTACATTACTGTGTAAATTGACACAGGCATCAGGAAAATGTTTGGCTTTTCCGGCCAAGATTTGAACTCGTACTCACAACAAAATTAATAATTCTATAGATTTAAACTAAATATATAACATCATACATAAAATTTTAATTCAATATTATTTAATTGATCGTTTGACATAAAATTTATTTGAAATGAACGCTTTAATTAAAATGCACAAACTGTGAAGCTACTTTGGCTGGTCTGCAGGATTTGAACCCACAACTCTCCGACTACTAACCAAATACTCTAATACAAAGCTTATCAGCTATTTACGAATATCAAAACCAACAATAACAAGTCACTCAAGTGAACACAACATTTCCGATACGTGCTTAAGTAGATAACCAAATAATGCCGGCAAATCACGTAAAACTTGCGTTCTATTTAAAGTGAAACACATCAAAAATTAAGATACTGATTAAAGAATATTATTCCGCTTGCTAGGCTTTCAATAATCATGTTGTATGAGGCATAACTTCTTTTGTGGATTTACACATTTCAAAAAGATTTTCATTATTTAAATTTTGTTATCTCTGTATCAGTGGAGTCTTTTAATTTTCAGCTTAATTGCAACACAAAATTTTTAGCCGAGATGCACCAAGTACTAGATGCAAGTGAACAAATGCACACGTTGTTATCCTTGTGCCTCTCAATTTTCATTCGTGCTTGGAGGCCTTTACAGCTCTACCTACAACTACTGCTACTTTATGTCACCACAGAATGATGAAGGAAATTTTTGTGTCGCATAATTTCCGTTGCAGCTGTCGTCAGTTCGATGCAAGCTAAAAAAAAATTCAACATAATCATCAGCACTACCCAGCAAACAATATCGATTGAAAATTACAAATAGTATGAAATAACTTTTTCGCGAATGACGTTTGAAGAGCTGTACCATTACAGATACCCTACAGGAAATAAAACTCACACAAGACTAGTCACATGATCGATCCGCAAGTGATAGGGACCCGCCCGAGTTCTACCTTCAGTTTTGCATGAGGTTGGCCTAGGAGAGGGTTAATTCTAATTTCGTATGCACCTTGTGACCTGCCACAGAACTATCTCATAGAGACCTAATCGATGTTGAATAATATAAATGATTTAAAAAATAATTTAAGAAATTTAATATTCGACATATTATCATAAGTATATTTTAATTTGAAATTTATTTGCTGGCGGTTCAGCAACAATTAAATGCATGTAGTCAAAGCTGCACCACCAACAAATAAAATTCGAAAACTCATAAACTCAATTCACAATCTTGTGCAAATGGCCTTGCATCGTGGCATGTGCAAAATGTTAAACTATATTCATACTCAGCACTTAACAATTATTTGTGGTGAGTATCAATATACTTTACCATTTTGCACATGCAATGATGCAAGACAATTGGCACAAGATTGTGAATTGGGCTATTATATTTTTTTATTTTACAAGTGCAATTACTATATTTTTTGAAGCAGATCTCTTTGTGGGATTCGAACTGACAAAACCTCCATCATGACAGGCATGCACACTATTCACTCGACCACAGGACCATTAATAATTTAAAAGTACAAACACTAGTTAAACTTAGGTTAATATCTAACTATAGTTAGTGGACGGGTTCCAGAGTGGCTTGGCGGTACATGCATAATAGTTCTAATATTTGATAGGTGCTGGCTCCAACTTCATCGAACTAGTTCAGTACCGTTTACTATAATAATAGACCGATCTTCAATTAAATTGACAAAAGATTAGGACAAGACATCCGACAATTGTGAATATGTAACCATATACAAAATATGTCTATTTTCTCCCTACACTTCTTCGTACTTTTGGTAATACCCCCCATCTTCTCAAGTCATAGAACGAATACGTTTGGATCAATTGTCACCAAGTTTCCTGCAGGGTACTTTTTCATGAGTTTGTGGGTATGCTGTTTGGAAATAAGTAATTTTGCTGTGCCATAGAATTCAGTTAGGTTCATATATATTCGGTTTTCCAACAAAAATTATATGTGGAACTGACGATCAACGTTTAATTTTTGCAGATTTAAAGGCTTTTAATATTATTCTTCTTAGTCTAATAATTGATAAATCCTTGGCGTAGATTTTTTAGAAACTTTTTCGAATGTTCTGAAAAGAATTATAAATTTTCTGAGAAATTTTCTTTAGTAACTTGCTGACCCCGGTCCGCGTTGATGGCCCCAAGCAAACATTAGTGTTGTATATGCCATTGATGGTACAATATGAAAATTGGATTTTGCCCACAAAAAAACTAAATATTGCGCCAACTGCCGGATGAACTTCAAACGAAACAGAAACACTATTCAGGCCTTATAGAGCATGTATATAAACTTTGGTCCAAATCGGTTCAGTAGTTCTTGAGTTACAATGCAAAATCTAAAAAAAAAACTAATTATTGCGCCATCTGTCGGACGAACTTCAAACTACACAGAAACATTCCTCACGCCCTATAGAGCATGTATATAAAGTTTGGTCAAAATCCTCACTCCTAATAGAGCATGTATATAAAGTTTGGTCAAAATCGGGGTGCAGTAGTTCTTGGTGCAGTAGTTCTTGGTGCAGTAGTTCTTGGTGCAAAAACACAAAAAAAAAACTAAAAATTGCGCCATCTGTCGAACGAATTACAAACTACACAGAAACACTACTCACGGCCCATAGAGAATATATATAAAAATACGCGCCGGTGTTTTACAAATATTTTGTGGGTTGAGGCATTGAAGAGTTGACACCCTAACAAATAAACGTGTTTTTGTTTAAAAAATCTCCTAATTTGTAGAAAATATTTGTGTGAATCTAAATGTTTGCTTGGTTATTGGGTAAATATATAATTTCAAGTGCAATACCAGAGCAACGAACCGCAAACGCATAAGCCTCATATGACTTCATTACTCTTAATGTGGAACATACAAACATAAACTACTGCATCCATACACCCATAAATACATGCCCTTACACACGCATACATTTGTACGTATATACTCGTATGTATGTCTCATGCACAAGCTCTTTTTACAGCGAAACGTGTAAAAATGTTGAAATTATTTCAACATTGATAAATAAATAGATCAGTAGAGTGTAAGGCCTACTTACTTAGGAAAGTGTGAATGCGAATGGATGGATGGATGGCTGTAGTATTTATGCGAATGCATGCAGTGCATTTGTGTATGCATAAGAGCGTATGCATGTGTGTGTGTCTGTGTGTGTGCAAGCATATGAGTGACATTGCATAAATACTGGCCCTAAATGTGTATTTGTGCACGTGCACGTATTGGTATGCATATTTTTTGGTTTATTTCATCACCGTATGTAGTTGCATATTTTTGCTCGTTTGACTGTTGTGCTGCTAGAAACGTAATAGAACAAAAAAAATTAAATTGACCCAGTTCAGTTGAGTCTTTAAGCCGACATGAATTTTCCTTTGAAATGTGGTTTTCTCTATGAAAACTAGCTTAAGAGCTGTTATAAATGTTATGAGCTTTTATTTTGCATACCAAAATGGTTGTATTTTTTTGGAAAAAAGAGAAAATGAAAATAAATATATAAATATATAAAAATATTAAACCAATTTTTTAGTAAACAAATTCTTTTCAATTGCGTTGTAGTTTGTTCTTTTTTTTTCTTTGTGCCTTTAAAAGGCTATTGAGCTTGACTTTGACTGTTCTAGAAAAAATATTTAAAGTGAATTTATTGCTAGTGGTTTTATTTTATGGCCTAAAAACTATATTGCAGGCTTATGTTTATTTTAAGTATGTTTGTTATCGAATAATAAGAGGAAATCTCAATGATTTAAGGCATTGTTTACTAAACATATCGCACTAGTTGCTCTAAAAGGTGTCAAACTAAAATTTACATATTTTCATTAGAGGCCAATAACTTTGTTTAATTTCATATAATCTTTAGATTAAAAAAAGGTATAAGACTAATAAAAATAATAATTATTTCTTCTTTAATATTAAGAAAACTAGCTTAAGATTTTTACTTAGCAAATTTTTAGTTCATTTCTATTTTTGATTTCCAAATTTAATAAAGGGTTTATCATAAAAATGGTTCATTAATATTAATGTCAGTTAATAACATGATATAAAATTTTTGCTGTGAGTAGATAAGACCAAAATGTGAAAATTGCAAAACTATCTCGATCCTTAGAAGAATTGCTGCAATATGTATTTTGTTATACTGAAGTTATTTACACACCCAGAAAAAAATTGGTTGGAAAATGGTAACGCTATCAATTCCTTATTAATCCAAAAAGCAATCCATGTTCATGGCCATAAGGGCATAATTGTAATAAAGATATAATTCTGACAATTCTAAATTGATTGCATCAACCGAGCGTATGCTTTTGTCATGACTAATTAACTGATGGGTAAACACAATCGAATAAAATATTATGAATTGGATTTTAGTACCAACTTTTGGTATTGGCAACTAAAAAATTATCGTTCTATACTAACGTTAAAATAAATACTTTCTATCAGTTGCTGCAACTAACAAGAGGTTGAGTTTACTATCATACTTTATAGCAGCAAATTAAAAATTAACTTTTGTGATTTTAAAAGGTATTATGATTTATGAATTCTCAAATGGTTTATGAAAATCTGTGCTTAACATAACAGGTTTGTGGCTGTTTAATGTGTGGCTGAAGAAATGCATATAGACATGCTTCACCAGAGGAAATAAATTTAAATTTAAATTAACTTATGACAATATATCAAATAAATTTCTTAAATTGTGTATTTTTATTTGCGTTTATTGTTTATTTTTATTTCAGCAAGGAAGACCAATTTTTCTTGCACAAATACCAATTATGATGTTGTTGTAGTTGTATTAACTATATTTTCGGTAGCACGAAAAACTTTTTCAAATTCCATAATGCGCATTAGCGCTAACCAATTCTTGCTGTTGCTGCAACTATTTGGTTAAGGGTTATAATTCAAATATAGTGGTACTACAACAAAATTTCAGGTCGTTATACTTGAATTCTATGATAGTTGGTGCAACCGCCAAAATTTGATTGGCAACAAATTCGGTTGTCTCAATGAATCTGTTTTCTCTGTGCATGTCTTGTTCCGTTTTACCGTTTAAAAACAATATTTTTGCAAGTTCGAAATTGCATTCAAATAAAAGTTACAAGTAGAAAATTTTTAGTTACTCCTAATACTTTATTTATTTAAAACTATTAAACACACAGTGTTAAATTATTCACTGTTAAGACACCACAATGTTAACATAACTAGTGTTATGAAACTAAAATTTTTCTAAGGTTACGCTTTTTATTTTGTTGTACTGGAGCTATTTAGTTATATTGTTACGTTTCAATGTTCAAAAACAATATCCGTGGTTTCCATTAACAACAACGTATGTTATATATTTATTATTTCGAGCTTTAAAGAAAGTTCCAAGAACCTTTTGAAGAATTTGGAACAAGCACACAACTTCTAGCTTTAAAAAAAAGCTTCAATAATAACGACGCTACTGAAAAAATTTTATTTATGGGGATATGTTGTTGTTAATAAAAATAAATAAATAAATAATAATAATAAATAAATAAATGCTTTATTTACCTTAAATTATAATTAAAAGCTTTTGAACACATAATGTTAAACTATTCATTCACTATTAGAATACCACGATGTTAACATTACTATTACTAACACAATACTAACTGTTTAAAGCCTCCAAAAGAATGTTTTTTTCTCAGTTTTAAATAAATTTTACCATAAAACAGTGCTTCCACTTTTTTGGTAATTATCCGTATGAGGTGCAATTTTTTCTTTCGTGGGTAGAAGAGCGTAGGTAATCCCCTTATTGATGACGTCGTCTTCTCTTTATCGGCTCTTATTGACAATCTCTTTCTAATCTCTAAAGCTTTGTAAGTTAATTTGGCATGTTAATAGTAGTCAATTCTTGTTGACGAAGAATATAAAAGTGACAACTTTTACTGTCGTCTTGATGTGACGTCGACAATGCCATTCACAATAAGGGGAATTCCCGCTTTTGGGTGTAGGTCAGGTGTATTTTAAAATTTTTCTTTCTCTAAGCACTATGTTCTTTTTTTTTGTCATATTTCAACACTTAAGCTATTCTATTAAATATACCCAAATAATCAACTTTAACTTCTTTTGCCGTAATATGTGTTTTTACCAAAGTTTTTTTTTTTAATTAAAATAATACCAGTAAATATATTATATACATTTATAAACATATATGCGCTAAGTCAATTTATAGAAGAATATTTTATTATATTTTGCATTAAATAAATTGAAATAAATCTAGCAACAATTTACCAACTCTCCAACAACATTAATAAACGACAGCATCGCCCACACATATAGATTTAAGTTTGTGCAAAAAAAAAAGAAATAATATTTTTCGATGTATTTTTTTTATTATATGCCAAAAATAAAGTATACAAAAATAAGCAAATAGCTAGGAGCGATTAGGGACAATTTGGTTTTAAAATAAAAAATACTAATAAAAAAATAAGAAATGTTTGCCGCATTAAATAAATGAAATAATAATAAAGCCTTAAAAAAAACAGAAGCAAAAACAAAAATAAGGACATATATATTGCTTAAGAATGTGAAATTATATTATTTAATATTCCATTCTTAAAGGTTTTATTAAGAAACTAATGGTATTATATCGCGCTATAACCGCCAATAACGCTTAAACGACATAATTTTTGAACTTCCTTTTTTTTACCAAAATCAATTACTTGCAATCTTAATTTGCCGATTTGCGTAAAAAACGAAGTTAAAAAAATTTTTCGCTTAAGCTGTTTTAGCGATTATGCTTCGATATTTTTTATGAAAAAGTTCTATCACAAAAAGTTTACAGTGATCAAAGCGCCAATTTAAATAATTGCTAAAGCACGAAGTGAAAATAACAATTAATTATTAACTGCGCCTGAAAGTATGCTAATAGTGACAATTTCGTATACAATATAAATTAATAAAAAATAAACTACTTCTCGTATTCCATTTCATTAAAAATATTTCTTGTTAAATAAATAATGCGTACAGCTGATATTCGTTTACGTAGCTAGATATGAGTGCTGATGAGATGTTGGCGTGATTTGCACTGAAATAAAAGCCATGTAGGTTTACCCCCCCCCACACGACATATTTTTTGTGCTTCTTTCATTATATTGAAAGTTTGGAATATCTTCTTCCGATTTAAAAATTAGTTCTGGTGAAATTCCGGACGTTCAGGTTAATGTTTACTAAGAAATGTAATAAATTTTAAACAAACGATGGCATTTTATCTGGCATACCGGCTAAGAGGTACTCCTCTAACAGGCTCAATCCATAAGTCAAGGAAAAAGGATTTGGAATGTGACGATGAAGTGTCCCAAAAATAATATATTTAGAAAAAATAATTTTTTTTTGTCGGATGATGATCAATACAAAAAAATATTATCTATATTTTCTATGGCTTGTTTCCAGGGGCTATGGGCGTGGCTGATATTTTTGAAGCTTACCATGCCTCTTTTTTTCATTGTAAAAAGTGTTTGTATAAACTTTGAAAGGAAGAAAAATTTTGTGCAAATATAATCGCTTTGGATTATATGGGCGGTAGGTTGTGGGCGTGGAATATTTTCGTAAGATTTCTTGTTTTTCCTTATAAAGTCAATATAATGCTCAAGGCTCACTTTCAATGATCTATGACCACTTCTTATATTTTTTTTTCAAAAGTGTATCAAACCATCCCACTGTGCTGCACACGAAGCAAGGCATGTAATTTTAAATGTATGAAGGCATCTTACTGTGCACAGTTCTGATTTAACAATTATACAATTTGTACATTTTCCATTTCTGCAGATTGATTTTCCAAGAAAAATTTCACAAACTCCTGGCAAAAATGTATTCTATGTATGCGCACTTCTAAAAAGCTGCTGCAACCATGTTATTTGTTTTTAATCAGGTGACAGTTGAGTGCCCCTGTGGCTGAGTGGTAGCGATGCTATTCTCTCGGTCCAGAGGTCGTGGGTTCGATTCCCACCATAGACTCTGGGTGTTTTCTGCAGACAAGCTAAACGCTTTGCGGGTTGTGTTTGTTCTTAAAAAAAAAATTAGCTAAAATTCGTTGTGCACTAAAAAAAAATATACAATTGCAATTCTTTAATTCATTCTCCTGATCACTTTTGCAAACAGTTTTCTGCTTTTAAAAGACCTCAAAGCTATAAAAAGTCATAACGTAGGTTATAATCCCACTCACTCACACTCGCCGAAGCTTGAAAAAATGCTTAAAGCTGAAATTGATCTCCCTCCAGGGAGTGCTGCCAACTTTAATAGCAAAAAAAATTTTTTGTATAAATTCAACGGCTTAGTATTAAGCAATATATAATGTCCAATGCCGCACCTCTGGCCCCCCTACCATAGACTTAGAAATACAAACCTACTCACACAAACTCTCATCTACACACTTTAAGGCATTTGACAATCCCTCACGAATAAAACCAATAAAACAAAATTTTTCAGAAAAAATAATTTAATGCTCTTATACCCGAAAAAATAATAAAAAAACAACAAACAACAACAACATACAAACACAATAAAAGAGAAAAACATTTAATATGTATTGTAAGATGAAATCTTAGACGAAAAATTTTCACTAAATCAGCAAAGAAAAGTTAAGAAAATAAAGATTGAAATTCTAAAGAAGTTGTCTGTATGTGAAAAACATGATACTTGACAAATAAAAAATAAAAAAGAGTCTGTGATTGTTTAATTGGACATGAGGAACAACAAACAACAACAATAACTAAACAACAGCATTAGAAAGACAAACATTAAACGGAATATTTAATGCTTTTCTTTTTCACTTTTCCGTTTTTTGCTCATTGTCAGTTATAATAATGTTTGTGTTGTAATGCTAAAACGCTAATTGTGGCTAATTTAAGTCATTTACTACATAAAGAATTTATTTAATTTAATTTGAGAAAATTAGTTGAATGAAACAGAAACATATAAAGTGTCACAGGGAAATAACTCCCTTTTCTTATTAAATATATTACTGGCAAAAAAGAAAGAGCTTAATAATGAATTAAACTTTTAATTAATTCTTTTTTTAATATTTTTTTAAATTTAAAATAAGTTTTAGTTTGCACTAAAACATATCTTAAGGCCTTTTTAAACACTTTGAGGCATCAATACAAATTCTATAGTCACACTTTTTTCCCTCTCCCTTTTAGGAATTTTCACAAAACTTCTTTTTTGGCAGTAATTCAATTTTAGTGACACCAACAAGCTGCATAACTAAACACTTTTGTATTTCCTCTTCTTTTACGTTTATTTTTTTCTCTCCTATATCTAACTAAAACTCTTATATTTTTTCTTATATTTTTTTTCCAGAATTTTAACTGCCTGCATGTCCGTACAGGTGAGTTCAATTATTCAAATATTTTAGGTTTTGCTTTCTAGTTTTCTCCAAAGTTTCCTTTTAGTTTGTAATATTTCTTTTTATCTCTCTTTTTTTGTAGATATTTTTTTTGTATTTTAGTTTTTTATTTTATTTTCATTGTGTTTGAAAAAAAATATAAAAGTTGTTCAAATGTTTTTTTTCTAAGTTACAAAAAAGACACACAAAAAAAAGTTACGAGTATGTCGTAAATTTACGCAATTAAGGCTAAAGGAGAAGTGCAAAAAAAAAAAGAAATAGTTTTTAATAGCCGCGGGTATATTCATGTTCAACTTCATCTACTCCTGCATGTACTTATGCATGACCATGCACTAAAGCATACGGATACGAGTGTATCAAGAAGCATTTGGGCATGTTGCTACATGACCATTTTTTATAAATTTTTTTTTATTGTGGAGCTAAATATTTTTTTTTTGCTTTTTTGTATAAGGTTGCTTTTATTTTATGTTTTCTTTTTTTCTGGTTTTTTTTGAAGCATTAGTTGCTATAACTATCAAAATTGCTTTGCATCTGTGTTGCATAAACAAACAGGAATTGAAAGAGCAGAATGTATTTAACAATTACGCCAATCTTAGTCGACTAAATGTTTGTAGAGTAACGACAGTTTTGTTGTTTGGTGATCAACTTTGTTCTCATTTTAAATGTTTTTGAAATCGGATTTTTTTTAAACTGGGCTTGAGTTTTATACTTCATCTCCAGTGAGAATTGGATATTTATATAATAAGCTGTCAAAACTAAAAATTCTTTTGTTTCTCGTCAAGCGACAAGAAGTAGTAGCTGCCAAAAAATTACGATTGCATTCGCGCTACCACGAGATTGATAAGTTTATTTGATCGTCTGCAGAGCACTTAATAACTGGAGAACTGTTTTAAGATCTGTTATATCATTCATAATATTTATACACTCAGGGAAAAGCTGCAACTTAAAAATAAGAACGCATTTCAATAATTCAATAATTTTCAATATAATAGAAAATGTATGTTGAGGTACTTAAAAATAACAAATTAATAAATTAATATTGTAAATTAATATTTTTTCATATTGAAATAAGAAATTTCAACATAACTAGACTTGCGTTAATATTTCTTACTAATTCAATATGGTTTTTATTGATTTTAAGCTATTTTTTCTCTGCGTGTGCCCACAAATTTCCTCTCAAATTAAAAAGGAAGGTGTTTTATGAAGAATCCTACAAATATTTGGCATTTTTAGGGTTCCGTACACCAAAGGAGAAAAGAAACCCTATTGTTTTTGCTACGCTGTTCGTCTGTCCGCCACAAGCTATTTCCTCAACAACAACCGTCACGGACCTAAAATTTGGACAGAGTATGTCGAACCTTGGCCGCTACAACAACAAATACATGAGAATTAAAAATTAAAGGGTGTTCCAAAACGAGCAACGAAAAATGCTAAAATCCCATGTAATATACAAACAATTGTATGTACATATGTGTTAGATGCACGAATATTCGTATTCGTATTCGAATTGTCGAATATTCGGCAATTTTCAGGCGAATACGAATGTATTCTTTATCGACAAATCCAGACGGATTCGAATACGAATCTATTCGTACTCGCCAAATTCAAACGAATACGAATGCGAATATTTTTTCAAAGAAATTTAATAAATAAATGCATAAATCCTAAACGAAATTTAAATAAATTACTAAAAATTTTAGTTTGTACAAATACATTAATTCTTTTTATAGAAATTTGTGCTTTCTATGATTTTCAAATATTATTCAATGACGATCATTAAAATTTTGGGTACTTTTTATTAACTTTAAAGTACGCCAACAAGAGTGTGAAGTCCTTTTTCATAACAATTCTTTAATATTTCATATTGCATATAATATTCGTATTCGTATTCGCGAATATCGTTTTAAATATTCGTATTCGTATTCGTATTCGCGAATATCGTTTCAAATATTCGTATTCGCGAATATCAAAAATTGACATTCGTTACATCACTAATATGTATATTGACACATAAAATTTGTAAAATTAGTGTATTTTTATATAGACTACAACAATTAACATTAAAATATTAAAAAATTTAAATTAAAGGGTGGTCCATCAGTTAATGCAATTTTGACTATGTAATTTTGACAACTTGCTATATCGTGGAAACCGTAGAAACGGTGAAACTAAAAAATCCGTAAAATATAAAATCGCCAAACCAAAAAAAAATCGCCAAAAATAAAAAAAAGGCAAAAAAGAAATAAATCGCCAAAATTAAAAAAAAAATTCTAACACTAAAATAAATTGCCAAATTCGAAAAAATCACAAAAATTTAAAAAAAAATCGCCAAAATGAAAAAAAATCGCCTAAATGAAAAAAGTCGCCAAAATTCAAAAACCCAAAAAACCGAAAAAATAACCAAATCGAGAAAAAAAGCCAAAAATAACCAAAACTAAAGAAAGCACTAAAAATTAAAAAATCGCTAGAACCGAAAAAAAACAAAAAGAACACAAAAACAAAGTAATGCATTTTGCGAAATATGATGTTTATGTTGTTACAAATTGTCAACCGTAATATAGAATTGGAAACAGCTTGGAATGAACTTTCAAGTAAACTTTTTTATTACTTTTTGAAATTCGCTTTAAATCTTGATATTCTGAAACTCTCTCTTCGCTTAAAACAAAAATGATATTTCTCCAGTCAACAGCCTTAATTAAAAAACAGAAAAACAAAAGTATACCAAAAATTTAATTAGGTCCATTAAAACTTTTAATTAATTAATTTTTAAGCAAATGCTTAATTAACTTCCATAAATTTTTAATTAAAATCTTCATTCGTTGAACTTATAAACAAAAGTATAATTGACTGAAATAAATTATTAATCAATTCAATTTTTAAATACAAGTTTAATTAAATTTTAAATGGATTTTTTATATATTTCTTTATTAAAGGCCTTAATTTTAGAAAATTATAAACTTTTTTATTTCTAATGCAACCAATCGATGGGAAAACTTAATTACCCCAGCAACACTTCTCTACACTATAGTCATGTAGCTTTGTTGTCGTTTTTTTTGCTAGAGTTTCAAATTATTGCCAACAACATGCAAAATATGTTTTGTTGAGCACAAGATAAAAAGAGAAACAACAACAAGATCTAAACTTAACAACACAGGGGAAAAACTACGAGTAAAAAATAAAAAAAAATAGAAACTTTCATAAATTTTTCACACCAACCATAATTTTGGTTTTTTCTCTAATTGGGAACTTTTTAGATTTCAATTACAATTCGTTTTTCTCCTCCTTTGGCTTTGCAAACAAAATTTAATTTGTACATGAGAAATACCAAAAAAAAAAAGAGTTTATTTTGTAAAGCAGCAAACGAAAATAAAACCAAGTTAAAAAACATTTTTCACAAATAACAAAAATAAATTAAAATAAATAATATGAATTTTAAAAATCACCATTGCAACCAAGTTGTGCAAAAATTAAAAAAAAATAAATAAAAGAAATGTTAAATATTCATAATGGCCCTTAAGAATTTTTTTTTACAAAAATTCAATTTGTTTTTAATTTATATAATTTTTTATATTCTTTATGTTACTGAAATTTGTTATAGAAGCTTCTTTAAAAAAACCTTTTTTAAATTTTTAGTTTTTATAAATTACTTTCTATGTTGATGAGCAGGTTATGCTTATAAATAATTTAATTTCCGGTGTTATTTTATGGGGTTTAACGAACAGAGTTTGTGTGGCTACGAGCAAAATATGCTTAAGTCTAATTGAGCAGTTTTCACAAGAGCTGTTGTAAACTTTAAGTGAGTTTTTTTTCTATAAACGATTGTGTTTTCTGGCGTGATTATTTAAGTTGAACAGTGCTGCATATAAACTGGGGATACTTACTTTTATTGCAAAAGAAGTAAAACAAGGAAAAGGCAATTTTCCTGTAACTTTTTGAAAAAGGCATTTAAAATAAAACTGTTAAAAAATCAAGCACTAACTGTAACTTTTTCAACTTTGTTTTAACTGACCGACTTTGAATATCATTGCACATAACGCAAATATTTTTTATATAATTGAATTTAAATTATTTTTAACTTTTTAGTGCTTTTTTTAAAGTCGGTTTAGTGTTTTTAATATATTTTTTTTTAATTTTAGTGCCAAGTTAATAAAGGGAGGGACATACATATAAATTTTGAAAAAAAACAAAGAATTTACTTTATAATATTTTGAGATCACTGGACGTGACGACAAATGTGAATGGCAAATATTAGTGCCCGCCCACTTTTCTAAACTCAACAGGGCGTAACTTTCAGAGCTGTAAAAGTAAGTCAGTTAGAAGTGCGTGAAATATAATATTAACCTTTAATGGGCATGACCCCGCCCACTTCTTAAAGTAGAATATTATGTCATTCTTACAGCCGAAAATCCTTGCTAAGTTTCGTGGAAATCGGATAAGTAGAAGTACACATAATTTAATACTAACCTTTAAGGGCCGTAGCCCCGCCCCTTTTTTTGAATACCAGATTAAGTATTTTTTGAAGCATAATATGTTTGCCCCGTTTCGTTAAAATCAATAATGTAAAAGCACGTGGTGTATGTATAATATTAAATTTTAATAGGCGTGAATCCGACCTTTCTTTTGAATGCAAGATTGTGTCTTTTTTAGGGCTTATGTTGTGTGTCAAGTTTTGTAAAAATTTATTAAGTTCAAACGTGAAATATATAATATTAAAATTTAATGGGCATTGCCCAGTTTCTAAAGCATAAAGTTGTGTTATTCTTAGAGCCGAAACTCTTGCCTAAGTTTTCGTGGGAATTGGATAAGTAGAAGTACAATAATATGTTTTAGAGAAAAAGATGCGTGGCTAATCTTGTAAAAATCGATGGCGTAAAAGCACGAGAAATATAACATAAAATTTTAATTTGCTTGTCCCCTTCCTCTTCTTTGAATGCAAGATTGTGTCTTTTTAAAATCGCAAGAGTGTGCCAAGTTGCGTAAAAATCGATAAAGTAGAATCACCTGAATAATTATATTGAATTTTAATGGGCATGATCCCGCCCACGTTTTTGGAATGCATGATTGTGTCTTTTTAAAAGCTTAAAGTGTGTTGTCAAGTTTCATAAAATTTCCTTAAATACAAACACTTCAAATATAGTAGTAAAATTTTAAAGGCATGGCCCCGCCCACTTTTTTAAGTACAAGACTTTGTCTTTCTAAAAGCATAAAGTGTGTGCCAAATTTCGTAGAAATTCCTTTAGAACAAACACGTGAAATATACTAATAAAATTTAATAGGTGTGGTCCCGCCCACTTTTTGAAAAAAAATATAGTTAGTTTTTTAAGCTCAGGGCGTTCGCGTAGTTTCATAAAAAATAATTAAGCACAAGCACCTGAAATATAATATTAAAATTGAAAAGGCGTGGCCCGCCCACTTTTTTTAATGCAATATTGTTTCTTTACAAAAGCTCACAATGTGTGTCAAGTTTCGTAAAAAATTGTTTAGTAAAAGAACGTGAAATATTATATTATAATTTAATAGGCGTGGTTCCGCCCACTTTTTTGTATGCCAGATTCTCTGTTTTTTTAATTCATGGTGAGTGTAAGGTTTCGTAAAAATCGGTTAAGTAAAAGTGTGTGAAATAAAGTATTAAATTCTATTGGGTGTGGCACCGCCCATTTTTTCCACTTCAAGATTGTGTCGTTACAAGAGTCGAATGTGTTGGGTAAGTTGCGTAGCCATCCAATAACTAAAATATGCATAAAATCAAAGAAAAAAATAGTAGGCGTATACCCGCCCAGTTTGTTTAAAATGCAACCAAATGAAAGCTAAACCCTTTTTGACAAAAACGAATTTTCACAATCGGTCTAAGCTGCATCGAATTAGAAATTAATAACAAATTAAAAAAATACCGACTAATCAATAATCCCCCTCTCCCCACCCCCCTCCCTTATATTTTTGAAGTCGGTTTAAAAACTAGAATTTCCGCTAAGAGTAGTTTTAAGTTAGAAAACTACATACAATGGTATTATTATTTATTATTATTTATTTATTTATTATTATTATTATTTATTTATTTAGCTGAAGTAGAGTTTAGCATGTATACCTTTTTGCCACAAAATTAAACAAGCTACAAAATTAAATATCGCTAAAGACTTAAGCATATCCCGTGTTCACACAACACGCACAGTCGGCTTGAGTAGAAAATTTTTATGAAATGCACCAAATTTTTTCAGTGATTTTTATAAAAATTTTCTAGACAAGTTGCCTTATGGAAACGGAATAATAAGTCGGCGCTGTTCTGTAAACCGAATCCGAGCAAATTTCTCGTTTTCAAAAAAATTATTAATGATCCTGCAGACGTGTTTAAAATCTTACACGATAATTTTCTTTCAGATATGATATTTGGGAATCTATATAATTAAAAAAATTAAAAAAAACCTTAGAAAATATTTATGTATATATTGTCGGAGTTAGTTTTCTAAAATCGTGTGGTTTCAAATCGATCGGTTTACAGGACAGGGCCGAATAAAAATAGTTATCAAAAATTTACTTTTTGTGCTGCGACTTCTAAGCAATTTTTCTTTGCAATCTTTAATAAAAACAATAGAAAATATTTTTTTTTATTTTTGTTAGCTATATCGTACGCATGTCCTTATACACACATATTTCATCATAATTATACTTTTAGCCATAAAATCTTAATTTTTAGCATTTGAGATTTTAATAACAAAAAAATTTAAATATAAAACAAAAAACTTAAACGCAAAAGAACAACAGCAACAAACAAGTCCAAAATCATAATAATGAGCATAAAGAAAAATACGTTAACAAGCAGGTAAACAGCAGCTAAATTTAAACGAAAATAGCAGTGGCAGTGGCAACGACAAATAATAGTAAAATGCAACTAATCATAAAAAAATGGCACGAAGTGCCACATTAAGAGCCAAGGTCGCTGTAGTTAAGCCAACAGCAAAACAGCAATTGTACTCTGCATACAACAGCAACAACAAGAGCAGTGAAATAAAATAAAATGTATAATACCATTTTATATTATATAAAATTTTTATATTAAAAAAAACATCATCATCATCACCAAACGACAGCAGCAAAAGTGTGTGGCAGCATGTTGTTGGCCATGTGCACGCTCTCCGTGTGTCAGTTAAAGTAGACAGCTGTGGCCTCTCTTTTAATGTAAAATTCAGCTGGTGCACGATTTGATATCTTGTTTTTTGTTCTACTGCTTGACACTGCATTCAGTGGCTTATTTTTATGCCAAAATAATGAGGTGCAACATTCTTATTATTTTTTATTTTTTGGTTCTGTTCAGTAGTAATATTTTATACTTGTTTTCCAAGGGCTTAGGTTAAGGCAATTGCTCTTTATGTATAGAGTAAGTTTTTGGGCATTTTTGTTTTAAAATGGCAATATAAAAGAAAATTTTTTATAACTTTTGCATTACACTACGAGGCTACTTTTACAAGATTGCTTGAGAAACAGCGCCATGGCTTAGGTAGCACTTAGCAGCACTTAAGGGAAAAAGCGAACTATTTTTAAACTTTGGTTTTCAATGAAAATCGATTATCCACGATCGTAAATAATCACTTTTCCTAAAAAAATTAAACTCAAAAACTATATCGCTTAAACTTTTTTCTACTTTCTGACATATTTCCTTTATATCGTCAAATAAAAAGCTAAAAACCACCAAACATTAAGGTACTATCCTTATATTACTTGACTTTATATTAAAATTTTGAAAAAATAAACTTCCATTTGAATTTTAACTCAGGGTGTTTCTGCAATTCGTTGTTTATCTTAAAGCACATTTAAAACATTCACACTAAATTTACTTTTTTACTATAATTTTATTATTATTGTCTCTTTATTTTAATCTTTTATTTATTTTCATTTAATATTTTTTTTTTGCTTTTTGTGAACTACATAAATTGTGTGTTTCATTTCGATGGAGGGTGTAACTTTTGCGGTTTTTTAAGCTTCAATGAAAACAACATTTATCATTGTCTAACCGATATCTATTTATTTGCAAGTGGGTTAATTTATAAACGATTTTATAAATTATATATATTGCATTTTTCGATACTTTAGATGCTCTAAATAAAAATGATTTTGATCTTTTCTATATTAAGGTAACGATGTATATATATACAGGGTGTTTTTTATAGAGTGACATAAGTTTTAGTCATTATAAAACAAGGAAATATATTTTTAATATCAATAAACCGGGTTTGATTGGAAAGAATATTCTATGATATTAATGTTCAAATATGATTTCTTTCATGTGGCCGCTACGGATAGCGCGTAGAAGGCGCAGTCTGTATCACCAATTTTCAACAACTTTTTGCAGCATTTTGCGGCGGTAACTCTTCGAATGTTGATTTCCAGGCGTTCAGTTGTATGTGGTTTATCAACGTAGAAAAGTGACTTAACATAACCTCAAAAAAAATTATCTAATGGTGTTAAATCACACGATCTTGGTGGCCAATTATTTGGGCCATTGCGTGAAATTATTTTTTCATAAACAATTTCTTTGAGTAAATCAATTGTAGCGCCTGCTGTGTGTCATATGGCTTCGTCCTATTGGAACCACATAGTAGCAAAATTAATGCCACCTAATTGAGGTACGAAAAAATTTTGAATCATTTTTCTATACCGTTGTTTACCATTGACATTAAGATTCTGATCATCATCGTTTTCGAAGACATATTGGACAATGATTTTGCCACCCCATAAAGCGCAGCAAATAGTAATTTTCTGTGGATTTAATGGTGTTTCGACAAAAACTTGTGGATTCTCCTCACTACAAATGCAATAATTCTGCTTGCTTATTTACGTATTAGACCCCTGCAAAAGACCACTTAAGAACTCTCAAGACATGGTGATTTTTTTTCTAAAACAAACGCTAAGCAACTAACTTTAGTGTTATTTGTTCATTAATAAGTATCACGTGGAATTTGGTTTAAAATGTCATACGAACCTTAGCCCGTTCAAATCATAAATATAGCTAAGCTACACTGTTGGCAAGATATTTGTTTTAGTTATTGTATGCAAAAAGAAAATACTTCGTGATCGAAAAATTTGTGATACTTGCTTATTTCCACGCATGGGCGGGTAAAAAACGTCATGCACAGAAAAAAATACCAATGTAAAATCAATATGACAAAAGGTTGATTCAAATTCATTAAAATCACATTAAATTTACTATGTTCTTTGAGTGTGTTGGTGGTTATTTGCTTTGTTCATAGCTGCAATACACTTTGTGCTTAGTTGTTGTTGTTGCTTTTGTATTGTTGTTTTTTGTTTGTTTTTAAACAGCCAACAAACTGCTGCTGGCTGGTAGGCAGTGTGTTGGTCTTGCATTCGGAGGATCGCAGGTTCGAATCCTGGAGTCAAGTTAAAGTTTTTTTTTTATTTATTTTAATTAAAATTTTTCAAGCCAAATCATTTTGTTATTTTTTTTAAATAAAACTAAAACTTTTCAAATAAATGATAAGAAATAATGTTAAATTATAATTTAATTCAAGTTGGTAAATAGTTGGTGCGTATCTTAAGAATATTTAAAGTTGTTGTGGCTGCAGGAGTAAGCACGTTGACTATCACACAATGAGTTCCGAGGAAGCCAATTTAATTTATATATACAAAAATTTTTCTGATGTCTATTTCAACCACAAGTAAGTTAAATAATTAACAAAATACAATTACTACATTAAATTAAATTCATTTTGATCTAACTTGAATTAACTTTGATTCAACATGATTCTTCATTATGATTTTAACAGTACTTAAATGTTAATTCAACGTGAAATAAAGTTATTTCAAAAGGAAAATTTTTTTTGGACAATTACTATACATCATGTTAAATTAACATGAAACACACATGAAGCAAAATTATTGCCAACAAATTTAAAATTACCCTATTTTTAACGATTCTACGTTGTTTTTTTTCTGTGTGTACACTTACACACACGTTGTGTGTATGCTCTTTAATTTTTCATACAAACGCACACATGCTATGTCAATGCGCTTATCGTCTACATCTTGCATGCACACACACACAAATGTACAATATGAAAAATAACAAGCATATACGCATCTTCACAATTTCTTGTTGAAAATTTTTTACGAACAAGAAGTGTTCTCGGCAACGCTTGTTAACACTCATCAAACATCCGTCGTGCTTTGCATATTATATGACAGTATTTATTATTGGCTTACGAGAATACTTGAAAAAAACAGGACATGTTTACATTTCAAGACTTTTTACGCAGGTCGCTACTACGTACCTGTTCAACCAGAAATGGGCTACATCTGAAATGGAAAAAGTGCACAATGAGTTTGACAAAAACATCAATTGTTTTGTTTAAAAATGTCAACAATTTGTACGCGTTACTCTGGTGTAAGGAAATTTCACAGCAAACTAAACAAAAAGCAATTATCAGCTGTAAAATGGGTGCTTAAATAAAGCAGTGATGCCAACTCAAAGTTGGGATAGTGTGAAAAAAAACACACTTTACATAAAATCATATAATACCAACTTTTTCGTTCTTAATTTCTTTGTGCAGTTCAAGCAATGCTTAGAGCTTTTTTAAAATTCACTTCATTGTTGATACATTTTAAGGATTCTTTCCATATTTTCGGCATTTAGTTTTAGGTATTTGAAGGTTCTGAAGTCCCTTTTGGCAGATATATCTTTTAAAATTTTGTCTCATTCTGGCATGGTATAATGTGATAGTGATCAATTTTTAAATCACAAACCACTTCAAAGTAAAAAACTTTTTATAAATCATATGATTTAATTTAATTAGTTTAAAATAATATCGAAGAAACTTTCCAATTGGCCCACATACCGCCACAAGTACTTACTCTACTTTTCCATTATGTGCATGCTTAGTGGTGTTAGTGGATGTGTGTGTGTGCGTGTGCGTTTGAGTGTGTGTGCAGTTTCTGTATGAATAAATAAATTGAACAGCTGTTGCACGTTTGAAATGTTTGAGGTTGTATTATTTGATATAAAATTATTTTTTTTTTTTAATTTTTATTATTTTGTGTTAAAGTTTTAGCAGGCAGCCACCAAAACTAGCAACAAAATATGATGCGAATAAAATAAAGTTATTTTATATTTACGAGCAGGAGAGTTTTTTTCCCCAAAGTTTTGTGCTTATGTGTGTGTGTGCGGAATACAATGATATTGATGTCGCTGACATTTAAGCTATTGTTTTGTATGTATGCTGTACGTAATGCATTAATGTCAACAATTTATTCAATGCACGTTGTCATACTTGTGTTGTTTCTTTTTTGTTCAAGTGTATTTGCTTTCTACCTTTCTGTTGTCAGTAGGTAGGTTGTGTTATTGGCCTATTTACTTTAGAGCACTTGTAAATATTTGCTGGTAGACTTTTTGATTTGTTATTCCTACTAACCTAGAGTGGCAGAATATAATCAATATTTTCTTGCACAGCAAAAATACGTTCTAGTTTTTCAAACAGTCAACTTTATTAATATGCCTCGTTTATATTTATTTACTTTCTCTATAACACATAAAAATCAGCACATGACTTTACTTTAAATATAAAAACAGAAACAGAAATCTCATGTAAATTGTATATTTAGTCGTGTGTTTGATATGATTTTTTTTCCAGAGAGTGCATATTTTCTTTGCCATTTGCATAACTATGGCAATAAAAACAAATATGCAACATCGTCATTACTATCATACTCGTATAATCCTTATCCGCTCATCTTGTGTATTCACGTATAACAAACATGTATGTTTATTGTTTGAGTATCTATAATATGTTCTAACATCAGATGTTTGCTGTTCATTTGAATGTCTTTTGCGCAAATACAATAAAGTTGTTCAACAATTCTTGTTGCATGTTGTCTACCAAGCATTTTGCAACAGTTTTAATTTAATTCAAATGCATACACAAGCTTGCAAGCAACATTATAACAATATATTGGAATTTTAAGGAAAAGCAAATGAAATGGTTGCAGCTCAAATCAATTAATCTTTGATAGCACTGTGCAACACTGAAATAATAATAACAATAAGGTTTTAAGTCATTAAAACATACATAACGAGCCATAACCGCTAAAAAAGCTTAAGCAACATTTCTTTAATCCAATTTTTTTGGCGATCTTAAATGCAGATAATCGATTTTCATAAAAACTTAAATTTGAAAATTATGTCATTTAGCCTTTTTTTGGCGTTAATGTTACATATATATTGTTAAAGGTGATATTATTTTATTGACACAGTTTTATCCCTTAAACGAAATCCAATTTCATTCAGTTGCCTTAATTTAAGTAAAAAGTAAAGTTAGTGTAAGCCCAACAATCTCAGGAAATTAGTGATGAAAAAGAAAAACATTTAAGATTTTCTAAAGCAACAAATGCAAAGGATTCTCTTTTAAATTAAGCCAAAACATCTTTTATGAATGAATTCTTGTTTCACTTACTTAATTCACAATGTCATCATGTACAGCTTTAATGAAATTCTCCATTCTAATGCACATAAATTCATTTGTATGGTGCCATAAGTAAGAGTAAGTGCCTGTATGTGTGTGTGTCTTCTTAAGCTTTTGTTCGCTTTTAAAACTCTTTTTTGTTTTCTGTCGGTTCTTCTGTCCATATTGTTGCTGGCAACATACAACGTTAGACATTGTCTAACACAAAGAAAAAAAAAGAATCCTACAAAGGATAATGGCAATAATACTCGTTTGTACTGCCTACCACTTGCTGTGCATGCACGTACTTGCACTCAGCTACATTTAGTCCATTTAAAACTTTCAATAGCTTTGCGAAACGTATGTAGTTCTTTCATTTCAGCAAAGTAAATGCATTTGTTTCTTTATGCGAATACGTGTGAATTGTAAGTGTATGTAGGTGTGAGCTTTTTCTGTTCTTTCTTTAAATTTTCTAATGCAGCATGTTTTATATTTGGGTTTTTATATCCTTTCATTGTTGGTTCTAAAACAATGATGTCAAAATGAAAGTAAAGTGTTAAGCAGGAATTTTTAAGAACTTAACAAAAAGAAAAAACTGTTTTGTTTTCTCGTTATAATTAAAAGAATTTATGATGAGGGACTTAAATTGCAAAGATTTATAGAGATTGTGTAGTAATATTTAATTTTAAACATGTCTTAACATAATCTTATCCTTCCACAGTGGTCACTTGTTGGGTCAAAACTAAAACGAAAACCTACTGGATATTGACCTAAACATGTATTGAACATTTTAGCTCCATAGCTCTTATAGTTCCAGAGATCATGCGTTAGTAACAAACATACACCACGATTTTATATATATATAGACATGTGTACGATGGCAAATGATGAGTAAGTATCCGGAGTATAATGCGTATTTTCTTTGTCCGAATAAATATCCATAGCTTGAGTATAAACATAATTAGCCTATAAGTATGAGAGAGACACAATGCGCTTGATACGCTTGCGCCTTTTTATTTATATTATTAGTTTTTCGGAGATATAAAGTGGAGATGCTCTTGTGTGTTGGAATCGGCTATATTCATAGTTAGTTCTGAGAAAATATGTGAGCATTCGAAGTTTTGCTCTACAATTGGTAGTATACGCAGTTATGCCTTAACTGATTGATACGGACCACCAGTTGTACAGATGGGGAACCGTTGGTCTAGATGAATATGAGGAGACGATAACTTATATTCTATCTGCCATGCACTTGAAAATCAACGCCTTCATGGTTTAGAAAAACAGGTTTTCGGTGGCCTTTCGAAACCATCAGTGGTTAATCTTAAGGACCTATAATTTTTTATTAGGCCCAGTGGATGGTTCAATCGATGAGTCCAGCCTCACATATTTTTATTAGCACATTCACACACGAATTATATAAATTCTTGTTTTTAACTAAATTCTTCTTTTTTTCTCTTATTTCTAATGCGAGCGGATGTAAGGAGTTAGTCCCAAGTGATCCGAGAGCACTCCTATTTTATTTTTTCAGCAAATGTTTTAAAATGACTTAAGCTCCCAGAAAAAAGCTCTCAAAAAAATGCTTTCTAGCGATAACCTTTCGTGAGCAACTTGTCTTTGTAAAGCTATGCTATTTATTGCGCGATACGGGAGTTAGAAAGTAACAAAACTAATCGACACTATTAGTGTTATTAATTTATTTTTGTTTTGATTTCTTTGTACTTAAAAGCAGAGTACGAAAATAAACGAAACAAGCTATTTGATTTTGTTTTGTTGCGTTCTTTGAAGTGAGGGAAATGAAAACAATAGAAAAACAATGGGTAGTATGAATAAAAAAAAGTATTTGCTTTTTACTTAAAAATTTGTTTTAAAACCCAAAATATGTATGTGTTTTTTGTTTTTAAACAAATTTTTAAGTAAAAAGCAAATACTTTTTTTATTCATACGACCCAATGAGAAGGTTCGCGCATTTTGTTTTTGTTTTCGTTTTGCACATAAGCATGAACCAGAGAACGCAGCCGATTGGCTGTCAGCCGTCTAACAGCCTCCACCGGCCACAAACAATACGTCAATTTAATCGTACACCGCTAAAAAAATAAAATGGAAATAAATGGCAACGTTTTCAAATATTTGCGGCGAATTTGGCATCATTATATAAAATAATTTTATTGCATTATTTAATACATTAATGGCCTGTTTCACAATAACGACACAAAACTTTCGACTTACATTTTATATTGAAAACAAAAACAAATTTTCATTTTTTATTTTAGTTTTCAATATAAATTGTAAGTCAAAAGTTTCGTGTCGTTATTGTGAAACAGGCCATAAGTTTGTTTTATATAGCTAAGCAGCATAGCTATAACTGGGAGTCCTAAGACACCTCCTTTTTTTTTTAAAGAAAATATACAAATATAATATTAAAAATTAAAGGACTTACATCACACCCATTGTACGAGTATTACACTTCACCATTTGGATTTAAAATCCTTTTAATACTGTAAGATGTTGAAAAATAAATTTTTGGTTTGTTTTGTGTTATTTCAAAAAGTCACGGACTTATTGGTCCACCCTAGTGATACATTTCACCATTCCGGCTTAAAACTCTGTTAATCCTGTTCGAAATAAAACTCGTAAGACCAACTTATTTTTTTAACTAATTTTTATTTCAATTCAATTGTTTTAATTTTTTTTGTCTGTATTTTGTTAATGTCTTTTTCTTTAAATTATTTAGATTCAATCATTGAATTCATTCTCTTTTCATTTCTTATTAACTTAAATAATTATTATCCCTAAATACATATACATTTATGCATGTATGTATGTAAATACAAATACATTTTTAATTGTAGTTGAGAAATATCATTGTTATTATTATCATTACAACTAATTTATTATTTAATTAGTTTAACTTTAGATTTATGTAAATGTAAATTTTGGTTTTCTTTTTCATACACTAAACTACTGACTATTAAGGACTATAAAGACTATACAACTACAAAAGACATTTATATATAAAAATAACAAAATATAGAATAAATAAAAAAAATAATACAAAAGACGTTAATAAAATATAAAGTAATTAAGTGGTGAATAACAGATATATGCTTGGCTATAAAGTTAAGTATACACAAAACTTAATTATTTTTGTTAATGTGTGTGTGTGATTGTTTATAAAATTTTGATTTATGTCATTTATATATGTAAAGCTCGGGCTGAAGGATATTAAGAAGAACATAAGTTTGAGTTTATAAATAAATAAAAATTCTAATAAAATTTATTTACATTGTCATATATTCTATAGACTCATAATTATATTTGTTCAGTTGTATATTTATATGTGTGTGTGTGAGAGAGGGTGTATGTGTTTGCATAGTATGTTAATGTTGGTATATGTATTTAGTTATATTAAAAATAAATCAAACATATTGGAATAAAGAATATGTTTAAACAATATAAAACAAAACAAGAACGCGTTTATTTACTTTTGTTCTATTCTTTATTTGTCTCCATTTTATTGTTCTTTATTGAAAATATGTATTATTAATGATGAATACATTTCGTTTCAGCAATTTTTTTCTTGTATTTGTTCTTTACTAAACCATTACAGCAAACATTTGATTGAAAAAAAAACATAATAAAAAAAAATTATAAAAAAAATTAAAAATTAGATTTTGGTTCAGTCATGTAAACTTTTTATTTCTAATTACTGTACTGACTCAAAACCTTTGCACTATTTTAATGGTTTACCCTAGTGTTTTGTATCCATAACGTTTAAAGGCAAACTCTTGTTATATTCAAATAAGCTAAAACTAAAAAAACCCAAAATTCAAAAAATGGCGAAACAAAAAATCGTTTAAATAAAAAAATATCTGCGTAAATAAAATAAATCGCCAATATGTAAAAAAATTTAAAAAAAGTAAAAAGGTCGCATAAACCCGAAAAAATTGCCATAACGAAAAGAAGCTCCAAAACTAAAAAATCGCCAAAACTAAAAAGCACAGAAAAAAACGTTCAATACCAAACAATCGCCAAAAACCGAAAAATTGTCAAAAAAGTTCCGCCGTACGGAACGCTATGTGTGCGAGTCGTAGTCGCACTTTACTGAATTTAATCCAATTAAATAAACATTCAATGATTTAGTTTAAGATATTATCCAAATTAGAAGATTGGTGGTATATATGACATTGTAATACAAAAAACAATTCGTATTTGATTTTAAAGCAAGTCTATGGTCGGAAAAAACCAAAAAATATCGCCAAAATCCGAAAAAATCGCCAAAACTAAAAAAATCGCCGAAACTGATAAACGTCAATACTAAGAAACCGCCAAAAATGGAAAAATTTTCAAAAAAGCTCTGCCATACGGAACCTTTCGTGTGCGAGTCATAGTTCACACCTTACTGAATTTATTCCAATTAATAAACATTTTGCTTAAGACATTTTATAAATTAAAAGATTGGTGGTATAGGTGACATTGAAGAAAATTGCTCTAATGCAAAAAACAATTAGAATTTGATTTAATAGCAAGTCTATGGTAGGAAAAAAACCAAAAAATATCGCCCAAATCCGAAAAAATCGCCAAAACTAAAAAAACGGCAAAACTAAAAAATCGCTAAAACTAAAAAAAATCGCCGAAACTGATAAACGTCAATACTAAGAAATCGCCAAAAATTGAAAAATCGTAAAAATCCTGCCATACGAAACCCTTCGTGTGTGAGCCACAGCTTACTGAATTTATTCCAATTAAATAATCATTTTCCTTAAGACATTGTATAAATTAGAAGATTGGTGGTATAGATGACATTGAAGAAAATTGCTCTAATGCAAAAAACAATTAGAATTTGATTTAAAAGCAAACTGTTAAATTTTATATGAACAAATGAAGTATTGAAACAAGTCTTTATACCTCAGAAAGTACAAATAGGGCAAATCTTGTAGCTCCGTATTCCAACAGCCCATTTTGCTACATCAGTACATACAAAAAAACATCTTAGTGCTTATTTGGTATCTACACCAACTTGTTTATATACGGCGCTCAAAATAAAAAATTTTAAAAATATTTAAAACCAAAGCGAACTAATGTCAAATGGTCCCAACTGTTCAGGTGGAAATTTTCGGCGCTTGAACATCGCTTAGATTTAAACGCATATTTTTCATAAATTTTTTTTTTTTGACATCAAAAGTTTAATTTTTTCAAAGCGAACTGAGCCAAGCATACCTTATATGAATATGCTTTGTTTCATACCTTAATCAGTACATGAAAATAGCAGCAGCATTCGATTGCCTTTGTTGCATCAATAGTTGCATCTTGTTTACTTAGCACCAAAATTCGTTCTTCGTTCAATATATATTTTTTTAAAATAAAAAAATTTTGTCTTGAGAAAAGAAAATATAGATTAAAGTTTATCCTATTTTTTTATATATTATAAATTTTTTGTTTTATAAAAAAGAGAAGAGAAAATTTTAATATATTTATTTTTTATTATTTACTATTAATATTTATTTTGTTGGAAATTTTTTTATGTTTAAGAAAAGATTTTTTTATATTTTCTCACTATAATACATTTTAAGTTCTTTTTGGGTATTTTGTTTTTAGTACAAGTGGGAGTATTTATGTATGTCGTACAGGAAATTGTTTGTATATCAGTGTGTGTGTGTGTTTGGATATGTTTATAAGTGATATGTTGTTTGTATGGGTGTTTTTATGGCTATGCTGTTGTTTGTGTGTGTGTTTGGTGTTATTTATTATTTTTTCTCAAGCTTAACCGTAGTATAAATGCGAGTTTGATAAATTTTTTGTTTTTCTTTGTTTTATCTAGAATACAAAATATTTATATCTTCCTTTGTTGTGTTTTTTTTGTTAAACAAAAGTATTTTTTTTTTGCCTCGGCTAGTTTTGCTTAAACTTATCTCATTTTTTTGTTTGTATATATTTAATTTTGCTTTTTCTTTGGATAAAGGAACTAAGAGTTTATGAAAAAATATATATGATATATTTGTAAGTATATAGATTATTTATAATGAATTTTAACTACAAAAAAGTGGAAGCGTTTATAAAACAAGTGAAAGGAGGTCTTAGGATAAAGTTGTTGAAATTTTGCAGTGCAGGTCATCTTATATAAAAAGGCCCCACTATGTTTTTTATCAATAGCACTGAAATATATACAGCTCCAAAGGTTTTTTTTTCATAAAAATAATAATAAATTTTTTTGTCCAAAAATCCCGTATGGTCTCCGAACACCATCATGCCAACACCGTAAATGTAGAAATACCACAGCGGCAACGCTTAATCTGAAAACTTTATCAGAAAGTTCAATTTCTGTTTGATATTCAGTGCTGCCACTGTGGTATATCAGGTTTTCGGCATTGCCGTGGTGATATTTGGGGAACATCTGGGATTTTGGAGATTTTTAGATATAAAAAGGTATTAAATATTATGTTAGGGGACAGTAAGATAATTAAGAGTTCATCTATGCTCTTTATTACTTAAAAAAATGCAAAAATGCAGAACAAAATATTTGAATAAAATATAACCCTTGATGGTTTTTGTGGAGGCGAGTATTTCGACAGAAGTTGAAAGCTCTCTGTCTACTATAAACTTGGGAGATTCATCTGCCCAAAATTCCCCAGCATCTCATAACTTTGGGTCTCAGACCAAGTTGTACCTGGCAATAGCATTCAGTCTCCTGTCTGACAGCAGCACATCTGAGAAGGCGTATAGTACTGAGTATCTAAAGCGCATGTTAATGCCGACGCCTCTCTGGAAAATAGATGACAAGCCGATAACAACTAATCGCTAAAACTCAACTGTGCTTAGGCGGCCTAGCGGTATGTTGACAGCCGACACTGTAGGGTAGGAAGCCTTGGTGTAGTCAGTCAATCTTCTTAAACTCAAACGATTACAGAGACGTCAACAAATTAAAAGTGTACGAGAAAACATTGTGTGGCCCTTTTAAATAGATTTTCTTTACAAGTCGACTTTTTGTAATATGGACACATCACCTCTCTTTCAAAATTTTTAAAACAAACAACAAAATTCTTAAACGCAACTACAGCTGTAGTTAGTTGATTGGTTCAGTTTCAAGTCTTAGAGAAAGAGAGGGAGATAGGGAGACAACAGTTCACACTTAATTTTTACAAAAGCTGATATCGGATTAACAGCCTTAGGTTTAGTCATGCCCATACTCAGAGATCACTAGAAGAAACATGAACAAACATGAATCTAGTATTAAACAATTTTGCAACTTGCCTTCACCCTTATTACTTTGTTCTATAAGCACTTCCACATAAATATCTACATTGAATGAATATTTTTTTTTTTTTGATATTACATTTAAATTTTACTTGATAATTCAGCTTAAGAACTAAAACCAACAACTTTTTTGAGATCGTAAATTAAATTGACTTAATTGTATTTGCAACTGTACACAGGTTCATTAGCTTTTGAAAATGTCATTTTGTGGTTCATTCAAACGTTTCAGCATGGCATTGCGATGCAGCCAGTATGGCGGAGGATCTGGTGGTTGTCCTGGTAGTGTTGTTTTCGATTTCAAAGTCATTTTGGGATTACTAGTGGGACTGCTGGCAGCAACCAAAGCAGCATTATACATCACAGGATCAGCGGCATGGGCCGAATGACCCATACCGACTCTAAGGGGTACTTCTTTCTTACGTATGGTTTCACAGGTTTCCTTCATTTTGCACAGCTGATCTTGCAAATTGCGATATTCTTCGAGAAAGCGCTCCAGCTGGGCAGCATGATAGTCGTAGGCCGTTACTGGTGTTGTACTACTTGTGCCACCGCAATGCAGTGAAGTACTTAGGCCACTGGGAGTGCCAGCCGAGCCGCTGGTTGCATTCGATCTATTTGTGAGGGAGGTAAAGTCTAGCAAGGGTGTAGCAGCTGAACTAAACGAACGTTGATGTTGTTGATATTCATGCACGGGCGATGAGGGTAACGAGGGATTTCTTCGGTTAGCTGAACTAGTTGTCAAGCTAACTTTACTATTGTTGTTGCTGGCTAAAGTATTTTTACTAGAACTGTGCACTAGATTTAAGAAACTATTCGAACGCTGGCCCTTGGTGTAGGTTACCGTACTGCCATAGCTTGAGTAAGAAGACTCTGCTGAGAAACGTCTACCCAAAGCCACTTCGTTAAGATAGCTGGCATCGCCCAAACTACTGCTGCCATACTTACTCGAATTATCCGCCAACAAGGGTGACTGGCTATCCGAGGAGTTCTTAAAGTATTTACCGGTATTCTTTAGTTTCCTGGGCAGAGTGCAGAGGCCACCATTTGCTTGATTTGCACTTGTGGCTTGAGCTACAGCATATTTTGCAATATCCAATAGGTCGGGATAGTTGCTATCAAAGATATCATTGTCTGATGAATCCTTACCGCTAAAAATCGAAGAGTTCACCTCATCTTTAGTGCTGTAGTAGTCCAAAGGTTGATGATTGTTGTTTATATTACTGTGGGGAGATGTTATTTTTGTCGTTGCTATAGAGGTCGTTACCCAATTCGCTACGTGATTGTAAGTGGAGCCTTGACGAGTGGCAGCATCAATTTTGCCCGATATAGAGGCAGACGCTGAATCATTTGAGGATCTGAAATCATACGCAAAAATAATCTGATGGCTTAGTATTTTGACAGTTGATATGCTTAAGGCATGCAAACATTTAATAAGGCAAAAAAAATCATGGTATTGCTTTTTAAACAGAGGTAACGAAATGAAAGCAAACTAAATTAAGCAAAATGCCAAGCTGTGTAGGGAAAAAATATATATGCTGAAGTGTTTCATTGAAGAAATATTTTTCAACTTTCAATTGAGAATTATGTGCTTAAATTTGAAGTCTGGCTTTCGTAATTGACAATAATAACCCAACCTTTTCTTAGGTGGCATTCAAAATGATTCGAAATTGTAAAATATTTCCCTGTAAACTCTATTGAAATATTTCGTTTGATAACGATTGCCGCAATTTGCTTGTTGATATAATTGTTGTGATGTTAAATGAAAGAAGATGCTTTAATTTCAAACTAATAAATTAAATATGCTGTGTTGGTTAAATTCTCAGCCGAAGTCAATGTGTAATCTGTTATATGTATAACATATTCAAGACATACTGTACTCACTTCCAATCACAGTCTCGCTACACACAAACGACAATTTCTTGTCTTGTTCGAATAGGTTCAAAAGCTGCGATACTTCTCGAATTAATTATTCCTAAGAAGTAGAATCTTGGATTAAAAAGTTTTTAACCATGTCAAGGAAAGTTTTTGTTCTGTTCATCATTTTTTTTTTGATGGAAAAGTTCCTGTTGCTTGCAATGATACTTGTCATGAGTTTGATAGGTCTTAGTATTTTTAAATTTACTGTTATTCAGCAAATCTGGGGAAATCAGAGTTTAATCGTATTTTTCTTCCTGGCAAACAAACGGCAAGAATGATAAAAATTATTACCAGACCTAAAGCTCAAAAAAATAGTTTAATTGAATCAAATAAATTCAGGTTATCATAAGCATGAGGGCTACCAATAGTATTTATATTTTTTGGGCAGTGGCAACACTAATGTCAATAGCTAAAATCTGGCAACACCATAATAAAGCTTGACATAAATGTACTCACAACGTTTTGATGTGGAAGTGATATTTGTTTTGTTTACACGAAGTTCAGAAAATCAATTTGGAAAAAAATATAAATTGCAAGAGCAGCTTTTCTTTCGTTGGATTATTTTTCAAAACTTGTGAAGTGGATTATCTCAACAAGAAGGTGTCGCTAAATTCAGTCCTTTATATAGCGATAAAGCATCATTGAAAACCACTGTGTATCGCTGGTATAGTGAATTCAATCGTGGTCGTAGTTCTGTCGCCGACGAATTTCATTATGGTCATCCTAAATCGGTTGATACAGTCATGAACTGATAATGAAAAATCTTCATGTGATATATTGCGAGATAGAGGCATTCTTGCACATTAGTTCCACTTCAATACATTCTTTTTGCATTAACACCTAGTTGTAAAAAAAATATTTTCGTTGGATATCCCATAACTTGTCAATCGCTCAAAAAATGGCTTGAAACAAGTGTTGTGAAGAGATTATTAAAAAGTTCAGGCATTATCCTTTAAAGCACGTGTATAAAATCGTGACAGGTGGTGAATCATGGATATATGCTTATGAGCCAGAAACAAAACAGCAATTGACCGTGTGGATATTTCAAGATGAGCTAAATCCAAAAAAATTTGTTCGTGGAACATATACAGCAAAGCAACTAGTCGCTTCTTTCTTCGGCTGAAGGGGTCATGTGGCCACTTTTCCGCTTGCGCAACGTAAAACTACCAATTCTGAGTGGTACACGACCATTTTTTTTTGCCGAAAGTCTTCGGGGTAGTTCGCAAAACTAACCCCTGAAAACGAATCCCATTCTTCATCAAAAAAATGCGAGCTCTTACATATCTCACCAAACAAATAAATTGTTGAGCAGCCACAACATCGAGTTGGTTACTAATCCTCCGTACAATCCTGACTTGGCACCCAATGACTGCTTCTTCTTCCTTAATATTAAAGGTGAACTGCATGATCAACGATTTACGAGCGTCGAAGAAGCACTTGAATCATTCAAAAACATGTTATAAAGGTGTCTCAAGAGGAATGGAAAAAGTACTCTGATAAATGGTTTAAACGAATGCCAAAGGTTACTGATTTTGAAGGGGAATATTTCGAAAAACAATAAAGCCATTTTCAATTAAGAATATTTGTTATTATTTGCTATTCCCGATATATAAATAGTAGCCCTTGTAAGACTAAAAAAGACCCTGATGGTTTTTTTAGAAAGTTAATATCTCTCAGAGAAAAAAGTGTTAAAAATGTTCAATAAAAAATTTCCTTGGTTCAATTATACATTTTGTTAGTGCAATTAAAAATTTAATTAAATTAATTAATTAAAGGTTTAATAAACTGAATTAAGTGTTTATTTTATTAAATTAATTAAGTTGTGAGTCTTCATTGATATGGTCGGGATTCTTTACTAGACAACATGTAATTAAATATTTTAATTTATTGAACAAAATTTTAATTGAAATTACAAAATTTTTAATTGTAGGCATATTTCTGTACCAACAAACTTTGCTCACATTACTGATGTAAGAAATAGTATGGATAAATATTTTGCTGTAAGTTGCTGTGATATAATTACAATGGGCCCAAATGGATCTCCGAGTAGAGGTGCGTTGTAGCACCGCTTTTCCTAACCTAACTTACTATATTGGCATACAAAGTAATGCAGTTCAAAAATATTTACGATATTCCCCCTTATTGTGAATGGCGTGGTCGAAGTCTCATCAAGACGACAGTAAATATTGTTGTCACTTGTCTACTTTTTATCGGTAGCAATTGGCTCTCATTGACAATCTCTTACTAATTTCTATGGATTTGTAAATTAATGGAGGAGACAATTTTTGTCGACATAGAGTAAATAAGTGATAATTTTTACTGTTGTCTTGATGTGACATCGACGACGCCGTTCTCAGTAAAGAGGATTGATTATTAAAAAAAGCTTACAGGTCAATATTGAACTTGGACACTTGCTTTGTGGGCAATGTTTTAAAATCTTTAACGCTTGCCAAGTATTCGGTCTTCTTGGCCTTCTCTAAGATGTACAAAAAGCGTTAATAGTCTTGCATATTTACATAAAATTTAATATCTGCTTGCTTACATTACCAAACCCTCCAAACGATTAACTAAAGAGCAAAGAATTTGCTGATAAACTTCTTTTCTTTGCCAAGATAGTAAAAATGTTTATCTGCGAATTAGTAAAGCTTGATAGCATCTTATTATCAATCCATACGAAGTCCTCTGCTTCATTTTCAGCGCTACTTAAAACTTAGTTTCTTTCAGAAAGAAAATAAAATAACATGTTAAAGCGTTATCTGACATAAAAGCAAAACTAGAGCACATAAATTAAATGGATTAAACAAATTAGCAAAGTTTTCTTTCACCACACTCCACATAGAAAAATAAAAAAAACAATGGAGAAACATGTTCATTCAAACACTTATGAATACGCACAAGAAACACAAAGAAAAAAAAATAGTTAAAGATAAAAAAGATAAGGAAAAGTAAGCAAACATTAACAAAATCCTTTAAAATAAATTGTTTTTGGCAAAGAGCGGAAGTAACTAAAACAGAATGTAATAAATGGAAGTAAATGTGTGTGTGTGTGTGTGTGTGTGAGTAAATGCTGCAGGAAGACAAAGTATAACAAAGTAGAAGAGTTGAAATTTGTACAATGAAAACTCAAGACGTATTATGATAAGTATACAAATGAATGAATGAATGAATGGGTGTGTATGAAGTAATGACTCAAGCACTGCTTGGTAAGACAAATGTATAAATATTAATATGATAAGAAAAAATTATACGTTTTGAATAACTTCTTGAAAAATCCATAGTGTCCTTTTTGCTCACCATTCAAAAAAAAAAGGAAATAAATCTAAAATCCTTGAAACCTGCCAGTCTCATAAATGCAGCAAAAACAAAAAACCCTTGAACATACCCGGCAGCAAACTTATTCTGGTATTTTGCACATCATTAGCACAGTGTGCTGTTGTCTCAGCTTTAGTTTAATATTTATATATATTTTTTAATTTAAACTCTTTTTACACTTGTTCCGGTTATTTATTTATTTCTTTGTTTTCTGTTTTCTTACAATACTCGTATCTTGACACTCTAGAACAACTAAAGCAGCAGCTCTTGAGAAGTTGTTGTGTCTAAAAATGTATCCACACAAGTAGTTGGGTGTGTATATGTAAACTTTTTGCTAGAGATGGTGGGAAAAAAGAAGACACTAAACAATAAGAGGTGCGGCAGGCGGAAGCGGACAATATGATAGAAAAACTCTTGTATACATACATACATACATATTTATAGTCAAACATAATGAAAACAAATTTATATACACACATACATATGCACATAGAAAAGTGTCAAGTATAAGCCATAATAATCTCAACAAGGGCAAAAAACTATACAACAAGTATTTATTGTATTGTTTGTTGCCTTTATATTGTTGTTGTTGTTGTTGTTTTTGCTATTGCTGTTGTAATAGAAGTGTTGTTTTTATTGTTTTTGCAGTTGCAAGTGATGTGTGAAAGATGACAACAATCAGACAGTTAAACAAAGAAGAATCGCATGCACTATTAGACAAACACGTTCTTACACTCCTCCACAAAAGAAGCACACATACATATTAACACACACATACATAATTGATTGCACACATACATACATACATTTACGTATACCCAATTAACCAAGCTATTGCAATTCATATTCAATTCATTGTTTAAAGCAAAATAATCCATTCGAAGGGAAAAATTCAATGCGAGGTATGGTTTTACAAATAAAAATTGGAAGAGTATACGTAATAAGCTAAGACGTGCTACGACTGGACTGCATAGTTTATATTACATCGGACTAGACCCAAAAAATTCCCATGATTCTAATCTACCATAGATATTATATATTTCAAGGTAGTTTTAATTAATAAAAAAATATTCTAATGAAAAAATTATCACCTTTATTCTAGTTCTGAACATCGACGTCACAATACCGAAAAATTGGGGCTTCTCTAACTGTTGTCAAAAACAACACACTGCTATTGACAGGCTCGTGATATTTTCGTTACCTTACCCTGCAGGAAATCGAACTGACACAATACTAGTCACGTGACCTGATCGGTCCCAAAGTGATAGGGACTAGTCCGAGTTCTAACACTTTCTATGAAGCGGACCAGTCACTTTTACATGGGGATGGCCTAGGATGGGGTTAATTGATACAACTTGTGACTTGTCACTGAGACATTTCATAGAAATCTATTCGCTGTAGAATAATATAAATTATACTACATAAATTTCATTCAGACATTTAACTATAACAATGAAAACTTATAATTTTTTTTATTGTTACAAATGAAATTATATATGTTATTTTTAAACAGAATTTTTTTTGAGATTCAAACCGAAAACCTAGTGCATGACAGGCTTGCACACTACCCACTCAACCACAGGGCCATCCATATTTCAAAAGTATAAACAGCAGTTAAGCTCAAGTTAATATCTCAGTATAGTTACGGGACTGGTTCCAGGGTCACATCGAATATATTTAGTGCCGTTTACTGCAATACTAGACCGAGTCCAAATTAAATTGGCTCAAGGTCAAGACGATACACCATGGTAATGGTGAATGTGTAACCATTTACACGTTATGTCTTTTTTCACCATACACTTCTTCGTACTTTTGACAACACTCGCATTTTCTCAGGTCATATAACTAGTACGTTTGGATCAATTGTCACAAAATTTTGAGCAGGGTAGTGAACAGAAAGCAAAACGCGTCGCTCACTTAAGAGATATTTATATACAATTTTTGTGCAATATGAAGAACGACACGAGGATTAATTTAGTTTGAGTAAATGAACGATATACAGCTGTGTTCAATATCATAGGAGTGCTGCAACCCAATATTTTTTCACGTAAAACTTGTTGATCGGAAAACTTACAAACTGCTAAAAATTATAACGGATTTTTTAATGGAATCTAAGAAGCAAAATTAATGAAAGAATTGTACGAAAAGTCTTTTGTGTTAATTAATTTTTACATTTTCCACTTAGGTGAGTTGCTCAAAAAAAGTAGGAGTGTTTGGGATTTCTTTCAAACAAAAATTCATATTAACTTTTAATATAGGAAAAAGTGAAAAGTAAGTTTGAAAATGCTAAGAAATATCGTATTTTGTAATTTAAAACTTCAATTATATATTTATTAGAGAGGATAAAAACATTATTCTCAAGCAAATAGCATTGATTAATGATCTTCGAAAAAAAAAGGAAAAACATTTCGAAAAATTAAAGAAATCCTTGAGTGCTCCGATTAAATGGTAATAAATGCCTTATTTTATAAAAATAAAGCAGAAACTCAAGAGCGCAAACCCAAAACGTCTAGTAAGGACGACCGACTTATAGTAAGGTATAGGAAAATCAATTTTTCGAAGTCGTCCAAAAGGATACTACGGAGTCTTAACATTGATCTTAGTATCATAACTATCCGCAGACATTTATTAGAGGACCAACTAATTGCAAGAAGTCCAAGGAAGGTTCCTCTCTTAACAAAAAAGCAAACAGCCGCACGCTTAAAGTTCCCCAAAAGACCATATCAAATGGCAATAAGAACAATGAAGAAATATATAATGGACAGATGAAACCAAAGTTTTGCTATTTGGTGGGACTACCTTTAGACAATGTAACCAACGTCCGCCTAACACAGTATGCAAAGTAAAGTATACAAAAAATTATTTAAGCATGCTGTCACATATCGGGACGTTTTTCGTACAGTGGTGTTGGTCCAATACAGCAGATAGAAGAAATAATTATTAAAAATTTTTATGTGCAAATAATGAACGAAATGACATTTCCATATTCAGAATGGAATAAGATAATGACTCAAACACACCAGTAAACTAGCAGCGACGTGGTTTTCAGACAACAGAGTGTAGGCTATATCGTGGCCTGCTCAGTTTCTACACCTTAATCCTATTAAACATCTCTGGAAAGATGTCTAAAAATATGTTAAAGAAAAAACGGCAACGATTTATGGAGCATAATCGAAGATGCTTGGAAGAAACTCCCGTGAAAGCAATGCATCGCGATATGAGGACCTTATTGACTTCATGTGTCGAAGATGTGCAAAAATTATTCAAAATGGAAGTTATTCAACAAGAAATTGAAACTAATGATCTTGATCTTAAATTTTTATATAAAAAATTTTCGTTGTTCACTAATACTCCCACTATTTTTGACAGTGAATTTTTGACCAATTTTGTTAATTAGTTTTTTTTCTATTTCTTGGCCATAAATTACCTTCTAAATTATCTTAACATGAACTTATAAATAAGTAATTAAATCTGATGTAAAAAAAATATGAACAAAACTACGAATTTTTTTTACGAACTGAAACTTATTTTTTTAGATAAGCACTCCTATTTTCTTTGAACACAACTGTATATACATATCGAGCCATAACCGCGGTCATAACTTTCGATCGATAGTCGATTATCGCCAAAAAAAATGATGTTCTCAAATAATGCCGCTTAAGCTTTGTTGGCGGTTATAGCACGATATTAATTAATGTGTTTCATTTAATTAATTATAATTTCCATTTATTAACTATTCCCTTAAGGATTTCTAGTACGACTTTGAATTAACCGGTTTTTTATTCAATACATTAATTACCATCCACTGTGAGAAACGCATAAGTTTTGAAAAATTTCGAAATTGTGGAACAGTGTAATTTTGTGAATTATTTTCACTAGGAATTTTCGCTCAAGATTCGACTCTTTGACCAAATTTACAACAAAACCAACATGTATAGTGTGCAAAATATGTAATGACTCACTTCATTCAATGTGTGATTTTTTTAAATAACATAAAAATAAAATAACACATACAAACTTGCACTTACATTCTCACTCACTTACAAAAACACACACATACACACCGAACACTTATCCACAGACACATTTAGCAAAGCAAACAAAGAAAGAAAAAATCAAAACAATATGCAAGATGAAGTAGAAGAAAGACAACAAAAAGGCAACTTACATACGACTCTTCTTAGTTTTTGTTTTTTAGTTCTGTGCTGTTCATGTTCTTCTTTCTTGCGAAAGACACTATCACTCGGCGTGTGTGTCTCTACGTGTGAACGAACGAAGGAAGGAACGAACGAACGAATGAGCGAGCGAGCGCGCAATAGGGTAAAAAACAAACTGAAAGTTTATTTTCTTTTATTTATATCTTGCTTTCTTTCGATTTGGAACAGTGTGACAGACTTGGCACATACTCCCTTGGATTTAGTGATTGTGATAGTGATTAGTAGTACCATGATTTTTCGAGTAATCTACAAAAACACAAAAAATAATGTGAAACAAGAAAATAAAAGAAAAGGTAACATAAAAAAACAACATGTGCAATAAACTTTTTTGTTTCTAACTCAGGACATCACAGTGGTACGTACAGTTTTGGGTTAAAGAAATTACTTAAAAGAAAAACGACTGGAGTAAGTTTAATATGCTTTTAAAGTTTAATAGCCGTATCCAAAAAAAAATTTTGAGGTTGAAGTGTACGTTAAAACAAAATTCCCATACAAATTTTGACAAAGAACACTTGAAGTTCAAATTAATTTTATTTTGATACGGCCTTAGTGTGTGAAAATTATTATAAGACAAAGGAATTTAATTTTGGGTTTCCGTAAACCAAAAGTGAAAAAGAATCCTATTGTTTTCGCTACGCTTTCCCCTTGTCAATTTGTCACAAGCTTTTTTCTCGAGAGCCATAAGATCTACGAACCTAAAACTTTCACAGAATATGTAAAACTTTAGCCGCTATACAGGCTACAGCAAATAACACTGAAATTTAAAAATCCAAATCATACAGTATTCTACCAGTTAATGAAATTTTTATCATGTAATTTTGACAAACTTTTTATTTCAAAAATGCTAGAACTAAAAAAAATTCCTAAATAAAAAAAAGCCAAACGAAAAATTTCTTAAATAACCAATCGCCGAAATGAAAAAAAAAACATTGAAATAAAAAAATTACTAAAAATAAAATAAATCGCTAAGATCCAAAAAAAAAAAATAAAAAATTACCAAAAGTAAAAAGATCACAAAAAACCAGAGAAATTGTAAAAAAATCGCCAAACTAAAAAATGCGCTAAGACTTAAAAAAGCGCCAAAATCTAAAAAAATCGCTAAAACTAAAATAAATCGCCAAAAGCGGAAAAAATCTTCAAAAGCCAAAATAAAATAAAAATTGTCAAAAACCGAAAACAATCGCCAAAGTGAAAAAAAGCAGTAAAACTACAAAAATCGCTAAAACTAAAATCAATCACCAAAAGCGGAAAAAATCGCCATAATCCAAAAAAAAAGTTTCAAAAACCGAAAAAAAATCGCCAAAGTGAAAAAAGCACTTACACTAAAAAAATCGCTAAAACTAAAAACATGTATTCTAAAAAATCGCCAAAGTGAAAATCGCAAAAATCACTTAAACTAAAAATATGTATTCAAAAAAACGCCAAAACTAAAAAATCGCCAGAAATGCAAAAAACGCTAGAACTAAAAAAGCGCAAAAAAAACTGAAATCGCCAAAAGGAAAAAACTCCAATTCTAAAAAATCTCTAAAACAATAAATTAGTTTTATAAAAAATCGTCAAAAACAAAAAAAAAATTGGCAGAATGTATCCTTTTTTACTATATTTTTTTGATGTAATTTTTCAGGCCACTGTTTAAGGCCACTGTTTAAGGTGATCACTGCTATTGTCAATAAATAAAGCGACGGTGGGTGTCATAAGAAAATAAACTGCATTGTCAGATAATTAATTTTGTTGCTAATAGTAGGCGACTGTTTAAGACTGAGAAGGGATTGACACATATTAAGTTCGCTTTGGTTTGACAAGTTTTCTGACAACTTGACTCCAAATAACAGATCTCCGATCTGTTCTCAAGAGAACCCTAAAAAAGGCACGTAGCCGAAACCAATATATCTACACTGAAAGAATTTTTTTGCAGAAATCCTATGAATTTCGACATTAATCTAATGAAAAATTCATTAAAATTCAACCAACGTCACGCTTCGTTGGATTAATGAAACCAGTTTCGTTAAAATTATTTTATTGAAAGCTTCATCAAATTTATTTAACAGTGTAATTAATGCAGTGCTATAACTTCCTCGAAACAATAAAATAATTTCATGAGAAGAAAGCAATAACTTTAATATAAAGGAGTTTCTCAATAATTAGAAAATATTATTGTCATAAATTCAATAAAATATTCTAACGAAACCAGAATATCAAGGAAGCAATTCCAATAAATTTTTTTCACAATATTTATGAAATTTTCATTGGATTTGTGAAATTATCATTAGATTTGTGAAAAATTTTTAATGAAATTGTTTCATTGAATTTATGAAGAAAAATTCTTTCGGTGAACAACGATAAACAGTCGTTCTAAATAAAATCAACCCCCTTCTGAAGAAAAGAACGTCACCCTAAAAAAATTGCCTTCAGTGCGTACCAACTGGATGTTATTTATCAAATATTGAAGGAAGCTCCAAGAAGCGAGTTTAGTATACTTCAAAGGCAAAAAATCTTGCGCATGTATAAGTTTAATTCATTTCATTATATCATCCAGGTAGAGAAAGGGAAACAAAACTTAATGAATGTAATTTTTATGACTTGAAAATGGCAATAAATTAATATTTTTATTTTCATAAGCACCAGGGCGAATTCTTACTAGCTGATCTCAATATTGCCAGATGATGATCAGTTGCTGCAAAATTTTTGGCAGCAGGAAACTTTCCACTAAAAATACACATGTTTCTCCACATTGTTGCTTTTCATTACAAAAGGAATTCCCCTCACTGAACGCACCTTGCCAAGAAGTTATTTTGAAGAGGGTATACATTTTTGGAAGAAGGTCACCATCGGAATTAAATTTTCTTGATCTCCAATCCAATAATTAAGCATCAAAAAAGCGAACATCTTGCAAGGACACGTCTAAGTTCAAATCTTCTGATTTGATTAGCTTATTTTTATACATGTTTTTTTTTGCCACAGATCTGAGCTTTATATCGAGCCATAACTTCCGAAAAAGATTAACCGACACATTTTATGGACCTCTTTTTTTTCGACGAAAATTGATTATTTATGATGGCAAATAATATATTTTGGTAAAAAATTTAAGTTCGAAAATGAAGTCGCTTAAGCTTTTTTCTTGCCAAAAAACCATATACCACAACAAGCTAATTAAATACGATGCCTTGAACTTAGGCTTAATATGATACTCCTTTTGAAAGCGATTGTAGTAGAGTTCAAACTGAATGAAAATTTTTATTGTAATTGACACAAGCTACTAAAAATAGAATTAACTGAGTCCATTAAACTTTGTTTAAAAATTAATTAATCAAAAGTTTAATTAAAAATTTAATTCAGTAAATTCAAAAATTGTTTAATAATTAAATTAATCAAAGAGATTAACTTATACAACAAAATTTTTACCGATTTTTAAATAAAACTTAAAATATCTTTATAAAGGGTTTTTAAAACAAATTTTCATAAAAAAAATTTCTTATAAAGCCTTTATAAAGCCTTAATAATTTTTTATAAATAAGGCTGTTAATATTTATGTTTGCTTTAATTTTTTAATGAAATGTCTTGATTAAAGAAATCATTTTTCTTCTGCTTACGCAAGTGCTCTATATACTTAAATAAATTTTTTAAAGAAAAGGGAAAAAATTTTGTAAAAATTTTAACCAAATTCCTAAATATTGACGTAAGTAAAAAAAACTCAATTTATATTTGTTCAACCCTTACTTCACTTTGCCAAATGAAGCCTCCCCCCCCCCCCCCCAACAAAAAAATAAAAATAAAAGAGGTCATGTACCACTGTGATGTTCTCTTTTATGTGATTAATAAGAAACAGGATTATAGTTTTTTATATCAAAGGCTTGAAAGGGAATTCTAGGAGGCATCATATACCAATCTCTACATTCAAAATTAAGTTATACCTACCCGATATCAATGAGACGAGGTATATGCAAATCGGTGTCATCCTTTAAACCACTCGTTTGTGTGACACCGTCCAAATGCATGTTTGTGTCCTGAGGCGTTGATGATTGAAAGGCCAGGCCAGTTTTCCATCTCGCTGCTGCTAAAGATGTTGTTGTCGTTGTTGTAAGTGTGCCATTGTGTGTAGTAGTGGAAGCCAACAATAAGCTGCGTTGATATGGATTGTGACTGGCGCCACCAAAGGCTTGATGATGCTGCATACGATCGTTATCGTCGTCATCACAGTGCGTGGGTATGTTGCGATAATCACCATTACGCTTGGAACTACCGCCACTGGGATTTATAATTGCTCCACCCGTATCGCCACCATCATCAGAGCCGCAGTTCAAAGGAGTAGTGGCTGAACATAAATAACCATTTTCATTGTCATGAAATATTTGTCCTTGTGCGCTGCCATTTTTGCTGGTTTCCTGCACACCAGTCTTTCCACCCAAATCCGGTTTGTTGGCAGAGCCACCAATAATGTTGGCACCACCACTGCCACCACCACCTGTTAAGCCCGAAGAAGTCATTTCAATTTTTTCATAACTTTCTGTACGTCCCTGCGGCATTGTGTTCCACAAACGCATCTTCCGTTTTCTCCTTAGCGAGCAAAAGCATATGGCAGCAAAGGAAGAGCCGGCAACAAAGAGCAATGCGATAAATATGCACAGTAGGATGACCCTGAAGCCCAAAGGCGCTTCGGGAGGTTTCCTAGACACAGCCAGTGTAACGGAAGCTTCAACTTTGCCGGCCTTATTTTCGGCAGCACACGTATAAATGCCAGCATCCTGCATGTCGGCCGTGAGTATGGTGAGATTGGAGGCGTTGCGCAGCATATTCACCACATATGTTTTGCGCCCTTGAATAGCAGCTGCCGTGCGGGGACTATTAGCAGGATTGTCATTATTCGTGGCTGTTAGATTGGCAATTACACGATTTTTAACCATCCACTTGACTGAAGGTTCCGGTACTCCTTCTACGTAACAGCTCATGGTTATGTTTCGGCCTTCTACTCCGTGGGCATTGGTGTCGGTGGCTATGATTTGTGGCACACAGGCAAAGTCATCCAAGTCTATTTTATCCCATGATTTGCCCGCCAGTCTGGGAGGATTTTGACATATGGGCGGTATGCCGCAAGGTATATTTTCCCTTAACATCCATGACCTCAGCGGCCGCAGAGCACAGGAACAGTTCCATTGGTTGCGCGACAAGGTAATGCCGTGCAGACTGGTTAGTGAAGTTATGGTACCCGATCTTACTTCCGCCAACTTGTTGCCATCTAATTTTAAATATTCTAAACTGGTCTCTAGGCCGGCAAAGGCTTTAACCTCTACTCTCTCCACACGACAATCACTTAGCTCCAGCCTCACTAAGTGCTGCATTCTCTTGAAGGCATCATTGCCCACTACCATTATGGGATTGCCATTCATTTTCAATTCTCTTAGTTCCGTTACACTCTCCAAAGCATCTGACGGTATGTGAGCCAAAGCATTAAAGCTGAGATCCAACTCCACCAAGTTGATGAGTCCACGAAACGCATAACGCTCTATCAGACGCAGATGACATTTGGCCAAGTAGACTTTTTGCAAATTCAACAAATTGACTTCGGCGAACGTGTCGTCGGGTATGTTGGCGATTTCATTTCCGGTCAGATCCAAAGCCTGGGTACCAGCATCCAAAGGCGCTGGTATATGTGTTAAATTAGCGTTAAGGCACAAAACAGACTCTTTGCCGCTCTTCCACTTGCACTCGCAAACACTGGGGCACTCGGCCATCGACTTGTGAAAGATATTGCTGAGACAGCACACCAGCCAGAGCAACTGTATCAGGGGTATGCTGCGAAATCGCTTCAGTGTATCGAACAGAGGTAAGTTGGGTGAAGAAGTTTTTGGAGTGTGGGGGAAATATTTTGATTTTCTGCGCACCTTAAATGTCAACGTTATGCTCTGGGCGGTATTATCGCCATGCAAGCAGTATGCGGCAGGAGTTGCTACTAAATTTTGAAAGCAATTTTCCGGCGAGTATTGGTCTTGTTCTAGGGGAGATGTTGGACGATAGCGATGATGATGATGATGATGATGACAATGATGTTGATGTTGATGATGATGAGATGCGTTGCAAGTTTGATGTAAACTTGTTTGCATGTAGTCTTCTAGGTGTTGCTGTTGTTGTTCTTGTTGGAAAACATGCTTTTTCCTGGATGTTTGCTTTGCTATTGATGCTGCCGCCTCCAGGGATGTTACTGATGCTGCTGCTGTATGGGTTTTTTTTATTTTGATAAGTTTGTTTCGGGCCATGGCATATCAGGCTATTGTTGTATATCTGAGTAGATTGCAAGTGTGCTGGTAAGTGCATAATCCACATTTATATATGTATATATGCCTGTGTATTATTATTTTTTATGTCGACTGTACGAGCAAATGAAAGAGTTTGATAAGGGATGTGTAATCTTTGTCTATTGTTTTGCAGCCTCAATGCATAAATGAGCCAACAATGTAACAACTTTGTTTCTTTTTAATACTTTTTGATTATGGCTTTGTTATTATTAGTGTGGTGTTGTACATAAATTTTTTTATATTTATTGTAGTTGTTGTTAGTTTATTAAGTTTTTCATGTTTGTTTTTTATTACTTCTATGCTTCAGTTTTATGGCTTTTACCAATTTTAATCATTGTATACGATACTTTTCATTAGATGCGTTATTGGAATTTTTTTTTTAGTTTGCACGTAGTCCGTGGGCCGTGTGCTTTTTTGGTTCCTGCGGCACAATGGCTGGCTCCAATCAGTTTTTATTATACAAAAATTTTTCACTGCATACTGTTGCATGGATCTGAAATGAAAAAAAAAAATTGAAATTATACACATTGAATAATCGTAAAATGAAAATTAATGATAGTTTTTTTTATTTTGTTCTTGTTGAGAGTAAAATAAATCTGCACATTTAATGGTGATTATAATCACAGAGAAATGTTTTTACTAATTGAAAACTATTTCCAAGAACATACATATTTATCTTTCAATCAATGTGCTTTTATGCATCGATTAGCAAAGTATAATAATACCTGCTGCATTCATCAGTTTGTTTGTGGAGAGTATATTTGAAACAGAAAGTATTATTTTGATGAAAAGAAAAAACCAATTATGAAATGTACTGAAAGTACATTTCAGTTACATTCTGTGTAACTAAAACTACAGCACCATACAATTTAAAAGGAATTTCTGTTAGAGCTTTTTATCAATTAAAAAATATTTTATTTAGACCTGTGAAATCTCTAATTGTAAAAAATTGCAATCAATTTAATTGCAACCACTTGATTTCACGTCACTGATTTCTAATTTTTTGATTGCAATCAATTTACGATTTTGATTGCAATAAATTTTTTTGAACTTAATTTATACATCAATTCATTGCAATCAAATTTGATCAAATCAAATCAAATCGATTGCAATTAATTTAATTGAAATTAAATCTTAATTGTAATCAAAATGAAATTAGAATCAAAATAATCGTTATTTTCAAATGAAACTCCTTCTTCTAGAAATAAATTTGATTCTGATAATTCTGAATTGCCAATAATGGTAATTTTTGTTTGAAAAATGTTTTAAAATTACTGAACATAATTTTTAACTGCAATCCGATAAGTTTTTAATATTTCATAATATAACCTACTTTGCGGGATTTTTTTTTACCGTCGTAGTTGACTCTAGTGTCCAATTGCTAACACTATTCATTGTTAAAAATGAACAAATTAAACGAATTAGACTTTGTTGGTTTCCACCACAAATTTTGTAATTTCTACTAAAATCTTGTGCTTTTCACTAATACTATGGAGGATCCTATAGCGCGAGAATTTTCAAGACACAAAAGTCAAAACTGCAAGCTTATACTCAGCCTCTCTAAGCACACTACAATATTTTATTGAATGCTACCCTTTTAGATTTAATTTCAGGCAAATTGATTGCAATCAAATAGATTGCAAATAAATAGATTGCAATCAAACTGATTGCAATTAAATTTATTACAATCAATGATTTCTAAAAAACATTATTTCAAAATTTTTGCAATCACGAAAGATTGCAATCTTGTAATGATTTCATTTTGAAATCTGAAATCATTTTGAAATCAAAAGAATGAAATCAGTATGGCTGAAATCAATTTGATTGCAATCACAATTGATTGCAATTTTTTACAGCTCTGAAGCAGACATACATCTTTAGTTTATAAATATGTGCATAATGTGAGATAGAGAGAGATTGAAATGCAGTTTGTACGAATGCTTATGGGAGGCAGTTATTACATGTTTAGCTTAACGTTACCATGTTGCCATATTTAAGAATGAGACATGCTTTTTATACTTTTAAATTTGCCACTGGTAATTAATTTGATTTACATACAAAACAAAAACAACAAACTGGTCAGACCATATTAAAGTATTATAATTGAAACGTTGCAATATGAAGACATATTTTAAAATTCTATTGTGAACTCCCTAAATATGTTTTTTAAGTGTGTTGGTGTTTATTTGTTTTATTTATATGTAGCTGCAATACACTGTTGTGTTCAGTTGTCTGACTTGTTCTTGCTTTGTTGTTGTTGTTTATTTTCATATTCGTAAATAGCCGACAGGCTTCGGGCTACCAGCAAAAACTTCTTGCTGCTGACTAATAGGCAATGTACAAGTCTTTTAGTCAGAGTAAATACGACTGCTAATGTCTCCAGTTGCAGTTGTCGCCTTGTAGCCAGCTACTTGTTTCTTTTTGGAGACGGCAGCAGCATCATCAGCACCTGATATTAAAATATTAATAAAAATTTAAGTGCTGCCTCCATCAAATATTTCGCATTTATGTAAATAAAATTATTCATTTAAAATGTACTTATATAACGTTCAAGTATAAAAATTAATAAATTTATTTCTTTACACGAATTTCGGAATATTCTTTCAGTGAATTGAAATTTACTGCTTAAAATCATACTTTTTTTAAACAAATTCAGCTTTATTGATACCAATGTAAAGTATAAATATGGGTATTATTAATACAATGTGATTTTAGGAAATGGTCTACCTCTAGCACTCGGCAGACGTCCGATCTTTGAAATTAAAATTCACAAATTTCACATTTAAAATTCTATGTTCATTAGTGTAGCGTTCTATGTATAAAATAAGTAAATGTGAAAGGATGACATCTTAATTCTTGACGTTTCATCATTTGACAGTCAATTTACTTCATAACCTCAAATTTGCCCAAATTTCAAATTTACGTCGCAAACAAAAATAAAAATTAACTTGACAATATTAGTAAGGAGAGCAAACTGCCGTCGTGTTGTCTTGCTGTCGTCAAAATACTAGACATTTTTTAGTGTGCTTCACTTACTGTAATACAATCAGCATCATAGTTTAATTGCATTGCAACACAGTTCATTGTAATAACTAACAGAACGATTACTTTATAAAATTGATATGACACACTTTTATTTTTATTACTTATTCATGTTATTATAGCAAACTTAAAGATAAAAAGAAACACAAAATATGTAAAATGTAAAACAGTATATAAGCAAAGCAAAATGTTCAATAAAATCAGACTTTAATTTGAAAACGCAATCCGGCAATAACTTGCCTTGTTTTGAATTAAATTCTCGAATCTTTTGGCACCTTTTTTGAGCGCCTAGTGATTGAGCTGGTCTCCCTGATAGTTGTATTTATAAACAAAACAAGGGACTATAAAGAAAATCTACAGAATACCTTGACACTTAGACAACATTATCTTTTAAACATTAAGCTCTCCTTCAACCTTTACATGTGCAATCCTGATATCATATAATATCCTCCTAAAGATTTACACTTTACATGGCAATCTTGCTAGTTAAAACCTTTACAATTTTGAAGTCGGTGGCTGGCTGTGTTGAATCTGTTTAAAGCATAATACGGTGACATTAGTTTATTGTTTACTTATGTGTTTGCTTGTCCAGAGAAGCAGAGTAGAACAACCAAAATTTATATTTAGGGCATAAAAATAAAATAAATCATGTTTTGTTGTTGTTGTTGCAAAAACAACATTTTTCCTTTAAAGCTTTTAATCATAAATGTAGGTCTTTTAACTTTTATCAACTCTGGTGTGTTGAATATTGTGTTCTCGATTTGTTAATATTTTAAATTTAATGCTAAAATATATTTACATACAAATTGTATGTGCTTGCATGTCTATAGACTTCAACAGTAAAATGTAGTTAAAATGAAGAAGCTTTTGAATGCTATAAATTTTTTTTAAATATCATTACTCTTAACAAAAATAACTAATGACTTTTTTTTACCACAAATATTTATATATACGTGCATATTATATAATTTATTTTCTCCCTCTCTCCCTCTCACTAAGTTATTAATTGTATTATTGTTATCTCTAACTTTGTTCGCCTGTAGCATATAATCAAAATTAAACCAACACACATATGAAAATTTTAATAGTTGCTGTTGTGTGGAAAACATTATTCATTTTTCATATTAAATGGCTGTTGTTGTTGGTTGGTGCTTTAAACATTCTACTTTTTGTGTTTTTTCTTTTCTTTGCCATTTATAGTTTGTGCTTTATAGATATTTTTTCCCAGATACGAGTAAAAATATTTGTTATTGTAGATATTCATTTTATACATATGTACATAAATATATGCCATAGATACTATAAACTAAATGCTACTAAAAACATATTAGCAGCAGTCCAGACTTAAATACTGGGTAATAAATTTTCATTTAGATTTTTATCATACTGTTATTATTCTTACGTTTAGTTTTACACACACATTTGTTATAGAAATTTATAAAAGGGAATACAAATGGTCTGTGTATGTGTGTGTGTATGCGTGTATGCGTATGTATGTATATGGTAAGGAGATAGAGTACAAAAAATGGGGCATATATTTTATTTTGTATTTAAGAGAAGAAAATTATGAAATATATACAATAATCAGGTGTTGTAATTTAATAGGAAAATTTAATATGTTTAATTATAGGTTTGTATGTATGTATATGCAGTTGTGTATATATGTCCTTCCTGGCTAATTGGTCTCTCCACTTCGCGACATATATAATTGTATAAAAGCTTATTTTTATAAAATAATATTATAAACCTTTTTTAACAGTTTGTGTGATCTATTTTCTGTCTTTCTAAGGAGGATATTCGTTTAACTTTAACTGCACTTAATACTGCAATCTAGGTTAATCTAACCAATTTAAATTATCAATTTGACAGATAAGCATCAATTACATTCACCACAGCAAGCTACCGACTTCAAAATGTCGAGGATAGAATACATATATTTATCGGATAGTTATTATATTAACGGCAGCAAAGAAACACGACAGCAGGTTGTTGTTCATGCTGATTTTGTCGTTGTAGTGCAATTAAGCTAATTTCTATATTTGTTGGCGATAGAGCGAATTTAGTATGATATATTACAATTATTTCATATTATTTAACAGAAAGAACATTCCAAAATTTATGTATAAAAAAATAAGATTAATTTGTAAAAGTTTTCGTATTAAACGTACATTTTAAAAGACTAATTTTAAATCTGTAACATCCTTTTTAAAGCTAACATGGACTTTTACGGAAGGTGTTGTATAAAGAACTTGTAGTTAAAGGGTCTTAATATAAAACATTCTGTGTTGGCTGCACTGAAATTTGTATTTACTTACTTACTTTAATATTATCCATTCATCTCAAAAATAACTAAGTAACTGGCTAAAAGGCAACAAATGTAGCCAGTGGCATTTAAAGTCGTTTATTGGTGTAGTCTGCTGTGGATAATGTGTTTAGTACATTAAGATTGTATAAGAAGGAAAATGTGTTGTTTCCTAATCTAAGAAGCTGGTCGATAAGTGCAAACTTTTTGAATCAAACACAGGTTTTTGGGAAATTTTTTTTTTGTATTTTAGTTTAGTCTGGGCTCCATATACTTTACCCCTAAAGTGTTTCCAATCTTTTTTTTAAAGAGAAGTAACACTCAGGGTATGAATGCTTACTACTATTGCTAGGCGTTACCTTTTTTGGGAAAGGAATAGTGATAGGTAAAACATGTGGTAAAGGAAGAGAACGAGGAATGCTTCATTCTTTTATGACTCTACTCTTGGCACGTTTTTTTCAATAATGCAGTGTTGCAGTGCCTCTGGTGTCAATGAGCCATATTAAGCTTTTGAAGCTGTGCTTAATAGCTATTTTATTGGTTATTTTACTTTGCCGATGATTCTGCTACACAATACTTACGAAGAAGGGCACTCTGAAGTTACATTAGCACTAGTATCCGCTGAAGCCGTTGTAGTTCAGTGACCAGTGTTTATGCCTTCATCACTTGAGCTTAACTACAACAACTGATACAAAGAAACACTAATGCACATCAGAAAAACCCGAGATGTTGTTATTTAATGACTGACGGAGACTGTGCTCGAACCCTGGACCTTCGCTATTGTAGTCAACATGCTGACTACTTCAACTAACGCTAATTTCCAAAATAAAATTTGTCTAGTTCATACAAAACGAAATTTGATTCTTCGCGAGTGCCTAAGAAATAGGCACTCGCGACTATATCCGGCAAAAAGGCGGATAAGGCAGCAGTTTGTAGCCCAGTTCAAGGAATTTCGCTATAGAAACTGTACATGTCTGCACCCTTGAATTTACCTGGTAGAAAAAAACTTTTTTCTTACCCGAATGTGGTGTTTTTTTTAAAAAATCCTAATTAGTTCGACTCAGTTAGTCTGTATAATATTCCATATTGATCGTTTTAACATTTCAAAAGTAATCAATGTAGATTATATCACTTTTTTAACTGTAACTAAAATGTGTAGACTTTATTAGCTGCAATCGCAGGCGTGGGCATAAAAACACTCTGACTATTAGTCAGCACATATGCGTATATACAGGGCTATTTTACTTACCCATACACATAAAACATTTTTTTCAAACAGCGACTTACACCAAAACATTCCATTTTATATACATATATATGTATATATGCGTAGTACGTGTACAATCATGAATAAGTATCCCGAGTATTATGCGTATATATTTTTTTGTCCGACTTAATATCCGTTCTATGAGTATAAGCATACTAGTATTTAAGTATGACAGGGAGTCAATGCACTTGATGTTCATATGTTTTTTTTATGTTTCCATTTTTTTTATTCGATTAAATATCCATACTCTGAGACTCGTATAAGCATACTCCCACTATTAGTATGAAAGAGATAGAGAAAGAGTCAATGTGTTTAAAAAAAAAAAGAAAAAAAAGGAAAAGAATTGTGTTGTTTTAGTCCAACAATTTTAATATTATAGAAAGATTTTTATGTAAAGGAATACTATTGAGCCTTCATGGAATGTGTTGATATATAATTTACTTAATGATATAAATTTCTTTCTATTTTGTGTGCCAAAGAGTAACATGCCAGACACAATTCAATTATTTAGCTTGCAGCTATACATACAAAATTGGAATACCAAACTTAGTTTTTACGTTATATTTTTTTTCTACTGCCTCTAACAATAACGGCAGTCATCATCATCATCATCACCATTGTCATGACTTTCCAAATGGAAATGCAAATTTAACAACAAAATTATGCAGAGCAGAACAGCAACAAGAAATAAAACCAGCTCGTTTTAATGCCATTTTCTGATATTGGTTATTAGCGAGGAAAACTGAGCAAAAACTATAATGCTGGCTTGGTGGTGCCCGACACAAACATTCAATAGTTCGTAACGCTTTAAATGAAGGCTTTTAAGATGTGCATAAAAAAAGCGAATAAATAAAATAGTAAAAGAACAACAACAACAATATTAAGCAATTGTTGGGCATAAACCATTAACACGGAAATAGATGAAGGAACAAAAAAAAACGAACGGTTAAGCATACGCCTTATTGCATGCATTTTAATTTAGTCAAATCGTTGTTGTTGTGAATTTTGTTGTTGTTGTACTCTTTCAAATTGTACAGCAGTGGGGTGTGGTAAGAGTTGCGCAGTAAAAAACACACTATGGTTGGCAAATGAATATACGAGTATTTTTAGCTTTATTAATAAAAAATTTATTTTTGATTTGTAAGAGGTTTATAAGACGGTTTTGCAGAGCAAATCTATTTCATAATTTCTTTATAAAGCAAAATTTTTTTTTGGCTGAGTCCGCCTTTTACAGTTTGTTTTTAACAGCCTGTTTTTAGAAAACATAAGCCCTTTCGTTTTTATGTTTCGTTTATAAACAATAACGTTTAAAATTTGCTTTTTATAAAACATTTTCAAAAGCTTTCGTTTTGTCATAAAAAGAGTTTTTTAAGTATAACCAAAAAATCACACTCACAAAATTATAGTAGTGACGGAATAAAAAAAGTAAAATCTATTAAAATCTATTTCAATGAAAAATTTTAAATAAAATTTATTTTAAATTTTACGAACAAGGGGGTAAGCAATTTTCTTTTTAATGGATTCAAGCATTCATTTAGAAAATTATACACAGCTTAATAGAGATTTTCATTATATTTCGTATTTTCCGTTGTTATTAGAACTATTATTTTTTCCTATAACTGATACTTTATTTTGACTCAATGCTAAAAATATTTGTAATTTGTTTGACTGTTAAATTATGAAAAATAATGCAAATATTATTTTGTTATACTGAATTTGGTAACAAAAATATTACAGAAACAAGAGAAAATTTTTTCTTTATATGTAACTCGAAGGAAAAACTAACGTATGTTTCAAGTGTACGTTAAAACCGGTATTTGTATGGAAATTTTGATTTACTGTTCACTTCAAGCACACGTATTTTTTTTGCATAGCGGAGAAAGTCTTTTACATTTTCGCGTTTATTTATTAATTTTTGTAAGTTAAAGTGAAAAATAAAAGAAACAAATATTTTTTCTTAGGGTTTTAAGTCAGTTAACATTTCAACATTAATAATTAAATAGGATTTTCGTTAAAGTGAAATTAAAAATATGTAGACCGAATTTTAATAAATTTTACATAAAATATTTTATGAGTGTAGAAAACTGAAAGCTCTTTTGTTGTCACTCACATGAAAATAAATAAATGTTTTAAAAACGTACACACAGTTTTGTTCGTTATTTTAAAGAACGTATACACTTATTCATTTTCGAAAAACAGGCTGTAAAAGTCTTAAGGCTTTTTTAAAAATATTACTGAGGTTTTGTATATTAGGATGTGCGTTAAGTTTTGTAATAATCGGTAAAATAGAACTACTTAAATTAAAATATTAAAGTTTAATGGGTGTGACTCCGCCCATATTTTTAAATAGAACATTGTCTCTATTTCAGAGCTTAAAGTTTGTGGTAAGTTTTGTAAAAATAGTTTAAGTAAAACCACGTGCAATGTAAAAATAAATTTTAATGGGCGTAGTCCCGCCCATTTTTTGAACTTTTAAATTGCGTAATTACAGGAACCAAAAGTGTTTGCCAAATTATGCAGCAATCAAATACATATGTAAGTAGAATATCAGAAAAATCAGGAAATCAAATAAACAATTTGTGGACATGTCCCGCCCACTTTTTTACAATGGTATCAAATGGAAGCTATAACCTTTCAGACAAAAAAAAACTTTTTCACAATCTGTTTAAAATGTACCGAGTTGTAAAGTAACAATATAAAAAAAAAATACGGACAAACTGACAACCTCCTCCTTTTTCTTGAAGTCGGTTAAAAATTAAAAAAAAAAATAGTTGGTTTGCCATAGTGCAAATCGCTGTTTTAATGTTTGCTGTATGTTGTGGCCATTATCATAACCATATAATGCCAAGCAAATATAAGAACACTAAAAAACACATACTCACACACAAACACATACACACACACATCCATATAAACACATACCCAGTGGGAATTAAAAGGAGCAAAGATGCCTTCTAGAAGGCCTTTATGCTCCTTCGTTAGGATGTACAAGTTCTGCTGGCTGTATTCCATACTCATATCTCCTTTACACGCGTTGAAATTGCGAGGCAGGCTTTCTGTTGTTGCTTTTTTTCGCCAGAGATTCTGGAAGGCCTGGAAATTAATAGATTTTGCTTTTGCTTCTTGCAGAAAGGAGTTTGGAATGTGTATCGTATTTTTTGTGCGAATGAGTCAAGACATTTTATGAGGCGTTCTTTAATAAGGCCTGCATCAAGAAGCTCTTCTGAGCTTTACCGTTGAGTACTTACACACACACATACACACACAAATACCTCCAGAAACAGCCAGACAGACCTGACAACACATTTCCTGGCATGCAACACTACTGAAAGCGCTAATAACTGCATAAATATTACACACGAGCCCTTAGAACAACAAAAACGAAGAGTTAAACTAAACTAAAATAAAAAAACAACTAAAACATAAACAGACAAAACTCCAGCACATACGAGTATACACGAGTATACGTAACGTAAAGAGCACTGAGTCTCTATTTGGCACTATAAAACTCAGGCTCAAAAATGTGCATACTGATGAGTTGCATAGCACAAAATAAAGCTGGAAAATAAAAACTAAAAAAAAAACGAATTGAATCGAACATAATTTGCAGCTGGTTGTTGTTATTAAAATACATTATAATTTTCATTTCTTTTGGTAATATTTGAATTCCAATTTCCAAAACAATGTTGTGCTGCTAATGCAAACATACCAAGCACTCAACAACTATGCAGCACTAAGAGTACATGGAACCATGCAACCCATAATAAACATGCCACTAGACACGAGAGATGTCATGTTCTTGATGTCGAATATTTTTCTGTTAATTTTTTTTTCATTTTTGCCGCAAGCATCAAATGAAAAAATGAAAATTGCAAAAATAAATTTAAATATCATAAGCATTATGGAAGTGAGTTTGTTGTTATTGTGGCTGGTTGTTGTTTGCTTGAATTTAGTGGCCATAATTTTGTCATGATGACAAACTGCAAATATGATGATGAGTAGTCGAGTCCTGTTTGAGTGAAATGAATATATGAAAAAGGACAAAATTTATTAGTGACATTTATGACAACTAACTATTTGGTAATGTCTTTTTGTAACAATATGTACAATAATTTAAACCAACTTCCTTTTGCCCTCTTACCAAATATACATACACACATACTCGTATTTAAAGCATTTTAAGCTGTATTTTGCTTTTCATTTCCTTATTTTGAACATTTTTCTGCTTTTTATTCATTCCTCTAGACAAGTTATTATATCATTTTTGCTTTAAATATCTTTTAGGTTTTCTTTTCTACTACTTCTTTCTAAGTACTTCCCTGTTTGGTGGCAATATACTTTATGAGCTGCAAGCCTCCAGTTGGTAGTTTTTTTTTTTTTTTGAGTAAATCACATACATTTATTTGCATTTGTGTTTTTTCTGTTGGACTAATATTTACAATTTATTAATGCAGTAGTATTTAAATTATGTTAAATATGACAGCCTGTAATAATGAGTACACTCGTAATGTTTAACAATAAATATTTGTTAAAGAAACCGGATTTTTTTCAGCTTGAAAATGTATAAAAAAAAGCAAAAAGGAAGCAAGCACTCCTCGCCAATGTAGTCTGCTTTATTAATTATTAACCATATTTTATATGGAATAATTAAACGAGTATGGAAAGTTTATTTACTTAGTTTGCTTTTAGGTTAAAAAAAAATATTTTATGAGGTCATGTGATGTGAAAAAAGTGAAACTGAAACTAATTTGAATAAGGTGATAAATATACTGACACGCCTTGATAAATTCCAAAAAAAAGTATGTTTGAAAAATACAGGGTGCATCAAAGACAAGTTTAAATATAATGCATCGATTAAATAAGTTAAGTTCAGTAGTGTCTCTACGGACACTACACATCGTTGGTCTCAAGTAAAAAGGCCCTAACTAAAGTAATTGTAACTTTCAGAAGAAGATAAAAACAAAATAGAAACGGTGCCATTCATTGTGAATTAACTCCTTGTTATAAAATTTCGAGAAAACGAGCCTTTTAAAAATCATTGTGTTGCTTCACTGTTACTACGAAAAATATGACTAAATGTTAAAATTTTCTAGCCACAAGTGACTAAAGAAATTGCAAGACACGCAGGCAAATACTTAACTAAACTCGAGTCACATCCTAATCCCCTCGCTCATAACATCGTGAATTTTACTGGACACATTTGCCTAAAAAAGGGCTCTTTTACTCAACACTCCAGATGGGACTGCTTGAAAATACATTTATTTTTCTTTTTTGATTATCACTACTCATGTATTATTTATAACGTATCACTAAGTTTATGTCCGACACTGGTCAAGCCTAATAATTATATTTAAGCTTTAAGATTTGATTACTTATTGTTAGTTCATAGTTAAAGATACAATAAATAAATACATGTATAAAAGAAAACAAAAATACTTTTCTAGAAAAATATAAATTAATTAAAAATATGGAGTTACACCACTTTTACAATAAACGACACAACTGTTTAACTGCATGTACAACTGCTTTATACAACTACTTGTAAAATATTTATTTTTTACTCCATAGCGATAAATTTTTGTCACTGAGTTAATTAGGCCTTTCCACTTGAGACCATTGATATGCAATACTATACAAACGTTCGCCTTTATAATCTTATATGTTATCTGATGTATTCATTTTGTAAAAAATCCAAGTATGCGCTGAACTTTTGTTTTTCGATACTTGGTGATATTGTTTAGTTGTGGCGCTTTTTCTTAGTCTTGGCGCTCTTTTGCTTTTTTTTTTTTTTTTGATATTTCCTGTTCTTGGCGTTTAGTAGTTTTTGGCGGTTTTCGTTTATGTCAATGTTTTCAATTTTTGGCGATTTATTTTAGCTTAATATATTTTTTAAGTTTGGCAATTTTTTCTAGTTCTTTTTCTCACTTTTGTACTTTTGGTGATTTTTTTACGTCTGAGCGATTTATTTATTTTTTTTAATATTTTTTATTTAAGCGCTTTTATTGTTTTGTCGATTTTTTTGTATTAATTTTTTTTGGTATTAGCGTTTTTGAAAATTATGGATATCCCAATTATCAAGATTATATTTATTTACATTATATTCCATTAACTAATAGAATATCCTTTAATATTGATTTTTTTCAATTTCTGTGTTACTTGGTGTAGTATGCATAAAAATACAGTAACTTTAAATATTTCAAGTGTCTTTATGTAATTGTCTGTATATTTTACATTAGGGTTTAAAAATTTTCCGTTGCTCGCTTTATAACAAACTTCAGGTTCGTAGCTCTTATGCTACTCGAAAAAATATCCTGTGAAGAACAGATATGCAAACGTACAGATGGACACTGTAGCGAAAACAATTGCGTTCCCTTTCACCTTTGGTGTATGGAAACCTAAAAACAACAAATACTTTTAAAGTAAAAGTGTTAAGTAATTATGTAAAAGCACAATTTGAAATTGAAAAAAAAAATTATAATGCCCGAATGTTAATTTCATCTTTAGAGGGAATAACAGGTGTAGTGTACCTCAATTACTGTAAATCACTGTAGCATAGTATAATTGAATTACAACACAGTTCATTGTAATAATTAACAAAACGCTTACATTATAAAATTTAAATGACACACTTTTATTTTTATTAATAATTTGTGTTATTATAGCAAAATTAAAGACATAAAGAAACACAAAAATTGAAGAATGTAAAATAGTATATAAGCAGAGCAAAATGCTAAATAAAATAGAATTTAATTTCTGAACGTAATCCGGCAATAACTTGCCTTGTTTTTTAATTAAATTTTCAAACCTTTTTGGCAGTTCCTTTGAACGCCTATTTATAAGCTGGACCCCCTGTACAGCTGTATAAAAACAATAATTGGGCTATAGGGCTTTACATCCACAACACACTACCAAACATACAATATTAACATTACATGGCGATCCTTCCATTTTAACATTACATGGCGATCCTTCCATCTTAACATTACACAGGATTGCACTGGTTTATAAATATGTCCGCGGATATGAGCGCAATAGCACCTTTTTTCAACCTAACCTAACCTTAATTCTATTATTGACCACCCTCGGAAGATAAAATGTTCTATGACTTCGCAGCAGGTAGACTGCTTGAAGTCCATCTCCGTAGGGAGATGGCAGCCATTCCTTCTTTCAAAGAAAGAAGGAATTCAGGTTGTCTTACCTCTGAGACGCAGAGATTTATGTTCTAGACTTAAAAAAAAATCAGTTTGACGTATAAGGAGGACATATACTGCAAAAGTCGTACAATTGTAAAGTATAATGAGCTTTAAAATGTTTGCATTTAACTTTTATTTTAAAATTTATTTTTAATTATAATTTTTTAAATAATAATCTGTTATTTATTTTTTTATAATTTGCGAACGATATTCTTGCAGTCGTATCTCAAACTAAATATTTCGTTATTCAAATAAAATTTTTGTGTTCAATATTAAAAAAAAATTTACTCTTATTCACTTTGTTCCCTGTTATCTACAAGCGCTATTGTAAATTTTGCTTATGTGAACATATGGCAACTTCGCAATATGTTCACCCCTATTGTGAATGACTTTTTAATAGAAATTTGTCAACCATTTCAATAGATCTTCGCACTCGTACTAAATATTTTATTTATTTTTATTTCTTTTTCATTCACGCGCAAAGTAAAACTTGCTGCAAGAAAAATTTCATTATCTAAGCTGGCACAAAATTAACGTATTTAATTACCAAATTTTTAGGGCAAAAGAAAAGACTAAATAAAAAACAAAGTTTACAATAAAATAAATTAATTTTTTTATTTATATTAACTGAGAGTTTGAGAGTTTTTATAAGATTTTTTTTGCCTTAAAGGCAAATTTGAAAGTATTATTTTGGTAATAATTTTTAATTCAATTCTCTTCATAAATATTTCAAAAATCTCTAAATATATTCTTAACAATAATATACATACATATAAGAAATCATTTAAAATCCAAACAAATTGTGCAAAAGCTCTCCAGTTGCGAAGTGCTGAAACGGGTATTTACATTTTACCGAAAACAAATGTACTTAACCATCACAAAGCAATACAAATCCCTCCCTTCATAACTATCTTAAATAATTTTTCAACTTAATAAACAAAATCAGCTTATTTGCTAAAGTCTTCCTCATACAATGCAGCACCACAATACGAGCAGCACACAAAACAAAGCACAACACCATTGTCATCACAACCAATATAGTGTTTCAAGTTTGTTGTGACTCGTGAATCGCCTCAATGCCATGCAGCACAATATTCACATTCGCTGAGTAGAAATAAACAGAATAGTATGAGCAAATGGCGGCCAACGGGTTTCATAACTTTATGAGTTTTTTTTTCATACTTTCTAATGCTAAAAACCAACACAATGGCTGCAGCAATGGCAGCATTAGGAAGACTAAGCAATGCAACACATTGAAACCACAGCCACAATACAATAACTCACAAAAAAACTGTACAAAATTTATTTGTAGTAAAAATATTAAAATAGAGAAAAACAAAAATATATGAAAGATAAAAAATTTATTGACCTTAACCAAAGTATGTATGCAAATGCAGAAAGGAAAAATGGCTGTTGCAAGTGCAGAGCAGAAAATAAAAAAATATATAAAAATAAAATAATATAAATAGGATTAGATATTCCCAGAAGCTAAATGCTCTTTTCTCTACCGTTTTGGCTTAAGCCAAGATGCAAAAGGTTAGTTGCTGCATAAATACGAATACTGGTATTTATGTTTGTGGCTAGAAAAGCTGTTGTGTTATTTGTTTTCTAAAATATGAAGAATATTTAAATGGAAAAGGTTTCTGTGGAACAAGAGGTTGATGCTCTATTTGCATTGAAGCTAATACGACTGCACAACCAAAATAAAAAATTTACAGTATACATTTCCTTTCCAAGCCTCAGCAGCACTTAGAAGTTTACTTATTTTATTAGTTTATTGTAATGTTGCTGTGGCTGGAAATCTCAAACATATTTTTACTTTAAGCAACAAAAAGCAAAGTAGATTTTATGTTTCTAAATTTCATTTGGCTTGCTGGCAAATTGATAAGAGAAGTACTTTTTATCTACATGGATAAATAAATTAAATAAAAACGTTGATGAGATGTAAGGGATTTATGGGAGTTTCGGTGTAAAATATTTAGGAGTAATTTGTGGTCAAAAATATTCTATACTTTATATGGTATAATATTTAAAAAATACTGAATAATTTTTACTGTAACTTATTAACATGAACAACTTTTGTTTGTTATTGGTAAAGGACTTCTATATATGTCTATTTTATTTCTGCTGGAGAAAATCATCAGGAGACTCCAAACAAAATTTCTGAATCAGCTTAACCAACAGCGAATTTTAGTAAAGGTTAGCACTCAATATTCTACATAACCGTATGACTTTTGAGAAAATACAACCCTGCATTGCCGAAATTTATGAAAATTGTGAAAAGACAACATAAATTAATTTCATCAGGGTTGCATTCTTCCAAGAGCCTTAAGATTATGTAGCATAGTGCATTCTTGCTTTAAAATGATTACATTTAATTTTTAAAGTTTTATGTTAAAATTTATATTTTATTACAATAGAAAAAAATAATAATCTGGCGTGTACTTTATTTTAATTTCAGAAACATATTTTTGCACTCGTTTTTGGAATATATTATATTTTCGCTATTTTAAATAAAATTTTTCTATTCATTATTTAAATAAACTATTTAGCATTATCGTGAATAAATTTTTCCATGTATTTTGTTCTCTGTTATTTACAAACGCTATTGTGAATTTTGCTCTTGGGAATAAATGGCAACTTCGAAAAATATTCTCTCTATTGCTTATGACTTTGTCATAGAAATTTGTCCTCCTATTGTGAATGGCTTTTTTGTAAGAATTTGTTCGACATTTTCATATTTGATTGATTTGAAGCGTCGTACTGTTGAAAAGAAAATGTAAATAACTTCAGTATTGTTTATTTATTTATTAAACATATTAATGCAAAGTAAATTTGCATAATATGGTGTTGCACAAATATGGGCGGAGTAACGTAGACCATATGCCCAAGATGGTATTAACAGTATTTTATAAGGTTTTGTGACTGACTGTACACGACCTATGCCTTCACATAGGAAGTAGGCAACGTGGCTGTTAAAGAAATTCCATAAAAAACCGCAAGATTATACGGTTATCCGTGGCATATCAGTCAACCAGTGCGAGCGAGACGAAAAACTCTCGAAGGCCAAACAACACACACAAGCCTGACCGCACTTAAGAAATAATTACGATGACGCGAGAGATGTTCCCCGGCCCAGAGCTGCTTAACGACTGTATCAAAATTTTTTTAAATATTAATTTAATTTTTAGGAATATTCGTTCAACATTTATATTTATTATAGAGATAGTAAAACGGAGACATAATTTTTTTACTGTTCAAATAAGTTTTTTTTGTTCGTCATGAGAATAAAATGATTTTTTTTAATTTAATTGAACTAGAATGAATAGTATGATAATAAATGTTTTAGTTATTCCTTGAAAAAAGAAATTATTAACCCCTGTTTGGATAACTCGGACTGTTTATATGAAAAGTACTCATATTTTTTAGTGATTTTGATCAAAAAATTTTACACGAGTCGCCTGCTTGACTTATAGTAACAGGGTTTTAGTTTTGCGAATACGATCTCATATCTGTTTTACGAATAAAAATTTATTAGGGAACTCGAATACAGCTTTTTTATCATTATTCGCTCAACATTGTTTGAGTAAAATTTTTAAATTGTTAATCGAATGAATTATTAAAATTTTTATCGATAATTTTACTTAAATTTTATTCAAATAATATTCTTTCATTGTTCAAATAACATTTGTTATTCGTTGTAGGTTTTCCAAATAAAAAAATTATATTTGCTTCTTGGAAAATATTTTACACAAATAAAATTTGTGTATGCCTTTTTTTAATTAAACTTTATTTTGCTTTATTCGATTAAAATATTTTATTCGTTATTCGAATTAAATTTTTTGTTCTGTATGGAAATACAATTTTATATTTGCTTCACACATATATAAAAGTTTTGTGTATATTAATCGAATAAAATATATATACTTCTTTTAATTCAACTTTTTATGGTTTATTCGAATACAATGTTTTATTTGTTATTCGAAGGAATTTTCTGTTCTGCTTGTGAATACAATTTTATATATGCTAATAAAGTAATTTTTTTTTTAATTATTCGAATACAATTTTCGAGTACGTTATTCGAATAAAATCTTTTTTTAGTTTTTTATTAATATTTCTAAATAAACATATAAATTTTTTATTGCAAATAATGTATACATTTTTGTAGATTATTAAATTTAAAATACTGTCATTCGTTTAAACGATTATTTCTAAATCGAATAATTTAAATGACTTAAATACTTATCAAATCTAGTTGGCATACTGAAAAGAATTCGCCTAAAATAGAATACTAAACAGTCATAATTTAAAATTATCAAAATGGTTTAGTTTTTGCCTAAAGCAGTTCACTAGACAAATCTCTGACGACCGCCTAAATTTTCTTTGCAATGCAGTGTTCTAAAACAATAAAAAGTACCGTTGTGTGTGCTTTTATGTTACAAACTTGCGTCATTTGTACAATATCAACAGTTTTTTGTCCTTTTTGAAAATCTAAGACATTTTAAGTTGTGTCTGCTTAAGAGTCAGTGTGCGAATTGCTGTTTAAATAATAGTTTAAATAAAGAAGTTTTTTGCGAAATTTTTAATTTTGTACTAATTTTTGAGTTCTCGATAGTGTTCACATGGTTTTTAGAGTTTTTAAAAATTCAAAAATAAATACAAATATGAGAATAAATGCGAACTTATTGAATTAAAAAATCTAAATGTGTGGTACTTGTTGTTTTTAGGTATATTTAAAATTATCATAAATATACGCGTATATATGATAATGAAAAGAAAAATTAAATACAAAATATTTCGCAAATATGTTTTACATTTTCTTTTGTTTGTTTAAAAACTTTGTTCATTCAATTGTTCCAATCTCAAGTCATCACTTAACCTTCGAATTTAAATTTTCATAATGTGGTTGCACAAAAGCTGTTGTGTTAAACATTTTCCATTTTGCTTTCTTTTCAACTAGGAGCCTTCCTTTCTAGCATAGAACAAAAAAAAACACAATAATAATCAAGACTCGAAACAACAAATTGAAAGAAAAGGCATAGCAACAACAAAAAAACCGAAAATCATTTATAAGTATCGACATTTACAACATTTTGTTTGTTAAAGACAGGCAGTGAGGCAGCAGCAGCAACATCAACACCAACCGTAACAATGGAAGCTAAAAAAAATCATGTATTGTAATCTTCTAGTTTCCACTTCACCAGCAACACCAATACATATCATCATTCATTCATCGTCAATGCGAGGCTTTTTTTGTTGTTTAAAATTTCGTTACGGGAAAAATATGCACAAAAAATTATTACTTTTTTGTATAGAAAGAAGGCAAGGCACAATAGATATCTAGAGTTTGATTTTGGCCTGTATGTCCATAATTTCTTAATAATTTTTTTTCTTTATTTCTCTCAAAAAAAACATTATTTTTATGATAGATTTTGCTTTATTAAGCATTTTCTATACTTAATACTTGAGTTATTAAAGTGAGAATTTTTTTTAAAACAATATGTGAAAGCATATACATAAACTGAGATTATATTAAAGCCCACTATAAAAAATAACTGCTGCAGAGGATTGAAGTAAGTCTTTGCTTCCTATAAAATTTTTCAAGGCGTAGTAGTTTAGCATTTCTATGAGAGTATTAAGGAATAACGAGATTTTAAGTGTGTATTGTTACGTTTTAGCTTTTTAAAAAGTTGTTTGCGAAGTTAGTTTTGTTTTGCAATTAAATATGTAGAATTCTTAGCAAATCAGTCAGTCAGCTTAGAAAGGCAAATAAAAACTCATCAGTGTGAAAGTTTTTTTTCAAATGCGAACACTTTATTTACTTAATACTGCTATTAAGATATTTTAGACACACAATGTTAAATTTTTCACTGGTGGTATACCACAATGTTAACTTTTTTTTATTTACAGAATACTCTTCACTCTTAGCTGATGCATCGCCCTTTTAATATCAAACATAAGGGTTAAAGAAAAATCCAGAAAGTCTTTCGCAGAAACTTTCGATGACATCATCGGCCATGTCACAGAGTTCAATTCCGTTTGGAAACGGTATTCAATACCCTTCCAAAAAAGAAAACGTCAATACGGAAACTTTCAGGTGTGTCTATACTTTTGGGGACGCAGGTGCTGAAGTATGCTCCGGCTAGGGCTTGACATATTTATTTGGATTGAATTCTGTTTCGGAAAGGAATTGAACTCTGTGACATGGCCGCATGTGTACGTTCACATTAAAGTCCTGCACAAGACTATTTACAAGACATTTCAAGACATAAGAGATTTTTAATATTCTTTACTACAGGCAAATATTCTAAAACAAACGCTAAACAACACTGTTGGCAAGACAAATAACTGAAACAAATGTCTTGCTAAGAGTGTTGTTTAGCATTTTAAGAATCTGTCATGTCTTGCAAGATCTTGTGCTGGATACTAGTTCACATTTAAGCATCATTGTAAAAGTTATCGGCTGAATTATATGTTGTTATATTTGTTTCTGAGCCTGGTTGTAAGTTTCAGTTCAACAGCTTAATACATTTAATTATTAAGTTCTTTTTGACTTAATTAAATGTTTAATTAAAGTGAATTCTTAATTGATTATTTGTATTTTGATTTCAAGGAAAGAAAGTTATTGATCAAATACCAGAAATGAATTGTAAGGAGTTTTTTTGTCCCTTACAAATAAATTTTAGGCATTATTTTCAGTTACTTACACATCTTCCACCATATTCATAAAATTTAAAATGAATATGAAATTTATTTTATTTAAACTTTTTCATACAAAATTTTCCTAAAATAGATTTCAAGTTTGTTTTATTTTTTTATGAATATGGGGCTAGAATTTAATATGTAATTGAAATAAATCAGATTCACTTTTTGTGATTTATGCGTATTTGCAGCAACTTCACAATCTTTCTTTCTATTTATTAAATTCCATAATTATTATTCTGCTTCGACAAGAATTTTAGTAAAACTAACTTTCTTAAATCAAAAAAAAAAAAAAAAAATACACTCATTTAAAGTGGGAGTTTGTCTTCCAAATAGGAATCAAAAAAGTTTCATAATTTCAATTACTGCAGTTGAAAATATCATTATTATGCTGCTACAAGTCATCTTTATTCATGTGGCTGAAAGTTTTATTTTTATGATGAAAAAGGCTTTTGAGACTTTTTAAAGGTTTCATTTTGTTATTCATTTCATTTTTATTTATTTTACTACCAAATGCAATATAAATCATTTTAAATTAAATTTTATACACTTCCTTACATGCGGCTTATAGTAAGACATGCACACACACAAGCACCTTACAAGCCTTTCATAAGTGTGCAGTACATATGATTTCCTCTGTTGTTGCTGCTGCTGCTGTTGCCGTATTACTGTTGTTGCCTTTTGTTTCTCTGAAATTGAAGGCAAGCAACTTGCATTTACTTGACTCTGTAATACACATACACATATACATACATACACGTATCGTATGTACTTAAAAATGTATACGTTAATGTAAAACTTTGTTTGATTTTCTACGTTTATGTTTATTTATTTATTTATACTTTTTTTTTAAAAAGCTCTTGCCAACTCCCGAGCAGAGCATTTTTTCTCCTTCATACATTCACTTGCATACATTCTGCATTGCACTGTGCTGCTTGCTGTAAGCAGACGTTTGTGCATGAGTCTTTCAACAACAGACAGACGGACAGGAAGACGCACGAACTGGCAGCCTTTAAGAAAAACACAAGTGTATTGGGTTATGAAAAGTTTATTTTATTTTTCCTTCCACATTCTTTTTTTAACATTTTACATGTGTTGTTATTACTTTAAAAAATAAAAATAAAAAATCATATAAAAAATTATTTCAGCAGCACCTACAATAGCCTTGCAATACAGCAACAGCAACAATTACAATTTGAACTGCCTTAAGTTGTCTGTCTACTATTTTAACTTAACAGCAAAACACAACATAAACAACATCATTTTTACTCGCATACAACTTTATGCCAAAATATTCTCTGTACACAGACAAGTATTGTCTGAGCACAAGTACTCTTATTTATATGTATGTATATGTGTATGTATGCTTAAGCATACAAGTATACAGTGTATGCCCTTGTATGTTTAAAATGAATATCTCCGGGGAAATGTTGCTAAAAGAATATTAAATAAGTTAAATGTACTGCACAGGTGCAGGATTGAAACGAGTTTAGTTAACCTGTCATATCAAATGAATTTTTTGTTTGCCACTCTTCTGCTGGAGGCAAAAAGCCAGTAGATAAGTTTGTCATTACAATTGTAAATTGTACAACATCAATGTTTGTATATAATTTTTGTTTTTTCTGAAAATGTGTATACGCTGTATTTTTTACTATGGCTCCAAGTTGCGAAAAATAGTCGCAACAAAATTCTTCCATCGGGTTGTAGCCTGTTTTATTGTTGTTTTACTTCAGACCGAGTTATTCCTGTTTGCCAACTTAGCTTTATTTTCTTTTCCAGCAAGTTTTTTCTCTTGTTGTTTTCTAGATATCCCTAAATTTTTCCTAAGCAGATATGGTATTTTGTTCCTAGAATTTGCAAAGTATAGGAATAAATGAGGGGTGGAGAGGAAGTTTAATTTTTGTGTGGACTTCCATGGGCTTTGCAATTCAATGAAAGTGTTGCTGTTGTTGAATTGTTGACTGTGAATCTCAAGAGATTCGCGATATTGTTACGTTGATGTTAATATCAAGGTCAAAACTAGAACCCAGCTCATATATTTCATTAAATTTTTCTGATAATTCTGTAAAATTATGTGCTGGAAGACATATATAATTAGCCTATTTAAAATTTTACCGAAAAAACTATTCATAAAACATGTGATGCCTGTTCTAATGTGTTTTGATTGCTCCATAATTGAGTCCAGTTCAATGTTGATAGCGGGCATATGATAAAATCTTGTCGCTCCCAGTTCTTAAACCAGCATTGGCTCATGGAAGCGTGAAATCACCCCCAAGTAATACTATTATTTTCACTCAAAAATTTATTATTCTAGAACCAAATAAACTACAGCAGTCTCTTATTTAACAACACAAAATATTACTCTTATAATTATAAGACAATTGTACTGCTAAGAGTTGTGAATTTGGTTTGCATAACCCTTTGTAATCTTTCTAAAAGATGTTTTTAATTTTTGTTAATCATTTAATGCAGGAATTTTTGAAAGGAATGTTTCAAAAACTTTTCATGCAATTTTCCACACAAGTAACTTGACCATCTATCTTTTGCATGAAACGTGTCCTGACCGTGTGATTTTGCAACAAAGCGATCACAATTGTGAACCCAAATTGTGTGATTAAACACCTTTAGACTTTTTGCTTTGGGGATTCTTCAATAGAATGGTCTCTATGCATTTGGCCTAAAATACCTCGTAGATGATACACTCGTGAAGTTAACGAAAACATACAGCGGCAAATGTGCGAACTTATTCACCCCCATCGTGAATATTTATTGCCTCGAAATTTCCCTTTTCCCTAAAGTTGCAATCGTGAATTATTTCCACGTGAAAAAACTAGCATGCTCAAAAAAAATTGGCATCGCCGATTTTTATTCCCGTTAGTTTTTCCCCAAAAAATATGTGTATTTTTTCACAAACGTTTTGTTTTGGAATAAAAAAAAGAACAATGTAATTATTTTTCTTGTTGTTTTTAAACTTTTTTGATTTTATTTTTAAAAGGAGTGAAAATGCCTGAATTTATTAATATAATATATATATTTTTATATTATAGTATATACGGCCAACAATTCTTCATGCTTTTCACTTAAATATGTACATTACTTTCGATAAACACAGTGGAATTAATGCATCTCTCAAATCTTTTCTAATTATTTTTTCCAATAAAAATAACATGCTTTTCATTTTCCTGAATAATAAAAATTTATCAAGAAAATTATAACAAAACACGTAAAAAGTAAAAAATGCAATTGCATCAATTCACAACAGCATGTTCTTCTCGCAACAGATGTTTATTTTATTCCCTAACAATTTCACTAAACAATTACTGTCCTGCAAGTGTTGCAGTGGTGGTCATTTGCCTGATATGGTTTTCCATTATTAATAGAATACTTGGTTCCCCCGAATTAAACCAAAATTGCTTAAAAGTATTATATTGTTAACATATCAAAATTAAACCTCTTATTGAAAGAATGGTTGACCATTCGAATTTTTTTAGTGAATGAAAATATTTTGTTCGTGAACGTGCATGATGCTAAAATGTTTTGAAATTGTTGGTGCGTGAGCCTGCGAAAGTGAAATTAATATATATATAAAAAAACTCAAGAGCACCTATCTGAATTTGTAGTAGTTATTTGTCAAGAAGGATGCATGTTTAGTTGAAATATTTAGCAAAAAATTTCAAAAAAGTTAATCGAGTGCGTAATTAAGCACTTTTGTTGGAAGCTCTTCCCTACTGGATTACCAATTTAATGATTTTAACAAGGCGCGAGACAAAAATAATGGATTCTGGAGAAGAACTTATGTTGTTTATTGTAGGAAATATATATTTTTTTTGTTGTGGGAAATAGTTACTTTTTTCTTGATGGAACTACTTTTTTTAATGGGACAAAATGTTTTTCTTTAAATATGCCATTGTTTGATTAAATTGAAGATTTTGATTAAAAACTCAGTTCGATTAAATATATAAAAACTTAAAAAAAAATTTAAATAAATTTAATTTAAATTTTGTAAAATTTCTTTCATAAACTCAATTGAAGTGGGTTATATTTTATTCATATTCGTGCCTGTATTTTTATTTATAAAAACTACATTTAGAAAAACTTCAATTGCTTTGATTGATGAACTTTTATAAAACCGAAAATAAAAAAACATTTGGAACTATTTATATTTAAATAATAATGTAAGTATCATGTAAGTATTAATTTTTTAGTTTAAAATAGTTAGTTTGGCAATATTTACACGTAATTTTTTTAAACCCAAAGAATTTGTTCAACTTCTGCGTACTATTTTTAAAATTTTACGTAATGTGATTTGTAAGCGATTACTGCAATTTGGCAATCAAAAAAGTAAGTCATTATATGGCAAGTAGTTCAGATGGTAATGTCTACTTTTTTGCCTGGCAATTCTAGTCAAACTGTTGACGTATGATTGATATTTTATAAATTTTAATATCACTCATACGCACCATATCAATTTATTTCACAAGGAGAAAAAATCACTCGCCAGAGCAGTGATGCCAACTCTAGCACTTTTGTGGTAGATTTACCTCTTTTAAATTATAGTTACCCGATTTTATTTTATCTAATCCAAGCTAGAAGTTCAACTGAAATACATTTTAGCAATGCATCTAAGCTACGCTGTTTTGACTTCACCATTTAAAGCCTGCTACAAGTCCAAATATTGCCTTCAATGGGCCAGTTTGTTAGAAAATTGCATACATAGTTCGAATGTTGAAAGTTAATTTATTAAAAAGTACTTCTTCAAATACTTTTTAATAAATTAACTCTTTACTGCAAAGAAAACTGCACGATGTATCAGACAGCGCTAGCAATGGGCAACCTACTCTAGGGTAGCACTAGAAATTATTTAATCAAAAAATATTCAGTCTTTTAAATATGAGAACAATAAACACTTAGAAATTAATTAAATAACTATTGAATTCATATATTTTTAGTTGTTTTTTATATTCAAGATTTGAATATTAACCATCCGCAATTAAGATTGTAGTAAGATTGTCATAATATAGTCATAAAATCGCTTATAAAATATTTCTTATCGAACGAAATGAAAGGTTAATTAACGGTAAACATTTTTTAAGGTGTTTAAAATACCCTAAACCATCCCACACATCGAATCTACCTCTAAGAAAGATTTTGGGTTGGCATCACTGCGCCAAAGTAAAATGTTTGTGGAAAACAAAAAAAAATTTCAAAAATATACAATTTATACAAATCGAAAAAATTACGAAAGTCCCTGCAACGTCCAAATTTGTATGATTTTGTGCCTTGAGAAATTTATATGAAAAAAGAAACTTTTAATTTTTTTTTTCGATTTCCATATTCCATATTCCATTCACTTTGTATAGTTCTTCATGCACTTAGTTTCTCAATTTATCTATTCGGATGCTTAAAGGAAATTGTTTTTTTTTTAATTTTGTTTTTATTACTAGTGGGAAAACATATTTGCCGTAAATTTAACACCGAATAGTTCACCTCTTGCAAGAAGAGATGAAAAAGTGCGTCTTAAATTTAAAATATTAATAATTTTTCATTACAGTTGTCTTTGGTGAAATTTGTTCCTTAAAAGTTATCACTTGTTCCTTAAAAGTTATCACACTATCAAATTCTAACATTAGCTTAATTTAAATTAAGAATAGTATTTAAAACTAACTTTAATAATTTACGTTTAACGCACTTTTTCCTAAAATTAATATTTTTCTTAATTCGTAAAGTATTAATTGTTTCTTAAAAATACAATGAAATTTATTATTTAAGGGATACTGCATCCCACGCATATTTCTCTGTTGCTAATGCAGAGAACCTTTGCAAAAAAATTTTAGAACAACGTAAGTTGAAACAATAAATCAATAATCACCTGTATCTTATATTCTTTTTTAACTACTCGTATTACTGTATTGGCAGTTTTGAAATTGTAGTTGTAAGAAGTATATAATTGATATTCATTTATATTCATTACAACACACACTACGTTCTCTTTAGTTAAGAGTTGTTAAATATTAAAATCTTCAAAAGGATTTCTGTTACAAAGATGACACAATGCAATTGTAAATCTGTTTCCTTTATTTTTTTCTCTTAAGCTGCAAATGCCCAACTGCTGGACATGAACGTTAACTACTTTACCCCAAATCTTACGTTTGCCATCAGCTCTGTCTACAGTGACAGAGAAGTGAAAAGGAATTTTTAAATGATGTGACATTTATTCTTCACTGAAATTGTTTGTATATTACAAATGACAACTTTATGTTGTAATTTTGTTTTATAAATTAAAAAAAAAAATCCCCTCTTTATTTTATTTTTCACTAATTCTTTTACCTGCAACAATGTCTGTATGAATTTTACATTGTTTGTGCACTTTGTAGTTTAATTTTAAAATAAATCTTGGCAAAGTTTTGTTGCTAAAATCCTTTGAAATCCACATAACAATTTAAACATGCTTTCTGTTGCTCTCTGTCGCTAGCTATGTCTCTCTCTCACACACTTTCGCTATCTTTATATGTATGTGTGTGTGTGCATGTGAGTGTGTTCAATTGTTTTATGCAGTTTTGTTGTCTTATGTTATGTAGTTGCCAGAATTTTTTTTGCAGCTACCTTTGAAATCTTCTTTTAATCTTGTTGTAAATTTCAAAACTTGCGATTGTTGCCGTTGCCTTTGTTGTTCAAGCCATAAACTTTGTGCATTATGGAGTTAGAGAAACGAACAACAACCAAGGCAAAAAAAATAAACTTTTGTATATGAGATTTGTGGGTTTTGTGTCTTTAAAACTTGTATGCCAACAGCAGTAGAAAAATTGCTGGTAGCTAAATGTAGTAGTGAGTTGCCAGCAATATACATTTTTCTATTAGGGAAGTTCCAGTTAATTATTTTATTTTTAAAAAAATTTCAAGTTAAATATTGAGATTGCTTCAAATACACCGTGAATTAATTTGATATTTTACATACAATTGTAGGCGATCGCTTTATATAAGCGAAACGGAAATGCAGTTTTATATTTTTGTTTAAACATTTTTTAAATCTTTACAAATTGGGTTGAAAGTACTCTTTTTTTTATCATTCACTTTGTCCATGTGTTTTTGAGGTAATTTTCAATTTGGTGAACACTTTTGCCTGGTTTGTTTTCAATTTTATTCCATTTGTGTTACACTTTGCATTGACTGTGGTTTATACTAATGTATGAAATACTCGTATGTATTATACTTTATTATTTTTGGTTGCATGTCCCTAGATGTTTTATAATAAATAAAGCTTTTATAATGTTATTACTTCCACTTCCATTTCTGCTACCACAACTGCAACTTCTTTTACAAATGTATGTACTAATTTTATTATTGCACTGTGGCTCAAATATTATAATAAATTTAGTTGTATATATAAAATATCTATAGCAGGTAATGAAATAAAATAATTATTTATGAGTATAAATATATATTTTTGTCTTTAAAATACTTATAGCCTTCTTTATAAAACTATAAAGGGGTTTTAAAACAAATTTTCATAAAAAAATTTTCTTAAAAAGCTTTTCTAAAGCCTTTTTAATTTTTATAAATAAAGCAGTTAATATTTAAATAAGAAATACCATTCAAATAAATATTATCTCTTCCATAATATCGACACTCCTTTGGGAATTAAGCCCCCCGAGAACAATTTATAGCTGAGAAAAATCTTTACGCTAGAAATTTATTCTACACTTTTATAGCTATGCTATTTATTGCTCGATACATGAGTTAGAATGTGATTTTCGTAACAAAAATAATCAACATTATTACAGTCATAAATTTATTTTTCTTCTAATTTCTTTGCGTATAAAAGCAGAGTACGAAAATAAACGAAAAAAAAAATTTTAATTTTGTTTTGCTTCGTTCTTTAAAGTGCGTGAAACAATGAGAACTATTAATTAATTTGTTTTTGTTTTGTTTTTGCACAAGAACACAAAGTAAGCCGGCTAACAGCTGCTGCTGGCCGCAAACTATACATTTATCATGCGCAGTAAGATAACAACATATTGGGAAATATTTACGGCAATTTTGGCATCATCATATAATATAATTTGATTGCATTGTTGTTTCACACATTAAATAGCAAAAAATCTGTAAACGGGTGTCTTAAAACAGCTCTCTTTTTTATTTATATTTTTCTCGTCTTGATTCATGTTCTTAGCAAATCGAAATAGTTTTCTGCAAAAAATTTCATGAAGAACTACATTATTTCAATTTGATATAAGTTTTTATTAGACTAAAGTTGTGAATGCAAAATTTAGTTAAATAAAATTGTATATTCATTTTAAGCTATTCTGTTTTACCCATAGTGCACTAAAAGCTTTAAAAACAAGAAACAATATGCATTTATTTATATCATGTTGCAAAACACAACTCATGCATGATAATGAATTTTGGAGTTTTAGAATTAGTTCTTTTTTCGATGTACTCTAGCAGTTTTATTTGTTGTTGTGATACGAATATATTCTGTATTAATTTGCATTAAAATTTCGCAACAAAAAAGCAAACAAAAGCTAAGTACGATTACAAATTTTGAACACAAACAAAAATACCAATAAAAAAATACATGCAATACATGCATGTATTGCAATTCGTTAATTTCGCGAATTAGTAATGTATACTTCCTGCTACTGACTATTAAGCAATGTGCTTGTCTTGTAATCAAAGGGTCGCAGGTTCGAATCCTGGAGATAAATCACAGCAGCTTCGCATTTTGTATTTGGTTTTAAACTTAAACCTTTCAAACAAATTTAACGTTAATTAATCAATTAAATAATGTTGAATTTAAATTTTATTCATGATAAAATATATTTACTGTATTTCATGAAAATAGTTTGGTTTTATAAAGGGGTTTGTAAATAAAATTTTGTATGTAAATCTGTTTTATAAACCTTTTATAAATCACAAATATTTATTATGCAGCGGTTGGCCCAGATGAGTTCCAAGTTCAAATATTGGCCGAGAAACCCAATTGTATACATACATACAAACATTTCTCAAGAACAACATTATATTACATTCATGTTGTTTCAACATTGTTCTTAGTGCTATTTCAGTATCACAGTTACATGGTTCCAAGTTGAAATATCTTTAATTCAACATAATTCTTAATTTTTATTTGACAGTACGGGATTTTTAAATCAACATGAAATAAAGTTATTTCAAAAGGAAATTTTTTCTTTGAAGACTATAGCATGAGAAAATTTGTTGTTGTTTTTAATATAAGTTGTCAATCGAAAGTTTTCTGGTGACATCGTGGGATAGGCAGTAAATTTGTCTACGTAGATTTTAAGTTGATTTTTTTGTACGCGCACGAGGGTTAGCCGTAAATCCAGAAATATTTACAACCTCGTTCGTGTTGTCGAAAGGAAACGTTTGATTATCAACTTATATTGAAAACAACAATAAAATAAGAAATTATGTTTTTGTTTTTGTTATAAGTAATCGATAGCTTGTTTTCTGTCGACATTATTTTCAATACAAGTTGTTGATCGAATGTTTTCATTCGGTATCGCATACCGGAGCGTAAAAATTACTAAATTAACTGGGGAAAATTATGGCATCCGATTATTCACGAATTTCTATACTACTGTACACCCAGAAAAAAATAGTGATTTTAAGCTAATAAAAACCATCTCAAGAAACATTAACAATAGTCTAGTCATGTTAAATTTTTTTATTTCAATATGGAAAGATATTAATTTACAGTAAAGGCATTCATTTCAGTTTTTTTCCTCGTTGGAAAAATGGAAAAATGTAATTTTTTACAACAAACACAGGAAAAAAATTTTCTGAATTTCTTTTCCTGTGTTTGTTGTCAAAGAAAATTTATTCATTTTATTTATTTTTGAATATCTCAATATCCATTTTCTATTGTATTGAAAATTATTGCTTGAATGTGACGCGTTCTTATTTTTAAGTTGCAGCTTTTCTCTGAGTGTAATTGTGTTTGTATGGAAATTCTAGTAGATATCGAATACTTTGATTTGCTCCCCGAATATTAGAATTATTAGCCCGTTCATACAAAAACAGCGCTTTCCTTTGCAATTTCATATTGATTTCGCGGAAATGAACAGGGTAATTATGAATAAAATTCCTCAAGAAATTCTCCCTTCTCAATTTAGAGTTTCCCTTTTACCTGCTCTTAGTTGTAATTGTTCCCGGCAAAAATTTCTAGCTGAATTTTATTCATAATTGTTTGAATAATACCTGATTTACATTAATAATTTTTTGCATGAAATTAGTTGCATGAAAATTGTCAATAGGAGGCCTGGAAAAACAACTTATATCAAAAAAAGTTGTCAAAACTGCATCAGAGATTCATTCTACGCTTTTTAGGGTTCCGTTCACCAAAGGTGAAAAATGGAACCCTATTGTTTTCGCTACGCTGTCCGTCTGTCCGTCTGTCCGTCACACGGTACTTTCTCAGGAACCGTAAGAGCTACGGACCTGAAATTTGGACAGAGTATGTAGAACCTTGGCCACTACAACCACAAATACATGAGAATTAGATATTAAAGGGTGCTCCAAAACGAGCGACGAAAAATGTTAAAATCTCATGTAATATACATACAATCGTATGTACATATGTATATTGACACTTGAAATTTGTAAAATTAGTGTATTTTTATATAGACTACAACAATAAACATTAAAATATGAAAAAATTTAAATTAAAGGGTGGTCCATCAGTTAATGCAATTTTGACTATGTAATTTTGACAAATTGCTATATCTTGGAGACCGTAAGAGGTAAACTCTTGAAATTTTCAAAAACCGTTAAACTAAAACATCCGAAAATTATAAAATCGCCAAACCGAAAAAAATCGCCAAAACCTGAAAAAAATCGCCAAAAATTTAAAAAAATCGCCAAATCGAAAAAAATCGACAAAATTAAAAAAAAAATTCTAGCACTTAAATAAATCGCCAAATTCGAAAAAATCGTTTAAATGAAAAAAAATCGCCAATATGAAAAAAACGCCAAAAACCGAAAAAAATCGCCAAAACGCGAAAAATGCGCCAAAACCAAAATAATTGTTTATGTGAAAAAAAATCGCCAAAATGAAAAAAAAATCGCCAAAAATTAAAAAAAATCACCAAATTTAAAATAAACGCCAAAAACCGAAAAAAGTCCTCAAAACGAAAAAAAAGTGCCAAAACTAAAAAAAATCGCCAAAACCAAAAAAAAAAAATCACCTATATGAAAAAAAACGCCAAAATTAAAAGAAATCGCCAAAATAAAAAAAATCGCCAAAAAAAACGCTAAAATAATAAAAATTGCCAAAATTAAAAAAAACTTCAAAAACCAAAAAAAAAATCGCCAAAACGTGAAAAAAGTGCCAAAACTCAGAAAGCGCCACTAAATTCAAAAAACCCCCAAACTAAAAAAAACGCTTAGAACCGAAAAAACCCAAAAACGAAAAAAATCCCAAAACTATAGTTTATATTGTTCGTATTGAATTACATATCTCGTGCCCGTACGGAACCCTTCGTGCGCGGGTCAAAGTCGCACTTCACTGAATTTATTTTATAAAATTCTCTTTCTTAGTGCTGCAATTAGCAAATAGAAACAGTTTTGTGCAACAAAATTCATGAAATTTCATGAAAAAATGCTTAATGTAAATCATTTATAACTCATTTTTTTAACTAAATATCTAATAACTTATTTGTAATTGTACTTATCAATTGTGGAAATTTTTTTCACAGGAAATTTAAAAAAAAGTTGTTGAATATCGGCATTTTTGTTATTGAAACTGAAAAGAATTTCTTTAGTGTGAATGTATGGGAAATTACTTATTTTCAACTTGATTTCTGTTGAAATCATGAAACTACTTGCTTTCGTGGCAGACTGAACGGGCTTTAAGTTAAGTTGATATAAAATTTGCGAGCACTTGAATAAATTGCCAAACTAACAATCAATATATGCGAGGGTTATTTAAATCGTTATGCAGCTATAAAACAATATTTTTGTTTAACCAGTCAAACTTGTTACCAATACATTAATTTAAAAAAATTTTAAACATTTATTTTTCTGCAATAAGGCCTCACTAAATAAGCCATGTTTGAAAAGTGACTGGTTTCTTTTATGCCCTTAAAAATGCCAGTCACTGCCACTCAAACTCGAAACATGTCCTGCAAAGTGACACATAATATTTTATTTTTTTTTTCTTCTATATTAAAGTCCACTTTTTTAACAAAATGTTTTTATTCAATAGCAACCCAGTAAACTAAAGCAAACAAATTTGATCATTATTATGTTGCCACTTAAACGCCAGACCAGACTATAGATTTCCATGCCTTTTTTTTGCCTTGTCTTACTCGGCTCTTAATGAGCAACGAAAAATTTGTTTTTGAAAATGGTCGCTAAACTTTAAATGTAGTTAGAAAAAATAAACAAATTTAGAAATGAAAAAATATATAATAATGACAAAAAATTAGGTTTGAAAATAAAAAAGGCAAATTTAGAGTAAGAAAAGAAAATATGCTAAACGCTAAATGGAAAATGGAAAATAAGGAGCCAAAAAAGAAGGGGTTTGTTTAAAGAAAATCACACTTGATATATGTAAGTGTCTTGTAGTTGCCAAGAAAAAAGACGGTATTTTTTTTCTCTCAACCTTTTCCCTTCTAACGTTTTTGATTTTGATGTTTTTCTTAAAAAAAAATAAAAAATTGCCATCTCTTGCTTTAGCAAAAAAAACATTAGTTAGAGTAATTTTCTTATTTTCCTGTTTTTCTCTTTATTTTTTATACAATTCTTTCACTGTTGGTTAAATGAACATCATGGTTAAAAAATTATATGAACTTTGGTTCATTGACTTTAAAATTTATGAGTTTTTCTGTTTTTCTTCTTTCTCTTTATTTATTTTTTTTTCTTCCTGGCTATTTCTATCAAAAACGTTGGTTTATTTGGCCAAAATAAATGTTTGTTTTCAACATTAAAGAAATAGTTATTTTTTTGCATTATAATGGCAGCGTGTGCTATTGACAGTAAATTCAAAGAACATTAAATATGCCAGAACGGGTAAGAAGGGGAGGAAAGAAAAATTGCCTGAAATGGAAATGTTTAAGCAATCGAATTTCACTTGAATTTTTTTTCTTTTTCGCCACCAGTAAATAAAAATCCCAATTGAATGACATTTGGAAATAAAGTACGAAAATATGTTTTTAACAATGATTTTATTTGTCAAACTCTAAAGTGATATTTTTCGAATGTTATAATAGTTGGTTTGTTTTTTGTTGCTAAATTTTTGGCTGCAGGATAACTATTTGGTCGTAAGTGTGAAATGTGGTCGATGACTTGAATTATTGCATTTTTAGTAGATGACTTTTGTATTGAGAAAATTTTTTGAAATATAATTAAAATCCCTTTTCCTACACGAAGATCTCAAAAGAACTGAGAAGGATGTCTCTCATGTTCTTAAATAAAAAAGGCTTCTTTAAATAAAAATATAAAAATTTGTCTACCGATCTGCTTCCAGCATTCATGCCCAGAATGATTAATAAAAGCAGAGCTTTCAAAATATTGAAGAACAAATTAAATATTAGCAAATTTATTTAAAGAAAATTTTGTAAGCCAAAAGGAAATCTCTTGACTTCAGTCTGATGACTCCAGTCTGATTGCAGGCTATCGACTATTTTTTACTCTATGACATATCATAGATACTACAACAGCTGTAGTCTTATTATATCCTATTTGTATATTCTCTTTAATGTCAAAAAAATTGTGGATAAAAATGATTTTAGTGAATTTCAACTTATTGTTTGAACTTCATTTGTTTCTTTATTTATGATTTAAACAGGCTTAAATTCGTATTGTTTTGTAAGCCAGATTATATATGATAATTATAAATGAATAAATAACCCCAAAGTTAATTGTAAATATTCTGCCAAACACTTTGTAGAACGGAACAACTAACTGTCTTCGAAGGCCACTACTCCTTCATCATCATCGTTTGCGTTTGGCCCACTGTGTGTGGTGTCAGTTGATGTAGATTTCAACTTTATATACTCAGAACTTATTCTGAATGGAATATGTGAATTGTTTTGATTCATAGTGTTGTAATTTATTGAAAGCTTTTGTGTAATGTCAGCTCAATTTTACCATCTCTAAATTTACAACAGTCCTACCATTGTCGTTTGTTTTTTTTTACTAAATATACATATGTTGGTTAATTTGCTTACTTTTGTTCTACTTAAGACAAACTTTTTTGGTTTAATACTATTAAGTATTAAGTCTATTTGTTTTATTTTTCTCCACAGTCGCATGGCTATTAATTTTAGTTAATTTTAATTATTATTGTTCGAACTTCATTTGTTTCTATATTTAGGATTTGATCAGGCTAAACTTCGTCTCGTTTTTTTGTTGTTAAAAAAAAACGTAGGAAAAGCTTATAGTGCAAGTACAGTCTTACAACAAATTTATTTGCTCTTAAAAACTTCCAAGTCTTTAAAGCAAGAAAACAACTTTATTCAATTTTAAAATTATTTTTTCCCTAAACTTGAAATATAGTTCATGTTGTCAGTAAATAAAAAATTTAGTATATCTATGTATGCATGTTTGTTTGTATGTATACTTGCATGTATGTATGTATGCATGTTTGTTTGTATTTTTATATGTTCGTGTTTTTAAACTGAAACATGAAACCTTAAATTTTCAAACATTGTCTATTCCAGCTGGTAGTCATTTGAAGGCTGTCACGTAAATTATATCAAATTTTGTCTGCCATTAAATAATGAATGCCATGAATAATTGACTGACTCTTAAGAGATATTTTTTTTGTAGATTTTGAAGATTAATTCAGAGTATAATGTTCTTTTCGTGAAACGATTCACGCATCATATCCCTTCTTTGATTGGCATATAATCTCAATCAGGGAAATTAATCCATAGAGCGATGAACCTCTTGCACGTCACGTTTAATCAAAATGTTAGCACGCACTCTGTGCTACATTGTAGATATTATTCTCTTAATACCTCTACAGCTTGTAGTTGGAAGAATTACTGAACTATGTAGTTAGAAAAAAGTATAACTTTCTACTTTACAAAAAAGATTTTCTAAAGCAAAAGAAAGTTTAAAGAAAAAATTAATTTAATAAATGAGTACAGAAAATTCTCTGGTCTTGATGTTTGCAATACAAGAGTTTTCCTTTAAAGGCAGCAATAATCGTAAGCAAAATTTAATCACTGCCCAAATTTATTTTTTTTTTCAAATAATAAATAATATTTTATCAATAATTTGTTTATTTTTTTAATGCAAAAAATAGTGCTTTAAGAAATATTATGCAATTGAACTGATCTGACAGCAAGATATTGTGAGTTTTATAGCAGCGCATAGCACGATATGCCTACAAAGTCGTTTACAATATCTTATAGTTCCAGAAAATCCAGTGAAAGCTATTTCTAAACCTAATATTGGGACCTTAGAAAATAATAAATTCTCACAGAAGTGGAAAAACGTATTTAAATTTAAAACCGGGTATCAAATTGACCGCGAGTCACAACTTCCACAACTTTTTCTCTTAAATTTAAAACAATATTTTGAGGGATCAACGTTGTCTATTCCAGGCGGAAAATTACAGCATTCGATAGTGATCGAAATTTTAAAATATTTCCATAAAAACTCTTGGAAGAAAATTAAGGTTTGCAAGACAACAGATCGGGAAATAAATTCAATTCATTTAAATTAAATAAATAAATGCAATAACTCAATGTTGTCAAATACGCTAAAATAGGTTTGTTAAAATAGATGAAAATATTTATTTAAGAAAAAAAATTACTTTGACAGAAGAAGAAGATGGAGACTTTTAGATCGGATTTTTCGTTCTGTGGTTACCCAAACTAAGACACAAAAATAAAACTCTAGTTGCTGATGGTTATAACACTGCATGCTGATCCACATTTACAGCTTCAATCAGAATTACAATCTCCAACTAAGTCCAAATCAACAACTGAAATCACAATAAAAACTACAAACACAATCGGAACTATAAGAGCAACTGTAGGTACAATGCCAACCACTACTACGTCTATAAACGGAACTCCTACTTCATGCGTAACAGCAACTACAACAACAGTATAGCTACAACAGCATCCGAATATGCAACCGAAACGGCAACCGTAACTACAACCTTAACTACAACCGTTTATGAAACTGGAACCACAAGTACCGCAATAGCAAGTACAGCCTCAATTGCTACAACAAGTGTAGCCCTGCAACCATTCTCGCAGCTGTAACTGCAATTTTTCTACAACCTCAACCTCAACCACAACCACAACAGCAGCCCCAACTAAAACCGCAAATACAATTACAACCTTTACCGCAACTACAATATTAAACGGTGAAGCTACTACAATAGCAACTGCAAACACAACTTAAACCGAAACAGAAACTACAATCAGAGCGGCCGCTTTAACGGCAGCTTTAAAATAAAAGCGCTAACGCTATAACTAGAGCAATCGCAACTATATCTGTAGCCACTATTGCAACCACAGATAATACCACAACTGTAATGACAACCTCGATGCGTAACCACAACTAAAACCACAATTGTAGCTACAACGGCATCTAAGACTACAACTGCAACCAGAACTACAACTGCTATTTCTAACGCAACTTTAAGCGCAATGTCAATTATAAACTCAATCTCTTCAATAAACGCATCTGCGCAACCACATTCGCAGCGATAACAGCGGTGAAAACTGCAATCATTACTATAACCTCGTAACCACACCTGCAACCACAGTTAAAACCGCAAATACAATTGCAACTGTTACTTCAACTGCAATATATAATACTGAGACAACAATTGCAACCGCTACTAATAACCGCAAAAACAACTTAGACCGCAACCACAACCGCAACAACAACCGCAACTTTGACCGCAAACCACAAACACGACCGCTATAAAAGTGCAACTGAAATCTTATCCGCAACCACTATTACACCCACAACCGATACAACAAGCTTAGCCGAAACTATTTCCACAATCGCAACCGCAACTACAAGCGTAGATGCAACTGTAATTGATGCGGCAACTGCAACTTCAACCACATATAAAAGCTCAGCCTAGTAATTTATGTTTTCTAAGTCTTGCAAATTATTGGCGTTTAAGTTTTTTTAAACCATACGTGCATCATTTAATAATTCCAAGGCTGTGAGTACCATAATCTTAATAACACTGCTTTCCACGCCGTAAATAATGTTCGCGAGAAGAAGGATCTATTGAAGGATACATTTGAAATAAATAAGCTTCAAAAGCAATTTATCTTATTAACGTTTAAAGTTACAAAAAAAAAACCAAATTGCAAACACTGAGTACTCATCAATTTTTATTTGAAGTTCGTTCATGCAGTTACTTTTGTTGTATTTACATAAATTTATGTATACAAGCAAATCTGAGATGAAACTTAAATCTCCTTGTCATCATTAATATTTGCAAGCCTAACATGATGTCAACTTATCTTCCTTTCTCATTATTAAAAGTTATAGGATGGTGTGTATGTACGTCTGTCCAGAGTCCGAACTTTTTAAAGAAAAAATAATAGAAAAAAAAATATTTATATTCTCTTAAAATTATTTCCTTTTGTTAAGTTTTTCTGTTTTACCAAGCAGCAGCCAAAAGAATTTTTCTTATTTTCATTAAACTGTCATGCTGCTTTCTTTCTTTATTTATGTTACAAGAAAACTTTCCCTTGTTTTCAGCAGTGGCAAGACCTTGTGCTAAAGCTTGTCGCCTTTCTCACTATCTTTTATGCTCTGCTCGTTCCTAACCACCTGTAATATTACTTTTTTCTTGTGTTCGCAATTTTGTTTTATTATATTTTTACTTTTATTTTTTATTTTTGCTTTCAATGTAACTGTCGAAATAGTTGACTTTACATAATGTTTATAAGTGTGAATGCGACGAGTACGATTTTTCTTACAAATCCTTTTAAAGCTATAATTTGTTTCAAGTATCTCTGTACTAAACTTAATGCTACTAACCTCATTTTTTTATTTCTTCTTAGTGTTGTAAGTGTTTGTTTGAAACATTTTTCTGTCATGTTTTTTCCTTAAGACTTTTAAAATGTTTAATAAGGACCTTAAAACTGTAAAGATACTTTGTTAAAATATAGTCATGCGTATATTTCAAGTTTAATTTATGTTATATTTAAGTATGTATGTGTGGCGACTTTATTTTGATTTTAGTTTTAAGAACTATTTGGACTTTCTTTAAAATTTTTATAGAAATGTTTGGTTTTATTTTTTCTTTGTGCCAATACATACAATTACGCCAGTTGAATAACTAATAAAATTAAATCACTAAAGTACATTAAATTCATGTTATTTCAACGTGAAATAATTTTCATTCAATTTGGTTGATTGGGTTATTTCAAATTCACGTTATTTCAACTTGAAATAACTTTGATTTAACATGATTCCTTCATATTAATTTAGCAGTACTAGAATGTTAAATCAACATGAAATAAAGTTATTTCTAAAGGAACAAAGTTTCTTGAAAGTTTCTACGAAGCAATATCATTACCGAAAAGTATTAAATTCAACTTGTTTCCATAGAATTTAATATAAAAATGTTCTGTTTGTACATAAACCAATTTTGGGATTTTTTTTAAGGCTGGATTGGTTAGTGATTAATTAGTAAAAATGTTCATCTTCGCCTGTCCATCAAGCTTTTTTTCTACGTTGGTGTTTCTTTAAATAATACTTGACAATTCCTCTCTTAAGTCTAAACGTTCCTTTTCATTTTCTTTGAAGCTTATGTAATTAAATATATTGTGGTAGCTCATATCTGTCACTTCCTTGAATTTCATAAAACTTAAACATTTTAATTTTACTTTTTGTATATGTAATAAAAAATCCTAACCATCTTTTTTTTTGTTAAAAAAGAAAAGTAATAACATAATATTTAAAATATTTAGGTTAACTGCAGTTAGTGGCGCTCTGTTTGTTTGGCTTATTGTTTGGCTTATTAAAGTAGAAAAAAAGTTTAGATATGGGTCAAAATAATTGTGGATGTTGTAATACTTTCATTCATTAAATAATATTTTTAATTTTTGTATTTCATATATTAAAAAAAATATAAAAAACGTTGGGTAAACAACAAAAAAATGCAAACAATGGAATAGAACAGAAATGGAAACAATAAAATTAAACTGAATACTTACAGTAACAACTATTGTGTAAATAATGATAATAAAAAAAACAATAGCGAAAAATAGAAAACAGGAGTTTAAACAACAACAAGGACCAAAAAATCTAGAACAAAAACTATTTACATTCAGTATTTTTTAATTTTAATTTCTTTTTTTTTTATATCCTTTGTCACAAATGCAAATATGTACCCGGATTCTAACTACAATACAAAAATACAAAAGAACTGAAAAGGTGTAATGAGGCAGTGATGAAAAATTGAGGGAAAGGGAGAGAGAACGAGTTAGGGCGTAAAAGATTCCTAAGAGGCAGCTAGCAACGGAAGTATTAAACAACACCAAACAGCAAATATGCATAAAAATAAATATGAAATTAAAATGTAAATTTGAAAATTATAATTTCATGTTTTTGGTTTCGGTCTTGCAGCAGCAGCACAGCACCACTTCAATTTCCATACAAACACTTTTCTCTAATGGAATTTGTTCAAAAGTTGTAGTTTATAACAAATATTTGAAAAATGTACAACTTAATGTTTTAAATATTCATAAACGAAATTATTTTCATATCTTGCTTTGGCAGTTGTGGTGATTCAAATATAAATTTTTTGCATTTTTATTGTATTATTTAGATACCCCGTAGTTCTTTTATAGACATCTTAAAGACAAATGTCATGTATTAAAATTTTTGTTAATCAGAATTGCACCAAGTAGATAAACGTTTTTGGAGCAAAAGTGTGCACAGTGGGAAAATTTAGGTTCTGATTTTCTTTCTCCAGAAGTATAGAAATTTAAAGGAAGTTATTTTAATATCACAACGGATCCAGTTGGGTCTCCGAGAGGAGGTGCGCTATAAAACCACCCTTCTTAACTTATTTTTAAGTTAATTTTAAATCCAGCAAAAATGAATTTCACGAATGACGAAATACAAGCACTACAAATTTGGTCGACTGTTTATACTCAAATTCTCAAAGTTTTTTGTAGTGCATCCTTTCTCTCGCTTACCTGTATAAAAATTTGGATACACAAATTGTGTATGAAAATAAACATGTGGTTCGGTAGCATACAGACGTCATGGGATCGACTCCTGATTCAACGCTCGAACAAAAAGTATTTGATTTGATATTGCATTTAATATATAGTAAATATAAAAACAAAATACATAAAGTATTGGAAGTTAGTCTAAGAATAGATATAAAATCCTGATCCAAAGAGCAATTTTTTTTATTTAAATATATATATAAATAAATTCAGTGAAGTGCGACTTTGACCCGCGCTTGAAGGGTTCTGTACCAACTCTAGATAATTAAATACGATAATAAATAAAATATAGTTTTGACATTTTTTAAGTTTTAGCGTTTTTTTGGTTTTGGCGTTTTTTTGGCACTTCTTTTCTCGTTTTATTCATTTCGGCAATTTTTTTTTATTTTTGAGATTTTTTTATTTTTGGCGATTTTTTTTCATATTTTGGCGCTTTTTTGTGTTTTGGCGATTTTTCGGTTTTTGGCGTTTTTTTCATTTTGGAATTTTTTTGGAGTTTTGAAACTTTTTTCTCGTTTTGGCGTTATTTTTTCTTTTGGCGCTTTTTTTAATTTTGGCGATTTTCTTCATATAGGCAATTTTTTGTTTTGCCGATTTTTCGGGTTTGGCGTTTTTTTCATTTCGGCGATTTATTTTCATTTAGGCGCTTTTTTAGTTTTAACACTTTTTTTTCGTTTTGTCGGTTTTTGGCTTTTTTCATTTTGGCAATTTTTTTTTCAATTTTGTCGATTTTTTTATATAAATTTTTTTTAGATTAAAAGCCTTTTTTGCACTTTTTAGACGACTTTTTTCGGTTTTTGGCGATTTTTGGATATTTTTTGAATTAGGCGATTGATTTTAGTGTTAGAAATTTTTTTTAATTTTGGCGATTTTTTTAAATTTTTGGCGATTTTTTTTTTCGGTTTGGCGACTTTATAATTTTATAATTTTTTTAGTTTTACAGTTTTTGAAAATTTCAAGAGTTTGCCTTTTACGGTTTCCGAGATAAAGGAGGTTGCCAAAATTACATAGTCAAAATTACATTAACTGATGGAACACCCTTTAATTTTAATTTCTTCAATTTTAGTGTTAATTGTTGCTGTCTATATAAAACAGTAATTTTACAAATTTCAACTGTCAATATACATACATATTTACATACATACAATTGTATGTATATTACATGGGATTTTAACATTTTTCGTTGCTCGTTTTGGAACAACCTTAATTTTTAAGACTTATGTATTTGTTTTTGTAGCAGCCAAGCTTGTACACACTCTGTCCAAATTTCAGAACCGTAGCTCTGTTAGTTCCTGAGAAAATAGCCTGTGACGGACAGACAGCCAGACGAACACACGGACACACGGACAGCGTAGCGAAAACAATAGGGTTAATTTTAACCTTTGGTGTACGAACCCCTTTAAAAGCTGTTTTATGCACGTTCTATATGCATTGAGAAGGCCATAGGTGGAGAGCTACCAAGTGGGACATCACGAACAGAAACCATGTGATACCGAGGCAGGTTGGTGAGCGAGAGTTGAGCTCTCTCTCTCTCCCTTATCAAACTGCTTTCAGGTAGACGAATATTTTTGCTGGGAATTTATGTTGCAACATATATTTTTTGTTCAACTGATAGCGTAGGACCTAGACTTTGGTTCCATATATTAGACTTTTCTGTTTTGAGTATTCACTTTTTATTAAATATTTAGTGAAGAACTCTGCAAACTACATGGTACTGCCTTAAGGCTTCATAACATCATTTGGGTCTTTCTAATACTTTTTTCATCTTTCCGGTTATTATATTTTTATTATTTTATCATGCATGATGTTTATTTTTTTTTTGCTTTCCTTCAGGATCCCAATAAAATTTGTATTAAAGGCATGTTGTCATGTGTATAACAAATATCCTGAGGAAATCTAATAATATCCTTATCTTTTCTTTATATTTCTTGGAGTAAAAAAAAAACTAAAAAATATATACATAAATAAATAAAAAACATTACTTACAAAAAAAAATAGGTTAAGTATGTAAACAGGCTGGTTTATCAACTTGAAAGAGAAATAAATAGAAACTAAATGGCAAGTAGTGAAGCCAACTTTATACAGAAAAAATAATAATAACTAAAAGGAAGGAGTGGAGAATATAGAATTAAGGTAAAAAAAGCGGAATACAAAAATTTTGCATTTCTGTTTGTGTTTGTTGACACAGCAATAGTTATATGAAAGTTTGTCAATCTACCAGAGAGAGTTGGCCTTAGAAGTCTGCATGTCACACACACATAAAGACATTTTTAAAACTTAGTACACTGTTTGTATGTATTTGTTAACCCGATTTCATATTTCCTTGCTCGAAAGAAGTGTTTCCGGTACGTAAGAAGTCATTGATTCTCAAATATTATCAAGATGGCTAATTATTTTGGTTTTGCTTTTTGTTTGTATACATTTTTAGTTTAACTTTTTCATCTTGTCATATGAATTTGAATATTATATATTGAGTGGCACCAACTTCGAAAATCATTATAAATAACATATGTATAACAAAATATTTAATTTAACTGACTTTAAATTATTTTTAAATTGTTAGTGATTTTTTTTAGTTTTTAATTTTAATAAAACTTAAAACAAGCTTTAGGTCATTTATATGTTTTTATTGTTTTTTTTATTTCTCCTTAACCAGAGAACGAAATATTGAAATACAAAACTAAAAATTACCTAAAGCTTGAAATAATTTGTTCATTAAACATTAAAAAGGATCGAAAAGGTAGATACACAATTTTGTTTAAATTTTGAATTTTTTTTTGTTATTAATAATTTAAATAATAAAAGTTATTTGGTAGCTTTGGCCACATTTTTCACGAATTTTTTTTTTACGAATTTCCGTATCTGACTACTTTTCCTATTCGGAAAACTTTATCACTTTAAATGCCCAATATAATAATTTTTTGCAAAATGTTGATGACGTTTGGGTATAACTAAGTTAAATATATGCAAGTCTCGGTATAACGAACGGTAATATTTAAGGATCATTTGATATATTGTAAAATTCCCTTTATCGCAAAATGTCTCTAAAATAAGATTTTATTAGATAAACAAATGTAATTTGTTTAAAAGAGTTATATGAAATTGTATGTTAAATTTTTAAAAGTTCGTGGTGCCTTTTCAATGTAATTAGTATGTTACTACAAGAAAATCTCAAGAAAATCTCGGTGTAATGAGTGGTGCTTTAACGAAAATTTTAACTTCACAGCCTTATATAGCGACTACTACACTCAAAAAAAAAAGGACATGTACTATTATTAAGAAATTTTTTTCATAAATTCAAGTAAAAAAAATTTTAAAGTTTTAGTAATTTTTTCTAAGTTTAAGTAAATTTTTACAAAAATCTAGTAAAAATTACTTAATATGAGTAAAAAATAATAAGTTCATATCCTCAAAAATAGTTCATAAAAATACACAATAAATTTCTCTCATTTTAGGAAATGTTTACTGACTTAAATGAAATATTTACTAAAAATAGGAAAATGGTTATAAACTGATGGAAATTGTATATTAAGGACTAGTAAATTTTGTCTTAAACCAAAAAATAAACTTTAGGAAATGAATTACTCCTGATTAGTTCATGAAATTTGACTTACTTGAAAGATATAAAAAGTTATTCTAAATTTTAGAAAAATATTTACCAGTTTTAAGCATTTTTTCTTTAAATTATAGAATATATATTTTGTTTGCATTTAGCAAAAACTTTAAGTAAATTATTCATATTTTCGAGGAATATTTGAACTTGAAATTTATTTTTTTGTAAATAAAATAAAATTTTAAAACTAAATTATTTCAATGCTTATTCAGGCTGCCTTGTTAGGCAATTGGTTAGAGTGCTTGCTTATCAATCAGAAGGCAGCTGCTGGTTCAATACTTGTCAACTCTCAAGAAATTTATATGTATGTATGGTGAATTATAATATGATTAAGAATATAATATGAAGATATAATAAACAACATATCATTTGGTATAGAATTTAATTAAAAATAAAAATAAGTACCAGAATTAAAGACAAAAAAATGGAAAACTTACTAAATTTGAATTCAAAGACGAAAATTTTTTTTTGCAAATCTTTGAATTTTATTGGAAAATTTTACTTAAATATGAAAATATAATTACTATAAAATAGTTCATTAATGAACTAGAAATTTAGTAAATATTGTACTGGTTTCAAGTGGGTGTAACCCACATCTAGTAATTTAAAAAATATCTCTTTTTAGTTAATTAATTGCTTTATTACTTGTTAATATCTGTGCAGAAACGATTTTTCAACTCCATTTTCTTTAGAATAACAAAATTGGGCTTACTCCACTTTTTTTTTGATAGTTGGCAGCGTAAATAATGTATTTATCATTAGAACAGCAACCAAAAAAATCAATTTGGGTTACACCACTTCTGCGCTGATAGAGTCATATAACGAATGAAAAAAAAAATGTAAAATAAAAAACAAAATTGTGGTACCACAGTTAATGTTTGGGTAGCTTATTAGGAAATAAATTTCTGCCATTCTTTTCATTGTATTGTATTATATCTAAAATAAAATTTTTGCGATATAGCAAATTTCTTGACATAACGAATAGGCCTGACATTCGTTATACCGGGATTTGCCTGCAAACTATTTCTAGACAAATCTGCAAGTTAAGAGTATTAAATAAGCCTCGCCACTTCTGGTCCTACCGATAATAATTCTCTGGGATGATAAGCATTTTTTAAAGATAAAAATTCAATTAAAAAAGTATAAATTTATTAATATGTATTTTAGTTTTTTTTGGAAATTTAAGATTTAAAAATTTGTTTAATTTTGTCCAGCAGTTTTTGTATAAATGCATGTTTCTCTGTTTATTATTTTTCTCTGTTTATTAAATTTCATACTGCAACAATTTTATTTCTCCTTAAATAATTAATAAATTAATATATACAAATGATTTTGTTTCAAATCATTTGCTGTTGCTGTTTTGCAAAAGACTTAAACTTATAAAAATGAGATTTTTAATAAAATATGCAAATAATCTTATAATCCTTTAAACGGATTACAAATACTTATACATACATATGAAAATATTATACAATGTTTTAAATGAAATCAATATTCTGCATAATCACAAAAAAATATTATTCTGTTTCATATTTCATACAAATATTTTCCAAAAAATATAAAAAATTTTAAAACAAGTCCTTGCTTGTGTCTATCTCTCTCACTCTCTGTCTGTCTGGCTGCTTTCCGTTGTTACACAACAACATACAGCATCATTATAACTTTATTTTGTCCACAAAGAAATAAAAAAAATAAAATATTTAAATAAAAACAAGCATAAATACATCATTGTGTTGCATAAAAAATGGAAAGGAAAATGAAAGTTTTTTGCATGCATTTATGCACTCACGCATACAAACACGTGCATTTATGCAAAACACATTTACACACACAAGTGCAGACGTATAAGCAAGAGCGTATAAAAATGATGGATGGATGGATGAAACAAGGAATTAAAAATTCTCATTTGCTTTTGTTTTTTTTTCTGTGAAAAGCCTTAGGTTACTTTACTATACAGACATGCATGGACAGGCAGACAATGACAATGTGTGGGTATACATATATATACATACATGTATACCTTGTTACATATGTATTTATTAAAAGTCATAAGAGAAAAAAAAATTCAAAACTTACAATCAAAATGAATTCAGTATTATTCTTTTTTTTTTGAGAAAAACAAAATATTTATTGTAATATTTGTTGCGAGTATATCTATCGAAACAAAAGAAAAAGAAAAAGAAAAACTTTTAAGTCATGGATTATTTCAGTGTATTTGTATGACAAAAATTTATGGATATATTTTTTATGCATTTCTGTTTACATGAGTTTGTTTTTTTTTTTTCAGAAAAAAAATTTTTTTTTTATCCAAGGTGATGATGTTATATAAATAAATATGCGAGTGATGAAAAAGAATTTAAAATTAAGAAATAACAAACAACAAAAAGAAATAATTGTGTTGTATTTTAATATACATTGAAAGGTTTTCAATATTCTCTCTCTTTTTTTATAGCTTAAGTTTTGTGAACTGAATTTTAATCTGGTCTCCAATTTGATTGTGAATATTGTTATTCAAAGTTTAAGCAGATGGATGAAGTATATTTGAAACTGTTGTGTTAACGGTTGCTTAAATGACTGAAAAATTTTGCTTTATCTATTCAAATGCAACATGTCACGAATATATCATTTTTATAAGTTTTTATAACATTTCATGATGAGTTTTAAGTTTTGTGAGAAATTTTATTAGTCAACCAAAGTTAAATAGAAAATTAAATGAAAGTCTCTCAATTTTGGGCGATTTAAATAAATAAAAAAAATTTTTTTCAATGATTTCAAGTGCCTGACTTGCGAAAACAGAGGGTTAATCATATGAAATATTTATTAACAAATTATGTTACTATAAGCAAACCATCATCACTTTAGTCAAAGTTTTTGTAGCTGAAAGCAGAGCTTGAAAGGAAATTTTTTTTAATACATCCATTGAGTTGTCTCTAAATTTTTAGTGCACAAAAATTACTTTGTTTGTTATTCCATGTATGATTTCCTCAACATTCATATCTGACACCATATATATTCCGGGTACTTGTGTGTTCATCTTTCTATACGTGAAATACATTTTCCGAATCGCCCAAAAAATCTAGACACTGATAAGTTAAAATCTGTCGTAGTAAAGCTGGGGTCCCACTATCGGTGCAATGTACCGATTTTCGTTGGCTGGCTGCAATAAAGTCATAAGTAATAAACAAAAACAGTCTTATTTCTCAATTAATTCCGGGATAAGTGTATATGGCTCTATTACCAATGCATTGTGATGCAATTATGTCCTTATTTTTCAATTGAGCTTATTACTTATGACTTTATTTCAGTGAGCTGATGAAAAACAGCACATTTGGCCGATACTGAGATCCCTGGTTAAGATTGATATTGAAAACCAAGTTAATCAAAAAGACGAATCGGATTCAGTGCGGGAAAATTTAAACTTTTTTCGGTATATAGAAAAAACTAACTAAAACTAATTTTTTTTTCTTTGATTAAACATATTTTATATTTATTAATTTTTTAGAACGAAAAACATTAGTTTGTGTTGGAAAATTTAAACTTATTTAGTATATAAAACTCACTAACTAAAACAAATTTTTCATTAATTAAACATATTGTACACTTAAGAAAAAAATAGATATTGAAATGAAAGAAACTGAAAAGACGGTTCCAGGTTTGGGAAACTGAAACTTGTTGTGTTATATTAAAGTAATTCAATATAACCAGTTTTTTCTCTCTTTGTTAATTTCATATATTTTATATTTTAGAAAGAAACCGATTGTTGGAAAATTGTTAACCTTTTTTCTTGGTATATAGCAGTAACTAACATAAACTTTATTTTTCTCTTTCTATATGGCAGGGTTAACATCTGTATGACATGTGCCAAAGAAAGCGTAACCACTAGTGAAAAACTGTTTGATTCAGAAATGTATTTATTGATTTAAACTGTTTGAAATCATGTTGGATTCTATAAAAGTGTCTATTCTTTACGTATGAAACTGCTTATCTTAATAAATACGTGTCTGCGTCAAACAGTTTTTCATTAGTAGGTAGTATATATGCATAGATTTTCTTTTTTTACAAAACAAAAAATACAAACTATATATTGCACATTTTAATAAATGTCTTGAAGAAGAAAGGGAGTCAATGAATTCTCTCTCTCGATCGTTAGCTAGAATCTTTATTTGGTTCTGGGCAATATTACGAGATGCATATTCGTTCTTTACCATCCTGATCCATGTGCTTCAAGGACTGCCAGGATTTCAATGGCCTTGTGGGTTCCACTCGAGTGCTTGTCTTGTAATCTCACATGAATTGCAAGATGTAAACTCAGCCTAAGTCTCCCAAACACAAACACACTCATGTGTGTGTATTTATATAATATAATAATTTAACATATTTATAATTGAGAAAGAAATGTATGTATTGGTTTTGAATATCAGCAAAATCTTAGAGATGGTTTCACGGTTGCAAAATTATTGTTTTTGTAATAAAAGTAATAACTAGTACTTTTTTCTCCCTAATACTGAGATGTTTGTTATATTTTAGAAATAAATTAATTGGTGTTAAAAATCAGGCAAAATCTTAATGATGGTTTCAGGGCTGGAAAATTAAAATTTTTTGGTACATAAAAGTAAATAACTAAATGTTAAATTTTTTTATTTATTAAATATATTTTGTATTTTAAAAAAATAGATTGTTGTGAAAATTATTAAAATCTTGAAGATGGTGCCAGGGCTGGCAATTTTTTATTTCTGGTATATAAAAGTAATTCATTTAAACTAATTTTCACTCTCTTTGTTAGTTAAACATATTTTATATTAAAAAAAGAAATAGATTTATATTAAAAGTCAGAAAATGCAAAAAGACAATTCCAGGGATGGATAATTAAAAGTTATTTTGATTTATAGAAGTATGTGATATAAACAAAATTTTGTCTCTCTTTGATAAGTTTTGAAATTTAGGAAAATCTGAAAAATGTTTTCAGGTTTGGGAAAAAATTATTTTTAATAAAAGCAATAATTGGAACTATGTGTCTCCGTAATACATAAGTGTTAAATACACATTTAAAAAAAATTTTAAACATGACTCCAGGGTTGGAAAATTGTTTATTTTATAACAAACATATTTTTTATTAAAAAAAAACTATTGGTATTTCAAATCCACAAAATCCTAAAGATGGTTCCAGGCTTGGAAAATTTTATTTTTTTTGCTCATATTCATACATACAAATATATAAAAGTAATTAGCCAAAACTTTTTTCCATTTAATAATTCAACATATTTTATATTACTGCACATCAGTAATATTTAAAGACTGTTCCAGGGGTGGAACTTGTAAAAAAGCAACTAGCTAAAATTTTTTTTATTCTTTTAGTTTTAGAAAAATTTTTACTCAGAGTTTTTTGAATTCGTGCCATTTTCATATAATAAATTTAATTCAACCTTACCACTCTTATTGCAAAGCATTGTGCTACGTTTCTTATTATGCTCTCAGCAATTCTTGTTAATTTTTAGTAAATATAAATAAAATGAAATATATTGTGGCATATTGATATGTTGTTTTTTATGCTCTCAGCAAAGTTGTTTTATTGAAATCGTTGAGAAAATGTAACCGAATTCTTACTAAATTTAAATAAATGGAAATAATATTAAAAATATTGCAAACAAACATTCTGTTAGTGTTTGTCTAAAAAATAAATATTTCTTCATGAATATGTTTATTGAAAAATCCCTATTTTTTTAAATGATTTTAATAGCAATAACAAATTTGTGCTCCTCAGATAACAGATTTTTTTTTTATTAATTTATTATTATTTGTATACTTGTATTTAAAACCCTCGGCTAAACAATAAAAGATTTTTTTCCATCAACACTTTTTTGACCTCCCGTAAAACAATTTTTTGTTTTATTTCGCACTTCAATATTAAAAAAAAGATATTTTATATATTTGTTTAAAAAATAAACGAGTTCATATAATAAAGAATGGACAAGAGATTAATCCCATTTTGTTGAACTTTATAATAAATTTATAAAAATAAGCTGTTATTTGAACAACAAATAGTATTTTTGCTTAAATTTTTAATGGCGGATTTATAAATAGTGATTTATGGATATAACTTAAATTTTTTTATATATTTAAAAGGATCAATAATAAATAAAAGAAATGTATTTAGTTTTAATATTTTTTAATATTTAATACATTTTAAAGGTAAACAAATTTCAGTAAACAGAAATAGAAAACATAAAGTTAAATGATTTAATTCTCAGAAGTGTGAAATTATATAATTTTTTTAAATGTATTTGAATGGAATATTAAAAATTCAAAACTTAATGATTAGATAAACTGTAGCTAAACTGTGTTATATTATGTTGAATGGAAAATATATGTAGCTGCCAATCAATTTAAAACGTCATGACTTACTATAAGCTACAAAAGAATATTTAAAGTTATTATTACTTAGCTACTAAAATATTTGTTAATTCTCAAAACCTTGGACCTTAACAAAGCAAATCAATAAAATAAAATGTCTCTAACTGTCAAGGTTTTTTACAGAGAATATCAAAATATTTTAAAATAATATGAAACAAAGTGTGTCTTGTCTGCTTCATTATTATTTCATTAGCATTACGTGATGTAAAAGACATGATCTTACAAAAAAATACTTGCATGTTTCATTTTCCTGTCAAACTAAATCCAAAAGAAAGGTATGAACATTAGAAATTCTCTTAAATATATGGTAAAATATTACTTCCTTATTTTTAATAAAAGCTCAATAAACTTTTTGTTTCCTAATGCTCTTGACAATTCTGGGTAAACAATCTTTGTTATTATTATTAAATATTGAGTTTCATATTCCGTATTTCCTGTTTTGTTTTATTACTTTAATGAAGACATCGCAGACACTTGTAAGATTTCATAACATAAAGAAAAATATGACTTGAGCTCTTAATAAATCAGTATAATTTTGAAATTGTGTAAGCTTTAAGTATATTTTATTATTTTCTTTAACGTTTTGAACTTAGGTGGCCTCTTTAATAGCAGACAGCACAAAAAACAAAATATTTAAACTTCCAAGTACTCGTACTTACCTTGAGAATCGCTAAGAAGTTTTAATTTATTTAGTCTGGATAAATTTTTGTGATTTTCTATGGTTTTGTTTCTCCATCTGTCCAAGGAAAATTCGTTGGCTTCTGTAATAAAAAAATAAGAAAAATACTTTAAAAAAAATTATTTATTTATTTTTTTTTGTATGAAAACTGTTACGTAAACATTTAAATTCTTTGAAACTTTTGCTTTTAATTTCATAAGCAATAGCAATATTAAAAAATTCTTGGAAAACAGTTTACGACAAATTCAAATATTTTGAAAACATTAAAATACTCATTAAATAAAATGTGTGAACTTACTTTTGGGTTAAAGTTGTCGTATGAGTTCCATAAGCATTGAGAAAATACATATAGACGTTGCTTAATCAAAAAAAAAAAAAATAATAAGCAAAAATGTCTATGTATACAGCGTCTACGTCCAAGCCATATGCTTAATGTGCAAACTTTTACAAAAGAGCTTTTGTGCTTTTATACTAGCTAAGTCCAAGCTACATGCACAATGTGCATACTTTTATAAAGAGCTTTTTGTGCTTTCATACCGACGTGAGCACTACACCCCCTTAGATCTCGATGACGATAATGTTTGCTCTTATTTTGCAAAGAAACAAGACCAAGTTTAGAAGCTTTCAAAGCTGTTTACCTTAAATGCAAACATGTGTATTTGGACTTAGCTGTTTTATACCCACGACAGCACAACAGCCAATCAAATGTCGGCAACAACAATGCTTGCTCTTACTTTACAAAGAAACAGGGACGAAAGTTAAGAGCTTTCAAAGCTTTTTATATCAAAGTATGTGTGTTTGGAAGTAGCTGTTTTAAAGAAAAAACCGCCTTAAAAAACCGCAAAAAAAGAATATTAACTTGTACTTCAAGTATAAGTTAGGGAAAATTTGTATGGAAATTTTGTTTTAACGTACACTTTAAGCTCAAATTAATATTATTTTATTTTTGCATAATGCTAACATGCTTCGCTATTTCTTAAATGAAATTTTTACTTTCAGACCCATTGTGATTTGGTAAAAATGCAAACATTTTTATTATTTATTTCATTTCTTAAAACAAAAGAGCTTCAAAATTCATTACTGTCATGTCAAATACATTAACGTAACGTTAACAAAATTAATTTCAATTAACTTTGAAGAGCTTTGAGTTTAAAAAGTTTAAGTTAATTGATTTACTAAAAATAAAATGCAACATTTATGTCAAAATAAATCAAGTTGCTTTAAGTTCGTAAACAAAATGTATATAAAAATTAAAAATCTTCAGAGCAGCGCTAACATTCAAAGCTTTCAACATTTCAGTTTCAACAGCTTAATGTCTGCTTAAAAGCTTTTAAATTAAATTAAAACTACACTTGTGAGAAAAACAAACTTTTTTTGTTCACCAACTTCCAGAATATTTATCTAATTAATCAATTTACTTCCTGAGCTCTTCAGTCGCTAAAATTTACCGTCTAGATTCTATTAAACATATACTTATTATTTATCTAGTAAAATTAAAAAGTTTTTATAAATTATTTAAAACTCATGTGCAGAGAAAAAAAACGAAAACTTTTGCCAAGTTTTTAAGCTGCTTAGAGAAAGTGCAGCGAACTTTTCAACAATTTGTTACGCTGTTCATTTCTCATTCGTTGGCTGTTGAATGGAGATAATGGAAGGTCTCGTGTTTTATTAAATACATTGAGGAGTAGATGTACTATATGTATGAATGTGTATATAAATAAGTTTGTGTATGGTTATAAAAGATTTGAAAGCTCTTAAGAGACTTAAAGTTAATAAGAATTATATGCAGTAATATCGTATTATTGCTTCAAACTAAATGAAAATTAATAAGTTAAAGGCCTACAAATAAATTTATGCTGGTACATTTTAGAGATAAGCGATATTTCGAAACCTGCTACTTTTTCACAGTGATTGAAAAATCACTAATCACAACTGTGGCTGAATTTATCAAGTAACAGGTTACATATATAAATATAGTTCTTTCATACAAACTGTGAATGTTCTTGTGTGCTTACTTTACAGTAACAAAATGTACCACATTAGATTGTTACACCTTCAGTGTCAAATTAGGTCAAATTGTCTTTTCTTTTCAGCTCTCACATTTTTGTCTTTTCAATTTTTATGTCTCTCAGTTTTTTTGTTCTATTCTTGTTATTATTTTAAAATACTAACTGTCATATTTATAAAAATATTTCAGTTTTATTAAGCTCTTACTTTTTATGCGAAATTTTTTTCTCCAAAAGAACAAAACTGCTACAAACAAATACTGTAATAATAAACCTGTAATCACAGACACAATTTAAAACATTTAAAAGATTTAGAAACCACATTCACAAGAATCAACATTATTAAAAAAATCACGTTATCGCACATCACTAATTTGATTACTAGAACTCTAGAGTACTTCACCTTTTATGAAAGCATTGCGACTTCCGTTCGTATTAATGCCGCTCTTACGATAGCGAATGGATTAATCGACAACGCTTCGTTAAAATTCGAAATAAACTTTTAAATTAAAAAGTTTAAAAAAGCTTGATATTTTAAGATTTAAATAAACAACACTGAGTCATTTTTAAAACAGGTAAAATAATAATGTGGTTATAATTTTAGGATTTTTTTGTAAATTTATTTCTTTTTTTTTAATTTTTCGTCGAAAACTTTTTCTTTGAATAGTGCAAAAAAAACTGGAAGTAGATTTTACTTTTTTAATCACTTTAAAAGTTTCCAAAAATTCCTTTAACATTCTTAAAAAATCTTACTATTCACTTGGAAATGTCTATTGCATGGAATGTATATAATAAAGTACGATAGAAGTCTCATTTGGTTCGTATTTAATTTAAAGTTTGAGTGCAGTTTGTTGCTGATTACTACAACACTAGAGTAATTCACCTTTTATTAAAGCATTGTGTCTTCCGTTCATATTAATGCGGTTTTTGCATTACCAAATGGATTAAACCAGAAAACACTTTTATCTGTAGATATTCGGCCATGTCATAGAGTTAAATTCTGTTCGGAAACGGAATTCAATCCACCTTAAAATTGTCAAGCCCTAGCCGGAGCATACTCCAGCATACAAGCGACCCCAACAGTCTAGACACACCTGAAAAATTTCCGTATTTAAGTTTTCTTTTTTACCCACCATCTTCAATAAAAATGTAGTGGATTAAATTCTGTTTCGGAATGGAATTGAACTCTGTGACATGGCCGATTAAAAATAAAAATTCGCCCTTATTCAAATTATCAGCACAGTACGCTTAAACATTAATATTGCGGTATAACTTTTACTCAAGCTATTTAATTTTCAAACAATGTTGCAACATATTTATTGTGTTTAAAACAAAAGATTATCAAACATTGGGGAGATGAAAAGGTATTTCTTTGAATAGATGCTATTCAAAGGTAACTGAAACAATACTTTTGAATGTATTTGTATGTGTCGCTAACAAACAATCTCTATGACTTGCAATCCAATTTTACAAACTATTTACTTAAGCTGCTAGTACAAAGGAAAAACTTGGTATTGTCTTATTTTATAGTGCGTGGTTGCTGCAGCTGACAAATTCAGTACAATGGAATGACATTTATTATGCTCATAATTCACTCATACTTAAAGTATTCAGTGTCAGTCATTCCTGCGAACGATTTTACTTCAATAATAATTGAGATTGTTAAATATTTTTTGCTCAAAATTTATTTAATATTTTTTTTTTGTTTTATCAAAAATAGACTTAAATTTAAACAAAACTTAATTAAAAAAAGTGCACAATCAGGAGGTAATTGATTAATTTTGACATTTGTGTTCGCAATTTCATATGATAATGCTGAAATTTTTGATTAGCTTCTGGTTTGCTGCTCAAGTTATCGTGCTGACAATTGTTACTACGATTACAAAAATCAGTTATTCTACTAAAAAACTTGCAAAATGAAGATTAGATATTGGGTACAATCTTTTAAATGTTAAAGGACGCCAAGGAAGCAATTTGTTTTCCAGTAATAAAATAAAAATACAAATTTTAAACGAAATCTTCGGACGTTTATTAAATTGTAATGACGTGTATATTAATAAACGAAAACAATATCAGCAAAATCATATTCTTTTCAACACTAACTCGCATATATGAGACTGTGTGTCCTCGTGAACTTAACAAATTCCATCTATTAGGCCTTGATTTCAATGCTTTTTTCAAACGTATTTCGTCAAAGTCTTATTAGTGGCATAGTTTCCACTCGTCATCTGTCAAATAGTTGCAGATGGAGTCGTGATAAATATCAAAATGGCGGGCTATTGAAAATGGAAGTTGTGATTGGAACACCCTGTAATCTGATAAAATAAGTCTCTGATCTCAAAGATACAAAAATTTTTATTTACTCGAATTAAATATTTTCTCAAAGATTTTTTTAACTTTTGTATTTTTTGTTAAACAAATTATACTAAATAAATTATTTGAGTGTATATTTCCCTAGTGAAGACTTTTAAAATGTTCTTTAAGGTGGTTTACTAATTTAAAAATTTTATTAACCTTAATTACATTTTTCCAGCTGTTTCCATTTTTTTCTTTCTTTGAAAATATTTTCAAAATACAACCATTAAGCTATTTTTTTTTTATTTATTTGGAAATCCTTTTACTACAAAAAAAAACAAACGTTTTATATTGTTTTCAGTTTATCAGGTTTTTTTATCATAATATTTCTGAGACTTTTAACTTTTTAACAATGATTACTTTCGTCGTTGTTGCGTGCCAAAAAAACACAATTAAGCTTCAGGTTTAAGGCCCGCATGCACCTTAACACGCACACACACAGAAACACACACACACTCTCCCAAACAGCTCTCCCACTCATTTGTGTTAGTATTATTAGTTGATTTTAGTTGCTTTTTTTAAACGGAATTTAAAGTTTTTAAGTAGATTTTGTGCGCATAATTAGCAGAAGGCAAAGAAAAAGCAACAAAAATATTTTCCCAATTGTGTTAAAAGAGAGAAAGAAGTCTTGCGTTCAGCGATATGATTGGTATTATTTTTTTTTTGCATTTGTGTTTGTTTCAAACTACTTATGCTTAATGCCATTTGTAATTTTAAATTAAAAGTAGGCAAAGTTTTTTGTGGGTTAACAGTTGCAAAACGAATAGAGATAATGCGTTGCGAGTTGTTTTTTAAAGCAAAAAGTATAATTAGGAAAGTAGGTTAACTTTAATTTAAAACAGAAAGATATGATTTAAAAAGACAGTTATTATAAAAATATATATATATAAATCTCTTTAATTTTCTTCGAGCATAGTAGATACTTTCAGCGACCAATTCTCAACATTAAAGCTTTCCGAGAAAAGTGCATTCGTGTATGTGTATTCACTCTGGGTTTCACCTTGGCCGACTATGCTGTATATAATAAACTTGCTCAGTGAGGCAATATATCGGTGATCACCAGCAATAGCAGCGATAACCATCGTTTAAAAGTTTCCCTTTTGTATATTTTCTTTTGCTTGTGCTCATACTCCTGCTTCTGAAAATTCAAGAGTCGCAGCAAAAGTTAACACAATAAACGAGCTACAGCTCTCCACATGTTTGAACATTTTTCTGTTTGTCTGACGGCTGCCTTAAATAAATACGAAGTTAGTGAAGTAGAGATGTTGTGTGTTTTTTCTTTTCTTTTGGTTTTGCAGTTTCAATTGCGTATTTAACCGCTTGCCGGAAGAAGTATTGTTGTTGCTTGTTTTTCTATTAAATCTTGTACACACACAAAAAAACACTCATACACACAAAACACACACTGAGACACATACATACAAACACTTCTGCTTCGTTAAGTTCGTATTTATTTAAAACAGCAGTCAGTCAAAACGAAAACTGTACGAACAGGATGACATGGAGCTCTTCGTTGTGTATATCTATTTGTTTATTGTGTTAACTTCAACTACGACTCTTTAAATTTCAGTAGCAGAAGTATGAGCAGCAGGTTGTAATTTGGCATTGGAAGAAATAGCACAATTTTGAGACTTTTGTTTTTTTCGACTGCAGTTTCTTTGTAACACTGACGATAAGCCTTGCAGTCTTAACAGCATAAAATAGAAATTTAATTTTGTTTTTAAAGTGAATGAGAAAACTTTTCAGTTATGATTATATGCAGGTTAAGTGGGTGGATCCTATTGTGATACCAGGAATTTAAATTACTAATTTTTCCTGATCATATTTATCTTTATTCTTCAGCCACTCAGTTTACTTAAAGAAATTATGAATGCTGTTTAAATTACGAGTACCATAACTGACAGTGCTTTAGGCTCCAAAAAATCTTTGACCAAACATTTTTCATCTTAAATTTCAGAAGCTAGTCCAGTGACAGACAGTACAGGTGTTCGGTGGTTTCTGCCTCTAATTTATACTGACACACATTTGTTAAGCGTTTGCTTTGAATATACATTGGATAGCAGCTCCTCTGAGAGATTTCTTTGTTGGAATTTTCGAAGGTTTTTTATCTCAAGCCGCTCTCCCTTTAAGTTTCTTTTGTGCTAGATTTTTCCCGTCTACATGTGATTATAACTTCAGTAAAAAAATATAATAGATTGTAACAACGCAATTTGCAATGAAAAGCAAGGAAAATCTAAACAGCGTAAAACTGGGCTCTAGTGTACATATGACGTTAGATACAGGTTACACAATGTGCTGCTTATATGATGTATGTACCTACCCACACACACACGTACGTACCCACACACTTGCCCTATTTACAGCCGTGAATTAAAACTGTATACATGTAATATTACTTATAAATGAATTTAGGTTGAATTTTCTTTTTTTCCCTCATTTCTTGGCATGAGGCGCCGCAGTAAAAGAAATTAGGGAAGTGTATCAAAAACATAATGAAATCATACCTTAATGGCATTATGAACATTGTATGTATGTAGTGGGAAGCATAAGAGAATTAAAAACATACAGCTGGAAGGAAAAACACATACACCTTCATTTACATATTGATTTATATACATGCGAGGGTTGTTTTAGATAGCCATAGGGACTTAAGGAATACATTTTGTAGGTAATAACAATATAAATAAGTAATTTTTAATATTAAACCCTTGGGTTTTTGAAGACTAATGGAAGTCAATGTAATTAAATTTTCAGCATAATCATGAATGTTATTAGAAGGAATACAGTGCAGTCAAGCAGTCAGTGCTGCTTTAGTTCGTAATTATGCCTTCCAGTTCACTAAGTTTAATGACTTTAATACGACAAATTTCCAATTTATTTGCAACTTAAATTTTGATTTCTGCAATATTCGTTTGCTATGTGATAAAATGTACTAATTTAATATTCTAGATAACAGCGAACCGACTACAAATTAATTATGCATTTACATCGTAAGTTTCAGGAACTAATTTCAGTTCAATGGCCTTGTATGAAAGGTAATTAGAAATTTTTTCTAAGACAATACATATGTCCATGATGTTATTAGAAGTATTTTGATAAGTTTTGTTGTAATATATTTTAACCGACCTTTGACTTCTGTCATTTCAGCAAATCAAATAAGCAGTGCAAGGACCAAACAATACTTAAGGCATATCATGTGAGAGCTATTATTCAGTCCTTATCTGCGTTTCCACTGAAAAAATAGTTTTTCCAAAAAATTATTGACATTGTCTTTGATACAATTTTAAAATTTTATGTTAGGGTGCCCCTGTGACTGAGTGGTAGTGATTCCTCTCAGTCCAGAGGTCGTGGTTTCGATTCCGACCATAGACCCTGGATTTTTTATGCAGACAAGCTAATCGCTTCGCAGGTTGTGGTTGTTTCCAAAAAAATAAAATAAAATAAAATTAAAAGCGACCATATACAGGAAGTTAGAGCAAAAAATATGCATAACATTTTTCTGAAAATATCGTGAACTGACGTAATATAAACGTTTTCTATTAAATCATTTGGCGAGAAAAAATAAAAATTTAGATATTATGAGAAAAAAAATACACATGCTCACAACAATACAAAACGTTATTGAGGTAAAGCTGCAAAGCATAATAAAAAAAAACTGCTTAATTTTTTCTGCTTGTTAAGCAAAATACAACCACACAAACACATAAGCCGTTGAAGATGAAATAAAGACACAAAAAATAGTAACTATAATGCCCTAAAATGATATTCTATTGTCAACATAAATACAAACAAACCACCTAGATCGAATTGCAAAACAAAATCGAAAGCTCAACATTAAGAAGCCGGTTTTTTATTTTTTTTACAAGCACAACCTGCGAAGCGAAAAACAGCCAAGTTTTATAACGGAACTTGAACCTACGACCTTTGTGCTGACAGGCTAGCATCCATAGGCGTAGTGCATTGTTCCACTAATTACTGTTGCCCCCCTTCCCAACAATAATTATTAAAAGTTGCATATAATTATTTGTTTTATTAAAACTCATGCAAATCACCAGTAATATTGCCTCCATCCTAGAATTCATCTAGCTACACCAATGCTAGCATCGATAGCACTCAGCCACAAAGTCACCCTAAGACTATACATGGTTTTAATGTTCTTCTGGAAACTTTAAGTCGACTATAAAAGAGGCATTACATCCACTAAACAATCAGTCAGAGAAGTTCACATTGTGGTGTTTAAGCAGCAGAAAACTTAACATTGTGAGCATAAAGGCTCTGAATATCAGTGTTGAGTAAATAAAGTGTAGTAATTTGATAAAAAATTGCAGACTTCCCATTTTTTACTAAATTGGAAATATTCGAAATTATAAAAATAACGTTTTTATGCATTATGTGCCCCACAGCTCTTTTTGAACTAGTTCGTTCGCGTTTGTATCAAAAGTTGTATCATACCTATTTTAATTTAAATTGATTTTTTTACTGGACTGTTGGAAACTACTCTTTAATTTGGCCCTTATATTTTCACTAATTCAGAGCTAGCGAAGTTTCATAAACTCTATGCAAGTATATGTTAATACTTTGTTTAAGTTTTGGCACTAAATTGTTTCCTTTTAGCAAAAGTTCAGCCAAAAACTTAGTCAACACCTGGCGCATATTAAAATTCACTCCTGCCTGTCCTAAGAAAAGCAAGGAATTTCTACATCATTAAATTTCTAATCGTTCCTTTTAATATTCTACCTGCTTTTCTTGCCCCAAATAAAAAAAAAATATATATATCCATGAATCTTTCAGCACAAAAAAATAGAAGGAAAAATATTTATTACGCACGTATTAACAGTTACATGCACGCATATATTTACATAATATATACATAATATATACAAATATAAATAATTATGTTTAAATGAATTTAAATTAAATATTGTACGAGTATTAGGATTAGTTCAGTAGTAGCACATATTATTTAATATATATAGTATACATTTATTACAACCATACACGAGTATAAACTCATGTTAGTAGATTTGAAAAGAGGAAATATTTCATATATAAACAAAGTATAATTTGTTTAATAAATTGAAGAAAATATATACAGCCTTATGTGTAATGAAAAACTGGCATGAAGTTAACATAAGTGGCAAAATTTAACATTTTCCTAAAAACAATTAAAATAACTTATATTTCCTGACTTTGAATCCATTTTAATTTTGAAATCGAAAACAATTTGCCAAGATTTGATTGTTTGTTGACATTGTTACCATATGAGGGCGGTGTTACCATATGAGGACTGTGTTATCATGTAGTTAAATTCAGTATTAATTCACTTACATATATTTTGTGCATTTACAGTAAATCTAATACGCATTGGAATGGGTATAATTCACAATTTAATTTAAATTAATTATAAATATAATTATAAAAGAAAAAAAGAAATATCAAAATCAAGGAAAATAATCGTAGTGTGTGGTACGAAAGGGATGCACAGATTTACTGTTTACTTAATGCAGTCGTCTGTCAGGCTAAAATTTTAATTCACATTAGGGAGCTCTTAATGCAAATTAACGCTGCCGTCTGTCTACGCTATTAACAAGCTTGGCTTTGTACATTTAAAATTAGGCCGATGCTTAAAAGGGAGTTAAAACCACTTTATAAGTAAATTTTTAATGTCAAATTTATGCTAATGTCATGCTAGTTTTTTCTCATATATAAAGCTGATACTATATGTTATATACATATTGTTACATTTTTTATTTGTTATACTTTCAATTAAATAAACAGTCGCCAATTTTCTTAAATTATAATACCTCATGTTTTATTAACAGCTTTTAAACACACAATATTAAATTTATCACTGCTGACATACCGCGATGTTAACTTTTTTAACTTCACATAATACTGATTTGGCTAAGTGAAACATCACCCTTTTGCTACTTAACAGACAATTGGCAGCATCATCCGTAATATCTCAGCAAATTTAACAGCCTCTTAAATGTAGATTTTGACTAAAGGCTTTGGACCCATGTAGCGTCTTGCCCAAAATCCACCCAGAGCAGTGCGGACCGATTTTAGTTTATCCATCTTAACTGTAAATTTTTAACAAATATTTTTCAACAATGACACAGTTAGCCCAAAAGCCACATAAACCCGTGAATTTTCCTGGATGCATTCAATGCCTTGGGATCTCATGTGGATTAGCATTGTCCTTAATTCGCTTAAGGAATGGTCCTAATGGCTGAATAATATTTATTTGGTGTAAATTAGGCTCAGTTTCAAATTATTATAGTGTGCAATAAGTACATGCATGTCCTTCTCTTTGGTCGTTTGCCTACAGCTCTTTGGTCGGTTGAATTTTGCATAGATGCAGGTTGAAGTCGCCAAATGTTTCTGTGTCTTCGATTATTATGCACACTCTAAAGGACAAAGCAGATATTTTCGCTAGATTTTGTGTTTTTTTTTTGAGGTATATGTCTTGGGTGATTGTATATTGAACCAGTAGATTAAAATTTATCCATCACACTGCTAATAGTTCTCCCGTGAGGACGATTAAAGTGATCGTAAAATGATTGATGCCTGCGGGTTATTACCCGAAGAGATTAAATTTTTTTCAGGAGTCATTGAATGCTGCATCCGTATATACAATTTTCCCAAGACAGGTTGAGCAAATACAAAACAATTCGCCAAATGTAGCTTCAAGAAAACGGCAACTGCACTCAAAGAAAAATAACGAGCTAAATTTAAGAAAAAAATTTTTGAATTTAGATTACAGAAATCTTAATATTTCTATTTTGAAATCAGGTCAGTAAGATTGACGTTCTCAAATTTAAACACAAATTCCCAATTTATAGAATGAATTTTTAAAATCAAGAATGTAATCTTAAACTTTAAGATTGCATTCTTAAAGTCAAGAACGTAATCTTAGTTTTAAGATTAAAATGAGATTTTATTCAAGATTACAACCTTGAATGCGATCTTAAAAAAAATAAGATTTTATTCTTGAATCAAGAATTTTCGCATTTAACAAACTTTAAAGATTTAAACGATTTGATTTCGAGTGCACTCAAAAAAAAAGACATGTTCTATTATTCAGAATATTTTTCCCTAAATTCAAGTAAAAAAAATTTCTAAGTTTAAGTAAAATTTTACAAAAATCTAATAAAAATTACTTAAAGCGAGTAAAAAATAAAAAGTTCATATCCTCAAAAATAGTTTATAAAAATATGAAAATGGTTATAAGCTGAATGAAATTTTATATTAAGGACTAGTCACTTTTGTCTTAAATCCAACAATAAACTTTAAGAAATGAATTACTCCTGATTAGAAATTTGACTTACTTGAAAGATATAAAAAGTTATTCTAAATTTTAGAAAAATATTTACCAGTTTTAAGTATTTTTTCTTTAAATTATAAAATATATATTTTGTTTGCATTAAGCAAAAAATCTAAGTAAATTTTTTATATTTTCGAGAAATATTTGAACTTGAAATTTATTTTTTTGTAAATTAAATTAAATTTTAAAACTCAATAATTTCAATACTTATTCAGGCTGCCTTGTTACGCAATTGGTTAGAGTGCTTGCCTATTAATCAGAAGGTTTCTGGTTCATTTTTTTTGGAAAGCTTCGAATTTTATGGGAAAATTTTACTTAATTTTAGGAAAATTTTACTTAGTATGAAAATATAATTACCATTAAATAGGTCACTTATAAACTGGAAATTTAGTAAATATTTTACTGGTTTCAAGTAAAAACAGCTTTGGTGCCATACGACCGACAACTTTTTTTTATTCAAATTTTGAAGATTTTCCAAAGTTTTAGTTAATTTTTTTTTTGAGTGCGTAAAATATTTATTTTAGCACGTTATTTCCCTTAGTGTGTTAATTGTAAATTTTCAACAGTCCCACAGTTTGGATGAAACTGTGAATAACATATTATTATTAAACATCCTTAAGATTTGCATTTTATACCATTTTAATGATTTTGTGTTGTCTCAACGAATGTGGGTGGTGTATAAGATAGACCAACTTTTTTGCTGCTTAAGAGTTCAAAAGTCTTTATTGTAAATGTCTCTACAACAGCTTTAAATATAAATTTGTTCTTAAATTGCCAAATCTTTACTCTAGTTGTTTATTCCTGAAAATGCGTGGTCTCTAAGGAAAGCATTAATTTTTTCTAACCCAAGGTGTCATATTTATTTATATTGCTAGTCTATAAATTTTACACATAAAGAAGAAGGAAAGTAAAATGATTTATTATTATCTAGAATCTAACTTTATTCCGCAATAAATATTACAAAAATTCCATGTATCACATTAATCAAATTATGTAAGAAGTATGGATGACCTTTGTTTTTCTTAGGAACTTTCCGAGCTTATAAAAATGTTTCAGAAGAATTAAATAAGAAAAAATAAAAATATAAAAAGACCATAATAAAGTTCTGCCATAAAATGTGTAGTTTTGGTGGACGTGTGTGTACAAATGGCAATTAATTTGATTAATGAGAGTGTTTTTGATATATATCGGAATATATTTTCAATTATAAACTTGTACGAGTATATTTCTTATAAATTTATATAATTATGTTTTTGGGGAATCTATTTAATGTTTCCTTAAACTAAAATAGAAAGATATCTAGATAACAAAATCAAAAGTTTTCAAAAATCAAGGTTGCAAAAACTTACATGTAATTTTGTTATAAAAAAGAGCCCTTCGTTTACTCTTCTGCATATTCTTATGGTGAATTGAAATAAAAAAATTAAATAGTAGCATTTAAATTTTTAAAAGTCTTTAGCACTTTTATATAAAATATCAAAAGAAAACTTGTTATGCAACAGTTCTATTCTCTAACTCTTCTACATATGGGTCTTTTTATGCCATTGTAAAGAACGGAGGATCATATAGCAAGGACAATTCACTCAACAAGACTTACGAAATAATTTATATAAGCCTGCAAACTTTAAGTATATTTGCATGTACAATTTTCTTTTTTTCAGTAGAAATAACTAAGTGATTTGCACATTTTATAAATTAATTAAATACACAAATAAACAGTAAGCATAATGCGGTAGTTAATAAGAAAATAATGACTTTGTTCTTTCGCTTTATTTATATTTAAAAAATTAATAATATTTTTTAACAAATAAATACTTTTTTTTAATAGAAATACAATGACTTATACCCACAAAAACCGAATAATCCACACATACATACAACATGATGTTAAAGTAAACATTAAAAGAATAATAGACACAACAATGTAATGCCTACTGCTAATTAAGAAATATACAAACACACAAAGGCATAAGCCAATCCAGATGTCAGACATAAATAAGAACAAAACGAACGAACTAAGAAATTTTGGGGTAAAGGCTCCCTCATGATCTGCATTAGCAACAGTGAAATGCGCGTAGGATCCAACTTAGCCCCTCAATAATCAATTTCAATGTATTCTAAATTAAAAATGAATATTTACTAAATAAGTAAAATAATAATTTGGGATTATAAGTGCGTTAACAAATGTTAAACTTAATAGAAGTAATGCTGAATCAAAAGGTGCTATTGAGAATGTGCATGGGCAAATAACAGCAAATTTAACATCGCGGTATTACATTTGCGAATAATTTAACACCGTGTGTCTTAAAAGTTGTTAACATCAGTGTTGATTAAATGGTGCTATAAACACAACTGGGAAAAACGAAGAATTTTCGGTTACGAATATTCGTCGTATGAACTAAAATACATATACACACATATGAAAATACACAGACTCAGTACTTTGGACGAAAGTTGCCGCACGTGACAAAAACAAAATTTTTTTCTCTCTCCCTCTCTGTATTGTACACACAACAACCAACTTTATTACATATGAGAGAGAAATTTGGTGAATAAATTCGTCGTTATTGCACACGACAAATTTACGCAGCAAACTCTTTTATCCATGTGGACGATATTCGTCGTTCGTCCCACTTGTGTTCCTAACACAAATTGTGTTTATTAAAAAAAATAAATTACGAGGGTGGGGGACTGTTTATTTAATTGAAAAATATTTTGAAAGAAAACTAAACATACATATATAAGTCTCGTTACTTTAATATAAAAAGGCTTTAACTCATTATTTTTTTTAAATCGGGGTTTTTGTGCATTTCGATAGAAAATCATCTAATGTATTGAAAAATACAAAAATCTCAATTTCAAAAAAAAAATTAGTTAAGGCCTTTCTATATTAAAGTAACAATATATTGATACGTAACTCCTACAAAAACTAAAGTGGCAAAATTCATGGGTTTTAATTTTTTTGACAAAAATGTACTGCTTACGATCACAAATAATCGATTTTGTTAAAAAAAATTAAGTTAAGAGCATTGTGAAATTAAATTTGTGGTGAAAACTATAAAAAATAAATAAATAAATAAGTAAATTCTTAAAAACAAAAACGTGGGTAAAGTCGTGAAAAAAAACCAGCAAAGACGGATGTGCTAAAAATTATTATCAGAAAACAAAGGCATTGCAATTTTCTTTCTATTTGAAAAACATTTTTCTTGAAGCTTTTAATATTTTTAAAATAAATGGTTACACAAAAGCTTAACTGAAGTATAATCCAAAGCTTGAACTGAACTTTACTACAACTGAACTATTCGAATTGAATTCAAATTACATTTTCACTGGAGAGTGATATTGCAATAAAGTTTAAATCAAGTATCTGTTAACCCTTGGCAATTGAATTTGTGACTTCAATAACAATTGTTTTATACTTTATTACAAATAAACATTCTTATTGGGGAAATATTGGAAGCCACAAAAATAATATTCTTATGTATCAGCCTTATTTATAAAATTTACTAAGGCTTAATAAAGGGTTTATAAAATAGATTTTTTTCACACATTTTTTTATTAAGCCTTTACAAAGCCTAAATAATTTTTTATAAATAAGGCCATATATTTTTATTTCATTTATTATTTATTTGCGAGTAATAACTGATTGAGGTTTTTTTTCAAAAACATAAATTAAAAAAATTCCTAAATATTAATTTAATTGTCACAAATAAACTTCAAATATTTTCTTTAAGCTTGTACAAAGCCTTAAAATTTTTATTTTAATTTTATTTCCTTTATTATTCATTTAATAATTGGTTGAGTTTTTTTTTTGAAAAACATAAATTAAAAAAAATATACTAATTTAATTATGACAAATAACCTGCAAATATTTTCCTATAATTCTTTTTATTCACTTACTACATTCTGCTTAAATCTGAATTTAAAACTATTGATAAAATTCCTTGCACAAAATTCCACATTAATTAACATTCTCTTGAGTTTAAAGTCGTTTTGTTTTGTAGAGCAAATAATAGAAATATGTTTTTTCTAATTTATTTTAATATATATTTTTTCAAAAGAAAAGAATGTTAATTGTTTTTTTTTTCATAAAAATTCATCAACATTTTTCCCAACAAACAACTTAATTAGTTTGGGAAACTTTTTCAAATAAAATGTGCTCTTAAATCCGCGATAATAGTTTAATCAAATTTGTTAAATAAATTAAAATCTTTTGAAATGATTGCAAGTGAAATGTGCAAAGTTTTAATGAGTTTAAAGATTTGTTTGTGAAAACTCTTTATTGTGTTTTATTGAGATGGAGTAAAAATTTTGTTATAATGAATTTATTTACTACGCTCAGTTAAGTTAACTTATGTAATAAATATTTAAAGGAAGTACCAGTAAATTACAACTTTAACGTCCCTTTTCACAATGTATGATTAAGAGTGACAGTTCTTCATACAAAGCTTGCCGTTAAAGTTATCGTTAGCTTTTAATTGTATATTGTGAAAAGGGCCGATAAACTAATAAAATTTGATTAAAAAGAAACTTATTCATATGGCTTTATGAAGAAAATTTTTAACAGCATTGATTTGACTCAATGACCAGGCTTGAGCAAACTTAAGGATAGCTTGTCCCGACAAAAACAACAGCATAATTTTCATTAGACACTAAAGATTTATCGCAGTAAGGCCTTACTTGTCCATGACAAATCATTACAGTAGCTGTTATAGCGGTTACTATTTATTCATTGTGCCTTTTTAGCTTGTATTTGTTTTATTAACATCCCGTTGTGTTGGTATTCATAACATTGTTTAATTAAAAAATTCCATTTAAAAGTATTATTATTCAGATAAAAAATTAAAATACTCATTTTAATTTGAGCAAAAAGATTTAGCTTTTTGTGAATTTTATTCAAAGCTATTTTAGTGAAAATATTTTTTCAATTAAATAAATCTATGTGAATTCATTATCTATCTATTGTATTTCCCAGTAAACAAGGTAATTTGATGTCTGTGTCATTAGAACTCTAATACAAATTGCTTTTGTTATTTCAATTACAAAGATCTATATATGAATTAGTTTTCATTTTACTACACATATAGTTATCAATTAAATTTGTATGGTGCAAATAACACATTGATTGCTATTAATTTAAATACAATGACTTGTACAAAAATAGATGTAATTTTTATGTGTAGTTTAATACTTTGGTTACATAATTGTTAATGTTGGAGGTTACAAAAAAAAATTATTATTGAATGCAGTTTAAATAGTACATTTCTTTCAAATAAACTGAGGCCAAAATAAAAAAAAAATTAAATCGAAATTCGTTTGCCAGTTAGTGCAAATTATGTTATGTGTCACAGAAAAAATTATTGCTCCATTGAACATCTAACATAACATAAAAGAAATACAAATAATACAAATAACTAAAAATTTAATTAAGTCAAATGAGAGAGTTATAGTTAGATGAGTTAGATGCTGTTACGCATCTCTTGTAAGTATTGCTTGCCGTCAAGTCTGAGGGAAATTTAGTAGACGACTTAGGGCGAATAAATCAGTGAAAGTTTAAACGCTGGTTTAGTTGAACTAAACTCAACTTTATATGTTGTTTAAACTCAACACGAGTAAATCAGTGAACCATACCTTATGTGTAGTTTGATAAACTATATTGTGGCAGCACTAGAATAAATTTCAAAAAACAGCTGTTTTCCAGCAGACTATCCTATCACTTCTTGCACAATCAAAAAGGAAAACATTTTATTAAAACTAAATTAAAAGTGGCTAAGTTTTACTGAGAAAGAAACTATATATATATTCTTGACAAAGTAGAATGGTATAAAAGAGCAATAGAATGTAAGAAAACAAACAAAAGTAGAAGCTTGAAAAAAAGTGGAGTTTTTTTGAAATGCAAAACATATGTTTTGTAAGTAACAAAATTATATGATCTGCGTTGGCAGTTTAAACGACCAATTTGATGCGTTTACAGATGGTTTAAATACTGTACTGACTTATAGGTTTAACTTGCAATCATTTATTAGCCCTTAAAAGCATAAGCATAGTAAATTAAGAAATTAAAAAACTAGATAAATTAAGTAAATTAATTTATTATTTATTTAAGGTGACATTTTGTAAAAGTAGAAGTTTGTATGGAAAAAAATATTTCTTGAATTGAATTTTCGTTATTTTTCATACGAAACGTATTTGAAACGTTAAGAAATAATTTTTTTTTACAAAATCTGCCTATTAATCCACAGAGCATAAAATTCTATTTTAATAAGATACACAAATCAACACATACCAAAACTCAGGACTCTAACTATGGCAGATCTTTAAATAACTGTGAATAATTTTCTGTTGACATAATATCCTTTTTAGTTTATTGTAGAAAATACAACGGAAAGGTAAATATATAAACTAATATATACTATATACGTATGTATAAACTGGCTGTAGTTAAGTGAAAATTCAAGTGGTTTTGCGTGCATATGTGCCAGAAAATGACAATAAGGACTCCAAAAAATATACATAAGTAAATAGTCTTTATTTTAGTAACTGCGTATAATTCTAATTGTAGCATAAACAATTCGTACGCTCAAATATTTTCTCTCTCTGTCATATTTATTTTATTAGGAGTATGCTTATACTCAGGCTATGGATATTCAATGGGATAAAACAAAATACATGCATGATAGTCAGGATATTTATTCTTTATTCGCCACCGTATACATGCAGTTGTGAATATAAAATGGAATGGAAAATATATACATATGTGCGTGGATGTTCGAAAGTATACTTTATGTTTGCATAAATAAAAATAGCCCTGTGTATACGCATGTGTAGTATCCGATTAGTAGTCAGATGATTTTTTATACTCATACGTGTGATTGTAGTTTACACAGTTTATAAATATGAATTGTAGATGTTTGTATTTATAAAAAGGCTTTGTACAAATTTAATAAGCAAAATTTTACATACAAATCTATTTTTTTTTTTTGTTTTTTGTTTATTTATATATATATATATATATATATTAATTAGTTTATTTTATTGTTATTATCATTATTTTATTTACGTACTTTATCACTTGCTCAAGTAAAAAAAGGAGCATTTATTTTTCTTTACAATAAAAAACAAGTGTGTTTAATGTCACACGTCTATTATGTTTTTGTATTGACGTAATTGAGTAGTCTATGACTCTAGGGCACGAATGTCGATAGAGATAGGGAGTTAGCTGGAAAGAGGAGGAGAGATATAAGCACTCAATACATAGGCTTATATTCATAAAAAAATGTCTTTGAAATCTATTTTAAGAAAATGTTGTTGGAAAACTTTCAAATAAAATAGATTTCAAAAACATTTTAGATTTTATCAATATATTAAGGATAGACTCAAGCAGGCTGTGCCACAATCTGTCAAAAACATATAACATACGTTTATATGGAAAGGAATATTGTTTGACGTCATTACAGCTATCACTTTTGTTACTGTCACCAACATAGGTTCTTCTATTCCAATATATGTATGTATGTATAATAAAATGTGAAATGAATGTTAGCATAAAATTATTGAATATTATTTGAAAGTTTGCTTTTTTTAAACTAAGCATTGTCTATATGCATTTCGTTTCCGCTTAAATAGCTCATCAGCAGATAACGTAGACACTTTATGCCAAATAAATAAATATATTTTGGTATTATTATTAAACTGTAAGACATTTATAGGTTTTTATATTTATTGTGATATCAGTATTTTAATACAAGTTAGTGAAATTTTATAAATGTAAAATATCTGTGGCATACAGGGAAAAATGCTTAAGTCGAACTAGCTTAATTTAAATAGTAACTTTTCTTGTTTCGACTCTCTGCGGCAGTATTTCCAAATCTTTTTTATAAGAAATGACGAAATTTTTATTAATTAAGGCACATTTTTTCCACTGCAAGAATAGTTTACCTAAACTGTTAGAAGAAATTCTGCATTTTATTTTTTTCACCAGCACCTCTGACTTTCTAGTTGGGTAGAGATGAGTTATAATATCAGAAATTTAAAATTAATGTTTAAATTGAAATGGAATACGAGAAGTGGTCTCATTAAATATGAAATTATTAGAATAACGTTGGTTAATCACTGATACAAAAGAAAACCAAAATCACTGGAAACTACCAATGGTACTTTTTTCATTTAAATCTAGCGAGTATTGTATTGTTGTTCCTATTTTTATATTTCCTGGGGCGCATGATTCCAATAGCGCTTCTATTTTAATTTTTAATAAAATAAACGTTATTTGCTTGTATATTCCAGTTTATGATTTAAAATAAAAGATCTAAGCACAATGAAAGTTGCTGTAACTCTGAAAACTTGTACAAAAATATGACAGTTCCAACACATGATTACATGCTGCTCAATCATGACAGTTCATGGTCAAGCATGTTCTGAAAAAAATACTGAATTTTTCACTGCTGGTATTTTGTTAACTTTGCTTGTGCGAGAAAATAATATTTAATGAATATATTGTTTGGCCATTTGTTTTCAATTGTTTTCTGTCAATATTTTATTAGGCTTAAATAAGTTATGATTGTTTTTTTTTCTATCGAAAAAATTGACTTTATCCACGAGAGCAGGTGTTAAACAAGCGTAACAACGAAATCAATCAAAAATTATTAGCAATTGTGTCAAGGGGGTTAGTTAGTTGGCAGTAAATACGTGAGGGAAAATTAATTTAAACAAAAATTGTTATCAAAGGCATTAGGAAATTGTACGTGAGTTTGTGTGAACGTTTATGCTTTGTGTGTGTCTGTGTGTGGTTGCCTAAATACAAATTTTACATTTTGTTGAATTTATTTAATATTGATTTGCATATTTAATTGATATGAATTGAATTTGATTGCAAAATTGATTTTGAATGATTAATAACATTATGAATTTGTTATGCTTAGTTAGTATTCATGTGATACAACAAAAAAAAAATATATGTATAATTCAATTATTTATAACAAAGCTTAATACACAAATTAACGAAATTTATAAAATAAAAAGAGAACAGTATATAACAATAAAATTTGCTTTGCAACTGCTGAAGGGAATAAGTAATGCATACTTTTGATTAAGTTTAGTTTGGGTAATAACATATTTGTTTTTTCATAAATTAATTCAAGGCTTGATTGCGTTACTTCGTAAAATGCTTTGAATGTCTGGTTCTCAGTAAGAGCAGCAGGAGCATGTCTGCTGTTCAAAGGCAAGGCAGTTAGTGAACATTTTAGTAAAAAAAAATTATTAAAAAGGAATTATGCAAAGTACTTTAAGCTAAATTATTGTTTGCTACATTTTTAATGACGTTATTTTAATAATATTTTAAAGAAAAAAAATTGGAATTATACAAATGGTAATTTTTTTGTTTTTAATCTCTGATCTAAAAAATGTCTGTGAGTTTGTGGTTTGTGTCTGTGTATCTATGTGTTTGTACGAGTCCACGTACAGACCAAATGGCTGGACCAATTTTAATTTATTGATGTATTTTTTCATTCTGAAAGGTGACTAAATAAAAAGTGTTCTTGGATTTTTGTTAAAGGAAATCGGCCCAGATGCTTGGAAGATATATCAAATCAGGGGTTTTTTAAATTTTTAATTTTTATTATCATTATTATTACTGTTGTTGTTATTTTTATTATTATTATTCGAATTACATCACTTCAGGTCTATGGCTGCAAATTCAACTATCCCAGATATTTATATCATAAGGATTAGGCTCGGTACGTATTGTTGATAGTTTAAGTAGCAGTTTATTGTAATTATTATTATTATTTTTTATTTTATAATCTTGCATCCATAAACCGTCGCACTATACTTGTTGTTGCTGTTACCGTTGACTCTTGGACATTTTTATAAAGGTCAGTGTCTAACCCTAATTCTTTAAATCCAGCCAGCATACTGTATGGTTTAACTCCAGTACTTGATAGTACTATCGATATTATCCTCACTTCCTTCACCTTCCATTGTCTTTTTATTGGTTCTATGAGCAGCTTGATATCTAAATTCTGAGTATTCGGGACGGCCACGTCAATTAAGAACACCTTGTCTTTTCCCTTCTGAAAGAGGACAACGTCTGGTCTATTAAACTGAACAGTTAGATCTGTTAGTTTTGTCCTATCCCAGTATAGTTGCGATATTTCGTTTTCCAAGACATTTGATGGCTGGTACAAGTAAACGGTGTCTTTCCTTTGCTTTAAATTATATTTGCATGCAAGTTCCTGGTGCACAGTTTTGGCTATAACGTCATGCCTTCTTTTGTATTCGTTATCGGAGAAATATGTGCAGCCTGATATTACATGCTGTATATTTTCTATCGCTTCACACCCGTTTCGACAAGTATCCCTTGTGACTTCAGGGTTACCAACAATTCTTCTCATATAGTTCCTCGTTGGTATGACTTGATCTTGGATGGCCACCATAAGTCCCCCTGTTTCCGAAAACAGCAACCCTGCATTAAGCCAGTAATTTGAAGCATCTTTATTGACATTTTATTTGCTTATAGAGTATAAATGCTTCCCATGTAAGGCTTTGCTCATCCACCTGTCAATCTTGTCAGCATTAGAGACGGTATTGCTTTGGTACTCACGATCAGCCAATCTTATTGGAGTGTTTTCATCTGCATAGCATATTATTATTATTATTATTTTTTAATATTATTACTCTTATTATTATTATTATTATTATTATTATTATTATTATTATTATTATTATTATTATTATTATTATTATTATTATTATTATTATTATTATTATTATTATTATTATTATTATTATTATTATTATTATTATTATTATTATTATTATTATTATTATTATTTTATTTTTTATCCGAGCAACACACACACACACACACACATACACACACCATATAATATCAGGGTTATTTTCGTATACATTTACTTAGGCATGCAGTAAAAATATTGATCAAGTGCTTTGTCGGCATACAAGAAGAGCTTCACATGACATCCGCTATTCGTGTGAGTTTTGGGTGACATATATCACCACAGGCCCTTAAGTCCTTGACTTTATTTAGTGTTATGTCAGTTTGTAAAACAGTTAAATTTTGTTGCACTCCAAAACTATATAGCTACATTTTATTTTTAGTCTTACAGTAGAAATTACAATTTTTAAAAATTTACCAGATTTTTGTTTCACTTAAAATGTCTCAATTTTTTTAAAAAAATGTTTCATTTTCTGATAATTTGCTTGGTATATCATATTGGGCCTTTTTAAGAGTGTCGTACTCCGATTTCAACTACTAACATTATTTTTCCTTAATCTAGGCCAAAATTGTTGTATTTGCAGTTAAAATATGACACTCGTAGTCAGGGTCATAATCAGTCATTATCCATAATGTTTTACTTATTGAAAAAAATATTTTATGTGGAATTAAAAAATTACAATTAAATAAAAAGACCTAGGTGACATGTTTTATGAAATCTAAACAATTTCTTAGAAAAAATTATCACTAAGAGCTTTAAAACACTTAATGTTAAGTCAAGCACTGCGGTAATAGCACAATGTTACATTATTTGACTTATTATTAAGTTTTCCTTTCTAATACTTAACATAAAGCTTCTAGAGGAATGTAAGAGCCCAAGTAAATGCAATACGTTGCCTGCATGTCGTATTTGTAGGCGAGAAGTGAAGAGTAGCTTGCGGGAATTGAAGCAACAGTTTTAACTCTTCTCTCTCACATAATTTATATATGATAAACATACTTATATAAATATATCATAGCTATTCCTTATAATAAAATAAAATAAATTCAAAATTTTTTTTGGTTAAAGCCTACTGACCAATTCCAAAACCTAAAACGAAATGCATATGATTATATCTACGAGAAATTCCACTTCATTGTCGCGTGCAACAGCAAGCCTTGTATTTCTGAACATAGTGGCTCGATTATTCTTAAAATATTACCTAATATAGAGCTGCTGACGGCCTATACAAATATAAGAAGAGGTAAAAAAAGTTTAGTTTTCTTTGAGAAAACAAGCATATTTGTTGGGTGTCGCACGCTACAAGAAGTTGACATTCCTGTGGAAATGCCATAAAAACAAGCCAAATTTTCAAAATAAAATAACTTAAAAATTCTCGGATAATTATTTATTATTTTAAATGCATTTATTCGGGCTTAAGTGCAGTAATTTCAATTCTTATTGAATGAAATATTTTTATTAATTAAAGTGATTTTCTAAGGAAGAGAAGAAAAATTAAGTTAGGCTTCTAGAGCTGACGAAAATACCGTTATTTTTCTGTGCATGCACGCACTTCATCAGCACCCTAGTCTATCGACTTGCGTAGAGATTGTTATTAACATCAGCTTTTTAAGGTAAATTTTTGCGAAACGGAATATGAGAAATAATTTCCTTCAAAAAGAATTGAAATTACTGAAATTAAACCCGAATTTGAAATTATTTCTGATTAAAATTCACTACAGTTCAACTAAATCTAAAAATTTCTCACTTTTAATGCACTATAATGAATTTTTAGTTAACTAATCATTTCTTAATCGGTCTGAAGTTCAATAACTTTGAGTTCGTATTGTGGAATGAAATGTGTTTTATTAACAAATAATTTGTATTTTAAACTAAATCTGTAGCTAGGTTAAGAAGCTTGTGATTTAAAAAATTAAAATAAAATTAAAGTTAGCTAAAGAAAGATTTTTTTTCTTCTTATCTCAACAATGAAATTAGAAAGTCTAAAAGAAAAAATTTGACTGGCCATCATGAATCTGAAATTTTAAATGTTAAATTTAAGATTCATATTTTAAAACTAAGTAAAAACTATAAATCTAGCCTGTGACATTCGTTGTTCCATGCTTTTGCAAGCGTGTGAAAACAACAAAAATACATTTTTTTCATATAAAGAGACTTCATTTAAGGATCTCTAATCTTTGATAGTTGATAGGGGTCATTTTATTGAGCTTTATGTGTAAAATTAATTTGAGGGACAAAGCATTCATTAAACGTGTAAGTGATAAAATTAGTTTTGATTGAGACAAAATGTCCTATGCTTGGTTCACTGTGAAGACTACAGATCTGCCGCATAAACCGTCGTTGCCCACAAGAGTGTGGAACGAGATAATAACGCAGGACGTGTTTTTTTTCTGAATAGATTTTGGCTTGAGCAGGCATTGATTTACCTTTCAAGCGAATAAAATAATTTCGATTTTAGTTTGCAAACAAATTCAGGGCTATCATGAATAAAATTCTGCGTAAAAAATTTTCCCTGGGAACAATTCCAACTTATAGCTAGTAATAGGGAAACAAAAAATTTTAATTGGAAACGGAAAAAATTTCACGCGGAATTTTATTCATGATAGCCTTGATTGTTTTGTTTTAATTTTAAATAAGACAATGCTTAATGAAATAACCTCTACATGAAATGAAAATCATTTTTCATACTGAAATTGTTTGGCTCAACAAATGTTTTCATACTCAAGTGCACACATGCCATGCATTGGCGAATGAGGAAATAAAAATATTAAAAAAGAAAAACTAAAGAAACTAAAAAATGGAATTTTTACGTTCATAAAGAAAATAGAAAAGAACAGCAACACAACTATAACAATGGTCACACATATGACTGACTATAAACGTTAATGTTTTTTCTATATCCTTTTTGTGTGTGTGTGTGTCTGTGTGTAAATTTTTGTTATTTTTTCCAAGTTCTTTCCCCTCTTTTATTCATAGGAATGTCATATGGATGCTTGTTTTTTATGTGTGTCTGTACGTCAGTTTTTTTTTTGTGTGGTGGCTGTTCATTTGTGAAGGGAAATGTGCTTTTATACCAAGAACACCAGCACCAGCTACATTAACAAAAACATTGTGCTTTACTTTATATCATATCAGATTACAAATTTTTAGTGTGTGTGATACAAGCTCCGCATTTGAGGACATAAATACAGTCTAAGCTCGTGAGACCTTGAAGTGAAAGTAAATATTTAAAAGATTTTGGAAAAATTTAGGTTGGTTTAATGGGAACTTTTTGAAGCCCTATGTAATTGAAATTTTCTAAATATTAAAGTATCTATATATTTATCGCGTTGGCAATATGAAAGTATCTATATGTTTCGTGACCTGAGCTACAGCAGTTTCTAAATGATAATTTTCAACAGCTGTAGCTTTAAAAAATAAACCGATTTAAATTTTTGCTGAGCAGAAAATTTCATCACAAATAGAAGAGAACACTTAAAAATATAAATGTTGTATTAAATTTTAATACAATTTAAAATTTTCGAAAGTAACATGTATCGAGCAACTACTGTATATTAATTCATACATAAAAAATTGTAAACGAAACCAAGCTTTATATAAAAATAAGTCTTATATAAAAAAAATAAAATAAAAAATAAAGTTTGCAGATTAGAGAATGAAAATGGAAGTGAAATAATATACTTGAATCGGTATGAATTTAAAAAAATGAAATTGCAGAGTTTAAGAATAAAATGTTGTTTTTAATTAAAACTAGTAGAGAGAGTCAAGAGAGAATTTTTGTGTGCTCATATGGAAATGAAAAATAGGGAAAAAATTTTATTATGGAAAATAAATAGAGCAAGAACAACAGGAACCAAGAATTCCTGCCTTATAGCTACGTCAATGCTGGTTCGTAGGTTAGGAATATTTAAAATTTATATGCCCGATAAAATGATTAGTTAAAATCTTTTTCATTTTAGCATCACAGATACAGAACACTTTTAATATTCTGCTGCCTTATTTTGATTTTCATAAATGTGTCTGTGGTTTGAAGGACCAATAATTCATATAGCGTGGGCCCGCTTCTATTATACAGGTATGATCTGACACTCGCATCGTTTTCAAATCGCATGCGAGTTACAAATCGCCAAACATGTTTCTACATGTTCTGTAACTCATGCGTTTTGCTTGCGATTTGCCATATTGATTTAGGTCAGCTGTGTGTTGAAATCGTCAGTGTATAAGTAAACAATGCGAAGACAAAATTAACAAAATAAAAGAACATTTTATAAATTTCAATTTCATAATAAAAATTTTGCGAAACTATTAATATTTTTGATTAAAATGAAAAGAAAAAATATTAAATTTCAGTATTTAACCATTTTAGTGTTTCTTTAAAGTTATGTTTGGGCTAAATTCATCAGTTCACTTCAGTATACTCTTGTGATTTGTACTCGCCAAAAGTTGCAGAACAGTTCTCTTGCGAGTTCAAGTCACAATCGCAAATATTATGCGATTTTCGAGTGTCAGAACATCCCCGATAGATTTTTCTCACTTTAAATCTAAACGGTTGTTATTATTATCAGTGTCAATGTTATTGTCATTGTCACTGTCGTTATCATTGTCACTGTCGTTATCATTGTCACTGTCGTTATCATTGTCATTTTCATTGTCAGTGTCATTGTCATTGTCATTGTCATTGCCATTGTCACTTTCATTGTCATTGTAATTTTCATTGTCATTGTCGTCGTCATTGTGATTATCATTGTCATTGTTATAGTCACTATCACTGTCATTTTAATTATCAGTGCTCTTGTAACTGTGATCGTCTTGTCACTGTAATTGTCATTGGAGTTGTCATTGTCATTTTAATAGTCACTACCATTTTTGTTGTCATTATAATCACAGTCACTGCCATTTTTATTGCCATTGTCATTGCCATTTTCATTGCTATTGTCATTGCTATTGTCATTGCTATTGTTAGTCCTATAGTTAATTTTATTGTCATTAAAATAGTCAAAGTCATTGTCATTTTCATTTCCATTATCCTTGCAATTGTCATTGTCATTATCACTGTCACTGTCACTGTCATTGTCGCTGTCACTGTCGCTGTCACTGTCACTGTCACTCACTGTCACTGTCACTGTCGCTGTCATTGTCATTGTCACTGTCATTGTCATTGTCATTGTCATTGTCATTGTCACTGTCACTGTCACTGTCACTGTCATTGTAATAGTCATAGGCATTGCCATTATCATAGTCATTGTTATTGTCAAGGCAATTGTCATTTTCATGCTCATAGTTATATTCAAAGTCAGACTACTCTACTTTAAGTATTGTCATATTATAGTCATGGTGTGAAAATAATAAAAGAATTTCTTTTGTAGGAATTGAATGTGTCTATTGATTTCGAAAGTTTGTTTCGGACTAGCTAAAACAAAAGGCAGTTATTTTAAAATAATTGATGCTAGAGGCTCAAATTGTGATGCGATCTGCTGAGAAATTTTGTTGCTAGTTCCAACGTTTAGTTTGGTCATAGTCCATTAGTAAATAATCATTAAGAAAATTGTTTTATAAAAAAAGATATAAAACTATGTTTACTATTTTGAAATTTAAAAAAATAATTCTAACGTCCCAATAAAATATTCTAAAACAAACGCTAAAAACATTATGGGCAAGACAAGCAACTGAATCAAATGTCTTGCCAACAGTGTTGTTAAGCATTTGTTTTAGAATATTTCGCTGTAGTAAAGCATTTGAAAAATTTATCATGTCTTGAAAGGACTTTATTACGTATGATTATAAATGATCGAGTTTGGCGTGAGATGGCGTGATGTACCTAATAGTCTTTATGTTTCTCAAAATATTGCTTCTTGCTTTTAAGTCCTTAATAAATGCGCTCGTTAGTAGCTTCTAAAGTTGTTTCCAGCAATATAATTAAATTGAAATTTGTGCCATAACTATTTAAATCACCCACCCACCCTACACATTCCCCAATAAATAGAGAAAAATATAATCAAATAATTGTAATGTTTGAATATAAGAAAAATAACAAAATTTCTAAAAAAACTATATATAAAACAAGCTATTGTTATTGTTGTTGTGTCGACAATGAAATGCAAATTTATTCTATGTAATTCAAATCTTTTGCTGATAACAGCATAAAAATGCTGGTTAAAAATAAACTGAGTCAACAATACAAGAGAAAAAATTAGTTTGTTTAACAGAAATAAAAAGTTTGCATGGAAAACTTTTACAAATGCAATAAATGAAAAAAAAAATTAGTAGAAAAAAATTTACCCTTAATAAACTAAAGTATCATACTTATTAAGTCAAGGACATAGTTTATGGTTGCTGTGTATACAAAATTTTTTTTGTCTTTGTAATTTCTTTTTTTCCAAAATACACCCACACATGTGACACATGTGTGATGCATAAAATGGCAAAACTAAAGCCCACATACATGCATGAATAAACAGACAAAAACTCGGGCAAACATTTAATAAAAAAAAAACAAAAACAATATCCTGATTACGAGGGGAAGAAGTACAGCAGAAATATGCAATGTCAACTAGTTTTTACTACTTTTAATTCTCTTTTCAGTTACATTTGAAACCTGCATTAAAAGTGTAGGCCAACAGCAGTAAAAAATATAATTTTTATAAAAAAAATGTTTTTTAATAAAACCACCAGACTATATATTTGCTTTTGAAAAGGTAAAACGGGAAAGCGAGTTAAAAAAAATGTAGTGCAAGGATTTTTATATGCGGGCGCTTAAGTCTTAAATTATGAAATAAATTCAAAGTCATTCAGGCTTGATAATTTTACTAAAGTTTACAAATGAATGTAATAAATGTGAAGTAAATGTTGCAGCAGATATGGAATTTAAAAGAAATTGAAAAGGATATAAAACTTAATAACGATTATTATGAATCAAAAGCTATTTTGAGCTAAACAAAGCAAAAGAGATCTTTGTTTAAAAAATTCAAACTCCTCAAAAGAACTTCTTTTAATAAGTTATAGAATAAAAAACCAGTAGTGAAATAGTTTAAAATAATCTTTTTATTTCTTCAGAAAAACTCACAGTTCAATAATGCATGATGAAATATTTTGAAAACATTAATTGTATTCAAATTGTTTTAGCTGCAAAAAAAATTTTGCTTAAATTCAAATTAAAAAATAAAATGTTTAAATAAAACAAGCATCGTAAAACAAGGACCCCAATATTTATTTTATTCATTAAAGTGAAATTGTATTTGTTTTACTGTATTGTTTTTGGTATTTATGCAAAAGATTTTAATAATTTCATTTTACTTCCTTTCTCTTCCTTTGCAGTTGTTTTTCTCATATCATTTCAAATAAGTCTACCCCCACACATGTCTTATACTCTCTGGCTTCCCTTCGCTATCTTGTGTTAATGTTATAACGTTGCAAGACCTTGGTTTTGCACGCACTCTGCTGGCTGACTGGCTGCTGCTTCTTCTGTAGTCGTGTGTGCTTTTAAGTATTTTAATGTTGATTTTGATATGTAATTCATGTATGTGTTTAAATGGTATGTGTGTGCTCCCAACTCTGTTAATTAAAGCATGAAAAATGTGTTAAACATTTATTTCATTTTCATTTTAAAACATTTTTGTGTGTGTTTTAATAGAGTGTCGGTTTTAAATATGCGTTTATTTTTTTAAGTATTTGTTTTTCTTTTGGCTCTTTATTCATCTTATTTATCAGTAATTTTAATAAAGACTTTCTTTTATTTACTGGCCTTGTTGAAAAAGTGTATTTGTGGGCAAAACGTTGAGAATGTGTAAGAACTGGAAAAATGAAATTAATTGCCCCGGAGCTGTCAGTACAGTGAATTTTAATCAGGTTTTTTTCTTGTGCTTATAGCCCAAATACAGATTTTGTGCCTTTCAAGCTAATTATAAATGTAAAAGTATTACAGCAAATATATTAAAGTAATTAACAGAGTATGAATTTTTTTGTTTATGTTCTTTTAATATTTATTTGAATTTAATATTACTTAAGCATTGTTTAGGCGTTTTGCTTTTAAGTTAATAACAAAAATAAATTTTACTTTCTTACTTATTATTTTAATATGTTTGTTACAAGTACTAAGATATAGTAGCAGTAGTAGGGAAGAAAAATGATTTATTTACATTTTAAATTATGCGCCCTGTATACCAAAATATCAAGCTTGTTTCATTTTGCTCATAAATTTTTAATTCTTACTATAAACAATAATAAAGACTTTAATTTATTAAGAGTTTTTCAATTATTTATTGTTAATGAGAATATCATACTTTTAATTATAATTTTTCTTCTTTCAAAAACTGCTGTAAGGTTTTGATTTCTAGTAAAAGTTTGAAAACTGAAACTGAAGATTGAAATATTCTTTACACGCATTTGTTATATTATATTTATATGTCTGTATGCCCAGTAAGCACTGAAAAAATTAAAATTCAAGTACTTGAAATTTAACTGGAAACAAAGTTGAATTCAAAAAATTTTTCAACTAATATTTAAGTTTGAAAATATTTGGAAATAAAAAATCAAACAACATACAACATCTTCAAACCTTTCCAAATAAGTAATTTATTTTTTAATAAAATTGGAATTATGATGAAAAATATCAAAAATATATAAAAAAACAAAAGGTGTTCAACATAGTGAAAACAATAGTGAAGGTAAATATACATAAAGTAATTGTAAGAAAACTTGTCGATTGCATTTTCCTTTCTATTTAAACGCATTTTTTTGAAGCTTAAAATATACTTGAATTCAATTCTACTACAAGGTTGAATTACAGTATAATTCAAGGCATGAATTGAACTGTAATACAATTGAAATGTTAAATTGAATTCGAGTACCCATTTCACTGGAGAATGCTATTGAAATAAGGTGTAGATCAAGCATAATTCAACTCTTGACAATTGAATATGTGACTTGAATTACAATTGTTTTACACTTGATTTCAAACAAAATTGCTTATTGGGTGTATGTGAAAATTTATGAAAATATGTACTTTTGCCACCTCATATTATCATCCTTTGTTTATCTAAAATATTTTCTTTCTTTAATTAAATTTATTTATAGGAGTATTTTTAAGCGAAATAATCATATTTTAAAAAAAAAACTAATTGTTTTGCCAAAAAAGTAGTTTCGACTTAGATTTTGGATTTCTTTGGGCAATCTTTGCACTTCAATTAAACATCTTTGCTTATAATATTATAAAAGCGCAACATGTTTTCAACAAATTCACCAAATTGCACTCAAATCCAAATTGACCATTATTTTCACAAAAATTAAAAAAAATACGTCTTATCATTAATATAGATATGAATATATAAATATTAATCATACGTATGTAAAGATACTTCAAAAACTATTGCATACTTCGTTGGATGTTTAGAAAGTACAAAGGAACGAAGAGCGTATGATTAATTTTTTAATACACGAATTTCAATCCGCTTCAGTAACGCAAAAATTAAAGCATACTTTTTAGCGTTTAAGTGAGTGCCTAATTAAATAATGGAAATGATAAATTTTTAACTAATTTTTTTTTCAAAAAATATTTTATATAATTAAAACAAATTGCTTAATGCTAAGGCCGAGTTAATAATTTGCTAGATTATGTCAAAATTTCATACTAAAAACGCACTCACAAAAATAAAAGAAATTTCTTCTTTTTCTGTAAGCAGCAGATTTTTCCTGACCTTTCATGTATTGATTTTGTCTCTAGTAAACTTAAAAAAAGCACAAATACAAATACATACATACATATACATTTATACATACAAGAACCAAAATGCCCACTCTTTATTAAATAAGTCCCTTGCGTGCGAATGCTACATTATAATGTAATGCCTTTCCAAAATTTTTTTCTTCTTTGGGGTTTGCAAGTCATGATTTTTATACAAAAAAAATACATTTTCTTTAAATATATGTATTTATTTATTATATTAGCAATAGAAAATATTTATTAGTTCTGCGGAAATTCTTTGCAACAAATTTAATTTCGTAAAGCTCTTCCCTTAGTCTTAAGTTAGATTCTTATGCAACAATACAAAATTTATTTTAAACTTTAATTTTTTTAAAAGCAACGTCCTCCACATATTCTACAAACAGTACACGTATGGTAAAAAGTTTACAGGAAATTTGTTTGCAAATAAACAAAAACAGAAGTAAATAAATGAAGTTTATAATCTTACATAAATGTAAATGTAAGTAAACTTGTGAAATGTAGTTGACATAATTTTAATTCGACAATATCTCACATCTGCTGACTTAAGTTAAAAAACAACAACAACATGTATATGATATAACAACCTATATTTTCTAATAACTATGTTAAGGCGTGTACGACTGTATTTTTGTTTTAAGAACTTAGTTACTTATACACTCCTTCAACCAACACAAACAAAAATTCTTACACTCACTTACATACATACATATCTTGACAAAAACTAAGTGTTTTCTGGTTTAATATATTTTTTTTATAAAAAAAAATAACAAGAGAGTTTTTCTTTTACTTAAAGGCCACATAAGGGTGTTTAAAAGCAATCTACCTTGTGCATGTTTTTTGCCTGCTTGCTTAAATCTTCTACTTGTTTTACTTTAATACTAAAAAAGATTTATTTAAGCAGCTACATATATAGTGGTTTTGTGTTTTTTTCCATAAGATTGTGTAAGCATGGAAACTTTAAGGAGAACACACTTACACTTAAACCCACATTAAACAACAACTTTACTTAAGCACTAACAGTTGCCTACATGTTTTCTTGAACAACTACCTTCTCTTGTGCAGCCCACTGCTAAGAAAAAATATGTATGTAAGGAATAAAGCAGAGTTAAGTAATTAAAATATCTTATTCCCACGAAACGCAAAGCTAGAGCTTAGGTAGAAGTTAGCAACGAAAATAGAAGTAGGTTGTGGATGTTATTATTGTTGTTTTTGTTGGCGTTGTCATTGTTAGCAACAGCAAAAACATGAACCTACTAAATGATGAAACAAGAAAACTTGTGTCCTTGACAATTTATTTAAACTAAAGACTTTTTTACTGAGAAGTCTGGTTATAACGAATCTGGATGTAGCGTAAATTCAATATAATGAACATTCAATTTTTCAATATTGACTATTTTATATAGTTAAGCAAATAAGTTGGAAAAGATAAGGAAAATCATGTCAGAAAAGAAACATTGAACACCTTTTGCTTTAAACGGTAAGAAAATTAAAACAAATTCTAAACCTACAAAAAATGTAAAAGGAAAAAAAATGTAAATAAATGTGTGCCTAATAGCTTCTTTTATATATCAATCGTTGTTAAGTCGAAAACGATTTATATAATATGCCTGATTATATCGTTCGTTGTATCTAGATTTACCTGTACTTATATATAGATCTGCTTACATACGAAATTAAACATTTATGTAAATTGCCAACATATGTGCTAGCATGTCTATTTGTACATAGTGTGTTGCTTTGAGTTGGCGGTACTCATCTGGCTGCCGATGTTCTTAATGTAGTTTCTTTTTTTCTAGATTGAAGAAACTTAAACTGTAATTTTTGTACATTAAGGACAATCGATACTTGAACAATCGTTTGTTAGGCCTATTACTATCACACTTTAATTTAAAATGTATAATTTATATTTTTTCTACTTGGGGCCTTTGTTTCAACTTATTGTTTGCTAAAGGTAGAATTTCATTGGATGGATAAACGCTTTCTCATTATTACAACTTTATTTTAACAAAAAGTGAGCGATAATTTAATTTTAAGTTCATCCTACCCCTGTAACTTATATCGTGAGGTATAGTCATTTGAACTTGCCACATTTTCGCCTCCTTGCCACAATTTTTTTTAATAAAATAAAGCCAAATTAGTTAATTCTAATTATTATTTTTCGAACTTAATTTGTTTCTATATTTATGACTTTAACGGACTAAAGTTCGTATCGCTTTTTAAGCCAAATTTATTTATTAAAAATATGGTATAAAACACTAAACAATACAACACAAAACACATAAGATTAATAAAAATTAAAATAAAACAAAAGAATTGACAGAAATATTTTCATTATGTTTGTAATTTGGCAAAAAAAAACAAAAAGAAAGTTGCCAGTAATCATTTTTAACAATTGGTATCCACAATATCCACGAAAATATTGCAACCAACCAAAAATTTTATTATTTATTTAATCGGACAGTTGTAATAATGGAAAATTTTAAAGATCACTTTATAGTTCAGTTTTGCTAAAATTAGGAATAACTATTTTAACTTTATTTTAAGTCATAATAATGGCCCTAAGTATATTAAAGACAATAGTAACGAAAGTATTGGCGTTATTACGAGTGTCGTGTTTCGACTACGACGACGACGATTTCGAACTTGATGAATGCAAAAATCTTGGAATATTCTTTAGTCCAGTACAAAATCGTCGTAGTCGAAACACGACACTCATAATAAGGTGCATTAGTTTTTCATACATATTTTTGTCTCTATTTTTAAGGAGTTTTATCCTAAATGTTAAATTTTGGGCCACTTTTTTCAGCATTATCATAAATAATATGAACAGTAAATTCCTCCAAGGCAGATTTATCAGCAGAAACTACGGAGCAATAAAATCCTCCAAGGCATCAATTCATACTGATTTATCAGCACAAACAACGAACTGCACCTGGCGCCACAGAAAAAAATTGAAATTTGCCCTGATTTAGTAGTCAACCCGTTAGGAATGGATATAAAATAATTTTGCTTTAATTTGAAATTTATTTGCTTGTGGTTTAGCTTGGTCTATATACGTATTTCATTGGCGCTTAAACCAAATCATCAGTAGACTTCAACCACAAATTTTGAACAGTCACAGTGGTTGAAGTCTACTGATGATTTGGTTTAAGCGCCAATGAAATACGTATATAGACCAAGCTAAACCACAAGCAAATAAATTTCAAATTAAAATATAATTATGACAATATGTCGAATAATAAACTTCTTAAATAATTTTGCTTTGCTAAAAATGCGTATGAAACAAACATTTTTAATTTAATTAATAACCTTAATTTAATTAAAGCTCGTTTAGTTAAATTTATTAATAAACCATTTATTTTTATATACACAGAGTTTTTTTGTTAGACCAAAGAATTCATGACATACTTTTTTTCTGTGAAAACCATTATTTTATAATAAAAATAACTCAATTAACTATTTATGGAAAAAAAATTATTTTTCATTTTTAGGTTAAGAAAAAAAAATTATTCCACACCTTTACATAACTATACAAAGTATATTTTATAATCTAAACCCAAATCAAATTAGGCCAATTAAAAAGGCATAACATGTTTTTTTATCTCTATTGTAAATGTTTTTTTTTATCTGCAGAGAATTTTGTAAAGTAAATATTTAATAATGAAATTCCAATTGTATTGGCTTCATGTTATATTTTTTTTATCACTATCAAAGACTTATGAAACGTATTATTGTAGAGTTATAACAAAACAAACATTAACAACGTTTGATAAAATTATTAGTAAAGAGCTTAAACTAATTGATGTGGTCGTAATCAGATAAAAACCAACAATAGAACCAAATATACGCATTTCAGAAACTCATTAAAATCAATAATTGGTAATTTTGGCAGTGCTGCCAACACTTAATAACAAATTTTTATTATTAGAATAAAAAAACTCTGGGAATAAGTATTATTTTATTTAAACTAATAATGCTTATGTAATAAAATATAATCTCTGATTATTTCAGCTTTAACTGCGCTGGAAATGTTAATGTTATGTGTGTATTTTCTTATACCAAACAACAAAATGGGCTGAAAATTCAATTTCAATATGTTTTTTATTTGGGCATTAATTATTATTTTACTGAACATAATAAATATGTATTAGTTAAAAAAATTATATAAAAAATACTGTACTTTCTATATGGTGTCTCCTGCACTTGAAATAATTTTCTTTGCTTAATAAGGGGTGGGCAAATTTAAGGCTTCGAAGTAAATTGGCTGTCAAATGATGGAATGTCAAAAATTTAACTGCCAAAGAACATTAATTTAGTTTAAAGTTGGAACACTTTACTCTTAACAAGGAATTTTAATAATGAAATTTGTGAAATGTCAAAAATTAAGCAAAGAATTTTAGTTGTAAAATTTGTGTATTATGTGAGCAAACCAAAAACATCTGACGCCCTGATGAAATTCGACTGGATAATCGAAGCTTTGTTGCAAAATTTGGAGGAACATTTTGTGAAATGAGCGGATGTCTGCCGAATTGCTAACAATTTTTTCAATGAATTTACCGAATTGCACAGAAATCCTTTGATTAGTTTAGAAATAGTTATCAATAATATACCACTATAAAGCGGCCCACCCATTTGCAATATAATTGTGCAATTTTCCTTATTGTACAATAATATCGCTAATGTCTATATCATATTCGGAGGTGGCACATTGTTCAATGTTTTTTACCATTTCACCGTCAGGAAAATTGGGAAATATTTTCCTTGGAAATATTGTACCAATTATTGCAAAGTATAGGTCAAAACGACATATGCATACACAACGACATATGCAATAATATTGTATAATGGATGGGCCGCTTAATAAGAAATAAATCTCGTATCAGTAACATTTAATTTAATATAAATAAATATCACTCATACACAATAATATTTACCCAAACTATTGCATACTTAATTGGATATTTAATGAGAGTGATGCAACTTAGACCGTATGATTAATGTATTTCATACAAGAATTTATTTCTTCAATCGGATTTAGTAACTCAAAAATTAGAGCATACTTTTTAACATTTTAAATTATTAACTAATTAATTAATGTAAATAAAAAAATCTACATTTTCGTAAATGCGAAAGGTGTAGTTTTCTTATTTTATTTTATCTTTTTTTAATAAAGCGAAGAGCAACGACATTTTATGTAATAAAACAAATTGCCAAAAACGAAATGTTTGAATTACGAATTTATGTTATTAGGAAAACCCTATTTTTTTAATTAATATGGAGGATAATGTAGTGTAAAACTGGCACTAAGAGAACTTTATGGATATGATGAATTTGAAGGTTTTAATGATAGAGTAATCAAAAGATACACAGAAATTTTTGTAAGCCTCTGATGGCAGTTAAAAATATTATACTTGGCACATCTGAAGGTTTTAAAGGAACTAAAAATACAAAGTATGCATATTCAAATTTGTTTTCAAAAATTGCCAAGATTATATTATTAATATAAGAGAAGCATAGTTTTATATAAAAAAGAGAAGGGCGTGAGCTGACCTTTGAAAGTGAATTCTAATACTGTTGACAAACTGCTCACTCACACACTCTTCCTCTCTCTCTCTCTCTCTTGCAGATCTGATCCGTTTTTATCGAAGTGATTGTGGTTTTGTTCAAGAACATCAATATTTTAGATCTGTGATAAAGTAAATTTTTGGTATTTACACGTTTGGACTAATAAACACCCACGAGATGTTAGTTGGGCAAGAACTCTGTTAAGACAATTGTATATAAAACTTTGTCTGTGTATAAAATTGTTGATTAAATTCTAGTTTGTTTAAAGCTATAGCTGACCACAACGTTTACAAGACATGAAATTTTTACTGAAAGCAAAGGGTTTACATAAAAGAGAATATCAAACAATTAAACTTAAGCTTTATTTCTTCAACTGATGCATTCAGTTGATTCCTAAAAGCCTGTGAATGCATTAAACACTTGGATTGTTTTGTTTAACATTACGTTAAACTGTTAAGTAATAAGACTACAAACAACTAGCAAAGCAAGATTGTGTTGAAAGCTGCCAAGTACTAAAAAATACCAGCTTTAGGGCTTGCATATCCGCTATGACAACCAACCTCTAGTGGCATAAAGTACGCAGCCATCAAATTTCCCCTACTCTAAATCTCTAAAGTTTTGAAAACAGTCGTTATGTGGATAGCAATTCTTCTAAAATTTGTATCTATTCCTTGTTGTGCTATTTTAAAAAAATTATTTCCGAAATTTCGATAATAACAACTGGATGCGTAATAGCCGACTTTGATATTTCAATATTGTTCCTCACTTTTTATTTCTCTCGCCATCTGTTTAAAGCAGTAGGACTTTATTCAGGGATAAAATGGAATCGCTGGTAATAAATTCCATGTGAAATTTTTAGAAGTCGGCTGAAAGTATCGCTATGATAAGTCTAAGTTATGTATAAAAATTTTAGTTTTATTTGCTTAAAATTATGTAAATAATGGCAGCACTGTTCTCATGACCTCCAAATACTCAAACAACAATTGTACAAAAAGCCCCTCTACGTGCAAGTATGCACGTACGTACATATGTATGTGTGGGTGTGTGTCTCTGTGTATGGGTGTTTGTACGCATTGATGTGGTAGCTTTTATTAGAACGTGTGCGTAGAGCAAAAAAAAGGCATTTAATCAGCAGGATTTTTAACGTTAACAAGTGGAAGCATTTTCCATTTTTGGCTGTTCTAAGCAAGACTCATTCATTCAAAAAAATTTATGAAATCAAATCTATTGGAAATTTAAAAAAAAACTTCTACTCAAGTGATTAAAAAATTTCTAAGCACAATAAGTGAATATAAATGAACTCAAATTGTTTTTTTTTGGTTTCTCTTTTATTTTTCAAACGAAATAACTTTGTTTATTTGTTGTACAGTGAAATTTTTGCTTGTGTTTATTTTAATTGGGCGGAAGAGAAATATTTTGAAAATAGATTTATTTTTCGTTTTCGTTTGCTTAATGTTAACTTATTAAAATTTCCCACTTATGTTTGCTTTCACAAAGTTTATTTTCAATTTGTTTAAATGCCTTTTCAAGGTTAATGTGCAATTTTTTTGTTTTTTTTTTTAACAAATGGGATAATAAATTAATCCTATTTATATATAAAAAAAATTTTTGCTAGTTCATCAGTCCGAAATATGCACAGAAAATATTTATTTTTTATTAAACTACTAAATTCTGATAATCAAATAACAAAAATGTTATTTTGTATTAAACTACTTGAAATATTAAATTTTAAAAAAAAACTTAAAAACTTAAAATTTTTTTGAATCTAAATTGCCGTAACTCAATGAAATTTTATCCGATCAACACATTAAAAAAATTGACTGTTAGAAGAAAAATATATATTTGCAATGGTGCTAAATTTACTTAATTTTAATCCACATTTAAATTTCAAGCTGAAAAAACACGTTTTTCTATTATCTCGAAAACGCCTCTTAACAAAAATAAATAAATGTCTAAATTACCTAAAAAAATCATGCACTTTTAGAGGTTAATTTTTTTGTTGCATAGTGTAAAGAATGGATTGTATTCTATTAAGGCACTCCTTTGACAATCACATTGACACAGTTAAATTTTTATTTGATTTTAATTTTTTTATTTAAAGTTTTATTTGATTTTTTTTTATTAAAGGTCTTGATCGATGCAACAATATTTCTTTCTATGTCTCCATTTTCTTAATATTTCACAAATATTACGAAAAACTTTTAAAAAAAATTTTCATTCGATTGTCAATATAAACGTGAAATGTAATGAATAAAGTCTTTATGTTTTTCGATAATGTGTTTTGCCTATTTCTAATGGCTAGGATTTAGTTTGATTTATTACACTCTCCTTAAGTTAAAAACCTTGTAAATTTCTAACAAAATGTAGTATAAACTGACAAAAAAAAGTCCCAAAAACATATTTTGAATATGTGAAAAAAAAGAAGAAAAAAATCCAAAGTTTTGCAATTACTTATCCTAAAGTCAATATGTAACAGCATAAAACCATGTACTAGGGAGTATATTCAAACACTCTAGACTTGTCAGAAAATGTAGTTGTAAAAAATAGAGAGACATATTTCAGTATCCCAGCAAGAAAATGTTTTGTCATGTAAGTTTTCTATTCAGAATTAAAGTTTTAGGCTGCAATTTGTTTAAAGAAATCAAAAGAAAATTAATTCATTAAATAATTATAAAATCATGGTTTTCACAGAAAAAAGTAAAAACAAGATTCAGTTAAACAAAACAAAGATTCAGTTAAAAAATTAATTAGTTTTCAACCAATCACGGAAATTGTAGTATTAACTCATCCATTTTAATTGAACATTTTTTTAATTTTTCAATTAAAAAAATATTATATTAACTTAAAATTTAATTAACAGTTTTTGAAAGATTCAATTAAAATATAATTAAAATATTTTTAAATATTTAATTAAAAAATTAATTGAAATACTTTAAAAATTGAATTAAAAACCTACTTAAAATTTTTTAAAGATTCTATTAAAATAGTAATTGAAATATAGAAAAAATTCAAATAGTTAAAAAAAAATTATAAAAAATTGTGTTATATACATATATATATACAAATGTATGCATGTATGTATAAAAAATTTACAAAAATGGAAATATTTGTGTATTGTACCAAAAACCTAATAGTCTTTTGAATTTCGAATGGTGCACAAAAATGCAGAATATCGTAGCCTTACTTTGAATTTTGTGTGTATTTTGTGATTGGATTTTAAAGAAAGGCTACGATATTTTCCATATACTACATATACATACATACATACTAGTAATGCACCAATATTTGTATTCGTATTCGTATTCGAATTGTCGAATATTCGCTCATTTTCAGGCGAATACGAATGTATTCGTATTCGTCAAATTCACGCGGACACGAATACGAATATATTCGTATTCGCTAAATTGAATCGAATACGAATACGAATATTTTTCCAAAGGAATTAAATAAATAAATGCATAAATCCTAAACGAAATTTAAATATATGACTAAAAATCTGCAATTCACTGTTGAGATAGAAGAAAACAAAGAAATACCTTATTTAGATATGAAAATAATTAAATACAACAACAAATTAATAACAGACTGGTATGCAAAAGAAAGCGCATCTGGCAGATTAATAAATTACCATTCCAACCAACCGATGATCATGAAAATAAATACGGCGACGAATCTAATTAACAAAATTCTCAACATCAGTGTCAAACGATTCAGAAATAAAAACATCAGTAAAATAAGAAACATAATGACAAAAAACAACTTCCCGATATACATTACGAACAAACTAATAAACAAATGCTTAAATAAAAACGCAACTGGAAACAATAATAATGGAGTAGTAGAAAAAGTTTTTTACAGTGTACCATATGTTCCAAAGTTGACCGAAAACAAAACATTAAAACATATGATAAATGATAAAACAACAATAGTCACACATAGATCAAACAGGACACTAAGACATCTTTTTACACAGGAAAGAACAAAACTTCACAAATTAGAAACAGAAAATTTTGTATACGAAATAACTTGTCAAGGAAATGAAACAGAAATGTGCAATAGAGTATACATGGGAACAACAAAACGAAAACTCGGAACTAGAGTATCAGAACATGAAGCAGACATAAACAAAGGAAAAGAGACAACAGCTCTAGCCCAACATGTAAAAGAAACGGGACATAAACTAGATTTTAAGGCGTTCAAAATATTAGATAGAGAAAAGAGAGCGAATAAAAGATATACACTGGAAAGCCTACGAATACAGCAACGTATTAAAAAATCGATCAATACAAAAGAAGACAAAGACAACACCAAACTGCAATATTCAATTGCAATAACTTGACAAGTGAAGTTCTGTGATATTAGTTTTAAGTTTGCCTGTGATATTTTACATTAATTTTTATTATTTAAATTATACAAATAATTGTTCGTGCTGTCCAGTTGTATAATTTATTTAATAATGTAACTGAAGATCGTAAGTTAAACATAAAAATTAATATTACAAAAATATGACAAAAAAAAAAAATTCTCCTGAAGACGTTGAAAAAAAGCTGACGAAACGTTGAGAAAAAAGATGAAATAAATTGGTTTTATTTGCAACCTAAGAATCAAGAAATCTGACCATAAATAGCCAACGTGAAACACAATAAAAAACATAAACATAAAACATAGTTTGTACAAATACATTAATTTTTTTATAGAAATTTGTGCTTTTTATCATTTTCAAATATTATTTAATGAAGTTTAATGACTTTTGGGTACTTTTTATTAACTTTAAAGTATGGCAAACAAGTGCGTGAAGTAATTTTTCTTAACAATTTTTTAATATTTCATATTGCATATAATATTCGTATTCGTATTCGCGAATATCGTTTCAAATATTCGTATTTGTATTGCCGAATATCAAAAATTGACATTCGTTACATCACTAATTCATACATACAAAATGAATTTCTGTTTTTTTTTCAATATTTTATTTTTATTCCACGCATGTCAAAATTTCTATGAATCAAAAAAAATAAATAAAATAAGCTGAGTAGTTTTTTCTCCCATATAAAATATCAAAATCAATTAAAAGATTAATTGGCTAATTTAATTGAAAATGTTTTTTCAAAACAATGTGGCATACTATAAAAAACAGCTCGATTTTTACACATAAAAACAAAAGTTATAATATTAACATACAATAATTGTAAACCATTTCATACTATTCTGAGTTAAATTCTGTTGATAACACTTTTTTTATAGAGCAGTTAATTCAATTAAAATAAACATATATTCAATTAAAATATTAATAAAAAATATTTTTTTTTCTAAGCAATCACTTAATTGAAAAAAAATCAACAATAATATTTTCTGTGTATATACTAAAAAATATTAAGATTAAAGGCTATACTTTTACTATCTTTAACTATTGAAAACAAAATTAGGACAAGGAAAATATTTTATTAAGCTTTAAAAATAGTTTCATTTAACATATAAAAAAGAACGAAATATTAGATAAATAATTTAATATTTTTAGACATAAAGAATGGAATAGAAAAAATGAGGATACGAACGCACACATTCGATTCTAGCATACGAAAAATTTATACTCATAAGACTAACTCAAACAGCCACTGGGTGGCAATATTTAATTTTTTGCCCTTTAAAACTTTAAATTATTTCCTGTTTGTTACACCCAACAGCTCCAAGTTTTTCACTTAAGATTTTGTTTTCCAAAGCCAACAGAAAATTAAAAAAAAAGAAATAATGAAAATGTTTTTATATATGGTCGCTACCAGTATCTGTGATAATATAGATTTTCTATTTTTGTGTGATTTCTAACACCAGCCCTAGACATACATACCGTTACCTTAATATAGAATGCCCCTAACTCATAATATTTTTGAAATCGAATTTTTTGTATATTTCGTTAGAAGAACATCAAATGTATCAAAAAATTCAAAAAATCTCGATTTCAAAAAAATAATGAGTTAGGGCCTTTCTATATTAAAGTAACGATACTTATATATATTTTCTACTTATACTTATACTTATGTATATATATATATATATATATATGTATATTTTTTCTATATATGCCAGCCTCTATGCACGAGTTGCAAGCAAATGTTTTAGTTTTCTGCAAAACCCATTTACAAGCCTGACTGACTGGATTCTTCTTTTACTGGTTACAATTTTGTTTGTCTCTAAGGCATTTGCTGCAAAAGTCATGGTTGTAACATAAACTAAGATATCATTATTAGCATCATCATCATCATCATCATCATCACCATTAACATCATCATCAACATCATGCTGTCAACTTTAGGCATTTTGTACTTGAATACTTTTAAAATATCGATTTCATTTGTACTCGTATCTTGCCTGGCTGATGTATCGAGCACAAGTGGAGAGAAAAAGTTTTTATTTTATTTTGTGGTAAAGTGTGTTTGTTACTAAACCTTGATATATCGATAGAAGACGAAACTATTTACTACAAAAATGAATTAGAACATAAAAATTGTTTGTAATTGTTAAAATTCCTGCTGTGGGATTAAAAAACATTTGGGAGAAAACTTTGTTTTAAGTCCTCTTAAAATAATCAATAGTATCAATGAAGTTTAGTACAGAAACAAAATTTGTTTAATGTTTACTTAGATACTGAGGTTTTTTTCGAAAGTTTAAAAATTTTATAAAACTATAGTTTTACTTTTAGGTCAGAGGGACAGCTGAGAGTGTATTACTTTAATTTATTATTTCAGTAAGTGCAAAGGGAATTTTAATTTTTTCTGAAATTGAAAATCGTTCTATTGAAATCTATTTACTTTCAGGTTGCAGGCATGTAGTGTTGATTTAAGCTGGTATACCATAATTGATAGTAACACAAAACACAGTATCTTTTATCTGAGCATACATTATTATTATTAAATAAAAGAAAAATTAATAATTATTATATAATAAAAATTATAATTATTTTTTCTGTATTATTAAAAAGAGGATCAGGTCCTTTTCATTTTTGATTCCCAAATATAACAGAAGGATTATCATGAAATAATGTATTAATTTTAATAACTTAATAAAAAAATTGCTCTTTTAATATTAATTTCTTATATAACACAGAAAAAAGTATTCACCAATTAATATTTTCAATTAAGAATTTAATTGATTCAATTAAATTTTTAATTGTATTAATTAATTTGAGTGAAAAAACTTAATTGATATTATCAAATTGTTTATAGGTAACAATTTAATTATTTGTTTTAATTGATATTACAAAATCATTCATATTACTTTTTTGTGTGTATTAGAATTACTTTTTCAATTATAATTGTTGCTTTAGGAGGACTTAATCAAACTTCTCTTCGTTAATTAATAGCTTATTCCTTTATTAACCATTTATGATAAATTTTACATGCTCTGGCTTTGTAACCTTCTGTTGCTGGCTTCACATTGTCTTCTAATAGCCTTTAAAATTGTGGTGTGCCAATTTCTCACCAGCCAATGGCAAGTCAAGACTCCTACAAGGATCATAAAAATTATCTTGTTCGTACATAAAAAAAGTTAGTCAAAAAGTGACTTGTTGATAAGAGTCGCGAGATCCTGCATTCCTCTCTAACTATCCAGAAACTATTTAATGCTTCTAAAACCAAATTTTACAGCACCCGAAAATAGTGTCGAGACAATGGTTTCAACGAGCCTTTGGTCTTGAAACTTGAATTTTATTTTGTAGTTAATTTGGAATGCAAGTACCTTTATGTGCATTCAAATACTAGTAACTATTTTTCCTTTTAGAAATAAATACAAAATTCCATTATAGAAATTTTGAGTAGTGCCTAGGACCGTCGCCCTAATAACATTGGCGCTCAAACCATTGCTTTTGTTGTTCCTTTTTTGTTAAACAGACTCTCACTTCTTCATTATGCATTGAATTTCTTTTCTCTTCCTTTTACATTCATATTCTAAAAAGGTTGCATAGCTTCAAATTTTGTTTTAAGTTCATTGTATCGGTGACTTTCAAGCTATAACGAAGTAATTTATGAATCGACTCAGCTCTACTAAATTGTAAATTAATTTGAATTAATTTAAATTAAACTAAAAGTTTCTTAGTGTTACAAAATAGAAATCGAAAAGATAAGACAATAGTTTAATTATTATTAAAAGGACCAACAGACAAACAAGTAGAAATCATTAACAGTGGCTCGTTTCTGTACCAAATGAGCAAAATCTTCCTTTAGAATAGTTTTTTTTATCATATTTAATTAATTTTAGTTAATTTCTGCCCGAAGTTATTTTTCTTTCTTCGAATATTTGGACTTTTGAAAAGTCACAAATAACACCAAAGGTAATTGTATATATTCTGACAAACACTAGCAGAACGTAACGATGTGCTGTTTTCGTATTCCGGTACAGCTTCATCATGCACTGTGCGTAACTTCAGTCAATCTAAATTTTAGCCTAAATTTTCAGTTCAAAAAGAAAACGAATTCTTTTAACTCATTGTATTACAATTTGCCAAAAGCTTATTTTCAAATGAGTTTATAGTTTTTATTAATTTAAGTGTTCTTCAACTTTTTGTTTAATATTTTTTTTGATGCCAACAACTTCTCACAAATTACAGCTATGAAGCAAGGATTTTAAATAATAATTTTTTTAAAGTAAAATTTATACTTTGTCTGCTAGATAAATAAATTGACCCAAAATTTTTTATTAGCAGACGCACTTCTATATTTACATTTAATAAAGCCTAAAACAAATATTTTTCTTTTCAAAGAATGGGTCGTGTCACACAAAAAAGGAAATCTGTCTACTGAAGTTATTGTTGAAAAACAAAAGGAATTCTTATTGTTAAGCAAATGCAATAAGAAATATTTTTTTTTATAAAATTTACCTGTTTCCCTGAGGTGTGACGTTTCCATATTAGAGCAGGTGACCAAAAATATTTATTTTCTTGAGTTTTCTTTTTACTTTTAGGATATAAAAAGTATTTTTTTTTCTTTATCGCATTGTTTAAAGATGAAAAAAGGATACAAAAATATATTCTCACAGTTGGGTTCGCTTTTTGGTTATATTATTAAATTATATTTTTTTTAACAATAAAAAAATCAATAGTTTTTTATGTTAAAAGGTACAAACAAAACTTATTAATTTATTTATGTTATTCTTGTGTTATTAAATATAAGAAAAGTGTTTTTGTAATATGTATAATAATAATAAAATATATATTTATATGTATGCAATAAACATTTATTTATATATTTATTTCTGTTTATAGAGAACTCTATAATAAAACTTAAGATTATTAAGGGAAAATTGTTATTTTATTCTATGCTTTCTTTTTGTTTTAGGGATTTATTTCTCAGAAAGTTTTTATATTCAAATGCTAAATAATTTCAAAACAAAGTCGCAAAATATATTTTAAACCTTCTTAAGTTGTCCATTAAGCATTAAACACATTCACCACTGCAAGCTACCGACTACGAAATGTCAAAAATAGAATAAACATGTTTATATGAGAATTATTACTTTGAAGACAGCAAGGCAAAATGGCGGCAGGTTGTTTGTTGCCTATGCTGATTTTTGTCGTTGTAGTCCAATTAAACTAATTTCTATTTCTTTGGCTTCAATGAGAAAATACAATTTTGCCATTACAATACAAAATATTGAATGAATTATTTCATATTATTTAACAGAAACAATATCCAAAAGTTGATGTAAAGAATAAATTGATTAATTTTTATACTTTTACGCCATATAAGAACATTTGGAAAGAGTAATTTAATTTTTATAAATGCGAAATATTTGAAGGTGGCAATACTGAACTATGTATTTATACTTAAATACGAGGTATAGATGGTGTTGCTGTCGTCTCCAAAAATAATTAAGTAGCTGACTACTAGGCGACAAATGCTGCTAGCGGCATTTGAAGTCGTGTGTTCGTGTAGCCTGCTGTGGAGAATGTGTTTAGTGCTTAAATACATAAGAAAGTCTTATTGAAAATCTTGTATTTTTGGTATGTGCATGAGTTAAAATTTAAACGTTTTTTGTTTCTAGTGGCTAAGAAAGTCTACACGTGATGAAATAATTGTATGCTAGATATCTGATTAATAGGCAGAGTTTGTAAAAAAAAAAATTAAAATTTAAACATTTTAAATTTTTATGAAAGAAAATTAAAATTCGTTTCAAAAAATATTATTTTCCCTACAAATTTCAAAATGAAAAAATAGTTTGGTGGTTTTGGTTGTTGTTTCACGTGGCTGCCTACTACACGCAGGCATTCAAGTAGAATGTAGATGATTCCTTTTTCGTTTATACATATTTATAAAATCTTTTGTTTAGGTTTTTGAATATAGAACTTGACCGCTATTATTATATTAATTTAACATTTGTGGACATTAAATTAAGAAGGGTTTATATCAATCATTTGCATAATTACACTCCCTTTTATTTTAACGATCCTGTAAACTCTGCAAAAATACGAATAAAGTTTAATCAAATCCTGCTTACAATAATTATATTCGAGTAACATCAACATGTTGCAGTTTTTGTTTAAAGAAAGCCTAAATTTTAGTTTATTTTTTTCACATTATTGTTGCCTTTTTAAAGCTGGATTTAAAAACCACTTGGGATAGCAAAGGGAACTGAATTATAGTAGTTGTGCGAGTCATCAGACAACCCCGTGAATTTTTTAGTTTTCCGCTTAATAACTAAATAAATTCAGGACAGTGCGACTTTGACTTGAATACGAAGAGTTCCGTACGGACACTATATGTATAACACTCGTGCTATACGAACTTAAGCCTATATAATCGAATATCTTACGGGGGGCCGAATTCCGCAACGCTTAAAATTTAAGTGTTCACCAATTTCAGCGTAAACTTGTTTATTGAATACTACACCTAAAGAATTTCGCTTCATAAATCCAGTGAAACAATTTCATTAAAGTTTTTTCACAAATCTAATGATAATTTCACAAATCCAATGAAAATTTCATGAATATTGTGAAACAATTTCATTGGAATTGCTTTCTTTATATTCTGGTGTCGTTAGAATATTTTATTGGATTTATGACAACAATATTTTCTTATTATTAAGAAACCCCTTTATATTTAAGTTATTTAATTCTTTTCATGAAATTATTTTAACTGCATTAAATACACTGTTAAATAAATTTGATGAAGTTTTCAATAAAATAATTTTAACGAAACTGGTTTCATTAATCCAACGAAGCGTGACTTTAATTGAATTTTAATGAATTTTTCATTAGATTAATGTTGAAATTCATTGAATTTCTGCCGAAAATTCTTTCAGAGTAGTGTCAACATTTTTCACTGGAAAAAGTATGATGAATTGTAAACACTGAAATTTGTGAAAGTTTAAAACTCATCGTTGCGGAAATCGGTCCCTGATGTAGATATTAAAAAATTCAAGTACCCACGTTTTGGCGATTTTTTGTTAGTTTTGGTGCTTCTTCTTAGTTTTTTCACTTTTTCAGTTTTGGGATATTTTTCTTTTGTTTTGGTGCTTTTTCTTAAATTTGACGTTTTTTTCTTTTTTGGCGATTTTTTTAAACTTTTTTTCAGGATTTTGTTGACTTTATTACTTTTGGTGCTATTTTAATTTCTGGCGATTTTTTAATTTTCAAAATTTTTCGTATACTGGCGTTTTTTTCTTTTTAAGCGTGTTTTTCTTTTTCAGCGTTTTTTTTCGGTTTTTGGTGATTTATATTAATTAAAGCGATTTTGTAAATCTTATCACTTATTTTCTTTTAGGCGATTTTTTCCAGTTTTTGGCGTTTTTTTCCGGTTTTGGCGATTTATTGAAGTTTTAGCGATTTTTTAAGTTAAAGCGATTTTTTTGTTTCGGCAATTTTTTTATTATATTGGAGATTTTTTCAAGAGTTTGGCTTTTACGGTTTCCAAGATACAGCATGTTGTCAAAATTCCATTAAATGATACAAGCAATTTTGAGTATTTAAATTTCAGTAACAATTGGTGTAGTCTGCATAAAAATACACTTAAGGTATTGATTTCAAGTTTTTCTCGTTAGAAAAATGGAAAACTGTAATTTTTGTTGACAACAAACACAGGAAAAATATTAAAAAATTTGTTTCAAATTTTTTTCCTGTGTTTTTTGTAAAAAATTACATTTTTCCAACGAGAAAAAAAACTGCAATGAATACCTTTACTAACTTTGAAGATTTCAATTGTATGTACAATTGTCTGTATATCAAATTCGAATTTCAATATTATTCGTTGCTCCAAAGTTTTGCATATTCTGATAACAGTTTTGGGCCATAGCTCTTACTGTTCTGTGACAGACAGGCGGGCATCGTGGCTAAAACAATAGGGGTACTTAGTACCTTTGGTGTACCTTTGGTGTACAGAACCTTAAAAACCACACACTGCCTCTGTCAACAAGTAACTGATAGTTGATTCCTGTCAAAATGTTAACATTTGGTTTGTGTTGGGCAGTCATCAAGATGTCATTAAAAAATTTTAATACATAATTAAATGGGTCCAGCTAAAGCGAGACTTTTCTTAAGTAAATTTTAATTTATTATTTCCTGAAGAAGCTACACAACGTTGCAGCGAAATATCGATAAAATAATAAATATTGTTATCAATTATTTACAAAAAGGACCTAAAGCTTAAATAAAAACTTATATATATTAAACTAAAAGGTCGAATAAATTATTATAATATTATAAATTATCAATTGAAATGTATTAAAAAAATTATCATAAATGAATTCAATTCAATTGAAAGTTAATAATTAACTATTTATAATTATTTAAAATTATTTGATTTGATTCATTTAAAATTTTCTCTTTCCCTTTTATAATACTGAAATATAAAAAAAATCTTTATTAAATAAAACAAATAAAACTCAATTTATTAGTACTCCTTACCCTGGCCTCATGAATTACAACAATAATAAAAATAATAAATTTATTTATTGTATAAATTTCCGCCACTCAAACTTTTTCTACTCCAAAACACAAATCCCTGGTAAATACGCTCAATTAAATTATAAAACCCTTCAGTCATTTATCATTTCTTATAAAACATTGATTGAATTTTTGTTTTATATTTTTTTTTTATTATTTTTTTTAAAGCATTTTTTTTGATTTTTCTGCTCCAAAGGACAGCAATTTTTATGCCAAAATTAAGGCTTAGTAAGCAATTCACAATTTTGTTTTGTTTTTTTATCCTGGCGCGGACTGTTGTTTAAGGTTAATTACTTTATAAACATTATAAAAAAAATTGAGCCAGCAAAGTGTAGAAAAATAAAATTACAGAAAAGCTGCAAAGATACATTAAGCACCAAAGCACCAGACTGCCTGTCTTAGTTCATGAAAGAGTATGAAAATGTAGATGACTTTGATAATAAAAATGTAAATATTGTTTTAATAGATTTCTCATTTCTATACTGTCCTTTGGCTATTTGGTCGTGTCAATTTCTATTAGTTATCTTCTTTATGAAATTTTTTCGTTATATTGTATTATAACATTCCCGCACGTAATTACAATAGATACCCAATGAAATACAGTCATACAGTCTGTCAAGTATAACTTTACTTATTGAAATTACTTAATTAATATTTAATATTGATTGTTATTAATAAAATAAATATGGGAATCGATAATTTTTGATACCTGACATACATTTTTGAGTCCTTAAAATTTAATTCAAAATAGATTTGTGAACATACTTCCGAGCAATAAAATACAAGGAGTTTTTTTTTCGCAAATTTTGAAAAACCATATCTCTCGAACAAATTGACGGATTTTGTTAAAATTTCCAGCGTCCGATACATATTTGAATTTAAATACAAATCAGTGAGTAACTAAAATCTATTTTGGAGTTATAAGAAAAATACAAAATTTTTTGAACTATTTCATTAACGAAATATCCCGAAAAAATCACCCGATTTTATTGCAATTGGCAGTAATAAAAATTTTTAGGTTAAGAGTTGACTACATTTCGTAGTTTCAAATTTGTTTAAAAAAAGTTTTTGTAATTATTTATTTTATATTTGAAATCTAACAAACCGCATAGATTCATCTAATTTAATTTGCCTCCTTGGAAGCAAAATTAATTTATTTCAAAAATGTTTTCATTGATAAAATGGAATTATAAACTTTTATGTGAGAAAGCGTAAGTCTGCTGTTTTACTCATTCTTCTTTTCCAAAACGTGTTTAAAAAATTCCTTTTTAACTTAATACTTTCTCCATGTACTTATTTATTTTTTATACTCCATTATAAAATTATTCTTATAAATACATATACGAGTACAAATTTTGTTTGTGTTAAGAAAAGCATAAAAATTACTGAACAGCAATAAATTGGTTATTAAAACAAAGTTTAAGACCACATTCTTTAGCTATTACTCTGCTACATGGATTTGGCTTTGTAAGAAAAACATATTTTCTAAAAGTAAAAGCCACAAAAAACACAGAAAATTGTAAATAAAATATGAAAAGAAAGTGGGCATTTTTCTTTTTAAGCTGGAAGAGGATGTTTGAAATCTTTAAGTATGTGTGTTTGTGTGTTCACGGCAAGTTATTTAGAAAATTTACCAAAAATTCAATAAATACTTGTATAAAGAATTTCAGTATTTTCTTTTTTTGGAACAATATTTTTGTTAAATATTTTTATTAGCTTAACCATGCTGAGAATTAATTTTTTTCTTTATCGAATAGAAAATAAATTAATTTCTCTTTTTTTACTTTCATTTTGGTTTATTTTGTTCTGTTGGTATATTTTGTTTGCTTGTCGATTCATTAGGGAGATGGGAATTGTTAAGAATTATTGATTTTAACAGTCAAAATAAACTGTTGCTGTTAATCAACCACACAATTTATGACGATAGTTTATTGCCATGATTTTGTGTTAAAGTCAGACTTTCCTTCCTTCCCTTTTTTTAAATACAATATTTTAATTCAGGTAAAAAATATTAAAGGCGATTAATAGATTCGATCAAATACTTACAATGAAAACAAAAAACTCATATTTTTTGTTTGTTTTTAACATTAATGTTCTATCGAAGTTTTAGTTCCAGTTCAGAGGATTCTACGAAATTTTAGTAAATCATTAAAATTCGTAAATGTAGCCATGTTCTTGAAGAAACAACACGAAATATGTCACTGAACTAAAAAAATTACATGTTAAATTTAAAAAATTTTTTTTTTTGCGAAAATGCATATATTGGAGGTCCTTGTACCAAATGAAAGCACATTTTTAACAGAGCTGAAACGATCAATTTTAAACATATTTATAAGTTTTTAGTGCATTCTAGTCATAAATGCAGCTAAAATTTAGTTTTTGAGAAAAAGGATATATGGAAGGTATAAACGTCCTTGCAGCAAATGAACCAAAATTCGCAATAGAGCTAAAACACATCATTATTAATATAATAATTTATAAATTTTAATTGCATTCTAGCGATAAATGCAGTTAAAATTTCGTTTTTGAGAAAAAGGATATATGGGAGGTAGTCATGTGCTTGCACCGAATGAAACAAAATTCGCAGCAGAGCTAAAGCGTAAAATCTTACAAATATTTATTAAAGTTTTTACTTAAAAACGCACCTAAAATCTAGATTTCGTGAAAATGGTTATATGGTAGGTGAGCATGTCCTTGCACAGAATAAATCAAAACTCACAACAAAGCTAAAACGACCAATTTTATTAATACTTGTTAACATTTTAATGCATTCTAAACATAAATTTTGCTACGATTTAGTTTTTGAGAAAAGGGATATATGGGAGTTACCCATGTCCTTGCACCGAATTGAACATAATTGGCAAGAGAGCTAAAAATCATAATTTTAAAAATACTTATTAAGTTTTAGTGCAGCTTAATCATAAATGCAGTTAAAATAAACCTGTAGAGAAAAAGGATATGTGGGAGTTGATCATGTCCTTGCAATGAGTGAAACAAAATTTGGAACAGATCTTAAGCGCATAAAATTGGAAATATATATTAGTTCTTAGTACATTCTAATCATAAATGCAGCTTAAATTTAGTTTTAAAGAAAAGGATATATGTGAGGTACTCATGTCCTTGCACAGAATAAAAAAAAAATACAAAACATAGCTAAAGCGCCCAGTTTTAGGAATTGTTATTAGGTTTTAGTGCCTTCGAAACATAAATGCAGCTTAAATCAAATTTTTTATAAAAAGGATATATGGGAGTTAGTCATGTGCTTGAACCAAATGAAACAAAATTTACAACAGAGGTAAAGCGCAAAATTTTACATATAGCTATTAAAGTTTTTGCTTATAAATGCACATAAAATCTAGTTTTTGAGAAAAAGGATATATGGGATGTAACCATGCTCTTGTATCGAATGAAACAAAATTTTCCACAGACCTTAAATATATAATTTAAGCATTATTTATAAATTTTTAGCGAATTATAGTCATAAATATAGTTAAAATTTAGCTTTTGAGAAAAAGGATATATGGAAGGTACTCATGAACTTGCACCGAAGGGAATACAATTTTCTACAGAGCTAAAACATATAATTTAAGAAATGCTTAGAAAGTTCAAGTTCATCATAATAAGGAAAGCAACTAAAATTTAGTTTTTGATAAAAAGGACATGAGAGATTGAACTCGAACTATTTATGTGCATCATTTGGTTTAAAATCAACAGGCTAAATACTACCGCTGTAAAATTTGCCTGGTAATGTATAAATCTCTCGCTGTTTTTCTTTAATTTATTTCTCTTTTTTTAATATATATTTTTATTTGTTATTTTGTTGGTTTGTCTCTTGTTGTTTTTATTGTATTACAAAAAAATTTCTTTTTGCTTTCGTCATTTGTATTTTATGAAGTATTTGGTTGTGTTTCTTGCTTCAAGTGAGAGTTAGAAAGTTTTTTTGATTAACAGTGAGATATATACTAAAAGTTTGGTAGTAAAAATACATTTTGTTGGGAAAAATTTGAGTTATGTATTTCTTTTTGGGTGGGTTTTCTTTTAATTTGAAATGATTTTCTAATTACACATATTCTAAAGAACACTGAAGATGGCGCATAGCTGATACCGGTTTGTTTTCTAATCAAATTTGACATGGGTTGAGGGAAAATCCATTAAAAAAAGTTGTTTTCATCCACTTAACTAAATCCTAGAAAATGCAGGATATCAAAGTGGACAACGGTTTATTTCAGAGTAAATAAAAATTTAAAAAGAAAATTGTTAAGGGCTTATTTGATCGAATTTTTATAGTGAAAAAAAAATAATTTACTTATAGGGTATTCCCCTGCTGGATAAGTCAAACGATAGTGGCTTGTGGGGGAAAGCTTAGAGAAACCTGCTTGTTAAGCTTTACAGCACAAATTTCATATTGTTGTTCTAAATTCTTTTTGTGTTGTATATAGATTTAAAATACCAAATATTTGTTAGTTAGATCCACAGTGCCCTCTCTATATGATTGTGTGGGTCCTTGCATCTCGAGCTTTATTTTTTGTTTTTATTTTTTTGTTTTAGTTTAGCGTGTGTTTAAATCTCCTGGGTATTTTGCTTTCAATTGTTGTTCATAATGATGCCTTATATTTTTTTTCTTTAAAATTTGCTTACGTCTTGGTTTTTCTTTTTGCTTTGTTATGTTGGGCATATAAATAAAATAAATATGTTATTTAATCTTTCTCATGGTTTTTAATGCAAATAATAGAGTTGTTGTTGGTCTTAGTTGGCTTCAGTACACCTTTCCTAAAGTATTTAATTAAAATACGTAAATTTATTCTGCCTTGTCATTGAATATAAAAACTGTATGGAAACAGTTTTATGAAAGTTTAACGAGATTTTAGAGAAACAGTTTTTTTTGTGAAATTTTTTAATAATTTTGAAAAAAAAATTTATAATTAAGTATTCAACACAAATAAATTTTTTGCCTGTTTCACAATAACGACACGAAACTTTCGACTCACAACTTATATTGAAATCAACAATAAAATCCTAAAGTAAATCTTAATTGTAAATCGTAAGTTTCGTGTCGTTATTGTGAAAGAGGCTATTAGATTCCCTAATATACTAAAGAATTTTTAACCCTTTATCAATTATGAAAAATAGTTTAGCATAAGTTTAGGCGCTTAAACAATTTTTTTCATTATTATTATTGTAAAGCAGTTGTAAGTCATTACTTTGAGTTAATTTTTTTAATTAAAGAAAAGCCAAAATATTATAAATTCTATCAATATCAATTTGGCATATTCCTGAAGAAATTATAAATATTTGTATGAAACTGAGCTTCTACTAAAGGAAATTTTTCATAATCATTTGCCTATAAAAAAATAGAACCTTATAAATCATTTTTAATTTAACGCTTGTCAGTTTTCATTATTTCCTACATTTTCTTAAGCATTTCCTAAAACTTACTCAATATTTCATATCATAAATATTAAAGCGTGAATTTTAACAAAATCCTTAAGGATATTATGGCAACCATAAATTACGTATTTCTTTTTAATATTAAATTTCCCCATAAGAAATAATTTTATTTCTTTAAAATTGATATTAAGAATTTTGTTAATTAGTAAAAGTAAAATATTCATATTTCAGCGAAAAGACAAAAATTTTCATGACTTGATGACTTTCCGCCGTACTAATTAATCCTTTTCAAAACAATTTCAATTAAATTTTTAAATCTTATACACATTTTTATTTCAGCTTAATTACAAAACTTTATAATACCTTTTGTTTACAAACAAAATTAAAGGAAGAAGAAACAATCTATGCTTTAAGTTATTATACACTCAAAAAAATTAATATAGTAGATAAAAAAATTTATATAATTTGAAGACTTAACTCCCATGGAAAGTTGTACAAAACGGCTGCTCTATTTTTTAAAGCTTTTACTTGTAATAATATGAAGCGAAGTTACGGTTACAAAATTTTGGATTAATTTTAATACCAAGCCGATGTACATATAACATTATTTAAAAAACTTAAGTAGAAGTAGCAAAATTCGTAGAAATTTTAATTTTTACTACTTTGTTTATTTCCAGCTTTTTAATATGGACTTGTGAAAATATATTGTGAAATATTAGCAAAAGCTAAAAACGAATTGTGAACAATTGAGAAGTACTTCAAACAGTCAAAGATTTCAAAAGTTTGAATTTGAGTTGCTGTTGCTTTTAGTTAGTTGCCAAAAAGTCACAGTCGAAAAAGCAAAACATCTTGCTTTTAGGAGCTTTCAGCAAGTTCAGTCAACTATTTTGTGGTGTTTTTGTGTTTGTTTCTGTACATTGAATAAGAAGCACAAACTGAACCCCCTTTACTGCGAGTGTTTAAAACTTCTAAAAGCAAAAGTTTTTGCTTCTTCGACTGTGACTGCTTGCGACTTCCAAAAGCATATAGACTGCTTCTGATTTTTTGCAACTAAAAGCAAATCAAATTTAAACTTTCTAAATTGGTAATTGGTCATATAACGATTTTTGCGTTGACTGAAACATTTTATTTTTAAAAGCGAAAAAAGCAGAAACAAAATGAAATAAATGAAAATCATTTTATTTTTTAAACACTGATATATAAAACAAATCCAAAACAAAATTAAGTTAAGTATGGATATAAATAAATTATGGTTTTAGATATTGTTACCTTAATATAGAAAGGCCCTAACTCATTATTTTATTGAAATCGAAATTTTTTGCATTTTTCGATATACTTCTATTGAAATATACAAAAAACTTTCTATATTATTAATTTCAAATTTAAATTCTAAAATATTCTGCAATTAAAACTTCATTGCATAAAAATTTAAAAAAGTAAATCATAAGTTTACTCTGTAGGGCAAATGGTTGCTAGGGTAAAAATTATTTAAAAAGCTCAAATATCTGGAAGACATTTTTTCTACCAATAAAGAACTCACAAATTTTTTTAAATTTGTGCTCTGACTTTTAAATACATTATTTTACTATGCGATAAAGAACTATTAATACATATTTAGAATTTTTTATGTAGACATAAGCTAAAAAATTATTTAAAAAAATTGATAAGATTCGACCATTGCCAAATGTAGGGTACATTTTAAACCACTGTGGGCAGGTAATTAAAAAATAAATAAATTTTTATTTATTTTCGATTTACGGAATATTTTAGTTTCTTTAGTTACACTCTAAAACTTTTACTTCTTGGTGTATTAATATATTTGAATAAAAAATTCATGTGCATGATTTATTGCATTAGATAATATGTAATATGATTTTTTTTTCTTTCAAAATCATATTTTTACAGTGTATATTTTGGTTAAATTCAAGCATTATATAACATTCTCTTGTGCTTCATAATATTGTTTACAGGCACCATACTTAATGTTTAAATTTAATGTTGAAATGATTTTTCTTAAATTTTCGTTTGTAATAGCTTCTTGATAAAGAAAATAAAACATAAAAGTTTATTTTCAAAGATTTGTTCTACAACACTTTGTGTTGTTGCCACTGATTTCTTTAAGGATTTCCAAATTTAATTATAAGTTAAAAGTTCAGTCTCTTGAAAGCAGCTTAAAGCGAAATTAATAGAAACTTTTTAAATGAACAGTATCTAGCATTTCATTAAAGCAGTGAAGGTAATTTTTATTTATTTTAATTGAATTTTCAGAAATATACAAAGATTTACTTAATGGTAAACAAATAAACAGCAAGAAATAAATACTTTGCAATAATAAATAAATCATATTAATTTTAAAGTAAGTAAAAAGCTTTCAAAGGAAAGCAATTCTAAGGAAAGATGATATTTCAAGACATTAGAAAAATTTTAATGTCTTGAAGTAAATAAATAATTTTATCTCAAAGTTCCTGTGAAAAAATTCCGTTTGACAAGTATCTCAAATGAAATTTAAAAAAAATGCTTTGTTAGGCTATTAATGTAAATAAATTTGTAAAATAGAATCTAATTTATAATACTTCGCCCGCTCCCTAATTCCTTAAATATCAAACTAAAATATTAATTTCAACGTTGTGCATTCATAAAGATTTTTATTTCAATAAGATTATTAATAAAAAGGACTCTTGGTGCTTGGAAGAGGAAAATGTTTGTTGAATATTGATTTAAGATTATGATCAATTTTAAAAAGCGCTTGGTATTAAATATAATTCTGTAAAAAACCCGACTTCAATGCAAATATCTGAAAATGTTAACGGAAGTGCTTCTGTAAATTTTTTAAATGCAAGATTTTTTGTGTTTTCAGAGCTCAGGCTGTCTGTTAAATTTTGTAAAAATTAGTAAGGTAGAACCATATAAAATAAAATTTTTAATTTAAGTGGAAGATTGTGTCAATTTTAGAGCTCAAGATGTGTGGTAAGTTTCATAAAAATCGGTTAAAAAATATAATAATAAATTTTAATGGGCCAATTTTTTCAACTTAAAAATTGTGTAAGTAAAAGAAAAAAAGGTGTTTGCTGGGTTTCGCAGCAATCAATTAGTGCCCTAATTCTGTTCAACGATAGTATTGTCTTGTCTATGGACGAAAAAAGGCCGCAGTTCTGATTATTTAAAATAATTATTATTTATTGTTTTGCTAGGAGTCTATGGTATTTGCTTTATGATTTTGTTCGAAACATTATATCCAACACATATTTTTTCATATATTTTTCAAACTATTGTACAATACATTAATTTAATTTTTATGTTTTAAAATTATGACAAATATAGTTTTAGTTTTCATTATCAAAGACAACAACCATTTTTGAATACAATAATTTAGAGAATTCAAACAGGAGAACTCAAAAGTATTTACATACAAAATCGTCCTAATTCTTCTTACTGAATTAGGACATAAGTAGAATATTATAAACTCAAGTAAAAAATTTTTGGGCATGACCCGCCCAAATTTTTTTATAATGAGACCAATAGAAAGCGATACCCTCTCATACAATAAAAGAATTTTTACAATCGGACTAAGATAAACCGAGGTAACGATATCCAAAAACAAACAAAAATTACAGATGAATTGATAACCTCTTCTTTTTTTAAGTTGGTTAAAAAGTTGAAAGCCTCATTAGTGCTCTACCTAAAAGTAAGTTTGTAATATTTGAGGTTAGAAAAATCATATAAGATAACGTTAGTGGGCGACTTTCATTAGCAGCCAAAAATTAGCCAATGATCGATAAGTTAGGTTAGCAAGTTGCTAGTAAGCAAGCAAGCAAGTTGCTAGTAATAAAGGAAAGTTTGAGATATAGACGGAGAATAGAATGGGGCAAGATTAAAGGTGAGAATGAAGAGATGGGTCATGTCTCAGGGGAGTCAGCGAATGAGCCAGCCAATATTCCTAATATGGAGACTCAAGCTCCTTTAACTCAAAGAGGAGACGCATAATGTTCATCTCTTTTCATCATCTTATCTTTATTGTATTGTAGACCCATGCGTTTAGCAGTGGCTATTCACTGTGTCCAAGAGACTCCACAATTGATTTTTTGGCCCATGAGTTTTCTAATTTTATTTGCGATGAGTCGAGGACAGAAAATTCTCGCTAATACTCAAGTAGTTTTATTGTGCTATGTCTTCTGAGCTAGAAAGCAACATCGCATAAAAAAATATTCCTGCAATAAACAACTTTAATTGAAAACAAAACCAAAAATTAATTAAAAATATATTCAAGTCAATTAAACTTTTGTTTAAAAATTTAATTTCTCAAAAAGTTTATTCGACACAATTACATTTTTAATTGATTTTTGGCTTTGTGTTCGATTAAATTGCCATTTAAAATAAATTTTATGTTAAATGATCAATTAAATAGTGTGTATCCAAAAATATTCGAGGTTACTGTGGCTGCAGCGGTAGGAGCATTGAGTTAAAGTTCAAATCTTGGCGGGGGAAGCCAACACGCAATTGATTTCCTAATGAGTCGTATGAATAAAAAAAAGTATTTGCTTTTTACTTAAAAATTTGTTTAAAAAAATAAAAGACACATACATATTTTGGGTTTTAAAACAAATTTTTAAGTAAAAAGCAAATACTTTTTTTATTCATACTACCCAATGTCTGTGTCAATAGACACAATAAATTAAATTAAATAATTAATAAAAAATACAATAACTGCATTAAATTACATTCATGTCTATATGACTTCATTAAGGTAAATTTCATATCGCTTTGTACGCCAAATTACATGTGATAATTAGTAATGAACAAATAACACCAAAGTTAACTGTAAATATTCTGACAAACACTTAGCAAAACGGAACAATTTGCTATTATACCTGCATCAACAGCATTCTTTGTGTTTGGTCCACTGTGTGTGGTGTTAGTTGATGTACATTTTTGCTTTATATACTCAGTTTTTATTAGTGTTAAATTTTAACATCTCTAAATTTACAACATTGTTGCTATTGTCTTTTTGTTTTTGTTTCTTCATTTACTACTTATGTACATGCAATTTATATGCGTATTTTTGTAAGTAGAGCAAAACAAGACAGTTAAATTATTAAATTAAATTCATATCGTTTCAACTTTAAATAACTTTGATTCAGCACGGTTCTTCACGTTAATGCATAACCGAATTTACTTTGTGGCGTTGGCTGTAGTAGTTAGCACGTTGAGTACAAAACCTGGGTTCAATCCCTGTATCCGACAATCATTAAATAACAACACCACTTATTTTTCTGATGTGCATTATTTTTCCTTTGTATTAGTTGTTTTAGGAAAGTTCAAGTGATGAAAGCATAGTCACTGGTCACTGAACTATACCGACTTCAGCAGATACTAATCCTAATGTAACATCAGAGCGCCCTCTTTTTTGTCGGTATTGTGTAGCAAAATCATCGGCGAAGTAAAATAACGGCAACTAAACACAGCTTCAAAAATGTAATGCCACTCATTGAAACCGCAAAGCGTAGAGTTGTAAAAGAAAGGTGTAATCCTCTATCTCTTCCTTCACCACCTGTCTTATCTATCACTATCCCTTTCCTAAAGAAGGTAACACCTATAAGTAGTAGTAGGCATTCCTTGCCTGAGTGTTACTTCTCTTTCAAAAACAAAAAATAACTTTGAATCAACTAGATTTTTCACTTTGATTTAACAGTACTGGAATCGTAAATCACCATGAAAGAAACTTATTTCAAAAGGAAACATTTGCTTTGAAGATTACTGTGAATCATATTGAATTAACATGAAACAAGCATTTCCGAAAAGAAATTAATTAATATGGTTTACATAGATTTTAATGCAAAACTTTTTTGTGTGTGGGGTCGTTTTGTATGGAGTTGCCCATATAGAATTTTATTCACACTTTTAATATACCCTGTTGTTCTAAAATCAAAAGACTCAATTTACATTATTTTTTTCCTCAGAAATACATGAAACTATTGTTTTGAAATAATGAAAAAAAAACAACACTTTAATATGATTTAACTCACTGTCAATGAAGAATATAAAAACCAATTGACTAAATGAAGGTTTTTCCTCTGGTTTTTAAAGTTTGAAACATATTTTAAAATAACTTTAAGAAAATTGAATTTTTCAAAATGTAACATTATCAAATGACTTTTGCTATAAAAATTCTGCTGAGTAATTTTTCAAATATACATTTCTTGAAATATTACAATATTACTTTAACTTACTTACCCCATTTGTCTTGTGTCGAAGTAGCTTGAAGTCGTTTTCTGTTGGGAACAAAATTCATTTCCTATTTATATAAATTTCTAATCATTGTGATTTATGAATATTCTATATTGCATTATTTATTTTCGCTTGTCAAAAATATTATATTAAACAGTGATTTATTGAGATAATAAAATATTATTCATCTACAAGAATTTTTCTTGCTGCTTCCCGTTTTCGATTGCTGCACTTTATTTTAGGAGATTTTTCATTCATTAAATTATTTAAGCTGTTGTACATACAATTCTCATGTGTTTCATACGAAAAGCTTGTGTTAACATACTTGTACAAATAATAAAATCACAAATACATTTATTTAGACAGATATATATGTTAGCTTACACCTACACGTATAACGTATAAGTTGCACGATGTCTAGTATTTAGAACACACACTACACTTATGCAGAGAAACATTTACAAAAAAATGTACATACATACATATTTTCATAGAAAAAAATATTTTCATAAAAACCAGGTTAACATTTGCACATTTTTTGCAATTTATTTAAAAGTACACACTCGCAAACAAACAAACATGCACAAACCTACACACATACACACATCAACGTCAACAGTACAACTGCATTTATGTATGTGTGTACGGGTGTTTATGTTTATGCAGACACACACACACATACATACAAACACAAAAATATTCAGCAAATGTACACTCTGATGATACTCTTCTTCTCTGGTGTGCACTTATTTTAAAAGTGCAGCAACAAATTCTTTTAAATTTATTTCAATTTGTTTTGCTTTTTTCTTTAGAAAATTTTGCAAGTGACTGCTTGAGTGTGAAAGTGAAGGTGCATGTGTGCTACTGTGGGTTTGAATGGATTTACGTTTTGCACACTTTTGGAATTTTTTTTTATAAATTGTATTGAGGTTTTTATTTTATGTTGTGGTTCGGTTGTTGCTGTTGTATAATTTGAAGAAGTACAAGCAAGAATCGTGATTTGGCCATTTTACAAGTATTTTATTTCATTTTTTTTATTTATTCATTCATACATTCATTCGTTTTATGTTACACATACACGCGCGCGCCTGCAAATTGTTACGAATCACTGCTAAAGCTTCTTTGTGGCAAACATTTTCACAATTTATGCTGATTGAGCTAATAAACCGATTTACTTTAATTTTGTTTAAATGCTTTTTTTCATTTACTTATTTCAATTCACTAAATTTTTCAAAGATTTTTTATGAAAATCTGGAAAATAAAGTGCTTACAGGGTTTTTTAAATTGTTTTCTTTTTTTCTCTAATAATTATTAAAGTTGCCCAGCAAAAAGTATTCATATTTCAATCTTAACTTTGCAAAAATATTTAATTTTGCCGCTTCGTTGTTTCGTTTACAACTGACATGACCACGTTTCCGAGTTAACTGATTTGGAACGGTAAAAGTTCGTTTGGCACAAAACATCGTCGTCATCCAAAGGAATTTAGTTGTCGCCATAAGTTCAACTCAGTGCAAGAAAAACGACCAAAATACTGGGTTTTGCCACCACTATTCTTGCTCAAAGAGAGTGCTTACACTCTCTCTGGTGTGGTGGATTCCTTGAAATGCGAGCATTTTAAAATGAAAGTTTGCTTGTATAAGAGTTTTCCGTTGCAAAAATGAGAAAAAGTTCTAATGGAGTATTCGTTACACTTAATGTGGTTTTATTTTGTTTATATTTAATGTGATTTCATTTGATTTTGTTTTAACGTCATTTATACCGGCGTTCGATAACATTTCCTTTGCTACTTAATGTCATCATCATTATTAGCTAACTGGTGGGTGATAATTCAATAAAATAATAATATTGCTCTAATTGACAAAAAAAAATCAACCATTTACTTATTAAAACAATGAATTCTTTTACTGACTTTTCATTAAATTTATCTATTGGCCTGTTCAGGAAACCACATTTAATAATAAAATACTTTATTATATTCGTATTTAAAAAAAAAACTGAAATTGAGCAAGATAAAGGATATTATTTTTATAATATTTTTTTTTAATTCAATTAATATAATAATCGCTTACTTATATGTTTATTAAAAAAATTAAAACAATTATCTTTAAAATGTAAATTGTAGGCTCCTGCCAAATTTTAAAAATTGCATTTTATCTTAAAAGTACAGAAAGCAATGCTAATAACTTTTACAATTTTCAGTATAACCTTTTTAAATAAAGTACTTTAAAATAAAAGTTCCTCTCTTACATATTTCAAATATATATTCCCATACTAATAAAATTTAAAATGAAAGAACATTTCAACAATTTTATTTCATATTTTTAATACAAAATTGTCTTAAAATGAAATTTAAACACATATCATTTATTTTGTAAATATGATATTCTTTATATCCTTGACGTTCTTAAAAATATTTTCGGAGATTACCTTCCCACAAACTAATTTTTAGATAATACCTTTTGAGAATGTACGTTTCGATAAAGTACTTTTTATAAAAAGTTTTATTTAAAAGTTTCATTTTGCTTTTCGACAAAAGTAACTTTTGAAAATAATACCTTTTGTAAAAGTTCATTTTGAAAAAAGTGCAATAGCAAAAAGTACAAAACAGCAACAAACCTTTAAAAAATTACAAATAAGTAAAAAAAAAATTATGTACACCCTTATGTAAGAATTTTCCTTCAAAAAATTTCCTTTAAAAAAATATATTTTGGAAAAGTACCTTTTGTTACAACAATTTAATAAAGTGCTAAAAGTGCATATATTGAAAAGATACGTTTTCCAAAATGTATCTTGTTTGAGAGAATCTATTTTTTGAGGGCAAAAAAACTCTTCTAAAAAGTTCCGCTTAAAAATTTATAGCCTTTGTAAAAGGTAGTCCTTAAAAATAATTTTTTTAAAAAGAAAATTTTGTTACAAATATATTTTTCAAGTACAATTTATTTAAAACTACATATTACTACAAGTAGCTTTTGCAAAATATCTCTAATTTAATTAAATCTGTAGTTCAAAATCAATTACTGCTTATAAATTCTATTTTTTTAAAAAGAACTTATTGAAAAAATAGTAACTTTAAAAAAAGTGGCTTTGGGAAAAGTACCTTTTGAAAAAAGTATCTTTGGGAAACAGTAGCATTTGAAAAAAGGACATTTGCAAAAAAGTAAATTTTAAAAAAGCATATTTAGAAAAAGTACATTTTGAAAAAAGGACCTTGGGGAAAAAAGTACCTTTTGAGAAAAGCACTTCTGGGAAAGAGTTTCATGTAATAAAAAGTATGTTCTGGAAAAATAATTTTTGAAAAAGGGTTATAAAGTCAGCTTTTGAAAATTATGTTTTTTAATAGTACCTTTTGTTATAGATATTTCTTTTAATACTTTTAACAGCCCTTTTCACAATGTACAATTAAAATATAACAGGGACTTTAACTACAAGTTTTGTATTAATAGCTGTCAGTTAAAGTTCACGTTAACCTTTTACCTCTTCGTAAAATGTTTCTTTGAAAAAATGGGTTTAATTATGAAATAAGCCCCAAGAAAATAACGCCCAAATAAAGAACAAAATAAAACTCAATAAAATAAAACCCCAAAAAATTAAATAAGGTTCAAGAGAAAGAAACCTTGAAAACAACAACAACCAATATAAATGAAATAAAACCTAATTAAAAAAGCAAGTTAAAACCCCAACAAAATGAAATAAATTTTAACCAAACTCAAGATGAAATAAAGGCCAAAATATGAAATTAAGCCAAATTAAAAATTCCTTAATTTTATTGCGGCTTCTTTCATTTTCTTTTTTTGCGTTATATCATTGGGCCTTATTTCATAGCGCCTGAAAAAGTATATTCCTAAAAATGATCTTTTAAATAAAAACTTTTCCTTGAAAAAGTATACCTTTAAAAGCGGAACTTTTCAAAGAGTCACTTTTCCAAAAAAAAAAAAAAACAATTTAAAAAATTCATTTGAACTGGTACCTTTGAAAATGTGGCTATGAAAAAAGTTTCCTTTTAATCAGAAATAATTCATAGTTAGGCTCAAGTTCAGTAATTTCAATTCTTATTGAATGAAATATTTTTTATTAATTAATGTGAGTTTCTAAAGAAGAGAAGAAAAATTAAACTTAAAGTTTAAGCTGGGGGAAATACCGATACTTTTCTGTGCAGCCACGCACTTCATCAGCACCCTAGTCTATCTACTTGGGTAGAGATTCTTATTAACATCAGCTATTTAACTTAAATGTACAATGAACGGAATATGAGAAACGATTGTTGTGTATACAATTGATTTACCTTTGGTAAACACATTTATAAGTATCACTATTAATTTTCTGTTTTTTCCAATTTTTCATTTTTCTATTTAGGTTAGCACGAAATTATTTTACTCTACCTCAGTATGTTTAACTATTCTTACTTATCTTTTTACGATCATCACATTAATTATTTTTACTTATTCGATGTACCATCGGTACATGCATGTAAGTATTTTTGTAGTGGTCTCTTCTTCTCTTCTTTAGAAACTCACATTAATTAATAAAAAATATTTCATTCAATAAGAATTGAAATTACTGAACTTGAGCCTAACTATGAATTATTTCTGATTAAAATTCACTACAGTTCAATTAAAATATCTAAAAAATTTCTCACTTAAAAGTTTCCTTTGTAAAAGCTATTCCCAAAAAATATCCTTAAAAAATCCTTCCAAGAAGGACTAAAAATCTTTTGTAGGAAAAACTGAATTTGTTCTATTTCCAGATTTTGTAATTTTTTTCGTTTCTAAACGTTTCAAATTTGTACGAAAAATAAAAATAAATATAAAGGCTTCCTGTAGAGGGTGGCGTTGACTGTGGTAATTAGCACGTTGACTAAACAACTGAGTCCGTTGTTCGAGCCCGGCCTCTGGCAATCATTAAATAACAACACCACGCATTTTTCTGATGCGCATTAATGACCTTTGTATCAGTTCTTGTAGAAAAGTTCAAGTGATGAAGGCATTGGATACTGATTACTGAGCTACACTGGGTTCAGCGGATACTAATCCTAATGTAATCTGAGAGCGCTTTTCTTCGTCGGTATTGTGTAGCAGAATCATTTGCAAAGTAAAACAAACAATCAAATGGATACTAAGCTCAGCTTCTAAAGCTTAATAGGCCTCATTGATAACAGATCCGCTGCATTATTTAAAACGTGCAAATAATCAGAGTTGTGATATAATCAAGCTTTCCTCTTTCTCTTTTTTCGCAACTTCTTCTCTATCACTATCCCTTCCCTATCACCCGCTCTCATTATCTTCTCTTCGACTCACAGGTAGCACAAAGGGGCCATTGTATTGCATCCAAGTTAGCTGGACTCTAAATTTCAACCATTCTTACCAGCGGCCTGCTTACTTAACCTTACCTGATGTGTCCTGTAGCTGATAGATATGGTTGCTAATTATGAGTATAGTATTCCCGCGGCTTGTCCATTTTCGCTTGCCCTGTTTTTGTGACTAATTATCGTACTAATCGAAATTAAATTTAATGATTATATCATTACTGGTATTGTTCATTTAATTATAAACGGTTGACTATGAAGTAAAATTTTCAAAAGAAAAAAAACCTAAAGATTCCTTCGGTGAAAATACTTTCGTATAAGAGAGAATATTTTAAATTAAGGGTGTTTCGTTATTAACTGACTTTACTCTCATTTTCTCGTAGTGTTGCATAATCCTTAAATTTATGCTGTGTGTGGTGAAAAAATTTATGTTGCTTATTTCTCTTGGTGAATTTCTTTTACTATACCGATGTTGTGTTTGCGACGTCTAAAGTTCAAGCAATCGTATCGTTTTATTTTTGGTACTATTTTCTTTTCAATCTATTTTATTGTGTACTTACTACATATTACTTATATGTATATATGTATGTGTTATGTATGGACTCGTACGTATATCTTAATAGTATTGGATGAATAAAAATTAATATGCGTACGTTATTGTGAGTGAATTTTTGTCTCATGTGTCATGTTTGTGACTTGTTTTTAGTCATGGACTGATAGATTTACTGTCATGGCAGACTTCTTAGAAATATAATTGTTAACAAATGTAAGTCAGCTGGTAGTTAACAAATGATATAAAAAATCATAATTATTTCTTTCTTTGTATTTATATGAATATGCGTTTTTATAGATTTTTAAATTAGTATTGAGAATAATTATTGCTTTTCACCACACAGTTGTTTAAAGAAAAATGGTGTTAAAATTAAAGAATATTTACAGGCGTTAGGAGATTTTTGTTGTTGAACTAATTAAACTTTTTTTGGTATTCTAAGGAAAATAATAACATTCTTTAATTTTTGTTTTGCTTTGTTAGAAACTGAAACAATAGTACACAGAATTTTCTCAAATCTATAAAACCTGTAGGAAAGTTTTTAATACATTATAAAACTAACAAATAATTTTCTTTGAAAAAACTTTGTTTGTGTTTGTTGTTTTGATGAAGATTGTCTGTGTTTTTTGTAAATAAATATTTAAGTAGAGCGTTAGCTGTAAACTTTTATTGTATGTGAATATTTGAATATTTGTTTGGTGAAACCTTAGGTTGTTTTGGTATATTAATTACTAATAACTAGTTTTTTGTAGAAATAGTAAAACAAAGTTTTAATAGTCCCTCATCATTAGATTCCATAAACATTTTAATTTGCCAATAAATTTTTATTAAATTAAATAATTTGAAAGAAGTTCAAATAATAGCAATCTTATTAATTAAAACTTATAAAACATTCTAATTATTTTCTGTAATATAACTAATTATTTACCAAACTCCTTCAAAGCATTTAATTTTCCATTTAAAAACTTCAATATTTTATATTTTAGTTGTAAGTCTTCTACTCTCAAATCAGTTGAAATATTTTCACAATAATGGTCAACAAATATGGTGATACCAAAAACATTTGCCACAGCATGAATTCATATGCATACACAACAACTTACACTCAAAGCCGAGTACAAAAGAAAGGGAAATGATAACTTTTCCATTCAGTTCATAAACTGTTTTTTTTGTGCGCCACAAAGCAAACACTATTAATCATCAAACTTGCAATCAAATTTCTAGAAATATTATTCATTTTCTAAAGCAGAGACCATTCGAAATATATAAATGGAACACAGGAATAAAAGCAACAGCTACATAAGGAAATTTCGAAACATAGGAAAACAAAAGCAAGTCCTGCAAAACTAAACAAAAAGTGCAAAGAGATTAAAAAAAAAATAAAAACTAAAGAAACTTAAATAAAAAAATAATAATATTAAACCCAGAAATGATCAACAGTCCGTAATAAAATTGTTTCATGCACCCTGCAGTTAAATGTTAAATATGTCAGGATAACTGTCAAACAATGAAAATACAATAGCCTGTTTTTTCTTCCAACAAATGTACTACGAATAGGAATAAAACAGCTTTATGGGTTAAAGGGGGGGGCAGATTGTAGTAAGTCCATAGAATTAAATTTAAAAAATAGAAGTGAAATAAAAAGCAATCACAAAACGACCACAAAATGTATTTTTCTATTTGTTCAAACCATGATGATGAATAATACTTTGTTGTTGCTATTGTTCGTAGAGAAATAGTAATAAGAAAAATCCTGGATTAGACTCATTGCAGCAATCAAAGTACTTTATGAAGATATGAGTTTGTAAAAAGTAGTTAAAAAATATTACAAAGTATAGAAGCAAAAAGAGGAGCAATTCCCAAAAAAAACCACTAAAAAACAAAAAGTTTTCATGCACTAAAAGGCAAAAAAGGAAAAAGTTTTTTGTGACATTATCTTATTAGAAATACAAAAAAATTCATACAAGTATGTTTATGTAAACCTAGATGTGTAGACGTATGAAAGAAAAAATTTTAAGTCCTTAAAACATGATGATGACTTTTCATTTTGTAATATAAATTTTTTTATATATTTAATATTCACAATATTTATTAATTTCGGGTATTCAAATGCAGCTCATATATTAATACGGTTTAAAGTGATAAAACGAAAAAAATTTAATTGTTGTGAGCTGCCCCTTATAATTTACAATTAAAAATTTTGCACTTAGTTTTGTTTTGGTTTTAGCACCTTTGTACATGGCTTTCTCTCTCTAGCTCAATTCCTTTGGTAAGCTCTCACGCATTTTTACATGTAGTTTTTACAAACAATAAACATAGCTGAGACCTTTATGACCTTTTATTTGAGCCACACTTAGGAAATTTAAGACACCCTTGTGAATACCCCAATTATATAAGTAGCATGTTTTAGCATATTTTCGCATACTTTAGCATTCTTTGGAACATCTTATAAAAAGTTAGTATATCTGTAGCATGTTATAGCATAACTTAGCATATTTTAGCATACTATAGCATGTTTTAGCATTGTTAAAATATCTTATAAAAATTAACAGCCTTATTTATAAATTTATTAAGGCTTTCTAAAGTGTTTTAACACAAATTTACATACGAAATTTTTCTTAAAAAGCCTTAATAGTTTTTATAAATAAGGCTGTTAGCATATCTGTAGCATGTTTTAGCATACCATAGCATATTGTAGTATATTAGCATTCTTTGGAACATGTATTAAAACTTAGCATATCTGTACTATATTTTATCATAATTTATAATACTTTAGAATTCCTTGGAACGATTTATAAACACTTAGCATATTTGCTACGTATTTTAGCATAATTTATTATGCATATTGTAGCATATGGGTAAATGCGAACAAATTGTGTAATTAGAATTTCAGATTTTGTTAATTTAATAATTTACTATATATATATCCAACTTCTAAAAACTTTTAATAGATAATATTATTCGGGAATATAGAGCTATCTCGTATTTTTATTTATCTGCTTAAAATAAATTTTTTTCAAATGTCCATAAAAAGCAGCAGTTGTTGAATTCAGAGCACATGTTTTTGTTCTTTATAACGTTACAAAGCCTTTTTATCAATTTTTTCGTATTTTTAATTTATAAAATTCAGAAAATTTTAATCAGAAATAATTTTTTATTCGCGCTTGAGTTCAGTAGTTTCTATTCTTTAAAGAGAAGAAGAAAAATTAAACTAGACTTTATAGTTAAGGGAAATACCGATATTTTTCTGTGCAGCTTTTCGTCAGATCCCTTGTTTATCCACTTGGGTAGAGATTGTTACTAACATCAGCTATTTAACATAAATTTGTTAAATTTTGAAATCCATCTCGTAGATAATAAACATATGTGCTAAATTTTCCAGATTGCAGCATATTTTAGCATACTTTAGCATAATTTAGCATTTTTGTTATGTTTTATAGCATAACTTAACATATTTTAGCATATAAGCGAATTCCAACAAATTTTACGAGTTGTCAAAAGTGTATGTTATTTATTTGTTAATATAATAAATTTTCTTTATATTTAACCTCTAAGATATATAAAGGATTAAGTTTTTCGGGGATCCGTTTATGAATGACAGAACCATACCTACACTGAAAGAATTTTTGGCAGAATTTCTATGAATTTCGACATTAATCTAATGAAAAATTTATTAAAATTCAACCAACGTCACGCTTCGTTGGATTAATGAAACCAGTTTCGTTAAAATTATTTTATTGAAAAGTTCTTAAAATTTATTTAACAGTGTAATTAACGCAGCGCTATAACTTCATCGAAATAATAAAATAACTTCATGAAAAAAATGAAGTAACTTAAATATAAAGGGGTTTCTTAATAATAAGAAAATATTGTTGTCATAAATCCAATAAAATATTATAATGACACCAGAATATCAAGGAAGCAATTCCAATGAAATTGTTTCACAATATTCTTGAAATTTTCATTGCATTTGTTCCTCATTATCATTAGATTTGTGAAAAATTTTTAATGAAATTAATTCATTAGATTTATGAAGCATCATAATTGTGATACCTCATATTTTTGTTTATTTCCTTTAATAAATTTTTAAGATGTTCGTGAGTATGGTTAAAAGCATTAAATGCTCAATTCACTTTAGAATGTTTTGGTTTGCAGTAGACATCAAAATTATTTCTTCACAATTCAAAATAAAAATTTTATAAAATCTTCTGGCTTCTTTTTGTCTAATTTAGTTCTTTACGATCTCAAATTATTTAATCCTCAAAGTCATACATTATTTTCTGCGGTTGTTAAAACCACCAAGTTCTCTTTCATATTTTATACTTTTCATATTTTATGCTTAAAGAAAAGTTTATTTTCATTTTGCGCTTTCTTTTTTAACTTTAAAAGTTACTACTCATTTATACACTCATGATGTCTATTGTCTAACATCTTTTACGACTAATGATAAAATAATATGACAATTTCTCTACATCTTGAATAAAAATTTTACCAACAAACATAAAAATTCTTTAAAAGGAAATGTTTTCAAAAAAAAAAAAGAAAAAAAGATAAATAACTGAACTGCTTAACTTTATCCTTGCTTTTGCGAGTTAGCAAAAAGTTTTTAAATGGCATATTTAAAGTATGAGCAGAGATACTCGTAACATATCGATGTATGTACGAGTAGTATACTTCAGATTTCTAGTTTAGTTGTTGACAGTAGATGTGTGTGTGTGTATGTGTGTGTGCGTAAGCAAATTACTAAGAAAGAGAAACAAAATAAAACAATAACCAAGAACGACCATTTAGATTCTTCGTTTCATGAAAAATTCTTGAGTAGATTTCAATAGTAACGAAAATTCCTTTAAAACTAAAAGTCAGCAGTCTGCAAATGTACGTCTGCATACGGTCTCGTTATAAAATTGGCTTAAAACGTACAAATCGTTAACAGAAAAACATACACAATTGTAAAATAAATAAAAAGAAAGCAACATTTTTGTCATGACTTCATAACTGGTTGCTTTGCCAACAAAAAGAGATTTCCATCCATCCGAAAAAAAAAATTCACAAGTACAAGTGGCATACACCACTTTCAATATGTCGCATGTTTTGCCACCACTAGAGTAAAAAAATTCTTCAGATTTTTGTATACGTTTATTTTGGCAACATGTTCATAAGCATGCAAGTAGACAAAAACAAATTTTATGCAATCTTTGTTAAGATTTCTTGATTTTTTTTCTTTTTTGATAAATCTTATTATTTTATTAAAGAAGAAAATCTTGAAATTTGGAACCCTTAGGAATTTTTCGGTTATTTAGAATTTACATGCGGATTCTTCTAATCTAATTACAGATTTTTTGCTGCGTATTGTTTAACGATAAACTTAAAGATGCCTGATGATGTTATTTGACAAGAAAAGTATACAAAAGCTATGAGCAGCAATACTAGGATGAAGCAGTAAATTTGCTTAAAAACACAATTTTTTTATTTGATAAATTAGAAATATAGGTATTAATAATGGAATATGATGCCGGGCAAATTTCGTCATTTAGCAAGTCGGTAAAAATTTTGAACTACATTTGCCTCGCTTATCTGATCAGTGCAGCACCAAATTTCATCTTTCAGAGCGTCAGCTGTTTTTTATTTGTTCACGTAAACCAGGGGTCGAATCGTTACATCCGTGAAAGTACAACTCGTTACGTAAAAACACCATTTTTGGATTATGAGATACGTGAACGTACTGAAATCAAATTCAGTTTATACGAGTGACGTATCATTTAATATGTTTTCGTACGATTGTCGATACAATCACGTATGTGCCGATTTGAGCCCAGGTCTTTCACATTAAAATTAACAAATTTCACAATAAAAATTTTTTGTTCAAAACTATAGCGTTCTATGGTTAAATGTCCAATCTTTTAACTTAAAAAAATGTCAAAGAATGGGCAGTTTATCTCTTGATATTTTATCATTTGATATCCAATTTACTTTCTAACCTCAAATTTGTCCAACTTTTCTTTTAGTAAGTTAAATACATTTGAAAATAAAATTACTGCATTAGGTAATTTATAAAGTTTCACAATGAGAAAAACTTTGATTCAACATGCTTCTTAATATTTATTTAATACTTTTTTCATGTTAAATCAACATGAAATAAAGTCATTTCAAAAGGTAAAAATTTTCTTCAAAGATTACCGTAAATCATATTGAATTAACGTGAAACACATATAAAGCAAAATCATTGCTGACAAATTTTAAATTTACCTTGTTTATTAGGATTTTAATGTGAAAACTTTTATGTGTAATAACTAAATACTTCTTATCTCCTCTTCCCTTTTCATTATTAAATACATATATATCTGTGGCAATATGGAATATGGAAGCCTAAGTAGACTTAAGAAAGTTAGGCTAATTTGTGCTGTATTATGTTCCAGTTGGAATTTGCAAGGGTTAAAATGTTACATATGGAAAGAAAGAATCCCGAGAAAGTAGAATCATGCAGTATAGCCTTCTAATCTCTTAGTGAAAGCGTAAAATCTTCCGAAGTGCACAGCTTTGCTTGAGTCGACTTAAGCTATTATTCTATATTGCCACAGATATATATCGTTAACTTAATACGAAAAGACCCCAACTCATAATTTTTCGAAATCGATATTTTGACATATTTCGATAGACCATTACTAAACTAAATTAAAAAAATTAATAAAACTAATATAACACTAAATTTGTAAAGTGCTTTTAATAAAAATTGCATTTAAAATAATTTTGTGTTAATATTGCATCTTTTTTTATTTAGTTTTTCCTCCTCCTGTAAACTATGAAAAACATGAGTTAGGGCCTTTTCGCATTAAGTTAACGAATTGTGTTTGGTTGGCGTAGTGATACTTTTCTTTGCAAAAAATATTATTTTGGCCAACATTTTTCGCATTATTAAGAAAAAGCTGTAGTATTTTATAAATCGCTGCTTGTATTTTAAAGCAAACCAATCAATCGTGCCAAACGGTGCTATCACATTCAGTGTTTTTTACAACAATCTTAACATTAAATACAAATATTTATATCAATAAATTTGTAATAACAACTTTTAACATCCGCCTTAACCTTTTGCGTCATTAAATATCAGCCGGTGTTTTTTGCGATTTATGAAATATATACACCCGCAACAGTATACCAACAAACATTTATATAACAATTTACAATGGCAGGCTGCAATTGCAACCGGAACAACTATTGTAAAAAATCGTAAAATAAAAAAATGCTCGTACCATTAAAAAGTAAAGTAAAGCAACAGCAGCAGTAACAACAACAAAGGTTTTAATAATAATTACAAGCTACAAGCTAAAGGAAGCAAACAATCATAAATGTTGTACATAAATACTAAAAATAAGTTGGTCATATAAAAATAGCGAATTATATTAAAATTTTCTTAAAGTAATAAAATATAAAAAATATACATAAAGCAGCTATAAGTATGCCTATTATGCATTTGAGTGGCAATTATATTCTACTTATAATTCTTCTCGCTTTTGCTGCCAGTAAAAATATTTAATACTCTCCTTAATTTGACCATAGTTTTTTTATAATTCTCTCAATTTTAAATTTACTTACAAACAAGTTGTAAATATAAAATTTACTAGTTTAAGTTTATTACGCCCGAAGACTTAACTGTGCATGCATGATACTCGTACAATATGCATGTACAATGATTTCTATAACTTTTAAAATAATGGATATAGATCTTCCAAAACTTTTAAAGTATCATTACTATACCCTAAGCCAATCTTGCATTTTAGAAATATAAACGAAAATTTGTTACAAAGTAAGAAAAATTCATATGCTCACTTTCCGCCTATTCAGTGCTTTTATGTATAAATTTGCACAAATGATAAAAATACTTCTTCAAAACCTTTACAGTACAAAAAAAAACCAAAACATATTGGGTCAAAGTTAAAATTTTTTTTATTGAAATAATAATTTCCGGTTTCGCAGTGCGAAAACCATGCAAACTTCAATCTTTTGCAGTATAATGGGATAATTCTAGATTAATTTGGTAAAGAAAAATAAAACAAAAACACGGGCCGAAGTTATTAGACAAATTTTAATGTGTGCTGGCCATTTCTGGTTATACAGTGTGTTGCGCATGTGAAGAAATTTGCATAAATCTCAAACTTATTTCCACCGCTTTATCGTAATTTTAAGCTCAGTAGCAGGTGGCTTTGACTCGCTCACGAAGGGTTCTGTACAGCGGTTGTTTCTTTTTGGCAATTTTTTTTCAGTCTTTGACAATTTTTTCGCTTCTTGGCGACTGTTCTAGCATTGCGCTAGCGATTTTTGTCCGGTTTTTGTGATTTTTTTTTTGTTTTTTTTATATACGAGTTTTAAATTTTAGTGAGTCTTTTAATAAATTCATTAAAATGCGACTTAGACACGCACAAAAAGGGTTCAATAAGGACAATACACACTCAAAAAAAATTAACTAAATCCTTGGAAAATTTTCTAAATTTGAATAAAAAAAGTTGTCGTATGGCGCCAAAGATGTTTTTACTTGAAACCAGTAAAATATTTACTAAATTTTTACTAGATTAATGAACTAGTTTCCCAGTAAAAAAATAGACTCCAAAAAATTCATGAAAATGTAGAGTTTGCGATGCGGAAGTAGTACAAATTTCGATCCGATCTAATGATTTTTACATAGGGTTGTCATTTCAAGAAGTTCTCTTTTCGATGCCTAGTCACTGAATTGGAAGCGATATTATTAAAAATTCCCTTTTTGTGTTCTATGATAATATTTTCAATTAGTGTTTTTTTTTTTATAATATAATATTTTCATCTAGGAAAAATGGTAAATAGTTGCCTTTTTTAATCATTCGTTTCTTTTTATACGAATTTAAGCCCGAAACAGTGTTTTCATGTAAATTTAAGCAAATAACTTTTAAATTTTAGACTAAAAATAATACATAAATCTCTTTAAAAAAATAAATTTTTTTAAATTCTGGTGAGTATTTTCTAACACTATGGAGGAGTTACAAGGTTTTGTGTGGCTAAAATAAGCTTCTACATGGTTTTTTGCTCACTCTCGGCAAATTAAAAATCTCGACTTTTTGGAAGCAATGAAAATGTACTTTCGCTAGAATGACTTACATTTTTTTTCACTGGGTTTATAGTAATTATATTTTCATATTTAAGTAAAATTTTCCTAAAATTAAGTAAAATTTTCCCATAAGAATCGGAGCTTTCCAAAAAATTTTTTTCGTCTTTGATCTCAAATTTAGCAAATTTTCCAATTTTTTTTTGTCTTTAATTCTGGTACTTATTTTTATTTTTAATTAAATTCTATACCAGATGATGTGTTATTTATTATATTTTCATATTATATTTTTAATTATAATTCACCATACATACATATAAATTCGTTGAGAGGGGACAAGTATTGAACCAGCAACCTTCTGATTGATATGCAAGCACTCTAACCAATTGCGTAACAAGGCAGCCTGAATAAGCATTAAAATTGTTGAGTTTTAAAATTTTATTTTATTTACAAAAAAATTAATTTCAAGTTCAAATATTCCTCGAAAATATGAAAAATTTACTTTAATTTTTTGCTAAATGCAAATTAATAATGAATTCTTTAATTCAAAGAAAAAATACTTAAAACTGATAAATATTTTCCTAAAATTTAGTATACCTTTTTACATCTTTTAATTAAGTCAAATTTCATGAACTAGTCAGGAGTAATTCATTTCCTAAAGTTTATTTTTTGATTCAAGACGAAATTGACTAGTCCTTAATATAAAATTTCCTTCGGTTTATAACCATTTCCCTACTCTTAGTAAATATTTCCTTTAAGTCAGTAAACATTTCCGGAAATGTGAGAAATTTATTGTGTATTTTTATGAACTATTTTTGAGGATATGAACTTTTTACTTTTTTACTCATATTAAGTAATTTTTACTAGATTTTTGTAAAAATTTACTGAAACTTAGAACAATTTACTTAAACTTAGAAATTTTTTTTACTTGAATTTAGGAAAAAAATTTCTTAATAATAGTACATGTCTTTTTTTTTTTAGTGCATACATATATAACACTATACGAAATAATAATCAAATATCTTACTTTAAATAGTCATTTAAAAAAATTTTTTGCGTTTTTGTTTTTAGTATTGACGCGTTTTTAGTTTTGCCTATATTTTTCTATATATATATATATATTTTTTTTTTGGTGATATTTTTTATTTAAGTGCTTCTTTTATTTTGGCAATTTTACTGAAGAGTGTTCGTCTTGCGGTTGCCAAGATAATTTTGATATTACCTTTTATTATTACCTTAACTGATTGATTTATTAAATTTCAGTGTTGATCTTTAAAGTCCTGCATAAAAATACACTAACTTTGAAAATTTATTTCAAGTATAATATTTTAATGGCCAGACTGTTTGTATATTTAGAGGTGGTAAATTGAGCTTTCATTACAAAAAAGCTTTCAGCAAAATTGTAATACAATGAATCCAAAACACTTCCCTAATTCAATTGGCCAATTTATATTTCGCCAATTCTATTTACATATCAATTCATATTTAAATATCGATTTTCATTAACATCTGTATGGAAAATAATTTTTAAATGAGGCTATCAGCGCAAAAGTGGTGTAACCCTTCCCAGCAAAAAAATATACATTACCATCAGAACTGCTTGCCATATAATGGCTTACTTTTCTGATTACCAAATTTCATTACTCACTTGTAAATTATATTACCTAAAATTAAAAAAAAATTATATACAAGTTGCTAAATAAACAGAATGATTTTTTTAGATTAAATAGATTACGTAAACAAGTTGCCAAATGAAAATGTAAGTTGTTCTCAAGAATCGATTATTTTAGTTTCATGCCTTGTTAAAATCATTAAGTTGGTAATCCAGTAGGGAAGAGCTACCACCAAACTCGATTACCTTTTTTGAATTTGTTTAGCTGGGATATTTAGTTATTTAAACAATTGCTTAGAATATCAAAATGTGGCTTACTTTCCTTTTTTTGATAGTTGGTTATGTAAATAATGTATTCACCATCAGAGCAACAACCAAAAAATCAAATATGAATTGGTATTTAAAGAAGTTCCAGTTCTATTTAAATATCAATTCATATTTTAAAGTTATTTTTCATTTAAAAAAAAATTATGTAGTATTATTTTTTTTTAAATATGAAAAAATATTTAATAGAATTGGTGAAATTGTCCCTTTATCATTAATCAAATATCTAAACTTTTCTAAAAGAATATATAATTTCGAAATAAAAATAAATTCAGTAAATTGCGACTTTGAACCGCGCACGAAGGGTTCCGTACAGACACGAGATATGTAATTAAATACGAACTTTACTAGCCTGTACAAAATATAGTTTTGGCATTTTTTTGTTTTTGGAGTTTTTTTAATTTTGGCGATTTTTTTATTTTGGCAATTTTTTTAATTTTGGAGATTTTTTTTGATTTGGCGATTTCTTCGATTTTTGGACTTTTTTTCCATTTTGGCCATTTTTTTAGTTTTGACATTTTTTCTCGTTTTGGCGATTTTTTTCGGTTTTTGTTTTTTTTTATTTTGGCGATTTTTTCTATTTTGGCGATTTTTTTATTAACAATTATTTTGTTACTGGAGCCTTTTTCGCGTTTGGCGATTTTTTCGGTTTTTGGCGCTTTTTTAATTTTGGCGATTTTTTTTTGTTTTGGCGATTTTTTCGATTTTTGGACTTTTTTTCCATTTTGGCCATTTTTTTAGTTTTGAAATTTTTTCTCGTTTTGGCGACTTTATTCGGTTTTTGACGTTTTTTTATTTTGGCGATTTTTTCCATTTTGGCGATTTTTTTATTAACAATTATTTTGTTACTGGAGCCTTTTTCGCGTTTGGCGATTTTTTCGGTTTTTGGCGCTTTTTTAATTTTGACGATTTTTTTCATTTGGATGATTTTTTCGAATTTTGCGACTTATTTTAGTGTTAGAATTTTTTTTTATTTTTGGCAATTTTTTTTCGTTTTGTCGATTTTTTTGAATTTTTGGCAATTTTCCTTTTTTTTTGGTTTGACGATTTTATTATTTTCAGATTTTTTAGTCTTACCTTTTTTGAAAATTTCAAGGGTTTACCTCTTACAGTTTCCAAGATAAGTTGACAAGTTGTCAAAATTACATACTCAAAATTGCATTAACTGATGGACCTCCCTTTAATTAAATTTTTTTTAAATTTAAGTGTTAATTGTTGTACTCTATACAAAAATACACTAATTTTAGAAATTTCAAGTCTCATTATACATATTACATGAGATTTTAGCATTTTTCGTTGCTCGTTTTGGAACACCCTTAAATTTCTAATTCTCATGTATTTGTTGTTGTAGTGGCCAAGGTTCTACATACTCTGTCCAAATTTCAAGTCCGTAGCTCTTACGGTTCCTGAGAAAATACCGTGTGACGGACAGACCGTTGGGACGGACAGCGTAGCGAAAACAATAGGGTACCTTTTTTCACCTTTGGTGTACGGAACCCTAAAAAAAGAAATAATTTAACTCACACAAATACTAAAAACCCTGAAATAACTACGAATTGAGCTTCAATTAAATGTTTTGAATGTTATTCCTCCATCATGAAGTAATAAAATATTACCAAAAACCAATAAAAAATCTAAATACATATACATACATATGTAAATAATTAAATAATTACATAAATACAATCTGTATTTGTGAAGCCCTTATTTACACACATGACATTAATTTTACAAATTGTGATGAACAAACCCACAAAAAAAAGATTATGAGATGTAAGAAATGAAAATCTTAAAACTGTGACTTTCCAATTGAAAAATTTAAGGGTGGGGGGAGTAATGCCATCACAAATAAAGTCGGTCATTCAGCAGCCTTTTGAGGAGACCAAAAAAAGAGCCGAGTATTACGTATTTCACGGTTTCCAAGAGCCACACATATTGGTTCTCGTTAAGCACTGACAATAATTACACTGTGCAATAATGACCATGATGATGTTGTTGGACATGATGATGATGATCATGTTGCTGTTGTCACCGTTATTGTAGAGCATCGACAGCCAGTATGTAAGTGTGGTGGTGTGAGCTGAATGAAATGTGTAGGAATACCATGTGGTCGTCTGTTACTCGCAGCAGCGACATTTACAAAAATATCGTTAACAACAGGCAGCAGTTAAGGTACTTGATGACTGACTAACTATTGTGGCTTGTTGATAATTTTGTTGTTTTTTTTTTTGCTGGTATCATTACAGTTGTAATTCATTTTATAAACTGTTAAATGCAAAATACACTCACACTTTTAAAAGGCTATAGATGCACATATATAAACTGTTGTACGTGGAATAGCAGGAAATTTATGCACATCGCATTTAATTTGGTTCTTTCTACTCTTTGCCGGTTCTAAATGACTGAACCATGAGTGGGTGGAGCAGCAAGGACAACGCAGGACTTATAAACCGCATGTACCGTAATTAAATTTCTCCACAAGCCGTTAAGATCTGTACAATGAACAACCATGAAGGGCTGGTGGGTTTATGTGTTGCTGTTTTGTAGGTATTTTCGTTTTATTTATTTTTTATTCACTTCAAAATTTTATAATTTCATTGCAATTTGTCTTTGCGTACACACTACATTTTATTTTGCCTTCGTTATATATGCTGCTGATTATTATCAATAATTATTTGGGTTTTAATAGACCACATTTATGAGTGTAATAGTTGATTGTTTGGGTATTTTAATTTACTTTTTAATAGGACATCATAAAATGCATATATATGTGGTGTTTTAATACTTTTTTGAAAGTGAAATATCTTTGAATTGTCTGGTAAGGAACATGACACAAAAAATACAAGAAAAGAAATAATTACAATTAAATTTCTTTAAGGAGGCGTTAAAGCGCCTGCTTTAACTAAAAACTAAAGCTTAAAAATTTGGTTTTAGCTAAAGGCACAAATTTTCAAAGCAAATAACAAAAAAGCATAAATAAATATAAAGGTGAAATTTTTGTTCCCATAAAATTTTCATTCCCCATGAAGGAAAATTTGCGGATTTCATGCGAACGCTTATTTGCGCTATCAATGCTCAGCGGTTGAAAAGAGCGGAAAAGTGATTTATAAAGTTTGAAACTTAATTGAAAATCATATCAATTTAAGTTTGTTAATAAGAAATATACAAATTTTGTTCTTAAAATTAAATGTTTTTTAGCGGATCAAAAAGTCCGTGACTTTTTGAACTTCCCTTGTAGTTATATAAAATATAACACTGTTCCTATCAATTACCACTTGTTAGTAGACTACAGTAAAATTTTGAGTCAGTGTCGTCATTTGCTTTGCATTTAACAGCTGTTTAAAACATACAACCTCGTGTATTTTTCTAAAAATAAAAAAGTGAATTTCGAGTGCCCATTAAACATTATTTCTTATGAAAAAAAACAGTCAATCAAATCAAGAAAAAGCTCAATAAATATCCTTTAAGACTCTGCACCATCGATTAATATATAAAAACGTGGTTTACTGACTTTCGTTGTGGCTGCAAAGTACAAAAGACGCTGAACGTGTTGAACGGCCACTTGAGGTCAGCACAACCGAAAATGTTGCACAAATTTTTGGCCGATCGAAGAGTAAAAGCACGTGAGATTGTGAGACAGTGTTATTTCTAATAATCAGCTGGTTTTAAGAAATTTGTCTGCAAGATGGGTGCCGCGTTTACTCTCAAAATGGAAAAACTGGAGAAATGTTGGACTAAGTGTATTGAGTTAAGAGGAGATTATGTTGAAAAGTAAATTTTTGTTTTGCAAAAATAAACTATGCTTCATTCAAACAGTCACGGACTTATTGATCCGCCCTCGAAAACGTCTTGAAAAATAAAACTAAAAAATGGAACATATTTCTATGGAAAAAGTATTCACAATTGCAATTTGCAGAAAAAGAAAAATATTTGCAGAGAAAAACTGTTCACGTTAGGGGTAAATATGTATGTAAGATTCAGCGAAAAATGCTTTCTAATAGATTATATCTTTCTTTTTCTGATATTCTCTGCTGCACTAAGACTTCTTTTGACAAGACACACACATATTTCCAAGTTTCTTCCTCTTCTCTGGGTGTCGTATACATATATGTATGCAACAAAAAAGTAGACATTACCATCAGAACTACTTGCCACATAATGACTTACTTTTCTGTTTACCAAATTTCATTACTAATTGCTTAGAATTTTTTTTATATGAGAAATTTTTCATTCAATAAGAATTGAAATTACTGATCTTAAGCCTGACTAAAAATTATTTTTGAATAAATTTTTTTTATATTAAATAGATTACGTGAACAAGTTGCCAAATAAAATAAAGGAGGCACTTATCCAGAATTAATTATTTAAGTCTCACGCCTTGTCAAAATCATTAAGTTGGTAATCCAGTATGGAATAACTTCCACCAAAAATGTTTAATTCCAAACCCGATTACCTTTTTTAAAATTTTTTGCTGGGTATCTACACATTCTAAGCACACATTTACGTTGTCGTATCCATACTTGAAAAGGTATTATGATCAGTGTACAGTTAACAACTGGGTTAGGTAAAACTTGATCTGCTAGTGCTTTCTCTCTATCCAGGGATGAGTCTATTGGTCCGTATTCCGTTTGTGGAAGTGGTCAAATCGTGTTTCCAAATGTTTATTGTCGTGCGCTAACGCAGTTCTTCTTGCAATATGCTACTCCTTTTCCATATCCACTGCCAGCCGCAGTGGCATCATTGAAGTAATCACCAAGGCTGCATCTGTCGACACTGTGTGGATGTAAAAAATTACTTTCTGTAGGCTGCATGCATTCCCGTTCTATAAGTTTTGTTACCTATAGCATCAGCCCATACCGGGGCTCCATATTGGGCTACTCCCATGAGCAACATCTTTTTTCCCTGCTTCGCATGCCCAGGTTTGGCATTAGTAGCGCAAGTTGTTGATGCACATTTCTCTCCAACATAATTAAGATGTTCCTTGAAGGTCAGTCTGTTGTCAATCATAACCCCCAAAATACTTGGTTGCGTGCTTGCCCTGCTAGCATTTGGAAGATTGTTTTATCAAAAATTACCTAACTAAGTCTTCCTCGAGTACTTTTGACGATTAAAAACTGATTAAACACTTGCGCGCTTGCAAAAATACTCGAAAATGAGTCGTGCTTATGGTTTAATAGTAATTTATTTATTTATTTTAAAATATATGAGTCATATATGACTCGAAACTGATCAGAAAAGCGGGTAATAAAAGACTCCTCAAGAAGAGTCGCATGTAGGGTACCATTTTCTCCCGACAAAACTATCTTTTATGCTCAGAAAACGAGCGCATATTCTTGTTTTTTGATCACTTGAAAGTATTAAAAAAGAATCAAATTTAATAAAAAAATTCCAAAAATGCTAGCAGGGTGTGTGTGTGTGTGTGTGTGTATGCGAATGCATATTTGTGTGTGTTCTTGTATGTCTGTATGTAAACGTCGCATGCCTTAATAGTGGCTTAACCTATAAGAACTAAACAGAAATATTAATTATCCACCCTGCAAGGTCAACCTTATTCCACACTTCTGTATTCCAAAACGTCGCAAAATTGTCAAGATATCAAAAAAAATTGTTTTTTTATAAAGAGAAACATTTTCTGATCCTACTCACATTGTTTAAGCTGGGGGTTGCAGCTTTACTATGTAAGCGACTCAATGTGGGAATTTGGCTAAAAAGTGCATCTTAAATTTTAATGGATTTAACATTTTTTTGTTTTGCATAAAATAGCAGCATAACAAAAAAAAACAATAGTTTCTGACATTTATTTCCATTGCATTTCCTTTTTCATAAGCTTTTACACGTATAAAGTATGAGTGAATATCTCGGTTAGTGTGTATGTGTGCGTGTGTGTGTTTTAGTTTTATTCTATTTACGGTGGCTGCTCTTCTTAAAATTCTACTTAAGAGACTCTAATGAGGTAAGAAATTTTTTTCTAAATTTTTAGTTCATAGAATATTTTCGTGAATGTGTGTTGTGTGTAAATTAATCTACACACACACACACACTTTCTCTCTCTCAAATTTAAAATATTAATAAATATAGCTGCATGTGTGTGTGTGCCATGCATAGGAAAATGTGCACTTACTCTGCTGGATGTGGTATTGTTTTAGTTGAAGTTTGTTGTATTATAATTGCGCTGTGCATTTTTAGTTAAGCAGAAGCAGAAACTGCTGTATTTATGAGTGTCTGCACATACCAACGTACCTTTAAAAACTGTGGAATTTTTCTTTATTTGCACCGAAAAGTTTTACTCATTTGTGTTGACTTTTTGACATTAAAGCTGTTTCTTCTGATTTTTTTTCTTTGTTTCTAACAGACTTTAAATGAGTAAGGGGGCAAAGATGTTGCCTGCTGCTGTGACGTGCCACTGGCTGTTGGTTGCACTGGTTAAACTATTTTTGTGTGCATAATTACAGAAAGCAGAGTAGTAAGAAAGTGTGTCTGTATGTATTTAGGTATTAACTTTTCGAGAATAAACTGTCAGAGCAGCTTTTCCATAATCATATTTTCTCAATGCTATGAAGGTTAGATAGAATTTTTTTGCTTGAACAATGCAAATGTTCAGAGTGTGTCTTCTAAGTAGCAGAGTAGAGTATCACCAGGAAATGCCTGGTTGCAGCCAAGCATGTTTCAGAAGTTGTTAGTGTCATTCTCATTATCATCATCAGTGTCATCATTATCATTAGTTTCTAATGGCACACTCGTGCAAAACAAATGTATATTGTTTAGCGTATTCTTAAAACTAATTCTAACCGAGAACTTAAAAAGAAAAATTTAGTATGAAAAACTTTGCACATTTGCTAACAAAATCTACTTTCGTATTTTCTTGGGAGATTTGTTTTTTTTCTACTCATGCATTTTAGGAAATTAATGTTTCGCAAGAAGGAAAATTAAAACTTTAAAATGTAAGTACATGTTCTAGTTTAAGTATCAAAGTTGCACAGAGTTCTTATTTTAAAGATAATATTTTGTTAAATAATATTCTGTCAGAGTTGTTTAAAATTTAATGAAATTTGATTCGAAGTGTTAAAGTTTTGTAATGCTAACGAGAGTAGTATTAAATGCATTCGTTAGTAATCTTATTAAAAAATTATTATTATTATTATTATTGTTATATTTAATTTAAGACAATTTCTAATTTCCTTGCACACCATTGCCAAAGACAGTTCGCTTCAGTTCAGTTCACTTCTTCCTTTCAATATGTTATCGCAAGCAAGCAAGCAGCAAACATAATGTCAGTATGAAAACAAAAAATTACAGCCATTTTCCGCTATTGATAACTCAGCTTCAACTTACGTTTATGGCGAATTGAATTACCAAACAAACAATACAAAAAATATATGAAACTACAAAACCAGACACAAATAGAAAATTACAAACCAACAAAAAATATAATGAAAGAACGGCAAATAAAACATCTCTTTTATCCAAAATCTGACCTACTGTACTGCAAAAAAGTAAAAAAACAACACAAATAATGGAGTATGCAGCACAAAAAAAGCAGTTGCAATGCGCCGAGAATATTTTTATTATTTGTAAGTAAACGACAAATGTGAGCCATTTAACTACAAATTGGTTTAACAAAATAAAGAAAATTGTGATAAAAGGGAATTCACGAAAAATCTGATAGAACAAGGTACGTGAATTATAGAACAACGGTGGCAAAAGTAATCATACCACGCGCATCTTAAGCATTCATTTCGTTTCTTTTTTTTTTTGCAATTTTATTTAAAAAAAAATCTACTTTGCTATGATGAAAATGATGCTGCGCTTTTTTGCCTTCTACTTCAATTGCTGCTGACGACAACGTTGCACAAACGTTAAACCCAATTCCTTAAAGCGAGTTAAAAAGATCAAGACAACAGAAAAAAATGTTAAATGACAGTAAATGAACAACAATGTGGCAGTATGAAAATATATGTATGTATATCCTGCACAATGGGCCAAAATAGTAATTATTTTTCACTTTATGCAATCGAATTCCTTATTTTAATATTGTATTATTTTTCTGATGTAAATTCTTATTTTTAAATTTTATTTAAATAAATAAATTAAATTTAAAAATAAATATACTTTAAATTATTAAAATAAAAATACTTTAAAACAAAATTTTCTTACACATTATTACTAAACAATACTTGAAGTTCAAAAAATTTTTTTTTGGATATGGCCGTTAATCTTTATATCGATCTCAAAAAAATTATATCTTTTTTCGATAATTCGAAACTTACAACATTAAAATTTTCGAACATAGATTCGAATATACAAAAAATTTAAAATCATATCCAGTACGAAAATTTTCCATTTATTTATAATTCTTTATTATGTTTGAAATTTCGGAATTAAATAATTTATATTCTAAAACACATGTTCACATTTTTTAGATTTACAAACTAAACTCTGAATTTTTTGAAATTTTTTGTGTGTTGGACGTATATAATATTTATATAAATTCAAAAATTTTGTTATTTAAAATAAAAAAATCGTTACCTACTCGTGTTTACGTACTCAAATATTTAAATTCTGCTTCGAATTCAATAAAATGACATACTTTATCTTAAAATATAAAAATTTGTTATCATGTTCGAAAATTCGAACATAAATTCGAAATTAAAAAATTTTAAGTCTATACAATTGACGGCATATTATAAGGAAGAAAATTTAAATTGCATGAATTTTCTTGTGTGTGCGAATTTTCGAAATCCTATCTAATATTATAATGTCGAGGTCATTTTTTACATTTGTCATTTTCGATATTTTTCATTGTGTGGCATTACGTTAAAAACAAAAAACATAATATAATCGTTATTGCACGCACATATCATGAAAATGACATCATAAAATCTCTTATGTGATATTTCGGAGATCTTTTTAATCGGCGCCGATTTGAATCAAAGATCGATTTGCATCACATACCAGGATGCCAGCAAAAGAAATGCCAAATGTGAACTCAGCATAATGCACGAAAAAGGGAGGGCAGATGGTATGATTCTTTCTTTCGGATATAAGAATTTATTTTGATTTTTTTTTTTTGGGAGCAACAAATGAAAACTCAAATTTTGCACCTTAAAACTAAAAAAATCCGAACACAAGTTTTGATGTTCGAGTAATGTTTAAATAATTAATTTATATCCTTAATTTAGTAAAATTACATGATTTATTCGAAATCCTTGTCATTTTTACCATACTCGAAAATTCGAACATAAATTCGAAATTTAAAAAATTAAGCATCTTCGAATTTTAGACATGTTCAGTATGAAAATATTTCAAATATGTAAAAAAATTATGTTCGAAATTTCGAAATTAAATTATATAAATTCTAACGCAATAATACAGATCATCGGATTTTGTGAATTTTTTCTTTAAGGTGTCGACATGTTCAAGTATACGAGTATCAAGCGAGTCAACACACTTACCGAAAATTAACTTTAATACTTTTTATTTTTTTTTTTGCTCAAATCTACTTCGAAAAATAAACATTGTAAAGCAATTGTGGCATAAAACGGCATTAAAATTTTAACTTTCACAGTCTGTTGCAGCAAGTCATACAGTCGACTCGTGTTGTAAGTTTGTATAAAAATCATTATGAAAAATTAGTTCTTTTCATTTAAATTTTTTACTCAAGTCGACGGTCGAGAGTATGGATACACAGGGTAAATTCCCAGAGTTGAGTTTTGCAATCAAACTATAACTTACGCAAGTGTAAAGACAGCTTCATTTAAGTAGTTCATGCCTAAATATTCTTCTTTCACCTAATTTTTTTATTAAATATTACTTAACATTCACTATATTTTTAACAAAAAAATTGCACTGAAATTTATTTTTTCCCGTGCCACCGTTTGTGCATTAAAGTTCAATAAAAAAGTGAATAAAATAAAAAAGTTCATCATTTAAGGTAAGAGGTCGCCCATTACAATGCCACAAAATCTCTAGATTATATGCGCACTCAGGTACGACAAATCTTAATGGACTGTGTTCAATTTTTATTACACAAAAAACCTTTGAACTTAACTTAAATGCTTCATATAATCTTTTCTCTTCTATTTTCTTTTCATAGTACTCGTACTCGTACACTCGCCAGCATCCAAAAGAGTGGCTGCTGATATGGCTGGCCATGAACGTAGGAACAAACATTTATAAATATAAAATAAGTAAAAGCATAAAAACTAACAATGAATTCTCATTGCAAAGATCTGGACAAACTAAGCAAGCCAACAAACCGAACAACCAACCAACCAACAACAACAATTCTTCTTTTTTTATGCGACTAATAAAATAAAAAGAAAGGTTCAATTTTAACTCGCATACGGCTGCTTTTTTATTTATTTTTTTATTTATAAAAAACCTATTTTATTTCCTGTATACTACAAACTTATACGTGAAAGGGTTTGCATAAGCAAGAGTGCATGTGAGTGAGTGAGTTGGTTTGTAAGTGATTTGTGTGCAAGTGGTGGTGGCAACACGGTTATAATTCTTATAAGTATGTGTTCGTGGCTCAATGCTATCCTGGCTGTTGCTGGCAAACGTTTTGGTCATTTAATGTGCAATTGCAATTTGTAGGACATGAATGTTGATGTTTCTTAATATCTGTATAGTTAAGCTTTTGCTAGTAGTCGAGTTTTTGTCTATGAGTCTATTTATTTCTAAGTTATTCGTGCTGCATATAACAAATAATGTGCAATATTATGTTAAGAAAAAAAAGAGAGAGAAGAATGAAAGTATTAATTCTAATTGTGGACATTTGAGTGCAAGACAAACAAATAAATAAAATGGTTTTCTTCTATTAAAATAAAATATAAGACAGAGAAAGGGAATCGGTGATTTTTTATTGTAATATTGACTTGAGAGCGATATTAAATTAATTTTATTTAAAGAAATCTTAACAACCGTTTTTTATTATTATTTTACTATAAAAAAAGTTTTAATCATTACTACTTTTAAAACTTTGATAGTAGCATGAGGATGTTGTTTCTAGGACACAATCGAGATTTATAACTTAAAACTTTATTTAAAGATATTGTCACGGAAAAGAAATTGTATACATAAAGAGGTCCTGTAATTGACGTTTTTATAATTATAAACTTTTTTCAATTTCTCGCTATCAGAAATGGCAATTTACTAATTTCATGCTGATTTTCAAAAATTGAGTTTTCACAAGGGGGCAAATCGCGGCACTCGTTATCAAATGAAAGTAAAAAATATTTCCATATAAACTCTATTGATATGTTTCGTAGTTTCGTTTGGTAATGAGTGCTGCGATTTGCCCCAGATCTCTACGTTGTTTGGTCATAAATATCTGTTTTGATTATTTTAATTAAAAATTGACTGCACATTGCGAGAAATAGGGAAAGCCTAGGAATTGAGAGGCCAAAGGCCATCGAGTGGAAGGCCACCAACCGAACATTCCACAATTTGGGGATAGTGAACGACCTTTAGACATGAAGATTAGCTCTGGCTTGCCATTAATAAAAACTACCGCACAATTAAGGGATGTGTGTCTTTTAATACCGCCTTCCAAACTGTATCCGCCAAACTATATATACGCCTACAACTGCTAGGGTTTGTTCACCTAGTTATTGCAGTTGCAAGCGAACATCTGTATTAATACTTACATCAAGCAGATCGTTATACAAAAAAATTGTATCGAGGTCGTTTTAGACACAAACCGATGATCAAACCCATAAAATTTAAATGGGATCAAAGGTGTTTGTATAAGATGACCAAGAGTTCTATAGAAGTCTACTATATAAACATAAACCTAGATGGCAGCCATTATCAAACCAATTATTTACTCATTCGATGTTCTAAGATTATGGAAATCTGCAATGATAATAAGAATTTAACTTATGCTGCTTATAGAATTTATGGGAAATTGTTAACATTATTGTTATTAAATTGCTATATATTATTCAAGCGTTGGAAAGTTCTTTTATTTGATTAATTTTATTAAATAATTTTAAAATAAAATTATACTTAAGGACACGTTTTTGTGCCTCTTTATCAATACTTTCTATGAATACAAAATACAAAACCTAATTATCATTTTCACATTTCTCATCAACTTTTGAAATTTTATTGTTTTCAGCACCAGAGGCAATAAATTATTTGGCTACCACAAGTATGTAAATTACATTTAACTGCAGCAAGAAGAAATTTTCTATACAACAAAAATTTGGAAAATAAAAAAAAAACCTTTTTTTTAGATATTCCACTAGCAAATAGAGTTTAGTGCGCTTGATGGAATACATAGAATAACAACATATTTGCATAATAATAAGGGGAGTCCTGAAATACTGAAGGATGTTTTAAAAACTCTAAAAAGTAAGTAATAAATATAAGTGTAATTCAAAGTTTCCCAATAAGGACAATTTTTATTGAATATGCATATGCGTGCAGCTCAAAATTGTTGAACACCCTTAGCCATTAATACCGAGTTAATTATTTCTTTTCAATGAAATGTGTTACAAAATTAAACACACGGGAAATATCATTTGGCTCTCCAAATGTCTCTATGTAGCTTTGTGGAAATTTTATTGTACTCTTTACTGGAATTGAAAAGGGATGTATTTATTACATTATTATCCTGCTAAGTATTGCCCTGTAGTTTTTGGTAGACACAAAAGATGATTTTTAGTTACATTGTCTCATAAGTAAAACAAGAAGCCCAAAACTCACTATTTATAGACTTAATCATAAATCAATACTTTGATAATTATAATCATTATCTTCATGCTTTGAAGAAAAAAAAAACTAAAAACAAGTTCAATAAAATGAATTTTTTATGGAACATTTTTTAATACTTTCAAATAAACTAAAGGGTAAAAGAGAATAAAAATGAAATCTCCGCTGATGTGAAATTAAAACTACTTCTACATAATCATCATCGTTTTACAATAAAAACGAAAAAAAAGAAAAGCTCTAAAAACAACATTTTACAACTGTTTTCATTTGAATTGCGTAAAATGCCGCTCATCATTGCTTTTTCAGTTTACAATAATGATAGGAAATTATAGCTGAAATTTTGTTAGGCAGACGTATGAACATACTTAAATATTCAGGCCGCAAATTCTCTGCATGCTTTTTATCGTTTTATTAATTAATTGTTGAAATTTTGAAAAAGCATCACGAAAAATTTGGCAATTGAATGGCTCGCCAGCGCGAATTTAAGCCGGTATAGACAATTCAACTTCCATTGAGTAGTGAAAGGAAAAAAATAACTCCACTGAAAATAAAGTGAAATAGCGTAAACTGTAAACTGCTAGTGAACCATTTACTTTATTTTGTAAAATAATCTTTAATTTGTTAATGGTTAGTACGAAGAGTATTCCGTAGAGTATTCAGTAATGTGACCAGCTACGTTTGTGGAAAAGTACTAGGTTAATTTATTAATTTAGGGTGATATCAACAATCAAAATGAAGCTTTAAAATGAACCTATTAACTTAATTGGGGCTGCTGAACACGAATATGCCTTTCATTTATTTTATTAAGAAGCGTTTTCCAGATTCGTGATAAACGTGTTTTTTGCAGTTACCCAAGATATTTCCAAAAACCAAGAGATTAGAGCTGAAAAAAGTCAGCCAATGTAGTAAAGTAAGAAAATAAAAAACATTTTGATTATTGAGTTCTTATTTCAACTTTGTTATTTGTTTTTGAACTTCTCAATTGTTTAAGTGAAAGTTTATAACATAATAACTCTAGTTGTTCTAAGAAATTTTGCGTAGAGGTTCTCTGATAATCTACATTAACAACAGTGAAATGCCCTGCAGATAAACCCCTCAATAATAAATTTCAATGTATTTTTAATAAAAAATTATTTTACTGAATAAGTTAAATAATAATTATGGATTATTAGTGCGTTAATAAATGTTAAACTTAAATTGTAACAATTCCCAATATGATATGTTTTTCTTTTATCAGAAGAGATTTATAATAAGGCTTATCATAATAAATATTTCACATGGAAATATCCAAACCTGTGAAAAATTGCTATCAAAAAAACTTCAAACGAATGCTAAATATATTTACAGTTTATGAAGAAAATTATTCTTAAAGGTTTGTCTATTCTAAAAATTGGAAATATGTATGTAAGTTTCTAATTTTATTAGAATTTATAATACGAAATTAAAATCCATGTAAACGAAAAATTTTATTGGGAACTGTTACAAGTGGAATTTATGATAAAACTGAGTTGCGGTCCTTTATATTTAAAAGAAAATATTAACTTTTTACCTGTCCCACGATGTCACCAGAAATCGTTCGATCGAATATTTATATTGAAAACAACAACAAATTTTCTAATGATATTGTTATTTGAAATACAAGTTAAGGATCAAACACATGCTGATGACATCTTGGGACAGGCCTACTGTAAATAATACATTCCAGTTAAAATATTCCAAAGTATAACCTAAATTAAGCTGATATTATTATTATGTCATTCGATATTGATCAATATTACTACAATGTTATATAGCAAATGCTAAAACATTAAAAAAATCAAATCGAAAGTGACGATCAAATTCTAAACACATAGACAAAAGCAGACTTCACGGATTCAAATGCTGCCAACTTCAAATGCTGCTCTGAAGTCAGCTTCATAATTGTTTTGAAGACAGCAACAATACCCTTTTTAAAATGCAAAGTTTACTTTGCAAAGTCTTAATTCAGCTGGGTGACAGACAGAAAAAGAAAGTATTTCCTCCTCTGTCTAACAGACTGCTGAATTAAGACTTTAAAAAGTAAATTTTGCGTGTCTAAAAGGGGTACAACATAAGCAATACAAATTTCAGGGATGCTGCATATATATTTTATAATGAATAAAATTAGAGTTGTTAATAAAAAAAAGTAATAATATCAAGAAAAACTAATAAAAAACATATAAGTTTATTTCTTTATTGTATTTTTGTAATGTTCTTTTATGTTTAATATTAAAAAAAGTTTTTGTTCTTATTTTTCAATGGCAACACTATATTTTTTTATTGCTGCCCGTTAAAATAGAAAATAGCCTAAGTTGGAAGCAGCAGCAAATGCTGTTGTGTAGTCGTGCTGCTGTGCTGCCGTCAAAATAATCATTTTCATTTTAACATATGGATTTTATTTTTGACACATTGCTGCTTGCTGTTTTCTGTCGTCTATGTGTTTAGAGCTTCAGACTCTAGATTTTTGAATTATTATTTTATTATTTATTATTATTATTTATTATTATATTTATATATTATTATATTATTTATATATTATATTTATTATATTATTTATTATTATTATTATTTTATTATTATTTGAACTTTGTATATTTTTTTAGTTTTTACTATTTTTTATACCTTCAAAAAACAAAAATTTTCGTGGTCTTTAAAATACTCGTAGACTTATGGAAGTACAAATTTCTCATGTGATTAGTTTTACATGGAATACAAATCTCGGGGATAAGGCATTTTTTGTGACTCTATTAACTGACTTGAACATCAATGGAATGTATAATGACCAAGTTTTTCTATTTTTAATTTGTAAGCTTTCAATTATAGTTAAATATTATTTCTGCTTTCTTTCATTAAGCAGCAGTGAATCACTTTAGTACAGAAAATATTCATTTTATGCGTTTTAGGAAAGCAGCTCGTGCGTAGAGTAATAATGCTCTGCAGCCGTCCATAGTTAATATTCTATCTATAACAGAATTTTACAAAAAAAAATTTTCTTATTTTATTGAGTACAACTTATTTTTTTTACAACAACAAAATCTGATTACTTTTAATTCTCCTTTTCAAGTTTTTTTCCACTTTCTGCTTCGCCAAGTGTGGGAATTTATCGAAAACATTTATTTTTCTGCAGTAGATTTGGGCAAATGTTTCGTGTAGGTGAGCCTTCATATAATTTAATTCTTGTGTATTCTTATAACTATAATCACCGCATTTATTCGCAGAAATCATTATTGATTATGAGAGGCATTTATTTGCGTAATCTTATTGAAGACGCCGAATGTTTTCGCTTCATAAAATGTTTCGATAAATATCTATATAAATCTACTTGTGGGCGTATGAGTGTTTTTCAACAATTAATTTAATATCAAGTATACGCCTTATGTTCTGGCGATAGAAGTTGTTTATTTATTTATTTTTTTTTCTATAAAATTAAATTCCTTAGAAACAATTATTGAATTAATACATCACAAAAAATATGAAAAACAAAAAAAAAAACTAAAGAAAAATTTGTTATGAGTTGAAAACATTTTATTATTGCAAATTTTTACTACTTTAGGATTTAATGAAAAGTTTTACCTAATTAAGAGAATCGTAATTTGCATAATTAGTTCTAAAAACTTTTACTGATAGAGACCGATTAATAGAGTATTCAGCTTATTAAGGGTAATTCGAGCAGAATAAAAATGCAAGTTAACTATTATAAAATATAGAAAATGACAAAATAATAGAAATCAATTACATCAAACTGAATTCGCTTATAAGGTCCCATATTATTGATCCATGTCCTAATTTACACTATGAAAGTCCAAGTGCTAAGCTTGTTAGTTTTTTAGGAGAGAGAGAGACGAAAAGAAAAGAAACCTTTTTGTTCCCGTCGTCTCTCTCTCTCCATGAATGTAATCAGTTTAGTAATAAGAAGACTTCCATAGTGTAAACTAGGACCATATTTCAGAATCAATGACAGATACAATGCTTTTCCTATGTATGACTCCACTCCTTTTCCCCGGTGTTTTTTATAGCCAAGTGCCATGGAAACAGTTCTTTGCATGGCATTTTGTTAATACTATGAATTGAATATGGCTTTACTAAAGCAAGGCTAGATAGCAACGTCATATATAAGGTTGTTCGTAACGATTTACAAATCAGTTTATAAAAAAATTCAACAGAGTCCGCTCAACAGTTAAATCTTACAACGGTTAACTTTAAAAAATTTAATCTTTTATGTTAATGATTTTCATATTTTCTTTAAGTTCATTAAATTTGCGTTTGTAATTTTCCTTTCTAATACTCAAAACTTAAAACTAATCTTCCATCACAATTGTAATTAAATTTCCAGTAAAGACATTATTTGTACTTAATTGCCTTTAAAAACTGTTAAAACAAACATCTTAAGTCTTCCTTTCTCTAGACTTAACTATTCTTCTTGTTTGAACTTTTCCTTCATCATAGACACGATTACTTGTGATTTTCCTCAAGAGTATTTCAAACATAAGATTACATAAGCTGTTTGTAATGGCAGGTAATATTTTATAAACTTTTCAAATGTCTTTTGTCTGTTTGTGGCTGCTTAAAGAGTGAAGAAGAAAGAGCGAGCATAAGATGGATACTCTTATGACTAATTACAGATGATGGAAATGATGATGCTAATAATGCCAAGAGTTTTGTCATATTTATCATTGTTTTTGCCTTCAATTTCTTTCTGTTTTATGCTTTGTGTCTTTAAATGACAATTACAAAAGGAAAATTCATCAAATTGAATAATTTATATGTAAATGCTTAAGATGATTTGAAAATTTATATACACACGCACACTTACACACCCTTAAGAGATTAAAAATTCAAAATTGTGTTGTAAAAATATTTGTATAGCAAGCATTTTGCATAAAATTTTAAGCTAAAAACATTTCTTTTTTTTTTGCATAATTTTATTTACTTTAATTGGATGTTAAGCAAAATAATTAAATCCTGATTATATAAAATACAAAAGGAAAATATTTAATTGTTGTGTTTGTGTAACAATTATTAAAACAGCCAACAACAATAAACAATGGCTAAAACCCAAACGAAAATAGAAATATTTTAAAATGTTTATTACTGCGATACACAGTAATAAAATGTTACATAATTTTATAAACAAAAGAAAAGTGTTTGTAGTGCATTTGTAAGAGCCTAAATGTGTTTTGCTGGTGTTAGTGTTCCTGATCATGTAATTACTACAGCAGTTCATTTGAAATGAATAAATGCTTATGCGAGGCACTACGGGACAGTTTCTTTTTTTCCATTTAAAAAAAATATAATTAATTAGCTGAATATTAAAATTATAGATCTTTGGGAAGCAATGAAAATATATTTCCTTAAAAACGTCTTCAAATTTTTTTTCTGGACTCAAATCTTTTTGTTTCAGACTGCCCTCTTATGTAATTGTGTGTTTATGTCTGTTTAATTATTTTATTTGTGCACTTTTAAAATGTTAATACACATGTATAAATTTTTAACAATTGTTTTTGGCCGAAAGGCAACGACACTTTAAATTTGTAAATGGACGTGTTTAGTGTATATGCTAAATGGAAAACTTACACACACACGCACACTTACACTCGAATTCATGTCCAAAAGTTTATTTTATTAGCAAATGCAAGTATTGCATTAACAACATTATTGCAATGAAACAAAATGAAATGAAATTATTGTAACCGAGTCCACCTAAATGCAACAACTTTATATTTATTTGCTAATGCCATCTCTAGATGGTCAAACATACATATAAATACTTACATACACAAATACATACATACATCCACATAACTTGGCCAATGGAACTTTTGTGTTAGTGTAGTAATGATACAGTTATTAGCAACGTTAGAATAAATGATTGCTTATGTAGGTGGGTGTGTAAGTTTTATATTTAAATGTTTAAAATCTAAATATACAACATGTAATTAAACTAAAATAATGTTCAAATGTATATTTTAAAGCTTTTAAATGTAGAGGCTGCACAATGACTGAGCTCTTATGTGTGTGTGAGTGTATCTGTGTGATTTTGTAATATAAACATTTAAATTCAGTTTAATATTAAGTGTTTAATAATTGATGATGTTGTTTTTCCTACTTTCGTATAATTCACTTAGGCAACAACACCCGATTGCATAACAATAAAAACCAACAGCCAACGCCACGCCTGGTATTCTAATGCTTAACAATAATATTTAGTATTCATTAAAATCTATAGCTGTTGCCTTATTAAAGAATTGTATTAGTTAGGTGAGTGTGAGTTTGTGTATAAGTGTCGTCGCTGTTTTAACTAACTGACCTAACTAACATTTTAAAAATTTAACAAGAGATCAGCTTTTATGCTTGTTTATATAAGTATTCATTCTTATGCATACGTCTTTTATAAGCACAACAGTAATGCTTACAGTCATGAAAATTGGACAAGTTGAATTATGAGTTATAAAGTCTAGTAGTGGGCTTAACTAATTTTTAAACAAATTGTCAGTTAGGTCGGTTAGTTAAAACAGCGACGATATATTCATACTATTGTAAGCCAGATCATGCTGTTGCATTGAATGCAAATGTTTGGGTAAATAAATTGTATTGAGAGTGTAGGTGTGCTTTTCAGTCTTGGGGTGCGTACAGAGTGGCCGCTTGTTGCCGAGCCAAGCTGGTTGACGCTTGTTGCGAGAACCAATCCGAGAAAACTGATACTTTACAAAATAAGCACAAATAAGCGCGAACCGTTCATAGTAGTCATAAAATAGTTCCAAAGCGTTTTTCAGCGCCGAAAACATTGTTTATGTTATTTTGTTATGATTTCAATTTTGTTTGGAAAACAATTCAATACGATGATTTAAGAATCTTGTTTTAATGTTCACACAGAATTGCTTCATAAACACATTTTCCATACAAATTGATGAAATAAAATTAACACCAGAAAGCAGTCGAGGGATAGAATTTATTTTAATTTGACTGCGTTTTTTCTTATTCTCTCACATATAAATACACTTTCTCTTAACAATGTTACCATACTTTCATCAAAATTGCATACATTTTGTGAAAAAAATTACAAAGAAATATAAGCGCAAAAGAAAATAAAATAAAAATTAGAGAGCATTTGAGGTTACTGCCCTAGATTTTATTATGGTTACGGACTTATTCTGTTTGAACATTTATTTTTGATTCTCTCTAAAAGTTGCTTCCAAAAACATTTAACATTCATACCATGATTTTTCCCATTTTTCTACTAGTTTTGATTTTTTTCTTCCGAAAATTGTATCAGTGTTACTATAAGATTTTTTTTTTCTCTACATGTTAAAAAATTTCCCCCTACGAAAATCTAAAAATTTTACTAATTTAATTTTAAGAAAGATACAAACATTCATAAAACACAAATAATAAATAAAATATCAGCACTGATTCTCGCATCCACTATGCGCACTCAAACTTGTTTCTGGCATGAAAAATTCTCGCAATAAGCGTCAACCAGCTCGGCTCGGCAACAAGCAGCCACTCTGTATGCATCCTTAATACAACAAGTAAATAATCAAATAAAACAATTGTTACGTAAATTTGTGTAAGTTTTTTTTTGTTAACATAAGGTTTTTTGAGTTTTTTCATCTCATTTCAGATGCTTAACAAAACAAGTCAATGTATGGTAAAACATCCCAAGATTAGGATTGTTACTTGGCGTATGATTAGCACTTTCCACATTATTTTACTATTTGTGTAGTCTTTCAATTTGGTAAAAGTTTATTCAAAGCTTTAGATTCATGTATTATAGAGAGGATTTTACATCATTTAGAGAGTAAAAATTACAAATAATGCAGAATCTTGTACGCTCCACGGTTGCCAAATTACTATAATGCAAGAGCCATTTTACCGCGCTTGTGATACCGCGCCCGCCCCTCAGATTCTATACAATTACGCAGTGCGATATGCAATAATCAACTTTATTTTGACATATATTGTATTCAGAATATGTAAAATCTTTCCTTTATTGCATTAAAAACATTAGTATAGCAATATTAAACCAAGTCAGGCAAAAAGACTCTTTAATGTGCATGACAGCTGCCAAAGCCAAAGTCCTGCTCTCATGTGAATTATATAAATTTGCTCAATCAATTTTTTTTATTCATTCTATTTTCTTACGTAAGCAGTAAATGGAATATAATTTATGCAAGTGTAATAGACATACATATTGTATATATCACTCATTTACTTCAATAATGTGATAACTCAAAAAATTTTATGTTAAAAATAATAATAATAATAATAATAATAATCCTCATATTACGGGGCATATTGTGAAAAAAAATTGCATATAAATATCTTGTGTACTCAACCCTTGACAGAAAAATAAAAGGACAACAAGCAAGACTGTTGTAAATTTAGAGATGGTAAAATTGAGGTTTCATTACAAAAAAAAATTTCAGCAAACTCACACATTCCATTTGCAATGAAAACCTGAGTATATCAAGTAGAAATCTACATCAACTAACACCACAAAGAGTGAACCAAACACAAAGAACGCTGATGATGAGATTGTTTCGACATCCGAAAACAGCTAGCTGTTCCGTTATGCTTCAACTTAATCATAAATAAAACTCGAACAATAACAATTAATGTAACTTAAATTTTTTGTTTCTATTTAGTTACACAAAACTTTAAACTTGTTTTCAGTAAAACCAATTTTTTGAGTTATGGCATTGTTGTAATAACTTAGTAATATGTATAGATACACACATATTTTATACTCATAGTTACTTTGTTTGTGTGTGTTAGCAGCATAAATGTGTTAATTATATTTTATTTAGAGATTAGTGTCGCTAATGCGTTTACACATGTTTTCAATGTTTTTGATAAACAACAACAACAAAAATAATACATACTAAAAGCTGAAATGTGACAACAAGAAAAACAAGTTGACGTGAAAACATTTATTTTATTTTAAAATTAAAAAAGCTTAAATTTAGAATAAATATTTAAATTTACAAAAAAGAATTAAATCTAGTTGATGAAAGGTCAAAAAAGACTTCGAAAACATATCCCTCGCCACAGGTGATTAAAAGGATTTTGTTTTCTTTTTTCTTTGTCATTTACATTGACAACAAAATAATTGATTTCATCTGGCTTTCAGTAATTTACAAGCGCCATATTATTAGACTAAAAATTAATACAAAATGTCAATTTGGCATGTATTATTTAAAGCGCATAAAAATTTAAATTTACATTTGAAATAAAATCTAAGAATTGAGGGAAATTACACACACACTCTCACGCGTTCTTAGCAAAGATAAAACCCATACAAATCCAGTGATTATAATGAAATAAGGTATTGAAAGTAATTTTATAAGATTTCATCCTTTTCTTTTGCTTATTCATTTTTATGCGTTATTCTTTTATTCATTGTATGTAATTTCTTTCCTTAAGGACATTGAAATTGATTTGTCGCTGTGTTGGCTTTGATAATGGCACAAAGTGAAAGAGGGAGAAAACTATCATTCTGCTGCTGCTGTTAAATGGGATATTCTAGAAATCCAAGTATGTATATGACGTTGACATTGTGTGTCAACATGTTGGAAAAGGTGAAGACTTAAAACGTTTCTTCCATACAGCCGGCACTTGTTTTCAGGGCCGCAACGTTAGCAGCGAGAGCATAATGGCATTAAATAATTTTCTATTTAATGTAAATAGAAGAAATCTAGAAAATATTATGGAAAGCTTCTTGGGTTTTAGACCTTTTTTCTTACTATATTTTTTATTATTTCTTTTTCTATTACTTGGCTCCTATGGTTTTTTTAAATGCTAAAAATTGCTGTTGACTGCAGAAAGGGTTTGTGATTCATAAATTTAAAAAATAAATGCTGCCTTATGCTGTCTTGAAACATGTATTTTTTTGCATTTTTATGAACCTCTAACAAGTCATCAATCATAAATCTAATAAGGCATTTTAAATATAATTTTAAGCTTTAAATTATATATAATGTCACGCTGTTTTTCTATGTTATTCAAATTTAACTAATATAAGGTTTGCAAAACCAAACAATAGGGATTAATTTTGAATGCTAAAACTCCACAATAAAAATAAGCATTTGCATGTAAAACTTAAGCTGGGTCTAGATTTTGTTAAACAAAATTTCACTGATTCTCTAATAGCTTAATACTTTCATTTAAGCTTCAAAGAAAGGCAAACCTACCAAAAAAAATCTGGTTTGGAAGCACTAACAAATGAGAAAAGTAATATATTGTACTGTATGTGTAATATTATCTCTCTTATAAAATTGCTTCTGTTAAAATTCTTTAAAATTAATATATACTTTTTAATATTTTGCTGAAATTTTACAGTTTAACGATTATCTTAGGTTAGTTAAGGATGACAGTCATAATCCCATACTCACTTAGACATTCCTGTTTTATTGTGATACCACTGAGATTCTGCTTAAGCCAAGTCCCCACAGAACTTGACATAGAGCTACTACGACGTTAGACTGCAATAAAAACAATGTCAGTTCTCTAAGGACCTTATTATGAGTTGCATTCGATTTTCGATCTTTGCTGTCTATTAAACATCGAATGTCAAATGCATTTTATTAGCATGGATAATTTTGTGAAGTTCACAATAGCGATGTTCTATATCGAATGCGCTTCGTAATACCCAATAAAAATTTGCTCGATCTGTACTTTGGACTACAGTGGCCTAAACTCAAGAACGCCCATGACCGCCAATCGCTTTCTAGCTAATCCAGGGCAATGGCATAGAAAATCCTCTACCTTTCTTCTTGATGGATCTCTTGGTAGACGCGGCAAAAGTCATTGTATTCAACCTTCAACCTACGAGCTTATTAGCCTATGAGAAAGTGTCTGGCTAACACTGGCACTATTTTTTGGAATTAAAGATGTTGAATTTTTTTTAGGTCAGCACATGAACGTCTGGTGATAATTTGATTCTTAGTCTTCCGTCTAAGACTGCATTAGCATAAGATATAGGATTCGCCCACTCATTCCACATGCAGTGAAAACTGTTGGATTATCTCTGTTGATCTTGGTTGATCTTGTTAAGAGATGATGGACAATAAAAGCTACGGGGATTCTAGGACTGTGATACCGGCTTGACTATCAGTATTTGCGTTAAATACGCTCGTTTAAGTGACAATTGCTCTCAAGCAATCCAATCCTTGATAGCAAGGATATCCGCTTTGCAAAAGAGCTTTGTTTGCTGAGCAAGCAACGAGGTCAAAACGTAATTTGAAGTTATTTATACAAAATTGATAATATCTTTATCTAGTTGGAGTGTCATTCCTCTACTTCTCAGGATGGTATCCAGTTTATGTAAAGAGGTTTATGAAGTCGAGCAGGTGACGTTAGGTCAATCTTCCATCGCCAAGCTTTTTGGTCTACTATTCTGCAGTGGCCGATGTCGTTTCCAATCTACATGAAAATGTGGATTGCAGTGGTTGTTGGTATATTTTTGTCTTTCAGGGCCAATGATAGTTCGAGTGGCATCATATCTAGTGCATCTTGAGTGGTGAGAGAAGCACTAGTTATATACAATGAGACAAGGCTTTGAACCTTGTGTAACAAGGAAGGGAAGGCCACCACACAATGACCCCTATTCGTTCTCCTCAAAATATTTATCCTGAAACTGAACTTACAGTCAAGAATGACACTGAGATATTTTGTGGTAATGAATACTTTTATCTCCTTTTTATTTAAAGACATTAAATGTGCACAAAAAACTGTCTCGTCAGATAGTCAGACAGCTCTGGAGTCTGCACTTTAATGGGAACTCCGTTTGAAATTTGTGTTAGAGTGACTTGACTCATTACAGAAGCTTTAACGGACAAACTGGTCAGGAGGGCCTCTGCTGCTCCGGTTATGAGACCAAATCCATTTTGTGGTGTATGTTGGTCGACTGTAATCTCTCTAATTCAATAAAACTACGAATCGACTGCAAAGGAAATGTAGCTGACTTCTGCTGGTTAATATCAGGCCAAAGCTTTGCTGCAGTCATTTTCATATAGTAGTATCTTGAACCTGAACAGGAATAATTTACTGCTTGTTGCTAATATTCAAGTGTATAGTCTTGCGTAACACTAAAAGGCGTATTTTTCATTCTGAGTTTCTTCAATCTCTGTGCTGACTTTCATAAGGAGAACCATAAAAAGCTGGATTTATTTTACAGTGCCAATATTTTCCGTTTTACTCTTCTTGATGGTAATGTGTGGGAAATCAGTTATGTTACACTTTTCCGAAAATATAACTAATATAGTTTTGTCAATAATAACGGCAAGCTTACGCTTCTCTACTTAGAAAGTTCATCCTGTATAATGTCTGAGCGTCAGTTGTGGGATTGCTATTTTGAAGAACTAAACAGTTCTTACCTTTAAATATCGTAGCTGCTGAATATTGCTAGATAAAGTATCGTAATATACAAGAAAATTATGTTAAGTATCAAAGAATATTTTTTTCGAAACATGTTTTCCTTATTAGGCCGTTTAGTTTTACAAACGATCTCGCAGTTAGCTAGTTTTTAATTCAACACATTATATTGACTAAGATGATAAAAATAATTTCTTCAAGTTTTAAGATCTGCTTATTTATTGAAATTAAATATTCAATATGTTTGTATATGACGTTCAAGGAATAAAGGAACAAAGTAACTTTTTTTTTAACTAATAGAACGAAATTCAAAACATCATTTTTTCGATAATCAAGTGCTTCTCTTTCCATCGTTATTTAAATTTTACTAAAGCATTTATTTTACACACCGACACCCACACACAAACACAAACCAACCTTCCGTGTTAATAATATTGCATTTGAAGAAAAAGTTTTATCACCATTTAATATGTTGTACTTAGCAATAACACCTTTTTAGCTTAAACTCAATAACTAATAATAGTCCTTAGCATTTTTATATGCTAATTTTCGCACCACAATCATTTCATTTTAATGCTATGATTTAATGCAATTTTCGTTATTATTTTTAACGCATAACTTAAGATTTTATAGCCAGATTAGTTATACTCGCAGAACATTTTCTCCTCTTTTTTTCTCGTTTTGCCTTTTTGCTTGGTCTAAAATGTAATTTGGCGCAAGTTCATTTTCGTTGTAAACTTGTCAAAAATTTGTAAATGTAATGGTAGACATTTTAACATTGGCTGCACGTTAACGAGATGTTTCCTCCCTTTGGGCCATAATGTTATTTCGAGTTTAGTTTAGTTTTGTGCGCGCTACCACCAATTAAGTTATTAGAATTAACAGCCGTTTTGTGTTTTTCCAAGAAAATTCAAATCAAAAATGTAAAAAATATAAAAAAAAGAAAAATAAATGAAAACTAAGAGCTAAAATTATAGTTTGCATGTTTTGGCTTTTTTTTATAGCGCTTGTCTGGCTGAACTTAATCTTGTCCAAATGAACTATTAAACTTTTTAAAGGCACTGAAATGTCTATACAGTAAAAATATATTTTTTATTTAGTTTTATTTTATAATAAACTTAAAAGGGGCAAAAAGCCATTTGGTAGGGTAATTGCCCTAAAGCAGTTTTGCTGTATTCGACCTTAAAGAGAGTTGTGAAAAATAGTTTGTAAAATGTAGATAGTAAAATTTAATTTTATAGCAAATAACTTAAGCAAATATTTTAAATGTGGTCAAAAGTTTCTAGTTTGAAATATGAATTAATATTTTAGTTGTTCTTTTAAATTGCTTTATTTTTACATTGCTTTTTTATGGTCCTTTATTAAATAAAAAAAGAGATAAAACACTAATGCTTTAAAAAGAGTTTATAAGATAAATTTCGTATGAAAAGTTTTATAAAGCAGTAGTATATTTTTATTAAATTTAAATATTATTCCTTAAAATGCACATACCTTTTTTAATGCCAACAAAATTTGTCTGGCCAAAACCCAAACTTAGCGTTTATAATTCATGTACTACATGCAGTTATACGCACAAAAAGATTTCCATGTAATGATAAATTTTTAAAATCATTTTGTACAAAAAAAATATTAAAAATAAACGTGTGTAAAACTCCATGAAAATTAAGGCAAAGCACGCATCTCCTTATACAAATTTAAAACATGACAAACACCGGAAAAAAAGTTGTTTCTTGCTGAAAAGACATTTCCCATTAACTTTTTAGTTTCTTATGATTTATGGAAAATAATCAAGTATCATTTCAATACTAAAAATTAAAATATCAATTTTCTATGCTTAATTTTTATTTTTTTCAGTGTATGCCAGCACGCAATATTTATAATTACAAAATGAATAATATTTTTTTAATTTCTTTTATGTTTCATATACATTTTTTTAAATCAACGTTTATAAAATACTTGCCTTTTATGCAGGGAATTGTTTCTTATTTTTAATTTTTATATATTATATTTCTTTTATACTTATTTTTCTCTACCATTTCCACAGAACTGACGTTTGATAATTCCCTTGCTGAATTACATACAGCCATTTAAAAATTAGAAAAATTAATTTGGCGATAAGATTACATTTATTTTTCGAAAGACAAAGAGAAAAATACGGGGTATACATATTTTTATACATGTCTTTAGGGTTGGGGTATTATACTATGGAACAAGGATATTTTTATTCAATATTATACCAAAACTTAAACTCACTATCGTATACATTTTTATTAAAATGGAAAATTAAATAAAGCACTGGAAATGAGTGCGTGTGTGTGAATACTTTAACAGCTGCTAGTTGCTTTTTGTTGTTATTGTATGGTTACTATAAGAGAGCAACGATTGCAAATTGTTAATATTTTCTTTCCATTAAAATTATGGGTGCACTTCGTTTATTTTATATTGAACATGATCGTCCATTAGAGCAACTAATTCAAATAACTTTGGATCGCTGTTACCCTATGTGTACTCTTAATGATAATATATAGCCGCTGTACTGTAAAGCACTGACACCATTCTCAGCAAAGGGGAATGTGGCCATCCACTTTATGTAAAATTTCACAAAAGGATTTTGGCTAGCGAGTTTCTAAGAACTTGCGTAGTAGTTAAAACTAAACCACCATCACCAGCTTCGCTAATTGGTCTAGGGCTGGTGCATAAATTTATATTGACTTTGAGTTTTCATACACAGAAAAAAATATACAAGAACTATGTTCAAAAAAAAAATTTAAAAAATTTATTGAAAAAAATTTAAATGCAACAACAAAGTAACATAAGACCACTACAATAATAATCTCTACCCAAGTAGATAGACTTGGGTGCTGATGAAATGCGTGGCTGCACAGAAAAGTATCGGTATTTCCCCCAGCTTAAACTTTAAGTTTAATTTTTCTTCTCTTCTTTAGAAACTCACATTAATTAATAAAAATATTTCATTCAATAAGAATTGAAATTACTGAACTTAAGCCTGACTAAAAATTATTTCTGATTAAAAATCACTAAAGCTCAATTAAAAATCTACAAATGTCTCAAAAAATTTAAATTTCAGTAATATTTGCCATTAACTTAATACAATATTTATCAAAAAATGTATTAGTGAAGCCATTGCTCAAATGTCTCTATATGGTCGTAAAAGAATAGTACTAAAGTCTACTGGTAGATTTTCAATGACAACCCTATGTTATATGTAAATACGTGATTTCATTGGCTGCGTACACCTAGTCAGAAGTACTATTGACACTGTCACTAGTAAATCAGTACTATTTTATTATTGACATAGAACGAAGAAACGTCGATATTGTACACTAGAGCCCCTAAACTTTACTAGTGAATCTTTGGTGCCAATGTCTTCATGTGGTCCCAAAAGAACTACTTACACAACAGGGATGCAGTCTAGTGGTAGATTTTCAATGATAAGTTAATGTTAAATGTCAACAGATGATCCAATTGGCTGGCGTACTATTAAATCGCTTCAATTTCACTATTCGCACTGTTGTGCTCTTGTTCTTGTTTTTTTTTTGATAGATCGTGTTGTATACATACAATTTAAAAAATATATATTTAAACTAATTTTAATTTCAAACAAATATTTATTTGAAAATTTTTCGGGAAAAACTTTTTCTGTGCCATGGCCGGCATACATACGTTTTTCAGTTTTCTCTTTTTTTTAGATATTTTTGAAATAATTAATTTGACAACAAAACACACAAAAAAAAGGTGGTTTGATATTTCTTGTAAGTAATAGCAATAATTTGTAAACAAATTTTTAGTCTCTCAATTTTTTCTCTCTCTTGACGCTCTCTCCTTGCAAACTTTTTGAGTTAATGAATACTTTGCAGTAAGTCCTGATTCACACACATCAGGTTTACCTGATTTTTGCTCTCTCTCCTAAAAATTCAAGACTTGACGAGTCCGACCTGACGTGTGTGGATCAGGACTAACAATTGCTACAAATTAGTTAAAAATTTTAGTAAATGAACAAACCTATTATGTCAAATGAATATATGTACTTCGGTATTTCATCTAATTTGTACTATATTTTTTTATTTCAAAATTTTATCAAAGTAAATAATACAATTGTTGAAATTTTTCTTATATCTAATAGTGTTTTCATTGATGTAAATAAAATTAAGCTAAAAATTGCGAGAATTTCAACAACGTTTTTTTTTTTTGATGAAATAAATTTTATATCAAAATTTCCTCAAGTTTTAATAAAAAAAATCAATGTGATTCCGATCACAGAGGAGATGTGTAAACATCTAGAAATAAAAATAAGATATATAAAACTTTTACTCTACTGTATTTAAAAATCTATGAAAAACTGCATCTATAGTAGTGGAATTATAAGTTGGGGGGGTTTGTGGACAATTGCTCATATGCAAGTGGAATACGTCAATTAAAAATGTTGACAAAGCTTGCGACTGTGGGTTTGCAAAATTTGCATTAAAATATCCACCCATAATAATTGGCATGAGACGGAGATTGTTATCCAATTGTCGTGCACCAGCTTCAGTGTAAGGCAACAGAGCGTAATGAAAATATGTTATAATATAATATTATAAATTCCTTATAAAGACTGCTTTATATCTTTTAAACAAATATTTGACATTTAAAGCGCTCTTTTACTTAAAAGTTTATATTTATTTTATGTTTTTCAACTTTTTAACAAAATTATCCCCACTGGCAACACTAAACTTTACAGGCAAACTTCACAAGCAATTTCTATTAAAATTAACATTAATCCTGAAGGTATGCTTTAAAATTCGGTTGAGTGTATTTCTATGCAGCTGTTAATTTTCTCTATACTTCTTGTTCGTATGATAACACTAACACACTCATACATAGCTGACGATCTTACTAAAAATTTGTGATTATATTGTGAAAAAGATTTTTCCCCCTAGCGTATAGATGTTTACATATCAAAAATTACTTAGATTTGAAATAAATTATTGATGAGATGTTTTATTCATTCGAATATTTATATTATTTAAAAAAGATGTATTCTTTTAAAAATTTTGTTATTATAGCAGATATATAGTAGATTTCTTTATCAAAAGGAATTCAAATCAAAATAATTGAATACCGAAATTTTTGTTTATCAAAAATTAAACTTATTTTTTCTGTGCACAAAATATTTTTCAGAGAATAAGCTCATTCTTCATTATGTGGGTTTTTAAATAATAAAAAGTTGTGAGATTATTGTCTTATTAATCTTGTTGACATGTGGTTTCAATAGGACTGAGTCACAAGCGATACAGTGCATGCCACAAGTATGTCATTCAGTAATAATAATGGGTTAGCAAGATGGTGTGACTTAACCCTTTTGGATTATCTTCTGAGGGGCTATGTAAAGTCACTCATCTTCGCTAAGAAATCAAAGAAAACTGAATACTTGTAAATTAATTTTTATGAGTTTTCTAGGAAATACCACGGCAAATTTTATGAAAAGTGTATAAAAATTGCAGTTTGAAATTGCGGCCTTTGGTCACTAGAAATTATTAGTTCATGATCCTAATTTTATTTAAACATCAATGGCATCAAGTTATCCATTTAGATATTAAAAATATTTTTCTTTGCTTTATTTTAAATTCAAAGTAATGTAATTAAAAAAAATAACACACTGTATATAAATTAATTAAATAAAATTCTGCTGCTGTCGTTCAGGCATAAAATCAAAATAAATTTTATATATAATACAAAGTTTTTGATTGGAAAAATGTTAAACGAAATATTTACACATGTTGACACAGTGTTACACATTTTATTTTATATAAATGACAAATATATTTTTTTATTTTTTCTTTTTTGCAGTGAATGGACGAATAAATTTGTTTATTAAAATTTAGATTTTAGATACATACATGTTTTCATAGTTTTACTATTTTTCTCATTTTAATTTAAACATTGTTTTGTGTTAAGGCCATGGTAACATGAGCAGTAATATAAATTTGTATATCAATTAATTTAAATATTTGCATTAAATTTTGATTGAAAGTTATTTGAAAAATATTTAGTTTTTAGGTTTGGTTTTAATTGTCGAAATATGTCGCATAAGCTATAAAGATTTATGAGTGTTTTATTTAGGTTAAAATTAAAAAAAATGCAAATTACAATGTAGAGATATTTTATTTATTAGAAATTGTGGTATAGAGAGGTTTTTTATTACAATGTGACATGCCTTAATTAATTAATATAAATCTAAACAAATAAATAAAACTTAAGTGAGTGTTTGTAATTTTAAAGTATCAAATTTAAAAATAATACATATGGAAGTATACACGATACTTATAACTATCACAAATTTTGCACAATTTTTGTTTGTGTGTCTATCTGTTTGTTTCGGTTAACCTAGGGAACTCTTTAATCGATTTTGACGGGACTTTCACTGCCAGAAAATCGATCCTTTCTAAGCCATGCGTCGAAAATTATACTTCCATTAAAAGCAGTTGTCATATTATCCTGTACACAGAAATTATTCTCGAAATATTTGTTTGTTTGAAATAAAATTTACCCACAATATATATTTTTTATTGTTTCAGCAAATGGTTTTAAATTGTAATATTTTCCCAACAAATTATTACAAAAATAGAAACTTTAAGTTAAAAAGCTGATGTTAATAAGAAGCTCTACCCAAGTAGATAGACCAGGATTCTTATGAAGTGGGTGGCTGCACAGAAAAGTATCGGCATTTTCCCCAGCTAATAAAGTCTAAGTTTAATTTTCCTTCTCTTCTTTAGAACCTCACATTAATTAATAAAAAATAGTAAAATAAAAATAGTAATAGTAATAGTAAAATAAAAATAAAATAGTAAAATAAAAATAATAGTAAAATAAAAATAAAAAATAGCCTGACTAAAAATTATTTCTGATTAAAAACTTTGAATTTGAACTTAAAAATTTTTTTTTAACTTGGTTAAACAATTACACCCATATAAAAAAAGCTTGAAGTTTGAAATATGGCTCCATTTCATCTGATTGTTTGTGTTAAAAATGATGCATCAATTTAAAAGCAAAAAACTCCACTCATATCTTTATTTCTCAACGGACAAGTAGTAACAGCTGCCTTTGGCAAATAAAATCATTTAAATTATAACATATTTTATGCTACAACGATAAAGGCTGTTCACTTAATTCATTCCTTTTCTCAATCCTAGCCATTCACCACAATTTAGTGCTGTCAAAGACGTCAATAAAATTGAAATATATAAAGAAAATCTTACACACTTCACTAAATCATATTAATAATGGCTCTTAATAATAATTTTCTTTTATTTATTTTAACTTGTTAGATATTATTGAACAAATGTTGCAAAAAATGAAATGACAAAAAAAATATAAATCCCCATTTATTTTGCCAGTAGACTTTTATGAATTCCATAAGCTTTTCTAACAATTTGAAATACAGAAAGAAAGTCCAATAGCCAGTCAAGTTTTATTTTGAAATATTAGAGGGCATAGAAAATGCACAAGTATAAAGTAGAAATACAACATAACCCCTGACAAAAGGCTTTAGTCATAAATGTCATTTGTGTTGAGTTTAAACCATGTTTAGTAGATACTTCATATTTGTACGACATACATATAAAAATGTTGTTTATTTAGGTATAAACGGCTTTTTTTGCATTTCTGCTCTTTGTTGGCCTCCCTTGAGCCACAAACGACACAACAATGGCAACTGGCAAATATGTTAAAGAAAAACTAAGCCTTACACACACAAATAGAACAAGCAAAAAAAAAAGAAGAAAGAAGAAAAGAACTGCAGTTGGCCTGCAGTCAAAATGCTAATGTTGAGAAACTTGTCATAAGGCCTCAAAAAATAAAGAGTTTTAATAACAACAAAAACAACAGTAATGCAAAAACACACACCCATACACAAGTGAATGCGAAATATATGTAAGTCGCACAGCCACACAAAGCAAAAATAACAATAACTAATGTGTTTTAAAGGTTCTTACTATTTGTAAAACACACACACACACGCACACACATGCATTCAAAAGCATAAACAATCAACCATAAAATAAACAAAATGCCAACTCAGAACCCTATTGTTGTTTTTGTTTACACTTGTGTGAGAGTAAGAGAGAGTATGTTTGTGTTTGTGTAAGTGTAAGTGTGAGCATGTAAGCCTGTTTGCATGTTAATCTAGTTGCAGTTTTTAAATTATAGACTGCATTTTGTTGTTTATTTTGTTGTTGCCACAAATGTAACAAAAACAACGATAAAGCACATTTAAAAGAAATAATAACGAAAACAAAAAAATGAGAAGCAACTACTAAACATGATTTACTGGATGCAAGTGTGATTATTAGCGCTTGTCGTACTTTCCCACTTTGTCTGTATTTCATATTTTAGTGTTGTCGTCATAAAGTGTTTCTAATAGTTCTTGTAACTTTTTTTTAGTTGTTTTGTTCGTGAGGACATCAGTAGGTTGTGCTATGAGTATATGTATTATTAAAGTTGTCTGTTTTAATTTTATGATTACAGTAGAACATGCTAAATTTTTAAATCAAAAACGCGATTAAAATGTTTAAAGTATTTGCAGCGATTTGAAAGCAAAATTGTCAACGTTGAAAAATCTGAAATGCTATATTTTAGGATTATGAATAAAAGTTCAAACTAGGGAGCTTGTGATACAATTTTCCAGTCCAAATTTATTTACGTTAAAAATAAATTCATATTTTTCTAATAAACCAGTAAATGAAAATAAATAAAATATTTCGCAAACGTTTTCTGTAAAGACAAAAAAAAATTTAAATAATTTTTTTGCTGGGAAAAAAATACTACTTTTTTAATATTTTATTTTGCCAACTACAAGCCAACTGTTATATAAGAACAGTCTGTCGCCATTTATATTACAATAGTGTGCTGCCACACAGTCAAAAATCTTTTCCACAAGAACATTGTAGTGTCATAATCTTAGTTATATTTTCTATAATAACACTATGCTGTCACATAGTCAACCATAATGTTATGTGAACAGTGCACTACCACAATTTAATCAATTTGTTTTCTAAGAGAAGCTTGCACCCAGATTGTCAACCACCGTTTCTGTACGAACAATGCACTATTCTTTGTTTATACATCTATTTTTAAACAACAGTGTGCTGTCACAGACCCATTTATCGTTCTATAATCTATCTTTCTTTAAACAAAAATTTGTTGCCACACAGTTAGCCATGTGATCTTTATAAACATAATTTTTTCTACTAAAAAAATGTGTGTAAGTATAACCATATTTTCTATAAGAAGACGATGCCATCATACACTGAACTACGATTCATTTTTATATAAACAATGTGCTTTCACACAGTCAGAATTTTTTTTCTCTTTTTAAAGAGAAGTAACACTCAGGCAAATGCCTACTACTATTACTAAGTGTAACATTCTTTAGGAAAGGGATAGTGGTAGAGAAAACTATAAAAAGGAAGAAATATATTAAAGCTCCATTCTTTTAAAACTCTGTTTTTTGCACGTTTTTTAATAATTCAGTGTTGCGTTAAATGAAACGTATTAAAAATTTTTTTGAAGCTGTGGTTAATAGTCATTTTATTGGTTATTTTACTGCACCAAAAAGGGACACTAATGCACATTAGAAAAATGAGCGGTATTTTTATTTAACGACTGTTGGATACAGGGATTGAACTCAGTACCTTCGGTTTTATAGTCAACGTGCTAAAACATTGTGTTAATAAGTAGTAGGGCATCTTTTTCAAAAGAACAGGGTGCTGCCACACCGTTAACTATCTCTTCAACAAGAACTTTGTCAACGATCTTTTCATTAAGGTCATTGTGATGTTTCACTCAAGCGTTATTTCTATCACCCATATTTTTTGTAAGAATAGTATACGAGCACAGAGTCAACCATGCTTTCTATAAGAACATTGTGCCGTCACATAGTCAACCATATTTTCTGTATGAAGAGTGTGCTGCCACACAGTCAGCTATATTGTCTATAACAGCACTTCTGCTCTCTTTTGAAATATTGTGCCGTTATAGAAATATCAATCTTTTCTACAATACTTCAGCTACTTATTTTCACCAGGACAGAGTGCTGCCACGCAGTTGACAATTTTGTCTGTATGAAAACTGTGCTGTTACGTAGACAACCATATTTTCGTTTTAAATAGTGTGCTGTCACACATTTAGCTATATTTTCTATAATAACTCTGTCGTCTCCGAAACTCATCTATCTTTTCTATAAGAATAGTGTACTGTTACCAAAAACCCATTCTTTTCCTTAAAAAAATAATAAGTTGAAAAATACTCAAGCCTCTTTTGCACAAGGACACGGTGCTTCCAAACACTTTAATATTTTTGTTTTACTATCACAAATTTCAGCCAATCCACAAAAATTTAATTTTGAACCATATTGAGCGATTTTTTAAATAAATATGCTTGACCTCTCCGTTAACTTCTTCAGTATAATATATGAAATGATTTTGCATTAAAAATTTACTTCCCTTAGTTCGTTTATAAAAATCTCTAAAGCCTTGAAATATAATCGAAAAGTTTTGCTTAAACTTCTTTAAAAATTTACTTAACCAAAAAAAAAGTGTAACCAAACATGGCTGGTGTTAGAAAAATTTATTTTCGTTGTTTATAAACAGACAATTAAGTTTCATATGAAAATGTCTCTGCTGTTGTTCTTGTGTCATTTCATAACCTTTACAGCCAGGACTTTGGGTGTTAGGAACTATTATTGAAAAACTTTTCTTTATGGCTTAAGTAAGAAAGTCCTTAAGAAAAATAAAGTCTTTTTTTAAATCGATTGACTCTTGTTTTCTTTTACTGTTACACAAGCCCTTGTCTTGAATCCTTGTGTGTCTAATAGCATTTGAATTTGTTTTCTTTATACAAAGTTGTCTTTAGCTTTGCTTTTCTCTCTTTTGTTCTCTATTGCTTTAATAATACGAAGAAAACTTTACTTGTCTTTATTATAGTTTGTTTTTCTTTAAATTGCTGTACAGCAAATAAAGTTACATGTGCTGACAATGCAATTTTCATAGGAGGTAAAAAAAAACTTCAAAATAAAGTGACAATAAAAAATAAAATTTTACATGTTGTAACACAACAACGTAAAAATATTTACATTTTACAAACTTCCTGCCACAACATTCCATACAGTTTATGGCTGCGGGCGCTCACCTTGCAAACGACAGGGATTATTTGAAGGGGTTGGCTTTGAATTCATTTTTATTAAATTTGCACTGAATTCGAATCGATAAAATTGATACATAGAAAATGAAGTCTTTATTTTATGTTTTATGTGTGTGTGTGTGTATATGCTTGTATTTCAATATTGACCTAAATATAGTTTAAAAGTTAACCATAAATTTTTCATAGCAATTTTGTAGTTTTTAGTATTTTTATTTAATTTGTTTTTCAACAGAAAACAATCAATAGCACAAGGATTTTTTTTATAAACTATTTTGAAATAGTGAATAACTGGTTGAAAAAATATAAAATAACATTTTTAAAAGTAAATAAATTGAAATGTTTAAATTTATCAAGCATTCATTCTCACAAAATAAACCAATTGAGGCGTATGATTGATGTTGGTTGAAATAGTTTTAATATCGTTCATACGCATGGGCGGCAAGGTTAACTTTTGCTTGAACCTTTTAGGACCAGCAGAATAAGGCATTATTCGTATTCTCTTATTTTCAACACTATTCCTTATATAAATAGTCTAGACAGCAGGTTTAAAGTTCAAATAAAAACAGCTTCTTTATGCTATTTCGCGATAAAGCTCACAACATTGTCGTTATTGAAAGTAGTTGGCATCGATAATTTGGTGAAATCTGCTGTTGTAATAAAAGTGGAGTTTACTAAATTTCTATTGCGTTAGATATAAAAGTTTTTGATTTATTAATTTAATTTACAGTTGATTTAATGAAATTTTTATGGGACTCATTGTGCAAGTACACATTTTACATGCAAAAAAAAACACACTTAACCGTCAGGACCTTGAGCTTTTTTGTATGTAAAGAGTTAGACTCTGGTGATAGTTCAGAGGAATATGGAAGTAAATATTTTATTGAGAGTTTCAGTTACACCGAATCTTTTTCCTTTCAACTGTGAGATCAACGGAATAAATTACGAGCTACAGCCTAGTATCCAATCAGTAAATCTTATTGACGATGACCGCCAAGTGCGAATTCCTGAACGAGACATTCAATATCCTTGATCTTAAAGATGTGTGTAATAAAAATGAAGTGCTGAATGCAATAGCGAGCGTAAAATAAAAATTTTTAAAGTAAACAAATTGAAATATAATAATTGATCAGATAGTCACAAAAATGGTGGTAGAAAGTTTTCTACAAATTGCTGAATGTCAGCGTGGTAAATTCAGGGATACTTAATAGCAAATGTAAGAAAGAGGAACTATCGTTGAATTACTTCCTAAATGCATAACTTCCGAAGTACAATCAAGAGATAACTTTCCAGTGGAGCATGAGAAGCAATGTTGCTTTGTTCATTTTTTCTTGGTATTAAAAACACATTGAAATGATAGGCTCAGACTAAAAAGATGTTTGTGACAACAACTAAATTCAAAATGTTGTCAAACCATATAGTTAACGTGGCTGTCCGCTTCATGTAGTTATTCAAGTATAATGTTTATGAACCCATTTTGACAAAAACAATATATAAGATAAATAAATTACATAAATTTCATTTAAATCTATTATTCTTCTAAAATTGTATTAACTTTTTTTAAACTCGAATCGCCCATCAGTAACACTTTTTGGGCACGAAAGCTTGTCAATGTGTTGTTATGGCTAACAGAAATCTCTTATAAGGATTATGTATTGCAGGATAAAATGACGATTTCAGGATTTCTGTGAGTACAGAATACAACTTATTTCTAATTTAAAAATTAAACACCGCACCAAAAGGGTTAAAAGGTCATGCACCAATATTTTATTTGCGAGTATTTGTAACTATATTTCCAATTATGTATTTTTTAAATGGATAATAAATGTATATGAACTGGAAACAGTTGGCGAAATTAACTAGAAGAGAAGTGATGTAAAATATAAATGTGAGCTTTTAAAAAATTTTGTTCAGTCATTTCTAAAAAAAACCCAATAGTTGCTTTAGGCTGAAATACTTTTCAAATGATTTCATAGAACTTTACAAAAAAATTAAAAATAGTATAAACTTTTATTCAGAATTCCTAAGAAATTTATGAAAATATAATTATACGAGAATTTTAAAATAGCTGAAAATTTTATTAGAATTCTGAGGAAAATTAGAAAATTTAAAAGTAACGAGAAAAGCTTTCCGAAAAAAGTGGCTTATTGAATCTTTTAATAAATGCTAACAATTTTGCATCGGGGTAGTCCTCGAAAAAAAAATTTAACCTCTATAAAAACCAATTTAAAAAATTTATTTATTTATTTAAACAAACTGATGCTGTTGCATTTGTTCACCCTTTTGTTGTGTGCCTCTTAGATTTTCATTAAAAAAGACTTTTGATAAAAAAAATTATGAGCGAGCATAAAGCTTAACTCAAGAACGCACAATAACTCTTTACTGAACTGAAAATACGTTAAGGGATCTTGGAACTCGCTTAAGTGCTATGAAACCAAGTTCGCAATTTAATGGCTGCCTTTTCAAGGCATATGAACAGTGTTTATTATAATACTGTATCAGCCAAAGAGTTGAAAAATCAGTTTATTACTAATTATTCACATGTTAGTTAACTACGTGTTTGTTAAGGAATAAACGACTATTATAAGACTGTTGTAAATTATAGATGGTAAATTTGAGCTTTTATTACAAAAAGCTTTCAGCAAATTGAAATACGATGAATCAAAACAATTCACATATTCCATTTGCACAAAAGTTACGCATATAAAGCAGAAATTTACATCAACTGACACCACACACAGTGGACCAAACACAAAAGAACGCTAATGATGAAGGTTTAGTGGCCTTCAAAAACAGCTAGTTGTTCCGTTCAACTGTGTGTTAGTCAGAATATTTACAACTAACTTTAGTGTTATTTGTTCATTAATAATTATCAGATGTAATTTGACTTAAAGGGCGATACGAACTTTAGTTCGTTTAAATTATAAATATTTAAAGCTTTTAGTTCCTGTCTAAAAACCTTAAAAATATAATAGGTCTGTTCAATTACTTTCCCAACAGAAACTATCAACGAGAGAGTAAGGGAGACATTTACAAAATTAGTCTCCTAAATATGAAAAACTAAATGAACGCTTTACTTGTAAAAACTTGCAAGAAAATTCTTTTCATATCAGAAGAATGGCTGGAAACCATGATACAATTGTACTTTTTCTGATGTATTTTGTTTGACAATATTTTAAATTGCAATTTTTTTTTAGAAATTTACATTTAATATGAAATTCTTTACACAGTTTCAGGCATTTTTCTCCTTTTTTATGAATTTTTTATAATTTTCTAATTTTATTGATAGAAGCCACTTTCCATCTCTAACCATATATGAAAAACAAGCAAAATTATTTGCCATTAAAATTAAATCTATGTAGCTTAATAAATGAAAAACAATAATTTAAGAAAACATGCTTTCTTTTTACATACATACATATACATATGTACATGTTTTCTAACAAAGAAATTCATATTTTTCAGTTTTCCTTTTTCAAATATTTTTTAAATAATTTATTTGACAACATAACACACAACAGGTGGTTGGATAATTCTTGCAAGTAAAAATTTTACTAGTAATAATTTGTAGGAATTTTTTTGTCTCTCTTTCGACCTTCTCTCCTTGCAAACTTAATGAACACTTTCCAGTAAAAATTGTTACAAATTCGTAAAAATTTTTAGTAAATGAACAAACCTAATGCCTTCTATGACTCGAGAGCTGCAACTGTCATGAATTGTATTTTGAAATATTATTTTCATAATTTTTATTTTTATTTTGGTTTATAAAGCATTTGTTGGAAAAATTGTTTATGAGAAAATGTTTTATAAACCACTTATGCTCTTATATCAAAAATATTTCCTTATTAATAAGACTTTAAACATTCAAAATGTCTTAACTTTTTAAGCAAACGCTTAATTTATATTTCAAAAAATACTATTTTCATAAAATTAATTTATATTTATCTTAAACAAAAGTAAAAATGATTTAAATAAGGTATGCAGCAGCATCCTTCAAACATAAAAAAATTCACTTATATCTCATTTTATTATTGTTGAGATGATGAAACCCCGAAAATTATGCTACGCAATTTATTTCAAATGTATTAAAATTTTAAGAACAAAAACCTTTGAATATTTTAACTGTGTGTCCATACACAACACAGAGATAGTAAAATGTAAATTTCCATTAAAATAAATCATTATAAATAGAGATGTTGCAAGTGAAAAAGTTATAAAGACTTTAAAGCCAGTGATTTACACACTCAGTACCCCTCGTAACATAAACTACCAACAAACACACACACACACAATTTAACTAAAAACATCAAAAAGCCTGGAATATAAAATTGTTGTTTGTCCGTTCATCTAACATTGAAGTGTTTTAATGCAAGCTTCAACATTTAACGGCCTGCGTTGAACTTACATAAATGTGTTGAGACATAAATTGTTTCAATTTTCAGCCTAAAAGTAAAATCTTTGCTTTAGCTGCCTTTAAAGGCCAACACACACAAACACACACACACACTATTAAGGGGTTTGGCTGTTGTAAACATTTTGTTTTCTCTTGTAATTTACTTACAATTAAATGAACCCAAAAGGCAGTCACTCACATTAAGCAAAAAAAATAATAATAATAAATATGAGTTGTGCTAATGGCTTCGTGAAAACGCACATAAATTCTGTGGGTTTTTCCACAATATATTTTCTTAACAAGCTCGAAAACTACTAAAAGTTGTAAGTCACTGACATAGAGGGAATCCTTAAATACAGACATTAAAATGTTTTCAAAATGGCTCAATTTATTAGGCCGACCCCTTCGTAACACCAAAATTTGAAATCGTTTATTGACACGTACACATTTCAATTATATGTTGTGAAAATATAACCATATAATTGCAATTAACGACTTGGCAATGAAGTCCTGTTAAATAAAAGGTTTCTGACTGGTATCGATTGTAAGTTATTTATTAGCTAATTCTGTTCAATTTTAACAACTACTTGGGACTTTAATGGCTTTTGATATGGACTGTTGTGCGTACTACTCGCACATATAACCGGTAATAATTCTAATGTTAATGGTATCCTTGATCATTTAAAATATGACTTTTACTGCCAGTTTTTATTTCCTCTTTAAAGTTTTTTCTTTTTAAAAAACGAAAAAAATTCGGAGAAACATACAAGAAATAAAGCTACAAATTAAGGCTGCTGTGGTTTTGATAAAACATAAAAACCAAAGAAATATTTTGTAAATTATTAAATTAAATAAAATATTTCTAACATATTTTGTTTCGTCTCACACACTTTTAAGACGCCCGAGTGACTTGGTTTTGTATTGAAGTGACGTCAATCTTGACAACTAGAATATGGGTGATTAAAGTTGACATAAGCCAATTCTCAGACAATATTTGAATTTGAATGTCAATGCCGCCGATAAAATATCTAATGGATGGCAGTATTAAAATTTTTAGTAATTTTATTACAAAATTAAAATTAATAATTAATTAATTAAAATTTTTTCAATTTTTGATTTTGTATTTCTGAGAGAGAGAGAGAGAAAGCCAATTTTTCTGCCATTCAACTCCATTTTGGCCTTTGGACATGTAAACACAAAAAATACAAACTATTTGGGAACAAAGGAGAGCTCTATACGATATTTAGTGAATTGTAGACCGGAAATTGAGCAAGAATCCTTTAGAACTACCTTGACTGGTAGCCTGCGTACTTGTAAAAACATTGCGATTTGGATTCCCCATTTTAAAGAAATATATAATAGGATAATAAGGTTGTTATGAAAGCCTTAATTAAGGAAGAAGTTACATTTGGGAACATATGATATAAGAGTCTAAAGATGATATTAGTAACTGCGCTTAATCATAATTGCAGCTTAAACAATTCGTGCGCTCACATATTTTCTCTCAAGCAACTAGGACTATATCCGATTCCAACAAACAAGAGCATATCTAGTCCGTTTCTGCAAACAACTTAAATACGCTATGCTTATACTCCAAAGTATAGATATTTAGTAGGACGAATAATACGCAGGATACTCGAGTATTTATTCATCACTCGCCACCGTATGCATTCATTCGTGATAATAAGTTAGAATTGAAAATGTATTTTAGGTGTTTGCAAATATGCTGTATGTGTGCTTGTAAATAAAATAGCCCTGTATATACGCATGTACAGCCAGTTAATAGTCAGAGTATTGTAGCTCACACTGCCTATAAATTTGAGTTTTACTTGTTTGTGCTGCGTAATTCAATGTGTGTAAACTAAGTTATTTGTTGGATGTTTATAGTTGAAACAAGTCGGTTTAAAATTAATTAATTAATTAATGCGTGTGCTTGCATATGAGTGTTTTTTTGTATTTTTAATTGTACGTTATCATAGTTTTTTTGACGGCTAGTACTCAAAGAGTCCTAAAAACGATACTTTTGTATCTCAAGGTATAACATGAAACATAGAGGTTGACGGCCTCTCAGAGAGGGGAGCATCTTTCAATAGAATCGCTTATGCAAAACGTCGGACCTTTTAAGAGACTCAAAACAAAAGTCAAACACTTGACGATTGAAGACCTTGAGATAGATGGCAAAATGGAGTACGGAGTAATCCAAATCAGAAGGAGTAAGAAAAAATTCAAAGATTAAATAGGACAACAGTGAGGAGACTTATTTGAATAATAATTGGAGATGAGGTCTCATGTATCTCGAATTGTAGTGATAGAAGGTAACACATTCAGAACATGCGAAAAAGAGTAATAAACATTATAACTTTACCTATGCCATTGTCCAGCATTAACCCAGCTTAGACACATTTTGCATAGCATTTACAACGTTCGGAACCTGGAAAGTATCAGGGACTCCGATTTAAAAGACCTAAAATAAGATATAGAACAGAATGATTTCTCAACGTTATGGGTTTGTCTTAAAGGTTTTCTGGGCAAGTTTTCTCCTTTTGAACTAATAATAATAATAATAACTTAACTTTTCTCAAATATTTTGTGCAGATGTTCAAGGTAATTCAAACAATAGCAAGTAATACAAAAACCAAAAAGTTCTAATTGAAAAAAGGAGAGTTTTTTTGCGGAATTTTATTAATAATTGTAAACTATATCCTTTATTAATATTAACTTTGATGTCATTTAAGCTCCTTAAATATCTGCTATAATACCCCAAATATAATCCTGCTCATAATTAAAAATTTAATATATTTGTTGTATTTGTGTATATATGTACATGTGCATATACTATATATATATATATGTATTTTTGTGTGTGTTTGGGAAACTTACGTTTGACTGACACGCATCATTTGAGCCACAATAATAGTTTAACCAAGTACTTGAAATTAATTACTTATACGTACATGTGTTTAAATGTTTACAGTACTATATATACACATATCGATGGCTTAATATAAGAAAGGCGGGACTAGAATTTTCGATATTTTACAGGAGAAGCAAAACACTGAAGAAAAACTAAAGCATTTACATTCAGAAATAATTGCTAAAATAGTTTAACTCAAATATAAATTTAATACGAATTTTCATTTTGAATGTCAGTTTTACTCAAGTGCTTGTGTACTCCAAAGTACAAAGATAACTACATATTATCAGACTATTTGTTTGCGTTTCAAATATAGTAACATGTTATATAAATAGAACAAATAATGTTGATGTTTATACAGGATATTGTTTTAAGGGAGAGTCTTTCAATTAAAGGACAAAAAAATAAATTTCATGCAAGTGCTTGAAAGTAAGAAGACATCTCTGAAGTAGTTAGCATGTTGTCATTAACTAACAACACCATGAATTATTATTATTATTATTTTTTTTTTTTTTTATGTGCAATAGTGTCCTTTATCGATATTTTGTAGCAAAATCATTCGCGAAGTAAAACAATCAATCAAATGGCTGCTAAACACAGCTTTAAAAATGTAACTCGGCTCATTGGCACCAGAGGCGCTGTAGCATAGAATAGAGCTTTTTTCTATCTCAGCTTAACTTCCTGTCTTCTCTCTATCACTATTGCTGTCCTGAAGAAGGTTGCACCGATTAATAGTAAAAGGCATTTATTGCCTGCATATTGCTTCTCTTAAACATAAAAATAAAATCAAATAAATTCAGTGAAGTGCGACTTTGACCCGCGCACGAAGGGTTCCGCACGGGCACGAGATATGTAATTCAATACGAACAATATAAACTATAGTTTTGGCATTTTTTTCGTTTTCGGGTTTTTTCGGTTTTAAGCGTTTTTTTTTAGTTTGGGGGTTTTTTGAATTTATTGGCGCTTTCTGAGTTTTGGCACTTTTTTCACGTTTTGGCGATTTTTTTTTGGTTTTTGAAGTTCTTTTAATTTTGGCAATTTTTATTATTTTGGCGTTTTTTTTATTTTGGCGATTTTTTTTAATTTTGGCGTTTTTTTCATATAGGTGATTTTTTTTTTTTGTTTTGGCGATTTTTTTAGTTTTGGCGCTTTTTTTCGTTTTAAAGGATGTTTTTCTGTTTTTGGCGCTTATTTTAAATTTTAAATTTTTTGACGATTTTTTTTAATTTGGGCGATTTTTGTTTTGATTTAAACGATTTGTTCGAATTTGGCGATTTATTTTAGTGCTAGATTTTTTTTAATTTTGTCGATTTTTTCAATTTTTCGATTTTTTTTAAATTTTTGGCGATTTTTTTCAGGTTTTGGTGATTTTTTTCTGATTTTTTAGTTCTACCGTTTTTGAAAATTTCAATAGTTTACCTCTTACGGTCTCCAAGATATAGCAATTTGTCAAAATTACATAGTCAAAATTGCATTAACTGATGGACCACCCTTTAATTTAAATTTTTTAATATTTTAATGTTTATTGTTGTAGTCTATATAAAAATACACTAATTTTACAAATTTCAAGTGTCAATATACATATGTACATACAATTGTATGTATATTACATGAGAGTTTAACATTTTTGGTCGCTCGTTTTGGAGCACCCTTTAATTTCTAATTCTGATGTATTTGCTGTTGTATTGGCCAAGGTTCTACATACTCTGTCCAAATTTCAGGTCCGTAGCTCTTACGGTTCCTGAGAAAATACCGTGTGACAGACAGACGGACAGCGTAGCGAAAACAATAGGGTCCTTTTTTCACCTTTGGTGTACGGAACCCTAAAAAGCATACAAACGAAATGACTGGACTTATTTCTGATTGAGAGTGTTTTTTGTCCATGTTTGAAGAAAATTGGTTTAGCTGCTAAGAAGAGAGAATATCTGTTCTGGATGTCAGGGGTTTTTAAAATTTTTAATTTTTGTTGCTATTCTTATAGTGTGAACCGTTAAGCAACAGGAAAATTTATATACATAACTCTATTATTAACTAAATGAGAATTGTATCATGCGCTATTTGACACAATGTATGCAGTACACAACTACAACGACAATGTTTTACCATTTAAAAACTTTCCTTGTTTCACATTATTATCACGTACTGCTTTGTTATGAAGTTTTAAACAGTTATTTAAGAATATTTGATTTTAGTTTTTGGCTTCTGGCAACTAATGAAATTTTATTCCCCATTTCACTGTACTTTTGCTGCAAACTTTAATCGTATTTGAAACATTTTTTTAGAGTTTGAGGAAATTATACTACATGCTCGTTTTTAAATGTCTCAAATGTATAAAAAATTTACATGTGTCTGGGACAAGTTATTTGTACTTGCATGCAATTCTTATAAAGCAAAAATACACATTTGGTTTATTTTTGGACATGTTTGGCAATGAATTTCGCTTAAAGTTGTCTCTAGAGAAACTTAGAATTTTTTTTAACAACAATTAAATAAAATTAAATGTTTTTTGAAATAAAATAAAATTAAATAAAAATTTGTTGTAAAGAAAAAAAAAGGAGGCATTCAGTAGCCTGGAATAGTATCGAAAATATTTCGGAACAGAATGATGAACACAAACTGAACTTTAACTGCAATACCTTAAAATAAATGGTGTGCGCTTAGATGGTTATGCTTTCCATCGTGTTTATATATTAACAAACTCTTCTATTTTATTAGTTAAAATCTAAATTTACTTTACAAAAAAAAGAATTTTGCTTCATAAGTCCAATGAAACAATTTCATTAAAAAAATTTCACAAATCTAATGATAATTTCACAAATCCAATGAAAGTTTCATGAATATTGTGAAACAATTTCATTGGAATTGCTTCCTTGATATTCTGGTTTCGTTAGAATATTTTATTGGATTTATGACAAAAATATTTTCTAATTATTAAGAAACCCCTTTATAATTAAGTTATTTCATTCTATTCATGAAATAATTTTATTGTTTTGATGAAGTTATCGCACTGCATTGATTACACCGTTAAATAAATTTGGTGAAGTTTTTAATAAAATAATTTTAACGAAACTGGTTTCATTAATCCAACGAAGCGTGACGTTGGTTGAATTTTAATGAATTTTTCATTAGATTAATTTCGAAATTCATAGAATTTCTGCCGAAAATTCTTTCAGTGTACATACATGTACTTTTAATATAATCTTGCTTCTATTGATTCATTAAAATTTATCTGCAAATTGAAAACAAGGAATTGTTTGTGAATATTTATTTTTTTAAATTAATATATTTTTTAGAAGAAAAGCATTTAAAAATAATCTATTTGTACAAAACTTTTTTGATAAATTAAAATGCAGGGATAAAAGTTTAAAAATTTGCTTTCAATTTTGATAATTTCAACAAACGAACACTTATTTGTGCCACGAACTAAACAAGCTTTTTAAATTTTTACTTACTAAAGATGGAATTGTGAGCAACTTTTTACTCGCAATCATGCACACTCACGATAGAAAAAATTTTATTATTGCGCACTCATATAAGAATGTTTTTATCTCCTGCTTTTGACAAATACAGAAAATTTAATTACAATCACGAACACTCACTGGCACGAACTCCACATGGAAATTTTACGTTTCAAAATCATGGCTACACTAAAAAATATTTTTCCGCGATTAACAACTTCAATTAAGAGAAAAGAAATACAAAAAATCAATTAACAATGTAATTGAGCTTATTAAACTATTGTTAAGGAATTAAATTGATTAAAAGTTTAATTCAAAATTTAAATGAGTCAATTAAACTTTTGTTAAAAAATTTTATTTATTAAAAAATTAATCAAACATTTTATTGACTCAGTTAAAGTTTTGTGTAATTATTTAATTAGTTCAAAGCTTAATCAACTAAATTTTTGTTAAGTAATTTATTTGATTAAAAAATTATTTCAAAATTTTATTGAGTCAATTTAACTTTTTTTAAATAACTTAATTGATTAAAAAATTAATTAAAAATTTTATTGAGTCAATTAAATTAAAAATTATTTTTTGTATTAAAAATTTACTTAATTAAAATTAATAAAAAAAACGGAATCAAAATCGATAGATATAATTTATCTATGCTTAATCATGCTGATTTTTTCAATTGTCAGGTTTATGTATGTTTAAATAACAATTTACTCGCGATCACTTAAATGAGCAAAGGCCATCTCTAATACATAAGCACGAGTAAATAGTCTAGAACCAACACCAATATACTTATTAGATATTTAAAATCTGTTTGTTTATCGTATACGTGTTTGTGTCTGCTCTGTATAAAAACTAGTGTGGTTAATCAGAAAATCCCCTGGAATTTCACGCTGATTTTCACAACGTCAACACAAGAGCAAGAAAGCGCAAAAGATTTATTGCAAGCAAATAGTTTTTCACACAATCGCCAAAATAAAACCTTTATAATGTCAAGAGTAAAAAGAAACCAAACCATACAAAAATAAAATGTTTTCCAGCTGAAATCTATACTCCAGTTTGTTCGTTCGTTCACTTTTCTCAAGGACTTAGAGCTCCATTTAACTTTGAAGGAAGAGCAAATAAATACAACAATGCCAATGAAGTTTATACATACATATGTACATGTGTAGGTATGAACACAATTACTATAAAACAGCAACAACGAAAATGAAACCTTTTGTTAAGACTATCAACACAAAATACAACAAACAAACAAACAAAAACTTCACCCAATAAAAAGAAGAACAGGAAAAAAATAAAATTAATTTGCACACACAACTAAAGCAACATCGGGGAATATGAAGAAATCACAGACAGATGAGCAGAAGGCAGAGCAAATGTTCAGCACAGAGATTTCTGTTGAGGTGGGAGGTTTATGTCTGTTTGTGTAGGTGCAAGACGCTTGGGGCCTTGGGGTATTGTTGGTAAATGCTTGATGATAATTCCCTGAAACAAGATACGAGTATTCTTTGCTAATAGGAATCATTTGTTTCCTTTCTTCTTCTTTTTATTTCTTGCTTGCTATTGTTTTATATTGAAATACGTGTATCAACAAAAAAAACTTCATTGCCTTTTATACGGCCTTGGACGAAAATTATTTTGCAACTTGATATTTTATATGTGAACTTGCGTACACAAGCATAAATATCTTTTATTGAAGTTTAATGAGGAAAGACCAAAAAAAAAGGACAGACATGTGAGTAACTGTTAATAGGGCGTCATTTTAATTAGTCTTTTGGCTGTAGAGTTAACAATAGAACAGAACATGTTTTTCCAGACAACTACAGTTTTTTGCTTACAAGAAAACACACACACGAGTACCTACATACAATTATAAATAATTAAATATGTTTATATATTAACGTACACATTTAAATACTTTTCGTGTACATATTTGTGATTATGAATGTACATACTTTTTAAAGCTGCTGAATTTAATACAGACAACGACGCGACGTTTTCCGTCAAGCGCATAAATAACTTTTTCTTAACGAACTATATTATGTATTGTAAATCAAAAAACACGTTTTCAGTTTATATATTTCTAACTTATTTTTTTCCAATAGATATAGAGAACATTAACACTCAGGCAATAAATGCATGCTAAAATTTTAGCCAAAATGCTTCCAATTAAATCAGTTAATGCTGTTTCAAAAAATTTTATTATTGTCCCAGTTAAATTTTGTTGATTGAAAACAAAAAAGTTTAATGTAAGCAAATATGCAAACAGACAGACGAATATTAAACTTTTTTACGCATTATTAAAAATTCAACCAACTTTTGATTGTTTGAATTAACTTTGATTAATGAAAAAAATATTTTAGTTTGTGTTTCGGGTTTGTTCATTTTTTCATGGAAGAGTGTCAGCCTGTTATTCTAGAAGTATCAAGTTCAAAGCATGACAGCACTGTAAGTTAAAAAATATAATAAGAACACATACCTACATATGTACAATAATTGAATAAAAAATAATTTGTCACTATAGCCTAGTGGATGTGTGTTAGACTGTTATAATGGAAGTACCATGTTCTAAGCCTGCAGCGTAAGTTACGGAATTAAACAAATAAATAAAATAATAATAATAAATAAATAATAATAATAAAATAAATAAGAAAAATTACTTTTTACTTTTTAAAAATTTTTTACTTTTACTTTTTAAAATCGTATACAATTCAATTACTTTTATTAATTAATTCAATGATCAATTTAATTGTTTAAAATCTCTAATGCTCTTATGCAAAAACGATTATTAAAGTTAAAACCGGTTTCACCATACAAAATTCGTTTGTTAAACCAACTTTAAATTTACCAATCGTTTTTGCATAAGGGTGTAAGAGTTTAATTATTAATTTAATTGTGCCAATTAATCATTTGTTTAAAATAAACGCATATTTTCAATTAACTCTGTTAATTGATCTCAACGGCATGAAAACCTCATTTTTACAAATTCATTGATTGATATTATCAATTTGTTTGCAGGACGAAAATCAGTACAGAATTTAATTAATAGTACAAATTTCTAATTAAAATATTAATTAAAGTTGATTTTAAATTTTTTCTGTGTACTTAAATTACTAGGTGTTGCCTTTTTTAGGAAAGGGTAGTGATAGAGAAGACAGTTGGTGAAGGAAGAGATGGAGGAAGGCTTCATTCTCTTACAACTCTGCTTTTTGCTCGTTTTGAATAATGCAGTATGGCAGCGCCCCTGGTGTTAAATGAGGCGTCTAAATTTTATGAAGCTGCATTTAGTTTTACTTCGCCGATGTTTCTGCTACACAATACCGAAGAAAGAGGGCGTTCTGATTTTTTTTGCGTAATTTTTTTTTAGAGTACTTCAGTGACCAGTGCATATGCCTTCATCACATGAACTTTTCTACAACAACTGATACAAAGGAACACCAATGCACACCAGAAAAATTCGTGTTGTTATATTTTTAATGCCTGTCGGACAATGGGCTCGAACCCAGATCCTTCGGTTTGTTGTCTTCAGCCAACATCATCCTCTATTATATTGTTTCTAAACACGTACAAATTAATCAGAAAAGATTATTTTGTAGTATAGTTGTTGCATCACGAGTAAAAACCGACAAACGGCTTTCTCGAAAAAAAATTTTGTAGAACTTAAATAGCAAGTTAATAGTTTTTAATATAAATTTTCATCTATTGGTTGTTTCAAAAACTAATGTTTTGGCTTGAAAAAATATGCAACAACATTATTGCTATGTGGCAACTGAAATTAACAGCTGTTAGTTGCTGATTGCTATATGTATCAATATTTTGGCAACTCAACTAAAGCCGGGTTGCCATTCATAGTGGAACTTTTTTTGCTCTAATTATAGGCACTTTATCAGTCTTCCTAACGTAGGAACTAATATGTTTGCCAAGTTCACAATCTTTAGTTAATTTTTACCCGACTTCAAAAAAAGGAGTAGGTTTACAATTCGTTTTTTTTTTATTTTTATTTTTTAGGTGTGTATCTTCGTAAATAACTCAGTACATTTTAGACCTATTGTAAAAATTTTTTGTTGTCTGCTTTTAACTAATTTTTCAATCTTAAAATATTTTTTAAACAACAGCTAACCTAAAAAAGGGTTAGCACCATAGGATTTAGCGTACTCGAATTAGGTTTACCCACCAGGCCCCTGGGTTGCTACAAAAAAAAAGTTTCAAATTCGAGCACAGTATAATTTTCACATATAATTTGGATTACAATGCAATACGAACTTTAGCCTGATTAACAGCCTATTTTTCGAAAATGAATAAAAGTATTCGTTCTTAAAAATAACGAACAAAACTATGTTTACGTTTTTAAAATATTTATTTATTTTCATGTGAGTGACAACAAAAGAGTTGTCTACACTCATAAAATTTTTATGTAAAATTATTTAAAATTCGGTCTAAAAATTTTTCATTTGCCTTTAACGAAAATCCTATTTAATCTTTAATGTTGAAATGTTAACTGACTTAAAACTCTAAGAAAAAAATTTTTTTATTTATTTATTTTTCACTTTAGCTTACAAAAATAAATAAATAAACGGACGAACGAACCGTTCACGGTAAATTAAAATTTCTATACAAAAACCAGTTTTAACGTACACTTGAAGCATATGGGGTTCTTCTATAATCGGGTTAACTTAACTTTCACAAGAACGAATCTCGACTTTCATATAAAGAAAAAAAATTTCTCTTGTTTCTGTAATATTTCTGTTACCAAATTCAGTATAACAAAATAATATTTGCATTATATTTCATAATTTAACTGTGAAACAAATCACAAAATGTTTTAACATTGAGTCAAAATAAAGTATGAGTTATAGGAAAAAATAATAGTTCCAATAAAAACGGAAAATACAAAACACAATTTTCCAAATAAATGCTTGAATCAATTAAAAATATAACAAAAATTAAAAATGTAAAAGACCCCCGAATATATCTAGAAAAGATGCGATATCTTCTAAACGGCTAGACCAATTTTCTTAAAACATTGCTAAAAACCTTCTCGATCAAGTCACTTTTCAAACAGAAGAAACTAAATCAAAATCGGTCCAGCTCTTTGGTCTGTACGTGGACACGGACAGACACTTAGATACAAAGACACACAGACACATACTACAAACTTATAATACCCCTTTTTTGTCGGTGGTTAAAAATTGCTTACCGCCTTGTTCGTAAAACTTCAAAAGAATTTGAAATGCATTTTATTTAAAATTTTTCATTGAAATTTTTTTAATAGATTTTACTTTTTTTATTCCGTCACTGCTATAATTTTGTGAGTGTAATTTTTCATGACAAAACGAAAGCTTTTGAAAATGTTTTATAAAAAGCAAATTTTAAACGTTAATGTTAATGTTAAGCGAAACATAAAAACGAAAGGGCATATGTTTTCTAAAAATAGGCTGTAAATCGTAAGTATAGAAAGAAATGAATACTGTTACTGTATGTGTGGATGAATACGACGTTTTTCAACTTATTTTCCACATTTAACAATACAAGTTTTTAAAAATTTTTGTAATATTTTTTTCTGAGCGCGCTTACATCTGAACAAAAGCTTTTGGTTACACCCAATCAAACAAAACTACGAGTAGCAATTTTTTGTTGAATATTAACTGCGTGTGTGATTTTGTTAACTGCATGTGCTTAATAACTTGTTCAACACTTTAGTGTTGTAACTTCCTTCCATGAAAACATTTACTGAGCTAATTAAGAACAATTTTAAAGCAAAATATATTAAAAAATTATGAGTATATATAGTATGTTGAACATTAATTCAAGCTCTCAAGAATTCTTATTATGCGTTATTAAAAGCTAAAGCAAATGTGCTCAATCAGTCATGGCTGTTTCACTTATCTCTCATTTAATTTAATTGAGTTTTTAATTAAATGTAAAAGCTGAATTTCAACAGTCATTTATATTTGACATGCATAATTACTGAAATAAGCAGGGCTATAATTCTTTTTACATGCACTGCTCTAGTGGCATTATAATTTATGTGAGTGTTTTCAACAATAATTTTTCTTCATTCTTGCTTTATTATTTAGATACATATTAGCACACACAGTGCTCAGGCTGGCTCCTTTACTCTCATTGGCATAATTTTATGAAATATTGCTTTATTTTATACAAATGCCACACTTAACCTTAAGATTATTTTCGAGATTTTATTTTATTTTATTTTTCTTCTTAAGCTCCTCAAATCATATTAAAGAGTTTTATTTTTCTACTGTCATAGTCACTGACATAAAAGTGCTAGAGTTTGGTTTTATTATTACTTATATTGAGTGGTCGAAAATTAATGCTGCTGTTTAAAATATTGTGATTATTATCAACATTATTTCATAATCGTATTGTTAAAGTCTTTTTAATGGATGCCCCGACTATGCTGCTGCTATTGTTGGCGCTCTTTCATTATCATTTTATAGACCTCCATTAACTCATCTTAATGTTAACATGGAGTGGAGCTCGATGCAACTGAGAAGTCAAGCAATCTCATAAACATTTTCACTAAGCAGCAAAATACAAAAGAAAAGATGAAAATAATAAATTGTTAGATGTACACACAGACGAGTATGTACGAGAGTATACAACCATAATAAAAAAAGTCTTTTGTTTTAAATTTCAGTTTCATTGCACAACCGTAACAAAAAAAGCAGCATTTCGCATTAATAGGCAGGAAAGCAGAATGTGTGGATGAAATAAATTGGTTCTATTTAGTTGCTGATCTTAAGCGTATTAAACCGTTTAAAAATGTTAATGTTTTGCAATTTTTTGTCCTCCTACTTTGTTTTATTTTCCATGCTGCTGAAGTTTAAAATGTGTGTCCTCCTCACTCACACTTGAGGTATCCATAAGTAGTTGAAGACAGCAAGAGCACAGCAAATGTGGCAAACGGTAGCAGCATTGCTAGCAGCGGCAGTTATCCATAATCGGTGTATTATTCCTTTAAAGCCACTTCTTATGCGCATAATTTTCCCTTAAAGTGCTTTTTAGGGACGTAAAACAAAAAATGTCACTTACAGCATTGTTGCGAAGAAACAAAAAAAAGACAAAAAGAAAAGGGAAAATAAAACGGAAATTAGTTTCTTATTCCTTTTTAGGATTATATTTGTGTTTACTTTGGAAGCGACAAAAAGAGATATAGTTTAATTTGCAATTTATATATTTTAGTTTAAAGTGTTTGGTTGTTGGAATTTTAATAGTCGAATATGACCTTAAAGAAAAAAACTTAAGCAGCAGATATAATAATATAAAGAAATATATCTCAAGTTTTTAATGCTAGAAATATGAAAGCAGTTGTAAATATTCTCAAGAAATTATTTGTCCACGTAGAGGATATTTTTTTTTTATTCTAATAGAAGTTACGAAAAGTTAAACCTTTCAATATTCAAATTTATTTTGACAACCTATAGACGAATTCGTGATTTTTATGCTGATCATAATTGTAACTCTAAGCAACCCCATTAGTGTCCTGCACAAGACCATTTATAAAACCTTTCAAGACATGAGAGATTTTTCAAATGCTTTAATGCAGTGAAATATTCTAAAATAAACACTAAACAGTACTGTTAACAAGACATTTGTTTAAGTTGTTTGTCTTGTCAACAGTGTTTTTTAGCGTTTGTTTTAGGATATTTCGCTGTAGTAAAGCATTTGAAAAATCTCTTATGTCTTGAAAGGTCTTATAAATGGTATTGCGCAGGTCACTACAACCCATCCATCGAATCGTGGAAAAATTTAACTAAATGACACCATAACAGCAAGGCGTTGAAGAAATTTGTGTACTACAGACTTTAAACGAAAATGTAAAAGAAATGAAAACTTATCGATATTTGTCGACAATCATAGAAATTGGGTTTCTATTTCTCTGCCCGTGCACTGCATGGAAAATTTTCCTCCAAAATCTTGCTCTACGCCCATCTAAGATCGAGTTGTTGCAAGAAATATATATAAAAAAACCTTCGTATGTCTTGTTCATCTTTCGCTTAATACATATGTCTTAGAGCAGTTGGAAACTGATCCAATGTCTTTTCGCAAAATTGTGTTCAGCGATGGGGCTCATTTTTTGCTTAACAAGTTTGATACTAAACAAAATTTCCTCATATGGAGCGCAACTAATCCAAAACATACCCAACATACTGGATTACATCCAGAAAAATTCATCGTTTTCTGATGACCAAACACTGGTGGGATCTTTGGACCTTATTTTTTCAAAAATTAAGCCGAAGTTCGGTCAATGGAAATCGTCGACGCTATAATCAATGATTTTTTGTTTTTAGACATGGATGACATTGATTCGGGAAGGAGGCGGTTTCATCAAAATGACGCATATTTCCATACTGCGACCAAAGCCATCAACTTATTGGAATCAGCATTTATCTGTAAGTTGATTCTTAAAAGTAGACCTGCTAATTGGCCTCAAAAATCGTGCGATATGACACATCTCGATCGTTTTCTGTGGCAACACGTGGAGTCACTGGTTTATGTTAATAAAGCATCAACAATTGATGCTAGAAAACGTGGCATTAACTTGGAAGTCCAGAGAGTGCTTTGTCAAAGGGAATTGGAGTAGACATATGCCAAAAATAGTTTTGAAATAATAATGCAATGTATTAAAGGTCCTGGGTTCGAGCATGGTACCCAACAGTAATTAAATAACCCCAGCAAAAAATTACTCATTACCATCAGAACTACTTGCCATATAATGACTTACTTTTCTGATTACCAAATTTCATTACTCGCTTACAAATCACATTACCTTAAATTTAAAAAAAAAATTTGTACAAGTTGTTAAATGAGGAGAATGATTTTTTTTTAGATTAAATAGTTTACGCGAACAAGTTAATAACAATTAATTAATTATAATTCAATATTTTCTTTTTTAACTCCTACAAGGAGCATAGAGCCGTATTTCATTCGTCTTAAAGCAAACTGATTACTGAAACGTGAAGAAGTTGCCAAATAAAAAAATTAAGTGATTAAATAAATAAATAATAATAATAATAAAAAATTAAGTACTTCTCAAGAATCGATTATTTTATTCTCACGCCTTGTTATAATCATTAAGTTGGTAATCCAGTAGGGAAGAACTGATACAAAGGGCCACTAATGCATAGTCGCTGATCACAGAACTATACCGACTTCAGCAGATTCTAACCCTAAATTAACACCAGAACGCCCTCCTTCGTTGTGTAGCAGAATCATTGGCAAAGTAAAATAAGTAATAAAAAAAATAAATTAATTAAACACAGCTTCAAAAAAAATTAATACGCCTCATTTAAAACCAAAAGCACTGCAACACTGCATTATCAAAAACGTGCTAATAGCGAGTTGTAAAAGAACGAACTTTTCTCTATCTCTTCTTTCAACACCTGTCTTCACTGTTCCATTCCTAAAAAAACGTAATATCTAGAGTAATAGTAGTAAGCATTATTTGCCTAAGTGTTACTTCTCTTAAAACAAAATTAAAAAAAATTTTGAATTAATTAGATTAAAATTTAAATTTTTGTATAATTTTTTTACAATAAAAAGTTCTACATGCAAAACTTATAATAAAAAAATTGTATAGTTGTATATACAATAAAATCATTTCTCATATTCCAGTTCATTCAAAATTCATGTTCAATAGCTTACGATAGGCATGAATTTTTATGAAGTGCGTGGTGGCACAAAAAATTTCGATATTTCCCTCATCTAAAAAAAGTCTAGTTTAACTTTCTTTGTCTTCTTTAGAAAATCACATCAATTTAAAAAAAATAGTTGATTAGAATAAGAACTGAAAATACTAAAATTGAGCCCTATTAAAAAATTATTCTCTGATAGAATTCATAATAGTTCAATTGAAGAATAAATATGTATCACAGAATATTTAAACTTTAAAAATCGTTTATTAAGACTGGCGCAAGTCTTTAAATATTTAAATAAATAAAAAATAGCTCAGACCAACTACCTAAAACAATTCTGAAAAGCTTAACTCAACTACAAATTTTACCACAATAATGACGGATATTAATTTAATCCCCACAAATGCTTCACATAAAAGTAGACATCATTTCAATTCAATTTACTACAAAATATCAATAAATTTTCATACAATTGTTCTCTGGAGGGTAAACTTTTACACAGGTTTTTTTTAATTATACACTTTAATTATCTTTAAATTTAATATAAACAGTTTAATTTTGAAAATTATAGGTTTTCCACATTGAACGTGTGTGTGTGTGTGTGTGTATTTGTATGGGCCTTAAGTAGTGGTCGGTCGTATCATTATATATATTTTTTTGCACTTAATTTCCATTTAAATGTACCTGCTGGAATTGAAATTTGTTTGAATAGAATACAAGTGTATGGCAGGCAGGCAGGCAGGCAGGCTTTCGAGTGTCAATTTGCGGGTGAACATGTGTGACTTTTAAAAGTGTGCGTTCGTGTTGTAGTAGACAAACACAAATTATAGACAGATTTTTAAATGTACAAAATATGTAGTTCTGTACATTAAACTTAAATTACTTATGGTTGTATTATATGTTATTGCTGTTGTTGTTTCGACAAATGCGTTCGATCTCGAACAAGTGGAAGTTAATGACCGTTATAATGTACTCCCTCATGGGTATTGTTATAAATATATTATTATTGTTGCTGTTGTTGTTGTTGCTGGTGCTTATAATGTTGTTGCTGTTCTCATTGGAGTACATAAAATCTCAATAAAATACGACAAATAATTGACGTTTAAAAATAGATTAGTGTGGGTTAGTGTAATTATTACTAAATATGGGGTGAAAATGTTTAGAAGAATATATGGGCACGTGTAAATTTTTTATCTTTAATGCTTAAACACATTTTTATAATTTTTGCCGTTACATTATTGTTATTCTGGCTAATAGTTGTATAAAATTATAACTTGGAACTTGCATTTTTACTTTGAAATATTAAATAAATCTTAAAAATCTTAATAGAAATTAAATAAATTTATATAAATCAAGACTAGTACATTTCTGAAATAAAATGTTGCATAATATAAAAATATATTTTGTGAATTGTTCAAATGTAATCTACTAAATGCCTCGACCAAAAAAAATTATAACTTAGAACACTTTCATAATTAAGGGCACAATTATGAACCACAATATTAATAGTGTAATGACAAACTAATCTAAAAAATTTACACTTGTAATACTTTCACGTGAATTCTATACCCTTTCCCTAAAATTGTGATCGCCAATGTTTGCCTTGTTGTTGTGTTACCATGCTATTTTTTAGTTTTCTTCACCATATTTTGTTCACGAGAAATATTTCATTTTGTATTTTGTATTTAAAATGATAATAGAATAATAAGAAAACTTTAGAAAAAATAATTAAATAAAAGTATAAAAGTAAAGTACATTTTTATATGAAAATTACCAAGTATCTCAACCAGCTTGTGCATTAAATAATTATATTAATATTATATTACAAACTTTAGGCCTGATTCATAAAAAATATACTTTGTTCAAAAAACTTATCAAAACAAATCCATAGAAGCTTAAAAGGAAATCTAGCGAGTTCGATAAAATTGCAGTTTTAAATCTGTATTTGATGCAAAAAATAAGTTAAGTTTCATATTAAAAAATATACATACATGAGTAAATAATCTTAATTTTAGTAGCTGTGTATAGTCGCAATTGCGGCTCTAATAGTTCGTACGCTCATACGGATAGCCAATTCTAACACTCAAGACCAGCTTTACGTCCTTCATGCCAAAAAATAAAATTCGTAACCACTAAAAATAAAAAAGTACAAGCGTGTCAAACGCATTGACTCTCTCTCATACCTACAGTCTGATGATATTTATACTCAGCCTATGGATATCTAATCGGATAAACAATTGCATAATACTCAGGATATTGAGTCATTATTTGTTTTGTCATCGTAAACGTACATTTATATACATAAAATGGAATGGAAAATGTGGGATTGCCTTTTTTTGAAAACATTATGCGTGTGTTAATAAAATAGCCCTGTATAAATGCGTGTGTGTGCGATTAATAGTCAGAGTATTTCTATACTTATGCGTGTGATTTTTAGCCCACACAGTCTAAAAATTTTAGTTATATTTGTTGTTTGTGTAAAAATATATATTGGCTGTTTATAGTTAAAAGTATTCGGTTTGCTTTTTCTTAGCTCAAAATTGTTTTAAAAATTCAGCAAACACTTGTGTACTTACTGCACTACAAAAAATATTACTGCAAAACTATTATCATGAAGGTGTAAAGTAAAAAAAATTAAAAATAAACTTAGCAGATACTCATGCATGTTTTTCTATTTGAAATACACAATATTGTGCATGATGACCAAATGACCACAAAAAACACGTGCAAACAATTGCCAAATAACCAGGCTCACATACAAATACCAACGCTTTCGGCCACATAGTTTGTTAAACTGATTGTGCGTGATACCAATAACAGTCAACAGCGCTTTTATACACTCTCATCAAACACACTCACATTGGGTAATTGTACAAAATTGAAAAAAGTCCTTAGTAGGTTTTCAACTTGTTCGTTGTTCGTGTTCAAAAAAAGTGAAGAGAAAAATTAAAATCAGATTTTATGATTTTTGTTCATAGCAGGTGGTTGCGTTGTAATGTGGTTTCAATTATTGTCGTGGCACATAATTAGCCATAACATAATGGTATTGTATTAAAATCGTATTAAATACACTTTTGAAAAATTTGGATGTCTGGTCGAGCGAATAATGTAAACACAATGCACTCGTAGTTAAGCGAAAATTCTTTTGTAAAACGAAATATGTACATAAGGCACAAGGGATGAATATGAATGATTAAGCATGTTATGTAGAAAATTATTTTATGCTTTTTAAGACTTGTTTGTATGTTTCTTTTTTGCAGGAAAATCTTTCTGTCTTCCCGGGTTAAAATTTACTATAGTCATACTCTGTTCTTAGTGCAAAAAATTTGCTTAGAACAACCTTCCAAATTGAAATGAAAAAGTCTTTTTACGCTAATTTTTACTTTAAAATTTAAACTTAAATCTGAAAAAATCTTTTTTACTCCTTTTCAGATATTTTAAGTTTTATTACTTTTTTTCATCCTTAACGCAAGACGCCTGCTGCAGATAAATAGTTAACATTTTTATTTTTATTTTTTTCAGTTCTCATTCTTACGAATAAACAACATGTTTTATTACTTTTATCAAAAAAATGGGAAATAAGAAACAAAAACTTCCAACTACAAGGACAACAAATGATTGTACGAATGAGCTACTTATTACGACAAGGACGAAGGGAAGCGCAAAAAAAAAACACTGCCACAGAACTTTGTCAAAATCATGAAAACAAAAACAGTTTAGCAAAAAACAAAAGAGAAAAATTTACACCATAACTTTAATGCCCAGGGAGAAACTAAAGAAAAATGCAACAAAATAAAAAATAACAATGTAACTACAAATGTTATTTAAGAAAAGCCAGCCAGTGAGTTGTAGCCAAAAATTAACAAAAATAAAGCAAAACCAAAGGAAATAAGTAGGAGGAATAATTAAAGAATGAAGCAGGTTTTGGTTTGACTTGAAATGAAAAGAACGGTTGCAAGGGTTCCAAGAAATGCGTTAGTTGTAGTGGTTATTCACCTAGTCTTAGGCTGATCCTGATCGACACTTAAGGCTGGCAACAAACTGCAGGTGACATACACACAATAACCTTAAATATTCTTAGACTTTGTTGCCATTTATTAAATCTTGAAAATATTATTCGAATAATTGTCTGAAATCTAAGTCTTTTTTAATTATTTTATTTAATAAAAAATAATGAAGAGAAAAAACTTTAAACTAACAAGAATTAAAAAATTTTGATAGCATTACAACTAGAAACTTTTTAAATAACGAATAAAATATTTTATTCGAATAAAAACTTAATCATTTTAAGCGATTAAAGTTTATCGCATTAAAAGTTTTAATAATTAATAAAATAAAATAAAAAAAGGAACTGAAAACGAACGAATAATGCATAAAAACGTTGTCTTACTAACGAATAAGCAATTTTGAAATGAAAACTAATAAAAAAATAAGTAATAAAAAAATATTTGCGTAATAATAAAAAACTAACGAATAAAATATTTTATTCGAATAATGAAGAGATAATTTTAATGTTGTTCTGAAATTTTTAAAAGAAATAGAAATAATAATGGCATCTGAACAGCAAATAAAAAAAATTTGTCAAATTACGAATAAAAAATTGTGTTCCCACGAGAAAAATTATTCGAACAACGAATAAAAAATTCTATGCGAATAAAAGTAAAGCTACTTAAATTATAAATAAACTTTATTTTTATAAAACAAAAAATATTTGAGTGAGGAATCAATATTAATTTTAAATAACAAAGAATTTTATTCGAATTTAAAAAAATTATTCGATTAACGACTAAAATAAATAAAAAATTATCCGAACAAATAAAAATAAAAAATAATAAATAATAATAAAATAATAAAAAAATAATTGAAATTTATTTGCTGGTGGTTTAGCATGTCTGTATACGTATTTCATTGGCGCTTGAACCAAATCATCAGTAGACTTCAACCACAAATTCTGAACAGTCACAAACCTCTTACTTTATGCACAGACTTTAAAAACTATGTGAGAATTCATAAGATAATAATATTTTTGAAAATCACAAAGACAAAATAAGCTTAGTAGGCTTTGAAACTGATACAAAACCCAGCAAATAATTTATATTCAGCTGAACTCATTTTATTTTTATACTTTCTTATACAATTAGAAATCCATCGGATAACAATAAAAGTATTTGCAAGGCTAAATGAAAAATTAAACATTAATTGAACTCTAATGAAATTTATTTGACATATTGTCAGAAGTGTAAATACTGCAATAAATGAAATTTATTTGCTGGTGGTTTAGCATGTCTATATACGTATTTCTATACATATTTCTATAAGAGCAAATACCAGCAAATAAATTTCAATTATTGTAGTATTTACACTTCTGACAATATGTCAAATAAATTTCATTAAAAAAAATAAATAAATAATAAAAAATTTATCCGTACAACGAATAAACAATATTCTAGCAACCATTAAAAAATTTTCCATAAATGAATAAAAATTTATTCGAGCACTGAATAAAAAATTCCCTAGGGCAGCGAATAAAAAACTATTAGAAAATTATAATTTTATACGAACAATAAATAACAAATGGTACCAAATGATTTGATAATGATGAATAAAAAATTTTGTTCCCAACACAAAAAAAATTATTCCAATAAGTAAAAAAATTTAATCAAATAACAGATACATAAACATATAACGCATAACGAAAATTTATTTTTTAAGAAACAACTATTCAAATGAAGAATCAAATTTAAGTTCGAATAGCAAAGCAATTTATTCGAATTAAAAATAAATTTATTTGATTAATGACTCAAATTTTTTTTAAATTATAAATAATAAAATTATATTCCGAATTAAAGGAACAAAATAATCTTGTTTGAAAAAGGAATAAAACCTTTATGTAAGCAACGAATAAAAACATAAAAAAATTTAACCATTAATAAGAAATTTAGTACAGAAGCGAAAAAAAAACAAAAAAATAAAAAATTCTATTCGAATAATAGATAAGCTTATTTGCTTTAAAAATTTAAGCACTTAAGCATTAAGCAACTTTATTTTTTAACAACAAAAATATTTCAATGAGGAATATCAACATTAAGTTCAAATAACATAGAAATTTACTCGAATTAAAAATAAATTTATTTGATTAACGACTAAATTTATTTATTTCGAATAATGAAAAAATTATCCGTGCTACGAATAAAAAAATTTATTCGAGAAACGAATAAAAAAGTTTATTCGAGCAACGAATAAAAAAATTAATTCGAGCAACGAATAAAAAAATATATTTGGATAAAAAAAATTTCGAAAAATATATTTTTATTCGAACAAATTTCAAATAACGAATAAAAAATTTATTTGAGCATCGAATAAGACATTTATTGGAGCAATAGATAAAAAAACTTTCAGGCGATGAATAAAAAAAATACGAGTAAAGAATAAGAAATTTATTCGATCGAAACATAATAAAAATTCGAGCAGCGAATAAAAATGTTTTTCCAAAAGCAAGTGGATAATAAGCATTAATCCGTATAACAAAAGAGCTCATTCAAATAAATAAAATTTATTAAATTATTAAAAATTTTGTTAACAGTAATTGAAAACTTTTACATAAATAATGAAAACAAAATATTCCTATAACGAAAATAAAACATTTATTCCAGCAAGGAGTTATGCTAGAAACACAACTGGGAAGAACGACGAATTTCGTCAACGTAAACGAATTCGTCAATAAGCATTCGCTGCGTAAATTCGTCGTGTGAAGCACAATAACGACGAATTTACTCACCGAATTCCTCTCCCATATTTGATAAAGTTGGTGGTTGTGTGTACAAATACGGAGAGACTGAGAGAGAAATTTGTTTTTTCGTCGTTCGAAAAACAGAGTTCGTCACGCACGAAGAATTTCGTTCTACGGCGGTGTTGTGTTCATTTTCATATGCACAAGTGGATTTTATTTTTAATGACGAAAGTTTGTACCGAAAAATTCATCGTTCGTCCCAGTTGTGTTCACAGCATAAAATTCTTTCGTTGCTGGAATAAAAAATTTTATTCTAGCAACGAATTATTCAAGTAAAAAATAAAAAATTTTATTCGATTAAAGAACAAGAATTTAATTGAAGCAACGAATAAAATAATTTTCGAACAATGAATAAGAAATTCATTATATTATTATTTATTTATTTCAATTATAATGAAAAATTGTTTCGAAAAGTGTATGACGAATTAAAAGCTTTATTCGAAAAACTAAATATTCCGCTTTATGTTACTGCAACCAAAGTTGAAGAAATAAAAGTTACGCTGCATCAATTTGCTTAACACCCTCTGCTTGCGATTGACTACACTTACACACACACATATATGCATGTGTGTATTATAACTACAACTGCACTTTTTCATGCAATAAATGAAAATTATTCTTAATACTCATTGTTTGCACAACAATTTCTCTTTGTCAATGTCGGTAGTTTCGAGATCATCTTTGACATTGTCTTGTAAAATGTTTCATCTTGGTTTGTTGAAGGTGAAAAATTTCTGTTTACTTTTGTTTAGTTTTTTTTACTTTTTGCTAAAGTTTCTGTTGCAACTGACATTTAAAATTTCTTCGTCATCTTTGGCAAACACAAGTACGTCGTATTTTACATGCTGAGTTTTCCAATACAAACAGAGAGTGAAATATTACACTTTCAAGTGGATTTGTAGGAAAGGGCGTGTGAGTGAGTGTGCGAGTGTGTGTGTGTGTGTGTGTGTGTATGTATCCTGTTACTTTTAAACAATATATTACAATTGTATTATCTATCGCAATTGTTGGTTTTATTGCTGCTATTTTCCTTAACAGCAAATACATTTGGTGCATAAATGTAATTTTATTACCAGCTTAAATATTATTTTTTACATTTTGAAATAATTTTGTGTGTTTCTTTTCGTTTGCACTCTTTAGCTGTCCCACCTGCTGTTGTGTGCATGAATGTGTGTTTCCTAGAATGAATTGTAAATACCATTAGTTTTTTCACGCTCTTGCTGATTCCCCCACTTTTGTATACAATTGACCATTACATTTCAAGTGGTTTAATTTCAGTCTCTTTTTTTAACAACTTTTCCAGCAGACAGTGATTAAATACATTGAGTAATTTTTTTCATGGTTCTTTTTCTTTCATTTTGTTATTTCCTTCCTTCCGTTTGAACAGTTTGTTACTTTTACTTGTTGAATTGTGATTAATTATTAAATGAGTTTTTTTAAGAGTCGTAGTCCTGCATAAACAGGACTTTTTTAGTGCCTTTTTTGTGGTCTATCAAAACAGTTGGTGTTAGGAAATGAAACTAATTACAAAATGTTACAAGCGTATCGTTTAAACTCTGACCATTTTTCGTTGTTGCTTGACATTTTCCTGTGACACAATGTTAGATTTATTTTTGTGTCCTTTTACTGCACTAAGGTGAAAAGTTAAACAGTAACAATAGTGTTGACTTTAAAGCAAATAGTAATTTCGAATAATTGGGTTATACGTATCGCTCATTTACTTCAATAATGTCACAACTAAAAAAACAGTTTTTCTGAAAACGCGTTTTAAGTTTTAAATGTTCATACAACTCAATGAAGACATGAGAAAATATTCTTCTCTCAAACTATTTACATGAAATTTTCACACAATATAAAATATTAAACGCCGCATTATTCTGCATTATTAACTCAAAAAATTCATTTTTTTGAGTTTTGACACTATTGAAGTAAATGAGCGATATGGTAGATATTAATTACAAAAAAAAATTAGCAATTATTTATCACTGAATGAGTACGAAACTCTCAACTAATGATCGTGGCAGAGTTGATTTTCAGCATCTTCAGTCTTCTGTATAACGTCACACAACATGTCTTCAAGTGGACATGATAATGATGTCATTGTCATATGATTGACATGCAAGACTCGTTAGTGTTGCAAAACTTAATAAACTTCAAGATTTTATAGGAGTAGTGAAAGTGCGCCTTCTAGAATCTTCACAAAAAAAAGCAATGGAAAAATATTGATTTTAAATCATATTAAATTTACTAGAAAAAAATGTTGTTTAATGCTATAAACACAACTGTGGACGAACGAAGAATTTTCGGTTGCGAATATTTGTCGTAAGAAATAGAATACATGTGTGTTTATGAAAATACACACAATCAGTACGTTGGACGAAAGTTGCCGTGCGTTACGAACTTGCAATAGTTTTATTTCTATTTTTTACGCCGACGAACGACGAAAAAACAATTTTCTCTTTCTCCCTTTCGGTTTGTGTACAAACAACAACCAACTTTATCAAATATGAGATAGGAATTCGTTAGGCAAATTCGTTGTTATTGTGCTTCACACCGAATGCTTATGGACGAATTCGTCGACGTGGACGAAATTCGTCGTTCTTCCCAATTGTGTTTATAGCATAAGTGTATTTTTTTCGCATACCTGAAACAAACCGTTGTGCTCAATCGTCTGATTAGTTCCTGTTTCGTTGTTGTTTGTGTTGATGTTCGTGCTGTCTTGCAATCGGAGGGTTGCAGGTTCAAAGACTGCAAATACGCCAAAGTAGCTTCGCACTTTGTATGCTCTTTAACTCTGACTATAATTTCAAATAAATTTTAACTTAAATTGTCAATTAAATCATGTTGTATTAAAATATAATTTATGGCTAAAAGTATATATTTAGTGTGTTCAAATCTTTTCCTTAGAAGCTAACAACCAAACACATTTTCCTGATGCCTGATGCCAATACACACAATTCACGTAAGTTACATATTTAATAAAAAGCATTTACTACATTAAATTAAATTCATGTTGATTTAACTTGAAATAACTTTGATTCAACATGCTTATTCATTTTGATTTAAAAGTAGTACTACTTAATGCTCAGTTAAAATGAAATAAAGTTATTTCAAAAGGAAAAAAATTCTTTAAAGACTACTGTAAATCATGTTGAATTAACATGAAACTCATTTGAAGGAAAATCACTGATCAAAAGTATTAAATTAGCCTTAATTTCATAGATTTTAATATGCATTTTTTCTGCTCTTTATTACTGATAATGTCATCACATCAAAAATGTTGCTGCCACTAAAGTTTTAAAATTTTCACAGCGCTGGCAATGATTTTCTACAAGGATATTTACACAAGAACTAGAAACTTATTCAATTTGTGATTGGAATGGCTACTCTCCTTAATGCTCTGTGTAAAGTTCAAGCAGGCTTTTGATTTCTAAACTGAAAAATAAAATATAATTACCGGCCATTTATTGCCTTCTTGACTGAAACTCTTAATTTTTTTATATTGAATTCTTTTGTTTATTTCATTTTAAGTATTTATAATGTTTTTCTTTTTGTTTTTTTTTTGTTAAGAATAGCACCACATGTTTTGTTTTCATATATAAATAAGAATTTATTTAGACCCACTTTAACTTAAGAAATACGTAAATAGAAGGCGTTGTTTTCCTGCATTATTTTATGGCATAAATGACCAAAATGATAATAATAATAATAAAGAAAACAAAAAAGTGTCACACGAAAACATATAAATAATAAAATATATTAATAACAAAAACTGTTAAGTTATATTTAAGAAGAAGACAAAAAAAAAACAAATATAAAACAAAAACAAATTAAATAAATCTATTTGCAGAGGGAAAAAAGTGCGCCCTAATTTCATACGTTTCTTTAGAAACACATTTAAGTGACATGAGAGCGTATAAGATGACACTTATCGATAATGTTGAGACACAGATGTTTTGGCTCCCGTTGGAAATTTGTCTCCTTCCATCACTTTTTTCGATTTAAGTTGCTGTTTACATTGGCTGCTTTTTTATATCAACAAAAACCGACCGTCATTCTGTCCAAACAACCAACCAACTAAACTTTATTCAATAAAATAACGTTGCTGATGGTTTCAATATGTCGCTTGTAATATTATTATATTTTTACTATTTTCAAATCACATGTGTTGGTGAGTGTAGTTCGCAGTTGACATTAAAAGAAATTACCGCTTTATTTATATGTCAGTAAAAATATCCTTGTGTGTGTATATAACATTTAGAAAATACCCCGCGGGAACTAGAAGGAGTAGGGATACTTTCTAGAAGGACTCTGTATGCCTTCTTTTGGATGCACAAGGCCTGTCTGCTTGCTCCATTTTATGCTCGTATCTTTTTTACAAGCGTTGTTATTGCGGAGCAGCCCTTCTGTTCTTGCTTCTTTCGCCAGAGATTCTTGAAGGCCTTCAAACTAATAGATTTTGTTTTTGCTTTGGTAAAAAAAAAACCAACCAAAACATGTTACTCCTTATCTTCTCTTCTTATAGAAGCGACTATGGAATGTGGATCGTATATTTTAGGCGAAAGAGTCGTTTAACAAGCCCTGTACCCAGAAAGTCTTCTGAGTTTTACCGCTGGGTATGTGTGCTGGCGTATGTGTGCATGTATGCATAAGTGTATAAGTGTATAAGTAAATCTGTGTTGTTGGTAATTTTTTATTCTGTGTTGACACATACAAAGTCAAAATCATATAAAATGAAAATGTTTTTGGTTTTTGTTGTTGTTGTTGCAGGCGAAATGTTTAAAGCAAATAAAAACAATATGCTTAGCAAAGTACTAGAGTTTAGTTTTATGTAGCTCGTCCTTATGGTCATTTTGTAGAAAGTGCGTTACCGAAATTTGTCGCCAAATGTTTCAACATGTAGGAGAATGCTTATGAGTGTATGTGTGTATATGTGTTTTGAGTTCGCTTTAAGTGTAAATTACTTTTTATGATAATGACACTATTATTATTTTATTTACTACTTATTACTTACTATTGTGCTATTTATTCTGTGTGTTGAAAAAAATACACTGAATAGTCCATATATTGGAAAAATAAAAATATCTTTATTAAATGATTTGAGATTTTATTGTTACAACATAGCTTAAAACTATGCGTGTACTTAACACCAGAGGCGCTGCAAAGATGCGTTAAAAACTAACAACACGTATAATAGCAGAGATGTAAAAACTCTGTAGTTTCTCATATTTATATACAATTTAATAATATTATCAGAAATAAAAAGATATTCACCCGTATTGCGTATGTTACGTCGAATATTCGACTGCGAGAATTTTGTTAATTAAAAACAATTTTTTTCAATAATTCAAATTAGAGTACAATATTTTCATAAAAAATTATTGCTTAATTTACAATCAAGTCGTTTTTTTGTGTATCAAATACCCCTGAAGGAAACGTGGGGTTAAAAGTCCCCAAGTCATCACTTTTGTCGACTATTTTGGTGACATTGTCAACGGAGTGTCTATTAATATTGTTTTTAATGCGTAGATAACATTTTTTTAGATACACACAATTAAGCTTCTTAACGTTTTATTGGTTTGTTAAAAATAAAAGTGGCGTCCAGCAAAATTTGAGTGTTTATAAAAATAAGTTTAAAGAATCAAATTAAAACAATATAAACTTATTGAACAATAATTAGAAAACATACACAAAAAGAAGTTGCATAAAATAAATAAAATAACAATCCATATTGTATAAAAAATATAAGATGTGAAAATTATAAAATTTTAAGTAAAGGTGCCAATTATGGAAATTTTTGTTTGATCCTGTGGAAGATTTTGTGCCATCAATCAAATTCAGCGAAACATAAAGTTTTTGATTAACATATTCATATGTATTTATAGAAATGACAAACAAAATGCCTACTTGCTGATAATATGCTGAACGAATGAATGAATTAGTCCCTGTTATTGTATGTTTTTATGCATAAATTAGTTTTTTTATAAATTTATTTAATAAAATTTCATTTTAAAAAGTGTATGCTAGAATTACTAAAATTTACTAGAGACAATCTGTTTCCAATGTCTTCATATGGTCCCTAAAGAACTATGTAATCAGTAGTACCAATGTCAGTAGTTGCTTTTCAATGACACGCACATGTTAAATGTCTATAGCAAAAAGCATTGTGTGGGGTATAATTACTCAGTAGTACTGGCCAATAGTGAATCAGTACTGATTCACTAGTGACATTTCCTTCAGGGACACTTTCTGTTTTTTAATTGTGAACACCCTGTGTGTAGTGTATTTTGTATATGTATTGAAAAAAGAAGAACAAGCTACATACAAATTTTCTCAGAGAGCATCTCTCTAAATAAAACATTTTGAAAACATATGAAATAAAAGTGTAATAGTGTATTTCATTTTTATATGAAAATTTCCAACAACAAATTTTACACTATTGTATTTAATATGGCAATACAATAAAGAGACACAAGAGGTTTTGTGAATACATCATATATTAAAAAATTTATATTTCAACTAAGGTGTATTAGGGAAAGTCTCCGCACTACCCGCCCCCCCAACGTCTTTTAGTTATGTCATATGACTGATGATATAATTTTGTTTATTGTTCGATTTTAATTTTCAATGAATGCAGGCTTTAGCCTGTCAAAAGATATGTTCTTTGGTTTGTTATGAGTATCAAGAGTATAGTATTTTTTATTTTGCTTTAAAGTTTTAAATAGTCCTTGGATTAAAAGCTGGATGAACGTGATCCGAACTAACAAAAACATTTGTCGATTGTTCTAAAGATTTTGAAATTAAAAGTCTGTTACTTGAATGATTACTCCCAAATGTTGGTCTTATCAGCTAATTTATTATTATAACCGTCGCTTTAAAGAAAAGACGAACAAATGTATACATTCCGTGTAGTTTTGCCAAGAATTCGGGCCTACAGACAACTAGTGAACAAGAAAGCATTTTCAAAAGTCGATGCCTTTTCTAAATTAAAATCTCTTGTCAACTCTGGCGCAGACATATCTGTTCTTCCTAAACAATTTTCAAAACATAATTGTGTAGAGTCTGTACCATAATTTTAAGTAAACATATTCAATTAAGCTTCTCTTATCTCTATCTGTACATCACTTCACCATTTATTTTTACTTGCGTTATGATTTTCCTTCTCTTAGGTTACACAAAAGAACTTGTTATTTGCATGTTTAGTGAGCTGAAAATGTATGAGTTGTCAAATTGCAATTTTAGTTGCCAAATTGCAAAAGGGTTGACAAACACAAATAGTTGATGCATAGTTTCAGAACAAAAAAGGGTTAAAATTAGAAAAAGTAATTTTTATTAAATAAACTATCCCTTGTTTGTTAAGGCGGACGAACTTATGCGTTAAAGTTAAAGATGGTATTGTTTGCTAAAAATTAAATCAAGCGATATTATTTTCGTAATAGTATTACAGGATTTAAATTGTCCTTTAAGTGCCGTCTAATAGATGCCACAGTTTGTACTTCCTTGTCTATATCCAAAAACAACTGCACTTATTCGTATTTATTATAAAAAAAATTTAGTACTTTTATCTGACAAATTTTGTAGTAGTTATATTTTAAGGCCTTGTTAACATTATTTTTAACTGCCAACCAATATCTCATAATCATATTTTTGATAAGTTTAGGTGAATACTTAACTAAAATTCGGTTGTGTTGCCAGTTGACAAGGCAGCTGAAATTCAGTTGCCATCTATAACCATATGCAAAAAATTTAGGCTTTTGATAAACACACGGTCCTGACAGTATAGGTTCAATAGTACCACTTAAGGGTAGTAAAACCCTATACTCAGTTTGGCGATTTTGGTGACTGACTTTTTTTGTGGGACTCCAAAGATTTTGAAAATCCGTGCACACTCAAAAAATTGTGTCATCAAAAAAAATTTTTTTTTAGTTGTTTTCAGAATAACTGAAAGGGACTAAACTTTGTGCAACAGTATTTGGCAAAGTTGTAGCTATGGCGAACTTGAGCAAATTATGTGAACATATCAATATAATTTGAATGTAAAGCCATAAAAAAATTGACCAATAAAATTGCCAAACTGAGTATAGGGGTTTACTAGCTTCGATCCTATACTGTCAGGACTGTGCGGATTTTTCACTTTTGAGCAGTATAATCAATCCATAAGCGTTCCTTCCAGCAACAGTCAATTTAACCTTATCTAGTGCACCTTGTTAATGAACCCTTACAAGCTTTATAAGGATCATAAAATAAAATAAAGTTTAATTTAAAATTATAAAATTTTGTTAGAGCTTCTTACAAATTTAACGCAAGACTAATGGAACCCATTATTCTTAATATGCAATAACTTTAAGATCTAAAAGATTTTTCTCTCTTCCCGTTAAAAGAGACACTACTGTAGCTGTCTGCTTGTTCTTGAACAAAAGAGTAAAATTTCAAACTAAATTCTTAAATTAAAATAAATGAAACATTGTTTCTTAAAGCTGCACACAAATGTTTCAAATTTCTTCCAAGCACATCCAAACACTTTGACACTTTCCACCGCTGAATAACATTGTTTTCTAAATGCCCTTTTCCTTATGTTTTCCACCACCTTCTAAAGTAATATAAAACATTTTTTTTTTATTTTTTGGGAAACATAAAAATTTGTAGTAATATATCTTTTATTTACTTAATACACATTATTTTTATAGCACAGTAATATTTTGCGTACATATGTGTGTAAGTAATTCGTTTAATATAAAAATATATGTACTTATTTTCACATTCTTCCTTTTAACGAAAGTACACACTTGTGTAAAATACTTACACATGTAATAAATAATTTTACTTCCATTTCTATTTTATGTGCAATAGTTTTTGGATTTACCTAAAAAAAGCTAAAGCTAGAAAATAAAAATAAATTCAAAAGTTGTCCTTAACGAGAAATAAAATTAAATTTATATCCAGTGTGTTTGGGCAAAATACATTTTTTTAACACAAAATTGATTGTTTAAGAGTATTATAAAAATTTCAGGGACCAAGTAATAAACACAAGATATATGTATGATTGATATTAATATCCACAATTCATGGCTTGGAAAATTCTACTCGTAGTGAAAAATAAAAATTAATCATACGCTTTGTGTGTGTGTGTGTGTGTGTGTGTGTGTGTCGCAAACGACATTATTCGATGGGAAATTGAATTGAAAGTTTGTAAATGAAATAAAAAATATTTTATTATATAAAATTTAGCATTTATTGTTGTTACTCTCATGGCACTAAGCACTTACTTCTATATGATTATTTTTTATTTTGTTTTTTTGTTTTTTTTTTGTAAACCCAGCAACATGTTTTAAAGTTTCGTTAGTTTTATACCGAAATAATATCTCTTGGGCATATCGAGCATTTTTGTGTTTCTGTTATAAACTTTTTGTGTTCATGAATTTTATTTAATTTGTATCACTTTTACCTTTGGCGCACTTCATTTGATTAGCCACTACAAATTGAATTTTAGCATTCGATGATAGAGTTATTTTGTCTCTATTTTTTATTTTTTTTGCTCATGCTTGCAGATGTGTGTTAGTAAATTGTACATGGTAAGTATTTGTATACATGTGTGTATATGTGTGTGTTTGGCATGTATGTGTGTATGTGCTTATGTGTTATATGAATGCAATTGTATACTGTGCGCTTCAGTAAAATTTTTCAAATTCATTTAGTACTTTTTTTATTCTCCTTGATATTTTTAGTGCAAAAGTTAATTAAAACTTACAATATGGTTAACATAAAGCACAGCATCCTTCATTGTTTCTGTCGTATAGTAAAAAAATAAAATACATATGAATATTTAAATTTAAAAATATATCTTTTATTAAAATTAACAGAACATATAAGATTTCGGAAAATGTAAAAATCAGAAATCAATAATAATAATACATACTAACAATTTAGAAAGTTATCATGAATAACGGTAAGGGATTTCTATCTATTCTAATTATAAATTTTCCGAGAGTTGTTTTCCTATTCGTAGTTCTCCTATTCAAAAAAATTCTTTGCAATCATTCAGGTAAAATAATATAATTGGAAATAGAACAACTGAGCTTGAAAATTCAAAATTCTCTCTAGCTCCTTATTTCTTTTATCGTTTGTTCTCTAATAATCATTTTCCGCGAAGTGTTAAGATTAAGGCTATATATCAAAAATATAATTTATGAGGCAAAAAATGCAAATGGTACCTTCTTTTACTTGTACACACTTAAAGCCATCCATTTTCTTACACGGAATAGCATAAACAAACTTCGCTTATCTTCCAAGAAAAGACCTAATCAATAAGCGGACACGACCTCAGTTTTATTGGAGTTGGAGTTTTTTCAAGGGAAGTAACACTCAGGCAACAAATCCTTATTAAAATTACTATGTGTTACCTTCTTAAGGAAAGCTATAGAGATATAGAGAAACTTCATTATTTTACAACTCTGCTTTGTGCACGATATTTTTTTAAGCATTGTTGCAGCGCCTCTGGTGTGAATGAGGAGTATTAAGTTTTCAAAGCTAAAGTTTAGCTAAGTAGACTTCGCTTATGATTTTACTGTACAGTACCGACGAAAGAGAGCGTTCTGATGTTCCATTAAGACTATTATGCACTCAAGACAATGTAGTTAGTCAAACAATATCGGAAGCATTGTATTGTTATATTTAAACCAAACCGTAGCAAGTTGAATAATATCCGAATAATTCTATTGTTCTTTGTATACCTAAACAGAATCGTATTTAGTCGAACAATACCGTTGCATATCTACTCAGAATATCTGAAGCATCATATTGTTCGTTGTATATATATACCGAACCATATTTAGTCGAAGTATTATTTTATCCGTTTTATATTTAAACAAAACTAACAGAAAATGGGCGAAGTAAATCCAATTTTGTTTTCTGTATCAAAAATGGACGATGTATAGTCCATAATATTTTTTGCATTAAGAATGGACGATGTATAAACCATTATATTTTATACAAGAAATAATTTTGGGTGTGAAAAATGGACTATGTATGGTCCATAATATTTTTTGTGCAAAATAATTTTTTGAGTAAAAAATGGACGATGTATAATCCATTATATCTTATGCATAAAATTATTTTGGGTGTGAAAAATAGGCGATGTATATTATTTGCATGAAATAGTTCTTTGCATGAAAAATGGACGATGTATAGTCCATAATATTTTTCCCATGAAAAATGGTCGATATATATATATAGTCCATAATTTTTTTTTTTGCATGAAATAATTGTTTAAATGAAAAATGGAAACATGCAAACATGTTTTGCATGAAAAATTGACGTCGTATAGTCCATTATATTTTTTGGATGAAATAATTTTTTGCCTGAGCAATGAAGAGATGTATAGACAAATATATTTTCTGCATTAAATAATTTTTTTAATAAAAAATGGACGATACTATTTTTTGCATGAAAAATGGATGATACTCGTATATAGTTCATAGTATTTTTTACATAAAAAATGGATGATGTATTCCATTATATTTTTTAAATGAAACGATGTATAGTCCTTTATATATTTTGCATGAAAAATATATATTTTCTACATGTAATAATTTTTTTAATAAAAAATTTCAATGTATAGTCCATAATATTTTTTGCATGAAAAATGGAAGATGTAAGTGAAATAATTTTTTCCATGAAATGTGCAGCCCATTTATTTTTTTTTTTTTTCATGAAGAATGAACCACTTATATGCTATTCCAATTCACTGTTTTGTATCTTCATTTGCGTCAGGTGTGAATTGTTAGACTCTCATATCTCGTCTACAGCTACTAATCGATATAAAAACTCAATCAACAATTTATTGAAACATTTTTACGAGGCTGTTTTTGTTTTATTATGAGCTAATGCGCCACCCATTCCATGCACAGCTTTTTCATCTTATAAGTATCGGTCAAAATTCGATGTATAGCACTTTTTGAAATGCTTTTCTTTTCAACTAGCTCACGCATTTTCATCCAATTGTTATCCAATTCTAGTTTTGCGTATATTCTTAACCATTTCTGGCGTGGACACCTCAGTTGATCGACTAAGTTAAATTCAACCATCTCCCATATCTTACATATTTTTTCTTTGAATTAATCACATACAAAATTTTGTAATCATCAATGAACAGGAAGTGATATTATTATGATATTGTCCACAAAATAATTCTATTATTGTCTGACATAAACATTTGCATATTTTTTGGATTTACATAATTTCTTTGCTTCATCTGCATTCATAACAGATTAAATGGCTGGTTGTTGGCAGATGACTAAAATTAAAATTATTATTTTATTATAATTTTGTATAATATTTACTACTACACGTCCATCAGCACAAGGCCAATAAATTAATTAGCATAAATTTTAAATTCAGTTACAGAAATAAAATAAAAAAACTAATAAAATTGTATGTAAAACATTTGTTATTGTTTTTTTTTTTCTTTCTTTATAAAATATTTTCTGTAATTTGATTAAAAAATATTTCAGCAATATTTAATATGAAAAACAATTTTAGTAGCATGTGCTTCCTGATTTTAGCCACAAATTTTTTGGCCCTAAAAAAACTATACAAACATATAAACCAAACGGCAACAACTGTGCGTTATAATGTTTAATTGTGTTTTAATTAATTGATTTTTGTTTGTTATACTTATTTTTCCTTTATTTTCTCCACATTGCCCTGCTTTAGTTGGAAGATATTTAACATTTAATATTTTGTAAATACTTTTCATTATTATTGATATTTCACCGAGTGCTGCATAATGTTTGTTTATTGGAGCCATTGTTAGACTATGGTGGTGGAGCAGAAGTTAAAAAGTGTGCTGTCATGTTGTTAATTACAATTATATACAAATAAGAAAAATGCCAAGTAAGTGGATATGGGAATTGTTTTCTGACAGCAAATGACTAATTTTTCCCAAGAGATCCTAAAGGCAATTTGTGTACTGAAAATGAAATTAGAATTTATTTTCTAAATTCAAACATGTGGTCGGTCATTTAATGAAAAAGTCTTTAGGCAGAAAATTATAATTTATACTACAAATATTAAAAAAAAGTCTCAAAAGAAATTAAAAAAAAATTCATAATAAATTATTATATTTTTTTTTAAATGAAACATTTTTAGATTTAATTGAATTTTAGTGAATTTTAATCAGCAATAATCTCTTATTCAGGCTTAATTAAGTTCAAGTTAAGTTTTTTAGTGAAATTAATTTTTCCTTTTTTATAATCATATAATCATTTTGCTCTGTCACTGCTGCCACCCGTAGAGAAATACCGGGGCGCCAATTACTACATTCGATATCATACGATATTTAAAAATATTTCACAGTGAACCAAACACAAAGAACGCTAATGATGAAGGTCTAGTGGCCTTCGAAAACAGCTAGTTGTTCCGTTCTACTATGTGCTATTCAGAATATTTACAACTAACTTTGGTGTTATTTTTTTATTAATAATTGTCTCATGCAATTTGGCTTAGAATCCATACCAACTTTAGCATGATCAAACTATAAATATAATATTTCAATGCTATTTAAATGAAAACATTCTGATTCATTCATCTGATATCGAATGCTTTAATTTTTCTCTATAATTAAAACACAAATCAATTAAATTTTTTAAGAGAATTGATTCCTTTCAATCATACAATTACAACCTTCCATCTTGCTGCCACTTCAAATACTCGTACATACACAAACTTGTAGCCAATTTCATGGCTTGATTTTTGCGTCTGTAGCTCCAAGCTACAATGAAATTATTTTCATTATTGCTCTAGTTTCAAATCATATCTGTGCCATTCGGTTTCAATAAGTTTTTCTTTTTTTATAATGTATTTGTTATTTATGTTATTATTGTTATATTGTATATAATTTTTATTTTTTTGTACAATCTATTGGCCGACATTGAACAAGGACCACATCATTGCTGCATCATTAATCATGAGATTCATATTTCATTAGGAAAGTTTTGCTTCAAAACACTAACAGTCATTATAAAGAGCAAAAAATAGCAACCAAGATGAGAAATTAAATGAATGAGAATGAGAATATATATGTATATGTATATGAATGAATGTAGATGAACGAACGAAGATGAAATAAATGAAAAACAAAAACAAATTAACAATAAATATACAACAATGATTTTTCTTTTGTTTTTCGTAGAAAAAAAATCAATTACACTGTTTCCTGAAAAAAATAAATTATTTAAATAAAATGATATTTTGGATATTTATGAAATTAAAATGTAGTTTAAAATTTATTAAAAACTAAAATACTTATAACGGGCCGTGATATTTCAAATAACGGATATAAAAAATTAGAATAAATTGAAATAAGTGCGACTTTGACCCGCGCACGAGGGGTTCCGTACGGAATATGTAATTCAATACGAACTTTAGCCTATATAAAATATAGTTTTGAAATTTTTTTTCTGGCGACTTTTATTTACTTAGGCGATTTTTTTGGTTTGTGGCATTTTTTTGATTGGGCGATTTTTTTCATTTTGGTGTATTTTTTTAATTTTTTGTCATTTTTTTCATAAAAACAATTTTTTGGTTTTGGCGACTTTTTTGCGTTTTGCCAATTTATTCGATTTTTTGGGTTTTTTTTGGTTTGGCGATTTTATAATTTTTTTATTTTTTTATTTTTACCGTTTTTGAAAATTTCAAGAGCTTACTTCTTACGGTTTCCAAGTTATAGCAAGTTGTCAAAATTGCATTAACTGATGGACCACCCTTTAAATTAATTTTTTTTAAATTTTTGGGTTAATTGTTGCAGCTTATATAAAAATACCCTTTTATTTGTTGTTGTAGCGGCTAAGGTTCTACATACTCTATCCAAATTTCAGTTCCATAGATCTTACGGTTCCCAAGAACTTAGCGTGTGTTGAACAGACGGACAGCGTAGCGAAAATAATAGGGTTCCTTTTTCACCTTTGGTGTATGTAATCCTAAAAATTCTGCTTAAAGTCAAGGATATTATATGTTTAGTATAAATAGCAGTTATAAACTTCAGAGCAGTATGTTGCATAGAGCGCAATGCTACGAACACAACTGACGAACTCTGCGAAATATTTATTTCTATTTCTTACGCCGACGAACGACGAGCAAATAATTTTGTCCCCCGTTATTTAAATCGTAACCAAGTCTTCTATTTATTATAAGAGGTGTTATTTTTGTCGTTATTTTGCTTCACACGATTAATTTATTCAGCGATTTCTAATCGAAGAATTTGTCGCGATGGGCGAAATTCTTCGTTCGTACCGTAAATACATTAAAAATGGCGGTTGAAGTTCTCGAACATTCTAGATCAATTTTAATAGTACAAAACACCACTAATTGCCTGGTACAGAACAGAATTAATTGAAGTTATATTAACTTATCGAACATGCCTTATAAGCAATACCCAAATCATTCAACAACAAAAAATTCTTAAAAAAAGTTTAAAAAAATTTAATTCTTGTATATTTTGTCGTAATTTTTATATCTAAAATTGTTTTCTGGAAAAGTTGTAAAAAGCAAACCCATTTTTTCCTTAAGGAAATGCGGTATTGCCAATTAAATAGTAAACGGAATGAGTAGCAACAGCAGCAACTGCCATTCATAAACATTTATTTAAATAGTCTGGAAGTAAATTTCCTACGACTCGGGTCGAAGAAATGTATCAAAGAATTATTTATGTATATAAATATATATAAAAACTTGAATAACAATTCATTTTGTTAACAACAATTTTTCATTAAAGTTTCGCTTTCGCAGTCGTTGTCGTTGTCGTCATCTTAAGTTTATTAAACAAAATTATTAATTATTATTATAATTTAAAAACTTTTTCTGTCCGCTTATGAAATCAACTTGACTTTCTTAAATAAGTTACGTAAATATTTTACTTGAAACTTTTCTGCTGTTATTTGTCATTGACAAATGACTTTTTTTTAATTAATTTTTGCTTTAAATTTCATTTGCGTCGCTTGATTGTTAATTTTGCCTTCAGTCAGTTTTTTTACTTTTGGTCTCATAGTAAAACAATTTTTTAATTAACTATAAAATAGTTTAAGTTTTATATAAAGCAAAAATGTATCATGTTGCTGGTAATGCGGAGTGGAAAAACTTTATACGATGCCTTAATGTACGTACAGACTTATAAAAAAGAATTACACTGACACATCCATAAAGTTAACAGAAATGCCTTTAAAAGTCCATAGCCTTTTGTGTTGTGAAGTGTTTGCAAATAAATAACACAGAAATCAAATTAAAACATGCGAAAGCATTTTATGTAAATTTAAAAGCAACATATATACATTTTTTAAATTCTTGAATTGAAGTTTAACTTGGCGGTGTTTTATTGCTGTAGATAGCCAGAGGGTTCAGAATATATCTACTGCCTTTAACCCTCTTACAAGAATGTTGTAGATACTAATTCAATTAAACAAAACTTTGAAATAATGTAAACAAAATTTTTGTCATAGAAGTCTGTATGGCCTTCCTTCTCAATAAAATATAATGACTTTTCTGGGGACTGGCTGCCACTAAAACTACACTGAAAGAAACTTTTTTCATAAATTTTATGAATTTCGACATTAATCCAATGAAAAAATTCATTCGTTGGATTAATTAAATCAGTTTCGTTAAAATTATTTTAATGGAAACTACGTCAAATGTATTAAACAGTGTAATCAACATAATGAAAAAACTTCAACGCAACAACGAAATAATTTCATTAAAACGACTAAATAATTTCATTAAAACAATGAAATAACTTCACAAAAGTAATGAAATAACTTTGTTATAACAACGAAATAACATAATTGAAACTGTATGTGTAAATAAACATACAAAGAGTATAAGAACAATCATGAAGAACTAGTTTTGATGCAAGAGTTTGGTTGACAATTGTTGAAATACATTTAATTTAACAGACTTTCATGACTACAATAAAACATTCATTGGGACAACGAAAACATTTCATAGCTGTAATAAAATTCGAAATTCCTCTATATCTTATTAGTTTTTTTAGTTTTTAAGAATTTAATCTTTAACTTAATTGCTTTAAGGTATGTACTTATCTTTATATGTTTATTTCAAACAACAATTGTAAATGTTTCTTAAATATAAAGGGGTTTCTTAATAATTAGAAAATATTGTTAACATAAATCCAATGAAATATTGTTATGAAACTAGAATACCAACGAAAAATTCCAATGAAATTCTTTCACAATATTCGTGAAATTTTCATTAGATTTGTGAAATTATCTTTAGATTTGTGGAAAAAAATCTAATGAAATTGTTTCGTTGGATTTATGAAGCAAAATTATTTCAGTGTAACCCAAAAACCGAAAAAAATCGCCAAAACGAGAAAAAGGATCCAGTAACAAGATAATTGTTGATATGAAAAAAATCGTTAAAATTAAAAAAAATCGCCAAAATTAAAAAAAAAATCGCCAAATTGAAAAAACGGAAAAAAATCGCCAAAATGAGAAAATAAAGTGTCAAAACTAAAAAAAGCGCCTAAATGAAAAAAGTCTCCAAAATGCAGAAACGCCAAAAACCGAAAATCGCCAAAACGAGAAAAATCGCAAAAAAAAAAACGCCAAAAACCGAAAAACATCGCCAAAACGAGAAAAAAATGTCAAAACAAAAAAAAATCGCCAAAATGAAAAAAACTCCAAAAACCAAAAAAATCGCCAAAACCAAAAAAAAATTTACTACATGAAAAAAATCGCCAAAATTAAAAAAAAATCACCAAAATAACAAAAAAACACAAATTAAAAAAACGTCAAAAACGAAAAAAAATGTCAAAACTTTATTTTATTTAGGCTAAAGTTCGTATTGAATTACATATCTCGTGTCCGTACGGATTTATTTCAGTCTTGTCTGCCTCTTAGATTAACCAGGAGCAAATTTAAAACATTTCATATTAAAAAAAATTATACATATACGGCGCTCTTCTGTAAACCAATCGATTTGAAACCGCACGATTTTATATTTTATTAAATAGATTTTCAAAGAAAGAATATTATCGTATATAATTTTGAATACGTCTGCAGGACGTTTGTTTTGAAAACGAAAAATTTACTCGGATTTGGTTTACAGAACAGGGCCGATAAATTGACTGTAAAGATATATGTATATAATAATTTTACAGTTTAACAACTAAATGAGTTTCTTTAACATTAAAAATTTGTGTTATTCAAAAAAAAATAAAATATTGTATATAAATATATTTAAATATAACATCCGAAAAATAGTTTGTATATCTATATTAGCCACAGAAATATGCTGTAAAAATAATATAACAAATCTAAGTTGGTTATAGATTTTTAAGCTTAACAAATTTTCTTTAGGATTATTAATATTATAACTATAATTCTCATTAAATGTTAACTTGACAAAAGAAATTTGTTTGATTAACCTAAAAGGTTTTTTTCTGCGCATGAGATAATGGTAACTTAAATAATTTATATAAAGTCTTATTAAAAAAAAGCTAATAAATTTGTTAGCTCAACAAAATGTTATCTATCATATTTGTATCACTTTTATGTAATTACATTTTAGCTTCATTTAATAAAGTATTTAAGAACATTTTAATTTAATAACATTGGCTGCTTGGCAACATGTTGCAACAGCAAAGACGAGTACAGTTTTGTAAATAGCTGCGAGTACTTATACGATTTTCATTATTATGAATAGAAGAAAGTGAGTGAAAACAAAATATAAAACAAATAAAATAGTTTTGCACAGTTTCATGGAATTTTGTTTATGTTTTGCTATTAGTTTTAAAATTTTTCTTAGAAACAGCTACAATGGAGGATAAAACTGTAAACAGCTAATAGACAATAAATATATTTTTATGGGAATATTTAAAGGAAAACTTTTTTTGTTATTATTAAAAAAACTTATTTACAAAAGCTTTGATTCGACTATTTTTTAAAAGTTAAAGGCTCGCGAAAAATATTGACATGTACAAAATGTAGCCCATCTCGCGACTTTGCTAAATTTCCCGCTTTTACGCCTTGTCCCACTACGTCACCAGAAATCGTTCGATCGAATATTTATATTGAAAACAACAACAATATTTCTACTGTTAATGTTAGTTGCATTACAAGTTGTCGATAGAAAGTATGAAACATTCAGGGCAATTATGAATAAAATTCCGCTAGAAACTTCTCGCTTTTCCAATTAAAATTTTTTGTATTCCCTATTACTTGCTATTAGTGGGAATTGTTCACCGATTAAATGATCGGTTAATTTAAAATTGGATTTTTTCGATTAACAGTTAAACCGGTTTATTTCATACGATTAACCGATTAACTGACTATTAGTATTAGTATTATTAGTATTAGAGGTTATGTTTTTGTGTGAATAATTATTTGTTTCATTTCATTTTCAAAAGCTGAGTATTTAGAAATTAATTTTCTTACAAATAAAGAAGTCTGTTCAGTGATTCTCACTTAAGTGAAACTTCAAAATCTTTGGACATCGTTATAAAATAGTTCGGTAAAGACTCTGCTACTCTAACAAGATAGAATTTTTAAGTTTTTGTTTAATAATTTAATAAAAGCCAATAATACTGTTGCCAACGATGTAATTAAAGATTTTATTTAATGAGAGTTAAATTCAATTATTTAACACGTACACTTTAAAATATTTCTTTCTAGCAAAAAATGCAGTATTAATAGACAATTTTGCACTTTTATTTGTTGAAAATACTTGAGTTATGGAGAAACTTTGTCAATCGGTTAGTACAGAATTTAACCGATTATTAACCGATTAAGCAAAAATTTCGATTAAATAATCGAGCGATTAACCGCTTAAAGCAAAAGCCCAATTAAATAAATACCCTATTCGCAGCTGAAACAAAAATTATGCCAAAAACATTATGCATGGATAAACATGCTGCCAGATACATTTTACGTGTTTTGCGCAATAAGAACAGTGTATTACTTTTGCAAGTTTATTTCACAAATACATATTTTATAGCAAATACTTTTACATGTAGTTTGACAGAATTTTGCACGAATTGTGAACAGAGTACCAGGCTTTATGCAAAATTTTAATCAAGTTTTGTACTCGATTAATATAAACTTATTTGATATTTATTAAACATTAATATATATACTGAACTTTCTTAGATTTATTTAATATTTCTAAACTAAGATGCATATGATTTTCATAATTATAGGCACATAAGTATACATATCTACGCAAAATTCTCAATTTAATTTAATTTCTTGCATGTACTTTTCTTTAATTTTTCAAAATTAAAACTGAATTTTTCTAAAAAAACATAAATGAGCATTTCATATTAAAACATTTTTCTACAAGTTGGCATCATTTGGTTTTTGAAACTAATGGCATTTTCATTTCTGAAACAAAATTTTACACTTATTAAATTTTTCAATGAATATTTGCAATAAAATGATTTTCTGAAATAAACATTTTATCAGAAATTAATGTATCATCCTATTGGAAATAGAAAATTCTTTTTGTCGATTTAATTTAATGAAAAAGCAAACTTATTTATTGAAAGATTTAACAAGGAATGAATGTTCAAATGCAATAAAATATTTTATAAATGTAAAGCAATGAAAACTCGATTTGAATAAAAATATAACGACAAGTGCATTTGAGAAACAGTGTTACCAGGCAATTATATTATTGTTATTATTTATGTGTTGCCTTTTAACACTCCCTCTCAACACATTATTAGTACAATTTAAATAACTAATATAAACTAATGGATTTACAAAATTTCAAATGTTTAATTTTATATAAGTTTTTCGTAAATATATCAGACGGCATTTCTCCTGTAGGAACATAACCAATATCTATTTCGCCTTTCGAATAAACATCTCGAACGTGATGATACTTCAGATCTATATGCTTACTTCTGGCATGGTATGTTGCATTTTTTACAAGGCACTGTGCACTGAGATTGTCACCGTATAAATGTAATGGTCCATCCTCTTTAAAACCCAATTCTTCTAATAAATTCTTTATATATATTGCTTCTTTAGCTGCTGAGGATAAAGCAATATATTCTGCTTCCGTGCTACTCAAGGCAACCACATTCTGCTTTTTGGATTCCCAGGAGAATATACAATTAGCTTTCATAAAAGCAAAACCTGAATACGATTTTCTATTGGTAGCATCACTGCCCCAATCTGCGTCAGCATATCCAACTGTAGGCCTACCGGTTTTTTCAAAATTCAGCTTGAAATCAATTGTCTTTTTCAGGTACCGTAAAACATGTTTTACAGCTGTTTGGTGTTCAACATGTGGATCAATGTTACGCTGCGCAAGCTTACTAACTGAATGCAGGATATCAGGACGAGTTGAAATTGCTAGGTACATTAAAGCACCGATAGCTGACTGGTAATTAGTAACATCTACTTTTCTACAATTTGAATTGTTACAGTTTACTTGGAACCCTGCCTCAAGAGGCGTTGCGACATCCTTACTGTCTTGCATTCCGAAATCATTCAACAAATTGGTTATATATTTCCGTTGACATACCTTTATTGAACCAGTTTCACCAATGCGCTCAAATTCCATTCCTAGAAAATGGTTTAGTTGACCTCCATCTTTAACGTCAAATGCTTTGGCAATTGCTGCTTTAATACTTTTAAGCTCCTCCTTTGAAGAACTTGCTATTATGAGATCATCGACGTAGACTGCGATGATATTGAACATATTATCATGATTTCGAGTATACATACATTGTTCATTGGCGCACTTCTTGAATCCCATTTTGATTAAAACATTGTTCAACTTCATGTTCCATGCACGCCCACTTTGCTTTAATCCATATAGAGACTTCTTAAGTCTTAGAACTTTATCTGGATGATCTGCATCCTTGAAACTTTCTGGCTGTACCATATACACTTCTTCATCTAAGTCCGCATTCAAATAAGCGGTTGATACATCCATTTGGTGCATGTACAATTCGTGCTCTACAGCTAAAGCAACTAGTAGCCTTATATCAGCATATCTCACAACTGGTGAAAAAGTTTCCTTATAGTTAATTCCATATTTCTGGCTACAACCTTTAGCAACCAGTCTGGCCTTAAAAGTTTGGACATTTCCAGCTTTATCTTCTTTTACGGTAAAAACCCATTTACAACCAATAGATTTTTGGCCTTTGGGTAGTTCCGTCAGCTCCCACGTCTGGTTTTTCATTAGAGATGCATACTCCCTCTGCATAGCAGCTTTCCATGCATTAGCATTCGAGCCATTTATCGCTTCATTGACACTGCATGGAATAACAATATTTACTGAATTTAAAGTATTGTATACCTTTCTTGGACGACCTACTAAACCAGTTCTAATCAATCTTGGACGTCCTGGACCGATTCTTGACTGTTGTCCACGACTGTCTTCAATAATTTCTTCTGCATCGTTTTCATCGTGGGTTTCTAACTGATTGTTATTGTCTTCATTTCGTGATGTAGCAATATTTTCAACATTGACTGCATACGATTCAACGTTATTGTCACTATTGGTATTTAAAAAATCACCAAACGATATAGATGTTGACTCATTTTGTTGCCCTTCTTCTTGGTAGTATTTTCCGTCAACAAAAATAACATCACGACTTACATAAACTTTTCTCATATTGGGTTCATATAGCTTGTACGCTTTTGCCTGTTCACTGTATCCAATCATGATCATTTCTTTTCCTTTAGGTAAAAACTTTTTACTGTGGGTTTTATCTAAAACAATGGCTCTTGTGCCAAAAATCCTTAAATGCGCTACTGACGGCTTAAATCTGTACCAAATTTCAAACGGTGTCTTATTCACTAACACCTTTGTCGTTGTTCTATTTCGCAAATATACTGAAGTTAATACTGCTTCAGCCCAAAATTTTTCATCAAGATTAGATTCTAAAAGCATGCTGCGGGACATCTCAACTAGTGTCCTATTAGCTCTTTCGGCTACACCATTTTGCTGTGGGGTGTAGGGTACAGTGAGCTGTCTTCTTATACCGTTATCAATCAAAAACTTATTAAATTCCTTATTTACGTATTCGCGGCCATTATCACTCCTTAAGCACTTTATGTGACAACCTGTTTGCTTTTCAGCAAGCGCTTTATATTCCTTAAAAGCATTGAAAACTTGATCTTTAGTTTTAAGACAAAACACAACGGTGAAACGAGATTTATCATCGATAAATGTTGCAAAATATCTGGATCCACCTAAAGATGTTGTATTAATTGGTCCACAAATATCGCTATGAACTAATTCTAGCAATGATTTTGCTCGAAATTGTGATTTTTCAAATGGTTTAACAGCAATTTTAGCTTTGGAACACGTCTCACACACCGGTTCTTTATGAAAATCCTTTATTTGCAGCCCTTTTACTAAATTATGTTTCGCCATCTCTTTTAAGCAATTAAAATTTACATGGCCGTATCTTAGCTGCCAATTCATAAAATTGTTTTGTAATTTTACGCTCATACATTTATTTTGCTCAATTTCATATACAAATATGCCATTTCGGTCAAAAGCTTTTAATACCGAATTATTTGCTTTATCTTTTATATGCAAAAAATTGTCTTTACATACCACAATCTTCCCACTTTTAATCATTTTGCTTATAGAAATAAAATTTCCTTTAAGCTCTGGCACATGCAAAACGTTTCTAAGGGTTATCTTCTTCTCCTTATCATTAATAACAACATTACCTCGGCCAATTGCTTTTAAACTATTGTTGTTTGGCAAATACACATTTTCATCGCATTTTTCATATTTTTCGAACATGTTATAATCACAACAAAAATGCGATGAAGCGCCACTATCCACGCACCATTGTATGTTATTATTTTTCATTGATTTTATGGCTGCTAATGATACAGAATAACTAAATTCACCTCTTTTATCATGCTTACTGTGCTTATCCTTATTTTTGCATTTTGCAGCAAAATGACCTCGACGCCCACAATTGTAACATTTTCTGTCATTGAAGTTGTTATTGTTTTTATCGCGATTTTGATCAGATTGTTGTTTCTTTTCTCCGTATTGCTTACTGGTATTATAGCCTCCACTTGAACGCGCAATATTCAAAACTTCATTAATATTGCTACTTGTGTTAGCTTCCTGCTGCCGTGCACCCTCTTCTAATAACTTCACCTTTAATGACGCTAGATCAGGCAAAGAATCTCTAGACTCCATTGCAATTACGAGCCCTTCGTATGCTTTCGGTAAGCTCGATAATAATAAAATCACAAGCATTTCGTCTGGTACTGCAACCTCTATTTCCGACAACTGATCTATCAAAGTAGAAAAATCATTTATATGTGCACTCATATTACCACCTTCTTGCATCGATAAATGTAACAGTTTTTTAAATAACATTATCTTCCTCGCAGGCCCCTTTGGCTGATGGATTTCTTTTAGCTTTCGCCATGCTTCCAATGCTGACACACAGTTCTTAATGTGGTTTACTTGGTTGGCCTTTACACACAATAAAATGGAAGCCAATGCTTTTTCGTTCCTTGTTTCATACATTAAATTTGAAGCAGATGCGGCATCTTCTGGCTTTAACTCTCGTCCACTTACCACATTCAATAGATCGGAATGGACTAACAAGCTTTTCATCTGAATGTTCCATATTGGATAATTGGATTCATCCAGTTTGTCAATTTGAAAGATAGATGACATGACAAAAATTTCCTCAGGCTTTGTACGACAAAAAAGAATTACTATATGCGACACACGCTTATTACTTAATTAAAATTTTGTTATTAAACTACGACGACTGGACTGCCTGGGCCCATAACCTATTGGAAATAGAAAATTCTTTTTGTCGATTTAATTTAATGAAAAAGCAAACTTATTTATTGAAAGATTTAACAAGGAATGAATGTTCAAATGCAATAAAATATTTTATAAATGTAAAGCAATGAAAACTCGATTTGAATAAAAATATAACGACAAGTGCATTTGAGAAACAGTGTTACCAGGCAATTATATTATTGTTATTATTTATGTGTTGCCTTTTAACACATCCTTTGCGAGCTTAAATTTTTTTCTTTAAACGAACGCTAAATGATATTTTTTTAATACGAAGTTAAAAGTTTTTCCAGAAAATAAAACGCCATAAATTATCGAAGAACTGGATTTTGGTTACGTAAAACCCACTGTGCCATGTGCCGATAGTATACACAGAAAAAAAACAATATAGAATCGTTAAAATCGTTTGCTTCATGTGTATTTCATGTTAATTTAACATGATTTATAGTAATTATCAAAAAAAAAAAAATTTCTTTTGATAAAACTTTATTTCACGTTGAATTAACATTTAATTTTAAAATCAAAATAAAGAATCATGTTGAATCAAGGTTATTTAAAGTTAGATCAAAATAAATTTAATTTAATGTAATAATTGTATTTTATTAATTATTTAACTAACGTGTGGTTGACATAGACATAAGAAAAATGTTTGTATATAAATTAAATTAAATTGACTTCCCCGGCCAAGATTTGAACTAAACGTGCTTACCCTGCAGCCAGAACAATTCTTTAACTTGAAAAGTTTTTGTTAAAAAAAAATACAAAATAGGTTAACTTGACTCCAAGATTCGAATCTGCGATCCTCCGAATGCAAGACTAGCACGTTGTCTACCAGCCAGCAGCAGTTTGTCGGCTGTTTACAAACAAAAAAACAACAATAATACAAAACCAACCTACACAACTAAGCACAAAGTGTATTGCAGCTATGAACAAAGCAAACAACGACCAACACACTCAAACAACATTTTTAATTAAACTTTTTGACATGTTGATTTTACATTGGTATTTTTTTCTGTGTCTAGAATCTTAGCTTTACCGATTGAAAAAGTAGTCAGGTTAATTATTATTATACTAGCGAAATGAAAAAAAAATGTTTGACCTTTGAAAAACCATGTACCAATTTTTATGAAATCTTTTCAAAGATTGATGTTTTTGAACCCGAAAAAGTTAAATAAAAATGCCTTTATTATGAAGAGAATTAGTACTTAGAAGACTATGCCTACTTCTTATGCTAAGTGATATTTTATGTACGATCAGTATAGTGATAATGGAAATAAGTGGTGGAGGGATAAGCGAAACAAAGTTTCATTCTGCTACATACTACCACCCAAGGAAAATGCTTCCATGTTTCATTGCGCTTAGTAGGAACTGAAGCCAGTGAGTATGTCTATAGCAGTTCAGATTTCTGACCGATATAGACACATACATCAAATAACAAGAAAAATGTATGTGCTTGTTTTTTATTTTATAACTTTTACAGATACTGAGCTCTAATGCAGATTCTTGGGTTTTGTAATCGATATGCTAACTACTTCAGCAAACGCCGCCACCCACTAAACAAAAATTAAATTTTTTTTCTCCAGGGCTTAATTTGTCTTCTAAGCAACATCAGCGACTGTTTACCAGTAATTAAACAAATCGTAGAACGTGGAGAAAAATTTTACAAATTATATTATAAAATAAATAAAGTTTCTAAAAATTATTTTATAACATTTATTTTTTGTGTTGCCCGGAAAAGTCGTGATTGTTTTTGTTTAAAGTTTTTTTAAATTTTTTTTGCTTAAACATCATCACGTTGCCATTGCAATAGGAATTATGTTAGTTGTTGAGTTTTGTTTAATGTTTTGTAGTGATTATTTAATTTAGCTCCCGTTTCGTTTTCTCCAGTTGCTGACAATTACTGTGGCATAAAATTTTTGCAGAAATTTTATAAAGTTTTCAATTCAGCTGCATGTTTTTTTTCGGATGCATGTGTCTGTTTACAGATGAGAAGGACAAAAAAACGTTGCTTATTTTTGTTTACAAATATAAAAAAAAATAAAACACATATAAATGTGTTTAGTTTTTGGTTTGATTTTGCCACAAAAGTTTTTCGGTTTCAAATTATTTCAGCTAAATTAGATTTTGCTTCAAGTGGCGAACGAAATGTTTGATTCCTTGTTGTTGCTTAAAACTCAAATATAAAACTATAACTAGTGCAACAACTAAAGCTACAATTACAACTGCATTTAGTTGGTTGAATTTTCTTGCAACGTGAACGTGAGAGTTTTTGTTTTAGTTGTTTTTACTTTAGTGCAAGTGAAAATTGTAAATGCTGCACGAAAAAAAAGACTATGGCAACTAATTAAAGTTGCTAGTGAATTTCTTTCGACTTCCAGTGATTTCAAAGTGATCTTGGGTGTGTGTGTGTGTATGTGTGTGGCAAATGACTACCGTAAAAGTGCCACAAACCTTTAGTTGCCAAAAATAACTATCCGTTTATTTGTATTTTTGTTTATTTATGCTTACAGCTAAAGTTTTAACAGTTTAGCTGATTAGCGAAACGAAAAGAGAATATTTAAATGTAATTGCTGGAAATAATGTCTATAGAACTTTATTGCAAAGCCATATTAAAGCCAAGCAAATTTAAATAATAACCAACTTTATTTAAAAATAAAATATTGTACATATTTTTTTTTCTATTTCAAATAGTTTTTATACGAAAATATGGTGCTTCTAATGATATTTTAGTATAAAAGTTTGTGTGTTTTTTTTAATAGTATTTCAATGAATTAGTTTTTTATCTTTAGTTTTTCAGTAAGCAGCACATTGGTATGACTCATCAGCAATATTTCTGATTCAATGCCAAGAAGTCATGAAAATGTCGAGTTTGCTATTCAAATTTTTATTAAAATTTTAATATTTATATTATAAATATTAATTTAATATTTATATTAAATTTAATAATAATAATTAATATTTATCACTTTTATTTTACATTCACCTCCCCACTGTGCTTAGTTTTTTTTTCACTTATATTCTAATAATAAAGTAGCAATCAGTTCATAAGCACCGCAAAATTTCGTAAAACTATTTTTTTTAATGTTGAATTTTTATATATTTTTAACTTTACAACAATATGTTGCCTGCAATTTTTTTCACAATATTTTTCACATGCCAACCAAAATAACCGCAATATAAATAAATTGTATGTTTATATCTTTTTCTTTTTTTTAGGAATAGGCCATTAAAAATTACATTATTTTAAAATGATAAAAACAAACTGACTTCGCACTAAGTATGTATTCAATTTAAAACAAGCTAACAAAGTATGGAAATTATGTACTAAAAGCTCACATGAGTGTGGAATGCCAAAAATAAAATAAAAAAAGAAGTAATAAAACACTTGCTGGGTATGGTCGGATCGGGTCGGGTCGCTGGTCTTAAGGGCATTCAAATGGCAGAGCAGCAAAGCAAAGTGTCTCGTATGTAAAGATTTATTTTAGAATTCATTTGCTGAATGCTGTTTGTTTTATTTTCTTAAAAATTTTACAAGAAATTTACTTTGTCAACATAATTTGTCTTTTGCTTAACAAATATTTTAAGTAAAGGACACACTCTTTGGGGAGATTACAAAAGCAAAAAAGCTTTGGCAGCCGAATGTAATAAAATAAAATAACATAAAAACAATTGTTGGAACAAAAATGCTCTAAAATAAAATTTAACTACAGTAATTTTTTACAACATCATCATGTCAATGTTCTCGTTTCTTTTATGTTTTTTTTGGAAAGATATGGGCATGAGTTTCATGTCACTTTTATTGTTACACTGTTTCCACGGGTAGAATTCAAGCTGAAAGTTGTGTTGTAGAAATTGTAGGTAAAAGCTTTTAACGTGCTCTGCACACTTTTTCAAATATAATTTGAGTGTTTTTTAAGCCCTATATAAATAAGGAAAGGCTTAGCTGTTATAATAATCGTCAACCACAACATGCTGCGGTATCTTGGAGAGCGTAAAGACTGGTACACTGTGAGAACTGTTGAGCAACATTGGTTTAACCTTGCTAAAAATTTTACATGTAGCCCATTTCGCAATTTTGCTAACCCAGCTAAAAAAGACATTGGAAAATAATATCGCATTCGAATGCTGCGTAAACATTTCTCGGACAAAACTCTCGAGAACGGCTTTCGTAAATGGAAAGAAAAATTGCTGCTAGAACTCACTCGTCGCTCAGTTTGTGGCAGCAAATCGTTCGATATCGATGTTTCGCTTACGAATCTATAGCGAAGGTTTACCGATTTCATTACGAAACATAAACAACGTCATTAATAGTTCGATTTCATTGCTTCTAAATAGCAAAACACGTTATTTCTCTTTGGTTGTACATTAAAAAAATAAAAAATTAGAGAAACAAATGGTTTCTTGTTGCTTAACTTTTTTTCACGAGAATGTTTCGAGAATTGTTCGCTACAGCGAACCTTTGTTTATTTTCGCATCTCAGTTTGGCTGGGAATTTCCTCGCTTTTAATAATTGAATGTTTGCAACATTTTGTAAAATTTTATGCAAAAAAAGTATTGCTTATGTTGTTTGACAGCCGGAACAGCAATGTTGCCAGAAACATTTTGCATGGAATAAACATGCTGCCAGATACATTTTACGTATTTTTCGCAATAAGAAGAGAGTACTACTTTTGCAACTTTATTTCGCAAATATTTCATACCACATTTCGCACAAAATTGTCAATATAGTACCAGGCTTAAGAGGCAAACTCTTGAAATTTTCAAAAGCGCTTAAATAAAAAAATATTAATAAAAAAATTAAAGGCGCACTTCTCTTAATTTATTGTCATTTATGGTCATTTATGGTCATTTAACTGTGACAAATGAGCATAAATATAATAATGCTTGAACCAAGCTAGCAAATTATTCAGATTTACGCTTCGTTTACACGTACAAGTAACTTGTTACAAGTTGCGTGTACGTATTAACAACCAATACATCGAATGAAATAATAAAAACACTTGCAACCTGCTTGATTGTTTACACAGTCAAGTGCAAGTTTATTTTCAAAATGTAGTTGAAGGCAAAGGTTTTACAAAAAATTGTTCCGTATGTTCCCTGTAGTAAATAAAATAATCAATTTACAAAAACCACTAACTTATAAATCAATTATTTTGCAAGTGATAGTGAGTCGGCGACAAGGAAAAAAGTCACTTAATCAATCAGTTGTGGTTATTAAAAAACCAGTTTGAAGGTACTTACAAATGGGGTTAAGGTTCCTATAGGGTTTTTTCTATTTTGTGTGTGTTTGTATGAGTTTTTAATGTCTGGGTTGTAAAATTTTTAGTATGGGAACATTGCAGAGAAGCAAATTAAGTGAACAACTTTTTAACAGAATAATTAGTAAATTTGTACAGGAAATCTATAATAAATCATATTTGATTACGTGATTTTACTTTTTATATTATTTGTTACGTATATAAGTTGAAATAATAATATATTAAAAATGATTCCGTATAAAAAATAAAATCCTTACACGGTATCGCTGTTTTTACTTTTGACAATTCTCCAACAAGCAGGTAATAAAAATACTTGTAATGAAAATTCCTTGCCAGAGAGCCTACAACTTATATCAGTATGATTGTATTAGTAAAAATATGTCAATATATTGCGTTACTTGCACTTGTACTTGCATGTGAGCTTCAATTCCCGGTTTTTGTTCATCTGAGCAAGTCATACGTCAAATTATAGATACATAGATTTCACATTTAAAACTCTGTAAATAATGCAATAACATCAACACGTCAATGGAATTTGGTTACTGAAGAGAAAAGCAAGTCCCATAGTAAGGAAGAATTGGGGAGACTGCTTAAGATCCAGCTAGTGTTGGAATTAAAGCCATGATACCATCATATGCTTTCTGCTTTTGTCGATTGGGACTTAGAGCAGTTAAAAACTTATTCAATGTTTTATTGCAAAGTTTTGTTCAGCGATGAGACTCATTTTACCCTTAACGGGCTTGTTACTAAAGAAAGTTAACTCATTTGTAGTAAAATTAATCTACAGCAGACTTTATAGACTCCATTACATAAAAAAAGAAGGGAAGTGTCTTAATACAGCTGGTTAAAGCTATGCTGCTAAGCTATATGAAACAAATTTGATGTATTAAATAACAATGCAATAAAATTATATTATATGATGTGATGTCGAATTCACCGCAAATATTTCGAAACGTTTCTATTTATTTCCCATTATTTTTTTCCGGCTTACAGCCACCCAACTTTTCCTCATGAGCAAAAATAATACGAAAACAAATTGAGCAAACGTTGTCATTGTATTTTTTCAATCACTTCAAGTAACGAAACAAAACAAAAAATAAAACATTTTGTTTCGTTTATTTTTGTACTCTGCATTTAAGTACAAAAATATTAAGAAAAAAATATTTATAACTTTAATAGCGTCGATTATTTTTGTAAAGAAAATTACATCCGAGCTCATGTATCGTTTCATAAAGAGCATAGCTCTAAAAAAAAGCACAGTTTGGTGCTGGCGTGATCATTTAACCTTACTTCTTCAAAAATTAAGTCGAAGCTCGCGTTATGGTTAATGCAGATAATTACGACTCCATTATCGATGAATTTTATATTTGAAATTATGGATGACATTGATATGGTTGAGATGTTTTTTCAACAGGACAGCACTACGTGGCGTACAGCAATCGCAATCATCGGATTACTGAAATCAAAGTTTGGAAATAAGCTGATTTCGGTAAATGGAACTGTCAATTTACCTCTCGATTATTTCCGATGGTAAAACCGCAACAATTGACTGCTGGGAGAACTGTAATATTCATAATATTCATGTCATACGGTCAGAAATGCTCAAAAAAGTGACTCAGAATGGGACGTTTGGAGTTCGCTTTGACTAGAAAGGCTGCCAGCAGGATTGTTATAAAACGATGACTGATACTACTTCCAAACAAAAATCGATGTAAAATTATTAACATATAAGTCATTAGTTACAGCAATGATGAACTCAGCTCCAAGTAGTTCTATTGCTGGTGAAACATCAACTAATTTAAGACATAGTCGTCATAGGACGGAAGTTATGCAAATAACTAAATGGTATGTGCCTAAAAAAGGTTGCAATTTTTAATATAAACAATAACCTTAGAATATTAAAATGGCAAGCTTTTGGATCTAGTTCCGACTTTTTGATGCAGGGTAATTATCTAAATTACTAACGTATTAAACAAATAATAGATATAAATAATATACAAAAATTAATAAAATAATCATACAATCAAATTTTAAATATTACTTTTTATCACTCTCAATTTTACTCTCTTAATTGCATTTGGAAACAATGTGCTCTCATTTGAATGTCTTCATGTAAATACGAGTATCTTTATGTCTGCGTGTGTGTGTGTGTGTGTGTGTGCACTTGTAAATGTGCTTGTAAGTATTTGTGTAATTTTTAAAGTAATTATAGGAATAAAAAGAGGCCCATAATGTTCATGTTGTCTGTAGTATTTAGTAGAACAAGTGACATTTAAATAGTTAAAATTAATTACATTTAATTACAGAACACTGAAGTTGAAAACCAACGCCAAATTGAGGACATCAGAAGTAAAGAAAAAGAAACCAAAAAAAAAACGACAAACAAGCCAAAGCATCAAAATTGCTAAACTTCTGTCATACATATATTTCTTTTGCAGCCATTATTTTTTTAAGAAGCTTATACTATGTACAAGGTCCATCAGTACAGTAAATGTCCTTAATGATATTTGAATTAATGTTTATAGATGCATTAAAATAAGATTTATTTGCACAAATAAATTTAAAAAAAAATAAGAAAGATATACTACATACCAACAAGGTGGGCGAACAAACAAACTCAACTCAAACCTGTAACTTTATCATCATACTTTACAAACTGCTATCATTGTTGTTGTTAATGTTGGTTTGTCTACTGCACCAAACAGGACTCTCTTCATTTTGCTCTTACAAAAGCAACAAACAAACAAGAAAAAAAGTTAGTGGAATTTTTTGTAATGACATTTTAATGATAATGCAAAATGTATTTATTTGCCCATTTTGGTGTTATAATTCGCATAAATTAATTAAAATGAATGAAAGGTGAATGAAATTATTTGAAGATAATAATTACTGTTTCATTACACTTTACAAGGATAGACAATATGACTGGGCAGGAAATGAATGAACTTCTTTAACAGCAACTTTAATTACATCTTTATTCATGAATGGTAAAGGTAAATATGTAAAATTATTATTTTATGAAAATTTTAACCCCCATATTCATAAAAAAATAAAATGAATTTGAAATCCACTTTAAGAAAATTTTGTATGAAAACTTTTAAATAAAATACATTTCAGACTCGTTTTAAATTTTATGAATATGAGGGGTAAGAATTTTAATGAAAATAAAATTTTGGGGATACACTTAGAGAAAACTTAATACACAGAAAAAAAGAAGAGAGTTGTCTTACGACATCCCGCTATAGCTATGCTTCTTAGCTATAAAAAAAGCTAAATGTGTTAAAACAATGCAATAAAATTATATTTTATGATGATGCCAAATCCACAGCTAATATTTCAAAACATTATTTCGGCTGCTTTCTCTGGTTCGTGTTCATGTGCAATAACAAAACAAAAACAAATTGAGCAATTGTTATCATTGCTTTTGCTTCACTCACTTCAAAGAACGAACAAAGAACGAAACAAAATAAAATCAAACAATTTGTTTCTTTTATTTTTGTAATATGCCTTTCAGTACAAAGAAATCAAAACAGAAATAAATACAAAACTTTAATGGTGTCGATTATTTTTTGTTACAAAATATCACATCCTAACTCCTGCATCGCGCCAGAAGTAGCATAGCTATAAAAAAATTTCTCTAATCAGCACTTTTATTTAAAAAAAGCAAAAATTAATTAAAAATTTAACAGGGTCAATAAAATTTATTAAATAATTAAATTATCATATAAAGGGTACATTTATTTAATAACGTTCTTCTTAATTAAACTTTAAATCAATTAAACATTTGAACAAACTTTTATTTCTATTTAAAAAAAAATTCAATAAGTTTTTTATTATTTAAATATTTTTTTTAGTTTTTTTTGTGTATAAAATGTTAAAGTTGTGTGGTTTTCTTTGTTGAAAGTTTGTTCGAAATTACTTGCGAATATAAAATGTGTAGAGTCAAGGCTGGACTAATTCAAAAAAGGACAATCATAGTTTTCTTCCGATAAAGCTCAGATATTGTGACACAAACTTTAACCAAAATAATACTCAAATGACACGAAATTTTGGGAAACTTAAGAATCTATGAGAGCATTAGATCATTTCGAAGTCGAAATTCGAAAAATACGGAGAAATATCAAAAAAAGTTATTTTTTTTTTCTAAAAGTAATTGTGACGTCATACAGAGGAGTATTTAAGCCAATACTTTTTTTTTAGTTTACATTGCTTGTAAAAAGCTTTTGACTGTCTCTACACTCAAAAAAAAATGAACTAAAACTTTGGAAAATTTTCTAAATTTGAATAAAAAAAAGTTGTCGTATGGCGCCAAAGCTGTTTTTTACTTGAAACCAGTAACATATTTACTAAATTTCTAGTTCATTAATGAACTGGTTTATAGTAATTATATTTTCATATTTAAGTAAAATTTTCCTAAAATTAAGTAAAATTTTCCAATAAAATTCGAAGATTTGCAAAAAAAATTTTCGTCTTTGATCTCAAATTTAGTAAGTTTTCACTTTTTTTGTCTTTAATTCTGGTACTTATTTTTATTTTTAATTAAACTCTATACCAAATGATATGTTATTTATTATATCTTCATAATATATTCTTAATTATAATTCACCACTCACCATACATACATATAAATTCCTTGAGAAGAGACAAGTATTGAACCAGCAACCTTCTGATTGATAGGCAAGCACTCTAACCAATTGCCTAACAAGGCAGCCTGAATAAGCATTGAAATTATTGAGTTTTAAAATTTTATTTTATTTACAAAAAACTAAATTTCAAGTTCAAATATTCCTCGAAAATGTGAAAAATTTACATAGATTTTTTGCTTAATGCAAGAGTTCAAAACCCATAACTTTGACCCAGGAGGCCGTAAGATGCCATTTTCATACCCGATTCCTTTTATGGGAGGTGACAAACATTAAAAAATTTATTTCTTATGCCTTCATACCATAAAAATTAAACTTGCGAGTTGTTATTGGTGGGGGAATATCTTTCCCCTCAAAGCAAAATCTTGCATGACTGACAAAAAGTTTTCTTGCTCATATTTATCCATAAAAGATGATCAAAAATAAAAAAAATTCAAAATTTCCAAAAAAATCACAAAACTTGCAAACTTGCGCAAACTTTTTTTCTTGCATCTAAGATAAGAGATTTTAAATTTAATTGTGGTAAAAAAAATATTTTAATTGTAACGACTTTAACTTAAAAAAAATTAGAACTTTTTTATTATTTGAAAAAAAAGTGTATAATTTTTTGCTTTTTAATTTTTAAACGAATTGTTTCAACATTAATATTTGAGATAATTTTTTTTTATTTTAAGACTAAAAATAACTCTTGATAAAATTTTTCAGACAAACAAAAATTCAACGTAATGCCTTTATTCGTTTAGCGACAAAAAAATATCATATTAACATGTTATAACCGAAAAAAAACATAAAAAACTGACGTAACAAATCACAACTTACAGTCTTCAAAATTTATAACTTATACGTACTGCGTACTTAGTTTTTAAGATTTATTTAAATTCAGTTTTTTTCTGTGTAAGATGTCAAAGTTGTAGGATTTGCTCTGTTTAATTTCAAGTCGGTATATAAATAAAGTCTCCCATAACTTTTTTATATTAATTGAGGCCTCACAGGTATTTAATCAATTTTATTTTTTCTTTTTCATACAATTTATATGGCAATAAAATTATTTATTCACTGGCCTTGAATGTCATTAAACCTTGAGCCTAAAAGTATAATTTTATATTTATTTTATCAAGTGTTTCAATTTTTATTTTTATTACCACTGGACACTTAAAAGCAGACAAAAAGCAATTGTTATTACTCCAGCAATTAAAAAAAATAACAACAATACGAGGGTAATAAAGCCATAAAATCTCATGAATTACTCTGGAATTTTTTTTTATATTAATTTATAATAAATATTAAAAAAACACACCCACATACACACAACATTACATTAAACTGCCATAAAAAAGTATATAAAAAATTTACAAATAATGCACATAAAAGCCACTAAACACTGATTAAAAGCATCTCAGACAATATTAAGAGGGTATTAAGCATTTGGCTAAAAAAGATGTTTGGTTAAATAACAAAAATTATGAAAAAAGCAGTTCTCCTTAATTGGCAATGTAATAAACTAATTAAATTAATGTTCACAACAAAAGCTGTCCTAAGAAAAGGTTAAAAAATATTATGAAAAAAAGACTTGAGTAATGAATGAAAATGCCAGGACAGACTTGGCATAAAAATTAAAAAAAAATACAGAAATATATTACAATACAATTGCTAGGGGAATAATAAAATTAAAGAAAAAAATATAAATAAAATCACTCAATACATTATTTTACAACATGCAACTTTTATTTAAGTTGTTCTATTTTCTGTTGCTCTGACGTTGGTTGTAGTTAAAAAATATAATATTTACCCAAATATCAGTTGTAGCCAATGCCGACGAAGTTTTCTAGAAAAAAGCAAGACTGACCACGTTGTTTGGCGTGTTGTTATTTTTCTTTTTGGAATGCTCTCAATAGTTTTTGTATCGATATTGGGAATAAAAATTTTATTGGAACTTTTTTCAGTCACACTATGAAATTGCATCAAATTGTTGTATATTTTATTTTACTTGCAATTTTATTATATATTTTTTTCGTTGCTGGTTACTAAAATTTATAGTTTGACCAGAAAAATGCCATCATGGCATGACTTCCGCCTGCACTATAAAACACACACACACTCCCACTCATACAAACACGCATACATAAAAATACTTCAATAAAATGCCAGTATATATTGAGGGTCAGCAAGCCGAATGATATTTTGGCTCTTTTTACAGGCCTTAGAGGGCATCAAAAGTAAAATAAAAAATTAAAAAAAAAACACACAAGTAGAAATAATACCATTGATCTACATCCATGTGGTGAAATTTAATAAAAATAAAATAGAAATGAAAAATAAAAAACAAAACACAGATGCCACAATACGTACATGAGTACATGAACAAGCTATTTCTAATATTTTTTCAATGCAACATACAATTTAATTTCATTTTTCCATCAGTGTCCTTTACAACATTTTTAATTGAATAAAGGAATAATGAACTGGTTTTTATAAAAAAGAGGCCAAAACTTTTTAAATTCTAAAATTTTCGTTAGAAAAATCTGTTAAATATCAGACTACATTTACGGCCGTATCCAAAAAAAATTAATTTGAACTTCAAGTGTGCTTAAGTCAAAATTTTTATGCAAATTTTACTTTAACATACACTTCAAGTTCAAATGATTTGTTTTTGGATATGACAGATTGTTTCGTCTTGTCTATGGAAAAAAAGTCGCAGTTGTGATTCTTTAAGAGAATTATTATTTATTGTCTGTGCTAGAAGGTTTGTGTCTATACTTTAAGCTTTTGTTCAAAACCATTATATACCACATATATTTTTTTTCATATATTTTTAAAAGTATTGTAAAATAATTTAACTCAATTTTCATATTTTAAAAACATGGTAATAATATTTTTGTTTTTCATTATCAAAGACAGAAGTGAAGAGTATTTTTGCCTGCACAAAATTTAACAAATCTAAATCAAAGTCTGTATATAATTTAAACCGTTTACTCCAACTATTTTTTAAACTAAAAAAATTTTTTCATCCAAAACAAGACCCATAAAAATTTCTAAAACTACAGCCAAACAAATCGCAGGTGCCATAATTCAAGGCAATGTAAATGTTCTATGAAACTTCTTATAGGGCACTCACATCTGCACAACATCTTGAAGATTTCTAGTAAAATCTTTATGAAAATCTGTAACGTTTACAGAAAATTTCCAAAACTACAACCAAATGGCTGCAACAAAGTCATTTCACATACTTTTTTAAGCAGACCGTAGCTAATTCACTCATCCTTTTTATAAATACACAGGGTAATAAAAAATAAAAATAAATATTAGATTTTGATTATAGGGCATTTACACTTGCACAAAATCCATCAGATTTTACTTAAAATTTTTGTAAAAATCTATAGCGTTTACACTAAGTTTTTTTTTGACATTAATCAAAACTGTTTTATTAAAAACAAAACCCAATAAGTGAAAATTTTCCAAAACTACAACCAAACAACTGCAATATAGCCAATTCACACACCTTTTAAAGCAGACCATAGCTTATTCAATCATCTTTTATATAACTATGTTGTACAGGGTACTAAAAATAAAATACAAATATTAGATTTTGAATAGATTGCCTACAAACATACTCACAAACTAGATTTTGGTTTGTATGGGAAATCTAGTAAAAAGCAACTAGATTTAGCTAGAAATCTTGTAAATACAAGATTTTGGTATAATGTAAATGCACTTTTAGATTTCCTACAAATCTATTGACAAAATATATTTCGTTTTGTACGGGAAATGTAGTAAAAAGCAGTAAAAGCAGTGACACAGTATAAATGTCCTTTAAGTCCTTTTAAAGGGCATTTTCATCGTCTTTAAATTTACAAAACAAAATCTAGTTTGTGAGTAGATTTGTAGGAAAGCTTCACAAAATCTAATGTTTTTATATTATATTTACTATCCTGTGCAATATATTTATACAATGATAATTAAAGTAGCTATGGTCTGCTTAAAAGGGTGTGTGAATTGGCTACAGTGCAGTTGTTTGGTTGTAGTTTAAAAAAAAATTCAATTAATGGGTTTTGTTTTGGGTAAAAAAAGTCTTGATTAATGTCAAAAAAAAACTAGGTATAGATGTTCATAAAGACTTTAGTTGAAATCCGCTAGATTTTATGCAGATGTTAATGCCCCATTACTGAATTAGGGCATACATTTTTAATGTAATAAAAAAAATTTTATTTTTTTACTAAACTACGTCTAAGTGCAATTCCGGAACTCGTCAGTAGACTTCAAAAAACTTTTGGCTGTGAGTACATTACTTTAGTAAGTCAGTCATATAACATTAACTACTTCTAATTCCATCATGTATTTCCAATTTTCTTACTCCTCCAACTACAAAATGTATGTGCTGTTGCAAACAGGATATCAAAAAGAAATAGTAGTTAATTTTTTTTTTTAAATATAATTTTGCCAACAACTTCCTTAAAAATACTTTATAGTTTTGTCTGGTTGGCTACTTAACCTACAATGTGAGAGCAGAATATAGACAAAATACTTAATGCAAGCACTCACTTTTTTACTCACCCCCACCAGAAGAAACGTACAACAAAATCGCCATTGGCAAATAAGCAATTGAAAATCCATGTTGCAAAGCATGAAGTACTTGCTGCAAATGCAACACAAATAAAGAATAATAAAAAAATGTGTCGTGCAGTAGTTAAAGTTTATGCCAACTTCCTTAAAACTCTAAACCAGAAACCACAAACAATTGTTAAATGAACATGGATTTTTTTTTTTAAATATTACATATCAGTTTTTTTCTTTCTTTGTCCAACAAATGCTGCATAACAAAAAAAATATATATAAAGAAGTTTGTAATAGAAAAGAAGATTTTTTTTAATCTGCAAGATTTTTTTTGTATGCAAACATATATTGCTTCGAAGTTGTATGAGAAAGGGCCTAGCCCAAGGCCCTTTTTTATCCTCCAAGCGAACGAATTATTGAAATTAGAGAATGACAATGAGTACTCAAAAAAATATATACTTAAGTAAATAGTCTTAATCTTAGTGTAAACAATTCGTACGCTCACATAACTGTGGTTTTATTAATAACACCGTATGTCCACAAATAAATTTGTTCAGTGTATATAATATAAAATATATATATAAACTATATAAAATAAACTTGTGTAAGCTTCACAATTACCAAAAATTTCTTAGAACTTAAAAAAAACAAATAAAATATAGTTATAAAAATTATAAAGACTGATAAAGGCTTTTTAAGAAAACTTTTGTATGAACATTTGTTTTAAAACCTCTTTATAAAGCCTCAGTGAATTTTTTAAGTAAGGCTATAATAATTTAATATCATAAAAACAAAATTAGAAATAAATAACAAACGTTGTTATTTATGAAAACCACAGATATTTTCTCTCAAGCTATTATGACCATAGAGATCAAGATCATCCTTACTTTGCTAATGTGGAAATTTGAAATACTTTATAACTATGAATAAAAAGACAGAAGCGTATTGTTTCTCTGTTTTACCTAAAGTCGAAGTATGCTTTTACTCAGAGTATGAATATTTAGTTGGACGAAAAAATATGCGCTGATACTCGGGATCCTGAAAGTTCACACTTTAGTTGTTGCTACTTTAGTGCAAGTGAAAATTGAAATTCTGCACGGAAAAAATCACTTTAGCAACAAATTAAAGTTGCTAGTGAATTCCGTTAGATTTCTGGTGATTTAAATATGATATTGGGTGTGTGTGTTCCCAAGACTTGTGCAATGACTACCGCAAGAGTGTCACAAATATTTAGTTGCCAAAAATGACTACCAGTTTAATTTTATATTTGTTTATTTATGTTTACAGCTAAAAATTCAACAACTTACCAGGTGGTCTACTCTCTATTTTGAAACGAAAGCAAATGCTTTCAAATTCTAATGCTAATAACATACAAATTCTAACTCATTTTCTTTCGTTTCGAATTACAGGGTAGCCCCTCTGATTAGTGAAACAAAAACCAAATATTTAAATGCAATTGCTAGAACTTATGTCTATAGAATTTTATTGCCAGGCCATATTAAAGCCAAGCAAATTTAAATAATAACCAACGTTATTTAAAAATAAAATATTGTAAATAATTTTTCCTCTTTTTTAAATATTTTAATTTGAAATTTATTTGCTGGTGGTTCAGTTTTGTCTATATGCGTTTCATTGTTGCTGTAACAAATCATCGGTAGACTTTAACCACACATTTTTTATAGTCACAAACTTCTTAGCTTATGCACAGACTTTCAAAAACTATTTGAGAATTCACAAATAATAATATTATAATATTATACAAAACCCAGCAAATAGTTTATATTCGATATGAAATCTATTTTATTTTTCTTTTTTAAATAGTTATGGTGCTCGCAATCATATTTTATTATAAAAATTTTGTGTATTTTATTTAATATTATTTCAATGAATTAGTTTTTTATTTCTTTAGTTGTTTACAGGCACAGTCGGATGAGAAACTACTGGTTTAACAGCAATATTTCTTTAAGTAAGAAAATAAAAAACATATTGATTATGGAGGTCTTGTTCTGACTTTGTTATTTGTTAAACTTCTCATTTGTTTAAATGAAAATTTATAACATAATAACTCTAGTTATTCTAAAAAACTTTGGGTAAAGTTTTCTTGATGATTTGCATTAGCAACAGTGAAATGCGCATGGGATCCAGCTAAGCCCCTCAATAATCAATTTCAATGTATTTTTAATAGAAAATTATTTTACTGAATAAAAAAACACTAAGCAATATTTCTAATTCAATAACAAGAAGCCATGAAATCCTAGAAAATGTGATCTGGAATTTTTTATATAAGTTAACAAGACTTTTGTGTTTATTGTTATTACTCGAAAGCTCCTCCCACTGTGCATAGGGAAAAAAACTATGCACATGATACTCGGGATATTTATACATCATTTGCCATCGTATACATACAACTGTGTATATAGATTGCAATGGAACAAAGTGTGGATATGTGTGTGGCTGTTTGAAAACATGTGTTCTTGTGTGTAAATAAAATAGCCCTGTATATATGCATGTGTAGCAATTTAATACTCAAAGTATTTCTATACTTATGAGTATGATTGTAAATGAAATAATTTACAAGTTTTAGCTGTAGTCATTAGTGCTGCGTAATTTTAAAAAAATTAAATATTTGGATGTTTATAGTTAAAAGTACATATTCGATTTAATATTAATTAAACATTAATTGGTGTATTGGCATATGTGTGTTTTTAAATTTAACTCTACACATTCTTAATGGTGTGATTTCCAATATTCTAAAAGTACTTAAAACGATACCTTCGTCATTCTCTGTCTCATATATATACATACATAAAAGTATATGTATACATAGAATATTAAATAAATATATAAAAATAAATAAATATAAAAATATTAAATAAATAAATATTTGGTAATATACCTGACTTGGTAAAAAAAATGTGCATGTATAAATTTGTCTATTGGAAAGAAAACATGAAGCTCAAAATAATTTTCAAAAATCTTAAAACACTAAAAAAAGTAACGAATCCAAAATGGTTTTCGTAGCTAGATAACCTTGAAGAGGTTATTTAGTTTTTGAACTCATTTTACCACACGTTTTAGGTGAAAAAAAACTAAATAAAGCAGCTTCCATAAAATATCCGTATATCTTCTTAAGGAGTTTTGCAGGAATATATTAAAAATTAAATTCTTATCAAGTACAAATCAAAGGCCTTTCTACGAAAACCCCCTTATTTTTTCTCCACGAAGATGCAAAGATACATAAGAAATATCTCTTTTAGTTCAATTGTTGTATTTACCTCTTAAAATTAAAAAAAAAATAACACATGTCAAGCATTTTGTTATAAATAACTATTTAGTCTTGTAACAAGCGAAGGCATCAAAAGCGGAATAAAGACACAAGTAATTTACAGTTAACGACTTTTTGCAACAAAAGCGGTAGCAAAAAGTGAAGCAAGCTAAAAATATGTTTCGAAAGAAACAATATGAAGCCTGCCAACGTGAGTCCTTAGAATTAGGCATGGTCTGGCGTGACTAAGTCTAAACAAGAGCTCGTGAATGTAAACACTTTTTGATGATTGATTGAAATTTTCAGAGAAATAAATAATTGTAATTTAAGGTGATTATTGCCTCGCATGTTTCTTATGCTAATAATTAAATAACGAATTGCCGAAATTGATATATAGAGTTTTTATAAATAATTAACATGCGTGAGTTTTGCAATTAAGTAAAAAAAAATGAAATTCCTTTAGCATCATTAAAGATAAATTTATTTTTCTCCCACATGCATGTTTATCGTTTTTGAAGATGTATGGGCCTATGACTCCGCCAGCCCATAAAGCGCACCGAACAGAAATTTTCTGTTGGTATAGTTATGAGTGGAAACTGACTCACGTTTCTATCTCTGTTTTTAACCGCACACCATAAACATATCAGCTTTTGGAGTTTAAATGAAAAAGTTCACTTCATTTCCTTCTCATCCAAATGAAAAAAAAAAATATTTTTTTTTATGTTGCAATAGAACATGATACTTTGCAGCAAGCTCTGTTATAATTATTTATATTTTTGTTGTTGCATTTCCTCTTTTGCACTTTTAGATTTTTTTTTCATAAAAGTGCCTTCTCTTAAGAAGGCGTATATGTTTCTTTTTTTATATTCTCTTATAACTATACTAAAAGTTCCAACACATGTTATCTGAGTAGCGTTGTTCAAGTGTGCTTTCAACACACATGTGGTTGTTTGTTTTGTTTTTGTTTTTCAATCTTTTGTGTTTCCATTGAGCGTCAGATTTTTGGCTCATTCATTGAAGTGCTTGCGGTGTTGCGGCCAACTTTAGCTTGTCTGCAGGTAATGATGCATGTTAAGTGTTCTTTCACTTTTTTTGTCTTCCAAGAGAAATATTCTTCTTTCTATATTTTAGTGTGAAAGACTAAACCAGAAATATGTTTGGGTAGTTTGTTGTGTTCCTAAATTATTTTTTTTTTCTCAAATGTTAAAGAAATTTTAATAGAACAGAACTAGCAGTCTTTTATAAATAAACTTAAGGAATTTTATTTAAAAAAAAAATAAAAAAATAAATCAACAATATTTTTAAATCAATATATATTAAAGCAGAAGCTTTTGGGTTAATAGTTTTTAACAGCCTTATTTATGAAAATTATCAAAGCCTTATAAAGCATTAATAAGCAAATTTTTTTATGAAAAACTGTTAAAAACCCTTTAAAAAGCCCTTATAATTTTTATGTACTGAATATTATGCCTGGAGTATGTTAAAATTTAAATGCTCAGGCATTTAAAAAAAATCCTGACTTCAATAAAAATTAATTTTTTAGCCTAACATTTGTTACATGAATCTCTTTGGCAATTAAGAACTTCATATTGTTAACAAAACAAAAACTTAATAAATGAAAAATAATATAATTTTTTTTTGCCGCATAATCAACCTTTGTAGTTATTTTTATACTTAATTACTTATTGATTGGCAATTTTTCGTTCATTTCACTTCAACTTTTTTAATTGACTCTCAGGTCAAATGCAGACAGAATTGCTTTACAGCAGCAATAAAAAAAGCAATTACTTTTACATTCACTCAGTCATTAATTGGAGAGAAAATATTTTTATATTTGCAAAAGTCCCAAAAGGGGACTAACAGTCCACAGGAGGCTTTCAAAACTATTGTAAAAATATATAAAAAAATTCTAAGAATTGCTAATCAAATTTTGTGAAACAAAATTGGAGTGAACAAAAGATTTTTCCTAAACCCAGGCAAGCAATACACATACATACATTTATATAAATATTTATACATATATGTATGTGAAATATTCTTGGCTTTCTTGAGTGTTAAGTGTAAATTTTCAGTTCCATCCACACTTCTAATGACAATTAATGCTTCAGAAATTGCTGCCCAAACAATTAAATCTTGAGAAATTTCAAATCCTGGTATTCCATTAATACAGATTTCACTGTATCTCAAAACAAAAATTTAAATTAAAGTTACACACTTTCCCTACACACACAATTACATACAAACTCACACAGAAAAATATTTTATAGGCTCAATTTTAAATTGGCTTCCAAATATATTTAGCAAAACAAACAGATTAAAAAAAAACCTGCGGCCAATTATAAATAAGGGATTTGCAATTACAAAACAAAAAAGAATTTAACTAAATAAAATAAATAGCAATAACAAAAAAATTACTTTTGAATATAAAAATTGTAGAAAAAAAAGCAAGAAAAATATTCAAGCTTCACAAAAAAAAATTATTTTTAACTACACTGGAAGAAATGCTTGAAACAAATTCGGAAAACGATTCTAAAATATTAAAATTCAAATTAAAAAATTAAACATAATACGAGTAATGCTAGGAACACAACTGGGACGAACGACGAATTTTTCGGTGCGAACTTTCGTCATAAAAAATAAAACACATTTTTGTACATATGGAAATGAACACAACACCGCCGTAGAACGAAATTCGTCGTGCCTGTCGAACTCTGAGATAGATTTATTTCTATTTTGTACGCCGACGAACGACGAAAAAACAATTTTCTCTCTCCCTCTCTGTCTTTGTATACACCACAAACAACTTTACCAAATATATGAGAGGAATTGGGTGAGTAAATTCGTCGTTATCGTGCTTCACACGACGAATTTATTCAGCGAATGCTTATCGACGAATTCGTCGACGTGGATGAAATTCGTTGTTCGTCCCAATTATGTTTACAGCATAATATTACTTTCCTGTTGAAATTAAGACTGCATGTGAAAGTTTTTTTAATTAAATAAACGATTTAAAAAAAAAGAAAGAGAGATGTCTCATGACACCCGGTTATAGCTTTGCTGTTTAGTTATATAAAACAAATTTCATGTATGAAATAACAATAAAATATAATATTATTTTATTGTTATTTCATGATGATGTTATATTTCAAAACGTTTCCATATATTTCCCATTTATTTCTTTTCTAGTGGCCTAGGATTAAATGAATGTATTGTTTGTGGTCGGGGTGGCTTTTAGCCGGCTTAAAATCGATCAGCTGTGTTCTCTGAATTGTGATCAGGAGCAAAAAAGTAAAAACAAATTGAGCAATCCTTCTCATTGTTTTTGTCGCACACACTTAAAACAACGAGACAAATCAAAATCAAACAATTTGTATCGCTTATTTTTTATACTATACATTAAAGTACAAAAAAATTAAAACAAAACTAAATTTATAACTGTAATAGCGTCAATTATTTTTGTTGCGAAAATCACCCAATAAATAGCAAAGCTATAATAAATAAAGTTATAAGACACTGGAAATACCAGACCAAATATTCATGTATTTGCTCCACTGTTACAAAAAAAACTTTTGAGGTATTTTGCAGAATATTTAATTTAATTTTTATAAATGATAAATATTTATTTCAAATAATATATTTTTAAAACAGCAATAATTTCTTAATCGAGCTTAAGTTTAGTATTTTAATTCTTTATTGAATGAAATATTTTTATTAATTAATGTGATTTTTTAAAGAAGAGAAAACAAATTAAACTTGAATGTTATATTTTACTTTGAGAGGAAATGCGCAGTTTTCTATATATCCGCGCACTTTACCACCAGCTATATCTATCTAACGTCAGCTATGAAGTGCAGGATAATGCGCATTTTTTCTTAAATAAAAATAAAGAGTTAAGTTTAATTTGTCTTCTATTCTTTAGACACTCACTTGGTTGCCTAAATGGTAGCGATGCTAGTCTCTCGGTTCAGAGGTTGTGGGTTCAATTCCCGCCATAGACCCTGGGTGCTTTCCAAAGACTAGCTTATCGCTTCAGGGGTTGTGCTAGTTATAGAAAAAAAAAACACATTAATTAATAAAAGTATTCCATTCCATAAGAATTGTACATACTGAACTTGCGACCGATTAAGAAATTATTCCTGATTAAAATTCACTCTAGTTCAATTAAATTTAATATGTATCAACTTATTTTTTACTTCAGTGTAATCCCTTTTGGGCCTCACTAACACTAATACAAATTTACTTTAGGTGCCCACGCGCCTTCATCAGCTTTTAAAATAGCTTACTGAAAATAAGCTTTAAGTCTTTTATTATTCACTTTTTAATTTTATTAGCATTATTTTTCAATTGAATCGCATTAAGTTTGTTATAATTCCATTAAAAAAAAGAAGGACGTAGGAAGGATAATACCAAAGATATACATTAAGCACAATAGCGCAACAACAACAAAATTTACTAGATTTTGTAGCTTAAGAGATGAAATTGCAAACAATTCATATCTAAACGTTTTTATATGATTAAATGATTAAATATTTGCTCAAGACTAAATATTTGCAAATATCTCTTACACCAAAAAAAAATAACATTTAATGCAAATTATAAAGCGCAGTGTAGAGAAATTTAGCAAAAATTTAAGGTTATTTGCTTGTTAATCAGCCATATTGTGTATGTCGAGTCGAATATTCGTCTGCTAGAATTTTGTTCTAGATTAAAGAAAACTTATAAACATTTCCTTTAATCAAGCTCAACATAATTTACTTTAAAAATAGAACTCCTTTTAAACCTGTGATCAGCTTATAAATTATTCAAAAAAAAAATATTATACTTAAATTAAAAATAATAACTCTAAGCCTTGACCCTGGAATTATTTAAAATTTAAATTATTTTTATTGTTTAACTTAAAAAAAAAGAATCCATATTTTAATAAAGAGTTTCTTGAGAAAATTAACATTTGCTTAACAAAATGCTAATGCAAACAATAACTTGGCGGCAAAAATGTGAATAAAAGAGCGTAATTAATTGTTTGCAAAGGTTTCTTGATTAGCAAATAAAAACCATATTGTTGATGATTACCTTTCTTTTTATTGAGCCTTAGGAAATTTTGTGTGTCCTTTACAATTCCACTTTAAAAAGTTTTGTAATTAAAAACAAAGAAAAGAAATTATGCAAACCGGATAATAATTATTTTACACAAAATAAAAAAAAGAAAAGAAACAATATTAGCTACTTTTAAATTCTGATAAAGTTATCCCTTTTCAAATTAGCATAAGTTCTTTAATATTAAAAATAATCTTTAATAATATTTTTTAAGCATGAAAATATATTTCGAAAAGTAGCAGATTTGTCGAATTATTTTTGAAATTATGCCTAACGTTTGGCACAAACTTTAGCGAAATCATCTAAAGCACATGCTATGAGTATGCTAAACTTTAATTAGCAGCAAAATATTTTTCAATTATCTGGTACATTACAGTTCAAACCATATTTTCCTTAAGTCTAATAATTTTTGCAAGTTTTAAATGGTATTACTTCTAGCATATTGAATTTTCGTGCGTGACATGTTAAGTGAATGCAACATTGTTACTTGCGATTGCTAGAGCAGCAATAAGAATAATAATTATCACATTCAACGTGCTTATAACTGCAACTAACCGGTAAATAACATACATATAGACAAATGTATGAGTGTGTATTAAACTGTTTAATACATTGCAATGCAAACATGCAAACTGCTAACATGAAACAACAGTCATCAAAATGTGTACAATTTAAAATTTTTGTTGCTATTAATTGTGTTGGCCATGAACTTAATTGTGGCATTTACCACCACTAAACCACACAATTATCATCATCATCATCATCGTCATTAACAAAATGGCAAAAAGTTTTATGCTGCTGGCAGGCATAAGTTGCAAAGCAAAGTTCTTGCATAAGAGTTGACAAAAGTTTTTGTACCTTCTAAATTAATTCATGAGCAAATCAAATAACATTTCAACCCAACAAACAAATAAGTTAGTAAATTAAATTAAGGTGATTTTTTTGTGACGCCCACACAGAGTGTGATGATAGATAAGAGGTCCGTGAAAAAATCAAGACAACCTAAAGTCTGGTATTGACTTTCCTACATAATCTTTTGACATTTAAGCAAATGCAACTTTGGTGTAATAAGTTGTTATTATCTTTTGGAAATTTTAATAAATTCTATAAGATCAGAGTTGCATTTTTTGAAATGTCGAACGATTATTTAGGATAGTAAGTAATTTTCTTGGCAAAAAAAAACAAAAAAACAATTGGAAAAAGTTTCTTTATTGCTGACGATGAAACACCTTTTCCCAGCGATATTCAATAGCTTCAATATCTCGTTGAATCAACCTCTGCAATCTTGCAAGTCTAGAAAATAATCCGAGAAAGCTCAATTTGGCAAATAATGTGCAGTTTAGGTCGTAGGATAGGTTAGCAGGCTACTTGTAAGGAAGGGCGAAATTTAGAGTCCAGCTGACTTGGGTCTAATACAACGATCCTTTTGTGATACCTGTGACTTGAAGAGAAAACAGTGAGAGAAGGCAATAGGGAAGGGATAGTAATAGAGAAGACAGCTGGTAGAGGAAGAAATAGAGGATAGCTTCATTCTTTTACAACTCTGATTTTTTTGCACGCTTTTTTAGTAATGCAGTGTTGCAGCACCTCTGGTGCCAAATGATGCATATTAAATTTTTAATCTGAGTTTTAAGTATTCATTTTATTGGTTGTTTTACTTCGCTGATGGTTTTGCTCCACAATACCGTCCAAGAAGGGCACTCTGATGTTACATTAGGATTACTATTAGTTGAAGCCGGTGTGTTTTTAGTGATGAGTGCCTTACGTTTCCAGACATCAGAAAAATGTATGCTGTTGTTATTTAATGGCTATCAGAGACCGGGTTCTAATCCAGAACCTTCGGTTTTATAGTCAACGTGCTAACTACTTCAGCCAACGTCACCCTCAATTTTGGCAATGGCAATAGAGGAGGTGTGCACTGGAAACTACACTTTCTTTTCCAACAAATTTGGCATTTTTTTACAAATCTTATCACCTTAACGCTGCAAAGCGTAATACTCGCCATTGGTTTTATTTTACCTTTTAAGCATAAGCAAAAAAATTGTATCCATAAGCATATAAAAAACATACACGATGATTTTGCTTTAAGATGGAACTGTACTTGTCTTTTATGGATACTTTTCTTTCATTCCCAACCTCTGCTTTGACTGCTTTTTTGTCTCGGGTTTCTGGTATGGTGGACCAAAGGCTCATGCATAATTGTGAATCGAAGCAAAAACTCTGCCTTATTGTAGTGAAATATCGTCAAAAGCTATATTCAAACATCCTAATGCCACTGTTCTTTTTCTACTGTAAGCAAAACCGGTACCCATCTTGTGTAAATCTCATTTTCATCTTAAATTTTTGATGCCAACAGTTTTCAAATCATTTTAAATTGATGACTTAAAGTATTTGTTTGCTGGTGATGTGCTTCTGGGTATGCGTTAAATTTACGGTAAATACATATACTGCAAACAACTATCCGCTTCAAGCACCTTTCAGACAAAGTATGACGTAATATTCATTTAAATTTGTTATTCTAATTATTCCCCGAATCTTAATAATGTTTCTTAAATCATGCAAAGATATAGTTGTTCGTTATGAAAAGACTACATGTTTGCTATATTTGCTTTAATTTTTCATATCGTTAGCTTAATATATAGAGAGGCGCTAACTCATTATTTTTTTTAAATCTATTTTTTTTTAATTTGATAAAAGAACATCTAATTTATCGAAAAATGCCAAAATCTAGAACTAAAAAAAATAATGAGTTAGAGCCTTTCTATATTAAAGTAACGATATGTGACTTTATGTGTATGCGCTCACTAATTCTTAGTTTCAAATGAATAACCTTTAAAAACTTTAAACAACTTTTCTAAGTTTTGTTGCTGTTTAATTAAGGCATCACGAAATCAATGCAATTTTGTGCATGAAGCACGTACTCTGCATGAACTCGCAAAAACACACATGCGATTTCAATTGCTTGTGAACGAGTATTTGCAAGTGCATGTATGTATGTGTGTGTTTTAAACGAAACAATGAAAACGAAGCGAACAAAGTTTTAACAACTAAAAATCCAGTAGCAATATTTATGCATATATGCATGCATGTGTGTATTTGTTGAAAAGAGAAAAACTTTATGCTATTTTAATACTCGTACATATATTCGAGATTATAAGCGTTGGCATATATAATTTTATTAGCAGCAGTAGTAGTAAATATAACTTGCATGGTAAAGTTTTAAATCAGGTTAAATTTCATATGAAGAACTTTTTTTAACTGCGAGTTCTAGCAGTGGAAATCTTTTGAAAACTTACGCTGAATTTTCATTGATAGCGCAGGCAAGAAATGTATTAATATAAAATCTTGCTCAATTATCACTGGAAGTCGTGAGTCCCACGATGAACATTTTCCCTTTAAGATGAAAATGTCACGTGTAATTCAAGATGGGCATGAATTTATTTTTATAAACCGATCATTTGATAATATAAAAAACGTACTTACATCGCATGCAAAATTCATGAGACTTTTGTACGTTTATGTGTTTATATTATATAATTGATAAAATTAAGTTAGATCTGACGTTTTTGTTATTTATGTGGCAAAATCTAATTTTTTCCCATTGACATATTTTACACTGCGTATGAAAATTTATGATATTTAAAAATTACTCATTCGCCCTTATTAAAAAAAATCACTAAACGGAAGCACGAATAAGTATGCTACAGTTGTTATACAAATCTTAAACGTATGAGTGATATTTCAATAATTAGGATTATGTATGTTTACAGAAAAAATAATAATAAAAATAAGAATAAAAATAAATAAAACTAGATTAATTTAAAGTTGACAATATAAAATAAAATAAAAAAAAAATAAAATAAAATAAAATAAAATAAAATAAAATAAAATAAAACAAAATAAAATAAAATAAAATAAAATAAAATAAAATAAAATAAAATAAAATAAGATAAAATAAAATAAAATAAAATAAAATAAAATAAAATAAAATAAAATAAAATAAAATAAAATAAATTAAAATAAAATAAAATAAAATAAAATAAAATAAAATAAAATAAAATAAAATAAAATAAAATAAAATAAAATAAAATAGAATAAAATAAAATAGAATAAAATAAAATAAAATAAAATTAAATTAAATTAAATAAAATAAAATAAAATAAAATAAAATAAAATAACATAAAATAAAATAAAATAAAATAAAATAAAATAATATAGAGTGAAGTAAAATATAATAACCTACATATAATAAAATTAAATATTTAAGAAAGTATAAGATGAGAGATTTCTTGATTTAATTGAACATTATCGATTAAGGGACTCCAAATTGCAGACAAAATTATTGCTTTTGCAATATACATTATTCTGCTACCTTCAAAGCAAAAAATCTTTGAAATAAATATAATAAATTCTTAGCGAGTAGAAATTTATCATTAGATGATTACAGAACAAAATCTGAGATATGTTTTTATCCATACAATGTATAATACTATCTCTTACTTAATACTAACACCTTAGACTAGCGCATCTAAGATCATTGCATATCTTTTTAAAAGACTGATTACAAGTCGTGCATTTATTTTTTATTTTTGCGACTCCTTATGAAAAGTTTTATGTATCTGCATATATATAGTTGTATGTTAAAGTATACATGTACATACAAGTATTTGCATTAAACAAGCAACACATTTTGCACAACATTTGCACGTTTTATAATGTTGTATTGTTGCTACTGCCGTTAACTTGGCATCATACTTGCATGCAATAGTCTATACTCTTAGATAGTTTATGCTAAAAGCCACTAAATTTTATATTTGTTTTATATACAATGCATAAATATTCGTAAGGACTTACATATGTTCGTCTGTACATACGAGTAAAGTTAAAGTTTGTATGTGCTCTTTTTTAAATCGGTTGTCTGGATGTTACTGGATACAACGTTATCAATTTTTAAATTTATGCGTATATCGATATGTTGATTTTATTGTGTGGCATCTGTCAACATTAACATTTTCTTGCTAATGTCTTTCAAATACTTTTTAATACATGCACAATATTCTTTGGCGCTAGATAAATGCAAGTTGTTTTTTGTTAAGAACTTGAAGTGTTTTGTGACAATTGTGTGTATAAGTGGAGGGCAAAACATTGCTCTTCTGTAGTGCATCTTGAAAAGTAGAGAAATAATATATATTTTTTTCTATATTCCAACTACTTTAATCAAGCATTTAATATCCAAATGGTTACACCAAACTAGAACTTAAGCGAAATATATTTTACCATTTATTAACACTTAAGAAACAAATAAAATAATCATTAGGGATTTTCCTTTATTAAAATTGTCCTTTAATTATAAAAATCGTTAGAGAGAAATAGAAATAAAATGTACAATAAATTGCACTTTTTTTTCTTTTACCTCCTTGGAGACACCCACTCAATGGATTTTATTACATTTTATTATATTTTATATTATTTCTTAAATTGCTTGCAACAGAGTACACACACACACACACCCACACAAATAAGTTGAACACTCAAAAGCTTTTTGTGGCCAGATAAAGTATTAAGCAACAACAACTACACGAGCACAATGACAACCAGCAACTGAGGAAATTAATGTTTATAAAAGAAACAATAAAAAATCTATTTTGCTCACATAAATTTATTACATTAAAAAACCAATAAAATGTTTGAGTAAAAGAAAGAAAATATAGTGAACTTGGCAATTTAACAAATGTAACCATAGATCTTGTTGAACGCATTTATTGTTTCTATTTTTTCATTATTTCTTATTAAATTTCTTTTTCCTTGTTGCTTGGTTTTTTTTTCTACCACATTTGAAATTACAGCAGCTGCTAAGTTTGCAGCCACTTAAATGTTTTGCTGCTGCCATTTTTTTCCTAGAAAATTCGGAGTTGACTTGTAGTGAGGTAAAGAAGCAGGAGGAGTAACTAAGAACAAACAACTTCCTTTACTTTGTTTTTGGCGTGTAGGAAATATTTCCCTTGCTAGGCCTCAGCCCATTTATTTATTTAATAAATGTTTTATGGCAAATACTCTTGTCTGTCTACATGTTTGCCTGTCGAAATGTGTTAAAATTACTCAGGCAATTAGATTCGTTTCTAAAACAAAAATGTTTAACAACAAATAACTGTGGAAAAAGTGTGAACACATGTGTATCAATATTTAATTAAGCCTAATACTCTGGGTATTTATTTATGTGCAATATCTTATTTTCTTTCTCTCTCTCTCTCTCTCTATCTCGATATCTCTCTGGGGAAGATGAATTCTTGGCTTTGGCTTTTAGCCAAAAAAATACAAATAAAAAAACAGACCGAAACTAATTAAAACTCTAGAAATATATAAAAACAAAATTTCAATGCCACAGTGATGAAAATTAAAACGGCAACAGCAAATTTATGTAAAACAATTAATTTTGGTTAACAAAGGAAAATAACTTTATTTTATTGAGTTTTATTGAAATTTTGATGGTTTGCACGAAAATTTTTCATCTTACACAAAAATCTTAAATACTAATTACATTTGTTTATTTGAAATTTAAAGGACTGAAGGGTTAAGCTCAATATCTCTTAGAGTCTATTTCTCCAATTATTTAAAGTATCAATTCATATTTTAAAGTCATTATTATTGGAAAAAAAATTTATTTGGAAAACGACCTTAAAATATAAATGCATATTTAAATAGGATTGGCGAAATAGACTCTCAGTTCGTATTTTTATTAGAAATATATATATATATATATATATATACTTTTTTTTGGTTTTTGATTAGAACAAATTGTGTCATAAATGGCACCGTAAATGCAGAAAAAAATACGAAGTGTGTGATTCAAATTCATTAAAATCATATTAAATTTAAAAAAAATAATATGTTGTTGGAAAAAACAAGTTTCACGCTTTCTTCATTGAAATAATTAGATCTCTTATAATAAAGAGTAGACCCCATAGAATTTGAAGTCATACAAATTTTTTCAGAATTCTCTTAGCGAAATTTTAGTAATTTACAAAAAATAACAAAAACTTATTTTTTTAAGCTAGTATATTAATTAATTTATTAAATTAATCATTGTGCACTTTATATAAAACAAAATTTTAAAAAACAGAAGCAAAAATTTTAGATACCTCATTTATTGAATTTTCTACAATTTTGGGTTGATTCAAAAAAATTTATTTAATTTAATTTAATTCGAAATATCCCATAGTGCAAGTCAAACACTTCCCTTTCAATTAAATAAAAAATTTAACAATTTGTAGAGACATATTTTCTTAAGTGATGCCAATAAGACTTTCGAGATGGTAAAACATAACAGTAAAAATATATCAGGTATAGACCTAGGGTTAACTCCATCCCTTAAATATAAAATATACATAAAGATTTTTAAATGATCACTTTTTTCACCTGAAAATCAGTTTTTTTCTTCCAAAATTTTCAGTTTTCGAAGAAAACGCTGGCTGCAATACACTTTTGTGCTTAGTTGTGTGAGTTGTTTTTGTATTGTTGTTGTTTTTTCTGTATGTTTGCAAACAGCCGACAAACTGCTGCTGGGTGGTAGGCAGTGTACTAGCCTTGCAGTCAGAGGATCAGAGGTTCAAATCGTGGAGTCAAGTCAAAGTATTTTTTTTTAAATAAAACTTTTCAAATTGCATGTTAAATGATCAATGAAATAATGTTGAATTTAAATTTTATTCATGTTGATACATATTCAGTGTGTATCTAAAGAATACCTTAAGTTGTTGTAGCTCAAGGCTAAGTACGTTGACTACCACACGATAAGTTACGAGTTCAAATATTGGTGGGGGAAGCCAATTTATTTACAAACAAACATTTTTCTGATGTCTATGTCAATCACACTTAAGTTAAATAATTATTAAAATACTTTTACTACTAGATTACATTAAATTCATGTTGTTCTAACTTGAAATAACTTTGATTCGACATAATTATTAAATTTGATTTTAACAGTACGTCAATGTTAAATCAACGTGAAATAAAGTTATTTCCAAAGGAAATTTTTTTTTTCATTGCCGGAAAAGATTCGAATAACCTTCCTTAAGTTGAAATTTGTCTGAGTTTATAATAATTTTCATGCTGATAAAAAGTTAATATTTCTAAATATTATTCATATTTATACCAGGTTCCCTAACCCCCCCACCCCGCTCACTCATCAATTAAAATGCATTCCTAGGATGTCAAAAATACGCTGAAAATGCGTGTTGACATAATTTTTTTTATTGAAAGAGAAGTAATACTCAGGCAAGGAATGCCTCCTACTTTTCGTATTCCTATCTGTTACGTTTGTTAGGAAAGGGGAAGTAATAGAGAAGGCAGAAGGTGAAGGAAAAGACAGAGAAAAGCTTCATTAGCTTACAACTCTGCTTTTTTGCAAATTTTTAATAATGCAGTGTTGCAGTGCCTCTGCTGTTAAGTGAGGCGTATTCAATTTTTTTAAGCTGTGCTTAGTAACTATTCTATCGGTTATTTTTACTCGCCGATGATTATGCTACATATTAAGGAGAAAGCTCTGATATATCATTAGGATTAGCATCTCTGAGGTCGGTATAGTACAGTGACCAGTGTCTATGCCTTCAACACTTGAACTTTCCTACAACAACTGATACAAAGGGACACTAATGAATGTCGGATACAGGGATTGAACCCAGTACCTTCAGTTTTGTAGTCAACTTGCTAATAACTACTTCTTTGAATGAGATTGAAATTAAAAGCGGCTAAAACAATCAGCTTGTATGTCAGCCTTGACTACTGCCATATTCAGAAAAAATTATTTTAGTTCACAAACGATTTACAAAACAAATTTTGTGTGGAAATTTGTTTGTGAAACGTTTTGTAAATTTTTAGCCTCATTTATAAAAATTATTATTAAGGGTTTTTTAAACCAAATGTTCATAATTTTTTTTTTCTTTTTTAGCCTTTATAAAGCCTTAAAAATTTGTATAAATAAGGCTGTTGAATTATTTTTTTTTTCTGAATAAAGCCTTGAGATTTTACACAGTTAATAAAATATTTTTAATTTTGTTTCAAAATATTCCAGTCATTTTAATTAGAACAAAAATTTAGAGAATTAAATAATCTCTTCCAATTTTCATATAAAAATATTTATTCTGTCTCTTATTCAATTAATAAATCATTTACATCTTTATGGCAAAATAAAAAATTATTATATAATGATTAATACATCAATCAGCCCTTTACGTTCATTAATGTGCTCCTTTTTCCTTTTGACTATTGTTCACTTAAGCATAGAATCCTGTTTCGCTGCCTGCCTGTCTGCCTGCCTTACAAATGGCTGCCGTTAAGAATGTATGCACATACATATGTACGTAATGTTGTAACAACTTCTACCAAATTATAACAAACTTACCATTTGCTTTTACATAAACTATTAATATTTTATTGACATTAATTAACATTTATTATGTATTTGCTCTTTAGCCACACTTTATGTTTATATCACAACATTTACATCTTTGCACCACCCACACAGTTTCGGTTAAATATCTTGTTAATTTTATGAGTTATTCACTCACTTAGAAGAAGCACTTAAATATTTAAGTATCACATTTAATGGCAATTTACCAATACATTTACCAAATATTTACAATGTTGAAACTCCTGCGTTGACAATAACTAAATAAATTTATAAGCAGCAGTAGCAGCCGCAGCAGTACCTTTTACGTGAGCATGTGATAAAAAAAATCTTCTTCCCTCATTCATAATTCATTAATATTATATTTTTATGGCATAAAAGAAAAATGAGTTGTTGCAAATAAAGTCGATGAAATTAAGGAAATTTTGTTATGCGTATGAAAGAAAGTATTTGCAAATATTTGTTAATATCAAAATAAAAGAGGAAAAATAGTAGAAAAAAAAGAACAATCGATTTAAGAGACCAGCAATTACTGTAATAGAAGTATTGTCTTTAAGGTGATTTGAATTAATCAATCAGTGCAGGCAAAAAAACAGATCAAAGTGACTTTATGCCTATACCAGTGTATTTAGAGAGCAATAACATGGTTTGTTAAATTTGTTTGATAAAAAATCAATTAATTTGATTTCTTTAGCATCAAATTCACTTTGTTTGAACTTTAAATAACTTTAATTTAACATGATTCATTATGATGAAAAAATAATTTCACGTAATGATCCAATCAATTGGCCACCAAGATCGTGTGACTTAACCCTATTGGATTATTTTTTATTTTTTTGGGGTTAGATTAAGTTGCTTGTCTACGTTGATAAACCGCAAACAATTGAACACCTAGAAATCAATATACGAAAAGTTATCGGTGAAATACGGCCGCAAATAATGCGAAAAAATTTTACAAATTGGTGTTTCAGATTGCACATTCTACGCGCTAACCATGGAGGCCAAATGGCAGAAATTATATTTAAACAATAAATTGATAAAATTTTGTTTCCTATAAGGACCGTTTTATAGATACTTAAAATATATATCCTTGTTTTACTATGATCTAAACTTGTGTCACCCTTCAGAAACAAAAAAAACAAAAACTTTCGTTATCAGTGTATTAGTCGCAACTGGAAGAAATTATCCTGTATTTGTTCATTCCTAGAAGATGGTAAAACAAACAAAAGATTTAATATCCTACGAAAATATTTGGGAGGAAATTTCACCGAACAATTATTAAAGCGAAGTATTTGGAAAAAATAAAAAAATATCGAAAAAATAGATAAAAATTTTAAGAAATATTTAAAATGTGTGGGTGAATAGTCAAACGCTGCTTACATATAGGTTTGTATATACTTTTCAAAGGTATTACAATTACTTAAAGCCAGAGCTGTTAAATGTCGATTATGATCAGTAATCAATTACATTACATTTTAAAAAGAATTGTACTGATCCTCTTTAAAATAATTTCTGATAAATAATTGATTAGGATTACTAATAATCAGAAAGTAATCTGAATTACTTGAAATTAACAAAAAATAATCCAAAAGAATTAAAAGTAATCAAAAAATAATTCGACTACTTTCAAAGATTACTTTTAATTATTAATAAATAATGAAAAATAATTAAAAGTAATCGGATTAGTTTTTAATTACTTTTGATTCTTTTAAATTATTTTTTGTAATCCCAAGTAATTCAGATTACTTTTCCATTATTAGTAATCGTGCTAAACTGAATATAATCGTAATTTAATCTTTAATTCACCTTTCAAAAAAAAACTTAAGCAAATTAGTAATCAGTGTGATTAATAATTATTACTTAAAAGCTATGCTTAAAACTATACTTTTGTGCAAATTCAATTCATCACATTGACTTTCCTCCATTAATCAGATTTAACTAAAAAATAATTTATTTATCTGAAAAAACAATAAAGCAGATTTGATGAAAACATTAACAAATCTTTTTCACATCATGTCCATCAAATTTTAAATTTGTTAACTTAATATGCATATTATTGAAATGTTTTATTGATTTTAACATGACATGAGAGCAGTAAAACTAACAAAGAGCGGAAATGAAATAAAATGGAAGAATAAAAAATTAAACAAAAAAAATAATAAATATTATTAAAACTCTTTTAGTCTAGAGATTGATGGCTAAAGTAACAACTTTGACACAATTTATTCCTCCTATTGCTATTTTTCTATTTTATGAATAAATCACCTAGAAAAATATTTTATTGAAAAGTAAAAAAACCCAAAAAAAATAAAAATATAAAAAGAACAGCATAAAGAGACACAAATGGCACACATACCAGTAACATCATCAATAATGCAGGCACACATGCACACCAGCAAGCAAACAACCAGTTAGGACATGACACAGTCACACTTACACACCCCCACCTACATACACACATACATACACATTCATTTCCAAAGATAAGCCTGTGTACGTTATGCAAAATAAAATCTAAACAGGATTTGCAGTAAAAATTCTTTTCATTCTTTTTTCTTTTTCTTCTCTGTTTTTTTTTGGCATTTAAATCAATTCAATAATATGAAACATTTTCATTTCAATTCGATTTCAAATCGATTCAATTCAGTAAAATGTGACAAGCGTGTCAAATTTGCATTTTTAGATGACATAAAATAACACAAGCTGCAAGTTAAACACAAAAGCAAAAAAAGAAACGGAACAACAACAGCAACAGCCACAGCCTCGATAGTAATAGAACACCCTCAAACAACACCATCAACGAATCATTCACTTTAAATACTTTCATACATGCAGACATACAGACACACATAGAAGCAAGCCAGTGGGTACATGTTCAAACGATTTCTAATAATAAAATATTAAGTTGGCTGCCAGTTGGAGTTGAATGGAGGGCGTTTGGATGGATGGTGGTTAATCTTTGCCGCTAAGCGTTGCTACTTTGACTACAGCATATTGCTAAAGAAAAAAAAAGAAAGTGTGTCAAATAAAGCTTCAAAATTTATATTGTATACTTTTTATTTGTTGGCAGCTCATCTGCGGTATATGTTTGTATGTATCTTTAATATTTCTTTTGATTTTTACAGCAAATCATTGACAAAAGCTGAAGAAAAAAATAAACACTAAAAGAGAAATTATGTGTGGGAAAGAAAACTGTCAAATCAGCATGATCAACATTGACAGCATCAAACGAAAGCAATAGAGGAAATACTTTAAAAGCAATCAAATTGTGGCTTTTGCATATTCCAAGTGCCAACCTTTCCAAATATAAAAAGAGTTGTTTGCTTCTTTTCTTTAGCGAGGCCTCGCAAAGCAAGGAGTTAAGTGTTGAAGTACATGACTGTTGCCTTTTCTATTTTATATATTTTTCGTTTGATTTTTTCCCCTTCTGTTTATTGTGTCAACAACATGTTGTGTCTTTGACAAATGACTTCTGAGACGCCACATTTTTTAAGACTAATCTTCACTTTTCTTTCTTTAAGTTTGTAATGTGTTTATAGATGAAAGCAAAAAAAATGTAAACAATTGTTATAAGATTTGCCTATAACAGCAAACTGGCTGTCTGACTTTGTTTAACTTGTTTAACGACATTATATTGAACAATGACTAAAATGAGGCAATACAATTTTGTCAAATATTTTCATTCACTTGAAGGCGTCTGTATACATCCATGTAGAAAAATATCAGTTGGTTTTTTGTGCTAAAATTATACGAATTAGAAGAGGCTGAAATTTTTTTCCTTTGTTTTTTTATATTGTGAAATTATTCAAATTTTATGTCACCAAGGAGTGGAATCAATCAAATGTGCATTTCAATTTGTATGTGAAGACTTTTTCAAATATATATGTATGTAGTTCCCAACTATTCCATGGACTGTGTACAACCACTTATGTAATTAATTTTCCTACATTCTATGTTCAATGGTTTATAATAAATATCTCTTTTGTATGCAGATTTAAATTTACATTACAGACTGTTTGTGTCAGACGTTGACGTTAGAAACCTCGGCATTTTTGTAACAGATTAAAGAAAACTTGTACATGTTTACTTTAATCTGCTACGAAAACGTCAAGATTTTCATAGCCATGACAGTTATATTTCCTTTACATTCGAAACTATCTAAGATGAAGCTGTTTTTGGAAGCTATTCCATCAGTCCGCATTATTAAAATTGATAATTGGGGAAACTTCATCACATCATTGCACAGTAGGTAATTTGACCCGAAATCTTGGCCAAAAATAATATTTTACATCAACAATAATAATATTTTTTATAATGAAGTCCGATTAAAAAATATCAGAGCAATATTTCGTTTGTGCAAAAACCAAATATTAGTCGATTTATCAACTGCTAAAATTGACATTTGCAAGCAAAGTGTAATTTTGATGTAAGTTTAAACTTTTTTATTAGTTATTAAACAAGAAGAAAAAAATTGTGCATAACATGAAGCAGTGTTAAGAAAACTGCAGTCGAAATAGTCGTAAAATTATGCTATTTCTTCGAGCTTTTTATTTTTTTTTTTGCTTCAAATCCAAACTTAATGCTCATACTTCTACTAGTGAAATGCAAAGAGCCATAATTGAAGTTAACACAATAAATGAATAGCTATACATAACGAAGAGCTCTAGTTGTCTTTATGTTTGTACAGTTTTCAATTTGACTGACTCCTGCTTTAAATAAATACAAAGTTAACGCAACAGAAATGTTTGTGTGTATGGGTTCGAATGTGTTTTTTTTTGTGTGCTGTGAATGGTTTTTCCTGTTTGTACACATATAAAGTTAAAAGAAACAACAACAACATATCTTCCAGGAAGCAATTTAATACGCATTTGAAACTGCAAAATCAAAAGAAAAAAACACAACATCTTCTCTACTACGATAACTTCCAAATTTATTTAAAGCAACAGTCACACAAACAAAAAACTTTTCAAGCATGTCGAGAGCTGAAGCTATTTAATTTGTACAGCTATTCGTTTATTGTGTTAACTTCTACTACGACTCTTGAAATTTTAAAAGTAGGAGTATGAGCAGATGGAAAAGTAAACACAAAAATTGGAAGTTTTAAAACACTGATATGGAGAAAAGAGAAGATAATAAGTAATTAAAAAAAAACCGAAATATTTTGTTGTACATTAATGATTTTGGTGCATTTCTAACTTAAATTCAAAAAATTTACTTTTTTCCCAAAATATAAACTTCGCATAAGCTTTTGCTCATGTTGGCCATAGACTGCCGTGTTTTTGCCTGATGAAAGAAAATAGTTCTGAATTAATTTTGTGTAGTTTTTCGTTTTGATTTCTTTCGGTTTTTGATTTATAACATTTTCTTTCACACAGAAAAAAGTATTCACCCATTAATATTTTCAATTAAGAATTTAATTGTACTAATTAAATTTTTAATTGTATTAATTAATTTGAGTGGAAAAACTTAATTGATATTATCAAATTGTTTATGGGTGAAAATTTAATTAATTTTTTAATTGACACTACAAATATTTTAATTAATATTACAAAATCTTTCAAATTACTTTTTTGTGTGATATACATATGTGAATTTTTTTATGTTTGAATTTGTGATAAGAATAAATAAAAAAAAAAAATTTAATTTATATTATCACTGAAATTTATTTAAATAATGCTTCAAAACACGATTTGGCTTCGTTGAAGCCAAAGGTATAAACTTTTTAAAGCAATTTAGATGGCACAAGGCCCAAAAATAATTAACGACATGTCCAAGCAATATTTTGTCTACATGGCTTATATGCCACTTTTTAGCCCCCTTGTGTATTTTCACCGTGACAAATTTGTCTATGTTGGCAACCCAAAAAAAACATTTATGTGCCAAATTTCAGCCATATCGGTCCAAAACTTTGGCTGAAATTAATTCTGGCCTAAAAAGTCAAAATTATCTACTGTGCGTTGTAGCGAAAATGAAAATAAACACATAAATGAAAGTGAGAACTCGAAAGAAATATTAACTAATGATAAACATACATATTCACCCTTATTCCAGTTGTCGTCATCGACGTCACTTTAACACAACACCAAAAAATTGGTGCTCGTGTATCCGTTATCGAAAACAACTGACTCCTGTTTGCAGGTTTATGCTATTTTCTAGTCCTTAGGGAACGGAAATAGATTTTCAGTTGTGCAAAGTAGTTCTCGAGAGCGAGCAAACAAGCCCAAATTTTTTGGTGTTGTTTTAAAGTGACGTCGATGACGACAACTGGAATAAGGGTCATTATGTAATAAAAATGATGGCATTGAATTTTTTATTTTCTCGTCAGGCAGTCGTATTGGGTATAACTAACACTAAATAGTTTTAAGCTGGATATAATTTCAAGTCTGTGTCAGTCAGGCTCATGCTTATCAGGGACTTCTGGGAATCCAAATAAAAAAGTACTCTTTGACTAAAAAAATAATAAAGATTTTATAGATCAAAGCATAATAGCATCGTCACCCACCATACTACAAAAATGCAGCAGCATGTGACAAAAGAGAAGAACTCAGTTAATGTGCTTCGCTTGTGATGTTTCACTTTGTTGAACTAAAACAAAATCTTGCTTTAATAACTCCGATAAATAAAACTACTTCATGACTGTGGTGGTATAAAAATCATACATGTTTGCGCGGCCCCTATAAGGATAATTTTTTGTAATTTTTTCTTTAGGTTTCTTCTATAAATAAAATAAAATAAAAATTTTCTTTAATTATTATAGATTTTATATAATGCCTCGGAAAGAGCTAATACAAATATTTTCCATGAAAACATTGACAACAAACTAGACAATCACATACTACTAGCTAAGGACTATCGACCATTGGCCGATGGCTATGCTATGCATGACTCTAATGTATTGTCAGTTCCAGTTCCATTGCCCATAATTAAAAAGAACATCTTCAAACACTTTCTCCAGAAAGCAGAAGATAAAAAACATAAGTTGAGTACATGTACATGATAACAACTCAGGAGAAATAATAACCAATATTTAAGAAGACATTCTAGGATTCGGTGTCATTTTGGTGTTTTAAAGGACATAAAAATATTTGCCAACGAATTTACTTTCCAAGGTCTATCCGTATCTGTTCTACAAACTTTTGTCTTGTCCAATTAATTATTTTATCACAAAAATTCTGTTTGCTTACCTTATTAGTAATTTGTTTGAAATTAAGTTTAAGAGAGTTCAACTTAAAAAAAATGATTTAAACCCCAGTTTCCTTTTTTGGAAGCATTTGCTTCCTAAATTATATAAAAATGTTATCATAATTTTAACAAAAAATTATGGTTAAATAACTAAATAAGTGTAAAAAAAAGTTTTACAATATGCATGCATACATAATAGTCTGATATTGGGCTTCCACTTTCCCTTCCCCCTTTACAATGTTTTTTGTATTTGAATCACGTTTCACTAATAACGAGATAAAAACGCACTTAATTCGTATACACTTTAGTGCTTAGCTAAAGTGTCATCATAAAATTTAAAAACTCTTTTAACACTGACACCAACACGTACCAAAAGGAACACACTCACGCACTCGCACTCTTAAAAGGAAGCAAAAAAATATTACGCTAAAAACACAAACATTTTGCAAAACATAAAAAAGGTTTAAGGAAAGTGGAAAGAATAAAATTAATTCAAATTACTGAAATTAAGGAAACAACACACAAGCATAGAGGAAATAAATGTTTGCAAAACTCGCTTAGATGAATAATAATTTTAAACATTTAAGGATTCTTTTTTGTTTTCTCAACTGTTTAAAAATAAAAACTTCACACTAAGATTTAAATCTTTTTATTTTCTTAACAAGAAACAAAGTGATTAGATGTAATAATTAATTGGGGTTTCTTTTTGTAATTAAATAAAATCTTTGAGGATTTTTTCACGGAATTGAAAAATTTAATTTTTATTATTATAAAAAGTTGAATTGAAATTGTTATTATTATAAGTTTTCTCCAAATATTGATTTAACATTAAAGAAGAGGGAAATATTATTTTCCTTTCTTGCTACAGAGCGTATGAGTGCCATATAATTATAATACACTCATAGAAATTTCCTCTCTGTAGCTGATAATGTCATTCGAATTCTAAAGAAATGCAGCAGCCTAAAACCAGTAAACTAAACTAAAATCACATTGATTTAATTTATAACTTAAATCATTAAATTCTCATTATAAAAGTCTCATAGTTGTTGCTTTTAAATTTTTAAACCATTTCAAAACTTCAAAACAACTGTAATTTAATTTTAAATCACAAATAGGCAACTTAATATCGTTGCTGTGAAATAAATAACTGCTTAAACTTTAGCAAAGATCTTGATTTAAAATCTCTGCATAACAACCTGCCACTGCACAAGTATAATCATCATTGAAATGAACATATAAACCGCTACCTGCCGTAGGCATATCATTGTGGTTTCCAAAAGGCGTAGGTGAAGGCAGTTTGCTATAGACTCACTCATTTACCCAACATCATTATTATGTTTAACTTTACGGACGCCACCATTTATTATGTTCTCTGGAAACATATTTTTTGCGGTTTAATCTTTTTCATTTGCAAAATGTGAAGCAAAAAAACAAAAAGAGATAAAGAAACGTAAAACAAAAAGATACCAAAATTATACACGCAATATGGAAATATTTGTACATGTAGTGGAACACAAATGCAGAAATTTGGTAGACATAAATATCAACACATGCACAAATATCTCCCTACAAGCATTTGTAAGATGATCACTAATGGCAAAGCTTCTTTGGGTTTTTATTAAAAATCAAAACACTTCTGATGAGTTCCTTAAGCAGGCACGAAATGCATCTGAATGGAGCTTAACCATGAAAACAAACTATTATTTGAATAATTACTCAAAGTTATTGGTTTTTAGTTAATATTCAGTCTTTCGCCAGCAATTTAATCATAAAAAAATTAGCTTAAAGAACTTTGCAATAAAGAATGTTCGCAGGGATATTTTTTGTTGTGCCGACTCTCCAGGTCTGTGGTTTTTGTAGCATGTGTAAATGAACATTTGTTCATTTATCATTATGTTTGTTATTGGTGATGGTTAGCACAAGCAAAGTGTTGAAGTTTCTACAAAATGCGTACATACGTACATATATTTTACACAGTTCTCTTACAAAATCTTGACACCTTGTGAACGTTGAGCATTAATTTATTTAAGTTCAAAATAAAGCATTTAAAACTTTTCCCAGCAAACAGTTGCTGCCAACATTTTGACTAGCAATCTGTCGGCCAACTGTGTGTTTAAGTGTCTTGAAGTCAGTCAGACATCAATCCCAACAACTGAGTAAATTTTGTTTAATATGATTGTGCTTATGAAGTTTTTGTGCAGGTGTGTGCTTAAGTAACAGCGCATGTTTGTGTTTTTTAAAGTAGTTGTAAGTTTATAATTATAAGCTTAATTTAATTTAAAATGTATGTTTTAAACTTTTTCATAATTTGCTTAAGTGTAGTGGGCCTTTGTGTGCGACACCTTTAAGGTGTTTGATTACAGGCATAACAACTTTTTAGGGTTCCGTACACCAAAGGTGAAAAAAGGAACCCTATTGTTTTCGCTACGCTGTCCGTCTGGCCGTCTGTACGTCTGTCCGTCTGTCCGTCACAAGTTATTTTCTCAGGAACCGTAAGAGCTACGGACCTGAAATTTGGACAGAGTATGTAGAACCTTGGCCACTACAACCACAAATACATGAGAATTAGAAATTAAAGGGTGCTCCAAAACGAGCGACGAAAAATGTTAAAATCTCATGTAATATACATACAATTGTATGTACATATGTATATTGACACTTGAAATTTGTAAAATTAGTGTTTTTTTATATAGACTACAACAATAAACATTAAAATATAAATAAAATATCATTTGAAATAACATTCTTTGGCATTTATTTTTTGAAGATTGTGTCTATCAAATGTTGGCCGTTGCTACGTCGCAGATGGTCTATCCATTGAGTCCAATTTTTGATGACTCGTTCGAGCATTTCGACTGGCAACTGGTGAATGACACGCGTGATGTTTTCCTTCAAGGCCTGAATCGAAGCAGGTTTGTCCGCATAAGCTTTAGACCTTACATGTGCACACATAAAAAAGTCTAACGTTGTGATATCACACGATCTGGGTGGCCAATTGACCGGCCCAAAACGTGAAGTTATGTCTTCACCGAAATGTTCACTCAATAAATCCATTGATTGATGCGATGTATGGGAAGTGGCGCCGTCTTGCTGAAACTAAATGTCGCCGAGATTACCCGCTCCAATTTCAGGCATCAAATAGTCGGTTATCATGGCACGATAACGGTCGCCATTGATGGTTACGTTAGCACCGGCATAAGTTTTGAAGAAATATGGACCGATGATTCCACCAAATATATTTTCTTCACAGCGCGCTGGTCGTGATCTATTCGCTCAATTATTTTCCAATAAAGAATGCTGGAACTAAAAATGGGTGATGGTATTGCGAATAGTACGCTCAGTAGGCCGATTATGTTGATCATAAGTTGAGCGCAGTGCACAAGGCACACTCCTCATAGAATGTGAATATTCTTAATAAAGTTGAACTATTTGTAAACGCTGTTCAGGTGTAAGTCTTTCCGTTATGAAATGCCAAATAAAATACTAAATAAAAATAGCATGACAGCATGACATGACTCACACGTGAGCTGTCAAAAAAAAAGCTATTGAAAAAAGTATCTCAACTTGGATCAGCCATTACAATGGTTTCAAATTAAGTTTTAGTATGTGGATGGGACTTTTGGATACTTGAACAATCGCACTAACATAGTAAGGGTTTTCATGAGAACTCTTAAAATTATTAAAAATAAAATAATAATATTTAAAGCCGTTTTTAATTAAAAAACATATTTATAAAAATAAAAAAGTGTGTGTGTGTGTGTCTAAAAGTGCCTAAAGAAGTCCAAAAAAGCAAGAAGTAGATGTTAACAAAATTTACAATTGCACAGCTTAAGTTTGCGAGTTAAAGTTATTGGGTAAACTTAACAGGTTTGTGTAAATAAATTTCTATACAATTTTTGACATTTTATTTACCAGAGTATAAAAATGCACAATTGCACAGTCTGCGAGACTTTTGAACAGCCTCATGAAAACCCTTATTAACTTTTTATCATACTAAACCAAAAAGCTCTCATGTGGATTTTTTTCAAAACTTAGCCAAGACCTATTAATGATCTTAAGTCGAGATAAGCATATTTTAAGTTAGTGCCGCCTCCGGAATTTCCATATTCAAAAGTACCTCTGACAACAATTTTTATTATTTAAAGCTATTTGTCAGGAACTTATAGCGCAATAAATTGGTGCTTATCTTTTTTCGATTTATAATCTCATACGGAATTAAACTTATGCTTTAATACTATTTTAAATTAAGTTTATTAGTAACAGTGTGTAGAACAATGTTTTACTCAAAAATAATTCAAGTAAATATCGAATTTCCAAAAATGCACCTGCAAAAGATGTAAATTTCTGTAAATCGACTTGAAAATTTAAAACTGCTCACCTGCAAAAGAGTAAAATATGACTTAAGCACTTTTTCCTTACTGCCGTAAAATTAAAAAAATGTTATTTTTAAACCCATTAAAGATTAGATTAAAATAAATTGCAGTTTAAATAGGTTAGTGGAGCTTACAGTCAGAGTTGACGTATCTGTCAAATCCTTTCTTTATCTTCAAGCCATCGGTATTTGAAAGCTTAATCACCACTTTCAAATAAAAATAAAATCTTATTATTGAGCTGAGTGTCCTATGTTGATGATTAGACAGTCTTTTCTGACTAATGTTGGTAGGCAAGAAGGCATATTGCGCTCGACATCATAGTAAAACAAGGTCATGCAACAATGTATGGTGACCTCAAATCTTCAATTTTTTTAGACAAAACTGTGCATGCTTTTTCTAAATATCAAATAACCATATCAATTCCCATTATTACCAATAATAAAGTTTTAAAAGTTCTCCAACAATATGTTGTTCACTTCAGTTAGTGTTTGACAAACAAACTAAAGTTTTCCTTAATTTTATTAAACGAAAAACTTATCTTTTAAAAAAATATTTAAATCCAATTAATTTCTGCTGTGATTAAAGCTTATTTATTAATTAACTTCTGTGAACTAATAATCAAATATTCTTAATTCATATATATTGAAAAGATACAATTTCGTTTTTGTGAATGTTCAATTAGTGAATATTTCTTAGAAGCATATTTCAATAATTAAACATCTGCCTCTTAAAAGACAATTTGCAACTTATTATTAATTATGTAAGCAATTGTTTGTTTTTTTTCTGAGAAAAACTCTATACCATAAAATGTTATTTTTTTAAAGGGTGTTTTTTTTTTAACTGATAAATTTTATAAAATGTTTAATTATAAAACGAGCTGTTTCATACTGCGCTGACTTTTTATTATTTAGGATTACTAAAATCTAGCATAGAATAGATTAACGCTTGAGCAGTACTACCAAATTATTCAGACTTACTTTCAAAATCGGTCATTTGTTCGCGTGACACACATAATCGTCCATCTGAGAAAGCCCTATTTCAAACTGTGGATAGACTTCCTACCACATACTCTCTGAATGATGCAATAACTGCAGCACATCGAAGAAATGTGCATATTGTAGAGAATATCGGCTCTGTAAGCGAAAGTATAGAAGAAGTTTTAAATTAATTGATTTATCGTCGGTCGAGCGTGATATGGGGTTCTGTCTGTTCACTACTTGGAAAATTTTGCTAAAAGATCTTAGCTTCTTTCAGTTAATATCCAGCTAGTGTAGAAATTAAGCTCATGAGACCATCAATGTGCCGTTCTTTTGCCACTCGGCCCTTTGGAGTAGTTGGAAATCGATCTGATTTTTTTATTGCAAAATTGTGTTTAACGACGAGACTCATCTTCGGCTTACCCCCTGTTTCTCTAAATGCGAACGATATATTCGATCAAATATTAATATTGGAAAAAAAACAAATTTCAGTTTTTTGTTTTTGATACAAATGTCCGATCGAATTTATCGTTCGCATTTAGAGAAACAGGCCATTAATATTTTTGTTAATAAACATATTTGCCGCATATAGAGTGAAAGCAATCAAAGCAGACCTTATAAACTCCATTTCAATCAGAAAAATGCTCCGATCACAGTCGTTTACACGAGGGTGCCATCATTAGAGCTCATGTTGTGCCCAACAGAGGTCACTACCGCACCATGACCAATGATTTTTTTTTCATATCAATGACATTCAACCGGGTGAGATGTGGTTTCAATAGAATAATAAATTCGAGTGATAGGACACCTCTCGATTAGTTCCTGTGGCGCACTGTGAGGAATTAAGCGAAAAAATAAGAATAATACTGTAGTTTCTGAACGGCCCATTTGCTGGTTATAAAATTTTATACAGCATTTGAAAAGGTATTACAAAACTTTAGTTTGGAATATGCACTTTATATATTTAAAGAAGGCTGAGCCATAAAACCTCATAAGTGACCAATTCGAACCTAAAAAAAATTTAATATTTGTCAAGTTGATGTTTTTAATCTGATAAAAATGATTTGTTGTAAATAGATTTTTCTATGTTCGTGAAAAAAATTTAAATTTTAACTTTTTTACCATCCTTGGTCGGATTTGCAAAACAAAAGATTAAAAATTTATTTGGAAAATTTTGTATCATTAGCACAATTTAGTCAAGAACTATACGCAAATTTAATTAAATAAATTTAATAATTTTCAAAAAAGTCGATTTTTCCCCGTTTTTTTTTTGTAAAAAAAATATTAATTAATTAATTATTTCACAAATTTAAAATTTTTCGTAACTGTACAACCCTTTATTTGCCATAATTTGAAAGGTAATAGTATAGGAAATATTACTAAGTAATATTTTTTTTAAATTTTAGTTATGGAAGGAACCAGATTGTTTCGAGGTAAATTTATTTTTTTATATATATAAATTTTTGTCGAATTCCAAATCTTAAGACAAAATATGTTTTTAAATATTTTCAAAAATATTATCTGCTCACAGGGAAAAATAAAAAAATACACAAAAAAGTAGAAATACATTCTTATTCGTGCTTAAGTTCAGTAATTTCAATTCTTATTGAATGAAATATTTTTATTAATTAATGTGATTTTCTAAAGAAGAGAAGAAAAATTAAACTAGACGTTATAGCTGGGGAAAAACCGATATTTTTCTGTGCAGCCACGCACTTCATCATCACTAGTATAGTATAGTATAGTATATCTACTATTTCCGTATAGTATATATACTATTTCCGCAGCTATAAAGTATAGTTTAATTTTTCTTCTCCTTTTTAGAAACTCACATTAATTAATTAAAATATTTCATTCAATAAGAATTGAAATTACTGAACTTGAGCCCGAAGAAAAAATTATTTCTGATTAAAATTCACTGCAATTCAATTAAATCTAAAAATTTTTCATACACCGGAAATATCTAAAATATCCCATTTTGGGGATTTTGGTAAATTTTTTTGGGAATTGCCGGGAACTCAGATGCTAATATTTAAATATGTAATTTTATGATTATATAAATATGTAAGCTCTTTAACACATCCTTAAATGTTGTATGAAATTTTGGTGACTACAGAATTATTCCCTTTTATTTTCTAAAAACCCCCACTACGCCACACAGTGGCACACGTTATGCTGATAATTCAGCAACAACTGGCTTTTTGTACCCCAGAATTCTTCGTGTTGTTCCTGACATATGACCGGAAATATACGAAAAATTGGCCCTGAATTGGTCATCCAGAAAGCGCTTCATCAAGAGCAAAAGCGGTGCGCGAAATCATTTTTTAATATAAATGTCATGTAACATTAATAACAAAAATGTTGATTAACAATAATAGCCTGGCCCATGATGTCGACAAAAAACTTTCTAACAAAAACAAATTCTCTTATTCGACTTCTTTCCGACATCGTTGGTCAAGCTGTAAATTGTATGTGTTGATTTTTATAATTTAAAGTTCTATCGGGCCTTAAAAAGAGCACCCTTTATAAACTCTATGTTCGATGTATTAACACTTTTCTGCCGGTATCCAGCTTTCATGTAAAATATTAATATTTTTTTTATAAATTCATTAAGAATTAAATAAGTAAAACTTTAGAAGGAGTGAAAATAATGTTCATCTTGTCTCTGCTTGCTGCTGATTCAATAGCAAGAATCTTTTTTTTAACTATTAGGAGATTAATTTTGACTTACACTCATTTTGAATATTCATTTCGATTTGCATTTAGGCCTTGTCTCATGGAAGCTCTAAATATTTTCCTAAATTAATTTACTTCTTTTTTTCTAGAAAACGAACGAATTTTAATGGAACATAGTTTTTACTCCGCCGCATAAATGGGTTAACGCAAAATATTTTCTGGTGAAACACAAATTAAGTTATATTTTAACTACACGAATGTATGCATAATTGATTAATTTATATGTTTCAATAATGGACACGATTGCATGACAACTAAGCTAAACATATTTGATGATGTCCTTTAGATTTTAATGAGAATAGTATTGTTGAATGGTTTGAAATAAATTTATTTTTATATCAATGTATTTCTAAGAAAAGTCTGAAATGTCTGTTTTTCAATTGAACTAATATGCGTTTTATATTGTGTCTGAGAAATAGTTTAACTATTAATGGTGTTCCTTATTTTTTAACACAAAAACTGCGAAACCCACGATTTTTAGTGAATAGCTTTAGCAATTGTTATAGTACTACTTTACTTACCTGGAAATGGGTTGAGGCTGACACACTTTAACAAAACAAAAAAATATGTAGATAAATGGTTTCAAATGAATAATTTGTTATTAAGCGAAAGTTGAGAAAATTATTTCAACGAAAGCGTTTAAAAGCAAATTATCATTGAAAGTTATTTTTTATTCAACGAGTTGGCAAATAAGCAGCTAACATGGTTTTCTTTCTTGTTATTTATAACTATTTTTTTTTCTTTCTTGTTATTTGCGTACATGCAAATAAATAAAATATTTATATTAGTTTATTTTTACTTTTTGCCACATTTTAACCATAATCGTTCTCAATTTTTTTTAAGTATAAACATGCATGTTGTGGCTGTGAACAAAGCCACCTGCTCAATACATAGAGTTAGTATGGATTTATTGGAAAGCAAACTATAAATTTGTGTCAGAATAATTTTGAATTTCCATTTAATATCAGCAATAAAAATATAAAGACAGATATGCAGTAGAATAGAAAAAGAGTTTAGCAGCTTAAGGTTGTACAACAATTTCTCGGAAATAAGTACAGAGATAAATCAGTAAATATTTCATTTATATAAACCGCTAAATAAACATATTTAATTATTGTAATATAAGTTTATTTAATTGCCAGCAAATGCAAGAAATCTGGACACTTTTCTATGAAGTTTTACCATAACTTATTTATTTAAATTTTTAAGCAGAAACTCTTAAATATAAAATAATAGGTCTGTTCGAAAATTATTCACTGTGACGAATATCAAGCTTTGTTAAAAAAAATCCCCTGAAGTAGTTAAACAAAATAAAATAATTAAAATTATTCTGGAATAGCTGTTGTTGTAATTTATATTTATTTACTTTACATACATCTTAAAACTACAATTCGAGCTGAAAAAAGTCAGCCACTGTAGTAAAGTAAGAAAATAAAAAACATGTTGATTATTGAGTTCTTGTTTGAACTTTCTTAAGCTTTTGATTTGTTTAAATGAAGGTTTAATATAAGTCTAGTTGTTTTAAGAAATTTTTTGGTAAAGTTTGGTTTAGCATCCAGCTAAACCCCTCAATAATCAATTTCAATGTATTTTTAATAAACAAATATTTTACTCAATAAGTAAAACAATAATTTGGGATTATTATGCCCTAATTAAGTTTATTAGGAAGTTTTTATTTGAAAATACTTTTGACTTCCTGTGTTTGAATTCTCTAAATTATCTTCTTCAAACCTGCTTGTTGTCTTTGATATTAAAAAAAAATATTATTACCCTGTTTTTAAAACATAAAAATTCAATTGAAATTTTATACAATAGTTTGAAAAATATATGAAAAAATATGTGTTGGATAAAATATTTAAAACAATTATTATTTATTATCTAAGCTAGAAGGTTCGTGTATTTGCTTTATGATTTTTTTTTCAAAAAATTGGGTAAAGTGAATAAAAAATAAGCATTTGCTTTATACTTAAAAATTTGTTTTAAAACCTAAAATGTGTATGTGTTTTTTTTACAAATTTTCAAGTAAAAAGCAAATGCTTATTTTTTATTTACTTTACCCAATGTTTGGAACAAAATTATAAAGCAAATACACGAACCTTCTAGCTTAGACAATAAATAATAATTGTTTTAATGAATCACAACTGTGGCTTTTTTTCGTCCATAGACAAGATCAAACAATGGTCCAGCAGAATTGGGGCATTATTTAGCGCTTTAACAAATCTTAAACTTAAATTTAAATTACAAAAAAACACCAAAATAAAATAATCATTTCTCATATTCAGTTTCATTACAATTTTACCTTAAATAGCTGATGTTAATAAGAATCTCTACCCCAGTAGATAGACTAGAGTGCTGATGAAGTGCGTGGCTGCACAAAAAATGCTGGTACTTCCCCCAGCTAATGAAAGTCTAGTTTAAATTTTCTTCTCTTCCTTAGAAACGCACATTAATTAATAAAAATATTTCATTCAATAGAAATTGAAATTACTATACTTAATCCCGATTAAGAAATTATTTTTGATTAAAAATTCACTACAGTTCAATAAAATCTTGTAACGACACGTTTTAAGCTGGTTGCCGGGATAGATCAGCGTAGTCCAGGGTCGTTTTAAGTTTAAAGTACAATTACCAGATTTGAATGTTACAAATGAGTTCTTTATTTACAACCACTTAATACTAACTTATTCTTCCTATAGGCCCAGGATGGTTGGTAACGTTACGAATCAACAGGCACAAAATTATTGTTTTTCTTAATTAATAAGTTATACCTTTTATTATGTAAGTAACTCACGTTATGCAACCTAAATTTAAGTATTTTGTTATTAGTCTGTAAGGGTTATATCCATTGACTAAATAAATCACTTAACTAAATTAAATTAAACAATATGACCAGCCACGGTTTTGAGGCGTTCTCCTAAGATAGGTAGTTCAGGATATTGTGAATTCCACGGCAAACGACCCACCGAAGGCATGAACTCCACGTCACAATAATATTGGGCACGACTATGAAGAGTTTACACCAGGCAGGCAGCTTAGGGAATTGTAAATTCCACTTCAAACGACCGGTCGAGTTCATACACTCACGCTCCAATAATACTGGCCACGGCTACAAAGAGTTTCCAAAAGGCAGATGGTTAAGGGAATTATAAATTCCGCGTCAAACAACCTGCAGAGTGCATACACTTCAATGTACTAACCCAACAGAACTTAAGTGACCGCAATTGAGAGAACTTCCACAGGGCAGACAGCTTAGGGAATATTCAGCGAGAATATTCAGCTCACTTAAATTCATTCAAACAAGCAACCAACTTTTAGCATTACAATCTAAAAAGTCTCTTTTAAAATAATTAATTTGTTAATCCCTTGTTGTTAAATAAAAACTTTTTGTTAATAAAACTAAACTTTTGCTTTAAATAAAATTTGTAAATATATATAAAATTTTCTTTATTTATATTTTATATTCCTAATTTTTCTCACAACTAACAACACTTATTTAGAAATTTACAAATCTAATAAATTTAATAAATTTTCTGGTATCCAGCAGTTGAAGTTTTAAGAAATTTTTAAACTTTTAAATCCAAAAATTATTTTTTTTTTTATAATTTTTCTCACAACCAACAACTCTTAATTTAGATATATACAAGTCTAATCACTTTGAAATATTATCTCGTATCCAGCAGTTAAAGCTTAATTGAAATTTTTAAAATTTTATTCTTTTTACGAATAAAAAATAAATAAATTTTTCTAATCAAATTATTTAAGAAACCATTACCCACAATAATTTTCTTCAATTTCTTTCAAATTTATATATTTTGTTTTCATACTCGACAACTAGACAAAAAGAGAAGTAAGATAAACAGTTTTTGCGTAATGAAAATTGATATTTCAATAAGATTCTCTGAAGCCTGCATGTAAACACACACACACATACATTGCCTGCATACATGCGTATAAATATATTTATGTAGAATTTTATCTCTTTATTTAAAATAAATAAAATTTTATTTTATTGCTTATGCTTTAAAGGGTATCCCCCCAGGTTTATTTAACTTTAGTAATGATAGAAATTTTTCTTAAAAATTTTTCATAACTCTTGTTTGATTTTTGGGACACCCAAAACATTTCAATCAAATAATGAAAAGTGAAAAATTTCTTATATATTTTATGCTTTTCTGTATTTTGCTGTGAAGAATTAAAATAGAAGATTAATTTAAAATATTAAAAATCAAGTTGTCACTTCAATATTCTTCTGTGTGTTATCCAGCCCAAAGTACTTGTTTATGAAGGAGATGCAGAAACAAATGAATTTCATTTATTTTTTAATTGAGCAAAACGTTTTAGTTATTTCTTATCAATTTACAAAGTTTAAATATTTCTTTTATTTTTTGATATGCATATAAACATTACATATACATTCATTAACCCATTGTATAGTATCAAGAAGTTAAGCCAAATAAATTTTAAGGGTAAATGAATCTTTTCTTACTATTAAAGCTATTGAAGCCGTAAAAATTCAGTGGCACAGAATCGGCTCCATGGACATTAAGAATTGGTGATCTAAATATGCCACTACTGATTGCTTTAATTGCAAACTAAGCAGCCAAATATTTAACAAAACTCGAGTCTCGTCCTAATTCCCTTGCTCGTTCGTACACAGAAAAAAATAGACAAGAATTATTTTCAATAAAATCATGTTATTGAATAAAATTTTTAATTTCAATAATATTTATCATTAACTTGAATATTGTATTTATCAATTCCGCGCATTTTAAAATATATTTTAATTTCATTTGTGTGTATTTGTGTTTTCCTTGCTTGTTTATTGACTCAACGTGGTCATGTGTTGATATTGTTGACTTTTTTTGATTGCTCATGTTGTATACGTGTAAATTGAAACAAGAAGCCGAAATACATCGTGGCTTGTTTTTTTTTACTCAACAAAGTTACGGCCTGGCCCACGATGTCGACAAAAAATTATCTGTCGCTTAGTTATATTGAAAACAAAAACCAATTTTCTTACATGTCTTGAGTGAATTCATTATTTACGTATCCAACAACGATTTGTTCTTTAGCTGAGTGGTAATTACTTTAGTTTATTAGTCAAGAGAATGCCGGTTCGACTCATCCCAAATACATTTAGTTTTAATAGCAGCCAAGCAAAAGCAATCAAGAAGGGGTTGAAAATGTGATGTTCATCCACACACAAACACAAACAATAAATAACAATTATCACTGAAAATAAGATTTCATTCAACAACTTTTTTCTTTGATTCATGAAATTTCTTTATTGAATTTATTTTCAATAAACGTGCATACAGTTTTATTTATCAATAATGCAAAAATCGTCATCACAGAGAATTTAAAAGATTTTTTTAATGAATCAACGATTTTCGTATTCAAACATCAAATTTATTTTTTTCTGTGTAATGTCTTGAACTTTACTGGACACATGCTCTTAAAAAAGAGCGACAATAGGCCTCTAATATTCAATACTCCAGATGAAACTTCTTGAAAAAAAGGATAAGTATATGTATGTCTGACGATGGTCGGGCCCAGTCTTACTTATCTTTTCTTATTTTGTTAAGAAATTCATATGAAATTACAAAAAAAAAAGAAATGATGAGCAGAATTGCAAAAACACTTAATTTAAGCTTGAATCAAAAATATATCATTTAATAAATACTTCTTAGTTATGATAGTTGTTAATGAACAAATAACATCAAAGTTAACTGTAAATACTCTGACAAACTAGTAGTAGAACGGAACAACTAGCTGTTTTAGAAGGCCGCTACACCTTCATCATCAGAGTTCTTTTTGTTTGGTCCTCTGTGTGTGGGGTCAGTTGATGTAAATTTCTGTTTTATATACTCAGCCATTATTGCAAATGGAATATATGAATTGTTTGGATTCATCGTATTACAATTTGTTGAAAGCTTTTTTTTCAAGACAAAATTTCACAATGTGATTTTCCAAAAGCTGAAAAGAAAATTTAAACTTCAATGATTAATCAGAAATTAGTTAATGAAATAGAATACGAGAACTATTTCAGAAGTTCATATTAAAAGCTGACATACACAATAGATCTCCCTCAAAACTCGGGTGTTATTGACTACAGTCATTGTTTATATCTTTGCAAGCTATTTCTTCCCTCAGTGTTCGACACAGAAAGTCAGGTTATTATATGAAAAAGCAAACATATTTTATTAAAAAAAAGTTTCCAAAAAAAATTACAGAGCCCTTAGTTCCACAAAATACATATGGCCTCTACTAAAGGAATCTTTTTTTTAATAAAAGTGCTAAGAACTATAGCTTTGCAGCCCATTTATTGAAATATTTTTAGCAATATCTGTGATAAAAACAGATTATATATACAAAAGAAATTTGTTTAAATTTTTTAGGAATGGCAAAAATTAAAAATTTTAAAAACCCTCGAATATATCTAGAGATGATGCGATATCTTCTAAACGGCTAGACCGATTATTTTCAGCCGTTTGGTCTGCACGTCGACACGGACAGACACACAGATACACAGACACACACTTTAAACTTATAACATCCCTTTTTTAGTCGGGGGTTAAAAAAGATTAACTTGTACTTCAGTGTCTGCATTCGCTGTAATAAATATAATAAAAATTTATCGACATTGGTATTCAGTAACATATTTGACATTATCAGGATATTCGCTGTTGGCTGCAGTAATAAAAAAATAAAATAACAAATACAAATTCTTTTAGTTTTTCTTAAATTTTTCTTTGGGAATCTTGCTTATTTTTATATTTTGTATGCTGGGATGCAACATGATATACAGAAAATCTTACGACTTTTGGTTCGCTAAAAGTTACTGAGTCGAGGTACAGGTGTGCTTTAGTCAAAATTTTTATGAAAATTTTGTTTTAACATACACTTGAAACTTAAATTAATTTTTTTCCTTAAAACATTAACAATAACTTAAAGGGTTAAATTATAATTTTTTTTGGAAACCTTTCTGAAATATAAAACAAAACTCTTGACCGCAAGTTATGCATTTATTTGTACGTGTTCAATGAAGAATATAAAAAATAAAGAAATGTAGTTTATTTTTAAGGATATATAAAAAATTTATATTTTATGATTGATATTAAAAAATAATATTAAACATCTAAATATGTTTGTAAGAATTTTATTTCTCGGTACCAATAAGCAAATGTACTTATAATTTTTCATAGCTACATATATTTTTATAAATAAAAAATAATTAAGTTTTTCTCTTTTTAAAAGTCAAGAAAAAAAACTCAATTAGTTTTGCTTTCTTTATTGCAAGTTCTGTGTTTAAAACTATTGTTTTCTTTTTGCAACAGTTTGAGTTGTTCTTACAAAAAATAATTACTTTTCTTGTTGAATTCAACAATCTATTAGATACTTAAAACTTATTTATTTTTACTTTGTTGCTTATAACAATTTTCTACTGCATTTATTATGCAGCGTTGCCAGGCAAAGAATTTATGTAGAAGAAGATAATGAACAGTCAGTTAATGAATTTTGCCTTGATATTTTTCTAAGCATCATATTTAGATGTTTTGAGATCCTGGGAGTCGATTTTTGAGAACCAGTCAACAAATGCGAAGCAAATTTGCAGCATTTAAGTTATATCAAGCTCACTTATATGTCGTCGTATAATTTGGACTGGTAAATTCTGAAAATTTTCAAATATTTTCGAAAATAAGATTTTAGCATTTTATATTTAAACAATTTTTAAATTACTCAGCCAATCAAATTTTAAATTAAATCAGCCCCATTCTTCAAAAAGACCCATCGATTGATGTTATTTTAACTACAATTAGGGGATTCTTTCTCTACGAATAGTTTTCAAAAAATCGTTTGTTTTCTAATAACTTCAAGAGTCAAATGAACTTTGAACTTTGAGACTTAACAAGTGTGACAGGTACCGGAAATTAAACCAAAATCTTTAAACTAAGGGAAAGTCTTAGGAATGATCTCCAAGGTCAACCGTTTCTGTCGTGTTACAAAAAATTTGTGATTAAAATAAAAGTAATTTCTGCCAAAATTTATCATAAGCGGTTCTGCTTTTTTTTATAATATTACAATAAATAGTTTTTGCTCATGCATATAAGGGAGAAGGAAGAAGCATTCATCATTGCAAATACAGATCTTTCACAAGGAAGGATAAGTAGTTTTTGTGTCTTTAAAAAAAGGTGTGCCTTGCATATCCTTTGAAAATCCAAAAGAGAGCATTTGACTGACATTTGGGATATCAACCTTCATCATTTTCATATGTATCGCAGATTAAAGTCCTGCACAAGACCACTTACAAGAACTTTTAAAACTTCAGGGATTTTTCTAATGCTTTACTACATACAGTGAAGTCTTCTAAAAGAAATGCTAAATAACACTGATTCGTGATTGAAAAATTTGTGATGTTTTCTTTTTCATACGCATGATCGCGTAAACAAACGTCATGCATATACATAAATACATACATACAAACATAAATTGTGTGTATGCTCTTTTCTTTTTTCTGTGCACATACAACATGAATTAACATTAGTTATGTGCGCTTTCTTTAAAAAAACAACCCTTAAACACATAATAGCTTACCATCTACATCTTACAGACACATTCAAACGTACCACATACAAAATAATAAGCATACATGCATCAACACTCCTTGTTTTGTTTGTTTTTATATGAACAAAAAATCTTCGCGACATCGCTTGTTAGCACTTATACACCAAAACATCCATCGTGCTTCGCTTATAATACGACGTCATTTTTTATTAATTTAGTATAATACATGGCACGAGAATACATTTAAAATACAAGACATATTTACATTTCAAGACTGCTTATGCAGGCCTCTATCACAGATGAACATCCAATGTACATTTGAATAAAAAAAACACAGTTAAAAAAACACATTTTAAATCTCGATAAATAAATTATTACTGTAAACCCACAAAAAACAAAATCAAAAGTCCAGTATTACAGGCGAAAAAATACATTTAAGGGATTCAAACGGTAGTCTTAATTGTCTTACGGCCCTGTTCTGTAAACCTAATCTGAGTAAACTTCTCATATTCAAAAAATTAATAATGGTCCTGCATACGTATTTAAAATCATACACAGATATAATATTTGAGAATCTTTATAATAAAAAAATTAAATAAAAATCTAAAAAAAACCTAAAAATATGTTGGCAGAGTTAGTTTTCTAAAATCGTGAGTTTTCAAATCGAGTGTCATAATATTTTGAATTATTTAAATATAATTTTCTTTTCTTTCAAACAAAGTTTTAAAAACATTATGACGCTCAAGACTACATTTTGAATCCCCCAATTAAGTTAAGTAATCCAAAAAGCTAAACTGGTAACGCTGTTAGTGACAGCAAACGTTTTGTTTTTCTTTTTTCTTAAAAAGCAAAATGTCATTTAAGTAAATATCATGTTCTTAGTAAATTAACAACAATAAAGTTGTATTTGTAAAAAAAGAACTATTCTGCTTGTGACATTTATAAAGTTTAGTTTTTGTTTTGACAAAAAACAAAACAACTTCACACTTTGAGTTGAAGTGGTTGTATTTACTAGTGTAATTGTATAATCGTGTGTACATAAGAAAAAAATAATAGTTAATTAAAGTACTCAAAGTATAAAATTATATAGTTATTTAAGTATTACTTTGGTAAATAGGCATGCATTCATAGGATTTAAAATTTTGTGTATAATTTCAATTGGCTTTCCCTATTATACAGAAAAAAGTGTTCACCAATTAATGTTTTCAATGAAGAATTTAATTGTATTAATTAAATTTTTAATTGTATTAATTAATTTAACTGGAAAATCTTAATTGATATTATCAATATGTTTAAAGGTGAAAATTTAATTAATTTTTTAATTGATACTACAAACATTTTATTTAATATTACAAAATCATTCATATTACTTTTTTGTGTGTACAATAATAGAATTTAACATACATATTTAAATTTAAATTTTCTTTAAATTTATACTTTCATTATAATAGAAAATGAAAGTTTCAATAGAGGAGTCAAAAGATCAAAACGTGCTTTTTTAATATTTTAGAAAATGTTTTTTGATGTACTTACATTAATTTTACTAAGTTCTATTTGAAAAAATCTTATTTGCATAATATTTGTTTCCTTCTCATAGAAAAATTTTCTCTTTAAAAAATGTATACAGAGCAAAACGTGTTTTTTTTTTCTTTTATTTCAACAAAACGTTGGATTTTAATAATTTATTTTTGTTAGTTTCAAAAAAACTAGAAGTGGAAAAATTTCGAGATTTCCTCAAATCACGCATGATTGTCACTTGAGTGAGCGTAAGTCACCATTAAGCAAAAAATAAATACTCCCGCGCACATCTATAATTAGATTAGCAATTTTCGCGGAATATTTTGCTTCAAATATATGTTTATTTTTTGCTTGATTAACATTTCTTACTTTTATTACTTGTTTGATTTTTAAATGAAATAGTTGAATCTAGTATATATACATATGTACATACAACTGTTTTCGTTATTTGAAATAATTTGTTTATTACCTGGTATTTGAAAGTAATTAAATATAACATAAAGCCTGAAAATATAGATGAAGGCAATACAAAAGACGGTTTCAAATTTAGATACTGGAACACGAAAGAAGCATAAATTATGAAAATCGAGTTAATCTTATCGAGTTATTATTAAAGATTGTTTAAAAATATTTCGAATATACAATTGCTTAATTCACAAAACCTCTTGTATCTCTGTATCGATTGTATTATCATATTAAATACAAGAGTGTAACATTTGTTGTATGAAATTTTCATATAAAAATTAAATACACTATTACACTTTCATTTCATATGTTTTTAAAATGTTGTATTCAGAGAGAATTTGTATGTAGCTTGTTCTTCTTTTTTAATTAAAAATACAAAATAAATTAATACACTACACAGAGTGTGTTCACAATTAAAAAACAAAAAGTGTATTTGATACACACATACATGATTCAAATTGTTGTGAATTAAGCAAATATTTCCATATCGAAAATACGCATACCACAACTTTCTTTTTGCATTTTATTTTAAGTAAAACGTAATTTTTGTTTGTTTTATTTTAACAAAACGCAACTAAGACTAAGTTCACACTTACGTGTTTAACACCTCAATCGTGTTTAAGAGCTTAAACACGACGATTTTTAGATGTTTTGCCATACATTGGCTTGTTTTGTTAAATATCTCAAAAATGATGTTTTAAACTTAAACCCTTACGTTTAATACACAACAATTACTCAAAAAAAATTAAATTATTTGCAAAAAAAGTTGTTGTTTAAAAATAAAAAAGCAAATATAAAATATAATTGTTCGAAATTTATTACAATAACAAAATAATTTATTGACTTAACGTCACCCTTAAACATCTCAAATATAATGTGAACGGTTGTGTTTAGTTTTTACAAATTTCGTCTTAAACATGTTTAAAAACATAAGTGTGAATATAGTATTATTTTGTGTCTGATGCATTTAATTATTATTAAGGAACTTGTTATATATTTTGGGTTCGTGTTAAAAAATAATCGGGTGAAAAAAATTTTCTTTGATTTTGCAATATTTTGAAGCACTCAAAAAGGCTCGTTTTGTTCTGGGACTCCTCAATTATGAGCCTAATAAAGAGAAAAAAAATTTAATATTTAGAGCATACTTTCAGGTTCATCAACCAAATATTTGCTATTTGTAGCTATACTTATGTTCATTACTGTTCACATTTGTAAAATTTTTGTTAAATATTTTTTTGCATATTTTTAAAGTTATGCACACTTAATACTGAAATATACACCGACATTCATTTACAATTAGTATAATTAGCTTTTAGCATTTAATGCATGTGCCAACTTATAAAAACACCTGTTAACCGAAAATAAAATATAATTAAGCCACAAAGCGTTGGTGTAACACAATTTTTACACTTTGCACACCGTACATACATGCATACATATATATACAGATAGTTTTATAAATATTTTATTTAGCTTATTATGACTTAAATCATGAATAATACGTAAAAATCTTTATCAATGTAAATAAGAAAAATATAATGAGGAAGATTTTATTCTATGCATTTTATTTCTCAAATAAAATGTTAGTTCTTTTATTAGCTTTTAATTATAATTGAACTATCACATCTTAGCAGAATAAGTTACAGAAAGTTTGTTTTTTACAAACTCTCATAAATTTATTTTCATAATATATCGTAGTGAATCCTTATTTATTAAAAAAAAAATTAAAGAAGATAATCAAAGAACTAGTATAATTCATTATGGTTTTCTTATTTATAAGGGTAGAAAATTACACGTATTATTTATAGTTTTTTATTCAATTATTAGATTTAATTTTTGTAATACTTTTAAAAAATTTTCGTAATATTATATTATATCAAAGTGTATAAATACCATGTACCCTTATCATTACTACAACAACAATCTATAATTGTAGTAGGATTATTTTTATTGGTTTAAGATTTTATATTATTTTATATGTTGTTTGACGTATAGGGTAAAATTAGCTGCTGTGATAAGGCCACTTGTAGTCACGTGTATGTCTTAGGCACTTAAACGCAATAATAAATATTTTATTTTAGTTACAAAGCTTGATTCTATAATTTTTTACAGAGTTTTAGAAATCTAACCAGTAGTTCTGGAGATTTTCTTTTATAAGCACACAATCCCAAACAAACAAACATACAAGCATACAAATATATAAATTTCATGTCGTTATAATTTTAATTATATGTATATATGTATCCCAAAAAAAAAATCCTTTTATTAATTATTAGCATTTTCTGAAGAAAAAAGTAAAAACATGAAAATGCTGCATTTTTTCATGCCACATACAATATTAGCTATTTATTATGCTGAAATGGAATACGGGAAATGTTTCTTTTTTTTCATATACACAAAGCAATATTTATTCGATTTTTAGCTAATATTAAAAACTTTATAGTGCATACCTCAAGGAGCGTTAACGTTTGTAAATTTACATTTATTTCTACACGCAAAAATAATCGTGTAGACTTTTGCACACAAATTCGTTTATTTTTTAATTAACAACACACAAATTAATTACAATTTGATGAAAATTAGAAATGTCAAAAATTCCGTGACCAAATAATTGTTTGAACTTAATGTTTAATGTTTTGTTTCAGTTGACTGAAAAAAGCCTCCATTTATATTTATAACATCCCTAAGATAGGCAATAACTTTCGAAAATTCCGTGTATATCTCTTTTTGAAACTCTGCACTATAAAATGGAAATATCTTTATGAAAGTTACCAACCTGACTTTTTTTTTTACATGCCGTTTGTACGAGAACCTAAAATTTCATATGAACTCCATACCAGGCCTTAAATGTATCTGCTTAAAAGCTTTTAAAGCAGGGCCTCAATAAATGCGAAATGTATATTTCAATATACTTAGAACCAAAAAAGAAAAATATAAATTTGAGAAATGCGCCAATGATTTTATTTTGTATATTTGCATGTTTTTTTTAATAATAAACACAAAACCAAATAGTTTTAATGATAATAATAAAAAATGTTTTTCTGTAGCTCAGGGGTAATAAAGCAGTGAGAGTTTAAACGCTGGTTTAGTTGAACTAAACTCAACTTTATGTGTGGTTCAAACTCAACAGTAGCAAATCAGTGAACCATACCTTATGTTTAGTATAAAAAATAATATTGTGGCAGCACTATAATAAATGTCAAAAAACAGTTGTTTTAAAGCAGACTATCAGCTCTTTGCTTAATCAAAAAGGCAAAAAATTTAATAAAATTTAATTAAAAATTGCCAAATTTTACTGAGAAGGAAATTGTATAAATTTTTGCAAACTAGAAATATAAAAAAACAATAGTGTCTAAGAAAACAGATTGAACAAGATCTGGAGAAATAGTAGAAGCTTGTAAAAAAGATAAGTGTTCTTTAAATGCAAAACACATGGTCTGTAAGTAACAAAATTCTATGATCTTTTTTTTTTGGTAGCTTAAACACCCAATTGTATTCGTTTACAGGTGGTTTAAATACTGCACTAATTGATATGTGTGCTGGTTTAAACATATTTTAAACCAAAAATAGAGATTAATTTGCACTGATTCATTAGCTCCTAGTGTTATAATTAAACGGTTATTTAAATGTGCTAGCTTCTATCATTTTTAAAATAAGAAATCATATAAATTTTCTCAATTTGCGTTAGTTTGTATCTGGAAAATTTAGTTTTTTCTTGGGTTTAATTTTCTGTTACACCGACCACATGTTTATATAATAAAGTTTTTAGAATTTAACTAATTGTTAATTCTCCAAAAGAAGTTTCATACTAAAAATATAAACATTTATATAATAAACTCATAGACAGTAAGGCAAAGTTTATGCTGCAGCATGAGTTGTTAATTTTAAAGTCTCATTCTTTTGCTCTAACTCTAATATATGATAAACTGGGTTTTCGTATGGGTGCTTATATAGGTGTATATGTAAGTGACTGTGGAAACACACACGGCTTACTTATTATAAATGTATAACTAAATATATATTCAGGTATATTTATTTATAACTCATACATATTCTATTTTTCTATTTTTGCTTATAAAATGTATTATCCTTGTGTAAGTTGGCTCATTACGATATCTACGCAAAATTAAAATAGATAAAACACCTGTGAAATGTGTTACCTTTAGCCATTGTTAAAACTAAAAATAATATAGGAAGTATATACCAGGTACTCTTATTTGTAGAATAAAAAGTAAAAAAAACAACAAACGTGTATTACACACAGACCTGCACATACACTCCCACTCATTTATCACTAGAAAACTTTTTTATATAAACTTACATTAACAAATATATTATTACATAATTGCTTGTAATATATCCTGGTTGATCCTGCCAGTAGTTAGTTATATGCTTTTCTGAAAGATTAAGCCATGCATTTCATAAGTACACAAGGATTAAAATTGAAATTACAAAAAGCTCATTATATCATTTATAGTTCCTGAGATCGTTAAAATTTACTAGGATAACTGCACTTGATGGTTATTTTAAGGTGAGTTGGACAGTTCTTAGTGTAAGCAGAGTAATAAAGTTAATGAATATCACTGGGGAAAAAATATTACGCTAAAAAATATTACACTGATCTAGGCTTGGAAACACCCTCGCATGTTCCTCTAAGCAAAATATTTTAATTTTGGGTTGCACTATTTTTGAGGCATTCCACAAAGTTCTTCCCATTTTATTTTGTTTTTTTTTTATTATGTCATTTGTCCCCATGTACAAGTCAGGCAAAACCATTATGTCAAGCGTAAATTTGTTTTTAATGATGCTCCACATACACTTGTGCATATTCATGTAGCTTGTGCGTGATGATTTTTCTTTTATACAACTTTTTGTTCAACACTATTTCTATGCATTACTGTGCATTACTGCTCGCTCTTGTTGCTGCTATTTTTATTTGAATTTTTAGTAAAAGTGCGTTAGCCTTACTTACTGCAGTAAATTGACAGGAATATGTATTTCGCAGGAATGAAAAATGGGTCAAATTAAATAAACATACACAGACACACACAAACACAAACACACTCAGAAATACACATTTAAGTTTTGTTTTTACAACTGCAAATGTTTGCATAAAAAATTATGATCAACCAAACATAATTTAAAAAAAATATAACAAAACTACAAATTTTCTTTAAGAAATATATATATATTTAAATACCAGTAAAAAAAATTCTGTTGAAAAATACCCGCAATATTTAAAAGAAAATGAAATGAGTTTTAGAAAAATTAAGACCTCTTCTTTCATTAAACTTGAAAACATTTATAATAATTTAAGGTTATATATAAATATAATGTAAAAGAATACATGTGGATAAAGACATTCATTTCAGGGAATGATAACACTATAGTTTTAAGTACTTTTTGAGTATTGGCCATCAAACAGCAATAACTTTGAAGTAGATATACATAACTATAAAAATCCAATGACTATGTTTATAGACATATTTTAAATTACGCAGGACAAACAAGTATAAATGAAATTTATAGACTATGAGTATAAAAATATAAAAATGAGTATAAAAGTATATAAAAATAATTAGTATAAAATGATGAGTATTAAAATAATGAGTATAAAAATACTCTGACTTTTAATCGGCTACATATGCGTATATACAGGGCTATTTTGTTTACAAATGCACATAAAGCAATTAGCTACACATACACCCACACATTTTCCATTAAATTTTATACACACATATGTATGTATATCTTGAGTGTCACGCGTATTTTTTATCGGATTAATATCCATATCCTGAGTATATAATAAGTAAGAGAAAGAGAGAAAATGAGTGAAAGGAAAACTAAAATTTAATTGATTTTCTTATGCTCGAGGTCGTTTTTATCCAAAAAATAAGGGCTGTAGTAAGTTTAAAGTGTGTGTCTGTGTCCACGTACAGACCAATATTGATTTAGTTTTTTCTGCTTGAAAGCTGATTTGATTGAGAGGGTTCTTAGCTATGTTTGAAGAAACTCGCTACAGCCGTTTAGATGACATCACATCTTCTCTTAGTATATTCCTGGGGTTTTTTGAAAATTTTCAATTTTGTTATTATAAAATTGTAATAATTTTTTTAGTGTAACAAACATATAACGAAATATTCAAAATAATTTAAAAAAAATAAAATTTTATATAAACTTCCTTGAGCTTAAGAAAACTAAAAAAATAAACGATAAAAATATAAAGAAAATTTTATTTTCCTCTGTAGATATTTTTATGAAATTTTTACTCTATTTTAATCAAAAACAATTCCTTAATCGGGCTAAAGTTCAACAATTTTAATTCTTGTTAAATGATGATCATTAATTAAGTAATTTTCTAAAGAACAGAAAAAAAATTAAACTAGTTTTCATTAGCTGGGGGAAATAAAAGCATTTTTATGTGCAGCCACGCACTTCAGCATTACATCATAGCCATGGGCTATCTAATTGGGCAGATATTTGTTATTAGCATCAGCTATTTAACGTAAATTTGTAATGAAATAGAATATGAGAAATGATTGTATTGTGTATACAATTAATTATTGATTAACTATTGGTAAATACCAAGTGTATAAAAAATTTATTGTAGACTAAAACTCATTTTAGTTTAATTATTTTTACACAATCTGCATAAACGTATGAGAATTAATGCAGCATTATTCTACCTTATCGTGGTTGGCGTATTTCAAATACGACTACGACTGTTTGGTAATAAATTAAAGAAGACTTCAACAGTTTTTCTTTAATCTATTACCAAACAGTCGTAGTCGTATTTGAAATACGCCAACCACGATAAGGCAGATTAACTCAAAAATTCAATTGTTTTAAGTTATGGCATTATTGAAGTTAGCGAGCGATATGTGTGTGTACTTGTATGTGGAAAAGTTTGTTTGTAATTTAATTTGCTGTTTCCTGTTAGTTATTGTCGCTGTTTTTGTACCTTGTAGCTGTTAGTTATTTTATTGCAGTTGAAAGGTCATGCATTAATTTTTATTTCAATACAATTTTTATTTCATTAAACACAAACACCTATTGATACTAGCAATAAAGGGCGATTTCTTTTGCAGTTTTCTGTTAGAAAATGTTATTATAAATTATAATTTTTATCAGAAATAATTCCTTAATTGGACTTAAGTTCATCATGGGTGCTTATGAAGTGGACGGCTGTTGCAGAAAAGTATCGGTATTTCTTCCAGGTAATAAAGTCCGGGTTTAATTTGAATAAAATATCAAACATCTTTTTTATTAGATTTTCATTATGAGAGAGATAAAATTAAAAAACTGTGGCGGTGGCGGACGCTTAAGTTCACCTAGTATTAAAAACTCAATAAGTGTATGCCTTTTTTTAGCATTATTGGTAAATTATTATTAGAGATATGCAAGGCAACTTGCTTTTATGCAAAAATCTTCTTATTCTCACTTCTTAACCCTAAGTCTACACCTGATATATTTTTAACATGACAAAAGTCAAATTCCATATATAAAGAAGAGATAACATAAAAAAATATTTTTCAATATAAAGTTTGACTTTTGTTATGATAAAAATATATCAGTTGTAGACGTAGGGTAAAGGTTTTTGAAAATGAATTAATTTTCTTGATTGAAAACAAAAGAAGTCCCCCGTTGTATTTAGAGTTATTTCCAATAATCATGTTTACACACACACTTGTATATCTTTTAATTTATTTATGTAAATTTTCTATAAAAATGTAAATAAAAAATAAATAAATAAATACTTTACCACACAAATGCATGTTCATGTACATATAATGTTTTTTTTTTCATGGGTATGTGTGTTTGTGTGTGTGCTTGTACTTGTTTGTGCTTGATTTTCCAATTGCATAAATTATTTAAATATTTATTTTTATACGATGCAATTGATTATTTTTAAATTGACTTGAGTGAGCGCAAATAAAGAAATGAACTTTTTTATTCAACTTTTATTTGCTACACATCACTTTCATCTATAAATCAATAATCAAATGAGTTTTCTATGCGTGTCATGAATTTAATTTCATGTTTCAGGTTTTATTTTTATTTAAATTTAATTTTGTTCATTTGTACGCACACACGCACTCACAAACACACTCACACACATACGTTTACACATGCATATCCGGGTTTTTTTTGCTAACTAAAAGGATCGTCAATTATAAAATTTGCCGTTTTGTAATCAAGATACAAATTATTTAACACACATGCGTACACAATTTGGTTTTTTTTTGATTATTATTATTTTTTCAATTATTATTATTTTGTATGAGAAAATTATTTAAATTTTTCTTTTTGTATTTAATAAGTTTTAATTTAAAATTGTGCATAATACGCTTTTTATTATCAAGTTGATTACAGTTTTTATTGAAACTAATTTTAAGTTTAAATATCAATTTGTATAAATACTTAAAATAATATATTTGTTTAAGTTACAATAGAGGGATGCGTAAACAGTTTTGAAATGTAAATACGTCTTGTTTTTAGGGTTCCGTACACCAAAGGTGAAAAACGGAACCCTATTGTTTTCGCTACACTGTCCGTCTGTCCGTCACACGGTATTTCCTCAGGAACCGTAAGAGCAACGGACTTGAAATTTGGCCGCTACAACAACAAATACATTAGAATAAAAAATTAAAGGGTGTTCCAAAACGAGCGACGAAAAATGTTATAATCTCATGTAATATACATACATACAATTGTATGTACATATGTATATTAACACTTGAAATTTGTAAAATTAGTGTATTTTTGTATAGACTACAACAATTAACACTAAAATTTAAAAAAATTTAAATTAAAGGGTGGTCCATCAGTTAATGTAAATTTGAATATGTAATTTTGACAACTTGCTATATCTTGGGAACCGTAAAAGGTAAACTCTTGAAATTTTCAAAAACGGTAAAACTAAAAAATCTGAAAATTATAAAATCGCCATACAAAACTCGAAAAAAATCATCCAAATGAAAAAAATCGCCAAAATAAAAAATCTCCAAAAACCGAACAAAATTGTCAAACGCGAAAAAGGCTCCAGAATAATTGTTAATATGAAAAAAAATCGCAGAAATTAAAAAATCGCCAAAATTAAGAAAATCGCCAAATTGAAAAATCGCCAAAAAAACGAAAAAATCACCAAAATGAGAAAAAAGTGTTAAGACTAAAAAAAATCGCCAAAATGAAAAAAACGGCAAAATTAAAAAAATCGCCAAATTGAAAAATCGTCAAAAACCGAAAAAAATCGCCAAAATGAGAAAAAAAAGTTTCAAAACTAAAAAAAGCGCCTATATGAATAAAGTCGCAAAAACGAAGAAACGCCAAAAACCGAAAATCCCCAAAATTAAAAAAAAATCGCCAAAACTAAAAGTTGCACAAAAAATAAAAAAAATGCCAAAAACCGAAAAAACAATCGTCAAAACGAGGAAAAAATGTCAAAACTAAAAAATTGCCATAATGGAAAAAAAATCCCAAGAACCAACAAATCGCCAAAAAAAATCGCCAAAATTAAAAAATCGCCAAAATAAAAAATATCGTCAAAATTAAAAAACACGCCAAAAAAATGCAAAAACTATTTTTTATATAGGCTACTAAAGTTCGTATTGAATTACATATTTCATCTCCGTACGGAACCCTTCGTGCACAGGTCAAAGTCGCACTTGACTGAATTTATTTATATGTATCATGATAGCATGTATTATACTAAACCAATAATAAAAGATGTCGTTTAATAAGCGAAGCACGATGGATGTATTGATATACGTGTATATGAGTGTTTACAAGCGATGTCGCGAAGACTTCTCTTTCGTAACAAACACTCAAGAGAATTAGTGTTGATGCGTGTATGCTTGTTATTTAGCATATTGTGCATTTGAGTGTGTGAGTGTAAAATTTATGTATATGTAAGCAAACAACTAATGTCAATGCATGTGTGCATTTGCATGTACGCAGAAACATAAAAGATCACACACACAAGGTGTGTGCGTATGTGCGAAGTATTTTCTTATTTACTCCTATACCTGCAATAACTCAAACAAATTTCTTGAAAACAGTGTTCTTGTTTTGCGTTTGTTTACTAAGACTTCGGCTACAGTAAAGCATTGAAAAATCCATCATGTCTTAAAAGTTCTTATAAATGGTCTTATACAGGGGTCTGATTCACAACAATTCTGTGTCAAAAGAAAGGAAAAGTGCTTAAGTCGGGATACGATTATTTTGAGTTACTGGCAGTCTTGTAGTCTTTATATTCAAAAGTACATCTGGAAAAAAACTCTATTATTTTAAGCGAACCAATTTCAATCATTTTGTAATCTCTTATAGATATTTTTCATTGTTTAAAATGTTTAAATACTGTAATCTATAACTAAATTATTTTATATATTTTTTTGTTTTTTTTTGCTATTTTAAGCCCCTTTTAGTATTACTAGCTCTGGGCACTTGGTGTTTTATTTTTAAACATTTTAATCAATTCAAATTAAATAGCAATGTGTACTTTAAAAATTTATGTTTTTTTCGTACTTTCAAAGCGTTTTAATTTAATCTCCTTTTAGAGTTTTTTCTTTGCTTTTCGTATATATAGTACATACATACATTTATAAGTGAGGACATATGAGTGCCTGTGTGTGTCTGTTTGCTAATAAAACATTCGCAACTTTTATTTACTTATCATCAAGCAGACATACAAATGAATATGAATTTATAAATGTTTTTATTTGTAACTGTTTTTTCTTACGCCGAAATTAAAACGTTTTTACTGCGCGCTGTCAAAAGTTTTTGTCCCACTCAAAGATTTTAAAACAGATGTAACATGTTGTTGTAATTAGCATTTTATTATTTTACTTGCAGAATTATTATTATTTTATATTTTTAGCTCAAAGTGAAAAAAGTTGTTAAAAAAAATTTAATAAAAAACTTTTTAAAACATTTAAATAAAAACAAGCGCTTACGTGCCTGTAGCACAAAAGGAAAATTATATTAATATGAAATGCAAAAAAAGCCAGCAACAGTAACAATATTGGTTTTGTTATATTTAATAGAAAAAGAAAAAAAGTGAGACAACAAACTTGTTAAAAATATGTCAAAGTTTACACATCACACACACAAAATTTTAGCACTGTGTGTTAAATACTCGTAGACGTTAATGTTTTATTGCCTGTAATTCGGCATAATTAAATTTATTTTCAAAATCAAAAAATAAAATTAAATTATTATTCTAATTCTAATTGAAATAGCAAAAATTAAAAATTTTAAAAACCCCCCAATATATTTAGAGAAGATGCGATATCTTCTAAGCGGCTAAACCGATTTTCTTAAGACACGGTTAAGAACCCTTTCAATCAGGTCACCTTTCAAACAGAAAATATAAATCGGTCCAGCCGTTTGGTCTGTGCGTGGGCACGGACAGACACACCGACACACACTACAAACTTATAACACCCCCTTTTTTAGTTGCAAAAATACAAGTATTATTTTTCATTTCATATTCTTATACCCTTTACCGAAATATGGAAAAGGGTATATATAGGTTTGTCATTACGTGTGTAATTTCTACAATATTAATAAACTACCCATAAAGTATATATATTCTGGATCCTTATGCATAGGGAAGACGAACAAGCGATGTCCGTCTATCTGTACGTGAAATCGGTTTTCCGAAGCTCCAAGAAAATCTAGAAACTTCGTTCTTGGACTGGTGTACTAAAAATGATCCGAAATAGATTTGTATTCGTGTAATCAGATAATATAGAGCAGACAGTTTCAGAGCTGGAAAACCCAAATTTTATTTTGCCATATAAAAGTAACTACCGAAAACTAATTTTAATTTTTTATAAATTTAACTTATTTTGTACTTCAGTACGAATAAAAATATTTCAAATTAAAAAAAATAAAAGACGTTTCCATGGTTGGAAAACCTTATTCTTTTTCTTATACAAAAGGAACTTACTAAAACAAATTTTCTCATTTTTCTCTATAAATTAAACATATTTTATATTCTTAAAGAAAATAGATTGGTGTAAGAAAAAAACTCAGATCAGAAAAACCAAAAAAGACTATTTCAGGGTTGGGAAACTTAAACTTTATGTTATATATAAAAGTAACTAGGTCTAACTAATTTTTATTTTTGTTTTCATAAATACTCATAAAATTGGTATTTAAAATTTAAAAAAATAAATATACGTTTCCAGGGTTGGAAAACCTTATCCTTTTTCTTATGCAAAAGTAACTTACTAAAACAAAATTTTTAATTTTTCTCTATAAATTAAGCATTAAAAGAAAAAGATTGGTGCAAGAAATCAGAAAAAAAAGATGATGCCAGGGCTGGGAAACCTACACTTTATGTGATATATAAAAGTAACTAGGTCTAACTATTTTTTTTCTTTATAATTATATATACTTTACGTTTTGGAAAGAAAAGTTTGGTGTTGAAAATTATAAAAATAAAAAGCACAGCTCTACAGCTGGAAACTTTTAATTTTGTTCTGCATATTAAAGTAACTAAATAAATTAATTTTTTTAATTTTATATAATATTTTAAGAAATATTAGATTGGTATAAGGAAACAGAAAAATTTAAAAGCATGATTTCAGGGTTGGAAAATTAAATTGTTTTAGTATATAAAATTAACTAGATCAAATTGTTTTTTTTTTTGTTTAAAAATTAGTAATGCTTTATGTTTTAGAAAGAAATAGTTTGGCATAGAAATTATAAAAATAAAACTTAACCATAAACAGTTTTCTTTTCAATTAAACATATTTCATGTTTTATGAAGATCTTTTTTAAGCATGTTGCTTATTAAGATCTCAGCACAAGTATGTTTAAAATCTATGGTCTTTCGTTTACTACTTGTAACGAGTTCTTATTAGTTCTTAGTAAATAGAGATAAGAATAAAAAATTTAATACAGTCGTTAAGCAGCTCTGGGTTGGGGAACATCTCTCGCGTCATCGTAATTATTTCTTAAGTGAAGTTAGGCTTGTGGTTTTTTTTCGCCTTCGAGAGTTTTTCTTCTCACTTGCAGTGGTTGACTGATCTTGCCGTATAATCTTTCGATATATTGTGGAATTTCTTTAACAACCACGTTGCTACCACCTCCTATGGGAAAGCATAAGTCGTGTGCAGTCAGTCACAAAATTTTTAAAATACTGTTAATAACATCTTTGGCATATGGTCTAACTACTCCGCCTATAGGTTTAATAAATAAATAAATAAGTTTAATAATAAAGAACAGTCCTAACTATAAAATCAATTAAAGGACATGTTCAGTTTCATTTACCTGAAAACGTTCCAATGTGCTGAAGAAATTTTAATAAATTCTTTAGGAATAGACGTTTACATAATATCGCGATATATACTTTTTGCAATGGGATGTTTAAATTGAGACACTAAACAATTTTGCAACATCAAAGTTTATTAAATAAAACAAGTAAGTTTACTTTGTTTGGAGGTAGAACACTAAAACTATTTTATAGGGTTTTTAAATAATAGCAGGGTCTTAGAACATCTCTAGTGCCAGTGAACAAACTTTGTATGACGTGATGTCGTTTTTCGCATGTAAAATATTTCTTAAGTACAGAAAAAAAATATTTAATCGAAAAATACCGAGAGCTCACTTACTAAAAATTGCATAATGAAATCAAAAAATTCAAAAAAAAAACTTTGTTTGAAATTGGGCTTTTAAGACAATTTGTAAGTAGTAAAAAACCATTACCATACGATCTAAAGACACATTTACGACCTTAAGACTATTTTCCCGATAGTTAAGAAAAGTGAATTATCTCTTCCCTTAAGGACTGTGTAACAGTCAAATGTTTTCAAAGTTTTCAAATTTATAATTCTTAAATATTAATGTATATTATGCATTAAAGTCTCGTTTTAATAATTCAATTTGAAAGATTTACTCTCACGATTTCTTTTACGACTTCTTCTCTTCAAAAATATTGAGAGACCAGTACAAGTATACATATTTTATTCCTTATATAAAAATTTTAATTTACAAACATTTTCTGCACCCTTTCATTATTATGAATACAAAATAAAATATGTGAGATTTTTTTTTATTTAATGAATTATCTTTATATTTTTTTCTGGCCCAAGTAAAACAACACTTTTCATATTCATATTGCTCCACTTCAGCCACGCATAATACAAAAAATATGTTGCCCCAATTAATGTGCGACCATAAAAATTTTCACTTTTTATTATTCACATTTCATGTATACTTGCACATCATGTTAATTGCATTTCACTCATTAACCTGATATACATAATTTCTGTTTAATTACGTTGAATAATATTTAAAAAAAATGTGAGTTTATGAATGTGTTTATGGTGAATTTTTTTCACTTTTACTTTTTGCATTATTATTATTACTCACATCATTTGGCAATTAATTAGTGACTTTGTTTTATCTTAAAAATGACCTTCAATCGGAAAATTAATCATTTTCTGTGAGGTCTGAAAAAGTGATATAATTTGATTAGCTTAGAGGAAGATGTTATTAGAAAAAGTTATCTATTTGAACTATTTGCATAGACCTTCTTACACACACACAGTGTATTAATTTTATTATTACTTTATTCAAACACGGTGTATTAAATTTTATTATTTATTAATGTTACAATAATAATAATATTGTTCTATCTCCTATGGAGATCTGTTAAGAAAATAGTTTCTTTGAAATGTTTAATGAAACATTTCACCCAATTTAATTCCAGCCATTTGATTTTCATAGCTTTCGAATGAAATCCTAGTTGATCCTTTTGCGGTTTTATTTATTGAAATAATTAAATAAATAACATATTTTTATTATTAATTTTTAGATAGAGCAAAGAAGGTGGAAGAACGGTAACTTCTAGTACTAGCACCAATAGCAATCTTGAGATTATACAGGAATAGGTTTTGAAGTTTTTCCGCATCTGAAAAGGCAAACACTTAACACTTTTTAAACACAAAAAACTTTATTTGAACTTTGAACTTTTCTTTAGTCAAAATTTATATGGAAGTTTTATTTTAACGTACACTTCCAGCTCCAATTATAACTTTTTGGGTAATCTTGACGAGACACGAGACAACGCCACACATCCGTAGTGAGTGTATCATTTTACTTAGCATTTACACATGTAACTGCAAGTTTGAACAACTCAATACACAAACACACACTTTTTTACTAATACAATAAAATTTTTTGTATTTACAACTCAACTTATAACACAATTTCCTTGTAAGTAAATTATTGTAAGTAAAATGTAAAATCAAGAAACATTGTTACCGATAATGAGTTTTGTATACATTTCTAGTAGATTTGAGCGATATTTTGAAACCTGTTCTTTTTTCACAGCGATTGAAAAATCACTAATCCGAACTGTGACTGAATTTATCAAGTAACAGGTTTTGGAAATATAGTTCTTTTATACAGACTGTCATTGTTCTTATATGCTTACTTAACATTATACCTTCAGCTTTTGTCTATAAAAAAATCGTCAAATCGTCTTTTCTGGCAACTATGTACATCTCACATGTTCATATTTGCAATTTTTGTCGCTCTGCCTCTTATAGGAAAATCTCAATATTTGGACGGGGTTGATTGCTAATTGTTTGTTCTTGTCGCTCTTCTTATTAGTATTTATCAAAATACCAATACTAATAAATACTTTTAAAGCACAAGAGTTGAAATGTGTTAAACCGTGATCACAGTCACAGTTTAATTTGACTGCTGCTCTTTTTATTAGATTTTCTTAAAATAACAGAACTGTTACAAACAAAATACTACTAATCACAGTTTAAAAGAACAGCGATTTAGAAATCACATTCACAAGGAACAACATTATTAAAAAATCGCGTTATCGCTCATCACTAATTTCTAGTATCTCGCATAATAAAATTAATATTTGTAGCTTATTTTCTGCGCCTTTATAAAAATATAATATACAAAAAAGGACACAACTTTCCAACAGCGCATCTTAATTGTATTTTTATACATATATGAATTTGACAAAAAACTTATTGAAGAAAATATTATTTTCAGTAATTTTATGATTTCGGGAATACGGTAAAACTGATTTCATATGTTGTTTTTTTTTCAAAAACAAATTTATTTTTATAAGACGTCTACGATTTGAGAACGTTTTTAAATTGAACTTACAACTGACTGTGTAAACTCTCAAGTAACTTACAAGACTTTCGGTTATTTTTTCGAAATATTCGTGTTTAATACGTATGCTTATACTTACAAGTAATTACTTACATGTGTAATTGCGGGATTATGTAATAGTGGAAGGCGTATTTTTCATTCCGAGTTTCTAAGTTCGGATGATATAAGGCGGGCTTCTCCAATATTTGTGCTGACTTTCATTAAAAAAATCAAACAGAGATTAATTTAATTTAATTTACAAATCTGTGGCATAAAAGATCCATCAGGTATTATAGTGCCGGTCTTTGGATTAGATCTTCCCATATTCTATTCTATTTTACTCCTATATTTCCTGTTAGAAGTTGAATTCATGCTTTCATTGATTCATGAGAACCACATGGCAAATACTTTTTGCGGGTGCCCAGAATTGTAAATAAAAACTTTAACTGTTAGAAAACCGATAAAACAAAACATTTAAACAAGTGGCAACAACAAAAACATTTAAATTAGAAACCATAATCATTAAATATGATTACGCTCCAGTGCTTTTACTCAAATAAAAATAAATGAACATACACACACACCTACATACATATTTATGTGTATATGCACAGGTATGGTTGTTTGCTGGTGTTTTAAAACGTATAAAACTAACAAAAACAAGGATGCATGAAACATCAACAACACATGTTTATGCATGCACCTGGATGACATACAACAGAAGGAAATTTATACAAATCATATATTGCTACACACATAGAAACATGCATAGACACACCTACATGTACATACATACATGTAAATACTTGTATACATGTAAATATGCATATACTGCATACAGACGTATCAACAACATTGTCTGCTTAAAATGCTCAACATTTACAGAAGCACTAAACAGAATGCCACAGTCATAGTTGCTCAAAACAACACTTTTAGTTTTGTAGTTGCCTTTGTAATCATACACATACACACACACACACACTCACTCAAACTCACATTTAGGTATTACCTTCAATCGTCCTTTCCATGATTGTACTGACATATTCGCACAAATTCTGTATCTTCACAAGCTCACAAACGCCACCAAAAAGTGTGACATACAACATGAAATCTTACTTATGCATCAGTATATTGTGGCATTGGTGGCAGGAAAAATCTGGGTTAGAAGAAAGGAAGAAGAAAAAAATTGTTTTTGAAAATATGCATAAGTAATGCCTGCCTGGCATAAGAACTCAAACATTAAAATACTCAAAAAAAGAACGGCTTGCAGTAAGATGAGGTTTCATTTACTTGATTTTGATTTCTTATGAACAAGGAATTGTTGAATTACAATTAATTAGAACAAATGTAAAGTATTTAGATAAATATCGTTAGAAACTGTCATGTAATTTTATGTTTTATTTTAATTAAAGGAAACAACTTTTTGTTAAGCTTTGTTAGTTAATTATGTGAAATAAATATGAATGTTAATTATATTTAATATATTTTTAAAAATATATAGTAATAAGCAGTCAAAGCACATTATTTTCAATTAATGGCAAGATTACAAATATGCAAAAATTAAATTTGTTTAATAAAATAAAAATAAAAATTATTCACATTAAGTTAAAAAAAATTCTACACCACTAACAAAAATTTGCAAAATTAATCAATTTTCCCAAAGCTTTATAATTTTTTTTTCATATTTTTAAATTTGCATACCATTCGTTACCTTAATAAAGAAAGGCCCTAACTCATTATTTTTTATTTAAATCAAGATTTTTGCATTTTTCATGATGATGCATGAAACTATTCACTATCAAAAACAGTGTAAACTGAAACACAAAATGGGTTTTCTCACATAATTGTTTCTGTATCTTTACTTTGCGAGAACACTATGTGTCATTTAAATAAATTTCCAGCAGTTATTGGAAAGATGTGAATTAAAGTTTTTCTGTCAAAACAACTCGAATTTTAAATTGATTCGAGAACAACCAAATTTGTATAAAAACATATAAATTTTTGAATTTGTGTTTTAAAGCATGAAAAGTTTATTTTTCATGAGAAGATATACCACAAACTCTTGAACTATTTGTATTTATTTAGAATTTTTTGCTTGTGTATTTCTCTTATGCAGAGACAGTTGATAAAAGAACTACTTTCAAGTATTTTGCATTAATTTTATATTCTTGTTCATTATTTTATTTTCCTTTTCTAGTAATTTTTTACTGAAAACGATGAAAGGTTGTGTTTCATACTTCATGTGATGCGATTAATACAGAAACGATCTACTGGACATCGTAGTAGAACTTAGCACAAACCCTTTGGTTGCTAAATCTTCATGATATACATTATTATATTATTGTCTCTTTTTATTGCTTTTGATTTTATGGCAATACTAATGCAGAGTACTTACTATGGCTTTTTGTGACATGGCAATATTTTTTATGTGTGGAATTGCTTTTAATATAAAAACATAATAGGAGCGGCGTTGCACATATTTTGAAAATGACAATACACGGCATAATAATACTAATCAAAGTCATGCAACAGCATTTGTTTATCTGCAAAGCAAGGTCATTATTTTCGTCTCAGCGTCGAAGTAAATTTCACTATTGCATACTGGTTGACAATAGTGTCAAATAAATTGACATGGGGGTGACAATATTTGTACGTGTGAATTAGAAAATAAATAATGCATAACCATTTGAGCGAGATAGTGCGCAAGTGCTTAAGACTTAATTACAATTACCACTACAAACAAGATTCGCTCTTGAAAATTATACAATACTGAAGGCCTACTCTGTAATTTGAAATGAAAGTAAAGGCATTCGAGTTTAAATATAATTAACATACGAATTCGTAAGTATTTTCTTTCGTTTCGACTTTCAAAGTAAAGCCCCCAGATTTTTTAATGTCTGGCGCTCACCTCTAGAATCTAGCATCAGAAGACAAGTTTTACTAATTTTTCTTATTTTAGATCTTCGGTTCTGCTTAACTTTCTGCAATAAATGCATTCACCCAAATCTTAATTCACTTACACACACACAAATGTCTAAAAAGTAAGCAAAGGGTATCATTGCGTGTAGATTGTATTTGCATAGTAAATGCAAACACAAACTTTAAACAATCTAATATATACATATGAATATAACTAAATATACAAATACAAACACTTATTTATTCTGTAATAAATATATGCCAGAGTATGTATATATATATAAATGTATGTTTGTATTTATATGCACCATTTCATCTCTTATCTAAAAGCATGCAAACATATTTACTTTAATATACAGATGTTAGAAGTAGTCAAGATAAAGATTTATTTGCAACTTCAATTTTGAACTTATTTAATGTATTTCATTGCAAGCACAAGCTTGTCTTAATTCCATAGAAATATAACTGCATACAAATCTATTTAAGTCTGTAAGTCTGTGTGCTTCATATTTACATTTATACATATTTGTGTATGTATGTATATCAATTTAAATTCTTATAATTTCTTTTTCTGTCTTAAGTGTTTTGCAATTAAAAATCCTTAACCATGACATTAAATGCATTATGAAACGTACATCAAAAGGCATTCAGCAGCCGTAGTAGATGCAGCAAACATTCAAACTCCATTCTGAATTTAAAATTAATAAAAAAACTCAAAGCAAAGTGATAATTTATATTGATAAAATTTTCCCAAAAATAATTGTTTTTTATTACACTTAGGTTCACGTCCACAGTCTATAATTAATTAACACCCGTGGTTTATTTAACGGGTTTTCTTATAAATTTTATCAATTTAAACCACCTTCATTAATTAACATAAAACTGTGAACCTGAGCCTCAGCAGTGACATTTTATTACGTCCATGGACTGTAAGAAAATAGATAGAGAGTTTTATTTTATTTTATACCCTTTTATAGCTCGCTTCTGTAATTCTCGTTTATAAACATTTTTTTTTGGACTCGAACAGCTCTCACATTAGTTAAAGAAACGAAATAAGAAATATTCCTGCGGCTATTTTTTTTTTTTTGCTTCTGAAATATATTTAAATTGTTTGTGCGTATGTTTGTTGGGTTACCATGTTGCCTTTGTCTACAACTGTAACCTACAACTCATTGCTATCTTTCAATTTATAAAGTTGACTAGGTAGACATGTTTGAATTTCTATCTTTGAGTAGATATGCTCAAGTGTATGGGTTTAAGTAAAATATTTAAAACAAGCAGCTTAACATACACACACACACCACATTTGCATTAGTATTCATACATTTGTCTTCAGCGTATGCTTGTTGCTGTCATATTTCTTAAATACTTTAAACGAATACGCATATGAAAGCCAAAGCTATTCTTTACGTTTTTTTTTTGTTTTACATAAAATTTTTATTCATTTCATTTCAAGGAAATACATCTCTTTATTTTTGTTTCACCTGTTATGCAAAAAGATTAGTTAGAAGAACACATTGTCATTTTGAAATTCTTGAGAAATTTTGTTACTGACAATTTGTTAGTCTCCAATTTAGTTGAAGGCCAGAGATATGTTGATAATTTTAAGTAAATTTTTTTTAATGTATAAATCAATTTAAAAAATTTGTTAATAAGATTTTGCTGCATAAAATTATTTTGAACATAATATTTTCATAATTTAAGACTAATAAATTGCATTATAGAAAGGCCAAAAAAAGCAAAATATATATATGCCGATCTTAGTAATACTTCGGAAGGAAATAGTATTTTTCGAAAAAATTGCATTCGGCTTAAAATATAGGAACTCAAAAGTGAAAAGTGTTTCTGAAAAAGTTTAAGTGCGAGTAAAGCATAATTACCACGAAAATCATTAGTTGATCAAATAACTCCAAGTAGTTAAATTTCTGGTAAATCATCAATGAATTTAACACATATGTAGTTCTAACAGGACGGAAGTCATCCAAATAACTAAATGGTATTCCCTTAAAAGGTTGTCTAGAAAAATTTTTTATGAAACTATTCGATTGCTTTTGCTTTGCAAAATCGCATACTACGATGTCACGTGTGACATTTGCTATTAGTTAGGAAATTCGCAATATGTATCTTGAATTATTAATTAAGTAACCTTGTGCCATCTTAAACGACATAAAACACAGTAATTATATTGAAATATTAAAATAAGAAAAGATTTTAAATTAGAAATTCTTTTTAAATAAATTGATCAAAATAAGTTTAACTCTGCAAAATGTCTAAGGACAGGAAAAAATAGAAAAACTTTTTCCTCAGCTACAACTGCCTAACAGTTTTAATTTGTTTAGTTTAATATTATCACATTGCCATATTGAAATTGTCATGCTTTTTTTTAAATTAAATTTCCTATAATAATAAAAAAATTAATTTGATTTAAACACAAACAAAAACAACAAACTGGCCAACCCATATTTAAGTATTAAAATTTAATAATTGCAATATTAAGACATATGTATGTAGTTAAAAAAGCTATTATGAAATCCATGTGCTTAATAGCATTGCTTTGCTGGAAACACTTTTTGCCAACATTAGTAGTTAACTTGTGCTGTAAAATATTAATTGATTACTAAGACATTAGCTTGATCATATGTGGATTTCACTGTTGCTAATCCAGATCACCAGGTAACTTTTAACCAAAAATTTCTCAGGACAACTATTATGTTATATTACTAAATAAATTTTATTAATTAATTAAGAGTTGACAAAATAACTCAACGATGAACCCATTTTTTATTTTCTTACTGTACCATTACAACCTTGGCAGACTTTCTTTCAGCTCAAATTGTAGTTGTAAAAAGTGTGTAATTGAAAATAAATGTATAAAACTGCTTCAACTATTTATTTTTCGAATGAACAGAGTATAACTTTTACCATCAATGTCGTATCATTAATTGTTACAATTAAATATCAATCATACGTATAAATAGAGTTTTCATCAAAACTATTGCATACTTACTTGGATGTATGTTGGGAGTGAAGCAATCTGGAGCGTATGATTAATTTATAATTTCAATGGGTTTCAGAAGCTCAAAAATGAAAGCATACTTCTTAGCGTTTTAAGTGATTGCCTACATAACACAGCGGGAGGAACCGTGGTTTTGTTTTTTAAAAAATAATAATAGCCAATATTTGTGTATTTTGGACTGCTGAATAAAATAGCATCATTAAATTTTCTCTAGCAGCTATAGTTTAAAAGATATAAGGGCATTTATTATTTGCATACTGTACACCACTTTTTGTACTATTCGTTTAAAATTTCACATTCATTTCACAAACATTAAAATTCTCTCTAGATTATAATCTATACAGAAATATCTTTTATTCAGATAGATTCAATTGATTTTTACATCAAGATATCTTACTGTTATTTCTAGGAGGTTAAAAATCATTTGTTTTTAGCTTAGTTCTTAAAATTTTTGTAATTAAAAATTTTTTTTACCGGAAATAACTAATCCATAAATATTTTTGTCCAATCATTAAGAAAACATTTTTTTTTTATTTATCTAACCCCTTTAAATTCAGAGATATTGATCGTTATATAAAAAAAAATATTTTAAATTTTTCTTTTCCCACCCCATCATAAAAAAATTTAAATGAATTTAAAATCCATTTAGGAAAATTTTTTATAAGATAAAATACACTTCAAATTCATTTTAAATTTTATGAATATGGGGGTATATGTATGTCGAATAAATATTTTTCGGTATATCTTATATGAATGAACAAGTTAAATATTAATTTTATTTAATTAAATTAATTTATTAATATTAAAACTTAATAAAAACGATTCATGTTTTGTGAAATTTGCTATTGCGACTTTGTTGAACAAACTATTTTGCTCTAGTAGTAATTTTTTGAAACAGCTGCCGCTTCCTGGGTAGGGTGCATTCGAAATGTCTAGTTTACATCACCTCAATGTGAGATGACGAGTTCTCTGAATAACTCGTGTAGAATGTTAAATATGACATGAGGTGTGTGTCAGGTGTTGAAACTACGTAACCTTGATGTCTCTTTCATCCAATTTTGCGTAAAGGAAGTTGATAATCAATCATGAACATTCGCAATCGTAATTCTAGATTGAAAATAAAGGCTGAGGATTTAAACCGCACATTTTTAAAATAACAAGTGACATCCAAGCCAAAAAATTTAATTCAACATTTTGGCCGGTATTATTCAATGGAAAGCCGATTGCTATTGCTGCTCGTGCTTTTAGCTTTTAGCTTTTAATTTATTGTAATTTTAATTATAATAAATTTGTAAATAGATAAATAAATAAATATTCAACGGTCTTAGTTCAGCAACTCACATTAAAATATCCTTTATATAAAATCAAATTGAGAAGGTTCTGTTATTCCGAAGAAGAATCAAAATCTTAACTTTTATAACGACGATCGTATCGCTATAATTTATAACAAAAACTTATCTACTTTGTGTTGCCAGGAATATTAAGGTCATGATGTTCAATAATTTAAATTATCTCCGCAAATAATATACAAAAAAATCAGAATTTCTTTGTGAAAGTGTTTAATATTGATTTAAATTTTAATTCATGCACCAAATAGTATACATATATTTTTTTAAATCTGTCTACCATTTAACCATTCGCATCATTCATATTTATTAAAAATGAATTTATTGAAACAAAAATTAAAACTGAAAAAAAAACATTAAAACATACACTGGGAAAAAACACAGACACTCACACACACAAAATATGTAGAGCCAAGTTGATACTGAAAGAATAAAATATTAAATATTAACCTCAGCTTAAATTGTCTGTGTATGCATAAATAATTTTACGATTGAATTGATTTTATTTTTATTTTTTTTTTATTCTGGTATTGACCATAAAAATCTTTCCCACTATTATTGTTGCGAGCGTAAATGGCTTTAGTATGATTCACACAAACAAAGAAAATTAAATACGAGTACACACATACAATAAATATCCCGGAGAATTATATTTGTTGAATGCAGTCAAAATTCTTTTAGAATCATAAAGAAATCTAACTAAAACTTCTCTTTGTCTGAAGAAGTTTGTAAAACAAACTTAATGAAATGCTCTTGAAAAACGCAGCATATTCTGTTAAATTTCTTCAGAAAAAATATACCTAATTTACATTGAGCATTTGTTCATGAAATTTCATTAATTTTGCGGCACGCAACTTTTTCTATTTCCTAATTGTAATGATATAAAAGAGAATATTATATAAAAAAGCACGTAGAAAGAATCTCTGATGCAATTTTGGCAACGCATTTGATATAAGCTTCTCTTCCAGCCCTCCTATCGAAAAATAAAAAACTTAAATGCAACTAATTTCATGAGCTTAATGTAAATCAGGTAAAAGTCCAAATAAATTTTTAACATTAAAGCCGTATATTAAGGTGCAGTTTTCACAATGCAAGCAAGCAAATTTTCTAGAAAAAAATATAAGAAAATCACTTAAATTTTTGCATGATTCCCTTACAAATTTTCTAGACAAATCGCTTTGTCCTATTGTGAAAAAATTATGTGTTGTTTGTTAAGAACGTCTAGATGCAAATACCTAATTTACATTGAGCATTTGTTCATGAAATTTCATTAATTTTGCGGCACGCAACTTTTTCTATTTCCTAATTGTAATGATATAAAAGAGAATATTATATAAAAAAGCACGTAGAAAGAATCTCTGATGCAATTTTGGCAACGCATTTGATATAAGCTTCTCTTCCAGCCCTCCTATCGAAAAATAAAAAACTTAAATGCAACTAATTTCATGAGCTTAATGTAAATCAGGTAAAAGTCCAAATAAATTTTTAACATTAAAGCCGTATATTAAGGTGCAGTTTTCACAATGCAAGCAAGCAAATTTTCTAGAAAAAAATATAAGAAAATCACTTAAATTTTTGCATGATTCCCTTACAAATTTTCTAGACAAATCGCTTCGTCCTATTGTGAAAAAATTATGTGTTGTTTGTTAGGAACGTCTAGATGCATTTCATTGCTGATCAAGCAACACTTTTAATAGCGACTGATGCGTTAAATCAAAGGCGTATGTTTTTCAAGAGAATGAACAGAAGTGGTTGATAAAAGTAGTCACACTTTTCTGATTAAAATGGAGATATGAAAATGAAAATTTATCCATCTGCTGCTCCATAAAATTTATATCAATTAGCGGCAAGAAATGAAGTTTCATCTCGATAATGTGTAGACCACAATTTAAAGAAATTCAGTTGGTGTGTATGAAATTTTCTGATATTAATTATGTCGACAAAAAAATGTTTACTGGTATAATATATATAAGCAACACATATGTATAGCACCGTGAGATTGATAGTATGTGCCTGGTGTGGTGATTGTTATGCAAGAGTTCTACTTTTTAACATAAAATATGTACAAAACCATTCAATAAATGAATCAGCATAAATGAATTGAACAAATCTAACACAAACATACTAACTATAGAAATAAAATTAATAAATCTACACTCAAAAAATAGACAAGTTCTATTATTAAGAAATTTTTTTCCTAAATTCAAGTAAAAAAATTTCTAAGTTTAAGTAATTTTTTTTTTTTTTAAGTAAATTTTTACAAAAATCTAGTAAAAATTACTTCACATGAGTAAAAAATAAAAAGTTTATATCCTCAAAAATAGTTCATAAAAATACACAATAAATTTCTCATATTTCAGGAAATGCTTACTGACTTAAAGAAAATATTTACTAAGAGTAGGAAAATGGTTATAAACTGAAGGAAATTTTATATTAAGGACAAGTCAATTTCGTCTTAAATCAAAAAATAAACTTTAGGAAATGAACTACTCCTGATTAGTTCATGAAATTTTACTTACTTGAAAGATGTTAAAAGATATACTAAATTTTAGGAAAATATTTCCCAGTTTTAAGTATTTTTTCTTTGAATTATGGAATATATTATTTATTTGCATTAAGCAAAAAAATTTATTAAATTTTAATAAATTTTTAAAATGATATGTTATTTATTATATATATTTTCATATTATATTTTTAATTATAATTCACCATACATACATATAAATTCCTTGGAAGGAGACAGGTATTGAACCAGCAACCTTCTGATTGATAGGCAAGCACTCTAACCAATTGCCTAACGAGGCAGCCTGAATAAGCATTGAAATTTATTAAATTTGTCATATTTTCGAGGAGTATTTGAACTTGAAATTTATTTTTTTGTCAATAAAATAAAATTTTAAAACTCAATAATTTCAATGGTTATTCAGGCTGCTTTGTTAGGCAATTGTTTAGAGTGCTTGCTTATAAATCAGAAGGTTGCTGGTTCAATACTTGTCTCCTCTCAAGGAATTTATCTGTATGTATGGTGAATTATAATTAAAAATATAATATGAATATATAATAAATAACATATCATTTGGTATAGAATTTAATTAAAAATTAAAATAAGTACCAGAATTAAAGACAAACAAAAATTGGAAAATTTACTAAATTTGAGATCAAAGACGAAAAATTTTTTTTGCAAAGCTCCGAATTTTATGGGGAAATTTTACTTAATTTCAGGAAAATTTTACTCAAATATGAAAATATAATTACTATAAACTAGTTCATTAATTACCTAGAAATTTAGTAAATATTTTACTGGTTTCAAGTAAAAACAGCCTTGGCGCCATACGACAACTTTTTTTTATTCAAATTTAGAAAATTTTCCTAAGTTTTAGTTAATTTTTTATTTTTCTTTGAGTGTAAATATATATTCTTTATGGATTGATTAATACAGCTTAATCTAATTCAGTATGATATTGAACACATGAAGGTCCTCATAACAAATAATAATAATATCAGAGCTTAATTATCAAATTTTATAGAAAATTTTAAGAAAAAAATATGCCTTTTACTTGTTTGCAAGAAGAGAAAAAAACATTAGTTATCCTTAATTAAAAAATAAATTTCAAGTCGTTTCAATTAGATTTTTTTTAAGTTTTATTTTAATTCTCTTTTTCAAGAACTTTTAAAAAATTCAAAATTTTCCTTTGGATTCTAATACATTTACGTTTTGTTAATAAAATACAGTATAGTACTGGCTTCTTTTTAAATCAAAATAAAAACTTCTTTTATATAAACTTTTAAGTATTTAAAGAAAAAATATTAACAAAATTATGTTTTTATTTTATATCGAAGTTTCATCTCTTTTTTTCTAAATTTAAGCCTTGCAACATCTGCACTCCGACAAAAACACCCAATAATTCTATTTATATGCATGAATGTGCAAACTTTATGTATTTAAAATTATATTTAAATGCAAATAAAAAGAAAATAAAAATTTTTTATTGAAAGATTGCAGTGATAAAATTGATAAATTGGAAATTTGAATTTTATTTAAAAAAAAGTTTATGAAACAAACGCACATAACTACACACATTTGTGGTGGTAGGGTTTTTAATAGATTAGAAATGCAATTATTTATGTGTGTATGTATATGTTCATACAGTAGGGTGGTTCAATAGATAAAAAGTAGGCATAGTCTGAAAAATTATAGGGGCGAATAGGTGCTACAAACAGTTTTAAGAAATATGAAAATATTTTTATAGCTGGCAAAAATTATACAAATAAATAGTATACTAGCTGAACTCAGCAAAAGTTGCCTTAAGAACTTACTTGAATGCCTACACAAAAATTCACTCAATTCGATTCAGTTTTTTAGTTGCATTATAGATAAATAACCGAGATACTGACTGCAGTGCCATCTGCCAGACTGATTTGTAAATATAAGCCATCCAGGGTGGCAGTCAAACGCATACAAAAGAAATCATTCAAATCGGTCTAGCCGTTTAGGAAGAGTAGAATTATATACATATATTAGACCCCTGCAAAAGACCACTTACAAGAACTTTTAAGACATGAGGAATTTTTCAAATGCTTAAATACAACAAAATGTTCTATAGCAAATGCTAAACAATATTGTTGGCAAGACATTTGTTTCAGTTATTGTAGTTATAGGAATAAAGAGGAAAATACTTCGTAACGAAAGATATTGTGATGCTGGCTTCTTGATACGCATAAGCGTATATACAAACGTCATGTATACATACATACTTGCATACATACTCACACACGTTGCATGTATGGCCTTTTATTTTTCTTTTATTTTTATACAAACGTACAATATGCAAAATAACAAATACACACGCATCAAAGGTGAAGACACTACTTCTTTTGAGTGTTTGTTACGAACAAAAAGTGTTTGCGACATCGCTTGTAAGCACTCAAATACACTAACATCAATACATCTATCGTGTTTCGCTTATTAAACGACATCTTTTATTATTGGCTTAGTATAATACATGCTTTAGGAATACTTTGAAAAAACAAGAGGTATTTACATTTTAAGACTGTTTACGCAGTCCTCTAATATATATGCATAAAAGATTGCTAGTGGTGTTCTAACATATTTGAGAATTTATCAGATAGACTCGGTGCTGCTGTACGCAGCGAGGAAGTATTCTAAGAATTTACGGAAGCTTTAAATTAATTTTAAAACTTTGATTTCTGAAACAAAGTTTGCTTAGAACACTAGTACTTCAGCACATCAACTTCGAACTTCCCTAATATACATATGTATACACATGAGTATAAAAAAAATATGTATACCCTTATGTATGTTTTTGACATACTTTTTTTTCTATAAATTTTTGCCTTGTACGTTTTATTGTTTGTTGTTTAAAATTTTTCATATTTTTATGGCAGTTACAGTTTGGATTTTTTGTTTGTTTTTGAAACAACATCGTGTTTATCATGCACATTAAATTTACAACTTTTAAATAATTTTTAATTGAAGATACAAAGAAACATTTATGATTTTGTTTCAGATAAAATAAAACTATATATGATTAAGTCACAAAGTTAAAAAAAATGTAGGTAATGGTTAAGCTGTAAGTGAAATATAATTGAAAACAAATTTTTATCGTAACAAACTTTTTTCGTTTGGGGTGCAAAGTTTTTGAATTCATTTCCCTAATGGCTAATAAATTAATCTTGAGATTTTTTCACTTAAAAAAAGACATATTGCATATTTTGCGGGTAAGTAAAATTTCAGGCTGTTTTGTCAAACAACCAAGAAGGGACATAGTTTTCAACAACACCTTCAATTGATAAACATAACTTTATCAAAAAGCATGTTCTGTTCGGGCAACGTTTCCTGATTTTCATTGAAAAATTATCTTAAGCAGAATCATCGGCAAAGTAAAATATCAAATAAAATGACTACTAAGTGCAGCTTTGAAAATTTAATACGCCTCATTGATACCAGAGGCGCTACAACACTACATTATTAAGAAAGTGCAAAAAGCAAAGTTGTTAAAGGATGAAGCTTTCCTCTATCTCTTTCTTCACCAACTGTCTTCTCTATCACTTTACCTTTCCTAAATAAGGTAACATCTAGTACTCGTAGTAGGCATTCATTGCCTGAGTGTTTCTTCTCTTTAAAATAAATTCAAATTGGGGCAACATCAATCCAGATAAGACCCCAGAGTTTCCAATACATTCCAAAAAAGCCAGTGTTTGGTGTGGATTTTAAGCTGGCGGCATCATTGGTCTATATTTCTTTGAGAAAGACGTCAGCAGAGCCATCACCATCAATGGTGAGCATGAATTATTAACTTCTTTTATGCAAAATTTTATTATATGAATATGGATATGGATATGGATATGGATATGGATATGGATGGTGCTATCCCAGTAAAATTAAATTTGTTACAAGTAAGCACTAAGACAAAGAGAAGCGCACAGTGCATTCCCAATAAGTAATTTTGCTTGAAATCAAGTGAAATACAATTGTTATTCAAGTCCCATATTCACTTGTCAAGGGTTGAATTATGCTTGACTTACACTTTATTTCAATAGTATTCTCCTGTGAAATGGGTACTTGAATTCAATTTGAACATTTCAATTGTAGTACAGTTCAATTCAAGCCTTATTATTATTTTACTGTAATTCAACCTTGTATTACAATTGAATTCAAGTATAATTCCAGCTTCAAAAACAATGCTTTTATAATAGAAAGGATAATGCAATCGACAAATTTTCTTATAATCTACCTTCACTATTGTTTTAACGATTTTAATCACCTTTTGTTTTTTAATCACTTTTTTATATATTTTTGATATTTTTCATCACAATTTCAATTTTATTAAAAAATAAATTACTTTTTTGACAAAGGTTTGAACATGTTGTATGTTGTTTGATTTTTTATTTCAAAATATTTTCAAACTTGAATATTACTTGAAAAATCGTTTGAATTCAATTTTGTTTCCCGTTAAATTTCAAGTGCTTGAATTTTAATTTATTGAGTGCGTATTTGGGTTTCTCTTCCTTACGAGGATGCAATAAAGTAAGTGAATGATGAAATTTAACAGAAACACTACGAAGTTGGTCGACTTTTTATACCCAAATTCTCAACGTTTTTTATCGCTTACCTGGATGCAAATTTAGCGGCGAATGAAATTTTTACTTCAAGTTTTGATTTTTTATTTCTTAATTGAATTGTGTACGAAAATAAATTTGTCTTTCGATAGTTCAGTAGGTTGTGCTCTAGCTTAACAACAGCATATCCTGGGATTGACTCCTGATTCAACGCGCGAACGAAAAGTATTTGATTTGATGTTGCATTTAATATATAATAGTTTTAAGAACAAAGTAGAGTATTGGTAGTTAATCTAAGAGTATATGTAAAATTCTGATCTAAGGGTCAAGTTTTTTAATTATTTACATATGAAAAAGTCATGAAGTATGGGCTTCTTTCTGCACATCATACCGCACTTCATCTACAACACGGAATTAACTCAAAATTTTAATATTTTCAGTAGAGACGAAAAACTGTTTGTGGTTAAATTTTAGCAGAATTTAAAAATCCAAATACATCATGGTAATCAAATTTAATTTGAAAATACATTTGCATTGTTTTTATTCTAAAACCTTACAATTATTGGGAAAGAATATCTATTTTTTTTTTTGGAAAGAATCATAAATAAGAAAAAGTGTGAGCAGTTTTATTATTATTATTTAACAGTAACATTTCGAATTAAAATTATAAAGTAAGAGTCTAAATACAATCTTTGCGGTGCGGTGCGAGAGAAAAATAAACATAATACAACGGAAGACGGCAACGGCAATACTTGTCATTGTTTGTTTAAATTTTTATTCATTTTTTTTGTGCATACATTTTTATAACCAAAAACAAAAAATTATTAACATTTTATACATTCGCAGATAAATTTGATATATTTTTTAAACTTTTATAAGCTATGACAAACATTTTTGAACTTCAAAATCATGTTTTTTGTTTACAATAATTTTGTGAACACAGCAAATTATTCAAAAACTATGGCAACGTAAGCAAGAGAAAGAGTGTCAAAAATTGAGAGAATAAGAAAGTCTGCAATGAAAATAAAATAGATTTTAATTTTATTCCGTCCCACACTCCGGATTTTTACTTCAAAGTCGTATGGAAAACCGCACCGCAATAAATAATCGTTACATTGTGTTCAGACTCTAAAACAAATTTTATCAACAAAAAAAAATGGTCAAAACACGTTTAAGTTTTTACAGTAGATAGATATTGATGTTGCTAGTTTACTTCTTGCAAAAAGTGAAAATTAAACAATTTTAACTTAACGCCCTCTTGTTGATTGAGTGCGATATATAAATTCAGAAGCAAAAATCATGCGATACCGAAGCAGGTTAGTAAACAAGCAAGTGTTTTCTCTCTCACTTACCAGCTTGCTTTCAGGTACTAGATTTTTTTTTGCTGGGATTTACCCCGAAAAAATTGCCAAATTATTTTAAAAACTTCTCTTAATTTTGTGCCAGTCACATCCATTTTATTTCTAACAATTTATGCTATTAAATATATTCTTTAAACTATATTTTTCTTTATATGTTGCATGAACCTACAAGCTTACCTTGAAACTATTTATTTCCAAAGTATTCCTCTTCCTTGTGCTCTACAATTAAAACAAACAAACAAAAAACTACATTTCCCTTCTGTTTCCGTAATTGAATGGAAATGGCAATCTCTGATGTATAGTATTTTAAATATTTACTATTGCATGTTTAATTGTAAATCTCGTAAGTAAATAAGTAAAAGAATAAATAAATCGTCATATAATTTACAATGTTTACAAGTAAATTTACACAGTATCAGTAAGTTAGAATAAATTTAATGCCCAGCAAACATAAGCATATGAAAACTTTGATTTAAAGTGCTTTTGGAATTAAGCTCCGAATATAAAAGATAAACGCAATATTTTAATACACAGTTAAATTTTTTGTGGCTCCAAAACTGGCCTGGCAAGGCTGCCAGCCGTCAAATATCTGTCATCTGAAGTGTCATTTATTTAGTAAAAAGTTTTCTCTTAACGAGTTTTTACGAGAGAATGTGTCTATTTATTTTATAATAAAGTTATGAAGAGAAATGTAAAATCTTTCGGCTGACTTGATTTTTTAGAAAAAAAATTGTGCATCCTTTAAACATTTTCAGAAAAATCGCGAAAAAAAAATCTTAAGAACAATTGGGCTTATAAGTTTTTAAGCGGCCAATATAATTGTGCAATTTTTCGTATAGTACAGTAATATCGCCAATGTGTATGTATGTCATATTCGAAGGTTGCACAATATATTGGCAAATATCGAAAAACTTTTGATTTTAATTGTGCAATCAATACAATTGTGTAATGTGGTGGCAACATTGTTCATTGTTGTTGTTGTTTACTTTTTCACTGTCAGGAAAATTGTGCAATACTTTCTTTGAAAATATTGTGCAATTTATTGCATAGTATAGGTCTAAACGACAATAATATGTACAACGTAATATGCAATAATATTGTTTCATGGATGGGCAGCTTAAAATTATGCTGGAGCCCCAAAAAAATTATTGTTCGTGTACAGCAAAATTTAAAATGGTTTGTTTATTTTCAAACACTATAAAACACTTTAACCCTTATTTGTTTGTTGGGCTAGGATTTGTGACTGTTGTAATGTGTGTGTGTGTGTGTGTGTGTGTGTGCATGTGCGTTGAAGTGTGTGCGTGTGTGTATGTGTATATTAATTTGTAGAACTACAAGCATTCAACAAATATAAATAGTTTCAATATCATAACGTTTGGGAATATGTTGTATCTGTTCGTATAGACGTTGTTGGTGAAATACACATGTACGAGAGTATTTACAAAAATATTGTATAAATTTTTTAGGAAAATTGTTTTTTTTTTGCTAAATTTTTTTGTACATACATAATTCTTCTAAAGTAACTAACACAAGCACATATTTTATGGTTTATTTAAACAAAAGACTCTGTGGTTTCACTTTTATTTTGTACGTTTGTAGTTTTTGGAATATTTTCTCGTTTTTATGCAATTTTTGTGTTCATATGGGAGTGTGTGTGTTTGTGTGTGTGAGTGAATTTTTTATATTTATTTTATAAATACAAATTGGTTTTCTAGTTGTCAGCTGTACAGTACATTTATCACTCTGGGGGTACTTTTGTTATCTTTCGTTCTTACGTTAGTTAGTTTGTTTGTTTGTTTGTTTATTTGTTAAACCATCTATTACGTTCCTTCTAACGTTGTTTCGTTGTTGCAACAATGTTGAAAACAGCTCGTGTTTAATACGTTTTTTTTTTACTTTTTTCTTTTATCTTATTTTATCGTTTAACTTCAAATAAACAAGAAGAAAATAGTATATAAATTTAATACTGATTCAGTAGCAAACTCAACAAAAATATTTCGTTTTGTGGTTTAAAACAAAAAAAATTACATTTGCTACAGTAAATGGACTTGGGAATTTCGTATATGTAGCTGTTGGTGTGTAAATGAAAACTGAATTAATGTAAATAAAAAATAAAATAAAATATTCTTTTTATTTATTATTTATTTATTTATTGTGGTAATTATCTAAATGTTTGCATATGTACTTCAAAATGAAATATGTAATGCTAACAGATGTTAAATTCTAAAATTCTATTAACTTAAAAATCAAAGTAAGTAATGGCTTTTGGGATTTTATTTATTGACTTTAACATAAGTATTGGACTATATTCAACACATGTATACGAGTATCTGTAAATACTTCCTTTATTGCGAAATAGTGATATCTCAAAAAAAACTAGTTTTGCAACTTGAAGGAACTTAAGTTTTAAATTTATACACAACTTAGTGTACAAAATGTTTCTGTTGTACTTTTACACACAAACAAGTTTTTTGAGTTATTAATATGTTGCAATACATAAGCGATATACAAAATTATACAACTTACTATTTTCCTAGAAATTATCCGTATCGCTTTGCTTCACAACATCTTTTTTTTCTGTTTTCGCCAACATGTTCAACCGTCCGTCCTCTTGTCTGTCCGTTACCGGCTGTTTTCTGGAGAATCTGAAGAGCTACGAGCCTGAAATGGTCATAGAATATGCAGAACTTTGATTCTCTAATATAAATATACTAATACGAGTATATAGGCACTTGAAATTTTCAAAATTATGTTTTTATTATGCAGACTCCACCAATTAACACTGAAATTTTAAAAATCATATTTACCGGGTATACTCTCAGTTATTTTCATTTTGAAGACCTACTGTATCTTGGAAATGGTAAAACGAAAGCTCCTTAAATTTTGAAAAAGCTAAAACTAAAAAAATCACCAAAAAAAAAAACAAAATTCCTAAATCGCCAAAAACCGAAAAAGCCGCTAAAACCGAAAACAATCCCAAAATTAAAAAAAACTCAAAATCAGAAAAAAAACCAAATTCGGAAAAGAGCGCCAAAACGAAGAAAAGGTGCCCACAAAATCTCCAAAACACAAAAACTGACAAACCCCAAAAATGAAAAAACGTAAAAACTTAAAAAAAAACGCCAGAGCTAATAAAATCGCCAAAACTAAAATAAGTCTCAAGAAAAATCGCCAAAAACAAAAAAAAACGTCAAAAGTAAATAAACGTCAAAACCGAAAAAAAAATCCTAAAACGAAAAAAAAGAGCCAAAACTAAGAAAAATTAAAAAAACTAAAACAAATCGCAAAAACGAAAAAAAACGCAAAAAAAAAAAATTAAAACCGAAAAAATCCCAAAACCAAAATAAACGTTAAAACAAAAAAACCGCCGAAACCAAAAAAAAATCGCTGAAACAAAAAAAAAATCTCAAAAAGCAAACAAAATTGTCGAAAACGTCAAACTAAAAAAACGTCAAAAACCGAAAAAATCCCAGAAACGAAAAAGAGCCCCAAAACAAACAAAAAATTGCCAAAAACCGGAGAAAGTTTAACGGGTACGAAAACCCTTCATGTGAGAGACAAAGTCACCACTTTAATGAATTTATTTAATTTTAACTGCATCCAATTTTTCCAGCAAATTTAATTCTCTCCAACTAGATAATTAAACAAAATAATTTATTAATTCGTATTAAATACAATAGTGTCAAATTTTTTTTTTTAAATTTTCATATAAAAATAATATACACTATTACACTTTTATTTCATATATTTTTAAAATATTTGAGGTTTTCAAAAGGATGTCTTAAGTGTAATAAGTGTCATAATGTCTTAACATTTTAGCATAGTTTAAAATAATTGTTGTTGTAGCTCAAACAAAAAGGTCATAAAGTAATAAGACTTTCTCAGCTATGTTCATTGTTTGTCATAACTACATATAGAAATGCGCGAGAGAGAGAGAGAGCGTAAGCAATGTCCAAAGTTGCTAAAACCGAAATACAAATAATTAAAAATTTATAATTGTAAATTATAAGAGGTTGCTCACAGCACTCATATTCTTTCGTTTTATTACTATAAAATGTGTTAATTTGTCAGTACCTTGTGAATACCCCAATTGTATTTAGAGAGATAAAGAGACACTCTCTTAGAGAATTTGTATGTAGCTGGTTCTTCTTTTTACCCGACTACGCAACGCAAAGAAGAGTATTGTGTTTATCAGCCTATGTATGAATGTATATATGTGTGTTCTTTTGAGGCACTATATAAACCGAACGCATAGACTAATTTTAATAATTATTGCGTCAATCGATTTGTCTTAATCCCGGGAGCACCACTAAAGTTATGCTAGTTGTCAAAACTAAATATGGTGGCCAACAGACGCCATTTTGTGTATACGAAAAATAGAAAAATTCGGCGAACTATATCAAAATGGGTATAATTCGACAGATATTTTAAAATCAATTTTCATTTCGAATGCCCATTTAGGATGTTTCACGGTCCAATGTTGGTCGCAGGCAGGTTTTTAAATTTTTTATTTATTTTTTTGTATAAATACTTGTTTCATTACAAAAAACAAAATACATTAGTACACTACACACAGGGTGTTCATAATAAAAAAATAACAGAAAGTTCATTTGATGCACAAATACACTATACAAATTGTTGTGAATTAAGCAAATATGTATTCGAATCAGTACCCCATTTCTGTAACTTGTGAGAAGTTTTCGCATTGAGAAAAAATAAATAATTATATTGGTGTTTGTTCTATATGACACAGGGTTACTCCCATAATCATATTTATAAACTTACAAAAAATATAAAAAAATACAGTGTTTTTCTTACTCACCCTGTGTTTCACAGGATGATAACAATTTTTTCGACCCGAAAAGTTCTCACATTCCTTACAGAAACGGGGCACAGAGTAAACAGAAAAAAATAATATGAAAATTTTTTTAATATTAATAACAATTTAATAATATCAATTAAAAAAATAAATAAATTTGCACTGCTTAACAATTTAATAATATTAATTAAGTTCTTTTGGTTGTATTAAATGTAGTAATTAAAAATTTAATTGATTTTATGACATTATTTATTGAAAATATTAATTAGTGATTTATTTTTTCTGAGTACTTAAAAAAGATTTATGTTATTTATTTACATCGACATTTTTTTCTCTTACTAACATTGAAAGAAAATAAAAATAATCATCTTGAAATTTAATTGAAGCAATTTAATTTTTTTTAGCAGTTAAATTGATGAAAATCTTAAATAAAAATTTAATAAAATCAATTAAACTTTTGTTTAAAACTATATTTAATTAAAAAGTTTAATTGGCTTTGTTAAATTCTTAATTTCATTATTTGTATTCTTATTAATTAATCATTTAGCTGAGTAATAAAATATGTCTTTAGTCGGATGGATAGACAGCTGCAGAATAAATAATGTGTGACAATATTTTAAAGCTTAAAAGGTGTACGTGTTTTTTTTACTTTTGCTACTAATGTTACATTTTATATTTACCCTTCTAAACAACTAAATGGCGCACAAGCTTCACACTTGGGCATTGAACACTTAAATAGTGATAAGGCCAACAACCAAAGCTAATAATAACATATTGTAACATGGTTCATTATCTTTGTCATCATTTTCATGTTAAAAAGGTCATTAATTTTGAATCAAATGTTGATTACAGCAATTATAAAAGTAAAATGTGAGACCAAATTATTAATAAAGTTTAAACGTGTGGAAGAAAGCAAATTAATGGATGTATCTTATTTATTTAATTTTGTTGTCCATGGGGCCGATGATTAATTATTTGTGTACAATGTGTGTGTGTGTGTGTGTGTATGTGTGTGTGTGTGTGGGTACGGACATGAACATACATACATGAGTTGAGTATTTCAAATAAAGAGAATACAACATATAACATTTACAAAAGTATTTAAATTTTATTGTTCGTTTTATGTAAAATATGTATTTATATAGTGAAATGTGGTTTTTGTAATTTACCAAGAAGGGATATTTAACAAATATATATGCAGGCACACGCACACACAGACACACTTCCATAAGCAAACCAACAAAATGATAAATGTTATTTATGTTGTTTGTATTTTGTTTAAAGTTGCAAGTGTTTAATAATAATTCCTAATGATAATGACGTGGATAATTTTGCTTAGATAAATATGAAATACTACAAATATTCAGTTCTAATGGCGTTCTGGCAGGAATGTAATAAAATACAGCAAACATATACACACGCACGCACACACTCACACACACACTCATACATACACATACATTCTGACATTTATTTATACACCCATAAGAACTAGATAAGAGTAAAAACATGAACATTGATAAAATATGAGTTGTATTTCTTTATATATTTGCCTGCATGTTGGATTTCTTAATATGTTTATTTTATATTTATTTAAATAGATTTGCTTAATGTTAAATGTTTGTATGTATGTTTTCATATCTGAAAAGCTGTACATATGTATTATTTCCAAGATATCTCAGGACATATATAATTCTCTCTATTTTATTATCCCTTGGGCAGTTAGAATGCAAACATAAATCCCTTTACTTATTACACTAGTTTACAGCCAAAAAATACCAAGAACGCCACATGTCTAGATAAGTTAATTGGGACCTCCTGAACACGAATATCGCTGTAATTTTTTTTTCCTAAGTACCGTTTTTTAGATAACGGTACTTTTGTGTTTTTCGGTGCATGGTCCCACTAAAACCCTTGTGGAGCCCAACCAAAAAGTCCGATCATAATAAATGGCATATCGTTGGAAAGCTACTTGCATGTATTTTCCGTCGATATGCTGGAAATTTCTATCTGACATGAAATGGCTGAGTTATGGCACCTCAATGGCTGAGTTATGGCACTTCTTTATATCTATCCCTATTTTTTTTCATTTCATTGCAATTGCTTATGTATGATTGCAATTACTTATGTATGATGTACCTACTTGCCTAGGGAACAAAACAATATTGTTTTTGTTGTATGTACGTTTTTTATTTTTGTGAGAAGTAGGTAGTTATTTTTTATTGATTTGCTAATTATGGCTAATGGATTTTTAATTCTATTAAAAGTTTCCCACATTTTATGGTGTTTTATGTTTAATGTGCATGTGTTTGTTGGTAGGTAATGAAATGAAAAAAAATAGGGATAGATATAAAGAAGTGTTTGTAAAATTTTTCTTATGGAAAATTCTTGAAATGCAGTTGACAAACGTGCATATATGTATGTATATGTTATGTTTGCATTTATATAAGTATGTAAGACAGAAAAAAAACGCAAAAGTTCAAGTCGCTCGACATTTTAATTTAAATTTTTACTGTTGGACGCCGAATATAGTGTGTGAGCAATGAAAATGAAAATATTGTCGTTCCACAAAATCCTTAATAAAAACTTTATTTTTCACCAATTTTTTTTTAAATTACGCTTAAAATGTTGGTAATTAAATAAACTATTTGGTAAAAAAATAAAACATTCCAGATCTTTACTATAACGTAGAAAAAAAACGAAATAAAAATGAAAAATTTTGAAACAAACGTAAAAAATAGGCAAATTTTGAACTTTGAGGTGCCATAACTCAGCCATTTCATGTCAGATAGAAATTTCCAGCATATCGACGAAAAATACATGCAAGTAGCTTTCCAACGATATGCCATTTATTTTGATCGGACTTTTTGGTTGGGCTCCACAAGGGTTTGAGTGGGACCATGCACCGAAAAACACAAAAGTACCGTTATCTAAAAAACGGTACTTAGGAAAAAAAAATTACAGCGATATTCGTGTTCAGGAGGTCCCAATTAACTTATCTAGACATGTGGCGTTCTTGGTATTTTTCCAAATTAAAAATTTGTAAAGCTGTGTTATTAACATATTAGTTTGTTGTCATACCTTATTAAAGATAATAGCAGGGTAATTAGCTCGTTCTTATAATTAGTTTTGTTTAAAATAAAATTTATACTAATTTTTCTTTCGATACACATAAATGACTACACTCCCCATCAGATGGTTAAAACGACTTACTCGTAATTAATGTTTTTAATATAATAAATATTATTATAATTTAAAATTTTACCATCATTGGAAAGATTATTTTGTGGACATTACATAAATATATTCTTAAAAACTATAACGTGTAATTGGGCTTACAGAGCGATACAAACTTTAGCCCAATCAAATCATAGAGTAAAGTTAAAAAAATAAATTCAGTGAAGAGCGACTTTGACCCGCACAAGATATGAATTTAAATACGAACTTTAACCTATATAAAATATAGTTTTTGCATTTTTTATCGTTTTTGACGTTTTTTTTAATTTTTGCGATTTTTTAATTTTTCGGTTTTTGGAGTTTTTTTAATTATGGCAATTTTTTCTTTTGACACTTTTTTTCTCGTTTTGGCGATTTTTTCGGATTTTGGCGTTTTTTTATTTTTTGGCCATTTTTTGACAGTTTTTGGCATTTTTTTTTTTAATTTTGGCAATTTTCGGTTTTCGGCGTTTCAACATTTTGGCGACTTTTTTCATTTACGAGCTTTTTTTAGTTTTGACGCTTTTTTTCTCATTTTGGAGACTTTTCTCAGTTTTTGGCGTTTTTTCAATTTGGCGATTTTTTTTAATTTTGATGATTTTTTTTATTTTGGCAATTTTTTTTTCATATTAAAAATTATTTTGTTATTGGGGCCTTTGTGCGTTTTGGCGATTTTTTTTGGATTTTTTTTCATTTGGACGATTTTTTTGAATTTTGCGACTTATTTAAGTGTTAGAAATTTTTTTTTAATTTTGGTGTTTTTTTTTTATTTTTCGGTTTTTGGAGTTTTTTTTTATTTTGGCAATTTTTTTTACACACTTTTTTACTTTTGAAATTTTTTTTCTTTAAGACATTTTTCGGTTTTTGGCGTTTTTTTAATTTTGACGATTTTTTTCATATTAAAAATTATTTTGTTATTTTTGCGTTTTGGCGCCTTTTTGAGTTTTGGCAATTTTTTTCGGTTTTTGGCGGTTTTTTCATTTTGGCGATTTTTTTGAATTTTGCGACTTATTTTAGTGTTAGAATTTTTTATTTTAATTTTCGTGATTTTTTGTGTTTTGGCGATTTTTTTTTGGTTTTTGGCGACTTTTTCTTCGTTGGTTTGGCGATTTTATAATTTTGGAATTTTTTAGTTTTACCGTTTTTGAAAATTTCAAGAGTTTACCTCTTACGGTTTCCAACATATAGCAAGTTGTCAAAATTACCACCCCTTAATTTTAATTTTTTAAAATTTAAGTTTTAATTGTTGTAGTCTATATCAAAATACACTAATTTTACAAATTTCAAGTGTCAATATACATATGTTTATACAATTGTATGTATATTACATAGGATTTTAACATTTTTCGTTGCTCGTTTTTTAATTTTAATTAATTTTTAATTCTCATGCATTTGTTGTTGTAGCGGCCAACGTTCTACATACTCTGTCCAAATTTCAGGTCCTTAGCTTTTACGGTTCGTTAGAAAATACCGTGTACTATAGGGTTACTTTTTCCACCTTTCACCATAAGGGCCCACTGTGTCCTTTCCGTTCAATTTCATTATTTGTTCATTCATTGCTTTTTTTATAATAAATTATTTTATATGTTTTTTTTCAGTATATAAGTCAACGATTGTAGATTAAATTTTTTAATATTTTTAGTATATTCTCAAAATATTTCCTTAGCCCATTTTGTGGAAATTACTTCATATTTAATCTTTACCCTTCCAAAGCATGAAACTTAATTTGTTTTATTATGTCCTATTTGACTAATTAGTATAAATTTGCAGCAGCACCAACTTTTTTCATCTAGAGTGTTAAGTGAAATCCTTCATACATATGCACAGTGGGATATAAATGAATAAAATATACATATAAAGGGGTTGACTGATTTTTATTAACACTGCTTCAGTAGTTGGAATCAGTAAATTTTAACGATCCGACAATCGTAATTTTTGTCTGTCTATACATTTTGTTTCGCTTAAAATAACGATTGTGTGATTCTGAAACTTATTTTTAACGATAGGACGCAGCTGATATTTTCTGTTGATTTTTGTCGATAAAATTAACAGCACAGCTGACATTAACCTACAGCGAATATCGTTAAAAATGTTAGTGAATAGCAAATTCGATAAATTTTCGTTATAATTATTTTAACCATGCGATTATCGTTAAAAAAATGTTAGTGAATCGCACTACAGGAAATGTGTTCCTCAGCTTATGTTCTTATTTTTAAACCAGATGGCTGATGATGAAACATAAAGAAACTAAAATTACTTTTTTATAAGTACAAAAAATTTTAAATAGAAATTTTTATAAATTCCTTGATATTTCACCAATATAATCACAAATCAATTTACTAAATCTTTCGAACAAAAATAATGAAAATTTTTGCACAAAACACTTTAATAGTTTCCATTTTAACATGTATTTAACACGTTCATTTAAATTAAGATGTTAGGGTGTTTTGCGTTTCAGGTAACGATATATATATTACTTAATTTAATATCATTTTGAAGATAGTTTTATTTTATTAAATATTTTCAAAGTTGTTTTTAATGTTTGAGTTGAAATTAGATCCACGCTGAGAGGGGCATTTTAGAAAAACGTTGCTCATGACTGCTCCAATTCAATTGAATCGACTATTTTAAAGTACTACCAATATAAAACAATCTGCTACAGTTAGATTTGGAGACCGGGAACGCAACCGGGATGTGGAGTTTTTAGAAAGAATTTTACTCTAAAATTTTCGATGTAACTCTGCCATAGAGTGCGTGGCTAAGTCTGAACTAGAAGTGAGCACAAGATGTTTGCTTATTTAATCTTCATGGTGTACAGTATTGAATTGTTCTCTCTTTTTAGTGCTCATGACTTTATGAGAACATTAAAAATAGTATTCTCTTTCAGCAAAAGTATACAACAGCCTTTGTTGTCTGCCAAGCAAGGTCATAAACTATTGTAGTATCGAAGCATATTTCAATAGTGCACACCAAATGACAATTGTAAAATTAGCACACAAGTGTAAAAATATGTGTATGTGTAAAAGAAAAAACAAACAACTTGGATTATTTGAGCGTGTATGTTCGTATGCGATACTTTTCTAAATTTCTTAATTTATTAATTTAAAAATAAAATATAAAATAAATAATCAATTAAATAAAAATAATATCTTTCACAATAGATATAATTGTAAAAAGTTTTATTATCATTTTGACAACTTGCTATATATTGGAAACCGTCAGAGGTAAACTCTTGAAATTTTCAAAAACGGTAAAACTAAAAAATCTGAAAACTATAAAATCGCTAAACCAAAAAAAATATCGCCAAAAATTAAAAAAAAATCGCCAAAAAGGGAAAAAATCGCCAAAATTAAAAAAAAAATCTAACACTAAAATAAGTCGCAAAACTCGAAAAAAATCATCCAAATGAATAAAATCGCCAAAATGAAAAAAGCGCCAAAAACCGAACAAAATCGCAAAACGCGAAAAAGGCTCCAGTAACAAAATAATTGTTAATATTTGAAACGCCAAAAACCGAAAATCGCCAAAAACTAAAAAAAATCGCCAAAACGAAAAAATCGCCAAAAAAATAAATACCAAAAACAGAAAAAAAATCTCCAAAACGAGAAAAAAATTTCAAAACTAAAAAATGGCCAAAATGGCAAAAAATCCAAGAACCGAAAAAATCGCCAAAACAAAAAAAATCGCCAAAATTAAAAAAATCACCAAAATTAAAAAAACCTCAAAAACAAAAAAATAGTCAAAACTATATTTTATATAGGCTACTAAAGTTCGTATTGAATTACATATCTCGTGTCCGTACGGAACCCTTCGTACGCGGGTCAAAGTCGCACTTTAATGAATTTATTATTTCATTGTTGTTTATGTTTGCTTTATACTCAATTAAAATTCACCACCACAAACAATTTTCGCTAATGAAAAATATACAATAAAATTCGGCTTTTGCTTACATCTAGTGTGAAGTACACAGAATTTAAAAGAATTCCTTTTCGACGCACTTTAGGAAAGAAAAAATTGCTGTAAAGTTTTTAAATAAGGATCTGCAGAGACCACCTTCTTTAAAAAAAAGTATGGTCTGACAAACAGCTCGATGCAGATTGATGCAATTCTCTATCTCTCCATCTCTCGCTCTCTCTCTGTCTCTCTCTTAAACAATTTGCGAATTAGAGCCCCTCCCTAGTAAACAATTTTACTTATTAGCATTGACGTTTAGAGTGAAATGATCCTCGTTTGACATTGATATATGGCGGAGCACGATTTCGTCCTCTTCAACCATGAGTAGAATCGTCTGGCTAAACTCCAATCATTTGAGCAAGTCCACGGGGTTTGATTTCCTTGTGATTTCAACTTTCTACAGAATCAAATTCAAATCTTTCTTCAATATAGTCTGTAAAGTCTCTCGATTGGTATTCATCTGTGCATTTAAATTTATTGTTGAAATTCTTCGGATGGCCTGCACAGCTGCTGCTAGAGCTGCCGTACAAGTAGCGGGATTTTTGTTGTAAGGCTTTATAGAAATTGCACCGTGCTTAAAAAAACGCACCAAAGTTTGACAAAAAAAATATATTTTTATGCAAAACAATATTGTTTAGGGTTTTTCTCTTTTCTGTTAAGTCTCTTACAAATAAAGACAATATTAAAAAAAAAATATTTTTTAATAAAGCGATAAGTACACAGATAAAAACTTCAAAAAAAAATATGCTTTAGAAGGAGTTTCTTCTGGAAAACACACAATTTCAAAGAGATAATTACTTTAGTAACTTTATAAAGACTTTTTAAGAAAAATTTTTATGAAAGTTGTTCTAAAAAACCTTTTTAAAGCTTTGATAAGTTCTATAAATAAGGCAGTTGTAAATTATTAATGCCTCTGAAAAATTTAAATATAAATGATTTTGAAAATTTTATCAAAATACCTAAAATAAATAATCCTTAAAATAGTAAAAAAAAATTTTCAACAATTTATTCCACTGTAACTAAACAGTTACTGCTTAACGCATTTGTTTTACTTTTAACTTTTAACACCAAAATCATGCATCAACATACAAAACACATGTGTTTGTGTTTGCAACAACTATTTACACACACAAAAAATACTCGTATATATGTATATAACACAAAATTTGAGCGTTAATTACACACACACACATACACTCATGCTCAAAAACTCTTACTGCTCGTCCTTTCAAATGCAAACTTATGTTAAAATGTAATAATCACCTGTAAAAATTTTATTTTCTTCATACTCGTATGAAATGTATGTACGAAAAAACAATTATAATAAAAAGAACAAAATTTTTGAAATAAAATAAAAATCTGAATTCATCAACGCTCTTGCTCTTGTTCTTGCTTTTGCTCTTGTCAGCCATCATCGTCAGAGTAGAGTGTTAATTTATGTTTCAACACGTACAAGTGTAGGGGAAAAACGCAAAAGAATATTTAGCACTGACATGTGCATGAACAAACAAACAAACAAACAAACTCGCACTTACACACAAACACACAGACACACACACTTGAAAACTTGTTAAACAAATACAAAGGCAAAAAGTGTCAATGTTGAATATGAGAGATGAATGCAAACAAGTGAACAACTTTCAATTGCAAACAACTTTAATTTGATAGAAATATTTTTTTATTTCTTCTTTTTAATAAATAACAAAATAAATAATAAAAAGAATTAAATCAAAAAAATATATCAGTGTGATATGAAAGTGTAGTAATTTTAATTGTTTATAATATTTAACATGTTAAATTCTTTGTTGTATGTACATACATATTTATATATTTTGGATTATTAAAAACAAAAGTTTTAAGGCTCTTAAATATAATAAAATAAGAAAAAAAATATATGACAGGGTTTAATTTTAGCCGATTGTATGTTTGTTTTGAAACTCGCAAGTTTCATACGATTTAAAGGGCTGAGAAGCAAAAATATACAATTGCCAAAAACTATAATAAACGAAAATTTATTTAATTACTGCACTCTGATTTTAAGAAATTTTTTAATTACAATATTAATATATTCTATATTTTAAGAATGAATCAAGAAAGAAAAATTAATTAGATTACATAGGTTAAAAATGTTGTCAGCCTTTACTATATTAATACCGATATACAGTGGCAGATTTTGACAAAAAAAATTGATATATTTAGAGGTTTAATTGAACTGTAGTGAATTTTAAATAGAACAAGTTTCTTAATCAGGCTTAAGTTCAGTAATTTCAATTCTTATTGAATGAAATATTTTTATTAATTAATGTGAGTTTCTAAAGAAGAGAAGAAAAATTAAACTTAGACTTAGGGAAATACCAATGCTTTTCTGTGCAGCCACGCACATGTTTCGACAAAATCTTGGAAAGGGCGTACCCCTCATACAAAGTAATTATTATTTCTTCTTGGTCTGCCGAACAACGAGAACGAGTCTGTTTTTTCTGTAAAAAAATATCAAAACAGCAACGAAATGCACATAAGCGGTGCATTACCAATAAAACAAGCAAAAGTTCGTGAAATTTTTATTCACTCACGGTCCTGATGAATTGCCTGCCATTGAGTGACTTCGAGTACGAATTATACAAAAAAAAAAGATTATTTAACAAGCTCATGTCGCAAACGTTATTTTTTAATCATTATTGTTTATAAATATAACTACGACCACGCGTGACTCACGCCAGATGTGAGGGATGTTATAAATATAAGGGGAGACTTTTTTCAGTCAACTGAAACAAAAATTAATCTTCAGACAATCAATTGTTTGGTCAAGGAATTTTTGATATTTCTAATTTTTTATAAAATTGTAATTAATTATTGTGCTTTTGTCAGTTGTAAATTCAAAAATAAATTAATTTGCTTGTATGCAAAAATAATTCTACACAAAACGCTATACGCTTATTAATCTGTGTAGAAATAAATATAAATTTACCAACGTCAAATTCCGTAAGAACTACGTACTGGGGTTGACTGAACAAAGTCTCCATTTATATATATATATATAACACAACACATTTCATAAATTCCTTGTACTTTTCTTTTGAAATTTACCAAACTGAATTTCCGTAATTTTTTTTCATACAGTTTATATGAGAATCTGAAATTCCGTATGAACTTCATAACAGGCTTTAGACGAGAAGTTAAACTTTTTATTTGCATATACAAGTGAAAAAAATAATTATTTTTGGAAATCTGACAGGGTCTGTGGCATTTTATATGGAATCATCATGATGATATCATCAAAATTTGTTAGCAATCATCATGCGAGAATTCTAAGAAACAATTCTCCGAGAGAAGAAAGAAATCCCTTAGGTGCTTCTTCAGTATTATTCACTAGATGATAAAAATTTTTATGACCTTCCACCGATACAGAGTCTAAATACAATGTTTGCGGTGTGGTGCAATTTCTCGTTACGGGAGAGAAAAATAAACATAATACAACGGAAGACGGCGACGGCAATACTTGTCATTGTTTGTTTAAATTTTTATTAATTTTTTGTGCATACATTTTTAAAACTGAAAACAAAAAAAATTATTAACATTTTATACATTTGCAAATACATTTGATATATTTTTTAAATTTTTATAATCTATGACAAACATTTTTCAATTTCAAAATCATGTTTTTTGTTTACAATAATGTTGTGAACACAGCCAATTATTCAAAAACTACGGCAACGTCAGCAAGAGCTAGAGTATCAAAAATTGAGAGAATAAGAAAGTCCGCAATGAAAATAAAATAGATTTTAATTTTATTCCGTCCCGCACTGCGGATTTTTACTTTAAAATCGTATGGAAAACCGCAACGCAATAAATAGTCGTTACATTGTGTTCAACAGAATGAAATTATTTAACAAATATCGAGCTATAACCGAAAAAAAAACAAATCATCGATTATCTTCGATCATTAATGATATGTTATAATATAATATTATGAATTCTTTATAAAGACTCTTATATAGCTTTTAAAGAAATATATAACATTGAAAATGCTCTTTTATTTAAAAGTTTATGTTTATTTTATATTTTTCAACTTTTATCAGCACTATTACACTTCACAAGCAATTTCTATTAGAATTAACATTAACATTGCTCCTGAAGATATACTTTAAAGTTCGGTTGAGTTTCTTTGTACTTCTTGTTCGTATAATTACACTAATACACTCATACATAGCTCACACGCTTTACGATCTTACTCAAATTTTATGATTGTATTGTGAAAAGGATGTTTACCCCCCAGCGTATAGATTTTTACACATTAAAAAGTAAGCTTGAAAATTGTTGGCTGATTATGACACGACATGGTGCATTTGATTTGTAAGAAAATAAAGCGAATAATTTTTTCTAACGCGACTTCCACAAATATTTACATTTCTTTTGAAATACTTTTTAATAATGGGAGCTAGGCACGTCAAGTGCAAAAATTATTACTATTTTTTTTAGTTAACAGCACTTACATGAAACATAAAATTAAACTTAAGTCCTGCATGCATTTCTGGAGACCTTTTGGCATTGTCAAATCTGAGCTTTACTCATTAAAAGCAGCACGAGAGTCATAAAATAAAATTTAATTAAATTTAAGCTTCAACTATTCCAAAGGAATCTGCCATATTAAAATGATAGTTGAAATGTCACATATTATTCAAAATATTTAATTTTTAATACAAAATAAATATGTAATGAATTTGATTTTGTTAAAATATCGCTGACATTTTAATTTAAATAAATAGCAGCAATTGTTTTTTTTATATAAAATAAACATTTGTTTGAATTTAAAATAAAACATTTGAATGATTTACTACTATACATTTAATAATTCATCATATACATACATTTTGTTTTTATATTTTCAAAAATTCCTCTCTACTAAACAGAATCATAAATTAATAAATCTAAATAAACAAACGAGTCTATTTTTATTATTTCTATAGTTTCCATAGAATGTCGCTGAACAACGTGTTATTTTACATGTTCACAACTAAATTTTATTTGTCATTTTATGTGAAATATGTGTAAAAGTGTGTGTGTGTATTTCCCCTATATATATACATACATATTTAAATATTTTCATTCCAGACAGTTAAGCACCGTTTCAAATAAATACATTTTAAATATAAAATCAACTTGTAACTAAAATTTAAATACTCACAATTCGTATAATGAAATTTCACACATGAAAGCACACAACGAATGTCGGAATATTTGAATAACTCCCTCCGTCAGTCCGTCCGTCCGTCCCTCAGTGAATAAGGGGGAGTGAGTGTGAAATTTTGTTTTGATACAGCATGATACGCAGATACAAAGATGATAAGGAAAATGGTAAATGGTTGTTGTTGTTGATGATGATGATTGTTTTCCCCTAAAATAAAACCAACCTATATTCACGCGCACATACTTGCCAACAGGATAACACACGTGAATGGTTTATATATACATATGTAGTGTAAGTTGATTTGCTGAGTGTGGGCTAAGCCGCATTAAGCAAACATCAATCATTGTTTATGGGAATGTCTTCAGTGTGAAAGGCAATAGCACAAGCATCAGCACCAAATATACTCGTATTTACAAACAAACAGCAATGACAACACCATCATGCTCAACAATAACAATAACAATAGCAACGACACCACTAACAGCAGCATTAGTCCCATAACAATAACATTAATAATAAAATCGTTTGAACACTGACAGGTGAAAGTTTAGTGAACTGTTAATTGGAAATATTTGGGTAAATTTTCACAAAGTAATAATTGTCACTCCTTGTGAAGTCTAAAATAACATCTGTACATTTGTATAATAGAATTGTTCTTATTTGACAAATCATTCTTTAAAACTTAAGTGACATTTTTCTTTAACATAATCCTTATAAGGAATTTTAATCCACACTGTAAATGTATCATAAATTCTTTGCATCATTTAGCGCCTCCATTTAACTGTATCATGCAAAGACATTTATGTAAATGAATGTGTTTGTCCCTATAACTGTAAATTTTCATTTGTTGGAATTGCAAAAAAATATATAATATACACACATACATACACACACATAAATATTTTAAAACATTTTGCATATTTTAATTTGTTAAAAAAAATATGTATGTTTCAGCAGCGGCATAAAAATTTTCTATCACTGGCAAATTTTATATTTAAATAATTTTTTTATTTGTTGCAAAAACAGTATTTAAGGGAAGGTGAAATAGAGAAGTCGAACAATCCATGTTCGTCTGTATGTAGGTGAAATTGATTTTTCTCCACCCAGCTCCCAGTAAACCTACGGACTTCGCTGTTAGACTGATTTCTCAGAATTTGTAATAAATCAATTGATATTGGAAATAAATAAAATTCAAAATATGGTTTAAAAAGTCAGAAAAATTAAAAAGACCCTACCAGGGCTGGAAAATTTCATTTTTATTTGCTATACAAAAATAATTACCTAAAACCTAATTATTTTTTTCTATTAATTAAACCTATTTTGTATCTTAGGAAGAATGAGATTGTCTTAGAAAATTTGAAAAATCAAAAAGACGTTTCCAGGGCTGGAAATTTTAATTTTTTTGCTAGCTTAAATCTAATTGTTGATTTTTTTCAATTTAACCTATTTTATTTAAAAAAAATTAAGATTGTTATTGAAAATTTAAAAAAAATATATAAACATGGTTCCAGAGTTGAAAAATTTAAATTTATTTGGTACAAAAAAGTAACTAGCTTAAATCTAATTGGAATTTTTTTATTAATTAAAACTACATATTTTCTATTTTAGGAAGTATAAGGTTAGTATAGAAACGCAGAAAAATTAAAAAGATGTTTCCATGGCTGGAAAACAGATTTTTTGGTATACATATTTTCATAATTTGGAAATTAGCTAAAATCTATTTTATTTATAATATATTTTTTTTAAAGAACACTAAAATTGATATTTAAAATTAAGAAAGAACTCATAAACATGGTTCCAGGGTTGGAAATATTAATTTTTTTTGTAACTAGCTTAAACCCAATTGTTTTTTTAATAATTAAACCAACTTTATTTTTAACATGAATGAGTTTTTTATAGAAAATTGGAAAAATCAAAAAGACGCATCCGGGCCTGGAAATCTGAGTTTTTTTGTTTATGGAAGCAATTAGCTAAAAACTAATTGATCTTTTTTTCTTTTTTTTTGATAATTAAACCTATTTAATTTTAAAGAACAATAAGATTGATATTGAAAATTTAAAAAAAATCATACACATAGTTCCAGGGTTGGAAAATTTAATTTTTTTTGTTATAAAAAAGTAACTATAACTATAGCTAAATCCTAATTGTTTTTTTTATTAATCAAACATATTTGGTATTTTAGGTAGAATCAGAAAAATCATAAAGGCTTTTCCGGGACTGGAAAACTGAATTTTTGGTTTATGAAAGCCATTAGCTAAAACCTTTTTATTTTTTTGGTTATTAGAAATTTTTTATTTCAAAGAAGCATTAGATTGGTATTGAAAATCAGCGAAATAAAGATGACATTTTTAGGGCTGGGAATTAAATTTTTTATTTGTTTTTTTATTAATTAAACGTATTTTGTGTTTTAGAAAGAATGAGATAGGTATAGAAAATCAGAAAAATCCAAAAGAGGGTTGCAGGGCTGGAAAACTAAATTTGCTTTTATATGAAAACGATTAGCAATTTTTTGTTGGCTTAACCTATTTTATTTTAACATTTATTTGCTGGGTTTTGTATAAGTTTCTAGGCCTACTTTGTTTATTTTTCTTTTGCGATTTTCAAAAATATTATTATTTGTGAATTCTCAAATAGTTCTTGAAAGTCTGTGCATAAGATAAGAGGTTTCTGACTATTCAAAATGTGTGGTTGAAGTCTATTGATGATTTGTTACAGCAACAATGAAATGCATATAGACCAAGCTGAACCACCAGCAAATTAATTTCAAATTAAAATATTTTATTTTAAGGAAACATAAGATTAGAATTGAAAATCGGAAAAATAAAAATGACTTTCATTTAATTTAAGCTGCAATAATAGATTATAGCCTACTATAGTAATAATAAGTATTATTAGTGATTAATTGTGTTTCCTTTGTCCAAGGACACGGCTACATTCTTTACGAGTTTTTGCTATGAATTTGAAAATTTAGAGTTCATACGATTTGCAAAATATTTTAATAATTTGTGAAGAAAATTATTCACAAAGATTTTTTTTAAAAAGTGAAAATATGTAAGTTTTAAATTTTTTAGGAATTTATGATGCGAACTAAATTAAAATCCATTTGAACGAAAATTTTTTTTGAAAAATTGTCACACGTGGAATTCATTTCCAAACTTACCATTTAGCAGAATTTTAATGGTTTTTTTGTGAGCCTTAATTTTTTGACATTATGGTGGGTCAGTACGAGAATAGAATACTTGAAGGCATCACCCCATAGCAGAAAAAATTGGTCCCTCAAGAAAAAAAAACAACATATAACACTACAAAATCCAATTAAAAATGTCGAATATATAACGAAAACCTAAAAAACGAGACCTCTAACTCACGTTCGGCGAAAAAAAAATAGAAAACTAATTTTCCCTGTTGCAATATTTTATATTTGAAGGTATACGCCGCACTTTTTTATTTTTCCTGTGACGTGGTACGCTCTAGTGTATAAAATCCATGCGTAACTCGGTGAAGGATATACAGGGTTGGCCACAGCCATATAGCACTTTTACCAATTTTTGATTCTAGAATTTGTATGATTCAAACTATTTATATTTTTTCTGTTATTTTAAAAGCTTTACGAAAAGTTTAAATGATTGTACACATTAGCACGACGTACGAAAAAATTCAACCCTGACCTGGTGACTTTTTATAGTGTTTTGAAAATTGTTACAAGCCAGGTTTGCATTTTCTTGAAAGTCACACAGTTGCATAGAATAGTGAGTCATGGCCTTAAGGAAGCCGCCAATCTTCTTTTTTTAACATGCGAACACTATATATGAATTTTTTCCAATATCACTGCACTTATTGTCTTTTCTAAAATACGTTCATATTTTTTATTAACATATTTTCTAATCACGTAAGAAACTTATGGCAGCAGTTGTGCATAAACATCATTTTACTAATTCTATTGGCAAATCAAGATTATAAAAAAAATTCATTTAAATAAAATCGGTTTGATAAAAAAAAAGTTCTTTAACATTTTAACAAACAAACTGTTCAATATTTCTCATTTTTTTTTACCTTTGAAAACTCTGACGATTATAAATGAAACAAGTTGCCATAAGATACAATAAAAAAATGTGGAAAAAAATCCAGCATTAGATTTTATTTATTAATTTGAATGTTTGAATGGAGATACGAGCGAGCATAATCTATAACCAACTCAGTTAAAATGCAGATGGCAGCAAATACCAGCACGATAACTGAATATAAAAAATAATTGTAAGAAAGACAAAATGAAAATGAAAATGAGAATGGAAAAAAATATGAAATACGTAAAACAAGCGTGAAAAGAGCATTTACGCTTCGTTAAATCGTAGCTCTAAACAAGCACATACAGCAACAGCAGCAGCAAGCAGATAGTAGATACTGTTGCACACATACATACATACGAGTAGAAGCAAAATCATTCATGCAACATTTTTTTTATGCAGTATTGCAATCATCATGATCATCGTCGTTATCATTCTAAGCTGCCACATAAACACACAGCTTTGCTTTAATGTAGTATTCTAAAAATATATATCGACACACACAAATGCCACAGCTGTATTCCAGCTTTTCGATGTAACTGCTTCTCCTGTTGCTGCTGCTTCAAATAAAATTCAATTTTCGCCGTATTTCCGTTTTAAATTTATGACCAAAAACAAAAGCGAAAATGGAAGAAAAAAAGAAAAACACACCAAACTGCTTGTTTCTCCGTATATATTTTTTTAAATACATAAAAGTTTTAAATGTATTTTTTTTCTCATAGTTTAGTTGCAGTGTGTGTGTGTGTGATAAAGCGAACGTACTTTTTAAATATTTGCTTTTATTTCGTTTGCTGCTGCTTGTTTTATTTTTTTTTGCGGTTTCGAATTCAAATTCATTTGCAGCCACAAAATAATCATAAACAACAACCAAATGGTTGTGCAGTTATACAAAGCGTATTGGTATGTGGCATTTAGATATTGCTGTTGCGGATTAGTTTATGCAGCGGAGTTACACACAAATGGCGCGAACGAGTGGCGGCTGGGTAGTGTTAGTGCGCCAGGCTGCAGTGGCAAGTAATTTTGGTAGTTGTTGCACTCCTAGCGGTCGCATTTGGTATGTGTCATGTATGTGAATGAATAACTGGTAGAGCAAAGTTAAGGTTTTTATTGTTGAGCAAATGTATAGTTTATTTATGTGTGTTAGTGTGTCTGGATGTGTGAGTGTGTGTGGCTTTAGTTTAACTCAGTTGTTAGTTGCAAGTCAGCAAGTGGATTTTGAATATTTATTTACACTATTTTTTTCTTACTCTGTGCTTAAATAAATTTATTTTGTGGAATTTACGAGATATTGAAAAAAAATAATAATAATAATAAAAAATACATTTTAACTACATAAATTCATTTTATTTACTCACAAATTGGTTGTTGTTGTTCAATGGCAAAACCACAATTTATTAATTTGACAAAAGTAATAACAGCACAAAGCGAAATAAATTAACAAAATCGGCAGAGCGAAATCAATTTTTTTTGGTTTTCTTTTTATATCGAGGCAAGCATTCATTTATAAGCTTTTTAAAGTGTATCCAGAAGAGTATTTTAGAGAAATTGAACCCAAAAGATCTATTGCCCTACTTCAGTAAGAAGATTTAGGACGTTTTTGTTTGAAAATATTTTTGCTTTTAAATTCTCTTAATCATTTTCTTTAGAAATGGTTGTTGTCTTTGATAATAAAATATGAAAACAATGTTACCATCTTTTTAAAACCCAATCTTTGTTTGTTAACTAAAAATTTATACGAATTTGTAACAATTGTTATTGAAAAGTGCTCATTAACTCAAAAGAGAGGAAAAAATTGCGACACAAAAAATTCCTAAAAATTATTTCTTGTAAAATTTTTACTTTCAAAAATTATCCCATTAGGTGTTTTGTTGTCTGAAAAAGGAAAACAGAAAAATTTGCATTTCTTTGTTAAAAAAAACGTGTATACATGTGTAAAAAGAAAAGACGTTTTCTTAATTTTACGGTTTTCTTTCATTAAGTCACATAAATTCAATTTTAATGGCATATAATTTTGTTTGTTTCTCACGTGATCAGGTGGCATTTTTGTATTTGTTAATGAATAAAATTAAAAAATTATGAAAAATGCACGAAACTATGTACAGAATTTCATTTGAATGACAATTTCTAAGAAAAAAAATTGCAAGTTAAAATATTGTCACAAAAAATACAATTGTATCACGATGTTTATCCCTGGTTCTGATATAAATAAAATTTTCTTGCCAGTTTTAACAAGCAAGCGTTCCTTTATTTTCTCATATTTGGGAGAGTAATTTTGAAAAATGTCTGCCTTACTCTCTCGTTGCTCGTAGTTTCTGTTGAAAAAAGTAAATGAACAGACCTATTGGTGAAAAAAATTTAAAAAATCATTTCCTTTCTTCTAATAACTTCAAAAGTCTTCTTAAAATAGATTTCATAAATTTGTTCCTTTTAAATCCTACAAGGAGGGAGCATAGACTGCAAAACAATATTGATGCTACAAATTGGACTAAAATCCGCAGTTTGCTGCTGGGTTCCCACAGCAAAAAAACTTTGCTTACGACAATTCAAAAAAGTGTATGTACTACCCAGTCCTAATTTTTTATGTACTTAGTTTTCAGTGCAAATGGAATATGTGAATTGTTTTGATTCCTCGTATATTAAATGATACCACACACAGTGAGCCAAATACAAGGAAGACAGATGGCAAAGTTGGGGCGACCTTCAAAAACAGCTAGTTGTTCCGTTCTGCTAATGTTTATCACTATATTTACAATTAATGTAAATTTATTTAAATAAAAGATATATCCTATAATTTAAAGAAAAAATACTTACAACTGGTATATATATTTCTAAAACTTAGAACACCTTTTTATATCATTCAAGTTAGCCAAATTTGATAAACTAATCAGGAGTAAGTCATTTCCTAAGATTTATTTTTTGATTTAAAACGAGATTGACTACAATTCGATACAATTTTACTAAACTTTTAAGTCTTGAACTTGAATGTGAGAATTTTTGTGTGTATTTTTATGAACTTTTTATTTTTTTAATTATATTAAGTAATTTTACAAGGTTTTTGTAAAAATTTACTTAAACTTAGATTTACTTAATAATAGCATATGTCTTTTTTTTAAATGCATGCTTCATATTTTTTTAAACTAGGACCAGAAGAGGGAGAAGGAGACAATTTCTATACCACCGAAACTTATCCACGGATTTTTAATGAAATTTAAAACTAAGTTGCTTCTAGGACAACAAACGCTTAATAAATTTTTAAAACTATTCCCCCTTATTGTGGTTGGCGTTTTTTTTACTTTAAATTTGACTATTTGTAGTTGATTAAAGAAATCAAGCTACATTTTTCTTTAATCTTTTACAATACGCCTGACTTTCGCCGTAAAATTGCAAATCACAATAAAGAGAAGGTGTGGGTGAAGGTGAAGATAAAGGTGAAGGTGAAGGTGAAATTTAAAACGCAGTTATATGTGCGCCTAAATGCTCACAATGGCTAAATACTTTTTAAAACTAGGATCAAAAGGATGGTAGAGGTCAATTGTTGCCTTTCTTGAATTATCCAACCGATTTTAACCAAACTTAATATATATGTATAACAGTGAAACCTTTTATAACCGGACACTTAATATACCGTTGTGGTATTTTTTCCGGTTATTAGAGGTTTTTTCCGGTTGAGAGAGGTATATATTATTTTATTTTAATTTTGGATATACAAAACTTGTCCGGTTATGAGAGGTGTTTGCTATAAGACTTTTTAAGTAATAGAAAGGACGATTGAATTTTGAAAAATTTGATAGTGGTATGGAACTCTACGCAAAATGCATTTATTAAAAAATTAATACCGTACAGGCAACTCCGCGGATATAGATACTTATATGTACAAATAAAAAGTTATTTATCTTGTTTCAAGAGAGGAAAAAAAACATTTCAATCTGTTCACAGTGTTGTAGGACTATTAAAAACCAAGTTACAAAATGATATAGAAGGAAAAAGTTGCTTTTGTTCCTTCTGCTCTTTTGTAGTAATTAAAACAAAATTTTCATTTCATTTGGTTTACGTTTTACAAGCTGCAAACTAGCAAGTTAATCAATTTCATGTGAGTTTTCAAGGGGAGTTTTAGTATAAATTATTATATTTAATGCACAACCAAAAAACTAAATTTGTTTTTGTTTCCAATATGAGTGTTCGATCTAAATGCTGGATTTAGACAAACAGGCCCTGAACTTTTGCTTGTAAACATTTATTTCTTGTATAGAATGAGACTTAAAAAATAAACGATATAACAAAAATAATATTTCATAATATTTCTTCTAACCTATTAAAGTCTTCAGATTTCTTTATAATAAAAAAATACATATTTATTCAAATACATTTAAGTTAATTTTTTCCTTAGTATGGCAAAAAAATGATTTGCTATTTATAGCTGCATATTTGGGAGAGAAGAAAAAAATTAAATATTTGAGTAGTTCATTTCTTTATTCGCAACAATAACTTTTACCATAAATTTTTACAAGTTTCTTATTTTTAAATTTTTTTGCTACTTTTTTTTTCTTTGGAAAAGTTACTGCTTTTTTCCTTTTCTCATATTTTGTAGCATATGCAAAGAATAAAGAAATCATACTCGGTTTGTTATAAAATTTGAGAAATAAAAAATAATTTTTTTAACCCTTTAGTTACCCTGAGCTGGTAAATAACTTGTTTGAAATATATTTTTAAGTTTATAAAACTAATTTTTAGTTAAAGAAATTTATCAAAAAAGAAAAAATTCTAAAAATTTTCATTTCCAATTTACCATTTTACTTTAGTCTTTCGGCTTTGGAACACGTTCCCCTATAATACTTGATTTTATTTAAACATAAATTTTATAAAATATTTTAATTTTTATTATTGAAATATGGTTTGCAATTGACTGCGTTCAATGGGCGGAAATTGAAAAAATTCAAAGGCTTTCTTTATTTCTTTCTTTCGCTTTCAATAATGGTTCGAAAATATCCATATTTTTTTTTTTGCTCCTGCTACAAATAATATTTTTTCAACATCCTTTACTTTTATGTTCTTTGCAGTTTTACACATGAATTGATTTTTATACACATACACTTTTTTTTTGGTTGCTTCTGGTTTATAATGCTCTTACTGTGTGTGTGTGTGGAAACTCAATTGTTTGTGCAATATTTTATTTTTACAATAAATTTGATTAAAGAACAAATAGGATTATAGATTTCCTTCACATAAAAGTAATAATCAGTAAAAGTTTAATTTAAATACAAGTTAAAGAATAGAGTTAAAATAGTATGAATATTAAATGAACTGAGTGATTTTTGGTTCGTGTTAAATAAATGCAAAGGAGAAGGAAATAATTCACAACAATTCAAGAGTAAAACAAAAACAACAAAATCACCAATAATAAAATAAATGTGCAATTTAACTTTTGGCGAAATATACATATATTTGCTAAAATATATTATAATAAAATAAATAAATAAATAAATATTTGTGCTTAATTTAAATGTTATTTTATTATGTGACTCTTTTGTTTCGCCCCAATCAAAGAAAGAGCGAGAGAGAGAGATAATGTTATGTTCAATTTCATACACCACCCCCCAATTTACTCGTAGTTTTATGCCTACAATTATGCTTTATTTAATTCAATTGTTTATTTTGTACATTGAGTGCATATGGGTGTGTATGTATATGGGTGTGTGTGTGTCTGTGTTCGTTCACTTATTGCTGTGATGCTTTTAATTATGCATCATTTAATTTAGTTGACACTATTTGATTTTATTGCAAATGAGGTTAAATTAAGCAAATAACAATAACAATTATTGCCAAATATGTTTTTATTTTTCACTCCCTCTGCTTCTTGTTATTGTGTACGTTTGTATTTATGTGTGCCTGTGTGTATGCGTATGTGCATTTGACTGTTCACTTATTTAATTGACATTTAGACAATAGCAAACATTGCACAACAAAAACAATTAAATATTTTCCCAGCTTCTCTGCACTTATATGTTAACAATTGTTTGGCTGGCATTTAGTTTGTTTCCACTTCAAATGTTTTTAATCACTAAATTGAAAATGTAATATTTTATTTATAAATTTAAATTTTACAAATATATTTTTTGTTTAACATTTTCAATGCTGATTTAGATATACAATTTGTTATGGTTTATTTATACAAATACACACACAGAAAGCTTGTAAGCAGCGGTGTTTGGTGTCTTTTTGTAGGGTTCCTTACACCAAAGGTGAAAAAGAACCCTATTGTTTTTGCTACGCTGTCCATCTGTCCGTCTGTCACAGACAGAGTGTTTAGAAATTAAAAGATGTTCTATCAGTTAATGTAATTTTGACCATGTAATTTTGACAACTTCGCTATATCTTGGAAGCCGTAGGAGTATTGAAATTTTCAAAATCGGTAAAACAAAAAATCACCAAGCCGAAAAAAATCGACAAAAACCCAAAAAAATCGCCAAAATGAAAAAAATCTCCAAAACGAAAAAATCTCCAAAATGAAAAAAATCTGCAAAAATAAATGCCAAAAACTAAAAAAAAATCGATAAAACAAAGAAAAGAACAAAATTAAAAAAATGCCAAAAGCGCAATAAAAGCGCCAAAAAATTAAAAAAAAATATTTAAAAAACGCTCAAGACCGAAAAAATAAAAAAAACGAAAAAAAAAATGCCAAAACCATATATTATATAGTAGAGTATTCAAACGGTTAACCGTTAATCGGTTAACCAGTTAATTAGTACCCGATTACCTGATGAAATAAAATTTTTTTCACATTTTGTATTATTACAACCTGGTTTTTACGTAATAATTATTTGTTTCATCTCATTTAAAAAAGGTGAATGTTTAGAAGTTCTTATTCATACAAACAAAGAAGTATGTTCCTAAATCCTAATTTAAGTAAAACTTCAAAGCCCTTGGACATGGCTTTAAAGGAGTTTACGAGAGACTGTGGTAGTCTAACTAGAGGGAACTATTAGATTTTTATTTAATACATAACTTAATATAAGCCAAGTAAGTACTGTTGCCAGCAATTTAATTAAGGATTAGATTTAATGAGAGACAGTACAAAAACGAAAGTTAAGAATTTCAGAAATTAAGTTTTTTGCAGAATATTCATCACTCAGCTCTGTCATTATGAGTTAGATAATGATCCGCCAACAGAAGAAACTATCGATAGTAATACAAGAAATGTTCTAAAAAATTTATCGAATTAGTATAAGAGTTATTATGAGTGCTTTTGGGTTTACTAATAAAATCAAATTAATAAATAATTCATGCACTTTTATTTGTTGAAAACAATTGATTTATGGAAAAACTTCAGTAATCGTTTAACCGGTTAATACCGAAATTAACCGATTATTAACCGATTTAGCAAAAACATAGATTAATTAATCGAGCAACTAACTGATTAAACCCAAATTAATTGAATCCCCTATTATATACGCTAAAATTCGTACAGCAATTACATATCTAGTGTCTGTACGGAACCCTTCGTGCTCGAGTCAGAGTCGCACTTTACTAAATTTATTTAATTTTTGAATTATTGTCAAAAAAAAATTAGTTAATTTGCAGATTTTCTAAAAATTTCGTTTCTGAACGATTCCAGTTTGTTTAAAAAAAAAGAAAATTACTTTTTGTATACAAATTTAAAAATTTTTTTTAGAAGAAAATTTTTTTAAATAATAAAGCTGAACTGGACTTTCCTTAAAAAATAAGAAAAATTGAGAAATGATTTAAGCTGCACTCTAGACACTTGTTTAATTATCCCGTGACTTTATCTCAAATCTAAAACTTACGCCAATAAATCAACATCCTGGGGATTTTTAGAGAAATTTTCCACCAAACCGTCATAAAAAATTGCATTGGTTGCTTAAAAGAGTAACACCAATGTTGTTAGGGTTGCATTTGGATAACAATATTTTTTTTAATAAATTCCCCTATTATGCATTTTGTAATTAATCAAGAATTATTGTTTAATCGATAGATACACTAAAAATAAACCATCTTTTGCGACGTCAGTATTTATTAAATATTTCCATTTTGATTTCATTTCCACTCGTTGCTAAAAATTTTTTACTCATTTCATTAATTAACCTGCAAGTAAAGAAAATTCTTTTGTTTGTTAAGTTAATTTAATTTAATTAAAATTCTTAATTTGCACTTTTCAAATAGTTTCCTTGCAATAAAAGTTTTACTTGATAATTGCAAAATAACTTAACTGGACCCTCATCTAATGAAATACCCCCTGTTCTTGGATTTATTTCAATTCAGTGTTCTTTACTATTAAATTTAATTTGATTTGCAGTGTAATTGAAAATTTTAGCTAAATAAAATAAATGCAAAAGAAAGTGCGAAGAAAATTAATCATGTTTTTAACAAAAAGAAATTTGCTAAGTTAATTTTTTCGGGAACATATAACACAGCATAATATTTAATTCTTATTGTAAGTTCATCTTTGATGATACAATACATAAATATTAGCATTAAAAAAAGTTTATTTATCAAATTGAAAAAAAATAAAAAATTAAAAAATAATAACTGTTTTTAAATCAATATGTTCTGAATTAAATAGTTTTAAATTTAATAGTTCTGCCAAAAAAAATCGACTTGAGTGCAAAGATCTAATATAACATTTTCGAAAAAAATTTATGGGATCAAAAAAAATCAAAAAAAATTTAAAATCTGTGGGTTAAGGAGTACGTGAAATATAAAATTAAGTTTTAATGGGCACTTTTAATCCGAAATTTTTTTCAAATGCTAGATTGTGTGTTTTTCGGAACTCTTGGTATATGTTAAATTTTGTAAAAATCAGTAAAGTAGAATTTTAATGGGCGTGACTCCACCCATTTTTTTTAACAAAATTGTGTCTAATTTAAAGCTCAAGATGTTTGGTATGTTTCGTCAAAATCGGTTAAGTAGAACCATGTGAAATATTATAACAATTTTTAATAGGCGTAGCCCCACTAATTTTTTTAAATTTAAAATTGTTTAATTAATAAAGATGTTTACTAGGTTTTGCAGCAATAAAATAAGTAAGTAGTATATTATAAAATCAAATAAAAAAATTTGCGTGCGGGTCCCTGCCAATTTTTTTTTTAATGAGACCAATTAAAAGCTATACCTTCTTAGCCAAAAAAAAAAAGAATTTTTATTACAATGCCAAAAAAAATACATACAAATTGATGAAGGGTTTCGTGGTTTCTTTGTTTTGAATTTATAGCAGCGCTTAAAAACTTCCCACTTGTGTATTTTCTTTTGCTTCTGCTCATACTCCTGCTTCTTAAAATTCAAAAGTCACACTAGAAGTCAACATAATAAACGAATAGCAATTCAAAACGAAGAGCTTCAACTATCGACATGTTTGACAAGTGTTCTGTTTGTCTGACTGCTGCTTTAAATAAATTTAAAAGTTATCGCAGTTGAGATGTTGTGTGTTTTTTCTTTTCTCTTAATTTTGCAGTTTTGATTGCATATTTAATTGTTTACTGGGAGAAATGTTGTTGTTTTGTTGTTTTTTATCTTATGCATACATGCAAATATTTCAGCTTCGTTAACTTCGTATTTATTTAAACTAACAGTCAGTCAAACCGAAAACTGTACAAACATGTCGACAGCTGATGCTCTTCGTTTTGTATAGCTATTCGTTTATTGTGTTAACATCGACACCAACTCTTTGAATTTTCGGTAGCAGAGGTGTGAATACAAACAAACAATAAAATGTTCGACGAAATAGTACAATTTTATGACTTTTGCTATTTCGACTGCAGTTTTTTAAACACTGGTTTATTGTTGTATTGTTTTCTAATACGATTTTATAGTTTTTAAACATAATAGTGTGATAATGATAATCAACATTACTGCATGTAAAATGCTAAATAAATTTACTAACACATGGACAAAAATATGTTTGTATTTATTTTAGCGGATTTTTCAAATTTCATTAAAACAATGAAGCTTATTTTTGTATTTCGAATCGAACAAATTGGGCCTGCTATTAGAAGATACTGCGGTATTTTCTCAATCAGCTAGTTAATAAATTAGGAAATGCAACGGATTTCCAAAACTAAATTCTAAGGTTCGATAATTGGAATTGGCTGTCATTTATTCAGTGCACTGGTTCAGTAACAGATCAAACAACACGTACGTACGTCGACAAAAGGCTAAAAAAAATACGTGTGGCACTCGTGGACTGCCACAGTAAGGTTACTGCTTAGCATTTTTTTTATCAACTTATGCAAATTTATTTTTTATTCATGCAGTATTTTTTATGTTGTGATATTAATTTAAGTTTTTTCTTTGATATTAATTTAAATTACACTTTTAGAGAGTGATGGGCTTAAATCAATAGCAAACTTTTAACGAATCAAATAAAAAAGTCTTAGGTTTTTTTTCGTTACGGAATTTCTTGATTCGGTCGACACCCTCAAACCCCGCGATAAAAGCTATGCAAAAGCTTAAAAAATTACCGCTGTTTGTAAAGCTGTGCTACAGAATCCGAGGCAATCGAACTCTGCAGGAAAAATTTTATTACTAGAACGGAACTCATGTAGATAAATCAAACATTTATGTATATAATTAATTTTTTGTTTGTTTTTATAATCAATAAATAAAAATACTTTCTACCATAATCTCACGCCTTTATTCCCATTTTATAAGAAATAAATACCTTCATTATATTTAATAAAGTAAATATATGTAATACCTGAAGCTTAAGAAAAGAAAAAGTTTATTTAACTTAAATAAAGATACAACTGCTTTATTCCATCTTCAGTACTCCAAACTCACGGTTGCATTAACTTGTACTTTTATTTTTAATACATTTCCTCTTCATCTTCTACTTCTTCCTCGTCTTGCTTGCTTTTGGTATATTTATTAATAAATTTCTTACTCATATTTACCCCTTTTTTTATTATTTATTCCCTCAAACGAGTAATAAAATAATTTTCCTTTTCATTGCGTTCTATTTTAGAAAGAAATCTTTTAAAAAGGACTAACTAACGAAGCAACTGATACGCGCGTCCGTGTTCAGCTTACAAATGAACGTAGATACAATAAATGCTTAATTCGTTTTATTATATTAATTTTTCTCCCTCCTCTTTCTTCTTGTTTGGCTTCTTAGCAAAACTTTTTGTTTACTTTTGTTATGGCCAGATTTAATTTAGAAATCTTGTGTGTTTCCTTGTATATAAAATTTACGTGTATGAGTTTCATTTAAGTATTTCGCTGTTTGTTATCTCTGCTTAAACTGTTTAGTACAGTAAAAGCGAAAAGTATACTGAAAGTCTGTTAAAAAATAAACTAAGTGACTTAAAAAGATTAAGTAACTAAAAATTTTTATTTTTATTCTTACTGTAAATTTTTATTTAAGACAAAACTTCTATTAGTCAGGCAGGCGACCTGTCCAGAAAATTAGTGATTTTCATATACATTTTCTACTCAAGTCTACCGTTCGTGTTGTGGCAACAGGGTGTTAGTAAAATTTTATAGAACTCCAAATAATATTTTTTCGTATGTGATCCCTAATTTTTAATTTTTCTTAGCTTCCTCCTAACAAAACTGCAACCAGAAATATATGCCAGTTAAAAATTAAAGGGTGTTCTAAAGCGAGCAATGGAACATGCTGAAGGCCTTATATAATATACAAAAAGTTATATATCGAAATTTTCATAATGAAAAATCGATTAACTGCAAAATATTACCAAAAGTAAAATAAATTAGCTAATATTCAAAAAAAAACCATTAAAAGTAAAAAGGTAGCCAAAAAACTAATAAATCGCCAAAACGAAAAAAAACCGCTAGAACTAAAACAAAAATCACCAAAATCTAAGAAAATTGGAAAAACTAAAAAATCGCCGAAATACAAAAAAAATTCTTTAAAAACGAAAAAAAACATCAAAACTAAAAAACGCCCAAGACCGAAAAACCCCAAAAAAAACGTTGAAATTAAAATAAATCGCCAAAAATGAAAAAACACCAAAAACCTCTACAAAAACCGACAAAATTAAAAAATCGTTATATGGGCATTTCCCCCGAATGGTCTACCAGGATGAAAAAATTATATGTTTATTATCTTTGTGTTTTATTGTTTATAATTATAAAAAGTCTATGTTTATATAATGGAATGGTTTAATAGCATATCTCAGCTGTTTTACTTTAGAAAATGGGGCTGGAAGCTGCAAAATTTTATATTTTCTTTTTAAATTACTTGTAAAGACATTTTTATATACAAAAGTATAATTATTTTACATGCAAAAGATATGTTATGTTTGCATTATTTCTTTAAAATCTCTCTATTACCAAAATAGTAAGAAGAGAAAATTGTAAGGAGAACAAAAAAAAAGTTCGAAAATGGGAATAATAAAAAACATGTGGAAAAATCGTACGTTCGCGACCAGTACGTTCGCGACCAGCAATTAAGCCAATTAAACAAAAACCAGTAGAGATATTTTATTGCGTAAATACTTGATAGAGACCTACATTAATACACTTTTAAAATAAATTAATCACTTTTCATTATTCTGTTCCATTTCGCAGATTTTTACATTTCACTACTGTCATCCATAGTTGATTTCTATTTTGCGTACGTTCGTGACCACATGCTTATAACTATTAATATGAAAACTTAAACTCCAAGAAATCCCTCTTTTGTACTAAAGATAGTGCTTCTCAAATGCTAGCAAATCGCAAAAAAAATGCTTGCAAAAGTTTTAATTTCTATATATTCTGTACATCAAAAGTGTACGAACGTACACGTTCGTGACGAAAGGAAATGCCCATATATATTAAATAAATCCTCAAAAATCACTAAATCGAAAAAACTCCAAAATTAAAAAAATCCCAAAAAGAAAATAAGTGCCAAAAGTAAGAAAAAACACTAAAAATAAATTGCCAAAAACCGAAAAAATTTATACCGAGTACTTAAAATTAAAAAAAATTATACATATATCACTAAGGCGATTCAGTATCTTTTATCGATCCATCAATCGTAATTTTTGTCTATACATTTTGTTGCTTAAAATAACGATTTTGTGATGCTGAAATTTATTTTTAACGATAGAACGCACCTAATATTTTCTGTTGATTTTTTTTTCGATAAAATTAACAGCACATAAATTATTGTCGCTTAAATAACGACACAGCTGACATTAACCTACAATGAATATTGTTAAAAATTTTACTCAATAGCAAATTCGATAAATTTTCATTATAATTGTTTTAACGATGCGATTGTCGTTAAAAAAAAGTTAGTGAATCGCTCTACAGGTAAGATATTCGATTATATAGGCTAAATTGTGGGAGTCAAAGGCGCTCTTTACTGAATTTATTTGTATTTATACAGCATTTCAAACCAATTGCTCTGCTACATAATGTCTAAACTCTTCCAGCTCTAACATTATATTTTCCATATGGGCAATTCCCAGGAGACGGACGCAACATTCGTACACTTTTATTTGAGCAAAAAACTAGAAAGGAATGCAAAGATCCAATTTATATCTTAGTGTTTTAGAGCAATGAAGGAGTAGTATATTTAAGAAAAAATTGTGGGCGATATCAATAACATAGTAAAATAATATAAGCAAGTGTCAGCAAGAAACGGACGCGAGAAAAATAGAAGTTATAAAAATATACATAATTGAGCGAAATTTTATGAAAATTTTTTTTTTGTAAATTTAGAAATGAAGTTGAAAGAAGATCTTTTATATGTAGATTTATGAGATATAACAATTTTGTTTTATTTTTTTTAAATGGTTAAAGTACAAATACGGACGTGACACTTTTTTCCCATGAGAATTAAACGCAGTAACCTTTCTAATATTGATTGAACTTTAATTAAAAAGTAATAAAACGATAACAAACGCTTATTTACTGCTGAAAAAAAGTTAATAAATATTGATTTTATGAGACGTATGCGACATTAAGGTATAGGTGGAAGCAACTTCAAACAACTTCCCTTATTAGAGCTCCATTCTTCTCTTTTTCTGCTAATGCGTAGGTTGTTGTTAGTAGGAAATTTGGAAATAACAAAAAAAGAAAAATATTACAAATTACTTTAAATAATCGCTAAAAAAAAGATTCAGCAAAGAACATATTTCTTTCAAAAGTCCCATATTTTGCTCAAAAAATTTCACAAATTAAAAACGCTTTTACATTTGTAAAGTATTGAACTTCCTGCTTTATTATTTAAAGCAAAACAAGCAAAAAAAAATATTTTTGGTTGACCTTTTTCTTGAATTACCCATATGTCTTGCCAGGATAGTCTTTAATCAACTGTTTATTTTTTTCCTAGTTATTTGATCTTTTTGGTTATTTAAATTGTTTTGTTTTAAAATACGGGCGATACAAAAGTAGGAATTTTCCGCTTCCTCTTGAACGAAAAAAAATATCTGAATTTTCCGGGTTAACAATGAGACTTCGTTTTATAGAAAAGTTATAATTTCTCACAGCTTCTAGAGCTCTTTCATGTAATAAAGAAGCGCCAGGCTCCAGTCGTCGTTTCGATAACGAGCTTGTGCGATCGTGTTTTTCAGTTTGAGATTATAGCATTTGCCTTCGAACAATGTAATAATATGGTCGGATGTCGAATGTTAGAATCTCAAACTGAAACAACTTGATCCAATCAGTTCGTTATAGAAACCAACTGTTAGACCCCAGTATTAACCCCATAACGGTAAACTTACTTAATATAGAAATAAAACAAGAAAAATTTTATTAAGTGTTTCGCAGAATCCTAAGAAAAACATAAATTTTCAAGAATAAAAAATTACTAAAATATTTCCTTAAATTTGCTGTTATATGTATATATATATATGTACCCACATTCTTGGAAATATAAAAATGTTTACTGATCTGTTTCCTTAACAATATCTGCCACAACATTTTGTTAAGATGACAACAGTTGGTTGATATTTATTAACTATTTTTTTTATTCTTCACATACATCTTTTAGACATGCTCATTATTAACAAGGACATTGTCATCAACAGCAAATTAATGGTAATTCATCAAGACTTTTAGCAACATTTAAGCAATTCACACACACATACACACACCCACTACGCACACTTTTGAATATACACATGTATGTGCATGCATAACTCTGTGTGTATATACTCGCACATTAATTTCTCTGCTATTTTTTTTTCTCTTCAGAAGTAGGAAAATAAAATATTCCATACAAACATCAACATAATAAGAAACTATTATTCTTTTAAAAACAGCAGCATATTTTCGCTGTCGTCTCTTCTATGTTTGTCATTTTATTAACGCTTTATTACATTTTATTTGCTGTGCTTGGTAATAGTTTTTTCTTTACTAATAGATTGCCAAGGCTTGAGTAAAGTAACTAGAGTTTCCAGGCGCCTAGCAAGGATATACAATTCTAAATTATATGAGCACTTAGATGAACAATTATATGACTCTACGTCGCATTTTATATTAATTTATATCTTTCCTATAAAAAGTTTCGTGCAAGAAATTTCATGAAAAAATCAAAATGTTAAATAATTATATTTCTATAAATTTTAAATTTCTTTGTAACAATAAAGGCTTCATAATGCTCAATATTATTGTAACAGTTTATGTCTATGCTTATGTATATCGCAGTGCCATAGCATTAAAAATAATGCGCCTACCTAACACCATAGGCGCTGCAGCGATGCTATAAAAATTAACAAAACGTATGAAAGTACCCATAGACTATGCAATATTATTGAGTATTTTATTGCCCCTGTGGCTGAGTCCCATCCTCTCAGTCCAAAGGTCATGAGTTCGATTCCCGCAGGAATCGAAAAAAAAATTATTGTGCAATTTTTCTTACAAAATATGTTAAAGTTAAAATTAAACAAAAGCTTCACATACATGTGCATTAAAAAATTTTAAAATTAATTTCTCGTGTTTTATACTTCATACATACATACATACATACTCCTAAGCAAATTAAAAGGTTTTTCTTTAACTAATTCAAAAAATAGAAAAATAATAATTAGTGATGTCCATGTACATAATTATTGTACAAAACTAGTCAACACATTATAAAATATTGCGCAATATAAACCAAAAAAAACTGATTTTATCCCAATACTTGTGATATATGGGAATATTTTATACACTCACACGATTTTATTGTACAATATAAATATATTGCACAATAATATTGAAAATATGTAGGAACCCATATATTTGCGATATAATTGCTTAATTATTAGTGTTGTTCAATAATATTGCCAATTTGTATGCCATATTCGAAGGTGGCACAATAAATTGGCAAATATCAAAAGACTTTTGATTTTTATTGTACAATCAAGACAATTGTGTAATGTGGTGGCAACATTGTTCAATGTTATAATTTCTTTGAAAATATTGTGCCATTTATTGCATAGTATAGTTCAAATCGACAATAATGTGTACAAGTAGAAAAGCCCTAACTCAAATAATAATAATTTTACGGGAGAAGGTAAAAACATAATAATAAACAGTGCAATAATATTGTATAATGGATGGGCTGCTTTAACAGCAAATTTGCAAAAACGAAAAAATTAATTAAGCTCCTGTTCTGTCTATTGAATTTAAAAAAAACATCTTTACTTGCAGTATCCATTTCCTACTCTCAGGTAACACTAAGGGACCATTTGTTTGGACCTAAGTGAGCTGAAGACTTATAGGTTAGGTAACCTAATTTGTTTTAAAGTTCCCTTTTCTTATAAGTTTTGGACTTCGGGCAGTCAGTGGTGAGTATTTTTCTTACTCTTCACTCATCACGCTTTATATGTCAAATATACGAAGTTAAAAATGTGTAAACAGGAATATATTCTTCCTTATTTTAGTTGTCAACAACGACGTCGCGTCACGACAATACCAAAAAATGGGGGCTTGTCTACCAGTTGTCGAAAACAACTGACTGCTAGTGACAGGCTCCTGCTATTTTTTTTGGCCTTAGGAAACAGAAATAGGTTGTCAATAGCACAAAGTTGTTCTCGGGATCAAATAGACAATCCTAAATTTTTTTGTCTTATATTGACGTAACGTTGGTGTTCACAACAGAAATAAGTGTGATTATTTCGTTTTACCATTTTTGAAGTTTAAAAACAACTATAAAAAAAAGTTCCACCTCAAATTTCCAAAGGCTGTAGGGAAGCAAAATTTCATGATTAACTGAATTAATATCAAAGTCCTTCATACAAAAAAATGGACAAAACAGTCCAGGCTTACAAGCTTTGCAGTCATGGAAATGGCAAAGCAATTTGTAATGAAAAATTCAAATCCTTATCGATTATTTTTGACTACCACAGATATTAGTTTTGACTCTGCTATACTTTTGAGATTAGCGATTGATTGCTACATCGTCTGTGTGAGTTTATAAATGATTTTTCACACCGCATTTGTGGTCTTATCAAACACTTTAATAATTTCCCTTTTAAAGCCTTAAATCTACTGTTAACTTAATATATATATATATATGTATATATTATATGTGACCCTCTTCAAAAACAGATGCCCACTCTCGTGCTAAATTCAACCCTCATTAAAAGTGTTGTAATCTTAAAAGAAAAACTAAAATCATAAGCTGATGTTGTTATACATCATGGACTAATGTCAATGTCAATTTAAACGTATATTGAAAGTAATTTTTCATGTTGGCAATATTTCATGAAGCATTTGATATATTTTGCTATTTGATGAAATATAAGTTTAGGTGTGTGTGTTATTTTAAGAGAACAGCAGTAAAAGACTTGCTGAAATCTTTGTTTTCTTTTTCCTTTTTTTTGTATTTTAACCCCAAAAATCCTTGATATGCAAAGAAATTACAGCAACAACAATAAACACATATTAGTTTCATATTAAGTGTCAAATGACACATGTCCATTTTTATTATTTGTGCTTAGCAGCTGCTTAAAATGAAATTGATTTTTAACACACAAAAAAAAAATTGGCAAATATTTCATACCCAAAGTAAAAATGTTTCTTCAGATTTCATGTGTGCATGCGGGTCGATATAAAATCTTTTGTGCACCATAATGAAATCATTACAACACATTTTTCCATTAGCCAAAGTAATCAATCTTTTGCCGGGAAAAGAGTACGAGCAACGAAAACTTCAAGTTAAAGCAAACAAATTAACTTAAGTGTTTCGCTAATGTTTATTTGAAAATTTAATACTTTCAGTTTGCTAACAAACAAAAATAAAATAAGAAAATTAGAAAACTGTATTGAACTTGTTTTACAAAACAAGGTTGAGACAAGACAAGACCAGACCAGACAAGCCAAGTGTATGTACACAAAGGTTATTTGTTAAACACTTGCTTGCATTGTATCTGTCTCATTGATACTTTAAATTAGAAATAATAAAATACTTGACTTATTGATCCCAGCTTTAAAGGCCTTCAAATGAATGCTTATTGCAACATGTACGTGTGTGTGTGTGTGTATAGATATCAAGTATGTATTCTGTTTTTAGCTTTAGGGTCAAACAAAAATTACATCGAAATAGTTTTTGTGAAATTACACATTGACCACAAATTAAGATGCCACATAAACCACAAAATATCAAACAAGTAATTAAATTACACACGCTTATGCACTCATACATACAATCTCACCAGCAAGCGAAATAATCACACTCCAGCGCACACACACATACATACACATACATACACACTCTCATGGATACAATAAAATAATAGAAACCGTAAACATGTGTGTGTAGTGGTGTGTGTTTAATTATGTTTTTGCTCACGTACAAGCTTCGTTATTTTGTTTTTTTTGTTCCATTTAATACCTGTGCATGCACAAAACAACCGTTAACTTGGTGACTCCCTATTTCTCATTTGCTCTCTTTCTCTTGTTTTAGTACCGTTGTTTTTGGCTTTATCGCTGATAATAATAAATCTCAAATTTTCATATTTATTTGCAGATAAACTCTGGTCGTGTAACTAATTTGTGGTTATCACTTCAAATTTAAATTGTTTTGCGTGTTCGTTTGAAGGAGACGAAAAGAGAGAGAGAGAGAGAGAGTCAGTATAAGTATGTATTAATGCACATACATACATATGTACTGATATAGCACGGTTTTTTCTTTTAAGCTTGTGGCTTGTGGTTCGTATTAAAGATGGTAAACAAATCTTTATCACATTTGTTTACCATCTTTTTTTTTTGGTTTAATGATTCAAAGATTACTGAAAATAAATAATTACTAGTTGTAAGTGGATACTCATACCAGAGCAAATACTCGATTAATCGTTGTTGGTTTAATCGACTAGTTTTTTGTTATTTGATATAATAATGAAAAAATAATAATTTCGTTTATGTCAACATTTCGCGTGAAATGTTGAACAGAGTACCAGGCTTAACATAAAGTATCCACACATTCTCAGCAATAGCCTCTCAATAATATATTTTGATCGACGCGTCTTGACCTTGATTCGGTGCTGCAATTCGTGGGGTTGGTTTGTGCACATGTCCGTTAACATTTATGTACGTGTGACTGTATTGACTTACATACACATAAGTTTGTGTGGTTGCATATTTTTTAATACCTTAGCATCTGAATTGAATTGTTCTAGTTATTGTGAATGTTTTTATGGAACTGGTTCAAAGTATGTTTGTGTAATAATAGTGATGCTCATTTGGTAGCAAAAAAAGTTAACAAATTGTTTACGAATCTAATGAGAGGTCATCAAATTTTATAAACGCTGTTAGGTTTTGAACACTGATACTTATATCAACTTAAGGATTGCAAAAGTATATGTCACTTCCTGTGATAGCAGTCTCACTAAATCAACATAAAAGCAAGTTGCTCTCTATTTCACATCTTCTACTTAAGTGCTAAGATCCAACCAGAAGTTCTCGCTCGATGCCTTACAATTCCTCTGAGCTTTAGATGAGATTTTTAGTTTTCATCGCTACTTCATAATAACAGTAGTATCTATCAAGCAACATGATGTTTATTAAATATTTTAAAATAATAGTTCGCATAATTTCACGAAAAGCAAAATAAGGAACACTTAAAAATAAATCAAGGATGTTGAGCAAAAGCTTTACAGCAAAACTTATAATACTAAAACATAAAAATTTAAATTGATATCGGTTTTGCAAAATTCTCTTTTGCTTTTGCAGAATTTGATTATAAGCAATTTAAACATATTGGCTTAAAGGCTTGCTTATGCTTATGCAAAAAATATTTATTATTTTTATATTTTCCAAAGATACTCGCATCTCAAGCTCTGCAAAACATAAATTTATTTTAAAAAAGGAAAAGCAAATTTCTATTCGTAAGCAATTTTTTCTTTGCTCAAAATAAAACCGTTTTACTTTTATGTTCTCTTCTTAAAAGAACATTTTTCTTTCCTTCTTTTTATTTAATTTATCTGCTTAAAAACACCAAACAAATATCTTAGATGTTAAAAGAATAAAACAATTCGCCAAAAAAATATTCGTATTTGAATCTATTAAAAGAGAGCAAAACATGAAGAAGTCCTAATAAAATAAATATTTCAATTCTGGCTATAAATAATGGTAGCAAGAATTTGAGAAAAACCCAGAATTGTTAACCAAATTGAAGCACACAGCTGCACACAGACAATCAAACTCACTTTTGGTCGTTGGCCGCCGCTGGATGTTGAATTATGTTTTTATTTTTTTTTTTGCTTTTTTCGTTTATCAGTGAATAAGAAATAAACATTTAACGAGCTATTTTTATGACTCAATAAGCAATAAAGCAAAGGCAAAACAAAAAAAACAAAACAGCACAACAGCAACTTAAATGGCAACAAAACTTTGGTTTATTAAAATGAAGCCTCTCCCCGACACATAAATAAACTTAAGGAAATGCCCACACACACACAGACACATATACATATATATATGTATCTATACACATATAAAAACTATGTTTGTACATGTTTAAATAAAATTTTGTTGGGTTTTAGTATTCAAGTGTTTATTTGTGCAAATATTTATGTGTGCAGCTAGAATTTGTCTATGGTTTTTCCAACAACAGATACTAGATCAACAGACAGAGAAATAGAGCAAATATAGCAAAAGAAATGTAAATGGACTTTTAAAACTTAGTTTTCTCACAGACATTAACACATACAAGTGCAAATTAAATATATCTTAGACACACACACACACAACACACAACACACACTCACACACTTATAAATAAAATTGTGAATGTATCGCATGTGCTTAAGTTGAAGTGCAAGAAGTGAACGGAACTATAAAATATAATAACATTGATATTATAAGCAAAAAAAAACTTTCTATAACACACATACACACCCACTCATATAAATGTATTTCAATACACACATACACACATATATACGAGTATATTCGTATCTAAAGGAACATTAGTATATGTCAATATCTTGCGGGAAACATTAGGACATTTGTTGTATGTATTCATTTAAATATACACTCAAAAAAAAGACATGTACTATTATTAAGAAATTTTTTTTTCCTAAATTCAAGTAAAAAAAATTTCGAAATTTTAGTAAATTTTTAAAAAAATCTAGTAAAAATTACTTAATATGAGTAAAAAATAAAAAGTTAATATCCTCAAAAATAGTTCATAAAAATACACAATAAATTTCTCATATTTCAGGAAATATTTACTGACTTAAAGGAAATATTTACTAAGAGTAGAAAAATGGTTATAAATTGAAGGAAATTTTATATTAAGTACTAGTCAATTTCATCTTAAATCAAAAAATAAACTTAAGGAAATGAATTACTCCTGATTAGTTCATGAAATTTGACATACTTAAAAGATATAAAAAGGTTTAATAAATTTTAGGAAAATATTTACCAGTTTTAATTATTTTTTCTTTAAATTATAGAATTTGTTATTAATTTGCATTTAGCAAAAAATCTAAGTAAATTTTTCATATTTTCGAAGAATATTTGTACTTGAAATTTTTTTTTTTGTAAATAAAACATAATTTTAAAACTCAATAATTTCAATGCTTATTCAGGCTGCCTTGTTAGGCAATTGGTTAGTGTGCTTGCCTATCAATCAGAAGGTTGCTGGTTCAATACCTGTCTCTTCTCAAGGAATTTATATGTATGTATGGTGAATTATAATATAATTAAGAATATAATATGAAGATATAATAAATAACATCTCATTTGGTATAGAATTTAATTAAAAATCAAAATAAGTACCAGAATTAAAGACAAAAAAATGGAAAACTTACTAAAATTGAGATCAAAGACGAAACAATTTTTTTTGCAAATCTCCGAATTTTATTGGAAAATTTTACTTAATCTTAGGAAAATTTTACTTAAATATGAAAATATAATTAATATAAACTAGTTCATTAATGAACTAAACATTTAGTAAATATTTTACTGGTTTCAAGTAAAAAACAGCTTTGGCGCCATACGACAACTCTTTTTATTCAAATTTGGGAAATATTCGAAATTTTTGATTTTTTTTGAGTGTACGTGTACCATTTTGCTTTCGCTACGATGTCCATCTATCCATCTCTCCATCTGTCTGTCACAGACTGTTGAAGTCGAGAACCGTAAGAGCTAAGTACCTGAAATTTTCACAGAATATGTAAAACTACGAGTATATGTAAAGCTCCGAGAATATGTAAAGCTCCGAGTTTTACCTGAAAACTTTACTTAAATATGAAAATATAATTACTTTAAAATAGTTTATTAATTAACTAAAAATTTAGTAAATATTTTACTGGTTTGAAGTAAAAAACAGCTTTGGCGCCATGCGGCAAAATTTTTTTATTCAAATTTAGAAAATTTTCCAAAGTTTTAGTTTATTTTTATTTTGAGTGTATAAATAAATATAATGTTCCTTTGTGGCAAAAGTATCATAACGCAACAGTTCCAATATTTCACTTAAAATAACATAAAAATTATGTTTTTTATTTAAAAGTTACATTTTACCAGTTTCTACGTAAATATTGACTAGTAATAGGTGACCAGTTGCCTTGTAACCATTGACTAGTCATAGTTTACCAATGCTTGTGTAATCTGTGACTGGGAAAAACGTAGCAGAGTAAGCAGTTCAGATATATGTGTTTTAATTAAGTAACAAATCACACGTACACAAATGTTTTGGTATTTTTTTTCACCAAGCCCCTACTACAGTAACTGGGGACAGTGACCGAAGTTGCGGTCGTCGCTACTAGCCAAATGACTAGTCAATTGACTGGTAGCCTTCCTGTAGGGATACTTCAATAAATTAATTAAAAAGTTTACCCACAAAAAAAACCATAAAAATTTGTTGTTGTAATTCATAATGAATGAAACAAATTCAACTAAAGTAACTGAGTTTTTGAATAAAAAAATATATTTAAATATTTAAAAATAATATATTTTTAAATAATATATTTTTAAATATGGGCATTTCCCCCAAATGGTCTACCAGGCTGGAAAAATTAAATGTTGATTATCATCCTGATTTATTGTTTTTAATTATAAAAAAAACTATGTTTATATAAAAGAATGGTTTAATAGTAAAGGTATTCACGTCAACTCTTGCAACTGTGCAAAAAAGCATAATTGCACTCTCTGACGTGTGAAACCCATTTTGTTTAGTTGTCTATAAAGCAACACAATATGTGCAAAGATATATTCTTATCGTATGTTTCTTAATTGTTAAAAGAGTTTGTTAAAATGCTGAAACAAAGTATTGGAACTTTGATGATTAATTCAGTAATAAAAATATCAATATTAGTAATATTGGTATTATTTAACAAAATTCTAATAACAATTTAAGCCATACATAGGTCTTTTGAACATAGCAAAGTTATGTACTTGTGATCTTAAAATCAAATTTAAAGATTTCTTTACAATTTCTAGCTAAGAATTTTTTAAAAAATTATAATTTTTCAATTACTTTATTTGGTCCGAAAACATCTTCAACCACTTGTTTTTTTTTCATTTAAAAGAAATACATGTAGGTATTTCTGCGTTGCAATTTGATGTATGGTTGATTTTTTAAGTACTTTTGCACATTTTTTTGGATTGGCGATGCCATAAAAAGTTGCACAAATTTGCAAAATTTACCCTGATAATCTTGCACTTACTCAGACCCTGACAATTTTGCATCATTTGTGCAAAATAATTTTCTTTGTGGTTATTTTTTGAAAATTTTGCAATTTTGCTTTTCCGCAAACAGTAAAACTTTTGACGAGAATACCTTTAGTATATCCCAGCTGTTTTACTTGAGAAAATTGGGCTGAAAGCTGCAAAATTTTATATTTTCTTAAAAACATTTTTATATACAAAAGTATAATTATTTTACTTGCAAAAAATATGTTATGTTTGCACTCTTTCTTCAATATCTCTCTATTATTAAATAGTAAGAAGAGAAAAGTGTAAGGAGAACAAAAAAAAATTCGAAAATGGGAATAATAAAAAAACATGTGGAAAAATCCTACGTTTGCGACAAGAACGTTTGCAACCAGTAATTAATCCAATCAAACAAAAACCAATAGAGATATTATATTGTGTAAATACCGAATAGAGAACTACATTAATACACTTTTAAAATAAATTAATCACTCTTCATTATTCTGTTCCATTTTGCAGATTTTTACATTTCACTACTGTCATCAAAAGTTGACTTCAATTTTGAGTACGTTCGTGACCACATGCTTATAACTATTAATATGAAAACTTAAACTCCAAGAAATCCCTCTTTTGTACTAAAGATAGAGCTTCTAAAATGCTATCAAATCGCAAAAAAATGCTTGCACTTGCAAAAGTTGTTTTTCTATATTTTTTGTACATTAAAAGCGTACGAACGTACGTTTGTAAACCCACGAAATGCCCATATACTTGAGCTCATAATTAAACATTTACTTTATCAGAAAAACAATACATCAAATTTATGCTGGTGTTAAAATAAAATTTTAGCAATATTTTGTCTGTAATACGGCTCAGTGAATGACAAAAGTATAATTTTAAGTACTTTTGGAGTATTGGCCTTGGAACAACTAAAAATTAAAAGACATTCTCATTCTCATGTGCAAACATAAGCATTAATTTTTATTTAAATTTTTTGTACACTTTTCTTTAATTTTGCAGCACATGTAACTACAAATAAAAGACTGTATGAAAATTTAAAGACTGTATGGGAAGCAATCACATCCATGAGTATAAAAATACTCTGACTATTAATCAGCTACGTATGCGTATATACAGACCTTTTTTATTTACACACATACACCCATAAAATACGTTTTCAAAAAGTCACACACGTACACAGACACACACAAACACTTTCCATTCCGTTTTACATACACAAATGATTGTTTACGGTGGCAAATGATGAATAAATATCCCGAGTATCATGCGTATATTTTTTGTCCGACTAAATAGGTATATTTAGCATATTCCCACTATAAGTATCACAGAATTTCAAATATGCTTGATACGCATGTGTTCTTTAATTTTTTATTTTTGTCATATTGTGGTTTTTTGAATAAACTAAGTAGAGATCCTCTCTTGTGTTGTAATCAACTATAATTATACCCAGCAAAACATTTCAAAAACACTAATAATCGGGTTTTGAATTAAAAATTTTTGGTGGAAGCTCTTCCCTACTGGATTACCAACTTAATGATTTTAACAAGGCGTGAGACTAATATAATTGAATTAAATTATTTACCTTATTCACGTAATCTGTTTAATCTAAAAAAATTATTCTCCTCATATAGCAACTTGTACATAACTTTTTTTTTAATTTTAGGTAGTGTGATTTGTAAGCGAGTAATGAAATTTGGTAATCAGAAAAGTAAATTATGGCAAGTAGTTCTGATGGTAATGTGTAATTTTTTGATAGCTTGTTTTATTGAAATTATCTAAATATATATGTACACTTGTGAATTGAGCTCAAAGTTGAACATTTAATCATATAAGCAATTTATTAAATTTATGTTGGTTTTTCAATAAAATTTTAAAAATATTTTATATGTAATATCGCTCAGAGAATAACAAAATTATTGTTTTGAGTATTCTTTGAGTCAAACAGCTAAAAGACACCGTCATGTGCAAGCACATGCATAAATTTTAAACCAAATAACAAATTTAAAAACATATCTCAAATTGCACAGCGCAAGCAATTTTAAATACAAATTATAGAGTGTATGGGCGACAATCACACGCATGAATATAAAAATACTCTGACTATTAATCGGCTACACATGCGTAAATACAGGGCTATTTTATTTACACACATATATATTATATATAAAATATTTTTTCAAAAAGCCACAAAAATACCCACACAGTTGCAATTCCATTTTATGTACACAAATGTATGCATATGGCGGCGAATGATACATAAATATTCTAAGTATCATGCGACTAAATATATATAATCTGAGTATAAGCATACTTTAACTTTAAGTATGACAGAGATTCAAATACGCTATGTATATGCCTTTTAATTTTTACTTTTAGCGCATTTTAAAATTTCGCATTAACGAATTAGAGATGCTCTTGTATGTTGGAATCAGCTATAGTTATAGTTGTTGTATATGCCTTTTAATTGTTACTTTTAGCGCATTTTAATTTTTCCCAGTAACGAATTAGAGATGCTCTTGTATGTTGGAATCAGCTGTAGTTATAGTTGCTTGAGAGAAAATATGTAAGCGTACAATAAGAATTTTACGCAGTTACTAAAATTAAGACTATTTACCTGAGTACATCTTCACATAGGCCAAAAAATTCGAAGTTATCGACCCAATGACGGCGGCCATGGCACTTAAGTTGCTTATGTGCTGGAGTCAAAATAAAACATCCTTTAATTTAAAGACCTGTTCGGAAAAAAACCAAACTCCTAAAGATCTAGCTCACACAAACACCCATGTCAGTCGTAACATGAGTTCCTCTTCTCCGCATTAATACAAACTTTTTATATTTAAATAAAGACCACATAAATTTACACACAACCAGTCTCGTCCATAACTTAAACTTTAACCTTAAATAAGCATTTACATATATGTAAGCATAAGTGTGTGTATCTGCGGATGTATTTGTGTTTATGTGCCAAACACTCTGGTTAAATGCTGACTGAACATTACAGCTACAAAGTATTTAAGTTGCAACACAATATCGCAATTGTAAGTTAAACTTTTCTGGGCTATAAAAGCCAACTGACTTCCGTTCAATCAAGAGTTAGTTGGTTTGGCTTAAACAAATGAAAACTTCTTTTGATTGCAAACATAAATATTTTGTAGTGCAGTGTGGCATGCAGTTTGTATCTACTCGTACAAGTAGTGGTTGCAACTAAAGAGGTATTTTTCAAGTGTTGGTTGTTTTAAAATGTTGCTGCCATTTGCTGGGCGAAAAGTGCTTTAAAACTTAAGAAACGGAAACATTAAAATTGTAAAGAAGCAGGCGCGCTAGCGCAAAAGCGGAAGTTTTCTAAATGGCAACCATTGGGGTTAAACACGCAAACGCCTTAAGAGGCCACATCAAACATACAAAAATTTAAAATACATTTCTTGTACAATAAGCACAAATTATAATTATAGTGACATATTTTTGTTTAGTTTTAAATGTGTGTGCTTTTAAGTTTATTACAACATTACACTCATTCATGCTTTTACAAAAATTCTATTTATTTATATTTCGAGTAGAAAATAATTGGATTTAAATATTGCAAAAAAAGCGAAAAAAAAGAATCTGAATGCAAGGGGATATGAGCAAAAGAAAATTAAATTTAAATCCTTCAAATAAAAAGTTCTTTAAAACTTTTTCATTTAACTTTGAAACATCGTGTAGCTTATTTGAAAGTATTTACTCTAGGATTATTTTTGTGCTGAACGCGAATATAAGGCAGAGCCAGCACTACAGCAGCATCAGCTCAACGCGCTAAGATTTTTAACAGTGGGCTCAAAAAAAATTTATGAACTTTTGCACCGATTAACAGATTTGATATGGTGACAGCACGTTTATGAAAAAAAATATATTCATAAATTTTTTAATATCGAATTTAACCTTACTTTGTCTCACTAATACTACAAAATCCCAAAATTAAAAAAAATGCCGATAAGAAAAATCGCCAAAATAAAGTAGGGAGTATATGAAAAGTATCACTAAAAATAAAATTAATCGCCAAAACTCAAATACGAAAAAAGCGCCAAAATTAAAAAAAAAAATCCTCAGAAAAAGTGTTGAAACTAAAAAAAATGCTAAAATAAAAAAAATCGTAAAACACGCCAACAACCGAAAAATATTCTCCAAAATTAAAAAAAATATCTTCAAAACGGAAAAAAGCCAGCGAAACAAAAAACGCTCCAAATCGAAAAAAGCATAGAAACTAAAAAAAATCGCTCAAATAAAAAAACTCCAAAAACCAAAAAAAGAAAAAATACCGGCAAAAACTAAAAAAACGCCAAACAAATTTTTTTCAATGTCTAAAAAACCGGTGAAACACAAAAAAGCGCCAAAACTAAAAAAATCACTCAAATAAAAATAAACCAAAAACAAAAAAATTGTCAGAATAGAAAAATGACAAAAACCGAAAAAATCTATGAAATTAAAATAGGCGCCAAAACGCAATAAATCAAAAAAGTCTTCATAAATAAAAAACGGCAAAACGAAAATAAGCGCCAAATTGCAAAATAGCACCAAAAACCGAAAAAATCGTAATAAATAAAAAACGCCAAAAACCAAAAAAAAAATCGGCCAAAAGTAAAAATCAAAAAAAATCTGCTAAAACTCTGCGAAAAGAAAAAAGTGCCAAAACGAAAAAAGCGCAAAAAGAAAAAACCAAAAAAAAACTGCTAAAACTAAAAAGCGCTTTTTTTTCTTTTTGGCGGTTATTTCTTTTCGCCGATTTGCTTGGCACCAAGCACCAAAACTAAAAAAATCGCTTAGATACAAAAACACCAAAAACCAAAACAAAATACCAGCAAAAACTAAAAAAACGCCAAACAAATTTTTTTTAATGTCGAAAAAATCGGTGAAACGAAAATAAAGCGCCAAAACTAAAAAAAATCACTCAAATAAAACAAGTCACAAACCAAAATAATAAACTAAAACTTAAAAAACGCCAAAAAGTTTTTTAAATGGAGAAAAAAATCCGCCAAACTAAAAAAATTTATCAAATAAAAATAATCCAAGAACAAAAAAATTTCAAAATAAAAAACGCCAAAAACCGAAAAAGTCTTCATAAATTAAAAAAAACGCCAAAACGAAAAATAGCACCAAAAACCGAAAAAATCGGCGAAACGAAAAAAGCACCAAAATAAAAAAATCGCTGAAATAAAAACAACACCACAAGCCAAAAAAATAGGCTAAAACTAAAAAAACGCACAAAAAATTTTAATATGTACATCAGGTTAGATTTTCGATTATAAAGGCTTAAGTTCGTATAATATTTTATATGCAGTTTCCAGAACTGTTCGTGTATGAGTCATTTGTCAATTAATTTGAAAACTATATTTTTTTTTGTCTCAAAAGGTATAAGGTTCCAATGGTTCCATTGTTAAAAAGGAGGCCCACTCCAGTTTCTAATAGAGAGAAGAAACACCTAAAAGGATATTTTACTAAGTGGTTCCTATCCTTAAACTAAATAAGCATAACATTTTTTATTCGTTTGCAAGGCGAACTATGGTATGGCACGTCTCATTGAACCAAAAAAAAAATACCCAGCAGATATGTATGCAGCCCAAATGACATATAAAAAAATTTTACTTGCTTTAATGCCACTGTTTGTGTTAAGGCAAATGTATAAGCCACTGCAGCAGCAGCATCATCCACCATCAGCAGTAGCAATAGCAATAGCAATAGCAATTTTCCTGTTACACGCTCTAAACTTTTGCAATAAATCTTAAAAATAGTTTATGGCTGCGCTCTGTTAGCATCTCGCTGTCTGTAACAGTATTAGTTTAAAATTGTAGCTGTAAGTGTGTGTGCGCTCGACACATGTTTGCTGGTGTAGGTTTTTTTTTAATGTAAAAGTGTATAATAAGAATGCGTGAGAAATTCAATTTACTAAAGAAGATTTGCACACGTATGCCATGAATTTTATAGCGATTTAAAGAAAATAAAAATATAAGCAATTTTTTTACCAACACACCGCCTTCTCGTGGCCTTTTATGCTGCTAACGATTTTAGCATTTCTAGTTGAAATTCATTTTAAGTACGAGTATCGCACAAATACAAACACTCGATATTATTTATAACATCATGTATCTATGAGATGCATATGTCAAGTCTAAATAGAAATTCATGATAGAATTCATATGAAAAAAAGGAGAGAGCAAATCATAACTGGAATAAAGACTTAAAATAAAAAATAAATAAATAGCTGCAACAACTAGAAACAGATATACTCTTACATATGCATACATATGTATATTTTGCCAATAATGAAAAAAAAATCTTTTTCTTTATTTTACTTATTGCTACAATCTTGTTCAAAAAACATTCGCTGTATGAAGAAAATATTGATGCAAATGTTGATTTGCATTAGGAAATATATTGTAGATATGCTTGTTGCCTCAATAACTTTAACAACAAATATGGGGAATTTATTCCATTTAAAGTGCTGTGCACTGAAGTGGAGTTGAGTGGAGTGAAGTGTAGTACTGTTGTGCAGAGAAGCGTAGAGTGATATTGAATTAGAATTGATATGATTAATCAAAGTCAACAGTTGATATGATTAATAGTTGCAAAATTGTAATAGCAATTTTATAGCAGCTTCTATTAACAGCCAAAGATGGCAGTGTTTAAGCAGCTGCTTTCATGGCTTAATTTGGAAAAAAATAAAAAAATAAACAAAATAATTTAATTAATAAGAAAAATAACACATCATTTAGTGCAAAGAGTCTGCAAGAGTAAAATTTTTCTCTCGCTCTCTAAAAAAGAACGAGATAAATTTCTTTATCATTTGAAAGTGAAATTTTATGATACTTAAGGCCATTTAATTTCTGAAATCCTGCCTTTAAATAATTTTTTTAAAATTGAAAAAAATTGCACCATTTTGAAACAAAAAAAAACGACATTAAAATAAAATAAAAAAATTAAATAAAATTAGTAAAGTGCTTCTTTGACCCGCACACGAAGGGATCCGTACGGACACTACATGTGTAATACTATACGATAATCGAATATCTTACCTTTTGCACAGTGGTCTCAATGACACATTCGGCGCAAAAAAGTCATAACTTTACAAGATAAACATAGTTATGACAAATTGTTTGACAAGCATAAAATTTGTATAAACAAATGACTTACCATGGCACGATCTGATGCCGAAAATGGGCGGATTCAATTGAGTGGGTGTGGCACATTTCGTATCAAAATAAACTCACATAAGACCTGGAAAATCATTTCATAATCACTGACATTTCTATAAGTTGATTTCCGTGAGTTGTATAGTCAAAATATGTAAAAATTCACGGCCAACACAAAAAATAAAAGATAATAAAAAAATACAGAAAAAGATAATTAACATGTGGCATTTCTAATCTATGGTTCTAACAACCTCTGCAGCAACTCATTTACCCATCTCATAAATACTACTTATTCACGGTTTAGACTCAACAGTTTTTCTTGAAGCAAGTCTGAGTTTTTGAAAGAGAGGGGAAAGTAGAATAAATTCAGTAAAGTGCGACTTTGACCCGCGCACGAAGGGTTCCGTACGGACAAGAGATATGTAACTAAATACGAACTTTACTACCCTATACAAAATATAGTTTTGGCATTTTTTTCCTTTTTGAAGTTTTTTTAATTTTGGCGATTTTTTTATTTTGGCTATTTTTTTATTTTGGCGATTTTTTTTTGATTTGGCGTTTTTTCGGTTTTTGGAGTTTTTTTCCATTTTGGTCATTTTTTAGTTATGAAATTTTTTTCTCGTTTTGGCGATTTTTTCGGTTTTTGGCATATTTTTATTTTTTGGCGATTTTTTCGTTTTGGCGATTTTTTTTTAAATTTTGGCGAATTTCGGTTTTTGGCGTTTTTTCATTTTGGTGACTTTATTCATTTAAGCGCTTTTTTGTAGTTTTGACACTTTTTTCTCATTTTGGGGTTTTTTTTCGGTTTTTGGCGATTTTTCAATTTGGCGACTTTTTTTAATTTTGGCGATTTTTTTCATATTAACAATTATTTTGTTACTGGAGCCTTTTTTTGCGTTTGGCGATTTTTTCGGTTTTTGGCGCTTTTTTCGGCTTTTGGCGATTTTTCAATTTGGCGATTTTTTTTAATCTTTGCGATTTTTTCCATTTTGGCGATTTTTTTTCATATTAACAATTATTTTGTTACTGGAGCTTTTTCGCGTTTGTCGATTTTTTCGGTTTTTGGAGTTTTTTTCATTTTGAAGATTTTTTCATTTGGACGTTTTTTTCGAATTTTGCAACTTATTTTAGTGTTATAAATTTAAAAAAAAATTATAAATGTTCCTCTCGCTCTTTCAAAAGAAAAAGGAAGTAAATATCTTTATCATTTAAAAGGGAAAGTTATGATATTCAAGGCCATTTCTCTCTGAACTTTAAAAAATGTTTCCCTATTTTTTGTAAAAAAAAGACGACTTTAAAATAAAAAAAAAAATTTTTGTATATAAAATATTTCAAAACTAAAACTTAAATAAAAACACTTTTTTTTTGTGTAATTATTCGCTATTTCATCACTTTCATATTTATTACTGCAAAAATAAAAAATAAAACAAAAAAGAAAATAAACTCTTCTGGAAACCCCATTTACAATTCTTGCATCAATTTGAAAGCATCATAATATTTTTTTATTTAAAAACTTCTGTCTGAAATGACTATAATGAAAAGTGTGCTTGCTGCACAAACTTTTTGCTTTTAAAGTTTTCTTTTTTGGTAAATTACCATCTAACTATCAGTCATTGTGTTGGGCAATAAAAATATAAATATATGAAAGTATAACAAAAAAAACAAACTTTCTTCGCACAATTATGCTTCGAATAAAAAATAAAAAAAACAAGAAACAAGAAACTTCTAACAATTGAAATATTTACGTGAAAATAACACTTGGCAAACTTTATTTAGTAGCTGCTGGTTTATTTTTTGTATAACAACTGAAAAGTGCTTTAAGAAATATAAGATTCTTCTTATTTCGAGTGTAAATATTCGCACAAGAATTGAAACAAGAAGTGCCACTCGTACCAAAAATAAAATAGAAAAAAAACTATAGGTAAGTAGACGCTTTCTATTGCACGCTATACTATTGCGTTTTACTGCAAACAAACAATAAATCTTTCTTCATAAATAAGGTGTAGGGTTTAGTATTATCGTTTAGAACATTAAAAAACTAAAAGTAACGAAGTGTTTAAGTTTCTCCTGCAGCTGTTGCGCTTTTCTTTAAAACATTATAATTGACTTAAAAGCTTCGAGCGTCAACAAAAAAAATACAAACTGCTGCTCACAACTCGTACTAAAGCAAAAACTATATATTGCCCAACAAGCAACAACTTCATTTGGCTACTTTGCCTTTAAGCAAACAAATTTCTTCTTCTAAGTCTTATTGTGCTTTCAAGTGAAATGTTTTTTTTCTTCTTCCCCCCACTAACAACTGCTGCTTTATTTATTTAATAAAACCACTAAAGGAAATATTAACAGAAAACAATTGAAAGCAGAGCAAAAAGGAGCAGCAAAGAAAAGGAAAAGTTAAAGCAAGAAAAATACTTGAGCTATTAAGGAAAGAAAACATTTGTCCAAATTCCATCTGCCCCTCTGCTGGTACAGCTTCTTGCTCTACAGCTCGCCCATATTTACCTACAAATGCTATTTATATGTATATGTATGCTTGTGGCCAAGAAGGAAAGAAAAACTTTAGCAAAAGTAACACACAAAAAAACCTAAAACGAAAAAAGAAATTCAACGGAATGAGAAAAACAAACGTACGGAAATGTTTATTTTAATTAACCAGTCAAAATCATACAATCTTAATGCTCACTGCTAACAAGGCCAAAAGGATCACAGGAAAAATAATGGAGCAATATGCAAGTTTAAGGTCCAAGGGTGTGGCAGAGTAAAGAGGAATCACAAAATCAAAGTGCAAAGTGGAGTATATAGCGCAAAAACATTTGGTTGGTGGCACAATTAAACTTTATTTATCGTAAAGTTTTCATTATTTACACTCGCTGATGAGAAGATGTCTTATGGAAAGTGTTCGTCTTTCTCCACAATTCCGTTTAATTTAAAAATAAAATATATTTCATATCTAAACATTTTGCGCATTGACATAAAATTTTATTATTTAGTGTAAAGATTTCTCAAAGAAATTTATTTCAATTATTAAAAATTATGCATCAATATCCTGTTCAAATAGAATTTTATCTAACTCTCTTCAAAACTTTATAGACTTCTTTTAACTGCTCTGCAGACAATCAAAATTAACTCATCAATCACGCGATTGTATGATTGCTATAATTGTTGTCGCTACGATTTCCGTTTGTCCGTGTGTCTGTCTGTAACAGACTATTTTATCAAGAGCTACAGAGCTGAAACTTTCACAGAATATGTTAAACTTGAGCCACTAAAACAGAACAAGTACATGACAGTTAAAAATTAAAGGGTGTTCTAAAGCGAGCAACGCTAATGTAATATGCAGACAATTACATATACACACTTGAAATTTTCAAAGTTAGTGTACACCAATTAAAGGGTATTCTATTAGTTTATGTAATTTTTACTTTATAATTCCGACAACTTGATGTATTTTTGAATTCTTTTGAAATTTTCAAAAACGTTAAAACTAAAAAAAATCGCCTAAACGAAAAAGCCCCAAAAATCAAAAAAATCGCTAAAACTCATACAAAACGCCAAAAACCAAAAAATCACCGAAAACAAAAAAATCCCAAAAAACCGAAAAACTTATAAAAATTTAAAAAATAAACAAATTAAAAAATCTCAAAAACGAGAAAACCCCTAAAAGTAAAAAAATCGCTTAAACTAAAATAAAACAACAAAAACCGAAAATTCCAAAAAAATTAAAAACTTCAAAAATCGGAAAAGGTTCAAAAAACAAAAAAAAATTTGCCAAAACGAAGAAAAAGCGTCAAAACTAAAAAAATGCCAAAACCCAAAAAATCATCAAAAATTACAATAAATTCAAGGAAGTGCAACTTTGAACGGCGCATGAAGGGTTCCGTACGGACACGAGATATGTAATTCAATACGAACTTTAGCCTATATAAAATATAGTTTTAGAACCTTTTTTTTCGTTTTTGACTTTTTTTAATTATGACGATTTTTTTTAATTTTGTCGATTTTTGCAGGTTTTTGAAGTTGTATTTCATTTTGGCGATTTTTTTTAGTTTTGACACTTTTTTTTCGTTTTCACGTTTTTTTCAGTTTCTGCGTTTTTTGATTTTTTGGGGATTTTTTTTAATCTTGGCGATTTTTTTTCATTTTGGCGATTTTTTTCATATTAACAATTAATTTGTTATTGGCGCCTTTTTCGTGTTTTGGCGTTTTTTCAGCTTGGCGATTTTTTTCATTTGGACGATTTTTTCGAATTTTGCGACTTACGGCCTGTCCCATGATGTCACCAGAAATCGTTCGATCGACAACTTGTATTGCAAACAACAATAAAATTAGAAAATTTGTTTTCGTTTTCAATATAAGTTTTCTATCGAACGATTTCTGGTGACATCGTGGGACAGGCCGATATTTTAGTGTTAGAACTTTTTTTTTGGCGATTTTTTTCCTTTTGGCGATTTTTTTCTATTTTTGGCAATTTTTTTTGGTTTGGCGATATCATAATTTTCGGATGTTTTACTTTTAACGTTTTTGAAGATTTCAAGAGTTTACCTCTTACGGTTTCCAAGATATAGCAAGTTATCAAAATTGCATTAACTGATGGACCACCCTTTAATTTAAATTTTAGTATTAATTGTTGTAGTCTATACACAAATACACTAATTTTACAAAATTACTAGTGTCAATATACATATGTGCATACAATTGTATGTATATTACATGGGATTTTAAAATTTTTCGTTGCTCGTTTTGGAACACTTTAATTTTTAATTCTCATGTATTTGTTATTGTAGCGGCCAAGGTTCTACATACTCTGTACAAATTTCAGGTCCGTAGCTCTTACACCTTTGGTGTACGGAACCCTAAAGAGGCCAAAAAGAAAAACCGCCAAATTTCAAAACAAAAATTCAAATACAAAAAAACCCAAAACTAAGAAAATTGTGAAGTCCTAATTTACACTATGCAAGTCTTATTGCTAAGCTGATTAGTTTGTGGGAAAGAGTGAATCGTTTCTTTTCCCCTGTTCTCTCTTTCCTAACAAACTAATCAGCTTAGCAATAAGACTTCCATAATATAAATTAGGACTTAGACTAAAATAAAACAGCAAAAGCGAAAAAAACCAAAGCTTAAAAAACGAAAAATATCTAAAAAAAGCTTCGAAACGAAAAAAACGTCAAAGCTAAGAAAAAATTGCCAAAAACCGAAAAATGTTTACCGGGTACTTAAATTGTTTTAAAAATGTCTACATGAGGTAAAATATTCGATTATATAGGCTTCAGTTTATATAGTAGTATATACATATGGGCATTTCCGCAGGAATGTCATTTTTTTGTAGCGTGCAAAACCAAAAAAAAATGTTTGTTTTTTTTTCAAAGAAAACTAAACATTTTTTTCCTTATTTATATATTTGTGTAGGCTCTACGTTAGGTAAAGTTTTAAGAAAAATCGAGTCACATTGTTCAGAAATACAAGGTTAATTTCTTGCTGTTGCAAGCGACAAAAAGTGGAATTTTTCGGAGAAATGTCCATATGTAGTGTCCGTATAAGACTTTTCGTATGAGAGCCAAAGTCTCACTTAACTGAATTTATTTTATATTGCACTATTAAATAAAATTGTATTATATCTCAAAGAAATTTATTTCAATTATGTAAAATACGCATCATTTTCTTCTTGAAGCAGAACTTTATCTAACTGCTTTTAAATTTTTACATTCTCTTCTCAAAATTCTGTAAAATTCGTTTTAAGTGCTCTGCAGACAAGCCAATAAACTGAGCAATCACAGAGTTGTGTGAGTTGAGTGCAAACCTGTTTTACGTTGACACGTACGCGTTGTCGGCACTGATTGATGAAAACAAAATCTTTTTTATTTTTTTATTTCACTGTTGATTGTTTGATTGTCTTCAATTCTGATTGACAAAAATAAAACATCAGTTTCTTTGTGCTTCTTAATTATTAATGGAGAAGTGGGCAGATAGACAGATGTTTATAATGCGTTTTATTTTTTAATGAATATTAGCAAATTTATGCAGTGTTAGTCACGTTTTAAGAGACAAGCAAATGAAACTTACTTATATTGTTTGATCGTCTGCAGGGTATTTTAAAAACATTTGAAGATTGATACTTCCAGCTTTACATGGTTTGTTTTGGAGGCAAGATTTTTTGAATGTCCTTGCTGCTACAACGGAAACTTGCTATTAACTAATTTTAACTTTATCAAAAAGTCAATCTATCTTCTTTTTGCTTTAGCCCCTGACAATACAAGAGTGACCAGCTTTTGCGATTAAAAACTAAAAACCGAAATACAGGTCAAAACTGCTCGAATTAATGTTAATAGAATTTAAACAATATTGTATGTAAATAGATCTTCTATGTCAATCACATTTGCATGTTTTTTACCCAAATGATTGTGATACCATCCTCGCATATTTCTAATGAAACTTTTTGCACTTTCTACATACTTTATACGAGTGTGAAACAACAAATATTCACACAAATAGGAACACACATTTAGTCATCTCATAAACATTTAACCATCTGTGAGCTCACTTACTAATTTATAAATCAAATAATTTCCAATTTCATTACGGAGTATAAATTTAAACGAATGCATAAATGAATGAGTGATTGGTAGAGCAAATGAAGTGGTGTGTGTTTAATTGTTTCTTGACTACAGGATGACGATAAAGATATTGCTGTTGTAGTTGTTGTAGTTCTTGCTGTGGTTGCTCTGTGTTTGTGTGTATGTGTGGGTGTTTATGTGTGTGTGTATGTTGTCATTGATCACTCATGATGATACTGATATGACGATGGTAAAAATGCATTCATTCATTCAATTAGTGCTTGATGTTTTGTTTAATGTTATTTCATGTAAATGACTTCTAAAAGCATTTTAATTATTTCCTTTACTACAACATATTGCTTCTTAATTGGAAATCAGTATTAAGTCAAAAACGTTAATTTGGCAGTAAGAGATTTTAAAATTTTATTTTACACTTAGCTCAAGGAAGATATTAAAGAAAGTTCTATAAGAAAATGCGTGTAAGGCTCATTTTTTACGACGCAAAATTAATTATGATTATGATTAGTATCCCTGCAGGAAACCAAATTGACACAAGATAGTCACGTGACCGATCATCAAGTGTAAGGGACCAGTCCGAGTTCTAACACTTCCAATGAAGCGGACCAGTCACTTTTACATGGGAATGGTCTAGGGTGGGGTTAGTTGATACTTTGTATGCACCTTGTGACTTGTCACTGATTTATCGCATAGCGACCTATTTGGTGAATAATAATATAAATAAATTATGAATAAATGTCATTCCGACATTTAACTGTGACAATTAACGCTCATAATTTTGTTTTACTGTTACAAATTAATTGATATTTTATTTTGAATCTGAAAATGTTTCAAGATTCGAACAGACAAGCTCGTGCATGACAGGCTCATACACTACCCACTCGACCACAGGGCCAGTCATATTTCAAAAGTATAAATACCAGTTAAGCCTATGTTAATATTTAAGTATAGTATAGTGTAGTACAGGATTGGTTCCAGAGTAACATTAGAGGGAGCAATTAACGTTATATATACACTATTTGATACGTCCTGGATTCAACCACATCGATAATATGCAGTGCCATTTACTAAAATACTAGACCGGGTCCCAATTAAATTGACCCAAAATCAAGCCAAGACATCACGAAAATGGTGAATATGTAACCTTTTAATCGATATGTGTTTTTTTCACCATACACTATTCCGTACTTTTGATAACACTCACATTTTCTCAATTCATGGGTTAAGTACTTTTGGATCAATTGTCATCAAATTTTCTGCAGGGATTATTAAAAATCAAAAGTTATTTTTTGATTCATGACTATATTACAATAAAGGAGCGATATGTTTTTGTATGTAGTATGTATGCCTTTTACAGAAAATAAAATAAATTATGACAAATTTTTCAGCCCTATTACATTAAAAAAAAATGCAATTTCTGAGTTCTGGCTAAATTTCAATAAGGGCGCAATATATTGTATATATGTATGGGTGTATATTGGAGTCCTGCACAAGACCATTTATAAGACCTTTCAAGTCATTAGAGATTTTTAAAATGCTTTACTACAGCGAAATATTCTAAAACAAACGTTAAACAACACTGTTGGCAAGACAAACAACTGAAACAAATGTCTTGCCAACAGTATTGTTTAGCGTTTTAAATTTCAATAGAGCATATCTTTAATACTAAGGATCTTATTAAAAAAAAAATTATTAAGGCTTTATACAGGATTAATAAGAAAAAATTTTTATTAAGACTTAATAATTTTTATAAATAAGGCTGATATAATTTAATTATTTCCTGAAAGTATTACATTACAAAATATGTTTAACGTATTTATTTTATTTAATATTTCCTTATTTGAAAGTTAGATAAAAGCAGAATAATTTCATTTTCATTTACAGTGAGAAATAAAATGAAACAAATGGGACTACTCTGCAAATCGCAACATGTCAAATCAGGGTGATTTCAAAACATTAACAAAACTAAAAATTAATTTATAAATTGTCCGATTTATATTTTTAAAATAAAATATCATATTAGAATGGTCAAAAAGTTAAAGTATAATAAACAAATCAACTATTAATACACTGAAATAATTTTCGGCAAAAATTCTATGAATTTCGAAATTAATCTAATGAAAAATTCATTAAAATTCAACCAACGTCACGCTTCGTTGGATTAATGAAACCAGTTTCGTTAAAATTATTTTATTGAAAACTTCATCAAATTTATTTAACAGTGTAATTAATGCAGTGCTATAACCTCATCGAAACAATAAAATAATTTCATGAAAAGAATGAAATAACTTAAATAAAAAGGGTTTTCTTAATAATTAGAAAATATTGATGTCATAAATCCAATAAAATATTCTAACGAAACCAGAATATCACTGAAGCAATTCCAATGAAATTGTTTCACAATATTCCGGAAATTTTTATTGGATTTGTGAAATTATCATTAGATTTGTGAAAAACTTTTAATGAAATTTTTTCATTGGATTTATGAAGCAAAATTCTTTCGGTGTAGGTTTTTTTGAAATAAAGTAAAAATCAGATTTTTTTATTTTCAACTAAAGTTTTTTTTAACAAAAACAACTTTGCCAAGCGATTAGTTTGTCTGCGCATAACACCCAGTGTGTATGGCGCGAATCGAACCCAGGAGTTTTGGACTGATAGGTTAGCATTACTGTCATTCAGACACAGACGCACCCAAAAGAGTGTTACATAGCTTATCGCATTTTTTTTAATATGGACAATTACTGGAACTCTTGGTAACTAGTTACAAAAATATAATAAAATATAGATAGACTAGGGTGCTGATGAAGTGGGTGGCTGCACAGAAAAGTATCGGTATTTCCCGCAGCTATAAAGACTAGTTTAATTTTTCTTCTCTTCTTTAGAAACGCACATTAATTAACAAAAAATATTTCATTCAATAAGAATTGAAATTACTGAACTCAAGTCCGAATAAGAAATTATGTCTGCATACAAAATTTAATTTATTTTAACCGCCACTGTATAATGCCGGCCTAGATTTAATTTCCACTATAAAACTATAAAATATTGCATTTAATAAAACCTTATGATGCATACGATGAGCGTGCGCCATTACATCTAGTAGAAATAAAAAATATGATGACTTCTGGTTTGACTTCTGCTTCTCCCGCTCCCGCTCCCGCTCCCGCACCACTACATCAACCTCTCGGTCTACTACTACATACAACTACTCGTATAGTTTGCAATGTCTTTCTTCTTCATTATTTCAAATGAATGTTTTAATTTAATTTACTCTTATTGCACTCACACACAAACACACACACACATACACATATGTACATAAAGACACCACGAGTACAAGCGCTTGTAGACATTGAAGTGTTTGAAGAGATTTCTAATGCATTTAAGTCTACTTGTCTCTATGGGTGTGTGTGTGTGTGTGTGTGTGTGTGTGTGCATTTGTAGGTTTTTTGCATGTGTTAGACAACCTACATACACACATATGTATGCGTGTAATTTTTTGTTTTAATGCATGCATTAGAGAAAATGTTTGGGCGGTGTAAGAAATTTAATTATAATGAAAGCATTTTTTTTTCTTCTTCGCTTGTATTTTTTCATTTGACATTGGTTAGATGATGGTTGTTTGTATTTTCCTATCACGTGTTGTAAGCGAAAGTGTGCAAGAGTATGTGCATGAGTGTCTGTGTACGTATTTTTGTGCGTTTATATGCGAATGCTTATGATGACTTTAAGTAAATTGAAATTATAGAGCTATAGAAGAATTTCTTAGAATACACAGTAAAGAAAATTAAATAAAAATACCACTTAAACTTAAGAGTGTAACAAACATTCTGGGCGAATTGATGGCATACGAGTAAAATATTAATTAATAAAATTATACTAGAGTAATTATGACTTACACTACACTTGATAGCAGGTCAGTTGAAATCGCAATTTTTTTAACAAAGAAAATAATAGAATAATTTCATTTAAATAAAGAAATGAATTTATTAAATGTAAATGTCGTTTATGCAGCTGATGCATTTCATTTGGCTTCGTTTTATAGCATAAGCTATTAAAATAGATATTTAAAGAAAAATTTGTGAAAAGTAGTTTTTCTAGACAAATATTTTTAAAGACATTATGGACAATGTCTTAAGGAGGGTAGCACGATAAGAGTAAGTTTTAAGAAATTTGTAACATATTTATTAAATATGAACTAAAAGCGCTATTGCAATACAAGAGGAAATTAAAAAAAATAAATTCACTAAAGTGCGACTTTGACTTTTAACTTTTTTTTAATTTTGGCGATTTTTTTTTTGGCGATTTTTTTTTTAATTTTGACGATTTTTTTCATATGGGCTATTTTTTTATTTTGGCGAATTTTTCGGTTTGTGGAGTTTTTTTCCACTTTGGCAATTTTTTTTTAGTTTTGACATTTATTTTCGTTTTATCGATTTTTTCGGTATTTTTTATTTTTTGGCGATTTTTTCGTTTTGGCGATTTTTTTAATTTTGGCGATTTTTTTAATTTTGGCGATTTTTTTTTTTTGGTTTTTGAAATCGAGACTTTTTGCATTTTTTTATATTAAAGTGACGATTTTAATTTTAAACAATGACAAAAATATATAAAAAAAATTAAATTAAGTGACAAGTCTATTAATTTTGTTATTAGTATTCTTATCTGATTCAGGAAACAGGATCCCATTTTCTTTTATATAAGAAGAGTATGCCATCACATAGCAAATCAGTGTGCCATAAAATATTCATTTATATTTTCTATAAAGAAATGGTACCATCAAATATCCAACTTTATTTTCTATAAGAACAATGTGTAATCACATAGTCAACTATTTTTTCTGTAAGAAAATTGTGCCAGCGCATAGTCAACCGCATTGTTTCACAGATTGTTTCGACACATGTTAAACATCGTTTTCGTAGGAGAGTGTACCATGACCCAGTCAGTAATTTCTATAAGAAGATTGCGATATCATTAATAAAGCATTTGTTTCTATAAGAGAAATGGTTTATCACTTTTCTTATGGTTGGAAACATAATGGTTGTTTTGAAAGAAAAACTGATTGACTTTGTTGCGGCCCACTCTTTTTATATAAAAGGTAGTGACTAAGCGATGACAAACTTATTTTTATATAAAAGATGAACGACATTGTGGTTAAAATAATAGTCTTATAGAAAATATGTTTGACTTTGAGCTGGCATATTCTTCTCATAGAAAAACTGCTTGACTGTTTTCGGCAATTAAAAAAAACAAATGTGACTATGTGATGGCATATTCTTCTTATGGAAAAATTGTTGGCTGAAATCTTCTAATAAAAATTATAATGGACCATACGATGTGTATGTGATGGCAATTTATTTTTATAGAAAATATGTTTGACTGTCTTATTGCACATATTCTTATAGAAAAGTATGTTGAATGTATAATAGCTGACTGATGATAGCACACTATTCTTTTATAAAATACGGTTGAATCTGTCGTTACACAATCTTCTTACAAAAAAGATACTTGTCTATTTGATTATACAACTTTTTTTAAAAAATGTAATTGATTATGTGCCTGCACAATATTTTTTTATAGAAAAAATGGTTGAGTCTTGCACAATATTTTTATGGAAAAGATTGTTGATTGTTGATTGCACAATCTGTTTATAGAAAATGTGGTTGACTATTTGACTATACAATCTGCTAAAAGAAAAGATGGCTGTGTATGTGGTTACACAATCTTCTTACGGAAAAAATGCTTAAAAATTTGATTACATAATTTTCTTATAGAAAATGTGGTTGACTATATTCCTGCATAGATTGCTAATGGAAAAGTTGGTTGACTGCTTTATTAAACAATATTCTTATAGAAAATGTGTTGACTATACGATTGCACAATATTCTTATAGAAAAAAATGTTTGACTATTTCATTATACAATTTTCTGGAGGAAAATGTGGTTGACTTTAATTGCACAATCTTTTTATAGAAAATATTATTAAATATTTTATTGCATACTCTTGTAATAGAAGAGATGATTTGATACACAACGGCAAATTCCTCTTATAGAAAACAAAGTTGGCTATCTTGCTGCAGAGTCTTCTTAAAGAAAAGATGCAAGCTTTTCTGAAAGAAACCTTTAATGAGATATTTTAAGCTCTCATTGTTTATCTTATTTCCTGTCCCATCTCCCCTTTAAAAATATTCCTTGAAGGGAAAAAAATTCATAAAAATAAAAGTTTATTTAAGAGCAATTAAACAAAGCACACTGTGTTGCCACCACAACTCCTATAACTTTTACTAGCTGAGACGTTTTGGAGTTTCCTGCTTCTTGCAATTAGAGAAACTCTTAGAAAAAAAACAGGTCACTAGACCGAAACAATAGAAAAGAAAATAACAACATCTCGAGCATTTTAAGCATGGTTTTTTACAAATAAATGTGTGTGAGTGTATGCATTAAATATGTGAGAGTTTTATTTTAAGGACTTCACACATATTCAAAGTAAAGTTGAGGGCATTAACACCTGCAAACAGTTAACAGAATAACCCAACAATCGAACCATACAAGAAAATAAAGCTTTTGTATTTCCTAAGAAAGTGTAACATAAAATATTTTTGCAAACAAATAATACAAAATGAAACACCTAAAAAGACCTAAAAGTATTTAAGCAAATAATTTAAAGGCCATTTTCTGTCGTTCTTTAATTTTCCACAAAATCAAATGGGTTTTTAAGGATTTCAATACAGTGTAATGAACAGCCAGAGTACAAGTGAATATTTAGTATTATTATTATTGATATTGCCGGCAATGTTTTATTTTCCTGCATATTTTTTTAAGGGAAATGCTATGAATTTTTAAGCATCTATTAGAATAGTGTCTGAAAGTGGAAACAAAATAATAAAAATTAAGCACATGAGGAGATATTTGCTGCTTCATTTGTGTAGTCGAAGTTGTTGAGTAAAGTAATTTATTTAAATGAGAATACAAAACTTTAACTTTTACTTACGAATCTGTATGCATATTGAGAGACTTTCATAATTAGAAGCTTAACTTTTAGTACATTTTGAATAATATATAAGGACTTGAAAGATGGAATATATGCCTGAGAGCTGCCTTCAACTGTCTTCAAAATTAACTGATCTATGCACTCTAGGTTAAAAAATTTTAAGTCTGGCTCGAAGGACCATTAATAAGTATTTAATTTAGTTACGATGAGAATATATTTTGGAATGTGTGAGATGATGGCTTGAATGTAAATATATATGTCTCTTTCTCTTTAGAACCTTATAGTTGTAATGGCAATATAAAATTGTAATAAACATAAAGATAAATCAATTGAAAAAAAAATAAACAAGTAAAAGTGCGTTTTATGTAGTAAAGAGATACAAATATAAGCACATACATACGATTACATATTGGTTTTGTGAAAAAAATTTTAATTTTTTTTTTAGTTTTGGCGTTTTTTATTTGATTTGGTACTCATTTTACTTTTGTTGGTTTTTTTCCTTTTGATAGAACATTTAGTAGTTAATTTTTTACATAAAAGAGTGAAAGTTTCCCAACCCTGGAATCAGTCTTTTTAATTTTTCTGATTACTTACATCAAACTCTTTCTTTTAAGAATATAATATATTTTTAATTTATAGAAAAAAAAGAAAAAATTTGTTTTAATAAGTTTCTTTTGTAACTTTTTTCCAACCCTGGAAACGACTTTTTAATTTAAAAATTTTTTTTATGTGAAATGCCAATTTTTTAGTTGTACTGAAGTATAAAATAAGTTTATTTAATAAAAATAAATGAGTTTACGGTAGTTAATTTTAAATATCACAAAAATGTTTAGTTTTCCAACCTTGGAATCATCCTTTTTAATTTTTCTTATTTCTTACATCAGTATCTTTCTTTTATAAATATAAAATATGTTTAATTAATACAAGGAAAAATAAAGGAAAAATTTGTTTTAGTAAGTTACTTTTGTATAAGAAAAAAGTTAACGTTTTCCAACCCTGGAAACGTATGTCTTTTTAACTTTTTTTATTTTTAATTTTTTTTTAAATTAGAAATACCAATTTTTTTCATACCGAAGTGTAAAATAGTTTTGAGCTTTTCAGCTCTGAAACCGTGTGCTCGATTTTGCTGATTTTCAATACCAATCTAAGTTGGATTACTTCTGATGCAACAGTCCAAGACCGAAGTCTTTAGCTTTTCTGGGAGCTTCGGAAAACCGATTTCATGCACATCAGACGGACGGACAGATGGACATCGCTTTTTCGTCTTCCCTGTTCATAAGGACCCATAATATATATACTTTATGGGAGGCATATTGATATTGTAGAAATTACACATGGAATGACAATCTTATATATACCCTTTTCCATTTTTGGTAAAGGGTATAAAAATAATAAAAAATTGTTAAGTTTAAAATTTAATAATTCCTTTCTTGAATTTCGGTGCCGTTTCTTTGTAATTTTACGACTTTATGAGTTGAAGAAAATAAATTTTATGTCACAGATTCTTAAAAAATATAAAATAGCCATAAGATAAGACTAAAAAAAATATACTAAATTAAATACTCTTTATTTTGTTACTGCTATAATCATAATTGTAGCTTAAACAATTCGTAGCTCACATGTTTTCTCTCAAGCAACTAACTGTGAGTGTAGCCGAGTCGATCATACAAAAAAATCTCTACTTCGCTAATGGGAAAAATAAAAATACTATACAATTCAAATTAAAAAGGTACATGCATATCAAGCGTATTGACTCTCTGTCATACTTAAAGTCGAAGTATGTATATTTTTACTCAGAGTATGGCTACTTAGTCGGACAAAAAAATATACGCATGATACTTGGGATATTTATTCATCATTCGCCACCGTATACATACATTTTTGTATGTGTAGATGTGTGAGTGTGTGTGTGGCTGTTGATAAACATTTTCTATGGGGTTCTAAATAAAATAGCCCTGTATATACGCATGTGTAGCCGATTAATAGTCAGAGTATTTTTATACTCATGTTCTTACAGTTTATACATTTTAATTTCTTTCGTTTGTGCTGCGTAATTTAAAAAATTTGTATAAATCAAGCATTATCTTTAATGCAAAAAAAAATTAATTAAAATTTTTTTTTTAATTAATTAAATATTTAAGCAAAACATCAATCGTAGAAAGAATTGAGTAGACATATAAAAATACCTTTAATCCCTAAATTGTTTCCTTTTAAAAAACAATCTCACAGCTTATTAAAGATTGTCTTATAAAACGATGCAGCTTTAGCTCACACATTTCTTTTATATCAAATTTTTATATTGTATTTTAAATCCACCAACATGCTTATATAGAATATACACATAAAAAGAATCTCAACAATCCGCATAATGCAACAAAAGATATCCGTTTATTCCACCCACACAAAAAGAAAGCCAATTAAAATTACTCCCCCATTGAAGAAAATAATAAAATAAAAAATAAAATAAAACACACAATTACTTTACTAAAAATAAAAATAAAAAAATATAATAAAATGAAACAAAATTGCAACAATCCCCCGCTTGTTTGGATAATTGATAATACTTAAAATTTTGCAAATGATTACGAAAATCAATGGACGTATAATGTATTCACTGCGCGGTTCAACAAAAGAGGGATAATGATTGGCATGATTGCACTGTAAGTGGAGCAGCACCTTCTTCGCCGACTGCTTGCTTGCTTGCTATTGTGTTATCGTGAAAAGTCCTTTAATACAGTTATAAATAATTCACAAAAGAATAAAGACAAACACACACACACACATGCATGCATGAAAAAAGGAGGAAAAACCACACAATTTATGCACAGTAAAATTGTTGTCTGTAATTTGCATTTTATTAAAGGTACCACACACTCACTTACATACACACACACATGTTTGTTTTACATACATACATATACTCTTATATGCAATCTGAAGTGAAGCAAAGTATACAGTCTCAGTGTATAAGCAAAAGTTTGCAGGAAATATACAAAAACCAAAGTAAAAAGTGAATAAATATTAAAAGCGAAAAAATACAGCAAAGAACAAGCAATTGGCTTAAACTGTCATATTTCGCAGTACAGCAAGCAGTGCAGCAGGGTGTTCAGCAAAATACTTGTCTAATTGAAACAAAATTTTCATTTTTCAAGAAATACAAATAAAAACATATTTAAATTTATTTAATTTATTTATTTTGCATACAAAGTTTTTCTCACTGAAATTTTTCTTATTTAAAAAAAACTCTTCTGAATTAATTTTCATTAGTTTTAGGATGGAACACCCACCTTAAATTAAACATTGTGCATACAAAGTAAAGCACAAGTAAGTACTTCTGCAACAACTACTAATACAACTGCTTAGTAGTATAGTGCCTACAACATGTCTAAAGCTCACACGCACACACTTATAAACTTACACTAAAATTCCTACATATCAAAATAAAATATAATGGGTATTTTAACAGGGACTTTCGAACTTTGACAGTGAGTAAAAGTGGCCATAGTGTTCAAACTATAACTGTCAAATTAGCTGCCATTTATTCAATTGCTTAATTTACAAAACCTCTTGTATCTCTGTATCGATTGTATTATCATATTAAATACAAGAGTGTAACATTTGTTGTATGAAATTTTCATAAAAAAATTAAATACACTATTACACTTTTATTTCATATGTTTTTAAAAAGTTGTGTTCAGAGAGAGGCTCTCTGAGAGAATTTGTATGTAGCTTGTTCTTCTTTTTTCATTTATACAAAGTACATTAATACACTACACAGAGTACACAGAGGGTGTTCACAATTAAAAAACAAAAAGTGTATTTGATACAAAAAAACACGATAAAGATTGTTGTGAATTAAGCAAATCTGTTTCGGCAAACTTCCATAGATAGATATAACTTTTAAAAGCTCCTAAAAATTCTTAGATTGCTTTATCAATATAATTGTTTGGTTTGGGTAACATAAAGCTCGTTTTACCCAATTTTCTGTTGCATATTAATAAATACATAAGAAACCAGCATTTAAAAGAAATTATTTGAAGAAAAAAAACCTCTTATGAGCTTTTTTGCATTTTGGAGAAAATTATATTATTTGACTATTTTTGCTGTAACTTTGGAATGAAAGAAGATAAATTAGTAAATTAAATTGTAAATTAGAGCATATTTTATGTGCCTTTTTTTTGTTTAAATAAAAAAATATTTGTGTTTTATTTGAACGGGCTAAAGTTCGTATCGCTTTTTTTAAGCCAAATTACATGTGATAATTATTAATGAACAAATAAAATCAAAGTTAGTTGTAAATGTTCTGACAACAACACAAAGTTGAACGGAACAGCCAGCCGTTTTCGAAGGCCACTAAACCTTCATCATCAGCGTTCTTCTGTGTTTGGTCCACTGTGTATGGTGTCAGTGGATGTAAACTTTTGCCTTATATACGAAACTTTCTTGCAAATGGAATACGTGAATTGTTTTGATTCATCATATTTCAATTTTGCTGAAACGTGTTTTGTAATGAAAGCCCAAATTTACCATCTCTAATTTAAAAAATATTTATTAGTATTTTTTTTTTCAATGTATTTTTAATGAAAAATTATTTCACTAAATAAGTAAAAAAATAATTTTTGGATTATTAGTGCGTTAATAAATGTTAAAATATTTCATATGTATTTTTCACATTGAATTTTGGCAATTGGAATTCTCTCACAAAAACCTTCATAACTCAAAAATCGCACAAATGCGCAAATATGTATTCTGTAATTTATTAGCTAAAATCTTATATTTTAAGAGCATAAAAGCATTTTTTCCTGCACTCATGCACAAAGTTGTTGAAACTCAATGTATATACCACATTTTTAGAGCAATCTAATTTTCTTTTTTAAATATTTCTAAAACACTTTTCTAAACAAAAAGTATATTTTTAAATGCTAAAATACCTGAAGTTGATGGTTCTATTATAAAACTTTTACTTATAGAAAGAAGTCTTAACAAAAACTATAATCACTTGAAATATAAAAATTTTCTCTTTTAATCAATGCGCGCAAAAATAACTAAAATAATTGAACTTTGAACCAACACTGGTAATAAAGTAAACAACCAAGAATTTTTATTTTTACAGTGAGTGATGTAGAATTTTATCTTCTTTCATAAAATACCAAATACGCTTGTGAAAGTTAAAGTTCATCTTTTGAATTAAGCGCCACTTGTGAAGGCTTTCACCCCACCGTGCATCAGTCAAGTTTAGTCTGATCTATGTACCAGAGTCATGAATGCTTGACTACAATGCTATACTATATTCCATGGAAATATAGTGACAACGATAGCTCTTAAAAATTAATTTAAAAAAAATGTTCAGAATATCTAACACACACTTTGTTATATTTAATTTTACCAACAGCAAGTGCTTATTGAAAGACCCTTTTCATACATATGTACTTATGTAGATATGTACATATATGTATGTTATCTAGATGATTGTCATACTTGTGTAGTTAAATCTGTATGAAAGTTTTTACGTGTGTTGCGCTATGGCAGATTATGCGCAAACATGACAAGTTGATTTATTATGCAAGTAATTGTTTTGTTCCCATTTTTATTTTTATTCCTCCGTTCTCTGCTTCTTTTTAGTAATTTTCATATCAGTTTTTTTTTATTTCACTCTTAACTAAATGTGATGATTTGTATATTTTTTTTGTATATTTTTTTTGCTTGCATTTTATATATTATTTTTTCTATGAAAGCAAAAAAATTTTATACTGGATAAATCAAGCAAGTGTCTGTGTTAACTTTTTATGGTGTAGGTTGTGTAGGTGCTTATATACGTAAGTATGTGTAACTAAAGTTTATTAATCAATATATTTTCACTTTGCTCATGATTTATAACATATGAGCACAAACTTTTGCACCTCCCGCCCCTCCCCCCACCTAACTTACAAGCATACACACACTTGCTCTCACATACACACACTTTCGCACACAATTTACACATTATTAAATTTCTAACATCAATATTTGATATTTCCTCACAATCTATTTTCTTTGCTTGTTCGCTTTGTGTTGGTTTTTTGTTCTCTACTTTATTTTTTAATTTACTGTGCAGCAAAAAAAAAACAAAAAGATTATACATGATGTATGATGTGCAGAAAATTTTCTAAGATTTTGTTTATTTTAAATATTAAACCTGCCGTCGTGTAACACTTTCCCATTTCTTGCTATCTTAGAGGGAAATAAAATTAATAAGCAAAAGTCAAAATCAATAAAATGAAAGATTGTTGTGTATTTACTGGCAAAAAAAATAAGGTACAAAGTTTAATAAGAAAAAATATACATACTTATACATGTGTAGATAAGTCGGGCTAACTTAACATACAGAGAAAAATTATTTAATCTTCGTCGAAGTAAACTAGATAATTGAATTGCTTTATTTGCAGCTTGAAGTACTACGCCTACTTAACACCAGAGGCACCACAACGACACTATAACAATTAACCAAAAATGCACAATATCAGACTGGTAAAACGAGTTGAGCTTAAATTAAAGCAATACTTCACCAACTCTCCCCTCTTCACTATACATTTCCCAAAAAGATGGTAGAGCACATACTATTATTATAAAATTCTTCTAAATCATGTATATGTTTGCTTCGAAAGTTTAGCTAAATAACTTACATAAACATATTCTTAAGAAGTTTTCATCAGTAAAAACAAATATTAATTAAAATTAAAATATTGTAAAATTTAACCCATTGAGTAACTCGAAAAAAACGAATGTATGACTCAGACCTTTTTGATAATTATGGGAACATGCATATCGATTGCTTAATATAAGAAACTCGCATTTTCGATAAACTTAATAAAAACTGAAGCATTGACATGCAAAAATAATTTTTTAAATGCCCATAAATTCTGAATTTTTACTTACTTCTTCTAGGAGGATGTAATTATACATTGGCTACCAGAAAACGTTATGAACGCAATTTTGGAGAAAAAAAATCTAGTTACACCCTTTTCATATTAAGTCATCGATATGTATTCATTTTTTTTATATTATTTTTCTTATTGTTACTTCTCAATATATTTACTTACAAAGAAAAATTATATTTGTTCCTATTCTCGTTTGAGTATCATTTTAAAGTGTCGGATAACAACGATTGTTTTGCATTCAAATGATAATACGGTTCCAGGGTAATACAGTAAATTTTTAGTGTAGCCCATTTGCCGTTTTTATGTGGCGTTTTAAGACGCAACTCAAAACGATAACAAGCCCGATTATTCATATAACAATATACATACATGTCGCGCATTTACTCAAACAACGTCATAACGCAAAAATTGAAATTTATAGCTTAATGATGCAGAATTAATCATCTTATCGTTAATAAAATTGTGTAAAAATTTCATATAAATATCTTGTTTACTAAACTCTTGAAAGTAAAATTAAATTTTCTTTTTCCATTAAGTTGTGAGTAAACTGAAAACTTCAATCTCGTTTTCAGGAAAACTAGTTTTTTTGAGTTAAGACGTTGTATGTACAAACATAGAAAAAAATTTAATTTTAAATATTATTAGTGAAGTAATAGCATGTTCACACTTACAGCAATTATCAAGCTTTGCTCTCTCATTCCCGATTCGCGGTCGAATGAATATTGATTGAATCAAATTGTGAGAGCGAACCATCTTGGTTCATTTTGAATCATGCTGCGAACCATGAAGAAATTGCTAGCATGGCTAGTTTTGATAACAAATTATGGCTTATTTATCTGAACTAGCTATCAAAATGAAATAAGTACATACATACACACATACACATGTACATATGTATGTGTAAACCAAAAACCAACAAAAAAAAAGATGTGCATATGAATTTAAAAGATTAGAACACATCTAATTCATTCTTTTAACTTAATTGGTTTATCTATTGTAAAAAAAACAAATAAGAGAATATAAAACTGCCAAATATTCTCGTATGTATGTATGTATATATGTACATCAGAAGGATTTATCAAAACAAACCATGAATGTGTCTTGTGAAACGCATGATTCGCAATCGTGATTCTGAGAACAAAAAAAGTGGTTCATGTTTCCAGCTGAACATAGCATAAATTAAATTTGTATTTGTACAATTGCCCTTAATGCTTCAATTACATCTCTATAGTTGGCCCTTAATTTGCCGGTGTCTGATTTATTTTATTTATTATTTATTATTATTAATTTTTATGTAAATTTTTTATAACTCTTAAACTTTCTGTTATGAATCGTTTTTTAGTTGAGTAAGTTTTCAGTTTATGGAAGAGAGAGAGGAAAAGATAATGAAGAGGAGAGCCAATAAAATCTCCTCTTTCGCGCATGAGCTAAACTGTTGCTCAACTAAAATGGCCGAGTGTGAAATCAGTCTTTGTGATTAATTTTCATTTATTTAATTTAACTCATTTAAACAGCAAAAACAAGAATACAAGACCTGGTTGTGCCAAGTTCCTTAATCATTTTCGAAAACAGACTTAAACTCTTTGTTTTTTAAAAGCTTAAGGATCCTCAATTCTAAGCTTTCTCTAGAATTTTTAGTTTACTGTGGTCATATTTTACAAAAATATTCCTTATTATAATCACACTAAGGAAATGCTACAACTTTAAAATAAGAACGCGTCGCATTAATTTTAATAAAAACATGCTTATAACCAGATTTAATTGGTTTCCATTACATTTTATTATTTAATTACACATGTATGTCTGTAATTACTTAGAAACCTATAACATATCATGATGTCTTTGTATGTGTGAATGTTAAGAGCATTTGTAATAAAAGAGCAATGGCATTCTTTTCAGTTGTAACAATGTAAAACCACAAAGTTTCATTATCTACAAATTAACCACAAAATAATTGCCTTAATGAAATATTTTGTTGGTATTTCATCAAAATTTTACAACACTTTTTAAGCGAGGGTGAGTGTGTGTGTGTGTGTGATATGTGTCTGAGTTTGTATGTGGTCAGCAAACAGCGAAAGAGACGAAAATCCATTAAAATATTTAGCTGTTTGCAAGAACAAAAAAGAAAAAAATTCTGTCAGTCATTTTATACTTTAAATGGTGGAAATTATTTTTTAATCAAAATCAAGTAGAAAAAAATGTAAGGAAAATATTTGATTTCTCTTTATATATCTTAGCCATAATATTCCCTGAATATAAGTAATTTAATGAAAATAATACTTTTTTCTTTTATTAATGAAATAATTTTTTTGTTCGTTTTAAAAACTTTAGTTTTATAGGTTGGAAGATTTATAATTTAACAAAAAAAAGTCGTCAGTTCACAATTCTTAAGAAATCATAATACTGTATTTACTCAGTAGTGATATTAACAGCTTTTAAATAACTGATGTTATATTATTTGCTTTTAGAATAGCACGATGTTAACTTCCCAAATATCTTCTGTTCATTTTTATACTTAACATAGAGCCTTCAGAGGTATGTTAGCAACATTGTGGAAGTCAATTTCATCTCAATAGTTAGTAAATTTCAATAATGCAATAAGTATATATACATATGTATCGTTAGCTAAAATGCAAAAAGGAGTAACTAACAAAAACTTCAAAATCGAGTTTTTTTATTGGATAATATAAATGTCATTAAATTACATGTCTTGACAAAATTTTACACTTCTGCAATCAAAAATTACGCTTTTATTAACGAAAAAACAAGGGGAGTTAACTACAAGTTTGTTAAGTTTTTTTTTTAGTTTTTGCTTCTCCTGTAAAATTTTCTTTTTGGTAGTTATGCCTTTTGGCATTTCAGCTAACGATATGGTGAAGTGTATGGGATGATGTTAAGTCCACTTTGAAAAATCTTCCAACCTTGTCGTTTTTATTCGTATTGATCACATACAGTTTAGCGAAAAATTATTTATATTATATATTATATATTATATATTATATATTATATATTATATTTTATATATTATATATTATATATTATCTATTATATATTATATATTATATATCATATATTATATTATTATATATTATTGTATCTTCCAAAACAATTTCAACGAATTTAAATGACTTTCAGCAAGTTAAATAAAACTTCTGAAAGCACCTTGTATTGAAAGCATTTCGAGAGAACTGTGTCTTTTTTGGCAAATAAATTTTACAAAAGAAATAATTCTAAATACTATTTATTCATTCTGTTAAGCACAATAAAAATGTTTAAGAAATAATTGCAAAAATTGCCAAAAGAGAACTACTTGACATGCAAAATATAATACTGCTACAAACAACTAAATTCAAGCTAAAATTTTAAGCAATTGGTACAATTTTATTCCAGAGAAAAAAATATAAAACAATTTAAGCAACAATATCAGTGAATGAATGAATAAATGGATAAATGAGTGAATGTATGCCTGAATAGATTCGATCTAACAGCAAGGCAACATTAAAAAAAGTAACATTTTATTTAAATCAGTAACCAGCAGCACAGCACAAAACACACTCACATATACATAGATGGAGAGCAGCAACAACAACAATCATCAAGAACCGACTGAAGCAGCAACAGCAACTACATTCATGCATCAAATAACAATTTAATCGTTGGCAATCATTGAAAAACTCTTACCAATAATACAGCGACAACAACAACACCGAAATTTTATAAAAATGCTCATGCATTTGAAGCTGGAAGCAAACAAACAAACTTTCTATGCAACAACAATATGGTAGCATGCAAAAAAAAAACAACTCTGAGCCCTTTTTGCAAATAGAAAAATCTTTACAAATTCCTTTTCGTTTACGACTTTATATCCTCAAAACCCAAACTAAGGACTAAAAGGAAACAAGAAGCACAACTATTTTGCCAAAATCTTCTTTTTTTGGGGGGGATTGTGACAACCGACAAGCACTTACAAGTTTTATTACAATTTCTTTCTTTCTCTGTCATCATCTTCATTGTCCTTTTAATATATTTTTCTTTTAGATATGGAGTTTTTGAAAAAAAATATTAAAAAAGAAGAGAGTTAAAATAGTTGCTTACTTTTTTTTAACAAGATCTATAACTGTGCACGTTATTTTCTTCAAAGATTTTGTTTAAAAAAGAAATTTGTAAGTCTTACAGTTTTCATTTAAAGTGATATTGTAATTGAAGTATGTGTAAGTAGCGTATCTAGTATACTCTACTATTCTTTTATATTAATTTTTCTTAGGGACGGCAAGCATTTTCCTTTTATAGAGTTCTTAAGAAACTGGGCACACAACAGCTTTGCTGGACATAAGCTTTAATATATTATAAAAAACTTTCGAAACAGTAAACTGTCAATAATGTGAAACTAAAAGTTTTTAAAAAAATCACAAAAACTTTCAAACCGAAGAGAAATTTAAATAAAAGTAGTATAGAACAATGAAAAAGCTGCCAAAAAAAATTTATAACGAACGATTTTCCGTCATAATGGCCCAAACTGGCATGCTTGTAAATCAAATTTGGCACTTAATGGAGTAAAACTGTTTCAAACTAAAGAAAATAATATAAATAACTTACAACTTTTTAACCTTATTCAGAATATTTGTGGATTATAACCCTACGTCTATACAGGATATATTTTCATCATGACAAAAGTCAAACTTTGTATTAAAACAGTGTAGTATCGTTAAAAATAGGGTTAATTTAAAATTTTTTGGCAATGATTTTGCTTTATGTGTATTTCATGTTAATTTAACATGATTTATAGCAATTGTCAATGAAAAATTTTCGTTTAGAAATAACTTTATTTCACGTTGAATTAACATTTAAGTACTGCTAAAATTAAAATGAAGAATCATGTTGAATCAAAGTTATTTCAAGTTAGATCAACATGAATTTAATTTAATGCTTTAATTGTATTTTATTAATTATTTAACTTAAGTGTGGTTGACATGGACATCAGAAAAATTTTTGTATTTAAATTAAATTTGCTTCCCCGGCCAAGATTTGAAGTCGGAACTCATCGCGTGATTGTCAACGTGCTTACCCCTGCAGCCACAACAACTTTAAATATTCTTAACATACACACTAAATATGTCCCATCTTGAATTAAATTATAATTTAACATTATTTCTAGACATTTTACATACAATTTGTTTGAAAAATGTTGGTTTTAGTTAAAAAAAAGAACAAAATGCTTTGACTGGAAAAGTTTTAGTTAAAAAAATACAAAATACTTTGTTGACTCAAGGATTCGAACCTGTGATCCTCCGAATGCAAGACTAGCACATTGCCTACCAGCCAGCAGCAATTTGTTGGCTGTTTACAAGCAAAATAACAACAACGATACAAAAACAACCTACACAACTAAGCACAAAGTGTATTGCTGCTATAAACAAAGCAAATAACGACCAACACACTCAAACAACATAGTAAATTTAATGCGATTTGAAAGAATTTGAATTAACATTTTGGCATGTTGATTTTACATTGGTATTTTTTTTGTGTTAGCTGCTTTTTTCAACTCATATTGCTATAACTTCTTGAAAAATCACAAAATTTAATTAAGATTTTGCTCAGGAGTACTTTCAATTATGTAGATTATGGAGGTATCATTAGCTCAAAATTAGCTTATCTCGACTTAAGCATTTTTTCCTTTTTGTCACAGATATAAAGAAAAGACGTTAGAATTTTCTGCAGACCACTTATAGATCAACAACACAATAATAATAATAATAATAATAATAATAATAATAATAATAATAATAATAATAAGCAGTTGGAATCATTTTTGCTTCATACTTTCTGTTCAGAAGTTAAAACCTTAAAACAAAGTTCATTTGGCTCCCACGCCTGCACAGTAACTAAACTACTAGTATTGTGGTCATTTTCAAATATTTACTAAAAACACATTCCTGACTAAAATATTAGCCAAACATTTTTAAATACCCCCAACATACCGGCATTCGTATAAATAAAAAATAATAATAATGATAACACTCTCTCCTTGTAAAATAACAATAAAAAAACTAATACAATTGCTTTGAAACTTACATCTGCACATTTCCAACTGATTTTACTTTTAACTATTAAGTATAACGATTACAAGGCAATAAAACTGAATAAAAATCATATAAAAACTCATGGAATATTTTTATTTCATCTCCTTACAAATACGCTTTAACGCTTTTTTTCTTTCTTTTTTTCTACGTTTTCTTTTTGTTTTTTTTTTTTTTTTTTTGTTCTTGTCATACAACACAATAAGTAATAAAAATCTGCATAACTTTATACCCTTTACAACAAAGAAAAAGAACTTTCTAAGAAACAGATATTTCTCTTAACTTTTCCCTGTCGACGTCACAAAAATTTTGTTTTTATTATTTTTTTCACAAGTTCTTATTTCTTCTTGTACAAATTGTTCCTTTGCAATTCTATTTCTATTTGGATAATGTAATATTAAAAAAAGAGAAACTTACATATCTTAAGGATATTTTATATGCTTGGTTGACCAAAATGCAGCTCCATTCAAGCGGAAGTAAGCAATAGATGTGTTTAGTTCTCTCCAACAGTTTCAAAATATTCATGCACATTTTACACACACACACATACAAAAGTGCTTGTGTATGAGCTTTTTTATTGTGTTCGTAGGGTTGTGCCTTTTTTTACATCTGCAGTGACTTGAGAAATAAAGTATTACTTTTCATATGTTATTATTATTATTATTTGCTTTAAATATTATGAAATTTTAATACACCCGACATCTGTATGAATATAATTTGTGTGTTTTGCTATGGATATCCCTATTCAGTTGGATTCCTTTAGCTCTCAAGGGAAACCATTTGTGTTAGTTTAACTTCTCTTCTTTGCATAAGTTATACATATTTTTTTTTACTTCTTAATATTTGTTGCTATTGGCTGCTTTTAGGATGCGACCAGCGGAAGTTATTTAGCACAGCATGTTATAGATATAAAGTATTTTTATTACCAAACACTTGGGCATTTTAACACAGGGATAACACTTCGCTCAGTGAAGCACTGAAAGGTCAGGACAAACTCTAATATAATAATAATTTTAGGCTAATACGAATTTTTCTGGGCTGGTTAAGACATGAAATTAAATTACTTCATCCTGAACGTATGCGTAATATTAATTACAATAAATTAAAATAACTCATTCGCTTTAGTGTAAGTGTAAGTCTTGAAAAAAAAGCAAGCACATTGAGGCAAATCATGTTTGCAACATAATTGTGCAGTTTTCAATATTGTACAATAATCTCACCAATATGTGTGTCATATTCGAAGGTAGCGCAATATATTAGCAACTATAAAAAGACTTGATGTTTATTGTACAGCCAAGGAAATTTTGTAATGTGGGGGCGACATTGTTCAATGTTGTTTACTTTTTCACTGTCAAGAAAATTAAGGCATTTATTGCATAGTATAGGTCAAAATGACAACAATATATGCAAAAATATATGCAATAATATTGAGTAATGGATGGGCCGTTTAACATTCTTAATTTTGTCCGGTTATTAAAGGTAAACGCTCATAAGAGAGGTACACATTCTTTTATTTTAATTTTAAATCTACAAAGCTTGTCCAGTTTTAAGAGGGGTCCAGGGGTGTGCGTTATGAGAGATTTCACTGAAGCCAATATATTTTAAAACTAAGAAATCCGAAAATAAAATTTTCACCAAAACGAAAAACAATTTATAAAAATGGAACAACAACGCCAAAACGAAAAAAGCGCCAAAACTTAAAAATCGTTAAAAATACAATAAATAAATCGACCAAAATATAAAAAAGGCCAAAATAAAAAAAACCCCAAACTAAACAAAAATCGAAAAAAATCGCCAAAATTAAAAAACCTCAAAAATTGCCAAAACGAAAAAGGCGCCGAATCTTAAAAAATCGCATAAAACTAAAATAAATTGCCAAATCCAAGAAAAACTCCAAAAACGCCCAACAGCGCCAAACCAAAAAAAAAAACGCTAAACCAAAAAAAAAAAACGCCAAAACTAAAAACTCCAAAAATGCAAAAAAAAAACGCAAAAACTAAAAAACGCTAAAAACCAATAAATTCCAATTACCAAAAAATTGCACAATTCTTATATAGGGTCCGCCATCTAATGTTTTTTTTTTAACTAGCGCTTATTTCGTGAATGGTAACACTTAGCTCGTATCTGATTTGACAGATAATTAGTTTTATCCTTCCGCCCAACGAGCCAACTGACCATCCAATGCGTTTTCGCTTCGCTAAGTGGGCCTGCGATCGACTTACAGAAGATGCCGATTTTGCCAAAAAAAAAAATATATTTACAGATGAAGCTCATTTTGATCTTGGCGGGTATGTAAACAATCAAAATTGTCTTATTTGGGGCACAGAAAACCCGCACGCATACATTGAAAGGCCGAAGCACCCAAAACGAGTCACTGTTTGGTGCAGATTTTGGTCCAGAGGCTAATTTCGAAAATTAGCAAGGAGTGGCCGTTACATTCGATGGCGATCGTAATCGAGCCATGTGGAACAAATTCTTGTTTACAAAAATTGAAAAGGATGATATTGGCAACATTTGGTTTCAACAGAACGGCGCTACGTGCCACACAGCCGAAGCTTCAGTAGATTTTTTTTATAGCATTTTCAAAAATATCTGGTGGACCCTTTAGTATTACATATCTAGTGTCCATAAGAAACCTTTCGTGTACAAGTGAAAGTCACACTTTACTGAATTTTTATATAAAATGGCATCTTATAAAAAAAATTAATATTTTTGAAAATTAAATTTTTTGTTTTCCAAAAGAACGTTTTTAGAAAAAGAGCAGCATAATAAGAAATGTGATTATTTTAGAAGTTTCTTTTCTACAAGGTACTTTGTATAAAATAAAGTCTCCAATAAAAATAAACTTTTGCTGCTTTTATATAAAAGTTTGAATTTTTGATAAAAGTAATTTGTTTTCTTAAAATAAACTTTTTAGGAAAAAAGTAAATTTTTATAAAAAAAAATTATTAAAAAGCTTTTCTAAAATATGTATACATTTTTATAAAAAGGACTTTTTATAAAAAAGCAAAACCTTCCTTTCAAAAAAGTAACTTTTTTTAAGTAAAATAAGTGCTTTTATTTAAAAGTTTTTTAGTAACTTTTAAGCGAGCTTTTTTATCTACTTTCCCAAAATCTATGTCAATTCCTATTTAGTTGAAATTGTAGTGGATAACATTTAATATCCTTTTCCACTTTTTATAATTTTAAAAATTTTTTATTTTAAATTTACGACATACAGCTCATAATTCCATTCATTACACCAGCAATAGCTGCCACTTGTTATAATTTGTAATACCAACACCAGACATCATGTAATACCAAATTTTAAGTTGTCATAAATTTCTCAAACTAACTAATTTTCCAGCAGACAAATAACCTTGCCAGCAAATAGACAAATAGACGGACAATTATTAGCACAAACAGTTTACACCTTGACTGGAAGAAAAACTTACATAAAACCAAAAAAAAAAGACAAACTCATTTCTCAAAAAAAAACAAATAGAAAATAATTTAACAAATAGTTGTGCCAAAAAATTCAACTACTTGCTGCACCTTTTTACTTGTTAGATATTCCCTTATACACTCATTCACACTCATAGTAAGAATACCCTGAAGGGTGTTAAAAAAGAAAAAGGACCCAATCGAAGGCAATAAAAAAAGGAGACTACACCAACAAAACATAAATTATTTAATAAAACAAACACACACACACACACTTATTTGCAAACACTCGTTGTGATAAAATGCGAAAAGAGAAAAAAAAGTCATTTTAAATCCAGGTACATAAATTGTAATTTTATTTTAGAAAAAAAAGGAGTTTAAACAAATGTTGGTAGCGAAGTTAAAGCAGCTTAAAAAATATAAATAATGTTTTGTAAGCTTTAATAACAAACTAAATAGTGCGCGATAAGACAGTGGAGACAAAACTAATAGTTGTTTCGACGAGTGCATTTGTGTAACAAGAAAATATATGTTGGACAAGTTTAATTAAGAAGAATAGTTTGGGTTTGTGATTAAAATTTAATTGTTTTGTTAAAAATAATTCTAACTTAATGATAATATATAATTGCAATATTGTAAGACATCGATCGCTTATTTAAAATTGTATTAGTTTGCTACTTGGCCATTGACAGTCTTACTTCCAACTCAATTCACCCCATTTTGCGATTTAATTATAAGCTGCAGAAACATTAAGTAGCAACAATTTTTCCCTACCCTATATAAAAGGTCTTTCAGTAAGTGCTTCCTAACTTTAAATATCAAGAAAAAAATGTGTGTGAAACTTTTTATTCGTTGCTAAAATTTTAAATTTTCCATGAGTCTGGTGTAAAAATCAGGCTGACTTTGACCGCCAGTTTGGAAGACCTGCGACTTAACAAAAAGTTTAACGGAGTTAAACCGTACGATCTCCGTGGTGACTTCACAACTTTGACTTTGACGTGAGATGCCCAAGAACTTAAATCTCTCGTGCAAAATTTTCAATATGCCATGAGCTCCGTTCTATTGAAACAATATTTTGATGGTGTCCATATTATTGTGGCTAAAGTAAGTTGACTATCAACAACGTGCCATGCTAACGCTGATAGCCTGGCCAGTATTGCTCACAAGGAACTATGAAACAATGACGCTGCCAGATCCACATCAAATAGAAACTTTTTTGGAATATATTTAGAGGTCTTTCATCTCATATAGATTTTTCTTGTGCAAGATTAGACGATTTTAGTTGCGTTATCATTCATTCAAAAATTGGACTCATGGCTGAAAATGATATTTCGGTGATATTTAGGGTAAATTTTCAAGTGCTCCAGGGACCATTTCGAGAACATAAAGTTACGTAAAAATATTCCGACAGGGTTAATGCAAAGAACTATCTAGAAGTATTTAACTAAAGCACTAAACGTACACACATATTCACGTGCAAGCACTATAGCAACAACAATTGTGTACAAAGCTACAGACATACACGTATACAAATAAAAGTGCGAGCAGTTATGGTAACCACCCTGTACTAAAAATAGCACACTGCACTACCAACATACAAGTCGTTACTTTGAAAATTCAAAGACTAACGGCCAATCGAATCACCTACAAATATCTAGAAACCGCGAAATGAATTTTCCCCATTATGCTGGAAGACTGTTTGAACATCTGGCTACCAATAAACAAACACGCCTATACGGCCATATCGTTTCTTATGTGTTGGTCTTTACTAAGTACATGCATGTTGCCACACCATCTATTTGCGAATATTCTAGATCCGGTTTGGAGGTATAAAAAGAGCTGCCATATGTCAGAAGTCAGTCAGTACAAATTGGAATTTAGTAGAGTGAACATCGTTGAAAGTAAAAGACATCGTGCCGTGGATAATAACGTTAAGAAGTAAATAAGAAAAGACAAGTTGTAATTGGTTTAGTCAAGAATAAAAGGAAGTTCAGTTGCAAATAAGAAAATCGTGTTGTTATTTATTTTTGAGCAATCAAAAGAACTCACACGTTTAATAAAATTTAAACGTAACAATACGTTGCTGTCTGTAATTATTTATCTACTGCTGCTAAGACAGTTCAACTTTGTAGGCCCAATTAACGATTCAAAGTCAGCCAAATTGTGGTCTCTTGTGAGCAAGAGAGAGAGAGTTGTGTATTGCATTATCTCACGCAAAGCAGTGATGCTCTCGGAAAATTTTTTTACTGTTACTTGCACCAATAGGGCACAACAACTTTTAAATATGAATTGATTTTTAAATAGAATTGGCCAAATAGGCTCTAAGTATTGAAATTTTTAAAACTATTGTTTTTAATCTTCATATAAATTCTGGTCTAGTGCTTAGCTTTTCTAATTTTTAAAATTTGTGTAGATAACAAAAAGATGAAAGCAATAAATAACGAAAATGATTAAAGAACCGCTTTCAAATTGTTTTTTGAAGTAACTCTCAGATTTTTTTCTTTTATAAAAGTGTTTAATTGTTTAATTTATCTATTGCAGTCAAATATTTCTTTACACATTTCTTCATATGAAAGCGAAAACAAGCTCATTTTTATAAATATACTAGCTTTTACCTGCCGCTCCACTCGCGTTGATCAGATATTTTGGAAACTATACTTAAAATTTATGAATATATTTTTACTTGTTACTCACTGATAATTTAAAAGAAAAAATAATAAAAATTCAGTGAAGTGTGACTTTGACCCGCTCACAAAGGGTTTCGTACGCACACGAGATATGTAATTCAATACGAACTTTATTCTATATAAAATATAGTTTTGGTATTTTTTTCGTTTTTGGGTTTTTTCGGTTTTAAGCGTTTTCTCGTTTTGGTTTTGGGTTTTTGAGGTTTTTTAATTTGGGGTGATTTTTTTCATGTAGGCGTTTTTTTTTTTTGGTGTTGACGATTTTTTCGATTTTTGGCGTTTTTGTTTCATTTTGGAATTTTTTTAAGTTTGACACTTTTTTCTCGTTTTTGCGATTTTTTTCGGTTGTTGGAGTTTTTTTTATTTTTTGGCAATTTTTTTTAATTTTGTCGTTTTTTTTTAATTTTGGCGATTTTCGGTTTTTGGCGTTTCTTCATCTTGGCGACTTTTTTCATCATTTACTTACTCGCTTTTTTAGTTTTGGTACTTTTTTCTCATTTTGGCATTTTTTTTAAGTTTGACGCTTTTTTCTCATTTTGGCGATTTTTTCGGTTATTGGAGTTTTTTTGCCAATTTTTTTCATTTTGTCGATTTTTTTTTAATTTTGGCGATTTTCGGTTTTTGGCGTTTCTTCATCTTGGCGACTTTTTTCATCATTTACTTACTCGCTTTTTTAGTTTTGGTACTTTTTTCTCATTTTGGCATTTTTTTAAGTTTGACGCTTTTTTCTCATTTTGGCGATTTTTTCGGTTATTGGAGTTTTTTTGCCAATTTTTTTCATTTTGTCGATTTTTTTTTTAATTTTGGCGATTTTCGGTTTTTGGCATTTCTTCATCTTGGCGACTTTTTTTTATCACATAGTCGCTTTTTTAGTTTTGGTACTTTTTTCTCATTTTGGCAATTTTTTTGGTTTTTTGCGTTTTTTCAGTTTGGCGATTTTTTTCCAAATTAGCGATTTTTTTGTTTTTTTGACGTTTTTTAATTTTGGCGGTTTTTTTCATACAGGCGATTTTTTTTTTTGGTTTTGACGATTTTTTCGACTTTTGGCATTTTTGTTTTATTTTGGTATTTTTTTTAAATAAAATTACAAAAAAGAAATAAATTTCTGAAAATCGACTTGAAAACTTATAAGTTCTCTCCTGCAAAACAGTAAAATATGACTATGAAAACAAGCACTTTTTCCTTATTGCAAATCAGTATTATCAAAAAGTTAATTTTTAGGGGCTTGTAGATTTGAGAATATATTTTTATGGATTTATGACATCCCCATATTTTTGGTATAGAAGAAATGCTTTGTTTTTCAAAATAATATTATCCAGTAAGTTAAACACATAAGAATTATTGAACTCCGCCAAATTATATGTATTTCAACAATTTTTTAAGTTTGGAAGTGCCTTTTGGAAAACCCTTTACTATAACAATTTGTAGCTTAGTTTATTTTTTATTCATTTAGACTTGGTAAATCTATACACATGTGAGTTTAAATAAAAGAGAGAGAGAAAAAAATAAAAGTACGTTTGTCACGGAAAACTAAACGGAAGTGTTTATTTAGTGTTGAGCATGAGTATGGAAGGCACATGTATGGATTCGTAGAAAAGTATAAAAGGAAATGCGATTTACGACAATTTAGTGTGTAGAATTACAGCATGTTTTACAACAATACAATGGATGAACTAAAGGAGGAGAACGAAAATAAAAAAGAACTAACTACATACAACACATGCTTAAATACAATACAAATAAATGGAGTTAAGCATAAACGTGTGTCAAACTCTCAGTATATTTTCATAGCTTTTTCTTATCGCAAATGTACATAAATAAATACAACAGCTTATAACTGTGTATTAAAATACAAAAAAGAAATATATAGAACCTGCAATAAAACATAGGATAACAATTTGTTAAGGTTCAACAAGTTGTTGAAACATAAATACCCAAACACATTCGCTTTTTCAAAGTGTGAAATATATGTATGTGAGAAAGCACATACATCTTGGCATATAAATTCTAATAATTCTAATTTAAACAAAAATTGAAAAATATGTTTAAATATTTAACAGCTAGAACAAACAAAATGTAACAATAAATTGCTGTAGTCTGTAACAAACAGACAATACAAAACTACTGCTGTACCTTTGATTTAGCTAAAGTATTAAATAAAACAAAAACATTTTATTTTTTCTCTCATTTTCTTTCTTTTCCGAATGTTAGACTTAAAGTCTTTTTTTTCAAGCTTTAATGTTTTTAGTTGAAGACAAACTAAATATTGTCCTTAGGGAAAAAATTTTGTGTTTCGTTTTTTGTTCAACGTTTTTATCATTAGCAAAATCAACATCTTACCATTATTGTTATTATTATCATTATCATCATTAGTATTACCTTCATCATTATTATTATCATCATGTGATAGCATAAGACCAACAAGCATAAACTCTAATGATTGAAATCTAATATCTTGTGTCATATGATAAATTTAAAAAAATATTATTCTACATTTATTTTCACAGCCTAAAGCACTTTTATTTATATGGATTGAGAAATTTGTGTATTTTTTATTTTAAATTCTAAATAGCATTAAATTCCTAATTGCTTAAATGGTGTAAAATTATATTTGTGTGAAAGAAAAAACGAAACTTGCCATAAATATTCATTCTCATCGTTTTAAATCTTTAAGTCTCAGCTGATAGAAATATTCTTATTCTATCATGATAAGGAATGAAGCACAAAAGACCGAAAGTTTCTCATTATAAGTAAATGTGAAATATTTAATATCAATGTGATTTCATAGTTTTCATAATTCAATCAAAAAGAATTCATTATTAAAAAAAATAAGAGAAAATTACGGTCTATCGGACCAAGTCAACAAAAGACGTTCGTTTTAATACTTATATTAAAAAAACCTTATTTTATAACTGTTTCCAAAAAAAGTTGCCGATCAAACTATTTCTGTTGACATCGTGGAAGACAAAACAAGGAAAAAATTAAAAATTATAAAAATATTTTTTCCAATTTTTGAATTCAGAGGAAAATTTTTAAAATAATTAAAAAACTACTTCTAACATACATATATTTTTTTTTTTGAAATGGAAAAAACATAAACACATAGTTATCTTAATATAGAAAGGCCCCTCATTTTTTTTAAATCGTTTTTTTTTTTAATCGATGTGAAGAAAAATTAAAAAAATCGGGATTGCAAAATAATATTTTCGGCCTTGTTCGGTCAATTTGAAACTGCACGATTTAAGAAAACTTTCTCGGACAATAGAAATATTTTTTTAGATTTTTTAAAATTTTTTTATTATATAGATTACTAAAGAAAATTATAGTGGTGTATGATTTTAAGCACGTTTGCAGGACCATTACTAATTTTTTGAAAACTTAGAATTTCCTTGGATTCGGTTTACAGAGCCGTGTGCTAGGGTCTTTTTATATTTAGGTATTTATAAGTATTTCTCAAATCATATCCCTTCAAACATTTAACATTTCCGAACACTTATATCCCAATAAATATCAATCTTGTAAGTTTGCTGGGATAACTTGTTTACTGGTGTATTTGTTTTTGTGTGCGTGTGTGTGTGTGTCTATGTTAAACAAATTTGCTTGAGTTTACTTTTATACGAAACACGCACTTCAAAAGGTACGACTTTGTATGTATGTTGCATGTGTTTGCATGTGTGTTAGAAAGTTGCTGAAGCAAAAGAATTTAACAAATTATTTACATGTAAGGGACATGTCCAAGAGTTTTCTCTTTATCTAAGTTAAGTCTTTCTATAACAAATGGCTGCTTGTAGAGAAATAGGGTCGAGGTCAAGGTGAATAAAATGTTGTTCAAAGAAAAAACTTAACAACAGTTCTTCGGTGCTTTTGATTGTAGGAAAATATGCTGCTTTAAAGGTATTTTTTGCTATTTGAGGAAATGAGTTAAATGAGACCTATAAAAATACATACATTTATATATTAAAATATATTTTTTATATACAATACATTTTAATTTGTAGTTAAAATTAAGATAAAATAAATAAATTTAAATTTATGAAGAAAATTATTCACAAAGATTTGTCTGTCTAAAAAGGTGGCAATATACACTCAGGGAAAATCTGCAATACAAGAACGCGTCACATTAATTCAATAATTTTCAATACAATAGAAAAGGTATATTGACATACTCAAAAATAAATAAAATTAATAAATTAATAGTGTAAATTAATATTTTTTCCATATTGAAATAAGAAATTTTTACAAGACTAGAATTTCGTTAATGTTTCTTTTTATCTCAATATGGCTTTTATTAATTTTAAGCTGTTTTTTTCTCTGTGTGTATGTATATGTTTTTAATTTTTAGGGAATTGATGATGCGGCATTAAAATCCATGTGAACGAAACTTGCTATTCGGAAATTTTTACACGCAGCATTTATGATAATTCCTGATCATGTATAAGTTTTGAAATTAAAGCTTTTTCAACTAATTTCATGATGAGGGCAAAACGAAATAATTTTTTAATCAAATAAAAAATATTAACAATTTATAATTAGATTGACAATTGATTTTTCCTCAACTTTGCCTCGAATAACATTTTAAGCTGAAGTAATAAACATTTTTCAGGAGAGAAAAAAACATTTTTTAAGGGAAAGACAATTTTTTGAGGCATATCAAAATAACGCTAGTTAGCATCAAATTTTCTCTTAGTACCTCTGTTACATTTAACAATTACTTGCGTTAATTTTGTTCACTACATTTTTTAGCTACTCACAACGTTTTTCCACTGGCAGACTCTTTACAAATCTATATTGATGACGTGAAGATACATCATTTTGGATGATATGATTTTTTAACAATTTAAGCGAGTAATGTTAACTATAATTAGCGGTGAACAAACGAATTTTCACGAATTTTCGAGGCATTGCTTACATTTTAAAAATTTAAAAATACATGCAAAATATATTTAGTTGTTGTCTTATTTATATATTAATCGTTTTTCTAAGTGGCAGGGGTTTTTTGATATAATATCAAATCATAAATTTTTAAAAAATTTTACATAAAGTAATTCTAAAATATGCAAAATAAATAATTCAAAAATTTTAGAAATTATGTTAAATAGCAAATGTGTGACATCATCAATTTCACCAATTCTATTTAAATTTCAATGCATATTTAAATGTTGATTTACGATTAATTTTTGTAAGGAAGAATGAATTTTAAATACAGAAACAGAATTGATATTTAAATAAGTTGATGAAATAGGCTCTGAACTAGAGATAGGTAAAAAATATCTATATATCGATATATATCTCAAATATCGATTTATATCACCGATGTTTCAAAAACCGACATATCGATACATCGATGCTTATATACGAGTATCGGGTTTCGATATTTTTAAGAGCTCCATAAATTTTAGATGCATTTTAAGTCTAGGATATTGGCATCAATTCTAGTGATGTCAAAAAAATAAGGAAAATTGCATAACAACAGAAACGGCACTACTAGAAGGTGACCCCACTAAGCCAGGTGACTGTTGTTTGCTAACTAATCTAAATATCAAATTTGGTTTGTGTATATATAAGCCTATAGGCAGTCTTAGTTTTGACTTTCTGTTCTGTTACAAACCAGCTGACTATTTTTTATTTATAGAAATCTTATACAAAGCCTTAGTTGTTCTCTTTCGTTCTGTTCTGTTTCGATTCAAACTATGAAAATAACAAAAAGTTAAGTAATTTCAAGTGACAGCATAAATAAACATTCTGAAATGAACTGTGATTGGGCTTTAAGAATTTAAAAAATTTAGTTTCTACCAGAAAAACATTAATCTATATTGAAACTAGGGATGTAACGAATACCGATATCGGCGATATTTTACTGTCGATACGGCGATACTTCTTAAATTTCTTTTAGAGCTGTTTTGAACAAACAACAAAATTTTCAACCATTTTTTTTGCTTAAAAACTAAGAGAAATAACATATTAAAAGCAGAACATAAACTCTGAACAGAAAAAGTTTACGTTTCTTTTGTTTTGATTTGCACACTAGTAGTGAAATGTTCTCTCAATGCTAAATCATTAATGTATTTAAAAAAATATTTTTTGTTTTTTGTTAATTTCAGAATGAATTCAATTATATATTTTAAATATTATTAATCTCTTACACTATAATTTTGTATAATAAAAGGTTATGTTAGTTTTAACTTATGTTCAGTTTAAATATGCGTATCGGTGTCGGAATCGGTATCGGCGATATTTCTTTTTGAGTATCGGTATCGTTTTCGGATCGGCAAAACGGCGTATCGTTACATCCCTAATTGAAACATATCAATGGACGATGATAATCACTTTAGTGGAAAATTTATTACAGAAAAGCAGCAGTCAATAAATAATAATTAAGCGTTAAGGAACTACAGTAGTTAAACAATCATTATGAGCCTTATTTATAAAAATTATTACGGCTTTCTTAATAAGCAAAATTTTGAATGGAAATCTATTTTAAACCCCCTTTAAAGCCTAAATAATTTTTATAAATAAAGCTGTTAATATTTAAGGAATCCCTTACCAAAAAATTTAGTTCGAAAATGATGTCATTTAAACTTTTTTGGACTTTATGTCACGATATTTTAGTATGTGTATTTATTTAAAAATTTTTAATATTTTTTCAACATTTGTAAGCAAAAAATATCGATATATCGAAATATCGACGTTTTAAAAAAATATATGTATATCGATAATGTTCAAAAATATCGATACGATATACATATGTATGTATTACTGATGCACGAATACTCGTATTCGTATTCGAATAGTCGAATAATCGGCCATTTTCAGGCGAATACGAATACGAATATTTTTCCAAAGAAATTAAATAAATAAATGCATAAATCCTAAACGAAATTTTAATAAATGACTAAAAATTTTAGTTTGTACAAATACATTAATTTTTTATAGAAATTTGTGCTTTGTATCATTTTCAAGTATTATTCAATGACGATCATTAAAATTTTGGGTACTTTTTATTAAATTTAAAGTACGCCAACAAGAGTGTGAAGTCCTTTTTTATAAAATTTTTTTAATATATCATATTGCATATAATATTCGAATTCGTATTCGTATTCGCGAATATCGTTTCAAATATTCGTATTCGTATTCGTATTCACGAATATCGTTTCAAATATTCGTATTCGTATTCGCGAATATCAAAAATTGACATTCGTTACATCACTAGTATGTATGTATAACGATAATTTTTTTTTATTTTCCCATCTCTACTCTGAACATCAATATGAGTTATACGTATGATTAATATTTATTAGATTTACGTACCTTTTCATGGTTAAGAGTTAACGTGAACTTTAACTGACAGTTCTACATACAAAACCTGCCGTTAAAGTCCCTGTTATCTTTTAACCATACATTGTGAAAAGATACGTTACTTCTTATATTTTATATTACTCATACGGGTTTTCGAAATAAAACATTTTAAAAACTCTACAATGGTCACACTTATCATCTGTTTGTGTGCGCAACGTATGATTAATTTTAATTCATAATTGCATATTACTCATACGCATCTTCATAGTGTTTGGTTAACAGAAAGATGCGGCCTCCCCCAATATGACGACACACAAAGTTCGATCGACTACATACATACATACATATATAGAAATCTAAAAATAATTTATTTTTTTATTTTATTGCTGTTTTCAGTACAAGTTGAGGGTCGAAAAATTTTTTCCATTTAAACATAAATAATTTTTTTTATTTACCTATGATATATTGAGTGTTTCTTTTAAGCATAATTTTTATATATTTTTTTAAATGTAGAGTTTTAGTTGTAATTGAAGGTAACAAATTGTATAATGTCAAAAGTTAATTAGTTTTGTTTTAAGTTTTAAAACATTGAGAGGCGCAAAAGCTCTTAACACTTCATATATTGGATTAGGAATTAAGCGGTAAAAAAATCCTAAATGATCTAGTGATATTGAGCTTCAGATATTTATTTATTCGTTCCTTAAAAACTCCTTTATAAGATCTAAATTTTTTTATTTATATTTTAATTGAAGTGAATATTACAATAAAGACTAATGGTCAAAATTTATTGAATTGAAAATAGATATATAATTTTAACCTTCATTTAAAATATTTTATAACACTTAAATATCTAAAAGTTCAGCAATAACGAGAATTAGTTTTTTTATTTTCCTTAACTATTATATAAAAGTATTTAATTTTATTCCACGAACTAGATAATTAAATATAAGAACACAATTTAAAATATTAATTAATACAAAATACCTGAATAATTTTTAATATGAAAAACAATATCATGACATAATCACAAACTGTTTTTATAGCGAAAAATCCCATAAAGATTAAATCAACTTTCATTAAAATTCATTAAATTTATACACAGGAAATTTAATATAAGCTCTCACAAAAAATACTCTTCCATGAATACATTTTAACAACAACAAAAAATCAAAAAAAAAAAAAGAAATGAAAAATAAAAAAATATATTAATTAACTTAAGCAAACAATTAAAACAAGTTGTTGAAAAAATTAACTTTAATTCAACAATTCTTTTTTTGTTGCAAATTATTAAAAAGACATGTTTGAAATAAAAATCATCAAAAATGCATTATGCAAGCAACAGGAGAACTGGCAGTGGCAGGAAGAGTCAGCAAAACCAGAGCCCAGGCAGAAGACACATATTGTACAACACAGACTAGAGTTTGTCATAAATGGGATTTTATATTCTATTTTTATATTTTATGAAAAATCTACACTAATACACACAGACGCACACACACTCATACACACTTCCATGTGCATATATTTCACTATCTTTTTTTAACGAATAGATACGCTGGCAAACAACAAAATTTAAATGAATTTGCTACATGTTACAAACACAACTATATATGCGCTTATACGATTACATAAACTCACATCATGGTGAACAAACAAGTGTCGCAGCCAGGTAAAACTTCAGCAGCTACAACAAGAATAACAGCAGCAATAATAAAATCTGCTATCACACTTTGTTTCACATTAGCATATAAAATGAAAATGAAAGCAAAAAAAAAAGCTGCATATGAAAATTTCAAATTGGCAGCATTGGCTACAAATGCTCCCTAACTGGAAAGGTTGTAGTATTGAGTCCTTTCAATGTCCTTATTAAATTATTTTAAAAAAAATATATGTTCACTTCTTAAAAATTCATCAAGTTCTTCAAGCTAAATTTTTTCTGTTTACTGTTTGGGCCAAAATTTTTAACTTGTTGTTAATTGTTCAGTAGCCAAGAATTGAAAAATCAGTGGCAAGAGATTTTACTCAAAATGAATGCAAAAATTTTTGAAATAAATATTGTAATAATTGAGCAATATTTTTCATCAAAACTTTTATATAAATTCAAACAGCAAAAATATTAATATTAAAAATTATTGATAAGAAAAATGTGTCCATTAAAAAATTATAGTTAACGAATTTTTTTTCTATTAAAATTGATTATGATTATCCGTTAAAAAATATTTTAACAAAAAGTTATCGATAACAAAATTTTTTGCAAAAATAATATTTATGATATACGTATGTTTAGGTTAAACAAATTATAGTTTTCTAATCATTTATTTAAAATATTGTCGATAACAAATTAATCACCTTAAAGCTATCGATAATAAATTACTTCACAAAAACTTACCGATAACAATTTTTTTCTCATAAAAAACATAAAAATAAGGATTACGTATGTTTTAAGAAGTAATTTAAAAAATTAAAAACTTTTGCTTATAAAAAAATCTCAACAAAAAAAAAACAATACCAGTACGAAGGCTCCCATGGAAAAAGTATCGATATAAATATCGATATTTCTGCTAAAAAAATACCAAACAAGTTATCCATAAAAAATTTTTCTGATTAAATATATCGATAACAAATGTTACAAAATATATCAACAAAAAGTTTTTTCTAATAAAAAATATCAAAATATTTCTATTAAGTGAAACATTTGTAAATTTATATTGCTCTACCTAAGTATGTTTAGTCATTCTTGCTTATCTTTTACGAAAAAAAAAATAAAAAATAAATAAAAAAAATAAAAATAAAAAAAAAATTTAAAAAAAAATGGAAAACAGAAAATTAATAGTGATACTTACAAATGTGTTTACCAAAGGTAAATCAATTGTATACACAACAATCGTTTCTCATATTCAGTTTCATTGAAAATTTAAGTTAAATAGCTGATGTTAACAAGAATCTCTACCCAAGTAGATAGACTAGCGTGCTGATGAAGTGCGTGGCTGCACAGAAAAGTATCGGTATTTCCCCCAGCTTAAAGTCTAAGTTTGATTTTTCTTCTCTTCTTTAGATACTCACATTAATTAATAAAAATATTTCATTCAATAAGAATTGAAATTACTGAACTTAAGCCTGACTAAAAATTATTTCTGATTAATATTTCTATTAAAAAACCAACTGAGGCGAAATGATCCAAAAAAAATATTGATAAAAAATGATCCATTTCAATTTTAGAGATATATTTTCTGCCAAAAATTAAATTCTAAACAAACTATCCATAACACATATTTAAAAAAAAAATTTTTGTGAAAAATAAATTATCGATAAAAAAATTTAGTGTGCCTTTAAAAGTATTTCTGTTAAAAAAAGTCGCCATGAAGCATAATTTTTAAAAATAAATGAAAATAATTTTTTTCTTGAAAAAAAACTTTAAAAATTTCATATTTTTGTTTATAGAATACTTATTGGTGGACATTTTTTCTATAAAAGATATCACCGACAATCGATTTTTTCCTATTAAAAGATATTCTTCTTTTCCAAATGTATGTATAACAATTCTTTTCAATGAATGAAAAAACCAATAAAATTATCAATATAAACATTTTTAAATAATATTATTAATATATATTATTTATAATAAAATAAATCGATAAGCAATATGTGTTATTTTCTTCTTAAAATTAAGAAAATATTTCATTAAAAAAGATTATTAAAATCGAACTTTTTGATATAAAAAATTTTGATATAAACAAATTTTCATGGTAATATTAACGATTAATTTTCCCTGTCAAAAAGATATAGACAACAAATGTATTCAGTTATCGATAACAATATTTATTTATAATATTTTTTATTTTTAATATTTATTTTAATTATTGGTAACAAATGTTTGTTCTGAAAAAATTATAAATAGAAAATTCCTAATATTCTTATAAAACACAGTGCTTCGACTTAGGAAATTAATCGAAAATAGTTTTTCAATTTGAATATTTTTTTTAAACAAACCTTTGTCATAAAAAAATATAACGAAAATTAAATTTTTGTGGTAAAACTAAAACAACTTTTCATTAAAAAGAAAAACATCACTAAGTTATTTGTGGACAGAAAAAATTTAATTTCGATTGCAAAAGCTTGTGGTAAAAATATTAGCGATGGCAGAAACTTTTAAATTACAGTTTATCTGTAGCAATTATTATTCACAGCAAAGTTATCGGTCATATTAACTTTTTTTTTGGGAACATAAAATTTTCGTAATGCCTTATTGGACTGTTTTGTATTGTTTTGTTCTGTTACTTTTGCTGTAATAACTTATCAGCTGTTTCTGATAAACAAAGAAAAAGTGATGGGTTTTGAATTGTCTATTGTTATGTCTTGTCTATTGTTAATGTCTTCCGTTTTATATAATCTTATATATTTATATATTTCTACATTCACTAAAAATATAAATAACATAAATAGTATTCAATCTTTAATTTTTAAAATACCCATAGAATTTTTCTATAATAATTTGCCTAATTGGCCATCAATTTTTAATTAAGCTAACTATTATTATTTATACTTTTTTAAACAAACATACATACACATGTATGTATTTGTGTATGAAAATTAAATAACTTGTCATTTCTTGTTGTGAGATAAACAAAAAAACAAAACAAAAATTGAGTTTTATATACTTCAGCAAATACGCTAAACGAACCGCATGAAAAACCAAATATGCTTTTTTGTATTCTGTGGTTAATCTACAAAAACTTTAATAAAAAGAATTAAGCAATAAAAAAAATTAAATACGCCAAACAAAAAACCCAAACTAAAAAAGCCATAAAAAGGTGATCTCACGTTTTACCAACCAAAGGAAAAATGTTACAAAAATTATATGATTTTTACACACTGTCACACACGAATAACATCACTTACACACCCACACACACACACACACACCAACATGCACTCGCACACAAACACATTGAGCTTGTTCAAGCTGGTGAGATGTAAAATAATACAAACGTTTGCCTACTCTTGCATATTTATGCAATTAAAATTGTAAATTCAACACTCGTGCATTAAAAATACGTACACACATATACATACATACACATGTATGTATATACATAAATTTGTGTGTGTGTGTGTGTGTGCTTAAAATATATAAATAAAAAATAAATTAAAAAAGGGTCGTTAGTTTATTTTTTTTTCTTGTATTCTTTTATAAAATAATAAAAAAATTTAAAAACCGGAATGTATGAAACATTTTCCAGTTACAACATACAAATCGTTGCTGCATGCATCAATCATACATATCTACAACACTATCATTCTTTGTGCTGTACTTAAGTGTTGGTTGGTGTACCCTGGAATAAACTAATATTTAATAATTTAAATTATTTCACTTCTTCCCAGGTTTACTTTTATTTTTGCATTTCTATTTTTAAAATTACAAACTTTAAGATATTTTTTCTAAATAAATGCATTTCATGTAAATAGACTAGAGAGGGTATCGAATGTGTTGTATGGGTGGGTATATGAATTCATATGAGACATCTAAATATTTATAAAAAATTTTGCTATGCAATCAGCAGATGTAATAGGGTGTTACTTTTATTTATTGTGAAGAACTAAATTAAAAGTGTTCAACTAATTTTTTAGCATTTTAAATTTTATCAAAAGCGTTAGTTTTGTTTTAAAAAACTGTTCCCTGGAAAGTATTTTTTTTTGTTTTTGTATAAAAGTATTTTTTTAAAAAACTTTTCAGCCTAGAAATTATTTATAGCAAAAGTGAAACGGAACATTTTTGTTTTCGCTACGATTTTTTTCTGTCCGTCTGTTTGTCACAGGCTGTTTTTTCGAAAACCGTAAGAGCTGCGTATCTAAAGTTTTCACAGACTATGTAAAATGTTGGCCTCTATAACAACAAATAACTATCATATAGTTATAGCTAAAAATTAAATGGTGTTTTAAGGCGAGCAAATGAATAATGTTGAATTCTTAATGTAACATACAGACAATTATATAAAGACACTTGAAATTTTCAAAGTTAATATACATACTTTTATTCATTCTACACTAAATAAAACTGAAATTGAAAAATATCCAAATCAAAGGGTAATCTGTTAGTTAATGTAATTTTAACCATAAGATACAAACTCTTGAACTCAACTCTAGAACTAAAAACTTTCAAAATAAAAAATCGAAAAAACGAAAAAATCGTTAAAAAGCAAAAACAAAACGCCAAAAAAATAGGGTCAAGACTAAAAACTGCTCAAACTAAAATAAACCGCAAAAATCTGAAAAAAATAGGTGGAACAAAAAAAATTCCAGAACTAAAAAAAACGCTAAAAACCGAAAAAAATCCCAAAAACCAAAAAAAAGCGCCAAAGCTCCGGAAAAGCATAAAAACAAAGAAAAAGCGCTAAAACTTTAAAATCACAAAATTGCAAAAAAAATCGTCAAAACAAAAAATATCCGCAAAACCAAAAATATCCGCAAAACAAAAACAAATCGCAAAAAAAAAAGAAATCGCTAAAATAAAAATATCTAAAAAATCGCCGAAACGAAACAATAGTGATAACCAAAACCAAATCGCTGAAGCTAAAATAATTCGCCATAAAAAATAAGCAGAAAGAACAAAATTCCAAAGCTAAAAAAACGCTAAAAACCAAAAAAAAATCCGAAATCGAAAAAAGCACCAAAACTAAGAGACAAATTCTTAAAATTTTTTAAAAAACTTAGAAAACTTAAAAATCCCAAAATAACAAAAAAAAATCCGCATAACAAAAAATCGCCTAAAGAAAAAAATTGTCAAAATAAAAATATCGCCAAAAAAGAGAAATCGGCAAAACAAACAAATCGAAAAAATAACAAAAACGAAACAATAGTGCCAAAACAAAATCAAATCGGTGAGGCTAACACAAATCACCAAAAACCGAAAAATTCCAAAGCAAAAAAAAAACGCTAAAAACCAAAAAAAAAATCCTAAATCGAAAAAGGCGCCAAATCATAGAAAAAGCGCCAAAACTAAGAGACAAACTCTTAAAGTTATCAAAAACGTTGAAACTTAAAAACCCCAAAATAAAAAAATCGTCAAAACAAAAAATCGCCAAAACAAAATAAATCGCAAAAAAAAGAAATCGCTTAAATAAAAAAATCTAAAAAATCGCCAAAACGAAACATTAGTGCCAAAACAAAACCGCCATAACACGAAAAAATAAGCAGAAAGAAAAAATTTCCAAAGCTAAAAAAACGCTAAAAACCAAAAAAAAAATTCAAAAATCGAAAAAAGCGCCAAATCTTAGAAAAAGCGCCAAAAAAAAGAGACAAACTCTTAAAATTTTCAAAAACGTTAAAACTTAAAAATCGCCAAAAAAAAACGTCAAATAAAAAAATCGTCAAAACAAAAAAAATCGCCAAAAAAAGTCGAAAACCGAAAAAAATCGTCAAAAACTGAAAAAAATCGTTAAAACGAAATAATAGTGCTAAAACAAAACAAAATCGCTGAAGCTAAAATAAATCGCGAAAATCGAAAAAATCTCCAAAAACAAAAAAAAACCTCAAAAATTAGAAAAAGCGCCAAAACTAAGAAAATGCCTCAAACCCAAGAAAGCAACAAATCGTCGAAGCTAAAAAAAAAATGCCAAAACTAAAAAAATTCGTTAAATATATCGCCATAAAGCGAAAAACTGCCAAAAATATAAAAAAATCATAAAACTAAAAATAACGCCATAACAAAAATAAAAGCCAAAAACCGAAATAAGTCCCAAAAACGAAAAAAAGCGCCAAAACTAAAAACAAAATTGCCAAAGCCAAAAAAAGTTTACCGGCTACTTAATTTTTGTTTAAACAAATTTCTCCATCAGTAGTGCGATTCACTAACTTTGTTTAACGATAATCGCATCGTTAAAAAAATTGCATGAAAAATTTCATGAGTGTAGAAAACTGAAAGCTCTTTTGTTGTCACTCACATGAAAATAAATAAATGTTTTAAAAACGTAAACATAGTTTTGTTCGTTATTTTAAAGAACGTATATACTTATTTATTTTCGAAAAATAGGCTGTTATTCTTTTTTCTCAAAAAAAAATTAAAATAAAATTCCAAACAAATCTTTAAAACTCAAGAGCAAATTTTAAACATTTTAAATAATATTTTTATTTCTAATTTGCAACCACCTTAAGCTTCTTATAAAGCATTTTAAATAGCATTTGTAATAATATTTATATATATGTTTATTATAATGCTTGTGTTGCAAGATTTGCATGTTACAATAGTATAAAGTGTTGCTGGCTTGTCAATTTCGTTTTTGTTATGATATATAAATTTTCATTTATGTCACAATTTACATATTTTACATGATTGACATTTTCTTACATTCAAATAGAAATACAAAAGGGGCAATACGTAGGGACACACACACACTTACACACACATCATGCAGCTACATTTGTAAATTGTAAATATTTTCTCTATTGCACTTTTGAAGTTGCTATTACACACACACACTCAAAGACACACACACACTTAGAAACAAACAAGACAATTTTATTGAGCAATTTCGATTTATGTCATGAAAATCCTTTAGAAGCTGCAGATAGGTTATTATGTCTTGTTGTCTTACTGAATATTTAATGTAATTGAAAATTTCCTTTTTTGTTAAATAAATGTTGAATTTCTACCACACACGCATGACAATATTTTGTTTATGTGCGAGTGTGTTAGTGTGTGTGTTTTATTCCTGTATTGTTACAAATTTACATTTATGTTAGCATAAATGTTCTATTTGTATTCAAAATTGTTTTACAATAATATCATCTTTCATTTAAAATTTTATTGTGCATTTATTTACGGTAATACGAATATTTCGTACATCAAATCTTAAATATGATTCATATTCAAGGACTATTTTCTATATGTATTTTATTTATTTTTTTATTTTGCTTTTTATTTCTTAGTGCTTTATATCAGTTTTATACATGTTTTTGAAATTTGTAAATGTTTTAAGTAAATAAAATATTTGAAAAATTAAATTTTCTTACAAGATTAATATTTTTGCAGATTAAAAAGAGATTTCATGTGGAAAATTAAATAAAAATAATATAATGAGAAGGTTAAAATATTTTACTTCTATATATATATATTTTTTAAGTGAATTGATTTGCATACAAAAAAATGTGTATGCTTAAATTTTAAGAACAAAATTTTTGTCATATCAAACAGTAAGAAAATTGGAACTATCGATTCTAATGTGAATTTATTTACTATACGTATTAATAATGTAGAATATGTGACACCACGCGCTACCCAATGTTTTCAGATATTTATCATTAAATGTCTCTACATAACGTTGCGTATATACTATCACTCATTAATATCAAATGCCCTGTTTCCACAGCCCAGACGGTCGACTTGATTTTATACAGCCAGCTGTTTCGTTAAAGCAAAACTGAAGTAATTATCCAATACAACAAAAATATACATGCATATAAAAGGTTTGATATATATAAATAACAATATTGCTAAGATTTCAACATTCAATTTAACTTTTATTTCTCAAATTTGAAGAAATTCATTAAAAAACATATTTGGGCATAAGCAGAATTTCCTTTACTTTTCGTTTATTTTAGTAGAGCCGTTAAGAGTGATGCCAGAATTCTCTCACCAATAATGGCTCAATGTAAGGAAAAAATTGCTAAGCGACATAGAATGCAAAATTCATGATATAATTCAAATTATATTTTTATTGCAGCAAATCGGCAAAAATTTCTAATTAAATAAAAGTAAAATCAATCAACTAAAGATTTAAATATTTTTTTTCAGGTATTCAAGAAGCAAAAATATTGTAGTTAAAAAATCAGATCAGTAGCAACAAATACTACTATGTACAAGTATTTCAAATTTAAACCTATTATGTCCAGGTTCTATTTTTTAGTTTTTATATCAAATTTAATTTCTATTAAGATTTAAGAAATTTATTATTCGACATATTGTCATAATTATATTTTAATTTGAAATTTATTTGCTGGTGGTTTAGCTTGGTCTATATACGTATTTCATTGGCGCTTGAATCAAATCATCAGTAGACTTCAACCACAAATTTTGAACAGTCACAAACATCTTACTTTATTAAGTTTTTACTTGGATAAAAACTACATGACACTTGTTTTACTAATAACGATTAATAACTCTACATGACAACTTTCAACAACATCACCACGATCATAAGAAAATAGCAAATCTTATTGTTACTAAATAAACTATATCATTCTTTTTGCGTATAAAATATTACTCTGTTGAATTTTTTGATAGTTCCTTTGCTGTGAGTTAAAATTTTTTATTAAAAATCGCAAAAAATTTCATGTATGGAAAAATTGCTAAAAGTAGCTAAAAATAAAATAAAAGTCTGGCTAACAGCTAAATCAGCCAGAAAATGACTAAATTGTCATCACTCCGAGTCGTTAGCAAGAATTTAATACATAAGGTAATCGTTAATGCAAACGTTAATAATTGCAGGCAAAATTTAATTTTATATAATCGTTATTTAATTTTACTACTGATGTAGAAATTTTAAAAACTTTTATTTTTTTTTTGCCTTGACGTTTTTAAGTTTTAGCGCTTTTTACGTTTAGCTGATTTTTTTTTGGCATTTTTAACAACTTTGGCACTTTTTCATTTTAGTGAGTTTTTCGGTCTTATTTTCTTAGTTTTCGCGTTTTTTTTTTAATTTGAATCTTTTTTCTTTTAAGCGATTTTTTTTCGTTTTTGGCGTTTTTATTTTTTTTTGTGACCTTTTTATTTTTGATATTTTTTTTGCATTTGAACGATTTATTTTAATTTTTTTTTTGGTTTTTCATTTAAGCGATTTTTTATTTTTGGTGATATTTTTTGTTTCGGCATTTTTTTGTCATTTTGGCGAATTTTTATTTTAGGTGTTTTTTGAAAATTTCAAGAGTTTGTCTCTTATGGTGTCCAAGATACAACAAGTTGCCAAAAATTACATAGTCCTAATAACAACAACTGATAGAATACCCTTTAATTTAATTTTTTTTTAAACTTCAGTATTAAGTGGTGTCTAAATAAAAGTCTACATAAAAATACACTAACTTTAAAAATATCAAGTGTCAACATGTTTCGTTGCTCGCTTTAGAACATCAATGAGAACACAATGAGCAAACTTTTTCAAAAGAGCTTTTGTGCTTTCACACCGACGAGAGTACCACATCCACACATTAACAACACAACAGACAACAATGATTGATCTTACTTTGCAAAAAAAAAAACAAGAAAAAAAATTAAGAGCTTTCAAAGCTAAAAGTTTACCTCAAATGCAAATGTCAGTGTATGTGTTTTAGGACGTAGCTGCTTTGGAATATCCTTTGATATTTAACAGTAGTAAATTTGATGTTTTTCATATTGTGTGAAAATTTCAGCTACGTAGCTCTTGCAATACTCGAGAAAAAGCCTGTGAGAGACAGACCGACAAAGGGACAGACGAACGTCGTACAACTTTGGTGTATGGAACCCTAAAAAAGTTATAAAGAATTCAAACCATATACATATTTAGTTAATTTTGCGCCACACTGTATAAAAGTCGATTGTATATTCTTCTAAAAATCCTGTCACACGTGGTCAGTCACACGCTTAAACCTCAGCACATTAAGATATAAAATTGAAAACATTTAAATGTTAAAATATTGTGTCTTGTTTTCCTGATTTTATGTGTGTGTGTGTGTGTGTGTGATTTTTATTTGTTTCCGTTCTTTTATTATTTTTAACTTTTATATGTTTGTACTTGTGTGTTGTTTTTATTTATTTCTGCACACACACATGCACACATACATACAATTTTCACTACCTTCTTTTTATTATTCGTTCAGTTTTTATTGTTCGTACGTGCAAATTTTATTTGCGCAGCTTCTCTTTTATTTTTCCTTATTATTATGTATTGTTATTATATTCGTTGGAGTTGTTTTACATTTAAACAGAAATTGAACAAGATTTATTGGTGATTTTAAGTTAAGTGTTGTTGCATTACGTTATTTGTTATTTGTTGTTGTTGCTGTTGCTGTTGCTGTTGTATTTTATAGTATTTTTTGTGTTGTGCTTGTGCCAAAGTTGTGCAAAGTGCAAAAACAAAAATTTATTGAGAGTTTGCCAAAATTGGAGTTTTTAATAGCGAATTTATGTCTTAAGATGTCAGTCGTTGTTTCATTAATGGAGATTGGGTTTTAACAGGATATATAAAGTTTGTTCAAATACACATTTGATTGGGTTGCTTAAAAGCTGTGGCATTTATTTTCGGCTGAAGTTTTAAAATAAATCATTGAAAGGGGGTATAAAACTTTGGTTTAATCGTTTTTGCTTGAAATAATCATATAAATCTCATGTAATCACATGACCGCAAAAGCCATTAGGCTGAGCTTTACTTTTTTTTTGGCATTAAATTATGCTCTGCTTAAGCGTTAGCTGATGAGTCAAGTGCGTGATTGTGTTTGCAAACAAAATTTTTTGCCAATCATGTGTAAGAAAAACTTTTTTTTAAAAATCTTAGAATGTTTAAGATTTAACACATTTGTTATAAAAATTCTCTTTTATTTTTCTCAATAGTTTAACTGTTTGTTATAAAACCACATAACCAGCTCTTTTAATAACAGAAATTATTTAATTAATCAAAGGAAACAATAAATTTAATTAGCATTAGTTGGAGACTTTCTGGGAACAATTAAAAAGAGAATTAATTATCAAAAACTTGTCAGTTTTATTGAGTGTATGCCTGTGTGTGCGTGTGTGTGTGTGTATAGGCATATGGTATATTTAATTAAATAAACAAACAAATCAAGTCAGGCAGCCTGTCAGCCATTTAGCCAGTCAATCCTTGTTGCCCACATTTTTATTGATAGCAATAGATCGCTTAACAATTTTATGTAAATAACTCTGGGTCTTACTTTAATTTAATATAATTTCATTTATTTTTTTTTTACTTTTAATAACAAAATCATGTATAATAAATGAGCCTGATGATGACGTTGTAGTTGTTGTAGTTATAGACTTTAATTGTTAGTTAAATTTACAAACTGTGTATAAATGCTTGTGGTTTTAATGAAATGTAATTAATTACCATTTCTGTGAAATCATTTTTATTTATTCCATTTCCTTTAATACCCATAATAGTGTAACTGATATAAAACAATAAAATTGGTTGTGTCATTTGAAGGATTTGCTTTTTGTTTTTAGTATTAAAACCATAATAATTTTGAAGTATTTTTTTGCAATATTTTTACTTTGTTGTATTTACATAAGTTATGGCTTAAATATAATTTAATTACTTCTTTGTAAATAGTTTTATAGTGAAGTAATAAATTTTAATATTTTAACTTGATTTTTTTTTAATATTTTATATTTCAATACAGCGAAAAATTGTATATTAAAATCTACAAAGAAGATGGTTAATTTAACATTTTCAGCAAGGATTTTGCTTCATATGTATTTCATGTTAATTCAACATGCTTTGCACTAGATAATTTTTCTCTTAAAATGAATTTTTATTAATATTCCAGTACTTAATTTAAAATTTATATGCTGGTGGTTCAGCAACATGTCGAATAATAAATTTCCTAAATATTCCAGTACTGCTAAATCAACATGAAGAATCATGTTGAATCAAAGTTACTTCAAGCTCAAAGAACACGAATTTGGTAATGAACTAACACAAAGAACAACGTTAAATCAAAGTTATTTTAAGTTGAAACAACATTATTTAATGTTATCTCGTCATTTTATTATTTTAATTATTTAACTCACATAGTTGTGTTTATTGGTATCAGTGATCTGCATGATTACGAATCAAAGGGCATAATTTTGCATTTTCTAAAATGAATATTGAGCTAGCACTTAACATTAAAATAATGAATGATGCTATTGCATGATTCATATCAATGAGAATGTTGTTAATAAATGCATGCCACTGCTTGCATCTCTATTCATTCATATCATTCACTAAAGCAATGAATCAGTATGATTGTTTTGAATACTTCTTAAAATATAAAATATACAAATATAGTTTTATGTAATATTATAAAATCAAATAGCTAGGCCCATTTTATTTTAGAAATTGTTTTAATACGAGAAAAATTATTAATTAATACGCCATGTTTTATTAACTTAAGACATCATTTAGTCAACATGCTTTTGTGAGTTATTTAATTGGTTTACAAAACAATCAAACAAAAGTAATAAATTTTATTGATTTTTACTAACAGCGCCAAAAAAAGAGATTGAATTAATGAGAGTCAGCTCTTAGAGAGGCAACAGTGCAAGCAATATCATTAGTACATATTGTTGTCAAAGAACAATACAAAAGCATTGTAAAAGTGAGTGGACAGCGAAAGTGAATAAATTCATACTCATACTCATTGGTATAGGTATTAGAAAAATGTTTGTATCTTGTCTGTTTAGTGATAATTAACGCTCTTGCCGCTGGAGCCATTATTATAGACAACACATATAAAAAATTTTACGTAACTGAATCTAAGCATATTTAGTGTTTTGCGTGCTCATTTTTAAAGTTGGTTTAATATTCTTTTGTTTTTTGTTTTATTTTGAAATTTTTTAGCGCCAATTTTATATTTTTAGAAACTGAATCACTCCCAATTTGGCAAATATTATTTTCCGCCCACTTTTCTAAGTTCAACATTGCGTCACCTTCAGAGCTCAAGCTTTATGCCAAGTTTCGTAAAAATCAGTCAGTTAGAAGCAAGTAAAATATAGTATTTATATATTTAATGGACATGCCCCGCCCACTTTTTCAATAACAAAGTTATGTCATTCTAAGAGATACAACTCTTTGCCAAGTTCGGTGGGAATCCGATAAATAGAAGTGCGCCCCTTTTTTTGAGCACAAGATAAAGTATTTTTTAGAGCTCAAGGTATGTGCAAAGTTTTTTAAAAATTTATCAGTAGAAGCACATGAAAAAAAATTTAAATTTAAATAGTCGTGGCCCGGGCCCACCTACTATTTTGAACACAAGATAAACTATTTTTCAGAGCTCAAAATAAGTGGCAAGTTTCTTAAAAATCGTTTAAATACAAGCACGTCAAATATAATATTAAATTTAAATGGGCACGCCCTAGAGGACTTTTTTGAATATACGATTGTGTGCTTTAAAAGGCTAAAGATGTGTGTCAAGTTTCGTAAAAATAGGTTAATTACAGGCCCGTGAAATATATTTAATTTTAATGGGCGTAGCCCCGCCCACTTTTTTAATACAAGATGATGTCCTTTTAAAAGCTCGAGGTGTATGCCAAGTTTTGTAAAAATTTGTTAAGTATAAGCACGTGAAATATAATATTTACTTTAATTGGGTGTAGTCCTGTCCACTTTTTTATGTAATATTTTGTCCTTTAAAGTGTTCAAAATGTATGGTAAGCCAAGTTTCATAAAACTATTCTTAAGTACAAGCACGTTAAATATAATATTAAAATTTAATGGGCGAGGTCCACCCACTTTTTTGAATGCAATAATATTCTTTAATTTTTAAGATTTAAAGTGTGTAAAATATAATAATAAATTTAATGGGCGTGGCTCTGTCTATTTTTTTCAACTTCGAAATTGTGCCGTTATGAGAGCAAAATGTGTTGGATAAGTTTCGCAGTAAGGGGATCAATAAAAGGTCATAAAACTAAAGAAAAAATAATGGGCGTGTTTTCGCGCAAAAAATACAGATGAGTTAATAACCTCGTCCTTTTTTTTAAGTCGGTTATAAAGTAAAATCCCTTTATTTATCACCAAGGAAACCGCAAGTATGCAATTGCATGTTTTTTCGTGTGTGATGTATTAATTCGGGATTCAAATATTTATTTATTTATTTTTATGAATTTTGGCATCGATTTGTTAGTGCATATTTTTGCATATTTTACCCTTTAAAGCATATTTTACAATTTAAATGATGTTTTTGCATATATAAATCTTACACGCATATTCTTAGCATAATTTTTAATTCTTAGAGCATAACTTAAGCTTCTAAGGCAAAATTTTGATACTTAATTAAATTTTTTATTTTAATTTGCTTTCAAGCTCGTGTTTTGGTCCAAAACTTTATTTTTATTATTCGCCATCTAAATCTCATTTTCCATATTTCATGTTTTAACATTCACTTCAAACCCAAATTATTTTTTTTAACATGGTAGTTATTCTTTATATATTTTTTATTGTTTCCTTTCTTGTTTATTTTATTTTTGTCTTATTTATTATGCAAATATTGTTAAATTTTATAATTAAAAATTTATATTTTCCTTTTTTAAAAAAAAAAAATTTATTTTTTTAGCGCATATTCTTTGTGCATTTTTTGAAATTTTTAGTACATATTTAATGTGAATAAATCATTTTTTAGGGCATATTTCTGGTTTCTCTGTTTATCACCAGCAAATATTTAACCTCTAAATGCCTAAAATATTCCCCTTAATCTGCCATAACAACGTCATACACCAAATCAATATTTACTGTGCAATATCCTGCCAATACATTCCATAATTTATACAATAAACACTAGAAATATTAAACGAAATACAATGCAAAAGGAACAATTGACAAATGAAAATTATTTACAACAAATTAATTTATAAATAAAACACAATTTTACAATGCAATTGATGACCTTAAGGGTTAAAAGTATAATTATTAGAAATTAGGAATAAAAAGACCACATTTATAACAACAACAAAACACTTTAAGCGATACAGAAAAAAAGCCACACACAAATACAATTAAATACACAAATACAGCACAACACAATAAATAACAATCATCATACGGTACGCCCGAGGGTGCTTGTGTTAAACAACAGCAAACAGCGTATTTTTTCTTTCCAGTCTTAAATGTCATTACATTTTCTATGCCGGATTTATTTATTCACTCAGCTCACTTTTGAATTGGCATTTATTACTATAAATTTGTTTTTTTTATATTATTTCCTTTTAAATGTATAAAACCATTTTAATTTGTTTACTCCCGGTGATTTTTTCCACTACATTTTCCTTTGCCACTCATTTAACATGAGAATTTGATTCAAGGACTCAAGATGCTTAAATATTTTTTTCTAATGTTTGGCTGTTACTGGTGGCAAATAAAATAATGAACAGAAATCTCTTAAAAATACTACAAGTCAACTTCTTTTTAACAACAAACAAATTGATTTTCCTTCACTTATTTCCTCTTTTCTTCATTCCTTTATAATGTCTTTTTATGAGTTTGAATTTGAATTTGAATTTGAATTTGAATTTGAATACAAAAAAAAAGAATTGAATTTTAAGATATTTTTATTTGTACTTAAGCCACAAAGAAAAGTTTGTGTTCTTTATGTGGAAGACTTTAGAGGGTGTAGCAAAAAAAAAGAAATTTCTTACGAAAAAGGAAACATATTTAACATTTACAGAGAGATGAGAAAGAAATAAAAAGTTTTGAGTTTTCAACTCCTTTTTCAATTGGAAAAGCTTAAAAAAATTTTTGAAAAAAAAAATTTATATAAAAGATCTACTACTAGAAAATCTTGGTATATTCTTAGAAGTGGCAAGAAAGTGACAGAAAATTTGTGCGAAAAAATACTGCAAGCGGTAAAGTTTTTATTTAAGAACTTTTCTCTTCAAAGATGTATACGTAGATATGTATGAAAGCTAAAGAACCATGACGCTGATGCTGTCATGGACGAAATTAATCGAAACGAAAGAAAATTATTCCGAATTTACCTTCGCTTTGAATTATAGTGTAGACTCCGTGTTTTCCTTTTAAAACTCAAAAAGCTCTTGTCAAATTGTTCAAAAAGTTGAATTGGTAGAAAAACTATAATTTTTTGAAGTCAAGAATGACCCGCTAGGTCAACACCTCTTTTCTATTTTTATTTTAAAAATTTTGTGACAAATGTTGTTTTATTTTTTTTAATCTAAAGGAATTATAGCTAAATTTCCAGCAAACAATTACACATTACCATCAGACTTACTTCTCTGATTACCAAATTTTATTACTCTTTTACAAAACACATTAGCTAAAATCTAAAAAAATTATGTTCAAGTTGCTAAATGAAGAGAATAATTATTTTTTAAATTAAATAAATTACGTGAACAATTGGCCAAATAAAAAAAAGTAAGCAACGAAAAGTATGAATCGATTATTTTAGTCTCACGTGTGGTTAAAATCATTAAGTTGATAATGCAATAGGGAAGAGCTTCCACCAAAAATGTGTAATTCAAAACCCGATTGCCTTTTTTGAAATTGTTTGCTGGGTTACTACAGTCTCTTAAAAATTAGATAGTTTAATTTTTTTTTTTTGAAAATTTGTGCTAATTGACCTTCAAAAAATAAATTAACTAATACACATACCAATACAGAAGACATCTTAATTCTACTAATGTTAATCAAATACAGTTATTGCTCTTGGACTTAGAGAAAAAGAAAGTTTTATTTTGCCTACTAAAATATTCAAGAATTGCAGATAGCACCTTTTGAATATAAACCTTCGATGTGTATATAAACTTCTGTGGTAATATTAATGAATAAATGAAAATGCATCAATTAAAGCAGAAAATAATGATATCAAATGAAGCCCTTATGATTCGTATATTAAATACAAAGTTTCTTAAATGACGCTTAGAAAAATATCTCCTTACGCTTACAGAAGAGATAATCATCCAGAGAAGTATATAAATATAGACTAGTTTAGTTTAGTTTAGTTCTCTAACCTTTCTCCATACACACAGAAAAATTTGAACTTTAAAATCTACCAAACCATACCAATGTTACTTTAAAATTATTTTGCTTCATATGTTGATCAACATGATTTTGCTTTTCAAATAACTTTATTCCATGTTGATTTAACATTCCAGTTAAAACAACGTGAATTTTTTACCGAAATAAAACAATGAATCATATGGAATCACACTTAATATATATCATCAAGAATTTAACTTTAATTGAAAATTACTAAATTGATCATTTAATATAAAATGTATTTAAAATTAAAGTTATAATTGAAAAAACACAAACTGAAAAGCTACTTTGGCTTGGTCTGCAGGATATGAACCTTTTTACTGCGTTCCCTAAAAAGGGGGGTAGGGTGAGAAAATACATCGAAGTGGGGACATAACTAATTAAAATAATTGCCATAAAATTCTACCTTAAGTCATTTTTTTAGCAGCAAATTTCGAAACCAAACTTATGGCCCCTTTCCCAGAATATCGAAAGAAAACTTTCGACTGAAAGTTTATATTGAAAAACAACAATTAAATATGAAAATTTGTTTTTGTTTGCAGTATAAATTTTCAGTTGATAATTTTTTTTCGATATCGTGAAAGAGGCCTTTAACTCCAGAAAGAAGTCAAAATTTTAAAGGCCTCTTAGGGTTCGTATCGTACCTATTCACTTTTGCATATGAGGTATAGGATATATTGCTCAGTTTTAGTTAAATTCCTGTGAACAATATTTGTATGCATCATATTAACCCACAACACTTCTTTGCCTGGGTCTATTTTGTCCATATTATATAAAGAGGTCAAATAAGTACCCTAAGCCCCTTGTTTATAATGTTTTGAAATATTCTACAAAAATATTTGTAATGCGAAAATATTCCTTTTAAGCACTTTGGACTTAATAGAAATGTAAGCTTTGCATGATTCCTTACATTTCTTGCTGGGATAAATGAAATGCTGGGAAATATCCAAGAAATGAAGTAAAAAGTGTAAGAAAATTGTTAAAAGCAACAAAAAAACATCTGAAGTGAAAAATACTACTTCTAGAGAAATAAAAAATATAGAAATGTTGAAAAATCGCTCTCGCCACATTCACAACCAGAGTCGATGGTATTGCTGAAAATTATTTCAACCAATTCCTTAGAAACTCTTGTAACAAAGTTGATTTACATATTTACGTAATTTAAAAGAAGAAAACTGCTTTATTTTTCTTTTTTTTTTGCTAACGCTGTAGATTTGTTTTTTAAATTTGTATTTTTCAAGTGAAATAATGTGAATGTATGGCTGAGTAATTTTCCTTAACATCTCCCTGCTTCAGCTGGATTTATTTTTCAATTGCTTTGAAAAAAATAAAATGAAAATAAATACCAATAAGCAAAACACATTTTTATAATAAAAACGAAAACAAATTTAATGAAACCAATTTTGAATTGTCAGTGGTATAGATGGCAGGCAGGTTGTTGTGCACCAGTGGCTGTTGCCGCTGCCACCGCTGGCCTTAGTGCTTAGTGCTGCTTGTAGTGAGTGGCTGACTGGCTGGTGGGTGTCAAGTAGAAAATGTTGTTTTATACACAATATTAAGTAAGGAAATATAATAATAATTTACAATAATAATAAATAAATGAAATAAATGATAATATTTTGATTTGTTTATTATGTGGCGATTTCTATGTAAATTTTTTCATTTCATTATGGAAAATAAAATTGATTTTATTTGTTATTTGTAAATTTTGCACTATTATTTCGTATTATATTTTTATTATATTTAGCAATAACAATTATTTGCAGCTTAGTGGAAAATAAGTGAACTTAAATAATGGGCAAGAAATTTTATTTTCTTTTTTTATGAGATATTTTTGCTTGGCAAGTGGAATTTGGTATTAAAAAGTAATTTATATAATTAAATGTTGACTTTAACGTAGAACCTAACTGGTTTTCAACACAAAATTATTTAAAATAAATCAAAACTTTAAACGTTTTTTCGAATTGGTTTCATGAAATGCAACTTGTTTTCACTATAGCAAATTCAGTGCTGCCCAGTTAAAATGAATGACAATGTGTATGACAGTCAATAAGAATAAAATCGGATTGAAATAGTTTAAACTTAAAAGTTAAGGCAGGCGCAAGAACAATCAGGGAAAGTTCCAAAGAAAAATAAACTTTGAAATGGAAAATCACGAAAATATTTTCCTTGACATATCGTCTACAACTGCGATTAACTCTGACATAATATGTGAGAAAACGTCGGCAGAATAACAAAAATAAAATGCCGATATTTCTCTTCACCTTATACAAGAGCACAACGTAATTTAACTTTTCTTATAACATTTCATCGAGTTAACATGTTTTATTTTTGTATAATTAGTGCCTCTGTGGCTGAGTGGTAGCGATGCAAGCCTCTCAGTCCAGAGGTCGTGGGTTCGATTCCCACAATAGACCCTGGGTGTTTTCCGCAGACAAGTTAATCGCTTTGTGGGTTGAGCTTGTTGGTGTTTAAAAAAAATATTTTCACTTTTTCACACAAACTTTAATTTATAAATCAATTAAACACATAAAATCCTAGAAATTTTGTCCAAAACATAGTTTTTCATTTATTTAAATAAACACTCACACATGCATACTAAGTTATTTTAATGTACGTGCGTTTTTTGACAGTTCATCGCATAAAATTGTTGTCATATAACAACGCTCTCATGAAAATTCATATAAGATTGAGATAACACTAATTTTAAGTCCACACGTAACATAATTCTCTCTGCGATTGAATTTGACGCTCTCTTCTTACGTATTATGTTATGTGTAAGAGAAGAAAATAGACAATATAACCAGAATTGTCACATATGGCAATTTCTCGCCAATCGTGGCAATTTTTTAACTTTTTTGACGTCTAAGTTTTCAATATGATGATGACATGGCGACTAATGAATTTTCTAAAGATTTTTATAGCTATTTTTTTAAAAAAAATTACTTCAAAATTTTTTGTAATTAAAAGAAAATTAGGGCCTAATTTTGTAAAACGCAACGCCAAGCGTTGACGAGTTTTCTATGGAAAAAATTTAAATTACAAAAACAAAACACATTCAAAATTTATCAACGCTAAGCGTTGCGTTTTACAAAATAAGGCCCTTAGTTTATTGAAGAAGTACTTTAAAAAAAAAGCAAAAACTTAACAAAGAAAATCACTTTGTCTAATAAATCGTTCACTCTGGCATCTTCTAACATGATAAAGCATAAACTATTATCGCTTCTAGTAGCCACTCTGTCATCAGCCTTTTCCCTTTAAGATCCTCTGAGAGTAGTCTAGATTTTATTTCAACTACATATTTAATTTTATTCAATTCAATTAAATTGCAATAAATCAATATAAATGTTTTTTAATCTGTAACTCAAAATATGTTTAATTTTCTGTTTCAATAAAAATGTCCATAATAAGTACATACTTCAATTATCCACTTATTTCATAAATACTTCAATAAATTAATGTTATCACTTCGTTGGTAAACACTTTCAGCTGTAAATACAACAGTATTTTTGAAAAAAAGATTTAAATAACTGTTGGTTGACTTTTTGCCTGAGTTTTTTTAAACACGTTTGTTAACTTGTAATTAAAGTTAGATAATCTGTTTTAATAATCACTAATGTAAATTTATTATATTATAAATAAAAATGCGATTTTCCCTCATAATTTCTATTTAATTTACAAAATTTTAATTAAAAATGCAATTAAATTTTAATATGCGACGGCAGTTGCGTAATTCATTTAAAATTTTAAAAGTTCAGGTAACAAAATTTAAGTACAAAAAAAAATCCAAATTCGAAGCTTACGTTGCAACTAGAGATGAGCGATATTTCGAAAACTGTTATTTTTCACAGCGATTGAAAAATCACTAATCACAACTGTGACTGAATTTATCAGCCTCTAAAGTTCTTTCATACAAACTGGACATGTTCTTGTATGCTTACTTTGCAGTAAATAAAGCTACCACCAGTGTTTGTCGGGAAAAAATCGTCAAATCATGTCAAATCGTCTTTTATGGAAACTATGTATAGTTCTCACATTTTTACCTTTGCAAAATTATTGTCTCTCTAAAAAATTACTTTCACAAGGAGCACCTTATTAAAAAATCACGTTATCCCTCATCATTAGTTGTAACGTTTTATGTGAGTTTAAGTGAATTTATATGAAAAACAGTCATAGATTAGAGTGATTTTCATAAAAATTTTCCAAATGAGTCAACTACGTGGTTTGTGGAATTATGGGGGCTAAAGAAAATATTTTTCAGGACAACGATACCATAAGGTTCAAAGTATTGTTAAGAACCTTTAAAATTTGTATTTAATGGGAGGCTACGATGCTGATTATTTAATTATGCATACTGAAAAAAAATTCTTAGGATCCCGCACATTTTCCGAGAAGGAAATTGTGGAAAATTTATGTGAGAAATTCCGGAATTTTGTTTATATTTTATTATGGCAAATTTAGTTTATAGTCACGTTTTATTTTATGAAATGGCTTTAACCTTCGGTTAACTTCTTCAGGTAATATTATATATTTTTTATTACTTAATTTCTTCTTTCACAAAATATATATTTTTTTTATTGTAAGCAAAAAAGAGAAAATTAAGAGCCGGCTTGTCAACGTCGACAAAGTTCGACTCGAAACAAAAACAAATTTTTTTTTTTTTGTTTCAAATGTAATTGTGCGACAAGTCGAACGTTGTCGACGTTGAAAAACATGCCCTAAATAACAAAAAAATAATAAAAAATTTCCTGAAGAAGTTAACCGAAGGTTAATTAAGCAATTTTGGTAAAGCTTTAGGACTTTATGTATTTTTATTTCTTTGGTAAACTATTCATGAAATTTCCTACTGATTTGTTATTTAATTTTTTGTGATTGAAAGCAAAAAAATCAAAGAAGTCGAAAAATTAGATTAAAAAAATTGTATGTGTATGTATTGCACTACATTCATATTCTTGCTAACATTATGTAAATTATTTGTTACACTATATTATTTTATTTTTATGTACAATACAAAGTTTTCACAGTACATATGTATGTATATTTAAAAAAAATACATACCAAATATTTCTTACAAAAGTTTGGTTCCAATTCAGTTTTATTTGACACGAATCTTACCACGATCAAAAATGAAATAATCTATTGTTATTGCCTTTGAGCAAAAACAAAAATCAAGTCTATTCCACTTCTTACATTTACAAAGAACATATACATACATATGTATGTACATATTTATGTATGTATGTTAACTAAATATTTCTCTCGTACTTACATTATTAATATTCCATCAATTGTTCTCATTGTTCTCTTGTAATTTTTTATTGCTTTCAGTTGTTGTTGTTGATAAAAACATAAACAAACGTGCTTACATACATATGTACATAAACATACATACACACGTTACACGACCGACCGACCGAACGCGACGAACTTATCAATTTATTGCAGCTAAGATGATGGAATTAATAAAACACATTTATAACACATAAAATTAATAAATTAACATGAAACTTTCTTGAAATATTTCATTACTCACAAATAAAACTATTGTTGCACTATATTTTGATGCAAAAAAATTTATGCAAAAAACCAATTGTAACTATTAAATATTTAATTTTAATTTATTGAGTTACGAACGTCCACGTACTGTCTGAAATAAATTAAGAAACTGATAAATGAAGAAGAAATCGTGTCCATGTTGTTTAGTGCTGCCAAGTGCACATTTTTGTGATAGATTATTAAGTTATGAAAAGGATATTGACGATAATGCAGAGTATTCAGTATGTATATATGTTTATGCAGGTATGAATATTTTTTAAATGTAATTTATATGAGAAAATTATTTTGTATAAATTTAAATATACTAATGGTCTTTCTTATTTAACTTTTAAGCAGAATTCATAAAATTGGAATGGAAGCCCCAAAAATCATACAATGATAAATTGAAAATGTTAAACTCATTTTCTGGCAAATTATTAGTTTTTTTTTATGACGTTGTTTGAGTAACTAAGCAATATGTGAAATTTTTTTAAATTGCCATTAAACAGCTAAAGAACCGCCTTCGTAAAATTTGTAGCAAGCAAACAAATTATGCATATTCCTCCTGATCATACGTGTGTGTATAATTTAAATTAAAATATGTTAATATAAACATAATTTTTATCTACTTTTTTAAATTTTTTTCTTTCTTTCTTTTTTGCAAATCTAGTCATACATTAAGCTTTAATTACATATAATTTCAATTAAATGGGCTGAAATAACATCAGACACTGTATTATATATTACTTTTTTTTAATATATTGATTTAATAACACGAGTAGCTGCAGTAGTGAAATAACTTTTAAATTAAACAAAATATATAGAATTATTTAATATATGTAAATATTATGAAAATTGATGATGAATGAAATGAATTATACATGAAAATCCTATTTAAATTATGTTTATGTAAATTCATTGTTAAATATGTACTTTAGACATGACAAACACAAGATTAAAAGATCAAATTTTTTGTTTAGTTTCCTTTAGCTTCCTTTTTAACACTCACTCGACTATGACAATCAGAATTTTTTTCCTATATTACTTATATAGTATATATAATTTTTTTTGTTATTTCTTTGATGTAATTTATCTTTTATGTAAAAATATGAGAGGATTTATTGAGGATTTAGGCTGTTCGTTATTTCTTTTATGTAAGAAAAATAATCACACAATCAATATGTCTACCAACAAGGTGTGTGTGTATGTGTGTTATAGTTAACTAAATTATTTGAATAAAAATTTTCTTTCAACTCAAGTGATGACGTTAAAGACAACAAAGGGAAATATAAAGTTTTATTTAACATATATAAGCTATTTGAGAAATTATTTTGTAATCAAATTAAATGTTAAGAACATAATAATTTCCATTTGCTCTTTGGTTACTTAGTGAGCTGCTCGTGAATGTGAGTAATTGTTTTTTCACTAACATAAATGCACATGAAAGTGAACTAAAAAAAATTAATCATGCTTGAGTAAATTTCTATTTTCTCTCGTGATTTTGATAGTCGTATATAAAAATTTACTCACGATCCCATCTCAGGTTTAAATATGGTTTAGACCCCTGCAAAAGACTACTTACAAGAATTTTTAAGACATGAGGGTTTTTTTAAATGCTTTAATGCAGCCAAGTCTTCTAAAGCGAACGCTTATGTTGTTGAGTAAAAAAGAAAATATTTTGTGACGGAAGAATTTGTGATGCTTGCTTCTTCATACGCATGGGTGCGTATACAAATGTCATGCATGTGGATACGCACACACGTTGTGTGTATGATCTTTTATTATTCTGTGCACATACAAACGTACACATGCATTGACATAAGGCAGGGCTTACATCTGTGTGCCATGTGCCACAAATGCGTAAAAAAAGCTTAACCACTAATAACTAATGAAAAACTATTTTATTCAGACACCTATTTATTAAGTTTAAAACGTTCATACATAACAATTAGACAACTTTATAGAATCCAATCTGATTGGAAACAGTTTAAATCAATAAACTGTTTTTCATTACTAATTAATGTTTATGCTTTTTTGCGCACATGGAAATGCCCGATATAAGATCAGCCTTAAACAAATTTACCATCTACATCTTACACAAACAGTCAAACGTACAATATGCAAAATAGCAAGCATACATGCATCAACGCTACTTCTTTTGATTATTTGTTACAAACAAAAAGTCTGCGCAACATCGCTTGTAAACACTTATTTACACGAACATCAGTACATTCATCGTGCTTCGCTTATTGAACTACATAATTTATTATTGGATTAGTATAATACATGCCTCGAGAATACGTTTACAAAAACAACACGTATTTACATTTTAAAACTGTTTACGCAGGCCTCTAATATGTATTTACTTAAAATCTGCATTTATTCAAATTAAAACATTATGCCCTTGACTGAACTTGGAAAAAATAAACAAATTTTAAAATTTTGTTGCATAAACAATAAAATAAATATTTATGCAGATAACCAAAGTTATTATTAACTTATGCAAAGTACAACTATAAATATAAATATTTTTATAAATAAGTGCAACAATAAAATACAAATTAACTAATAGATACAAATGCAAGCATTCATTTAGAAGTTTTTGCTCACATGTAATTTTGAACTAAACACACCTGAGATTGATTGAACGCAACAAAAAAAATTAATTCAGTAAAGTGCGACTTTGAGCCGCGCACGAAGTGTTCCGTACGGACACGAGATATGTAATTCAATAGGAACTTTAGCCAATATAAACTATAGTTTTGGCATTTTTTCCGTTTTTGGGTTTTTTCGGTTTTAAGCGTTTTATTTTTAGTTTTGTGAATTTATTGGCACTTTCTGAATTTTGGCACTTTTTTTCTCGTTTTGGCGATTTTCTTTTTTGGGTTTTGAAGTTTTTTTAATTTTGGCGATTTTTATTATTTTTGGGTTTTTTTTTATTTTGGCGATTTTTTTATTTTGGAGATTTTTTTCTCGTTTTGTGGACCTTTTTCGTTATGGCGATTTTTTTCGACTTTGGCGATTTTTTTTTTGACTTTGGCGATTTTTTTTTAATTTTGGCGATTTTTTTTAATTTTGGCGATTTTTTTTAATTTTGGCGATTTTTTTCACATAAACAATTATTTTGGTTTTGGCGTATTTTTCGCGTTTTGGCGATTTTTCTCGGTTTTTGGCGTTTTTTTAATTTTTGGCGATTTTTTTTCATTTAGACGATTTTTTCGAATTTGGCGATTTATTTTAGTGCTAGAATTTTTTTTAATATTGTCGATTTTTTTCGATTTATCGTTTTTTTTAATTTTTGGCGATTTTTTTCAGGTTTTGGCGATTTTTTTCGGTTTGGCGATTTTATAATTTTCGGTCTTTTTATATTTTTACGTTTTTGAAAATTTCAAGAGTTTACCTCTTACGGTTTCTAAGATACAGCAAGTTGTCAAAATTACATAGTCAAAATTGCATTAACTGATGGACCACCCTTTAATTTAATTTTTTTAATATTTTAATGTTAATTGTTGTATATAAAAATACACTAATTTTACATATTTCAAGTGTCAATATACGTATGTACGTACAATTGTATGTATTATACATGGGATTTTAACATTATTCGTTGCTCGTTTTGGAACACCCTTTAATTTTTAGCTCGCATGTATTTGCTGTTATAGCGGCCAAGGTTCTACATACTCTGTCCGAATTTTTGGTCCGTAGCTCTTACGGTTCCTGAGGATATACCGTGTGACGGACAGACGGACAGCGTAGCGAAAACAATAGGGTTCCTTTTTCCACATTTGGTGTACGGAACCCTAAAAACAATCGTTCCGTGAAACGAAAGAAATTGCCTTGGAATTTTTATGTTACGAGTATTAAGATTGCAATTCGAAAGCATTTATTTTCGTTTCGAATTACAGAGTATACCTCCTGATTAAAATATTACGAGTGTATAATGTATATATGTGCCTATGTTGTATATAAGTATCAAAATATATTATATACATACGTTATCGTTATACTTGTTATGTACATATGTATGTTCAGTATGTAAGTACTTATAGCGGTCTGTAAAGAGAACAATATAAAGTATTTTCATATGGGTGTTTACATTACAGTATCGAACTGTATGTTTTTTTCTCAATGCAAGCAACTATGTTTAAGATGTTTAGTATATCTAAATTGTTATTAATCGCTATCAATGTACTTCATAATTAATAAATAAGAACAAATTTTCAATACAAGAACCTTTTAGGCATAAACTCGAATATCAGGTGTAAAAGTCAGGTATAGAGTAATACTCGTAGTTTAGGCATAAACATTAAACCAAATATTATTGTTAGTATAATATTTATTTTTATAAATGTATTAAAACTTTGTTTATGATAAAATTTAAAATTAGGCAAATATTTAATTAAATATGGAAACTGCAGCCATGTTTCCATATTTATATATACAGACACACATACATGTACAATATACATACACATATAAATATTGTTCAATTATTTTAATATCTACGCCCTACTGAAAACAAAGACTGCAATGTTATTATATCAAATCGTTTGTTTCGCACCGACATAATCGAGCAAAATACATACATATGTATATATTCAGCCAAATCATGAGTATTTTTTAATTTAAAAATAATGAACTTGCTTTAAATTTCTCAAATTTAAAATCACTGATTTCTTTCATTAAAAATCCTATTGTAGCTCTCAACTGAACTAAGGTTCGTCGTCTGAGAGTCAATCAAACTCTTAAGCGGCACATCCATTATACAATGTAATTGCATATGTTGATTTTGGTATACATATTACTGTCATTTTGACCTATACTATGCAATAAATGGCACAATATTTTCAAAGAAAATATTGCCCAATTTTGCTGACAATGAAAAAGTAAACAACATTGAACAATGTTGCCACCACATTACACAATTGTCTTGATTGTGCAATAAAAATCAATTGTATTTTGATATTTACCAATATATTGTACCACCACTGGCGATATTATTGTACAATACAAAAAATTGCACAATTATATTGCAACTGGGTGGGTGGACTGCTTTGCATTTAAATTTTAAATAGCGCTTGATATTGTAGATGTGTTGTGGGATAAAAATTTTAAAAAGAAACTTGTTGCGATTCACAACATTAAAAAGTTTTTTAGGTTATGTGAGAGTTAACTTGACTCTCAAACCATCAAACTAAGTTGAGTTGAAAATGCCTATAGGGGCATAATGTTCGGGTTACAAATTTTTAAATTTGCTAAATAATAAATTGCTCAATTAAATTTTTTAATATCTGATGCATAAATTTTTATACAAATACTTTTTTGTCAATAAATCCAATTAAAAATATTTTAAAATTATATTGCTCATATATAGATATTAAATTAATTAATTAACTTACTAATATTTATTATGTTATGGTCGAAATATTTTATGGCAAGACACACCAATATACCAAAGAGAGCATACAATAAAAAAATCGTCAATACCCTGCAGCTCTGAGGCCGACAAAGTAAAATTGTTGATTAAACTAAGGACAAGCGAAAAACATAGTATTTTTTATTAATACTATTAAAATAAAAGGTGGCATAAATTTTTAAAATCTGATACATAAATTTTTATATTAATTAATTTTTTATTTTATTTTTAATCTATAAATTCAATTAAAAGTATTGTGAAACTATTTTGCTGAAATATATCAAGTTAATTAATAAATTTACTAATATTTATTATAAAATGTTGGGATTATTTTGTGGCAATACATGCCAACATAAACAAAAATATTACACTGAACGAATTTTTTTCACAAATTCTATGAATTTCGACATTAATCCAATGAAAAAATTCATTAAAATACAACAAAAACGCTTCGTTGGATTAATGAAACCAGTTTTATTAAAACTATTTTAATGAAAACTACGTCAAATGTATTAAACAGTGTCATCAATACAATGAAAGAACTTCATCGAAACAACGAAACAATTTCATTAAAACGATGAAATAGTTTTATTAAAATGACGAAATAATTTCATTAAAACGATGAAAAAATTTCATTAAAGCCACGAAATAATTTCATTAAAACAACGAGATCATTTCCAACGAGATAATTTCCTACGAAATAATTTCATTAAAATAACGAAATAATTTCATTAAAACAATGAAATAATTTCATTAAAACAATGAAATAACTTCACAAGAACAATGAAATAACTTAATTGAAACTTAATGTGTAAATAACCGTACAAAGTGGACAAAAACACAAACATACAGAACTGCTTTTGATGCAAGCTTTTGGTTGACAACTGTTGAAATACATTTAATTTATCAGACATTCATGACTACAATAAAATTTTCATTGGGACAACGAATACATTTCATAGCTATTATTAAATTCTAAATTGCTGTATATTTTATTAATTTTTTTAGTTTTAAAGAATTTAATATTTAACTTAATTGTTTTCAAGTATGTAGTTATGTATGTATTAATGTTTATTTCAAGCAACAACTGTAAATGTTTCTTAAATATAAAGGGATTTCTTAATAATTAGAAAATATTGTTGTCATAAATCCAATAAAATATTCTAACGAAACCAGAATACCAACGAAGCAATTCCAATGAAATTGTTTCACAATATTCGTGAAATTTTCATTAGATTTTTGAAATTATCATTAGATTTGTGAAAAAAATTTAATGAAATTGTTTCATTAGATTTATGAACCAAAATTCTTTCGGTGTACTACCTGTGCAAGTCGAATAGATCTACCTGGATTCTGTAACTTTTTGCGACATATTTATTCGCTTGTGGTAACGATAATGTGATTCTGTAATTTTAAAGATAGTGTACATCTCTGGTTTACTCACCATTTAATTCTATTTCATAGGTACCTCTGCGTAGAAAATGGGAAAATAAGCAAAGAGCACAGGGAATAATAAATAAAAACTCAATGGGTTAATTTTTTTTAATTCCTCCGATAGCGAATATCGTTAAAATATGTTACTGAATAGCAAAGTCGATAAATTTTATTTATATATTTATTATTTCAAAATGATTATTGTAATAAATGTTACTGAATCCAGGTACTGGTATTTAAAACATAAATGGAAATAATTATTTTTTCTATGTCCTTGTGAAATTTTATTTTGATAGGAGTATCCGTTTAGAAATTTTTGATTTATTTCTACACTTTTTTGATTCTGCTGCACTTTGAATTAGCAATTGTGCAGAAGCCTTACGTGGGCGATGTGAACTGGACAAATTTGGTTGCATGCAACCCAACAAAGCCTGGCTTGACATTTGCACGATTTTCTATTCCATTTCGTTCGAAAAGAACGATAGCAGAACTTTAGTGGGCCTAGAAAAGACGAGTTGTCGATCAAAACCAGACTAGTTCCGTTAACTGTTTTTTATAGATAGGTAAATAACTAAACTACCTAGATAGAGACTAGCAACGAAAAGTAAGTGCTTGTTATTTTTTTAAGGCAGCATCGAACTTGTTCTGAATGAAAATATTTTGTGACTTCATAGATGTGTACTTGGAGAGCCCGAAAAAAATTTAAGCAAATCATTTACTGAGGACATGTCTAATTTTGTTTTCCAGCTCCTCAAAATTAAAAAAGTAAGTATTTGTGATAATTTAATTATTCTTCGAACTTAATTTGTTTCTATATTTAACAGGCTAAAGTTCGTATCGCCTTGTAAACGAAATTACATGTGATAATTATTAATGAACAAATAACATGAAAGTTAATTGTAAATAGTCTGACAACAACACATAGTTGAACGGAACAGCTAGCCGTTTTCGTAAGTATTTGTTATTTTTTAAGGCAGGAATGAATGAATGAAAATATTTCGTGACTTCGTAGATATGTACTTGGAGAGCATGAAAAAAATTTAAATATAATAATTTAGTGAGGACATGTCTAGTTTTGTTCGCCAGCTCTTCAAAAATAATATACTGTAGTTCGTTGCACATTAATCAAAGCACCAACAGCACTAGCAGAAAATATGTGAAAATATTTATATGAGACCATAACTATGGTTTGAAATAAATTATACGTGGTTTAGATAGTGGTTTAATGTTTGAATGGGTATTCCGCACAATATAGTTGTAGTGCTAATAAGAGTAATTAATTTAAATAAAAAATAATAATTGCAATTTAAATTTTTTAAATATCTATTTATTCATTTTGTGAATATTTTCCAATCAAATATTTAGCACAGGCATACAGCCAATGACATTTATGCTCAGACAAATTTAAATAATTTGCTAAATTCACTATAGAATTTTCCACACTAAAGTCCATGTTTAGTAAGGAAGAAATTTTGTTATTGCTCTCTTTATGCCTCCTTATGCCTCCTTATTAGAGTTTTTCTTTTCCCGGACTTTTTCATTTCCCGGGAAAGCGGGAACGACTTTTCAGTTTCCCGAGAATTCCCGGGAATTCCCGCCCAGTGCAAAACTATTCAAAATATTTTTTAATTTAATTTATTTCGACAAAAAACAAATAACAATTCATGAGATCGATTAAACAATAACGTTTTATAAACAAATTAGTCGAAAAATTAATATAATTTCAGTTCTTTATATAAAAGTAATGCATAAATACCAATATTATATGTAAATGCAAAGTCAAGTGCATTGATATAACGCAAACAAAAAAAAACAACTTACATTATTAAAAAAATACTACAAAATCTTACTTTGAAAATAGGACTTTAGTCATAAATTTTTCAAATATAAAATGTTCTTTTAAATTTAAATCACCCAAAATGAATAACACACATTATGGTCCAATAAATAAGGTGGCTGCGTTATTACAGCGGCTTAGACGTTTTTCATTTCTTTTTATAATTTACGCACACTAACATAGACAATGAACTTACAGAAATACCTACAAAATCAACACAATATAAGTTGTTGTTGTAAAGTGTTAGCTATTGTGCTAGTACCATCACCTTATTATTGCACCATTACCTTCATAAGTGAATAATGACACTCATCAAGGAATGTGTACATATGAACAAAAGTTGCCATAATAAAATCAAAACAAAAAATCCCATGAATTCCCGCAAATATTTCCCGGGATTTTTTTCCCGGAAATTGTGCGGGATCCCGGGAAATTTTTCCCGGGAAATCCCGTATGAAAAACACTACTCCTTATTCATGCTGTTTTACTTTTAGTTTAAAAAAAAATGCATTAAAGCCACAAAGTATTTATGTATGTACACATTGTACATGCAAATTCTTACAACAGCAGAGATCGAACGAACGAACATCTTGTAAAACTATACTGCAGTACCCAGACGGCCAAGTTATTTTATTATTTTTGCTGATATGTGGTTTAACCGCATTATCGCAAATGTAGCTAAAAGCTCTACCACACCTTTGAGATACATATTTCTGTTTGCATAAGCCTGCCCAAAAAAAAACATAAAAGAAAATAACAACAAATTTTTTTTCAGAACTTGGGAAATTGCTCAGTTATTTTTCCGCATTAAAGGATGTTTATATTTTTGCATTTTCAGGATTTCTCATTAATCATTTTGGTGTACGAGTACTTGTATAGCGATTCTTAACAAGCATTTAAGTAGACTTTTGCAACAACAAAAAAAAACTTATAAAAATGTTAAGTATGTTTGTTTGCCAATTTTATTGGTGATAAATGCTAAGATGACTGAGGCAGGAAATGAAATTGCAAATGTGTAAGACCAATACGGCTTAAAATAATAAAGAGGAACGTTATATATAAAGTATCTCGTTCTTTAAATGCATCTTTACGACTTCGTAAGAAGTTTTGTTAAAAAAAAACTTTTAGAAATCGGTCATTTATCACATGCACTGTATAGACAGAAGTCAATTTTGAAGTTTTGAAAAAAAAAATAACTCAATAAGGTACGATTCAAGGCATATTCATATAAGGTACTCAAGGCAATTTCATATAGGGTATACTCAGGTTAATTCGCCTTGAGAAATTTATACTTGAAAAGTCAGAAAAATGTACTGAAAAATGTGTCTTGAAATTCCAGGTATATTAAAATTACAAGCGGCGATTGATACCTTGGGACCACCTAGTATGGATTCGCCTTGTAAGGTACTTGTACTCGCCTAAGTTCACTTTGAAATATTCGTCCTGTCGTAAAAGCGAAACATTTTCGCTTAACTTATTATTTCGTCATTAAGTTCATTCCATGATACAATAATATAAAGGTAAAACCACATTTGACGTCTAAAATTAATTATGACTTTTACCCAAATTATTTGAATGCGTTTTTTTTGTAAACAGAGAGGAAAAAGTTGCCACATACATATAATGGTAACTTTTATTTCGGAACGCTTTTTGAAATGTGTAATTTGAGTTTAGAAATTGTAGTTTAATACATATTTTTTAAACGTTACATTATACCGAATGTAAATACCAAGGTTCTATTCTGTAATTCAAAGGAAACGAAAGTACTTTCGAGTTTGCATACTATTGGTTCAGAATGGAACCAACTTGGTATACGATTGGAGGTGTGTTTAGCACCACCCTTTCTAACCTTGCATAATATTGACATACATACACATTCCAAAGCAGTTGCATTTTCTCTTATTTTTAATGTGAAAGTGTACGTGTAGACAAAACTGCTTTCAAGCATTAATGTAATGCATGTATTTAATATGGCAGTTACCTTTGCAGAGGAATTACACTTAGGCTCAAACGGATGCAATTATTTTTTACATTGATATGCTCTTCACGGAAGTGAACAGAACAAACCAAAGGATTTTTTGGTAGGAAACCAGCATCTATATTGCATCCATTTCTGCCGCATATATGGAATTTAAGAAGATTGAAGAAACTTGACATTCCTGCCTTTGCTGAAATGCTTGGTATTACTGCAGTTGTGGTATATGCTGCTCATTGCTCAACATTTATTTTTTACACAAATTACAATTATTTATTATATATTTATATTAATATCTATTTAATAACTTTTAATGCAAAAAGTGATGAATTTTTCAATATTTTTATTCTAAAACATTTTTTTTTAATTAAAAAAGCATAACAGTCAAAAAGTAACCAAAAAACTCGGTTTCCTTATGATTTTTTATTTCGAATGACAATGTAGGATATTTAACGATTCAAAGTTAGTTTGCAAAATAAACTTTGCGTGTGTAATAGGGGTAAATTTCACACATTAGCTTTTAAACTTTATTATTTTTAGTATTTCTTACATCAAAAATGGCACCCTATTATTTTCGCTACGACGCACGGTGGGGTGAAAGCCGTCACAAGTGGCGATTAATTATAAAGATGAACTTTAACTTTCACAAGCGTATTTGGTACCTTATGAAAGAAGATAAAATTCTACATAACTAACTGCAAAAATCAAAAATTCTTGGTAGTTTACTTAATTTTTTGGTGTGTGTTCAAAGTTCAATAATTTTAGTTATTTTTGCGCGCATTGACTAAAAGAGAAAATTTTTATATTTCAAGTGATTATAGTTTTTGTTAAGACTTCTTTCTATAAGTAAAAGTTTTATAATAGAACCGTCAACTTCAGCTATATGAGCAATTAAAGAATAATTTTTTGTTTAGATAAATGTTTTAGAAATATTTAAAAAATAAAATAAAATTGCTCTAAAAATGTGGTATTTTTGATATATACATTGAGTTTCAACAACTTTGTGCATGAGTGCAGAAAAAAATGCTTTTATGCTCTTAAAATATAAGATTTTAGATAATAAATCCCAGAATACCTATTTGCGCATTTCTGCGATTTTTGAGTTATGAAGGGTTTTGTGAGAGAATTTCGGTTGCTAAAATTCAATGTGAAAAATACATATTAAATATTAATTTTTTTTAAAAAAAAAAAAACATATTGTTTTTAAAGGCATATAGAGGTATGCTCTAATTTGCAATTTCATTTACTAATTTATTTTTTTTCATTCCAAAGTTACAGCAAAAATAGTCAAATAAGACCATTTTCTCCAAAATACAAAAAAGCTCATAAAAGGATAACAATTTTTTTTTTTTTAATTTTTTTAAATGCTGGTTTTTTATGTATTTATTAATATTCATCAACAAAAAAAATAAAAACACTTTAAAATTACGACTTCTATGAATTAATCGCAAATTTCTCTACAATTCACCCCACTGTGCGATGTTCGTCTCTCTGTCTGTCATAGACGGTTTTCTTGAGAATCGTAAGAGTACTAGAAATTTTCACAGAATATGAAAAATTTTGGCCGCTACAACAACAAATATATGGCAGTTAAAAATTATAGGGTGTTCTAAAGCGAGAAATGCTAATATAATAAACAAACATTTATATATGGACAATTGAAATTTAAGGATATTTTTTAGCAGACTTCGCCAATTAACACTGAAATTTAAAAAAACCAAAATTAAAGTCAATTTCAATTCAATCAGTTAAAGTAATTTTACTGTATCTTGGAAACCGTGACAAGTGAACTCTTGAAGTTTTCAAAAACGCTAAAAAGTCTCAAAATTAAGATATGTCGAAACAAATAATTTCCAAAATGAATTAATCGCTTAAATGCAAATAAATCCCCAAAAGTTAAAAAGTCGCCAAAAAAAAACTTGAAAATATCGCTAAAAAGCGGAAAAAATCACCAAAACGAAAATAAGAGCTAAAATCAAAAAAAAAATCGCTAAAACTAAAGAACAACAGAAAAAAATCGCCAAAAATCGAACAAATATCGCCGAAATTAAAAAACACCAAAACTTTAAAAAATCGCTAAAACTAAAAACAACAGAAAAAAATTCCAAAAACAGAAAATAGCGCCAAAATAAAAAAAATTGCTAAAACGAAAGAACAACAGAAAAAAATCGAGCAACAATCGCCGAAACTAAAAACAAACACCAAAACAAACAAAAAATCGCTAAAACTAAAAACAGCAGAAAAAAATCGCCAAAAACCAAAAAAAGCGCCAAAACAAAAAAAGCACCAATACTAAAAAATTAAAATAATAAAATATCTATATCGCGTAAGATAATCTATTATACAGGCTAAGCTTCGTATAGCAATGCATATTTTTTGGTCTCACGTAGAAAGGTCCTAACTCAAATAATTGTAAATTTACAGGAGAAGGCACAAAAAATATAATAGAAACTGTATTATTGACAATGTAACTTTTTTTTGTAAAATTGCGTGTAAAAGCGTTATTTTTTATATTATAGCAATAAATTTTTGTGAAATGTATTGGAATCACTGAAAAACTCAATGGCGTAAAAAATACGAATTAGGGCCCTTCTTCTTGAGACCATCGAACTCATCGAACGCTTGGTATTCGCATTTTCCTAAACTTATTTTGCTTTGCTTTACTTAAGTCACCCGTTAGAAGAGAATCTTTTATTGTACAGCGTAATTAAACAGCAAAACCACATCAAGGAAAAAGCCTTAATTTTCTTCAATTAAACTCACAAATGTACACCAAATTAAATAAGCACACACACACACACACACACAGAAAGAGAAAGAAAAAGTAAAGCAAATGCTTAAGAGAGCCCAAAAACCTCAACTAATGATGCATCAATAATGTGGCAATTAAAAATGCCAGCAACAGGCTCTTAAAATCAACTTGAAAAATTATTTACGTTCAAGTACGTACGTACAAACATTATCGTGGCTGTTACTTCCTGTTTACTTATACTTTTTACTTAAAAGCCCAACATCATCACTAAGAGTTTTTGCCATTGAGCTGGAAGGAAAGGAAGCAAAAATTAAGAATAAACGAACTATTTTCTCAAAAACAAATTATTTTTTTTCTTCGTTCCAATAACACTTAAAAGATGAAAGAAGGCAACAAGCAGCAAGTAACCGCTTTTTAAAAGCCATATCAAAAAGCATACAAAAAAATTTTAATTGGAAATTGGAGCTGGAGGAATGGCATTTCGCAGCGCATAGCAAAAGTGGCACGTATCACTATTATTATTTTCAATTTTATTAATTGCTGATGTTGTCTTAGTTGTAGGCAGAAAATTTTGCTGTAACAGAAAAGTTCCTTTGAAAAATCAAGTGAATTGTAAGTGAGAAACAAACAAGTGTTTGCTTAATATGCCTGCCTTCTGCTACTCCTATGATTACAATCAATAATTATTAAAAGTATATTTGTATGTACACTATTTTAAATTCATTGTGCGAGCAAGTGTTTTATGCGGGTGTTTTAGTGAGTTAATTAATTAAAATTTATTTTTAATTAATTTAAATTTTCAATTAAACAGAATTATTAGCAGTATTAAAACAGTAAATAATTAACTTATGAATCTTGTTCATAAATGATAACTTTGATGTTTAAACTGAAAAATAATTGCCTGCTATTTACTGGTCGCAGAGTGTCATAATTAAAGCAGCAGATAATAATATTTCAATAAAATTAAATCATATCATAGCACACTTTTCTTACAGAAAAGTTTACTGTGTCACATCAGAACCAAAACCGTTATGTTTATCAAACAAAACTTGATGTGGAGTGATGTTCGTTTGAAATTAAAGTAAACTCCGTGGAAAGGATACTACTGCACTCAAATTAATCTCCAAGGAAATATGAAACCAAACAAATGTACGTACCTAATACACACACATATTTAAAGATATTATACAAATAAAAAATATATTGCTATATACATATTTCTACTGCATATATATGTATATATCCAACCAAATATCTTAATCATACAATTTTTGCATGATTTTATTTATACACAAAAATGTTTCATGTTCTTAAAAACATTCTAGCTTTCAATTTTCCTCTTGGCTTTTAGCACAAATGTGCTATTTAAGTTTGTGGAAAATTTTCAATAAATTCCTATAAAATTTATTTTAAACTCAATGTATCTATTAACAACTTCAAATACAATGAAAAAGTTATTTTTGTTTTTTTCTGCTATAATCCTTTCCTCCTTTAAGTCGTTTAAACTAAACCTGCCAGTAACATATTAGAGCTCTTCATAATATTTAGATATCAGTTATATTTCATTTCGTTTATTTGTACTTCTCCATTTCAAATGCAATCATGTTTCAAGTGGTCACATCTTAAAACTGAACAACCGAAAATACTTGAACGCAAAAACACAGCGACATGAATGAATACGCTGATAACTAACACATGTGCAACTAAAATATCAAATCTGTATATATAAACTATTTGTATGAGATAAGTATAGCATACTTTTGCGGGTTAAGTAATATCAGCCATTTATCTGTAGATATGTACATATGTACATACATTAAGCTCATTTACTTGAACAACATCATAACTCAATTTGTTTAGGGTTCCGTACACAAAAGGTGAACAAAGGAACCCTACGCTACGCTGTCCGTCTGTCCGTCACACGGTGTTTGCACAGGAACCGTAAGAGCTACGGACCTGAAATTTGGACAGAGTATGTAGAACCTTGGCCGCTACAACAACAACAACAAATTTATAAAATTAGTGTATTTTACAATTAGTACTAACATATAAAAAAATTAAATTAAAGGGTGGTCCATCAGTTAATGCAATTTTGACTATGGAATTTTGACAACTTGCAATATCTTGGAAACAGTAAGAGGTAAACTCTTGAAATTTTCAAAAACGGTAAAACTAAAGACTCTAAAAATTATAAAATCGCCAAACCACAAAAAAAAATCGCCAAAAATTCAAAAAAATCGTCAAAACGAAAAAAATCGCCAAAATTAAAAAAAATTCTAACACTTGAATAAGTCGCAAAATTCAAAAAAATCGTCCAAATGAAAAAAGTCGCCAAAATGAAAAAAAAAGCCAAACACCGAAAAAAAAATCGCCAAACGCGAAAAAGGCTCCAGTAACAAAATAATTGTTAATATGAAAAAAATCGCTAAAATAAAAAAAAATTGCCAAAATGAAAAAAAATCTCCAAATTGAAAAATCGCCAAAATATGAAAAAAAAAGTGTCAAAACCAAAAAAAAAAATCGCCTAAATGAATAAAGTCTCCAAAAGGAAGAAACGCCAAAAACCGAAAATCGACATATTTAAAAAAATCGCCAAAACGAAAAATTCGCCAAAAAATACAATAACATCAAAAACCGAAAAAAATCGCCAAAACGAGAAAAAAATTTCAAAACTGAAATAAACCGAAAAAAATCGCCGAAACGAGAAAAAAATTTCAAAACTAAAAAAAACCGAAAAAATCGCCAAAACAAAAAAATCGCCAATAAAAAAAATCACAAAAATTAAAAAAACTGCCAAAACTATATTTTATATGGGCTACTAAAGTTCGTATTGAATTACATATCTCGTGTCCGTACGGAACCCTTTGTGCGCCGTTCAAAGTCGCACTTTACTGAATTTATTTATATTAGTTTGAAAGTAAATGATCTTAAGATTTTCAATTTACACTTAACGTAATGAAAAAAAATGTTCTCTATAAAAAATTTTTGTATGAAATTATCTCAAAATATGAATAACGATATGAGAACTTTCTGCCAATTTACAGAAGATAAGTAATTATTCCCGTTTGCCTATTTATATTTAACTGCCAGTTCATAGAAGCCACGTAAAAATTCTGGTCTGCCTTTTTATATTTAAAGCAACTACTAAGCACTCAACTTTGTTTTTGTTTCCAATATAAACAGGCAGACGAGAATTTTTGATTGTCTTCTGTAAACTGGCACAGTAAGTCTTTATTACCAACTAAAAAATATAATTATTTGAGTTACGATGTTATTGTAGTAAATGAGCTTTATGTATAAATATGTGCATATTTTGGTAGTCTGCTTGTACTTTTGTTTGTTTTTTTTCTATTTCTTATTTTGTTTAAAAGTGATGCATACTTCTTGTGTCTTATAATATATTACACACACACACACGCACGTATATGGTTTTTATCTTAGCTTGCGGTTGTTGTTACCCTGTCGGAAATTATGTTAACTGTAAACTAACTTGAAGCTAAATATTTCTCAATTAATACTGACTGACACTTGGATTAATTTTCAATGTAATCAAGTGTCTATAGTCAATTGTCTTACTCTGCATTACTTTCAGCTAACTTAAAATTTACTTTATTTAAATCACCCGGTAGTTGGTAAATTAAAAAAAATTTCTGGGGTTCGTACCAGCAGAGATCAGCAATGAATCGTGTTTTTGCTATTCATACTGACTCATAAAATTTTATATATAAATGCGTAGACATGGTTTAAACTCAACTACTCTGACGTACACACACTCTCAACGAAATTGAATTATAAATAAGTTGAAATAAATATGAATGCGACATTGACATTCATATTCATACCACACTCACACTTACAAAGCACCTCATTTTGTTTTCTAATTTCAGGAAAGTACGTATACTACTCGCATTGATTTAAATCATTTAGCTCATGTATGTGTGTTTATTTAAAAGTTTAGTCATTAAGCAGTTTGCAAGTAGTATACAATAGTATACTATACAATTCCAGCAAAAAAAACAATTCCAGCAACACAGGAACAAACACACAACCTCATAATGAGAACTTTAATGTTCGTATGCAAAGTTCGCATTGTGAGTCATACTTATTTATTTTGCATTGAGTTAAGAGAGTCGAACTTAATAACGTCATAAATGTTGCTATGTATGAGCTCGATGCTCCCTTCAATCTTTCGATTTATTCGCTTCATAGACAACATTGCAATACAAGAAATTATACGCTCAAAAAAAATTAACTTAAACTTAGGAAAATTTTCTAAATTTGAATAAAAAAAGTTGTCGTATGGCGCCAAAGCTGTTTTTTACTTGAAACCAGTAAAATATTTACTAAATTTTTAGTTAATTAATGAACTATTTTATAGTAATTATATTTTCATATTTAAGTAAAATTTTCCTAAAATTATGTAAAATTTTCCAATAAAATTCGGAGATTTGCAAAAAAATTTTTTCGTCTTTGATCTCAAATTTAGTAAGTTTTCCATTTTTTTGTCTTTAATTCTGGTACTTATTTTTATTTTTAGTTAAATTCTATACCAAATGATATGTTATTTATTATATCTTCATATTATATTCTTAATTATATTATAATTAACCAAACATACATATAAATTCCTTGAGAGGAGACAAGTATTGAACCAGCAACCTTCTGATTGATAGGCAAGCACTCTAAACAATTACCTAACAAGGCAGCCTGAATAAGCATTGAAATAATTTAGTTTTAAAATTTTATTTTATTTACAAAAAATAAATTTCAAGCTCAAATATTCCTAGAAAATATGAAAAATTTACTTAGATTTTAAGTCAAATTTCATGAACTAAGCAGGAGTAATTCATTTCCTAAAGATTATTGTTTTGATTTAAGACGAAAGTGACTAGTCCTTAATATAAAATTTCCTTCAGTTTATAACCATTTTCCTACTCTTAGTAAATATTTCCTTTAAATCACTAAAGATTTCCTGAAATGTGAAAAATTTAGAGTGTATTATTATGAACTATTTTTGAGGATATGAACTTTTTATTTTTTACTCATATTAAGTAATTTTTACTAGATTTTTGTAAAAATTTACTTAAACTTAGAAAAATTTACTTAAACTTAGAATTTTTTTTACTTGAATTTAGGAAAAAAAATTTCTTAATAATATTACATGTCTTTTTTTTTGAGTGTATAATAAGTCATATTTAACTCTATTCACTTTTTCACTACTCATTTCTGTTCTCTGTTGTGTACTCAATGCGCTACCACTCAGCTAAGCTACCATCTAAAATAACAACAGCAAATTGTTAATATAAAACTGAAATGAGTTTCAAAGTAGCTGCGAATAAAGTTGTTGGCTCTCATCAAAGTCGATTACGTACTCAACTTAAGAATTAATTTTAAGTTTGATCTGGATGACATGGCAGTTAGCTTTTAGTCAGTCTAATAAAAGTTAACTATTTTTGTAGTCAACCACACATTCTCCCACAGGGTATGTATGCATGTGTGCTTGTATGTGTTTCTACGTATTGGTCGTATATAAATTGCAAGTTTAAGTTTATACAAAAGTCTTAGTAACTGTAGTTGGATGGTTGGTTAAGAGTTTATTTTTTTTTTTATTTTTTTTTTTGTTTGAGATTTGTTGACAGTGATATTTTTAACAGCCTTAAGTGTTCATATCAAATTGTACATTTATGTTTGTTTGTCCATGCACATATGAATGAATGAGTGTGTGTGTGATTGTGTGCAAAGACTTGGAGGATGTAATATTAGTTGTTGGTATTTCCAAAAAATACTAAAACAAAGGCGTTATCATTTGTGATAATTTTAAATATATTGGCTTAACTTTTCGGAATCAGTTTCGATAGAAATTCTTTGCAGCAGCTCAAATACTTATCAGATTAAAATTTGGAAACAAGAACCCTACTGGAGAAACAGTATATGAAAACTTGTTTATACATTTTGTAACATTCTTTAGAAAATTAATTGAATTTGTACAAATGGTAAGATGAGTAGTATCAACTAACCTTTTACAAATGTTCTTTATATTTGTTTTAACCAATAAACCATTACAAACAAACAAAAACCAGTACCTGTAGGGCGATTCAGTAACTTTTAACGATGCGACAATCGTAATTTTTCTCTATACATTTTTTCGCTTAAAATAACAATTGTGTGATTCTGAAACTTCTTTTTAGCGATAGCACTCAGCTGATATTTCCTGTTGATTTCTGTCGTTAAAATTAACAGCACATGAATTATTGGCGCTCAAATAACGACACAGCTGACATTAACCGACAGCGAATATAGTTAAAAATGTTACTAAATAGGAAATTCGATCAATGTTGGTTATAATTATTTTAACGATGCGATTATCGTTAAAAAAAAGTTAGTGAATCGCACTACTGGATTCAGTAATTACTTGCGAACCGAAAATTCATATGTTAATCGGTCTATTTATTAGTTTGTAGCAAAGATAATGTCAATCTGTAATTTCTTCTTTACGACATGTGGCATCTTTGCATTCAAAATGTCAAAATAAGTGAAAAACACAAAGAAGAATAAAATAAACTAAATGAATTTGAAATTGTGACTTTACTTTTAAGGGTTCCGGACATCAAAGATGAAAACGAATTCTATTCTTTTCGCTGCGATGTCTGTCTGTCAGGCTATTTCCTTGAGGACCGTAACCGCTACAACAATAAATATATGAGAGTTAAAATTTATCAGTATATTAGATAATTATATGTAGGAACTTGAAATTTGCAAAGTCAACGTATTTTTATGCAGACCACACTAATTGACACTGAAATTGAAAGCAACAAAATTAAAGTGTATTCTATCAGTTAATGTAATTTTGACAACTTTTACGATTTCCAAGATACAGAACCGTAAAGGGCAAATATATAAAAAATATAAAAAAATCGCCAAAACGAAAAAATTGACAAAAAAACCGAAAAAATCGCCAAAGGTCGGAAAAATAGCTAAAACGAAAAAAGCGCCAAAGCTAAAAAAAAACTAAAATAAATCGCCAAAAACTGAAAAAATTGACAAAATTTCGAAAAAATAAAAGCTTTAAATGAAAAAAAATCCCAAAATAAAAAATTCACTAAAACAAAAAAATCGTCAAAACGAAAAAAAGCGCTAGATCTAAAAAATCGCTGAAATTAAAATAAATCGTAGACCTTTATTGTAACAACTGGCGTGTATACATATGTACGTGTTCGGCTTGAGGTCCGTTTTAATAAATAAATAAAATTACTTATTATTAATTTTTGTTTATTTATTTCCGATATTTCGACCAACTTTGTTGGCCATCTTCAGGGTATTATTAAACTAAAAACAATAATGATTTAATATATAATTAAATAATATTTAGCTTTATCACTATAAATTATAATTACTTTTATTTTGTAAAATTTGATCCTAGCAGTGGATCTATTTCTTTTTAAGTTCTGTCACCTACTGCTGATATGTTTTCTTTTAGTCCTATGTTTGTTTATTATGTGTCTGTATATGTGTGCCCAATTATCAGTATCTGTTTTATAATTAATTCTTTTATCATTTGGTATATTTATTATATGTAACATCTCCTGTATGTATCGCTTGGTATAGTTTTTCTCTCTCTCTCTCTCTAATATTTTGATTTTATTAAGTTCTGGTTTATGTCCAGTTTTTGCACAGTGAGCAGCAAGTGCAGTTTTTTGTGTCAGCGGTTTGTTATTTGCTTTTAAGTCTGATTTATGCGATGCTAATCTTGTTTTTAATTTTGTTTTTGTCGGTACCGACATATACTTTTTGGCATATATCAGTCTCGTCGCCATTGCACTTTATTTCATATATAACATTAGATTCATCTATAATATCTATCTTTGATTTCATATTGTTAAATAATATATTTGTTGTATTGTTGCTAAAATTGTTGTATTTAATTGCTAGAATGTATTTGTCTTTATCATAAATGTCTGAGTATTTTAACCTTTCCGATAATCCTTCGATGTAGTTAATTGATTTGTAGACCTTTTTACTATTCTTAGTGTTGTTATTACTTTGTCTTCGTTTTGTAATAGTTTTTTCTATAAGTTTGTCTACTAATTCCGTAGGAAAATCATCTTTACTTAAAATATTTCTTATTATTTCTTTATTCTTTTTATGAAACTGTGTGTTACTTGTATCTAACACTCTGGTGATAAAATTGGTAGCAGTGTTAATTATTATATTTTTCGGGTGTTTGGAGTAAAAGTTGATCAATCTAACAGACGCTGTGGGCTTTTGATATCAATCAATTATTATTATTTTTCCGGATCTTTTTACTAATGTGTCCAAATAAGGTAATTGGCCGTTATTTTCTTTTTCCATTGTGAACTGAATTTGTCTCTTAAATTCATTTAAGGCTTTAAGTATATCTTCAACTCTATTACATTTTATTATACCAAAAAGGTCGTCAACATATTTTGTTATTAATCTTGGTTTTTCTTCCATTTTGTCTCGCACAGTATTTAGCAATTCCTCCATTATTATATCTGCAACTATAGGGGACGCGGGGGAGCCCATAGGCATTCCTTTCTTCTGTTCGTAATAAGGATCATTAATTGATTAAATATTTTAAGTAAAAATGATTTCCTACGGAATTAGTAGACAAACTTACAGAAAAAACTATTACAAAACAAATTAATAACAACACTGAGAATAGTACAAAGGTCTACAAATCAATTAACTACATCGAAGGATTATCGGAAAGGTTAAATTAAAAAAAAAATCCCAAAATAAAAAATTCACTAAAACGAAAAAAAGCGCTAGATCTAAAAATCGCTGAAATTAAAATAAATCCCCAAAATCCGAAAAAAAATTCGCCAAAAGTCGAAACAAATCGCAAAAATTAAAAAATTAAAAAAAAAACCGAAAAAACGCCAGATGCCGAAAAATCGCCAAAACGAAAAAAGCGCCGCAGCTAAAAAATTATTAAAACTAAAATAAATCGCCAAAAACTGAAAAAATTCCCAAAATTAAAAGAATCCCAAAATTAAAAAATCAGTAAAACGAAAAAATCGTCAAAAGTTGGAAAAATTTGCAAAAAAATTAAAAAAAGCGCCAAAGCTAAAAAAATCGCTGAAACTAAAATAAATCCTCAAAAACTGAAAAAGTCGTCAAAAACTTAAAAAAACGCCAAAACTAAAATAAATACATAAACCGAAAAAGTCGTAGAACGAAAACAAAAAGCGCCAATGCTAAAAACTCACCAAATAGCGAAAAAAAAGTTTATCGTGTAGTTGTAGTAGTGTCCGTACTAAACCCTTCCTGTACGAGTCAGTCGTACACTACTGAATTTATTCAATTCAAGCGACAAGCGAATATCGTTAAAATATACATTCTGCATTCTTACATATATACAGTTGCAGATGCAGTGTCATAAAACTCCGAGCCCTGATAATGAGCAGCCAAAATGTGTTTATTGTATAATAAGTGAATAATGGGTCTATGATTTGTGTAAAAATATTTTTTTCAAATTTAAAAAAAATCTTTAGTAGGAAATTGGTTTTAAAAAAAATGTTTTTATACAATATACATACATACATGCAAATATATTTATATACTCATTTTATTCTAATGACAATGGAATCACTAATAACTTTCTATTAACTACATCAAATATTTATTATATTATCTCATAAACAAACAAAAAAAAATTATATTCATGTTATTTTTAAATTTTTTCTACTTCATCATCAAGAGAAAATTTTAAATTGCAATTGCATTTTAATATTTATTACTTTTTAACTATTTATATATATGTATGTTTATGCAAAACTCAAGCAGAAAATACTTTTATAAAATATTTAATGGTAAATAGTTTAAACAAACTCCAATACAAAAATAATAAGCGAAGGGGAAAATAGAAAATATGAATTTGATTTTTATTTATAGAAAAAATAAGATAAAATTGTGTATTTTTTACACAAATGCAACGTAACTCTGCACATACCATCGAAGACATCAAAATAAATAACATGCATCAGTATGCTGCTTGTTATTACATAAATAAAAACAATCTCTTCTCTGCATCTTAAACAACAGCAAAGGTAAACTTAAAAATAAAATTAAATAGCAAGAAAAGGGGGAAGATAGCACGCAAAGCAACAGAATAAGCATTGAAACACTAAGCAATATTAATAAAATAAAAAAAACAAAAAGCAAAGCTGAAAAACGGAAATTATTTTCGAAGAAACTATTAACTTTAAAAACTGTTATAAGTAGAAAAAGCAGGGAGTTTTATTAGGCGATGCAGAATGGAGTGGAAATTTTCAACAAAATGAGATATTGCAAAGTGCAACCGAATATTTGATAAGTAAAATACATACTCATGCAAATACTTAACAGTCTTATTCTGAATATTACCCGGGAAATAATTTCCACGAAATTAATGTTTTCTGAGAAAAAATCCTTTGATAGTAAACAATGGCGAGTATAATTAAAAGTGAGAGAGAATTTCGTATTTTTAAAGTCAGTTATTTTGATTCCAGTTTTTTTTTATTTTATCTGAAAGTTTATAAATAATTTTTTATTACAGGGGAATAAAGAATAGGGAACAAGTTCCCAGGTAATCGTAATTCATTATTGTGTTTGTTCTGTACAACGTGACCGATGATAATTTTCAAAAAGTGCCACCAAATAGGGGATGTATCAAGAAAACAAAGGGGGTAAAATTCAGTAAAGTGCGACTTTGATCCGCGCACGAAGGCTCCGTACGGACACGAGATATGTAATTCAATACGAACTTTAGTAGCCCATATAAAATATAGTTTTGGCATTTTTTTTGGTTTTTGACGTTTTTTTTAATTTTGGCGACTTCTTTTATTTTGCCGGTTTTTTTTTGTTTAGGCGATTTTTTCCGTTTTTCGATTTTTTTTTCCATTTTGGCCATTTATTTTAGTTTTGAAATTTTTTTCTCGTTTTGGCGATTTTTTTCGGTTTTTGGCGTTTTTTTTTATTTTTTGGCGATTTTTTCATTTTGGCGATTCATTCATTCATTTTGGCGATTTCATTTTTTGGTGATTTTTTTAATTTTGTAGACTTTCGGTTTTTGGCATTTCTGCATTTTGGCGACTTTATTCATTTAGTCGCTTTTTTTAGTTTTGACACTTTTTTTCTCATTTTGGCGATTTTTTTCGGTTTTTGGCGATTTTTCAATTTGGCGATTTTTTTTAATTTTGGTGATTTTTTTTAATTTTGGCGATTTTTTTTGTTTTTAGCGATTTTTTTCATATTAACAACTATTTTGTTACTGGAGCCTTTTTCTCGTTTGGCAATTTTTTTCGGTCAGACGGACAGCCTAGCGAAAACAATATGGTTCCTTTTTTCACCTTTGGTGTTCGGAATCCTAAAAAATGAGAAAACTACAATAAAATTTTTATTTAAAAAAAGGGGGATAAAAAGTGGCAAAGCAGTCAAAAAAACGGTCCGACGGTCCGGTCTGTATTCCAAGTTAAATTAAAACGTTGTTGGAAATTTTTATTTATAACGACAATTCTAAGGCAATTCCGAAAGTTTTATTTTCACGTGGAATATAAAACATAACCGTATGTTTTTCGACGGCAGACTATAAAATTAAGAACTCAGCACCATATTTTTAAAAATTCTACAACAATAATAACAATAAAATAATTATTATTTCAAAAGCGAAGCATGATTATTTCACTGTCTCAAAATTGGAAAGTAATAAATAATTGTTATGCCGACCGAGTTCACAATTTGGCATTTTGTGACATCGCAGCAGTGTGTACTAGTGGCAACGTTTGTCGTTTGCGATACTTTACGTTGTATGGCATTGCCTTCCATATAAAAAAGCATCATGTGAATGGCTTTGCACACATTTTGTAAATGACACCTAAAATGACAACACAAGAAATGCCAAATGTGTACTCGGCATTAGAAAAAATTAAAAAATTTTATAAATTACAATATTTATAAAACAAACTGGAGTAATTTTTTTAAGGCTTTCCATTGCTCATGCACCAAATTTTAATGGTTGTAGGGGCCCCCGCCCCAATTTTCTTGCTTCGAAGTTTTGCCATTGGATTTTAATACTCATATGTGTTGAAAGCTTTCCTACGAAGCCAATTCAGTAGAAATATATAGATAAAAATATTAAACCTTATAGAAGTATAGTTTTAATTTTAAGGGCGTGAACCCCCATAATTTTCCTACTCTTATATGTGTGAGATGTGTGTTAAAAACAACTGGATTTCCTAAATCTATATGTGTATTAAATACATAAGAGCATATGCAATCTAACTTAGTGTCCGACCAAAGTCACTTTTACGATCAATACAAAAGACGGAGTTCAGATAAATATTTTAAGCTGGACCGAACCAAAGCCGACCTTTGCTTTTTAAATTTACAACAAAAAACAATTTTAATATATATTATTGAGTTCAGTTAACCCTGGTACTAGGTTCACAATTTCGTGCGAAATGCTGTCAAACTACATATAAAAGTATTTGGTATGAAATATTTGCGAAATAAATTCGTACTCTGTTCTTGTTGTGAACACGTAAAATCATGTCTTTCCATGCAAAATTAGTCTGGCATCATTTTAATTTAGCTGCGAAACAACATGAGCAGTGATTTTTTCGCACGGAATTTTAGCAATGTTGCATACTTTCGAGAAAAGCGAGCGAGTTGGGCTACATTTAGTACATGTCAAATTTTTCACGCGAAATAATCAAGGTTTTTCGCAACTTCAAACAGAGTACCAGGCTTTACACAAAAACCATTACTCGGTTAACAAAATTGTTAACAGACTTCCAGAAAGTAGGAGGAGTCGAATTGAGAGGTTTTATATTTTTTTGTGTGTTTGTGTCGATTTAGACAATTTTGGCTGAGAGAGCTGTTCTTCAAATTTTTACCTTTGCAAGAAAAAGTGGGCAGAAGAACGAACACCCATTAATTTTTTTATCTCAGCTTAAAAAAGTGTTTATTTTATGTACTTCTACTTATAGCCAAACCTAGCGCGTTGTTACACCCACTTTTTTTAAATGAAATATTACATTTCACGTACTTCTCCTTAAACCATTCTTACGAAATTAACCTCACACTTTTAACTCTTACATTTTTAAAAGTGGGCGTGGTCACGCCAATTAAAATTTTGTATTAAGTTCTGTGTACTTCTACTCATCCGATTCCCACGAAACTTGGCAATTACTGTGAAATCTTCAAATCATATAATGGTATGTTTAAAAGAGTGGGCAAGGTCACGCCCTTTAAAATTTTAAATTATATTTGAAATGATTTTACTGACACGATGCTAACGAACCGAAGGGCAAATCTTTGGCTTCGAAAGCTCTTAAAAATCCCCGTTTACAATTAAATTGTGAGTAAAACACAGATGTATACTATCTATACTAAAATTAAAAAAAAATCGCCAAAATTAAAAAAAAAATCCTCAAAACGAGAAAAAAAGTGCCAAATCTAAAGAATCGCCAAAACCAAAAAAAAAATCTCCTAAATGAAAAAAACGCGAAAATTAAAAAAATCGCCAAAGTAAAAAAATCGCCAAAGTAAAAAAATCGCCAAAATCGTGTCCGTACGGAACCCTTCGTACGCGGGTCAAAGTCGCACTTCACTGAATTTATTTTTTTTTCGGACTAATAATTCTTGAGATCGTTAAATACAGGCTGAACTTACTGCCAGCCATTAAAAAATAAAAATTGTGCTTTTAAGAGACGTTATTGTATAAAAATTTTACAAAATACAAAACAAACAATGAATGTTATTTGATTAACAATTTTTGGCCGAAACCGAAGCCCCTAGTTAGCTCCAAATGGACCCAACCGAATACATGCAATATGCGGTGTTACGCTTTAATGAAATTTCTATAACAAGCTGAACGATATTAAAAATATATGCATGTACTGCTTTACTATTCATAAGCATAATCATTTAAGTTTTATTTTTATTTTTTTTTTCTGAAATATATGTATAAGAAAAAACGAAGGGAAATACTTATTTTATAAAAGAAAATTGAAAAAGGAAATTGCTTACAGATAGATTTGAAAAGTATACGCTTTACGCTGCTGTGTGTAGTTTGCTTTAGCCCCTCGCCTCATTTGCTACTCGTGGCTGTGAAGAGCGCGTGTACGTACTCGTACTCGTGCCATAACTTTTTTGCAAAATTAATTCAACAGCTTTTTTCTGTTAATATTTCAAAAAAAAAATTACAAAAGAAAAACAAACCCAGGAACAAAATGAATCAAATATAAAAGGAATTTATTGAAAATTGCATTAATATTTATGTGAGGTCATAAAAAATCTTGAACATAAAATCTTAGACACGCTCTGTTTAATTTAATTTTCAAACTCATTCAGTCAGTGCTTCTACTACGTTGCTTCTTTTGCTATTTATTTATTTATTTTTTTTTCTTTTGTTTACTATTTGCAATTTGTAGTTGTTTTTCTCAATTTCATCATCAGCATTTTCCTAAAACATCTTCTTGTATGTATGTCTTGATATCAAAGCGAACACAAATCAATTAGTTTTACACTTTGGCAATGACTAAATGTTAGTCTGTCTGTTTGTCTGTCTGCCTGGCTGGCTGAATGGAGTGTCTGTTTGTTTTTATCTGTACTCGTATAACAACTGAGTCTGTTAGAAAATGACAATATAAAATGTCATCATCATCCTCTTCAACACCATTGAGTTTTTCACTTGCACAACTTGATATTTTCTTGTTTTTGTTTGTGTTTGTATTTGTGTTTGTGTTTGCTTTCTCTGGCTCACAAAATATTAGGGTCTCCTCATTATGACTTAAATTAAAATCTTTTTTCTGCGTCAAAAAGACAAATAAATTAGAAAAGTTTATACCAACGCACACAAAAGCACACAAGCAAACTCATCTAGGCTGCCTCACGAGCACACATCACACTCACACACACACACACACACATACATACATGCATACATACATTCCTATTGAAATCAAAGACGGACTGTTAGACATTAATAGCGGATACTGTAAGAAGAGTCTTAAGAAGCTGTTAAAATGAGATGAAAAGTTAATTTGAATTTTTACCATAAGAAAGGATTTATTTGTACTTTTTGACTTTTTTTCTCTTTTGCTTGTCTTTATTTTAGCATTTTCTTATTATAATTTCTTTATTTCATTTATTTTACAAAAAAATAATTTCATAGATATTTATTCATGAAAGTTTTATATACATTCTTAAGAAAAAAAAAATAAAAAAATTTACACCATTTACAATCGCAATATGCAGGCGTCTTGATTTTAATAAAATATTTATATAATTTTTTTTTTAATTTATTTGGTACAGTCAGCCTTTATAATCGTGTTTCTCCGTCCTTGTGCTAAAAAGAGAGGAGTCCCAAAAGTTTCATGACGCCAAAAGAAAATTCTGAAATTTTGTTTTCGTTTGGACTGCTCATCAGTGTAAATTACAATTTAATAAATAACTTTTTGCAAGCTGCAGAGCTTTTATTCACTAAATGTTAGAACTAGCGCTACCAATTCAGTCGGTTGTTTACGGGCTCAATTGTTGATGCGTATCTTATAGAGGCCTGCGTAAACAGTCGTGAAATGTATGTAAAATTAGTGTATAGACTAACATTCCTTTTAATTCCCTTCGTGCGCGGGTCAAAGTCGCACTTTACTGAATTTATTTTAATGTATACTAAACCAATAATGAATGCTGTCATAGAATAAACGAAGCACGATTGATATACATATATGTAGATGTTCATGTGTATGAGTGTTTACAAGCGATGTCGCGAAGACTTCTACTTCGTAACAAATAAACAACTAATGTCAATGCATGTGTGCGTTTGTATGTGCTCAGAAAAATAAAAGAGCATACACACAACGTGTGTGTGTGTGTGCATGTACATGTATGAGATTTGTACACGCGCCCATGCGTAGGAAGAGGCAAGCATCACAAATTCTTCCGTCACGAGGTATTTTCTTCTTTACTTATACACATACAATAACTGAAACAAATCTCTTGCCAACAGTGTTGTTTAGCATGTGTTTTAGAAGACTTCGCTGTAGTAAAGCATTCGAAAAATCCCTCATGTCTTAAAAGTTCTTGTATGTGGTCTTGTGCAGGACTTTAGTATCTTATAAATTAGTCGACTTTATTAAAATTCATTAGCATGAGTCCTTAGACGGCCTCTGTTCGGCTGCTGTTCTGTTTTCCAGCAAAATGTCTCAAAACATTTAGATTTTTCTTAAATAATGATGCTTAATAATTATTTTAGTTTTTTTTTTCTTTTGATGTCAGGACTTGTAAGTTTCTTAAGTTTTATTTTTCTTGTTGTTTTATTTTTCTTCTTATTTTTTGTTTTAATTTTTTACCCAAGCAGCTTTTTTATAGTTCCTTTCGTACTTTATTTCTTTGACATTTTTTTTTTGAAGCTAAAAAATTATTTTATTTTGTAATTCCATAAGACTGTGGCAAAAGTGCAAAAATTAATTTGAATTTTCCAACAGCATCTACAATCAAGCAATCCCTTTAAGCTTTTTAAGAAGAAATATAAATTTCCGTTCAAATTTAGAACATCTTATTTTAAGGCAAACGAATATTACATTCCTTTTAATCGTTTTGTTTTAGTTATTTGCCAAAAAGAAAAGTAGCTGCTAGAAGTGTAAAAGCATAAGAAAGAAATCCATTACGCCATCAGTATTTTTCATCAAATTAAATTGTCATTATTTATGAAGACATTTAAAGCAATTGTTTTTTTACAACATTTTTCATGGACATTATAAACTATTACGCTTGGAATTATTGTAATTCTTTGGCATAAAAATTAATTTGTTTTTTTTTCAAATTCCTTGCCAAGAAAGAAAAACTTTAGTTTTATACATTTCATAAGATAATTCAAGGTACATATCTCATTCGTAATGGAAAATAGGCACAACGAAAATATGTAATATATATTAAATTGCAATTGCAGTCAGATAACAACTTTTTTTTCATTTTGAATCAACGAAATTTGTTATTGTTATTAGAGCTATGCTCTTTATTCCACGACACACAGAAGCTGGGATGTGATTTTCGTAACAAAAATAATCGTTTTGATTTATTTCTTTGTACTTAAAACCAGAGTACGAAAATACAAGAAACAATATATTTGATTTTATTTTGTTTCGTTCTTTGAAGTGAGTGAAACAAAAACAAAACAAAATCATTGAAAACGATTGCTCAATTTTTTTTTGTATTGTTTTTGCACATGAGCACAAATAATACATTAATTTACAAAAGAAAATAATGGGAAACAAAACTGGAAACGTTTAGAAATATTTGCGGCAAATTTTGCATCATCATATAATATAACTTGTTTACATGAATTTCTTTTTATATAGCTGAGCTGCATTACTCTAACCCGGTGTCCTTAGTGTTTGTTTTTCGAGACGACTTGTTATTTCTTAAAAATTTCCTGAACTTATTAAAATATCTGAAATCAAAATACTGGCAATACTGATGGTATATGTATAAGAGGACACAACTTTTTGGTTTTTTTGCTTATGTCAAATTTGTATCAAGGAGAAATTGGTTAGATAGAAGTTCATAAAATATAAAACAAAAATTGAGCAGCCGTTAAGCAGCTCTGGGTTGGGGCACATCTCTCGCGTCATCGTAATTATTTCTTATGTGCGGTCAGGCTTGTGTGTGTGTTGTGACTGATCTGCCACGGATTACCGTATAATCTTGCGGTTCTTTTGTGAAATTTTCTTAACAACCACGTTGCTACTTCCTATGTGAAAGCATGGAACATGTGGTCTTAGTCACCCGTCCATTTTTGTGCAACCATATTCTTCTGCAAATTTACTTTATAGAATATGTTCCAATATATAAAAAAATAATAAAATTATTATTATTGTTCGAATTTCATATTTGTTTCAATATTTATGATTTGATTAGGCTAAAGTTCATATCGCTTTGTAAGCCAAATTGAATGTAATAATTATTAATAAACAAATAACATCAAAGTTAATTGTAAATATTCTGACAAACACTTAGTAGAACGGAACAACTAGCTGTTTTCATCATCAGCGTTCTTTTGTGTTTGGTCCAATGCGTGTGGTGTCACTTGATGTAAATTTCTGCTTTGAATAGGTGTAGTGGCCTTCGAAAACATCTAGTTGTTCCGTTCTACTAAGTGTTTGTCCAAATATTTACAATTAACTTTGGTGTTATTTAATTTTTTATTTATTTTTTTGATCAATCACCGTCAATGTAACACACACAAACTCGTTTTCACATACACTACCACAACCCAGCAAAAAAATCGGAACTAGTTCCAAAAGGTTTACCACTTTCATCGCATACCAATCACTACAGGTACTGAACTTAATATTATAAGGCTGTTGTTTATGTAAAAATTGTTCTAGACAACCTTTTAAGCTCATACCATTCAGTTATCTAGATCACTTCCGTCCTATGACAACCATAAAATGGAACTACTTGGAGCTTAATTCATCAATACTGTAAATAATGATTTCTATTACCATTTTTTGCTAGAAATGATTAATGTTTCTTATGATAGTGTCTAGACCGATTTTGTGTCTTTGCTAATGCATATCGGAGCTACCTTCTTCGTCGATGGCTGTAGCAATGAATCATTGACAAAGAAAAATAATTATTAAAATGGCTATATAGCTTGAAATAATGCAGCTACCTAGCACCAGAGGCGCTGCAATAATACTATAAAAATCGTTATTCAATTAGGCTTCTCCTTTTCTCTCACTCCATCTGTCATTTTACCATCTGTATTTGCACTATCCTTTTCTACTCGCTGGGTAACAGAAAATACCTGTTATTTGCACCCAAGTTAGCTGAAAGCCTGTCAAACCTAATTTAATAGGTCCATGTACATGGATCATCATTACACCGCATTTTATATAAACACCTAAGGCTGCATACCTAAATTTAATTTGTGCAAGAATTAAAACCCCTGGATATCAGTCAGAAGCTCGACTTCCCTGTAAAATTTATCTCCAAAAGAGGTGACAGAAAATTGCTTCCAGGAAAATTTTCCTATAAGATTATTTAAGTAATAATATTTTGACGATCGGCAACGCAACTAATAAGCAATCGGGCTATAAATAAATATTAATATAATCCACCAAACTAGATTTCTTCAGTTCGGGTTTTCATAACAGCTTATTTTGTAAATAAAATATACAACAATTTTATCTTAAAAAGAAAACATGATTAAAAAGATTTTTCAAAATGCTGTCTTTGAGATTTACATCCATTAAAAATTAATTAAATATTTACCGCATGTGTTGTTAAGCAAGCCTGCATAAAATAAATGTTTTCCACTTATTTTAATTGTTGCTCTTTTATTTTGTAATAATCGTTTTTTTGGAAACCACAACATAATTTTCCACTTCATAAATTTCGAAGTTGTAATGTATGTACTCGTATATACAGCATAGAAAAACACACACGTACACACCTATTCAAAAAACAATTACCCCCACACACACTCACTCATACATGTACCTGCACACATTCTGAAACAAAAGAAATGTTTTGATTTCTTATTTTTATTTTATTCTCCATAAAAAGTAGTAAGTATTATTTAAAGCTTAAGCGGCAAAATTTTCAAATTTTTTTTATTTTAGGTGGGTTTTCCTCAGTTCTACTCCACCTGTTGGGCTTTGAACCATTTCAGCCTGTGCTAAGAAGGCACGAAAGCGTGTGTGAAGTTTTTATTTTTTTTAGAGGCTACGTAAATTTTGCTTGCTCAAGCTTTTCTTTACGATCCTCTTCTGCTCTTGTTTTCGTTAAATGTAGTTCCTAAATTATATTTCTACAAAGAAAAAAGAAATGATTTCACTTTCTCTGCCGTTGGCATCTTTAAGGCTTTATAGCTTTTTTGTGTTTCTGTTTTTTTTCATTCCTCTTTGTTAGTTTTGTTAGAGTGTGAATGTAGTAAATCCTTAAAATATTAAGAAGATTTTTAATGGGAAATAAACTTTCTTGCTAATTATTAATATTCAAGTGCATCCTTTTGCCTGATTGTACCGAAAGAGTTTTCTAGAAGTCTTTGTTACTTAACCTATTGTTGAACTTTTCTGAGCGCTCAAAGTTTCAAACTCAAAAAAATTCCACTACACAGCATTAAGTTTTTCTCTTATGAAAAATTTTTTCGTATTTTATTTTCACCTTTTGTTTCCACAAGCCAGGAGTCATCCAGAAAATAATCAAATAAATTAGAGCTTTATGTATCGTCCCAACCACGTCAAAGTATCCAATATACAAAATTATTTTTTTTAGATTCGTTATCCTTGTATCCTAATTTATACGATATGGCTCATTTCAAAATACTAAAATTTACGCAAGCACAAAACCAAACCACGACACGACAATGTTGGGAAAATAGTACATATAAACTTAATAAAACAGCTACAAATCAACGAACTAACAACATATTACCATAAATACAACCCCAAACCAATTATAGAAAATAGCCACTACATCATATACTGGGATGGATCAATTCTAGTCAATAATCCCACCAAAACAACTATACCCAATAGACCAGATATGATAATCATGGAAAAACAAAATAAAATAGATTTTGCTATACCATACGATAATAATATACAGGAAAAAACAAGTACATGCCCTTAGCATAATATATCAAAAATACACAAAATTTGGTGCAAGCAAACATACTACCAATAATAATAAGTTCCGTAGGAACAATTCCTGAAGACACAACCAGTACAATAAAGAGGTTAAACCTAGATTTAAAGATACTCACTGAAATACAAAAGGCAATTATTATTAAAGCAACAACCATAACCATAGAATAACGGATATAATTGGATTATATCCCCACAGAGCGTAACCTTTGGTCTATGACCCGGTACGTGAATTCCAGTCCCAGCTGAGAATATATAATTCTATATAATAATAATAATATATAATTTATGGTAAGTTTTATTACTTTCTTTAGTGTAAATTTTTTTTTTGCGAAAGGGCAACTCAATACAACTTTGTGTGAAAAAATTTAACCAGTTCAAGTTTGTCCGAACAAACTATAAAATTAAATTAATTCAAGATGAGATTTTTTCGTAAATAATATTTTCTCCCTCTCAAGAAGAGAGACGTCAAACTACATACAAAAAGAATTCTGAACAAATATTTTTTTGAGTCTACTTTATTTATAGACTTATTTTTGATATTTTTCAGCACAATTTTAGTTTTTATTAAATAATAAAATACGTATTTGATTATGTTGTTATACATTTTATTTCAAAATATTTTCAAACTTGAAAAATACCTGGAAAAAAAGCTTGAGTTCTAGCTAAATTTCAAGTGCTTCAGTTAAAATATTTTGAGTGTTTATTGTTTCAAATCAAACAAACAAAATCTGCCTAAAATGTTTCAAATGTTACTCGAGTATTTTTTTTTATTAAAAAAACTTGTTCGTTTTCTGTATAAAAATTAGAAACTTCAGCATTTTAATTCCTCTTTGGGATTTTTGGATCTATTCTAAATTTAAATCCTAAAATCTGGTAAACTAGATATATTTCAACCTTTAAATCATTTTTACTCGTTGTTTTTTATTCTTAAATACTCGAAGCAAACAAATAAGCTGAATGTGTCGTCTGTTTAATTAACTACTGCGCGCCGCATTTAATTAATAAATTATTTTACTTTAGTCTCTCTCTCTCTCTCTCCCTCTTTCTATATGTTTATCTCTCTCTCTCTCTCTCTCTTTAGCTCTCATTGACTTTTATACATGTAAGTGGTTGTTGTTTAATTCCAATACAATCTATCGAAAGAATGTAACGTGCAGACCTTTAGTACCATTATACTTACGCATACGTATGAGTGATATTGTTGTTAAGATTTATAATAAATATTAAGTATACGCATACGATTATCATACACACAACATCAACACTATTATGTATTTATGTGGCAATAAGGAAAAAGTGCTTAAGTCATATTTTACTGTTCGGTAGTTAAGTTGGGAAATTCTCTGTTAGCCTTTAGTTTTTTAACCAAACATTGTTCTAGACACTATAAGTATATAATATATAATTAAGCTATTACTCCAAATTAGATTAGAAGTCTAAAAGAGATAAGTCCCAAGTCGTAGTGCTATAACTTCCTGAAAAATCACAAAAATTATTTGAGATTTAGACCAGGGTTACTTTCAAATATAAAGATTACAGAGGTACCATTAACTTAAAATCAGCTTATCTCGACTTAAGCACTCTTTTCTTTTTACCACAGATTTTTAAGTTCCAGCTATAAAGTGGAGGAAATTGCTGATTTCATCAGAATTTTCTTATATCGAATTTTCATCGGATCAGATCATACTTTGAGGTCAGGGAATTTATTCTGACTTTTTTATAGTTTCAAATATTCATGCTGCGCCATATTACATTCTTATTAGCAAATAGAAAAAATTTCTCGTAACAAAATTCTGAGTTTAAATTCTGTAAAGCACAAAAAAGTATAAAAACTAAGCAGGAATAAGAACTCAACAAAATCAATTACTAATTTTATTTGAAAACGGTTAAAAAGTATTTTTATTGTCACTATTCTTATGATTTTGATGAATTTAAGCTTTAAAATATGGACATCTGCATCAGGATTTTAAATACTCTGAATGGAATATGTTAAATATAACAAAACAATTACCCTTATTGTGAATGGCGTCGTCGAAGTCACATCAAGACGACAGTAAAAATTGTCACTTGTCTACACTTTGTCGACAACAATTGACTACTAGTAACATGCTCCATTAATTTATAAAGCTTTAGATATTATAAGATGTTGTCAATAAAAGCCAATTGTTGCCGGTAAAATGACAATATTTACTGTCGTCTTGATGTGACATCGACGATGCCTTTCACAATAAGGGGCAATATGTAGCATATAACATTATTGATGCCACAGTATACATTACAAAGTAATTGTTATAAGAAAGTTAGTTACGAGTAACTTAAAAACGTATTATGTACTTTGTAGTTAAAGTACTTGTTATCCTCTTATGATTGCTTGTCACAAGTTTGAAGTTCATTACTTGTTTAACAATAAATAAGCAATCACACGTACCCTTTAACGAAATAAGTATTATCAATAAGTAATATTTAATAGCTGGTGTAGCTTAATTTCTACTTATTATTTTATAATTTTTATATATTATGCATGCTCCTTAAGGAAATTGATATAAAAGTTCTAGGAAATACAACTTTTTTTTAACAAACTACTAAGCAGTTTATTTCACTTTTATTTAGTAATTTTTCTTAATATAAAATTCTTTTTTTTTCTTCTTTATACTTTACCCAATTAATCCAACATGTGCTTCGTTTCACTATTCAAATACTCATTTGCGTTTAAACACAAGCATGTTTGTTGCACACAGGCAGATACATATTGCTAAAAGCCTGGAAGGAAACTTAAAACATAACTTTTGTGTGTGTGTGTGTGTGTGTGTGTGTAATATTGTGCTCATATGTAAATCTATGCAAATCATATTAAACACACTCACACACACATACTAATAACTTGCTGATGATATGCATGCAAAGTTTAAAGTCTTTTGCAGATTGTAGCATAAAATATACAGCATATTTGTCAAACGCCTAAAAATATGCCACTTTGCGGTTGTGGCCCAGAGTTAACGCAAGCAAAACGAGAACAAATAAAAAGCCAAGTAACTTCAACATAAAAATTATATTAAAATTTACCCCTTTTCAACACCTCCCAGTTTATTTTTTTCATTTTTTTTTTTGTAATTTTCTGTTTAAACATCCATCATACAAATAAATGAACAAAATATGTTCGCTTTTAAGTTTTATCGTTTGTTATAAACAACGACAAAGTGTTGCCATTTTTATTTGGGAGAAATAAGTGGAAGTATTTTTTTTTTTATAAATTTAACTGAAACGGAATATAAGACAAAGTACATGTTGCTCCTAAAAGTGTGCTGCTCTCTACAGTAAACGTGTGGTAGAAATATTAGCAGCAAAATATATTAAACAGAAAATGAACTGAAGCATTTTACCACTGGGGATTTAAAATTTAAATGTATGTACATACATATGTACATAAGTATATCGTTGGGTTAAAGTGTAAACCTGCTAAATTCACTTTCTATAATATTTCGACATTTTAATGTCGTTCGAGAAAGAAAGAGACACCGAAACTCTACATATCGAAAAACTTAATATATAAGGCTAATTTCTTAAGCTATGTATAGAAAATATTAAAAATATATTGTGTCTCTCCTCTAAAATTTGGTGGAAGTGAGTTAGCAGGTTTACACTCTAAGCCGACGATATGTTAGTGTCTTATATATGCACACACACACACACTCTCTCTCTCGCCTAGCACACACAAAAAAGTACGACTACCACCGACACGACACTTTAATTCCTGCATATGATCTTACAATGTAATTTGTCAAATTTATTACGTTCTGCCAAAAAGTTTCTGGGAAATTGTTTCCCTTTTTTTACTTTTTCACATTTTGCCTGGAAGGCTTTGCCAGTTTGTTGGAGTTCTTTAAAGATTTTGTAGCATTAATAACTTTAAATATTTAACCAAGAAAAGTAACAAAAGATTGCTAAAGAAAACATTTATTCGTAAAGCTTTTCTTCTTATTACAGAGTTTTCAAAACCATTTTTGCCTGTTTTGTTACAAGACTGAGTTTGAATTGAAAAGTTTACTCCATTTAAATATGGAATAAATTTTCGCAAATATTTGAACGACAAAAAGTAATTAAAATAAATCTGCTATAAGTTCGACTATAAAAATGAAACGACTTCTGTTAATATTTTAATAAATTTGTACAGCACTTTAGAACTGCATACAGCTCTTGGTCCTCGTTACAAAATAGTGTAAATTAAATTCGACCAGAATTTAATTTTAATTTACTCTCATATTTGCATTTGAGGTAAACAGCTTTGAAAACTCTTTAGTTTGTTCTTATTTCTTTCTTAAGTAGCTATGTCCAGACCATGTTCACAATGTGAAAACTTTTACAAAATAGCTTTTGTGCTTTCACACCGAACAGAGCACAACAGCCAATCAGATATAGACGACAATAATGTTTGGTCTTACTTTGCAAAGAAACAAGAAAAAATTTAAGAGCTTTCAAAGCTCTTACCTCAAATGCAAATGTCAGAGTATGTGTGTTTGGATCTAGCTGTTCTAAAGTAAGAGCAATCAAGCATTGTTGTCGCAAATTTCAAAGCTTTCAAAGCTGTTTACCTCAAATGCAAATATCAGTGTTTGTATGTTTGGACGTAGCTGAATTAAAACGAACTACATGACAATTTTTAAACATTAAAGCCACCTTTAACTCAGTCGCGTTTACTTTGTTATTGAAAGCTTTACAATAAAAGGTTCCTGCGGTATGGAGTTGCAAAAAGTGCATATTTTACTCACTGACTGAATCGCTCCTCATCAATATTATAAAGCACTTCCGCTATGGGTACACAAGTCGGCCTAGGTGAGAAATTAACTAGAATTTCAAAACCCAGAATTTAAAATTAAAATTAAAGAGCTTAAGCGCAGGCGATTCTATTGCATGTGCTTTGCAATTATGCAAGTGTATAATTTTGCATTTTAAGCTTCTGTTTCAGGAACATACTTTTGGCTTAGAAAATTATTTATTTATTTCTCATTAAGCGCTTCTTATGAAGCTTTACATGAATCATGAGCTACAGCAAAATCACGAAGCAAATATTTGACACAACAACCAAATAAATTTTGCCACATAAGTACCCGAACGAAATCTTCATTCCCATTTGATGAATTAATCGAAAAGCTTTATGCTTAAGATTTTTTCTTTTATTATGAATATGCCCCATTGACTATTTTACACCAGTTTTTTTAAATATACTGGCGCATATTCATAGTCAAAGCAAAGTACATATTAGTGACCTGCACAAGACCATTTATAAGACCTTTCACGACATGAGAGATTTTTCAAATGCTTTACTACAGCGAAATATTCTAAAACAAACGCTAAACAACCCTGTTGGCAAGACAAACAACTGAAAAAAATGTCTTGCCAACAGTGTTGGCACGATTAAAACTTTAGGCTAGAGTTAATGTCGAAGTCGTCGACGGCGTCAAATGTCAAAAAAAAGTTGATTCGTATGAAATTGTATGAGAGCAGTTAATCTCAACGCCGTAAGAAATTTGACGTCGAAAAAGTCCAATCTGTTTCAACTTTTTCGGCGTCGTTGCGGTGTTGCTCAATGTTGTTGTATATTCAATTTTGTTGTATTTTCAATGTTGTTGTATATTCAATACAGTAGTACACAGCTGTGTTAACGTCGTCGACGGCGTTTTCATTAACAGCAAAATGAAATTTTACGACGAACATCAGAATTTCGGCGCTAAGACACCGTCAACGACGTCGACCTTAACTCTAGCATTATATAAAAAAAACTCATGCTCTTTGTTTCTTTTAGAAATAAACACTCTTCAAAACTTTTTCTTGCTTAATTTTACAAATAAAAGACCATAAAAGTGATACCTAAAACTCATTGAATGGGTGTCATCAGCTAAAAAAAAGTAACAAAACTACAATTCGAACAACCACAGAAACTACTCGTATTGCAAAATTAACACAACAAAGCGCAAATAAACCTAAAAACAAAAGCCAAACTAACGAAAATAAATTTGAAAAGAAACAAACCTCTTTAGGAGAATGAAATGTTGAAAATAAACTTATGCCACCGTTACACAATCATAACAGTACTTTTTTGCATTCTTCATCATCTCCAGCTTGACTGCCTTGAAACAAGAAGAAGAAACAATAACAAAACAAACAAAAAAATTGCTTCAGGCAACAATTGTCATTTAAGTGTCCTTATGTTGCTGTCATGTTTATTTTCTTAAGTTTATTTATTATAAAAAAAACTTGCTGTTTGCGAACAATACAAATATTTAAAGAAAAAAAAATACAATAAAAAAAGGAAACAACTGGCACAAGGACATGGCTACTACGAGTACTTTTAGCAAGTTTTTTTGTCTTCTTTTTTCTTATTTTACACTTATTTTCTTGCTCATTTTTTGTGTCTTTATCCTTTTTATACCCTTCAGCGGCGTAGGTATGTGCAAAGGTTGCATGCATACAAACGTACTTACATACATACATATGTAAATATGTATGTATTTATGGGTTAATCATATCGTTTGTCTGACCGCAAGTCGGACCAAAATTATTATGAGATCCTCGTAAAATTACGAACTTGACAAATTACCGATTCCAAACTAATTGTTAGTACCAGACATTTCATATAAGCTTAACCAGTGGGCAAATTGCGACACTCGTTATCAAACGAAATTACGAAATATTTCAATAGAGTTTATATGGAAATATTTTAATTTCGTTCGATAACGATTGCCATGATTTGCCCCCAGTTCCTTAAGACTTGTATCATTTTATTACAACTACAGATCCTAAGTCAAGCTGGAATAAATCCCTGTGTCAATGTGTTTATTGCTTATACTCCAGGTTTTCACTAGAAGCAACCATAGCCCTAATTTACAATATGAAAGTCTTATTGCTAAGCTGATAAGTTTGTTAGGAGAGAGAGAGAGGGACGAGGGGAAAAGAAACGGTTCTATTCCCCTCGTCTCTCTTTCCCACGAACTAATCAGCTTGGCAATAAGACTTGCATAGTGTAAATTTAGGACATATCAATCCTTATGAAAAGTTGATAAAAATTTCCTTCGATTATCGTCCATTATCCGTATGTTTTTATTATTTTATTATTTTACGCCTGGTTGGCGTATTTCGATTTCGATTTCGACTACGATATTTTAGTCCTAGATTAAAGAAAATATGTATATTGCGGTGTTCTTTAATCTATTACAAAAATGCCGAATTCGCCAACCACGATAAGGGGAAATATTTTCAATTTAAAATTAAATTAATTCAATTAACTGAAGTGAAAAAATTTAATTGATATTTACTACGTTTATACGCACAACTTATTTACAAAATAAAACTGTAAATTGTTGCCATATAATTACTTTATTTCCACTTACTAACTCAGAAATCTATTCACGATTAACGCACTATTTGCAAATAAAATGATTGAGGTTGCCACCATTGATAAATATTGCACAAAACAATTTTGATGGAAGAAAATTATGACAATCAAAATAAATAATTATATGTTATTTTATACATTTAAGGCTTCATTAGTCTTTACTTTCTGTTGCTGATCTATGCTGAGCCGTTCTGCTTCTAAAGGCTCAGTTAGCGGACCGTAATGTAAAGTAACTTCAATAGTAGGAAACAGCTGATCGATACTGTGATGTGAAAAGTAATGAAAATGGTTATAGACATGTAATGTAACGTAACCTACATTTCATATAAAAATATCGATCAGCTGTTTCCTACGTTGCAATTAAATTACATTACAGTCGGCTAACTGAACCTTAGGTTTAGTACTTACTCTTTCTGTAGTAACTTGTCAGCTGTTTCTCACCAGAAGGTCGCAGTTTTCCAATAAAGTGACAAGTTTGCATCATCCGTTGTTAAGTTTCAATATAATTTTATGTTTTTCTTTTAAAAATTAAATTTTTTAAATTCTAAAGGCACAATCACAATTTATTTCACACTGTTTTTATTTAATGTATGCTATCACTTACAATTAGTCAAAATTTTTTAGATTTTCACAGGTTGAACCGAAACTGAACAGAACGAGACAAAAAACTAACGACTTGTATTGGATTTCTATAAACAAAAAAGAGGCAGCTGATACGTAACAGAACAGAAAGTAAAAACTAATTTTGTCTTTACACTATTTTTTGTCATTATAAGTAACTTTTCTATAGAAGTTTTTGGTTTTTGCTATGCCGTGTAAACAGTGAGTTAATTTATTTGCAATTATGTAGTGCACGTATAAACGTAGTAATTATTGATTTATTTACTAGTTCAAATTTAATACATTTTTTTATTCATATTACAAAATTAAACAAATTCATTTTACAAAAAAACTAAATTTTATTTTTATTTATTTATTCGTTTTTCTTATTTGTTCATTTTGTTCTATTAGAAACAGATTAAAATCAATTATTACAAGCAATTAATACTTAAAAACCTTATTTAACTTAAAAATATATTTATACATACAGGCATACATACATATCGCTCCTTTATTGCAAAAGAGGCAGAAAACAGTTTTATAATTTACATACAACTCAATGAAGTTATAAAAAAAGTTTATTTTCTCAAAAGGTACTTTTACAACTCCTTTTATATGAAATTTTTACAGAAGATTAAATATGATGCAACGGGTTTTCCTGCTTTCCAAATTTTTTTATATATGACTTTATTGCAATTAAACAGCGATATGTGTTTATATGTATGTATGTATGTATATGTATATCGTTGGGTGGTTATTGGTTTGCCGCAGTAATAATGTATTCTTAATATAGTGTGCGGCAAACCAGTAACCACTCGACGATATGTGCATTTACTTATAAATATTTTTCAATAAAATAAAACATAAAATAAAAGTTGCAGCACACTTTACAAACTTAACAATCGGTAGAGAATACGAAAATTACATTAAGTTGGGATTTGCGATATTATTAGAATTCCATTTTTTTAATATAACGCTCGGAAAGATAAAAAAAGTTTGGGTAAAGTAGCCCATGCACTACAACAACAGCATGCATGGCAATCAAGTGTTTGTGCCAGATCGTGTATAATGACAAATACATTTCGCCATTTAACTTTTTAACGGACAAAACATGCACAATTTTTTCAGCTTTAAGTTATGCAATCGATTTCTAATAAATGAATTTGTCATTGTTTATTTTTTCACTAAAGCGAAGTAAGTTTCATACAAAACGTAGTTGTGGGCTTGCTTTTGGTTTTCAGTAATACGATATTTTCAGTAAAGCGATGTTTCGCTAAAGTGAAGTAAATAAGCTGCGTTTAAAATCTGTGCGGCGATTTGGTATCGCTTTCAGTAATACGATTTTTTTTTCAGTAAAGCGTGTTGCGCTAAAGCGGATTCGACAGCTAATATTAACAACAACAAAAATTTTTTTTAATTTAATTTTTCCACTTTTTGCTTTAAAAACTATGCAGCAACTAAAAATTTGTGGTTGCCAATATGGCAACTGAAACTACCAGCTGTTAGTTGCCAGTAAATGCATCACTGCGCTGCAAATGGAAATTGAAATGGTCTAAATTACTTTACTAATGTAGATAATGCACAAACAAATGTTCAATATGGATTACAAACATGGGTACTATAGAAAAAAAATTTCAGCGAACTTGTATTGTATTTTCCATAAAAGTTTGCTCTCATGATGCAGAGCAGTGATGCATTTACGAACAGGCCCTACCATTTCGGCAACTAGCAACGCAACCAAAGTTATAGATCAATGCTGGCCACCCACAGAGAGAAATGCATTCGTGTATTCGTCCCGAGTGAATTTCGGCACTCCGGCACATATTCTATAGAAATATGCAAAAAAAAATCGATTTAAAAAAATTATGAGTTAGGGCCTTTCTTCATTAAGGTAATGATACGCTCATGTTCTAAAAATTCACGTTTTTGATTTTGAAAACACCAAATTGGTGTTCTAAAATTTTGAGTTTTCAAAGAAGTAGGTATATTTTTTGTTGTTAAAGAAAAGAATTATTCGCGAGCTTAGAATATGTAATTTTCAAAACTTATAAAATAAGTACATACATACATATATATATATATATATATATATATATATATATATATATATATATGTATTCCAAACATTTAACTTGACTTTTGCTGGCTGTAAACTTCAAACAGCGAAAGGAAAATTTAAAAACACCTGTTTTTGTAAAACGAATAAAAATTTTCTTTCTGCATTTTATATTAAAAACAAAAATAGACAAAAAAATTCTATAATTGAAATTTATTTGCTGATGGTTTAGCATGTCTTAATACGCATTTCATTGGCGCTTGAACCAAATCATCAGTAGACTTCAACCACAAACCTCTTACTTTATGCACAGACTTTCAAAAACTATATGAGAATTCATAAAATAATAATAAATATTATTTTTTTAATATAAAATTTCCAGCGAATTCTTTTGTTTTATAACAACAGTCGGTCAGCAAAAAATTCAACTATTTATGAATAAAAATTTAAATCATATCGGTTTTACATTTAAATAAAAAAATATTAAATTTGCTAAAAAAAACGGCAGTTCATTATATCCATATTCTACTTTATTTTATGAAAAAAATCTATACTAGCAGTTATTAAAAAGTTTTTCAACAATAAATATAGCAGCATTTTAATTTTTATAACATTTTTATATGTTTTATTGGTGCAGTCTTGCTCGTGCACAAGGAATTGGTCTCTTTTTTTTGGCATTAGTGTCTTCGATTGTATTGCGTATAAACACAATTGGGTTTAAATGAATTCGTTGTCGGAAATTCGTTACGAGAATTCAACTATTAAAAATTAAGTAAGCTTAAATTATTGTTTAAAATAATTTGTAAATTGGAAAATTTTTAGTTGGCTTCCTTTAGAGGAGCAAATGCAAAACGAATTTTATTACCGACAAAGTACAAAATTTTTTTTTATTGTTGATATTATTTAATTTCAATGTTTTATAACCAGAAAAAATAAATGAGAGCACGCTCCAATTGTGTTTATAGCACACAAATATTGTAGAATTAAAAAAAAAACCTAAAAAAATTCTTTGTGTGATATAAAACCAAATACAAATTGACCAAAGACACAAATTAAGATTGTTTTAAGCTTAAATTTTTTTAATTTTGAACAATCATTGGTTCCATTTTAATACATTTATTGTTTTAATTACGCATGTATTAATATTAAATATAAATTAGATAGTTTATACATAAATTTTAAATAATTATATGTATTTAATTTAATTAATTAAAAAAAAAAAGTTTAACAAAAAATAAATGCTAGTGATACAATACAATACAAGAAGAAACGTTTATAACACTTAAAAAAACACAAAAATATATGTAATATATATTGTATGTATTTATGTAATAGTCTTAAGCTACAAACATAGGCTTTGTTCTTAAATACTTTAATACAATTGAGGAAAAATTTCAAAAACGAGGTTTTAACAAATTTTTCCTTTTTAAAATGACTATTTAATTTTTTAATACAAAGATACCTTAAAACTTAAAAAATGTTTGCTTACTCAACACACAATTTAACCAACTCAAAACGGAATTAAACCTAATAGTTTTGCTTTTAGTGTAGGCACAGAATCGTTGCTGGTAATTTTTCAAAAAAGTAAATAGAAAAATATTTTAATTATGGACTCTCATAAAAGGGGTGTCTAAAAAATTTTATACTGACGAGTTTTTTTTTTGGAAGTTTGAAATTAATGGCTGTGTTGCTGGCTGGCAACCGAACTTCAGCTGCGTTGCCATTTAACAACCCTACTCAACCCTACTACTATATATAAAAATTTTTAAAAATAGTATAACTGGTGCCCAAATATCATAATGGCTGCCAATCGAACTTGAGTTGTGTTTGCCATTTGGAAACATGGTATTACTTATGACAAGTTGATAAATTGCAATAATATTGGCAGCCATAAATTTTTCGTTAATGTATAATTTTAAAGTAAAAAGGTGGCAACATTAAGAAAGGGCCTGTAGTGCGATTCAGTAACTTTTAACAATCCGACAATCGTAATTTTTTTCTATACATTTTGTCGCTTAAAATAACGATTTTGTGATTCTGAAACTTATTTTTAACGATAGGACGCAGCTGATATTTTCTATTGATTTTTGTCGATAAAATTAACAGCACATACATTATTGTCGCTTAAAAAACGACACATATATTACAAACCTACAGCGAATATCGTTAAAAATGTTACTGAATAGCACAATTATTTTAATGATGCGATTATCGTTAAAAAAAATTTTTTAAATCGCAGTACTAGCCCTCAATGTCGACAGAAATGTTTTGGTCGACAACTTGCATTGAAAACAACGCTAAAACAAGAAAATTTGTTTTTGTTTTCAATAAACGTAATGGATCGAACATTTTCTGTCGACATCGTTGCACAGGCTGTAATTAAATTACTACATCTTTGGAAAGGATTAAATATGCTTTAAAGCAACAAAAAAATATGTTAAGCAATAAGATTTACTCACAGTTGCGGCGGCAGTTCTGAACAATTTGAGTTGTCCCTTAAGTGACGTCTAATAGATGACTAAAAAAAATAATTTCACTGAACTAATCATATTTAGAATAAGTAATGGTTTGAGCACTTTAACTTGGAAATTTAAGTCATTTATTTTTGCAGACGAACTGAATTATTGCACCGAATAATTTCGATATTTTCCTTTGAATTGTACATTAAAAGTTATTAATATTTATTTTTAAGATTAGTAAGTTAATAACACGGAATAAAATTTCACGTGAACAAAAATTCCACTTGTTATTCACCATAGGGGTGAATTTTTTTAACTTTGCTTATATTATTTTTAGTTGCCAGTTTGTCAAAATCGTATTTTCTATAGCTTTAAGTAAAATTGAGAAAGGTGACAAACATAATACCAATTTTAATTTCAATTGGGTTGTCAGTTGACAAGACAACTAAAGTTCGGTTGCCATCCATAATCGAGCCAAGAATCGCCTTTGAATTCGTGCCACGTTTTTTTATAATTTTTATAATAAGGTATTAATTGAAATCAAATTAAAAAAGGTTAGGCTCAAATTCACAGTCATTAGTTAACTAAAATCAATACCCTTAGAACACAAAATATTTGATTGTCATTTGGTAACAAACAATTAGACAACAGCTGATTCGTTGTAAATTATTATTAAATTTGTTGTTTTGTGAAAAATTTTAAATATATTTCAGACATAAGTTGGCAAGCATCTTCTTTGTGTTTAGCTGTAACACTATTCTTTGTTTTTATTTTCTATTATATTTTGGTTTTCCCGAACCAATTTCAGCACTGATTCAATATCTTGTACGGTAAAGTTTGATCAGCGCGCACTTGTTTTATACATTTTGAAGAGAAAACAAATAGAAAAAATGTCAACAAAACCCATATGCTATAGCAGAGCTGCCAATACTGCAACCTAATAGTTTGATAGGGTTACCATTATTTGCTCATATTATGAATTTTAGTTAAACAATAAAAAGTGTACACTGAACCAAATGTCGTAGGTAACATTAACGAAAAAATTTAGTAGACCCTTAACGAAAAAAATCGTTAAATATACTTACTGGCTTTTTATTCAAATCTAAAGACAATTTATTAATATAAACAAATTTTCTTCAAAACAAATAATGGATTTTTGTTAAAAATGTAGTAAAATACAATCTGTTGGCTTGAATAAAAATTATTTAAAATAATATCTAAAACTCTGTTAAATAAACTAAATTTTAGTTAAAACAGTTCTAAAATACTAGAATCGCATGGTAATCAAAACTACACCTAAAATATTTAAATTAACGTCTTTAAAGGAAGTAAATTAGAATAATGTATCGTTTATTTTAATAAATTTTGTTAATTTAACTCCCAAAGAAGTGTTGTTTTGAATATTAATCGGCTTAAAAATTCACTCCGTGTTTGAAGTGTACTAATAATTCACTAATGACTGTAAATTTGGCCCTTACAACTCAACATTCTGAAAATTAAACAATTCAAAGACTAAAGGCTCAGTTAGCCGACTGTAATGTAAAGTAACTGCAACAGTAGGAAGCAGTTGATCAGTTGATGTAATGTAACGTAACCGTAATATACGAATCTTTACCTTACTTTTCACATAATAATATCTATCAGCTGTTTCCTACCATTGCAGCTATTTTCCATTACAGTCGGCTAACTGAGCCTTAAGGTGCAGTTACCAGATTACCGTCAACTTGTTAGAAAATCTCTCCAAAAAGCATTTTTTGGTGAGTTTTATAATAAAAAAAAAATTCTTGACAAGCTGAACATTTGCAATGTGGAAACTACATTTATTTTGTATCACAGTCTCCTTTTACTTGTTATTATTAAATTTTTTTAAATATTTTTTGAGTTGCGGCTGCGCTTGATTAAGTATGCGATATGTATGTATGTGTATAAAAAATTGTTTTGAATTGGTTAAATAATAATAAGTTTTTAACAAGATTTTGTTCTTTTCATTAATTTCATATTTTTTTGTTGTCAGTTATGGCAAATATTTAACGAAATAAGCGTGCAATCAAACATTAATTAATTCGCAACAATTTGAAGCGTGTATTTTTGTATCAAATACACTTTTTGTTTTTTAATTATGAACACTCTCTGTGTAGTGTATTAATGTATTTTGTATTTTTTTAATAAAAAAAAAGAAGAACAAGCTATTTTAATTCTCTCAGAGAGGGAATCTCTGAATACAACATTTTAAAAACATATGAAATAAAAGTGTAATAGTGTATTTCATTTTTATATGAAAATTTCATACAACAAATGTTACACTCTTGTACTTAATATGATAATACAATCGATACAGAGATACAAGAGGTTTTGTGAATTAAGCAAATATAAACAGTTTTATTTTAAACAACTATTGTTTAATACCACTTTCAATAAAGTGAAATGCAGTTTGTTTTATTTTACTCCAATATATGTATGTGTATAAATTTGTTTGAATGTCCACAAGTTTATTCCATCAAATATTTGTTACATCTGTCCCTAACATTATTTAGCCTAGTTAAAATAATAATTCTTTTAAAAATTTTTAAATTTCCTTTTTCTTGTAATATACTAGACTTGTAAGCGAAATATTTAATTTTAAAGTTATTTTGTTTTTCATTGTTGAGTAAATTGTAAAGTTGTAAGTTGTTAAATTTTATGTATTTCCTAAAAGACTGTTTGTAAAGTTATTAATTATATAGTATTTATATAAAGCTTGTTACTTTTTGTGTGTTAATATGTGTGTGTGTGTTGTGTTCACTATTATGTATTTTAAAAGGAAACAGTAGTAATAAATTAGTTTAGCTTTTTTGTATTATTAGATCTCAATATTCTATGGGATTGGGATCACGTTTTTTGCGAGAATATTTTAGGCCCAAATTATCGCTTATTTCGTCGATAACATCCAGAGCATAGTCAAGTTGTTCTTTGGTATGTGCTGCCGATAGACAATAACGTATACGGCCCTCCATAATGGGTGTGGCGGGAAAACCAACACCAACAACAGCTATATGGCGGGTGGTTAAGGTACGTACAACAGCTCTGTATATTATTATACATTATTATTATTTCAAGTTATTATAACATTTATTTAAAAAAAAAACTAATAACTTACCCAATTTTGGAGAATAGATATACCAACATTGGTACTACGGGTGAATCTTCATGACCGTAAGTAATAACACCCATTTGTGCGAGGCGCTTGCGGAAATATCGTGTATTGCGAGCTAATTGATTGATTTTTCTGCGACCCATATCGGTGCCATCCAAACCCATTATTGTGCTCATCGATGTGTAGATTTGTTGAGCCACTGGCGGTGACATAGTAGCAGCATAACAATGTGCATGACTGTTTGTGCGCAAAAAGTCGATAAGTCTCTGCAAATACAAGTACTTATTTAACACTGTAAGACAAAAGTTAATGAAATGGAAAAATGTGGCACTCAAGGAAAAAAGTTTGGCAACCACTGATGTCCCAATTTTGTACTATGTGTTGATTTATATTTACTAAATTGCATCCTGGCAACTCAGCGGGTAGTTTTTTTTACAAAATGTCTTCAAATAAAATATTTAATAAACCCGTAAATTTCTAACCGATTTTTTAACACAATCCCGCGTTTGACTCTTAATTAATTATCTTTTATAAGTAAAGTTATAAATAGTATGGATCCTTTACAAAAATGTGTGCTGCGTAAGAATGAAAAAAATAGATTTGGTAAACAAAATACCCACATAAATATGTCTGAGATTTTAAAATAAAATATACTTTGTTTGAAAGATCAGTCTCTTCTTTATAAATCCGTTTATAAAATTAAAATCGAGCATATTTGGTCACATCCCTCACATCACAGCGATAGTGATTATTTTTATTCGATGGAAATAAAGGAAGAAATAAACTTAAAGCGTTTAGCTTTAGAGAGAAACAGAAATATGATATTAACAAATATAACAAAAATTTCAATTTGGAAAACCCCCGAATATATCTATAGAAGATGCGACATCTTCTAAACGGCTAGACCGATTTTCTTAAACATGGCCTCACGATCAAGTCACCTTTCAAACAGAAGAAACTAAATCAAAATCGGTTCAGCCGTTTGGTCTATACGTGGACACGGACACACAGATACACAGACACATACTACAAACTTATAACACCCTTTTTTTAGCCGCGGGTTAAAAATAAAATAAAATAAAATAAAATAAAATAAAATAAAATAAAATAAAATAAAATAAAATAAAATAAAATAAAATAAAATAAAATAAAATAAAATAAAATAAAATAAAATAAAATAAAATAAAATAAAATAAAATAAAATAAAATAAAATAAAATGAAATTAAATGAAATGAAATGAAATGAAATGAAATGAAGTGAAATGAAATGAAACGAAATGAAATGAAATGAAATGAAATGAAATGAAATGAAACGAAATGATATGAAGTGAAATGAAATGAAACGAAATGAAACGAAATGAAATGAAATGAAATGAAATGAAATGAAATGAAATGAAATGAAATGAAACGAAATGAAATAAAATAAAATAAAATAAAATAAAATAAATTACAAAAATGAAATAAAATAAAATAAAATAAAATAAAATAAAAAAAAAATTAAATAAAATAAAATAAAAGAAAAGAAAATAAAGCAAAATAAAATAAATAAAATAAAATAATTAAAATGTATTAAGAAAATTATGATGGATAAAGAATCATTGGAAGAAATAAGGAAAATCGAAACAGCAGGCAAAGCAAAAAGGATGAAAATCAAATGGTATGCTTTTTAATACTTTTAAAATTGGTTTAAATCACTAAATATAAACGCAACTTTCCTTGAACTCCATAACAAAAAATTGCTGTTCTTAAGCAACTATCAACTATTTAAAGAGGTCCCACCCGTCCTTCAGAGTCTCGAGTGCCTACAATAAGCACAAGGATCGAAATTCCGGCTGGAGGCAGTGAAATTTTCTTCCAGCTTTCATCGAAAAAGTTTTTTTAAATATAAATTTGTTTTTTTTTAATCCGTAAATATGTATTTAATACATCCAAAAAAACTTTTAACAGTTTACTATACCAAAATTATTGTATGCGTTCACGGAAGATTTTTTAACATATACCTAAAAGTAATAATTCTGTAAAAAGTGATATTTGTAAGGTCACACCCGTCACAGCGTTTTAATACCCATTCTAAGCAAAAAAACAAGTTCTTTCAGTGTCTACAAAATGTTAAATGTTTTTAAGATGAACGTCCTTGGGAAACGCATCCTTTTTCTTTCAAATTATAAATGTTATATATTTGAATTATAAAAAAAAATTTAGTATCATAGTCACGCCCGTCATAATGGAAATACCTAATTATAAATAATAATGATTATTATTTAAAATTTTACCTTTGATCCCGCAATATAACCGCCAGCACTGCCAAAACTTTTGGTGAATGTTCCCATTAGAATATCAATATCTTTGGGATCGGCGCCAAAATAATCAACAACACCGCCCCCATTTGGACCCATTGCGCCAATACTATGCGCTTCATCTAAATACAAATAGGCCTTGTATTTCTTTTTCAAGGCAATAATTTCCGGCAGCCGTACTATGGAACCCTCCATACTGAAGACACCTTCAACTATAATTAAGATTTTCTTCCACGGCTTGCCACCATTTTTAGAATCACCATATACGATATTTTGTCGCAGAACTCGTTCCAAGTCTTTCATATTGTTGTGTTTAAATACTTTTGTAGTGGCTCCCGATAAACGGATGCCCAATATAATAGAGGCATGATTTTTCTCATCACTTACAACCAAACACCCGGGCGATAATAGAGATGGTAAATTGAGGGCATTTGTGGCAAACCCCATGCCAAATACTATAGCATCTTCTACGCCCAAATAACGGGCGGTTAGTTTTTCCAAATCTTCATGAAATTGGGTATTGCCCAATTCGACACGTGGACTGCAAAGAGCCAAACCCATTTCTTTGGTAGTTCTTTCAGCAGCTTCAGCACAAGGACCGGAATTATCAGCGAACCCCAGATAATTATAAGAACCCAAATTCAAGCATCTGGTCTCCGTGCCAGTAAATTCAAAACTCCAGCCATAATCGTGTGTCACACGATCTTTTAATGTCAACTCGGCTCCCGGCACACTACATATGGGACGATTCCAACAGTCCCTAACTCTGCGATACACATAACGCGAGTAGAAGCTTTCAAATGCATCGTAGAGTGTAACATAACCTTCACGGTTTTCCTCCTTGGCAACTTTGGGTACGAACAGCAATTGGTTTAAGTAGCCCAATATCATGAGTAAATAAAAACCCAAATATGTAAAACAGGCCGTGTGTAGTGGCACCTCCTCAAAAGAGGTCTTCTGATAATGTTCTTCTGCAGGCGAAAGTTTACGTTCAGCAGCCGATAATTTTGCTGGCGCACCATACTCTGTCGAGACAATGCCACCATTCTTTTGTGGAAAATATGATTTGGTCTAAAATGAAAAAATTTTTTATGAAGATTTTACAAGTGAAAATAATGTCAAAAAGATTGTTGGAATTACTATTATTTTGTGGGCAAAAAAAATAGGTGGGTAGAAGAATATACACTTCAGTTGTTAGACCGAACCTGTCGTATGGGTGTGCGGTTTTATTGAAGCTGAGGTTAACGGACCACAGGGGAATATTAAATGAGGTCGGTTTCGCTGACTCCCAATTGCATGGATTTTGGAGTCGCTGAGACTCTTTTATAGGACACATTCATTAGCGATACCTTATAGATACTTCTGAGTTCGATTGGATAATTTCTTAAAAGGGTTGTGCGTTCTTCACCGACGGGAAGATGGAAACTTAATATTTGCGCAGGAATGTGTTCTTTTCCGGGATGAGGTCCTGATAGTGACTGCTCCATCAAAACAAGGAAATGAACACAAGTTTTTTTTGGCAATTTATGCGAGGATGGAAGAGACTTGGAGACCATGGAACATACTATGTAACATTAAACGACGAATAGCTAAAAACTTTATAATGAGGGCAATGATGAATAAAACTCAGCGAGAAATTTTTGCCGGGGAACAATTTCAGACAATAGAAAGTAATAGCAGTAGAACAAAATGTCTCCCGGAATTTTATTCATTGTTGACCTAAATATCAGCGTGGATTCTTCCTAACCCAGCCTAACCTAACCAAATCTAACCAAACCTAGTCTAACCTAACTTCAGCTAGCATAACTTAAACTAACCAAATCTAACATAACCTAAACCATATTTTTTATTATAATCTTTAACGATGTAATGTTTATAAATTAGTCTGCCTACCCGGTTATGCCGGCGCTAATGAACGCCACTGGCTCTAATAAAACTTAGGCAGATTTTATGCCAGAGCAAGTGTATGCTCTTAAATTTAAACACAAGCAGTTGAATGCTTTTAAATAAAACAGCCGATTTAAAGGCTAAGCTAAAATTGATTTTTATTACAAAAATTTCTTTCTTTTATACCTAATTAACGGAATCCTTAAAACTAGAATAATACAATAATATTTAATAATTGTTGCTTTACAAAAACGGGTAGTTATTTGTTGTAACAAGTATTATTTATTATTATTATTGTTTTGAGTTAAAATTGAGTGACATTCCTATGGGAAAGTGCACATACTAAATTGTGATATTAGGGTGACCATAGGGGTACACTACACCCTACCCCTTAAGAAAAATTTTACAATTTTATGTTTCTTAAAATTCAAAAATTTTTTTTTTTTTTTTTTTTTTTTTTTTTTTTTTTTTTTTTTATAGATATATATATAATTTTACAATTATAACCAATATTTTATACTAATATTTTTTTAAATTATTATTATGTATTTCTTTTAACTTACTTCCTAGATCTATGACAGAGTTTACTCCTTTAGTTTGTACTATTCTATATGGACCATGGTATGGTGGTTGATTCTTTTTCCTATTAAAGGTTTTTACTAAGACCATATCTCCTACATTCAAATTTAACGGATTAAATTTTACACATTGTTCAATGCGTTTCTTTTTTGATATCTCCAGTAACTCTTTTGCTTTTTGCAACGAAAATTTTAATCTAGCTTTCAATTCTTTCGAATAATTATTTATATTATAGATTGGTTCAAAATTCAATAAGTTTTCATTAGGCAAGTTTGGTAATCTACCGAATATTAACTCGTATGGAGTGTAGTTTGTGTCTATATGCGGTGTTGTGTTATACGCAAAACAGAAATAAGGTATCCAATGGTCCCATTCATTATCTTTACAGAAGCCTAAGAGAAATTCATTCAGTACCCTATGACTTCTTTCAACTGATCCAAGAGTTTCATGGTGGTATGGAGTGCTGAAAATCTGTTTTATTTCCAGTAGCTTACATACTTCCGCCATTAACTCGTTTACGAACTCGGTACCTCTATCTGACTTAAGAACTTTGCAGTGCCCGTATCTTAAAATCAAGTTTTCTACAAGAGCCTTTGCAACGGTCTTAGCATCCTTCGTCTCAATGGGGCATGCAATAATATACTTTGTTAAATCACACTGTATTGTTAGTATGTATCTAAAATTATTTGAGAATCTAAGGGGACCCACCGTGTCTATTGACACTGTTTCGAAACTAGTCCCTGGCGTATCGGTTAGTGTTAGCTTTTCTTTGGTGTGTTTCGTTTGCTTGTTAATTTTGCATTCTTTACAATTTAATATATGCTGCTTAATCATCCTACCCATATTCTTCCATATGTATTTTTGTTTAAGTTTTAGCGTCGTTTTCCTGACACCTAAGTGTCCTCCTATAGCTGAACTATGGTACTCATTAATGAGAGTATCCTGTATTTTCCTATCATATACCCTTACTGGTTCTTTATATATTAGTATTCTTAAATTTGCTTTATTTTTACCTCTTAATGCGTTGAACGTGTCTTTAAACTGTTCCTTTGTTACTAATTTGAAAATTTCATCATGAGCATTTAATGCTAGCTCTTTTACATTTATTGATAGTAATTTCAATAGTAGCTTCTCCAAATACAGCTTTGTGTTTATTGGATTATCACCACATCTCACTACAACTTCTAAATCACTTGCTACAATTTGAGGTGTTTTAATTTTACTCATTATTTCAAACCTAAGTTTTTTCATCGATTTAATGTCTGAGATTGAAGTACATTCCCAAATAAAAAGTTGATCAGGCTCTTTACTGGAGATGCCACCTCTATGCTCGACATCTTTTTGTGCATCATGTTTATTTTTCATGTTTCTAGTCATCACTAATATATCATTACGCTTTTGTAAATTTTCGGTAGGGATTAACGTTTTTAATGCTTCGCTGTCCAATACTATCCTTGACAACGCATCTGCATTGCTATTCATCTTACCTTTCTTATACGATATTTCGAAATCGTAGTCACATAAATCCAACCTAATTCTAGTCATTTTTGATGATGGATTTTTGTGAGAAAATAACGATACTAAGGGTCTATGGTCTGTCACTACGTAGAATTTTCTACCATAAAGGTACGGACGGAAAAAGTTTATAGCCCAATGTATAGCTAACAGCTCTTTTTCTATAACTGGCTTGTTTATATCATGCTTACTCAACGATTTGCTCGCATACGATATGGGCATATCTGACCCAATTTCACCTTGTGATAGGACTGCTCCAAGTGCATAATTAGATGCATCGGTAGTTAATATAAACGGTTTCCTAAAATCAGGATATTGGAGTATTGGTGGATTGATTAATTTTGATTTTAATGTTTCAAAAGACTTTTGACAACCTTCGTCCCACCTAAAAACAGTATTTTTTTTTAACAGTTTATTTAAATTTCTAGCTATTTCAGCAAAGTTTTTAACGAAACGCCTGTAGTAATTACAGAACGCTACGAAACGTCTGACTTCATCTACATTTTTGGGAACTGGATAGTTTTCTATTACTTCGTGTTTAGCAGGGTCGGTACGTATACCCTTATCAGTTATAAGGTGACCTAGATAAACTACTTCTGTTTTCAAAAAACGACATTTACACGTATTCAGTTTTAAATTATACTGCCTCAATTTTTCAAAGACTTTTATCAAGTTCTCGTGATGGTGTTGAATACTACAACCAAAAACAATAATGTCATCGACATACAAAAACGCTTCTGCATCTAAGCCGCTCAATGCAATTGTAAGCATCCTTTGAAAACTATTTGACGATATCTTCAGTCCAAAGGGTAACCGAGTAAATTGAAAATGACCATTCCTGGTAGAAAACGATGTAATCGGTCTTGATTCTTTATCCAAACCGATTTGATGAAATGAACTGGTCATATCCAGTGTAGAAAAATATTTTGCCCTACCTAATTTGTCTAGGACATCTTCGATTCTTGTTAGAGGAAACTTGTCGCTTACTATTTTTTCATTTACTTTCCTGAAATCAACTACTAATCTCCATTTCTTCGTGTCATTTGCTGATTTTTTCGGTATTACCAATAATGGAGAATTGTAAGGACTCACAGATGGTTCAATGATACCATCTTCTAACAATTTATTTACCTGTTTGTTTATTTCGCTCATTTGTGACTCAGGTAGTCTATAAGGTTTTATGTAAACAGGTGAAGAATCTGTCATCTGAATGTTTTGACTATAAAAATTATTTGTTGTTAATTTGTCACCATCAAGGTGGAATACATCATTATATTCTGTAACTATGTTTTTTAAGGACTGCCTAGCTAATGGATCTATAGATTCGATATTTAAATCTTCTAAAACTTTTTGTACTCTGCCTTTACTTGTATTGATATTGTTGCCGCAATTATATATATTGTAATTTGATAATGGCTTCGTTTCTAACTTCAAATCTTTCAAAACTACATCTTTGTCAGTTGTATTCAACAATTTTATGTGTTGTAGTCCTATTGATGGTATAATGCTATTCCCTACAAAAATTCCCGGACATAATTCTTTGTTCAAAACAATGCTTTCCTGACTTATACATATGTTGACTGGTGTTATCAGTTCTGAGCGTGCTGGTATACATATTTCAGTTTTATAAACGCGTTTTGGGGTAATCGGTAAAATAACTTCTTCATCAGCTATACTGAAGGTTAACGTGTATGTTTCAAAATCAATTTTGCATTTATATCTTTCTAAAAAGTCTCTACCAATGATTCCATTAGTATTGATTGGAAAATTATCTTCAACTATGTGAAATTTGTGTGTTATCGGCTTATTATCGAATTCTAAAGTTAGATATGCGGTGCCAAGACTTTCAATCGTATCTAAAGTAATACCACTTAGTGATGATATGTTACGTTCATTTATGTTTTCTATATTACCTCGCTTGCAAATAGAAATATCTGCTCCAGTGTCTACCAAAAACTTAAGCTCTTCATTTATGGTACTGCAAGTTATTGTTATCGAATTATCAGTGTTATTTGAAATTTTGAAACATTTTTGCCCTCCTGGATAACAATCTTTGCTATCCGGCGCTATTAGTTTCCCTGGTTATGTCTGCCATTACTGGGTCTATACGACGAATTGTTCCTGTTATTATTATTTCTATATGAGGAATTCATATTATTATCATTACTTCTTGTTGCAAAGTTTCTATTCGCATTATTACTACTATTTCTGTACCTATTATTGCTATTGTTACTATTGCTGTCGCCATATCTATTGCGATTGTAATTAGCATTATTATTATACAATCCATTATTATAATTGTTGCTATTTCTGCTACTATTTTGGTTTGGGTATCCCTGACCTCTGTACCCTGTATAATCCCCATACACTCTTTGCGAATTGTACATACGTTCATTATCACGCCTATTAATTCTAAAAATACTATTATCATTTGTTTGCATATTTCTTTCCACTGTAATACATTTCTCTACAGCTTCACTGAGAGTTTTTGGACTACTTGCTACCAATATATTTTTATATTCCTCATTAACACCTTTTATAAACACATTTAAGGCCATATTTTCACTCATTTTAGATATTGCGTTTTTTGTTTCCTGCGATGGATTTGCTATTGCCTTAAGTTCAAAATTGCTCAATTGTTCTGACAACAATGCAACTTTCTCTCTAAAGGCTGATATACTCAAATTTCCTTGCCTTATTGATCCTAATTCGCTTAAGACTTGTTGCAGAGTTCTTGGGTTCGGGTACGCATCAATCAACAACTTCTTCAATTCATTAAACGTAGTAGGTCTGTTGGAACGTCCCAAAACACTCCTGACATTTGCAGCTAATTTAAAGTTATAGACATACTTTATGAATATCTCTCGGTCTTCTGTTCTTAAAATATCATGCAATAACTCTGTTTGCACTATAAAGTCTTCTAACACCTCATATGAACCTTTAAAAACGTTAAGGTTTTTGCCCACAACTCCAATATCGAATTGTGCCATATTAATAATTTCCCTTGCAACACTTGCGTCCGAATTATCTGTTAAATCTGTACTTTCTTTAGTACTTATATTTTTCACTAAGTTCAACACTATTGTGTATAATTCATTAAATTTGATTATAAACGATTTGGTCCCTTCTTCCTGCAAACGACTACAAATATTGTCAATTTCTAATTTAATTTCAATTAAGCGCGATAATTTTTCAATTTTATAGTTAGAGGAGTAAATTCTGTCTTTGCTCTTTTTTATGTTCTTTTCTAATTTTTCTAATTCAATATAATATTGTTTTAATTCTTCCATCTAAAATTATATTAATTTATGTTTATTAAAAGTTAAGCAGTTGTGCGATTTCAAATCATAACTTATGTTATAGCATATATTATGGCAAAAATATGTGAATCAAATAGGTAACACTGAACTTTTTTTTGGGTAAACTTTACAACACTACTAATTCTTTCGATTTGGTAGCACTTATTTCTCAACATCTGTGATTGACATTTGTGTTCTTATTAATGCTTCTTCGTGTTATTAGTAATTTTTGTTATAGTTTTCTTATTGTGTGTTTATTTATAAGGAAATTTATATATTCATGAAATTAAATTTATATATTCATGAAATTAAATTAAAAATAAATAAAAAAAAGTAATGGTGTTTTATTATTTTTGTTTGCGGTGTTCCGCCATCTGCTCCTCCAGTGCAATAATCTGCTGCCAAATTTCTGACGCACGTTGCCAAGATGGTGGTGGATCAGCCTCCACAACAGCTCTGAGTGCGGCCAGCTTCTTCCGCAAGCGGACAATTTTACCACCTCTTCGGTGCCGTGGCCTTTGGATACGGGGAATCGCAGTAAGTGCCTCTTCTTTTTTTCGTACTTGCCTTCTGCGGTATTCTTCTATCGTCAGTGGCTTTGGGCCTGCCTTCAACGGTGTGGCCGTATATGAGGGAGCTTGTTGGTCCTTGCCTGCAGGTTTGTATTCTTCTACAGGGACATCTTTGTCATTATTTGGCAGGATCGCCATGTAATGTTTATAAATTAGTCTGCCTACCCGGTTATGCCGGCGCTAATGAACGCCACTGGCTCTAATAAAACTTAGGCAGATTTTATGCCAGAGCAAGTGTATGCTCTTAAATTTAAACACAAGCAGTTGAATGCTTTTAAATAAAACAGCCGATTTAAAGGCTAAGCTAAAATTGATTTTTATTACAAAAATTTCTTTCTTTTATACCTAATTAACGGAATCCTTAAAACTAGAATAATACAATAATATTTAATAATTGTTGCTTTACAAAAACGGGTAGTTATTTGTTGTAACAAGTATTATTTATTATTATTATTGTTTTGAGTTAAAATTGAGTGACATTCCTATGGGAAAGTGCACATACTAAATTGTGATATTAGGGTGACCATAGGGGTACACTACAACGAGATAGAATCACCGAAAATCTTTGAAAGTGGGACTTGCCAGAAGTACAAAGCTTTAACATGCTAAACTACCTTGGTTCCACCAACCCACAATTCCCCGGTGGCACTACCGCAAGGCTCTTCGCAGCGGGGCGGAAAAGGTTAAAAAGACTAACTAAACTATATGCATTCTTCTGCGTATTTCTGCTAACCTACGTATTCTAAAAGGATTAACTTTATAAAATGTCATAAGCTGGTCCAGCTATAGAGGAATTCTAGCGTAATCGAAACTATGTATGTTCTCCGGTCTAATGATATGCCATACAGTTTTTTTTTAATACGAACTGTAATTGTGAAATCGTGAATATACAAAAAGACATGCTCAAGCATCCTCTACAACGATGTTACCTTCCTTGAATTAGCTCAAAACAGTTGGCGAAATGAGTCCACCTGTGTAATAGCGAGAAATCTCTGGCCTCGCCTGGACTCCCGTAGAACGAAAAATCTCTTGAACTTCAATAGGAAACACTTGGGAAACATCGTGGCCACATTGACCGGTCACTGTACCTTCGGAACCCATGCTAAACGTGTGGGTCTGCCATATAATGACTACTGCTAACTGTAGCAATGGCGAGGAAGAGGAAGAAAGTATCCTGCATCTCCTGTGTCTTTGTCCCGCTCTCGAGGATTTTCGTCTGCACCTCCTTCGCAGAATATCCTTCGGAAGCTTATCCCAGTTATCGGAAAACGGGCTCAAAAATCTAAGCCTTTATATTAGGAATAGTGGATAGTATAATCACTAACCCCCCTAGCCAAATTTATTGACCCACTCTCACCTCACACCCGTCCTGAACAATCTTCTATATCTTTTCTACTTCTACCCTTCTCACCCTCCTCTCTTTCTACTTTCAACTTACAGACAGCACAAAGGGATCATCATATTGGACCCACGTGCGCAGGATTCTAATGTTCTACTTTTCCTTACCAGCAGCCTGCTAACCCAACCTAACCTATCCTCTACAACACTTCCCCTTAAATTCGGGCAAAACAACACTATTTTATCCGAAACGAAACAAATGCGAACCAGAATAGTCATGTCCAGTTAAAAACTGCGTAAAATAACAGTCCAAGTCACGGTTGTCAGATTTGTTTCGACCTATTTCGCCAAATTGGTTTAGACATAAAAAATCACCACGTTTGGCGAGAAATCGCCATATCTAACAACCCTGGTTTAAGTCACCAGTAAAGAAGAGAGAGAGCGAGAGAGTGAAAGATTTTCAGCTCTCGAGACACAAGATTTTAGACAGTCATGTATTACAGAACCTTTCAGATTTATCAGAGATTGAGTTTAGTGACCTTATAAGATATCTTAATGGGACGGTTAGGATTTAAAACCTTTCATCGTATATGAATGATTTGATACAATTCTTCATATCGTGCCATAACCACGAAAAAAGCTTAAGCGACAAAAATTTTTAATTCAATTTTTTTTACCAAAATCTATTATTTGCGATAATAAATAATCGATTTTCGTAAAAAAAAAGAAAGTTCAAAAAATGTCGGTTAAGCTTTTTTGGCGGTTATGAATCGATATGTAGGCTGACAGTGACGAGTGGAGAGGTCTTTTGCAAAAGAAATCATTTGGAGTTTACTTCAATGCCAGCGTGAAACGAGCAACCATGTAAACCAACCAACCAACCATTTGTTCTAGTCAACCATGTCCTGAGGTCGTGTATCAGTGAGTAAGTCCATCTTCCCTTATCAGTCATTGACCGACGTTCTTGCCATTTTCGTTAACACAAATCTGTATTATCCTCCCAAAATGCGGCGTCTAAATCTATGTGGAATCATAACTGCAACGGTAAAAGGAATGCGCTGGATACTACGAAGTCATCTAGTCTATACGTTATTCTAATGTAACCTAATTTATACATTATAGACTTCATAAGTTCCGAGCAGTTTTTATATAACCTCTCAACACTTTGGACTTTGTGTGAGATGCTGTAAAGCAAATTTGGTAATTTTATTTCGTCTACGAGTGTATAATCTCATTCAATAACAACTGCGCTGTGGTCAGAAACATACTAGTTGCTTTTGAATTCAGACTGGTTGCACATCTGGTTTTTTTTTTTCATACAACGAACTATCGACTTTTACATTGGGTTGCCATAGGAGCACAACTAGTTGTTTTGTGTAGAGTTGCATACTAGTTGAAGGACTAGTTGCTGTTATACTAGTTTATAAAATTTTTTTTCCATGTTGTTTACATAACAAACAAAATGGAGAGAGAGACAGCGCGTCGCTTGTAGAGAAGTGCAGCGGATATTTCATCAAGTCAAATCAAATATCTCAAAAATAAAAGCACAAAAATAACATAAATATGTTCTTATCCAAATGCAACTACAGATCATATCATGTTCAATGGAATTCTTAATTCCGATGTTTATTCAAAATGACACAATGACATGTTATTCCAAAATAATGTATAATTTCCACAAGATAAAAAACTAATTGTCATTAGAGCTTCTACGTTATTAAAAATACATAATGAATTGACAAACGCGCGTAGCAAAAAAAAGGCGATTATTACAAAACGTATATTTTCTATTTTATTTTTTTTGTTGCTTTTATAACTGCTTTTATTTATAGCACGCAAAAATTATTAAAAAATATTTCCGCGCGTTAGATTACACACAAACATACACACATTGATACAACTCTAAACACGACATATCATATCGTCGGCTTACAGTGTAAACCTGCTAACTCACTTCAACCAAATTTTACAGGAGAGAAAGAAAACTGTTAACATTTTCTATGTATAGCATAAGAAATTAGCCAAGCGCATTAGTTTTCTTGACATTTAAAGTTTCATATCCAAATAAATATTTTAGCCAATCGATTCGGCGTCTCTTTCCCTTTCGAAGTGCCTTAAAATGTCACATGTCATAAAAAGTGGATTTATGATATTTTCACTCTAAGCCGACAATATTTTAACGTAGCTTCAAATAAAATTTTCTACTAAGTTATATCAGTTATGTAGTTTGCGATAACGATTTTATAATGACGAATTGTGCAAAATAAAATTTCAATAAGTTTTTTATACACTTCACTTTATAAAAAAAAGGGTATAATTAGTTTGTCAAACTGTTTGTCATTTCTACAATAACCATTTCAATTCTAATGCATATTGCATAGGTCAATATAAAAAATTAGGCTAAGAACAAAATAAAAATCTAAAATTTTTAAAGAACAGCAAAAGAACTAGCATCAAAACACCGAATTTTGGATGAAAAAAAGTTACACATCAGATGGTATGATAAGGGTGTTTACCTGTGAGGTAAAAACTGCCCAGCAAAAAATTACACATTACATCAGATTCATTTGCCATATAATGACTTCTTTACTGCCCAGTAAAAAAAAGAGACTCCAAAAAAGTCATGAAAATGTAGAATTTGCGATCTGGAAGTAGTGAAAATTTCGATCCGATCTAATGATTTTTACATAGGGTTGTCATTGCAAGAAGTCCTCTTTTTCGATACCTGGTCACTGAATTGGAAGCGATATTAAGAAAAATTCCCTTTTTTGTGTTCTATGATAATACTTTCATCTAGGAAAAATGGTAAATAGTTACCTATTTTAACAATTCGTTCCTTTTTATACGAATTTAAGCCCGAAACAGTGTTTTCATGTAAATTTAAGCAAATAACTTTTAAATTTTAGACTAAAATTAGTTCATAAATTTCTTTAAAAAAATTTTTTTTTTTATTCTGGTGAGTATTTTCTAACACTATGGAGGAGTTACAAAGTTTTGTATGACTAAAATAAGCTTCTACATGGTTTTTCGCGTACTCCCCGCAAATTAAAAATATTGATTTTTTGGAAGCAATGAAAATGTAGTTCCACTAGAATGACTTCCATTTTTTTTCACTGGGTGATTACCAAATTTCATTACTCGCTTAAAAATCACATTACCTAAAATTTAAATTAATTCAGTGAAGTGCGACTTTGACCCGCGCACGAAGGGTTCCGTACGGACACTAGATATGTAATTCAATAAGAACTTTAGCCTACATAAAATATAGCTTTGGCAGTTTTTTCGTTGTTGGGTTTTTTTCGGTTTGGAGCGTTTTTTAAGTTTTGGCGTTTTTTCAGTTTTGGCGTTTTTTTTGTTTTGGCACTTTTTCTTGTTTTGGCGTTTTTTTTTTAATTTTCACAATTTTTCAATATAGGCGATTTTTTTAGTTTTGGCGAGTTCGTGTTTTGGGGTTTTTTTCATTTTGGCGATTTTTTAGTTTTGACACTTTTTTTCGTTTCGGCGATTTTTTCGGTTATTGGCGTTTTTTCCATTTATGCGGTTTTTTTTATTTTGGCGGTTTTTTAATTTTGGCGATTTTTTCGAATTTGGCGATTTATTTTAATTTTTTATTTTTTTTAGTGTTAGTATTTTTTTTAATTTTGGCGATTTTTTTCGTTTTGGCGATTTTTTATTAATTTTTGGCGATTTTTTTCGGTTTTTGGGATTTTTAGTTTTACAGGTTTTGAAAATTTCAAGACTTTGCCTCTTAAGGTTTCCAAGAGTTGTCCAGCAAGTTGTCAAAATTACATAGTCAAAATTGCATTAACTGATGGAACACCCTTTAATTAAAATTTTTTTAAATTTTAGTGTTAATTGTTGTTGTCAAGTGTCAATATACATATATACACAAAATTGTATTTATATTACGTGGGATTTTAACATTTTACGTTGCTCGTTTTGGAACACCCTTTAATTTTTAATTCTCATGTATTTGTTGTTGTAGCGGTCAAGGTTCTACATACTCTGTCCAAATTTCAGGTCCGTAGCTCTTACGGTTCCTGAGAAAATAGCCTGTGACGGACAGACGGCCAGACGATTCCTTTTCACCTTTGGTGTACGAAACCCTAAAAAGTTATGTACAAGTTGCTAAATGAGGAGAATGATTTTTTTAGATTAAATAGATTACATGAAGAGGTTTCCAAATAAAAAAAGTAAGTAATTCTCAAGAATCGATTATTTTGGTTTCACGCCTTGTTAAAATCATTAAGTTGGTAATCCAAATCTCCAGGAAGAGCTTCCTCCAAAAATGCTTAATTACAAACCCGATAAATAAATATTACTTTTTGGGCAACAGAAGGGAATCACAATGGACCCAACTGGGTCCCCGAGTTAAGAACAAGTTGTGTTTACCGCACACTCTTAAGAATCAGCGTTGCCAGAGAAAAAATGTTTTCGCAACAATAAGAAAATATGTGTGATGAGAGTTTACAAAATTTTTTATTTTCAGAAAATTATTGTGGCAAACCAGAAGGTTTGGTTTGTCAACGTACGTTGTCATGCATGGAAACATATGACATTTCAAGCATACATTCAATTTATTTTAATGGCCTTTTTCCCACCTGCGAAAGAAAACGTTCGACTTACAATTTATATTGAAAACGACAATAAAATATGAAAATTTGTTTTTGTTTTCAATATAAATTGTAAGTCGAACGTTTTCTTTCGCAGGTGGGAAACAGGTCATAAGAATATTTTCTATAAAACTATCTCTTTATTCACCATTACATTAACGTGGCAACAACAAAAGATGTCTTTCTTTATAAACAAAACTTGAGTGTTTCTTATGACCATAATAAAATTAAGTTTGCTTTTTTAGATTTCAAATTTCAAGTTATGGAAATGAGACAAAAATTTCACTGGCAACACCGGCTCGTGGTGAGAGTATAAATCACGAAATTGTAAAATGTAATGGTATAGGTTGCCGACCACGGGTGTACATATACATACATTTTATGCCAGATTAATTTAATTCCTTTTGGAAGGTCAGTTTTCTATGCCTATTAATGGGATTGGAAATCGTAAAACTGATGGCAGACCTTTTGTGCGATAAATACGAGCCTTTATTATTGTCAAAAGACTTTAGTGTTTGACATTATTTATTTTTACTTAACAGACTGGAATCAATAAATAATTATTTTAAATTTTTTTATTAGGGCTTTCCATGATTTGTATATGTAAAAAAAAAATTTTTAATTGTATTGGAAATAATGCAAAGTAACCAGGGAAAGCCAATCGATACAAAATTTTTTGGGTACTCCAGAACATATCGGACATTTTTTATGCTAGTGCGTTTTGATACCCATTCATTCTTATACTTGCGTATACCGAAGCGCACTTTATTTCATACTTGTATGCATCGATGCGCATTATTATTCGTTATATGCCGCATATCTACGCATATCTATCGATATACCCATGAGTTGCAACACATTCGATTTTTTAAATATTTTTTTATAAGTGTTGCCAGAAATACTAGTTTTTAGTTGTTGAAGTACTAACATTGTTTTTCAAACTATTTTAACACAAAATTCCATAAAGCTGTTTTACCTACACCACTTTCTTCGCATTCCTTATACCTAAGCCCTATTAAATATTTACGGAAGCAACTGTGAGTGTGAAAACACGTTCCATTTTAAATGAATCTGAGCTAAAAGCCGAATTATTGGAAGAATAGCTTACCATGGCATTCCTTACAATTTTTTTTCCATTTTTAAACAATTTTAGCGCTTTTTTGCAATCTTGCAATTTGTCGTAAATTTTCGTGATAAAAGTGACTTTTTAGGCAAATCTTGCCTTTTTTTAACCAATTTTTAATCCATTATGTATGATGTTAGCGAATTTAAGCGAGTTTTTTCTATTTTCGCAATAAAAGTGATTGTTCTCAATTCTTTGATTTTTTGACAGTTTTAAAGATTTTGAATCAGTGTCAGACTTTGATATCTGTTTGATGTTTTTGACATTCCTTTTTAGCGTTTTCTAATATATTTTAAAGTTTTCTTTTTAATTAAGAAATTATTCGCCAATCTTCGAAACTTTTTGTACATGGATAATTTCTGATAGTTGAAATCTAATGAATTTTTTCGTTTAATTTTTTTTAGTTTTTGGATATTTTTTAAATATATTTTGCAAGTTTTCGCGATTTATATGCTGTAAGCCAATTTTCGAGTTATTGCTTTTTTGCAGTTTATATAATCAGCTTTAGGGGATTTTTCTATTGTTTTGATCTTTGCGAGTTTATATAATTTTTGCTTTTTTAGTAGAAATTTTGTAAAGAATACCTGAAAAACCATAGTAGATCAAATAAGTTGTCCAAAATACTTCAGAGATTCAATCAACGTCATTTTTTATATGTCACTCTCTTCTCAAGCGCATGAATTGGCAAAAAGTTTCGTAAAAAAGACTTCATGAATAAATGCATAATGTAAATTAGGTATTTGTTAAATTTATACACAATGATTCTTTTATGTACATACATATTTGGTAACATTGTTCATATAGTCATACGCGTCATTACATGCTTGTGCGCACACGTATTGATACGAATATCTATAGCACATTCGTTTGATCGAACAAGCACATATCGATATGCACACTTATTTGTCCTGTATGTAAGCATGCTTGTTGTTGCGAGTGTGCTATCATACTCATAGTTAATGGAGTATCGATATGTATTGAGCAGTCAAAAAGTAACTATTTGGCTTTCTCTGAAAGTAACCTTCAATACCCGATATACACTTCGCATGGAATGTAAATACATACATATTATACATTGTTCTTGGTACACGTTAATACATACTTTACATTTCTATGTTTATTAGCAACAAAGTGCTAAGAAGTGCTATAACAAAAGCATAAAAGCTTCAGTAAAATCACACTTAAAGAACTCTAATTAAACAATCTTAAGTAAATCGCATTGTGTGGACTATATATTACAATGTATACCTCGAATTGTGGTCTGCAATGTACATATGTATATATACATGCATACATATACATTGTCCAGGGTTGGAAAATTTTAAATTTTTTTGCTATATAAAAGTATATAACTAAAATAATATTTTCTTTTTCTCTACAAATTAAACATATTTTATACTGTTAGAAGAAATAAATTGGTATAACTTGGAGGCTACACGTTCAATTTTTGCTTCAATTTTTGCTTCAAAGTTCAATACATTCACAATTTTTTACTACCCCCCTCATACATTTGGGAATTGAATACCAGGTGGACTTAATTTTTTTTTCAACGCTTCATTAAATTTTTCTTTCAATTTAACTGCTGTTTTAAAATAATTTTTGTGTGTGTAAAAAATTTTAAACAGAAGTAATTTTATTTGCGGAAATAAAATATGTATGTAGGCGAAAATTTTTTTTTCAACATAAAATTGCAAATCAAATTGCTTGCAGCCTACGTCACAACTTCAATTTTAGCAAATTTTGACAAACCATATGTGTGAAAAAATTTAAATCAATTTATTGAACGTGTAGCCGCAAGGTAAGAAAATAGAAAAGTCTAAGAGGATGATTCCTGGGTTGGAAAATTTACACTTTTGTTGGTATATAAAAGTAAAAAAATATCTAATTAATTTTATTCTTTTTCTTTACGCCTGTTTTCACAAGTCAGACAGATGACTCGTTAGTGCTTTCCATATAAATTTTATACTCAGGTCAGCCGTCTGGATTATACAAACAGGGGGGTTAGAAATTAAATATATATTATATTTTTATATATATTATTATAAATAAATGAATTAGTAGTAAAAATCAGTAAAATAAAAAACGCAGCTTCAGAGCTGGAAAGTTTAACCTTTTTTTTTTTTGATATATATAAGTAGATAAATAAAGCTATTATTTTTTCTTCGTTAATTATATATTTGGGCCTAATTCATAAAAAATATTTTGATTTTATAAAAGGTTTACTAATCAAATTTCCATAGAAAATTTGTTGCATAAACCTCTTATTAAACAGAAATATTTTTTATGAATAAGGCAGTTTATATTTTAGAAAGAAATAAATTAATACATATTAAACATCATAAAAATAAAATTTATGGATGCAGGGTAGGAAAAAAACCTTTTTTGAAATATAAAAGTATCTAAATAAAATTATATTTTTTAAGGAAATATTTTATGTTTTAGGAAGACATGGGCAATCATTAGTTTTACAAAACTGTGTGATATGTTGCTTATTGTGCTCTCAGCGCAGTTCGTCAGCCCATTCTTGGTTTGGAGCATATGCCAAAAAGCTGGAATGGAGAAAAATGACAAAGAAGGTTTGCATGAAGTTTTCTCAAAGTATACGCGATAGAATCTTTTGGTATTTTCACCATTGCTTCTAACACATGTTTGGAAGAAAAAATTTTAAATTTTAGAGAACTTTCATGAATAAAGTTAGTAGTTAAATTGCTCTATTGTAAAAGTAAAAATACGCTATGTGCCGCAAACACTTTTCTTAATTTATTTTCAAAATGTAGTTTTTTTTTTTGCTCCATACGTATAATTTACTGCTGTGAATTGAAAATTTTGTTGTTTAATTTATTTTTATTGCTTTGCCAGAGAAATAAATCGATCATTTAACGCCGCCGCCGTAATATTTTTAACTATCGATCCCCTTACACACTTACACAAGAAAAACAAGTAATGGAGGAGTACTTAATATAAAGTATGAATTTAAATGATTTCTGTTATACTCAAACATGCATAATTAAGGCTTCTTTTATTTTATTTTAGTGTTTTTATTTTAAAGCATTTAAACAGCGGCTGCGTCTGGGTGATGAAGTTTTTGCTTAACATTTGCCGTTGAATTTTTCTTACGGCCCCTTTTTTATTATTATTTCTTATAAAAAATGAAGCAAAACTTTATTTCGCATGTTTTTGTATGAAAAATTTGACGCAAACGCCAAAATGTAGCATGTACAGCAAAACAATACTTATTAAAACTTAAAATAGTATAAATGGAGCAAAATATCTCAGAAACCATAATTAATTACGCGAAACATGTTATTTATGGATTCAGAAAGGAGATATTCGAAATACCCCATACTTACTCATTTGTTTTAAATGGTCGGTGGGTCAAACCAATAATGGGCTGACGAATTATATTTCAAATCACAGCTAGTAATTGGATATAACATAAAATATAACGCTAAAGAGCAGTCATAACTACAAAATAAATTAAAGGACATGTTCTATATCATTTCCTTGAAAATCTAAAAGTTCTTTGGGAATAAATAGTTTACATAATACCGAGATATAAGTGAATTTGAAATACTGGCAAAGGGATGTTTCATTTGAGACACTTAGCAGTTTTTTAATATCAAGTTTTATTAAATACCGGAAAATATGAATTAAGTTAGCTTAGTTGATATTGAGGTACAATACTAGGATTATTTTAGGAAGTAAAAACTATTAACATTATTGTTTTGTCGAAAAATTCCGTAGGTCACTCACTATAAATTACACTAGAGCAAAAAATACATGATCCATTTTATTTCACAAAACTAACATGTATGTATGTACTTATGTATGTGTACATGCACTCAATACGTACATACGCCAGTGAAGGGTATATACGATTCGCCACAGCCGAATGTAGCACTCTTACTTGTTTCTTTTTTTTTTTTTTTGCTGGGATATTGTTTAACAGACAGTGAGTCACAACGTTTTCGCTTGCTCTTATCTATCTTAATACCAAAGCAAAGAATTGTTTTTATAAATATGTATGTACACGCTTTTTGTCAAATTGACATGCAATAGATTAAAAAAACTCATTTCCCCGAAATAGATAAGTAATTATATATGTGTATACACCCAGCAAAAGTAAACATGCAGAAAATGGGGATGAATCATGGGTTCAAGTGATGATGAACTGATTCGACTTAAGGGAAACATGCATGATTTTTACATTAGCATGTCATTTGATCACCAATGTTGTCTTTGTGTGGGAATTTAAATAATGTTCTCCTCATTAAAATGAATGAATCGAACCAGGCATATCTCTGATTCGAAGATGGTCTTCATGGGTTAAAAATAAATATTTTTTATAAGTCAGTGATGAACCCGTACTTGTTTACTGATTTTAAAGCTTTTTGGATGTTAGTTTTCATTAATTCAATAATTTCGAATTTATTCGATTTTTTTAGAATTCATGTAATGATTAAGAAGGTGTAAAAATTGCACTCTCTCCGCCGAACTACTTAATTTTTTTTTGGTGGTTAACGGAACGGAAAAAGATTGAAACATTTATGAATTCAGTGTTTTTTTTTATTGGAATTGTTACAATTTAGGTTACAAATTAGTATTTTACTTATTCAGAAAAATATTTTTTTTATTAAAAATACATTAAAATTAATTATTGAGGGGTTTAGCTAGATCCTGTGGGCATTTCACTGTTGCTAATGCAGATCATCAGGGAAGCTTTACCCAAAAATTTCTTAGAACAACTTTCATTTAAACAAATGTGGCTGACTTTTTTCAGCTCAAATTATAGATGTAAGAAGTATGTAAAGAAAATAAACGTAAACAACTACAACAGGGGGTCTGCCGTGTAATTCGAAACGAAAGAAAATGCTTTCGAATTTGTATGTTACCCCTTGTTTGTGGAAGACATTTGAGTTAGAAATCTTGGCGTTTCTGTAATAGATTAAAGAAAAGTTATACAAGTTTCCTTTAATCTATTACAAAAACGCCAAGATTTCTAACTCAAACGTCTTCCACAAACAGGGGGTTAATTACATGCAAATTCGGAAGCATTTTCTTTCGTATCGAATTACAGAGTTGATCCCCAGCTATTCAAGAATAGAGTGTTGCCACACAAGTATTTTTGACCTGATGCAGTGAAGTTAATAATTTTAATTTATGAATTCAATGTGCCTTAATTGAATCGATTTCTTAGTGCCCTTTCACACACATCAGGTTTGACTCGTCAGGTCTTGAGCTTTTAGGAGAGAGCGGTGAAGAGAATAAAAAGGGGTACAGACTTGACCGTACTAGTCAAGTTTGCTTTTTCGTTTTGTTTTGTCATTCGTAATACTCTACTACAACGCAAATTGATGAGACTTGATGGCTTGACTTGACGGTGTGTATGAACGCAAATGCAGGTTCAAAAGAAAATTGAACAAAAACTGATCAGGTAAACCTGATGTGTGTGAATCAGGACTAATATTTTTTAAAGGCCCTAAAAAATATTCCCCCAAAAATGAATACAAGCTAACTTGTAATAATGAGTTTTTAATGAGTTAACCCAAGACGAATTCCATTAAAATCGTTGCAATGGCTTCTTATATCTCTTTAGGAGCCACTTACTCGTTTTAAAAGTGTATATTATATGGCGTTAAATAAAAGGTGACACTCGTGCCATATTTAATATTTTCTGTGTTGATGAGTTTTTTTTCTCCATCCAGTTAATTGTTTAGAAAATGTCAATAGTTCATTTGAGTTAAAGCGGTCAGAATATTTGTACACGAAAATTTACATTAATAAAAAATTTATATTAATATATGTACATAAAAACTTTCAAATCAGTGTACAAAATATACACATTCATATCTGTTATTTGCTTTCAAGTCGATCAAAACTAACAAATAAATTTTACGACAGCTAATGTATTTACATACGGTAATGGTTATCAATAGACATACACTGTGGGACAAATACAAATATGTAAATGATGGTTCTATTATTAACACTTGGATATTATGAGATGAGATATTAAGAAAGTTTTGGCGGTTTATAAAATAATATTTATTAACAATTTTCTTAAACGAAACAAGTAAAACGAAAGCTTATTAACTTTCCAAAAATAGGTACTTCATTGGTCAATTCAATTAATTTACACACTTTTTGGCACATCATAGAAAATAGGTTTTCTGGTACTTTGTATAACAATATATGCACTCTGGATGGAACACTTTTAATACTTTTCTGTTATTGAGGGAATTTCAATAGTTGTTACCCATCGTTCAAGAATTCCCACTCGGACTTAAGTTTTTTTTGGTATCTATTAAAAAGTCTAACGTCTTTTAGTCCCATATTTGGGATCGTTATTTTGCTGCTTCAGTGAATTTTTGATATTTCGTCGCCAAGATTCTAGACTTTGCCACAAACATATGTATGTATGTATGTATGTGTGTATGTATGTATGTACTATGTATGTATATAAAAGTTGATATTTTATTATTGCATATAAGGTAAAAATTTATAAAACTTTTATAATTTATGGTCTGAATTTAAAAATTATTCTGAAAGCGGCAACGCTGACATGAATGCAAATTTGAACACTTCATTGAACTCATTTTGAGGTTTTGAAAACTATGACTAAATAAGTAAATATGTTTGCATGTATTCTATTTTTCACTATTTGTTCTTTTTTAATTACGAGTATGTAAAATATATAAATGAATGCATATGGGCATTTCCATGAATATGTCAGCCATGACTGAAAATATAAAAACCGGCGAAAGAAAGAAATACTCAAATTTTACTATGAGGATGATTTATAACGTATTACAACTTCGAGAATTATTTTCGATTTTATCTTAAGCGACAAAAATTTAATTTTTCAGTAGAAGTTTTTTTTAATATTCAAATGTTTTTATACGTAAATTGTCGCTTACGATAAAATTTTACAGCCAGTAACTTGGCATTTTGATAATTCTAAACTATTGGTAGGCCCATAAATTTTAATTTTTTAAATCAATAAAATATTCTATTTTCGATAGCATGTCGCCCACGATGAAATCGAAAAAAACTCGATTTTTAAAGAGCAATCAATAACAACAAAAAAAAACAATTTATCGAATTCTCTTAGCCTAATTTATTTCAAACTACATCTTGGTCGAGTCGAATTTTCGTCCATAACGATTTTGCTCTATATTAAAAAAAATTATATGTTTTATCTTTAGTGTGACGAAAAGTAGACTATTGAATTTCCTATATAATAATTTATATTTATGTACTTGTGCTGTTCTATATGTAGGAAAATTTAGGGTCAGTATTAAAAATAAAATTATTAATACGCACCGATAAGAGAAGGTATGATTGTTTTTCAATAATTTCTTATCGATATTATGGCATTATATACTATGTATGTATGTGCATACGTATATATTTAAAGATATTGATAAAGCAGGTTAAAAGACTTTGTTAATGTTCTTTCTCTTTTGAATTTGGCGAAAGTGTTTAGATTTCTAAATATTAACAAAATGCATTTGATTATGATCGCTACATATCAGTAGAAATAAATAAAACCCAATCTTTATACATGTAGGTACATATATAAAATATAGGTGCCCCTCACATGATTAGGATGATCAATCTTGAATCACACGTGATTGCGAGTCATTTCGTTTTTCAACCATGTGAGCGTTCATGAGTGAAATTCGAGCGTAATTATTTTATTATTATTATCTTTATTATTATATATTGTTATTATTATATATTAATATTATCTTGTAAAAATAAAATTTCATTTTCTTTCGCTTTCGTTGGTTGGACTTCTAAAATAACTCTTGAAAAATTTTCACTTTATTCTCTCTTTAAAACTTTGTTTTCAACATTTTTATATTCTTCCAGAGAATTACAAAGGTCTTGAATATTTTGTTTTGCAGTTATCGATTGAACTATATCGAGCCTTATTTCCGATTTGATCGTAAGCGAAAAAAATTGAATTTTTCAGTTTTTTTTAAAATATTCAAGAAATTGTCGCTGACGATAAAGTTTTACAGTGCGTATGTTAAAAGTTATCAACAATTTTGAGATTTTCATAATTCTAAACTATGGGTAGGCGCATAAAATTCTAATTTCAATAAAAAATTATTTATTTATTTATTTATTTATTTATTTATTGAACATATTAATGCAAAGTAAATTTGCATAATATGGTGTTGCACAAATATGGGCGGAGTAACGTAGACCATATGCCCAAGATGGTATTAACAGTATTTTATAAGGTTTTGTGACTGACTGTACACGACCTATGCCTTCACATAGGAAGTAGGCAACGTGGTTGTTAAAGAAATTCCACAAAAAACCGCCAGATTATACGGTTATCCGTGGCAGATCAGTCAACCAGTGCGAGCGAGACGAAAAACTCTAGAATGCCAAACAACACACACAAGCCTGACCGCACTTAAGAAATAATTACGATGACGCGAGAGATGTTCCCCGACCCAGAGCTGCTTAACGACTGAAATAAAAAATTATATTTTCGATAACATGTCGCTTACGATAATATAGTAATACTTTTGAATGAAAGTGTGCGACAAGTCGAACTTTGTCGACAACAAGAGCCTGCCCCTAATAGGTACTTGGCGACGATGTTTTAAAACGGTGTACAATGTCAACATTTTGTACAGTGGTACACTACACTTTGTTCGACGTGAAAAATATTTACGAACTCAGCCTATGTGTTCATTTGCATAAATTAGAAAAAAATATTGGACAAAGATTTGGCCAAACCAGGTTATACCCGATACACCGATGAACTTTTCAAGATCGCTTAACAAATTTTGAAAGTTTTTTTTTAAGATTTTAGTTTAATTTTACTAGCAACAAAAAAATTATATATGGTCACTCCAAAAAAAGTAGAACATTTCTCTATTAGGGAATGGTAAATCGATTTCGATTCCAATCGAAAACCGATTTTCTTTTTAAAAACATCGATTTTTTGCAATCGATTCTATGTCGACAATTTAATGCTGCAATCGATTATTGGGCTATTTAAATCGACTTTTTATTATTATCAAAATTTTGGCAATTCTAATATTTAATAAAATGCGGCTGTAATAAATCCCAACTGTCTTTTGACATTAATGTTGTCTTGACATTGATGTCAACAAGTAGTTATATAATAAAGGTGGTTAGTTAAACAATATTTAAAATAATAATCCTTAGAATAATGTGTGTAACCCACTCTACAAGTTTTACACTTTTAGATTGCTCAGTTTTGCTGTTTCTTTTGCTACGAAAAATTTATTCTGTAAAAATTTGTCTTAATAAACGGTTTTAAAATCAATTTTAAAATCGATTTTCATGTTCGATTTCAAAAATCGAAATTAAAAAAGTTGATCGAAAAATCGAAATCGATTTTTGAAGACATTTGCCTATCCCTATTCCCTATGCATATATGTATTTGAGTGCATATGCACTTAATTGTATACAAATTAACATAAATAAATATATATGAATGTATGTATGTATGTATGCATGTAATTCGTGTATAGTCGTATAAATGTCAAAATTAACTCCATAAATAGAATTACTATTAAAACACAAATAATAATGTTAAGGAATTTAAAAATGTTTAAATAACATCAAGTTAATTTTTTATTTACATACATACATACATACATACAGACACGTTTATTTATGCAACACACCAGCACGCCTTTTTCAATAGCATGACATACATATACGTACATGTACATAATTTTCTTGAAAACAATAATTGCAGTTGCATTCTGCATTAATACGCATTCTCACAAAACAATACATATTTATGTATATATTTGTTTTAATTATTACACACAAATTTCTTTTAGATACCTACATATACATTTGTTTATCTGGCAACATGCATTTACGATTAATATCACACCACCAACACCAAATAATAATTATTGTTTTTGGTGTTATTTGTTAACACACTTTTAATTAAGTTTACTTTCAGTCCGTTTTTACAACAATCTTTTGGCATTATACACTCACAATACACCAAAGCCTTTTAATTCAATGGCTTGTACATATTCTATTACCTTGGAACCATTACCGTTCATGGTCATTCCATTAGCCTTGAGACCATTTTTTCGTGTGCGTATTTCCTGATATGCCGGTGCTGCAAATTTTTTTGCTCTATCAAAATTGATTTGCTGTTCTATTTCAGCTGTATTTGTTAAGTTACTAGGACAACTACTGGCTGCTGATGTGAAGCCGCTTTCAGGGAAAGTACCGCCGTCAAGGTTTCCCATTTTACAATCTGTCTGACACACAACGAAGGAATCACAGCAACCAACAATTTCACACCTTACTAAAAATGGGTTTGGCCAAGCAGAACAGAAGTACCCTACAAAATAAGTTCTTATTTACTCAAAATCCAACACAATTAGTAATCACAGCGACGGAGGAACCCGACTAGAAGAAAAAAATTGCACACTAGTTAATGCTTGTTTAATTAAGTTTTCCAATAATTAAAAGAGCTGCCACTGTACTAAAACGTGTTAATTATTATTGCCGTATTTAAAAAAAGGGCAGCAGTAATGGCATCACTGCTTGAAAGCTGTACTACCCATCGAGCTAGCATCATTTGGCCAATGATGTCTTATTTATACTTGCACTTCTCCAAGACAAAGCAAACTAAATTTTTGTGCTCAGTTGGAGTTGGATATAATCAAATAATCCCGATTTAAACAAATCAATATAAAATATAGATATTCTAGGACTTATAACGTTCTGTCGTTAAGGCAGTGCATCCTTTACAACAATATCAAAATATGTATCGTTGCTTTCAATCATATGGCATCTTTCTTACTACTTTCAAGAGCATCTCTGGTTTTTGACAGTTATGCCAAGCTTTTTCTGCCGGAAAAAAATTTAATTATTTTGATAATACAAATTATTTTAATTAAGCTTCACTGGAAAAATTTGTATATATTTATATAGAATTATTAAAAAATAATTGTAAATTTTTGAAAAGGTGAAAATAAAAATTTTTATTGAATGCACAAATTGCAAAATAAGTTATAAATGAACGTAAATAAAATAAGCTTTCAAATATATACAGAAAAAAGAGAAAGCCAACTGGAATAGAAGAAGCAGATGAAAAAGCACTGTGTACACAATTTGAATCACTTACAATTTGCGTTTTGAAGTGCAACAACCATATTCCAACGACCATTCAACATTACGGGAGGCGATTGATTTTATATTTGAGATAATTTTACTAAATGAAAAAGGAGCCGCAATATAAACTTGAGTAAAAAGACAACTAACTGACATTCTTATTAATCAGAAATATTACTAAAGAACGAATTACATTAAAGTGTTTCGTTATTAAACAATAAATTATTGATTTAATATTGTGAAATCCAAGGAAAATTAAAAAAGAAGGTAACAAAAGAAGAAATTGCGAAAATAATAGGTCCTCAAAAAGATTAGTGTACAAGAGAGCAAAGTTTAATAGAAAAACTTTTTTTTAAGTTTAGAAATTTCTGAGAGCAAGGGAAAAGTGTTAAGCCGAGTAAAACAATTGACCAAACGAAAACAGGGTGTGTGTGTGAAAAGTGTGATAAATTTTCACAACCAATTGGACAAGTAAAAATCATCCCCTTATCTTGGTCGGAAAAATGGATTTCAATTTTACGGATTTAAAAAAAGAAGCTGCTACCACAGCTGATGATATATTCAGCCACTCTAGCGATGCAGTCAAACAAGTGGGTCAGGATTTATTAGGACATATTGGTGGAGGCGGCCGTCAAGATGATAACTCTCATACTGAACAAAGTTTTGGTAACGAGCAAAAAGAAATGGATTTTGAACACGTAGATCCTCAGACATTCGTACAACGTATGTCTGCTGGGGCCAAGGAGGCGCAAGAGCAATTGGACGCCAAATTCTCACAGTCTAAAGATGAAATAGAAGATTTCTTTGGTAAAAGTAGCAATAATGTCAAACAAGGTGTGGCTGCTGCCACCACCGATTTTATGAACGCTGAGCGTGGTTTTATGAGCGGTGCTGGTGATGCCGCAAAAGATATAGAAAGAAAGGCAGCCCAAGCTGTGGACGATCTGTTGGGGTCACATTTGAGCAATACTGAAGCTTCAGGTCCTCTTGTCGATAATGTAGAAACTGCAAACAGCATGAATAATATTATAGAAGATAATGCTCCTGCAATGACTACATTTGGTAAAACTTCTGCAACTGCTAACGCCGTTACCAAAGATTCAGACAATGATTCTCCTTCCATTTCTTACAACCCTTCACCGGTTAAGAAAATACCCGCTACCGATGCTTTGAAAGAACAAGATAATGAAAAATTTATTTCATCCGAAGATCTTTTGGTTGATTTTAAAGACTCTCAAGCTTCCACTAAAGTAACATCACAACCTAAGGCAGCCCCTGCTCTAACCACAACCGACTTAGACATCGAAGATGATGATGAAGACTTTGTTCAAGCTGAAATACCAGCCAAACAAACAGATAAAAAAACTCAGCCTCCTGCTGTACAGCCTGCAGTAGTTCCAATGGCTAAACCAGCTCCGATTATTCCGGAACCGGTTAAATCTCAGCCACAGGTTCAAGAAACCAAAAAGGAAACATCGACTCCGGTTGTTGCCGATCCAAAGCCCAAGACATCAAAAACTTTAAATGCACAACAGCCAAATATTGTATCGGTTGAAGATATTTTCTACAAATACGGTTTGGGTAAGTTTTAATTACATATTTATTTTTTAATTCGTATTTCATTATTCTTTTTGTTAATAATTGGAGACATCTGTTGTTTATAATCACCATAGAAGTAAAGCACTCAATTTTTTTAAATTAAATCGGGTAACGTTTACTTGGCAAATATTTGACATTCGTCACACAAAAGGGAGGAGGAGGTGTGTTTGAATATTTTTTTGCGCTGCAATTTTTATTCAAGGCAAAAGTAAATCTGATGTCTCATAATTACGTTGATAAATGAGAACATTTAAAAGATAGGTTTTGGAAAATAAATTGAGTGCCTTTCTCATGGTGTGTAAAAGCATTTATTTTAATAGTAAATTTTCATTTTATTACTAGTTTACTAGACTAGTCTCGCTGCAGTTTGTGTTTGTTCATATAAATTGTTATAAATTGTTGTGTTAGAGGGCTTTCGTTCATTTAATCTAATCATTCATTAAAAAGTTGGCATGATTACATTGTTATCAACAAAATGCAGGTATAAAGAATGATATTTTCATTTCTGAAATAGCTAATGAAAATTTAATCAATATTTTAGCATTTCTGATTTAAAAATACATTCATATGTATCTAGTTTTCAAGCTCTAATATTAATAATTAATAATAATTAAATGTAGTTTTTGTTTTACATGTCTTTGATGGAAGTTAAAGTAAAAGTCGTGTTTCATAGTCACTGCGTTTGTCTGTTTGTCTGTTTGCCTAACCAATATCTATAGACATGTTGATTTATATTGTTGTATATACTATAAACTTTTCCAAATTGTTCCATTCGTTTTTTTTTTTGTATTAAGCATTATTACTTTATTTTTGTTATGAATCATATATTTTGCTATTGTACAGAACGACGGATAATGATGTCATTCATACAAACAACAGCCAATAAAAATCAGAATAGAAAAACACAAATGAAAATTAGTATCATTTACTTAGATTTAAAACTCATCTGATTATATTCTCAATGGATTAGTGCCCATTTCATAAACTATGCTTTTTAGTGTAAATAAATACTATAAATTCGGTCATATGTATGTACATTCAATACTTAATATGTATGTACGTACGTATACCGGCTTTTTGTTTATTGCATTAAAATACATTTAAAAGTGAGTCATGTTGAATGTGAATTAATTTCTCTATATTTAGAAATGTTTCATATCTGTACAAACATTTAATTTTGTTTTACCTTTTCTTACTTGCCATATTTCTCCTTCTTCAAATTTTTTTCTTTTTAAACTCTCTCTCTAGTCTTAAATTGTTTATTGTAAGTAAGGTATTTTTTTCGTCTTTTAAAGCTTCACTTACTTTCGAGTTGGCTGAAAAATCTTTAAAATTTTCTTCCAACATTTACGACTGTTGCCAAGAGCGTGTTGTATTTTCTTTCTTTTCCTATTGCCTATTGCATTAAAAAAAAGAACTAGTATATTCAATAATTTGTTTAGCATTTGAAAAAAAGTACCTGGACTATTCTGTATTATGTTTTTAAGAACTTTCAAAGTGCACATTTTCTTTTTGTACTAAACTTGAAATTCGAGTATGTACATACATACATGCATAACAAAGTCTCATGGCTTTTAAGTAAAACGTAAATCGTTCAACAACAATGCGTTGTGTAGGAAAATGTTCATTTAATTTTGTGCATTTGGAAATTTTAACCTTTTTGTTGCACGGAAATTTTTATCTAACTGAATTGTTGAAATATTCGAAAATTTTTCTAAATTTATTTTTTATGAAATAAAAATACTTCTACAAAAAGTACATACCACTTTCTAATGAAAAATTGCATGCAAGGTAGAACTTACTCTAAATAAAAAATGACCCAATAATAAAAAAAACTTTTTAATAAAAGAGGTGCTTTTTATTAAAAGGTACTTTTTAATAAATAATTCCATTTCATAAAAAGTACCTTATAATAAAAAAAAATTACGTTTTTATAAAAAGTACGTTTTTACAAAAACTGCCTTATAATAAAAAGTACATTTTAATAAAAAAAAAATAGCTTTTAATAAAAAGGACGTTTTAATAAAAAGTATGTTTTTATAAAAAGTACGTTTTAATAAAAACTACCGTGTATGTAATATAAAGTACCTTTTAATAAAAGGTAACTTTTACCTAAAAATACCTCTTAATAAAAAGTACCTTTCAACATAAATGACCTTTTACTAAAAAATACCTTTTAGTAAAAAGTACCTCTTAATAAAAAGTAAACTTTTATAAAAAGTACCTTTTAATAAAAAGTATCTTTTAATAAAAAGTATCTTTTAATAAAAAGTAACTTTTAATAAAAAGTCCGTTTTATTAAAAAAAACATTTTAATAAAAAGTATCGTTCAATCCTTTTTTTTATTAAAAGTACCTTATAATAAAAATAACTTTTATTAAAAAGTACCTTTTATTAAAAAACAACTTTTGTACCTTTTAATAAAAAATATCTTTTATTAAAAAGTACCTTTTAATAAAAAATATCTTTTATTAAAAAGTACCTTTTAATAAAAAATACTTTTATTAAAAAGTACCTTTTAATAAAAAATAACTTTTACTGAAAAGTACCTTTTAATAAAAAATAACTTCTATTAAAAAGTACCTTTTAATAAAAACAAAACTTGTAATTGAAATTACCGTACATTTTAACAAAAATTACCTTTTTAATCAAAGGTACGCTGTTATGGAAAGTACCTTTTAATAAAAAGTATCTTTAAAAAAATATATTTCAATAAAAAGTAACTTTTAATAAAAAGTTTTTTTTTTAATAGAAAGTACATTTTTTTAAAAAAGTACGTTTTAATTAAAATTACTTTTTAATAAAAAGTATATTTTAAATTAGCTTTTAATAAAAATTACCTTTTTTATTAAAATTACCTCTTAATAACAAGTAGCTTTAAACAAAGTTATTTTCCATAAAAACTACCTTTTAAAAAAATATCTTATAATAGGAAATACCGTTTAATAAAAAGTATCTTTTACTGAAAAATACCTTTTAATAAAAAGTACTTTGTAATAAAAAAGTAGCTTTTAATAAAAAGTTCGTTTTAATAAAAAGTACCTTTTACTAAAGGGTACTTTATAATAAAAAAGTAGCTTTTAATAAAAAGTTCGTTTTAATAAAATTTCAATGAAAATGACTTTTAATTAAAATTACATATTAATAAAAGGTACCTCTAAACAAAAAGTACCTCTAGAATCAAAGAGAGCTTTTAATAAAAAATAACTGTAAATACGGCCTGAGGTATTTCAAAGCGCTATTAAAGACCATTAAGAAAGTTTTCTGCATCAGGAATACAAGTGCTGTGTACTGAAAACTACAATAGAAAATAGACAATTTTTAAAATTTCTTGCGATATCGAGTGTCGTAATTTGCTCTCTAAATTGAAAATGTCTTTTCCCTGCTGACACAGAATTGTAATCAGCATATTAAATATTCCACAAGAATTTTATAACTGAAAAGTAAAAGGAGAATTAATTGCAATTGGAAAATTTGCTTCGCCGCATGTTGTGGTCAATAACACTCGTAGTGGGCAGCCAAACTATAATATATGTATGTATGTTATATTTGTATAGGATTATATACATAATGATTGTATATATATATAAACCTATATTATATACATACATACGTACGTATGAACGTTCGTCGGTCTTATGAAAGATTGTCTTTTTATAAGATGTCTTTCTCTATTTTCTTTATAGCTTTTCTTTTGTTAATTTAATTGTTGTCATGTTTAGCAGTCAGCGAGCCAGATAGCGAACAAGGCTTGCCTTTTGTTTTATTTTCCTGCTGCATTGTTTCTGTGTACTATATCGATACGAGTATTATTGGAAAATTTTTTATATACTGTTGTTTCTTCTGCGCTCCAATTGTAATATTTTATTTTTTCTTTTCATTGTCATTGACATAAATTGCATTTTTTTTTGCAGTTAATTGTCTGCCCGTACATTTCATGTGACTGTTTTGCACTTTAGATTTATTTCGATGATGCTAGAGCTAGCGGTTGATTCCTGTGCACATTTAAATTTTTGTATATGTAAATATGTATGATGACAAGTAGATAAAAGAAAAAAAAAGAGTCTGGAATTTCTCTTGTATCTTTTGGTCTTTCAATTAGGCCATATGAAAATTTTAAGACTTTTCTCTGTTGTTGTTTCCTTTGCTTGGCATGTGGCGTTTGTCGTGGCAATAAAATAAAAAATTTTCTTTTAACTTCATTGATTATGTTCGATTTTATTTATAATGCAGGCAAACCATGGTATTTTAAGAGAAAATAAAAAAAATGCAAAAGAACAGAGGAAGAAGGGCTGGTTTCGATGTTTGTGCAGAGTCTATGAATTTTATTTATCTTACATTTGTCGCTCTTGATGACATTTATCGCTGATTTTATTTTTATTACAAATGAACGGTAATTACTTATATATGTATGCCTTTGCAGTATTTTAGTAAAAAAACAATGTCATTTAGTTAGTTAATCTAAAGCTCATGAATACTATTGTTAAAGTTATAACTACTTTTTAATAATAATTGCATATATGTACATATGTACATAGATATTTTAAATTCATATTTTTTATTAAGATTTCGTGCTGCAATTTCCATGTAAAGATTTATTATACATGCATACTTATGTACGTAAATATATGGTATTTATAAACATATCGCGCACTTACTTAAACAACGCCAGAACTAAAAAAAAACAAACTTTGAAGAACGACATGAGGATTAATTCATTTCATTTATTCATCCAAGATAGAAAAACCTAGGCTCATAGCCATAATCGGTTCCACTTATACTACTGCATATAAAGTTCTACATCAATGATCATTTAAAGTGTAGTATGTATGTAAAAAAATAATAACAATATTAATTAATGAATAATTTGCAAAAAATATTAATAAATAATAAAAAAATATAATTAAACAAGAAATATCTTGAATAAAATTGATAACACTACTAAGTAAAAAAAATTTAAAATTCAACAGAATATTAAATAACTTTAAGTTTAATAATATTGAGACCTGATACTCAATATGGTGAAACACTACAAGGAAGAGCTACTCAGTCTAATCTCCTGAAATATTTCTCTCTTATAAGTGACAAGAGAGTAGTTAAATGCCCTTAAAACAACCGGCAATTAATTATAAACTTTTGCCACTCTTACATAAAATGATCGCTCTAATAAGGATGTTAGCCTAGGAATCCTCAACTGTCTATTTCTATGCGACCTACCAAACTCGAAGAACTCTGTTAGGTACAAAGGCACTTGTAATTTAATAACTTTGTAAAAGTGTATTAGGTTCCTATACTTAAGAAAATCAGCAAAACACAATCCTAAGAATTTTTGCACATAAGGTGATACATGTTGTCGCATTCTAAGAGAATAGAGAAATCTAATAACTCTATTGAATGTTAACTTAATTTTTCTGAGAACATACCCATATGTTCCAGAATACACTTCTAAAGTATATAATAACAATGGCATTATCGTTGCATGAACAATCTGCTTCTTGGTGTGAAAAGGTAATACTAAGTCCAAACTATATAACCGGCTCAATATAAAGCTAACCTTCGATACTACCGAATTAATGTGACTTTCAAAATTCAACTTTACATCAATAATGAGGCCAAGGCATCTAATTTTATCAACAAATTCAATGGAAACACCTTCCAACACAATAGTGTAATTATCACTTCTACAAGCCCTTGAATAATAGTTTCATGTCATCTGCATATGAAAATGGCTGACATATATTGTTGGATAAAATCCCAAACAAGTCATTCACAAACACTGTGAATAGCAAAGGACCCAAACCAGACCCTTGTGGCACACCATTATATACAGGAATCATATTAGAACTGCAGCCTTTACTAATAACATACTGCTTTCTATCTGTAAGATAAGAAAAAACCAATCTACATGCCATTCCATCATTAAATCAAAAATTTAATCCTTACTAATATTTATAAATGTGAAAGTAAGTTTGTTTGTTTGTTTGTGACGCTTTCACGCCCAAAATGCTAAACCGATTTTGAAAATTCTTTCACCAATGGAAAGATACATTACTAGCGTTAAATATAGGACATTTTTTTAGTCGTTTCGGCACCGGTTTGTTATATTTGATATGGACTATTTCCGAAAAACACATTTTTAGTCTGGTTGCGGTAATTTTCGTTTCGGGTTTGTTTGTTTGACCAGTTTTATAAGCAGATTAACCCTAGCAGAGCCGCGGATAAAAGCAAATTTTTTTTTATATAAAAAACAGAATAATGTATGTATAGGAAATACATATTTTAAAATCTACAAAAAATGTATCCTTTAATGTGTGTCTCCATTAATGCTTTTAAATCCATAAGCAATTTTCTCAGATACCCAGCAAAAAATTAAGAATAGAAAAAGTTTCGTCATTTTCGCGCCTTTTTAATCATTAAGTGAATTCATGTTTAACGCTTTCTTAAGTCGGAATAAATTCGTCATTATTGAAGTTATGAAAATTAATATCCAAAAAGCTTTAAAATGAGGTCACAGGGTGCAGTGGTTCAATGCCGAATTAATAAAAAATATTTATATCTCAGAGAACATTGGCTCAATCCACTAAATTTAATAAAGAGCAATTTATTTAAATTCGCACACAAAACACATGATCTCCAATGACATGGAAATGTAAAAATCAGGCATGTTTCCATTACATAGAACGAGTTTATCCTCACTTGAATCCATGATTCAACACCATTTTTCAGGTATTTAATATATCGAGCCATAACCACCAAAAAAAAAGCTGAACCGGCAAATAATGGATTTTAGTCAAAAAATTATGTCGCTTAAGTTTTTTTGGCAATTATGGCACGATATACTATGTATACATATGGGGCATTCCAAAAAAAAGAAATTTCCAATTTTTTCCCTCAAAAGAGTCTTCTTGGTAAATTGGGCCAGTTTTTGATTACTAAAATATTAAATTTTCGAAAAAAAATCTATTTCTTTTTAGTTTTTTGCTCATGACTTTCTTAATAATGCTCCAAATTGGTATTTTTACCCCCTAATTCAGTAAGAAGAATAAGGACGTTTATGTTTGAAAATACTTCTGAGTTCTTGTGTTTGAATTCAGTAAATTATTTTCTTCAAAAATAGTTGTTGTCTTTGCTAATTAAAAATAAAAATATTATTGCCATGGTTTTAAAATATAAAAATTATATTAAAGTATTATAACAATAGTTTGAAAAATATATGAAAAAACATGTATTGGAAATAGTGTTTGCAACAAAATCATAAAGCAAATGCACGAACCTTCTAGCATAGACAATAACTAATAATTGTTTTAAAGAATCATAACTGCTGTTTTTTTCCGTCCATAGAAAAGACGGCACAATCGTCGAACAGAATTTGGGCATTAGTCTTGTGATGTTTTTTACAACAAAAAAAGTACAAGTTTTAAGATTTTTTAGTTTTAAAATTTTGGGCCTAATTTTGTAAAACGCAACGCCAAGAGCTGTCAAATGATATGAAAATAATTTAAATTTACATTTACATTATCTCAAAATCTAGTAGTTACGAGATTTCGAGCTAAATCTATCTGCTTTTTAATAGATTTCCCATACAAAACAAAATCTAGATTGTGATTACATTTTTATGCAATCTACTCAAAATCTAATATTTTTATTTTTATTTACCACCCTGTACAAAATATTTATATAAAAGGTGGTTGAATTAGCTACAGTCTGCTTCAAAAGTCGTGTGAATTGGCTACATTGCAGTTGTTTGGTTGTAGTTTTGAAAATTTTTCGGTTAATGGGTTTTGTTTTGGATAAAAAAATCTCGATAAATATCAAAAAAACATAGTGTAAACGGTATAGATTTTCATAAAGATTTTAATTAAAATATGCTAGATTTTGTGCAGGTGTAAATGCACCATAAAATCCAAGCGTTTCGTTTCATAAAATTAGGTCCTTTCAATCGTGATTGTGAAAATGAGTGTATGTATGTATCTTCCGATTCTTTTTTTTTTTTTAATATGTAATTTTATACTTTTATCCACCCAACAACTTTTAAGCTCGGTCCGGTAGTGGCCCTGCCATTATTACTATCGTTAGATTTTTTAAAATTTTTAAAATATAAAAATAACTTACGTTATGTTTCGATCACTACCAGCCCTGCAATTTCAAGTGCAATACATAATAATCTGTTGGCAAATGTAAGCAAATTCTCAGTGACTTACATATATGAAATATTATAGTGTAAAATTAATGTTGTTTTTCAATATTTTTTTATTGTATTTGAAGTCTACTGATAAGTTAATGCAAATAGACGTGCTTAATTCGCGGTCTGACATAAAATGACTAGCTTTCACATTAACTTCAAGTTAATGTTAAATGTAGACTGCTGAAGTTAATGGTTTTTTCAAGTTATAACATTATTGTTAGTGCATTTGTTTTAACAACCCAATTATAACTTCAAGTTACAGCAAAATTTCATGTCAGGTGGAGACGTAGAGTAACCAACAAAAAACAAATGTTTTTAAATATGGTAAATTAATGTTTATATAGATATACATACATATGAGTAACAAATAGGGAAGAATTGACATTAAGTATTTAGTGAGTTCCATAAGCAAGAACAAAATACATAAAGAAGTTGCTTAACAAACAAACAAAAAAGAAGCAAGAATTATTCATGCTTATGTTTTGTTGTAAATGCAGTAACCACGGCGTATTTGTTTCAATTCAGAGGAGCCATTATTTTGTGGGGAATAATACTGGAATTAGTTGTCTACTTAACTTGTTATTGCCTTACCCTGATTTCACTTCAATACATTCAGCAACAGTGTCTTTATTTCATTTTTATTCACCATTGTACAAAGAAAGGTCTTGGAAGTTGATGTTTAAATTATGAAGCGCATGTTCCCCAAATTACAAAACGACAACCCTTAAGACAAAAATTCACCTCAAATAAAAAAAAAATAGGAAAATCAATAATTGGAGACTTTTTATTTTTACAAGACAATCATTGCTCCCCTTTTGTGAAATATTCAAGCAAATATACATACAAACATACATACATACATATATAAAATAAGGGTCAGGACAGACTCAATCATATTTTCTTATAACATTACACAAAGTTCTCTTCGAACTCTGTGCTTACATATGCATGTAAATGTATTTGAATTTATGTTTTGTGTGTGTTTGCTACTGAAAGTCTCCATATTCAACACTCTTTTAATGCGGAATTAAGCTCTGCGCATTATTTGGGTTGACCGAGGAGGTTTACTATAGATTTCCTTGTCTAGCAGTCAGGAAATTAAAATAAAGTTACAAAAGGACTCACTGGCACTCATAGTGTTTCAGTAATTCGATGGACTTAGTCAGTTTTTGATGTGTTAACGTGATAAACCTTTTTAATAATAATGAAAAAAAGTTTTGCAATCATTAAATATTTATAAAAAGAAAATTAAAAAAAAAAGAAAAAATAATTATTTTTTTTTTACTGTAAAAGTGTGTTTTGTTTGTCTATTACCAAACAAAAAAAATATTTGTCAAACAAATTTCATTACGAAAATCAATAAATTTCACAATTACGCTGGCGTCGTCTGTAAACAATTTGTAATCAAGTGATTTTGAAGTGGAAAGAAAAAAATTAAAAACAGTTAAGTTTTAAATTTATAAATCGATAAGAAAAAAAGTAATTAATTACAAACCCAAGAAATGGATACAGCTGGAGAGGCACAAATTGCACAAAATGGTGTTAACAAGAAACGTCCTTTTATGTGTTCCTTATTAGATCCTAGTAAGTGTGAAATTCTTCGAATATGTACATTGTAATTGTTGTAAATATAAATAAAAATCTGCTATTATTATAAGTAGAAATTAAATGGTGTGGTAATTAACTTAGATCCTAACTGTCAACATATTTATGTACATATATAACCCTATTGCGGTAATAAGTATGCTCTGCATTTATTCTTAACTAACCTCCTAAAATTATACTTTATATGATAGCTACATACATATGTATGTATGTATGTGTATTTGCTTTTGAGTTTCTATTTGCTCATCTATTATTTAAATTATTAATTGCATCATTTCTTTTATTTATTTTCTTTACTAAACTTTGCTTTTTATTTTCCTCTTTAACTTAAAAATAATCAATATTTACTAATTTCAGACGCATGGTTTAAGCCAGAACGCTTACATCCAAGAGGTAAGTTAATAAATTTTATGCCTTTTTTTCTTTCTGCTAAAATTTCAAGGCAATAACACAAACTATTAAATAATAAAACGCCTGCATAAATAAAATTTATGAACAACTAATAAGAATTTAAATAAAAAATGCTAGACTCAAAGTCTACGTTTTAAATATTCATTCATTTGTTTAAAATAAATATTACACATGTACATACATAAAAGCTTAAAATTTTAAAATAATTTGCACACGTATTTTACATGCTCGCATCCATACATACATACATATGTACATACATACATACATCATGTCCATTGTATACGATATTTGCTAATAGATATCGTATTGTACATGCATTGCAGGCATAACCCCTTCAAAACTATTATTCACACACTAAATACATACATACATACCATATACCATATGCACATATCTGTTATCCTTTAGTTCAATGACCACTTACATATGTATTTAGTTCTTTCCACTTGATATAATGCTTTCGTATGCCATTTCCAATCGATATTAAGAAGTGCTAAGAAAATATTTTATACATGCTTGCATAAATTTGGAGGATATAAAATGCATACATTGAAATGAAAAATTTAGAGCATCAGTAATAAAATGTGAGTCGTAGTTCGTATAGGAGTTGTGGATAATTTCAATAAAAACATTAAAGGTATTCATGTCAAAAGTTGCACGGTGCGAAAAAGCAAAATTGCAAAATTTTCAAAAAATATAACAACACATAGAAAATTATTTTGCACAAATGATGCAAAATTGTCAGGGTCTGAGTAAGTGCAAGATTATCAGGGTAAATTTTGCAAAATTGTGCAACTTTTTATGATATTGCCAATCCAAAAAAATTTTTAAAAAGTACTTAAAAAATTAACCATACATCAAATTACAACGCAGAAATACCTAAATGTATTTCTTTTAAATGAAAAAAAAACAAGTGGTTGAAGATGTTTTCGGTACAAATAAAGTAATTGAAAAATTATAATTTTTTTAAAAATTCTTAGCTAGAAATTGTAAAGAAATCTTTAAATTTGACTTTAAGATCACAAATACATAATTTTGCTGTATTCAAAAGACCTATGTGTGGCTTAAATTGTTATTAGAATTTTGTTATATAAAATCAATATTATTAATATTGATATTTTTATTAGTGAATTAATAACAAAATTAATCAGCAAAGCTCCAATACTTTGTTTCAGCATTTAAACAAACTCTTAACAATTAAGAAACATACGAGTACAATATATCTTTGCACATATTGTATTGATTTATAGACAACTAAACAAAATGGGTTGCTCACGTCAGAGAGTGCAATTATGCTTTTTTGCACAGTTGCAAGAGTTGACGTGAATACCTTTATTGTTTATAAACAAATTTTTACATAGAAATTACCAATAACATTTGTAAGAAATACGACTCCTACAACATGTTGTGAATTGAGCAAATGTTATTATATAAAATCCATATACATACATACATATGTATGTACATTAGGGTGGCCATTATTTTTTCTTTCGCTATCTTCTACTCTCACCCCTCAAATTGAAAAATGGGTTTGAAGGCCAACTTTGAGGGCCGAACGCACCCCCTAAAACGGAACTTATCGGAATGAAATTTTTTTGTATTTTTTTTTACATAGGTCTGAATTGATTTGGGGGTGAGAGTAAAAGAAATCAAAGAAAGTCTCCATACAACTAAGGGCCACTCTAATGTACATACATACATACATTATTTCTTATGTATTTTATTAATTTTTTTTTTTTTTTAAATTTCAAACTAATGAGTGAGTGGTGATTGTTTTTCTTTGCTGGTTTACACGACCATAATGATGGGTACAATATTTGGCATTGTTGTCCTAAGGAAAACGGAAACCTAAATTATTTTATAGAACTGCATAGTTCAGCAAACATTTTTCTCTATAATTTTTTAAAAAAAGGAGTTGAAAAAAGTGTTACTTGTTATTATAAAAAAACTCTATTCATATTTCATGAAAACAGATAAGTATTATGCATCATCTATGTATGTAAATATATTTATATGTATGTATGTATGTACATATGGATGTATGTATGTACATATGGATGTATATATGTAGTTCCAGCAAAATTATGTATCTCATATTTCAATAATTTAATATTCATTTTATGCTTCGCTGCATTTGTATGGATGTATGCGTGCGTGCAAGTTCATCAGTCTCCCATTAAAATGACGTCAGCTTTTTCGTTTTTGTTTTCTTTAGTTTTCGTCGATGCATAGTATAATTTTAGGAAATATGAGAAAATTGTAATCCTGAAGTTATGCTGCAATTTTTATATTTGATTTTTATACAATTGAATACTTTGTATGTACAGAATTTGAAGAAAAATATGTTTGTGTGTTTGTATTTTTTGGGAATTTTGCCAATTTAGAAATTGTTGACGTGATGCATTTTTTCTTGCAATTATGCTTTCATGATATTGCGGCAGCATTATGTCTTCTGATAAATATAAATAAATAAGTGACTTAGAAGTTATGTATACTTTTATGTTTGGACGTAATTTGAATTCATAAAAAAAAGAATAATGAGCCCTTGAATTATTTTGACAATAACCTATTTTTTAGCAAAATAAATTGTACATATCTTCAGTAATATGAAAATACAGTTTGGAAAGGAAACTTGGAGACCTTTATTTCCATTGTGAAAATCATAGCTGTTAAGTAATGATTAGTAATCGTACTGATTACTTATTTGATTACTTTTTTTTTGAAAGGTGAAGTAATTATTAAATTACGATTATATTCAGTTTCGCACGATTACTAATTGATTACGATTACTAATAATGGAAAAGTAATCTGAATTACTTGAAATTACAAAAAATAATCAAAAGTAATTAAAAAATTATCCGATTACTCTTAAGGATTACTTTTAATTCTTTTCGATTATTTACTAATAATCAAAAGTAATCTTTGAAAGCAGTCGGATTGTTTTTTTGATTACTTTTGATTCTATTTGATTATTTGTTGTAATTTCTAGTAATTCAGATTACTTTTCGATTATTAGTAATCGTTATAAATTATTTATCAGAAATTATTTTAAAGAGGATTATATAATCAGTACAATTCTTTTTAAAATGTAGTCTAATTGATTGCTAATCATAATAGAAATTTAACAGCTCTGGTGAAACTACATATATGTATAAACAAACATACAAATTAATTTAATGTAAATTATCATTGATGGTTTTTGATAGCCTGTCAGTCTGAGGATTCGGCATTCGAAAGCATAAAATTTCTTAAAGTTTACATGAATGCCATTCTGTTAATTATTAATGCGTTTGCATATTGTAATAACTATTGCGGAAATAAAATTGTACTTGGCTACTTTCAAAGCAATCCCACTTTAGAGCCACAATGGCTGACAACAAAGAAAACAAGAAAAAATATAAGACGCTTTTAGCAAGAAGACACCTACAGTGAAAAAAAACATTCAACAAACAGTGACCAGTTATGGTTTTTTTAATAAATATTTATTAACACCAAAAAAGTAGTTTAAAAATATACGAGTACTTTATATGCGACTTTCTTCTATATGATTTTTTAAAAGTTTTTTTCGCAATTATTTTCTAATTTTTGAAATGTGAAAATAATTAGCGTTTGTTTGTTAGTTACGTTACGTTTATCTTTATCTTACTAATTTCGTTATTATAAAGTTATTGAAATGCAGAATCAGTATAGCTTTTGAAATCAAACTAAGTTCACATTCTCCTTGGCTTATAGCGCATGTAGAAGGCAGAGTGGAAGTAAAAAATCTGTAGATAACGACTATAACATTTTATAAAACAACTTAATGTTTTCGCGAATTTGCAAATAAGGTAAACAGCCAGTCATTTACTTGCTCGTATCACTTTCATTAGTCAATAATAAAAATAAAAAAAATTATTATAAAAATGTTACTTGTTGTAAATTAAGATGAGATATCAAAAATTATTTACATACACATTGTAACACTTACAGACATTATGACATGATAAAAGGAAAAATATATTTAGCATCACACTATTCGTAGGCATTTTAAGAGTTAAGAGTTTCTCTCAAGATAATAATAAAGACTTCAGTGCTTAATTTGGTGAGGTATTTTTACGTAAAAAATGGGAGCATTTATTTTGATTTCAGAACTTTTTCTTAGAATTATTCATTGCAAACTTTAAAATTTTTTCAAGACAGCTGGATTTTTTGTGCACTAAAGGAAATAGATAAATAACATTAGGGAAAAGTAATAGTATATGTATATTATTTATTTGCTTATATTTTTTTAGAAACGGTATATGTACATACATATGTTGCATAAGTGAATGTTGTCAGTAATAATAGTAGATTAAATCATGATAATTAGCAGCTTAAATTAGCAAGCAAAATTTATAATCGACAGCTCAAAAAAAACTGCCAACAAACATTAAAGTTAATCTCAAACTCAAAAGGTGACTAAATGTCAAGCAAGCCAACAAGATTGTTTTAAGCTATTTGTGTAGATAAAAAAAAATTATTTGTGTATTTAATTTTCCAACTCTGTTATAGGTATACATAAGTACATGCATATCGCTCATTTACTCAAAGAACGTCATAACACAGAAAACTCGTTTTAAGTTTTCAATTTATACACAACTTAATGGAGAAAGAGAATTTAATTTTTCTCTCAATAGTTGAGTAAACAAGATATTTCTATGAAATTTTTTTACAATACAAAGAATTTTTTTTTTTTAGTTATGATGTTCTTTGAGTAAATGTGCGATATGTATTTGCTTTAAATGTTTGCTTCATACATGTTTGAGTTTGAAAGATTTTTAAATATGTATGTAAATTAAATTTTTAATTTCAGAAATTATCTTTTAACCTTGAAATTATTCTAAAATATATATTGTTTGTTTTGTAATTGTTATTCATTATGCCGACTTTTTCTCGCGCACTGAGCTTTAAGATGTGTTAAACGAATGAAAGAAACCTTACGGTAGCATTGAGACTTATTAGCACCCTACAAAGGAATTGATTTGTTGCCATGCTGCATACTAGAATAGATTAAAATATTTAATATGAAAAATAATTATTATGCATCTATTTTGTATAAAGAATTTTTTAGTTTTTTATTGAAGACACGAGTCATAAAAATAGCCACCATCTGCGTCGTTATCTCTTATCATTGAATCGTACTTAAATTTTAAAATTGAGAACCAAATTGTTTCTTTACTTGCGATTTTTATGCTTTATATTTCGGTTTATGTACAAAATGAGACCATGTTATTTAAATATATACATCTCGCCATTCCTGTACCTGGATTCGCTATAATAAATATAACGAAAATTTAACGACTTTGCTACTGAGTAACAAATTTTAACGATATTCGGTGTCGGTTGGAAAAAATTAATTCACAAAATCAAATTTATTGAGTTTTTCTTTATTATTTTTTGTGCTTTTCGTTTATTTTCACATTTTCCATACAGAGATACCACATAATATTGAATTAAATGTTGAATAATAAGATAAAGTTAGAGACTATCGTAAAAAAATTCACTAAAGTGCGACTTTGACCCGCGCACGGAGGGTTCCGTACGGACACGAGATATGTAATTCAATACGAACTTTAGTAGCCTATATAAAATAGAGTTTTGGCATTTTTTTTTTTCGTTTTTGACTTTTTTTTATTTTGGCGATTTTTTTAATTTTGGCGATTTATTTTTGTTTTGGCGATTTTTTCGGTTTTTGGTTTTTTTCATTTTGACGTTTTTTTATTTTTTTTTTGCGATTTTTTCGTATTGGCGATTTTTTTTTAATTTTGGCGATTTTCGGTTTTTGACGTTTCTTAATTTTGGCGACTTTATTCATTTCGGCGCTTTTTTTAGTTATGACATTTTTTTTCTCATTTTGGCGATTTTTCAATTTGGCGATTTGTCAATTTGGCGTTTTTTTAATTTTGGCGATTTTTTTCATTTTGGCAATTTTTTTTCATATTAACAATTATTTTGTTACTGGAGCTTTTTTCGCGTTTGGCAATTTTTTTCGGTTTTTGGCGCTTTTTTCATTTTTGTGATTTTTTCATTTGGACGATTTTTTCGAATTTTGCGACTTATTTTAGTGTTAGAAATATTTTTTTAATTTTGGCGATTTTTTTCGTTTTGGCAATTTTTTGAATTTTTGGCAATTTTTTTTTGGTTTGGCGATTTTATAATTTTCAGATTTTTTAGTTTTACCGTTTTTGAAAATTTCAAGAGTTTACGTCTTACGGTTCCCAAGATATAGCAAGTTGTCAAAATTACATAGTCAAAATTGCATTAACTGATAGAACACCCTTTAATTGAATTTTTTTTTTTAATTTTAGTGTTAATTGTTGTAGCCTATACAAAAATACACTAATTTTACAAATCTCAAATGTCAATATATGTACATACAGAATCACATTATCGTTACTGCAGCCGAATAAATATGTCGTAAATTTGGCAACGCTATTTTTCCAATTGAATTTTATATATTTCTGTTTTTATTTAATTAATTTAATTGTTTTTCACAAAACTAACAAATTAAATAAAAAATGGTTTGTTTTGCTCTATGTAGCAAGTCGTCCACTACCTGCATCAAACATTTAATTGCAGTTACTTACATAAAACTTTTTGAGTATGGCGCGCTCTCTAATTTTTGTTGGCAACGTCACGACCTCGTTTTTTTTGTACTTTATTTAATTTTATTAATTTTATTCTTGTTCATTTGAATAATTTGTATTGTTGTGCTTTCAGAGTGTACGTACTTGTTAACGAATGTGGCAATTTTCATTTACTTGTTTCTTTTAGTCGCTGTTTTTCCGAATTTCTAAATTTAACTTTCAGCCAACAAAAATTTTCCTTTTTCTTTGTTTTGCTGTTAATTTTCAGTTCGCTAGTAGCTCTTGTCATTTGCACAAATTATATGTATGTTTTATTGGCAACAGCTTTTTGTTGGTCTATGCGTATTTTATATGTATGTAAATTGTTAAGGTATTTTACCACCAAAGACAGCGGTACGTAAGCATTTTTTACGCGGTTTGAATAAAAAAAAGAAGAAAAATGTCAATAAACCTTAAGATTTTAGATAGTTCTTTGACTTTTTCGTATTACTACTTTGATTGGCATTTCTATAATTTGGTTTCTATGACTAATTAGTGGTTTACATTAAATGATTTAAAGAAGTAGGTAACTATGTACATATTTTCTTTTCTAAATGTTTGTTATAAGTATAGAGGAAATACAAAAGCTCACCACAACTTTTCTGAGTTTTAATATAATAATAGTTCTTAAGAAATTAAAAAATATTACTCGTTTAAAAGATAATAATTGATTTTAACAACGCAATTATATAATAAAAAGTAGGACAACAAAGTTCTCTTCTGGCTGATCTTAGTCAAATATGTATGTAAGAATTTTTAGAATAAAGCGTACTTCTATTCAGACTGCTTTTAGTACGAATAAAAAATATTGTATACGTTATATTAAAAACATTATTGGATTTTGCCTTCCATCCTAGTTAAAGGAGTGAAGCATATTTTCTTAGTGTAGGATATCGTAATGGACATATATTTTCTTTATACATTTGCCGGACTTTAGGAATAGTCGTAACACTGAACCATCCACTGCATTTAAATTATTCGAGCAAATTTTTGGGTTCGCGATTAAACTTAATGATAATACTAAGAAGCCGCGCAAAAGTATAAAAAAATCTGTTAATCGGCCCTGTTCTGTAAATCGAATCGATTTACTATTTCATAAAACTAATAATGGTCCCGCAAACGTGTTTAAAATAATGACATTTGAGTATCTACATCAGGGGTCGGCACGTAATTTTAAGTAGATTCTGGTCCGCCTGGTAGCGACCATTGCTCAATATAATAAGCAAATTAAAAAAGCCTCAAAAAATGTTTCTATTATCGGAGTTAGTTTTTAGGGTTCCGTACACCAAAGGTGAAAAAAGGAACCCTATTGTTTTCGCTACGCTGTCCGTCACGCGGTATTTTCTCAGGAACCGTAAAAGCTACGGACCTGAAATTTGGACAGAGTATGTAGAACCTTGGCCACTACAGCAACAAATACATGAGAATTAGAAATTAAAGGGGGCTCCAAAACGAGCGACGAAAAATTTTATAATCTCATGTAATATACATACATACAATTGTATGTACAAATGTATATTGACACTTGAAATTTGTAAAATTAGTGTATTTTTATATAGACTACAACAATAAACATTAAAATATTAAAAAATTTAAATTAAAGGGTGGTCCATCAGTTAATGCAATTTTGAATATGTAATTTTGACAACTTGCTATATCTTGGAGACCGTAAGAGGTAAACTCTTGAAATTTTCAAAAACGGTAAAACTAAAAAATCCGAAAATTATAAAATCGTCAAACCGAAAAAAATCGCCAAAGCCTGAAAAAAATCGCCAAAAATTTAACAAAAATCACCAAATCGAAAAAAATCGATAAAAATTTAAAAAAAATTCTAGCACTAAAATAAATCGCCAAATTCGAAAAAATCGTTTAAATGAAAAAAAATCACCAATATGAAAAAAACGCCAAAAACCGAAAAAATTCGCCAAAACGCGAAAAATGCGCCAAAACCAAAATAATTGTTTATGTGAAAAAAAAAAATCGCCAAAATGAAAAAAATCGCCAAAAATTAAAAAAAATCGCCAAATTTAAAAAAAAATTCGAAACGAAAAAAATCGCCATAATTTAAAATAAACGCCAAAAACCGAAAAAAATCCTCAAAACGAAAAAAAGTGCCAAAACTAAAAAACATCGCCAAAAAAAATCAACTAAAAAACGCCAAAATTAAAAAAAATCGCCAAAATAAAAAATCGCCAAAATAAAAAAAACGCCAAAATAAAAAAATCGCCAAAAATAAAAAAACTTCAAAAACCAAAAAAAAAATCGAATTACATATCTCGTGCCCGTACGGAACCCTTCGTGTGCGGGTCAAAGTCGCACTTCACTGAATTTATTTAAAATCACGTGATTTCAAATCGACTCGATTTACAGAACAGAACCGAATGTTAGATTAAATTACTTTTCATATTAGCTAATTGGGTCAGATTAGGTTATGTTGGAAAGAGTAACAGTTAATATTGACCCAATCCATTTTGGATTGAACTTATGCTTTTATAGCATGTTGTGCACTCTTAGTAAGAGATATTGGGAAGATACCCCATAAAAAACCATAAAAACTTTTCAAAGTTGGACAGGTTAGAAACCTATGCCCCTATGTATAAGCAAAAAATTGGTATTTGCTCCTTCAACATTGTGTCTACAATTAGTTCCAATGTTTTCAGTAAGAATGAATGAAGCTAATTAGAGAAAGAAACCAAGTTTGATCTCGAACTCAAAATTTTAACCTTAATGTGAGATTAAACTCCCAAACTAAAAAAATAAAAATATGTAAATCATAAAGTTAATTTAATCTTAAACTCAAGAACTGGAGTTAACAAATGCTAAGATTTTTTTAATGCATACACATATACATATGTTTATATATGTACCTACACATATTAGATAAATTTTGTTTTTCCCCACCCTTACAAAAATTTCTACGCTGTCGAGTCATTACAATTGAAACAAAGGCAATATCTGTCTGTTGAAATAACACAGATAAGGTTTACAATGCAGGTACTAAGAAACTAATGTAATTTACTTCAGCAACGATGCTGTTTGCAAACATCGACTGGCAGGTATATGACTAAAAGGCTATCTGGTGAAATTGGTTAACACAGTTTGTTTCCTCTCGATAATTTAGTAAACAAAGTATTAGTGTTGTCAACTCTATATTCCAAAGATGGTTTTCTTTACTATTAAATCGCATTCAGCGACTTTCTCCTCAATTATTTATTGTAATTTATTATGTATAATTATAACTTAAAATAGAAGCTTTCAATTGTTATTTTAAAGCTATTTTTGCAGCTTGCTCGAGTTCTCATAAATTAAGCCCATCAATGTAACCATTAATTATTCAAATTATAATGATATACCAATTATACAAATATATGTATGTATATACAACAATTAACTTTATTTGTATGTTATTTGTTTAAAAAAGCAAAACCCTATTAATATTCTTTAAAAAAAAAACTATATTTATGTGGTTGCAAAAATGTCAATATCTTCACATCGCCACAGGACATGACTTCAATAATGTCATAAGTCAACAAAATGATTTTTTTATTTTTTAATTATTATTGTTCGAACTTCATTTGTTTCTATATTTATGATTTGAACGCGCCATGCAAGCCAAATTACACGTGATAATTATTAATGAACAAATAACATCAAATTTATTTATAAATATTCTGACAACACATAGTTGAACGGAACAACCAGCCGTTTTCGAAGGCCACTAAACCTTCATCATTAGCGTTCTTCTATGTTTGGTCCACTGTGTGTGGTGTAAGTTGATGTAGATTTCTGCTTTATATACGTAACTTTTATGCAAATGGAATATGTGAATTGTTTTGATTCATCGTATTTCAATTTGCTGAAATCTTTTTGTAATGAAAGCTCAAATTTATCATCTCTAATTTACAACAGTCTTGCCATTGTCGTTTATTCTTTACTAATTATGCACATGTTAGTTAATTTGCTTATTTTTTGTTCTACTTAAGACAAACTTTTTTTGGTTTTTTGGTTTAAGTATATTATTTAATTTTTGCCACAGGACCATGACTATTAATTTTAGTTCATTTTTAATTATTGTTCGAACTTCATTTGTTTCTATATTTATGATTTGGACGAGCTATTAATGAACAAATAACACTAAAGTTAGTTGTAAATATTTTGACTAACAAATAGTTGAACGGTACAACTAGTAGTTTTCGGGTTAATAATACAAAATTAACTCTCATCGTATTGTGTAAAAATTTCTTTGAACTCTTTAAGAGAAAAATAAAATTTTGTTCTTTCATTAAGTTGTGTGTAATGGTAGAATTACTGAAATCGTATCGTGCTGTTGCGTGTCAGCTGACAAAATCCGTAAAAGTTAATAAAATAGCATATTGATGCTTTTATTGAAAATGTGTTGGCAACGTTTGCTACGTAAAAATCTACAGAAAATAGATATTTACGTAGGAAACGTCAACTTCTAGCTTACATACATACACACACACACGTATAAAGCAAAGTAACAGCTGACACTTTCGCTGGCAGTCTCACTTTTTTACTAACTAACATTCAGACTTAAGGCTCAGTTAGCCGACTGTAATGTAATGTAACTGCAACGTAGGAAACAGCTGATCGATATTTTCATTACAATTACTGTTGCAGTTACTTTACATTACAGTCGGCTAACTGAGCCTTTAAGCGATACGATAACTTCAAAAGTTAAGACGATACGATTTGACTAACGAAGCTATAAATAGAAAACTTAAAACTCGTTTTCTGTAAAACTTGTTTTCTTTTTGACTTATGTTGTTAATGATGTAAATGAGCGATACGTACATATGTAGATATACATATTTATCAATGCTTAAGTATGCCACTGGGTTAAGTATAAAATTCAATACATTGTGATTTCATCACCCTTCAGATTGATTTCGCATCGAAATAATTTAATTTCGTTATGTGAATTAATAAAGTTCTTAAAGTATTTGTTAGTAATAGAGCTGTACAGAACAATTTATTTGAGTTAATTTGTGAAGTCAAGTATAAATAAATACAAATACAATTGCTCATATTTACTTACTTACATACATATGTATATCTTACAAATAAGTAGACATATTCGTCAACTTACAACAATCTGAATCTCAATTGAAATTGCTCTATGATATGCCGTTCATCATCATCTCAATTATCGCCCAGAGAAGAGCAGTAGAAATAGTACGTAGTAGCAATAAATGAAATAAAATAAAATAAAATATTTATTTTAAATTGCAGTTGTTCTGAGCGTAAAGAAATAAACGGTCAATATACGACAAGTCGAAGGTATAATAAGACGCTAGAAAAAAAAACGAAAAGATTTTCATTTTTCTTTTAATGTTAAATTGTTAATTAAAAATATTTGCAACCTTTTAAAATAACAGAAATTAGTTTATCTACATTTTGATATTGTATTTTCTTCAAATTAATTTTTTTTAAGTGACACTAATGTTTTGCATCTTAAAAATTCTTGAGACAAAATTGAAAAAAAAACTCGATTTTTATTTTGTATTTTCCTCTTGGGTTTATTATGTGTTTCTTTTAAGTGTCTTAATGTGTACATATACATATAAATACAAATGTACTAGATCCAAAAACCAAATTAAATAGAAAAAGAAATAGTTTTTAATGTTGGTGATGCGGCCGCTCGGACTTGCGTTTTTTTTCTCTTGTCGTGTATTTTTGTAGTTTTTAGGCAAAATCTTCCCTTTAGTTTGCCGTACACCGTAATCGACGCACGCGGTTTTCGAGAACTCTCGTTTAATTTCTTTAAGAAACGAATTTTGTAAAAGTTTTTGCCAAACAAAAGTTGGGGGTCAATTTTAAAAATACATAAATTAATTGCTAAGGTTAATTCCATTAAAAGTAAATAATTATTAACGACACCGACGACTCCTTTTTAAAGAGAGATCGAGAGAGAGAGGAACACTGTTCGCAAATTTTACAAAATTCCTAAAAACAAATTATATAATAGAAAAAGATACATACACAAAAAAAATATTGTGTTCTTTTACCTGCCGTTTAAAATCTTTTCTTTATCTTGAGTGTAAAAATATTGAAAGTAATTGATGTATACTAAAACAACAACAACAACAGCAATAATCGAATATTGATAACAAAAGTGTAGTGAACCTTGCCCAGAAACCCGCATAACACAAAAAAAATTATTTCAATATATCAGTAATTTTCTAACTTTAAATGACTGCAGTAGCAGTCCGTTGCATTTGCTGCTTTTCCTCGTTTTCATAAAGTTTCTTGCTAATGAGTTTGAAGTATTAATAATTTAATACTAATTTTTTATTTTCACATTTCAGTTCTTTTAGATTTTTCGTTAATATATTGAGAAAGAAAACAAAAAGTGTGTTCTTCGTTCCTCGATTAATATTCTATAATTAAATTTAAGTGTGTTTTATAAAAAAAAAAGAATTATATACATACATACATATTAAATATAAAAATATAAATTCGAGTATGGCTGCCTTAGAACAAGTGCAAGAAATTTTGACACTTTTGTCACAAATTGCGGAAATGCCTTTCAATAGGGAATCTTGTAAGTATTTTGCTTTATTATGATGTGTTCTAAGAAATTAAGAAATTATTAAGAAAATTAGAAGCCGCTAGTTAATGATTCATTGATTTGTTTTAACTTAAAACAGATTAATTTATCAATATATGTACTATATAAATTGTAGTTTCAGGCTGGTATTGTTAAAAAATTAGACATTTTTAGATTTAATTGAACTGTAGTGAATTTTAATCAGAAATAATTTCTTATTCAGGCTTAAGTTCAGTAATTTCAATTTTTATTGAATGAAATATTTTTATTAATTAAAAATAAAAATAAAATGTAGTTGAAATCTGCATCTTTTATTTTAAAAAATTATTTTTTTGTATGAAAATTTGTTTTAAATATTCTTTATAAAGCCTTAATAAGTTTTATAAATAAGGCTATACATATTTTAAGAAAATTTTGTAGGAAAAAATTAAAATGAAGAAATATATTTTAAATTTTATGAATATGTAGGTCAAGGCTTAAGTGTGAAAAATTAATGAAAAAATCATTATAAAAATATAAAATTTGCAAACAAAGAATAGTACTACTTAGAGTCTAAACACAATGTAACGATTTTTTATTGCGGTACGGATTTCCATGCGATTTTGAAGTAAAAATCCGCAGTGCGGGACGGAATAAAATTAAAATCTATTTTATTTTCATTGCGGACAAGGCCTATTTATCAGGTCAACGCAATCGTCCTGATGATATTCTGTGTTTTCTTGTTTAAACTGTCAAAAGCTGCTTGCACCATATACTTTAGTTCATGTTTGTGTGTGTTTCTGACAACTTAAACACAAAGTTGTTTTTTGTATTGCTGTGTTTTTGTAGAGTTGCATAGACCTAATAAATGGGCCTTGATTGCGGACTTTCTTATTCTCTCAATTTTCTCTTGCTGACGTTGCCGTAGTTTTTGAATAATTGGCTGTGTTCACAACATTATTGTAAAAAAAAACATGATTTTGAAGTTCAATCATTTTTGTCATAGATTATAAAAGTTTAAAAAACATATCAAATATATCTGCGAATGTATAAAATGTTAATAATTTTTTGTTTTTAGTTATAAAAATCTATGAACAAAAAAATTAATAAAAATTTAAACAAACAATGACAATTAATTATTTCCGGCGCCGTCTTCCGTTGTATTGTGTTTATTTTTCTCTACCGCAACGAGAAATCGCACCGCACCGCAAACATTGTGTTTAGGCCCTTACTCGTCATTAGTTTCTAAAGTACATACACATACATACATACATACATACATATACACATACATACCTTAGTATAATTAACCAACTACCGGTTGCCGGTTATTGTGAGTTCTTATTTCAAGGATAAAATAAAAGGATAAACAGAACAAAAACAGCTTCAAAAGTCTATTGTGGAATTTGTTTTATGGAATGTACCACACCGAAACAGCTGTTTAGGGATTGTTCTACTTTGTTTACAATATGGTTGTTGTCAACTAAATACATACATATGTACATGTACTAAAAATATATAAGGAAAATATGTATAAAAAAATAAAATTTTTTTTCAAACAAAGCAATTCATTGATTTCGATTTATATAATAAGATTTGGTTTATTAATTTTAAAGGTTTTTTTTTAAACATCTACAGCATCAGAGAATTAACTAACACACATACATACATACACACATACATATGTACATATGTATGTACAGAGCTATACACGTATTTATTAGAACACGACAAGTGTTCTTTATGCAGCAAATATGCACATACATTTTACACCAAATGTGGCATATGTAATTATGATGTCAGAAGATTTTCATATTGACAGCTGTAGAAAAGAAAATGCAAACAAACAGAAAATTAAGGTTAACGAAAAATATGTATATCAAGTGAAATTGCAACAAAGTAAAAATAAAATACAAACATATATTTTGTATATACCTATTCATTTACGTTTTATAAAGCTTTAAACATGAATTAGTAATAGATGAGATCATTATTTGCAAAAAAAAAATGTAAAAAATAAATAATTTCTATGGGCCATAAAATAATTTGTATGTGAGCCATATATGAAAAAGGTATTGCTTTAAATGTCTGTATTTTATGTACTATACACAGAGAAGGTATTAAGAATTTTAAAATTGTACCAACAATTTTAAGAAATTGTACTTTTTTGACTTTAATTGTACTTAAATATTTTTTTTGCTCAAATTACATATTATTTTGTTTTTATTAAAATAATCTACTTTGTTATGGTCATCGAATCGTTTTCACAAATTTGCTTGTAATTACACCTGTTTAAGTTGAAATTTAAAATATACAAAGTAATAATATGTGTTCGATGGTTTGAAAATTTTTGTTTTGTTTTCACATGACTGTTTTCAATGAGAAGAATATGAGTTTCATTGTTAAAAAGTAAAAATTGACATACATTCATATGTAATATTTTGAAAAGAAATACGGTCTGAAACTGCGGAGATTCTTTAAATGTACTAAATTAGTCATTGTTGTACTATTGTACTTTCCGAGTGTAAATAGTACCAAAAAAGGTAAAAATCAACCAAGTTTTCCATCCCTGACTATACATATCTATCAATAAAATTTTATTGGAACAGTAGACATTTTGAGGCATTAAGATATGTCATATAATTTGCATGTCATACATATTTGCATTTTGCACAGGCGAAATGTTGCTTTTTATAAATTTTCATGTTTCATAAAAAGTTTTTGGTTAAAATAAAACCTCACATATTTATGGGCGGCATTTTAATAAAAAAAATTAATTATCTAACGATATTATATTTCAATTGATACAAAAAAATTTCATAAATAATTTGATTTTCTTTTTGATTGAAATGTCCCTTTCAAAGCAATGCAACAACGCAATTAACAAGGTCTATTTATCAGGTCAATGCAATACTCGTGATGATTTGTTGTATTTTAACTTTTTAAATGTCAAAACCTGTTTACATTTTTGGGCACCATACAATTCATTTTTTTTTATTTCTTTATATATTTGTGTAGGGCGTCAGCAGCTCTATGTTAGGTAAAATTTTAAGAAAAATCGAGTCACGTTGTTCAGAAATACAAGGTTAATTGCTTGCTCTCGCACGCTACAAAGTAGTGGAATTTCTCGGAGAAATGTCCATAGGCCAGCAAAAAAAAAGTGATGAAAAAGAAGTAGAAAAGGCACCACAAAAAAATTACATTGAATATATGGACTTAAGGAATAACTTTGAGGGCCGGACGCACCCCCTACAACACAACTTATCGCTATGAAATTTTTTTATTACACAAAATGGGGGTGAGAATAAAAGAAATCAAAAAAAAATTCTCCATACTACTAACGGCCACTCTAATGTATATGTACATGTAATTGGAAATTTAATTTAATTTTGTAAAACGAAATTATTTTTTTATGAAATTTAATTAAACTACGTCTTAATTTCAATTGATTTTATTATCCACCACCTCTCGAAAGACGAAAAATGGCAAACAATAAATACTTCCTTTGCTGATGTCATCCCCTGTACTTTACTTCATATACATACATACATACATACATACATAACTAAATATGTACATACTTATTTAAACATGTACATATATATGTATGTATGAACATATCGCTCATTAACTTCAATAGTGGTATAACTCAAAAAACGTAATTTTTGAATTAATAATTTTTTTTATTTTATTTCTTAAGAGAAGTAACACTCAGGCAATTAATGCCTACTACCATTACTAGGTGTTACATTCTTTAAGAAAGGGATAGTTATAGAAGACAGGTGGTGAAGGAAGTGATAGAAGAAAGTTTCATTCTTTTACAACTCTGCATTTTTTGTACGCTTTTTAATCATGCAGTGTTGTAGTGCCTTCTGGTGTCAGATGAGGCGTAATTTTTGAAGCTGTGCTTAGCAGCCATTTTATGGGTTATTTTACTTCGCCGATGATTCTGCTACACAATACCGACGAAAGAGGGCGCTCTGATATTACATTAGGATTAGCATCTGCTGAAGTCGCTATAGTTCAGTGACTAGTGACTATGCCTTTATCACTTGAACTTTCTTGGTGTTGTTTTTTAATGACTCTCGGATACAGGGATTAAACCCAGAATCTTCGGTTTTGTAGTCAACCTGGTAACTACTTCAGCCAACGCAAAATAATCCGGCGTTTCGTATTCTAAATTGTGAAAAAATTTCATGTAAATAGCTTTTACTAAGAGAAGAATATTTTTTTTTGACGTTTTCATTGAGTTGTATGTAAATTGAAAACTTTAAACTCTTTTTCTGCAGAACTAAATTATTTAGTTGTGACACTTTTGAAGTAAATGAGCGATATGTATGGTTGTACATTACGTTTTAATGGCTACTACATTTCGCATTTAAATAAAAAGTGGCTGAAATTTAAAGGAAATTAAAAGAAAAATATTAAATTTATTAATTCGATTATATTTTCTTTGCTGCTTCCTTCAATTGCATTTTAATTTCATTATTACCGGCACTTCTGTTTTTAAATGGACTTTGCTTTATCCAGATAGAGAGGCGAACAGACAAGATAAAGATATTTATGTATGTATGTATGTATGTATGTATTTACAGCAATGACTTGCTTGTAAATGCCAATGAACTTTTATATCTACGCATTTTTTATGCTTCAATTTATTGACTGCGTTATTTTTGTTTTTATCATTTTTCTGCAGAATCTGAGCATTGACCATTGCATGAGAGTATCTGCGTTCTGTATGAAAGTATTTCTCATATTTGTTCAACAACTTTCTATTCGTATCAGACGTGGGAAACTATTATTACCTGTAATTTTCAAGCTCACTTTTACTTTAAATTGTGTTAATTACAATTGTACTTTCCATAATTCAAAGCAACGTGGGTTTTTTAGAGGTATAGAAAAAAAATTAATTAATTAATTAAAATTAATCAGGTAAATGCAGCGTTGCCGTTGTGACACTAAAGTATCACTTTTGACCCTTTTTCGGGCAAATGGCACTTTTTATGACCCCATTATTAATTTATCCCTTTGTATCATTTTAAAAAAATGTATGCCGTATGGCAATCATTTATTTATTTATTTATTTTTTAAACATATTAATGCAAAGTAAATTTGCATAATATGGTGTTGCACAAATATGGGCGGAGTAACGTAGACCATATGCCCAAGATGGTATTAACAGTATTTTATAAGGTTTTGTGACTGACTGTACACGACCTATGGGTTCACATAGGAAGTAGGCAACGTGGTTCTTAAAGAAATTCCACAAAAAACCGCAAGATTATGCGGTTATCGGTGGCAGGTCAGTCAACTAGTGCGAGCGAGACGGAAAATTCTCGAAGGCCAAACAACACACACAAGCCTGACCGCACTTAAGAAATAATTACGATAACGCAAGAGATGTTCTCCGACAGAGCTTCTTAACGACTGTAGGGCAATTATATGCTCAAAAATTGGTATTAAAAAAATTATTACCTTCATCCGATAATTTTTACAATCTGGCCTTTGAGAGCGTTAAAATTGATTTATAATTAAAGTATCTTAAATAATTGTATTTAAGTCTAATTTATTTAGTTAATTGTTACAATTCGTGTTTCGCTCGTGAGTCGACTTAAAAAGGATATTCGCGAGTTTTATTAATATTGTTTGCTTATGCACCAGCAAAAAAAAAGCTTGAGACGAGTATAACAAAGTTTTTTCTGCTCGCGAGCACAATTTTTATTAACTCTCTCGTTTTAAAATTGTGCTCTCGAGCTCAAAATTAGAACTCACGAGTACAAATTTTAAAGCGAGTCATTTGATGCTTACGAGTCGAGCACAAAAGGAGTACGAGTCTTATAAAATTTGTGCTCGCGAGATCAAAATTCGAACGAGCGAGTTAATAAAAATTTTGCTCGTGAGCAGAATTTTTCCCTAGCCTGTTAATTTTTATCAAAGCACACAACTTCCCAACTCCAGTTAGGTACTTAAATTACATAGATAGTAGTGAATCTGTTTAAACTAATGTCTATAACGTTTTCCACTTTCTTCCCTCCTTTTGTTATTATTCAATTTAGCAATTTAACCATCCATCACTGTACACTGCAACTCATCTCGCCTTTCATGTTATTCCACGTTATTTAAAATCTCATGTTACAATATAACCATTTTTATTTACATAAATGACTTGCATTGGGTTGTGGGGAGGGGGGCGTGCAGTGTATACATATGTATGCGTTCTTATGTATGTATGTATGTAAATATTTTATAAAATAAGCCTCAACGATGTGTAAAATAACAGATAACAGTCATTATAAAACTACGTCACTAATTTTCTAAAGTCCAATCAATGTACATACATACTTACATATGTACATACATACATATGTATATATGTATGTATTTCTTCACTGTTTTTACATTTTTTTTTTATTTATTTTATAATTTTGTTCTCTTATACGAGTTGCGTAGTTTTTTGTAATCACCCTCATTTCTTCTCTTATTACACCAAAGATGAATCATACTTCACCTAACCGCACCCACTACCACTATCGCATAATGTGTAGACATTTATTGCATACATATGAATGGACACATCTGCATGCATATGTATGTGCATTCATACATGCATACAAACCTTCTCCAAGTCTCCACTATCAAAACAGAAAGCAAAACCCCAGACAAAAATAAAACCTACAAATTTAAACATGGTTTCACGACGAGCCCCAACATTCGTGTAGTGACACGTTGTTTGCCTACGACGAACGTGTTGTCAGTATTCTGCCGTATGCTACGAATACCGAATAATTGATGTAGTATATGCGTATGATTGTACCACGAGACGTATTGGTATCGATGTACTACATACAGTGGATCACAGCTTATTTCGTGCAGATGCAAAACAAAACTTTTTTACATTATAATTTTAAAACTAATGCTAATATCCAAAAAAAATTAGCGTACAATTTTAACTAAATATTTGTATAATAAAATGCGTAATAAAGAAAATCGGAAAAACTTATCTTTTTGTAATAATGATCAAAAAATAATATTTCAGAGAAAAAAAAGCTCACAGCTTATTTCGTGCAGTTTCTTTTATTAGTGTTATTGTGTAGCTGCATACCAACGTGATAGATTACCGTTACTTTTTATTTTATTTGGTGTTCTCTTCTGTCATGAATTTGCGTATAATTATACTTTAATTGCATCAAAAGAAAGTAGCACGTGTTTTTTCAAAGATGGGTAAACGGACAAGCTCAGAAAAACGAGAATTGGTCTTAATGCATTTTAAAAAAGGAAAAAGTCAGCGTAAAATAGCTCAGATGGTAGGACTGAGTGCCAGTACAGTTCAATATATTATACAGCGATATGTACGCGAAGGTCGAGTGGCAAACAAGGGCAGAAATGCGCCAAATAAAATTTTTACAGATGCTGACAAAAGAAAAATAGTCCGGAAAATTAAGGAAAATCCAAAGACATCGGCTCCAAGGTTGGTGGTGGAGATTGAAAATGAAATGGGTAAAGTATGCTGTGCCGAAACAGTGCGCCGTGTGCTGCGGGAACATGGCTTCCACGGCCGAGTAGCTCGCAAAAAGCCTTTCATATCAAAAAAGAATATACAAAGTCGGCTTAAATTTGCCCAGGAGTACGTGACAAAACCAAATACATTCTGGGAAGACGTAATTTTTGCTGACGAATCAAAATTCAATATTTTTGGCTCGGATGGCATAAATTACGTGTGGCGTAAGGCCAATACAGAGCTCCAGAATAAACACTTAAAGCCAACTGTCAAGCACGGTGGTGGAAGTGTGATGGTTTGGGCTTGTATGGCTGCATCTGGAGTTGGCAGCATTGTTTTTATCGAAGGTACAATGGACAAAAATATGTATTTAAACATATTGAAGGACAATTTGTTGCAAAGTGCCAGTGATTTGGGTATAAGCGATCGTTTTCGGTATTACCAAGACAATGACCCGAAGCACAAATCTGGTTTAGTGCAATCGTGGCTGATATGGAACTGCCCACACCTCATGAATCCGCCTCCAAAATCTCCCGACTTAAACGTAATAGAAAATTTGTGGGCAATTTTGGATTTGGCGATACGAAAACGGCAGATTAGTAATCGGAACGAACTAAAAACTGCTCTGGTCGAGGAGTGGTACAAGATAACCAGTGAAACTACTCAAAAACTTGTTGCGTCGATGGAAAATCGTCTTAAAGATGTAATAAAGCAAAAGGGAGGCCATACCAAGTACTAAACCATTATCCACTAAGCTTTTTCTAAGAATGCAAACAGTGCACGAAATAAGATGTGACTTGAATTTTTCATATATTTTAAGTTTTCTTTAAATTACTTTTGCATATATTGAAAAACATGAATATAAGTTTTTATTTAAATAAAGAAATGTTTTTATAAAAAATTATGCACTTTAGTTTTTTTGATAACATTCTCAGTTTTCTTGCTGTAAACGTTCAAAGTTGTATTTGGAACCTGCACGAAATAAGCTGTGAGCCACTGTACATACATTCATTGCACGTTTAAATATACATACATAGTGTATGTATGTATATTTTTTGTTTAGCCTATAGTTATGGGAGGACATTATCTTTTTCTCTTTCGTCTGCCGTTCAATGATCTTGAATGAGAATCTAAAATTTTTAAAGTAGTTTACAAGATTTTTTTTGCTTTTACAGAACATTGATGTACATACATAGTTTGCTTAAGTTTTTATTTCAGTTGGCATTTTTTTTTCTTTTCGAGAAAACTGGACCTGCTGTTTCGATTGATAGTGGTTGCACAATAAATGAATTTGTATAATTTAAAGTTGAAGTTTAATTATCCCTTAATAAATGATACAGTGGATCCCAGTGTCCACTGACTGGTTAAGAAACTGACAAAAAGCTAAATATCTGTGGTTATATATTTTTTCATTTAGAGTATAATGTCAAATTAATGTTTTTTAATGATTTTTAAAAAGGTATAAGAAAGTATTGAACAATATGGACGTTTGTGCTACATATGTACATAATTTTTTTTATAGACTTTTTTAAATAAGATTCAAAAATAACTTTTTTGGCTCTAGTGAAAAAATGCCATTGTTGGACATGCGCTATTATTCAAAGCAACATGAATACCACCTTGCATGTGCGTTGGATATCTTATATTCGTATTCGGGTCGTGTCGCATTGAAAAAATTCGACACGCGCCCATCTATAACATACATCATAAACGTATTTTTCACAGACTCTATTATATAGTAATTCAAAAGATTTAAATCAAGGCAAAAGAAAGAGCGGTCTTATATACAAAAATGTTTTCCCTCAAGCTGCGTAAAAATATGTAACATTTTTAGTTTCACTTCATGGCGACGTATAGAACCTAAAGTGGTGTTCACGCATTTAAGACACGACATTTCACTTATATATATGTGATAATTTTTACATCTTATCGAAAAAATTTAAATCCCTGATAATTTTTTTAAGATCCTAGTAATGTTATGAAAAAAATTAACAAAAGTTTGTTAGCTTTATTTTAGTAGGAAGTTATTATTATTTACATATTTTACAGATTAATACAAGTTTTATAGTCTGGTCATGAAATTAAGACACAGGCAAAATGAAAGTTAGTTCACTAAAGTAAGGTTCAGCTTCATAAAAAAATCAAAGTATTTTTTAGGATATCCTTTATTTTGGATCACAGCAGCACATATTCTGGGTAAATGTTCAACAAATGCCGCGCAACGTTCCTTTGCAGTGATATATCAAGCTTTTTGGATTCCTTCCCATAAATCGCTAAATTTTTTGGTTTTACTGCACTTACGTGCTTCTCAACATCATTGCAAAAGTTCTCAATTGGATTGAGGACCATGGATTAAGCTGGCCACTTTAAGTGACAGTCACAGTGACATTATTTTCCTATAAACAACTCTTCGTGGCAGTTAGGGTCAATATCATGCATAAATGTCCACAATAGTGGCATGCTGTCCTCAGAGAATGATATCTCTATCAGTGAAAAGTTGCAAATTTCTATCAGAAACATAGTCCTTTTTCTTCATTGCCACAATGTCTTTTTGGGGCTTAAAGCCTGGTACTCTGTTCGAAGTTGCGAAAAACCTTGATTATTTCGCATGAAAAATTTGACATGTACTAAATGTAGCCCGACTCGCGCTAATTTTATAAATTTCTTGCTTTTTTTCTTGCGAAAGTATGCAACATTGCTAAAATTCCGTGCGAAAAAATCACTGCCCATGTTGTTTCGCAGCTAAACTAAAATGATGCCAGACTAATTTTGCATGGAAAGACATGACTTTACGTGTTTTTCACAACAAGAACAGAGTACTGCTTTTGCGAATTTATTTCGCAAATATTTCATACCAAAAAATTTTATATGTAGTTTGACAGCATTTCGCACGAAATTGTGAACAAGTTTCTGATCTTAAGCCTTGTAGTCTGGCTTAAGATCAGAAACTTGTCTCTCGAAGAAAACTAATTTAATTGTAAATTATTAAAAAAATATCAAAAAATAAAATTCAAAAGTTCACACCTTCAAGATAGGGTTCGAGTACTCTCGTGCAGTTTCGATTTGAGACTCGATTTTGCGTCACTCGCATTGATCTCCTAATTTTATGGTTAGCCAATTTTTCTGGTTTCCGAATCTTTGAAAGACTCGTAGAAGAAAAAATAAGAAAATAAATTTCAAGACCCCAAAATATATTTACCTGCTTTTGTAACCTCATGTACCCACTGTTAATTACTACGAACACTTTATCAAGTTCTTTTTGCGACTCTTCAATCTATTGTCTTCGCCCTTTTCACTACGTAAAAATACGTAAAAATAGTATTGTTAAAAACTTGTTTCTTTAAAAACGATGGGGAGGGAAGAGAAGGAGAGACAACTAACAGTCTTAAATAAACATACAAACATTATTTCGTTTTAGCCATAATAAACACTTGAATTTATACTTGTGCTGGGATCGTATCTGGTAGGTTACGTTGCAAAACTTTATTAAACTTACAAAAAAAAAATAAAATCGTATAAAAACTAAACCAAACAACAAAGCATGAATTTACTCTCCATGGCTCTCAACCATAACTAGCTGGCAAACACATAGCTCAGTGCTTATGGTTTTGGGTCTTTAATTTCTTTGGAATATAATAGAATTTTAGTCATTGATACAACGTCACGACTTGAAAAACGTTGGCGGTCTGCAGTATTGCCACGATTTCATTTCATTAATATTTAAATAAATAAAAAAAACAAGTTTACTTTTTGGTTAAACACACATATTAAAACACCTAAATTACCAGTTAACACGCATATTTCTAAAGCACATTCTTTTGGTACAAATTAATTTAATTGTTCCTTTGGCGCCAAATAGTTTTGTCGTAAACCTTCTTTTTTACTTAAAGGAATAATAAGTGTTCAATATAAAAAATTATATAAATTTAAATTATTTTTTTTAAATAAAAAATTATTAAAAAATGGTTGGTGGCAGAAAATATACACGTAACAGTTCATCAGCTCAACAATTGCCCGAAAGAGGTCCAGGTAAAACAAGAATAATGTTTTAAGTAAAAAAATGGGAAAAAAGACTTTCTAAACGCAGAGCAATCAACGTAATCATTTAATGACAGTTAGCAACGCAATTGTACATACACTAAAAAAAATTTTCGATGAGAAAACAAACAATTTAAATTTTTGATCATATTTAACTGATTTTTTTGCTAAAATTTTGCAAATTGTAAACTTTTTAAATAATGCTAAAAAAAATTATTTGTGAAATATAATCTTAGATATAAAATATTAGTTATGGAGCGGTATTCACTATCATAATTTGTCAAACGAATTTTGAGAAAATACAACCCTGGTGTGAACATTTTCAAACTACAATAACAATTTTCTTCATTCATTACGGTTTCTTCAATCATTTAAACTTCAGATGATTAGCTGATTGGGCTAAAGCGTCCTAGTCTGGTGCTAGGAGTGCTAGCCAAACCTGCCAAACACGCACGGAGAACATCCGAACACATTTATATGGCGAGATGCTTGCAGACTTGCCAAATCGACAATGCCCGGCAGTACCTATTGGTTTTGAATGGCGATCAGGAATCGCCATGTCATTTCGAGTATCATTGACACTTAGAATTCAGGTAGAGGTTGATGCGAACCGGAATTTCTCTGAAACTCTACTCTCAAAACCTCTCATTGTCAGCGACTGCGTAAAGCAGCTACCCCACATATCTGCGGGATGTACCACTATCCGTAACCTGCGACACGTCCGGTAGCATTCAGCTATGCTTCCCGCGGGCAGATAATAAATCGGGCCCCAACGTAGATGGTAGTGTCCGAATCGTTAACCGCAATTGGGCTGAACACATTGTTTATTTTAAGTCATACGATAGTGTAGTTTAGTGAATCCTAGCCTTCGTGCGTTAAATGCTATTTCAATGTAATGGATAGAATTTTGCATGCTATATTAACAATTTATCGGATTTTTTATCTTGTTCCAATGCTAAGAAAAATTGGTCCTACACTAAACCAGAATATAAAAGATAATCTTTTGAATTTCTCAACCGGTGCCAACAATTACATGGCCAAAAATTTTGCATTGCAAGCTCAAAAGTATATTTTAAATTTTCCAAAAAAAATATCTTGGTGGTGGTGTTGGCTGAAGTAGTTAGTACGTTGAAGGTGCTGGGTTCGAGCCCGGTATCTAATAACAACACCACGCATTTTTCTGATGTGTATCAGTTGTTGTAGCAAAGTTCAAGTGATGAAGGCATAGTCACTGAGCACTAAACTATACCGACTTTAGAAGATGCTAATATAACATCAGAGCGCCCTTCTTCTTCGGTATTGTGTAGCAGAATCATCGGCGAAGTAAAATATCCAACTAAATGGCTACTCAATACAGTTTCAAAAAAAATTTAATACGCCTCATTTAACACCAGAGGCGCTGCAACACTGCACATTATTATAAAAAAAACGTGCAGAAATCAGAGTTGTAAAAGAATGAAGCTTTCCTCTATCTCTTGCTTCGCCACCTGTCTTCTCTATCACTATCCCTTTCCTAAAGAAGCTAACACCTAGTAATAGTAAAGAGTGTTACTTCTCTTTAAAAAAAATTAAAAAAACTAATTGCAATAAAATAAATTTTGACTTTAAAAATAAATTTTTTAAGACATCGTAGTGTTATGGAACGAGCAAAGCAAATTAACAGAAAGTTTAGATTAACTTTTCATTGCCACTGTATATGAATAAGATGTCAGGTCTTATCTCTTGCTTGTTTTACTTTTAATGCAGTGATTTTATTATTTTAAAACTCTTATAAATATCTACCTACACTCTACAAAACATACATACATACATACATACATATGTATGTACATATTTCGTGTTGCTATTTTATTATGTACTTTATAAAAATACACTAACCGTCAACGTGGCTTCTGAAATGTCTAAAGCCCCCCAATTGGTCTAATTAATAAACATAAACGCAAACAAACAAATAAACAAAAAACAGCAACAAATTTTTAAACTTTTTTTCGCTTGTCTTTTTTTGTAAACGTGTTCAATTTTTTTTTGTTTTGTAGTCGCCAATTTTCGTACCCAATTTTGTTTTTATATTTTGTACGTACATACTTATATTTTATTTAATCTGTCTGTCTGTTCTTCGATTATGATTGTTAACAGTGTTTCATTTTCAAGTGCCACGCTTTCATTTTGGTTAAATTAATTGATTCAATATCTAATTTGCCTGCATGTAGACGACGAATATTACATACATATATATGTATGTAATAATTATGAGCAGAAATTTATGTAATCTTTTTATTAGCTATAATTAATTAATAATTTGTCACATTCCTCTCACTCTTAAGTATGCATGTACATACATACATACATATGTATATACCGATAGATTCTTCAAGGTGAACAGAAAAGCAAGAATGATGGCAAGTCGTTACTTCCTAACGTATGCAGCAACCAGTATTGTTGCTGCTGCTAGCTAGTGCCTTTTTTGGCAAATCGTTTTCTATTCAAATTTATTTTATATTATATACAATACTCGTATATTATTCTTTTAAAATAATTGTTGTTTTTAAAGTAATTATAACTTGTTCTCTTAGTGACAGTGAATTTTTTTTATTAAATTTTCTATTTGCTTTCCAAAATTAAATAAAGCTTACCAGTGCGTTTTCAATTTTGTGTTAGTGTTATTAAATAAATATGTACATACATATGTATGTACATAGGTAGATGATAAAAAAATCTCAAATTTAACACGTTTAAGCCAAGAAAAAACAAAATTGCGTGGATAAAGTGAGGCGGCGGCGTACATTAGCAATTATTATTGTATCTATGCATCTCGCTCACTCAATTTGTTTAAAATTAAGTTTTGCTTTTGTCAGACATTATTGCTATCATTTTTTTTTATAAATTATTATTTTATAAATTAAACACATTTCACTTGTTGAAATTATGACATCATTATCTGTATTATATTTTTTTGCTAATTATGCACCTCGTGCGAAAATGCTTATGTATACGAGTATAACTATTAGAATACATAAGGGTACGGGGCGGGGCGGTCCCAAAAACACGGGAAACACAACAAATTTGCGGATTTTTTTTAATTGCTCCACATAATCTCCTTTCAGCTCGATATATACACTTTTCCCATCGATAGTCAAAAGCTACGATGCCCTGTTTATAGTAAGAACGGTCTGTCTTCTTAAAGTAGCCATCACCCGCTGACTTCAGCTACATATGTATTCATTGTTGGCAAATCTTTTATCACCGAACTGTTCTTTCAAGTTTGGAAATGACAAATAATCTGGCGAAGAAGGTGCGATGAAGCAATTCACACGTTAATTCATTGATTTTCGTCACTTCACTGCTCTGAATGTTCGTTTGTCTCAAACGGCCTAATTATGGTGAAATATAGCCAAACACTCTACTGAAACATCTGCACGTTTTTATTGTGAGCAAATGCAGCTCCTAACTTTTGCACACTGTCTCATATTCAAATATTCAGTCAATGTGCAATGATTTCCTATTCCTATTATTTCAGCTAGCTCAAGCACTTGCAAGCGATGATCATCCAATAATATTTTGCTACCCAATAAAGTAGAGTCTAGCTCGGCCTTGAGGCTACCGCTCCCAATTCTACCCAATCGCATGACTTTTCATAAACTCCATCATCATGCAGGGTTGTATTTTCTCTAAAGTCGTACAAATGTCTAGGATAGTTTGCCTTTAAGAGGGCTTTTATTTATATTTCGGGAATAACAAATAATAACAAACATTTTAAAGTGAAAATGGCTTTTTTTTTTTTTTTATTTTTTTTTTAAAGAACAAACACAACCCACAAAGCAATTAGCTTCTCTGCAGAAATCAAACACCCAGAGTCTATGTTGGGAATCCAACCCACGATATCTGGACTGAGGCTAGCATCGCTACCACTCAACCACAGGGGCATGGTTAATACACTTTTGCCTTCGTGGAAACCATTTGTCTTAGTAGTTTTTCCATTCCTCTTGAGATTCCTCCTCCTCCAGGTTTTTGAACACTTTAACTGCTTCTTCGGCGCTTGTAAATCGTTGACTACACAGTTTAACTTTGATATTTGGGAACAAGAAGAAGTCATTGGGTGCCAAGTCAGGACTGTACGGAGGATGAATCACCAATTCGATGTTTTTACTGCTCAAAAATTTATTTGTTTGACGAGATGTGTGAGAGCTCACATTCTCATGGATGTTAAAGAATGAATCGTTTTCGGGGGTTAGTTTTACGAATTTCTCCGAAGACTGTTGCTCAAGCAGAATAGTTGCCACATGACCCATTCGGCCGAAGAAACATGCGGCCATTTGCTTTGCTATGATTCTTCCGCGAACAACTTTTGTTGGATTTGGTTCGTTTTTGAATACCTACAAGGACGATTGCTGTTTTGTTTCCGGCTCATAAGCATATATCCAAGATTCGTCACCTGTTACGATCTTGTACACGTCTTTTGAAGCACATCGACACATTCTTGTTTAGATAATCCACGTGAAAAATAATCCGCTTCTCTTGAAATTCCCATTTTTTGTCAAATTGATTTTCTGAACTCACTGTAAACAAAACAAATAGCACTTGAAATGTTTTTCTTTTCCCTATAATTGTGATCGTCAATGAACAGCTGTTAGTTATCAATAGCCAGTGAGCAAAGCTCGGTTGTCATCCATAATCAAGCCATTATTCTCTTTTACGACGATATAACGTCGGGTGGTTACTGTTTTGCCTCACAGTACTCGTGTATTAAATATACATTATTACTGCGGCAAACCAATAACCACCCGACGATAAGTATATGAAATGCCAATTAAATACATTTGCATTAAAATTTAAACTTTTTGTTATATTATATGATAAATCAATAATGTTAATTTCATGATATCAAAAGAGAAAAAAATATACTATAAAATATCGTTCTACGGAAGATTGACTGGTCGTCACCCCACGCTTTTCCCCAAGCATTATTTAAAAAACATTTTGAATTTAATAAGAAAAATATGCGTTATATGATCTTAAAAATAAACTTAAAAATAATCAAGTATACCACGTGAAATTAAAACGTGTGGAATTGTCATAGAGTTGTGGTTAGAAATATGTATTTATAACAACAATTCTATGGTAATACCGATTGATTTAAATCCACGTGGAATACAGAACATATCCGAATATACTCGTACATCAATAAATTTGTGGGGAATTTTAAGGGCAAGAACTTTCTTTATTTCAGCATATCAGAACAGAACAGTACAAAAAATTATAGAATTTGCATTAAAAAGTTTTTAAGTTTTAAGTTTTTTTTTTAATTTAAAAATATGGGACTTTTATAACACAATTAGACACATGTCTAAATTTGAATTTTTATTAGCTCTTATTCTCAAAATGTCTTTATCTTAAACTTGTATTTTAACTAAAAGCTAATTTTTTTTAATTTGCTAACAAATATATTATTTTATGCGCCGTGTTTAAAAAAAACAAATATTTTACTCAATACTCCTCTCAGTATGAGGGAGGGCACTTTAGAACAAAAAATAATATATAGATATATACATAAATACATACATACATACATACCTACATATAAAATAAAAGTTTGTTTATTTTTAAACAATATTTATTTCTCCTCAAGCTAAAGATCGAAATTTGAATTTTTTAATTTTTCTCTTTTTTTTCTTTATATTTTTGTTGGAGTGAAAAAGTTTTCAAGTAAAAGTAGCAACGTCAGTCATTCAGTCTTGTCTCATTTGGACGCATTTAAAATAAAAATTTTTGTGATCCGGTCTAGTTTTTTAACGTTTTATATATATATTGCATTTATATAGTACATTTTCCTTAATTTCCCACAAATATTTCAAAAAGTACGAACAAATTTTCTATGAATTCTATAGATTTTCATAATTATTTAAATTTTAAGCAAACAAATTTTGAGAAATATTAAAAAAAAAATAAATACATATTTATATATTATTGTTGCATAATTATGATTTGAGAGTGTGTAATTTTTTTATATTTTTTTCTTGTCTTTCTTTTGTGAAAAATTTTGGCATGTGCGTTTGTAGCTGTTGGTTTCATTGTGCGGTATTTTTGGCATCTTTTGAAGAAAATCTGAAAGATTTCTTTGAAAATGTGTGATATCAATGATTAATATAAAAATTAAACAAACAGCAACAACAATGTATAAATCTGTTTGAAATACATTTAAAAAAAGTGTGGTTTAGTGTTAGGAAATTAACACAATTGGATATGTCGCGATAATCGTGAAGAAAGCGCATAGTAAATTCGAGTATCTAACGATACATCCATCCATCCATCCATGCAATTTTTAATGCCTTTCTGTAAGCGCCAGTGTGTGCATTCGTAATAGAATTCGTTTATGCTATGATTTTTTATTCAAAAACTGTTCCCATTTTTATATTATTCACCCTTATAGGGAATTAAAGTTCACGTTCCCTAAAATTATGATCACCAATGTTTGCGTTGTTGTTGTGTCAATATACTATTTTTTTTAATTTTGTTCACTATTTTTTTTGTTTATGGAAATATTTCACAAGAACAAAATGTTAGCCTTTTATTCCCGATAAGGGTGGTTGTGAATTAGGGGTGAATTGGAAGTTGCAATATATTTAAATATATACATGTGTACATAAATAAATTAAATCAAACCAATTTTTATGCCTACAAAAAATTGGACTATCATGTTAAAGCTTCTCCATCTCTCCGATTAATAAATCAGTTTATTTTAAGAACTCTTCCCAAAAATCAAAAGACTTTTTAGTGCTTAAAAAAGCTGCACATGATGAAGATTTATGCGTACATTAACAATGAATACACCGATGCCTTTAAGCATAAATTAGACGTGCCATAACCTGTTGCCATAGCCATAACCAAAACCAAAATTCAATTGGACTATGGCGTTATGGAGAGCCACCATAATCAAATACACTGTTGCGCCCATTAGTTTGGTTCGAACACATGTTTTGTATGGTTATGGCACGTCTTTAACTGTCAATTAGATATACAGTTGTCAATTATTGTCTCCAAGTTTATAGCTGAAGAACTGGAGCCAACTGATATATATATCTCTTTTTCCGTTACGTAGCAACTGCTTCTAGATCATATTTTTTAGTAGCAGTCTGAAAATCAAGAAGATAACATACCACACAAGACGAATTCACATAAGGTGATCTTAATTCACCAGCTGACATAATTTCCCTGGTATCAAATGAATCAAAATGTTAAGAAATATTCTGACAACAGGAAATTTTACACTAAAGGCTTCATTAGTCTTTACTTTCTGTTGCTGTTCTGTGCCGTTCTTTTCCCTATAAAATACAATTACTTTTTCTGTGAAAAAGTCAGCTGGCAACGTAAAGAATTGATTACACTTGTACACAAAGTATCACAACACACTAATACACACACTTTTGGCTGTCACTTAACGTTGAATTCTATTTTCTACAGATCTGTCCGCAACAGAACAGAACGAAAAAGGAAAAACTAACTACACATACAGATTTTTAACTAAACAGAATAGGAAATTCTAATTTTGCAATTAAGCATTAAAAAATGTCTATTACACCACAAATTTCACTGAAAAATTATTAATTATATTTGTTTTATTTTATATTTTTCACACAACTGAAGACATAAAATAAATAAAAAACGTCAAATACAACTAACAAATTGATATAAGCAAGTACGAATTTCAAATCAAAAGGGAATTGCCGAGCACATGAAACTGTGTACCCCTCCCAAACTTCTCACCCCTCTCACCTTTTTGGACAAGAACTAACAAATATACAAAGCGAATACGCAGAGTTGCAAATCAATACCACCTTTGGTCAATTCGCCTTGATACCACAAGAGGATCGCCAATATATATATATATATATTCCGTCGCCTCAGAATAGGTTTAGCCCATATGCCACAAAGTTGGAGTGGAGAAAAACGACTAAGAAGGTTTACATGAAGTTTTCTCAAAATTTACCTGATGGCGCATGTGTGGCACATAGCACACAGATGTAAAACCCGTCCTTAAACCCCTGGTACTCTGTTCGAAGTTGCGAAAAACCTTGATTATTTCGCATGAAAAATTTGACATGTACTAAATGTAGCCCAACTCGCGGTTTTTTTAAATAAATTTCTTGCTTTTATTGCTTGAAAGTATGCAACATTGTTGAAATTCCGTGCGAAAAAAGCACTGCTCATGTTGTTTCGCAGCTAAACTAAAATGATGCCAGACTAATTTTGCATGGAAAGACATGACTTTACGTGTTTTTCACAACAAGAACGGAGTACTACTTTTGCGAATTTATTTCGCAAATATTTCATACCAAACAATTTTATATGTAGTTTGACAGCATTTCGCACGAAATTGTGCACAGAGTACCAGGCTTTACACAAGAAAAACAAGTCATTGATCCTATTGAAGTGTATATAATATAAAAAATGAAATTAAATGATTTCTGTTATACTGAAACATGCATAATTAAGGTTTCTTTTATTTTATTTTGGTATTTAATAAGTTTATATTAAAACATTTAATCGGCGGCTGCGTCTGGGTGATGATGATTTTGCTTAACAGTCGCCGTTAAATTTTTCTTACCTCACGTCTACACCTGATATATTTTTATCATAACAAAAGTCAAACTTTATATTGAAAAGTAATTTTTTTATGTTAGCTCTTTTTTCTATATGGAATTGAACATTTGTCATGATCAAAATATATCAGATGTAGACGAAGGGTTATGGCACCTTCGGTTTTTATTATTCATTTCTTATAGAAAGGAAATAAAACAAGAGTTAACTTTACTGTGTACATTTTTGTATGAAGAATTTAACGCATTCGGCAAACAGTGGCGTGTACAGCAAAACAATACTTATTGAACGTAAAAATTTGGTTTTTCGTAGATCGTGCGATTGTGTAGGATAGTGAGTCATGGCGTTAAGTCTTTAAGGGCCATTATTACAACTTAAAGTTAGTTAAAAGTAGGCTTTCATCGGACGTATAAAAAAATGTTCATCAGTACGATTTTAGCTTAACCTAAAGTAAGCGCTAAGGTAGGGGATAGTGTATCCTTCCTGGTAAGTTAAATTAAATTTATAATAATGAATAGCGTTTTATAAGTGCGACTAAATCCTACTTTTAACTAACTTTAAGTTGTAATAATGGCCCTAAATGCATCAGAGCTTAAAATTCACTTTTTTGACATGTCTGATGAAATTTTTGTGGCCGTTAGAGATTTATTCAGTGGACTGGTTTATAAAAAAAACAATTTTCTTAATTTTAAGTAGTGACTGTTTATGATTTAGCGTGCGATATGTACATATACATATATTCATACTTTGTATATTATACAAGTTATAATATGTATTTCAAATAAATTGAATATAAAAAATTATTTATACTATATCTAATTTTTTTATTTTTAGTGGAGTCCCTTATTTACTGGCGCGATGTGAAGAAATCTGGTATTGTTTTTGGTGCTGGACTTGTCACACTTTTGGCAATTTCATGTTTCTCTGTCATCAGTGTATTTGCCTATTTGTCATTGATCCTACTGACGGGCACAATTGCATTCAGAATCTATAAATCTGTAATGCAGGCAATACAAAAGACATCAGATGGTCATCCCTTCAAGTAAGTTTTTGATTTTTATACGGAAATATTTTATTTCATATTTTTCACATTTTCTTAATTTTAGAGAATATTTGGAATTCGATTTGACATTGTCGCAAGAGAAAATTCAAAATATTGCTGGTGTTGCTGTTGCCCATTTAAATGGCTTCACTGCTGAATTGAGAAGATTGTTCTTGGTTGAAGACTTAGTCGATTCCATTAAATTCGGTGTGATTTTATGGGTACTGACCTATATTGGAGCCTGGTTCAATGGAATGACATTGGTTATTTTGGGTAAGATTTTTTTTTTTAATAAGTTATATATATTTTTACCTTCGTGTTTTTTTTTGCGTAAAAAAAAATAGTTAAGGTCTTAAGTTTATAAAACAGTTTTTCATATATTTTTTTATAAACACTAAAGGTATTCATTTCAGTTTTTTTTGTTAGAAAAATGAAAAAATATAATTTTTTTACAATAAAGAAAGGAAAAATTTTGAAAAAAAAAATTTGAATAAAATTTTTGAATTTTTTGAAAATTTAAAAAAAAAATTTGATATTTTTTCCTGCGTTTGTTGTCAAAAAAAATTATATTTTTTTATTTTTCCACCGAGAAAACCCTGAAATTAATACCTTTACTATAAAACTAAATTTTCTTTTATAAATAAATCAGTTATTTTATAAACTAAATTTTATAAAAAGATAATTTTTGCAAATAGCTTTTCAAAAATAAAAATGAAAAAGAAATTCTTCCAATTTATTTTACCTTTATTTTACGGCCAGTCCCACGATGTCGCCAGCAAACGTTCGTTCGACAACTTGTATGGCAAACAACAACAAATTTTCAAATGTTATTTTTGTATGCAATACAAGTTGTCGATCGAACGTTTGCGAGGTACATCGTGGGACAGGCAGTTAATTATAATATTCTCTAATTTTATTAAGCTTAAGATCTCTTGTTTTTATATAAAAAATTTTTTGTTTATATATCGCCACTGCTTTGCTTTGTGTGGCTTCTTCAGGAAAAATTTTTTTTATTTTTTTTGCAAAATATCGAAATATAAACAACTACAACAAAATAAGTTTAATAAAATTAGAGAATACATATAATAAAAAAGAAATATTTCGCATAAATGTACTTATTTTGAAAAGATCGGATTCAAAACGTTCTTAAATTATTTAACATTTTAATTTATAGGGACTCATAATATATTATTTTTTATGTTTCAGCTTTTGTCACCCTGTTCACCTTGCCCAAGGTATATGAAAACAACAAGAAATCTATTGATACTTATTTGGATTTGGCCAGAAGCAAATTTGCTGATGTAACTGAAAAGTGCGTAATGGAATTATTTATTTATTGGTTTTTTTAAACATGAATTTATTTTATTTATTTATATGTTTTGCATTTTAGAATCAAGGCTGCCATTCCAATTGGCAACAAGAAGCCTATTGCTGCTGAAACCGATAAGGACAAGTAAATTTCAGCTGCAACAAATTAGCCAAGCATGCATGTTGTAAAGCCACAAACATTTTTTTATTGACATCTTAAAAACTTATATCAAGAGAACAAGATTGAAAGGATAAATAAAGCAAATGCTACTTCACTATCTTATTGCAATTACATTTTTTTCTTTGTGTTAAAGAGAACAAAACTTACTCTTTCTAAAATAACTCAAAACAATACAGAAAAGTAATATAAAACAAAACGTAACAAAAATTATTAGTGGCAATTAAAATTAAACAGCAACATAACAGATCAAAAAAAATTTAATTTTTCATAAATTTATTTTATATATTTTTCACATCTTTTCGCAACATAGACAACAGCAACCACAACAACCATCTCAAAATAATTTGTCCTCTAACTAAAAATTATATCCGAATCGAAAGAGGAGAGAAATCAAAAAATTTTTTAATAAAAGTTTATAATGTTGTTTTGACTTTATAATGATAATTACTAATTGGTTGAATTTTTGATTGATCGATGTGTGTTTGAAAATATAGAAACAGCAACAACAACAACAACGTTTTATTTTTAATTATTATGCTTAATTTTTGAAAATTATGAATAATATTATTATTATTATTATAATTATTATTATATCTATTGTAATTAATTCTTTTATTTTATAATTTTATTAAACAGATTTCCTAAAGCAAAGAAATGAAGCATAAAACAAAACAACAACAACCTTTTTTAGGAAAATAAAAACAATGCAATTTCGAGCTGTTTTCTTATTTTTTTAATTTCTATATCTGTAGTTTTATAAATAAAATATAATTTTCCCAACTTTTTTTTAGTTGATTAAAAAATTTTTAGCTTAAACTTTTGTTTATTTTTTTTTTTTAATTTAAAAAAGACTTAAATCCTTTATTATTATATTTATAATTATGACATCATTACTAAGCTAATATGTAGCTAGTTACATTTATGTACTTCAAAATCAAGAGTTATATATGTATAACACGAAGGAAAAATCAAGCAAAAAAAAATATTAAAAATAACTGAGAAATAAAATAAAAATCTTTAAAAACTTGAAAATATATATAAAAAATATATTACAAATTTTTTTATTACAAACTAAAGTTTTCAAATTGTCCAAAAACAAACTTTAACAGGTAGTATGAAAATATATACATATGTACATCAACGCTGCGAGTATATAAAAATCAATTTGATGTATCTATTGAATTTTATTTTTGCATAATACTACTAATAATATTCAAGTATACATAATATTAATAAATGTTAGTAAATTAAAAATTACAAAAGCATTATTAAATTATCATATATGTACACACGCATCATACATTTATATCATACATAATACATACATACATACATAGTATACTTTTGCCTTTTATAAGTTGCAAATGTTTTTGTTTAAATTTGTTATCATCAAAATGCCTTAAAATCAAAAATAACAAGAACAAAAATTATTACAAAGATTTTAAAAGAATGTTTTTATTTAGCATAAATATTTTAAAATGTTATTAAAAATATTAACATGTTAGACGCCTAAAAATATGCTTTATTTTTTATAAAATTATTTTCAGCTTAAAGATATGCTTTTGATTTAACTATTTTTATTTTTTACATTTTGTTAACACTCGCCAGAAAATAATAAACGAATAATAAAATAAGTGTCTACAAAAAGTTTTATTCATGTTTCATTGTTTAATTCATTATTACTCACTATCACTCATTCGCCCAAAACATAAGCTTATATCATTAAAACCACTAAGCATGTATATTTATTTTGAGACTTTTAAGTTTTAAACTGTTTTTGAGCATTCATCTTTTAATAAGAATTTTATATTGTACAATAAAGAAAGAGAAGAAAATGAAACGTTGATTTTCAGCAGTCTAAAAATGTCGTCAAGTATTTCAAAAACAATTTAAATTATAAACAAAAATAAAGTAATAGAAGAGAAACATTAATAAATACAATTTAAAGTCTTAAATAATTTGCAAATTTAACTAAATTGTAAAGTGGCGAAGGTTATTTATTATTTATACAACCCTTTTTGGGTCAAGTAAGTATATTTTACATTTTTACAAGATGTAATTGCGGGCCTTATTGTGTTAAACGAAAAGTCAAGTTTTGACAATTTTCTATGTGTTTCGCTTTAGTTATTTAAATTGCTTCCATATAAAATTTTTCAACAATGACCGTTGCGTTTAGATTGTCCCAATTTTTTGGTGTTGAGTTAAAGTGGCGTCGATGTCGATAACTGGAAGGGTGATTGTTTTCCAGTCTTAGAAAATTTTATTCGAACTTAAATTCGATTTCACTGTATCGTGAGGTTTGCAAAACGGCAATTTAGCTATTATAAGTCCGTCACATACCAGACTATCAGGGGTGTTCTGTGAATCGCGCGTTTTGAAATCGCTTAACTTTCAGGCAAGAGCTCAACTAAAAAGGTGACTTTGCAGGCTTCTACTTAGTTTTAATCTTTTAGATCTTTAAGATAATTTATATGAACTTAAATTTGAATGCATTAAATCGTCCGATCAGCAGAACACTGCGTTTTTGGAAATCACACGATTTCAAAACGCGCGGCTTACAGAACACACCTGTATATTTTCCAGTTACTTCATTCACCCTTATTCCAGTTGTCAACATCGACGTCACGTCAATACAATACCAAAAAATTGGAACTCTCGGTAAGAATTTTGTATTCACCCTTATTCTAGTTGTCGTCATCGATGTCAATAACACAATACCAAAAAATTGGGGCTTATTTACTCGATCTCGAGAAATATTTTGCTTAACTGACAACCTATTTAAGTTCCCTAAGGTCTGGAAAATAGCATAAACCTGACAATAGGAGCCAGTTGCTTTCGACAACGATATACGAGCACCAATTTTTTGGTTGTTGTGTTAAATTGATGTCGATGGCGACAACTAAAATAAGGGTGATTATTATTATCTAAAGCATGTCAATAGCATTCAGTTGCTTTCAACAACGGGTGGACAAGTCCCAAGTTTTCGGTATTGTATTGGACTAAGTTTGATTGTAGCTGTAACTAACCGATCGTATAGGGCGAATTCGGTATATTGTTTCACACTTTATGCTCTATTTAAAAGAACTTTTATATTAAAAATACCCCTTTATTTCAGGTACATATAGTGGATATACATACATATCGTTAGCTGAAGTGCAAAATCACGTAAATACGCTTTTATAGGATGCTTGAATGTAATACTCAATAATTAATTTAAAATGAGATTTTGAACTTTTGAGTACTTACGTGGGTTTTCTTTTCAGCTGACGATATGTACATATGCACATTACTCCCTGATATTTTCCCCATGCCATTTCTTAATACATGGTATGTACTACTGTTGCACGAGTATTCGTATTCGAATTGTCGAATATTCTGCCATTTTTAGATATCTGTATCCGTATCCGGAAAATTCAGGCGAATACGAATATATTTCCAAAGAAATTAAATAAATAAATGCATAAATCCTAAACAAAATTTAAATAAATTACTAAAAATTATAGTTTGTACAAATACATTTATTTTTTATAGAAATTTGTGCTTTGCTGATTTTAAAATATTATTTAATGACGATCATTAAAATTTTGGGTACTTTTTCTTAACTTTAAAGTACAAATAACATAACCTAACATAACAAATTGTTAATATTTCATATTGCAGGAGTAAATAGAACCCCAATTTAATGTGTATAGATTTCACATATAATATTCGTATTGGCGAATATCGTTTCAAATATTCGTATTCGCGAATATCAAAAATTGACATTCGTTACATAACTAGTATGTACATGTATGTATGTATATTCTACACAAAATTTCCAATTCAATTTCAAAAAATAAATTTTTTATACACACCAATTTGGTTTAGGTGGGTTCAAGCCTAAGAATATGCTCTTCTTTTCGTTATCAGCAAATACCCTTAATTTTTTATCCTAAAGGAGTTCACGAAATATCGAACTAGAATTTAAAAATATAAACAGAACTAAAGCTTAGAAAAATATTTTAAATACCCATAAAATATTTACAGGCTTATTTATAAAACTTATTAAAGCTTTATAGAGGGTTTTTAAAACAAATTTTCAGACAAAATTTGTCTTAAAAAGCCTTTATAAAGCCTTGATAATTTTTATAAATAAAGCTGTTAGTTTTGTGTGGTGTTCAACATATCTTTCGGGAGACATATGTGCATACTAGTGATGCACGAATATTCGTATTCGAATTGTCGAACATTCGGCCATTTTCAGGCGAATACGAATGTATTCGTATTCGAATACGAATATTTTTCCAAAGAAATTAAATAAATAAATGCATAAATCCTAAATGAAATTTAAATAAATGACTAAGAATTTTAGTTTGTACAAATACACTAATTTTTTATAGAAATTTGTGCTTTGTATCATTTTCAAATATTATTAAAATGTTGGGTAATTTTTATTAACTTCAAAGTACGCCAACAAGAGGGTAAAGTCCTTTTTCATAAGAATTTTTTAATATATCATATTGCATAAAATATTCGTATTCGTATTCGTGAATATCGTTTCAAATATTCGTATTCTGTTCGTATTCGCGAATATCGTTTGAAATATTCGTATTCATATTCGCGAATATCAAAAATTGGCATTCGTTACATCACTAGTACATAGTGCAGAGTATAGATGTTACTAAATTTCATACTCAGCTCTGTTGGCGAAAATAAAAAGTTTTTGATTTTCGTATAGTTCCTTAGTACAACAGTTTTGTAGTAACGTCTATACCACACAAGAGTACTTTGTGGTCTATACCATAAAAGTGTGAAAGTTATTTTTTTTTTTGTAAAACAACTAGTGGTACTTCAATGACCTGACCTGTACATGATAAAATAACTTGTAAAAATGTTTCAGAGAAAAATTTTTATTTTCTCTATGTTACTCCACTCATAGGGCTGCTCTATGCAATTATTTTCGTGTAACAAATTTTATGAAAAGTTTCAGAATAATAATAATTTTTCTTTCTTGTGTGAAATGTAGAAAGTCTTCCTTGACGTTTATTTATATGAAGACGTTTAACCAGTTTTTTAAACAAAATTAAATTCATATATGTGTGTATGTGACCCTCTCCGAGAAAGGGGACTTAGTGTGTCAAAAAAACAGAAACTTGGGAAAATCGATATATGTATGCAAATAAAAAAATAACATTAAAATTTTATTTTTTAAATGCGTTTTTATCAAAATTTCATTTTCACACACTAGATCACTTTTCTCAGAGAAGGTCGCATATACGTCTACGTAAGTATCTAGAATGTGGTATGTACATACATATGTACATATTAACTTATATTTTACTAACTCAACTATGTACCAATTTTTCCATTCCCATTCTGACTCAACTGGCAACACTGATGAGAAGTAAACAATAAACATATCTTATGGATTGTGTGAGTGAAATAAATAATACGGGTTTATAAATTTTTTACAAATAATATACACACCGGCTTAAATAGAGGGAGGCAAACCAATATGTTTATAGTTTTATAAAAAAATAATTACGGTTAAAGAGGGTAGGGACAGAGAACCAGAGAATTAATGATAAACTAAACATATACGCATGTTTGACCTTGTGACAAGGTGACCGTTAAATTTCATAAGCAGAGCGACAAGAGCAAAGTTAAAGCTAAAAAAATTTACAATAGTAGGTATGTCACCAACATTAAATCCTGTATAATACATCAAAACAATATTGCACATACATACATATTTAGATTAGCGTAAACAGGAACAATTTACTTAGTTTGATGTTAGTGAAATGCTGTTAAGTAAGTAACTAACTCACTTTCTAATGCAAAAATATAATGAAGGGAGAAAAATAAATACAACATGCCATTAACAAAAGAGAAAACTAGTTCTCTTTAAATGAAAAATAAAAACAAAAATTTAATGAATACAATTTTTGTTAAATTTTTCAAACATTTTGCGAGAAACACTCCAGAGTTCGTGGCAAACGGTTGTTGTTCGTTGTTGTGTGCACACGGTCGTCTGTCTATCTTAAGCTTTTATTAACTGGCTAGCAGTGAGCAAAAAGTACATACATACCATAAATAATTAATATAAAAAAGGCATTTCTTTATAAATAGCCAATAGAACAAATAACAAAGTGTGTATACTTGTATATAAATAACTTTTAAATTATAATAAAAAGGGTAACAACAATATCTTTGGAATATGTCGAAACCCCAATCAGACGCAGATAAGCGCAAGCAAATCTCGGTACGCGGTATAGCAGAGGTGGGCAATGTCACTGAAGTAAAAAAGAATTTCAATCGTCATTTGCACTACACCTTGGTTAAGGATCGTAATGTGGCCACTTTGCGGGACTATTACTTTGCCTTGGCCAATACCGTTAAGGATAACATGGTTGGACGTTGGATTCGTACACAACAACACTATTACGAAAATGATCCTAAGGTAAATTTAAAAATTAATAAAATAATCCTTATGTACTTATGTACATGGTACTAAATAAATAATTAAAAGTGGATGAAAAATTATTAAAGACGTTCTAATAAAGATTTGTGTAAAGTAGATACATACATACATACATGCATATGTATGTACATATGTATGCATGTACATATTTATATTCTTATGCACATATCGCACATTTACCAAAACAACATCATAGCTTTTAAAAAACAATTTGCCATAAAACGAGTTTAAAGTTTTCAATTTACACACCTCCTGATGGAGGAAGACAATTATTTTATTATTCCCCCGAGAGCTAAGTAAACAAGATATTTGTATGAAATGTTTACACAATATGAGGATTAATTCTGCATCATTAAGTAAAAAATTCCATTTTTTTATTTATGACGTTCTTTGAGTAAATGAGCGATACATTGCGCAGATTGTGCTTTTTACAACTGTCAAACCATTTCCTTTTGTACAGAAATGTACACACATAGTACATCTGTATGTATGTATGTATGTAGGTGCTCCAGCATTTTATAACTGGTTGATAAAATGTTAACAAAACCAAAAATTTTATTATACCCCTGTATCGTTATGAAAAATGCAAAACGCCCTAACTAACAAAAAATTCAAAATCGATTTTTTGATTGATTACTACGAATGTCATTGAACCAAATAGGTACATGTCTTGACAAAATTTTAAACTACTGCGATCAAACATGACGCTTTTATTTATCGTAACAAACAACAAAGGGACTTATTAATTACAAGTTTGTTGAGTTGTGTTCTCGTTTTTTGCTTCTCCTGTAAAATTATATTTGTGTCAGTTACGCCTTTCTGCATTTTAACTAACGATATGTATGTATGTACGTACATATCTGTATGCATATTGAAAATATTTCAAAGAAAATCTCGTAATCACTTACGACATCTTTTCGAATATCCAATAGTAGGTACAATTTATTCTTTGTTTTATTTATTTTGATTCTTCTTTCGATTCAAAGCAATCCACATATTTATGTACATATGTACATATGTATAATAAATAAATAAAATTAAGATCAAGTTTAAATTTTTTTGCCTGTTATTTTTTTTGCATTTTTTAGTAGTCATGGTTGCTGCTACTCTTGATTTTTGTTTGGCGTCCTTTACAAAATTGTCAATTCGTTTTGTTTTTATAGATTATAACAATCATTTAAGATCTGAAAAGAAATGTATCATGTTTATATATGTATGTAGGTATACGAGTATATCGTTGGGTCACAAGTAGAAAGGCTCTAACTCAATTAACTGTAACTTTAGAGGAGAAGGTAAAAACATAATAATAAACAGTACAAATGCTTGTAAAAACGTTATTTTTTACACTATTGCAATATATTTTTTTTACCATGTGTATTTGTGTGAAATGTATTGTAATCACTGAAAAACTCAATTTCGTGAAAATACGATTTAGGACCTTTCTACTTGTGACCATCGATATGTATGTGCATACATATGCACATACGTACATACTTATTTATTATTTAGCCGAAAAAACGAGATCATTGCCAACTAAATGTGTATTATTCAGTCATTGCCACAAACTAACAAACCATTTTGGCCTTGGTGCATCAGACTTAATGTTGCAATTTTTTAATATTAAATTTAAAAATTCACTTTCACTTTTGCAAAAAAACTACCAGCTACTCAAGAATAATTAACAATTGTTATACATTTTTAAATTTTGTCAAAAAAAACCATAAAAAAAAAGAACAAAACGTCAAAATTATAGTTCAATAACTGCATTTAAATAAATATGACTTCTGATCACCCGTAAAAGTAATAAGGAGCTAATGGGCTTTTTTGGAAAAAAGTGATACCAACTCGGGATTTTTAAGAAAAAAAAAAGAGGCAGCCCTAAAAACAAACAAAAAATTAAAACAATCTGGTTTATTTTTTAAAACATCAGCAATAGAAACCATAACCGCCAAAAAAAAAAGCTTAAGCGACATAATTTTCGAACTAATTTTTTTTTATAAAATCGATCAATTGTGATCGTAAATAAATGATTTTCATCAAAAAAACGAAGTCCAAAAAAATTGTCGGGTAAGCTTTTTTCCCGGTTATGGCTCGAAATGTTTCTTCTTGATTTTAAAGAACTCTTTGGATGTAGTTTAATTTGGCTCGAAATTGATTTTGTTTTTTTGTTTGGTTTTTATTAGGCTAAAGTTCAGAATGTTAGGAAACCAAATTACATACAAATAACACCATAGTTAATTGTAAATATTCTGACAAACACTAACAGAACGCAACAACATGCTGTTTTCGAAGGTGGCCACAACTTCGACATCAGCGTACTAGTACATTGTGTGTGATGCCAATTGTGATGTAAATGAGAGATGGTAAAATTGAGCGGAATGGATACCAAAATTGATTTGTTAATGGATTAAAATATGCATGCAAATTTAAAACTTAAAAAAAACTCATGTATTTAGTTAAACATGGCTTCTTATATGTAGATGTAGATGACAATTAGCGATGGGCAGCAATCACTTTATGAGCATGATTCAATCCTGATTACAAGTGGTTACTTGTGATTAGTTTTTCTCTGAAATTTCTTGAGTTTTAAGCGGAAAATAATATTTTATTTTTTTATCCGGAACGCAAAAAGCTTACGATCATATTTCTAGTGGCACTGCCATGATACCTGACGATTTGGTAAGTGCCCCTTCGGTTTATATAAAATGTACATTTGTATGTATAAAACTTACTTATATAAATAATAATCCGGTCTTGTAGAGGACAAAATTGTGGTACTCGAAGTACCAGTAAATTGTACTTCTATAAAAGTCAAATTTATTTCAAGAAAAAAAATCAAGCGAGAGCTTATTAAAATAAATTTATGTACATACATATATCTTTATTTTATTATCATGAAATTCTTTTGCTTGGTCACAGCAATAAATGAAAGTAATTTGCATTTATGTTCACACATATGTACATAGGTATCTATCTATGTACATTGTACATACATATGTGCATATGAATGTACAAAATGCCATGAACGTACAAATCGTAGAATTTTTTTTAAATAAGCCAGTGGTTTTGGCATCAATTCAATTTAATAATTTTTAAAAAATATAATTATAATTAATTTTTCTTGTTTATTTTTATTATAGGTATGTACATATGTATGTAACTCTAAAAGAAATAAAACATTAAAACTAAATAAAACCAGATTTTGTTACGGTTTCTTGTTTTGTTATACATACATATGTATGTATGTATGTATGATTTCCCGTAATTTTAATTATGATATTATTAATTTATTAAATGAAAAATAATTTTTTCTTAAAAATGTTTCAAGGTCATTGAAAGGTTATTGGTTTAGAAAAAAAAACTAAAAAAGACAAAAACAAAGAGACGACAACCCAAAAATAAATACATAAATGAATATTTTTTGTTTTCTCGTACTTGCTGAATTGTTAGAAATTTTGTATCTCATCTGGCGGGCATTTTCTTTCCCCTTTGAAAATTTATAAATGAGACATAATAAACTATTAATAACATAATAATAAATAACAATTTGTTGCATAATTAATGTTAAAAAAAAAATTGCTGCAAAATTTCTAATATGAGCCAAAAAATATGCTACGTTTCATTAACACAAGTTTATTGGATTTTAAGCAAAATTTGTTTTAAATTAAGCTAAATGCTGAAATATATGTATGTATGTACATGTAAATTGTATATGGTATTTTAGTAATTTACATATTTACATGCATATGTAAATATGTATATACCCTGTAGTAAGTGTCTATAGTGAAACATTACTGATTCACTATTGACTTTGTCACCACTACCCCAGACAATGCTTTTTGCTGTAGACATTTAACATGTAAATGTTATTGAAAATCTACTACTGACGTTGACTAGGTAGTCTCTTTGGGACCATACGTAGACATAGGAAACAGGGACTCACTAGTACGTTTTAGTAATTCTAGTTTATACTTTTTATAAAAAAAAAAATTATAAAAAAAATTTATAAAAAATTAACCATAAAAAATTATAAAAAACGAACTAATTATTTTCAATTAACATACAACTCAATGTACCTACATACATACCTAGATATGTATCAAAATATTTTATTTTTTTAAGACGTGAGCATTTTTCTTCTATACCATAGATGTAAGCTTGAACGCAAAATGATCAACAGGAAATGTAAAATTGCTTTCGCATGCAATTTTTCCTCAAATGTAAACTGTACTTACATTTTAGTTTAGTTCAAGAAATATGTACATATCCAGCAAATTCAGGCGAATACGAACATTTTTCCAAAAAAATTATACAAATAAATGCATAAAATCTAAAGAAAATGTAAATAAATGGCTAAAAATATTAGTTTGTACAAATCCATTAAATTTTTTGTAGAAATTTGTGCTTTGTATGATTTTCAAATATTATTTAATGACCATTATTAAAATTTTGGTTGTTTTTATTAACTTTAAAGTACTCCAACAGGAGTATGAAGTTGTTTTTCATATCAAGGTTTTTTCATATTTCACATTGCAGGCGTAAATATAACCTCAATTTAATGTCTATATATTTCACACATAATATTCGTATTTGTATTTGCGAATATCGTTTCAAATATTCGTATTCGCGAATATCAAAAATTGACATTCGTTACATAACTAGTACATACTAAGTGTGTAGGTATGTATGTATGTATGTATGTATGTACATATGAATTTATTTGCATTGCGATATTGCTGCAAAGCGCCGCTTTGACGTCTTAAATTGCAGTTTTCAAACCGCAAAAAGTCAGTTTAGATTCAATTGTAATAGACAATATACATATGTACATACATACATACATACATGCATATGTACATATGACAGGCCTTATTCATCAGAACATGAAAAATAGTTCTTATCAACAGCTCGTATGCATGTCGAGGATTATTTAATTAATAATAACAAGTAAAAAATAACACAATTATAATCCAATTAATATATAATCTCCTTGCATTTGTACATAAATATGTAAAGACATACAAACTTCAATGGCATTAATAAATATGGTATAAGTACATTTTCAATAATAATAGGCTTTTTGCCCAAACACTAAAAAAAAGTGTTAAGAGGACTTATCAGTTGCAAATAGCAATAAAAATATTTTCAATGTACATATGAAGATACACGCTTTTAATTAGTGGTCAAAATACATACATATGTATGTATGTACATACTCTATATTCTTATCATACATACACTATGTACATAGTATGTACAGTAGGAGACAAAACTGTCAACAGTTATGTCCTTAATTAGAAACTAATATTATTCTAAAATTAATACTTGTTATGACCTCCATTAATTCCATTATCATTATTTATTTATTTCATAAAAAAGTAATACAAAGCCCACCGGCTAAATTTTAACATGCATTACAAAGCAATAACATCCTGAGATTTTAATTCTAATTATTACATCTAATGTAAATCAGTTAGTATATATATTTATTACTATAATTCAATTATAAAATGAGAATAAAAATAATAAATCATAAGCGCGCACTCACAGAGAATCGGCTCCCTAGACCAAATAAAAAAATTAAATAAGAAAAAAAGTATGTAAAAAATAAGAACTATGGTCACAATCAGCGCAATATCTGCAGTATTTAGTTATGTTAAAATCACCTACACAAAATTAATAGAAGTAATCAAGTTAATGTAGAGAAAAATTTCATAAGTTTAGTCGAAACACATTGTTTGATTGTGAAAAAATACGAAGTTCAAAAGGTAAGTAATTCCAACATCGCGCAACTCTCACAACATAAGATCTTTCAAAAATCAATCTGTGTATAAAAGGAATAAAAACCTGGGAATGAAGAAGAAGAATGAAGGAAAATAAATCGGTTACGCAGGGGCAAGGGAAAACCATTTCTTATGACATTATGAGATAAATAAGGTTGCGATACTTGACAAAATTTTCAAAGCTACAGCCAAGAAAACGGAAAACAAAAGGAGAAATATGATCCCTGTGTCTTACATTATAGACAAATCTAGCAATCATATTTACTATTCGCCGTAACCTGTTAAATATCTCGATATTTGATGCCGATATAACCTCAAGGCCATACAAAATCTGCGGCATGAGGAGAGCATGTGCCAATCTTTTTTAACAGTGAATGGTAGATACATATTAGTGCTATATATTATACGCAACGAACCACAGACTCTACCAGAAATAATATCTATATTATTAGAAAAAAGGAGACCACTATCAATAGAGATACCTAAGCACCTGTGCCTATCAACACGTTCGATTTCAGCACTCCCTAGTCGAAAACTTATATCCAGAGGATGATTATCGTTATGGCCAAATAAAATGGCTTTAGTTTTTGATGCGTTAATGTGTAATAGATTCTCTGATGCCCAATCTTTTACAGACAATAAGTGGTCGTTAATATTTCTCTGAAAATTCATAATTGAGGTTCGGTAGCCATTAAATAATAAAAAAATGTCATCAGCAAATAAAAAAGTTTCACATAAATGCAAGTCGTTGACATATAGTATAAATAACAAAGGCCCCAAAACCGAACCCTTAGGAACACCAGAAACCAAAGACAACATTGTTGATTGCATCCCTTTAAAGTCTACAAAGGAAAAAATAAGCTTACAGGCAGAACTAGAAAAGTTAAATTAGTCTTTTAATTTTCTGATCAAGGTAATATGGTTTAGAGAACCATTTTTACTTTGTTTTATTTATATTTGCGTTGGGCTTGGGATCATTATATCATTATCCTGCATAAATATAGTGTCTTGTCCAGGTTCGAGCCCAAATATATCCAGACTTGGAAGATAAGAATCTTCCAGTATATTGACGTAGTCTGTGGCTTGCATAATGCCATAAATACGCCGAAGCTTGCCGATTTCGCTTCCACGAAAACACCCCCCAAACCATGAATGATTCTCGCTCAAATTTGGCATTTGTTGCGTTCCTGTATATCACTACGTTAATCAACCCATGTCCATTTACGTTCATCCGAGCCAAGCCAGTTAATTTTAGTTTCATCGCATTAAGTTATTCTCTTCCACTCGTCAATAGTGAAATTTTTGTACTTTTAGCGAACTTTAACCGTAATTTACTATTTCTATCTATCTATTTTTAAGGCATCAACACATAGTTTTGTCACTGTCATTGAATCTATGGGTTTGTCTTAGGACTTCATTAGTTTCCACTGCTGTGTTTGTAGCTCCTGAAACAACTAAGAGCCTGACTATTCGCTCATCAGATTAGGATAGCTTCTGTGGACGACCGACGTAATTTCGTGGAACTGATATTTCTCATTGTTTTTTTAATTTATTGATAACCCCCAGAGAAATCTTGTATTTTTTTTGCAATAAATCGGTAAGAAATTGTTTTCTTACATCTAGAATTTTTCTCTTCAAAACAGAATTGATAAATTTCCCCATTACAGTTAGTCAAATTGGAAAGTTTTAAACCAGTACATTTTATTTCGTTTTTAAATAAAAATATTTATTATTCATTTATACACATGTACCTTATTTACTTTTGCTCTGCTCAGAAATTAAGTAATTTTCTTTTTAAGTACGTCTGCCGAAAATATTGTTCAGAAATGATTTTGTTAAGATGACGGTAAACAAAATCACAAGAGATCCGTTATGATAAAAAATGAGTTATCAGATAGTAATAACAAAGGCTTTTAACAATTTTAAAAAGAAAATAGTTACCAGATTTTTGTGATGAAAATGAAATAATTTCTAAAAAAAAAATACTTATTCGTTAACACTTTTGTCTCCTACTGTATATGCATACATATGTTTCAATCTTTTAACGAAATCTAATTAAAACAAATTCAAGGCGGAATGAGTGTGTTGAATTTTTTTTTATAATAAAATCTGTTTTTACTGATTACTGATTGACCCAACTTACTTTTTAAAATTCATTAGGGAAGAAATATCTATAGTTCAGGAACATTTTCGAAGCCATTAATTAGTCTGGCCTATTATAAAATTAAGTGCAAATTTTATTTATGCTCCATATTTATTTAATTGGTTCAGTCTATGTGAAACATTTTCAACAGATTATGATAACAAAATATTTTTGTAGTAATACTTCGTAAAAGTTACTAAGCTCATAGCGTTTAATTTGTTATACTTTTTTATTACTTCCCAGCAAAAAAAAAGACAATTCATGTATTGAATCATGGGTTCAAGTGATGACGAATTGGTTCGATTTAGGTGAAACATGCATGATTTATACATTAGCTTGTCATTGGACATCATGTGTTTTTGCGGGAATTTAAAATTAATCTATTTAACCCATGCAAATTTCCTGTTTTGATGACATTTTTTTCACGTAAATACAAAACAAACAAATAAAATATTGTCGCAGCCAGGATACGAACCGTGGCCGTTCTGACTGTCAAGGCATACATACTCTATACCACTGATGTATATCAGTCTTGTTATTTGTTGGAGATAAAACTTGTTTTATGAAAATGTGTCAATGTGATGATTTAATTCCGTTTTTGCATGCCTTTTTCGCTGAATAATTATTTAAATATATTACCCAGTAATATCGTATCCGGTTTTAATGAGTTCAAAAACTAAAGCTTTATTTGCGATTTGCGATGAAATTCAGAATGCATTCGAAGAAACAAATGCTCAAGAAAGCATGAAAACACTATTTCATTTTGAATGCGTTCATTTATTTTTGGCTGGAATTAGGTATAACAAAATGTTTTTGAAGTCCTTCTGGGTGGCTATTATGTAATCCGAATCGAACGGAAATATTTTCGAATTGTAATGTAATAACATAAAAATTCGAAAAGTGTTATTTTCGAAACGAGTTACATAATAACGTCCTGTAAATAGAACTGCATGGCAATTTATACGCATATAACAAACAAAAAAGTTATTGTAAGTTATTGTCAGGTGTTGTCTCAGCACAAAAATAAATAGTTCCGATAAAAGGGACCTAGAGTGTCAAAAAACGGGTAAAAATGAGAAAAACATTAAAACTTTAAACTTTAAATGCGTTTTTCTCAAAACTTCACTTTCACACACTAAAGCTACAGTCACACTTATCAAAAATTTCCCAAAAAAAGCGTAACCAACAAATACTAAAGAAAAATGTTTTGATCCAAACACTTGTTTATCAAATTCAATAGTTTCGAACACAACTAATAGACAAATGTCATACAATCCAAAATTATTGTCTACTCTTTAACTTGACAAATTTTTGTCGGAATTGAAAAAATTTTCATTAGCATTTAGTGGTTACGCTTTTTTGGGTAAACGTTTGAAAAGTGTGACCGTAGCTTTAGTCGCTTTTCTCGGAGAAGGTCACATGTGTAGTATGTGATATGAACAAACAAACTTTCAATTGTTTAAAAATTTTACAAATTGTTTGAAAATTTTGTTTTGTCCCCTTGTGAATTGATTTACTAAATATGAATTGAAACTTAATACTTTTTTCTGTGTATCTATTGTATATAGTCGCATTATACACAATAAATTTCGAAAAAGCATCCACATACATATTTTTATGTACGTGCACATGTAGCGTATTTTGAGGTCAACCTTCGTTAATTTTTTCCTTGTTTCCTCTCGCGTAATATATGTATGTCACGAGTAAAACTATTTTGCGAGTTGCTGTTGCAGGGATGGAAAATTATTATTAGTTGCACTATTATGTATTGTGGTTTAAAAATTTGGAACTATAGTGTCCACATTTTGACTCCAGAAATTGAGTTAAAAAATTTAAACAGTTTAATGTTCATCGCAAATCGGAGAATAAAAATATATACGTATGTATGACTGTGTATATAAAATTCTGCTTTGAACTTGCATTAGAAAAATTGTCAAGTGTACGGTTGACAAATTTTTATCGTACTATTTACCATTCTTTATGACATTTGGTATTCACAATATCGCACTTGCACGTATTATTTGAATTTTTGACATGTATTAATACAAAGTATAATAGTCTGAGTGGCCTTTAAGTTGCGCAATATTAAAAAATATATGGCGCAATTTTTCTCACAATATGCTGTGCAAAAGTTAACAAAGTATTTAAGATATTGTAAAATCAATTTATCATGATATGTAAAAGTACATATGTATGTCTGTATATGTAGATATAAAAACTTAAACAAATTAAACCATTTGGAATTAAATTATTTAAAAAATAGACAGATAATATTTAGCGACATGAGTGGTGGGAAATTATTATTGTACAATTTTGTCAAAGCAGCAGAATTTTTTGCTCAATATAAAACAAAAGATATTTTATTAGATATATCCAATATATTGTATCTCCTACTAATATGATACAGACACAATCAGTTTATTTTAAAATACCAAATATTGCACAATGGGCTCAAACACGAAAATAAATACTTTTAAATTTTATTATACATAATGATAAATATTGTGTATAAGAGGCTCAAATAGGAAAACACAATATCTTCCGTTTCGCGACTCCTCATGGTGCTACTGATCGTTATATGCATTGTATATTATATCAGAAAATAAACTTTGATGGTATACAGTTTTCCATTCCTGTACTGATTGCAACGATTGTAAAAACAACATGTTGCACTTGATTTTAATGTTCATTTATTTGAACATACTTCATACTTATTTTTAACATTGCTTAGTGACACATTTTTGAAATGCATCTTTGAAATATATTTAACATAATATAATATGTAATAACAGCGCGCTATTATTATTAGGTCTGTCTGCGTACACATTTGCATAATTTTGTGCAAAATGTTACAAAATCTTGCAAAATGTTGTCTGCGTACTCCAAATATCTTGCAGCGAGAGAGCCAAAAAGAGAATTTTTTGACAGTTGGAAGTTGGAGAACTTGCAAAATGTTACTGGAGAAATTTCCTCTTGCAAGATTTTGCAACTAGTTTGAACTGCTGTTTTTATTACTTTTTAAATGAAATAATTTTTGTGAAATGAAAATAAAAATAGAAATTTAACAATGGCAGAGGTAAATAGTTAGAATTGTGTTGATTTTTAACGTTTATAATAAATTATAATAAACAAAACATTTTATTTCATGATAGAAACGTCCAAATATACAGTGGCGTAAAAGCAGAATCAATGATTCCAATAATGCCATTTTTCTGGCTACAATTCGTTTGCTTTGTTATTTCAATTGTTTACACACCGATCAGCTGTTTTCTTGCAAGATTTCACTATAGATACTGTCTTGGTACTTTTTGAGATATTTTCAGCCGACAGAGTAAAATTGGTCTTACTCTCCTAAAAAAGTTTACTGAGTATTTGCTACTGGAAAAGAACGCAGACAGACCTATTATATTTGCTATAAAATTTAAAGTTTTTGTGAGATCTTCTAAAGAGAACAAAACGTTTTTAAGAGATTTATTTTTTCACTCTTGACCAGTGATGGGAAATGTGGCACAATTGTTCTTAAAATAATAAATGATATCTATTAATTTCGAATACATTTAATTTCAAAGAGGGTTTCTTTTTTATTTTTTAAACAAAAAATATATTGATAATGAACATATTGATAATATATATCTAAATTAGTATTATTAGTTAGTAATATTTATCGAATCATTCCAAGGTATTCTTTCCATTCTTCACTATTCAAGTGTGGCAAGAATATATTTAGTTCGAAATTTGATAAAAAGTAAAATAAGGAATATACTGCACATTTTTCTTTTTTTGAAAATCGATTATTTACAATCAAAAATAATAGATTTTGGTCAAAAAATCAAGTTCGAAAAATATGTCGCTCAAGCTCTTTTAGCGGTTATGGCAAAACATGCTAAAGACTTTTTGAAGTCTAACAATATGCATATGTATGTAAGAGTAATGCATATAAAATACTTGTACGAATTCTTCTATACCTACAGAATCTTTGCTGGATTAAAATGAATAGCTAGCTAACAATTATTATTTTTAATGTGACAAATTTGTACAACTTACCAGTCAGTATATTAACCACTAAAATTAGTATAAAGTTATCATGATTTCTAACAATAACAACTAATAACAATGTTTTTTTTCAAAAATGAATTATTTTTTTGTATTTTTTTTGCACAATTTAGCTTTAAGTAGTTTTTTATTATTTTACTTTTGGATAAGTTTTTTTAAGTAATTTTTTATTATTTTAAGTATTTTTCTTTTTGCTAATTTTTCCACTTTTTTACTTTTTGGGTAATTTTTTCATTACTTTAACACATATTCACAAAATTTTTGACAAGACTCCATTATAAAGGGAATGTTGTACCACCCGTACCAATTTTAATTCTCTTTGGAACATATTTGAAGGTGTGTGCATATTATTGCGATTATTTTAAAAAAATTTTAATATTTACTATATTAACAATAGGAATCATTATGGGAAAGCAGCAACTCAGCCCTAGAATTTGCGTTAAAAACAAAAATATGGAATTTATAGTATTTCCTTATTTTCCTTGGAATATTTTTATGTACACGCATTAAGCAACATATCTGTATTAGATTTCAGGAAAAATAATACAATTTTCTCTGCTACTTGAGCAAGAATATATTAATTTTCTTATAGACACTTCAATTTATCAACCGAATTGTTTGGAAACTGCGTGAAACTAAATGCATTTGACAGAAGTTATTAAAAATGAATTTACGCGGTAATAGTAAGCAAAATGTCAATCTTTTTATTTATCCACTACACGAACCTTATTAAAAATTCTTACCTACGATTACCAATTAGAGGAGTGGGGAACACTGATTTTAGCAACTTAAAAGGAACACTGCTTTTCACTTTACGCGCCAATATAATATTATGCTATAAAATATTGCAGCTGAGGGAACAACGAAATGTCAAAATTAAGCAAGAATATATTAATTTTCTTCGACACTTTAACTTATCAACCGAACCGTCATTTGACAGAAAGTACTAAGAATCAATTTGCTCGGGAGTAGTAACCAATAAAATTCTTATTTATCCAATACACGAACCTTGTTAAAAATTCTTACCTACGCTTATCAATTATAGTCCCTTAATTGGGAACACTTATTTTAGCACCTTAAAAGCAACACCAAGGCCTATTTATCAGGTCAACGCAATCGTCCTGATGATATTCTGTGTTTTCTTGTTTAAACTGTCAAAAGCTGCTTGCACCATATACTTTAGTTCATGTTTGTGTGTGTTTCTGACAACTTAAACACAAAGTTGTTTTTTGTATTGTTGTGTTTTTGTAGAGTTGCATAGACCTAATAAATGGGCCTTGAGCAACACTGTTCGCTGGTTTTCACTTTACGCGCCAATATATTATTCTATTAAAGATTGGCGGTGAGGGAACAACGAAATGTCAAAATTCTTATGTTTAATATTTTTGTTCGTATTTTTGATATGAAATTTACATTGAGATTGTCCACTACACCAACTTTAATAATACAAACATATTTCTTACATACGATTATTAATTGTGATTCCGAGCTATTTTTATGTATAGATATAACCAACTAAAACGATTAAATAAATAAGCCCAATCATGAGCCTTTTCACAGGGGTTTCTCGAATTTATTTTTTTAACTCTCCTTGCAATATTATGCACACACATTAAACGACATATTTTTATTAGATTTCAGGAATGAATTAAGTAATTTTCTGTGTTACTTAAGCAATAATATATTAATTTTCTTGAACACTTTAACACTCATCAACCGAACCGTTTGGAAAATGCGCGAAACTAAATGCATTTGACAGAAGTCATTGGCAGGGTTGTCAGATATGGCGATTTCTCGCTAAATGTGGCGATTTTTCAACTTTCCAATTTTTTTTTACATGGTGATTTTTCTAATTTTTAAACAAAACTTGAACCTAAAAATTTTTGTAATTCAGGATGTTGCTTTTAATATGTATAACACAAAATTCATTACTTTGATATGATGCACTAAAAACTCTCTGTTTATGTTTTGTTCTTTTAGCGTGTGTACTATCTTTCTCTGGAGTACTATATGGGCCGCTCGCTCCAAAACACCATGATTAACTTGGGTATTCAAAGCGAGTGCGAGGAGGCCATGTACCAATTGGGTCTCGATATTGAGTGCTTGGAAGAAATGGAAGAAGATGCCGGTTTGGGTAACGGTGGTTTGGGTCGTTTAGCTGCCTGTTTCCTTGACTCTATGGCAACACTGGGTTTGGCTGCTTACGGCTACGGTATTCGTTATGAATATGGTATTTTCGCACAAAAGATTAAGAACGGTGAACAAGCTGAGGAGCCAGATGATTGGTTGCGTTTTGGCAACCCCTGGGAAAAAGCTAGACCTGAATTTATGCTGCCAGTAAACTTTTACGGCCGTGTTATTGATACACCGGAAGGCAAAAAGTGGGTAGACACGCAAATTGTTTACGCCATGCCTTATGATAACCCTATTCCCGGTTATGGCAACAACTATGTCAACACCTTGAGATTGTGGTCAGCCAAGTCACCAGTTGATTTCAATTTAAAGTTCTGTAAGTTTTTTTGTTTTTTTTTTGTAAACTTAAGAATGTTTCTAAAATTATAATTTGTCTACATTTTAGTTAACGATGGTGATTATATTCAGGCTGTATTAGATCGTAATTTAGCGGAGAATATTTCTCGTGTTTTGTATCCCAATGATAACTTCTTTGAAGGCAAGGAATTGCGTTTGAAACAAGAATATTTCATGTGCGCTGCTACTTTGCAAGATATTATTAGACGTTACAAGGCTTCCAAGTTCGGTTCTCGTGAAGCTGTTCGTACCAACTTTGACCACTTCCCCGATAAAGTGGCTATTCAACTGAACGATACGCACCCTTCGTTGGCCATTCCCGAACTTATGCGTATATTGATTGATGAAGAGCATTTGACCTGGGAGAAGGCTTGGGAAATCACCGTCCGCACTTGTGCCTACACAAATCATACCGTTCTCCCCGAAGCTTTGGAACGCTGGCCCGTTTCCATGCTGGAGTCTATTTTGCCTCGTCACTTGCAAATCATCTATCATATTAACTTTTTGCACATGGAAAATGTTAAGAAGCGCTACCCCAATGACATGGAGCGTATGCGTCGTATGTCTTTGGTAGAAGAAGATGGTGAGAAGCGCATTAATATGGCACATTTATCAATTGTGGGTTCACATGCCGTTAATGGTGTAGCTGCCATTCACTCTCAAATCTTGAAGGATGATCTGTTCCGCTTGTTCTACGAAATGGAACCACACAAATTCCAAAACAAGACCAACGGTATTACTCCACGCCGTTGGCTGTTGCTCTGCAATCCCGGTTTGTCAGATTTGATTTGCGAGAAAATTGGAAACGAATGGCCCGTACATTTAGATCAATTGGTTGCCTTGAAAAAATGGGCTAAGGATCCCAACTTCCAACGCAATGTTGCACGCGTTAAGCAAGAAAACAAATTGAAGTTGGCTCAAATTTTAGAAAAGGACTATGGCGTTAAAGTTAATCCTGCCTCTATGTTCGACATTCAAGTCAAGCGTATTCACGAGTACAAACGTCAATTGCTGAACTGTTTGCATATTATTACTTTATATAATCGCATTAAGAAAGATCCTACCGCCCAGTTTACTCCACGTACCATTATGATCGGTGGTAAGGCTGCCCCTGGTTACTATGTAGCCAAACAAATAATTAAATTGATCTGCGCTGTTGGTAATGTGATCAACAACGATCCTATTGTTGGCGATAAGCTCAAGGTTATCTTCCTTGAAAACTACCGCGTCACTTTGGCCGAGAAAATTATGCCCGCCGCTGACTTGTCCGAACAAATTTCCACAGCTGGTACAGAAGCTTCCGGTACTGGCAACATGAAATTCATGTTGAATGGATCGTTGACGATTGGCACTTTGGATGGCGCAAATGTTGAAATGGCCGAAGAGATGGGCAATGAAAATATATTCATTTTCGGTATGACCGTCACCGAAGTTGAAGCTCTTAAGAAGAAGGGCTACAACGCTTACGATTACTACAATGCCAATCCTGAGATTAAGCAGTGTGTAGATCAAATCAGTGGTGGTTTCTTTAGTCCCGGAAATCCTAATGAGTTCCAGAACCTTGCTGACATTTTGTTGAAGTACGATCACTACTACTTATTGGCCGATTATGAAGCCTACATTAAGGCCCAAGATCTAGTCTCGAAAACTTATCAGGTAATTTTGTATTTAACTCACTTTTTATAGCCATGATTTAACTTAAATTTCTAATACATACACACAAATATCTTCACAGAATCAAGCCAAATGGTTGGAAATGTCCATTAACAATATTGCTTCCAGTGGTAAATTTTCATCAGACCGTACTATTGCTGAATACGCTCGTGAAATCTGGGGAGTTGAGCCAACTTGGAAGAAATTGCCAGCTCCTGAAGATGGTCCTGCCCAATAGAAAATTAAATAATCGTATTTATTGCGAATCTATTTTTTAATATTAACATTTTACTATTAAGTTATAATGTATTTTATTTCTTTGTTTTCATTTACTCAAAGTCTTTATAAAAATAAAATCATAATCTCTCTATTAATTATGAAAGAAATACAACATAACAACTAATGAAGAGATTTGTTTACGTTTAAATAGTTATATTTTCAAATTAGAAAATGTCTTTTAAGACTTAAATTTTTTTTAATGAAATGCACCTGTACCTTATAAAACACCTCAGGAATAATAAATGTTGAATTTTTTTAAAGTCTCTATATTTGAATTTAGCATTAAATAATCACACCAAAAAAAATATAAAACTCCAAGTAAAAATATTGTTGTATTTAACAAAAGTTTAAATAAAATAAAAAATCTTAAATTGTTGAAAATAATTTTTTGAATTGCGTTTGTTTTTACTAGAGTATATATTTTTAATTCAGAGTTGCCTGGTGTTCTCAAATATTTTTATTTCCGTTATATATAAAATATGCATACTTTTAGGCGCAACATATAACCAACCACATTGATTATCTCAAACGACCGTTTTCTAAACAAAAAGTACTCACAATAAAGAAATTTGGAGTATTGCCAACCAATAGGGAAAACATCGAATCAAACTGTTCTGTATGTAATTTGTTTGAATAAAAAAGTAACGGTTGATTTCCCGAATTTCAGTTGTTACATATTTATCACCAACGTATTCAAAGCAGTGTATTTATTCAATATGGTTTTATGTGAAGTTTGAAAGTATTTTCAAGAAATTTAAATACATATGGGTAATTCCAGGAAAAGGTCAACCAAAAAAAACATTTTTTTGCTCAAAAATTTTTGTTTTGTTTTAAATAATAAAGCATAAAGCTTTATACTTTACAAATGTAAAGCGTTTTTAATATGTGAAATTTTTTGAGCTGAATTTTTTTTAGCTATTATTATTATTATCAAAGTAATTTGTATTTTTTTTTCGTAATTTCCAACTAACAACAACTTACGCATTAGCAGAAAAATAGAAGAATGGAGCTCTAATAAGGGAAGTTGTTTGAGGTTGCTTCCACCTATACCTTAATGTCGCATACGTCGCATAAAATCAATATTTATTAACTTTTTGCAGCAGTAAATAAGCGCTTGTTATCGTTTTATTACTTTTTAATTAAAGTTCAATCAATATTAGAAAAGTTACTGCGTTTAATTCTCATGGGAAATAATGTCGCTTCCGCCTTGTCACGTCCGAATTTTAACTTTAACAATTTAAAAAAAATTAAAACAAAATTTTCATGTTTCATAAATCTAAACATAAAAATCTTCTTTCACCCGCATTTCTATATTTACAAAATATCTTCATAAAATTTCGCTGAATTATGTATATTTCTATAAGTGCACAAAAATTGCTTCTATTTTTGTAGCGTCCGTTTCTTGCTGACATTTGCTTATATCTTTTTACTATATTATTAATATCGCCCAGAATTTTTTCTTAAATATACTACTCCTTCTTTGCTTTAAAACACTAAGATATATATTGGATCTTTCCATTCCTTTCTTGTTTTTTGCTCAAATAAAAGTGTACAAATTTCTTGTCCGTCTCCTGGGAATTGCCCATACATATGTACAAATTATAAAGCAAGCGTAATATGCATTTGAAGACGGATACCTGGAAGAAAAATACAATCAGCACGACATTGCTACAATGGTCTGCGGGTACAACTAACATCCTATTTACTATAATTTGAATGTACTCATAACATTAAAATGATATGTCCTCCGATTCTTGTTTTCAATACAACATAATACATGTATGTACATACTAGTGATGCACGAATATTCGTATTCGTATTCGAATATTCGGTCATTTTCAGGCGAATACGAATTTATTCGTATTCGTCAAATTCAGGCGAATACGAATATTTTTGCATAGAAATTAAATAAATAAAGGCATAAATCCTAAACGAAATTTATGGTTCGATTATGGATGGCAACCGAACTTCAGTTGTCGAGTTAACTAGCAACGCAACTGAAACTAAAATTGGTATTATGTATGGCAACTTCCTCCAGTTGCCAAAGAGTTATCGAAAATGCGATTATGACAGATTGGAAACTGAAAATAATGTGAAAAAATGCAAAATATGAGAAATACAAGTGCTTAAAACAAAATCATGAAGTAAAAGTGCTTAAAATAATACTTATCTTAAAAATTATTAGTTAAGTGGAAGTTAAGCACTTAATTTATAATTTTTTCACTTTTTACTATGCAGCAACTACAAATTTGTGGTTGCCAATATGGCAACTGAAATGACCAGGTGTTAGTTGCCAGTTGCCATCCGTAATACCATTTCGGCAACTAGCAACGCAACTACAATTCGGTTGCCATCTATAATCGAGCCATTAAATAAATGACTAAAAATTTTAGTTTGTACAAAAACATTAATTTTTTTATAGAAATTTGTGCTTTGTATAATTTTAAAATAAAAATATTATTCAATGACTCTCTTTAAAATTGTGGGTACTTTTTATTAAATTTAAAGTACGCCAACAAGAGTGTGAAGTCCTTTTTCATAACAATTCTTTAATATTTCATATTGCATAAAATATTCGTATTCGCGAATATCGTTTAAAATATTCGTATTCGTATTCGCGAATATCGTTTGAAATATTCGTATTCGTATTCGCGAATATAGAAATTGACATTCGTTACATCACTAGTACATACATATCGTTGACTTAATACGAAAAGGCCCTAACTCATGTTTTTCATAGTTTACAGGAGGAAAAAAGTAAATAAAAAAAGATGCAATATTGATACAAAATTTTTTTTAATCACAATTTTTATTAAAAACACTTTACAAATTAAGTGTTATATTAGTTTTTTTAATTTTTTTTAATTTAGTTTAGTAATGGTCTATCGAAATATGTAATAATATCGATTTCGAAAAATTATGAGTTGGGGCCTTTTTGTATTAAGTTATGTACACAAATTTACAAGAATCCTTTGGCAACTTCATAATATTGGGACGTTTTTTTTTTCAATATAACTAAACGGTAGAAACTTTCTTTTCAAGATCAATTAATTAATCGTAAGTTTAACTAATTCGTAAAATCATAAAAAATAAAATACAGTGTTAAAAAAACTACAAATAACACTATTACATCGAATATGAGTGCATACCTTAAGGCTTTGACTTTCTCAGCTTCTCAAGTTGGCAAAAATATTTCTTCAAATTCAATTGGCCGCATGTCTTTTAAGTCTTTCCAACCAGCTACCGAAGAAAATGTATAACGAAACTCGAAAGACTTAAGACAGCAACACACAATTATTGAATTTATGGAATTTTTAGGTTTTTTGCATTTATTTATTTTGGAAGCGCACGGCCGAAAATTACCGTTTGACCCTATATGTACGAATTCCACACGCTCAATTCGAAAATCACCATTTAGGGTCTGTTCATCTAAATGCGAACGATAGATTCGATCGAATATTTATGTTGGAAACAAAAACAAAAAACTAAAATTTGTTTTTGTTTTCAACATAAATATTCGATCGAATCTATCGTTCGCATTTAGATGAACAGGGCCTTAATTTTGATTCGTCCGAATTTTAAAATTTTTCGAGTTTGTGACTTAAGTCTTTTGTGATTTTTCCTCCAGTTTGAATATCAAAAGACTTAAGACACATGCATGAAAATGAGGGAATTCAAGGAAAATCTGCCTTCAAGTGAATCATTTTAATTTTTTCCGATTCGGGCAGGTGAAAATATCACTTTTATCACACTTTTGCGTATTTTCTCTAATATGTACATATGTACAAGTCTTTTGTAGGCAAACTCCGCATGAAATATTTATAGTGTACTTTCGAATGTTTGAGTGATGATAAATAATTTTGAAGACATCCAAAATTGGAATCAGTAAAATTTGCATAGATGTTTAGCTTTAATTTAAATTTTTTCCTAGAAAATCGGTCAAATTACGTACATGTACTTTTAAATCTTTATAGCATAAATAAATAGATAGTACTTACTCGAAATAGAATTTTCGTTGAAAAAATTAAAACTAGCATTTTATATCTGTGTATGTATGTATATATGTAGTTTATGTTACACTAACGTGGATAAGTATACATAGTATATGTATATACAGACATACATACATACGTATGAATAAAATTTTTTAATTTATTTCCTTTGTAAAACGTGTTATTTCTCCTATTTAAAATGTTTTTACGTAATTTTAAATTTTTCATCTTATTAATATGTAGATATGTATGTTAAATTTGTAAAATAAACAGAAAATGGAGAAACTTAAAACATTTACACACATACAAAAACGACGACTCACGCCTAGAGTTGTTATTTTAACTAAAATGTTCATTATAATATTTTTAAACATACAAATATATAAGAATTTTTTAATATATTGCAAACGATAGCAAATATTTAACAAAACATGTTAAAATGTATGCGATTGAAATGCAAAATTCATTTCTTTTTTCCAATTTTCTAAGAAAAAATAAGAATTCATTTCATTATACGAAAAGTAAGTAGGCAGGTCATTTTATACAACTTATCGATCAGGTTAAATTAATACATATGTATATAGTAGATATAAAGTAGGAATTAAAATCATTTAATATTTGTGTATTATGTAGTTATACTCTATACACATGTATGCATGTATTTTAAGAACATGTTGCTTGCATTCTAGGTTGATGAATAGTTACTAGAATCTGATACATATAATGTATGTAAATGTAATTGGAAAGCGGGATAAACAATTAAGCCACGGTCATGGCGTTGCCACCGCCATAGCCAGCGAAATAATTAGGATCACCAAATCGATCATAAGACTGGAAATAGAGAAAGAGAAGTAATGATTAAACATAAATAAAATCTGTTGTTATAAAAAATAATTTAAAAAGTCAGTTCAGAACGTTTGTTTTTTTTATTTGTTTATCAGTAGTTTAAGCATTTTGCTCATGAATAAAAACACTTGAGGACATGTGCAGGTATTTACTACGTACGTACATAGATCTGTTAGGAAATGCATTGCATGTGTCTGATGCGCATACCTGATTATTTTGCAATACCGATGCCATATTTCAAAGTAGTTAATAGCGATTTTTACACTGCATATTTAAGATGCAGCACAGAAACTAACTATGCACACATACGGTCAAAATAATAAGTACACGACGATGTTTTACTTTTTAATGTAAATAAAGAAGAAAATTTATTTTATCAAGAGAAAACATTTTAAACTTCATTTTTGCAATCCAAATCAAATGTAACAAAGAGATATTTATTAAATTTAAACATAAATTGCCATCTTTATGGTACCAAAGAGAAAATATGAATGAAAATTAATGGCCAAAATAATAAGTACATTTTGAATATGATTAAATAAAAAGTTTAAATTCGAATTGCTCTATTTTTTTGATATTTGCTTAATATTCAGTGTATCCTCCCTTATTTTGAAAAATTTTTGCATTCGTCTTGGCATACTGTTAAGAAGTTTGAGACAGGTGTCGAATGGGATTTCATACCAAGTTTTATGAACAAAATTGCAAAAATTGTCTTTATTTGTAAAAAAAAAAATGATTTTATATCCCTTACTTTAGTTCTCTCCAAAGATGTTCAATAAAGTTTATGTCCGGGCATTGACATGACAGTCCAGAAGGTTAACACAATTCAATCCTTCACATAGCGTGACGCGTGTTTCGGGGCATTGAAAAGAATATAGACAGACGTTGCACAGCCAACAACAAACAAATATTCTTGATATTAACACATAACACATTTAACATCTAAATTTGATATATTTAAAGCCAAATTTTGTAAATAGAAACGCTTTTTTCGTTTTGAAATTTGTATGGAAAAAATATTTTTTGATACGAATTTTCGTTATTTTTCATACAAATTTGAAACGTTTAGAAACGAAATTTTTTACAAAATCTGCCTATTAATGTATATACATATATATACCTACATACTTCGGTATTTTTAAAATATAATTGAATATTTTTCAATTTGCTTTTAGATACTTTTACTGTGGCCCAAATACGGAAACTAATTGAAAAAAAGGTTGTGAAAATTGGAAAACGTATTGAGGCTTTTTAGCTTATTAACGTAATTATCAATAAAACTAAGAGTTTTTTTAAAAGCATCCGAAGATTTTTTTAAGCTTTTCTCAGGAATCTTTTCGTTGAAGCCTACTGACGAGTTTCATAAGCAGCAACGAAATGCTTAACTAACAAAATTTCTAACTGCCATATGGCAAAAAAATATAATAATGTGTACTTGAAGTGTACTTTAAAACCGTGTTTTCTATGGACATTTTATTTTTACAAGCACATGTCACTTTTTGTAAATATGATAGTATATAATTTTATTGAATTAAAAATTAAAATCTACTCTGTAATTTAAACATTTAATTAAAGTATTCGTAGAACAAATCGAAAAAAACCAACAAAATAATTTGCTATTTTACATACCTGTATGTTACTTTATTAATACATTTTCATTTATGCAAATCAAAAAATAAAAAAGACCACTAAGTTAGTTTTTTTTATAATTTATTTATCTAAATTTTTTTGGTTGATAGTTATTATTTATATTTAAATACATAAAATATATTATTAGTTCAGTCAAGTATTAATTAATAGCTTTTTGTTTTACATAGACAATAAAGTATTGTAGTACTAAATCTAAAAGAAAATTAAATTTATAGAATAACTAGAAGACAAAAGGACACGTTACGTAAAAATAACATTAACAGTTAAATTTATATCGAAAGAAAGTGATTTCTTAAATAATAACGAGCAGATATACAAGGAAAATCTTTAAATAAAAATGTTTAAAAAACAAAATAAATACACTTAAGAACCAATTGATCTTTTAACAATTTAAAAATGAAAACGATTTTTTCAAGAAATGAGGAATATATGTATCTCTTTTTTTTTGATTATGTTATAAATTAAAATTATTTTGTTGGTTATTTGTTTTAGAATTAATCGAATACATAAAGCATTATACGAACGAATAATAATAACAAGATTATCTAAGACATTGAATTTAAGAAAGGTATACAGTTGGACCTGCTTTTACGTGGTCATTACAACTTTAAGCATTAACACCAGTGTTCATAAACGATTGTTGAACTTGGAATGGTTTATTCTTTAAAGCGGTCTTCTCAAAACAAAATTCGTATATTAAACCAAAAACAAAATAAAAACAAATTTGAATACAGACAAGAGTTTTTAATTGTCTTCTACAAATTGGCAGTTACTTTGATAATCGTTTATGAATACAAGGGCTAAAGTATAAGACTGGTATACATATGTCTACTTATTATATCTATATATGTATAAATATATTTATTAACAAAAAATATTGAAAATTATTAGCACATATTTATATTCAAAAGAAAGTGTACTTTAAAAATTTAAAACCACTACTACCATAGAAAATATTATTCTTAAAGTATATTTTGCTTTGAATATGAATATGCACCATTGTTATTAAGATTATTTCAGAAGCTCTACTAAAACATAGAACTTTATTATTATTATTAATTTTGTAAAAGTAGTATATTATGAGCATTTTTATTATTATTACAGTTTTCATACATATTAAAAAAAGAACTGGTTTAGTTTGTAAATTTTTCATCATGCTAAACAATTTATATACTATTGTAGTTTAATATATAAAATATAAAGGCTCATTTAATTTCAACAACGTTTTAATTTAACAGTTTTGTATAAAACGAGTTTAAAGTTTTAAATTTACACACAAGTAGTTAATCGAAAAACAAATTTTATTTTTTCCCAAAAGTTGAGTAAAAGATGTTTCTAAAGGTACGGTCACACTTGCCAAACATTTGCTCAAAAAGGCGTAACGTTGTGAAAAACCATTTTGTTCAGACACGTGTTTCTTAAGTTAAACAGTTTCATAACCAACTAATATACAACGTCATTGATTCCAACATTAATGGAAACTATTTAATTTAACAAACACGTATCTGAATTGAAAACTTTTTCATTATTATTTTGTGGTTACGTTTTTTGGGCAAATATTTGTCCAAGTGTGACCAGCCCCTAAGAAATTTTTTTCTTCATAATATGAACAACTTTTATGAGGATTAATTCTGCATTTTTTACCCAAAAATCAAATTATTTTCAGTTATGACATTGTTGAAATAACTGAGCGGCATATTTTTTCTAACAATATAGTTTTAAGTATTTTTTAAAATTATTTTCTTTGATTAACGATTTATTTTATCGACATACATACACCAACTAAAAGCCAGTTCAGTACAATTACTTTCTTTTTCTATTAAATTTAATACACTAACTTAATTTTAATTTAGGAAACTCACCTTTGAATCTTCTATATCTAGTTCATCGTCGCTAGTATCGTAATCACTCTCTGGTGGCGTTAGTGGTTCAGCTCCTCGTTTCTCTAAAATAGTTTGTATTTGCGATTTGTTTAGCATGCAGGCTACTTGGTAAGCGGTTAAACCAGCATAAGTTTCCATTTCTAAATCCAATTTTTCACAATCATCTAAAATATAATTTATTAATTCTTCATTGCAACGCTCAATAGCAATATGTAGAGGTGTGAGTCCAGATTTTCCTTCCTAAAATACGAAGACAAATATTAAAAAAATAAAAATATATAAAGTAAAGCAATCATTTAAAATATAGTAATTTAATTTAATACTTACTCTAGCGTTAATATCAGCTCCGTATATAACCAAGATGCGCAAAATATTGATAAATCCTTTTAAAGCTGCTAGATGTACACATCTTTCACCTAAAATTATACAAAAAAATAAAGAAAGAAATTAATAACAAAGCACACAAAAGTTTTAAACTAAAACTATAATATACTGGAAGCATGTGTAATTGTTGCTTAGATCTAACTATTATATACATACATACATATGTACATATCTACATAAAATTAGTCCAGGACTCCAAGTTGGAGCCAATGGCCGCAGATCGAACTATTAGTAAGCTTTTATTACAAATACAATTTAAGCTAAGAATATTTACTTTGAACTATGAAAATTTACTTTATTAAATCAAACAACTTGTTGCGCTAGAGTTAAGCTCAAAAAAGCTTTTTGCTTGTTATAAAAAGCAAAAACAATGAAATGAATGAAATCGTTACTACACGTAAAACATAAATCATTCGTCAGCTAATAATTTTAAAAGCTGGTTATCGTATTTGTTAGTATAAGCTTTTCTCTTTTACAAATATAAACCAAACGAGCTATTATCTTTTTTTTTATTATAAACGATTAAAATATAAATATGCATGAAAAGTTACAGACAGACTCGGCTACAATGTTGATGATGATGGCAAAGAGATTTTTATTTATTGGCTTGGAATTGGATTTTTGGCTTTTCTGCATTTGGCTGTTTGGCAGGGGTTATTTAAATAACAATAGCAAATATTTAAACTAAATAATAAAGCTCATGAACATGCATACAGAATTCCAAACAACAAATATGGAAGTGTTATCGATTGTTTTGGATACCTTGTACTTGTATAAGTGCAGGAAAACCCCATGAAATTCCCATCATATAAAAACGAGTTAAAAAAAACTTTTTAAATTTCTACATGTATCCAAAGATAAGTATACCCAGTCAGCATGTGGAAGATTGGTTCACTAAACTGAGTCTTTTTCGACTGAATTAGATTTTCACAAAGTGATTAATTAGTTCTGAGCTTAAAATAAGACTCGAAAATGTTTTCCAGAAATACTTAAGGCTTCATTAGTCTTTACTTTCTGTTGCTGTTCTGTGCCGTTCTTTTGCGTATAAAATATTTTGCAATTACATTTTCTGTGAAACAAATCAGCTGGCAATGTATAGAATTGTTTACAGTTGTACAAAAAAAATCACAACACACCAATCCATGCATACTTTTGGCTGACACTTAACGTTGAATTCTATTTTCTACAAATAAGTCCGTAACAGAATAGAAGGAAAAAGGAAAAACTAACCACACATACAGATTTCAACTAAACAGAAACAAAACAGCTGATTCAGAACGAACAGCACGTACGAACTAATTCTGCCTTTAGGAATAAAAACAAACAGTAAGCTCGTGCAGTAAAATCAAAATAATATAAATTGTATTAAATCTTTGAGTGAATTTATGTACATACAAATGGGCAATTCCCAGGAGACGGACGCGGCATTCGTACACTTTTATTTGAGCAAAAAACTAGAAGGGAATGGAAAGAACCAATATACCTATATCTTAGTGTTTTAAAGCAATGCAGGAGTAGTATATTTAAGAATAAATTCTGGGCGATATTAATAACATAGTAAAAAGATATAAGCAAATGTCAGCAAGAAACGGACGCGACAAAAATAGAAGTTATTTTGTGTACTTATAGAAATATACATAATTCAGCGAAATTTTATGAAGAATTTTTTTGTAAATTTAGAAATGAAGGTGAAAGAAGATCTTTTATATGTAGATTTATGAAACATGAAAATTTTGTTTAAATTTTTTTTAATTGGTTAAAGTACAAATACGAACGCGACAAGGCGGACGCGACATTTTTTTCTCATGAGAATTAAACGTAGTAACCTTTCTAATATTGATTTAACTTTAATTAAAAAGTAATAAAACGATAACAAGCGCTTATTTACTGCTGAAAAAAGTTAATAAATATTGATTTTATGCGACGTATGCGACATTAAGTTATAGGTGGAAGCAACCTCAAACAACTTCCCTTATTAGAGCTCCATTCTTCTATTTTTCTGCTAATGCGTAAGTTGTTTGTTGTTAGTAGGAAATTTGGAAATTACAAAAAAAAAGAAAAATAATACAAATTACTTTAAGCAACCGCTAAAAAAAGATTCAGCAAAGAAAATATTTATTTTAAAAGTGCCATATTTTTCTCAAAAAATTTCACAAATTAAAAACGCTTTTTCATTTGTAAAGTATAGAACTTTATGCTTTATTATTTAAAACAAAACGAAAATGTTTGAGCAAAAAAAAAATTTTTTTTTGTTGGCATTTTTCTGGAATTACCCATATGTAATATCAAGAAAGAAAGGTGTTCGTTCTTCTGCAAAGAAAATTTTTTGATTTTTTGTGATTTTAAAGCGGTCAGCTAAATGCATGCCGATTTGAAATCATTTAGTTATTTTTTGAATCACTTTATTTTAAAATTCGCAATAAATTTTAAGAAGACTCGCGGGTAGGGTATCATTTTCTACTGAATGAACAATACTTTTCGACTGGGAAACGAGCGCATAAATACTTCTTTAATCGCGTGGAGGTGACGAAAAATGCTCGAATATGATCATTAATTGCATAAAATGCTAACTGGGTATATACATACATGTGCATACATTCATACATATACATATGTATACGTCCATATGTTTATTAAAGCTATAACAGAAATTAACATTAACAATAAACAGCAAAAGTTTGGAAAAGAAAAAATATTATATATGTATACGAGGGTGGTAGCGAAACTTGGCGACCTGTCATGACATTCTGTAACTTTTAACTATTCGGCGGCAATCGTAATTTTTGTCTATACATTTTGTCGCTTGCAATAACGATTGTGTGATTCTGTAACTTTTTTTTTCTGCTACAGTACACTCAAAAAAAAAGACATGTACTATTATTAAGAAATTTTTTTTCCTAAACTCAAGTAAAAAAAATGTCTAAGTTTAAGTAATTTTTTCTAAGTTTAAGTAAATTTTTACAAAAATCTTGTAAAAATTATCTAATATGAGTAAAAAATAAAAAGTTCATATCCTCAAAAATAGTTCATAAAAATACACAATAAATTTCTCACATTTCACGAAATGTTTACTGAATTAAAGGAAAAATTTACTAAGAGTAGGAAAATGGTTATAAACTGAAGGAAATTTTATATTAAGGACTGGTCAATTTCGTCTTAAATCAAAAATTTTAGGAAACAATTTACTAGTTTTAAGTATTTTTTCCTTGAATTATAAAATTTATTAAGTTGCATTTAGCAAAAGATCTAAGTAAATTTTTCATATTCTCGAAGACTATTTGAACTTGAAATGTATTTTTTTGTAAATAAAATGAAATTTTAAAACTCAATAATTTCAGTGATTAATCAGGCTGCTTTGTTAGGCAATTGGTTAGAGTGCTTGCCTATCAATTAAAAAGTTGCTGGTTCAATACTTGTCCCCTCTCAAGGAATTTATAAGTATGTATGGTGAATTATAATTAAGAATATAATATGAAGATATAATAAATAACATATCATTTGGTATAGAATTTAATTAAAAATAAAAATAAGTGCCAGAATTAAAGACAAAAAAAAATTGGAAAATTTACTAAATTTGAGATCAAAGACGAAAATTTTTTTTTGCAAAGCTCCGAGTTTTAGGGGAAAATTTTATGAAAATATAATTACTATAAACTAGTTCATTAATGAACTAGAAATTTAGTAAATATTTTACTGGTTTCAAGTAAAAAACAGCTTTGGCGCCATACGACAACTTTTTTTTATTCAAATTTAGAAAATTTTCAAAAGTTTTAGTTAATTTTTTTTTGAGTGTAGTGCGTTTCACTAACTTTTTTTAACAATAATTGCATCGTTAAAATAATTATAACGAAAATTTAAGGAATTTCTTATTCAGTAGCATTTTTAAGGATATTCGCTGTAGGTTTATGTCAGCTGTGTCGTTATTTAAGCGACAATAATTTATGATTTATTTATGGACAAAAATCAACAGAAAATATCAGCTGCTTCCTGTCGTTAAAAATAAGTTTCAGAATCACACAATCGTTATTATAAGACCGCGTTACACACATTCTGCCCTATGAACCAAATGTACTTTTTCGGAAAGGGGAGAAAAAATAAAAATACACGTGTATCGGCGATTTTTATGTACACGTAATGTAAAAATTTAAAAATTTGGACTCCCTTCAAGTTAGGCTGAAAAATGAGAAAAAAAAATTTCAAAAAAAATCTGAGAATTGATAAAAATCTATTTTTTTTAATTTGACATGATACAGACATTTCCACGAGTCTGCCTGCAAAAACTCAGCTCGATTGGATCACGGAAAAAGGGTTAAAAACGTATCTAAAGTTTTTCAGACAGACGGACACTACGAGATTTATATTTTATACAAAAAAAAATCTGACGTGTACATGAAAATCACCGATACACGTGTATTTTTATTTTTTCTCCCCTTTCCGAAAAAGTACATTTGGTTCATAGGAAAGAAAAAAAGTTCGTAACGCGATGTAAGCGAAAAAATTTATAGACACAAATTACGATTGTCGGATCGTTAAAAGTTACTGAATCGCACTACTGTACCTGGATTCTGTAATTTTTTGCGAACCGAAAATCCTAATATTTATCGACATATTTATTAGCTTGCGCTAACGATAATGTGATTCCATAATTTCTTTTTACGATAGTCTCCAGCTTTATCTTACTTAAGATTTAATTCAATCTTATGTTGTATTTCTGTATAGAAAATTTTAAAATTAGCGAAAAGCACAGAGAATAATAAAGAAAAGCTCAATGAATTTGATCTTGGAACTTTATTTCATTTTCCTCCAACCGACTGCGAATGTCGTTAAAATATGTTACTGAATAGCAAAGTCGACAAATTTTCGATATATTTATTATAGCGATACGATTATCGTAATAAAAGTTGATGTTGCCAAAAAGTTTGAAGAAAAAAATTACTATTGAATTTCGACTACTGGCCTGTCGTTGGCTGTATTAATATTGTGAAAAAATATGATAATTGAATTTGAAGAAACCCATTTTTTATTATTAGACTAATTAAGTTTTTTAAGCTTCATATTATGAATAAATTATAGCATTATGGAAAAAACGTATAAGCCTAATTTACATTGTAAAAAATCCAATGCTTTACATAAACGTAGTAAAGTTTACTACAAGAGGACAAAAATGTTTTGGGTTTTCTGTGTCTTTTATCTCTAGAAATTTTTATTTCTATTTGATGTTTTAATAAGATTGAGTTTCATTAATAAGGGAAAGTTTAAACAATAAACTTCTTCTGGATAAAATTAAGGTTTATGGTATTCAAATTAAACTCGCTAAGTTTATTATGAATTTGCAGATAAATTTTAATGAAATGTGTGTATGTTATATTTAGCTTTTAATATAATGTATGCAGTGCGCTCTAGGTTTATGAATAAAGTCGATAATACATTACTTAAATATGTGTATTTATAGCTTTGAATACTATTATGAAGTTAATATTTCATTTCAATAACACAACATTAAAAGTATATCATGCATGAATTTGTATTTATGCCAATTACATAATTTCGCAATAGGAAATTTTTTACATTGATGCGCGCAAAAAAAACGAAACGAACTGTTCATTCTTTTTAATTTCACTTTAATTATTTCTAAATTAATTTTTTCAATTTAAGATTTATTGTTTTGTTGTTGCTTTTTCTAAACACGTGTATCGTACGCTGTGTACGTTACTATTTGTGTTTGACTCATTCAAGCCTGTGTATTACAAATTTAAATTTTTTTGTAATTAATTTCGACTTTTGCCCAGCTAATGAATGCATACATACATATGTATGTACATATATACATATGTATGTATGTATGTATACATAAATATAAATAATAACTAATGTGTTTTAATATACAAATCAATAATTGAAGAAATATTTTTATTACTTGTTAAAACAAAAACGTGTTAACAGTTTGCGGTTACATACAAATATAGTACATGTACATATGTATTTCGGAAACAGTTAGATAAACTAGTATACATATGTATGTATGTACTTCATAGGTTTTTTTTAATTCCATACTTATGATTTGTATTATGAGATAAGATTTGTCTCTACTTTAACATCATATACATACATATGTATATACACATGTATATTCAATTTATCTATATCTGCAATTGTTCGATTAAATCGAATAAGTAAAATTCTTATATTTGTTTTAATATTTATATGTAGGGAAAAAAGGATTTTCATGTAAATGTTTTCTGTCGTTGGTCGTATATCAACGTAAATAAAATATCTTTGCGAATCAACAAATTTGCTACAAAATGGCATCGATGTGTTAGTGCATATTTTTGCATATTTTATAATAAATACATATTTTTGCATATTTCGTCATGAATGTATATTTTTAATAAATTTTTTAATTTTTTTCATGCTATAAATCAAATTTTGGTGTTTTTACTAGTTGTAAAGTAAATAAGAGCTGCAGTTTTTACGACTTTGCACGAACAAAAAGGAGAAAACGAGAAAAATTTACCATCCTTAGGACTCCAAGTTCAATACCTTGGCTTAAGTCAAGAATATCAATACCATTGAAAATTAGGGAAAGAAACAAGAGCATGGTATAATAGCCCTTTTAAACCGCATTAATTTCATGTGGATATAAAGTGCTTTTGAAAGCTTCTTTGAGTGTTTCAGCCTGTAATGAAAAATATCCAGTGACACGATAAGGATACATTATACAGTAACTAAATGGAGGACGTGGCAGAAGGCTGTCGGATACTATATTTCTATTAATAAAATTAAAGATATTTTTGTCAAAAAACTTTCCCACAATTGCAACAAAAAACATAACGTGTGCTTGAAGTGTACGTTAAAACAAAATTTTCATACAAAAACTAGTTTTAATGTACACTTGAAGCACACGTTATTTTTTCATATGAGGGCAATTTTTTTTACTTTAAAATTTCTTTAATTTTATTAATAGAAATATAGTATTCGACAGCGTTCTGCCTAAATTGATATTTGTGGACACATAATATTGCTTTCTTGTTTACATTATATCCCAATTAGAGACTTTCGTTACTTTAAGACCTCAAGTTGAATTAATTGAAGATGCGCTAAAAAATAAATTAAAATATATGCAACAAATTGTATCAATATAGTTCTAACAACGAAAACTTAGAAACTGAATATTCCGCAAACAAAATAGCAGCATTTAAATGCGCAGCAATAACTTAAATTTTTTACAGAAAATTTTTTTCAGAAAAAAAACGTCAAGGATTTACCTTTGACAATTTAAAAAGAAACATTTATTCATTAATGTACGTAAATAAAAGTTCGACTGAACTTGACTCGTATTTTGTATTCCATATGATTTGACAAAATATTTGTTAAAAAAGCATTGAAGCTGAGCTTTTTTTTTAATGTCATAATGTATGCTAACAAAGCAATGAAGCTGATTTTTTAAGTATCTAATGTTCTTAAATGTTGAAAAAAAATTTGATAAATGCATATTTTATTAGTTTTAAATACATATTTTTATATTTTTACTGCATATTTTATGTACATAAAACGTGATTTTAAATGCATGAAAATCCTTTCCCTATTTATATGTAATTAAAAAAATCGAGTAAATTTTAAACATACATACATACGTGCATATGTATGTATATGGTTTTTTGGAATAACATAAAGCTTTAATTTTTTAATTGTTATGTTTACTTTATATAAAAGAAAAGTTTACAAATCATGTATTTAGACATTATTTGTGTTTTTCGAAATACAACTACTTGGTTGTCAAGTGCTCAGTCATTTATGTACATATTTACATAAATAAAGGAAAACGTAATTCTCCAAAATTATTTACTTTATGAATGAATTTAATTAAAATTAAAAGCCAAACTAAAATAAGTACGTACAAAAAAAATCAATACCAAAATTATATTACATACATACATATGTATGTATGTACTTGTATCGAATTTTTTTTTTATTTTTTTACATGAACAAAATTTAAACAAAAATAAATATTTTTAGACTTTTAATTATAATGTATAAAAATATATGTATATGCATGTATTTATGTACTATACATATTAGTGTCCTGCACAACACCATTTCCCAGTCAGCAGTTTTTGAAATTAATGATCATATTCGAGTCACTTTCGACTCCTCCGCGCGATTAAAATAAGCATTTATGCGCTCATTTTCATTGGGGAGAAAATGGTACACTAGCCGCGAATCTTCTAAAAGAGTATTTTATGACTCGCGTTTCTGATCAATTTCGACTAATTTTCGAGACACTTACATTTTTTTATCGCAAATTTAATACACTTTGTATTTTATTGATTTTACTGCATTAGCTTGCTGTTTGTTTTATAACAAATCTTCTTCTAAGCAGTTCTGGGAATAATTTTCGAGTCTTATTTTAAGCGCATAACTGATTAATCAGTTTTTGACCATCTAAAGTAGTCGAAAAAGACTGAGTTTGGTGAAACAATCTTACACATGCTGACTGGGTTATAAGACCTTTCAGGACATGAGAGATTTTTCAAATGCTTTACTACAGCGAAATATTCTAAAACAAACGCTAAACAAAACTATTTGCTAAGACATTTGTTTCAGTTGTTTGTCTTACCAAATAGTGTTGTTTAGCGTTTGTTTTAGAATGTTTCGCTGTAGTAAAGCATTTGAAAAATCTCTCGTCTTGAAATTTTTTATAAATGGTCTTGTGCAGGACTTTAGTACATATAAATTTTGTAGAGTAGAATAAAAACTATTAACCAGTTTTTTATATTAAAATCGGGTTTCTAGAAAATTTCGCAAAATTTATCATAATGTTGAAAATCTAATACACCCAAAGATATTAAGGCAAAAAATGTTTGTTAGTAAATACATATACATACATACATATGTATGTATATGTATGTACATATACATATGTTTGTAAAATAAACGATCAAACTGGTTGTACAAGTACTCGTAGTTAATGTTATTTCTTTTATCTCAAACTTTATGTATTCTTATGTTTCGAAGCCAGAATTTAAAAAAAGTATTAAATATTGTAACCGTTTTTCTCCCTTCCACGCCTGAAGCATCATTTGTTGGTTAATTCTTTTTTTCGAGTTATAGAATAAATTAAAAGCTATTGGATGATTGAAAATACATACATATGTATGTATGTATGTATACATGTAAATATACATATATTTTAATATTTACACATTGAGCCTTATTTTCAATTTTATCGCAAGCCACAAAAATTTAAATTTTCAGAAGGTTTTTTTTAAATACTCAAATATGTTTTTGTACTTAAAATGCCGCTTACGATAAAATTTTACAGCCCGTATCTTATAAGTTATCAACAATTTTGGCATTTTGATAATTCTAAGCTACACAGAGAAAACAGTGCCTAATAAATACCTCATAAAATAGAACAAAACTAATAAGATATCTCTATGGTTTTTTTTTTCAATAAGGAAATCTTATTAATTTCATAGAGAAAACCTTTTTGATAAAATCAAGAAGAAATCTTGTAGTTTTAATTAGGTTATCTTATTGATTTTTTTAAAAAAGGTTTTCTTTTCTTGATTTTATTAGGCAACCTAATAAAAAATAAAAAAATTTTATATCTTTATTACTTTGTAAATTTTGTACGATATATGTATGTATGTATGTAGTATATTTAGATGTTATTTATTTATACATACATACATACATACATATTATATTATATTCTTATAAGAATAACCAAAATATTCGTAAATAAATCGCATTCGAATGGTGCGTAATCATTTCTCGGACAAAACACTCGAGAACTACTATCGAAAAACGGAAAGAGAAAGTGCTGCTAGAACTCACTCGTCGCTCAGTTTGTGGCAGCAAATCTTTGGACATCGATGTTTCGCTTACGAATCAATAGCGAATCTTCAGCAATATCATTAGCAATCGATTTCGTTGTTTCTAAATAGCAAAAAACGTTATTTCTCTTTTGTTGTACATGCAAAAAAAAGTAAAAAAAATCTAAAGAAACGAATTGTTTCTTGTTCCTAAACTTTTTTTTACGAGAATGTTTCGAGAATTGTTGGCTACAGCGAACGTTCGTTTATTTTCGAAACTCAGGTTAGCTGGGTAATTAACTAACTCACCATACATACATATTTATTATTTGGGACGACACAAGTATTGAACCAGCAACCTTCTGACTGATAGACAAGAACTCTAACCAATATGCTAACAAGCAGCCTGAATCCGCACTGAAATTATTGTACAAAAACATGTTTATACAAGAACGAAAAAGATCATGAAAAAAATTTTCTCTATGTTTATTTATAGATATGAAATAAGAAGAAACCTAATAAAAATCAAGTTGATTTCCTTATTAAAAAAATTAATAAGATGCTTTACACATAATCATAGAGGAACCTAATGAAAACAACAAGGAATAACTTATTGGAAAAATCAATAAGGAAACCTAATAAAATCAATAACAAAACCCTTTTTGAAAAAAATCAATAAGGCAACCTAATAAAATCAATAAGAAATCCCTATAGTTTACAACTTATAAGAAAACCTAATAGAATCAAGAAGATTTTCTCTATGGATTGTTTTTTGGTGCCAAAAATAACGGAAATTGAGTAAAAAAAGTTGTGAATAATCACCCTTATTCCAGTTGTCGTCATCGACGTCACTTTAACACAACACCAAAAAGTTGGTGCTTGTTTACTCGCTCTCGAGATAAATTTTGCGCAACTCAACCTATTTCCGTTCCCTAAGGTTTAGAAAATAGCATAAACGAGCAAACAGGAGTCAATTGTTTTCGATAGCGGATACACGAGCACCAATTTTTTGGTGTTGTGTTAAAGTGACGTCGATGACGACAACTGGAATAAGGGTGAATAAGATTTCTTCTAGATTTGATGTGGTTTTCTTCTTGATAAAATTAATAAGATTTACCACATAAAAACGATAAGGAATCTCTATGAAAAAATCTTCGCTTTTTTCTGCTGGGATACCGCTTAGCCTAAAAGCGTTTCATAGAGAAAAAATCATCTTGATTCTATTAGGTAGTTTTTTCTCTGTGTATGGGTAGGCCTATAAAATTTTAATTTCAGCAAAAAAAAGTATATTTTCGATAACATGTCGCTTACGATAAAATCGAAAATATGGCTCAATATGTATGAATTTTTTTAGTTTGTTATAAAAGATTTTTAATATTGGTGATGTCAATTTACCCATTCAAACAACAACAATCAATTAATGACTAACGTATGTATGTAGATGCTGTAAAGAAATGTAAGCAATGAAATAAATTAGAATATTCTATAAAACTGGCTTCCGGTAGTATTTACTATGCACATATGTATCTATGTACATATGTCTGTATGTATATATTTATGTATGTATAACATTTTAACCAATGAATTTGAGCAGATTTAAAATCTTGGCCATTCGTTCAAAATATTCTTTTAAAGGCTTAAAAAATTAATGATTTAATTTTTGAAGAGCAAGAATTTTTTTTTTTTGGGAATTCCCCTATCAACTTTTTTTAATGAGTAACAAAATGCCATCTGCGCTTTTATATTAAATTTAAAAAAAAACGCGAATAAAACGTAGAAATTTCATAGTTAACTCTGTGAAAGGAAGAAAAAAAGAGAGCGAACAACACAAACCCGATCGTAGTCTACCTACGAATATTATTAGTTTGAGTATTTGTGTATGTGTTTTGGCATAAATTAATTAAAAACACATAAAATATAAGAATAAATGTTAATTAATGGAACAACTTAAGATTATTGATCTGTCAACTTTCAATAATGAGCTTTAAACTTCCTACATACATACATACATACATATTAACATACTTACAAATTACTATTATTTCCTGGATTACGAAAACGATACTCATCGATTCGATCAAAATAAGAAATTTTTCAAGGAAGCTGCGACTTTTATAGGACAGTCTCACTGATTTATTTCTTCCTAATTGCATTATTTCATCAATATGCTTTGTTTTAAATTTACTTATGATAAAAAATACCTCAGCAAAATTTAAAAAAATCCACTTACAAAATTCCTATCTACCATAGTTTTATTATACATACCTATAAAAATGTAAAATTAAAAAAATGGTTCTGCTCCATTAAGTTACTCTTCAATAGAAAAATGCATTTTAAAAATTACAAAACTGTTATTTTTATACGAGTATATTATGTAAGTCAAGTAGAAAAACTTGATTTAGGGCTTAACGGTCTGTATACCTCTACCTAGATGTTAAAAAAAATATTCATAAATTATAATTAAATAGAAAATAATTTTTTTTTGAAATAAACCGTTCAAATGTTTGCAGTTTAACTTGAAATATTGGAATGATTTCAAAATATTTTTTCTAAAAATATATATTAACGGTTGTTAACATTTTAACAATTGTTACCGCTTTGCCGAATAAAAAAAATATATTTTTTTAAGTATGTTTCTACTCGTATGTATGTTTGTATGTATGTGCTATTTATAAACCAGAATAAAAATGGCGTTTTAATTAATTTCTTCTTTTTAAATTGAATGCGTAATTTGAATTCAATATGTGCAGGGAGTTTATTCTGTAAGTCGAGTGGAAAAGAAAACTGTTATAATTTATACATTATTAACGCAGCAATATTCTTATACGGGGTAAGCTCAAAATTTTAATTCATTGTAACAACAAACTTTTGCATAACTTTTCATAAGCATTTTGGTTGACTCAAATTTAGTGATTTGTAGGAATAATAACATTGAAATTATCAAAAACAAGTTTTTACACCAACAGCTCGTTGATACTATACTTATTTTGTATGGGATTTAGAAATTTCGGGAATTAATTTTAATGTTTTATTGAAAAAAAAAAAAAAAAAAATATTTGCATACGTATGCTTATAAATTTAATTCTTTGGAATTAAAAAATTAGTGATAACTTTGGGATTTTTTTTAGCAAATGATTCCATATCACAAATCTCTACCACAGACAGTTAGTAATAAATAAATAAAGTCTGGATTACAGCTCAGCGAGATCCTTAAGGTGCTAGCCCTATCCATAAAACATGTGTGGTATTTATGTTCTTCTTACTATTCTGTTACATGGTTTCCTATGCCGATCTACTATAACAGCAAAGGTTTGGACATTTCAATTGAAAGCAGACGTATCCTTACGGCCTGAACACAAAAATAATAGGAGTCGACATGACGGTATTTTTTAATTCTCATCACATGCCACCTATGTGAACCGAAAGGGGAAATGAAGGTACAAAGTCTTTAAAACCCTAGCGCGCATGTTATATTAGATGGATAAGGAGATTATCACCTCGACATATGTACAAGGCCATCAGTGCCTTAATCTTCAACTACGCTGCCCCAATCTGGTCACCGTCTCTCAGTGCAAGTCAGTGGAAACATCTACAAACGACGCGGAATTATGCACTTCAAATCACAACCGCATGCGTTAAAGTGACGAACGTTGAACTTTTTCAGCAGGTTACCAAGATGCCACCGGTCAGACAGTCTAATATGCTGCTGATGAATCAATTCCTGATGGCATGTCACTTGCCGCAGCATCCTAACAACTTCTCACACAACATCCCTCATCAAGACACATTCGAAAGGGCTTTCGCATATAACCTGATGGAAAAAGAGCGTAATTTTTTTAGACAGTGAGAGGCTACTGCCGAGGCAAACCTGGACCACTATGGCGCAGCTAAGAACCGGATACAACAGATAGCATATTAAAGTGCGATCATATTCATGTATTCCCCATCAATGCAAATAGCTGCCCCATGGTGCCTCCATAAACCTCAAGATATTGCGCACTTATTCAAATGTCCGAACAGACCCACGTCTCTAGTTCCAGTTGACTTATTCCACATGGCAACTGACTGACACGAATAATAATAATAATTATCCACCTAAATTTACTGGAAAGGACATCCGGAAACAGCAGAGCTGTGGCAACAATAACAGCTTAATTCAACCCAACTTTTCTAATAGTTTTTGAATTAAACTTTCAAAATAAGTATATAATTTTTTTACGTCTCTGCCAGATTCAGTCGGTAAAAAATTTTTTTTTTTTAAAAAAAAAAAATTTGATTTTGTAGTACTGTGTAATTAGTAATAAAAATCTAAAAGTTAATCATCACTACAAAATATTGCGTCACACATGAATTGATTTTTTTTATTATAAAACACTTTTCAAAATTTCAAAAATGTGAATCAGAATGAGGAGCTAAATAACCTCAAATATGTGTCATTCCTTATGTAGAAAAAATTTTGTCGGGAAAACATGGGCGAACTCGCCTTAATTAACAAAAAAATCCAAAATCCACGTTTTTGGATTATAAGTATGTATTATATAAAAATACATATATTATTCAAACAAGTTTTCAACAAAAACTCCTGTAAATTTAAAAAAACTGTGGTTACATGGTTTTTCGTTTCAGCTAACGATATGTACATACTATGTATGTATGTATGAGTATATTGAAGGGACATTCACCAGGTAGTAGCGAAGACGCAGCTGAGGAATTTTTTCCAGCATTTTTTACGAAAAGGAAATTTACAGCAGGGCTCACGATGTCGACAAGAAATTTTTTTTCACTTACTTATATTGAAAATAAAAACAAATTTTCTTGTTTTGTTTTTGTTCTCAGTATAAGTAAGTGATAGAAAGTTTCTTGTGGGCATCGTGTCCCAGGTCGTTATTTTTTTTTTAATTTCAACATGAAAAATATTTTACTAAAAAAACTCTTTCTTTGCAAACAAATTTAAAAATATGAAAATAATAAAATAAAATTATGAAATTGTGAAAAGTTCTTAACGTTGCAAATTTTATTAGTGTTTAACCGGCCGTGAAATTTTTTTCTTAAATTTGTGTGAATATTTTTTATTTCTATTTTTGTAAACAAATTCTGTTTTTGATATTTTGGCTCAACTATAAAGCAATGTTGTTATTTTTTTAATTTTTATATTTCTGTAATATTGATATTACCTGGAAATGAATATACCTTGAGTATATTTTTGGCTGTTGCCCGACTTTGCTTGCATTTGCATACATAAGATCATGAATTAAAGGTGATATGTTGGTTATCAAATTAGCTGATTTTAAATACACAAATGTATTCATAAATTACTGCTTTAATTAATAATAATTACTAAAATACTCTAATTATTAAAGTACAGTATGTATACGCAATAACTTGATACTTAAAGTTTTTTTTTGGATTACTTCCTTTTGGGGATATTTATCAGCAGATAGCAAGCAGACAATCTCGCCAAAAATAACACATTTATGTGTTTCAACAGCTGCTTTGTTTTATTATTATTATTAATGCTTTCGGCTTTTATTTTGTTTTAACAAAACTTAAGAATTTCCGTAATCAGACAATTAAGGAAAACCCATATTAAAATTGTTGTATTTATTGATAAAACAATTAAAGGTATTTGAACAGCTTTTGTTTCAATGGGAATTTAGCTGATTGAGTGTTTCAAATGCAACATACATACAATATGTATGTATTTGTGCACATATGTACACACATTTATAAAATATAAAGATTTATTTATCTAAGTTCTATTATTTTTTGATTCATAATCAATTTGTACCAACTACAGAAAAACCCATGATAAATGTTTGAAATTCATCTTTGAAAGTAATTTTTCCTTGAAAAGTGTTTGAAGAAACTTTAAAAAAAAGGTAACCACAAAGTCTGGGAAATTCAGATATAGTATGTATCATGTGTAATGCACATAGGTATTAATAATGCGATAACAAATTATTATTTATTTGAGTCATTGTCATGAGTCGCCAAAAATTCCCTTGGTTTTGACGCATTTATATGTAAGTCATAACAGTTTATTTTACAGTATTTTTTTAAATTAAATTTTTGGTTTTTTATGCTTAAATGACATTCTAGGAATATACTATAAGACATTTATTTATTTTGCATATTCTACAAAGTAAATTTTCAGAATATGGTTGCACAAATATGGGCTTAGTAACGTTATTAACAGAATTTTAAAAATAATATAATAGTTACATATCCGCTCATTTACTTGAAAAACGTTCTAAATCAAACATTAGTTTTAAATAAAAGTATTTTAAAGTTTTCAATTTACAAAAAAATTAATGAAAAATAATAAAAAAATTTTTATTTTTCTCTTAAGAGAAATTTTTTATCAAATGTAAATAATGATATGAAGATTAATTCTAAATTATGAATTTAAAATCCGCATTTTTTTGAGTTATGACGTTTTTCAAGTAAATGTGGCAATATGGAATAGTAGCTTAAGTATACTGAAAGAAATTTAGTTTTATTAAATTGCACTTAGAATTTGCAGTGGTTAAAACGATAGTTTTGCTTTAGTCAACTTATGTAAGCCATTATTACATATTGCCACAGATATATTAATAATATTGCAACAAATTGTACATTTTATGTTTTTTTAACTTCACTTTTAGGGGAATCAAATTAACATTTTGTTTCAGACGGACGGGGTTTTTTAGCGAAGTTCCCTCAAACCTAAAATATTAAATTAAATTTATTGTTTAACTACTAAAATAAACAAATAAATAAGACTTTCAACCGTAATTTTGTTGGCCATACATTAAAACAATTGGAAAAACCCTCAACTTTCGAATATCAAGTTTTAAGCTTAAAAAATATACACATGTTAGTACATACATACATACATATGTATGTACATATATACAGACATACGTTTTAATACGAAAGTGGTTTTTCCCTTCATTTTCATTGTGCATCCAAACGAAAGAAATAAACAATTGCAATCAAAAAAAAAAGAAAAAAGAAATTCATAATCACGTTCAAAAAGGAAGCATTCATACATTAATGTAGACATTTGTGTTCACTTCACTGCACTCGATCGAGTGTTAGTAAATGTAAACATTTTAAGCATGACATAAAATTCCAACCTTCCCCCACACTTACTCGCACACACTTCTAAAAAAACTTTAAAAAAATACTGATAATTACTGTTGTTTATGTGAAAAAAAAACTGAATTGCTGGCAATGAAAAAAACCTGGTCGTTTTATGTAAAACCCAGTTTTTAACGCACAACTAACTGATCAGTAAAACGTTTTTAAAAAAAGGGGTCGCACACCTCAAACGCGGTAAAAACCAAAAAATGTGAATAAACCCACTTGTATAACAGGCCAACAAACAAAAAATCATTTATGTAAAGAAAAAGATAAAAATGTCAATAACAAACAAAGAAAAAAGTTAACAGTTTAAAAGTAAAGTGCAATGCAAACAAAAGAAAGAAAAAACAAAATAAAGTTAACCAATGAAAGTTGATACGAAAAAACCCTTTTTTTAGAAAATTATGTCATTTTTGTTAACACACATACATACATACATACATAAAATGTTTAATAAATCTTCACGTTATAGAATAATTGGAATATATTAAAATTTCTTTGACTGTTTAACCCTTTAAAGGTAGTATGAAATCTTAATCTCCCTTTTCACGGGTAAAATACGGAGTATATGAAGCTTATTCTGTGAATCGTAAAGGTGGCGAAGCATGAGAATATAATAGTTAACGAATCTACACTTTCTAGCATGTCAAAGAAAATATATTTGAATAAACGACATCGCTAGCATCCAGAAATCAACTGAAATTGTCCTATAAACTGTATTTATACCAAGTTAACAAAAACAAAAACGTAACAAAAGTAAAAATTTTCAACCGTTTTACCCCCTGTAATTTTTATCTGGACCGTGTACAAATGTCAACCAAATCCATTAAGCCGTTTTCACTTTACAGTGAAAAAAATCAAACTTACAACAGAAATTTAAATTTTTGTTTTTTTTTTGTTACACAGTGTAATATTCCGCGCAACATTCTTAATTTTTTCTTTCCTATCATTCTTCTCCAGACAATAAGAAACAAAAAATGGGGGAATCGGTACAGCCGTTCCCGCGTGAATATGTGACCAATAGAAAAGCGCTTCATTTTTATATATCGCTCATTTATTCAAACAACGTCATAATGCTAGGAACACAATTGGGACGAACGACGAATTTCGTCCACGTCGACGAATTCATCGATAACCATTCGCTGCGTAAATTTGTCGTGTGAGCCACAATAACGACGAATTTACTCACCGAATTCTTCTCTCATATTTGATAAAGTTTGTTGTTGTGTGTACAAAAACTGTGAGAGAGAGAGAATTTTCTCTCAATTTTGTTTTTTCGTCGTTCGTCGGCGAACAAAATAGAAATAAATCTATCTCAGAGTTCGTCACGCACGACGAATTTCGTTGTACGGCGGTGTTGTGTTCATTTTCATACGCACACATGTGTTTTATTTTTTATGACGAAAGTTCGCACCGAAAAATTCGTCGTTCGCCCCATTTGTGTTCCTAGCATAACTCAAAAAATGGAATTCTTAGAATTTTAGAACTAATACTCATATTGTTTTTCATATTATATAAAAAATTTCACAGAAATATCTTATTCACTCAACTCTTGAGGGAAAAATTAAATTTTCTTTTTTCATTAAGTTGTGTATAAATTGAAAACTTCAAACTCTTTTTCTGGCAAAATGGTTTTTTGAGTTACGACGTTGTTTGAGTAAATGAACGATATATGTATATGTATGCATGTATATGCATGCAAAACACTGTATGTATGTATGTAGATATATCTAAAATTTACAAAATAAAATAAAAAATTAGCATATGTCAAATAAATTGGGCCAACTCAACGATATGGAAGTTGACCTACATGATTTAAGTAAATAAACAAAAAATTTTATGAAAAATTTAAAAAGTGAAACAAATATTGTATTCATATGTATCTATGTATGTACTTAAAACAAATTAACATCTAAGTCAGGAATCAAAAAAGAAAAAAAAACTTATATAAATAGAATTGAGTTTTCGAACTGCTGCGGTAAATGTTCTTTTTCTTTTACGAGTACATAGATTATTTTCACAATAAAATAACTTATAATATCAATTAATAGATATTTGCTTAATTCACAACAATTTTAATCATGTATTTGTGTATCAAATACACTTTTTGTTTTTTAATTGTGAACACACTCTGTGTAGTGTATTAATGTATTTTGTATTTTTAATTAAAAAAGAAGAACAAGCTACATACAAATTCTCTCAGAGAGCCTCTCTCTCAATACAACATTTTAAAAACATATGCAATAAAAGTGTAATAGTGTAATTAGTTTTTATATGAAAATTTCATACAACAAATGTTACACTCTTGTATTTAATATAATAATACAATCGATACAGAGATACAAGAGGTTTTGTGAATTAAGCAATTATAAAGATAAACCTCAAACCCCAATGGCGCCAAAACCAACCAACCAAAGTGCAAAAATATATACATACATAAGCGCAAAAATATATACTATATCTAAAAAGCTTTCAGAGTGAGTCTTATAAATAATTGCTAGTTAAACTTAATTTAATTTTGCATTACGATCTGATTTCAACTCAAACAATGGGTTATTAGTTGTTTTTAAAAATTATAATTTTAACGATCATAATGATCATGTTAATTTAGATTGTTTGATGCTCAAAAATTTCAATCGACGGGAATTTCCAAAAAAAAAGTTGACAAGTGTGTGCACAAGTTATGTGGGTAAAAGTTAAAACTTAAAAAAACCAGTATTTGTTTTATAAAAAAAAAGAAATACAAAAGACCAAAAGACTAGATTTACAAGATAGCATTTTGCATGAATTGAATTTTGTTATTAGAGGTGTAAAAATTCAAGAGAATTGAGAAAACTAAAAAGAACATATCGCTCATTTACTTTAATAGTGGCACAACTCAAAAAAAACCTGTTTTGCAGAAAATACGTTTTAAGTTTTCAATTTGCATACAACTCAATGGAGAAATGAAAAAAATTCTTCTCTCAGGAGGTGATGGTACAATCTATTTATATGAAATTTTTACACAAGATAAAATACGAAATGCCGCATCTTTCTGCGGCATTTTTTTGAGTTATGCCACTATTAAAGTAAATGAACGATATAATATTTATGCTTCCCTTCGGCTTGCCAAACAAAACAAAACTCTTAACAGAAAAACCCATAAAAACTTTCATTGAATAAATTTGTGCGCTTTATGCACATCCATATTATACAAGTATTACTTTGGGAGGCTAAATGTCTGTTATACATGTACAAACATATACATATACACTACGACTAACTTAAATAAGGAATTTAATTTTACCAAATTTTTAATAAATTTCTTAATCGGACTTAAGTTCAGTATTTTCAATTCTTATTGAATGAAATATTTTTATTAATTAATGTGATTTTCGTAAGATGAGAAGAAAAATTAAAGTAGCTGATATTAAACAATAATAACAATCTCTGCCCAAGTAGATAGACGTGGGTGCTGATGGAGTGCGTGGCTGCACAGAAAAGTTAAGTTTTCTTCTCATCTTTAGAAAATCACATTAAATAATAAAAATATTTCATTCAATAAGAATTGAAAATACTGAACTTAAAATGTTATGTCCCACGAACAGGAGAACAAAAATAAAACTAAGTAAGAAAAACAAAAATAAGCGTAAAGGATATCCCGTTTGCCAACAAGCACCAAAAATCTGCTATAAGAAACATGAAAAAATCATAGTATAAATGAATTCTTTTTTTTAGAAAATAATTTTTTTTTCATTTCAGATATTTTTTATTTCGTGGTTTATATCACATTTCTTTAAGCCTTCGTTTAATTTTCTAACAAGCCACACCCAGATATTTTTGATTACGTTAAGATTCTGAAAATATGGAAGACAATTTAGAAGTTCTACAACTTGCTCGCGAATTCACTGATTTACAGTTCTGTAAATGTTAATTGGAGCGTTGTCGTCCTTCCCTGCTGTGTCTTCGTTGCAAAAATAGTTCTTCCTTTCTTAAATAGTGGAAATAAAATGTGTATCCATCTGTTGTCCATCAATATTAAACTTTATTTTCATCAGAAAAATATTAGTTAAAAAATAGATAAAATTAAATTCCTTATTTAAGTCATTCGCAGTGTATTAATTAATAAAACATTCACGAATTTCTAAATTAATATGTACATATGTATGTATGTGTGTTATGTATGTTACATTAACCAGAGTTCAATATCTATTAAATTGTGGTTTAAGCCACAAAAATGTATCTACCACAATCGTTATTTTGACAATATTTACATACATATGTACATACATAGATATGTACATATGTACTCGTGTGGTAGAGCAAGCTTGTAACAAGACAAGCCTTCTTTTAAAAATTTGCCATAAATTATTATTTTTTTTTTGCTTCTGCGCTTTTATTTGTACGAGAATGACGTACGGATTTCCCCATTATCTTAGTAATATGATATTAAGCGTTTTCAAAACTGCGAAGTTTATTTTTTAATTAAAGCTGAGCTTGCCAACCTTCGATACAGACGTCGATAAGATAAAAAAAAATAATTGCATTTCATTGAACTTTGGTCATGTGGTTTTTAATAGGCAGTCTTTATAATTATTTAATATTCCGAGACAAATAAAAAAATAATTAATCTTTGTTCACTTTGTTATTTCTAATATGTATGTAGGTACATATGTACATAAAACTAACAGATTATTGAATGAATACAAACATTTATTATAGTAATTGTCATATAAATTAACTTCTCTCTGCTTATGGGTGAGATGTCATCATCATCTTCACTTTTTTCCATTCGTTTCTCTTTCCCCCTTGATTTATTAATATAATTTTTCGTAGCGAAAATAAAAAACATTTATTACTTTAATGCTATATCACCTTTCAGAGTTGTTGACATTGTTTGTTTGTTTTTCCCCGCTTAGTTTTTTAATTAACAATGTGTACTAACATTTTTATGGCAATTTATCTTAGGATTTTCCTAATATAATTTTAGACGTAGAAACCGAAGTTTTATAGCTGAAACAATAAAATGCAAGTGTTTAACAGAAAATATTAAAGTTAATATACTTTTAGTACTTGTAAAATAGTTACATATATATGCGTATGTATGTAATATATTTTAAAAACTAATGATTTTTGTAAAATTTTCCGTCTTAAGCAAATTATTGTTTTTCGATATCGAATAACCGTTTATAGTCTATGGATATCGAACAGAATGATGAGATAATTTTTCTTAAAATATATTGATTTAAAATAAAATTTACTTATGTCTCTCTTTATATCTATCTCTCTCTCCCTTCATCAGCGATGCCAACTTGGTGCTTTTGGCACTATTTTCAGTGCTTTTTGAAGACTCAAAATGTCAAATTTTGAGCGTTAGTGCCAAACTAAGAAAAAGTACTTTGTAGTGCTTTTAAGAAATTTGTGTATTTCTTAAAAAAGTGTTAAGTATACCTTTTTCGTCTGATATATTTCACTAAAGACATTGATACTCTTGCGAAATAGAGAATAGCTTAGAAAATATTAAACGTTATTAAGCTTCACATTATTATTTTCACGTTAGTGCCTTTTACGCTTTTTATATCTTAAAATTACGCTTTTTAGTGATTCTTTTAAATTTTAATGTGCTCTTAGAGTCAAAAAAGTTGGCATCACTGCTCTTCATCTCTCCCTTTATCTCTCTCTCTTTCTCATCCTTAAAAAAGCTATGTAACTCTAGTTTAGTCCCAAATAATCAGACCGTGTGTTAAATCTTAGAACCCATTTGTACTATAACAAGAATTATATTTAAATGTTATTATTATAAAATTATAACTAACACATTTTTTGGACTTCGTTTTTTACCAAAATCGATTATTTACGATCGCAGTCAATTTTGGAAAAAATTAAGTTCGAAAATTATGTAACTTAAGCTTTTTCGGCAGTTATGGCAGGATATATGGTTAATAATTCGACTGAAAAAAAATTTAATAATTGAAATAATCAATTAAACCGTATTTAATTCTTATTAGTGGCGTAACACATTTTCTTTTTACATAATTTACGATCTGGAACTATGTTTTCATTTAATTTTTTTCACTAAATACTGCCAAAATGTTTGCCACTTTCTAGAATCCAACACACAAGTTCATGAACCTAGGCATACTAAGTAACCTTATTTCCCTTTGTCCATTTTCTGCGGTTGAATTCAATGCTTGAAACATGCACCTGGATCGAAATTCTCATGGCAAAAGTGATTGTAATTTTCGATTTAAATACCTTAGTTCATTTACCCCCTAGGCTCGGATTTTTATATACATATGTACATATCTAAATTATGCTTGTGCTGCAGTTTCCTTCTCTAATTGATTTCTAATCATACTGTAGTTGTGAATAAACAGTCCTTGATATATGTATGCAAAAAATCGTACAATTATAAGAAAAATAAAAAAAAAAATGCCATCCTAATGCTATACAGTAAAAATAGCTTTATGTTATATTTGGGACGGAATTCCTAAACTAATTTTACTTAAATATCTTACATACAGAAGTAAAAGATATACACACTACATGCATATTCGTACATCATATAAATAATGCAAATATTTTTATTTTAATTTTCTTGCAGTCTGTATCTTGAAGTCATGTGGATCTTTTTTAATTCGATTGGCGCATGCCACATTTAAAAGCTAGACAAATATAGACGAAAACAAATATATGTACATACATACATATGTAAGTATGTACATATGTACATATGTATATGAACTCGTCGTATAATATTAACCAACAACAATGTTTATTTATAAAGTAAAAAGTGCAATGTATGTATGTAACAGTTTATTTCAAAAATATTTTTTTTTTGGAAATTTGCCAACAGAAAGAATATTATTTCATAATTTTTAAAAACTTGACAGCACAAATAAAAATTTTGCATATCCAATTTGCATCTATTTAAAAATATACTTGAAAAAAAAACAACCCTCGTACTATTAAATTTAATCTAATATTTCGAGGTTGTTATTTTTTATTTTGCAATTGTTCTAGTTTAAATTTAATTGCTTTCGAAATATCAAAATTTTTTACATTTATTTCTTTAAAAGTCTACGACGCATTTTACACTGCTTAACAAAAGTTTCCACCAAAATCTATATAATGAAATATATTCAAAATAATTACAAATACATATTTTTGAATGCTTCAACAAATAAACTTAATGAAATAATAATAACTGTGAAGCCTTCATTTATTTATTTTTGCCGTTTTTATTACAGATTTTCGAATTGTTAGCCAAAGTCTTGACTCTCTGCATATCAGCAAATTCTAAAATATTTTTTAAGAAAACAAAATATTAGAAAATTTTATAAAATTACGCTGTTGTTGCTGCATCAATATTTGAAAATATGTATGTATGTAGTATGTACATAAGTGATCTGGAGATGCAAATTTAAGATCAAAGCCAACACTTGCAGGTATTTCTGCCGTTAATAAGGTAGAATCACTACACAACTTTCAAACTAGCGCATTTAGAATATACTCCTACAAGCATCTTAATTTCTTACGATATTTAAAATTCACATATTTATTAGTATTTAAATATGTACATATGTATTTAAACTGGTATAATTGAGATATCTACAATAACACAACTTTCTATAACATTTTTTTTTTAAATTGGGTTCATAACAAATTCGTCATTCAAAACTATTAACACACAAGGCAATATTTTTTATCTGTATCGCTGAGTATAATTTTTTTTTGTACCACTGGAACGAACCCCTCGAGTTGTCGTCAAGCTCCGTCGAATACTTTCTCAAGTCCCTTAAACAATCTCAAAATTACGATTGTAAACTTATCAAATCTATTAAATGGAAATGTTGCAAAAACTTGGTCAACAGTAATATACTTAATAATAACAACCTTAATGATATAAGATAGTTATCAATACAAATTTAAGGGTATTTGCTATGACGTATAATAAATACGTTCAATATTTTATCAAAAATCCAAAATGTTTTTTTTATAAATGTTCTTCTACTCATTGCAAAATAACATAAATTATCTGCTTAACTCTTTATCATGGCGCAACCATTTATTCAAGCATTTACCTTATCAATATGAGTGAGTGTATAGTTGTTTAGTTATTGTATAAAATTTCTTGGGGAAACCCGCGTTAATTAAGTGAAAAACAGTCAAGATAGCAAATGTTTAATAAATAGAAACTTCAGGGAGAAAATGTGAACTTTTGAAAAATACTAAATATATACAGAATGAGCTATATGGTTTGAATTGAATTTATAGCTTTTTAATTATTATTCATTCCTTGTTTTTCAGCATTTTGTGAAGAAGACGTGAGGAATTCATTATGAATTATAACAGTATCGAAAAACGTACAAAAATAATTGAATTTTATTTGAATATGAATAATTGAACACATTAAAGGTATTCACGTCAAAAGTTGCACTGTTGCGAAAAAGCAAAATTGCAAAATTTTCACAAAATATAACAACAACCACATAAAAAATTATTTTGCACAAATGATGTAAAATTGTAAGGTCTGAGTAACTGCAAGATTATCAGGGTAAATTTTGCAAAGTTGTGCAACTTTTTATGGCATTGCCAATCCAAAAAAATGGACAAAAAGTACTTAAAAAATCAACCATACAGCAAATTACAACGTAGAAATAACTAAATATTTTTCTTTTAAATGAAAAAACAAGTGGAAAACATTTTCGGACCAAATTAATTAATTAAAAAATTATGAAAAAATTAAAAAAAAATTCTTAGCTATAAATTATAAAAAAATCTTCAAATTCAATTTTAAGATAACAATTACATAATTTGTTATTTTCAAACGACCTATGGCTTAAATCGTTATTAGAATTTTGTTAAATAATACCAATACTATTAATATTTATATTTTTATTAGTGAATTAATTATAGAATAATTCAGCATTTAAACAAACTCTTTTAACAATTAAGAAACATACGAGTACAATATATCATTGCACATATTGTGTTGCTTGATAGACAACTAAACAAAATAGGATGCTCACGTCAGAAAGTGCAATTATGCTTTTTTTTGCACAGTTGCAAGAGTTGACGTGAATACCTTTATTATTTCACGCACAAGCGTTTTTAACTGGCCTCCACCTTCATTAGATTTAACAGATCCTGACAGTTTTCTTTTGGGTTATTTGACAGAAAGAGTGGAAACCAACATTCGAAATGAAAACAAGCTAATTGCAAAAAATTCCCCAAATAATATACTGTATTTAAAAAAAAAATGTAATAATCGCAAAAATAAAAAATTTATAAAACATTTTTAAACCATATAGCTCATTCTGCGATATATGTTACGTTACATTACATATCTGTAACCATTTTCATTTCTTTTCACATAACAATATCGATTAGCTGTTTCCTACTGTTGCTGTTACATTCCATTACAGTCAGCTAACTGAGCCTTCAGCCTGATTACGGTTGACGCATTTCGACTACACCTAGTACTAGATTAAAGACAAATGTTACGGTGTTCTTCTAGTGCTAGGCATAGTCGAAAGACTCCAACCGTAATCAGGCTGATTACTAAGAAAAACCACATTCAATGAAAAAAATTATTTCTACAGTATTACCAACCAACTACCACTTATTAGCTTAATAAGTAAATAAATTAACAAATTATGCTCTCTCCCAAATAACAAGTTTCCGACATCGGAAACCATATGTATGTGTAGATTCTTCTGTTGTTGATGTGTTCAGCACTTTTATGAAAAATTTTATGCAGAACATTTTTATAAAAGCTTTTAATGCTCTACTAACTCTTCTTTGTATGGGTCCTTTCGGTCCCTTTTTATTATAATTATCTGAATGCACAAAAGCTTGTTGGCTGGGATAATTAAAATTTGTCTCGGTGCAGCCAACACATACTGATTCAAAAGTTGCCTTCCTTAATATTGAAATATTACCGCATTGAAAAATAAATAAGCATATACATACATACATATATATTTGTACACATACTTAGCTTATGTAAAGTTGCTAAAAATTTGTAGACAAGCAAGAAATGTACATACAACAAATAGTGTTGATTTTAATTCCAATCCACCTTAATTATATGCATACATATATTTTATGTAAATGCATATACATACATATGTATATTCTTATATTTTTTTACTCCGTTAATACTAAAATCTCATTTAAATTTCGATTCGTATAAGCAAGTTGATGGCTACGAAAATGCTATGAACTGCTTTAGTATGATGATGTCGATGAAGATGGGTATGGTTGGGTGTTGACGGTAAAATGATGGCGTTCAACAAAATTTCAAAGCTCTTTTTTTTTTGGAAAAAACCCAAAATATTTATATATTTATAGCCGAAGCAATAAAAAACAAAAAATTTAAAGAGCAAAAGAAATAGCAAAGCATAAAAATAAAACGAATACGAAAAACTGGGTGGATATGGAATCTGAATAAATAAAAAAGAAATCAATATTTGATGGTAACTGACTGGCTGGCATCGAGTAGAAAACACAAACAAAGAAGAAATGCAAGTTAACTTCTTAAAGAAAATGCTCTTCCTTGTTAGCCTTTCTTTTGCATTAATAAGGAGTTTTGCCATTAAAGGTTAAATCTATAAATGAAGCTCGGCTATTGACATTTGAATGTACGAGTATAAGTTTTGGGTGGCAACTAAAATAAATAATCAATACCTATAACAAGTTTATTTTGTGTTTAATTAATTCTTAGGCACACAAGGTAATCCTCTAAAATATGTACGTAAATATTATTTCTTATTATTATTTAAAAGCAATTACTTTTGTATGAAATAGCTGATTGAGTATAGATGTCTTTTGTGATAAGATCATGGGGATTTTCTATTAAAAATTACATTCTAATAAATGTATAAACTCGTACATACATATGTATGTGCATATGTATAGTGATTGGTCGTTAACCTATTTTGGTATTTCAGAATTCTAAAGAATCTGGGATTTCTTTGGTTTTAAAAGAATTTACATTAACAGCATTATGAGTAATTAAGGGATGCAGTAAAAATTTACATATTTCCTTAAAAGCATTAAGTCATACTGAATTAATAAAAGTAAAATCAAATTCACTAAAAATTTTGTGCCAATTTCTATAATTTTCTATGATTGTTTTTAAAATGTTCTGACGTTTTGCTTGCAAAGGAAAACTGTTCATTACATATTATTTGTGCTGTATTTATTATTTATTTTACGATTTCAGATGATGATGATGATGACTGCTGACGTCAAAAAAAATACATTAAAGAAAAACAAAACAAAAAACTGACAAGTGTTTTTCAAACATTTTCTACACAGACCGACGTCAAAAAATATTTTAATAAAATATTTACATATACATATACACACATATACACATTAATATTTGCACATGAAAAATATTTTCTAGTTTCGCCAGAGGGCATATGTTTGTAACCGGTATGCTTTTTGTATCTTTGCCTATTCCCTTATAACTTCTGAGCTAATTATCATAATGTAAGCAATGAGGTATTGGAGGAAACGTCTTTATTATCTATGTTCTCCCATATTAAATTGAATATAACGCCGCCCAGATGACATAGTCATAAACTAGAAAAAAATCAAGATATCCTAAAAATGTATATACATACATATACGTACATACATATGTATATTAATCTGTTTCTTGAATATTTTAGTAGACAAAATAAACCTGTTATTTTCTTGAAGTTCAAGAGCAATAACTGTATTTGATTAACATTAGTAGATTTAAGATTAAGATTATAACCCTTGCACTTTGAGAAAATAACAGTTTTTTGCGCTCTTCTAAAATTTTCAAGCCTTGCAGATAGCATTTTTTGAAAATAAACCCTCGATATTATATTTACAGAATTATGTACATATTGTAAGATCGAAGCAATTATTTTCCGTATTAGTACCAATATTATAAAAATATTGTATATATATTTCCATGCTCTTATATTAGAAATTTACTATGAGTAGCAACAAATTTTATATTGAACAAATGTAATCCCACGACCATGAGTGTATGCAGCTGTATAAAAATAGATTTTTAATGGCAATATACATACATACATATAAATTTTCTTAGGAATGAAAAAACCAGACAGCTAAGGGGAAAATTTTAAAATATATAAAGAAAATTAATGTACCCCTTTGATTGTATGGGTGCAATATTATAAAAATGTTATATTTAAAGCAAAATGTGTGAGAAATATATTTTATTAAAGTCTTTTTTACTCGCAATAAATGTCTATGACTATGGCTAGCCAAAAAAATATATACATATATGTACATATGTATGTATGTGTGAAAAGACAAATTCATAAGCATAATTAAGAAGACGGGACGTTTAAATATTGGCAAATGAATATAATTATAAATAACACAAACTTTTTGTTTCGAAATCTTTTTTAAACATAAATTAATTTTTCTTTGACTTACCGTCATAATTTCTAATTTCCAAGTCTGAAGGTAATTGGGCATATTTTAGGTGAACTCTATCATTGACACGATTACCATATTGGCGATGAGCTTCAATTATTTCGGAGCCACTAATAGGAATAGTTAAAGCGCGAACACACTGTTCCTCACCAGACATGCAGGCAAGATGTAAGGCCGTATTACCATGACGGTCGCGTACTGTGGGCTTTTTAATTAAACAAATAAAAAAAAGAGATAGGCCAAGATTAAAAAAATGCAAGTGCCATTATTCCAAATCTAGCTGAACAAAATGAGCTTTTAAAAAAATAAATATTTTACTTAATTCAAGTAATCGTATTTTCTGCTCAGCTGAATTTGCGTAGTCTAAATATTTGAAAAATTTTCAACATTAAATTTTAAAGAAATTTATTAAGAATTTTTGTTTGTTTTGCATTTCATTTCTGCTTTAAAAACTTTTCAGTAGACTTCAACCAAACATTTTTGAAATAAGGTAAAGACTCTTAATATATTATTGAGTATCACTTTAAAAGCTTCAAAGAAAAATCTTAGCAAAACAAACATATTTATTCAATAAAATAAAAACCGAAATGTTTTAATAAAAAAAAATATTTTACTTACCTTAGCACCTGCTATTAATAACATTCGGATAATTCTTGGTTGTGCTGTTAGTGTTGCCAAATGCAAAGGTGTTTGGGCTTCATCATTTTGTATATTAAAAAGGCAAGGATGTGGAGCTATACGTATTAAAGCAGCAACAACATCTTCGTAACCGGAGATGCAAGCCAAATGTAAATGTCTAAATGAACAATGAAACACACACAGAAAAACAAAAAAATAGTTAATGAGAATTACTCATTCAAAGTAAATCATTTACTTTTACAATGGTCACCTGTTTCTAGGTAAGAAAGACACCTTTATTACTAACACAACTACAACAAATTGTCCCTAAGCCTCTTAGAATAATGTTGCATTGGAAAAATAACACATGTCGGGAATTTTTGCGAAACTTAACACGACACGTTAGGTATGCTACAGGTGATTTATGAATAGTTACTACCTGGCTATCACTGTTTATTGTGTAGGACATACACTATTCGCAAAAAATAATATAATGAAGTGAAGATTGAAATGAAATTTTGTTTTAAACAATACTCTCAAACTACGTACATATGCACATATGTAGGTATTGGCCCTATCGGCATAAAATTTTAATTTTAATTTTTTGTATGGTAAAAATGAACATTGCATTATAAGAAAAAAACTTTATGCAGGAATGCAACATTTTTTTAATTAAGAATGAACAAAAAAAATGTTTTCCAAGTCCACGAAGGCAATTGAATATGTATGTATGTATATGTCCGTAAATCTTTACAATAGTTCTTCATAATTATGTAAAGTACTTTGAATTGAAATATGTATGTACATAGAAATTGGGACTAGGATTTTCTATACTTAATTCTCTGTATGAATATTTCCATTAATATTAAATCATTAGCAATCTGTAATATGCTTTCATATACCTGGTCGTACTGAATAAAATATGAATGATACTTACGTATCTCCGTCATCGTTTTGCTGATAGTAATTCTCCCAAGAAATCACTGGAGTAATTACTTTGGGTATTGTGCCTGTATACGATGTTTTTGTTTGTTGTTCAAAACTTTGCTGTTGTTTGGGCGCATCTAAATTATTTAAACCAGATGCAGCATTTGTCTGAGAAGTTGTGTTAACAACATTGGGATTATTTTGTAAACTCAAATTACAGAACCATTCAGATATACCAGAATCTACATTGTGAGGCAAAAGCATATTTTGTTCGTTGGATTTATTTTTCTCTTCGTCTAAATCAGACTTTACGTCGACGTCTTCTTCTAATATACCTGAATCTAACTCAGGTTGTTGTTGCTGCGTTTTATAATGTAGTTGTGAATCGGTAGAAGGTTCTGTTATGTTTACTTTCTTGTCGTCAATGACTTTACCAGCTGCTTCGTTATCTGCATCCAAAATGGCCGAAAATGACGATTGAGGCCCCGATATAAACCCAGAGTCTGTTGTTTCTTCTGCTGAGTTTGAAATTTTTTTATTATCATCACCTACTTCATCCAACCCGCCTTTTTGATGTTGCAGGATTTTGTTTGAGCCTGGAAATTGACCGCCAAATGTTGATGTTGTTTCTAATTTACAGTCAATTTGTTGTTGTTGCACTTGGCCTAATTCTTCTACACCGCCACTACATTTACAGTCATCTATAGCAACAACTTCCTTGGTACTTTGCTTATTATCACTTAACGACGCTGTTGACGACGGTGTTGGATTCCACATTTTGCAGCTTTGTCTTAATTTTGTTTATTTTTAAATATATACTGGCCAACTTTTAACTTGATCTAATTTTCCGAAGATACTGATATTAATAAAGGAAACAAAAAAAGTATTGAGTTAGTAAAAGCAGACATGAGCAAAGAAGAGTGGCCCAAATAAGTCGAAACAGAGAAACCCCCCTAAATTTACTACATAATTTGCAATTACACAGTTAATTATCAATGACGACAGGTGTTATCATGATCGAAAATTCTTCAGTTTGCACTTTATATACCGCGTACTTGTATAACATACATATGTACAGACATATGTATCTATGTATGCATGTGTGTGCATACACAGTTTATTGTCTGTAATTAGACGTGTACAGCAAATCTTCTCATGTTATAACATTAAATTTTATTTAAATAATTAAATTGGTGTCACACATACACAAACTATATTATCTCAACAGCAATGTTTTTAAATTAAAAATCTTGTATTATTACTTTACATAAAACTCTACACTAAATTTAATGCGTATATACAAAACTGACACTTGTTCGCTTTTATATACAAATGTATCTACATACATACACACAAACCCACATGCAATAAACAGAGATTAGGTAGGTATTTTCCCTTAATTTTTTCACAAGTATATTTTTATATGTACATATTTAATAGACCTTGCAAACAAGTTTTCATTTACAATATTTCTATTTTCCTTTTTTAAGTTTGGTTTGTATATTTTTTCAAGTATTGCATGTGTTTAAAAATTCCAGATTTTTTAACAAAAGCTAAGTATAGCTTTTCTTCACAAGTTTTGCTTTTTCTCACGTTTCTCTTGTATTCGTTTCGATATTAAATTAATCAAAATGGCCACTTGTTTATGATTTTCTTTTTAATAAAATACTTTGAAACCACTATTCAATACCTTCTTAAATGCTGGTTTACTAAATATTAAATAGTTATTGCTCTATTTTATTTTTCAAAGATTTTATAACACGAAATTGTTTTTTGCTTTGAAAGCGCTCGTTTAATACTTCTTTACACAATGTTTCTATAGCGATTAAAACTACTACTGCTCTTTAAACACGTCTTAATTTGTTCGTTTTCTCGTTAACACTAATTAATCGCCGATGTGCTGCTACTTTATTGCTTCTTCTTATTTCTTCCATTTGTATAAAATTGATAGTCAGTGCTGGGAATTGAAATTTTTTCACTATAACGTCTCTGTCATAACTGGTACAAAATTGGGAAATAACGTACCAGCGTAACCTATACTAATTATTACCTAGGTTTATTTCTTATCAATATTAAGAATTCAGATACTGTTGTAATAGTGTGTATAAGCTTATACATTTTATTGTATAAAATTTAATTTCTATTTTGAAAATAAGTTTTTTATGTCAAATAAATATACTTCGGTATATAATACAATTATTTTCTCTTCTAGTAATAATATTCGTGAGTGCACAAGCCAAAAAAAGTATTAAATCTTACAATAAAGTCAACTAATGGTTGCACGAAAATTGGGATATATGTACCACAGTGTTGAAGTTGTTATAAGATTTATTTAATATTTCGAAGCAAACCTCTGTAGTATTTAGGTATGGAAAATATTGCTCTTAATAAACTAATAGAAACTTTAACAGAGATACCAGTAAGCACAACCGGTTAAATGAACGGTCATTTAACTGGTAGTGTTCTTGTAGGGAACACTCCTTTAAAAATTGAAGTAGAAGGTGAAATATAAAAAATTCTTGGCATCTCTGGTGAGTTGTTTTGTTTTAAAATTTAATGGGTTGTTTTTACTATTGTTTTATTAGTTAAATTTAAATTGTGAAAAATACATAAATAATTGTGCTGTTTCAAAAATACTTAATAAAAACAACCAGCAATAAATGAAATGAAACTTTTAACGAAGACACAAAATGTTCAAGTTGCAAAATATTGAAAGAGATTTCGAAATCTTCAAAGACCTTGTAGAAGAAAGAGAAGCCAAGATATACAAGGAGAGATTTACCCCATTCGATCTTGATGATGATGAGTTCTGTTGGCGATACAGGCTGAACAAAAACGTAACTCGGTTTTTAATCAACTTACTGAACATTGACGAACCAAAAAGCAACAGAGGGCTGCCAATCCCTATAAGCCTGCAAGTGTTGACAACATTGCAGTTTCTCGGAAGAAATGCTCATCAAGTTGACGTTGGTAAGTACATATATAATTATATTGCGGATATTACCGAAATTTACAAAGAACATTTTTAGCGAGCCTACATGGAATATCGCAACCAAGCGTCGGAAGAGTAATCAAAAGCATTTCAAGAAGAATTGCTTTATTACGTCCGCATTTTATAAACTTTCCTTGCACTGCTGAACTTGAAGACGTAAAGAAAAGATTTTACGAAATAGCTGGACTTCCAGGCGTAATTGGAGCTATCAGCTACGTGCATGTACGAATAAAACGTCGCTCATTAAAAGTTTTTCAAGAAAAGGCTGACCTCGACGTTAATACAAACTCGCTAAATGTTCAGGTGAGATCATGTACATATATAAATAATAATCCCACTCCTTCACAAACTTGATCGATGCAAGTATGTCTTTAATAATTATTCCTTACTTCATTTGTTTCATTCATTTATTTTTAAATAACAGATTGTATACGATGCAAACTTGAAAATGACAGATATAACAATATCTCACGATCCTTCGATTTGGGCTGAGTGTCAACTTAAGAAAAGGTTAGAGAGCAGCAAAAGTGAGCACAATGGAGTGTTACTTGGTGGTGTAGGCTATCCTTTATCACAAACTGTGTTAACGCCAATTGAAAATCCGTCTACATCTCAAGAAAAAAGGTTAACTTTTGTTAAAAATAACCTATGTATATTATTGATGTGTTTATTAATCCATTACAGGTATAACAGTAGTCATGAGAAGACTATGAGCAAAATTGAGTGTCTTAATACGCAGCTAAAATCTAAATTATGTTCTATGTTCGATAGACTTCGCGTTGACATGGAAACTGCAAAGAATATAATATTTAGTGTTGCTGTTCTTCATAATATTGCAAAGGAAGGAAATTCCACATGTAAGTTATTTAAAAATAGTTGACCAATTCAGTGTTCTAATGTCTCATATTGTCACAATATACTAACATTTTTGTTTGAAAGCAAAAAAAAATAAAAGATACCACATTTTATGGTTAAGCACATCTAGATGCATTTCGTTGCTGCTCAAGCAACTCGTCAATAGATTTCAACTGTTAAAAAAATATATATTGAAATAATTTAAAATATGACAATATGGATTTAATAGGACAGTTTGTGAATTGGGCAAATATTTTAGGGCCTATCGTGTTTGGCACATTTCGACTTCGACATAGATTAAAGAAAAAATTTTGCGGTGTTCTGTAATCTGGTGCAAAAAGCACGTAGCCGCAATACATAACACTAACTAACAAACAACTTTAGTTAGTTGTTTGTTAGTTAACACCAACCACTATAAGGCTGATTATTATATTGTTTAGCATTCATATGCATACATTTTAATATTTACAGTTGTGGACGAAGAAAAGTTGAATTTTGATGAAATCAGTGATATACCAATCCAAACTAGTACAACTGAAGCGGAAGCTGGAAACATATACAGGGCAGCTTTTATAAACGAAAACTTCTAACAGCAATTTTTTAATATCTTCGAGCAACAAAAATTATTTGAAAAACTCAAGGACAGAGATTTGCTCTACTTGTTAACGACTATATTCTGATGTGCGAATACATTTGCTAAAACAAACTACATAAATAATTTATTATTTATCACTTTAAAAGACTTTGTGAGTTGGGTAATTGTTTTGGAAAAAAAAACGGATGTAATATTTATAACACTTTTTAATCAATTAAAATTAAATATATGTATGTATATATAAAATAATTGTTTTAACGATTGAATGATCTGCAAGTAATAATTTAAATATTCATAAAACTTTAGATGCATAACTGGTGTTGGCATCACCAAAATATTTATCGTAATTTGCTACCTAAATTAGTAACTCTGTTTATTAGCGCAAGTCTACATATGTACTTTATATAGCTGTATTCCTATGTACTCTTTATATACTATATATATCTAGGCTTGACGCCATCTTTTCACTCACTTAGGAAAATGTATTAGCTTTGAACGCATACGCGATTGTACTAACTCAATTTTTATATTTGTATTTTAAATAAATAGATTTAGACTAGAATTTGGTAATTGTGTTTTATTCAAAACGGTCTAAAACTACAACACCTGGCAGCCAGAAAACTTATATTTTTATGCATTTTATATAAATTAAATATATGTATGTATGTATAATATACATATGTAAAAACTTATGTTATATTTAAGATAGGCCGACTTCATAAACGCAAGTTGCAATGCATAATTTAAAAAAATGCGTATGCAATGCTAAACATGTCTTAAGTGCAATCTTGCTTTGCATAGAAATTTTTTGCATTTTATTGGCATTTAGGAACGTCGCTTGCAACTCATACATATGATTGCATACAACACAAAAACGATGCGCGATTTCGACAACTGATACTCATTAAAATGAGTTGCCAATCGATTAGGAACATTGCACGTTGCTAGAAAGTTTACATAGCGTTTACGAAGTGTATGCATTGCAAATATTCATTGCAACTTGTGTTTAGGAAGTCGGCCATATTTTCATATACATACATACATATGTACATAAATCTCACATGTGCTAAAAAGTTAAGTTAAAATTAAAGTAATCAAAAAATTTTAAATTTTAGTTTTGTTGTTTCTACAAATAAAAATATAAATAACACAGACTGACCTTAAAACGGATAATACATGTTCAAAATACTTGACATAAAATTCATATGCGTGTGACTCCTGTAAAGCCAATATTACAAATTATTTATTTCTTATCCCGCATTACAATTTTTTAGATTCTTTACATTTATTTATACAAGCATATGTATAGTTACTAATTGCAAATATGATTAACAAAAGCAAAAGAAAATAACTTATTTTTTAATCAATTGAAAATATATGTATGTATGTAATATATAAAGTAATTGTTTTAACGATTGAATGATCTGCAAGTAATAATTTCATTGTAGAATTGATTTAATTTACTGCTAAATCTTAAAAACTAACCCCCATGCAAAAAAAATTAACGTATGTTTTATGTTTACGTTAAACCGGTTTTTGTATGGAAATTTTTTCTTAACGTACACTTCAAGCACACTTTAATTTTTTTTTGCATATGGGGGTAAACCTCTACATTAATTGCTGGGGAATGATTTGAGCGAATGATGTTCCAAAACAATTTATTGTGTATAAAATTAAAAAAAAATATAGACGAATTGAAAACTTCATCCTTTCTTGAGGGCGGTTAAAAATAAAGTGTCATGAGACTAAAGGTTCAAATTCGGTTTTTCATTACTAGCCGCTACTTTACGAAGAATATCTAATTTTAAGGCATGTAATTCTTCATCGTGGTCTATTTGCCTCTGAATTTGCTGTAATTTTAGAGCATGAAGTTCCTTCTCCTGTATCTCTTTCATTTTGTGCATCCGCTCTATATGTTCAATTTCTGAAATCAGTTGTTTTTTCTGTAGCTTGTGAATTTCCTCAGAATGATGCGATTCTGTGAGAATTTGACGCTGTCGCTCTAAAATCACGGTACTTTTCGATGCTGTTTTTGGAAGGTTCTGAAGATGCTGAAGCTTGGAAGACAAAAAACATTCTTTATTGCTCGCGTTATCGTTGGGAGAATTGGGAGAATTGTTCTTATTATTTTGGATTACATTAAGTAGGCATTTTTTAGTAGTTGAAAGTGATTTATGTCCATTGGTTGGAAAATCTTGTTCGTTGTATTCAGGAGATATAGGGCTTTCCGCGCAGTTTACGTCAGTTACAGTATATTCTTCTTCAAATTCTTCTTTAATAATTTTGTGGCGTATATTATCCTCTGCAAACAATTCAGGTATATGCATAGAACTATCTGTCGTGTCAGACATTTGGTTAATGTTAGCCATAGCTTTTTTGGCCATAACTTTCATGCTAGCATATTTGGACTTAAGTTTTGGAACGTCCCGATCGTATCCCGCAGACAACATAACTGCCCGTATCGCTTCCCATGCTTTCCTTTTCTTACAGACCATTTCGGTATCGTTAGCTTTGCTTTCCACGACGTCCAGATGCATTTGAACACATTCCCGAAATAAATCTATTTCAGCTGATTCCCAGTTAGCCTCTCTATCTCTAGATTTCTTTTGTTAATGCAAAAAAAATATTGCAAAGTATTTGCAAATACAGCATATGAATGTCACAAAAATTACCTTTTTATGTTTGGAAGACAAACAAGAATCCTCTTTAGTGCTCGTTTCTTCGTTTACGAAATGTTGGGGAGAGCTGGAGGACGAAGAATCTCTTTTATTTCTTCGATTTGCATTTACTAGATATTGTTTAGAAGTGGTAAGAGATTTAGGTACACTGTTTGAAAAATCTTGCTCACTGTAGTCTGCAGACATGGAGCTTTCTGCATAGTTTACATCAGCCACAGTGTATTCTTCTACTTCAAATTCTTCTTTGATCATTTTAGAACGCTGGCTGTCCACCCGATTCGATTCGCGAGCATGCTCAAAACTATCTGTAATGCTAGACTCTAGCTTCATACTCTCTACAGCCTTTTTATGGAGAAGTTTCATGCTAACCCATTTGGACTTAAGTTTTGGAATTTCGCGATCGTATCCCGCGCAGACCATATCGGCTCGTATAGCTTCCCATGCTTTTCTTTTTTTACAAACCATCACGTTATCGTTGAGTTTGCTTTCCACGACATCCAGATGCATGTTAACACATTCCCGAAAGAATTTCGTTTCAGCGGATTCCCAGTTAGCTTCCCTATCTCTTGTTTTCTTTTGTCGTTGAAAACAATTTTAAATATAATTATTAAACACCAATCAACAAACTAAATCATACCTTTCTCTGAATTTCCATTGTCAAAATTTCCTAAGCATCCCTTTCAGAGCACATACAAATTTGGTTTACAAGTTTGGTCATCGCACCTTAACACAAATATTTCTATTAATGCGCTATGTATGTATGTACGTACATGCGTAGCATTTATTATATTTAAAATTTTAATTAAAAACATAAAACATACATATATTAGTTGTAATGATTTTATAATTACTCAAACTACATGATTTAATTACAAAAGAAGGATCAAACAAATAAAACAAAAAAATTTATATTGTGCTGGGTAGTACTAATAGCACAGTTACATATATATTTGGGGTTCACTAGTCCCCTTTCACATATGAGAAATTTAAAGACAGACATTTTCGTCATACTCTCGTGAACTAGCCACAACCCAAGGCAAATTCATATAAGGTCTACTCAGCTCAATTCGCTTGAAGAAATTTATACTTGAAATGTCAATAAAATGTAATGAAAAATGTGTGTTGATATCCAAAGCAAGGTGAATTGATTGATTGATGAATTCCCCTTGATCCAAAGTATATTCAATTTACAAGGGGCGAAAATAGTCACCTGATCCCTTGCGGCCACCCAGTATGAAATCGCCTTGCCACAACCCTTTTACATATCATATTGAATTTTGATTTTATTTATTTCATATGTATAAAAATTTAAAATTAGTCATTTTATATCAGGTGGAAACCGCGAATTAAGACTGCATCAAACCAATAAGCAGCCGACGAAATCTACAGAAAAAAGAATAACAACAAATTACAAAACAAAATTACGAAAATCGTCGGTGGCGGCTATGAACCGGTCGGCTTCGTTCTCTGGCCCCTAACAGCTGATGTTAAAAGTCAAAACTGGTGTTGTGTTTTTGTTATTTGGCAAAGTAATTGTTGTAGCACGCGATTTTTGTGCATTTTTTTTATAAACTAAAAGTGAAAACATGTTAAAATTATTAAATAAAACCGGTTTTAGACTGGTTCCAGCACTTAGATCGATGTCATTAACACCATCATCTAAAAATGTGCCTGAAGAGATTAAACAAGATTCCAATACTGCTCCTAAATTAACAGAACCTGAAGCACCGGCAATAATTTTGAGACAAAATTTTGAGCACTATTCTCCAGTAAATCTTAAAGAAAGTCGACAAGCATGGATAGAAAACTTTGATGCAGTGTTGGAAGAAAAATTAGGATTGATTGAATTACATCCGGATATATTTTCCACCCAACCAAGAGTGGATGTTATACAAGAAAATATTGAATGGCAAAGAAAATATCGTTATGTAAGTTTTGCACACTCAAAATCTAGAGCAGAAGCTCGAGGCGGCGGTCGTAAACCATGGCCTCAGAAAGGTGGCGGTAGAGCAAGACATGGATCTATAAGATCTCCACTCTTTAAAGGTGGTGGCATTGCTCATGGCCCCCGCTCACCCACAACTCATTTCTACATGTTGCCATTTTTCAAAAGAGTACTTGGTCTCACATCAACCCTGAGTGTTAAACTTGCTCAAGATGATTTGCATGTGACAAAAGATGTTGAAATACCAAGTACAGACCCACAGTTTATACTTGATTTGATAAAAGAAAGGAATTGGGGACCATCGGTCTTGATAGTTGATAAGTAAGATTTTTTATGTGTGTATGATTGAATTCTAGCATTGAAAGTTTTTATTTCATTTCAGAAATGATATATTTCCAAGTAATGTATGTTACGCTACAGATAGACTGGGATTCGTTAATCTAATGCCAGCTTATGGACTAAACTGTTATTCCATGCTGAAACATGACACTTTGGTATTGACTGTAGATGCTGTTAAATATATTGAAGAGCGCTTGTTGTACCAACTTCATCGCACTGATGCATTTGCTAAAGAACAGAAATTTAAATTAGATCAAGTTTAGGTAGTTACTATTATTCATGGTCATTAAATTTATTTGTACATACATACTACAAACATAAATGTAAAGAAAGAATGAAACTTGAAAGCATAGTTTTTCTTTTTATTTAAAAGAAGTGTCACATTAAAAAGTGATAATATACATCGTTTATAAAATATTACTGATCAGTTGCACCACACCATCCAATCTGGGTATTCTCAACTGTGTAGTTCCAGTAGATCTACAAAACTCAAAATAAATTACCAAAATATATGAACACCTAAAACCGAAACAAGGCAAAACATCCATAACCGAAGAGTTCAAGTACCTAAGAACTCTTAAAAATTAGCTTTAACTATATTGAAAATATGCCCCGAATATACTGAAGATTTATTTGCATTTTTAACCATCTAATATATCCAGTATAGCCACCATTTGCGTTTAGGAACCAGGCGTGCATAACTCATAGCTCAGTTCAGTCACAAAATGCTCGTATCTTTTTCTTTGGCTTTTGGAGAAAAAATCGTTATATGATATTTAATCTTGTGTTTATAAAACAAATATATATTTGTTATAAGCAAGTTCCTCAATATGCACATATCAACAAAAAAAAAATACATTTGAATGATCATGTATGTATGTATGTAGTACTTCGTATATCACAGCTGTACAAAAATTTAAATATTTTATTAAGTTATTAAATTACAGTTTTTTATGCTGCACACTTAAATATTAAATGAATGATTAGTTATTTTCACGTTTAAAATTAGTTCTTCTTTTTCTTTTTCTCGGTTTGTCCCAAGCCTTGAGACTCTTGATACTGTCTCACAATTTGTTCCTGTACCTCGGGCAAGCAAGGAGAATAGCGCGAATATTCCATGGTGTATTCACCTTTACCCTGTGTACTGGATCTGCAAAATTAACATATTTAATGTTTCACTTTTTATTGAGTAAAAAATTATCGTTTAGTTACCTCAACTCTCCTGCATAACCAAACATATCATTCAAGGGAACTTCAGCGTATACCGTGAACCATCCTTCGGCACCATCAGTCCCAGTAATAATGCCGTGTCGTTTACTCAACTGACCCATTACAGCACCTTGGAATTCTTCGGGAGCAGTAACTTCAACCGACATAATGGGTTCAAGAATTTGCCAAGAACCGTTTTGAAATACCTCTTTGACCGCTCCATGCGCGGCTATCGTGAAAGCCAGTTCACTGGAATCCACAATATGATGACCACCATCTTGCAAGCGGAAACGAATGCCTGATAATTTATGACCCGACAACATGCCTTTTTCAGCCATTTCACGGAAGCCTTTCTCTACACCAGGCACAAATTGTTTAGGAACATTTGTACCTACAGTTTCATCGCTAAATTCCAATAAATTATTCTGCTGGGGAGGCATGGGTTCCATTACACCAATTATACGAGCATATTGACCAGAACCACCAGATTGTTTTTTATGTAAATAATCAAATGCACAAGGCGCGGTCAAAGTTTCTCTAAATGCTACTTTAGGTTTCCCTAGAGTCACAGGGCAGTTGTATTCTCGCTCCATACGTTGAGCATAAATTTCCAAATGCAATTCACCCATTCCTGAAACCAGAGTTTCCTTAACATCATTGTCGAAGTAAAAATGAAAGGTGGGATCTTCTTTTGTAAATCTGGCTACAGCTTTAGCAAAATTGTCTCTATCCTTGGGGTTGTTCGGTTTAATTGCCATTGAGACAACAGGTTCGGGTACAAAAATAGATTCCATTGATAAACCGTCTCGGGGATTAGTGGTGAACGTATCACCAGAAGCACAGTCAACGCCAAACAAAGAAAAAATGTCTCCAGCGTATACCTCATTAACATCTTCCATGTTATTCGAATGCAAACGGACCAACCGAGCAATACGCACTTTGCGACCAGTTCTAGCGTTGAAAATGTTATCTCCTTTGCGTAAAACTCCCTGGTAACACCTAAGATACGTTAATTGACCAAAACGACCGGCTTCCAATTTAAAGGCTAAACCAACGAAGGGATCTTTGCCATCTCGGGCCGGATTTAATACTATCTTTTGCTGCTCTTGGCCTTCCTCTTGAATGAAAGCTAAATTTTCTACCTCACCAGGGTTGGGAAGATAATCGACTACGGCATCTAACAAGGGCTGTACACCCTTATTTTTCAAAGCAGTTCCAACCATTACCGGTGTGAAAGCTCGTTTAATACAACTTCTGCGTATAGCACCTTTAATATCATCTACCGTCAAAGACTTTTCTTCTAAAAACATTTCACCCAATGTTTCATCAACATTCGATAAATGCTCAATAAGCTCTTGACGTCTCTCATATGACTCAGTGCGCATATCTTGTGGAATTTCACCGTACCGTATCTTGGTACCATAGTCTCCGTCAAAATAAATGGCGTTTTCGTCCACTAAATCGACAATACCTTTGCAATCAGTTTCTAAACCAATTGGCAATTGTATAAAGGCCGCATTGTGATTCATTTTGGAACGCATATGCGACAAAACTCTATGGGGATTCGAACCCATACGATCGAGCTTATTAATAAAAGCAATGCAGGGAACATTATAGCGTTTCATTTGTCTGTTAACCGTCAATGTTTGACTCTGCACACCCCCTACGGCGCACAACACCAAAATGGCACCATCCAAAACGCGCAATGCTCTTTCCACCTCCACTGTAAAATCTACATGACCCGGAGTATCAATTATATTTACGTTAACGTCTTTCCAAAGTGTATAAGTTGCGGCCGACTGTATAGTGATTCCTCTTTGTCTCTCTAGCTCCATAGAGTCCATTGTAGCACCGACATTGTCTTTACCTCTAACCTCGTGCATTTGGGCTATGCGCCCGGTGTAAAATAGAATACGTTCAGTCAATGTTGTTTTTCCACTATCAATATGGGCCGATATACCAATATTACGTATTTTTTCAATGGGTTTGTGCTCAGCAAACTTTAAGTGTGTGCAGTATCCATTCTGTTAAAAAATTTGGACAATAAAAACTGGACCCTTACATTGAATTGGATTACATTACATAACCTAATTGAATTGATTTCTTACTTACCTGTTTCAATGATTTTATGTTCTTCAATCTGGAAGTTAAATTACTATTTACAAGTCGTTTAAGTAAAGTCATTTTGGGTGAATATTTATTGATAATTTAGGGCTTGTTTAAAAGGAACCTCCTTAAAACAAATATTAAATATTCCAATACTGCCACAAAGGGAACAACAACAAAACCAAAAACAACTTGTGTGGAAAAAGTGACAACTACAGCCAGATGTGAACAGCTGCTCAACGCACTAAATTTTATTGATGCTGCCATATCTAATTTGGTATGGTATATAAGAGTGCCGTGGAAATCGTTAAACTTTTTTTCGTGAAAGTGGAACTCTGGCAGCTAGAAAAGTCGATAATAGAGTATTCACAAAGCTGTCACTTTCAATTTCCACAATTTTCGTCAAGTTAAATGAAATCATAAATAAAAGTGCGGTTTTTTTCAAGTGTTAAGTTATAATTGTGTGTACTGTAATAATATTTAACAAAATAATATCTTTATTGGTGAATACTTTCTGTATTATTGAAAACATTATATAAAAACAATGACTGCCAACAATTAATATGTCGGTTAAATATGGTATGTAAGAAATTATTTATTTAATTATTTAAAACATTGATTTCAAAGTTAAATTGCAAAATATGCCTGCACAAAAATTAATTTAGCACCTAAGACCATATATCCATCATGTTATAAACAGTATTTTTGCAATTATTTCTGTAACTGGCTACAAACGACTTATGTACATATCGCACACTAAATCATAAACAGTCACAACTCAGGCTCTGAGTAGTTACAAATAACTGTTGATACTGTAGAAATGATTCAAGTATATAACATAAAAACAAGCATAACGATATTTTATATTCTTCAAGAAGAATTGTTGTAGTCGTTACAGATTTGTTCAATTAACTGGTTTATAAAAAACATATGTACATAACTACTCTGGGCATTTTGAGTTGTAACTGTTTATGGTTTAGCGTGCAATACGTATGCCTAGCTTAACATGGGAACCAGCAGCCACAAAAGACCCACAAAACTAAAGTTATTTAAGCCGGGAATTAGTGCGGTTCACTAGCAGATAGCACAGGTAGCAAAATTGAACATGCTCCAAAACAATAAACACAATTTGTTTTTTCTTTTCATTATGTTGTGTGTAAATAGGAATCCTTAAATGATGGAATTCGGATGATTTCAAAACGATTGGTTTTGGAAAAGTGTTATGAATTTCGGAACATTTTACGACTCAGTTTTGAACCAGGTCTATTTTATTGCTTTGTAATATTTGTACAAGATATTAGAATACAAAATATATGTAGATAACAATTTTAAAAATAAATTTTTAAATGATCACATACTTATGTATATAACTGCATATAAAAACTACATATTGACCCAGCAAAAAAAGTGATGAAAAAAAAGAAAAAGGACCACAACTACTAATACGAAGCACTTCAAACTCCGAGCAAAAAGTAGTGAATTTTACATTAGCGTGTCATTGGAGCGAAGTGGTCTCTTTTTGCCAACCCGTGAGCGCATAAGATTTACTTTTTATTTGCTATAATAACTCTAAAATAAGGTGTGGTTTTATATTGGTGAAGTAAATCCAATATATTTTACATTTAGGATGTGGTTATTAAACACTTTTCCAAAGCACTTAAATCAATGTTTTAGGAAGTGGTACTTATTCACTTGCTTTTTAGCCTACTTGGAAAGCCATTTAATTCCTAAAAGTATTCTACTAATTAAAATAATTGTATCACAAGAAATAAGAAGGGAAACCTATTATATTTTCTGTTCGTTTTTTAAGTTGAACAATTTGTACTTTTAAGGATTTAAATCAATCAGTCAATTTTATTAGCTTACGGGCTTGCTGGAGTTTGAAGTGGCTTATATCAGTAGTTGTTTATCTTTTTCTACTTTTTTATCCCTTTTTATGGGTTTTTTATTTTAGAGGATAATAATAGTAAAATATTTGATTTATTATTACTTTAGATATGTGATCAAAATTAACTTCTTTAAACCAGAATAAAATGCATAACCTATTTTAGAAGTAATTAAGAAGTGCTTTCTAAAGAAGTACTCATTTTATTTTTTTGCTGGAGAGCCATAACCACTAAAAAAGCTTAAGCGAATCATTTGTTGGACTAATTTTTTTTTTTTAGGAAAATGGATTATTTACGATCGCCAAAAATAATGTTCGAAATTATGCCCTTTTTTGGCAGTTATGTCACGATATTGAGAATTTCATAATAAAATAGTATTTGTTTAACATTTTGGCCCACATTTAATGATAATCAGTATACATAAACTTTTAGCCAGTATAAAAGTTTGTGCTTGTGGCAGAGTTCTTATGATGCTACTTCTTCGTAAATTTTATTGAAATGGCGAAAAATTTAAAAAATTTCCAACTTATATGAGCTTTTTTTATAGTTTTTAGAATGCTTGTTTAATAATATATTAAATACACACATACATATGTAGATAGATATGTATGTATGAACATACAATAACATGGTTATGTAGTTGTTATATAATTTTTTTTGAGAAATCAATAGTGCTAGAACAGTTTAATATCAATGTTTGTAGAGAAATTTTAACAAAAAAAAGTTACCACATCTAATTTAAAATATGTAGTGGGTAATCTTGAAAAATCTCTTGTAATTAATGTTGCTGTAGTTATCTGTTAGGGCGTTTAGTTTAAATCATAGATTCAAACCGAGGTTTCTGTTGGTGAGACATAGAAGTGTCGACTACTTGTATTTGTATATCCGTGCCATTTTTGCATCGATGAATTAAATGCTTTGTGCTGAAATTGAGAAAACTTCAATTAAGATTTTTAGAATATAAAATTTTTTATATTTTTTGGAAATACACTAAATCATGCATATTTCTTTGTAATAACGTACATGATTTTGTTTGCATTTGTTCAATGAAAGTAGTGACAAGTAGTTGACATTAATGGAAAATGTAAAAATAATAATAAAAAATATTTACAACATTAACAGCCACACAACTCTGTCTATTTATTAATAGTAAAAAGATAACAAAACAAAATGATTGCATTTTATGAAGTTTCTACAAAAATCTTTTCATTTGAGTAAAACAATAAAACGGGATTTTTAAAGGTTCTGTTTATTAAAATTAATTTTTAGTCACATACAAAATTAGAAAAAAAAAACATTTTACATAACATTATACATAATATAAAATACTGCTAGTGAAGGACTACTACAGGTATTTTTAAAAACTATTACAATTATTAATTTGTGATTAAAAAGCTTAACCGACATATTTGTTAAACATCGTTTTTTTTTTTTTTTTTTTTTTTTTGATAAAAACCGATTATTTATAATCGTAGATAATCGATTTTAGTAAAAAAAATTAAGGGCCTGTTCATCTAAAGAACATTAGATTCGATCGAAAATTTATATTAGAAACAAAAACAAAAAACTGAAATTTGTTTTTGTTTCCAATATAAATATTCCGTCGAATCTATCGTTCGCATTTAGATGAACAGGCCCTTAGTTCGTAAATTATGTCGCTTAACCTTTTTTTTTGGCGGTTATGGCACGATAAACATGGACATATCGCTTATTGACTCAAACAACGTCATAACTCAAAAAACTAGTTTGCCAAAAAAAGAGATTAAAGTTTTCAATTTACACATACAATTTTATTTTGCTTTCAACAGTTGAGTAAACAAGATATTTTTATGAAATTTTCACACAATATGGAGAACGATATGAGGATTAATTCTGCATCATTAGCTCAAAGATTAAATTTTTTGAGTTATGACGTTCTTTGGGTAAATGAAAATATGAAAACAGTTTTTGTTTATGTTCCATTAAAACTTTAATATATTGAACAATTACAAAAAACAAGCGTTTTAAAAGTTCTAAATATATTGGTTAAATATAAAAAAATAAATATAAGAAATTAGGGTTTCAATTCAATAAATCTTATTTGTCTACGTTGTACTCGAAAATACTTTGTAAAAATTTTAATACAAGTGTCATCCGAAAATTAAAGTTCAAGAAAAAATTGCGTATGATAATTAACGCAGAAAAGTTAAGCTTTTGTTACGTTACATTACTTTGTGACATATCTTGTTTTACATGAAAATCTTGTGTTTTACATGTACCTATACATGTTTTTTATTCTATATTAATATACTGTATTTACCACTTAATTGTATTCTGTGACTTAATACAGCAACAACTAAATGGGGCTACAATTGGAGGAGTGGCAGAAGAAATTGTTTGCGAAAAATAAATCAAGCAGCCTTGGATAAATAAAATTTTTTAGTGTGCAAAATAGAACAACTCATAAAAAACTCACTTCCAGCAAATTTTGCAGGAGGTGAACAAAATAATGTTAACATTTCCTATACATACTCGTAGCTTAAGAAATTAGCCTAATACATTAAGTTTCTTTGTCATATGTATATAGAGCTTCACACTAAAACAAATATTTTAGCAAGTCCATGAGGCGTCTCTTTCTCTTTAACAGGTTTACATTCTTAGCTTAGACGATATGCACATTATTTTGAATTTGAATAAAATGCAACACTTTTCGAAAACCAAATGCTAAGTAAACTCGACTTCTTTTCAAAATTGGTAATTTATTTTCTTTGGTTTTATCTTAACATTTAGGACCTTAACGTGATTTTCATCTTGGGAGTCCGCCTGTGACTATTTTGTCTTAGATTAAGGAAAAAATGCTTTTCTTTTTTTTAAATCTCGTACAAAAGCCTCATAGTCGAAGTCCCAATACGCCAAACGCAATATGGGGGATACTTTTGTGCGAATGGTTTCTTATCACTTACACCTGAATATGTTGTATATATATATTTTTTTTTTTGGGTTAACAACTAAGTTTTCTTTATTTAAAAGTGTACATTCTCTATATTTGGAGTAAAATTTAAAATAAAAGTGATATCGTACATAATTCTATAAATTAAACAATTGCAATTTTAATTGACTTTAGTAAATATTTCAATTCAAGTAGATTTTTTTATAATTATATTATTAATAGTCCATTTTTACCTGCACAACATCTAGCATATTTCAATTAAAAGCTTTATGAAAATCTATACAATTTACACCAAGTGTTTGTTGACATTTATCAAAATTTTTTATCCAAAACAAAACCCCTTAACTGAACATTTTCCACAACTTCAACCAAACAACCAGTGATGCCAACTTTTTTTGGCTCTAAAAGCACATCAAAATTTAAAAAAAACACTAAAAAGCGTAATTTTAAGATATAAAAAGCTCAAACTATATTCCATTTCATACTAAATTTGCGTTAAATAGCTGATGGTAATAACAAAACTCTACCCCAGTAGATAGACGTGGGTGCTGATGAAGTGCGAGGCTGCACAGAAAAATATCGGTATTTCCCCCAGCTAATAAAGTCTAAGTTTAATTTTTCTTCTCTTCTTTAGAAACTCACATTAATTAATAAAAATATTTCATTCAATAAGAATTGAAATTACTGAACTTAAGCCTGACCAAAAATTATTTCTGATTGAAGTTGAATAATGTTTAATATTTTCTGAGTTTTCTTTCTTTCGTTTATCACACGAAAAAGCTTTGCTTTACAGAGTAAAGTAATTTTAAGAAATATACAAATTTCTTAAAAGCACTACTTAAGGCCGTGATAAATTATCATACAAAGTCGTGCGATATACGAAAAAATACAACCCTGGTGTGATGGAGCTTATGAAAATTTTCAAAAGACAATAACAATTCATTACACCAGGATTGTATTTTTTCGTAGATCACACGACTTTGTATGATAGTGAGTCATGGCTTTTAGTGATTTTTCTTAGTATGGCACTAACGCTCAAAATTTGGCATTTTGAGTCTTCAAAAAGCACTAAAAATAGTGCGAAAAGCACCAAGTTGGCATCGCGCCAAAAAAAACTCATATTCAGCAAATTCACACACCTTTTTATGCACAGGCTGACTTTTTAGTAAAATTTGAAAAAAAAACATAATTGCATCACTAAGTTCTAATAGACTTTAAGTATATTTTGATAAAATCTAGTGACGAGTTGGCCGAAATCTAAATCTAATTGTTTGCAAAAAAGGAAAACGAAACAAAATCTTTAATAATACTTTCAGAAACATTTAATTGAGTAGATAAAGTTACAAGGAGATTAAACTTCTCTACAATAATTTTCAATGTTATACATAATATGATATACATACAAAATTTACTACTTTTAATTAGGAATACATACAAACATAACGCTCATTTACTAAAACAACATCATAACTAAAAAAAGCTAGTTTGCCAGTTTACACACGGTTTAATGGAAAAAGGTCGAGTAAACAAGATATTTGTATGAAATGTTTACACATTATGAATAACGATATTATATATGACATGAGTATTTATTTTGCATCATTAACTAAAAAATCTAAATTTTTGAGTTATGACGTTGTTTGAGTAAGTGATATGATGTGTTCCCTTTAATCTCGTAAGATAGATAATTGAACTAATTCGCCGATTATGGATGGCAACCAAAATTTATTGACAGCAAGCATTACATTTAGCAATTTCAAATAACAGCTGTTAGTTGACAGCTGCCATCTGGAACATCGCTCCCAGCAACTGGCCATCACACTTTCAAGAAGTTTCTATTTTTGTTTTGTATCCATAATGCAGTTGCAAAATTTTGTTGTGCATGCTTTTTCTTAAATACACTTAAATATTTATATTACATTACATTTTGTTTTTCTATTTCGAATCTATGCACTTAAAATTAGTAATGATTTATCTAGACGGGTGTTATGTCATTTTTCGAATTATCTACAATGGTGCTGGAACTATTGTTGGTTGTCTCTTTGTAGGATGTTTCAATTTTAAGCTTTAAATAGTTTGAATTTTTGGGAGTAGATGAATTTTCCTCTTCTTCCTCATTCATGGTAGACAAGCGTTGATTATTTCTAGTTCGTATTTAATTTTTATGTACATACATCAATCATAATGTTTTCGTTTTAATAATAAAAGCGGATGAGAAAATTTTAATTTTAATTTAAATTTAAATTACATACATATTTTATTTTGCTAGCTTAAATATTTATAAAATTTCTAATGAATTAAACTATGATTTTCTCTACAATTTATTTTTGTTTTAAGTTAAAATTATTTATATACATACATATAAACAAAAAGGAAAAACTCACTTTTGGCTGCCATTGATTTGACGCACCTTGGCAGTTACCGGTATAATCAATTGGTCGGCTGATGTGCCATCTTTGTTGACCTGCTGCCAAATTGTGGTTCTTTGAACTTCTTGTGTGAGATTTGCTTGCAATTTGGGAGATGCAGTGGTGGCCCCATTCGCCAATGGTATATGAATAGTTGTTTGTCCAGGATTTAAGGTTGAATTGTATTTTTCATACTTATCATGATGTTGATGATGATCCTTAAAATAATAGGATGAATTTTTCGAATTTTTTGATTATATTAAAGAAGTGTCTTGCTGGTTTATGTAAATAGTCAAGCTGTTGAGATAATTTTTCACGTTTAAGTAGATACTAATGATTTTTACAAAATAGCACTTGAATCTCGACTAGACTTATATATATGTACATGTTTGAAAAATAAATACAAAAAAGACAATTGGTGGGGGTGCTGTGGTGGTAAAAAATTAGTCACAGTTATTTGTGGTTGTAAGAATATGAAATAAATGTTACACGTAGTAAATAACTGTAATAATTAGTGTGTATGTATCTTAGGTAGGTCTCACTTGGGGTCATTTCACTAAGCTGAATAATAACTTTGCAAAGTAAACTTTGCGTATGCAAAAGCCGTCTTATACACGTTTTGGGCAAGCAAAGATTACTTTGCAAACTCTTAATTCAGCTGTGTGAAAAACAGAGGCAAGAATACTTTCTATCTCTGTCTTAGACCCCTTTTCTACAAGAGAAAGTATTGCTACTCCTGCCTTTCCCTAAGCTGAATTAAAACTTTTCAAAGTAAACTTTGCGTGTGCAAAAGCCGTCTTATACACGTTTTAGACAAGCAAAGATTACTTTGCAAACTCCTCATTCAGCTGTGTGAAAAACAGAGGTAAGAATACTTTCTCTCTCTGTCTTTCTCCCAGCTGAATTAGGACTTTGCAAAGTAAACTTTGCGTATCTAAAACGGGTGTTAGCAAATATTTTCCCGAGCAAGTGTAACCACTAAATACGTGATAATTAAAATCCTTTTAGTGCTTTTTTTGGGAATTGTTACAATTCAAGTTTTGTTAGCGCAATAATAATCCCAAATTATTATTTTACTTATTCAGTAAAATATTTTTTTTAAATATAATGAAATGGTTTATTGAGGGGTTTAACTAGATCCTAGGTGAATTTCACTGTTGCTAATGCAGATTATCAGGGAACCTTTATCCAACAGTTTCTGAGATCAACTAGAGTTATTATGTCAAACTTTCATTCAAACAAATGAGAAGTTCAACCAATGTCAAAGTTCAAACAAGAACTCAATAATGAACATGTTCTTTATTTTCTTTTTTCTTATTGTTGCTCTAACAGACCGTCATTTGACTTCAGCCACACATTTTGAATAGTCACAAACCTCTTATCTTATGCACAGATTGACGATTTGTTAGATCAACAGTAAAGTGCATATAGACAATGCTTAACCAAAATAAAGCAAAGCAAATAAATTTCTCTCAGAATTATGGCAATATGTTGAATAATAAATTTCTTTAACTACTGCAGATGATTTTCATGTCACTTTTAATGTGGAAAGATTCAAGTCGCATATCCACAAACTCTGCTCCCTATATTCTGCTCATAACTTATTTTTCTAGTAGGGGTCATCCCCTGACTACTAGTCCTATTAAAAAAACTGTTTCTCCTACTTTTTTTGAATTCGTTCTAAAACTAAAATATAAGGATTCAAAAAATTATCATAAAAAACCAAAAGGGGGAACTCCAATTCCCTTTTATGTTGGAAACTTTTCTCTTATAGACAATTTCAAAATCATAAAGTGTGTGGCGTGTGCAATATTTTCAAGTAGACCAGTATTAAATCTCGTGCTGAAACAGAAAATATTTAATAATGATATATGCATGTGCTTATAAATTTAAAATATGAAGGAATAGTGGATGGCTAAACCTAGATTAAAAATGGAGGAGTTACCAATTTCTCAAAAATTAAAAAAACTGCACCCTTATTCTACTTGTTAACATCGACAACGATTATTTGCATTCTACAAGAATGTTTGACGGCGATATTTTTTGTTAAAACGACTTTGAATTTGTCGCCGCCATTTTCGATAACGGCTTAAGTTGATTTAAAGCAAACACGAAAAATTTAAAATAACAACTGTAACCAATTTTGAGAAATGAGTGGAAAAGTTGAAGAAGAAGATTCCCTCTTACAGTGGGATTTTGTGAAGGCAGTATTGCCAGAATTATTAAAGAAAAATTGAGTAAGATAGGAAAATTATTGAATTCTCTTAGGCCGCCGATATGATTACGAGATAGATAACAAAAGGTAGGAAAATAATGAGCGTAAATAGTGTAATATAAAAGTTGCACATTGATGTTTAAAGTAAACAAGCAAATGGTCACCAAAAAAGCTGAATGGCATGTAACATATGGGGTGATATCTAAGCTTAAGATACTGTGGCAAATCTGCTGAAGTTTTAAAAACAACTGAACCCGGTTACGGTAGTACAGTTGGAAAATGTAGCTAACGAATTAGCAGAGGCACTTGGAGAATTGTTGTGCTTTCTACGAAAGTAGAAAACCAGTCTGCCTACATACAACATATACGATAAATAGTCAACGTAGTCGCCATCTTGTTATAGAATGCTAAATTGTTATTCAATGTTGACGTTGAAACAAAATGACGTTGAAACTAAAATCACGTCAACGTCGACGACGACAACTAGAATAAGGGTGATTAATTTGTAGTTGTGTTCTAGAGGAAAGTAAACAGAGGGTGTTTGGGGGAAAATTTGCGAGTAATTTTATTTTATCACTGTCATATATTAAAACTCAAATACAAACTTAAAACTTAGTTCTTTTGTTTTTATTTTTTTAATAACATAATGCTTATGGTTAGTTTGAAAACATTTAGGTAGAGTGTTGCTAACGTATTTTTGTGTATCTCTTATTTGATTAACAACTCCCATGTTTAAAAACAATTGCGTTTAAAATGTTTTTCTTTATTTTATTTTAAAAATTTGTGCAGCAAGTTTTCGTTTTTCTAAAGAGTTTTTAAAATTTTGTATAGCTTATACATACTTTTTTTATAAATTTTTGTTAGGAAATCATTTTCCTTTTGGTTTTTGATTTTTCATATTATTTAATAATTGTATAATTGTAGCATTTTAAATTTTAACACGCGTTTAGTAGGTACGTTTTAATATTGACTTAGCATTTCTTTTAATTTCTTTCCTTTAATAATAAAATTATAAATTATAATAATCTAAAGAGTAAAAATAAAAGAAATTTATATGCAAAAAACATAAACAACTATATTTTAAGTGGACATACATATGTATGTATCTAAAAATTAGACCAACAAATATAAATCTATAAAAATCTAAAATGATAAAAGGAAAGGAATGACTGGTGCTGGATTTGAGATATTTTTTTAATTGTAGGAGCACTTAAAAAAACATGCATTTGTATGTACATATGTATGTAATTGAATATGAGTTGCAAATCTCCAATAATTACATTTTTGTACTATTATTTTCAAAGTGTTTTCTTTTTATTGTTAATGAGATTTTTGCTTTTAAAACATGGCCAATAAAATTATAAAAAGAAAACAATTTTAAGCCTTACTTTACAATAGGAAATTCATACAAAACTGACGGCAACACTGCTAGGACTAGAAAACTTTTGCTGAGTACACGTGATATTGCAGTTGTGTGTACTAGTGGCAACGTTTGCCATTTCTGATATTTTTCGTTGTTTGACCTTGCTTTTCATATTAAAAACATAATGTGAACGGCGTTGCACACATTTTGAAAATGACACCTCACAATGACAACACAAGAAATGCCAGATGTGTACTCAGGATAATGAAAACCCCTAATTTTGGCGTTTTGTTAATTTTTTAACAGTCTTTTTATGAAATCTATTATGGCAACGCTGTTTTGACATCCTGTTTACAACTGCATAGGAAACAGAATTAGGAGACAAAACAAATTTTCTATCTCAATATCCTCAAAAATGCTATTGCCAGATTAACACTAACATGCCAATGTTACCACGCCGCTCTTTTTTTAAACTAACAGTCTGTTTGTGTAAGACATTGGGTAGTATGAATAAAAAAAGTATTTGCTTTTTACTTAAAAATTTGTTTTAAAACCCCAAATATTTTTTAAACAAATTTTTAAGTAAAAAGCAAATACATTTTTTATTCATACCACCCATTGGCGTTAGAAATCTTGGCGTTTTTTTAGATTAAAGTTGCATTCAAAATGCATTTTGTTATTGCATTTTTGTAATTGGAGTTCTCGTGTTCCTACCTGTTTAAATACATCTTCGTTTAGCCAATTAATTATATGAGGAATTTTCACCATTTCATATTCTTTCGTATCTCCTCATTAATTTTCAATATTTTGCGCATTTTATAAATGAAATTCAGGTAAAAGTTAGTACCAGAAATTATTAGTTAATTGTAATGAAATGACTCCACTAATCTATATGGCTATTTCCACAAAAAATTCCACCTTGTGTCATTGTATGTTGTTTGGTGACATAGCTTGGTTTTCAAGAAATACTTCTGTTTTATATACTTTTTTACATATCGGTGTAGAGCGCTATAAACTCCACATTTTTTAAAACAAGGCAAAATATCAAACACCATGGCTCTAAACGAGACAAAAAGTGGGCCTTTCGGTGGAAACGCCCATTTGTGAAACAGTTCTTGGATACTTTTTAAATGATGAATAAATTTATATTACGATTGCAAGAAAAAGTCTCCAGTGTTTTTTTATACTTACAACTAGCCGTGCCCTTCAATATTTTAATGCGATTTTTATAAAAAAAATCATACATAATAGATTTTAATATAAATCAAATGTACATGAAAATGCATGCTTACTAAAAACAATAAATATAAATAAAAAATATAGTACATTTTAACAAATACTGATTTGCTTATTCACACATTATATTATACATATGTACATACATATATCAATAAGGTAAACTTAAAACTTATACAAATTACAAATTACAATTTAAGAAATAAAAATTTTATTAACTACAGTGCAGTTATTGTATACATTAATATTAAAAAAAAGAACTACAGTGCAAAAATGTACATTAAAAAATAATAAAACACAATTATATCAATTGTTTTGCGCTAAAAAAATAACTCCGCAAGAAATATTTTGATACGAAATAGATATCCAAGGCCAAAAATGGAATATACACATACATATATTCGTACATACATATATAAATTGTTAAAAGTACGTATTTATTTGTAGGTTAAAGTTTTACTTTTCGTTTACTTTTTAACGAAATAAGCCAGAGTTTAGGGGGTCTGCTTGTGGTCGAAGATGTCTAAAATATGATTTTCTAACTTAATTATCTTTAATGAGCATTTTACTGCTGCAATAAAAATTTACATGGCAATACTATTTGTATAAACCAAAGATAAAAGCCGGCAACGCTGTGATCTTTGAAAAAAACACGATTTTGATACCGCGTTAAAAATTGAAGTTGGCTGCAGAAATCATATCGTCGGATTAAAGTGTCAGCGTGCTAGCCCCAATTTTTTAAAACATTTGCCATTTTAATGCCGTTTAAAGAGAAAGAGACGCGAATCGAATGGCGTAGAAATCTACTTTAAATATGCACTGTACATGTCGAAATAAACTAATGTGAACAGGTTTTTGTCTCTCCTGTAAAATTGTGTTGAAGTGAGTTAGCAGGTTTACACTCTAATCCGATTATATACTATTTTCTGTTGCAAATATCGCGTAGTAGCTCCTATTTAGGTACATATGGTACTTAATGCTTTTGTTTAGGTTTGCATGTTGAAAGTTTATTTTGAATATTTAAATATTTTAAATTAAGTTCTCAGCACATCAAATAAATAATTCCCAAAGTATCACTGATATATTGCTTTCTTTTTAGACCTTGAATAATGTAACATTTCATTTTCGTTTTGGAGAGTTATTTCTAATGGAGTTATTTAATGGCATCCTATCTTTTACTGCCTGTTTACAGAAAACAAACAACATTTTCGTTTATCTATTTATGCTAAAAACAACAACAATATACATACATACAATATTTTTCTAACATAATTAAACAAACAAAAATTACTGTTCGCTTTCTGTAAATAGGCAGACTACATTAATTAATTTTTATAAATAAATAAAATGAACAAAATTAAACAAGTGAAATAAAAATTTAAATACTAAATTTCCTGCCATTTTTTTTAAATTACAAATAGTAGCAAAGTAAACATATGTAAAATAGAAAGGGACTCTCTCCTCATATGAAGAACGTAAACTAGCAGCGATAGCAAGGCTTTACAGATGGTGTTCATAGCATGGTTGATGCCTTTTTTCCTTCTACATTAAAAGTGTTTCATGTTTACGCAGAAATTTTGCCAATCGTGCAATTAAGCTACTAAAGTTGTTTTTGTATTCCTATATATAGAATTGAAAAACCTCGTAAAGTGGATTCGTCTTGGATGATACATAATCTTATTTTTCTGCTGGCGAAATTGTAATTTTTTTTGTGCGTAGAGATATTAATTTTTGCCAATGATCGAAATTTTGTGCTATTCAAAACTCGTTTTTTTATTTTTTCAATAAGGAACTTTGTGCTTCCAATTCTTTTTCATTGGACTGTGTAAAGCTGCCATTTCTAATGTTGATTTTGCTACTATTTTTGGTGGCTTTCTCATTGATAGAGTTTGTCTCGCCACCATTACCAAAACAGGGTAATAATTTCCTAAATAATCCCACCTCGGCATCCAGTTGATGTAAATCATCAGCGTTTTGTCTTTTCGTCATCTCTGGCATAATGTCATCGAGTATCTTGAGTTCACGGCGGGTAAATATCAAATCCAATGACTTCCTAATACCAATCATAACAACCAACATCAGAGGGAATAATATGGATGTCGAGGAAAATGACTTGATGAGCCACAAAGCTGTCAAACATGCCAATTGAATGAGTGTAAATAGATGAACGCGTTTAATGGGAACCTGCAAAAAAAATTAAAATAAAAATTAATAAATTATTTGTAGACTGCATTTTATTTTTTATTAATTAATTTTTTTATTATAAAAATGGTACGACAAAACCCATGTTTATTATAAACTTAATGGTTGTTCTTTATTTTTTCTTTAAAAAGAATTTATGAAATAAATAAATTTCTAAAAAAATTTGGCAGCATTCATAATAATTAATAGTATGGCAATGACAAGCTAATGGTACACATGTTGTTTATTTGGAACAGCGGTAAAACAAAAAGAGCAAACAAACAAAAGTCAAACGTATTATACACCGTTATAATTACGACGAAAAACATAAACTGTATTAAATTCTTTGTTATAACTTAAATATTTTTTCAAAAAAAAAAGAAAATAATAATAACAATAAGGCAGCTAACTCTTGAGGAGAGACAAATTATAATAGATTTGTAAGGAACACAAATCTTATGGAGAAATCAGTAAAATAGTGTTTTGTAATCGTTTTTGCGGCAAGGAAAGTTATTCAAAGCAAAATTAAATAAATAAATATATTTAGAAGTGGCCGGTCACCAAAGTTGACCAACAAAAATAAGAATAAAGCACACCGTTAAGAAAAATTCGTTCACAAACGCCACAAGAATTGCAGTTGAACTGGAAAAATACCAAACCAAGAAATTGTCTGCCGAAACTGTGCGAAATATGAAAAGCAGTGCCACACAAGGAAATATATCGGAAATGACAAACGTTGCTACTAGTACACACTATTGCGATGTCACAAAATTCCACAAAGTGTACTCGGCATAACATTTTCTGGATTTTTCTCCCATAACCAAATGGAGTTCCTTATTTTTTAATTAAATTTAATTGCTAGAGTGTATTTTAAAAAAACTGTGCGTCGCAAAGAAGAGTATTGTGTTTAATATGTACATATGTATTAGTATGTATTATGTATGTATCAGTGACCTTCACAAGACCATTAACAAACTCTAAACAATACTGCTGGCAAGACAAACAACTGAAACAAATATCTTGCTAACAGTGTTGTTTAGCGTTTGTTTTAGAATATTTTGCTGTAGTAAATCATTTGAAAAATCTCTCATGTCTTGAAAGGTCTTACAAATGGTCTTGTGCAGGTCACTAGTGTGTATGTATTAACTGAGTACATTGAGTACATTTTACTCGCATGTGTATTCCTTTGCTTCACTATATAAACCGAATGCGTGGACCGATTTTGATGATTCTTACATCGATTTGTCTTAATCCTTGGAATGCCACTAAAGATATCACAGTAGTTACAACTCAATATGGCGGGCAACAGAAGCCATTTTATAAATATGTACAAAAAAAAAATAAAAAGTCTAAGAACTATATCAAAATGGGTATCATTTGACAGATATTTTAAAATCATATTTACGTTTTTCTTATAATTTTTCATTTCGAATGACCATTCAGAATATTTAACGTTTCAAATTTGGTCGCAATTAGGTTTTTTAGATTTTTTGAGTGGTTTTGCTAATAAAATAAATTGTTTTTTTTAAAGAAAACCTAAACACATATTGCTTAGGTCTCCTTAGTTTTGCGGTCTACTGTATAAATGTCTCGCTCCAAAATCTCTTAACATTTAACATTGAAAATCATCTATATGAACATAAAATATTTACCTGTCTAAGGAACATATAATCTGGTTGATATTTAGCTGGCATAAACATAATTAACATGCGATCGAAGAATTGTAAGCCCTTGAGCGAGGCAACGCCCATATACAAAAATACACCAAACAAAACCGGCATAGGAATGTGACACAATATGGGCGTAAGAAATACCGATAAACCAATCGTTAGAAAAATTAACACATGTGTGACACGTTGTTCACAAACTCCTAGGAATTGAGGCTTTTCACCAGGAGCTGAGCATTCCGATTCCTGTTTCAGTGAATTGACATGATTTATACTTAAAACAGTAGCAGCCACAAACCTTTAAAAAAAGATAAAACAAACTTAAACAACTAATAAAGTTAAATTTTTACGATCTACAATTTACCAGGGCAAACCCATTAAACTGCAGATTTGTATTAAAATAGACAAAATGAATAAGTCTAAATGATAGCCACAGCCCTTTTTCAATTTATTCTCTTTGCGATTGATAATAACTGCTGTAATCTGCTGATCCATAAAGATGAGTATGGTGCCTAACATGGCGGGTATAACGGCGGCAATACAACTCCAGATGGGATTGTTTTCAGTAAACGGTGGTATAAGCCAATCACGGGTTGGCAATGTTGGTTTCAGTTCATGTGGCACCTCCAGTTTCGGTGTATCTACCTTCATAATGTAATCCAAAAAGCTCATGCTAACAATGGCTATAATAACGGAGAAATCACTGATGTATTGGCGTACAACAGTGGGAAAGAATAGGGCATTTTTGAAATCCTTCAGAATTGTGGAAATGATGAAGGTACCCAAAAATAAAATAACAGACATCAGAAATATATTCGAGTTATCCGGATGATCACAATCTGAGCCCACTAATGTGCCATTGTTGGCCTAAAAACAAAAAAAACAAACAAATTGGGATACAGTTACATGTTTAGATACAAATATAAACATCCTTAAAATAAAACCTACCAGACAATAACTCCTTTCATATTTGGCATAATCCAAAATGGTGGCATTACTACCGGCTGGTGGGGTACATATGCAATCATAAATATCCTGGTTGACTGGAAACTTTTTACCGATTTTTAAAACATTTTCCACAGCCTATAAAATAAAAAAGAAATTTTTACAAAAAGATATAGATAAAATATCTAAACACCTACCTTCATTATAAATATAAATGCAATAAGAGTGGCAAAGTTTTCTTCGGTAAAGCGGGTTATATAACACACCAAAGCACTAGCATCTATAGCCGTTAGCACCAGCAGTATAATTGCAATCCAAGTGCCTATCCAAAAACGGAATGTCATATAATCCCAGCCTTGCTTTAAACAGAAATCATAAACAATAGTTTCGAATACCAGCACAGGACCCGTCGAACCCAAAATGGTTAGAGGTTGGCCCGAAAACAGGCCATAGCCTATGCCACACACAAATCCGGACACTAAAGATTCCATGGCAGCCATATTTTTGCCCGTGGCCTGAGACAACAAGCCACCAAAAGTAATAATGGGCGACAGACAAGCAAAATATAAGAAAATCCACGAGGCTACACATTGCATAGATATGGCATCTGTAAAATCCGAGAAATACCAGGGCGCCTTGCGTTTGAAATCGTTTATCAGGCCACCAAATAAATGGCCAGATCTCGATAAACCAGATTCTTCTCTGAGCCGTTGTTCTTCCTCTTCTTCATCGATTTCCTCTTTAGGGACTTCTGGTGGACGTTTGCGAATATCTTGTGAAGGAATGGCAGCAGGTGGTTCTATGCGTATGGTGGGATCCCATTCGCCTGGAGGCAAAACTGTAACGGCATCCAAAAATTCATCTATACCTGCCAATAGATGATCACGTTTACGAGCTCTGTATGCTACTTCATGGAAGATTTCATCAGACATGAGTGTTGCCATAGCACGGCCAATTTCATGAAAGCTCGCTTGGCTGCCAGGTGGACCCAGCAAAATGAATATAAATCTGTATAATGAAAAGGGAAGGTGAAGCAAACAATACAACTGAACTGTAAGAAAAAATCAAAATGTTTTTAAAATAAAGTTCTAACGGGTGATTTTGGCAGAGAAGAAAATGGAAAAAATAACAGCAGTTTTCTTCTTCGGCGTTTAAAAGTTCTGGTCTTAGACTAATATAAAAAGAGCATCAGTGTTCTCTCTTTGGTAATGTTTTTACACTGACATGGTTTTAATAAAATTTAGTTTTGACGTTAAAACCAACTTAAAACGATTTTTGAATTGGTCTTAAGTTGGTTTTATAAAATGCAACATTTTTTTTCGCTGTGCTGATGAATTCAGTGCTGCCAAGTTAGAGTAAGCAGAAGCAGCTGATAATAGTTATACTGGTTAATGAGAATAGATACCGATTGAAACACTTTCAACTTAAAAATGGATGCAACCGCAAAAAGAATCAACAAAATATTGTCATTGACCTCTTAGAACTGAAAACAGATCATATGACTGCTATCCATCTGCCGATAAATAAAGGTTTATATGTACTTATATTATACATTTATATTATCTTAATTTCCAGGCACTTCTTCATTTTGTATAAGTTTTTCAATCATTTTAAAATGTTCTTTTACAAAATATAAAATAATTTCCATTTTAGATCGCATTGTAAAATTTCTGAGATTTTCTTTCATACAAACAAAAACACCTGTTGTACATTTATTTATTTATTTATTAAACATATTAATGCAAAGTAAATTTGCATAATATGGTGTTGCACAAATGTGGGCGGAGTAACGTAGACCATATGCACAATATGGTATTAACAGAATTTTATAAGGTTTTGTGACTGACTGTACACGACCTATGCCTTCACATAGGAAGTAGGCAACGTGGTTGTTAAAGAAATTCCACAAAAAACCGCAAGATTATACGGTTATCCGTGGCAGATCAGTCAACCAGTGCGAGCGAGACGAAAAACTCTCGAAGGCCAAACAACACACACAAGCCTGACCGCACTTAAGAAATAATTACGATGACGCGAGAGATGTTCCCCGACCCAGAGCTGCTTAACGACTCAGCTGTTGTACAGTTTGTCCAGTAAATGTTATAAGAAACAGAAAAAATACAACAACAAATACAGGAATTTCTAAAGTATATTTTTTTTATTTTAAACAAATTTGTTCGATAGCCTGAATACATATAGACAACTTGCACTATGAACGCAAAATCAGCTGTTTATGGTTTCAACGTAAAAACCATGTTTTAGCTATAGGTGTGAACACAATATGAATCAGCAGCAATATGAATCAGCATATAACTTTTGCAGAACCTGTCGTTAGAACTTTTTTTTGCTACCTTTCTGTGTTGCACAGTGTTATGAATAAGTTTATGTACCTGGTGGGAACTGGTACTTCAGTAAGATCGCCCATAACGAAAGCCTCCTTGAGACGTATAAATCCGGCTAAAGGTTTTTCCAAGAACTCCACTTCACCTACTAAGATATTGCTGGCCTCTGCCCCGGGAGGAATTTTGCGCATAAAATTCATATTGCCACGATGATCAATTAAATCAGTGCTGCTGCTATTGCGTTGAAACGACTGACTGCTCGGGCTTTTGATCATGTCTTCTGTTATAACAGGCACTTTATTATTTTTACGCAATTTTTTTACTCTTTCTTTTAATAACAAATCAAATTTTACCAAAATAATTTTTTTTTTCCAAAATACAATACAAATACAAATACAAAATTTGGCAATAAATTTGTACAAAATAGGAAAGGAGTTTGAAAATCAAAAAAGTAATCGTGCAAAAATTTACGTAGAATTAAAAGAAAAGGGGAAAAAATAACAAAGAATAAAACATCAATCAATCAAATATAGAAAAACTTAAAAATCCAAATAAGAAAAGAATAATAAATAAGAGAAAAATTTTAGAAAATATTTACATACAAACAATTGAAAATGGTTGTGAGTGAGATTCTTTTTTAAGCAGCATGTATGTGATAGTGATAACATAGTGTATGAGTGAAGAAAGAGTGAGAGTGAGTATACATACTTAGTTTAGATTAGTAAAAGTGTTAGATTGCAGTAGATAACAGAGTATTGAAAATATCTGTGGCATTAAGGAAAAAGTGCTCAAGTCATACTTTAAAGTTTAAAGAACATTTGCCGAAATTATTTCCTTTACAGGTAAATCGGGAAATTCGGTGCTCACTTTTGTTTTTTAATGAAATCTTAAATTTTAAATCTACCAAAGTAAAAGCTGAATTAAGCTATTTATTATTCCATATGGGATTATAAGTCGAAATAAATTCAGTAAAGTGTAACATTGGCTTGGCTCGCACCTGAAGTGTCCTGTACGGCTCTTGTTTCTTTTTGCCGATTTTTTTTTCGAAGTTTGGCGATTGTTTGTTAGTATTGAGAGGTTTTTTTATTTTAGACGTTTATTTTAATTTTGGTGATTTTATTCGGATTTTGACGTTTTTTAGTTTAAGCGCCTTATTTGTTTTGCAAATTTTTTTCGGTTTTAGCGATTTTTTAATTTTGGTAATTTTTGAATTTTTGGCGAATTTTTATATATTTGACGATTTTTTTTCAGTTTTGGCGCTTGTTTCTTTTTAGCGATTTTTTCCGTTTTCGGGGACTTTTCTTGTTTATTTTACAATACCTATTCTGATTTTTATATTTTTGGTTTTGGAAGATTTTGGATGGACCTGAAATTTGGACAGAGTATGTAGAACCTTGGCCGCTTAAACAAATACATAAGAATTAAAAATTAAAGGGTATTCCAAAACAAAATTAGTGTATTTTTATATAGACTACAACAATTAACATTAAAATATTAAAAAAATTAAATTAAAGGGTGGTTGACTATGTAATTTTGACAACTTTCTGTATCTTGGAAAACGCAAGAGGTAAGCTCTTGAAATTTTCAAAAACGGTAAAACTAAAAAATCCAAAAATTTTAAAATTGCCAAACCAAAAAATATCGCCAAAAACTGAAAAAAATCGCCAAAAATTAAAAAAAGTCTCCAAATCGAAAAAAATCTACAAAATTAAAAAAAAATCTAGCACTAAAATAAATCGCCAAATTCGAAAAAATCGCCCAAATGAAAAAAAAAACGCCAAAAACCGAAAAAAATAGCCAAAACGCCAAAAATGTGTCAAAACAAAAATAATTGTTTTTGTAAAAAAAGCGCCAAAATGAAAAAAATTCGTCAAAACCAAAAAAAAAACACCTATATAAAAAACGCCAAAATTAAAAAAATTGCCAAAATAAAAAATCGCCAAAATAAAATAATAAAACCAAAAAAAAATCACCAAAACGAGAAAAATAAGTGCCAAAACTCAGAAAGCGCCAATAAATTCAAAAAACCCCAAAACTAAAAAAACGCTTAAAACCGAAAAAAGCCCAAAAACGAAAAAATTCCAAAAATGGCTAAAGTTCGTATTGAATTACATATCTCGTGTCCGTACGGAACCCTTCGTGCGCGGGTCAAAGTCACACTTCACTGAATTTTTTTTAACATAAATTTTTAATTTACCAAAGTAAAAGCTGAATTAAGCTATTTATTATTCCATATGATATTATAAGTCGAAATAAATACAGTACGTACGCCTCTTGTTTCTTTTTGCCGATTTTTTTCGGGTTTTGACGATTTTTTTAGCATTGACGTATTTTAGTTTATGCGTTTATTTTCATTTTGGTGATTTTATTCGGTTTTGGTAGGTGTTTTTATTTTAAGCGCTTTATTCGTTTTGCGATTTTTTAATTTTGGTAATTTTTGAATTTCGGCGATTTTTTATATATTTGACGATTTTTTCAGTTTTGGCGCTTATTTCTTTATAGCGATTTTTTCCGTTTTTGGGAATTTTTGTTTGTTTATTTTTCGCAATACATATTTTGAGTTAACGATTTTTATAGGTTTGGCGCTGTTTTCGTTTTGGCGATTTTTTCGGTTTTGGAGGATTTTTTTACGACCTTTTTACTTATTTTGATTTTTTTTTCATCTTAGCTATTCACTTTATTTTTGGTAATATTTTTCATTCAAGCGCTTTTTTAATTTTTGGCGGTTCTACGTTTCGGCATTTATTTGAATTTTGTGTTTTTTTAATTTTAGCGTTTTTGAAAATTTCAAGAGTTTGCCGTTTACGGTTTCAAAGATTCAACAAGTTGTCAAAATTACTTAGTTAAAATTACATTAACTGATAAAAAACTCTTTAGTTTTGATTTTTTAAATTTCATCTCTAAAACTTTCAAGTGTCTGTATATAATTGTCGGTATATCACATTAGGATTTCAACATGTCGCTTAAGAGCACCCTTTAATTTTTAACTGTCATATATTTGTTTTAGTAGCGACTAAAGTTTTACATATTCTGTGGAAATTTGAGGTATTTAGCTGTTACGGTTCTCGAGGAAACAACGTGTGACACACAGAAAGACGCATTTAAATATAAGCAGCAAGTTATTGCGATTTGCCCAGAGGTATTTATTAATAAAAAAATTACCGGGGTCGCATAACTCAGAATTAGCTTATCTCGACTTAAGCTCTTTTTCCTTTCTTTTTGCCGCAGATATAAGAAATATAGCATTGTTTTAAGTTTATGTTTCTTAATGTAAATATTAAAAAAATAATAATACCTCAGGTCATGCTTTTCAAGAAGAGTGTTCATATTTCATATTTCATATCAATTTACTCAACCAATTGGAATCTTCAACGTATTCACAATATTCAAACTATTACGGCAAACAAACGTAAAATTTATAAAGAACCAACATAAAAGAATTATACAATATCTTCAATTTCAACAATGTAATGAAAAAAATAAAACAGATGTTGGAAAATGTTTGTATTTTTACCATTTGGCACAACAAGACTTTTCGCAAACTTTGAGCTGCCGGGTACAGTTAAGAAACGTCCGCTTGCCGCGCTGATGTCATCATTTTTATTTCCATACGAACTGACCGTAAATGATAAGGGTGATGTAGCCATCAAACCCGGTGAAGAGTAACTATGATCTTCCACTAAAAAGGTTTTTTTTCAATTTATTTTTGCAATTTTATTTCTTATATTTCTTCAATATTAATCTTTAATAAAATACGATTTATAAAAATAAATGTAAGTATCTATTAAGCCTGAGAGCGAATTTTATGGCATCCGATATCGTTCGAAATTGCCATACAAACACTTTAAAATTGTATGGAAATTTGCTCGATATTGACTGCCGTAAATTGCCCTGTGAACTTATTGATAAATACTGGAAGTACTTGAGTTTGAGCCCTGTAGGAAACTAAACATTTAGAAGCAGAAAAATTATCATCAAACTCGGATTTTTGCTGAAAAAAAATATATATAGAGAGTTCAATAGCAAGATGAAAGAAAACTGCAAAATTTTTTTTTAAAACAAGGTTTAACATAACAAAATATTTGTGAGAGGAAAACCGACATCTACCCGTAATTCCTTGGGTTTGTTCGTTCAGGTTAGGTGGTGAGAGCTGCGACAGAATATGGTTTAGTGATCTTAATTTTGAACACTGGTGAATTTTTTTTATACTTCATACGTATAATGAAATTTATTTATTTGACATATTGTCAGAAGTGTAAATACAATAATTGAAATTTATTTGCTGGTGGTTTAGCATGTCTATATACGTATTTCATTGGCGCTTGAACCAAATCATCAGTAGACTTCAACCACAAATTTTGAACAGACATAAACCTCTTACTTTATGCACAGACTTTCAAAAACTATATGAGAATCATAAAGTAATAATATTTTTGAAAATCACAAAGAAAAAATAAGCTTAGTAGGCTTTGAAACTTTGAAAAATAAAATAAGTTCACCTGAATATAAATTATTTGCTGGGTGATTTGTGTTTGTGTTTTTATTATATATTTTTTTGCATCATCATTTTCTGGTTCTTATTTTATTTTTATTTTATAAACGTTCCATAAATATAAATGTTGTCCTTCCATTTCATTAATATTCCTTTTTATTTTTCTTACCATTGCAGGCAGCCTTTTTCACAATGTATGATTATTTTATTTTTTTTTAACGAAAAGTTAACTAATTAATAACTAAACCCATTTAAAATACATGGGTTTAATCATAGGTTTGTGTCAAAAACTATCAAACCAATGTAATTTAAATGGGTTTGATCATTGGCTTGTGCCAAAAACGAGATACTGAAAGAGTTCTAGTCTAGTTCTCATCTGTTAGAGAAAAGTGGTCGCGCCTAGCGAAAATGCTTTCTATTTTATTATATACGTTCCAAAAATGTAAATGTTGTTCTTTAATTTTCTATTACATAAATTTTTACAAACTCAATCTTCCTTTAAATTTTTAAATATTTTTCTTACAATTGGTATATTAACCGACACATTTTCATACGTTAAATTTAACAGACAGTTTTCTAAAAAATGGTGTCGGTTAAAATTTACCCATTCATTGTGAAAGGCAGTTAAAACTAAATTACGGTCAAAGTTAATGTAATATTTTAACCGATGTTAACAGACAATTTTCTGTTAAATGGTGTCGGTTAAAAGTTAATCACATTTAACACACGGTTAAAGCTCATGTTATTTTTTAATAATACATTGTTCAAAGGTCCGTTATTGGAATATATAGAAATAAATAATAAATAAATTAGACGACTGTAATGTAATTTAACTGCAATGGTAGAAAACGGTTGATCGATATTGTTATGTGAAAAGTAATAAAAATGGTTATAGAAATGTAACGTGAATGTAAGAATCTGAATATTACTTTTCACATAATAATATGGATCAGCTTTTTCCTACCGTTGCAGTTACTTTCCATTACAGTCAGCTAACTGAACCTTTACGGTATTCCGTTTTAATTTTTCTTCTCACATTCTATTGAAAGTACCGTTAAAATAATGCAAGCTTTGGCAGTTGCCAGACTAACAAACTTTAACTCTAAAAAAATTGGTTACCATCACTGCGTTACCATTCAAATATCACAAGCTTTGCAAGTTGCCAGAGTAACAAACTTAGAATCGAAAAATATTGGTCACTAATACTTCATATTGAACAGAGATGCAACTATTAATTACGCAAACGATTACCACCATACAAAAAAGTTTTATTCTATTATTGGCCTACATTTGGTAACTAAACTTATTATAATATTTATAGTTGACCTATTTTATAGCATATGAAAGGAAATGAAGACCATAGCAGATTTAATGGCATATTAATTAAAAAAAGTTAAAATGAAGGATTTCTGTGCTTTCCCGGCCTTGGGTGCAAGTCAATAGCTTGATTTTGTTGAGTAGCGTTTTAAATTAAATTATTAAAAATATGTATATGCAAATTTAGTTATGTTTATTAAAATTATGTACTGAGATCAAGCTGAAAGAAATACAAAAATATATGAAATAGAAACAATATTAAAAAAAAAAATGCAAATCCAACAAATTTTATACATCGAAATTTATATACAAGAAGAAAGACATTTCTTTGATAACAGTTCGAAAAAAAGTAACACACATTCAAAAGTCTTATATAAGGTTAAGCTGAAAAAAGTTTTGAAGGTTTGAAAAATTTAAAGAAAAGAATTGCATTACAGAAGTTCGAGAGCACATGAACTTTGTCAAATAGTTTAAATTACATATTGATTTAAGGAGAGATAATTCAATAAAATTTTATAAAATAGATAAATTTCTTGAGATGTAAATGATGAAACAGAATTTAACTGATAATCGCATTAAGAGAAACTAGTTCCATAGCAAAAACGGAAAACGTGACGGAACTTATATTCTCACTAACTTTATCTTATAGTATGTTTCCACCGAAGTGATTTAAACAAATCATGATGATTTGTGCAAATCATGTTAATTTATACATGATTTACCGCACATTTTGTATATGGATAAATCACCCCAGAGTAGTTGATTTATTTTAAATAATGTCGAATATACTATTTTTCGAATTCAATTTATGTATGCAACCCTGTGTTGCTTTTAAAATTACAAAATTCATTCCTGGGTCATCCATCAATACTGATTGGCAATTTAAAAAAAAATTACATTAAGGAATATTTAATCAATTTTAAATGTCAACTACATGTGAATAAAATTCACATTACAGCTGCTGCACTCACCTTATAAAGCATTTGCGTAAATTGAGTACGAAAATTCGAACAACAAATCACTCACAAGTTCGGTGGAAACACTTTGAAGTGATTTACTTAAAACTACTTGATTTAAAGTCGGTGAAAACATACTATTAACTGTTATTTATTATCATTTTTTTCGTTTCGGCGAGCGTTGCCAGAGTTGATGATTTATCATATTAGCGTACAAATCACGATCATGCATAATCTTGAGATAGTAAAATAAAGAATTTCTTCGTTCAAGAAAATGCTCAATATATTTCAGTTTTCATATTTTTGTTCAAAATATGAATTTATAACACAATTTTATTGCAACGCTGGTTATACGAAACCCAAGGGTTTCCTTACAAATTTAAAAATATTTGATATTTCTGTTTCATCATTAAACATAAAAGTTTTATTTATATATGCATGTTTATACGTGTGTTATACCGACAGAACCTTTGTTATGCTTGTTAGTTGGAAATCCTTGGGAACTACAACTAGCTTGACTGTTTTGAGAGGCCGTTGAGGCCCCCGCATGAAACCAGGTGGTAACACCAATGTTTCCCAGATGTGTAGTGGCAATGTGACCAAAATCAGCTGTATTAATTATAACAACATGAATGTTTTTATAGATACAAATGTAATTTATTATCAATCATATGATTTATCAGAGATGGATGAGGGAGGAAGCATGAAAATTACATGACTTGAAAGCCATTTCATTAATATGAAGTGTATAATATTTATGTGAAAAACAAAATGTAGCGAATGTCTGAATGGTCGTGGTTTCTAAATACTACATTGACAGTGAGGATAATGAGGTGATTGATAAATTACTTTATATGTTATGTATGTATGTGAATGACAGACTGTTATTTATTTTTATTCAGATAAAAGTTTGTTGTTGAGCAATTTGTTAATTAAATATTCCAAAATACTTAAAGCGTTTGGTTCAATAAGGAAAGAAAGTGAGTGCTCTGGCATTTTTGTACAGGTGTTCCCGTTATAATAAACATATTTATTTGTACAACATTTCCAATATTAGCAATCAAAAAAATTTTTCTTTTTTTCGATTGGAAATGATGTAAAAGTTTCCTTTTTTTGTCAAAGGAACCAATAACAAAAGTTTCAACTTTTATTTAATTATACTTAGGAGTGGAAAGAGTTAAATGTATGTATACCTGTTGGTACTGCGAGATAACAACCTCGCTGGTCTCTACTGGAGGCATATTGTAGTTGCGAACTGCTATCCAGTCCTGTTGAGGATACATTTACATGCAAAGAGTGTGCAGAGGCATGTAAATCTTTGAAATAAATTTATAAAAATGTATTTAACAATTTTAATATAATCCCACCTATTACAAAACTAATTAAAAAAAATATGTATTTTTTAAATACAGTACAAAAGTACTAAAATAGTTTTTATTCTATCAAAAAAAAAATAAGTTTCTAAAGGTAACTGAATATTGCTACTTATTACTTTTTGCCTGCAATCCGTGAATGCTACAAGTAAAAGAACAGATACAACTGTTTTGCATGTACATACATGTATATTCGAGTGAATATATAAGGGCAGATATGTATGTATTAGTTTTACTCCTAAAGGACTTGCTAAAGGACTAAATACAATAAATGTTATGAAAAATGTTAATGATTTTGATATTATTCGTCTATAACACAAATCAATGAAATTTAACTTTATTTCACAAAAGCTTTTTGCGAAGAATGTTTTCTTCTTCGAAAACATCTTCTGTACTAAAGTTTTTTATTTTGTTAAGAGATCACATTACAACTTACTTTTCGAAGATGATTGATTGCGGCCGATGTCTGCCAGCGAGCGTATAATTGGCAATTTATTTCTTTTATTATACTCATGCTGATGGCGATGGCGTCTGAGAAGTGCATCTTTAACTTTATCACGTGATTCGGGGGACAATGTTTTGGCATTTACCATATGTTCGCAGGCTAAGTCTGCTATTAAATCCAAATTGTTGGCTTCCATGTCAAGTATTACTGAGCCATTCAATAGAAGGCTTCTCAATTCAAAGAGTGAATGCAAAGACAAAGTGGCCACATGCGGTTTTGACCAGCGATTACCACCCTCTTCAACATCCTCCTCGAATTTAATCCAACGTGCTGTTTCTTTCCATTCAATTTCGTCACCTTCTTTAACTAATGTTAAATACTCGGAGAAAAGAGGATGTGAAACGTGTGTACTATCATCGGCATCTTCTCCTAATATGAATTGTACTCTTTGAGCAGGTGGGGTTGCTGAAATTAGTAAAATAAATTAAAAGAAAAAAGAATAAAACATTTGAATAAAATAATGATTTAGGGCCTTTCTATATTAAGGTAACGATATGTATGTATGTATATGTATCAATCCTTACCTGGCCTTTCCACCTCCGGTAGTCTTTCATCACCACTACTTTCGCTTTTGTTGTGATGATGTTTACGTCGTCTGGTCGAGTGCCTCCTACCGCCAGGTACATGCACGCCAACATAAACGGAATGTGCGCGATGTCCTGAAAAAAAGCAAAAAGGAAAAAATTCAACAACAAAAAATGTAATTAAATAAAATTACTTCAATTGAAAAATTTATGGTACTTTAACAAGGAAACAAATTTCCAACTATTTTGTAGACGAGGCGAATTTATACGAAGTACATGTATATTTTTATAATTTTTAAAAAGATTTGTTGTTCAATATTGCTGGACTATAGCCACTGATGTGACCTTAGTCTATCCAATGTCATATTAATGTTAAATCTTTTTGAGAGCTAGACACATAAATAAATTTATTTGGAAGTTTTATCGTTTTTTTATTAAGTCAAATTTATTGCTATTGTTGACTTCTGCCATTTTTTCAAGCAAAAAAAAAAGAGAATAAGGATAATAAAAGCATTTAAACATACAATCAGTCATTATTATGGCTTTAATGCTGCTTAAGGAAAGGGAGATTAGCTGGGCAAAACATATTAAAAAATATAACATTTTTGGGGAATTTAAATTGAAGTGAATTAAAAGTGTAATATTGGTCATTAAATCATAAATCTTCGTTGTTAAATTGTAGACCAATGAAGACTAGGACATATATAATATTTGTGAACCTTTAAGCTTGGTTTTGCGAATTTGAAACCGCAGTTTTAATGTTAGTGGTCTGATAAACTAATCAATGACTATAGTGACCGAATCGCCGTCAATTAAGATAGCTTTATAAGATTCATGGGTTTTAGGATCATGGATATATGTATGTATGTATGTATGTACAAGGTCGTGCTAAGGCAAACTGCTACAATACAGCTCGAATCCCAATGCATCACGTCAAATAATGGTGGGGGTATTTCAACCAATTTCGTTTCGAGATATGCACTTCTAATTTTAGCTATTTAAAAAATATAACAAAAGAAAACCTATTCTTATCATTTATCAGTAGCTGGTTACAATAACTTTTTGCAAAACGGAATCCGTAATATTTATCGATAAAGTCTAGTTTAATTTTTCTTCTCTTCTTTAGAAACATATTAATTAATAAAAATATTTCATTCAATAAGATTTGAAAATACTGACTTAAGCCCGTTCAAGAAATTATTTCTGATTAAAATTTGTCAATATATTTATTCGTTATTCGTAATATATTTTTTGCAATAGTGTACATTAGTGACCTGCGTAAGCAGTCTTGAAATGTAAATACATACGTCTTGTTTTTCTAATGTATTCTCGTGGCATGTATTATACTAAACCAATTGTAAATGCTGTCTTTCATCAAGAAGCACAATGGAGTGTTAACAAGCGATGTCGCGAAGACTTCTTGTTCATAACAAACAATCAAAAGAAGTAGTGTTGATGCACACAACTAATGTCAATGCGTGTGTGCGTTTGTATGTGGGCAGAAAAATAAAAGAACATAAACACAATTTATGTAGTTATGTGTGTATGTACATGCATGACGTTTGTATACGCGCCCATGCGTAGAAAGAAGGAAGCATCACAAATTTTTCATATATTTATCTTCTTTAATCCTATACCTGCAATAATTTAAACAAATTTGTTGCCAACAGTGTTGTTTATCGTTTGTTTTGGAACATTTCGCTGTAGTAAAGCATTTGAAATATCCCACATGTCTTAAAAGTTCTTGTAATTGGTCTTGTGCAGGACTTTAGTGTACATTTGTGTTTTACTCGTAATTTAATTGTACATCATTTGGCATCCCTGCATGCAAAATGTCAAAATAAGTGAAAAGTACAAAGAAGAATTAAAGAAAAACTAATTCAATTAAAACGAATATCGTTAAAATATGTTACTGAATAGCAAAATCGATAAATTTTCGTTATATTTATTATAGCGATACGGTTATCGTAATAAAGGTTGCTGAATCCAGGGGGCAAATTACGGCATTCAATACGACTCGTAATTTAAAAATATTTCAATAGAATTTATATGGAAATATTTTTAAATTACGAGCCGTATCGTATGCCGTGATTTGCCCCCTGGTACAGGTACTGGTATTGCATTTCTCTAGTAAATATTTCGTTGCATCTGATAACTTTTCGCTGTTCAAATATGGTGAAAAAAATCAAATTGTAAATTGACTTTACTTCGCCCATTGGAAAATTATTGGGCGAAAAAATTGAAGCTAATTAAGCAAGAGCGCCTGTGTACATAACATATCGTCGGCTTAGAGTGTAAACCTGCTAACTCACATCAACCAAATCTTGCAGGAGAGAGGAGACACAGTTAAAATTTTCTTTCTATCAAAATCTTACTTAAAAAAATTAAACTAATATATTAAATTTTTTCGACATTAAATTAAAATTGATATTTTAACCAATCGATATAACGTCTCTTTCTCTTCCGAATGACATTAAATTTTAGGAAGGACCTTCAGTATAGTGTTGTTCAATATTTTTTTTTTAACAAAAGTTATCAAAATCCAAATGCATGCATCCAAATTTTAAACGATCAGCTCCGTAGATAAACAAGTTTTGCATTGCGAATTAAATATAAAATAAAATAATAATATTTTAATTAACGTTTGAGTCAATTTACATATAAATAAGTTTCATGTTAATGTAAAAAATGATTGGAAAAAAAGTGTTGACACAGTGTTGTTTTTCTGGCTTAAACCAGTGTGCGTAGGTTAAATAAATAGGTAGTTATTTGAAAACTAATAATAATAATAAAAATTGTATACTTGCTAAAGAGTTATTTCATTACCAAGTCAGTTCTAAAATTACACTGCGTAAAAATAGAAAAGAAGTTCCAATGAATGAGTATCAATTGTTTAGCACATTTGCTTCCAAGGTACAAATTCCTAATTTACACTATGCAAGTCTTATTGCTAATCTGATCAGTTTGTGGGAAAGAGAGACTTGTGGGAAAGAGAGACTTGCATAGTGTAAATTAGGACTATTTGAGTCGTTTCGTTTTTAAAGTGAGGCAAGTCAATTTTTTTAAATGCCTTTGAATCACTCCAATAAAATATTTCATATTCTCCTCCACATTCGTTCGCTCATACGTCTTTCACAAAAATTTTCTCACATGATATTTTCTGTTATTTTACCAGGTAAAAAAAAAGTAAAAAAAATTATTACAAACGATGTCTGTCTGGTGGTTACTTGGAACAAATCAAATATAATTTTTAACACATAAAAAATATTAGACCATGCGACTGGAATGCAAGGCTACATTGTTTACTTACATAAATATAACAAGTCATATAAAAGTTAAACCAACAAGTTGAAAATAATTTTTTGTTCACGTTTGGTCTTGTAATGTGTGATTTTATAAACAAACAACAACATTTTTTTGTTACACTGCACACAATTTGTTGTGAAGAAATATGTTTGTTTTACTTTAAATTATATGCATTTAGTTAAAATTGTATTTAAATTGAATATACATATGGAAATTTTTTCTACAATACTCTGCGCTACTTCTGTTTCACATTCAGTCTGTGACATACGTTTATGGCATAAATTGCACCATATTAAGGAATGTTCTCTTTTAAAAGTATTTTCTGAAGATTACCCTTCGAAAAAGAATATTTTCAGAAACATTCTTTTAAAAATCTACTTTTTATAAAATGAATTTATTATGTAGGCAATTTTAAAATGCATCCTTCAGAAACTACCCCTAAAAAGTACATTTTATAAATACATATAAAACACTACATACATTTTATAAAATATTTCTAAAGAATGCCTTTTAAAAAGTACCTTTTCAAATAGGTACTTTTTAAAAAATATCTTTAAAAAAAAATTTCTTTGAAAAACTACCTTTTAAAAAAGTACCTTTTAAAAAAGTTCCTTTTAAAAAAGTTCCTTTTAAAAAAGAGCCTTTTAAAAAAGTACCTTTTAAAAAGTACCTTTTAAAAATAGTTTTTAAAAAGTATCTTTTAAAAAGTGCCTTTTAAAAACTACATTTTAAAAAGTATCTTTTAAAAAAGTAAATTTTAAGAAAGTACATTTTAAAAAGTACATGTTAAAAAAGTACTTTTTAATAAAATATCTTTTAAAAAAGTACCTTTTAATATCTTTTAAAAAGTGCCTTTTAAAAAAGAACCTATTAAAAAAGTACCTTTTAAAAAGTATCTTTTAAAAAGTATCTTTTAAAAAGTACCTTTTAAAAATAGTTTTTAAAAAGTATCTTTTAAAAAGTGCCTTTTAAAAACTACATTTAAAAAAAAAACATTTTAAGAAAGTACATTTTAAAAAGTACCTTTTAAAAAGTGCTTTTAAATAAGTATCTTTAAAAAGGTTACTTTTAAAAAAGTCCCTTTAAAATTGACAAAAAAGTACCTTTAAAAAAGTACCTTTTAAAAAAGTACCTTTTAAAAAGCATCTTTTAAAAATATTACTTATAAAAAAGTCCCTTTTAAAAAAGTTCCTTTAAAAAAGACCTTATAAAAAGTATCTTTTAAAAAAATACAATTTAAAAAAGTATTTTTTAAGAAGTACCTTTTAAAAAAGCATCTTTTAAAAAGTGCCTTTTAAAACAGAACGTTTTATAAAGCACATTTTTAAAAAAGTACATTTAATAAAGTACCTGAAAAAAAGTATCTTTTAAAAAAATATCTCTTAAAAAAGTACATTTTAAGAATTTACCTTTTAAAAAAGTGCTTTGAAATATTTTTTTTCCTAAAAGACATCTAAAAATTTCTTTTTAAGAAGCTTACCTTCAAAATCATTTTCTGTAAACTGTTGTGTAAAATCTTGTTCACCTATGCGAGGATCTTTGGATGCCTCATCATCACCGCTTGAAGTATGCATCGTCCACGGTCTGAAAAAAATTTTAAATAAAATTATCTAAATGAATGTTGATTAAATTATAAATAATAATAAGCGAAAAACCAAATTAAATCAAGTTAAAACAAGGTCCTAATAAACTCAAGTTCTTCTCTTTAAAGGCCGAGTCCCATAGAATCCTTCATACGTTAATCATACTTTGTAATATTCAACTGACATTGACACAATGAATAATTTGTTGACGGAAACATTTGAGTAGCTTCAATAGGTTTGTTCTCCATTTTATTAATTAAATTCAAGTTTTTTTTTCTTAAATTTATTTTATTTTATTCTTATTCACACAAAACAGAAAAAAATAAATCAAAACATACAAAAAAAACCCAACTAATAGTTGTCAATCTACTCAATGTACGCTAAAAGTTAAAAGTTGCCCTATTTTTGTACCTTGCATTGACAGAGGCGTACTGAATATGACAGAGCTCATAAGAAACCCTGTATTTCAACTAAGCTGTCAGTTGAAACAGATGAAATTTAACGTATGAGGGATTTTATGTAACTCAAGAGATAACCAAACCAATGCCAGCATTGTTTATTTTCTTAATGTACTTTCCACGAAATAAGACACTTTAATAATCATTTCATGAGCTGGAAGAGTTGGCTACCTCTTCTAACTTTTTTGTATACACATCATACGTCATTTTGCGTTTGGATCATTGAGGACATTTTTGTCGTCATTATTTTTGTGCTAAGCGCCAGTGTGCGGTGTAAACGCAAGAAAAATATAATTAATTAAATTGTTTACAATTTTTTTTAATTGTTGAATAAATAGACGTTGTTATAAAATGCATAATAAAGCTTTTGTTTGTTGATTACAAGTATTGGCACACTCAAAACATTCTGTACGTAAGATTTCATAAATTAAATTATATGTATGTATATGAATTGTAATTTAAAATCAACGAAAATTCCTTAAAAACCCTAGTAATGAATGCTTGCTTAGATTTTCAATAGAATGTTAGAATAAGATAAAAATAAAATTGCTTAGAGTTTTAAATATTTTTTTCAAATAAAAATTACTAGACGGAATATTTTTTGAATAATTTACAGTCCCTTGCAGTAATAATTTTGTGAGTGCATAAATATGTGTTAAATCTCTACACGTTCGAGGTGAATATCGAACAAATGAATACTGATTATTGCAACTGTCATGACACGCCCATAAATATGACGGTACATGTTATTAATCCGTTAAATAGATGAATACATAATTAGCATTTTTGTGCAAAGGTTGAAATTAAATGCCAACCACTCCTTGCACTTGTTTTAAGACTACAAGTTAAACAAAGAACTTAAAAAGAATTTATAATATGAATATAGCCTTATTTCCAGAAAACACAACCAACTAGTATTCTAATTTGTAAAGTAGTTGCCAATAAACTAAGATAATTTCATGTTAAACACAGCAAACTCCGAAGTTTTCGCGATTAAATACTTAGAACGTAGTCTAGAGTACTGCCAAATGGAAAAAGAGCCCATAATTTCGATAACTTTAAATTTACCATAGAATCTATCACCTCCATCGTGAACAGCTTTTCCTTCGAATTATTTTCCCTTTCATACAAATTGCAATTTCGAAATCGATTATCGATTTTTTGATAAAAAACGATTTTTTCCTGTTTTGTTGATTCCCCTAAATATGGATAATAGTTTTCAATGGAATTTTTTAAATTTTCCCTGGGTTTTTTCTCTTTATTTATGCAGGCAAGGTGAGTTAAACACTCTGCAATTTCAATATTTTCCTTCCAATTAAATGTTAACAGTTATAGACATTTATTTTTAGGAAAAGATCAGTAAATAATACTGCACGATTGTTGAAAAGGATCCCCTGCAAAACCTTTACGCATAGAGCATGAACATTTTTGGTTAACACAATGTAAGTTTTATGGCGGTGAAAAAATCGCCAAAATGAGAAAAAAAGTGTCAAAACTAAAAAAAGCATCTAAACGAAAAAAAGTCGCCAAAATTAAAAAACGCCAAAAACCGAAAAAAATCGACATAATAAAAAAAATCGCCTAAATAAAAAAAAGCCAAAATTACAAAAATCGCCAAAACGAAAAAAATCGCCAAAATTAAACACAAATTTCAAAAACCGAATAAAATCGCCAAAACGAGAAAAAAAGTGCCAAAACTAAACAAAAATGCCAAAATGAAAAAAACGCCAAAAACAAAAAAAAATCACCAAAACCAGCAAAAGTCGCCTGCATGAAAAAATCGCCCAAATTAAAAGAATCACCAAACTTAAAAAAATCGCCAAAACAAAAAAAAAATCGCCAAAATTAAAAAAGCGCCAATAAACGCAAAAAACCCCAAAACTACAAAAAAAAAAAACGAAAAAACCCAAAAACGGAAAAAAATGCCAAAACTATATTTTATATAAGCTCATATTGAATTACATATCTCGTGTCCGTACGGAATCCTTCGTGCGCGAGTCAAAGTCGCACTTCATTTACATTCACTTAGAATTGATACAATTTTTCCCTTCAAGGGACATAACAATTACACGGAAACAAAAATTCCACTTGTTATTTACGATAAGGAGGACTTTTTAAAAATATACTTTTTAGACAACACTTTTTTAAAATACTTTTTCAGCAGACATATTGTTTTGGTACTTTTAGTTGCTTTTTCAAACGGTGCGTTTTTTCAAAAAGTACTTTTTGGTAAGTTACTTTTTTAAAATCTGAATTTTCAAAAGGTACTCTTTCGTTCCTTTTAATAGAACTTTTTAAAAATACTTAAAAACAATGCTTAATAAATCCTTTTTTAAAAATTAACAGTTTATTATATCGATTTTGGAATTAATATGTAATTTCACATACAAATATAAAATTAATTAATTTTACTTTCTTCAAGTATGGAATATTTGATTAAATTAGAACTAATCACATATAGGAAATATTTTCTTTTTAAATAAATTCTATCATTGATTAATAATTTGCATATATTGAGTTTGTTTTATTTATAAATTTGCAATTGAAAACAAAAAAGTCCACATAAAAAAACATTAGATTTTTGCAAAATAATTTTTTTTGAATAATTAATTTAATCGGGTGGTAATTTGCATTTCATTTGATTTTCTTATTTAAAATGCAATTGATACATAAATAAAAATCCGATCAATAACAATTTTAACAAGTTTCATTATTATTATTATTTTGCATTTGTTTGAGTTTTGAAGCGTTTTATTTACTTTTCGCATACCACTTTTCAACGTAATTGCCATACCTCGCGATTTATTATTTGACGATTTTGAAAAGAAAAAAATTACGCCTTTGGATGATTATGTTAACGATATTTGCCATTTGAAAAACCGTTTTTATACTGAACAAATTTTTTTAAATTTATTATTGTTATTTGTCTATAACTTTAAAATTAATTAGTTTTTCTCAAAGAAAAAAACTTAAATTTGTACAACAATATTGAGATTTCTGTTTACGAGCGACACAATCGATATTGAGCGATTGAAAGGCTGGCGCAACGATTAACCCATACATACTAAACGGCTGCCTGCTTGGAACAAGTTTCGAGATTTTTCAAAAAAAAATCTTAACATACATGAAACAATTTTGTGAAATGTATAATTTTGTTTTGAATCGTATTTAAACTGCCATAGAAAGTATTAATTAGTAATATCTTACACTGACAATTTTGACGATTTTTCCACAAAATTTCATGTGGCAACTATGCGTGCCACATGCCACAATACTTTGTTAGTTTTCAAATGGATGGAATTTTCAGTGAAACTATTAAGCGTTGAGTTTCTTTGTAAATTGGTCTGCTTTCATACTCTCTCCATTTCCTCTTGCACTATCACTCCCATGCCACTTAAGAATGGATTGTTTTTATTTGATTTAAGTTGTTTGTTTAATTTGTTGCCATTTAAAAGTTCAAAGTTTTTAACTGCATTCACTTAATTGGAATGGACTTTTTATTGTTGTTGCTGTTATTAATTACACAAATGCCAACACACAATCTGTTTAACATGTATTATAATTAAAATTTGAATAATTATGCGTGGTAGAATGACACATGTACATATGTACTTACACACATATTTTAAATTGTTGTGTTTAAAAATCATTTGCAGCGATTGAGTAATTTAGATAAAAGTTCACGGGAAATGTGTTCTCTTACCCTAAAATTGTAAGCGCCAATTTTTGCGTTGTTGTTGTGTCAGTGTACTATTTTCTAATTTTTTCAGCATTTTTTGTTATTCCCATTAACGGGGAATATATACGACACTCGTTATTAGGCCCATAATTTCTCTGGTCTCTTAGCAACTTTTTTTTAAAGCCGGAAATTTTTTTAAAGAAAATTTCATCTATATGAGCTTTAGGTAAACATTTTTTAAAGTCTGTTTCAACATATTTAAAAACAAAATTTGAGCTTGTTGAAATGCTTGCAATCAATATCTGGCAACACTGGATGTATCCAGTCACACATAGTGTCTACTTTTTTAACACCCGACTAAAAAAGGGGTGTTATAAGTTTGTAGTGTGTGTCCGTTTCCACGTACAGACTAAACGGCTCGACCGATTTTGATTTAGTTTCTTCTGTTTGAAAGGTGACTTGATCGAGAGGATTCTTAGCCATGTTTTAAGAAAATCAGTCCAGCCGTTTAGAAGATATCGCATCCTCTCTAGATATATTCGGGGGTTTTTAAAATCTTTAATTTTTGTTATTTTATATCAAGCAAAGTTTCGTAGGAATCCCTTGGGTACACGAAATATACTATACAATCTTAAATTTTTGTGCCTTTACAAGAGTCTGCTTAAAATATGTTGAGTTTTAATAAGCGTAGCACCATTCTATGCTACCACAGGCGTCCAAGAGTCGCTTAAGTAAAAGCACAAATTTAAATGCTAGTCGATCCTTCTATTTTTGTTTTGACAATTCGATTAGACAAAAACAATCAGCCCAGTCATGAATATTCCCTCGAAATTTATTTCTCACGGAAAATAATTTTCCCGAGAAAACATTCCTCCAATCATAAATCCTTTGGGAACAAAAAAAAGTAATATGTGGCATCACCGCATTACGAAGCTCGTTGTTTTGCTTGTTTGTTGACATTTTGTTTCTCCCTTTTTTTTGAGTGAGAGAGTAAACAAAATTATTAAAATTTCACCAACTTGAAAAAATATATAAAAATAAGTTTATAAATGATTTATTTGTGCATTATTTTTGTTTTTTTTACATACAAGAACTATAAACTTCAAGTTTATGCATATATGTGTGTAAATTTTGTTTTAATGGATTATTAAATATGTTTTTACGTAAACTCCCTTGTGTTTTGCAAGCCAAAGATTTTTAATGAAAAAAGCAAGTGCAATTGCGTTCATAATACCTAATTTTTTCCCCCGGTGAGTTTTTTTATTCCCGCATTTGGTAAAAGCAGGGAAAAAAACAAATTCATAATAGGAGAAAAGGGAAAATATGAAATATGAATATTTTATTTTAAATAGGTTCATGAATGAGGGATAGTTATGATATATTATAACGCATTAAAAATATCTACTATGGAATAACAAATTAAGCCTCGCCTTCAAAAAAAAAAATATAGGAAAATCAACGGTTATTACGTTAAAAATGGCATTCGGCTTTTATAAGGCAAGGTGAGTTAAACACTCTGCAATTTCAATATTTTCCTTCCAATTAAATGTTAACAGTTATAGACATTTATTTTTAGGAAAAGATCAGTAAATAATACTGCACGATTGTTGAAAAGGATCCCCTGCAAAACCTTTACGCATAGAGCATGAACATTTTTGGTTAACACAATGTAAGTTTTATGGCGGTGAAAAAATCGCCAAAATGAGAAAAAAAGTGTCAAAACTAAAAAAAGCATCTAAACGAAAAAAAGTCGCCAAAATTAAAAAACGCCAAAAACCGAAAAAAATCGACATAATAAAAAAAATCGCCTAAATAAAAAAAAGCCAAAATTACAAAAATCGCCAAAACGAAAAAAATCGCCAAAATTAAACACAAATTTCAAAAACCGAATAAAATCGCCAAAACGAGAAAAAAAGTGCCAAAACTAAACAAAAATGCCAAAATGAAAAAAACGCCAAAAACAAAAAAAAATCACCAAAACCAGCAAAAGTCGCCTGCATGAAAAAATCGCCCAAATTAAAAGAATCACCAAACTTAAAAAAATCGCCAAAACAAAAAAAAAATCGCCAAAATTAAAAAAGCGCCAATAAACGCAAAAAACCCCAAAACTACAAAAAAAAAAAACGAAAAAACCCAAAAACGGAAAAAAATGCCAAAACTATATTTTATATAAGCTCATATTGAATTACATATCTCGTGTCCGTACGGAATCCTTCGTGCGCGAGTCAAAGTCGCACTTCATTTACATTCACTTAGAATTGATACAATTTTTCCCTTCAAGGGACATAACAATTACACGGAAACAAAAATTCCACTTGTTATTTACGATAAGGAGGACTTTTTAAAAATATACTTTTTAGACAACACTTTTTTAAAATACTTTTTCAGCAGACATATTGTTTTGGTACTTTTAGTTGCTTTTTCAAACGGTGCGTTTTTTCAAAAAGTACTTTTTGGTAAGTTACTTTTTTAAAATCTGAATTTTCAAAAGGTACTCTTTCGTTCCTTTTAATAGAACTTTTTAAAAATACTTAAAAACAATGCTTAATAAATCCTTTTTTAAAAATTAACAGTTTATTATATCGATTTTGGAATTAATATGTAATTTCACATACAAATATAAAATTAATTAATTTTACTTTCTTCAAGTATGGAATATTTGATTAAATTAGAACTAATCACATATAGGAAATATTTTCTTTTTAAATAAATTCTATCATTGATTAATAATTTGCATATATTGAGTTTGTTTTATTTATAAATTTGCAATTGAAAACAAAAAAGTCCACATAAAAAAACATTAGATTTTTGCAAAATAATTTTTTTTGAATAATTAATTTAATCGGGTGGTAATTTGCATTTCATTTGATTTTCTTATTTAAAATGCAATTGATACATAAATAAAAATCCGATCAATAACAATTTTAACAAGTTTCATTATTATTATTATTTTGCATTTGTTTGAGTTTTGAAGCGTTTTATTTACTTTTCGCATACCACTTTTCAACGTAATTGCCATACCTCGCGATTTATTATTTGACGATTTTGAAAAGAAAAAAATTACGCCTTTGGATGATTATGTTAACGATATTTGCCATTTGAAAAACCGTTTTTATACTGAACAAATTTTTTTAAATTTATTATTGTTATTTGTCTATAACTTTAAAATTAATTAGTTTTTCTCAAAGAAAAAAACTTAAATTTGTACAACAATATTGAGATTTCTGTTTACGAGCGACACAATCGATATTGAGCGATTGAAAGGCTGGCGCAACGATTAACCCATACATACTAAACGGCTGCCTGCTTGGAACAAGTTTCGAGATTTTTCAAAAAAAAATCTTAACATACATGAAACAATTTTGTGAAATGTATAATTTTGTTTTGAATCGTATTTAAACTGCCATAGAAAGTATTAATTAGTAATATCTTACACTGACAATTTTGACGATTTTTCCACAAAATTTCATGTGGCAACTATGCGTGCCACATGCCACAATACTTTGTTAGTTTTCAAATGGATGGAATTTTCAGTGAAACTATTAAGCGTTGAGTTTCTTTGTAAATTGGTCTGCTTTCATACTCTCTCCATTTCCTCTTGCACTATCACTCCCATGCCACTTAAGAATGGATTGTTTTTATTTGATTTAAGTTGTTTGTTTAATTTGTTGCCATTTAAAAGTTCAAAGTTTTTAACTGCATTCACTTAATTGGAATGGACTTTTTATTGTTGTTGCTGTTATTAATTACACAAATGCCAACACACAATCTGTTTAACATGTATTATAATTAAAATTTGAATAATTATGCGTGGTAGAATGACACATGTACATATGTACTTACACACATATTTTAAATTGTTGTGTTTAAAAATCATTTGCAGCGATTGAGTAATTTAGATAAAAGTTCACGGGAAATGTGTTCTCTTACCCTAAAATTGTAAGCGCCAATTTTTGCGTTGTTGTTGTGTCAGTGTACTATTTTCTAATTTTTTCAGCATTTTTTGTTATTCCCATTAACGGGGAATATATACGACACTCGTTATTAGGCCCATAATTTCTCTGGTCTCTTAGCAACTTTTTTTTAAAGCCGGAAATTTTTTTAAAGAAAATTTCATCTATATGAGCTTTAGGTAAACATTTTTTAAAGTCTGTTTCAACATATTTAAAAACAAAATTTGAGCTTGTTGAAATGCTTGCAATCAATATCTGGCAACACTGGATGTATCCAGTCACACATAGTGTCTACTTTTTTAACACCCGACTAAAAAAGGGGTGTTATAAGTTTGTAGTGTGTGTCCGTTTCCACGTACAGACTAAACGGCTCGACCGATTTTGATTTAGTTTCTTCTGTTTGAAAGGTGACTTGATCGAGAGGATTCTTAGCCATGTTTTAAGAAAATCAGTCCAGCCGTTTAGAAGATATCGCATCCTCTCTAGATATATTCGGGGGTTTTTAAAATCTTTAATTTTTGTTATTTTATATCAAGCAAAGTTTCGTAGGAATCCCTTGGGTACACGAAATATACTATACAATCTTAAATTTTTGTGCCTTTACAAGAGTCTGCTTAAAATATGTTGAGTTTTAATAAGCGTAGCACCATTCTATGCTACCACAGGCGTCCAAGAGTCGCTTAAGTAAAAGCACAAATTTAAATGCTAGTCGATCCTTCTATTTTTGTTTTGACAATTCGATTAGACAAAAACAATCAGCCCAGTCATGAATATTCCCTCGAAATTTATTTCTCACGGAAAATAATTTTCCCGAGAAAACATTCCTCCAATCATAAATCCTTTGGGAACAAAAAAAAGTAATATGTGGCATCACCGCATTACGAAGCTCGTTGTTTTGCTTGTTTGTTGACATTTTGTTTCTCCCTTTTTTTTGAGTGAGAGAGTAAACAAAATTATTAAAATTTCACCAACTTGAAAAAATATATAAAAATAAGTTTATAAATGATTTATTTGTGCATTATTTTTGTTTTTTTTACATACAAGAACTATAAACTTCAAGTTTATGCATATATGTGTGTAAATTTTGTTTTAATGGATTATTAAATATGTTTTTACGTAAACTCCCTTGTGTTTTGCAAGCCAAAGATTTTTAATGAAAAAAGCAAGTGCAATTGCGTTCATAATACCTAATTTTTTCCCCCGGTGAGTTTTTTTATTCCCGCATTTGGTAAAAGCAGGGAAAAAAACAAATTCATAATAGGAGAAAAGGGAAAATATGAAATATGAATATTTTATTTTAAATAGGTTCATGAATGAGGGATAGTTATGATATATTATAACGCATTAAAAATATCTACTATGGAATAACAAATTAAGCCTCGCCTTCAAAAAAAAAAATATAGGAAAATCAACGGTTATTACGTTAAAAATGGCATTCGGCTTTTATAACCTCAAATATGATAACCAAACGATAAACTTTAATGTTTATAACAGAACGTGAACTGTAAACAAACAGTTAATGTTCCGCAATAATCGCGTACATACTTTTATTTTGATATCATGCGAAGTAATAACATGTTGTTTTGCTTTGTTTCTGTTTTTTTTTTAATTTGTTTATACATATTATCACTTTTTTTGTTATTGTTTTTCATTTTAATGAAAGTATTGTTTATTTTGCTTTATTAAGCCTCAATAAAAATTTTGATTAAAAATTCGCATTTTTCCGGTTTCAGTCAGTTTTATACAGGAAAAAGAGAAAATATTATATTAATACAAGCTTTCCAGACTACAGTGATCAGGATTTAAGAAATTGAAAAAAATATGTATAGTATATTTTTCCATATTAAAAACATTTTTAAATCATTAATAAATAAAAATATTAAATACAATTAAATCGGAAAATTTTATTTGATGAATCATATATAAATGTATTTTACCATTACAAGGCCAACATTATTGATAAGGAAATATTTTTTGCATTAAGTTCGTTCCTGTCTACTTATTACATGTCTAATAGGTTGTGCAGAATTGGTGTTAAAATAATTATAAAAGCTTATTAAAATAATTGGTATTTTTGTTATAATTTATTAAAATATTTTTATAAAAATTTTTGCCAAAAATAATTAAGATGAAAAAGTCTTGATAAAAGTGCCAAAATCTTGGAAACATTAACAAAAGGTTCTGAAGCAATTGAAGCAATTAAAATTGTGTTAAGTGCGCTTTTGAAGTTGATAATGCTTAAATGATAATAGTTAAGTTAATTCAAGTGATAAGAAATACTTCACATTTTATCAAAGTTTATACAATGTATGTATGTATATTCCATTAGCATTAATCTTCATGAATATTATAAAAAAAAGAAGTTATTACCTACATACATATATTCTATATGTGCTGATTTCTTATATTATGAGTGCAAATAATCCCCTTATCGTGGTTGGCGTTTTTCGACTTCGACTACGACGTTTCTGTAATAGCTTAACAACAACCTTATTACGGTTGTCGACTTTTTCGATTCCACTTCAACTTGCTGTACAAGATTAAATAAGCATCCACTATTTTGCTTTCATCTGTTACATCGACTGCAGCAGTCGAATAGAAAAATTCGAGAATCGTGAGAAGGAAACCCTATTGTTTTCGCAACGATGTCTGTCTGCTACAGGCTGTTTTCTTGAGAACCGTAAGAGCTAAGAACCTACAATTTTCAGAGAATATGTATAACTTTGGCCGCTACAAGAACAAATATATATTAGTTAAAAATTAAAGGGTGTTCTAAACTAAGCAACAAAGCATGTTGAAATCCTATTGTAATATACATACAAACAATTATACGAGAATATAGATACTTGAAGTTTTTAAACTTAGTGTATTTTTAAGCAGACTTTACCAATTAACACTGAAATTTAAAAATTCAGAATTAAAGAATATTCTATCAGTTAATTTAATTTCGACTACATATGTAATTTTGACAACTTGTATCTTGGAAACCGTAAGAGGCAAACTCTGGAAATGTTTAAAAACGCTAACAGTAAAGAATACGAAAAATCCTCCAAAATGAAAAAAAGTGCTGCAATAAAAAATATTACCAAAAATAAATAAATCTTTAAAATGCAGAAAAATCACCAGAAGTAAAAAAGTCGGTAAAAAATCGTCAAAAACAAACAAAAAAATCGCCAATATGAAAAAAGCGACCAAAAATAAAAAAAGCGCAAAAAACACTCCAAAATAAAAATTAAAAAAAAAGATAAGATATAAACTAAATTTCTTATAGTATCCTTCGTGTGCGAGTCAAAGTCAAACTTTACTGAGTTTTCTTTAATCTAATACCAAAATGTCCTATTCTATAACTTGTTGACTTTGTACATCTGGCGTTGTCATATAGGTTAAATTTTTTTTATCGAATTATACAAAATTATATTAAAAAAACATTGCTAAGGAAAATTAAAAAATTTTGTAATGGGTGTTCCAATAGCAGTTGTAACCACTAGACAAATGACAAGTAAAAACTACACTATAAATAAAAATAACGCTGTAAATATCTTAAAATTTTTATAATTGAAAGATTTAAGATTTTGTTGATTTATTTCCTTAGATCTCTCGAATGGAGCTCTTGAGAGATCTGTTTTAAATTTTTTCTTCAACACAATTCTGTTTGGTTTATATACTACTTAAGAATCCGATAGAAAATAACAGACGTTGACACACTATTGCGATGTCACAAAATGTGATATTGTGTACTTGGCATTAGTAAACGCCGATAAATGTTTATTTTCTTTTGTCATCTCCTTAGCCTTACATTTTTGAATTGTACAGTGATATTAGTACTACGCCAGTTTTTTTTAATAAGATTATTTAATTTAATTTAAATAAAATTTTTTCAATTTGCTCTAATTTCACTTTGCTTAGACTTTATTTTTTTACTTTATTATTGTATTTTTTATTTTTTTGTTGTGACTCATTTAACTTATGATTTTATTGAAATTTTTTATCTCTCTAGTTAAGTGCGTGTATAAGACTTAATAATTTAATTTTCTTATTTTTATATACATACGTATGTATATGCATGCTTGTATGTACATATGTATATTTCAATATAAAATTTTTATAATATTTTCTTATTTATTTTTTAAATCTTAAAAAGACTTTCACTGTAAGTATCGTTTGTAATCATTTTTGAATTTAATTCACCACCAACACTTGAAAATAAATTTTAAAAGAAAATTTATTTTTAGTAAAATATAAAATTCTTGTAAAAAGTGCTCCACTTACAATTCAATATATTCGTTCATAAATCCCTATAGCGATGATTAATTTGCGAAAATTGTTTTTTAATTAATTAATTTTTATTCATTGGATTTTCTTCGATTTTCACTTGTTTCTTTTTTATATAAAATTATACTAAAATTTATTGTTAAACAGCTAAAACGTGTTCACTGGAGCCTTATAAAATGTGAAATAATATGAAATTTGAATTGATTTACTTGTTTCTATGCTTTGACTTGACTTTTAACGTAAACTGAATGCCGTTGCTTTCCGAGATTCTGCCCGTACTATTTCACTTATTCTCTTGCTCTTTCACTCGTTTTCATTACTTTTACGAGTAAGATAAGGTAAATAAAACACAAAGCCGTTGTAAAAGATTAAAAACCCCTAGACGTAACTTTTTTTACTTTATTGGCAATTTTTAACAGCAGTTAAGTAAAATGCTCGCTAACACCCCTCGATCAAGGCATTGACTGATACTAACAGCATTAATGTTTCAAAATTATACACGATTTTGTTTTGCTATTGCTGTTGAGATTTGTTGTTGCTGCGGCTATTGCTGCTGCTGTTAGTTTGTTAATTTTTTTCAACGACAGTCCAGCCGCTCTTATTCTTTGCGTATTTGCTTGACACTCTACTCAGTTGTGGACAATTCCAGTCAATCTATAAGTTTGTGCATTGACTCTCAAGCGAGAGCTAATAATTGGTTGTTTCACATTTAAAATACGTTATAATTGTGCGATTATCAAAGGAAAATAACACTAACTTTACCTTTGGTTACCGTAAATCTTAAATTGATTGATGACATGCATACACATAAAAATATGAAATTTTTTTTATACAATTACGGCCTTATGTATAATCAAAAACTGGCATGAAGTTAGCATAAGTGTCAAAATTTCATATGATCTTAACGTGTTTTGCCATAAAATTTTACATTAAAAATCATGCCTAGATGTAATTGTGTGTTAAAAGTACATTATGCGGCAATTTTTAATGTCAAACTGTATAGAGGAACTCGTCAACACGTAGTTCAATTTAGTCACTTATGCTAACTTCATGCCAATTTTTGATTATACATAAGGCCGTTAGAATATACTTCTGCTTTGTTAGACTGGGCTCAGTTTATTCTAGTCAGGGAATGTAACTGTTATGAATTTTATAAAGCTCAGTATTCACTGTCAAAATAAATGCCATGCGTTGCACGATAAATTCATATAATCTTGTTACAAGCCAAGTGCAACCTAATTGTCAAACTACATACAAAAACTTTTTACGTATAAAATTTGACAGTTCTTTGTATAACCTACTGTTTTGAGTAGTTTATCTTGTTACAATTGTGTTGCATACATGCATGTGCAAAAATCCAATAATTTAGATTTTGCTTCAATTCAATTTCACTAATACTTATTATTATAATGTAGGTCAGCATTTTGAACGTGAATAATGCGCTTAAAAAAGTCAAAAGATAAAAGTTATGTCTTGTTTTTTACGGTTCCGTACACCAAAGGTGAAAACGAACCCTATTGTTTTCGCTACGCTGTCCGTCACAGGCTATTTTCTCAGGAACCGTCAGAGCTACGTACCTGAAATTTGAACAGAGTATGTAGAACCTTGGCCGCTACAGCAACAAATATATGAGAGTTAAAAATTAGAGGCTGTTTCAAAACGAGTAATGAAAAATTTTAAAATCCCATGTAATATACATACAATTGTATTTAAATATGTATATAGACACTTGAAATTTGTAAAATTAGTGTATTTTTATACAGACTACAACAATTAACACTAAAATCTAAAAAAAAAATTAACTTAAGGGGTGTTCTTTCTTTCAGCTAATGTAATTTTGACAACTTGCTGTATCTTGGAAACCATAAGAGGCAAACTCTTGAAATTTTTAAAAACGGCAAAACTAAAAAGTCCTAATATTATAAAAAAGTTTGCCAAACCGAAAAAAATCGGCAAAATTAAAACAAATAGTTTCTAGCACTAAAATAAATCGACAAATTCGAAAAAATCGCCCAAATGAAAATAATACCCAAAATTAAAAAAAATTCCAGAAACCGAAATAAATCGCAAAAACGCAAAAAAGGCGCCAAAATCACAAAATTAAAAAAATACCCAAAATTTAAAAAAAAACGCAAAAATTAAAAAACGCAAAAAACCGAAAAAATCGCCAAACGAGATAAAAGTAACACAGCTAAAAAAAGCGCTAAAACTAAAAATAAACGCAAAATCGTCAAAACTAAAAAAAACGCTCAAGACCGAATAAAAACCCAAGAACGAAAAAAATTCCAAAACTATATTTTATATAGGCTAAAGTACGTATTGAATTACATATCTACATATCTTCGTGTGCGAGTCAAAGTCGCACTTCACTGAATTTATTATATATTTGAGCAGAATTTACAGTTTCTGATTTTTTTTATCAGAAACTTATTTTAATTTTTTCGAGCAGAAATAATTATTATTTTCGGATTTTTATTTTTTCGAGCAAAAATAATTGTTATTTATGATTTTAATTTTTTCGGCCAACTATAAAAGTTATTTACTGATTTTTTATTTTTTTTTTGAGCAGAAATATAAATCTGTTATCAAAATAGATACCATTTTTGTCGCTTTATTGATTGAATTTCTAAAAAATTCCAAAACATATTCGAGAAAAGAAGAATATTAATTAAATAACATTTCAGTGTTCAGTACTTTAGATGATAAATGGCTTGCAAAAAAGAGACCAAAATTAAATTTTTACCCGTATGTTTGAGTGTGCCTTATTGTTCAGCTCATCAGTCTTGTTTTCGTAACCTATTTCTGAGAAAGTCTAGTTGGGTGATGAGTTTTGTTTAATAATGAAGTCGGTTAAAAATATAAAAAAAAAAATACTTAGCATACTCTTCAAGTCTTAACTTTCAAAACCATAGGGGTAGAAAGGCCATTCCTGGAGGGTGCATTGCCACCCAAGAATTCCCCTTGCCCCCTCTAGAACTATTAATAGCATGTAATTATTTATTTCATATTTATTGGGTTTCATTAGAACTGCAGGGCTTTGTATGCATTGCTTGCAATATATGATGTATGCACAAGAGCATGTACATATGTATGTGTGTATGTATCAGAGAACAGAATGAGGCCATCCCCATTTGCTAACAATTCATAAAGTTGTTGTTTTTGCCATGCATTTATTCGACAGCAATAACAAATGTAATTGCTATGATACAATTCATTGCGATTTGTTGATTGCTCATACGCACTCTATTATTACAATGCCGATAAATCACAAGCAGCGAAATGAAATGATGCAGCATGAAAGAATGGATTTCTTTCATACCATTCACTCAGTATTCGCTGATCTTTTGTATATCACGTTTAAATAACAATTTTATTTTAATGTAATTAATTAAATTTTAATGGTTATAAATAAAAGAAATGCAGTGTGAGGGAGGAAATTTTTGGAAAAAATATATGCCGATATTTACTGTGTTAGAAAAAAATTAAATACAAAAAGTAAAATTTCGAAAAAGTGAAGTAGATCTAAAAAAAAAATAAAAATATAAAATTTTACATAAAATACATTTAAAATCTATATCGTGTTTTATGACTACTAATGTAAGACTTCTAAACAAGCACAAAGTACAAAGAAAGAAAGAATTCGCACCATTCACTGAGTATTCGTTGCTTTTGACAAGACCAGTGAAAATTTCTATAAAACAAGTAATGCACGCAATAAAATTCGCCGTAGTCATCTCTTTCGATTGTGCCTTGCGTTGTTTCTTTCAAATGTTGTGGATTGACAACAATATGCTGGTTTTTTGTGATTGTATTCAAAACACCAAAAGAAGGCATTCAATTTGTTCTCTTTTATGTATAATCTCATTCATTAATTTAGTTGTCGGTACACATCAAGTTTTGTTGTGTTGAAATAAAAATTATTATACATACATATATGTGCATACAAATACTTACATATAAATTTGTTATCAGTAAAATATAATTTTAGGTTATTGTTCTTAATTAATCATTTTTAAAATTCAAATAAGGGTATTAGAAGTCTGAAAGTGAAAGCCGGTTTCTGGTTTTCCGAGAATACTAAAAGCTGAAGAATTTTAACAGCTTATGTATGTTTATGAATAATTTGACCGGCCAATATTCCCATCAGTTCATTTTTAATGAGAACTTTGTCAAAACTATTTGTTTTTCTGCCGTTCATGTTAGTCAATGTATTGCACCAATGATTATTTTTTATTAAAAATATTTATTTTCAATACACAGAAATTTTTTTCTGCATTTAACACCTTTAATTGAAATAAAAATAGAATTACTGAATTAAAGATTTAATTGAGTAAATTAAACTTTTGGTTCAAAATTTAATTGATTAAGGGCCATTATTACAACTTGTGGTTAGTTAAAGGCAGGACTTCGTCGAAAGGATAAAGCCTTTAAGCTATAAAACCCTTATTTATTATTTTTTTATCCATTAAATATTATTATTATAATTAACAATAACAATAAAAGAATAGAAGTTATACAAATTCAAAGCTATCTATCAGGCACACAAAATTCTACCTTTAACTTACGGAAAGTTGTAATAAATCCCCTAGAAGTTTAATTAAACTTTTGTTTAAATATTTAATTAATTTAAAAGTTTATTTGACGCGATTAAATTTTTTAATTGATTTTTGGTTTATTTTTAATTATAGTTGTTGATTGGAGAAATATTTATTTTTCTATTTTATATTTCTATTTCAATGAATACCAAAAATAAAAAAAAAAAATTTTTTATAAACAAATTTCTTGGAGTGATAAGCTAAAAGTCGTTTTGTTAACTTAACTAATCATGGATATGAATATATTAAAGTATTTCGTAAGATATATTAATTGTTGCCTCATCTCTAAATATAAGAAAACACGGCAAATTGTAATTTTGATGAATTGATGTATGAAAATTTCTTACTAGTACTTAAAACCTGGTATTTGGTGAATTTTGGAATTTTATTATTCGAGGCTGGCAACCCTAATGGCGGCCGACTGAAACAGAGTGTGTTTAACAAGTAAACAAAACTTGGAATTTCATTTACATAAACTAATTTATAGTGGGACGTCTCGTGTCGAAATAATTCACGTGCCAAGTTTAAAATTAAAATGTAAATATTTATATGTGTATATATATATATGTTTGTACTATGTGTAAATATTTATGTATGTGCGTTTATTTTAGTATAACTTATTTTTGTACATACATACATATATTTATTATTACTACCAATTGAGAAGATTAAGAATTCTTAATTTTAACACAATAATTTTAGTTTTTTTTACCAGCATAACTAAATAACTTTTGCTTGTTTATTTTATTGCAAATTACTTTAACAAAATTCTTTTTCTTGAATTTTGAATATTAAATTAGGCTTAACTAATTTCTAGAGCATATCTAACGAGTTTGATTTTGAATATTTTAATTATTTGCTGACACAATGTTTTTGTTTTGTTATCAATTCTTTGAATTAATGTTCGGTAAATCGAATCCGAGTAAATTTCTTGATTTCAAAACGAATTAAAATTGTTGTTGTTTTCTAAACCGAATTACACGTTTTTATATCGACTAAATATACCTGGCCGAAAGTAAATCCAATAAGCTATTATTACAATAAAACTTAAGGCCTTTAGTTATCAATTCTGTGGAAAAAAGGAAAAAGTCGAGATAAGCTGATTTTGTCTTAATGGTATCTCCGTAATCTGCATTTGTATTTGAAAATACCCCTGGGCAAGATCTCAATTAATTTAAGCGATTTTTCAAGCAGTTATAACAAAATAAATTGCGGCTTATCTTTAGACTTCTAGACTTTTAATCTCATTTGGAATACTAACTTAATTGAGGTTAGACTTTAGTATATTTCAAGTCGAATTTATTTATTTTAGTGTGTAGAATATGTTTGCTTAGAAAAATTAAGATTAACAGAGAATTTCTTAACTTAACTGCAAAAAAATAAATTTCTGAAAATCGATTTGAACGCTTCAAAGTCCCAGCAAAAAATTTTCAAGATTTTGTAATGGGTAGTACTCTTTTAATGGCTTACAAAGTAATGAGTGGTACATATTTATCTATTTATTTTATATGTGTAATAATGACTGTGCTGTAATGAATAAAATAACAGCTTATTTATACCATTACGCGAAAGTACTTATTGTAATACTTTCCAGTTTATAACAAAATATGTATATCTACAGAAAAATTGATCGTGAAAATGAGCTTCGAAGACAACAAAAAGAAAAAAATGCTCATTAAATTTTGAATAATATTAAACATAAAGTAATCTAAAATTTTTGGCATATTTCTATGCAAAAAATAACTCATTATATTTTGAATTCTTTTAGACAATCAGTAATCTTTTAACTTTTGGATGTTTGTAGGCAAAAAGTATAGGGTACCACATGCTTTTTGAACTTATCAAAAAAAATAATGGGTTATTCAGTCAAATTGTAAGTACTTACAACTGGGGAGTGCATACACTTTTTTGCATTCTAGTAGGCAAACTTTTTTGCTGGGGTGCTCTCCTGCAAAGCAGTCAAATATGATTTGAGCACTTTTTCCTCATTGTCACAGAATTATAATAAAATTACACACACTTTCTTATTAGTAAAAAACTTGGTTTTAAAAATACTCCAAAATTTTTTTTACAATTTCGTTTCAAGTATGAAGAAAAATTATTTGACTAAATTAAAAGAATTTTACTTTCTAATTCGATTTAAATGTCCCAGGATATCAAATGCTCTTTTACGTTCGTAAAAGCATTCACAATGCATAACTTAGCAGCACTGTTAATGTTAATATTTTTAATGACATACATACATCAGTGTTGGGATATGGCTATTCTTAAATTGTACCATGAAAATGGTAAAATTGTACCGAATTAACATCAATTGTACCAAAATGTAGCCATCTGCTAACTAAGCATACAAAACAAGAATTCATAACAATTTTTCGTTAATTGAAAACAAAAACATAAAGAAATTAATTAATAGTGGGTACACACTTTGCAAAGCGTTTTCGCAACACGTTTATATTACATGCTGTATATTTTGACACAGACACTGCAACCTACAATGCGACCTATAAACATAAAATCATTTTGATATTTTCAAAACTTCGAATGCAATTTCGAACGCAACTATAAACAAGACTATACTATAGACAAGACTGTGCGACCGACAATGCAACCTGCTTTGTTGCATAAACACGTTGCCAAGTCTGTACCTACCACAAAGAACTGGGACAAGTGCCACCAAAACCAATAAAAAATATGAGCATAAACTACCAATGTTCCAAATTTTTGTAATTATGATCAGTGTTAAGCCGAGATCCCATTATCGGCACAATGTACCGATTTTCGTCGGTTTATTTCTCAATTAATTGTGAAATAAGTCTATATAACTTTATTACCAATGCAGTGTGGTGTAATTTTGTACTTATATTTCAATTATAACGATAGTGGGATCTCGGCTTTAGGCAACTTTGTTAGGAGAAATTATTATTACTGTAATGCAAAGCACAAATTTTTTCAAATTCTACCACTGAAGGATAAAGTGTACCAGTGCAAATTAATTGTACCAAATTTGGTACAATTGTACCACAAATCCCAACATACATACCTGCCGCAAGTCTCTTCAACTGGGCCAATAACGTGTAGATCACTAAATCATACTTTATAAATATAAAAACACACTACATACTTTGTGGCAAAATATGTTGATGAAATGTCAAGACTAGGGTCGGCATTACATCAGGGAATGAGTGATAGATCGGTGAAATTATCCATAGCTCATTACTACAATGAACTCAGTAATTGGGTGGAGCGAAGGACCCACCATTCTTATCGAAAAATTTTGTAAGCAGTAACTAAAAACAAATGAATAACATCACCAGACAAAAAGATTCTGACGTCAGACCCTCCCAATAAAAACTATTTCTTCATCTCGATAAAAGTATTTTTTAAAGCCTATTTAAGTTTTGCCACTATGTCATTTAAAATTCAAACTTACTAATATTGGGATATTTTGTTATTGAAAATTTTTATTATCTAAGAATTAATGACGTCTATAAGGTCTCACGAGTAGAGTATATAATATAAACAAAATGTTAATGAAATGGTGTAAAAGATATTGTAAAAATAAGGCTTGGGCCCTATTGACGCACTTTAGCATGTCTAAGCAATAAATTAATAAAATGATTTAGTTATTATCATTAAATTTCATTTTTGTTTGTTAAAAATGAATGAAATGCGTACTTCAAAAATTAATTAAAGGGTTTAATTTAATTTTAAAAACCAATATGTACATATATATCTATGTATGTATGTGTGTACAATTTATGCTTAAGTATAAGTACATATTTGCCGGCAATTGACACTCGGTGTATAAATATAATTATTTTAATGAAATTGGGTTGAAAGAGATAAACTTGACACACGATAACAAATTTTCTTATTTACTTTACACGTTTGTAACAAGTCAGGCTCACGATGTTTTTCGCATTGAAAGATGAGATTGCGAGCAACTTTTCACTCACGATAGTTTATTCACGATGATATTTGATGGCGCGTGATTATGAAAATCAATTGAGACTGTTAGTAACATAAAAGCCGTTTTTTTAAAAGAAATGAAGAAAACAATACACTACAGAATTTTGGAATTTACTTTCAAAAATTTCACATTACATTTCAGGATATTTTAGTCACACGCAAAACATAATTCTACCATGAAAACCGACTTCAATGCAAAGATCTCAGAGAACATTTCTTAAAAAATTTATAGGACCAAACGTGAAGTAAACTCTTAAGCTTTTTTTTAAATCTGTTGGTTAAGAAGAAGTATGTGAAATGTAAAAAGAAGTTTAAATGGGCGTGTCTCCGCCCATCAAATAAGTAGAGTATTATAAAATCAAATAAATAAATTTTGTGGGCGTGGCTCTGCCCATTTATTTTTACAATGGGACCAATTGGTGAAAGAGAATTTTTTCAATTTGTCTAAAATGGTCCGAGTTATGAAGTAACAATGTCAAAAAAAAACGTGTTTAAGACAACAATTTGTTTAAAAGCATGACTGCGCATGATTGTACATGGTTTATGAAAATCACATGACCACTCACTGCCCGTCTCTAATACATATGTCGATAGATATATAAGTACACATATACATATATACACATGTAGGTAATCACGTAGTACATCGATTTCGTGTAAACACTTAAGTTTTTATGATTTTAAAAAGAAAATGCCCCATTTGAGTCAATGACATTGACACAAAAAACTCTTGATTTGATAAATAATCACATAGTATGGGTACAACAACATTAAATATTTTTTTTTCGATGACGTCAAAAAAAAAACATTCTCCTCTGAAAGAAAACTAAATTGGGTGCTGATAATATAACTTAAGTTAATCGAAATGAAAAATAATCAGAAATAAATGTTATCATATACTCAAATATAATTAATATCTTATATACGAGTATGCACCTTAGCGTGTGTATTTTGTGCATTTCTTTATACAATATTATTTTTTCAGATAATCAGTCCAAATGACTTTATCTATCCTATCTTAAATTATTAGACCTTTTTTTAAATATTAAACAGCTTAACTGCAATCATTTTCTTGTAATAATATTTTTATTATACGAGGGTGGTCTCAAAACTAACCAATCTAAGATATGTATGTACATATATATGGCGGCAGTAGTTTGCAAAACAATTACTTTGGTGAAAAGTGGTAACCTTACAAAACATGTGTTTTAAGTTTAAGGGCGCTGCGCTGCAAATAAGTTAACTCACTGTTAATACGGCACAGCAAATGGGCATAAACTTGGTAGCACTTATATAGAAAGTTACTTCTGCTTACACAAAAACTGGGTAAATGTATAAAGTAACAAATAATAATATGCTTTTATTGCAATTATTTTCTTCTATCAATGTTTTTTGTGGAATATTCATAATCCCCCTTATTGCGAATGGCATCGTCGACGTTACATCAAGACGACAGTAAAAATTGGCACTTGTATATTTCTTGTTGGCAACAATTGAATCTTATTGACAATCTCTTACTCTCAATCTCTCTAAGGCTTTGTAAACTAATGGAGCATATTAATAGTAGTCAATTGTTGTCGACAAAGAGTAGACAAGTGAACATTTTTACTGTCGTCTTGATGTGAACATGTTTATTGTCTTTTATTAGCTAACATTTGTAAGCGATGCAAACTCAAGCATTTTATTTGCAAGTAGTGCGTTAATCCAGATTAGTTTTCTGACTTAGTAATTTACAATAAAATAATTATATGTTAACAATTTACAATTTTACTTGCAAATAAGTCGTGCGTATAAACGTAGTATCAATGAATTTGTAAATATGGGAAAAATTGGTCACCGTTGTGTTATTCAATGAGGGCAATCATGAATAGAATTCCGTAAGAAATTTTACCCGGGGAACAATTTCAAACACTAGCAAAAATATTCTTATGGAAAAGAAAAAAATGTCTCGCGTACTTTTATTCATGATTTCTTTCCCTCGAGAGGCCTCAGTCTAACCATTGTTAAAGCCTGTGGTCGGCGAATTAAGGGCGCAGCACATTTTAATATTCTCTTCTATTACGTATGTGCACACACGCATTGATGAGAAAAAAAACAACATTAAGCTTGAATTAGACGTGACATAGCCATAATGCCATACCCATAACCAAACCAAAATTCAATTGGTTTCTATGAAGAGAGTTATGGCGTTATGGCGAGTCACCTATAATCAAATACAGTGTTGTCCATTAGTTTGGTTCTAACTATCTATCTTAAACATTCAAGCGGACATCGCATACTCTCAAGAATCAGCGTTGCCACAATAAGAAAATATGTGTGATGATAATTTACTGAATTTTTTTATTTTCAGAAAATTATTTTGACAAACCAGAATGTTTGATTTGACAACGTGAGTTGTCACGCATGACAAAACATGACATGCAAAGGCATTTTCAATTATATACTTAAATTATTATAAGAAAATTTCCCACAAAAACCATATTTTTACTCACCATTACATTGAGGTAGCACTAAGAAAAGATGCCTTTCTTTATAAACAAGACTTGAGTGTTTCTTCTGACCATAATAAAATCAATTTTGTCTTTGAAGATTTCAAATTTCAAATTAGCGAAATGAGACGAAATTTTACTGGCAACACCGGATCGTGCTGAGAGTATAACACACACAATTGTAAAATTCAATGGTATAGGTTGCCGACGACGGGTTAAAGCAGACTCCTTCAGAGCTAGACAGTTTTTACTATAAACAAGTTACTGTAGTTATTAAATATTGCTGGAAAAGCTATATCTAGCTAAAAGAAGATCATGTTGAGAAATAAAGAGAATTTTTTCAACAAATTTGCTGTGTTGCCTTTTTTGCTTGGTCTGCTAGTTTTTCAGCAACCCTCGTATTTCCTAGTTTATACCTTTTACTTGTCTAATAAACACTAAAACCTTCCATCCCTTTGCTTTTCATTTGTAAACTGGTCAGTTTTAACGACTTTTGGGCAATTCATTTTATTTGTATTCTCTTTGTGACGAGTTTTATATTGTTAAACAGTAAATAAATGTCAATAGTTTTTTTTCTTAAATTTTTCTTTACTAAAGGTACGTTCAAACGGCACAAGATTTTAACGAAATAAATAACATTATAAGACTGATAAATTATATATATACTGCAGGTTTGAGTAAAAGAGAGTTACATACATTAATTTAACTCTGTGAAATGTTTGCTTAGTTTCACTGCACCTTGTGTAAACAGTTTGTAAGAAGTGTAACAGCAGCAGACACAAGGTTTCAAATAGTATAAAAAAATTAGTAGGATATTGGATTAATTTATATAAAAAAATAAAGAAATAAAAAATATACAGCGCTTATGCCTTCAATTATTTCTTTTGGTAATTTTAAAATAAAACTGATTGGCTTTCGTTTAAGTTAATCGCATTAAATTAGTTTAATTTTATTTGTAATTTAATATGTTTAAGTTTAATGTTTTAAAAAACAAAATAAGGCATTCCTAGAACATTTTTTTCATAATTCGTTTATAAGCAAAATTATGGTTCTTATCGTATCTGCCTAATTTATTATACTAAGGAATTTCATTTGTTTTCTTGTATGAAAAACGAATTCATGCTCTGCAAAAAAAAGAAGTCAGTAGTTTTACATAATGATATAAATAACTGCTTATTTTATTCATTCCGGGAAGTGATTATTATGCATATAAATAGTTAGATAAATAAGTGCCACCCATTACTTTGTAAGCTATTAGTATTACAAAAGCTCGCAAGTTTTTGCTGGGTATATACACAGATAACAAAAATAAAAAATAAATTTCTTGTGATAAAGAAATATAAAATATATGTGTGTTGTATATATTTTATGACTTGTGAATGCTAAATAAGATTCAGCACAGTTAAATATAGAACTCTTACTTGTATTTTTTCTTAAGAGAAGTAACACTCAGGCAATTAATATTGTGCCATAACAGAAAAAAAAGCTTAAGCGACAAAATTTTTGATATAAATTTTTTGACGAAAATCGATTATGTACGACCAAAAATAATCGATTTTCATAAAAAAACTAAACTAAAAACATATAGTCGTGGTGAATGCAATAGGCTGTATGTAAAAAAATTGTATTTGGTTGTATTGTAGCGTTGTAACCAAAATTGGGGCTCCTAGAGCTACAAATTATCTTAATAAGATTGCAATAGCGCGCAAAAGCTCTCTTCTGATTGCCTGAACGGTATAAGATAAATTACAGTTGTAGGAGCTCCAATTTAACTGATAGTGAAGAGGACAGATGCTGGATTATCAACTTATTACGCTTAACCTGTTTTACAACTCTGAGTTAGGCCCTTTCTATATAAAGGTAAAAAATCGCCAAAATGGGAAAAAATCGCAAAAAACCGAAAAAAGTGCCTAAACTAAAATCAAATCACCAAAAATCTAAATAAAAAAATCAGTGAAGTGCGACTTTGACCCGCGCACAAAGGGTTTCGTACGGACACGAGATATGTAATTCAATACGAACTTTAGCCAATATACATAAACTATAGTTTTGGCATTTTTTTCGTTTTTGGGTTTTTTTCGGTTTTAAGCGTTTTTTTAGTTTTGGGGATTTTTGAATTTATTGGCGCTTTCTGCGTTTTGGCACTTTTTTTCTCGTTTTGGCGATTTTTTTGGTTTTTGAAGCTTTTTTTAATCTTGGCATTTTTTTTATTTTGGCAATTTTTTTATTTTGGCAATTTTTCTAATTTTGGCGTTTTTTCATATATGTGTTTTTTCGGGTTTTGGCAATTTTTTTTAATTTTGGCGTTTTTTTTTCACATAAACAATTTTTTTGGTTTGGCATTTTTCGCGTTTTGGCGATTTTTTTTGGTTTTTGGCGTTTTTTTCATTTTGGCGATTTTTTTCATTTTTCGAATTTGGCGATTTATTTTAGTGCCAACATTTTTTATTTAATTTTGTCGATTTTTTTCGTTTTGGCGATTTTTTTTAAATTTTTGGCGATTTTTTTTTAGATTTTGGCGGTTTTTTTCGGTTTGGCGATTTTATAATTTTCGGATTTTTAAGTGTCAATATACATACAATTGTATGTATATTACATGGGATTTTAATGTTTTTCGTTGATCGTTCTGGAACGCCCTTTAATTTTTAACTCTCATGTACTTGTTGTTGTAGCGGCCAAGGTTCTGCATACTCTGTCCAAATTTCAGGTCCGTAGGTCTTACGGTTCCTGAGAAAATAGGCTGTGACGGACAGACGGACAGCGTAGCGAAAACAATAGGGTTCCTTTTTTCACCTTGGGTGTACGGAACCCTAAAAAATCAGCAAAACGAAAAAAACCCTTTAGATAAGATATTCTATTATATAGTATAGGCTAACGTTCGTATGTGTCCTCACAGAACCCTTAGTGAATTTATTACAGTATCGGAGCAGCGCTTCCGGTGTCAAGTAGACGCATTACTTTAGGATATCTAAGCATTTTATTAGTTATTTTTCTTCTTATAATCGAAAAGTAAATATGGAAATGCTAAAAATATGTAACTTAATTTTAATGAAACTAAAGAAAAGTTTTTTTCTCTCTACACACACTACGAAAAAATATTTTCCCTATATCTAATATGACTGGCTGGAATACTACTACTCTACTGTTAATATTTCTAAGAGAACCAGCATTTATAATTGTATATTATTTTTATAAAATTTTCAAATACTCAGAAACTAGAAATCTAAAGCTTAAATACGTAATTTTGTGTTTATTTTTGTTTTATTTAAATTGTCGTACACGTGGGTTCTATTCTTGTTGCATCACCTTGATTGCATTGGTATTATTTTTAGTTCTTTGACAAGAGCTTTGTTTGCATTTGAATAATGGGGGAGACATTTTTTAAAGTTTTGTTTTTATAAATAGTAATTGGATTTCATGAAATATTTTTTTTTTTAATTTTGAAGAAATTCAAACAAATATACCTGTCTCATACATACTCTTCAGTTGCAGCTGACGTCAACTGTTTTTTTTACATTAAATACATTATTATGTTTTGAGCATAATAAACCAATTTAAAAGGATAACAATTATTATTTATTTTATTTTGGTTTACATAACCAATTCGTTTGACCTTGGTCAAATAACCGAAAGACAAAAGACACGCACGTAGCATGAGCATGCAAGCAATTTTATCCTTTAATTTTGTGTTATCAAAACCAGAAAGTAAAGAAAAGCGTGGGTGTCCTGCAAACAGCTTGTTGAAATATCTTAACTTTAAAAATTCCATTAAAAAGAAATGAAAATTAGTTATTTTTAGGTATCAAAGTGTTTTTCTTTTAAAATTTATGTAAAAACAAATTATGTTTTTATTCTAATGTGCAATAAAAAACAAAATATTTTTTCTTTTTGACCGAAAATAATAAATATAGAAATATTTTAAAAATTTCTGGCAGGAATATAACCCAAGACAGAAGCTTCAGCACAAACGCTTCATAAGAAATCTTAATATCAAGAATCTAATTTATTTTATTATTATTATTTTTTGGTATCAAAGTGAATTCTCTTCATTTGATAGTAGAACAAACAAATTTAACATTTTTTAAAATATAATTTATTTGATAGTAGAATAAAAAATATTAAATTTAAATTTACACTAAATTCATTCTTAAGCCATCGTCCATACAGTGAAACATTTGTTGCGAAATATTTTTGATTTCTCTTTTGAAACTGCATTCGTGTCCACACTGTGAAGTTTTTGTTTTGCAGGTTAATACATTTTCTGATATGTTTTTCACAAGAATGAGGCGAGAATGACGTACTCAACAAGAACTTCGTGTACATAAAACAAAGTACCCTTTGCCTTTCCTCTTTCCGCTCTCGTATACAAACGCAAATGTTGTGCAGCAAATTTTTCACTGTGTGGACGAGGACTAAAGAATCGCATATGGCCTACATATGACCAAATATCTAAATAAGAAGAATTTTTTTAATCACTTACTTCACTCAGTGATGACACTCAGCATGACAGAATTCTCATTCAGCTCATGCTGAAATGTATGTATAATTATGCATACATGGGTATGTTACTTTTTGAAATACGTGTTTAGAAATTAAAATTTACAATAAAAGTTCGCTTATTTATTCTAATGAAAAATTATAATATTTGGATTTTATTAAATTTTTAAAAGTTTTTTTTCTGCCAATTTACTTTGTATAAAGACCCACTGTGAGCTGCTTAAATAGCTTTTGTATACCTTAGTAATCCCCGCAAGATTTATTTAAATTTTGAATGGTGGGTGTTTTTGATTTAGGGTGTGATATTAATATATTTATATACTTTCTTTTAAGGAAAAGCATTTTTTAGAAGTAACATAAAAGACGAAGAAGGTGTTTTTATAAAAAAACCAAAGTTTCGTTAGGCATTAATTAAACATCAACAGATTTTAATATATGCGGTTAAGGATTATTCTGGCTTAATTAAAATCTTAAATATTTTGCTTTCTTTTCTGAATACTAAGCAAATTTATGTATTTTGTCAGTGTTGCCAAAACTATTTCAGCTAGAAATCGCTGACTTTCTATAAAACCCGCTATGCACACGCAAAGAAAAAATATGGTTGACGCAACCATAATCAAACAGCAACATACTATGATTGAATTATATGGTTGTAGTTAAATAATATTATTGTCAATAGAAAAGCTAATTTTTAATAATATTATTATCTGAGTTAATAATAATATTATCAACAGAGATAATGAACTTTGTTAGATCTGATCCTATTATTGTAAATATGACAACACTATTGTTAGATATGACTAAAATATAATTGAGATTCACCATACCATGTTCTTATATTATAATAATATTGTTAAATTCGACAACAGTATTATTTAATATAATAATAATATTTTATTTTTTAATCATATATTTATTGGTGGATCTCTTGTTTAAAACAGCTGTGCGTTAAATCCGAAATAAAAATAAATTAATATTGTTGAAATAAAATGTATATATAGAAATGTGTACTTACATATGTATGTATACTCGAAATAAATACACGTCTGTATATAGAGATAAACATATGTACGTATGTATATGTTTTTATTTATCTAACCTTTTGTTTGTTTGTACTTTATTTATTTATTTACCACGACGCGTGCAATACCGATAGCTTACAAACGAAACACTGAACTGACAGAAGAGGTTTCTGAAAAAGATTTTTTTTAAAAAACTTAACATAGTATGGTTTTGAATAACATTATATAATTATTAAATAATAACAAAAATTATGTTGCGGTCATAAACAAACATAACAAAACTGCATATATTGTTAAACTCTAACCATATCACACTTTTTTATGAATATAATAATGTAATTATTGATTATTGATTATTGCCGTAACAAAATTAATGTTTAAAATAACAATAACTTGTTTTCAAGGACTACACATTTGTTTCTGAGAACATAATATTGTTTTCTCAAACATTCTACAACAATATCTTTTCTTTGCGTGTATACGAACTTTAGCCTTTATTTTGAATTTTTTCGCTGTTTGGCGACTTAATTTAGTTTTTAATTTTTTTTTGGGTTTTTGGTTTGGTTTTTTAGATTTAACGCTTTTTTCGTTTTTTGGGAATTTTTTCGGTCTTAAAGATTTATGTGAGTTATGGCGATTTTTTTTCGGTTTTTGGCAATTTTTTATTGACGATTTTTTAGTATTGGCGTGTTTTTCGATTTTTTTTTATTTTTTACAATACATATTTTCAGTTATAGCGAATTTTTTAGTTTTGGCGCTTTTTTCGTTTTGAATTTTTTTCAGTTTTTTTGCTACCTTTGGCATTTGAACGATTTATTTTATTTTTGGTAATATTAATTTAAGCGCGTTTTTCAATTAGATTTTTTTTTAATTTTGGGATTGTTTAATTTTAAAGTTTTTAAAAATTTCAACAGTTGGCCTGTTACGGTTTCCAACAGCAAGTTGTCAAAATTACATAAACTGATAGAATATCCTTTAATTTTGAGTTTTAAAATTTCTGTGTTAATTGGCTTAGGCTGGATAAAAATACTCTAACTTTACTCTTCTCTAACTTTTTTTAATTTCTACTGTCTTAGCTTGCCTTTTAGCGCTTTTTGGAGTGCTGCTTTGCGTTTTTTTTTTCTTGAAAAATGTTGACATCACTGTCAATAAGATGAATAACCCCTCAGGAGTTTGCTTAGAAGAATTCACTTCTACGCAATTAAACATTTCCAACACATGCTGCATAAAGTTTTAAACTTTTCCACTTCACTTGTAAATATTTCTCTTGACAAGTTATTCTCTTATATAATTAATTATTCTGCCTTCATAACGAACGTTTTATTCGTTTGTGTTCATACAAACAATTGCTCTTTATTAAAGACCGAAAGCGATAAAATTTTATAATCAACTTAACTATGTACAAGTGGTTGGTTATTGGCCTAAAGGTCATTGAGTGTCGTTAAAAAAAAATATAGAAAATAAAAAAATTAATTATTCCACAACTCACCCAACCACCTACTTTTCACATGACATTTTTTTAAGAACTATTATAAAACACAGAAATTTTATACATCATTTTGTGCATTTAATGCACATACATACATGAATGCGCTGCACCGTGAGCCACAATTATTTTATAATTAAGATAAAATGTACTTATTTTCAAAATGCATGACGTTTGTTTTTACGTTCTATGGCATACAAGTGAGTATTACTGCAGTAATCGACATATTTTTGTATTTCTGTTCCTAATTTTTTACTCTCATACAATTGATAATTGCAAAATCCACTAATTGAACTGTCGTCAATAAATTATCTCTCATATTTCAATATAAATTAGGATTATTTCCGCTAATAAAAACACTTTTAATGTGCTACAATGGAAATTAAATATACGAGTAAAAAAGAACAAAATTGAATGCAATATTTTTAGAGAGAATGTATTTTTTATATAATAGGCATAACTTCAGAACCTTGTCCTACATCGGTTATTATCTACATAAGTCGTTTCAGAGATAACAAGAAGGTTGTATTTTAAATTCAACTAGTGGACTGTAAGGATCATTAAATATTGGTTAAAAGTCTGATTGAAGATCACGACGCACAGTGGCCTAAAACAAAGATAAAAGTGGTAATAAGTATAGAACTTTAAAGAACTGAGTGTGTTTGTCTCGATATGCCTGGAGTGCATGTCAAAAATGAGAAAATCAAATACCTCAAACACATGCTAAGAGGATGTCTTTTTGCCTTTTTAAAAACTGAAAATAAATTTAAATTTTTTTTTTTACAAATAACGAAAGCATTTTTTTTTAATTTTAACTTTCTCGAAAAATTAAATTAAAATTTTTAGTTAATTTTAAGCTTTTTTAGTTGAGGCCATTCACATACATATTACGTAACACTATTTTCGGAGTTTTTATACGCCCCCCCCCTCTCCCCACCCTTATTAACGCTTTTTAAAATTAAAATAAAAAAATAAAAAGTCATGGAAAAAACTGAAGAATTCTAATTAATGAGTAAAATAGCTTTCAACTAGGAAATATACAAAAACTGTTATGTATATAAATATAGGTTCCTTTTATTTTAAATTCTTTAAGTTTAATCAGTAGATCGATCGATACAAAAGCTCTTGTATATATAAATATAGATTCCTTTTATCTTAAATTCTTTAAGTTTTAAAAATTGGTCAGTATTTAAGTATTTAAGAAACTTACAAGCCTCACAAAATTTTTTATGACCGAGGCAGCTAGCTTTCACCCACTGCAGCTTCTCGTCACTGGTTAAGCTACATACCGTTATAAATGTTCTTCTGAAAGCTTGACTTGTCTTCTAAAACTAACGTCCTGACCAACATACATACATTGCAATGTAGATCGAAAACGTTCGATCGACATAAACATTGAAAACAACAATGAAATAAGACAATTTTTTTTTGATTCCAAAAGTAATCGATACAACGTTTTCTGTCGACATCGTCGGCCAAGCTGTAATTTACTCTGGTACCTTAGAAGCTCTATACTTATTACCACTTTAATCTTATTTCACACCACTGTGCGTCAATGACAATAATTTCCATATTTGTGTTAAACTGGCTTGTATAAGAGGTGTTGAATCCATTGATCAGAAAGTACCATCCATTGATCAGAAAAATGAGTACCCTCATACGTAATAAAAATTCCGAGGCTTAATGCTGGTACTTTTCAGTATTATGAAATAACTGAAATTTTTTTCTCGGTGTAGCTGAGATTTCTTACTTCTCTGGAAAAGAAAATGCAGTCGTACTTAATTGTGCTTGTGAGTGAGTTGTTGTTCGAATTTTCATACTCAATTTTACTTTATTTTATTTTATACTTTATAAAGTGGTCGCAGCAGCTGTACTGTGAATTTTATCCATATGTAGCTGACATTTAGAATTGATTAAATATTTTTTAATATAATTTTTTTCGAAATTGTCAATAATTATTAATGGATGACCCATGGATGGAGTTTGTAGTTTTAAAAGCAATGCAGGGTTGCATAGATAAATCAAGTTCGAAAAATAGTATTTTCGACATAATTTAAAATAAATCAACTAGTTTGAGGTGACTTGTCCATATGCAAAATGTATGATAAATCATGTTTAAATTAACAAAATTTACTCAAATCATCATGATTTATCTAAATCATGCCAGTGGAAACATACTATAAGTATGATAATTTTACGTAAAAAGAGCCATTCGTAACATTTGACGTAAGTGAGCAAATTTATTTTTAGTATTTGGAAATAAAAAATTAATAAGTAAATAAAATTTATTTGATTTATTTTATTTACATTTTTATTATCTTTTTAGTGAAACAAACAATTAATCAATATTTATTGCAAAAAAAAGTTATAAATTAAAACAGTAGGAGATTATATGTTTATTTTAGTAATGAAATAAAAATTAAATGCCAAAATCACGAGATCATGGATTTAACAAACTAACCCCACCAATTGTGTATAAGTACGAAATTAGGCGTTGAAGGCATTTAAAATTTGACTTAAAGCTGGTGTTTGAGTTGTTGATTTTAAGGTTTAGTGTACATATTATGATTCGAAAAACAAAACCTTTCGAAAAAGAATTTCCAATTCGAAAAAATTATATAATTCGTTCGTACATTATAGATATGAATAACAAATACTTGATTGCACACTTAGCCGTACCAAAACTGTTCTACTGCGCATTTAAGTCATCATAGAATACAGATGAGTATTTAGTGTAAAAAGTGTGTGAGAGAGAGAAGGCACTTTAAATAGACATATGTACTTTGTTTACAATACATACATATTCTATATCTACGTCACACAAGCAGACAAAATAACGGACCTGCGCAATGCACAAACTTCTTTTTTTATTCATGCATTATGTACGTTAAAAACGGGAAAATTCATTGATGCAAAACAATATATATACAAAAAATTTTAACGCATAGCGTTGCGTCTTACAAAATTAAGCCCTATTTAAAGCAAATAGAATTAATGTGGTGTTATTACAAAAGTTTATGATTGTAAAAATCCATATTATGTATTTTTATATAAAAATTGAACGAACAGAAATATTATTTTTAAACGAAATGACACTTGAGCGAAAATATTTATGAAGTACAGGCAAATCCCGGTACAACGAACGATATAATGTCAGGCCCATTCGTTATAACGAAAAATTCATTATATCGCAAAGATTTTTTTCAAGTGTTATTTTAATTATTATTGTTGTAGACATGATACAATACAATAAAAACAATGCTTGTAATTTATTTTCAAATAAGCTACCAAATACAAACTAACGGAATTGCATCTTCTTTTTTTGCATTTACATTGCTGCTGAAGATTTTGTTAAATATTAATCGCCGTTCGTTATACCTAGCACATATTTATCAAAATATTCGCTATACAAAGTAGAACAAAATCTTAGAAATATGTTCCTAGCAAGTTTGTGTTTTTGGTGTGCAAACCAAACGCTATACGCTAGGGGGTAAAAATATTTTTCACAATACAATCACAAATTTTGGGTAAGGTCGTAAAGCGTTATCAAATCGGTGTAAGCTATGAATGAGTGTATTATTTTGTATGTAGTACAGAGAAAATTATCAGCTGCATAGAAATACACTCAACCGAATTTTAAAGCATACCTTAGGGGCACTGTTAATTTTAATAGAAATTGCTTGTACTACCAGCAAATATTTTGCTTCAAAAAAGCAGGTTTTTACTATTATAAAATAAAAGTAGCGCTGACAAACCTGCTGATATCGCTGCTGATTTTTGTATGGCGATTTCTTCTCGGTTTGGAGCACTACATTTATGTTCACTATTAAATTACTTTTTTCCTGTAGTTTGCTTCATATACGTTCACTGTTTTTTAACAGCGAAGTATGATGCGCTTTATTGCCCAATTTTTAAATTTTTTACTGGGTTTGTTAAAAAGTTGAAAAATATAAAATGAATAAAACAATTATAAACTTTTAAATAAAAGAGCATTTTAAATGTTAAATATATGCTTAAAAGATATACAGCAGTATTTATAAAGAATTTATAATATTATATTATAACATATCTTCATTACATACTGGTGCCTTACACTAAAGCTGGAAGCTTTTATTTGACGTTTTCCACTGGCATATGAGTAATTCTCCACAAACCCCTACATCTAATAATTCCACTACTATAGGTACAGTATTTCATGGATTTTTAAATACAATAGAGTCAAAAATTTATATATCTTATTTTAGTTACTATAAGCCAATATTAAAAAAAAATCATTACTAGAGGTTTACACATCTCACCTGTAATCGATCTCACATTGTTTTTTGTACTTTGCGATTTTTTCTTCATCATTCCTTATATCCAGTATAAAATTAGGCTAGTATTCGCTATATAAGGTTGTTAATGTAAAAAATTTGGACGTTAGTTATATCGGATTTTCGTTAAGGCGAGATTCGTTATACCGAGACTTGCCTGTATAATTAGTATTGTATATAAAATAAATTTTAGTATCTAGTATGTGAGTCAGAAATGTACCATCTGAAAATATTTATGTACCACATAAAATTCAATTTTCCAGCTCTGGATTATAAAAAAAGTTCAATGTCAGGAATCACTTTTCTGATTTTGCCGATTCTCAATACCAGTCAAGCTAAAGGCTGGGATTCCCTATCCTACACAATCGTATGACTTGTGAAAAAATACAACAGTGGTATGATGGAGTTTAAGAACATTTTCAAAAGACAATAATAGTTCGTTAGACTTGTATTTTTCCAAAAGTCGTATGATAGTTAAGGTAAATCCTGATACATCAGTTCAACATTTATAAATACCCTGAATATGTGTATATACTTCCGGGTCGCATACATATGAATATTGTAGAAATTGCGGAATAACAAACCTTTACCATTTTGCTGAAGGTTAAAATGAAAAATATTTTTGAAAAAACTTAAAAACATTCTTTAATAAATATTGCGTCTACTCCGCTATTTTGTAGTATGTGCATACAATTTTTTCCATTTGTTTGTAAAGAAATTAAATAGGCAAATATTTGCTTTAATTAGCTTGTTAATTCTTAAATTACTGCTAATTACTTCGTACCAAATTTTTTTATATATATTATTGTATTTGTTTTCACTTATTGGTTTAACTGTTTTTTTTTAAGATATAATAATACAAATATGTATGTATTTATTAATTTACAAAGACTTTTTGAACAAATTGTATGATGTTAATTGCTGTATTTGTATATGTGTATCAGGTAATCAAACTCCTCACTTTTATAACAAGTGTGAAATTCATTACAATAAAAAATAAGTAAGTAAGTATGCTAATATAATATATTTAAAAAAAATTATAATTGTTTTAATAATAATTACAAACAATAAATAGTAAATTACAGCTGTTGGCTCTGTTTGTGGAATACTAGAGCAGAGTTTGCGACTCCATAATAAAATGTTTCTTTTTTTGCACTGTTACAAGCAAGTCGTAGGTTAGACTTGTTGTTAATAAGAAAGCCTAAGATTTTCGAAAGCTTAAAACACCTTGCTTCGTAACAATTAATTACCTCTAAGGTCGTCATGCTTGATGTCAATAACTACAACCTGGTGCGAAGAACCACTAGCTATTATTATATGTAACTGTTAGCTGCGACTAAAGCTGAATTGATCCGAAATATTGAAATAAATTATTTCTATAAACTGTTCTTGTTTTTATAAAAAATTGGACTTCATTTAATAAAGTGCAAAATATTATACATAAAAAGGTCCAAAGCTGAAACTAACAAAAAACACGTTTGTTTTTACAAAAAATTTCTTTTCGATAAAACAACAAGATGAATGTGTCACTATGAACAGAATAAAGTATAGCAAAGCTTGCTCTCTCTCTCTCTCTCTCTCGCTCTCTAAAAAAACAATACATTTCGCTTGAAAATCATCAATTATTTCAATTATTTTTCGTTTTAAGTCCATGATATATGAAACATTCTGCACACCACACCACACATGAAATCGGGTCTGGTAACACTGAAACAGCTGTGTTTTTGTTTTGTTTATGAAATCGAAACAACTAAACTCCCGCGCTGACAAACTTTGAAGGCGGATATGATTCAAATAAATGAATGGTATTCTAGAACAATTTTTGATATAAACAACAGTCTTAGAATATGAAATTTAGTATGATGGGTATGAAAGTGATAAGCAGGGAAACCAGAAATATGCTACAAAAAAAGAGTTTTTTGTGCATTAAATATGCACAAAAAAATTTGAAATATGCACTAAAAACTCAAAAAATATGCTCTTAAAAATAACATAAATTGGATTATTAGGAAATGATAATCTAATTTTAATTCAGCAATTCAATAAAATTTGCATTTAAAACAAGACAAAAATAAAATAAACAAAAGAAGGAAACAATAAAAAAAATAAGAACAAAAATTGAACTTTTACTTCAAAAGCGATCACGATATCAGAATTAAAAGTTTTGAACTGTATTTTGAAGAATAAAACAAGCTTTTTATTTATAATTGTTATTGTATTAAACAAAAACTATTCACTTATGGCCGTATCCATATTTGAGCTTGAAATGTACGTTAAAACAAAATTTACATACAAATTTTGACAAAAGAACACTTGAAGTTCAAATTAATTTTTTTAGATATGGCTTTTTAAATAAAAATCGTCGCCCGTCACATCTAAACAAACTTTTATACATTGAAAATGTTCTTTATCAACCTTAACTGATGTAATCGGGGCAGCATTCGTCACAATTACCAAAGCAAGTTTTTATTGAAATTAACGTACAGTGAGGATGTTAAAACACATGTTACAACCGTTTAAGTTGAAATTTAGAAAATACAAATCCATAGTATTTGTTACAGCATTAAAATTTAGTAGAAAATACATTGGAAATAGACAACATAAAAATTTTTATATTTCTGGTTTCGTTTTTCTTTCACAAGACTGTTTACAAGTTAATGAAAATTAAAACATTTAAATTTTTATAAATTTTTTTTAAATATTAAAATATAAAGTTTTTAAAAAGTATTAAAGTACGCCCTAAAAACGCCAAATATGCTCCGAAAATTCGAGATATGCTCAAAATATGCGTCTTGTACTGAAATATGCAAAAACATGCTATAAAAGTTAAAAAATGCAAAGCTATGCACTAACAAATCGATGCCAAAACTCCTTAAAAGTTCTGGAACAGATAAATATCTTAATTCCGAATTAATATGTTAGACAAGAAAAAACATGCAATTACATATTTGCGGTTTCCCTGGTGATAAGTCTTCGGAATAAGTTCCAAATTGTTTGATGGGATATATCCTAAAGTAGCATGCTATGCTACTTCTAAAGTTTTCCGCTATTACTAAGAGTATTCGACCTTGATTAAACTCTTAATGAAACTCGATATGCGATAAGATAAATTTGTGGAAACTATGGCACCTTCAAACAAAGAATTTAACTAAAGTAAATAGGACTTAACAATTACATATCTATGTATGCATGTATGTACTCGCATGTTCATATCTATTTATAAAGTTTTGTAAAGTGTTTACAAACAAAGAAAATATCTGGAACAAAACAAAAGCTTCTCAATGTTCAGAATATACACACCGGTTATCATTGTTTGGATGTTGATTGTTTGATGATGATGATGGTGTTTTTTGTTTGGTCCTATCTTTTGTTGTCGTTGCCATGCAGAGGACAAACTGAGATGATTGTGGGGAGTGGGCCGATGCTGTTGAGATATTATCAATGCTGGTGGAACTATAATTAATAAGTTTTTTTGTCTCATCAGCCTCAATGGTGATGATTGTGTTTGGGGTGTTGGTGGCGGTGGTGGTGTTGTCGGCACTTTTGATACTGTCTTTACTGTGGCATGTATTTTTAATATACGTTAGTTGTTGTGTTTTCATTTTCTTATTTTTTATATAATTTTTATTTTTATATAATTATTATTTTTATAGAATTATTATTCGTTATGAAAAACAAACTGCCATCTATGGTGTTTGGTGGAAGTTTATATTTTGTTAGTATTAAAAATAATTTAAAGAAATTATAAAAAAAATTCCTTATGAAAAAAAAATTATTTAAAAAAAGTTATTACTAGTTTTTATAATAATTTGGAAGTTTAAAGAATTTAATTTTTGTTATTTAGAGAAAATCTTCTATTCGAAGTGCACAATCATCAGCAACGTTCACGTCCACTGACTGAATTTTCTCTTTGTTCAAATGCACTGAGTTCAATAACACCTTCATGCAAAACACATAAAAAAAAACAGAATATATTACGAAGAGGAGTTCTTTCTGTGTTCTTTGTTTCCTTTATTTGATTTTATTTGCTTTTGAATTTTCTCCCATCAAATTAATTTAAATTTTAAATTAATAATGCAATATCTTTTGTTTAATATTTTTAAATCACAAAGCAAGCACTCAAACAAGAACTTCCTGTTCCGTTAAATTTCCTTTGCATTATTTTGAGTTGAAATAATATTGTTTTTCTCAAGCACTTGTAATTTTCGTTTTGCTGTTGTTTGTTTCCGTAGGTTGCATGTTGAACTGAAGTTGCAAATCGTTTATTTAATTTTTGGTTTCAAAAAGAAGACTCTTTCTAGTTCATCTCTCATAGAAGAAAGTTGAATTTGTGTCTCTTATATTTACTTTGAATATTTTTCATCTCTTAAATAGACAAAACAAAAAAAAAACTATCTGTACATAGACAGGATGGCTAACTTAGCGGTTTTTCTGCCAGTTTGTATGTTAGAATTGTTATTGCAAAATAATCATACTTATTCTGCAACTATTTGAGAACATCAGGACGATAAAATATAAAAAAATATATAAAAAATAAAATAAAAAAAATATATTAGAAAACGAGCTTTTGTCTGAAATTTTCATGTTGAAGAACTTTTCTGCCGTAAAAATTAATATTTGTCAAGGATCTTCGAAAAATTTGTTTTTAGAAACCAAAATATGACCTAAATATGTGTTTCCAAAAAATCCTTTTTATTCTTATTTTTTCCAATTTTTACAATTTCAATTCAATTTAATTCAATTTGATTTTTATTATTAGTTTATTAATTTTATAATCATTTCTTTTTATTTTTTATTTTTTTATTATTTTATGTAATTAAGTTCAATCAAGCATGTATATTCTATGCTGTAATATAAGACTTTATGTCTTGTGTATATAATATCTAATAAATAAATAAATAATCGAGATTTCAGAAAAACTTTTCGGAAAACTATTTTCCAAATAAATGTTCTAAAAAATAAGCCAAATTTTCCATTAAAAAGCGACATTTTCTTATTTTTAAATTGCAGTATTTTATTTTATTTCCTTCCTAAAATATTTACACCACTTGGTACGTTAATGCATTAAATTACAATTAATGAGAGAGAAAAAACGATGTGTTTTATTTCTAAACAACTAAAAACAAATTTGTTTTTGTGCAGAGTTTTAAAATATCTCTTGCAATGATTCGTTTTCTATTGCAACCGCTCTCTTCATCTTCGTTAGTCTCTTGCAATTTTAAAATGACCTGCATTTTAAATAGTTTTTCCTTGCAGCAGACATTGTAAAAAGGTGGTAATAATCCCACGTTGTAATCATATTCGGTTCTCATTTGTTGTGTTGGTGCATTTTAAATAGTTAGAAAAAAAGTGTTAACATTTGAAAATCAGGGAAGAAATTGTGTGTAAGAAGGATTATTTGTACTCTAATTGACTCGCTGAAATTGTATAATAAATATGTATATGGTAGAGACAAGCTGGTGACATTCTTTCCAATCACATGTAACTCAACGTCAGTCACGATTGTGAGAATGCAGTTAGAAATTTAAAAAAGTGACCTTTGTATGTAGAGTCATGCACTCAAGAGATAATCATCCACTCACCCTTATTCCAGTTGTCAGCATCCACGTCACGTTAATATAATACCATAAAATGCGGACTTGTCTGCCCGTTGTCGAAAAGAATTGAGTTCTGTTGACAGGCTCATGCTATTTTCTAGGCCTTACGGAAGAGAAATAGACTGTCAAAAGAACAAACTGTTCTCGAGAGCGAGTAGATAAGCCCCAATATTTTGGTATTGTATTGACGTGACGTCGATGCTGCCAAGTTGCAATAAAAATTATGTTAATTTTATTGCTTAAAATAATTTGTAACTAACAAGTTCTTTTTTTTAACTTTGAGGCATATTTTCGTCTTCAGAAATTTAATTAATTAATTTTAATATTTTTAATTTAACCCATTTTTGCTTTAAAGCTGTGCTGCTAATAAAAACTCGAATAACCTATATGTATATCCACTAGAATTAACAACTGTTAGTTATCAGTTGCCATACGTAACAAAATGTGGGCAACAGGCAATGCAACTAAGGTTCGGTCCCACCACGGGCCTGTTCTGCAAATTACGAGATTAAAAAAAAAATAAAAGATGAATCATTGCTTTTGTAAATTGCACGATTTATAGCGTTGAAAATTGGCATAAAATATTCTTTTATAAATTTAAAATAAAATAAAAACCCACTAAAAAAAGTCATATATGAATACTTTGCGCGATTTCAAATCGTCGTGATTTTCACAACAGCCTCGCCCGATAAGTTTTTGTTTTGCAATTTTTCTTCTTCTTGTAGTCTTTTAACGTTAAAACCACAAACAGCTGATTTTACGTTCACCCTGCAAGTTTGATAAATTCAGGTTATAAACAACAGGTTGTCTAATACATTTTTTCAAAATAAAATAAAACTCCTGTTGAAATATGTGCGTTTGTTGCTGTATTTTTTCTGCTTTTTATAACAACTATTTGACATGCTGTACAATAGCTGTTTTTGTTTGTATGAAAAAACTAAAAAATTTTGCAATGCGCTCTAAAATGTAGATTTTTTTATATTTGGTAAATGAACATATTAAAATTATGGGACTACTTATTCAAAGAAGAAGTGCTTAAAAATCAAATTATTCTATATAAAAAAAGCACAAATACATTAAGGGTTTTCATGAGAACTCTTAAAATTGCCATTTGTGCAATTGAACAAACTTGCGAGACTTTTTTCATGACGCCCCTTTTAACCTTTTGTGCAAACAACTGATGTAAATTTGAAACAAACGTCAAAAAATTAATTAAATAAAAATAAAATAATAAAATTTAAAGCAATTTTTAATTAAAAAAACATATTTCTAAACACAAAAAGTGTGCATTTGTGTCTAAAAATGTCTAAAGAAATCTAAAAAAGCAAGAAGTTGATGTTTACAAAATGCACAATTGCACAGCTTAAGTATACGAGTTGAAAATGTTGGGCAAACTTAACAGGTTTGTGTAAAAAAATTTCTATACAATTTTTGATATTTTATTTACGAGAGTGTAAAAATGCACAATTGCACAGTTTGCGAGACTTTTGAGCAGTCTCATGAAAACCCTTATTATAAGCTAAAACTTTTTTTACCAGCAGATGGAAGCATATCGTCTATTTTCATTTCCCGGAGGTGAATGCAAATATTTTCACTATTTTCCGTCCAAAGATAATTTTTCTCCGCACTTTTTTGATTACTGTTGCGGCTGCATCCATTTTTTAACTCATTACGAAGCTTTATTAAGTGGCATAAATATTATCAGCTGCTTTCGGTAGCTTTAACTTGGCAGCACTGAGCACAAGGTTGCATTTCCTAAAACCTACTTCAAACCCATTCAAAAAACGTTTTAAGTTGACTTTAAGAAAATCATTTTGTATGGTAAAATCAGTTTTTAACAGTTGGTTTTAACGTTAAAACCAACTTTTATTAAAACCATGCCAGTGTGAAAAATCTATAACACGAAAAACGATGCAGAAATATAATGAAAAAAAAAACTCACATACAACTATGCATGAAACTTAATATTGATTAATTGTTTGCCATAGAGAATTAGTTTTCTACGACTGCCACCACACATCCGCTTGAATTCAGTTAAGGCCGGGGCACAATGAATCTGTCATACGTTAAACTTCGCCTTTTTCAACTGACATTAACGCAGCGGTGGAGAAGGTTGGCATAATGAGTACTTTATTGACGGAAGCATTTGTAGGTTGATTCTCCACTTTATTTATTAAATTCAACTTTTTTCTTTATTTCGTTTTTTTCATTTGTTTAATTTTATTTTTGCTGCCACAAAACACAAACACATACCAAAAAACACAAAAAAACAACCAATATCTGTCGAACTACTCAACGTACGCAAAAAGTTAAAAGTTGAACAATTTTTTTACTTCGCGTTGACGAACACGTACTGAATGTCACAGACCTCATAAGAAACCATGTATTTCAACTTAGCTGTCAGTTGAAAAAGGCGAAGTTTAACGTATGACGGATTCATTGTGCCCCCGCCTTTAGCCCTGCGTTTTTATTGATCCGTGTTGCGCCTATTTGTGTTTTTGAAAAAGTATGGAATAGATGTACCTTATAGGGAAGTTTAAAGCGTTTGCTCAAACAAACGCTCATTTTAATGAACTAAAAACAACAGATTTGACGGACTGTTTTGTAAATGCTATGAAAAATATAAAATGTAATAATATTAGCAAATCGAATATAAGTATATATATTTGCGATTAGATATATAAGTTATTTTTGCTTCTACTTATCTTTAAAGAGTTTGCCGCTTTTCAATGATATTAAAATGTGTAAACAAAAATAATATCAAAACTGCAAAAATACTATCTTAATCTCCATACTACATACCGTATTTGAGAATTTAAATTTTTTTGCCGGCTCACAACAAAGAGAAATCTTTTATAATGAAAAATTCTCTTCACATCGGGCAGAAATGCAATTGCCTTGCAAGAAAAATGGCGTTTTTACATAATGTTAAAAATAAACAGATACGAGTGTAATGAAAAAGTATTTGCTAAGCCGGAAAGTCACACCGAGCCATACATTTACAAACAGAGATGCCAGATTTGTTTGAAGACAATTGGGACAAAAGTGAAATTTGTGTAATTGCATGTTTTGTACAATAAAGAATATATATTTTTTATTTATTCATTATTAAAAATTCAGATTAAAGAAGTGGTTGAGAACATCTTTAAACAATTTATCTATCTAATTGAATACACGAGTATGTGTAGAGTATGGCAAACAACTGTAGTTTGAAGCAAAAAAAAACAGAAAAAATAAAGAAGATAGAAATAGGTGAGAAGTTATTCAAGAATACGAGTATGTCACAGGAACATCATATCTCGGAATTCTAAAATTTTGTTCATATTAATCCATATGAACAAAATTTCTTTCTCATATATGTACTTTGCATACAAAAACGTTTGCTTTCAGCTGCAGTTTTTGTTAAATAATATGAACAAAAACAGTAAGAAAATAAGAAACATGTTGATTATTGAGCTCTTGTTTCAACTTTAATATTGGTTGACCTTGTAATTTCTTTAAATGAAAAATTAACATAATAACTATAGTTGTCCTAAGAAATTTCTGGGTAAAGGTTCCCTGCTTATCTGCATTAGCAACAGTGGAATGCTCATGGGATCCAGCTAACCCCTCAGTAATAAATTTTAAGGTATGTATTTCTAATAAAAAAATATTTTATTGAATAAGTAAAATAATAATTTGGGATTATTAGTGCGTGAACAGATGTTAAACATATATAAACTTTATTTATTTTGTGTAAATAATATGATCGATGATAATAACAGTTTCCTTTATTTAAAGCTAGTCTTTTATAAATTTCTGCAATACACAAAATAGATTTTAAAGTATTAGTATTTCAAATTTTCAGACCTTTTCTCCAAAATTATAAATTCAAATCTTTTGTTGCGAATAATAAACTTGTGTAAATTTATTAAAGCAAATATAAAAGGACGAACTTTCATTAAACAACATCATTTTATAAGTTTTCATAGCATGAAGATTGATATGGGAGTTTGTTTCTTTGACATTGAAATAAATATAATTTGTATGAACGAAATTAGCAAGCAAACCCTTTAACCCATTGAGAGAGATCAGTCCCAAAAAAAGTTTTCGTTAAAACACTCTCAAGCAAAGTGAATAGGACAATTTAAGTCCGTGATACACCATCCTGCACAGTCATGTTATTTTTGAGAAAATACAACGCTGGTATAATAGAGTCTATTACTATGTTTATACGCGCACTATTTTCAAATAAAAATACTTGCAAATAAATTAACTCACTGTTTATACGGCATAACAAAATTACACAAACTTGGCAGCACTTCTATATAAAATTTACTTATGTTGACAAAAAAATTGTGTAAATGTACAACATATCAAATAATTATTTATTTTAATTGTTATTATTTGCTTCTATCATCCATTTATCGTTTTTTGTTATCAAACATTTCTAAGTGTGGCAACCTCAAACATTTTATTTTCGAATAGTGCTTTAATGAGGAATTGTTTTTGTGAGTCAGCTATTTGACATGCTAATTCAGCTAATTTCACATGCATGGCCATTTTATCATATAAATTTAGCATTAATATAACATTAGCAATTTTTATTTTAGTCTACCAGCTAATTTTTCACATACCATTTTATTAAGTTCTACTCATTTATTTAGCAACTGTAATGTTGTTTTTTCCTTACAACCAAACCTAAGGCAGGACGTATAAAAAAGTTTAAAACATAAACTTTACAGTTGAGGGTAATATTTAATTTGGAGTTTAGACCTAATAATTTCGGTAAAACTATAAGGCCTTATTTATAAAAGTTATTGAGGCTTTATAAAGGCTTAATCATTTTTATAAATAAGGCCGATAATGTATACATGTGTCTATTTGAGAAAATTTTAATAATAATAACAAAACAAAAATCCATAGTAACTAACCAAAAAAGTTTGTCTTAAGTAGAACAAAAAATAAGCAAATTAATTAACATGTGCATAATTAGTAAATAATAACCGACAATGGTAAACCTGTTGTAAATTAGAGATGGTAAATTTGGGCTTTCATTACAAAACTCGTTTCAGCAAAATTGAAATACGATGAATCAAAACAATTCACGTATTCCATTTGCAGAAAAGTTTCGTATATAGTGTAGAAATCTACATCAATTGACACGACACACAGTGGACCAACACAGAAGAACGCTGATGATGAAGGCTTAGTGGTGGCCTTCGAAAACGGCTGTCTGTTCCGTTCAACTATGTGTTGTTGTCAGAATATTTACAACTTGCCTTAATGTTATTTGTTCATTAATAATTATCACATGTAATTTGGCTTAAAATAGCGATACGAACTTTAGCCCGTTCAAATAAATCATAAAAATCCCTAAAGATAAGATATTAGAGTTGAAAGCGGCAACGCTGCTTCTATGACAACTTAACCTTAACCTTGAACATTTCCTTATTTTTTTATTTCACAACCCTTCAAAGGCATTTCCATTCGCTAGTTTAAACATAATATGTCTGTCACATACATATGTATATACATATGTAAATGTTACGTCAAAACAAATTTAATTTTTTGAGTTAAATGTGTTTTTACGTGCTTGACATAGATAAATATCTTTAGACACGTTCATTAAAACAACATTAATACTATTGAAGAAAAATAAACATGGTTTGTATCTTGCAAACCATTATTGACAAACTGGGCAAATACGTCCTGCTAATGCAATAGGATATGTGGTGTTAGTGGGTTAATAACGCCTACCTATTTTATTTTATATTCAGTATAAAAAATCATTAAGCATGTGTGATATCAATGTATGTAAGTATGTATGCATGTTGTGTGTGTGTGGATGTATCCATTTTTCTATCTTTTTTGTTGCTAACCTTAAAATAAACTTGAATATAAATATACATATGTATGTATGTATTTCTTTTGTAAACTTTCATTCATTTTCATAACACATTTTGCCTCTTCAGGAAGAAAATATTGCGGTGGTGTTGGTGCCACAGTAGTTGTGGCAAATGTGGGTCATGAAGAAAAATTCTTGGTGTGTGTAAAAATGAAAGTGCAAAAAAAAGCACGTCAAGTTAACAACAGAACATGTTGTGAAATTTTTGATTTGCTTTTGCTACTTTTGCCACTTTTTTTTTGTTGCAAAAACCACATTATAATTTTAGGCGCCATCGTGGTGTTTTATTTTTCAGCTCCACTACACATTTTGCTTTAAATTAACTGGCCAGACTCGTCAATTATGCAAACTATAAGTTTAACATTTTGTTTATTATAATTTGTCCTGACTTGTAATTTTATAGGAATCATCTATCTATTAAATGAAATTCTAAGTATGTGTAAAGTATTTATTATTCGTCTTGATTTCTACAAAAAATATAGTAACATGTTTTATAAAAAAAATACTAAATAATAATGTAAATTGGAAACTGACTTAGAAAATTTTTTAGAAATGAAATATGCTGCCAAAACGAAAATTGTGTCAAACTATTATTTTCATTACTCTTCTTTAAGGAATAAAAAATCCTTTGTTTAAGTATTTAATAAATTTTGCTTTTAGCCAAAAAAAAAAAGAAGGCATACTTAACTTTTCGTAACACAGTACATCATAAAATTCCTAAAATTTTTTAGAATTATAAAATAACCACAAGATTCAAATTTAGTACATCCATTGAGAGATACGTTTTCCAAGCATTGAAAAGGAAACAATCCAGCAAAATACTTTCGGAGAAAAGGTTTCAATATTGACACACATTCAAATGCAAATGAAAATAAATCTAATAAATGATTTATATGTGTATACCCACCAGAAAATGAGTGCTCAAAAAAATATGCCTTAAACTAAAATAGTCAATGCGTAGCAAGCTCATTGAATCTCTCATACTTGTAGACTATGAATATTCAATCGGACAACAAAATATACGCATGATACTTGGGATATTTATTCATCATTCGCCACCGTATACATACATTTGTGTATATAAAATGGAATGGAAAATGTGTGTGTAGCTGTTTAAAAACGTGCTTTATGTGTGTGAGTAAATTAATAGTCAGAATATTTGTATACTCATGCGTGTGATGGTTGCTCATACAGTCTATAAATTTTAGTTATAGTTGCTTATGCAAGTTATGATATTCAGTATCCAGTAAAATTTCAAAATACTTCCATTTAAATTCGACTAAAGTTTTATGAAATTTTGTTCAAACTGAAATCTAGGACTTGCTCCAGGTCTTTGTTTTGGGACTGATGATCTTCTAATACAATTTGTTAAAACACATAAGTTCCATGATTTAAATTTTATTAAATTAATGATATTTTCTTTTCTATACAAAAATGTCATCTTGTTGAACGATGCTTGACAACTCTGTAATAATAGAGTTTATGGGGGCACTATTAACACTGTCGGTTAATACGGGGCGTAAAATGCATTACTTTTTTTTCACCATGTGAGAGGTTGATGTTTTTTAGAATATAAATCTTTTAAGAGAGCAGTTTTAAGAATCGAACATGAAATTATAATTTTTAAATGGAAATGTTCCATTTTTTTATAGGAAAGAAAACAAAGTAAGTTTCTTTCGAACTTGAAACCAGAGGCAGGTCGAAATATTTGATCATATGATTAAAATGGCTTCATTTTGACAAATACTTGAACTTTCTTGTTCTTAACCAATAGGAACTGGAATATCAGATGCTTAGATTTTGCGTGTTTTAAAATTTGTATAGTTTTGGGAAATTTTCTATAAAAAAACTTAAACAAATTTTAATTTTCTTGAACGCCACCTCTAACATGGGTCACACCACCGTATAAAAAAATATGTCAATAAATTACATATGTCTTCCAATAGGTTTGTTCATTTACTGAAAATTATTACGAATTTGTAACAATTGTTACTGGAAAGTGTTCATTAACTCAAAAAGTTTGCAAGGGGAGAGCGTCAAAAGAGAGAAAAAAATTGAGAGACAAAAAAATTCCTACAAATTATTACTAGTAAAATTTTTACTTGCAAGAATTATCCAACTACCTGTTGTGTGTTTTGTTGTCAAATAAATTATTTAAAAAATATTTGAGAAGAGAAAACTGAGAAATGTGAATTTCTTTGTTAAAAAACATATATACGTATGAAAAAAGAAAGCAGGTTTTCTTAATTTATTGTTTGTCTTCCATTAAGCCACATAAAATCAATTTTAATGGCAAATAATTTTGTTTGTTTCTCATATATGATCAGAGATGGAAAGTCGAATTCTTGTATTTTTTAATGGAATAAAATTAGAAAAGTATGAAATATGCATAAAAATCGTAAATATACATGAAAGTGTGTAAAGAATTTCATTTTAAATATCAATTTCTTAAAAAAATTGCAATTTAAAATACTATCAAACAAAATACATCAGAAAAAGTACAATTGTATCATGATTTCCATCCATGGTTCTGATATGAATAAAAATTTCTTGCAAGTTTTTACAAGTAAAGCGTTCATTTGCTTTTTCATATTTGGGAGAGTAATTTTGTAAATTTCTGCCTTACTCTCTCGTTGCTAGTTTCTGCTGGGAAAGTAAATGAACATACCTAATATTTAGGAGTATTTTACATTAATGCTGAATTGAAAGATGACGAAATGACGTTCAAGACAGAAATCTTGGTATTAATTGCCAAATAAAAAAAGCGACATTTTATTAAGCCAGCGATAATAAATTCAGGCCTTTGGCTCGCACAGGAAGGGTTTCGTACGGGCACCACATATGTAATACTAAGCCTTAAGCCTCTATAATCGAATATCTTATACCTGATGTAGACATTTAAAAAAATTAAGTGTCCGTTAAACTTATTTTCCGTTTTTGTTAAAGTTTTTTAGCTTTGTACGCTTTTTTTCGTTTGGCGATTTTTAGTTTTAGCGTTTTTTTCGTTTTTTGGTGATTTAATTTAAGTTACATAGCCAAAAGGATATTAACTGATAGAATTCCCTGTATCCAGCCAGGAAACAAATTTGGGATCCCAAAGACCGTCATTTGCTGTGTTCAATATTAATACATTATTTGCATTTCACTCACTTTGTGCTTTAGATTTCAAGCTGATAATTAAAAAATATAAGAAATGTGTATACATATGTATGTATGTATGTATCACACATACACACACATATCGTAATCGAAAACCCAAAACTACGTATTAGAACTTTATTATTTGTTAGGTGCCAAATTGAATAATGAATAAAATCGGTATTTTTGAACATATGTGAGTAAACATTTAAAGAAAGATGTATTTTGGTTAATCACATCATAATTAATCAAAAAGTCTATTTTTAATTTTTTGATGATACGTACTTTTGGATCTACGACACCGATATGCTTTTAGTGTAATAAGGTAAAGTGTATGCATGTTATTTATTTCTGCTTCACTTCTGTGATGGCACTTCCATATTATATCATGTGTGTTTGAATATACACCTGCCGCGTGTCAATATGTAAATGCAAATGTAAGTTAAACATGCATAAGCTACACATGAAGCAAAGTCTCTTTGCGTTATGAGAAATTTTAATGAATTTTATTAAGCACGAGCGTGGTTCTGCTTTTAAAGAAAATCAATATCATTTCATGAGATGTTTCAGCTGTTCGGGTGGAGACAAGCAAAAAGCAACTAAGGATTCAATAACAATCGAACCAACAACATTGAATTGATTTGTATTTGCAAACAGGCACGCACACTCAAACACAAACACACATATGCATTACACACACACACACACATACATACATAGACAAATGCATGCAAAGGAAATCAAATTTATTTTATTCATTTGCTTGATTTTATGTACATACATACATACATATATATGAATTTAGATTTTCGCACAATGGCCAGTAGTAGATATATATGTATGTATGTATTAGCTGGCGCGTGTAAATATATCATAATAGGTTTTTATTACTTTGAGTATTGAATGTTGTATATGTAGGAAATGGAAACATAGAAAGAAAAACTTGCTCATTCGATTTGATTCCAAATGATTTCATTTATTTTTTATTCTCAAATAATATTTTGTTTATTAAACAAAAGAAAATGTGAAACAATTTAAACAATAACTTTAAATTGCTACAAATTCATATGCTTGAAATAAAAACCGTTTAGCAAAAGTTATTTATTCACTATAAGCAGCTTGACCATTGGTATACTATATATTTTTGTGCAGCCTAGAAACTAGTGGCTTGGCTTCCGAGAAGTTTTGCACCGAAATAAATTATAAACATTTTTCTTACAGCTGAACAACAGTTGATCAACAATGTGAATCGAGCACAACTTGTTTCACAGTGTGATAATCAATCCCCTTAACGTGGTTGGCGTTTTTCAACTTCAAATTCAACTATTTGTAGATGGTTAAAGAAAACAAACTAGATCCGCCTGACTTTCGCCGCAAAAACGGGAATCATAATAAGGGGGAATTAATTTCAAAAATAAATATATAAATGGTTCTTTAAAGTATTAATTCGTAAGCGTAAGTTTTGACTTGTAGCAAAAATTTTTTTTTGAATTTCTTTGATATAACACTTCTGATTTAAGAGACAAGTGTAAAAATACTATGCCTGTTGACCTTGAACCATAAGGAATTCATTAAAAGTGTGTTGTAACTTTTAAGGCGTTTTCCACAAAAATTACTGTTAATTATGATGAAAAGAAAAATTGTAACTTTATACATCGCAATTTTTCTCAAATTAAACACTTAAATTTTTTAATGAATACACATTTCGATATAAAAAACTTACACCTACTGCAAGTCAAAAAAAATATATACACATGTATGCACATAAATACTTTATATATGTTTATATATGAATTTAACGAATAACTGACATTATTTGTTTCCACATGTGTAAGTTTTGTCTGCACTTATTATACTCGATCTTCATGCGTAATAAATTACTAAGAACTTGTAGATTTTATTTCATTAATAATATTGTTTGTATAAAAATTTATTGCGAGTATTGTGCACACATCTATGTATGTATTTTCTCGTGTTCATATGTATTTATATTATTTTATCTACATCACATTCAATGTTGACATATACATATTCCTTATAAAGACACAGGATGTTATTTGAAAAGTTAATTTGCAATAGAAATTCATGCATGAAAACCCAACTAAGCAGATAGAATTACACTAATGCTAGCTGACATTGACAACATCAAAAGTCAAGAATAGTAATTTCGAAAATGTGTAACTCGGTCACTCACGGAACAAATGAATTTGTTTATTTTGTTCTAAAAAACTAAATAATAAAAAATTATATGCTTTTTATTTTGCATAATACTTCCTTTTATTATACATAGTAAAAATGAAATATCAAAAAAATTTCATGCAAGGTTCTGAGATATACAAAGTATATGTAATTAATTATTTAGATTTTTCAACAAAGAAAGATAATAGAATTGCCGTAGGACACACTGTTGTAATGAAATAACATTTAAAACGATTTGCTTAAGAAAAATGAAAGTAGTTTTTATGCTAATTTTATCCGTAAAGCATTTACATTTGGAAAAAAACCTCGTGCTTACGAGAGTTCGGAAAAAATCTGTTCATTTTCCAATACAAAACATAATCTAGTTCGTCACTAGATTTGATAAAAATCTACTTAAGTTTTACCAAAACTTATTTATTCAAGAGTGGTTTTTTTCGTTAAAATTTCGTAAGCCTTTGTACATAAAAAGGTGTGTGAATTGGCTATATTGCATTTGGTAGATTTTGTATAAATACCTTATAAAATAATTATGTATAAATCAAATAGCCTTATTGAATAATTTTTATTCTCAGAAGTCGATTAATATTAGTCGATTAGTTTTTGTTGGGATAATTTTTGTTGAAAAAATTTTTATTAGAATTATTTTTATTAGAATAATTCTTATTCGAATAATTTTTATTCGAACAATTTTGATTCGAATATTTTTTATTTGAGCTATTTTCTTACTTTACAGTTACTATATGCGCTAACTATGGTTAGTTGAACAATTTCTTGCGAATCATTTTTATTCGAATATTTACTTATATTTAATTAATAAATTTTTTTGGTTAAAGGTTACAACAAAATATAATAAAAAATGAGATCTCATTAAATTTAAGTGCTCGTAAATATAATAAAAATTGCTGAAGCATATTTCACAAATAAAACAAAGCTTTAGTAATAGGGATGCCAAACGGGAAATCCCGAATCCTGAATCCCGAAATCCTGGGATTAATCAATTTAAAAATAGATGAGAAAAAAATTCGTTTCATTTTTATTTCATACTCGTATTAGAAAATTTTTAACTTTAAACACAACTGTGTAATGATATATTATCAACATAAAACCTTTTAAAATGCATAAAATTTATTATTAAAGTAATATTTATTTTAAAAAATAATTTATTTTACCAAAAAATTTTAGATCCCGAAATCTCGAAAATCCTGGAATATCGAAAAATACCGGGATCCCGAAAATTCCGAGATTCTGAAAATCGGGATCGAAAAATCCTGAATCCCGTGGATTCCAAAAATCTATTCCAATTGGCATCCCTAATTCGTACCTATTGAAAAAAAATAATATTTAACAAATCTTTGACTTACCTTCTTATTATTCTGCTGGCGATTGAACTGTTCACAAATCTTCCAAGAAGTCTGCTACTTCAACAACGAAATAAAAGCAACAACAATGTGGAATGATGAAAAGCCCCTTTCAAATGCAAAAAATAAAATAAAACTGCTCGTAAATAGACAGTGCGCGCTTGTGTTGAAATAGTTCGTCTCGTTTTCTCGTTCAAACGGAAAACAAGGAAGCTGCTACACAAAGTATCTTTTTAGTTGAAAATTTGGTAAAAGTATGCGCTCACATTTTCAAAATGCTCAAATACAATGTACAAAGTGTGCCAATGATATGGCCTAGTTTAGATATTATTATTATTTTTTCTGTTTGTTATTGTTTCCTTTTTTCCGTTGCTGTTTATTATTTAGTTGTTGTTCTTGCGTACTGTAAGCGGGGTATTGTACTCGTACTGCAGTTAAATTTGTAGTACATATAGTACGTGTATGTATGTATGTATGTATGTAAATCTCCAAAGATGTACCAAAAATAATAATAGAAAGAATGAATTCTTTTTTCGGTTTTTGAAAACAGTTCAAGATCGACTTTCATGTGAATTTTACAAAATTGTTGTCAACTAATGATCACGCTTTGCGAAAACATTATATAGACAAAAATTATTTTTTTTTCTGGTAGTAAAAATTTTGCTTAATTCAAAATCAATTTTTTAAAGCCTGTTCAGCGATATTGAAAGAATACGTTAACATTCTAAGCGATTGAAATTAAATTTGGGTTCATCAACAAAAAACAACTGCCAAAATAATTCACTTGCTATTTTGTTTTCAAGCCATTAAGGTTGTAAACAGTGATGCCAACTTTTTCAAAGCAAAAAGCATTGTTCGTTCATGAAAAAAACACTAAATGCAATAACTATGATTGTATGTACATACTTATGTATGTACAGGATAAGGATTTCAATTTAAATTTTATTTTTACTATTTTATTTATTATTTTAAATCATCCGGTAAAGTCGAAATATCAAAACACTTTAATAAAATTTAATAGAGAAAAATTTAGGTTTAGAAATGGACTATTATTCGCTATATTTCTATAATTATGAACTACAATCCAAAATTGATCAGTTCTGAGCAAATTCTCCCTTTTATCTAGCCTTAAATTTGTAATGCTTCGTTTTTCTGTATTTCTTCAACTTCACCGTATTTGTTATTATATTATTTTACAACGTGTATGTGTGCTCTGTAATTTCTAGAAGTATATTCTTAATGCTACATAAACTTTACAATTTGGAAATTAAGTAGCGATTTAGCTCTAAAATTAATTAATTTTTTCGTGATAGCTATATTTGCACACTGTGAATGAGAAAGTTTTTCCGTATTAAATTTAATAAAGAAGAAAACTTTGCGTATCTAAAAGGTGTCTAATCAGATACTTTTTGACAAACAAAATTTATATTATTGTATCATGTCTACAACCAAGACGTTACGTTCAATTCTCAAACTTCATATGTATCTAAAAAGCAAACAGAATATTGTTGTTTTTTCAGTGTTTTTGTTGAAAATTTTATAATTAGGAACGAACAACTTAACTCAAAAACATGTGATGAAAATTTTCATTGAGTATGTGTGTATGTGCTTAGATTTAGAGTTTCAAAAAAAGTAAAAAATCCTAATTTGCGTTTTTTATGAAGCTACTAGACTATCAGAAATTAATATTTAGTCTAATTGCAAAACGCACTAAAAGCACTAAAATCAAAGTTAAAAAAGCACCAATTTTAGCACCAACTTGAAAAAAATGTGCACTGTTATGACCTAAAAAGCACTAAAGCTGGTTGGAAAAAGTAAAACTCGCCTCATTTCACTTTGAGAAATTCATAGTTGGGATTTATAAAAATGTAGGGAAAAATGTGTGTTGACATCTGAGGTATCATAAAATTACAAGCGATGAAAATAATCACCTTAGAAGTTAAGATCAAGGCATGTTTGTATAAGCTATACTCAGCTCAATTTGCTTTAAACAATTTATACTTAACGCAGGGTTGGCAAAGTTGGTACAATTGTACCTTTTTTGGTACTATTTTAACTCGGAAAGTACAAAAGCACACCAATGACTAATTTAGTACATTTAAGGAATCTCCGCAGTTTCACTCCGTATTTCTTTTCAAACGATTGCATATGTCAATTTTCAATTTTGAACAACGAAACTCATATTCTTATCCTTGAAAACAGTCTTGTGAAATTAAAACGCAGCAAGAAAATCAAATAAATGTGAACTATTCCATTTCCAAATCATCGGATGCTGGAGATCATGCTATTACTTTGTATATTTTAAATTTCAAATGCAAATTTGTGAAAACGATTCGCTGGCCATAAGAAAGTCCATTATTTTAATAAAAACAAAAAAAAAATATGTAATTTGAACTAAAAAAGTAAAATTTTTTAAAGTTGTTGGTACAATTTTAAAATTCTCAATGCCTTCCCTGACTTAACGTATATTCAAATTACAATCGGCGAAAATAGTCACCTGAACGGTTGCGAGCTCTTGGTATATATTCGCCTTGAATAAGACTATCTGATATGAATTCGCCTTGTTCAGTACGTTTGCTTTTATTTGCATTCAAATCCATGATACGATAGTTTTCAATTTTAAAGAAAACGTAAACAAATAATGCAAGTTCTTGGAACATTTTTGTTTTTTAATTGAAAACCCTTTAAAAAAAGTTTTTATGAAGATAAGACTCTCTTTCTTACTGAGAATTACGTGCCCAAACGTAATAAGTTTTAACAAACATTTCTATCAATTTTGAATTCATTTTTAATTTTTGACAACATTTTTACGATTAGTTGCGATTTTCATTCATATTCTTATATGAATGAACATGTTTTATTTAAAATGTTTTATTTTGGTTCAAATAATTTTATTTTTACATTTTTAAGGTCAGTATAGCTTTGAAGAAAATCATATGTTTCGAAAGGAACAATAGTTCATGGGAAATTCAGAATCAGACCAAACATGAATATTTGTTCGGAATTCATTTCTCGCTAACCTTGGGAACAAAAAAAATAAGTGGCATCACCGCATTACGAAGAATGTTGTACATATAAACAAAATTATTGAAATTTTTTCGAAATATAATAATTATAAAATAAATTAAATTAAATTATTAATATAAGAACTCTTAAAATTGCCATTTGTGCAGTTGGGCAAACTTCCGAGAAACGCTTCATGAAGCCGCTTTTAAACTTTTGCGCAACAGCTTATGTAAGTTTGAAACAAACGTCAAAAAGTTCATTTAATAAAAATAAAATAAGAAAATTTCAAGAAATATTTTAATATAAAAAATATTTATTTATTTCTACAAAAATAAGAAATTGTGTGTATGTGTCTAAAAATTCCTAAAACAACACAAAAGAGGCAAAAAGTTGTTGTTTACAAAATGCCCAATTGCACAGCTTAAGCTTACGAGTGAAAGTTATTGGGCAAACTTAGCAGGTTTGTGTAAATAAATTTCTATAAAATTTTTGACATTTTATTTAAGAGAGTGTAAAAATGCACAATTGCACAGTTCGCGAGACTTTTGAACATTCTCATGAAAACCCTTAATATTTTATTTACTGCGTTCTTTTTCCTCGGGGAGTTTTTTATTCCCGCATTTGGCAAAAAAGGGGGAAACAAATTCATAATAGGAGAAAAGGAGAAAGTGAAAAAAGTAATGCGGAATTTTTATATGTGATTGAGTCGAATTGCGAATTTGTTCAGGGGAAAGAAATATTTCAAGGTATTGAAATGATCGTATTTTTTTCACCATAAGGATGGGTAATAAAAAACTTCTTTTTGTTAAAATGACATTCTCTTAAAAAAATTTAGCTTTTCAAATCTGCCCAATAAGCAATTTTGCTTGAAATCAAGTGTAAAACAATTGCTATTCAAGTCACATATTGAATTGTCAAGGGTTGAACTATGCTTAATTTACACTTTATTTCAATAGCATTATCCAGTGAAATGGGAACTTGAATTCAATTCGAACATTTCAATTGTATTACAGTTTAATTCAAGCCTTGAATTATACTGTGATTCAAACTTGTAATACAATTGAATTCAAGTATATTTCAAGCTTCAAAAGCAATACTTTTAAAATAGAAAGAAAAATTCAATCGACAAGTTTTCTTCATCTGCTTTTGCTATTGTTTTCACGATTTTGAGCACCGTTTGTTTAAAAAAAACTTTTTTAAATATCTTTGATATTTTTCACCAATTTAAATTTTTTTTAAAATAAATTAATTATTTGACAAGATTTGCACATGTAGTACGTTGTTTTATTTTTGATTTCAAAATATTTTCAAACTAGAATTTTACTTGAAAAAATACTTGAATTCGACTTTGTTTCCAATTAAATTTCAAGTGCTTGAATTTTAATTTTTTGAGTGCTTATTGGGTGTTTTTTCTAGTATTTATTTTAATTTTTGTATTGTTTAGTAAAATTTTTAAACAATGATTATATTTAAGAGATCACATATCACTTGATACTAAAAATTAATTCATTCTTTTAAATTGCATACTTCTCTGGGTGAATAAACATTCATAGATACATACATACATACATACATACATACGTATAAAGTTGCCAAAACTAATTCCAGCCAAAAGTTAAATTACTTTTAGTTTTTTGCCAAAAAATTGTTTGTGGCATTTTCGTTATTTTGCATTAAATACATATTTTTGTTTATTCGATGGCAGTGGTATTAATATTTAACCTGTTTTTGTCCTCTACGATGATGAATGAATGGTTGGGGGAAAGAGTTTAACTTTAATTTTAACTTTAACAGGCTCCTTAATAATTCTACAGTTGCTTAAGAGATTTTCTTTTAATAATTTTTTGAATTATTTCGTATGTATTTATACACATAAATTTTGTCTAATTTATTTTTAAATATATCGATTGATATTGTGCCGAGGTTGCAGGTATTTTCATTTGCACATTGACATTTTTTTCGTTCTCATTGTTAGTGTTTGTGGTGGTATTGTTTTAATTGTTATTGAATAATTTATTTTGTGGGACATTTCACTTTCTCCAACATAAGAAAAAACACAAATTATTTTATAAGTTGGTATATAAGAATTTTTTATATGTATGTATATATATTTTTTGATAACAATTCTAATTGAAGAATTTTCTTAACACTTTTTTTAAATAAATGCTATTTTTTATTTATTTATATATGTTTAATTATTTTACTTTATTATATATAAATAACAGATAACAAATAGGTACTTAATTTAAAAAATTTTTTTTGAACTATAAATTTGACTAAAACATTTAACACTTTTTAGGTTTCATTAACAAAAAAAAGATGTACACAGGAAATGTGTTGATTTTTGGAATATGTATTTCATACTCAAATTGCATTTAATATTAAGATTTTAACTATTTATGGCATTTTATTTATTTATGCATTTATGTAAGAAATAAATTATTTCTTTTTGCAATAATTTTTTTTTCTTTCGATTTTATTAATGCTGCCGAAAAGTTCGTCCGTTTAATCGTAATAACCACCAGCACCTAAATGTGAAATGTGTACAGAATTTTCTTTTATTTCCCTGTGTATAGTGCCAGCTGTAGAATAATATGTGGGAATAAATAAACCCTTTCTGCTGTACAATCTCTTAGTTCCTTTGAAGATATTCACAGCGCAGGCTTTCTCCCCCGCTGTTATTCTCTATTACAGAACTGTTAGATATAGGTAACGGTTATTTTTTGCTGCTGGTATGATATTTTTTTGCTTATCAAATTGTCTCAGTATTTACAAAAAAAAATTATGTTTTTACTTTTCATTCTTAAAAAATACAGGGAAGGGCGGAAAAGGTATGCATTCATTAGTGATAAAAATTTTGTGTTTTCTCGCATTAAATGGAAAATTTAAATTTTATTGAAGGGCTCGTTTATTTAAAGACACGTTTTTATATGTTGCATGCACTTTTTAAGAGGAAGCTTGAAGCAGATTTTTATTTCTAAAAGACATTTCTTTAAAAACGTATATTTATTAAGTCTGGTCACTCTACTGAAAAATAATACGGATATTCACTCTTACGCAGAAAATATTTTCAAACAAATGTTTGTTTCAAATAAAATTCAGTTTCAGAAAATATATTTTACTGTTCCAGTAAATTGTTTGTTCCAATTTTATTTTATGCAAAAAAAAATGTGTAGAGTGACAAATGAAATGGTCTTTTAACCAGTTGGAATTTTAACGATAAACTTTTTTTTTAAAAAGGAAAAACGTTTTATATGTAGTGTGTACTTTTTCAGAGCCGGCTTCAAGTTGGTAGTTTTTCTAAAAGAATATTCTTTTAAGGGAAGTATTTTTTAAGTCTGGCCACTTTTTGACATAATCGCAGAGGTTTTCTTAAAATTTATCTGAATATTTAGGAAAATGTACCAGGTATTAAGATTGTTTTGAACTTTAAAAATAAAAGTTTTAGATAATTTAGAGTGCTCCGATGAAACATTGTGTATATTGCCTGAGTTGTTGGCTACGATTCCCTCCTAAGAGTCTGATTGCCTTCACAACCAGAGGTAAATGTCTTTATTTTTCAGCTCGTTAAAATTAGGCTTCAAGCAGTGACGTATAAATACTCATATTTCAAAATGCTAGTTTTACAAGACTGACGACTAGTTGTAGATTTTTGAAATAGCTTTCATTACGCTATGTAATCGATAAAGTTTTTTATGTATTATGGATTAGAGAAAAATAAATTAAAAATAGTGAATACAATCCTTTTGGACTCTGCTTGTATATCAGTTTTTTTGTTTGTTTTTTGTTTTTAATTCACATTTAAAGAGTCATACATAAGGTAAATTATTTGATTATTATTTTTCCGTAATTTTATTATTGCAAATGTATCATTATGGATTTATAATTCGACACGCGTGCTTTTTGAATTATATTTTTTCTGATAATTGTTTTTACCTCATATTCAATTGACCATGTGTGTATGTATGTATGGAACTACAAACAAACAAGCCCAACATAATTGAATGCATTTTTTATTATTATTTTTAAAATCCATAATAATTGAACAGTGAGTGACATTATAACCCAGCAAAAAATTTCAAAAGAGGTAATCGAGTTTCCCTACTGGATTACTAACTTAAAGATTTTAACAAGGTGTGAGTCTAAAATAATAGATTCTTGAGAAGTACTTACTTGTTTTATTTGGCAACTTATTCACCTGATCTATTTAATCTAAAAAAATTATTCTCCTCATTTAGCAATTTGTATATAATTTTTTTTAAATTTTAGGTAATGTGATTTGTAAGCGAGTAATGAAATTTTGTAATCAGAAAAGTAAGTCATTATATCGCAAGTAGTTCTGATGGTAATGTTTATTTTTTTGCTGGGAAATTAAAGTGTTCTTCAATAGTAAAAATATAATTTTTATTCTTTAGTTACACTGCACGTCACAAGAAATTGACAAATAGATTTTATCATAGATTTTTGTGTAGAAATGAACTAGTGAATTAGCTCGATTCAAGTCTAATTAAAATGTGCTTCTTTTCGCATATACAGTATGACCTCGGTTACTGCAACTAATAAAAACCAAGGCAGTTGCAAGAACCGCGGTTGTTGCATTGACTGAGTCAGACATATATAAACACTGATTTAAGTATTTATAGACAAACAATATCTAGTTTATATTGTCCTAAAGATAATTTTGTGCATAATTAATATATTTTTGTTTTGAATAAAACAACTTTAGTGGTATCGATTGTTGCATGCACTGAGTCTATAATGTAAATATTTTAGTTGTTGCAATAATCGAATAGTTGCGCTCATCGAGGATTGCAGTAACCGAGGTCATACTGTAGTTAAGGTTAATCTGAATATGAAACCATAAAACTCTTGTGTTCTTCTTGTGTTCAGCTATTTTTTGCAAAAGCTTAATGGGACCATTTTTTGCAAGATTTTGATCTTGTAATTATTCTCAGAATGAGTACGTTTTCGAATTTTTCTAAATAAAGGAGAAATAGAGGCTGGAAATGTTCTTCAAAAATATTGGGCAGAAAATTCTACAAAAAGTCACCCAAAATACCAAAACTCTAAATTAAACTTAAAACAATAAGAAGTGAACAAACCCAGTTAACAATTTATATATTCCGAAGCCGTGAGTATATTGTATATTTAATAAAATAAACCATCGTATGCGAACAAAATCATGGAAGCTGCTTACTTTCATACCCTTTAGCAGTCGATTTCATGCATCCTCAATACAATGACAGACTCTCTTCTTCACTGCTTTCCGTATGTTTGATACCAAACGGCTTAAACGCCTTCACAACTTCACTGGGAATTCTCTTTAATTTTGAAGGTTTTTCCTCAACTTTATGCCAATAAAGAGTTAAGGGTGGTTTTGTTTTGAAATTTGTTTTGCTGGAATACATTTCAGATAACATTGGTTCACCATAAGGAGCTGTAGTGGAAAGTAAAATATATTGTGGCTAATAAAATATCTTATAGAGAATTAGTTAGCACTATGAATTTTTCATGAAATTAGTTGCCTGAAACTTTCTTCTTTTGCCAAATCAGACAAAAAAGTTGGCAAAAATGCTTCAGAGATTAATGATACACCATATTCGAATGTACACGTCTCTCGCTTCCATAGAACTGGGATATCATATATCAAATATGAAAAGTTTCATGCCACAAATTTCATGAAATTTTATAAAAGGTTTCATAATATAAACTTGGTGTTATACATGTATGTACGTATGTAATCATCGGTTGCGACCACCTAGTATGTATTCGCCTTGCCGGGTAGTCTCAACTGCCCAGTTTCGCCGTTTGTAGTTTGAATATCCTCCCTGAGATATCAACACACAATTTTAGTAAATTTTATGACATCAGAAGTATGAATATTATTTCAAATCGTATTGAGTCGTGTCTACCTTATATGCCATTGCCTTGATAAGTACATATAAGGCGAATTCACTTACTGGTGTTATCAGTAGCACATCTATTTGTTTTCGATTTAAAATCGGCGCAAAACAAGGCGAATTTATATGAGGTGGGCTCAACTACCCAGGCGTCTATTTTCGCCGCTTGTAATTTTAATATCCCTTACACATTTTTCAGTATATATATATTTTTTACATACTAAATATGAATTTTTCAAAGCGAGGTGAGGTGTGTCTACCTTGATCAAGGCGAATTCATACTAGGTGGTCGCAAGGGATCAGGTGACGATTTTCACCATTTGTAATTTGAATACACGATCATTGTTGTCAGTCAGTCAGTCAGGATTAGTCCCCAAATCGGGGATTTTTTTTCGCGATTGGGGATGAAAATTTGGTTTGTGGATCTGGGGATTTGTTGGGGATGATAATAAAATTAAAGGGGATTTCTTTGGAATTTTTTTTATAAATGATGGTAACAAGAACGATTTTTGAGCTAAGAAATGTGCGTCTGGCAAGTCTAAAAAAGTGTGTTACTATTCATAGTGAATGGCTTTTAATAAGGAAGAAGTATCAAGGCAGATTAACGAATAATGAACACTATCAAAACGAAAACACATAACAAAATGCAAAATGTATGACTTGTTGGAAGTTATTCTTAGAATAAACACTTACTTTAAAAATAATTTCATTTGTTGTGACAAATTTAATCCTTCTGCTGAACTACTTGAAGCTTTTTAATACAAGTACTAATACTGATGAATAAGATTTTGATTCTGAAGTTTTTGAAATGGGAAACTTTGGTAAAACAAAATGTGTATACTTTTCAAGTAGTCCCATCTGGAGTGTTGAGTATTTTTTAATAATTTTTTTTTTAATAATTTTTTTTTTTAAGAACAAACACAACCCGCAAAGCGTTTAGCTTGTCTGCAGAAAACACCCAGAGTCTATGGTGGGAATCGAACCCACGACCTCTGGACTGAGAGGATAGCATCGCTACCACTCAGCCACAGGGGCACTCATTGTGTGTATTAAACTATGTGTACATACATACATATGCATATTAATATGAATGTGTTATATAGCTTTCGATATAGAATTTTATTGAATAAATATGTTATTTTTGTCATTAATTTTTAATAAAATTAAAAATTTAATATTTTTCACAAAAGAAAAAAATTTAATCAAAAAAACTCAATTTGGCAATTTTCGGGAACGACAAATCGAAAATTGGGGATAAATTCTAGAAAAAAACTGGCAACACTGTACACGATGGATGCCAACATACATTTTTCAGTACTTTTTTTGTCATTTAAATTGTAAATTTCTTAAGGCGAATTGAACTGAGTATATCTTAAATGAATTTGCCTTGGCCTTGATGATGTGAATGAAATTTAGTTTTATTTTATTATACAAATTCGTTTTATCTTTTTTTTTGACATATTAGGCCAAAGGAAGCGGCCCTTAAAAGCCATGTTGTTGTCTTTCATTTTTGTAATTTTGTAACATTGAAACCAACAGGTAAAATCAATTAGCATTTAGTATAAATGCATGTATTTACTTTGTTTTCCTAAATCTTATATTTATGTAATGGCTAACATGTTTTATGTTGGAATTTACATGTTCCGAGAATCTTTTCATTCGACTACAACAGATTAATTTATTTATTTTTTACCTTTCATCTGTGGTTGCTTAATGATGTTTACGTGCCGGCTGCCAGTTCCCATCAAGTCCCAGGATTGAGTTTGTGGATTCGGAGTAGCTAAATTGTTGAAGAAAATTTATTTTTATATAATTTATTCTGTTAGTCTAGTCTGCAATTTGAAACAAAGAAAAATGCCTTTGAATTTACTTGGTATTAACAGGTAAATTCGGAAGATATGTATATCTTGCATTTCGTATGGAAAAGTGAAAGTGAAAGACTTGGAAAATGTGTAAGTTATTACTTTATATGTTTTATTTTATTTTTTATAAATACAAGTTATAATCATGATAACCCAATCTTTGATTTCTTACACAATCAGGCTTAGTGGTTGCTTTAACTGATATAAAAGAAATTCACTTACCCATGTTGGCATGTTCCTTTTCGTTGTTCTCAAAATTTTTATCACTGTGTTCAAATTGAATATTCTTGAAGCTGCCGTTAGTGGTTATGGAAATCGTGATTTTGGAACTATTTTTACTGGGCAGGGGAGATTTTGCATTTGAACTTTTGTTTAAATTCGCTGAGTGAAAATTATTGTTATTCATTTGATCATAAATATTGGAAATTGATTTATTTGTATGATGATTGTTTATGTAAGTTGCATTATTTTGATAGGCATCAACTTGTCTTGTTTTAGCACGATTTTGTTCAGAATCCTTTTTACCATTCTTATCTTTTATAGTTGACATTAAAGCTTTCATTTCATCTCTTAAATTTTGTAAAGCTTGATTGCTAATAATGTGGGAACTTAAGGTGGCGGGAGTGTGGGTTGTACTGACACTTAAATCTGAAAATGTGTTTTTTACAGTTGTTAAACTTTCAAGGTTTTGACTTTCGTTTGCTTGATATATTGAACTTAAGATAATAGTGTTATTATTTGCATTCTCTGAGCTCTGCATGGATGAGTTTATTGATTTGAGATCAATCTCATTGATAATTTGACTTGAATTGAAGTTATGCCAATTTTTTTCATTTTGTAAATTCTTAGATAATTCGATATTTTTGTCTTTTAACTCAGAATTTTTTGTACTTTGAAATGCTTTTTGAAACATTTGGTACATAGAATTTTTTGTACTTCCAGTTTGTGTTGCTGTGGTACTTGATTGATTGGAGTTTTGATTTGAATTTGTAGAATTTGTTTCATTGAAATTTATTTTAAATGCTGACTTGTAAGTTTTTAGTTGTTCCAACATTTTCTTAAGATCATCATTATTTACACTATGAGACATTTCATCCAATTGCTGGAACAATAAACTTATATTTTGATTTATTGTAGAAGATTCGTTGCAAGATAATTTATTGTCATGCTGATTGCTTTCAAGATTTATCGATTTTGTTGCATTGTTTGCTGTTTGGGGAGTTTGGGGAGCTATTAAAAATGAAAAATTTTCTGGCTTTTCAGGCATTGTTGCATTGTCGAGTTTATTGAGGAGAGGCAATTCCGTTGTATTCTTTGCTTCTTCTGAGCAAAGACAGTTGTTCGTTTGAATGGAAGCAGTTGTATTTGCAACTTCACTGCGAATAGTTGTTTCTACTACGGTGGTATTTTGTAAGGAAGTTGGCAAAACCGGCTTATGTTGGGCAGTTGTTGGTCTGTACAAAAGTTTGTTTAAAATGATTTTATTTACAGGAAAGTAAGTAAAATTATTTCTACTCGAATATTTTGAACTAAATTTAACTGGCGTATTTCCAAATCTATAATTATTACTGGTGGCAGTGGGTGTTAAATTTTGATCATCATTAGCTATCCTAGGATCCCAGGAATTAGCAGGTTGTGTATGACAATAATGATTTTGTAGAGTGCACAAATTCACTTTGGTGCACTTCAAATGTGGGTTATTCTCATTTGGATTTGTAGCTTCCGGGCAAATTGCAAATGTAGGTAAAAATTGTGGTGGATAATTAGCCAGAGCTTGCAAAGGAGCCAAGCACTCATTCGCACAATTGCTGTACTTTTCTATGGTCTGATGCAAAAGATCAAAAAATGCAGTTTGACGTTTAGACCGTGACTCCTCATCTCTGTTATTGCTGGTCAATAATTCACTACAATTATTTAATTTTAATAAATATAATTTATTTGAATTTAAAATCTTGTTATTCTTAATTACCCTTTATCTGCAGTGGGCTTTAATAAAGCTCTTGGTATACTTAAGATACCCAAAAGCACAACTAAAATAAGCATATTTCTGTTGAATAATTTTTTTCTGCTTAACAATGTCTCACTTTCACTTCTGCCTTTAGCATTTAAAAACACTACATTAAATTAATTGCATTAAGGGCGTCTGCTTAAATACTGCTTGCATTGTTTGCCGACAATCAAATCATTCTTCTTCAAATTGTTTTTCATTATATTTATGTTTTGTTATTCAAAAATTTGCTCATCAATGTATCGAATGACAATTTTCGTATTGTTAAGAACTAAAGAAAAGCTCTCATCTTATTTTAAAAAGTATTTATTTTCACTAATTTATTGTGTTCTTCTTTACAAAATTGGTTTTGTTGCTGTTCTATTTGGTTAATTAATTTTTTTTCTGTTACTGATTTTATTTTTGACTATTCGCCACCACCACAAGTTCTCATGTTTGTGGGTTGAAAACGTGATTTATTTCTTTAAAATTAATCAAGTCTAATAAATGTTTATGCTTTAGTTAAGTAACGGTCAGACGAAGCGAATATTTTATACCAAATAGCAAGATTTCAAAGAATGTTTCTAACAGTCAGAGAAAAAAAAACAAATTTTAAAGTTTAAAAAGTTCATCAGCTATTTTATGCAAATCACATTATTGTAAAGTAATTCTTCTTTAAGAAAGCGTATTAATTAATAAAATAGTTCATACTACAACAAGAACTGCAAGTACTGAACTTGAACCTAATTAAGGAATTTTTCCTGATTAAAACTCATTGTAGTTCAATTGAAATAATAAATACATACAGTATGCATGTATCACACAAAAATTTTTTCTTAATAAATATTTGTTTAAAACACGAATGTTGTGTGGTGTGCATAATATTTTGTACAGTGATTATCTCATCCCCCCAAATATTCCTTTTTTCTCTCTCTCTCTCTCTCTCTATTATAACCAAAGTATGTTCACTCCAAATATGACATATGCAGGAGTCATCTCATTATCACGATTTTTATTCCTAGCAACATAATTTTTTAACAGTTTCTTGCTTATTTGACACTAAATATCCTTGTCGTGAATTCTTAAGGTCTTAAAAAAAATTATAAATTGACATTGAATGCTGATTTTTTATGTCAAAAACAAAGAGTGTGAGCAACAACGACTACAGCAGCAATAGCAACAATAAAAAATTGCAGACTGACAACAACATTCAACCACTCATAAACATGCAGGAGTAAATAAATAATTTCCATAATAATGTTACTGATATTGTTACGAAAATATAAAATATTTACATACATTCGCCCAGCCATTCAAGTGTGCAAAGCCTCCCTCAGATATGAAATCTAAGGACTTATTGATTATTTTTACAATTCTTTATAAATTGTATTAAAAATAATAAGAGTGGTTAAATGGGAAAGTTTATTGTTTTAATTTGTTTTTAATAATTTTTTTATTTTTTAGATTTTTCCTTAAGTATGTGTATGGGAGGAAATATCGTTATAGAAATTTTAAAATATTAACACGGTTCGTTTTGAATTGTTTTGAGTCAATTGTAAATTAGTGACTTCCAAAGAGCAGACAAATAAAACTTATACAACAATTTTGAAAATAAATTTAACAAACGTTTTTAAAAGCCAATTATGAAATGTATAGCAAATACATAAAAGTAAACAATACATCAACTTAATTGTTTTAAAATTAATTTCCATCACGTGTCTGTATTACAGGAAAAATAAAAACTCACCTCAGGTTGAGTTCTACTTTCCATAACTACTTTTCAGGAACCCAAGTATTTTCAGACTTTATGGACTTCTTAAGTAAATTAACTAATTATTTCTTATGTAATATTTTGAAAAAGAACGCAATCATAGATATGCAATGAATGAATACGATAAATATTAAACCAGATGCAAAAGCCTATAAAATTGTTCCCAAACTCATATTTTATTCATATAAGATTACTCACCTCAATTTGCTTTGAAAAATTCTTACTTGGGATGTTAAAAAAATATGTATCGAGAAATGTATGAACATTGAGGCATAAAAAAGGCTGACTTCCTAAACGCAAGTTGCAATTCATATTTACAATGCATACACTTCGTAAACGCATATGTAAACTTTCTGGCAATGTCCAATGTTCCTAATCGTTTGGCAACTCATTTTAATGAGTATCAGTTGTCAAAATCGTGCATCATTTTTATTTTGTAGGCAAACATATGTATGAGTTGCATAGCGACGTTCCTAAATGCCGATAAAATGCAAAAAATGTCTACGCAGCGCAAGTTTGCTCTTAATACATGCTTAGCATTGCACACGCATTTTATTAAATTGTGAATTGCAACTTGCGTTTAGGAAGTCGGCCAAAATTACAAACGGCGAAAAGTAGTCAACTGGACAGTTAGTTGAGACCACTCGACACTGTAAATTCGCCTTGATTAATTCTATATTTATCAAGTCATAAGGTTAACTCACCTAAATTCGCTTTGAAAATTGCATATTTGGGATCTAAAAAAGGGGATTGAAAAATCGGCGGGATACTCAAATTACAAGCGGCGAAAATAGTCACCCAAGCTGTCGAGACTACCTGATATGAATTCGCCTTAATACTTATCTTGTATTTTTTTTCTTAAATAAAAAAATTACAACGAATTATTTGTTTGATGTTTTTTATATTTTGGTTTTAAATTAATCGTATCAGTTGCTGGTTTTTTTCTATTTCATTTGATTTTATTTATTTATTTATTTTTTGGTTTTGTTGTTGTTGCTTGTTTGTGTTCTTATTTTATATTTTATAAATTAAAAATATTTAAAGTTAATGCATTGTTTATTTTTAAAATTATAATTGTTATTTTATTTTATTTATTTATTTTTTGTGACTGATTTTTAAATAAGTTTTCAATACTTTTTCGATTTTTTTTCACATTTTCGCTTAAGTTTTGTGTTACTTTCGGTTTATTTTATCATACAATTAAATAAAAATATTTAGATTTTTTTAAATACAAGTTATGCCATCTTGGTGGTGATGTCGCCGGACAATATATTTATATGTATAAAAAAATTAGTGAAATTAAAAAATAAGATGACAATGATGTATCAGATTGTTGGCAATCATCGTCATGTCTACACACTACTTTTCTAACTCTTCAACATACACACACATACATTTATAAATAGGAATGAAATAAAATACAATAAAAAAGAAAGAAAAGGAGTAGAGCATTTAAATAAACTTAAATTAAAACGATAAAAAATCTATTTACAAAAATATCTATCTTCGTAACGTTGACAATAATCGCAGATCAATTGACAACAGCGTCCATTGTTGAAGCGGCAGCGACATTTCTCCACTTGTTTGAAAACGCGTGTCGTGTAGCCGCGCCCGCAGCAAAGGTTCGCACAGTTGTCTGGGTTCAGACATTGACGATCCTTGGTTACGGAACAATAAGTGGGTGATGTTTCCAAATAGTATAACGTTGTATACTGCGACTGTTGCTGCAATAAACAAAAGATAAAATTCACATTTAATCTTGTGTACTCTGTCTGAGGCTAAACTTACTTTCTTCCGTCGTTGCTTAGGCTTTTTCACGCGACTTGAGGGAGCCTCTCTTCGCATTGTGCGTGCGTTTGGTGCCTTTCGTATAGCCTGATTATATTTCTGTCGCAATAGCGTGGCAGTGGCATTAAAATCCGACAATTTCTTCCAACATGTTTTCATAGAACAAGAACCCGAAACTCCATGGCATTTGCATTTGTCTTTCATTAAATTTGAAACAGCCTCTATGCCGACCTATATACAGAAAACGAAATTGATTAAAATAATATAGTAATGCATTTTTTTGTCTATATCATTTACCTCTGAATCATGCCGCAAAATTTCAGTCACTTCATCGCTATCTCCACCACGCAAATCTAGAAAACTTCTAGTTACCCTTTTGCCATGTTTCAAATTGTCATTACAGCCACCCCATTGAAATGTCTGATCGGCTCGGTTTTGCTTTCTGGGCCCACAACTGCATTTGGTCATTCGTCCCTCAGCACAGGCACGTGCAATTGAATGGGTCATAGCCGCAGCAGTCAGAGCGTGCACGAAAGCAGTTTCTTTGTACAGTTTTTTGAAAATATTACGTTTTCCTCGTATCTCTATCGAGCAATTCCAGCGATCATAACGAAATTGATCCTCGCAATGTGTAGTAGCTAAACGCCTGGCCTCACGTATGGTCTCCGGCAGTCCAAATTCTTTGCGACATTGATGATTTTGCCTACGAGTAGCTGGCATATAACGGCATGGGCCACCTACTTGGCCTTGTGAAGTGAAAACGGCCATGACGGTATGTTCAGAAATGAAATTTTCCTGCTCGCTGCAATGACAAAATCATAAGACATTCATTATCATCTTACCTAACAATTCATTCGTTTGTTGATATAATTCATTATTATATATTACATATTCACCCGTATTGCGTATGTCTCGTTGAATATTTGTCTACGAGAATTTCCTATTAGATTAAAGGAAATGTGTGCAAGGTTTGTTTAATCTAGGACAAAATTTTCGTATTTGAATATTCGACGTGGCATACGCAATACGGGTTAATATGTATTTATTTGTTAATGTTGCATATTCATTAACTATATTTTTGTTTTGCCTTTGAGTTTTTACACTAAATATATTCCACTATGTACTAATGAGTTTTTGGATTAATTTCCATCCACATGACTTCTACAAAATAGCTATTGCTGCTAAATAAAAATTAAAATGGTGAATATGTTTCTGTCCCAGCTACTACGTTTAGTTAATTCCAATCAAACGTTTTCCATTATTCATCCAGCTATGGAATGTGTCTGTGCTACAGTATTGAATTAATTCACCTAAGTGTTTTACACCATTTAAAGAAATCACCATGAGTATGGTGTAATTCACATGGTATAGTACTCTACCTATGGCTTGTGTCTGTGCTACAATGTTGGAATGAATACACTTAAGTGTTTTACACCACCCAAAGAAATCACCATGAGAGCATGGTGTAATTCACGTATCGTATACCAACTATGGCTTGTGGCTGTGCTACAATGTTGGAATGAATTCACCTAAGAGTTTTACACCACTCAAAGAAATTACCATGAGAATGGTGTAATTCACGTTGTATTGGTAACAGCATTTAGTAAATATATTTTTATTACTGGCCTCAGCTTAGTTAATTCTGAAATTTAAAGGAAATTTTTGTAAAAACCAGGTTTTTGAGCCAGGGATTGATTTATCAGCTGAAATTATTAGAATCTATTTAATTTATATATTATTGTCCTATATGCTCAATATTATCCGTATAATGTATATTATATGTATATAGGCAGTAGAGGGTTAATATCTGATAATAATTAATTAATCGGTTTTTATTAAACGAATTAATTAATTAAATATTTTGTACCATGACCACCCACAGTTTAATTTTGAGTATCCAGAGATAAATTATCATCTTATGCACGATAACCTAGCACTTGGGTGTTTTCATGCAATTGTATCAATTAAGTTAATAAACAAATGAATACTCATTATTTTTCTTAAAAACCATTTAACAGTGGGATAGAAAATTGACAAAGTTGACCGAATTTAATAAAAAAAATTGGTTCCAATTAATGATTAATTAAAAGCTTATGGTTTAAAAATTTGAAGTGTGAATACAATAATTTTGTTTCGTTATAAAAAGAACAATATATTAATAATAAATTATTAAATCTAAAAAGAGAACAAAAGAAAACTAAACGCCAAAAAAACATTATAAACTTTATTTATGTACATCTTTTAAATTTAGATTTTCAGTTTGGTTAAAAGTTGAGGGGAAACGTTATTAAGAAATCATTTCATATAGAAAAACGGAACAAGAAAATAGATTTCAAATTTCAAAGAAACTAATGATGTTTTTCTATTTAATCACAAAATAAATAGAAATGAAAACGAACCAATAGAAAAGTGTTTCTTGTTTATTTATTCTTGTGCAAAATGTTTGGAAAAATAAAATGGGTTTCTTTTCGAAGAAAATCAAATCTAATGAAATTAATTGTTTCGCTTTTAGGTGGTTTTGGTCGTAATTTTTTATAATTTGTGGCTTAGCACTAAATAGCGATAGTTTGCCTGCAACAAAATTGTAAATAAAGATGGAAAATATTATGAAAACTTTTTCGCAAAGAGAAAAGAAAAATTAATGAATGAATATGATCGCGTGTAAGTGGTTTTGTCTAGCAACACTCTCAAATAATTTGTACATTTTCTGTTTTATTATTTTTTCATTCTATGGCGGATTAGTTTACTTACTTTTAGAAAAACTGTAAGCAACTTAAATTGAAATCCAAAAGGCCGTAACTAACAAAAAATTTAGAATACAATTTTTCATTGACTATGTTGTAATTGAACGAAATATCTACGCGATTTTCACTACTTTTTACTTAAAAGTTCTCAAAATATAAGAACTGGGTTCAAAAATTAAGCAAATTTCGTTAAAAGTGCATATATGTATATTTTAAATTAAATTATCATTTCATTAAATACATTTTTTATTTTTTTTATTTCTTGTTCTAATGCTAAATTTTACAAGAAGTATATTTTGAAAATCATTTTACAAACTTTTAAAATTTTATAGAAAAAGTATATGTATGTACATACACACTTTCCGACGAAACAGATAAATTTTTTTTGGTATTTTTATTCTCTTTTTTAATAAACTTTTTTTGTTTCCAATGTGATTAAATTTTCTTCCACATTTCTAACCAAACATTATGTTTGTTTATTCAGCATTTTAATTAAGAACTTAATTTAGCAAATGGTTTAAATTAAAAAAAACACCACCATCTAATCGAATAATAAAGCACAAGAAGAATAAATGTTTGTCTTAAGGCGAGCAGATAATTTTTTTAAGAAAAAAAAAAAATAAACAAAAATGTGAGCAATTAGCTAATTTATTAGATAGATAGATAGATGGATAGTGGAATAGAAAAAATGTTGAGTTTTATTAAGCGTATACACATCGCATCTAATCAATAATATTGACTGACAACAAGAATGATCAAATTTCCCTTAAAGCAGCAAATCTTCATGTAAACCCCTACAAGTACCGATAAATAAATTTCAAAATACCAAACATGACAAAACATTTCTAAGCGCAAATGTTAATAAGAATTTTAAAATCAATTGAAAAACTACTGACCGCTAAAGTCAACAAAAATAAAAATAGAAAAAAAACAAAATGTGAAACACAAGAAACATTACAACAGTAGATAGATGAATTAAATGTTTATGGGCATTTGCTTTGGAATTATTGTCTTACTTTTACTTTATGTGGAGCAAAAGGTCGTAAGTTGCATTTTTTGCGGAAAAAATTACTTTTCACAAGTTTGATTTTAAAAAATCCCTTTTTCTTCAAAACAGATAATTGTTTTCAAAAGTAGTCACTAAAAAAATAAAATAAGTTTTTAACAATTTTTTGATATACATTCATATTGATTTGCATTGTACATTTTTTCTAGAAATTTCATGAAATTAGTTGTTCGAAATATTTTTATTTGCAAATAGCAGCGCTAATTGCTAATTTTCTGTTCCAGGCCTTCTATGGAAAAATAAATAGATATTCATGCAGCTAATTTTTTGGAAAAATTCTCAATGTAAATTAGCTAATATGTATAACATAAATTTTAATTTAATTTTTCATTAATTGATTAAAATCATTTTCTTATTTGAAAAAAAAATAAATTTGTTCTATTTTCAATAATTTTTTAATTGATTTTCAAATAACCACCCTTATTTTGCATAATATTTCCCTCTGGTTTTGTTCCCTGTTCAGGAAACTGTTATCGTAAATTTTGCTTACGTGAACATATGGCAGCTTCTAAAAATATTCCCACTACCGTGAATGATTATTTTCATGGGAATTTGTGCGCCATTTTAATAGTGTTTGTTCACTTTCAAGGCAAATTCATCCACATAGTATGAATTCGCCTTGTTCCCTTTGCTTTAAAGCGGAGAACTGTAAGCAAAAAAATTATAATGTAAACAACATCAATATTATTTATTTTTTGAGTAATAATTTAATTTTTGGGAGTAATTCAACAAATAAAAATTAAATTGCAAGATTATTGCAAATGATGTGAAAAATGCGCTCATAGCTAGAAATTATACTAAGAACTCTAAGGAAAATAAAAAATTGTTGAGCAGAAGGCTAACATATCCATGTTGTACAACTTTACACTTCCAGAAAATGTTAAATTAGTTTGCTGAACGTTGAGTCAGCAATTTCTACCTTTTACTAGAATCTGCCTCGAAGCCCACCTTCAGCGTAAAACCTGCAACAAGAACAGAGTTTAATAATTGCAAGCGGCCGCGAACTTGTGAATGTTTACAAAAGATAAGCAAGCTCAGCCTCGTTAAATCTATAATAATTAAAATATCAGAAATTTATATTTAAATTAATTTCTTACTGCACACTGGACAATTCCAAAGGATTTGGGACATCTCGTTATTTTTTTCTTATGTAGACATTTCTTTGCTTTAATTTCCACACATTTTCTTCTTCCAAACGTAATTAAAATATTTTTTTATCAATTCTAAATATTTTTATTCTTCATTTAAAAACTTTACTTTGGTTGGTAAATATTTGTTATTTTTATGTTTAATGTATAAGAGTCTAAGCACAATGCTTGCGGTGCGGTGCGATTTCTCGTTGCAGGAGAGAAAAATAAACATAATACAACGGAAGACGGCGAAGGCGACGGCAATACTTGTCATTGTTTGTTTAAATTTTTATTAATTTTTTTTGTGCATACATACTAAAAGCAAAAAAAAAAAATTAACATTTTTTACATTCTCAGATATATTCGATATATTTTTTAAAATTTTACAATCTAAGACAAACATGTTTGAACTTCAAAATCATGTTTTTTTTACAATAATGTCGTGAACAGAGCCAATTATTCAAAAACTTCGGCAACGTCAGCAAGAGAAAGAGTATCAAAAATTGAGAGAATAAGGAAGTCCGCAATGAAAATTAAGTAGATTTTAATTTTATTCCGTCCCGCACTGTGGATTTCTACTTCAAAATCGTATGGAAAACCGCACCGCAATAAATAATCGTTACATTTTGTTCAGACTCTAAAACAATAAAATTTTTTTACATATTTTTGAATTCGTTTCTTTACTATCTCTCAATAAAATTAATCACAATTGTCATTTACATATATTTTGTAGTTGGGTCATTTAATAAATGAATGTAGTAATGTACGGATACGGTATAATAAAGTAAACTGGTGAAAAGAACAAACCTTAATCGTTACAAAATACTCATGTAATGAACACACCTACTCTTTGAGACACTAAACTATAGAAAGTATTATGTTTATTTATTCTATTTTTTTTTTGCTTAATTTTTTTTGTAGCTTTCATTGATATTGATGATATTAGCATGGCTAAAAGCAAAATACTTAAGGTATTAAACAACTAAATCTAAACTTGCCAATAATACTTGTATACTCAGTACAACTGCGAACATATTTGCATACATTTTTAAATGCATACGAATATTCATTCATTTAAATGTTTGTTTGTGTGCAAGTGTGTTGTATCTGAGGAATAAAAGATATCATGAATTCTTTGTGTCCATTCAAAGACAAACAGACAGACTAATTGTAATAATAGCCACAGAACAGCATTTACCAAAGACAAAGAGATGGCTGGACGGTCAGAGAACAAGAGATGGTGGGAGGGAGGTATAGACGGACGGACGGATTTTGTAAAATAGACAAACTGTTAAACAAAACTTAATCCTTTTGACAAAATAGAAATTTTTCTTTAGCAAATATGCTAACAAATGCACAAACACAACTTGTAATACATCAATATGTATGTATGTATGTAAGTATTTAAGCAATAAACCAGTATCTACATATTGCATTACATATTTACATACATAGATATGCATGAATGTTTCTTTAAAGGCATATTTGCTAAAATGCAAAAGGAAAAGACTTACAAGCATAAACTTAAAATAAATGAAACGCAGTATGCATTTATTCACCCAACAAACACGCAGGCTTAATTTCAAATCACAAACAATAAGTATATTTTTTCCAAGTTTTTAAAACGTTTACGATTTATTTTGCTCTTTAAATATTGTTGCAACCAATTTGTTCTATTTTGTATTTATAATTTGAGAATGACACTTGACATCAAGTTGAGACAAAATGGATAAAGCAATGGGTTGTCAAATGTTTATATTCAAGGCATTGTCAACTTGAATTCAAGTGTTAAACACAAACCTTTGAAAAAGATTTGAGAATTGTGCTTGATATCAAATTATAAAGTTATCTTGTTTCAAAGGTTTGACTTCGTGTTTGCTGGGCAGTTACTAAAATCTCACACACGCACATACACCCTTGTGAGTGTGTGTGCATCAGAGATAATTTTTTTTATACACATGAGTATGCATTTACATGCAATCTGTTGTAATAATAAAGATACATAGACAGATATTTAATATCAAAAGACGGGTTGGCTGATAAATTAAAAGGGGCCAAATTAACTAAATTGATGACTTAAGTGATTTGTTGTTATATTTTTGAATTGCTCTCGTATGCATTGTACATACATATGTACGATTATATGAATGTATGTTGCTTCAATTTTGCTCTTTAATTTTGTGGAAGGAAAGGAAATTGGAGTTTTCCACTTCTCATTAGAAAATATTTATTTGTTTTCAGTTTTTTATATATATGTATCTCCGGCAAACCATTTGATTGCATTTTAATTTTATGTTTTTGTTAATGGGCTTTTGATGATAATTAGGTGCTGAATGATTTAATCAAGATGATCGATAGATTGATGATACATTGTAATAAATAGTGAGAACTATCCTGTTACACAACACATCGTTGGAAATGCAAGCATCTATTTATGTTAAAAAAATATGCTTAACAGTACAAACATTTTCAAAGTTGTTGGAATTACCGCTAAATAAATATATATAAATTAATAGAAAAATAGCTTAAATTTATTTATTAAAATGCAGCTCAATGAATATTATATACACACACCTAATTGCTATAAATAAAAAGTTTAAGGCCTGGATCATACGATTGGCACAATGTGCAAATTTTCGTCTACTCAATGAAATAAAGTCATAAGTAATAAGGTAAATTTGCCTTATTTCTCAACTAATTGAAGTATAATCACATAACTTTACCACACTACATTAGTAATAAAACCATATAGACTTTTTCAAGAATTAATTAAAAAATAATGCCATTTTGGCTTATTACTTATAATATTAGTGCAGTGAGCCGATCTGGATCGTGTGATCCTGGCTTAAAAATATTCACCCTTATCGCGAATCTCAAGGGAGTTGGGATTGGTAAATGTCTTCAAAAATCGATTTTCGATTTTTCGATCAACTTCCTAATTTCGATTTTTGAAATCGATTAATCGTGCATGAAAATCGGTCTTAGAACCGTTTAAGACAAATTTGCTGAGAGAGTAAAGTGACAGTTCATAACTGAGTATTTGAGAAATATTTCGTAGCAAAAGAAGCAGCAAAACTGCGCAAACTAAAAGTGTGAAAATTTTAGAGAAGGTTAAACAAAAATTATTTCTAGGGATTATTAGTTTAAATATTGTTTTACTAACCACCTTTATTATATAACTACTTGTTGACATAAATGTCAAGACAATATCAATGTCAAAGGACAATTACGTACTATTTTTGTTCTTGCTGTTTTATAGTTTTCACAGAAATTATCTGTCGTATTTTATATATTGTCTTGACGTTGATGTCGACAAAAATTTAGGGAATGAGGATGAATAACTTTAGTTACCAAACCTATCTTGTTCAGTAAGATTTTGTAAAAGAAAGTTGTGGGTTTATTTGATGACTGCTTATTAGCGTGTTTCTTTGCCAAGTTACAGTTAAGCCCGCCATAGAAAATAATCTTTCACAAGGCACTGATGTCGCAGGGATTGATAAATATTTTCTTTTGATTTCGTACATGTCGGGATTTATTACAACCGCGTTTTATTAAATATTAGACTTGCCAAAATTTTGATAATAATAAAAAATCGATTTAAATAGCCCAATAATCGATTTCAGCATATAATCGCCGAAATAAACTCGATTTCGAAAAATCGAGGTTTTTAAACCGAAAATCGATTTTCGATTGGGATCAAAATTGATTTACCAATCCCTACAAGGGAGTAAATTCTAGGGAATCATTTTTTTATTCCCATGAACTATAAATTGGCATCGTCAATTATTAGGAATTAAAATAAACATCTGTTGCAAGGCGAATAAGCTATTGTGAATTGATGTAGTTTTATTTTTTACTCTTACTTATATACATATATATATATATATGTATGTATGTATATATATAAATATATTTATATAATTTTCTTTATAAATTGTTATTATGCAGCAAAATTAATATTATTTCGCTCCTATTTATGTTAAGAAAAAAATTTTATTGGAAAAAGATAAAGATATGAAATTTGAGAGGTTATGCATCCACTGTGTTTATCGGAAATAATGTATTTAAGTACATAAATTCCTTGCTTTTCCACTCCTTTAAAAATTAAAATCAAACAATTAGAAAATATTTAAAATAAAACTTACTTCAACGCAAAGATCTGTTAGAACATTTTCGAAAATAATTATTGTATAAAAACAAATACAAAAAATTCAAAATCTGTTGGTTAAAAAGAAGTATGCATGTGATATATAAAATTAAACTTAATGGGCATGCCTCCGCCCATTTTTAAGGCAAGATTGTGTATATCTTAGAGCTCAAGGTATGTGGTAAGTGAAATATAATAATAAACTTTAAACTTTAAAATTGTGTAATTACAAGAACCAAAGGTGTTCACTGGGTTTCGAATCAATAAAATGAAAAAAAGTATTGTGGGCGTTTTACCGCCCAATTTTTTACAATGGAAAGCTATACCCTCTCAGACAAAAAAAAAATAATTTTTACAAACGATCTAAAATGTATCGACTAATGAAGTAACAATATACAAAAAAAAATACAGATGAATTAATAACCTCCACCTTTTTTCAAGTCGGTTAAAAACAACAAGATAACTATTTACATTGCTCTTCTTTTTTTAAAACGTTTGTGAAAAAACACACATAATTTTTCGGGAAAACCCCACGGGAATAAAAATCGGCGTTGCCATATTATATTCGAGCATGTGAGTTTTTGTTGCGTGGACATGATTTACGATTGAAATTTTATGGAAAAGGGAAAATATATTCACGATAAAGGTGATTATACACTCACACACAATTAATACATCTTTCAGAATACATATGTAGTTATAACTGAGAAATTGTTAGATTTAATTGAACTGTAGTGAATTTTAATCAGAACTAATATCTTATTCGGGCTTAAGTTCAGTAATTTCAATTCTTATGGAATGAAATATTTTTATTAATTAATGTGAGCTTCTAAAGAAGAGAAAAAAAATTCAACTAGACTTTATAGCTGGGGGAAATACCGATATTTCTCTGTGCACCCACGCACTTCATCAGCACCCTAGTCTATCTACTTGGGTAGAGTTTGTTATTAACATCAGCTATTTAACGTATATTTTTATGAAACGGAATATGAGAAATGATTGTTGTGTATACAATTGATTTACCTTAAAAAAGTTATAACTTTGGAAATACGCGGACATTTAAATTATCTCGAAGTCTAATACTTACGAGATTTCGAGCAAAATCAAGTGGCTTTTTATTAGATTCCTCATACAAAATGAAATCTAATTTGTCAGTAGACAAATTATACGAAATACTCGTATTTATATAAAAGGTGAGTGAATTAGCTAAGCTCTATATAATTTTCTATCGAAGGTTTTTGGGTTATAGATGCACAAAATGTAGTAGATTTTAATTTAAATATTTATGAAAATCTATACCGTTTACATCAAGGTTTTTTTTACATTTAGAAAAATATTTTATCCAAAACAAAACCCATTAACTGAAAAATTTCCAAAACTAAAACCAAATAACAGCAATGTAGCCAAGTTCCACACCTTTTTAAGCAGGCAGTAGCTAATTCACTCATTTTTTTAATAAATATGTTGTACAGTGTAGTTAACAATAATTAAAAATATTAGATATTTATCAGATTTCTTTACAAATGTAATAACAAAAAGCAGCAAGATTTAGCTCGAAATCTCTTAAATACTAGATTTCGAGATAGTGTTAATGCCCTATTATGGTTTAAAAAGCAGATTTTGTAAAAAATTGCGTTTCTAAACATTTCAAATTTGTATGAAAAATAACGAAATTTTTTTTCAAAAATTCTTTGTATATACAAAATCTACCCTGAAGACAAAGGATTTTTTATTGAATACTAAATCTTAAAAAATTTCAAAAAATCTTAGTGTAATCAATATAGATTTTGACAAGGATTTAAAAATAAAATATACTAAATTACGAGACAATGTTAATGCAATATTAAATTTGACTGCAATGTAGCCAATTCACACACCTTTTTATATAAACAAGCTCACTTTTTAGTACAAATTTGAAAATACCCAAAATTACAGCACCACGTTCCTACTAGATTTTAAGTAGATTTTAAAAAAGATCTAGTGATGAAATAAATTTTGTTTTGTATGGGAAATCTACTAAATTTTGCCCAAAACCTTGCATGTAGTAGATTTTTGCTCAAATGTAAATGCACTATAATAAATTTATTTTTAAATTGAAAACAAAATTAATAAAAGCTTTCATATGTAATTGTTAGTTGTTTAACTAATTTCGTTTAAATTTGCTTATACACAAAACTCTTGCAACAGGCCACTTTAAAAAATTTCATCAAATTATTAAACAGAACACTATTATTTGTACGCTTGTTATCGGGCTATAAAATTATTTAATAATTCAATTCTAATTAAATTCAAAATTTTGAAATAAATTACATTATTTTTTTTTTCATTTTATTTTCAGTTGAAATGTCAATTATTTAATGTTAGAAAAAGCAAACGAGCATCTGTTTAATAATAATAGACAGAGAAATAGTCTTTGGTCTTAATGCAGGATGTGCCACAAATAAATAAATATTTTTCGGTAATTTGTCCTTGTCGCAATTTGGGACGACCAGATTGCGCTTCGTATTTTGGATGAAAATTAAATTTTTTGTGTTACTCTCAGTTTTCAAAATTTAAAAATTTATCGAACTTGTCCTCAATAATTTCTACAAAGCGCAGCTTGTTATTTTTTCACTTAATTTTCGTTGTTGTAATTCCAAAATCAATGTTAAAGTTTTTGTGGGATATCCTGTAAAATTCTTCTCATAATAAAAAAAAAATAATAAAAAAATAAAAATCCAAAGAAAATATTCTAATTGATTTTGATTGATATTCTCCTAGAGACGACAAATAAAAATTAAGACAGTCATTTATCACGAATTTCAAGTGCCCTAAAGGATATGAGTATTAAAACAAAATGATTTCTATAAAATATATAAATAAAATAGTGTTAGATAAATTATAATACGAGTTTTTTAATTTGAATTCTTAATAATGAATTTTTACAACAAAAAATTATAGACTTCCTTAACAATTTCGCAATTTAATTAGACAATACAATGCAACCAACATTGCTCTGCATTATTGAACGAACTTAAATTGTATTAATCAGAATTGTGGGGAAAAATCTAGACTTATTGTTTAATTGTATCTTTTGGCTTTTGCGTTCTCCTATGACCCGAACTATTTAAAAATCATTCAATATTATTTAATAGCAAAACAAGAACAAACAAACAACGATAAACAAACCAGGAACAAATAAAAAGCGAATTTCCATTTAATAATCTTTTTTTTTTAATTTTTATTCTATCAATCTTACAAACTGAATGGGGGTGGTGGCAAGTACAGCAAGTAGTTCTTGCTGCCATTCAATTATTTGTATCCCTCTGCACTGTGAGATGTTAATTTACGCATAAGAGTATTTTTTTTGCTTTTCATATTTTATTTACGCTTTTTCCCCCTCCTATTTCAATTAATTACAATTTTTATTACATTTCAATAAAATATTTTGTTTCGTTTATATGAATTGATTACAAAATGAACTGTGGGTACATTGTGTGCTAGTCATGTGTGCGTGAAAAGAATAAGGTAACCAAGTGATTTTTGATTGAATTTGAGGTTTTTAAAATTTAGAAATTTTTCTCTGTTACATAAAAGTCATGCGACAGTTATTTGTGCACGAGAGGTTCTGGAGAGTGTAAAGTGTAGACTTTGTAGCACGAATTAGAAATCGATATTAATAAATTCAGTGAAGTGCGACTTTAACCCGCGCACGAAGGATTCTGTACGGAAAGCCTATATAAAATATATAGTTTTTGCATTTTTGTTCATTTTTGAGGTTTTTTTTTAATTTTCGCGAATTTGTTTATTTTGGCGTTTTTTTAATTTTGGCGATTTTTTTCATATAGGCGATTTTTTTTGGTTTTGGCGATTTTTTCGGGTTTTGGAGTTTTATTTTAATTTTGGCAATTTTTTTAGTTTTGACACTTTTTTTCTGGTTTTGGCGATTTTTTTTATTTTTTTTGGCGATTTTATTTAATTTTGGCGATTTTCGGTTTTTGGTGTTTCTTCATTTTGGCGACATTTTTTCATTTAGACGATTTTTTCGAATTTTGTGAATTATTTTAGTGTAAGAAATCTTTTTTTAATTTTGTCGATTTTTTTCGGTTTGGCGATTTTTTTGAGTTTTGACGATTTTTTTGGGTTTAGCGATTTTATAATTTTCGGATTTCTTAGGTGAAGTTTTTGAAAATTTCAAGAGTTTACCTTAAAAAAAGGTCGAAAAATTAGATAAAAATATTTATTTACCTCTTACGGTTTCCAAGATATAGCAAGTTGTCAAAATTACATATTCAAAATTGCATTAACTGATGGACCACCCTTTAATTTTAATTTTCATAAATTTTAGTGTTAATTGTTGTAGTCTTTATAAAAATACACTAATTTTAGAAATTTCAAGTGTCACTATACATATGTACATACAATTGTATGTACAGTCAAAGCCCGGTATAACGAATACTCAGTTTAACGAATATCCGATTTAACGAATGGCCAAATTTTTACATTAACTTCCTTATATAGTGAATGGCAAAAAAAAAAATAATCCCGATTTAACGAATTACAAAGCAAAATAAAAAAATCGGTACAGAACCATTAGATTTATGTGTGTGCTTTTGGTTTCTTTGCTTTGTATTGAAAGAACACGTGTAATGGTTGCTTTTTTCGTTAAAATGTCAGTAGCTTTATTTAGTTCATTGTGAAAACAAAATGTCAAATCGAAAAAGAATCTCTTTTGATAAACAAATTAAAGATTTTAGAAGAATGTAAGAAAAGTGTAAATCTTTCAGTAATATCCCAAAAGTATGGAATACCTTAAAAAATATCGAACATAAAATTGTGGAAAATTTAAAAATTACAAAAAATGGGACAAAAAATCAGCGATCTCTTAAAAAAGGTGAATTTCCAAGAATGGAAAAGCTCTCTTCAAATGGTTTGAAAGTCAAAGAAACAAGCATATACCCGTCAAATGATATGGTTTTAAAAGCAAAGGCATTAGAAATCTATAATCAAATGTACGGCTCCGATTTCCACGCAAGTGGTGGCTGGCTATTACGTTTTAAAGAAAGATATGGAATCAGGTTGCTAAAGCAAACCGGTGAAGAACTTTCAGCTCGACAAGATTTCATTTCCATAACTTAGTAAGCGAACAGAATTTAACAAAAGACGCAATTTATAATGCGGATGAGCAAATGCATCCGGTTCAAAAAAATTAAAACCTGTCCTGATTGGTAAAACAAAAATAGCTTGTTCATTTAAAAATAGGGTTAGTCCAACGAATTGCACCCATTCAAAAAATGCCTGGATGAATTCAGCAATTTTTAAAATGTGGTTCTTTGAAATGTTTGTTCCAGAGGTAGGTTTTATGCTCAGAATACAATGAAGACTTCAATGTATTTTAAAGCAATCTTTTATAACAGATTTCTTAAGAAATTAATAACATGAATGAAATGTAATAATAAACCTATATATGTTCATAGCATCCAAATATTAATACATATGTATGTATATGCACCTATGCACATTTATTTTTAATGAAATTACATATTAGAAATAAAAAGAATTCTTAAATAAACGTGAAAATATCAGTTAAAGTTTTATTTATACACTAAATTATAAATACAATTAAATTTTGATGTTTTTAAAATTGCGGACCATCTTTTTTTTTTAGAAAATTTTAAGGTAAGAAATTACTGTTCGATATAACGAATATCTCGGTATAACGAACATTATATCATTCGTTAAACCGGGCTTTGACTGTATATTGCATGGGATTTTAAAATTTTTCGTTGCTCGTTTTGAAACATCCATTAATTTTTAATTCTCATATATTTGATGTTGTAGCGGCCAAGGTTCTACATACTCTGTCCAAATTTCAGGTCCGTAGCTCTTACGGTTCCTGAGAAAATAGCGTGTGACGGACAGACGGACAGCGTAGCAAAAACAATAGGGTTCCCATTTTCACCTTTGGTGTACGGAACCCTAAAGATTGACTCTGCTTTGTTTACATTTTCTTCCTATCTTTCGTGTTGTTAATTTACCTAATAGTAATAGTAAATTTTTAAATTGTGTATGTTTTGTTAAGGTCAACGCCAAGAAACAATGCAAAAATTGCAATAAAATTTTTAAAATAATAGTAGTAAAGTGATATGACCCTATTACTTCAGCGCGTACCGAATTCAAGGAAACTGCATGCGAAGGGATCGGGTAGATACTTTTCATTGCAATTAACCACCACATTTGCACAGACTCGTAGAATTTTTTCTTTGATTTTTTTGTAAATGGCAAGTGGTTTATTTCGTTTGCTATTTATGTCTGAAAATGTACATCAATACTTGTAATTACAAACATACTTAAGTACATACACGTATATTATACATATATAGTATGTATTGTATGTACTCGTATCAATGTATTTGCATACCATTGAAGATGTTGTGTTGTAGATGAAAAACTAGAAAACTGGCATTATGAGGCGTTTGAAAGGCATAAATTAAAATTTTTATGATAGAAGTTTGCACATGCAACCGAGAATGTTAATTGTTTAAAGATTAGAAGAAAAAAAATAAATGAAATAAAATATAAAGTATATGTATGCAACTCCAGTGATTAACATATATTCGGTTTTTCTATTAAACTTAAATTAAGATTTTAATCTTTATCTGTCGTAATATTGCTGTTATTTATGGGCTTTTTTGTATTTAGAATGTTTTTGTTGTTGCTTTCATAGGAAATGGAGGAACTTGTAGGAGCGATAAAAATGAAGTTGAAACGAATCTCTTAAACCTTTAGACTTTGCAAATCAGTAAAAATGTTCCTGAAAAAGTGTGTTATGATCAGGGAAACCGCAAATATGCAATTGCATGTTTTTTCTTGTAAGACGTATAAATGCAGCGACAAGATATTTATCCACTTCAGAACTTTTTATGAATTTTGGCATCATTTGGTTAGTGCATATTTTTGCATATTTTATCCGTTAAAACATGTTTTTGCATATATCAGTCTTACACGCATATTTTTAGCATATTTTCTAATTTTTAGAGCATAATTTACTCTTTTATGGCATATTTAGATTCTTTATAGATTTTGTATTTTAATATGCTTTCACAAGCTTAATTTTTCGCTAACTAATTTTCATTTCTATTATGGACGTTAGTCTCAGTTGGCTTGTTGTGACGCACTCTGCCCAGAGTAGACGTTGAAGGAACATTCTCAATGTAAAAAGGTTTATTAAGATGTGACAGGCAAACATTTTTATTTGAAAATCTAGATCAATATTTTGTTGTATATTGCAATAAAATTATAAATAAAAAATATTGTCTTATTTATCCATTTATACAGTCCCAAAATGTCAATTCTGATATCGTTATCACTTTATTTTTGTATAATTTGCTTTAGTCAAAATTTGTATGACCAATTTTGTTTTAACGTGCACTTCAAACCCAAATTATTGTTTTGATACAGCAGGTATTCTTTGTTAATTCTTATTTATTGTTTCCTTTCTTTTGTTTATTTTTTTCCTATTTTATATGAAAATGTTGTTGAATTTTTGAATTAAAAATATATTTTCATTCACAAATAAACCAATTTATTTTATTTTTAAGAGCATATTTTTTGAGTTTTTAGTGCATATTGAATGCGCATAAAACACTTTTTTTAGAGCATATTTTTGGTTTCCCTGGTTATGACTTTCCTATTTTTGAGAGATGCTTTTGATTTTTATCACAAATTTGAGGTTTTAGAATTTGATGTAGGGCCCATTCGGGAATTAAATGTCCTAAAGTGCTTCACCGAAGTAAAGTAAAGTTTTCTCGTATGATGCAGAGCAGTGATACATTTCCGAACAAACCCCTATTACTCTACCCAATGTAACTTTAACATTGGATTTTATTTGAAGATCAAAATCCTTACAAACTCTATATTGCACTGAGTTTTACAAAATTGTGTCACGAAGTAGAATTTAATATTTATGAGAAATCTACTAGATTTTGCTTGAAATCTTGTAAGTACTAGATTTTGCTCAAATGTTAACGCGCTATTATTTTTAAATCTTTTTATTTTGAGTGATTTTGTTTGGAATTATCTTTTCAAATACAACACTAAATCATGCAGGTCTCCGCTCGGAGTCCCAGTTGGGTCCATTGTCATGAACGATACAACATGGCCTGTGAATTGAGCAATTATATTTTATTTTTAAGTTTAAGTTTACTGCTGATAAATAAATAATCAAATGCATTTAATTTAATTTTAATTATTAATTTTTGAGCTTCATTTCTTTCTTTAGCCCGTTCATATCATAAATATATATAAAGTGCATTTTATTTTTCCAGGTTATAAAAATTGTGCAACATTAATCGCCGTGATGTACATACTGGAATATTTTCTGGGGAAGATTGATTTGCTAATGATTTTGGCAAACTATTTTTTAAAATTAAAAGAAATAGTAACCTAAAAAATTTTAACAAAAAGTAAAGTGAATATAGTGCATTAATTTTTTATTAACTAATTTTGCAACGAAAATCTTAACAAAAAATTTACTTCTAACATCAAATTGACAGAAGCATTATTAAACCGTTTTTTTAAATACACTTCATGCTAAGGCGAATAAATTTTGCGATTGACAAACCCATAATCTTTGCCATCCATCCACCTGTTATCAAGGAAATAAAAAGAGCAGCAAGAAGCCAAACCAAGCCATTGCATATCTAGCCATTAAATGCAAATGAGCGCCTTGCCTTCAACGTTACATTGCCAACTAAATTAGCAAATACTGATGAAAATTTTAAAGATCATTACAAACAACTTAATTTTGTGGTCAATATGCGCGAGCATCTTTAAGCCATATTCGCCATTCGTTGGCCAATTGAATGCTTAAAGGCCTTATCAAGTATCAGACTGATGCAGATAATAAACTGCACAACAGCCACTATACTTCAAACATCATCAATGTGCAATAAAAATGCTGAAAAATTTTTTTCTCAACACATTACCACAACAAAAATGCCACACACAGTCTCGTATTTTGGTAAGTAGAGAAAATAAAAATAACTCAATAGCTGTCAATAGCTAGACAGTTGTTGAAAAGATTGCAATTATTAATTAAAAATTTTTAATATTTTAGTAAATTAACTAAAATTGTTTTTCTGAAAAACTTGTTTCATAACGAAATTGTTAAATATTTTGTTCCGCTTAAGCCAGTAAATAAAAAGAAAGCTTAAGCTACGTGCAGAAGAGTGCCACATCTAACAATATTGTCAGTAAAATGTGCACAAAGTTTCTTACAAGACTAGCATTTGGCAAAAAATTTGTCAGACATCTTACAATCGTTTGAACACATTGTAAAATTATTACCAGATATTTGTCAGGCATTTTAATATTGTCATATATGTGAAGTTCATGCATCTGGCAATGTCTTCATTGTAAGAGAATTCTTTCTATGGGCAACACTGCATACGTTTGATTTTAAAGAAAAAATATATGTATAATAAAATATATGCACACAAAATCATTGCAATTGTTTTTTTATGGTCTATAATCATTTATATTATTTTTTTATTTAACAATTTCTAACAAATGCTTTGAGTCTGTCAACGCATATCAACAGATCTGACCATTTTTGCACATGACAATTTACTGTCATTTAAGCGTCTGATAATAAATTGTAAGGTATTCTGACAACTGCGTGAACTGACAATATTCCTTGTCCTGTCAATTGTCAGCACATTGCCAGATCTGACAATATTGTAAGATCTGGCAATCGTCTGTATATACCTCTAGTTTTAACTTCTAAATAGGCGCCGAATTTCAGGCACATATAATTAATAAATACATCAAATGACGGATGCATAAACATACGATAATTAAAATCAAGTGAATTTAAACTTCCGCAGAAGCTGCGCCACTAAGACAAGACTTGTCTGATAAGTTCATTATTTGAAAGCGATATACTATAAGCTTAAGAAGTTTAATAACTTCAAGTCTCCAGCTGTCAATTTGTGAAAGCAGCTGTCAATTTTTGACAGCAGCTGTCAACTGCAAGGGCTTTAATTTTGATCTCTCAATCATTTGAAAAGTGTTAAATATTTTTGAAAATTGTTTTACTTTAAATTTAAGCATTTAGTAAAAGATTTTAAACGGAAGTGTTTTTCATATTTAAATCATACAACTCCTTTCAATACACAGACACAAATGCGATTTCGTTAAATTTTGTGTATGTGTATGTCTGTGTGTATACATATACATATTTTCTTAAAAACACCATCAAGTTAATAAAAATCGTGTGTCTTAAATGTTTATCTTTGAAATTGTTTATTAAAACGTATTAAATTTATCCGAAAGTATGCAGTTTTGAAAGCAATCTTAATGGAAAATGAATTTTATTTGGAAAACACTGGCATGTACAACAAGCAACAACACTTGGACGCAGTCATTACGAGTAAGATAATTCTATGCTTGGCAGTGCCAAGTTGCTGACTGACTCAGTCAGTGTGTCTGCCTGCCTGTCAATCAGTCACTCACTCAACCAGAGTCACTCTACTGGTATCAGTAGCATTTTCTTCTGTTGGCCATAAGAATGTCGTAAAATAATTTTTATTGCATTTGCTTTTCTTACGTTTTATGACACACGCAAACTCCCTAAAAACAGAAAAGAAAGAAAAAGAAATCATCAGCAGCATTTTACTCGCTCCCCAAAAAACAAATAAAATTAAAAGGAAAAAAATTATTGTAAATACAAAGAATTTTAGTAATTTCTAAAATGTTAACTCAGCATCTATTTAGCCAAGCAACCATTCATTCATCCATCCATCCGTCCATTCCGTCCATCCACCTTTGCGATAAACATTTTAGCCATAATCGGCAACAGTGGGGAAATTTTAAAGGGGCATGTAAAAGTGTTATAGAAATTTAACAATATATATGTATATATAAAAATATTTTTATATGACGTTGTTTAAATGGAAATGAAAATTACATAAAAAAAAGTTTCCAGGTAATAATTTTCACATTTTATATTCGTCTTTTAAGTAAAACATGATTTACGACTTTGATTGCGCCACTGTATTTTAGAAGAAGAATTGTCTTTAAACGAAAATTGTATCGTCAGCAGTAAGAAAATGTAATCAAAATAAATATTTATGATTTTGTTTGTTTCAAACACAGACATACATACTATATACATACAGATATTTTTTACATAAGAAGATTAAGAAAATTGTGTTTATACAGCGGGCGACAAAAAAATAGTTCATCAAGTGCATTCACTTATTGTAAAAGTTTAAGGTTATGTAAATAATGCCTTCCCATTTGCAAGGAATTACATTTGTTTTGCTTTTAAAGTACCAATACATAAATATTTTCAAATTAATATGACAATGTGCAATAGAATTCTCATTAAGTTGATATTAAAATCGTATGATTTCAAATCTCACGATTGATTCTGTGCAGTTCTGTAAATCACACAGTTTGTGTAGTTTAATTTATGATTGTTGAAAGATCAAGAAAACAGCTGATTTTTTTTTATTTTGACTACGAAAAGCAAAACTAAAATCACAAAGAGAAATGATACTTTAAACGGAAGAAAAGGAATCTCTAGATGTTTTTTAATTCTTAAGTAGTTTTTTTTTTGATAAAACAACCAATCGTTCAAAAAAAATTTATAAAGAACATCTTGAGCAATGTATCTAAGTGATTTATATATGATTCTAACCAAGACAAATTCTTATCAAGTGATCGAAATTCACAAGCTGGCAATCAGCTTATAGTTTTTGTGCTGTCAAATCAAAGCAAAACGTTCGGAAATATTCTGACAGCAGCAACTTTTACACTAAGAAATATGCAAGGCGAATATGCAGAGTTACAAATCGATACCATTTGGTATCAATTCGCCTTTTGATTATAAGGTTCGCCATATAATAGTCGCAAAAATAACTAAGTGATTTAAAAAATTTATATGATTAAATGTGATTGTCAGAAACATGCTTATATATATCGAGTCCTATTTTCGATTTAATTGCAAGCGACATGTAGTAAAAAACTAACTTTTTTATTGACATTAAAATTTTATTTACTTGTGCAAATGAATGATAAATGATAAAAATGGCAAATTTTTGATAACTTTTAAAATACAGTTTTTAAAGCGACAATTTACATATGGAAAGCATATCGAGCCTTATTTTCGATTTTATCGTAAGCGATATGTAATCGAAAATAGACTTTTTTTGATTGAAATTTAAATTTTATGGACCTACCCATAGTTAAGAATTATCAAACTTCCAAAATTGTTAATAACTTTTAAGATACGGGATGTAGAATTTATTATTTTTTACTTTCTGTTCTGTTACGAATCAGCTGACTCTTTTTTGTTTGTAGAAATATAATACAAGTCGTTAGTTTTTTTGTTTCGTTCTGTTCTGTTTCGGTTTAACCTGTCAAAATAAAAAAATTGTAAAGTAATTTTAAATTAAATAAAAATATTTTGAGATAAATTGTGATTGTTTTTTTTTTTGAATTAAAAAATTATTTTTAAAAGAAAAAATTCAGTTATATTGAAACATAACAATCGCCGATGCAAAACTCATCGCTTTATTGCAAAAATGCGACTCTTCTGAAACAGAAGTTACTACAGAAAAAGTAAGTACTTGAATTTAGAAGCAGAACGGCACAGCACAGAACAGTAACAGTAAGTAAAGACTAATGAAGCCTTAAGCGATAAAAACATATTTGAATATTTTAAAAAACCTTCTCCTGAAAAATTCAATTTATGTCTTTTACGATTTAATCGAAAATATGGCTCGATATATGAATATTATAAAAAACCTTCTCCTGAAAACTTTAATTTTTGTCGCTTACGATTACATCGAAAATAGGGCTCGATGAAATAATGAAATTAATAAATTAAATTAAATATACATAAATATATCCGATGTATTGGCAATGGATTGATGATACCCAACAATTAAGATTGGACTTTTTTTTAATTCCCTCCATCAAATTACAGCAATGTTTAACTAATATTTTTATTATAATATTTTGTCTTTCTTATGTACAAATAGAAAACAAAATGGAAAGCATTTCTCGTATTCTATTTCATTATATTTTCGTGGTTAGTTCATAACATTTATAAATTATCTCTGCTCAAGTATGCACATAGAAATGATGAGATAAATACGTAATTGAACAAAAAATCGTATTGCTTAATAGTATAAATTTTTTATTTATTATTTTTTATATACATACATACATACATATATATTTTGCTTTATACTGCAGTTAAAATAAATAAGCGATATGTAGATATTAAATATTAATGCATATAAAATAATGTTTTGGTACTTTTTTTGTCGTTAATTGTATAAATTGCGTTCAAAAATTTAAAAGGGAACATCTAAAATTTTTTTGTATTTGTATGTGTAATGCTATTTATCATGTACAACATCAACGAACAACACCAAAACCATGTTTTTTAATTTGTCCAAAACCTGATGCTGACTACTGTACGTTCGTTTATGTATGCGTGTGTTTGTGTGTATGTTTTGGCTGCCAACTTTAAGCATCAGCTTGCCAACCAATCTGTAGCCACTATTTGGTTGACGGATAATTCTTTTTAACAAGAAAACCTGTGCAGCATTCAACGACACCAGCAACAGCAACAGCATTAGAAATAAAAGAAATAAACAGCAACAAATTAAATGCATACAACTATTATTGGAAAATTGTGCAAACGTTTTAATTTGATGTTGTTGGTTTTCTGTTTGGGTGTGCGTTTGCATTACAGATACCCAGCGAGCATTTGTTTTTGACGAAAAGTCTGCTGTCAAAAATATTGTTAAGCAGTTTAGACTTTTTCTGTAAAATTTGGAAAACTATCAGCAGATTAATGACAGATTGGAATGCACGTGTTTCAATTCATACTGAAAACAATAATAAAATACCAAATTTGTATTCACCGACCGATTAATAGGGTTGATCCTTGGTATTAATCAAAAATTGTTATCGGCCAATAACCGAAGTATGGCATTCATTTTGTAAAATTGTACCGGAGGCTGAATTTGTAAACAATAGCGCTTCTTAAAAAGCCAATTAGGGGTTTTATTCGATTGTGCGTAAGAGAAAAATTGTGATGAAATTCAGGGGTACATAAATACATACGACTTATATTTTGTAATCGTTTTTAATAATTTAAATGCATATAAAATCACATAAACTAAAAATTAAAAAAATTTATTTAACATCCTTACATTAAGGTACCCGCGCCGCACTCGTGCAATATTATTGCGCAATAATCAATTATTGTGCAATTTCAAAAATATCTAAGTTGTTTCTTATTGTTAATTAATTAAGTTAAGTTTAACTTTGGTTCAACCGAATTAAGAAAATTTATGAACAAGTTCCTTCTTTATGGAGTTCTGCTAATTGTTTGTTGGGCAGATACATGCTTTTAACAATTATAAATAATCAGCAAAATGTGTAATATAAAAAGATTGGATATATTGCAGTGTTCACTAGCCCCATGGGTGGCAGAGTACAACATCCACAAATATTCTTGCATACTCATGCATTATAGGGCAGATTTTTTTCCATATTAAAATAATACTCATAAATAATGGACCAATAAAAATTAAATTTATGGCAAAATTTGCATTTAACTTCTTTTGTCACTAAATAAAAAAATTAAAAATTTAATTGTTGCTGCTAAACCAACAAAAACATTTAAATTCATTAATTTTGTCACGCGTTAAATAAAAATAACACATTCAAACAAATACTAAATATTAAAATAAAAAATGAAGTGCTAAAAATATAGTTCACAGGAAAGTTTCCCCATTTAGCCAAAAGCAGCAATGGGAGTATGAATCTCTGGAGAATTTTTGACAACTTTTTGATTTGATTAATTAATAAATTAATTGATTATTCAGAAATAATTTATTAATCGACCTTAAGTTCGGTAATTTCAATTCTTATTGAATGAAATATATTTACTAATTAAAAGCTAACAAGGACTTTAACGGCAAGTTTTGTATGAAGAACTGTCAGTTAAAGTTCACGTTAACTCTTACTCACACATCGTTAAAAGGGACGTTAATGTGAGTTTCTAAAGAAGAGAAGAAAAATTAAACTAGATTTTATATCAAATTTTAATTTTTTAAATATTTTTGATGGTTTAATTAACTATAATTTAGAAAAAAAATATATAACTTAAATATTTTGTTATACATAGTAGGTTTGTTCATTTACTTAAAATTATTACGAATTTGTAACAATTGTTACTGGAAAGTGTTCATTAACTCAAAAAGTTTGCAAAGAGAGAGCGTCAAAAGAGAGAAAAAATTGAGAGCCAAAAAAAAATTCCTACAAATTTTTACTTGCAATAATTATCCAACCACCTGTTCTTTGTTTTGTTGTCAAATAAATTATTTAAAAAATATTTGAAAAAGGAAAACTGAAAATAGTTTTTTTTTCATTAAGCCTTATAAATTCAATTTTATTGTCAAAGAACTTTCGTTGTTTCTCATATCTGATCAGAGATGGAAAGTCGAATTTTTGTATATGTTAGTGGAATAAAATTAAAATATTTTGAAAATGCATAAAAATATTAAATAATACATGAGACTGTGTAAAGAATTTCATTTTAAATATCAATTTCATAAAAAAATTGCAATTTAAAACATTATCAAATAAAATACATCAGAAAAAGTACAATTGTATCATGATTTTCATCCATGGTTCTGATATGAATAAAATTTTCTTGCAAGTTTTTGCAAGTAAAGCATTCATTTACTTTTTCATATTTGGGAGAGTAATTTTGTAAATTTCTGCCTTACTCTCTCGTTGCTAGTTTCTGTTGGGAAAGTAAATGAACAAACCTAATATCTTATTTTTATTTAACGCCTGTCAAAATTAATATAAATTTAAAAAGTTTTGTATTAAAACTACTAAAAATTATAAATTAATATCCTATTGTAGAATAAGTGCGGTTTTTGCAAAAATATTTTTTAAAATCCCTTAAATTAATAAAAAAAAATATAAAAATAAAAAAACAAGACTGCATTTAAGTAATTCTTCACACAAGCAAACTAAGCAAAGAAATAAAAGAAGATAAAGAAGCTGCGTTAGCACAAAAAATGTAATATTTACATTAAGATTATTTTAGCAAAACACAGCACTGATAGATGGCCATAACACGCAACATGAGACGCTATTACCATCACAATAACATTTTTGAGGCACGAGGGCAGTACCAGAATTAAGCTTCTTAATCCAAACCAAATTGCCGTAGACGAAGTCAAAAGCATTAATTTAAGCAATATAATGGCTGTGATACACTATTATACACAGTTGTTCGATCTGTCAAAACAAATCGTGTGTGCTCAAAAAGTATGATAGTGTAGATTAAAAATGTGATATGTGTGACAGATTTATTGACAGGTCTGAACGATTTCCAAAAGTTTATAAAAATTGCTTATCTGCTTAATTTATTTAAAGGGAGAGAGAGAGAGAGATACATTTTGCGTTATTATTTCTTTAAAAATGCAAAATAATTAAACATAAAAATTATTTTAATTGGTGGAAAATTGCATTTGTTTACATAAGTAAAACAAGCATATGTTTTTGCATCGTTTCGTGTAATAGTGTGTGACACCTATTAGAAATTTGTAGCGATTTTTTTTGAGTGTGACAGAATTCAGTCAGATTTTCTAGTGAATGAATCGTACGACTGTGTATGACAGTGTATCATGGCCTTAAAGCACATTGATTGAAAAATTAGTTTGACAAAAAAGGGATATAATTTAGCCTCAGAATAGGTTTAGCCACAAAGTTGGAGTGGAGAAAAACGACTAAGAAGGTTAACATTAAGTTTTCTCAAAATAAACCACTGCTTCCGACAAATACTTTGAAGAAAATTGTAAATTTTTGTGAAAATAAAAATAAGTTTTAGGCCACATACACCACTTTTCTTAATTAATTTTTAAAAAGTAGATTTTTATGCTCCATACATATACTTAACTGCTGCGTCACAGATGTGAATTGAGAATTTGTTGTTTTCTTTATTTTTCTTGCTGCCCAGAGAAATAAGTCGATCGTTTTCCGCCGCCGTAATAATTTTAACTATCGATACGCTTACACACCTTACACTAGAAAAACAATTAATTGAAGTGCATTTCATTTAAAGAATGAAATGAAATGATTTTCGTTATACTCAAACATGCACAATTAAGGTTAATTTAATTTTATTTTATTTTAGTGTTTGATAAGTTTATATTAAAACATTTAATTGCGACTGCGTCTAGGTGATGATGTGTTTGCGTAACAGTGGCTGTTAAATTTTCTGATGGTACTTTATTTTTTTGTTATTCATTTATTATAGAAATGAAGCAAAACAAGAGTTAACTTTACTTTGTACATTTTTGTACGAATAATTTGAACCAATCGCCAAACACTGGCGTGTGTACCAAAACAATACTTATTAAAACTAAAAATACTGGATATGGAACAAAATTAATGCTTAATATCTCAGAAACCATAACAAATTTCGTGAAACTCGTTTTTGATTCAGAAAGAGGACATTCAAAATACATATATTCCATACCTAACACATATTTTTAAGAATGTTCGGTGGGGCAAAACTATTCTGGGTCGACAATATAGTGGCAAATATTAGAATGCGTTGCTGTAATTATGATCTAATCTTGAATTCGTTTAAAGAGCCACTACCTATGGTCTGGCCAGCTTAATTGTAAGACTGCCCCAGCACATCGCTACAGCAGACATCATAAATGTGCATACAAATTCCGTTCCATCAACGGCAAAAGAATAAAACAAATACACGTACATACACACAAAAACAAATAAATAATACCATATCAACAAGCTTATCAAGGATGAGGAATTCGAATGCAGTCGCTGATAGTGTAAAGGAGGAGGAGTAGGAGTAGGAGTGAAACGTATAAATATTACGTAGAATATGGTTAATACATACAACAAATGCTGATGTATGATTTGACACATTAAAGCATAAAATATGCTGCATGGCAAATGTGGCTGATGAATAATGAGCAACACAGTCAACACAACAAAACACAACAGCACAGCACAGCACAGCACAATAACACGCGCAACAAAATGATGCCACACCACACCAATGTCATTCTGCAAAAGGGGGATTAACGAAACTCAACAAACGTGGGGACACCCAAACAAGAAAAAATAAAATAATAATAATAATACTTTAATGTAGCAGATGAGTGTTCGTAAGACTATAAAAAAATTATGCTGCTGAATTATAAGCTGCATTATTTGTAAAACGCATAACATGCTGAAAATGTTATGAATATTATTATTGTTATTTTGGTCGTTGTCTTTTCTGCTGCTAACGTTCTTTTCGTTCAGCAGAACGTTGTTATTTTTTTTATGGACATTGTAATATGAGCATCAGAGATTATGGCCATCAATTTTGGTATCACGAGGTCGATTAAATAGACAAACATCGCACAACACCAGCGACCGACTGCAAAGCAAAAAAAAAATGAATAAATAAAAATGGGAATAAAAGCAATTGGTTATTTTTACCATAGAACATTAACATAAATAAAGTTGAGAAAACAATATAAAATATTTAGTACACACTTTCTTTTTTATAATCCCCCATAAAAAGTAAAATTTTAATTAAAAATTGTATGTGCAAATATTGATTTTTTCCCTTTTATTTCTTTGTTATTTTTTTAAAATAGAGTGCAATATTTGGGTAGAGGAACAATTATTAAGTCCCTAATTTACACTATGCAAGTCTTATTGCTAAGCTGAGTAGTTTGTTGGGAGAGAGAGTCGTGGGGAATAGAAACAGTTCTGTTCCCCTCGTATGTATTTCATTACAATACGACGTGGTTCTATCGCTTAAAAATTCTTTATGGTCGTTCGAACCACATTTATCTAGGTTTTCAATCTGCGCTAGACTGTCCGTTTTAACAGAGCAGTTTTTAGCATACAGTAAAATATTTATGGAATTAGGTTACTATTTTTTGTTCCCAAAAAATTTATGATTGGAGCAATGTTTTCTCGAGAATATTATTTTCCGTGAGAAATAAATTCCGAGGGAATTTTCATGATTGGGCTGAATATGTAGTCATCCTTACGATTTTAGTTGTGGTTATATCAATTGATCTGTGGAAAAATGGCTTTTGGCCCCACTGTTCATCGTGAGTAAACAAGGCCGCCATCTAGCGCACAGCTTGTTCATAATCAAATTTTCTACAGCATTTCTTGAATGATTAACATTGCTTAGTTCATGCACCTACGATCAGCCTACGATCATCCAATACTATTTTGTGGATTCTAAGCATGTGGCAACTGGTATGGGGTCGTTTAAACTTCGCCAACAAATATTTCATAGTTGTAAGTGTAGCAGCAGACTCGTGCAAACTATAATCTAGCTGGGCCTTAATATTAGTTGCGCTGAGACCTTTCAAATGAAGATATTGAATTACATAATAGCGACTGGTTTTTCCTGTTTACGAATTCACTCAGATAGTTTATTTTGAATTCCTAAAAAAAATAGTAAGTAACGTGGCACCTTGCAATTTAAAACTCATGTTTAATAAAGTTGCCACTAATTACTAAAGTAACTTATTTCAAACTACTGCCGCCCATCAATACGTTAGGTCGGCTAGTTTTGGGATCGCCCTCGTACCTACAGTGATGTTCTCCTAGTAAGGAAGTTTCTGCTTCGAAATAGCGCAGGTATTTAGCAATATTTGTGGATACATGCTGCATAGCATACACGAATTCCCCATCGAGGCCTCACTTGCATTATTTTTAGCGTTTTCCAAATCAAATACATATTGTGATGTGTAAAGACCTAGACTTTCTCTCACAATTTCTTTGATTTAAACAACTCATTTGTTTCACATTTCACAAAAAAAAATCAAGCTTTAAACTTGGCATAAAATGAAATAGTTAAAAATATTTGCTGACAACCGCAACTAAATACAAATTTATTTTTCCCACAAAACAAATTTCATTATACGAGTATTTTTCTTTGTTACTCATTTCTTTTCAACCTAGAAAAGTTGGTAATAAAAATAGCACTCTTTTACGCTTAAATACCAAATTCAGCAACTTATTTATCACCATCATTCCTTTCCATCATGCTGATGGCAAATGGTGTTAATGCTGCTATTGGCGTTGCTGATACGAGTTCACATGATGACGAAGAAACATGTATCTGATGTGCATTACGTGACCGTATATTAATACATCATTAAAGCTTTTTTTTCTCTCCACCAAATAAAATAAAAGAAAGAAATAAGTTTCTTTCGTTTTTTTGCACAGTTTTTTTTTTGTTTCTTCAAAAATTTCGTCACGGTCATAAAAACTGCATTTAAAGTGCTTTCTTTACGCACTTACATATTCTACGTAAGCACTAGCGCTGCAAAAAAGAAATATAAAAACAGCAGGGTTGCATTTAACGTACGTTTAAGAGGAAAAAGTAGGAAGACCAAAACGAAAGCACCTTTTTAACATTCACAGGCGGTAATAAAAATGCTTTGGCTTATTTTGTTCCGCATTTATGAAACACACACATACATAGATACAATCGTATCTACTTACTTATACATGTAATGCGAAAGGCACGAGAGGAACCTTGCAAAGTAAAATGGGAAAACCCCCCTTTGAAAAAATAATCGTAAAAACGATGTGGAAAATGAATAAGTTTAATGATGATTGCATTTGAGCTTAATTTTTATGATTGAAATGTTGTTCTTCTTACCAGTTTGATATCAAAAACATCTCTTTATTATGACCTCATTTACTTGCGCGTTACGAGTATTATTATATTTTTGGGGGATGTTGTTTTGGGAGGGCGGAAATATTATACTTCACTTTATTTAAAGAGATCAAATGAACGTATCTAACACAAGCAGTGTTTGTTTTTTTCATCTTCCTTTTTCTTAATTTATATTTTTATAGCTATTTTCCACGTTATCGCTAAAAAACACTTGTACGAATACAATCGTGGGCACAGTGGGGCCAGAGGTACATGGCAGTAAATAATGGTAATACATTTGGCAGTGCTAAGAGGCAAGTGTTTGACTTTCAGAATAGTGTTTGTAATGTCTGATGCTTAAGCATCGAAATTGCCAGCTTTAAAGATAAAATATTATAGATTTTATAATACTGAAGTTTGAAATTTCTAAAAAATAAAAATCTTAAATTAACTTCTAAACATGATATGATCACTGAAATTAATATTGCCAAGTCTTTTGTAAAATGTTACTTATAACCAATAGCGTATAAATTCTAAGTTGAAGATTCTGATATGAAAGTTTTGGCAAAATTGAAAAAAATTCAACGAGTTAAGGCTGAAGAAAAATATTAATCTATATATACACATATAAAATTCGCGCGTCACGGTGGTTGTAATTGAACTCCTGCGAAACGGCTTGAACGATTTGTATGAAATCTTATATGTACACAGAGAAAACAGATTCGTTGAGACAACCGAATTTGTTGCCAATCGAATTTGGCGGTTGCACCAACTATAAATTTTCTTGTGGTACCACAATGTATTTAATTATAACCATTAACACAAAATTGGTCTTCCTTGCTGAAACAAAAATAGACAATAAACGCAAATAAAAATACAAAATTTAATAAATTTATTATTAGACATATTGTCATAAGTTTATTTTGATTCAAATTTATTTTCTGGTGGTGAAGCATATCTATATGCATTTCTTCAACTACACATTTTAAATAGCCACAAACCTGTTATCTTATGCACAGACTTTCAAAAACCATTTCAGAATTCACAAATCATAATACCTTTGAAAATCTCAAAACATAATTTTTTAAATTGCTGCTATAAACTATGATAGTAAACTCAACCTCAAGTTAGTTGCACCAACTGAAAGAAAGTGTTCATTTTAACGTTAATATAGGACGACAATTTTTTAGTTGACAATACCAAAAGTTGGTAGTAAAATCCAATCCATAATATTTTATTCGGTTGTGCTAATCAATCTGTTCATTAGTCATGACAAAAGCGTTCGGTTGATGCAATCAATTTAAAAATTTGTCACAATCATATTTTTATTACAATTATGCCCTGATGGCAATGAACATGGATTGTTTTTTGGATTAATAGAAAATTGATAGCGTGAACTGAAATATAGTTCATGCAAACGATATTTTATTGGTCTAACCATTTTCCAATCAATCTTTTTTCTGGGTGTATGTATATTCGTTTAATTCAGAAACTATTGAACATATTATCTACCACTGCCCACAGCTGCATCGTCATATGCTTTGATGGCTGAGCATACTTTTCCATGGGAGCATTAGTGATATCGGGAAGTGGAAACTGGAGGATATCAGGGTCTTCATCATGGAAATTCAGTGGCCTTTTGACAGATAACAGGGGCACTTCTGGGTACAAATATTTACCATATTACTTTTAACGGGCCATAGAAGGGAGTCAAAATGGACCCAACTGGGTCTCAAAGTGGAAGTACATTATGGCACCACCCTTCCTAACCTAAACCAACCTAGGTCCGAGAATAGGTCATAGTTTATTTTTATACCCCTAAAGGGCTGTGCCACGCTAGAGTCAGAGTATTCAAATTTGGTATGGATTATTTTCTGCAGTTGGGAGAGAGAATTAAGAAGTAATTAAAAATATTGGTAGAACAAGACCCGGAGAAGAGGCTTCCCCATAGAAAGTAATTAATAAAAAGTTTATATCTTGAAAGGTATAAGAGCAATAGTCTTCAAATTTGGTATGGACTCTTTTGAGTGTGAGGTGCAAGTTAATTCAAAATATTGCTAGAATGGCACCTGGTAAAAAAAAGTAATTAATGATAATCTTATACCTTAAAAGTTATAGTAGAAAGAGTCTTCAAATTGGATATGGATTCTTTTGAGAGAGAGGTGTGAAGTATTTTGAAATATTTGTAGAATAAGACCGGAGGAAGGAATATGCAAAAATATGCCACTAAAATTCATGCTAGATTAATTAAAATTTGATGATTCGGATACATAATTTATTTACTACTAATAAAACATGCACTTGCATGAAAGTTTGAGCCTTATTCATAACTGATCTCCGCACAAATAGATGGATGCCTACGAATTACAAAGTGGCTCGAAAAATTCACGATTTCCTCAAGCAGAAAAATTAAATTTTTTTGGTGTCTTAAGAAAATCATTTCTAATGAAAAATAATTCGAAATACTGGATTAAGAACCCTAATTAATAGAAAAATTAACCTTTGAACTAAAAACTAAAACGAAAGTAATTAATAATAATCTTATATCTTGAAAGTTTCAAAGCCAGAGTCTTCAAATTTGCTATAAGTTAATTTGAAAACTATTAATGTAAGTATAAATTATAACAGCCTTATTTAAACAATTTATTAAAGCTTTATAAAGGCTTAATAAGAAAATTTTTTTTATGAAAGTTTGTTTCAAAAATCCTTTATAAAGCTTGAATAATTTTTATAAATAAGTCGGTAATAAATTATAACAAATTTAAAACAATTATTTTTTGGTGTTTTGTTATTTTTATATATTCCGTCATTGATCACAGAACTCCCTGTCCCTATCAGTTATATACCACATCCTCACATCCTTACAATGAGTTAGTTAATATTTCCTACCCTAAAAATTCTCTATAAATAATCTATGTGGCAAAGTAACCAATTTCGTTCACCTTTTTGTAGTTTGTGCTTGGAAGATGACGAGACGACGACACACATTCTTTGTGAGTGTATCGTATTATGTGACAGTAGAAGGCATGTTTTCATTCTGAGTTTCTGTGTCTTCTCCAATATCTGCACTGATTTTTATAAGAAGAGTCAGACAGAAATTAAATTAATCTAATTCACAGATCTATAGTAAAAAAGATCCATCATCTTTGGACCATATCTTTCCCCTATTATTTTTATGTGGCAAAACAACGTTGTCGGGTCAGCTAGTTTAATCTTATTATTCAGAAAGTTAAGACGGTCAGCAGGCAGCAATTCGTGAACACTTTGCCCTTTTTGGGAAACATTTTCAAATGTTTCACCAAAATTCGCTGTGATAAACGTGTACTGATGTTTGATCGTGTGCATCATCGTCTAATTGATGTTTGTGGATTCTCTCTGACGTTATCGGCGATGTTCTCGATTTAACGAGCCAACATTCAAGCGGTGTTTAAGTTGTGAATTGCATAACCCATAATGACCCTCAGACCATAGAAGCTTTAATCCTAACCGGTTAATATAATATCAATGGCACTAATGAAAATATAGCAAATATTTATTGCAGTTTATTCCTCAAACTCACTCACTGTACCGTGAACGATTCAATGTTGTCAACGCGTCTGGGTAATGGAATTACTTAAAAACGTTTTAATGCTCTGCACACATAAAAATATCATCATAATTATTATGATTTTCATGCACTCAAGTAATAAAATTTAAATCAACAGTGAAACAGTATAAAAATATTAATAAAAATTATATTTAAGTTGATATTGGAAACATCAGACGACGACGATTTGTCATAAAATCTTGTTACTTGTTGAAACAAAAGAATTTATGACGGCTTCATGTACATAATGAATTTTTTTTTATTTTTTGTTATAAAAACTAATGAAAATTCCTTAAGAACGAAAAATTAATTACATTCCTCTATGAAAATATTTGATTTACAAGATTACAACCTTTGATGTGGAGACATTCTTTTAATCTTAACAACCCCCTTGTTGGCATTTCATAATTTAAAAATTTAAATTTTCCTTTAACATGAACAGCAAATTGTCTTGTGAGTTTAACAGATTTTTGTTTGTTTGTTTTTTTCAATTCTTTAAAGTCACATAAATACACAGATTTTTTCTTGACATACGGATATAAGTGCAAGCAGAGGGTTGGTTCCCTCCTGCTTTTGAAATATTTGAAAATTTTATACTAAATTATACATTTTATTTTTATTAATAGATGGCATTTTTTTGATGACATGATAATTTATTAAAATGTGATGGAATTAATTATAAGAGAAAATTGGTATTGAGAAGTCATAAAATAAAATATGCAAATAAATTTAAAATTTTAATTAATTAAAAGAAATATGCACTGCGGTATAAAAGCTTATAATTTTGAAACTCATTAGGAATTCTGGTCACATTAACGGGACTGCAAGGCCGCCTGAAAGATCTTGATTTTGCAACTAAATTTTTGTCTCTTAGTTCACGGCTTCTCAGATCTCAGAGAACTTACCAACCCTAAATTTGTAGCAGAATTATATAGTCTGAAGTAAAAGTAAAAAAACTCGCCTTCTTAATACAACATTACAAGAATTATTTGTAGTTGACATAAACGAAATAGAGAATGTTGCACAATTTTGTTATCTGGGGAGCACTGTGTATCTACGCTAACGGAGGCTCAGGCGAGGATTTTGATAATAGTTTGCCGAAATCTTGTCAGACATTTGACCGTCTAAGATCCAAGCAGATCACAGGCAGCTGTAAATGTAAGAGTTGAAATGAAAGTTGCGATTAGGTTCAACGTTAATAGGAAAATAAATTCAGTAAAGTGCGACTTTGACCCGCGCACGAAGGGTTCCGTACGGACACGAGATATGTAATTCAATACGAACTTTAGTAGCCTATATAAAATAAAGTTTTGGTATTTTTTTCGTTTTTGACGTTTTTTTAATTTTGGCGATTTTTTTTTAATTTTGGTTTTGGATTTTTTTTCCATTATGGGCATTTTTTTAGTTGTGACATTTTTTCTCGTTTTGGCGATTTTTTCGGTTTTAAGCGTTTTTTTTATTTTTTGGAGATTTTTTCGTCTTGGCGATTTTTTTTTTAATTTTGGCGAATTTTTTTTTCATATTAACAATTATTTGTTTGGCGATTTTTTCGGTTTTTGGCGTTTCTTCATTTTGGCGACTTTATTCATTTAGGCGCTTTTTTGTAGTTTTGACACTTTTTTTGTCATTTTGGCGATTTTGTTCGGTTTTTGGCGATTTCTCAATTTCACGTTTTTTTTAATTTTGGCGATTTTTTTAATTTTGGCGATTTTTTTCATGTTAACCATTATTTTGTTACTGGAGCCTTTTTCACGTTTGGCGTTTTTTTCGGGTTTTGGCGCTTTTTTAATTTTGGCGATTTTTTTCATTTGAACGATTTTTTCGAATTTCGCGAATTATTTTAGTGTTAGAATTTTTTTTTAATTTTGGTGATTATTTTTGGTTTGGAGATTTTATAATTTTCAGACTTTTTAGTTTTACCGTTTTTGAAAATTTCAAGAGTTTACCTCTTACGGTTTCCAAGATATAGCAAGTTGTCAAAATTACATAGGCAAAATTGCATTAACTGATGGACCACCCTTTAATTTAAACTTTTTAAAATTTTAGTGTTAATTGTTGTAGTCTATACAAAAATACACTAATTTTACATATTTCAAGTGTCAATATACGTATTTACATACAATTATATGTATTTGACATGGGATTTTGTTGTTGTAGCGGCCAAGGTTCTACATACTCTGTCCAAATTAGCTCTTACGATTCCTGAGGAAATACCGTGTGACGGACAGAGGGACAGCGTAGTGAAAACAATAGGTTTTCTTTTTTCACCTTTGATGTACGGAACCCTAAAAAAGAGATCTACAACAAGAAAAGTAGTGGTAAATGAGAATATTCAGGGCAGGGAAGTTCAAATAATGATCAAGTAACTTCTGGAAAATATAACACAGAGAAGAAGTCATTAGATCTAATAAGGGATGCAGGTTTAAATATTTCAGGCCTCAACATAAAATCAATGACAACGTTTGCTACATACTCGAACAAAGGTCATGAAATTGGCTACAATTTTGCAAAGCATATGACAGATGACGCAAGAATCAATAATATTGGAATAATAAGGCTCTCAACAATTTCCCCTGTACATCAAAATTGTTTAGATTTTCGTTTAAAAAAATCAAATCACCAAATTTTCAAATTCTAATTGTTGGTTAATTGAACTCTCTGCTTTTCTCTATTAAGACCTTAAATATGTTTTTTTACTGCAAAATTAGTTTTAATATTAGACAAAATAGTCTTTCGTCTAGAAAATGTGTTAACGATATGATTCCAAAAACATAAAAGATCATGTATGATTGCACCAAGGAAATGTAAAACTAAAACAATTTATTAAGAAATCTTGTAAAAGACTCCACGTACAAATACGTTCAACTAGTTGGTGTTAAATGTCTGGCGCTAATAATAGACGAATAAATAAAAATAAAAAAAAATTAAATTACAAAATGCACAACGAAAACTGTTATTAACTTGCACAGTGGAATGGGAAGTTTATTTTGAATAGTATTCTTGACAAAAAAATATTTAAAGTAAATGCAAGGAAACAAATACAAATAAAAATAAAATAAAATAAAATAAAATAAAATAAAATAAAATAAAATAAAAAAATAAAATAAAATGAAATAATTAAGGTCAAAACAAAATAAAAGAAAATAAAATTTAAAATAAAAATCAAGCAAAATAAAATAAAACGAAATAAAGTAAAATATGTAACTTAAAATAAAATGAAGCAAAAAAAAAATAAATTAAAATAAAATTAAATAAAATAAAATAAAATTAAATTAAATTAAATTAAATTAAATTAAATTAAATTAAATTAAATTAAATTAAATTAAATTAAATTAAATTAAATTAAATTAAATTAAATTAAATTAAATTAAATTAAATTAAATTAAATTAAATTAAATTAAATTAAATTAAATTAAATAAAATAAAATAAAATAAAATAAAATAAAATAAAATAAAATAAAATAAAATAAAATAAAATAAAATAAAATAAAGCAAAAAGTAAAGTAAAATAAAATCAAAGCAAAACCAAATAATATCAAAAATTAAAATCAAATAAAATAAAAAAATAAAGTTAATAATAAATTAAAATAAAAAAGTAAAAAAAAATAAATAAACTGATTAAAACAAAATATAATAATAAAAAACGAAATACAATAAAGTAAAACAAAATAAAATCGAAAATAAAAGCAAAATAAATTAAAATCGAACAAAATAAAATAAAAAACCCTGCAAACTAACTAAACAAATTATTTTGAGTTTTCCCGAAGCATATAAGTACCAAATAAACAATAAATTAATAATACAGAAACAAGTAAATTTTCATTAAATAATTTTATGAATCGATTATGGATGGGAATGGAACTTTAGTTGCGTTAAAATTACTATTATGTGTGGCAACTTTCTCGAGTTGACCAAAAGTTATCGAAAATATGTTTGTGACAGATTGACAACTGAAAACGATGTAAACAATGCTTAAAAATATGTGCAAATATGGATTAAGTCGACTTAAGCAAAGAAGATTTTTCTGAAGTTTTGATGATACCGCTTAGATATTAAATGGTTCTAACGCATGCTTTTACTTTCAAGTGATCATTTCTTCACATTTGCTGTAAGCAAATCACTGTGTAAAAACAACATTATAAAGCTAAACTTACTTAAGTTCACTTAAGCAATTATTGCATACCGAATAATCGATGAAAAGAAGAAGTAAAAATATGGCATCCATTAGACGGCACAAGGGACAATTCGTATTTTTTGCAATTACTGCCCCTGCATAAATTTTATTGGTTAATATAATTTTTACCTACCCGTAACAACTTTTTTTTCTAGCTTTTACAAATATAGAAGGAAGGGGTAATTTTTTTAATTTAATTTTAAATTTAAGAAATTTATTATTCGACAAATTGTCATAATTATATTTGAATTTGAAATTTATTTGCTGGTGGTTCAGGTCGGTCTATATGCATTTCATTGTTGCTGTAACAAATCATCAGTAGACTTCAACCACACATTTTGAATAGTCACAAACCTCTTATTATTTGCTGGGTTTTGTATGAGTTTCTAAGCCTACTATGCTTATTTTTCTTTTGTGATTTTCAAAAATATTATTATTTGTGAATTCTCAAATAGTTCTTGAAAGTCTGTGCATAAGATAAGAGGTTTGTGACTATTAAAAATGTGTGGTTGAAGAGTACTGATGATTTGTTACAGCAACAATGAAATGCATATAGACCAAGCTGAACCACCAGCAAATAAATTTTTAATTTTAAATTTTTATTTTTTTATTAGACTAAAAATTTGTAATACAAACTATAAAACTAACAGCTGTTAGTTATCAGTTGCTATATGCAACAACATATTGACAATTGGTAAGGCATCATTGAAAACGAGAATAAGTTTTTTTACAATAAATAATTAAATTTCAAACTTATCTCAGTGGATGTAAAAAAGTTCTTACTTCAACGAAATTCGATTTCAATTGAAGGACATGGTTTCCTTCAATTGAAATCGTATCAACAATCTTAAAAATATGGTGGCTTGAATTCCACTTTTTTGGTTTTTTAAATAGAATACTTTTGAATTCATAATAAAATATAAATTTTACGACATACTTGTAACATCTTCTTATATTTAAATATTATCTAACATTTTCAAAAGCTTTAAATCTCCAGTGATATTCGTTGTTGAAATTTGAATTAAGCCACTTAAAAATTTTCTAATTTAAATTCAGATAATATTCAGAGTGCACAATCTGATGCACAACATGGGCGATCAAAGATGTGTTAAAGCACTTTAATCGTTATCGCAACTCTTTGCAAACACTTGAATTACAAAGAGATAATACTCATAGTACACAACAACCACTCCCCAAAGTAAACATATAAAATTCGAAATATAAATACTTACATACGAGTATGTGCATGCAACATTATTAGTGTTTTTACTTTTCAACTATAAAACAACAGAAACAATATAAATTTTTTGTTTTAAACAATTCCCACACTTCACAAAACTTTTTTCTTTTAAATAAAGTTCTCATATGTATTTGATGGATACTCGTACAATATCTATAAATTTGTTTTTTTTTTGTATAGAAATCAATGGTTGTTTTCTTAGTTTTTTTTCTAAGCAAAAGTGTTAGAGTGTTAATTAAGATAATCCCGCCTAATAATTAGGCCAAACAGGCGCCATATTCAACAACAAAATTCGTACAAATTACAAATATACTCAGCATGTTCTTAGGAAAATGTACTTGAAGTTTTTTCGAGAACACCAAACTGCACACAAGAATACCAATAATTCCTTTTCTATTTTTATATAAAAAATATTACCATTATTTTGCTCTTTGTATTCATTTCTCTACTGCTCTTTATAAGTTAATTGAGATTTATGGAAGTTTTCTAAACAAATCAAGAAATGCCCACACATTCAATCAGTAAAGATGTTCGTTCGTCCATCCGTCCGTCCGTGCGGCCGGTCAGTGGTGTTAACTTCAATATTCTAAATATTTATCAGTTTTCTAGGGAAAATGTGTGATATAAGAGAAAGATCTTAAACAAATTCATATTGTTTCTTTTTTTCAAGAACTTAAATTGCCAATGACACTTTAAGTTAAAAAATATCTTCTAAGAATTATAATTAGAATAGAAAAAAGTTCATTTTATATTCATCATCAGTCCTCACACACCACTGTAGTTATGTGGTGTCAACCAATTTAAATTTCAAACTAATGCGCAAATTATCAAATGAAATAAAATACGAGAATTGACTGGATTCCACGTTTCACATTATGCTGCAAGATTTTCCATAAACAAAGCTCAAATTACCATTACTAATTACAATAGTTCTATTCATTGTTATTTATTCTCAGTTAAGCATGTTCGTCCAATTACTTTCTTCTTTATTTATTTATGCACGTATTTATTTATATCCAAACTGCTACTTTAATAAAAGACTTTGAATCAAAACATAAAGATCAATAAACATTGTGCAATTGTCTGATTGAATAAAAAAAATTGCTATCACACTATGAAATTAGTATTTCTGAAACCTTCTTAATTCTTTTTCAAACTTTCAGTGGAAATTTCTTTAATGAAATTTTATTTTTTGCATGCTTACTTTCACAATGTTTTTTCTTTTTTCTGTAATTTCCAAAACAAAAATTTTATTTTTATTAACTAAACTTTAATAAGATAATTTAATATTTCATAAAAACTTATGCTCTTATGCAAAAACGATTGTTAAAGTTAAAGCATGAGTTAAAACCGGTTTTGCCATACAAAATTCGTTTGTCAAACCAACTTTAAATTTACCAATCTTTTTGCACTAGGGGTTAAATTTTGAAGAAAGAAATACATGTTCTGAACTAGAAAAGGAAAGAGAATGTCCACGTCTCTGTCTCTCCTCTCTCAGCAGCAAACTCACACTTTCTTTAAAAAAGTTTCATAGTGTGAACCAAGCCTAATTCATATCGGGGGCCTAATCGTCGCTTTTGATAACGATTTGATTTGATTACTTTTTTTGGAATTTTGAGATTATGTCATTCGATGTCGCACAATATTATTACATGGTTAGAAAGTGAATGCCATAGTCTCAAACTGAAAAAACGTGATCGAATCAGCTCTTTATCGAAAGCGACGATTAGACCCCTGGTGATCTCAGTTCAGCAGCTGATGATCACCTGTTAATTTCTCTTGTGTAAAATCAAAGCAGAAATTTTCTGACACCAGGAAATTTTACACTAACAAATGTCCAAGGCGAATTTGCAGAGTTGCAAATCGAGACCATGTGGAATCAATTCGCCTTGGGTATATACATACATATGTATGTATAAAAAAACAACACAAATAAAAATTATTAGAAAAATCTGTTTACAAATTTTTTATTTATTTACAAAGTATAATTTTTAAAAGATACTTTCTTCAAAAATATTTTTTTAAGCATAATTTTTTCAAAAAGTACTTTTTTACATGATAATTTTTAAAAATTATTTTAAAGATATTTTTAAAAGGCACTTTCTTTGAATATGTTTTTTTAAATGCCTTTTAAAAAGATATTTTTAAAAAACCTACTTTTCGAAATTTTTCTAAATATACTTTTTCAAAATGTACCTCTTTAGTAGGTACTTTTTTAGTAGGTAAAAGGTATTATTTTAAAATATAAATTTTCAAAACGTACTTTAGGAAAAAGTACTTTTTGTAAAGTATTTTTTAAGAAGGTACTATTTCAAGACTTGCATTTTCAACAGATACTCTTCAAAAAGTACGTTTTTAAAAAGTGTAATTTTAAAGATTCTATTTGTTCTTTTTCTTTCTCTTTACTTTATAAAAGAAAATTTCTTTCAAGGCCCTTTTCTCGAAGGTGCTTTTTCAAAAGTAGTGTTTCTCGAGGTACTTTTTTAAAGTATATTTTTCAAATAAGTATATTTTTGCATAGAAAATTTGTTTTATAAACCTCTTATTAAACAGAAATATTTTTTATGAATAAAGGATGGTACTCAAAGTTGTGAACAATTTTCAGCACCATTGATTATTTTGCGTGAATAATTTGACATGTACTAAATGTAGCCCAACTCGCGGTTTTTTTTATAAATTTCATGCTTGTAAGTATGCAACATTGTTAAAAAGCACGGCTCATGTTGTTTCGCAGCTAAACTAAAATGATGCCAGACTAATTTTGCATGGAAAGACATGATTTAACGTGTTTTTCTCAACAAGAACAGAGTACTACTTTTGCGAATTTATTTCGCAAATATTTCATACCAAGTTCTTTTATATGTAGTTTGAAAGCATTTCGCACGAAATTGTGAACAGAGTACCAGGCTTAAGGCAGTAAATTTTTTAAAAAAGCATTTGCTTCCAAAAAACTTATTTAAGATCGTACTTTTTATAATGGATAAAGAGTTTACACCACTGTTGTATATTTATTCAAATAATGTCTATGTACATATATACAAACATCTGCATTAAAAGTTTATGTTTTTTGGTAAATATTAGCTGGCTTTTTTGTGTATTTTGGTCTGTATTAACCGTGAGACAAAAAGTGCAGATAGATGGATATTTGAATGTTTTTTGTGTTTTCACATGTGTGTCTAAGAAAGCAAAATGTTGAATGTTTAAAAACGATTTATTATACTGCATGTTTGTACCAAAAGGTGTGAAATGAGATTCTATTAAATAAAAAAAAAATTCCCCAAGGAATGCACATAAAACTGAAAAAGAAATATTGCACTCATCAACAAAATCAACAAATTATGAAATGATTTATAAAATACTCTTAAAGATAAATTTGTTTATGCTGGTTTTTCATTTAAATTGGAAAGATGTTTAACGCTAATATTAAGAAAAAAAAAGTGAAGAAATCAAATGCTAACGTGTTTCCTTTTTTTTAAGATTGATGACATCTCAAATTTTTTAAGATTTTTTATGATTTGTGAAAATATTTGAAGCTTATTGATAAAAGCAAGAGGTCTTTGGGAAAGTTATAAAAATTAAAATTATACAATCTTTTATAACTCACATTTTCATAAAGTATCAATCAATAGTTTTTTTTTATAAAAAAATTAAGTTCGAGAAAAATCGTGGGTTTTTTAAAACACAGTTTCAATTTAATAGTTTCGGATCTGCCTTCATAATATTAATTAACACTTTTCTTTTTTTTATATTTAAAAATTAGCATGCATTTAAAACTTACAATTAAAACTTAAAATATAGTTTTCTTTTACGGGCGATGTGTCAAAAAAACCAAGGCACGACTCGCGCTTTATCTGCCGGAAAATCAGTATTATCAACTGCTTGATAATAATTTGTTCATGTATACAAAAAATTATTTTAAATCGATTTAGCGAGTAACTTTTATTTGTTTTAAATTTTATCAACTGCTTCATAATAATTTTTTCATGGCTACAATAAGTATTTCAAATTAATTAATCGTGTAATTTTTATTCGATTAAAATTATTTTTAGTTTTATCAACTGCTTTATAATTATTATTTCCAATAATAACGAAGGAATTGGAAGACAAATTTGTTCATGCGTAGAATAAGTATTTCAAATCGATTAATCGTAAAATTTTTATTCGAGTAAAAGCCTGTTTTTTGTTTAATCAACTACATTATAAATTTACGCGAAAATTTATATTAATTTGTTTAATGAAGTGCTTTATAATAATTCTGGCCAAAATTTGCGAATAAATGTATTTGTTAATGCGTAGAATAAGTATTTCAAATCGATTAATCGTAAAATTGTTATTCGAGTAAAAGCCTTTTTTTGTTTAATCTACTGTTTTATAAACTAACGCGAAAATCTTGCGAAGAAATTTATTTGTTAATGCGTACAATAAGTATTTCAAATCGATTAAAAGTAAACCTTTTATTCGAGTAAAAACCTTTTTGTTTTACCAACTACTTTATAATAATTCTTCGGAAAAATTAAATATGAATTGGGAGAAGAATTTTTCATGGCAACAATAAATATTTCAAATCGATTAATCGCTCAATTTTTATTCGAATAAATTCCTTTTTTAGTTTTATCAACCGATTTTTAATAATTGTTTAGAAAAATTTCGTAAGAATTATAGGAATAATTTATTCATGCACACTTACGGTATTTCAAATCGATTAATCGTGTAATTTTTATTCGAGTAAAACCCTGTTTTTTGCTTTATCACCTGTTTTATAATAATTCTTTTCAAGAATAACATAAGAGATGGAAGAGTAATTTTTTCATACCTGCAAAAAATATTTCAAATCGATTAATCGCGTAACTTTTATTCGAATAAAACCCTTTTTTTTGTTTTATCAACTGTTTAGTAACAATACTCTCTAAAGATTACTTAGGAATTTGAAGAAGACATTGTTCATGCGTGCAATATGTATTTTAAGTCGATTAATCGTGTAATTTTTATACGATTAAAATCCTTTTTTTTAGTTATATCAACTGCTTTATAATAATTCCTTCGAAATATTGCATAGAAATTTGAATAGTAATTTATTTATGAGTAAAATAATTGTTTAAAATCGATTAGTCGTGTAATTTTTATTCGAGTAAAACTTTTTAATTACTTACATAACTTTGAGTTTAATTAATTTTATTTATTTTTTAAAGGAAACATGCCCGATGAAATCTATTTTCATTATTTCGTGTTTATTTACAATAAATTTAAAACACAAAATCAACTTTAAAACACATGTTGCTTTCAATCATGCAACATGCAATGGGAAGACAAATAAAAAACATCGCTGAAACAAAAATTTTAATAAACAAATTTTCTTCAACTCCAATTATTTGCATAAAAATTTGTTTATGTATGTATGTATGTAAGTAAGAAAAAAGCATTCAACAAATTTTCACAGTTTTTTTTCAAAAAAGTACACATGAGCCCATAATCATTAAAGTGGCCTAGAGCTATGTGCAGACAATTGTCAGATATTACAATATTGTGAGATCTGGCAATGTGCTGAACAAGTACTCGCAACCAAAAACTGCAAGCACAAGGTATATTGTCAGTTCACACGTTTGTATCAAATTTTTCAGAAAATCTTACAGTTCATTGCCAGTTGGTTGTATGACAATAAATTCCTATGACAAAATTGTCAGTCGAAAAATTGTCAGTTCACACGATTGTCATATGCAAAAATTGTCAGATTTATTGTTATGCATTGCCAGTCTCAAAATATTGTTAGAAATTATTAAATATCAATCGTTTGTGGTAGTGTTATATATAAAAAGTGAAAATATATCAGATGTATAGACTTTGCACATTTGACAGTATTAAAAAGTCTGACAAATATCTGGCATTTGACATTGTAAGATGTCTGAAAATTTTTTGTAAGGTGCTAGTCTTGCAATGGACTGACAATAATTTTTCTGGCAAAAATTTCAGAAAAATATTACGAGTGCCATTTGACACGGTTGTAAGTAAAAAGCTTTAAGCACATTTTACTAACAATATTGTAGGATTTAACAACCATCTGTACATAGCTTAAGTCAATTTTTGTTTCGAAATTTTTGAGAAATAGTAACAAAACTTGAAAGAAATATTGCAGGTATTTTCAGCAGTCAAGCAAATAAAAATAGTTGTTCTTCGCTGGTTGTTGTACAGCTAAACCTAAAACTATTTATGTGTTTAAATCTAATATAATTGATTAAGCTTTGGCTAATGTAGGAAAAGAAAAAAACTTAATAAATTTTACAAAAAAGAAATACAAAATAAAGTTAAGTAATTTTTTAAGTGGCTATAAAGTCAAACCATAGTTCACTTTATTTTTTTTAAAGGTTATTGTGTCTGTAAGTGAAATACAAAAAAAAATGATAAAAACTCATTGCGAAAAAAATCCAAATCAAGTACGCTTTGCTCTTCTATTCTTTTAATGTTATTGTTCTTCCAGTTACTTGACCAAAAATTGTTACAGCAAAAACTAAAAAAGAAATTATTCGAATAATCAAACAAATTAAAATTGTTATTCCATTGTTCAAAAAAAATATTCGAATAATCTAATAAATCTAAATTTTTATTCGAATAAATTTATATTTTTAATCGAATTATTTTAAATTTTCATTAGATTATTACACAAATGAATACAACTTTTTATAATAATGCAATAGAATTTAAAAACATTTATGTTAATTTGATGTTCTATTCACAAAAAAAATAATCAATTAATAAGGATCTTATGAAAAGTATATTTTGGGTTTTTCTGCATCAAAAGTACTTCGAATATATGCAAACAGTTTGTTCGAATTATGCTGCTATCGCTTTTAAACACAAATATTAATTATATTTTTGTAAGTTTTACTTATTTACATATGTATTTATTGTCATAACACAATATAATTAGTACATGAAAGGGTTGTGGGGAATTTTGGGGTTTTTTTTTGTTTTGGAAAAAGTGTTATGAAATTTTTTTTCCAGTGGCACGTGAAATCACACGTACACAAAAGTTACGGCAAGTTTTTTGTTTTGCTTCTAATAGAAACTTTGGCAGATATACCCGTCATATCTACCGGAAAAATTATAGGTACATTGACTGGTATTGTTCTTGCAGGGATGTTTATTGATCAGTGTTTCAATAAGCTAGTATTGGTTGTACTTACTAGTATTTTAATCTTAAATCTAACTCCTAAAATATAATTATTAAACCTTTAAAATGCTTAATAATAATTAGAAATAAAAGACACTGGTCACTTCGAAAGTTTAATACGCCTGATTGACACTAGAGGCGCTGAAACATTGTCTAATGAAAAACGTGCAAAGAGCAGAGCTGTAAAAGAATAAAGCTTTCTTCTGTCTCTTTCTTCATCGCCTATTTTCTCTATCACTATTCCTTTCCCAAGGAAGGTCAAACCTAGTAATAGGTGTTCATTGCCTGAGTGTTAAAAATAAAAAGTATAATGCATCCATCCAAAATTTCAAAAAACAATTTCCGATTAAACGGCTGAATATATTTGTCTAATCGTCTGTATACCTCAATATATTCTATTTTTAGTAAATTACTTACAAATGAAACAAAACTAACAAATCTAAAAGCGACAATCGCTCACATTAGACACTATGTAGAGAAAAATTTATAAATAAAATTGCAGCAAGAAGTCAAAAAATGTATCCAAAGGCGAATGATGAATGATGAATGAAGCATCATATTATTATTGAAAGGGTGGTAATTTCATTTCACATTCATCTTTATTTATTCTTCTTTTTTAATTATTTATAGTTTAGTTTTGGGGTTTGTCGGTGTCTTTAATCAAATTTTATGACATCACGAAATGCCGACACATGACGACGAGTTGTAACACATCAAAAAAAAAGTTAAGAAAAGCAAAACAACAACAGCCAACTGCTGTTGCCGCTTCCATGGCATTCATTTTCATTCAAAATCATACAAGAAAAAAAATATTATAAAAACTTCACATAAATAATTTTCATATTGAACGTGTGTACGATGGATTATCCGCACAGCACGTTTATTTAGTTTGACTCTTGCACTGATATTTTTTACATTTTCGATAAACAAGGGCAATTAAAAGTTTAACTTAATAACAAAAAAAAAGAAAAACGAGTAAAATATTTTCAATTTATGATTTATTTCCTGTTTTCTAATTAAGAAAACAAATTGTATAGGTATGGAATATGAAAATTATAAAAATTTTTCCACCAAAAAGGTGAAAAGAAAATTGGGACATTACATGATATTTTAAACTTAAAAAAAAACTAAAAAAATTAAAGTCTTTTAGAATAAAGAGACGAAAAAGATTTTAAGAAAAATATGAATATTTTAAGGAAAACTGCTTTAACTAAAATACTATAATGAATATAAATATGTAGCAGAAAATAAGAAACATATCATTCAGCACTTTCTCTTTAGAAACGTCTGGGCCAGTTTTCTGTGTAGCGATGGCCCCCAAAATATAAAAAACAAGAAATATGTTGACTTGACTTCTTAGAATTTCAATTCAATTTACTGCAATTGTCAATTCACGCCCTGATGTTAAAGTTTATGTGATCAAAAGTCACTGCATTTTGTTTTTTGGGTTTAAAATTAAATCATTCCAACATGCTGATGTCTGGAGAGGCAACATGCAACAAAAAAAAAAAAAGAAATCATATTTTTTGTGGAAACCTTTAAGAAACAAAAAATCAAATTAAAATTGTATTTTTCATCGGAATAAGCATAATTTAACAGCAACATTTAAAAAATTGTGGTAGTTGAATAATTTTTTATTAAATAACTTTTATTTTCTACAGCTTAATTTTTCCGTCTCCATCGAAATAGACACTCAAAGAAAAATTCAATTCAACTGGCGCTACCTAAACAGTAAATTTATTGGATTGCAGACAGTTCTCAAACTGTCGTGGCAATCGTAAAAAAGCACATAAAATACATAAAACATCCAAAAATAGCTGAGCAAGCCAGTAAAAAAAACTGGAAGTCATTCTAGTGGAACTACATTTTCATTGCTTCCAAAAAATCGATATTTTTAATTTGCCGAGAGTGAACAAAAAACCATGTAGAAAATTATTTTAGCCATACAAAACCTGTAACTCCTCTGTAGTGTTAGAAAATACTCACCATAATTAAAAAAAATAATTTTTTGTAAGAAATTTATGAATTAATTGTAGTCTAAAATTTAAAATTTATTTTCTTAAATTTACATGAAAACACTGTTTCGGGATTAAATTCGTATTAAAAGAAACGAATTGTTAAAATAATCAACTATTTACCATTTTTTCTAGATAAAAATATTATCATAGAACACAAAAAAAGGAATTTTTCTCAATATCGCTTCCAATTCAGTGACCAGGCATCGAAAAAGAGAACTTCTTGCAATGACAACCCTATGTGAAAATCATTAGATCGGATCGAAATTTTCACTACTTCCAGATCGTAAGCTCTACATTTTCATGACTTTTTTGGAGTCGCTTTTTTTTTGCTGGGAATAAGTTATTTGCGGTTCTTATGCCAAATTTGCACTGTAAAATTTGTTATGATATAATTTTTTTTTTAAATAAAGAGAAGTAACTCTTAGGCAATGAATGCCTACTACACTGTACTAATAGGTGTTACCTTCTTTAGAAAAGGGATAGTATAAAGAAGATAGATGGTGGTGGAAGAGATAGAGGAAAGGGTGTGTTCGTAAATGCGTCTCTGCTCTGCATCATACGTGCAAACTTTTATTTAAAATGCAATACAAGTTAGCTGATAATACGTTTTAGTAGTAATCATGTTTGTACAACATATTTGAAATTTATTTATGCATTATCTACTTCAGTGAACCAGTTTAGAACGGTTAAATTTTTATTTGCAGCGCAGTGATGCATTTGCGAACACACCCTAAGCTTTATTCTTTTTTAAAACTGGGTTTTGCATTTTTTTTAATAATGCAGAGTTGCAGTGCCTCTGGTGCCAATGAGGCGTATTGAATTTTTGAATCTATGTTTAGTAGCCATTTTATTGATTATTTTACTTCGCCGACGATTCTGTTTCACAATACCGACGAAAGAGGGCGAAATGATGTTACATTAGGATTTGTATTTGCTGTCGGTATAGTTCAATAACCACTAATATGCCTTCATCACTTGAAATTTCCTACAACAACTGATACAAAGAGACACTAATGCACATCAGAAAAATACGTAGTGTTGTTATTTAATGACTGTTCTATAGAGGGCTCGAACCCAGTACCTTCGGTTTTGTGGTCAACTACTTCATCTAACGCCACCCTGCTGCACGAAAGGTTGGGAAGAGAGTGATAGAAAAAAACTTGGAGCAGCATGACCAGCTTCGCTTTATATGGAAATATTTTAAAAATTCGAAACGTATCGAATGCCGTAATTTGCCCCCTGGTTCTATATCCCATTGTTTGTATTCGTTTTTGAGTGAAACTTCTTTAAAAAAAAAACTATAGTGTAAATTCAACCTAAAAAATTATTTCAACAATGTGCAACATGCGAGTACAAAAATTGTTTTTAGTCTTACATTCGAAATTTGTTAGTATGACGTCTTCAGAAGTTAAAACTCTGCAGTCAGTGATATTTTGGAAGCAGTGAAAATGTCATTCTTTGAACAGAATTACAAGCATAATAATTAATTTTTTTTCATTCAATAATTTTATAATTTTCTTGAGCAAATGAAATAAAAATTAATTTGAGAATCCCTGCGATTCAATGAAAGTGTACATACATACATACATATGTATGTATGAATGTGATATGACTGCTTGATTGTCATTTACATATGAACATAAATCGTTTGTCGTATGTTTTGATTTGCAAATTAAATCATGTATAGAACATTTAACAAACATTTCGCAATAATAATGTGTCTACATGTGTACTTTTTGTGTTTTCTTCTGCTCTTTGTGTGTTTTTATACTTAAAATCAACCGACTGACTGGCTGACTACTTTACTGCCATTAAAGACAGTCAGTGAAGTGAGTCCGATTCCACTTTATAACAACAAACACACAAACTTTAGGAGACTTTTTTTTAAATATATGGCGGGTAAGTGGCCTTATTAAAGCTCTCTACTCGCCGTACGACAATTGCGTTGATTTTGATATTGATGCTGGTGATGACAGCGAGATGTTGTTGATTTTACTGTCATTTCACGACATTCATTCATATTTTTTGGGGACATTGAGGGTCATTATCTTAATTCGTATTGATCTGCGCATACAATACAGTGACAAATGCAACACTGGCAATTGTCGTGCTGTTGTATGAAATGAATGTCTGTCTGTGCTTAAGTGTACAGAGAAGTCATTGGCGTGGAAATAAAATTTGTAATTTAAGAATGTTTTATTTTTCTTATCGCTATGAGATGTCGTACAACTGAAATATTTAAATTGACATGTTTATGGTATAAAATGATTAAGAAAAGAGTCACCAAAACGGCCGAAAGAGAGAGAGAGAGAAATTTTTAAATATGTGAAAAGTAGCACAAATAATTTTTTGCGTAATTGAAGTATGTATTAAAGTGCACTATGGGTACAGTATAAAAGTAAGTGTCGGAAAATATTAGTTCGTATGAATAATAGCCCTTAGTTACAGTACAATTGCAGGTATCATCCATACAGACCATTGACACTTATCTACTTGCCTCCAACTTAAATAAATGAAACTAGAAACCAAAATTTGTCTATGGAAATTTCCGTTTTAATATACACTTGAAGCACAGATTATTCTTTGCATATGGAGCTCAGTATTTTTTTTTTGGGGTTTCTCATATTTCGTTCTTATGATTTTTGTGCTGTTGCTGATTTTTTTCTTTTTTTTTTGTCTCTAGTTAAATTTATTTTATGCATTTTGGAGATGTTTTCCATTTTTTCTATTGTGCTGATTTTTTCCGACCTCGCACTTTATTTTGGTATTATTAATTTTTTGAGTTTGTCGTTTTTTTTGTCTTGGTCATTTATTTAAGGCAAAATAAATAAATTTAAGCAAAACACACAAAATTACAAAAAAAATTACAAAATAAAGTCAGAAAAAAGGAAAAATCGCCAAAATTTAAAAATTACAAACCTAAAATAAAATACTTACACTGAGTACACATCTGGCATTTATTGTGTTGTTATTTTGTGCTGTCATATCCGAAATGCGTGCAACGACGTTCACATTATGTTTATTATATGGAAAGAAATGCTACACAATGAAAAATAGCGGAAATGATTAACGTTGCCCCAGTAACACAATCGGAACAACACGAGAAAAATCCGGAACAAGAAGTCAGATAAGCCCACAAGAAAAATAATAAATAAATTGCCAGTATAAAAAATAGCCAATCTCAAGTGAAAAAAACTACCAACACGGTAAGAAAAAAATATGAAACGAAAAATCAAAAAAAAACCACTAAACGCAAAAAATTTACCGTCATCAACAGCAAAAAATTTCGTTAGCAAAAAATCAGAGCCAAAAAAATTATTAACTCGGAAGAAAATCATAAACGGGGAAAGTGTCACCAAACAGAAAGAATCCCCCTAATACGCAAAAACCGCCCGCCAAAACGAAAAAATTTTCCAAATCCAAAAATTACCAACAAAAATTACAAAAAAACGTAAAGACGGGAAAATCGCCTAAACGAAAAAAATCACCAACTAAAAGAATTCCAACCCTAAAAAAAACGTGAAGACGGGAAAGTCAGCACAAGACAAGAAAAAATCGATAGCAGGGCAAAATCGCCGAAAGTGAAAAATTACAAACTTAAAATAAACACGAGAAATAACAAGAGAAAAATCAGCAGCAGTAAGTCAGATAAAAAACTTAATAAAAAAATCGCTAGTATAGAAAAATAGCCACCAACACAAAAATAGCAGGAAAAAATCTCTAGCGTGGAATAATAAAAAAGAAGAGAAATCGCCAAAGCCCGAAAATTACAGACACCAACAAAAAAATTCGCAATAATGTATGGCAAAATCTACGTGCACATTAATTGTTAACACGGGAGAAATTAGCAACAAGAAAAAAGTTATGAAACGAAAAAAGTATCTAGCTTGAAAAAAATAGCAAAAACGGAAGAACTCGACAAGGCCAAATAATTACGAACACTAACAGCAAAAGCAAAACAGAAAGAACCGTCAGCTTTGAAAAAGTCTCCAAAACGGGAAAAATCGCTGAAACGGAAAAAAACTTCGTAACGGAATTTCCAGGGCCCCAAAGAGATGGTACTGTCAAAAATTACAATTAACGTTACACAAATGGTCTTTGATCAAAATAACTCTGGACCCATGAGAAGAAACAATTCCAAGGGTCGCTTTCGATAACGAGCGTTTCTTCAGTTTGAGGTTATTGTATTCGATATTGAATCATATTATTACATTGTTCGATAGCGAAAGCGACGATTAAACCCCACCGTTGACGATCAGGTCGCTATTTATTTCTTATTCCAATTTCTAGGTCGATCGTAGTACCACCAATATTTTGCTTGCAACATGATTAATCATTAATTTCATTCATTGAAATCTTTATGTTTATCTCTTCTGGGGGATGTGCTTGTTTTATTTTCCTGAGAATATAATTTCTAGCAAAGAAATGTTAAATGTATTCGTTTGCATTGAATGGGGGGGGGGGGAGAATGCATGTGCAGGTATGTACATTATTGTCCTATTCATTATTAAAATTTATTGCCTTTTAACACATTTTAAGCGTCTTTAGACAACAATTAACTGAAGTGTCATTTTATGCTTTTAGTCACACCTTTTTGTTGCCAAACAAGTACATGAAGTGCTTATTCGTTCACACACTCTTAATTGTACCTATACATTCTCACACTTATGTATGTATGTATGTGTGTGTGCATCTACATCAGTCAATAAAATGAATTACGTACGTAATACAATAGAATGACTAAAATAAAGCAGCGGCATTTTAGCCAGTGCACCTTTCATCTCAACTCAAGATCAACTAAAGCCTCCTCACACTTCTGAAAACAATGCAACCAGTCAAGCAGTCGACCAGTCAGTCAGTCAATTAGTCAGCATGCCAAGTCAGCCAACCAACCATGCAATCTACATGCCAGCCCAACATGCTGCCTGAGCGGCAGGAACTTTTGCCGATTCAGACGCAGGCGGTTGCTGTAAGTTACCAGCAAGCTGTTGCTATTTTTTTTGTCTTATAAGCAAAATATGTATGTATGTATGTATTCAAAAAGTATAAAAGAATCGCTCGATTTAAGTTAGCAATTTATAAGCAGACAAAAAAGGAACAACAACAACAACTCATGTATGCATAAGCATCTAAATTTTGTACAATTATTACAACTGTAAATACTCATATTAATGCATTCCACTGTTGCAGGCACCACGTGTGAACACACACACATACTGTGCACATATGTTGCAAGTATGTATGTATGTCTAACATCTTCTAGTACTTGGCTAAACGCCTTTTATGCACGGTCTATATATAAAAAGTACCGCAAAATGCATTTTACCAACTTTTATTAACAAAAAAAAAATTAAATATTAAAAAAAACTCTCTAGCATTCAAGTAAGATTTTGTCGTAGCTGCAAGACAGTGTAAATGATTGTGTGTTCCTTGTACTTCAAAGACCGCCTTGTAGGCCTATTTTGTCTGTCTGTCTGTTAACATCAAAGCTAGAGTTTTTTTTTATCACATTCTGCCGCTTCATTCATTTCATTAATAATTGCCGCCGCCTTTTTTGCAACATTTTTTTAAGCTGTGGCGTGTGGCCAAAGTTTTTTTTCTTCCATGTTGCTCATGTATTTGTTTATTACTGTCGTTTATCTATGCGTTTAGTGTATGTGTGTTGGTTGGTTCTTGGTGTTTGGTGAGTGTTTTAAAGTGCACGAGTTTTGCAAATAGCTGAAAGTGTTACTGCCACAGTAAAAAAAAGAAAATAATGGAAAGAGCGATAATATGAGTATATAAAGAAAAGCACACAGTGTGCTACACTCACAGAAATTGTGACAGTCGAAGGGCATAAATAATAGTTTGTTCCCACAAAACATTTTGAAGAACAAATGATAAGCCTTGAAATTGCATTTAAACAACTCAAAAATAAATAATACGTCAACTACCATTTGTATTTTGACTTCACAGCGCACTATATGTGCCCTTCTCTGAGAAAAGGGACCTAGTGTGTGAAAATGAAGTTTTGAGAAAAATTTATTTCATCATCTTATTCTACACCCTTTTACATACCAGGATTCACTCTTAAATCCAAACCCGTTTTTGATGCACTTTTCCCTTTCTCAGAGAAGGTCACTTACATACATATATAAAATTTTGTTGGTCCGCTAGTCCGTCATCATTAACAAGAATCACAAAGAAACTTATGTTTTTTGGTTACGCACGATCAAAATAACCAGCCGCAAAACAAAAAAATTCAAGCTTTTTTTAACGCTAAAGCGGCCCATACACTACAACAGCATGCACGCGCAATCAAGCTATTTAGCAAACATGCTCGACCCACATAACATACCAGCAAGCTGGTACAGTATTAGCAGCTATGTACAACTAAAATGCTCAAATTCCAATTTTCATTGAACAAAATTATTTTTAAACAAATTACAATTTTTAAATGAATATTTACTCCTGGACAAAATTACTCAACTGAGCTAACTTCACTATACACAATACCAGCAAGCTTGTACCATTAGCCAAATATCAAACTCTATTTGACATCACTACAGCAAAACGTACAATCACACAAAATGTCCATACACGACCCAACCGCTGGCACAAACACTTGATTGCGCATGCATGCTGTTGTAGTGTATGGGCCGCTTTACCTGTAGCCGAAAAAACCAGACTTCACGCACACAACTATGTTATTGATGACTTTATTTTGTCGTCTCCAGTTCACTTCCTAACAAAAATTATTGCTTCCCAGAAGCGTATTTGTAAGGGAGACAATGTTACAGAATCACTTGATGTTGCTCATGAGTCATGACTAAGGCATTTCTTGGGTTCGAGATGAGCCAGCTTACAAAAAGCCATGCAATTTCTGCCTTATTAAGTGCTTCACAGAATACTCAGATGAAAAAGTTACTAGTTTTCCAAATTTTCTTTGATCATTTTCTATTTTGTTAGAGAAGCTTGTGGTATCAAGTATGCAACGCATCCCAATTATCAATTTTGCTTTAAATCAAGTGTAAAACAATTGTTATTCAAGTCCCATATTCAATTGTCAAGGGTTGAATTATGCTTTAACTTGAATTCAACTCAAACATCTCAAAAGTATTACAGTTCAATTCAAGCCTTGAATTATACTGTAATTCAACCCTGTATTACAATTGAATTCAACAATATTTCAATCTTCAAAAACAATGCGTTTAAAATAGAAATGAAAATGCAGTCGACAAGTTTTCTTATAATTACTTTATGCATATTTATCTTCACTATTGTTTTCAGGATTTTGAACACCTTTTGTTTTTTAAAAACCACTTTTTTATACATTTTTGATATTTTTCATCATAATTTCAATTTTATTAAAAAACAAATAACTTATTTCACAAGGTTTGAACATGTTGTATTTTGTTTGATTTTTTATTTCCAAATATTTTCAAATTTGAATATTACTTGAAAAATTTTTTGAATTCAACTTTGTTTCCAGTTAAATTTCAAGTGCTTGAATTTTAATTTTTTGACTGCTTATTGGGATGCCTTCCCTCAGTTGTTAGTGCTTCTAAATCAATTTTTTTTGCTGTCTTAAGTTATAGATTGTACAGGGTGTTTTTTTAGAGGTATAGAACTTCGAATTGAAATAAAACACAAGAAAATCGTTTTAATGTCCATCAATTTGGCTTTATTGGAAGGATAATTTTATACCATTAATGTTTAAATATGATTTCGGGCATGTGGCCGCCGCGGCTGGCACAAATAAAGCCAATTCTACAGGTCCAATTTTCAACCACTTTTTCGAGCATATGGGGCCGTATGTTGGCAATAACGCCACGAATATTGGCTTCCAAGTACCCTAACTTTTCTGGTTTGTTGGCGTAGACGAGCGACTTCACATATCCCCAAAGAAAATAATCCAATGGTGTCAAATCACACGATCTTGGTGGCCAATTGAAAGGTCCATTCCGCGAAATTATGCGCTCATCGAATGTTTCCTTCAATAAATCGATTGTGACGTGCGCTGTGTGGCATGTAGTGCCGTCTTGTTGGAACCACAACTCATCCACATTCATGCCATCCAATTCGGGAACAAAATAGTCGGTTATCATGGCTCTATACCGGTCTCCGGTGGCGAATCGATTCATTCGGGTCCTCTTCAACACTTTGCACTACAGCGGCAATTGTTTCTTCGGTGCGCACTGTTCGACGTCTCTGCGGATGCGTATTATCACATAGAGTAAACGTAGTGCGAAAACGATTCATGGTTAACCGAATTAATTGCTCTGATGGACGATTATGTCGACCATAAAATGGACGGAGCTTGCGGTAAACTTCGCGAACTGAACCATTATTTACGAAATAAATTTGCACGATTTGCAAGCGTTGTTCTTTTGTCAACCTGTTCATGATGAAATGGCAAACCAAACTAAATATTAATCACTTGACAGCTGACAAAATGGCCGCCAGTTAAAAAAGTGATGCCAACTTAAAGTTCTATACCTCAATAAAAAACACCCACTACAACATCATACAAATATATTTCTCGAGTGTATAAACAATGCATAACACAACTGCATAAAAATGTAGAACTTACAGAGAACAGATGTTTGATTTTTATGAAATTATGTGCGATGGAAACTAATTTCGTGTATGCATACATAATTACCAATGCAGATTTATAAACACAGCCATGTACATTAGAGCGGCCGTTATTTATTTATTTTTTGATTTCTTATGTTCTCTACCCCCCAAAAAATAAAAAAGTATTTCATAGCGATAAGTTGTGTTTAAGGGTGTGCGTCCGCCCCTCAAAGTTGCCCTTCAACCACATTTTCAACGTATTTTTTTGCATGTGACTATCTTTTTTAAAAAAATCATTTTACAAGAATATTATAAATATATGGCAATATTTTAACTCTTATAATTAACAACATAGTAGTCTTAAAGAAAGTTTTTTACTAAAATTAATATTTTAGAAAATAATGAAAAAAATAACCAACAAAATACCAAAAATTTTATGTACCAAAATTATATTTTCATGGAAATTATTTATATTAAGTATGTACAATAACCCCTTATATCTATTACATTATTTCATACATATAATTACATATAGTTAAAAGAAACCTTAAAAAAATTTAAAAAAAATTACATTGAATATATGGGCTTGAGGGCCAATTTTGAGGGGCGGATGCACCCCCTAAAACACAAATTAACGCTATGGAATTTTTTTAAATTTTTGTTTTACATAAAATTGAACCGTTTTGGGGAGGGGAGAGAATATAAGAAATCGAAAAAAAAATTTCCATACAACTAACGGCCACTCTAATATACATACATGCAAACATACATAAATTGTACAGCTCATTTACTACCACAATGTGATAACTCAAAAAAACTAGTTTTGGCAGTTTACACAAAATTTAATGAAAAATTAAAATTTAATTTTTCTCTCAAGAATTAAGTATACAAGAATTTTTATTAAACTTTCGCTTATAGAAGAATAATTATGCATTATTAACTAAATAATCCTATTTTTTTGGACTTATGACTTTTTTGTAGTAAGTGTTCGATATGCATTTATGTCTAGAGATGTGTGCTTACGAATGCGTAAATGACTTCCGTAAGTTTTAAACAGAATTCTGAAAAATAAATAACAATAGCAGTGTTGCTTTGCAATAATAAAGATTAGTAATAAAAAAAATCCAGGGGATTTCGATTTATTGTTACTTGCAAATGTTTTTCGGTTTACTCTTGTTTGATTTGAAATTTTTTTTTCGTGTTTATTTATTTATTCAATATTTTTGTTTTAAATTTTTTTAGTTTTTCGAAATTTTTCCGATGATTTCCGACTACTCGACTACACGACTACAAATGCTGCTACCAACAATTGTAGCCATGTAGCCTGAATACTACACACATACGAAAAAATACAACCCTGGGGGTCCGTTGTGTAATTCAAAACGAAATAAAATGCTTTTGAATTTGTATGTTTACAACATGTTAATTCGAAAGCATTTTCTTTCGTTTCGTATTACAGAGTAGACCCCTTGATCTAAAGTATTATTGTTGTTGTCTTTTGAAAATGTTAACCAAAAAAACAAGCAACATTTTCTAATTAAATAAAAACTTTGGGCCTAATTTTGTAAATTTTGTTGGCAACGCCAACCGTTGACAAATGGAAAAAATTTATATTACAAAAACAAACCACATTAAAAAAGCTTAGCGTTGCGTTTTATAAAATTAGGTTCTTTATGTCAAATAAATATACTTCAGTATTATTTATATGAAATTTAAAATTTTCTAACGACTGATTTGTTTTACCCCAGTCCATTGACATCAAGCATATCGTTTTTACGAATATTTTCACGATAAAACTGTAATTCCATTGATGAATTTCTATTCTAAACTAAACAAACTGCCTACACACATTTTTTTCTACTTTTTATCTTAAATTTCAATTTAATATTTATGTATATGTAAGTATGTATATATGTATGTGCATGCATATGTATGGTTCTGAAATGCACCTGCATTGACTAGCTAACAGTCTGTCTGACTAGCAGTTCGTCGTGTATTTAGGCGAAACATTTTTTTCTTCTATTTTTTCATTATTTAATTTATTTATATTTTTCTAGTCTTTTTTTCTTGCAGTTTTTAGTTTTTTGTTTGCAACTTTAAGTTGAAGATATTAGAAGAAAAAGAAGAAGAAGAAAAACCGAGAATTTGTTTCAAGATTTTATTGTGGTGTTTATGATTGAAAGCATTTTTTGTTTTCTCTTCATTAATTTTATGATCTTTCATTTGCTATTCTTTTACTAATACAACTGTAATTTGGAACAACACACATGCACATTTTTTTCTAGCCCAGCAAACATTTAATATCTCTGTGTATGGTGAATGCACCCAATAGCAGCTTTACTCGTTTTACAAAGAAACTCGAAAAAGCATTTACAAGCATAAAATACTATTGCAGTAAAATAAGAATTTTTCAATAGTAGTTAGAATTGTTGAAGAAATTAAAAACACTCATCCAACAATCAGCAAACGTTTTCGAAATGATTCAACAAATGATGATGATCGCTAAAATCCTGCAACAACGTGTCGCCATGGTTGTGGAATAACATTTCAAACATTCCTTCAATAGCCAGCAAACGATTAAAAAAATACTCGGCTAATGTGTGTGTGTGTTTGTTAACTGAAGAACGCCTCATCCGATCGGTGTGAAATTTACGGTATTCTAAGAAAATTTTAGGCCCCGTTTTGATTTCGTCATTTGATAAACTGGACTGGATGCGGTAGAATTTGAGAATTTTCGAAGATAAATGTTTCTAAAAATAGTTGTTTCAATTAAACTTTAAACTAAGTACGCCTCATCTATGTAGAGCATTTTTAATAATAGCAGAGGAAGAAATTTTAAAACTGTCTGTCCGCCTTTTTTACTTGGTTGGTTTTTTCATTTTGATGTAATGTTGATGATGCTGAATCATTATCAAACTTAACACCGGCAGTTTTATATATTCGTCAAGATCAAAGGCAATTCTTTTTTTATTTTATTTAATTTTTTTTTTTTTATTGAAATGGGAAGTTTCTTTTTAATTTCACATGCACACATACATGCATACATACAAATTTATTTATTGAAGCAGGGACGGACAGATAATTGAAAAATATTTACAATTTGGGTGTGTTTTGCTTCATGTTTACCATCCAGATAGAAGTTATAATTGTCTAAGCAAACTATCAAGTGTATTGGTGTGATTTTCAAAATGCAGTCATCCAACCAACCAGTCAGTCAGTCAGTCAGTCAAACTTCCATTTCTTCTTCTTCTCAGTTTATGAAGAAGCCAAGCTGCAAACATTTGAATGTTGTTTGTAAAATATGTATTTTTATAACATTTTGTTTTCTACAGGTTTTTGTTTTCAATTTTATTTCTTTCGCTAACGCTTCGTCACGTTTGTATTACAGTTTACACCTCTAATTGTCTTGACTTAAAATGTTTGAAGTCATGTTTTTATTATTTTATTGTTGTAGACAAGATTTTCGAAGCCATATGAAAAGGTTGGAGGAAACGTTTGCTACGCGCTGTTCTTTTATCTATTGACTTTTATCTGTTTGATTTTGTATGCTTCTTTTATGGTTTAAATGGTTTAAAATTTTTTTTGTTTTTGTTGTTGACATGATTTTTTCTTCTTCATAGAGTCATGAAGAAAAGATTATAAAAAAATATTTATAAAAGAAATTGAATTGATTTTAGAAATAAGTACAAAAAAGTTGAAAATAATAAATTAAAATAAAAACATTATTGCAAGTTTTAGGTTTTATTTACGGTTGTGTTGAAATTTTTTTAAAGTGATTTGAACTTCTAACAATCTTTGACCGAGTTAAAAATGACAGTTGCCTCCGTATGTGTAACTAAACCCGATCTCAGCACACCCGCTCTCACCACAATCGCTAAATGGCTCATAATTTATAATTCTGTATTAAGATTGTTTTAAGGGATATCAAATATTAATATCGAAAATAGGTTTTTTTTCTTATTCTCTATGTAATGTTAATTCTCTTCTGTTTATTGCTATTAATGCAATCTCAAGTTCAAACTCCTTTTAATTTAAGGAACACACACAAATCTAATAAACAAATAAACGAATTTTATGCTTTTTTTCCTTTTCCTATTTTTTTGTTTGTTTGTTTGTAAATCAATATTTGTCTTGGTTTCACAAAAACTCAGGGTTCAATTACAATTTAACAACCATTATTAAGTTTAAACAAACAAAGTATTTGAATAGCAGAAAATACCAAACAGTTGAGGAAATAATACTTAACAGCACACACACACACACACATATATATACACACACGCAAGAACTCACATTCACTCACACACTCATACGCACACTTTCAGGCATAGAAAACATGTGTAGTGTAATGTAATGAGAACAAAATCACTTTGTTCAAAAGCTGATTAAGGGATGTAATGAAAATTTAATAATTGCCCTTTAAGCAGGGGGTTACATACAAATACACATACGGAGGCAAAGACGGCAGTGACGATGTCGTTGTTGAACGACCTCTTCAATGAAAAGGGGTTAGTTTCAATCTCAAATATAAATATATAACTGCAAATAGAAAAATACACGTAATAACAATTACAACAACAACAACAACAATAGCAAAAACAGTTACGAAAACATTAGTTTTAATTAGACGTTGAAGTCTTTGTTGTAGTTTGCAGTCATAGTATCTGCTATTCAAGGTATGGAAAGAAGCAAAAAAAAAAGTAAGTTGTAGAAAGCAACAAACAAAATTCTTTGGCAGATATTCGTTAGAACCGAAAGAATATAAAACAAATGGGAATATTGGGAAAAGACAAGTAACGCGATAAACATATTGCCTACAGACTGCCTACAGTTTGTGCAATAATTGTTTGCACTATGAAATATTGTAAAATATTTTTCGATTTAATGAAAATAAAAACGTCAACATGCCTCCTCTATCATGAAAACTAAACAGGGAATAAAACGACTTGAATAGGCAAACCTGAAAACGTGTGAACTTGTGATGGCTTTGAGTTGGCTGAAGTTGAAGAAACAAAGATTGAGAGTTACAAAACTGGACAAAGATGGTCCACAGGACACAATGGAATAGTGATACTGACAAAAAAAGGAGGCTGTTGAAAGTAAACAAGCCCGACCTATAACAATGAATGCAGGGCATGCTTGGAAGCCATCGAGACAGTGGATAATTTTCTTTATCATTGCCCAGATTTCGCCCAGCCGAGATCCCGTTATTTTGAGGATTACACCTCACCGAACATTACCCACCCATGACTGCAGTCAATACCTAAATAAATAAATAAATAAACAAAATAATATTCTTGATTGTGCTTATATTTTATTTCCGATTTAACGAACAGCTGTTTTAACCAAAAGATCTATCGATATATGATTAAAAAAACAAAATATTATTGTTATATAAAATAATACTAAGTTCGTATTTAACAATATTATTATAATATTAGAGCATGATATGGAAGTTTTTTTTTTTTTTAGTCACATCTAATAATAGTGTTATCATATTTAACCAAAACGTGATAACTTTGTATAATAGTAAGGTTAGATATAACAAAGTTAATTGTTTTCGCAGATAATATTATTATTGATTCACATAATAACATTATTAAAATTTTGCTTTTCCATTGACAATAATATGATTTGACTGCAACCATATAACTCAATCATATTATGTTCCTCTTTTATTATTGAAAAGTTTGAGAGACTACGTAAATGATACTGAGTTTCTTTAGAGTTGGGATGAAAGAACCAGTAAGCGCCAATGGCATAGGAAACGCGATTGGACGAAATATCAAGTGAATTGAAGAATAATATTTGATTATTAGATTTCGCAACCAGAAAAGGTATTTTATAAGGATGTTCTTTTTTAAGCCGGATAGAACTTACGATGGGGTTAACTGTCAAACGAACTGTCAGACTACCCTCACGGTTTGACATTTATAATCAGTAAATTCTCGCAATAACCATGAACAGATTGGCGCTTAAATAACGCTAGCAAATTCCCCAACAATAATTGACGCCTTTGAGACAAAAATTGCTGGTATTATGTGAGACATACAGGCAGAATATACATACATACATTTTTTCTCTTTTATTTTATGTGTTTTGTCTTGAACTAAAGAGCCAGAGTCGATGATAATATAGTTAAAAACAGCTTCAGCATGTTTTAACTTTAGAAGCGACTTTTTCCTTTAAAGTTCAGTTTTTCTCGTCTGTAGTAGGTCGAAAGTTCGTATTTGCAAAAAAGTGCATTCTAAAACTAAAGAAGTTACCTTTTTGGTTGACTGTGGTTGTGGCCCAAAGATTTTTGCCTCTAAGGCTCAAATTCACAGTCTTTAGGTAACTAATAAAGGTGGTTTAACAAAAGAAACTGATAAGAAAAATTGTTAGTTAAACCACGGGCGCTAGTTAACTATAGAGTGTAAATTTGGATATGAAAGAAACATCTTTTATATATTTGTTTGTTGGCCTCTGTTGCGTTTTAGTGCTCGCATTTTGCTAAGCCACTTTAGAAAAAAGTTGTTGGCGAAGAAGAGTTGGTGAAAAGCTGTCCCAATGCGATGAACATTATCAAAGCCTGGTCCTGGTTTTAAAATTTTGGAAAGATTCAAGGGTATTAAATTTTATTAGAAAGCTACTGAGTTCATTTTGATTCGAGTATCATTTTAAAACGGTACATAAACACGATAATTTTATACTGAAATGGTAATACAGTACTAAGATAACACGGTGCATTTTCAAGGTAAAATAGTCGTTCTTATCTCACGTTTTAAAATGATAATTAAACAAGAATATACACGAATATTTGTTGTATCTTATTTCTGTAATTATTCCTATTTGTTTAATTATTTAAACTTCTCTATTGTAAAAGGTTTTTTTTTACCACGAATTCTTTAAATGTTTTGCCTAACAACCCCTCTATTTTCAACGTCCTGCTTGACTACTTATGCAAAAAGATTTAATAGTCTTTAGTAAAAGTCAGACCTTTGTTTGCATTTACAAGTCTATTGTCTTAACATTTATGGCCAAAGTTTTTTAAACTTCAATAGTAAAAAGTGCTCATCATCATCCCCAAGTAAAATATATACATATTTACATGCATACAAATATATTAATTTATTTTTTCTTTATCAAAGTACTTGAACATTTCATTTTAATTCAGAACTTCGTTTAATTTTCGTTTTTTCCTTCTTTCTTTATAAAATAAATATACAAAAGAGCAAAATTGTGAAATTTGAGTTTAAGAAAAATACAAGCAGAAAAAATTCTTATTAGATGAGTTTTTTTTAAAATTTTGTATTGTTGTGATTTTTATTAGACTTCTTTTCCTTTGAGGAATGTTTATTTATCTTTTTATTTTCTTTATTTGCATAAAACTTAAAAGAAAAAATATTAAATATCTTAATATTTCCAGAAGAAAAAAATTTTTGAATATTTTTAAGAAAATTAAACAAGCTAAACTTTGTATTTGTGTAATTTTCTGTAGAAAACCTAGAAACAAATTTTATATAAACTTTGGCGATCATGGAAATATGTATATCACAAAAATTTATTGGAATAATTTGCGAAGAATTTTTATTTATATATTTGCATATTAAACGTTTTAGGATGCACTTGAAATACTTTCAGCACTATTATCAAAGCCGTGAATATTTTTATTTTTTTCAGTAGGAGTTATTTGTTTTTCTGTGGAATTAATATCAGCAGTCTGTTGCTTTCTGACTGACTGCTTTTGTTTATTAATTTTTTAAGTTTTTAACGCCTAGTAAGCGAAATGTTGCTGCTACTCGGAAGCATAATTTTGTTCTCATAAACGTCATAATTATGTATGTATGTTGGTTTTCGATGACAATGATTAATCAAACCGAATTAAACTTGAGTAGCAATTATGGCAAATAAACAAATAAATGTTTGTATTTATTGCAAAAAACAAAAAAGGAAAAAACGTTGCAATTATGCATTTTTTATTACATTCGCCTTTGAAGGGCGATTAATTAGTACAAAGGGATCAGCTTTATTGGTTGTACAATCCAGTTGAATGGTTTCAATTCGATTTTCTCAAACATCAATTCGATTTTCTCAAACATCATACAGGATTGTTTCGTTTGTGCGGTTGAATATTTTAATTGATTTTTTTTTTAAAATCGCCAAATCGAAAAATCGCCAAAAACCGAAAAAAATCGCCAAAATTAGAAAAAAAAGTGTTAAAACTACAAAAAAGCTCCTAAATGAATAAGCTCTCGCCAAAAAATAACAAAACGCCAATAACCGAAAAAAATCGCCAAAACGAGAAAAAAATGTCAAAACTAAAAAAATGCCCAAAATGAAAAAAAATCCCAAAAAATCGCCAAAACAAAAAAAATCGCCAAAAATTAAAAAAATCGCCAAATTAAAAAAACTTCATAAACGAAAAAAAACGCCAGAACTATATTTTATATAGGCTACTAAAGTTCGTATTGAGTTACATATCTCGTGTCCGTACGGAACCCTTCATGCGCGGGTCAAAGTCGCACTTTACTGAATTTATTTTAGTTTATTTTAATAAAATTTTTTTCGGGAGCTCGAAGTCATTTTCATAAAATTGTAATTAATTTTTTATTTATTTTCTATATTTTGTTATTTAAAACAAATAATATCTTTTCACTTTGCTTTTTTATAACTTTCTATTCAAAGCTTTAATTTCACCCATAAGTAAATATTTGATTTTTCTCTAAACATTTATTAAACAGAATTCTGCGGCAAATATTGTATGATTCGGTACAGCTGTATGTACAAAAATAATTTTAAAAAAATTCACTTCAAATAGCTGCCAAAAATACCCAAAAGATATGTTAAAAAAATACAATTAAAATTTCCAACTACATACATACATTCTATTGTAAAGTAATACCTTTTTAACTTAATAATAAAAATAACGTATAAATTTAATTCTATTATCTAGAAAATTATCATAAAAGATCTTTTATATTAAAAAAAATGTAAATTTGCTCTGCGAAAGGCATTAAACCCGACCAGATAAAAGAGAATTACCAAAAAAAGCAACATTATTTTCATTAATAGTTTCGCTATCAATATACAAAAATCTTCTTTTGTATTCTTGTGTAATAACTTTTGAAGCGAAGTAAAACACAAAAAAAATAAAAATTAAATGTAAAAGAAAAGAAAAAAAAATTAAACTAGAGAAAAGAGTTTCTGGTTCTTTTGTATTCGCCAATGTAGTTTATGTGTCTGAGGCGTGTCAATTTAAATCAAGTCAATGTCTTTGTGGTATTCTGTAGTATCACAGATATTCACTCACACATATACCAATGCAAAAACCCAGCAAACACATGCCACATATGATTTGAATATAATTTTGGGATCTACTATTATTCTTAAGGTTATTACTAAAAATAATTGATAAGTTTCACTGAAAACGATATAATATACATACTTAAGTATTTTACTCTGGTATTGATAAGTACTCGTTACCCAGCTGCTAACTAAATTTAAAAGAAAAACCACAAAAGCAGATAACAAGATTTCTTAAATTTTTTTTGTTTGTTTTCCTTATTACTTCGCTATGGTTTGAAATTGTTACACGGGAAAAATATCTCGTGAATTTTATTTATGATTGTCCTCAAGAAATATGGAACACGATAGACTTTGATAGCCATTCCTGGAACGTCTCACTTCAAGCAGTCGGAGATCCCTTGTTTTTTCGAATAATTAAAAAAACTTTCAAAACTTTCGGTAACGATATTTCAGTAGTTTCTGAAGTCAGAAAATCAATATACATCCTGAAAATTGATTTGGCAAAATTTTTTGGAGTTATTAAAATAAAAAAAGCTATTTTGAAAATTCGAAAAATTTCGAATCAACTAATTTTAATCGAGTTTACATAAGTCTGCGTTGTTTTTTGCACTTGAAATTAGATTTTAGATTTGATCGGTTGAGTGGTTTAATTTTTACTTTATGGAAACTTTTTTCGAAAATCCTTAAAATCTACGAAATATTTGATTTGATTATATCTCGAAATCTAAGTTATTAGGGCACGGTTGCACTTGGCAAACATAAAGCGTAACCAACAAACACTAATGAAAAAAGTTTTGATCCAGACGTTTGTTTATTAAACTAAGCAGTTTCGAACACAAATAATAGATAATGTCATACAATCCAACACTATTGGCTACTCTTTAGCTTGACAAACTTTTTTCTGAATTAAAAATTTTTCATTGGAATTTAGTGGTTACGCTTTTTTTGGGCAAATGTCGTTAGAATGCCGTAAATTTGGTTCCGATCGGTTAAACCATTCTTAAGTTATGATATGTTTACATACATACATAAACAAAAATACAAACACACACACAGAGCTACACACACGCTGAAACACACACAGAAAGACACACGCATCCATACGCACGTCCATAAGTACATCATCGTAAATATAGTCAGAATAGATACTAGAGAATGGTAATGAGTACTGAAAAAATATACATAAGAAATTAGTCTTAGTTTTATTAACTGCGTATAATCATAATTGTTGCACAAACAATTCGTACTCTCACATATTTTCTGTGAAGTAACTATTACTGTAGCCGATTCCAACATACAAAAACCTCTCGTCTTCGTTTATGCGAAAAACTAAAATACGCTACAACTAAAAATAAAAAGGCACACGCGTATCAAACGCATTGACTTTCTTTCATACTTATAGTCTGAGTATGATTATACTCAGGCTGTGGATATTTATTCGGAGAAAAAAATATACTCATGATACTCAGGATATTTATTTATCATGTGCCACCATATACATCAATTTATAAAAATATAAATAAAATGGAATGGAAAATGTGTGTGTGGTTGTTTGAAAAAATTCTTTTTGTTTGTGTATGTGTGGATAAATAAAAAAGGCCGTATATACATATATGCATCTGCAGCCGATTAATAGTCAGAGTATTTTGATATTCATGTGTATGATTGTAGTTCTAAAATAATGTGTTTAAATAAAGCTGTTGGATGTTTATAGTTATACGTATTCGGTTTAAAATAAATAAGTATGTTTGCATATGGAAGTGTTTTTAGCTGTACGCATTCATAGTTGTTTGACGGCCAATACTCAGAGAGTACTTAAAGGCATACTTTCGTCGTTATCTGATAGATACCCATGACTTCAAAACATGGATATGTGGGGAGAAATTACGTTATTCAACATCGATCGAAATTTGCATACAAACAGAATTAAAAGCTATGAATTTTTTTTCATAGAAGCATGATTTTGGAAAATCAGGCAGTGCTTTAAGTTATAAAACACATTAAATTTTTAGTTTAAGCAATTAACATTGAAGTAGGAAATAAAGTGCTTGCAAAGCTAAGCAAGTGATTTAAAATCGATTATAGCTCAGCTGATCAGTTTAAAAAATCACAAAAATTGGAAAAGTAGGCCACCTATTTTTTGTGATTTCGAAACACTTTCACAAGACGAAAAAGATTTATAGAACAGACTTGATACTCATATTTGTCATCAAATTAACATTAATTTTAAATTTCCCAGCCATCATATTTCAAAATGTTGATCTTGTGTTTGTTGGGAAACGTATTAATATTAAGAGTACATGGAAAAAACCTCATTTATTTGGCGAAAGCAAAAAAAAAGACGAAAATGTCTATTACCGAAAAGATATATTTCAATAAAATTTACTTAAATTTAAATATTAATTTACTTGAGTGCCTGGCAAAATCCTTATGAGTTTTTCTTTTGTGTAAAAATTTATCTTTGCTTTTTTTTTGTTTTGCAATATTTTCTTTATGGCCTTCCCCACCACAAACATTTTTTGTGTTTGTTAAAACTTGTAAAGGGCTTGTACTCGTATTGTTGCCGTCTATTAGTCATGTCAACACCTTTTTGTTAAAATCATTTAAATATTCTCTTTTGTGAAAATGCAACTTTTGCTAAATTGTATATAAGCTGATTAAAAGTGATTATATTGTAATTTGCTGAGACGAAATGTGCAAAATGTGTAAAAGCACAAAGGGTGGGTGGGTGTGTGCGTGTGGTCACCCAACACACGCATATGCTTGAAGCCAAATGCATAGAGATCAAAAGACGGCTTTTGACTAATAGAAAACATTTAATTTACTTAGAACTAAATGTGTGTTAGGATGTGTGCGTATGTTGTTGCGTGTGTGTGCCCAAAAAAAGGTAAGTAACAACCCTATAGGAACTCAAACTCATTTGTAAGTCCCTTCAAACTGGTTTTTTAATAACCACAACTGGTTGATTAAGTGACTTTTTTCCTTGTCGCCGACTAACTATTTTAACATAGGCATGTCATAGACAGTAGTCAATTGGCCATCTCTGCATGACTTTTAAATTGACTACTAACTACTTATTTTTCAACCACTCTGAAGTCACTTAATATCTATTATAGTTAAGTATATATTTATGTAAATCTTCATACACATTTGTATATTATATACATACATAATTATGTATATACTATATATAATAAATATATGTATCTATATTGATATACAGAAATAATTAGTATTTTTATATTTAAAACAAAAATACATACATACATACATTCATACGAAATTTTTTCCTGCTCATAGAAAATATTATACATATTAAGTATTGAAATTATTATTTTTTTCAACACAAACATTTGGCATTTGATTTCATGGCATGCTTCTTTTGAATTTTTTAATTTTCTTTTCATTTACTTATTTTGCTTTTATTTATTTCTTACGTGTGCTTCTATTCAATATATTTGGTTGATATCTGCATGAGAATTAAACCAATTTGTAGTCACTTGGAAAATAATTAATTTATAGCTAGTGTTTTTTGTCAATCGACTATTTTATTTACTACAGGGAAATTCTTACGATACGGGTTATTTTTTTAAGGCCTGAATGCGAAGGGGCTTTATAATTTTCCTTGGTTTTGCAATGAAGCATGGACATCACAAATACATATACATATTTTTATTAATATCATAAATAAAACCTGATGAGAAAAATTATAATTGTGCTTTCCAATTTTGCTATAACGACGTCTAGACACTATCAAATTACTCATCAATCATTATGGCAGTATTTGTGAAAATGATTTCGTATGTGTATGTGAGCTTGATGTAGAAATTATTTCTTGTTTGATTATCAATAATTATTATTCCAAAACACATAGATATTTTAAATTTCTGTTATATACAAGTTCAAAATAAAGGGAAAAAAGATTTATTTGCTAGCGTTTAGTAATTTATTTTCTACGGTATTTAAACCATAAAAAATATTTACCACAAAGTAAAACGTTGTTCAATAAAGAGTGGGTGGCATTTTATTCATTCATGCATTCTTCGTGTTTGACTTGGCAATTTGAACGTGTGCGTTGTTACCGGCTGCATCTATGTATCCATGTATGTGTGTGTGTATGTGCATTTAATGTTCTGTTCCAACAATCTAATGACAAATAATGATGATGAAGATGCTGATACCAACACAATATATAAAAAAACAATTTGTTCAGCAACCACAACAACTACAACAACAAGTCTACTAGTTGTCTCATTTCGAAACCGGAATAAGCATACGTGTGTTTGTTATTTCTCTTCTAAATACTACAAACAAATGATCCATTTAGATCTAAATAAATATACGGACACAGAACAGCAGGAACAAATGTGCCAAGGAAATAAAAACTGTTACCTGCAGTTATCAAACAACTGCCAGCCACTTTTCATTGCATGCCTGCCTGCCTGCCAACCTGATGATGCTGTTGATGACGACTCACTTTTATAGCTGGCAATTTAATGTTGCTGCTGCTGCTGCTACTGATGCTGCCGTTGTCATTGTAAAATGTAAATTATTGTGCACTTTTCGAATTAAAAAACAAAACAACAACAACAACTACTCCGCCCTCTTTGGTATCTTAACCATAAGAACAACCAACATCCCAAAACACAACAACAACAACGGCAACAACAATAATAATTTTACAATTTGTTGTATTTTGTGGTTTCTTTCGGTGGCTGTTTTAATTTTGTGTGCTTTCGCTATTTTATGAATAATCACGGTAATAAAACTGCAACATTGATGGCAACAGAATGAAGCGAACGAAAAAGAACGCATTAAATGTTGAAAATTCCCCAAAGAAAATAAATTATTACACCGCAGCAGATTCCTCTCTTTATATAGTGTAAGGTAACAAAAAAAAAGCAATACGTGTATAACAAACACCCCACCAGCAACAATAGAAATATATAGTAGATGGTCGTCGCTTCCATACCTGTAACATAATGTGTAAAGATGCTCTCAGCTGAGCTGAGCGGTGGGAGAGATTTCTTTCTACCAGTATTTGGTTTTTAATTTTAAATTTTCATTCATTCATTGTGTTTTATTACATCAAAATTAATGCATTACAGCAGAATATTTATGTTCATTTATTTGCATACATTTTTACTTTACACATTTCGGGTGAAAGTAATAGACATTTTCTTTTGTGTGACTCGCAAGGGATGACAATAATTTTTAATTTGACAAAATCTACAAAATAAAGCAAAGAAAAAAATTTTATTTGTGCTTTAATAAGAAAGTCTGGTCAGGTTTCAGGCAAAAACAGTCATGAAAATAAACAACAGATGTTTTGAGCAAGGTTTTTAATTTTCTGAATTATTGCTTATAAATCTGTGGCAATATGGAATAACTGCTTAAGTCGACTTAAGCAAATTTAAATTTATTAAGCTTCAGTTGACAGTGGTAGTGGTTAAAATGCTACATAAGCAAATAAAGAATCACGGTAACATAGAATCATATGTTACAGATTTTTAATCGCTTAGGGCTAGAATTTCACTATCCTACACAATCATGCGACTTTTGAGAAAATACAACACTGGTATGATGGCGTTTATGAACATTTTCTACAGACAATAACAAGTCATCAGATGAGGTTTATATTTTTCCGTAAGTCGTGCGATTGTGTGGGATAGTTAGTTAGTCATGGATTTTAGCGTTAGCGTTTCATTGTTTAATACGACTTAAGCGACTATTCCACATTGCCACAGAAATAAGAAAAGGCATAATTTTATGATGGAAACATGAAGCATGCATGTCTAAATTTTAGTGAAGCTTAGATCTAAACGCTCAAAGTTGTGAATATATTAAAAGCACCTGAGAATCCATTGGGATGTTGTTCTCAAATTCATTTCATCTACAATTTTATAAGTTTCTACATGCTATAAATATCTGTACATATCGATGGCTTAATATAATAAATTTAGTGAAGTGTGACTATGACCCGCGCACGAAGAGTTCCGTACGAACACGAGATATGTAATTCAATACGAACTTTAGCCAATATAAAATATAGTTTTGGCGTTTTTTTTTTCGTTTGGCACTTTTTTTTCTCGTTTTGGCGATTTTTTTTTATTTGGTTTTTGAACTTTTTTTAATTTTGGCGATTTTTTTCGTCTTGCTGATTTTTTAAATTTTGGCTTTTTTTTTCATATAGGCGATTTTTTTTGGTTTTGGCGATTTTTTCGGTTTTTGGCGTTTTCCTTTCATTTTGGCAATTTTGTTTTTGTTCTCGTTTTGGGGATTTTTTCGGCGTTTTGCGTTTTTTTAATTTTGGCGATTTTTTTTTAATTTAGGCAATTTTTTTCCATATAAACAATTATTTTGGTTTTGGCGAATTTTTTAGTTTTTGCACTTTTCTTCTCATTTTGGGGATTTTTTCGGTTTTTTAATTTTCACGATTTTTTTATTTTTTGGGATTGTTTTTTAATTTTGGCGATTTTTTTTTAATTTAAGCAATTTTTTTCATATAAACAATTATTTTGGTTTTGGCGAATTTTTCGCGATTTGGAGATTTTTTTCGGTTTTTGCCGTTTTTTCATTTTGGCGATTTTTTCGTTTTGGCCATTTTTTTCATTTTTGGCGCTTTTTTCGGGTTTTGGCAATTTTTTTCGGTTTGGCGATTTTATAATTTTCGGATTTTTTAGTTTTATCGTTTTTGAAAATTTCAAGAGTTTACCTCTTACGGTTTCCAAGATATAGCATGTTGTCAAAATTGCATTAACTGATGGACCACCCTTTAATTTAAATTTTTTAATATTTTAATGTTAATTATTGTAGTCTATATAAAAATACACTAATTTTACAAATTTCAAGTGTCAATATACATATGTACATATACATATGTATATTACGCTGAGAAGATCGATACATTACTGCAAAAATTCAATGCCATTGGTAGGCGTTGAGTGAAAGCATGTATATCAAAAAGGCCGTTATCATTTGAAAATTCATTCTTTTTAACTTTTCGGTTCAAATATGACACCTAAATTACACTTCTTATTCAGTCATTTGAATATTTCCCCACGAACTTGGGCTCCGAAACTGATGAACAAGGTGAAAGATTTCACCAAGAAATGAAAGAAACCGAGAGACCTTACAAAGGCTGGCGGGATGACCAAATGATGACGGACTATTGTTGGTTCCTCATTAGTTGAATTAACCATTAACAAGTGCGAGTGAGAGGCAAATCTCTAAGCCCGAGTAATACATACAAGCCTGATTGCACTAAAGAAACAATTGCCATGACACTAGAGCAGCTACGTCCAGCCCATATGCACAATGTACAAACTTTTATCAAGAGCTTATTATGCTTTCACACCGACGAGAGTACAACATCCACACCAACAACACAACAGAATACAATGCTTGCTCTTACTTTGCAAAGAAACAAGAACAAATTTAAGAGCTTTCAAAGTTGTGTGAGTTTGGACGCAGCTGCACTAAAGTTATTCTTCAGCACAGAGTTCCTCTACGACTGCTTCACATCAGTTAAACCAATATCGTCAATCATCAAAATTGCTTCAACTTTTGTTGATCAACTCGTAATTCAGCTGTAAGAAAGAAGAGAGAAGGAAACACATATTTTTTTTCTTACAGCTGAATTACGAGTTGATCAACAAAAGTTAAAGTGAGTGAACCAGGACTCCCACTTTTTTCTGTTAAAAAACGGGCATGTTCTGAATATCACAGAGATTTTAAATCAGTTGCTTTCTAAAATCAACCTTTAATGGCTTTTATTATTTTAATTTTAATAATTTTATTCCAAAGCTATAAATCTTTTAATTTACAAAAGCTTTAATTTAGCTTTTATTAATTTATTTGAAATCGCCTTTATTTGACATTCCGTAATTTGCAGAACAGGCCCGATAATTGAGTTTTAAATTAATGTAAGTTTACTTGAAATCAGAATTACAAAACAGTATAGTGTTACTGTAATTATGGACAGCACTATACTAACTAAAATGCTTTGACTTTATTAACATACTTCCTTAATTGATTTCATTTTTTTTTGTTTGATTAAAATGTAAATTTCAGAATTTCTCAAGCCCACTCATTTACGAAATAACTATATATATTTTTTTTGTGCCATAATCATAAGAAATTAACATTTTCTTCTTCATTCCTTGGAACTGTGTAAGCAAATTTGTAAGTAAGTAAGTAAGTGTGTGCATGCGTGTGCATGTGTGTGCTTTTAAATGACTTTGTAAACACAACAATCTGTCAATCAAATGTCTGGAATTGCTGTTACTCTTGCTTGAAATACGAAATGCAAAAAAAGAAACCACACAGATTTATAAACACCGAGCACAGCGAAAATGTGCATTAATGGTCAATAAACAACTTTTGTTTGAAAATGTTTTAAAATAATAAGCAAATATACCGTTAAAATCTTTTAACGTAACGGAGATTAAAAATTTTAAGAAAAAAAATCCCTGATAATTTTTAATGTTCACTAAATACATTTCTCTTGATTTTAAAAAATTCAATTTTTTATTTCAATACAAAGAGTTTTTCATTTAAAATTTGGCCGCTAACTACTGAACAGTTAGTTCAAGGCTAAAGCTTTGTACAGATGCTTGTCAAATCTGACAATATTGTGAGTAAAATGTGTTAAAAATTGTCTAATAAAATGTCAGAGACATTGTTTTTAATTGTCAGATGTGAAAAGGTTTCGCATCTTACAATGGCAGAATTTTCAGAAAATTCTTTCTATTAGCAATGCTGCAAAAAAATATAGTAAAAAGATTTAATAAAATATGGTGTCATAACCGCCAAAAAAAAAGATTAAAGGTCATGATACACTATCATACAAAGTCGTGTGATCTACGAAAAAATACAACCCTGATATGATGGAGTTTGTAAACATTTTCAAAAGACAATAACAATTCATCACACCAGGGTTGTATATTTTCGTAATTCGCACGACTTTGTTGATAGTGTATCACGGCATTAAGCGACATAATTTTCGAACTCATTTTTTGATGAAAATCAATCATCTGCGATAGTATACAAAAATGAGTTTCAAAAAATATTTCGCTTACCTTTTTTTGGCAGCTGAAATTGTGGCGATTGTTTCTTTATGGTCCGTAATAATTTAGATTTTTACCTTTTAAATTTAATACAATCACAGGCAATTGATAATTGGGAATTCCTGTAAAATTTTTTAAGTCTGGCAATGATTAACAACAGATCCGACATTTTTTTGCATCTGTGACAATAATTTGTTAGCTTTTCTGACAAACTTAATACAATTGTGTGAAAATTGTATTCACACCATTGTATAATGCTGTAATTGTATAAATGCTGCTATTCAGCAGCCAGGAGTTCCATTTGAGAAAATGGAACCCTGGTATGGTGGAGTTTATGAAAATGTTCAAAACACAACTACAATGCAATAGACCAGAGTGTATAATCTGCAATTCTAACAGAAAAAAGTAATTTTTTTCGTTTCGAATTACAGATTAGATCCTCAGAGTTGAATTTTTCTTAAAGTCGAATAAGCACGATTATTTAAGGTAGTGAATACTAGCCTCAAGAAAACATTAATGGTTTCATATAGTTTACTATCCACCCAGTATTTTCACAATTCTTTTATCATTCTCACAAACCTCATTAGTTAATGCTTGGCTAAAACCGCAGTTTATCAATATGAATTAATTCTTATATTGAACAATTCTTTATTAAATATGTACCTTTAAATTGACTAATGGCACTTTTCCCAATGTAAAATTAAAAGCTAACAGGGACTTTAACGGCAAGTTTTGTATGAAGAACTGTCAGTTAAAGTTCACGTTAACTCTTAATCATTTTATAAATATTTCCTAATTTATTTCATGCAATTCAGTTTTATGAATTATCGCATGAAATGAAATTTAAGGTGGTGTCAGATACAACTTCAACGCTTTGCGTGATGTTCCTAACTTTGGGGAAAAAGCGTGAAGCAAATTGTTTATGACACAATAAATACTTTGACAACAATCACTGTTTGTTTTAATGTTTTATCTTATGCACAAAACACAGCACAATTCGATTACTATGATGCCACTACTCGTTTTTTATGTAAATTTACCGAAATTTTAATAAAAATTTCATATTTATATACGAGTTTGGTCAAACAAATTAAGAAAAGTATACCAACTGTTTGTCAAAGCACGCAAAAAGCTAAGATTTGCCTTACTTTTCGCTTCGCTTTGCGTTAAAAGTACTTTATGTGACATGTTTCATATAAGCATGTACATTTCATCTTAGATGTCAAAGCGAATTTTCAACGCAAAGCTAAGCAAAAGTTTTATCTGACATGGCCTTTACTTATTCATCGTTAGCTTAAAACAAAAACAAACTGAAAATTCGTCGTAAGGAATAGAATACATGTGTGTATATGAAAATACACCCAATACGTATAGATTGTGATGAAATTTGCCGTGCGTAACGAACTTGAGATAGATTTATTTCTATTTTTTACGCTTGCGAACGACTAAAAAACAGTATTCTCTCCCTCATTCTCTGTCTTTGTACACACACAACCAACTTTATCAAATATGAGAGAGGAATTCGGTGAGTAAAGTCGTTGTTATTATGCTTCACACGACGAGTTTACGCAACGAATTCTTGAAAGGAAGTTCGTCGAACTATGCGAAGTTCGTCGTTCGTCCCAATTGTGTTTATAGCATTATAGCCTAAAGAAACTCACCACAACAATACTTGAAAACAAAACAACATTTTGAAAATTTGTTTTTGTTGTGAAAAACCAAACGATCCTGTTCTGTAAATCGAATCGGTTTGAAATCAAATCCAAAATCAATAATGTTCCTGCATACGTGTTTGAAATCAAATACGATGATTTTCTTTCAGATATGATATTTGAGAATCTATATAATAGCGAAATAAAAAAAAAGTCTGACAAATTATTTCTAATATCAGAATTAGTTTGCGAAAATCGTGCGATCTTAAATGGATTCGGTTCACAAAAGAGGGCCGTATATTAATCAAGTTTATTAGTCCTCAGAAATTAAAATTTTTATTTTAAAAACTATGAACTTCACCCTTATCGAGATTAAAAGTTCACGTGAAATGAATTCCCTTTCCCTAAAATTGTGATCATCAATTTTGCGTTGTTGCTGTATCAGTATACTATTTTCTAATTTTGTTCATCATTATTTGTTCACGGGAAATATTTCACGTGAGCAAAACGTTCGCGTTTTATTCCCAATAAGGGTGTCTATAAACGGACCATTCTACAAAAGTTATTCCTTCTATGGAAGTTTTAAAACAATTTTAGATGAAACGTTCTATTTAAAATTTTATTGATCATTCTATAAAATGTTTTATTATTAACTGTCGTCATGAAAACCTTCAAAAGGAATGAAAATGTTTCAATTTTGAGGAACACTCGCTTCTTGAAGCAGTACATATCGCTCAAAAAACTAGTTTGGCAGAAAACGTCTTAGAGTCTAAACACAATGTATGCGGTGCGACGGCGACGGGAATACTTGTCATTATTTGTTTAAATTTTTAATTTTTTTTGTGCATACACTTTTATAACTAAAAATAAAAAATGAATAACATTTTATACATTCGCAGATATATTTGATATGTTTTTTAAACTTTTATAATCTATGAAAAAATGTTTGAACTTCAAAATCATGTTTTTTACAATAATGTTGTGAACAGAGCCAATTATGCAAAAACTATGGCTACGTCAGCAAGAGAAAGAGTATCAAAAATTGAGAGAATAAGAAAGTCCGCAATGAAAATAAAATAGATTTTAATTTTATTCCGTCCCGCACTGCGGATTTTTACTTCAAAATCGTATGGAAAACCACACCGCAAAAACTAATCGTTACATTGTGTCCAGACTCTTAAAGGACATGAACAAATATTCCTCTCTCAGGAGTCGGTAGTACAAGATAAAATACGAAATACCGAAGTATTCTGCATTATTAAATAAAAAACGTCTCTCTTGAGTTATGACACAATTGAAGTAAATGAGCCATATGTATTGTGAAACTTTTAAAATTTTTGCTTAGCGTGGTATAAAAAGAACAGTACAAGACAGCGGCATATAAAACCACTTAACTCAACACAGGTTCTTAGATTTATGATTAGATTAGGCTAAAGTTTGTATCGCTCTGTAAGCCAAATTTCATGTGATAATCTTTAAAGAAACAAATAATAACAAAGTTAGTTGTAAATATTCTGACATACATATATGTGCTAGCAGAACGGAACAACTAGGTGTTTTCGAAGGTCGCCATACCTTCATCATTCATCTCATTTTTCAGTGCAAATTACAATTTGCTGAAAGCTTTTTTGTTTATAATGAAAGCTATATTTTACTATTTATAAATTTGCAACGGTCTTGCCATTGTCGTTTGTTCTTTACTAATTATACACCAACATAAAAAAAAACATTAAAAGTGTCCCTTTTACCTTTATAACTACTTGTAAGCACGCCACAAGATTGTTGAAAAGCGAAGTAGTTTTAATTTTTGACGTGATTTTGTTCACTACTAATCGAAATTTAGTTTTATGTCGCAAGTGCATGCATATGTTATACTTACTAGTACTGAGAACCTCCAGCGGGTCCAATGCCGCCCTGTTGCATACCATTGCTACCGATCATCATATCAATATTGCTGGAGCCCATATATGAAGGACTATAGCGACCGCCAGTATCTGTTGAAGTGCTGCCTCTATGACCGGGCACAATAATGCCCAAACCGGCTAAGCCCGCCAGAGCATGGCCATGATGATGAATACCGCCACCGCCTGCGCCTATGCCACCACCACCACCAACACCTCCACCGCCAGAATGGCTCATTAAGCCGGTAGAACCAACACCACCAGGTCCCAGTCCTCCCATAGCACCAATATTGCCATTCAAACCATTCAAGCCGCTCATTCCCACATTGCCAGTCGTTTGCATTAGAGTATTTAAGAGAGAGCTATTACCTGCCAATTGATTGAGATTTGTAGCAGAGGGATTCGAGTTGTGTAACGAGCTGCCAAGAGGATTTGAGGGATTTGTTATTGAGCCTTGTACGGCAGGTACGCCTACGCCCATGCTTGGTAAGCCTCCGCTGCCAGTTTGTGTCTGTGAGTGCATGGAGAGATCATCACAATTAATCAGCTGCAAATGCCAAATGGCGATAGTGGCTAAAGTTATAATCCACAATAAATGCATTTTGTGTTTCCTGTTTAAGTTAAGAAGAGTTGTTTGTTTAACTTATTTATTTTATTATAATATTTATTTAAGTACACGTCTTGTTTTACTTTTAATTTATTTCTGTAGTAATATAGATATATTTTTATTTGTATATGTATTTATGTGAGTCGTAAAAAAATTAGTTATTATTTTATTATATTATTTTATTTGTATTTGATTAATTCAATTAATTTAAGTAATTTGTTTGGTTTGGTGGCGTTTTAATACTTTCTCGTTAATTAATTTGACACAATTTCTTTAGCTTCGGAATTGATTCTTTATTTTTTTTTTTGCCTTATTATCTCTTAATGATCTGCCTCAACTTGTTTTGTTGTGCTGTTTTTTCCTCAATTATTTTATTACTTTTGATGGCCTGCTTCTCTAGAAGCCTCTTTGGATTTCGTTTGTATTACTTTTTTAAAAAAATTTCTTATGCTTTTATGGTATTTCTAGCAAAAAAAAAAAAGAAATGCACTTTTTCTTGTATTTTTAGATTTCCTTTGAAACGGTTATAGATGGAACAGCAAGCAAAAGGTCTGTTGTAAAGTTGTCAGTATTACATTTTACCGCCTTGTCTTTAGGTCGATATTTATGTGTTTTTTATTTATTATTCTTTTTGGTTTATTGCGGCACTTGTTCGCAAAATGTTATCCAACGTACCGACAAATGTTCGAACAAATATGATCACTTTCCTGCACACAGATACATTCTTTTATCGAAAAACACACACGCACACACTTGCAATACACTTACGATCGCTTACACAACGAACGCACTCACAAATACTCAATTTGCACTCGTGCACACACAGTTGTGTTATTTTATTTATTTTTTGTTCAGTTTTCTTTTTAGCCTGCCTGGCTGATCTTTTGGTCTTGATCGTTGAACAACAAGAAGACAACAACAGCAGGGAAAAAGCCTTTTTAAAGATCAAAAGGCCGACAAAATGCGCGCATTAACTTGACTAAAACGTTTAAAACACTCTACGATACACAAACACACATCTGCATGTATTCAATGGACGAAGGTAAAACGAATCAATGAATGTTCGTAGAAAAAGAAACTTATACGGGGAAGCAAGTCTCGACTACGTTCGAAATGCAGAGTCAGAGTCACAGTTAAGAGCCAGTCGGTGCACACAATGACGATGACGATTACAACTACTCTGACGTTATAGATAATGACGATACAACGATACCAATACAACAACAAATACGGGTATAGAGTCTTCAAGTGAGTTTGAATGTCGACGTCAATGTCGCAAAATTGTAGTGCCACATTTATCCCTTTATCTGCTATTAACTAAGTAAGTAACGTTGTTGCACATAAAAATTTCAGTGCGGTAAAATTATTTCATACGCTGGCAATTAAGTAAAGTACATACAACATACAACAAACAACAGCGTATATATTGGAACCATTTTGACCGACCGGCAAGCGGCATTTTTGTTTTGTTTTTATCCCAAGAAAATAATAACTTTACGCGTTCTTCACCGCAAGCACGCAACTAAACGACCAATCACATATATACAAATAAAATCTACATCGATCCACCAATAAATCGATCTGATCTATCACTTTGGAAAATCACAATGGCATAGCCCTTTCAGGGCACAGCGTTAACACTTTATGTTCCATTTAGTTTTGGCTGGCTAAACAATTTTTTTTTATATATTTTTATTTAAATGCCGCTTCTTTGATTCAAATACTTTGTTTTATTTTTTTTTCTTGCTATTCAGGCATCAATCGTTTGTAAGAAAATACAAATAAATGTTTATTATTATATTATTTTTTTGTTCAATAATAATTTAAGTGAAGCTCAAAACAATCCGCTGTTGGCACTTGGACACGTTCATCGCGTTGCTCGCTCGTAACTCGACTGACAGTTTCGATTGCTGGCCAATCGTTTTAGCATGAAAATCTTCGTTTTTGTTTCCTATGTTGTTGTTAATTTTCTAACAACATCATAATTGCGTTCCTTGACATCGAACGCAACATCCATGTTCGATGTTTATGTTGAATATTTACCCCGTTGTACAACATTTGCTTCATGCAACGGCAAATAATGGTGCATGTGTATAAAAATGTACTGTTGCTATTGCAATGTTGCCAACTTAGCCAAAGCCTTACAAAGGAAACACATCAGCATAATTTATTTCTAAATTTCCCAAATTTTAATAATAGAAACGTTCTTCAAGAATCCTTAATTAAATAGAAATAGAAACTTTCGGCATATTTGCAGAACACAAGGACGTCTAAAGTCGTCAGCAATTTTACTATTTGTCATCCATTATTTTTAAAAACATATGAATTGACAGAGAGAGAGGGAGAGAAAATTGTTTTTCGTCATTCGTCGGCGTACATTTGCCCAATAACCAATAAATGCTAATGAAAAATTTTTCAATCAAACAAAAGGTTGTCAAGTTAAATAGTAGACAATAACGTTGGATTCTATGATATTCTGGGCAATTATGCAAAAAATTCCGCGAGAAATTTTTCCCAGGGAACAATTCCAACTTAAAGCAAATGATAGGGAAAACAAAAAATTCTAATTGGAAAAGGGAAAAATTTCTCGCGGTATTTTTTACATAATTCCCCTGATTGTCTATTAGTTGTGCTCGAAACTGTTTACTTTGATAAACAAGTGTCTGAATCAAATTTTTTTCATTAGCGTTTGTTGGTTACGCTTTTTTGGGCAAATATTTGACAAGTGTGACCGTAGCTTCAGAGTTCGTTACGCTCGACGAATTTTAGCATAAAGCCGATTCTAAAACAAAAGAGCATCTTTACTTCGTTCATAGGAAAAACTAAACGATGCTACAACTAAAAATAAAAAGGCATATACGTATCAAACGTATTGGCTCTCTTCCTTTCTTTCACTTTCAGTGTGAGTATGTTTATACTCAGGCTATATGGATGTTTAATAGGCAAAAAAATAAACGCTGATACTCGTATACAGTCATTTATGTACATATATAAAATGGAATGGAAAATGTGTGTATGTGGCTGCTAAATAAAGTAGTCCTGTATTTACGCATGTGTAGTCGATTAATAGTCAGTGTATTTTTATACTCATGCCTATGATTGCAGCTCATACAGTCTATAAATTTTTTTACTGTCGTTTGTGCTGCGCAATTTAAAAAATTTGTATGAACATAGTTGTTAGATGTTGATAGTTGTACATATTCGGATTAAAATAAATGCGTGTGTTTGCATATGAGCGTGTTTTTTATTTTTTTAGCTATACGCATTCAAAGTTGTTTGACGGCCAATACTCAAATAGTTTATAAAACGATATTGTGGTCATTATCTGTAAAAAAAACCAAAAAATCTACCTTAGCAACACTATTGCTAGTACTAATGAATAGTTTTAACCCTTTCAGGTATGCTGTGATAATATTTGGATAGAGCGTACAACATGCCGAAATAGGCACCAGTGCAATCCCGCATGGGATTGGGTCAGCGTAGTTGCCCCTCTTTCAACTTAACCTAACCTAACCCTTTAAGTTGAATTCTATGAATAGTGTTCTTCTTTTGTATTAAATTGTTTATTAAGATTTTGGTTTTTTTTATTTTTATAATTTTCTTTGTTTTTGTTTACTTTGATGTTGTGTTTAGTTTGTGTCATGTTGCGTGCACAATTGTTTAGAATTTATTTTTAGCAGCAATAATTGTGCGCTCTGCAACTTGTTCGTTCGTTTATTTGTTTGTTTTTTTTAGAATTTGAACAATAATATTAAGCAAATTAAAATGATTTTGAACACTTTTCATAATGTCAAATAAAGTAATAACTCCATGTGGATATATTAAATTAATTCAGTGTGACTAAAGTGCACTTGAAGTAAAAATAATTTTTCTGTTCGAACTAATTTTATTTTTGGTTTGTTTGGTTTTAATTAACGTACAGTTTGTATTTCAGAAAATCGAATTACTTGTAATTATTTGTAAGGAACAAGTTAAACCAAATACTAATCATTCTAATACACACAAGAAAAATATTAGAGGTATTCGGTGTTTGATGCAAATGGTCTTGCGTGAGTGTAAGTGCGAAATAGCGTGGCTTTTTTAACATCTAACAACAAAGTACACTCAAAATACCCAGGAAAGCTACGATGTTTTGCACTTACGCAAGACCATTTGCATCAAACACCGAATACCGCCATTATGTTTATGAATGCCGCTACACTTTCACCATCGTACTTATGTGAATAAACTTACTTTATACAAATTTCAAATTCATTATTTTATTTTGTTTATTTTTAAAGTAAAAAATTAAATTTAAATTTCCTGAAATAAAAAAAAAGTGAAAGTGAGCGACAAGAGGATAAATTAAATTTTCTAACATATTTAATTTAAACTGCAAACACCCGAGGAACAAATGTTAAATTAAAATTTTCACTTTAGAAACATTTTAAATATTTTGAATAAAACTAAAACTCAAGCCATAAGCTAAACTAAAAAAAGGAAATTTTCCAAATGTCTGCAAGAGATCGTTTGCCAGATTTTGTATTTAAGACAATAGATCAATAAGACAGACAGTTAAATTGTTGGAACGAGTGTTTAGAATGAATGAATGATTGACAAAGTTGGCGAAAAAGTGCCCTGGGTACCATCAAACAAACATCCGTTAGATACTCACATGCACACATACATAACATTGGATACAAAGAGATCCCATGTGCATTTGTTTTTGGATACATTTCATTTATATGCTCATGTTGCACCCGACAGCTTTGTCTTGAATGTTAAAACTCCAATTCTTTTCTTTTTTTCTTTCCCTATCGTGTGTAAATATCTATCTGTCTGTCTAACGGCAGAGCGATAATTGATGCAAAGTCAGTTGTTTAAGTTTCATCTGAAATATATTTACAAATGAGTTTTAAAGATTTTTTTTACTTCTGCTTTTGAAATAAGATTAAATTCGGATTTATTTGATGCTGGAACGGTCGTCGCTTGGCTTTGAAAATAATCTACTTATGATGACGTTAATGGAGCTGACGATCATTAAACTAGATCATGACAGATTATTTAGGAATTTTCTTTGTTGATGTAAACGATACTTTAGAATTTTATTTCTCTTTATTCTTTCTTAATGAGTTCTTTAGTAGTGGCATTTTCTTGTGATAGAAAATACATATTTTGAAACCTTTTTTTTCTCTTATTGTTTAGTTCGTTAAATTCATTTTCTTTGGATTTATAATTAATGTCGTCAATTATGCTCAGTTTGAAATGTAATATTTTTTGGAAATTTCTCAGCTCTTTCAGATACTTATCTAATTTGAAATGAATCAAAAATTAAGTTAGGATTGAGTCATTTCGAAATGCCTAAAGAGATAAATTATCGTTCACTTAAATAAAAGACCATAGTCAAGTTTTAAGCAGAGGGGTAGTTTGGAATGTTGTCAATTTACCCAATACACAACACAATATTATTGAGGATTTTATTGCTTTTACATACATACATATGTACATACACCTATGAAATTAAATAATTAAAAAATATAAAGATAATGTTAAGTGGCACCAGTGATGGCAAGAAGACTCTATATAAGGTGGTCTCAAAAGCCCAGATGACTACTTTCGCTGCTGGTAATTTAAATATCTCTCAGATGCCAAGAAACATTGTTCAGTACATTATTTGTTCATTAATTATTATCACATGTAATTTGGCTTAAAAAAGCGATACGAACTTTAGCCTTTTCAAATAAATCATTTTTCAGTACATTTTTTTACATTAGAGGTATGCATTTTTCAAAGCGAATTGAAGTGCAAATACCTTATATGCATATGCGTTGAGTGGTGGGAAATTATTATTGTACAACACATTATAAAATATTGATTTTTGCGCAGTATAAATCAAAACATATTTGATTTTATTCAAAATATTCTGCATCTACCAATATAATGTACACATAGAAGGATATTTTACTAAACAATACTAGTTATTGCACAATAATATTGCACAATAATCTTACACAATAATATTGCACAACAATATTGCACAGAAATATTACACAATAATATTGCCCAAAAAATATTACTAACGTATTGTTATCTTTCAAATAGACAAGCTGTGATGTGGAAAAAATTATTATTTTTGGTACATAGTTCCATCATATCTTTATTTTTTATTTTAAATCTATTTGACAATTTTTTAGACACCAACAAAACTTTAAATCCACCCACGTTAAATTGTTATTACACAATAGTTGTTTCACTTTGTTTGATCTATTAAATCAATATCTTTCCATAAGATAAGCTGAGCAATAATGTTCAGAATAATAAAGATAACATTTACATTTGTTTATTACACTCGTAAAAAGGTGTCATAAAAAACCATAACCATTAAAATTAAAGAAATAAATGTAAATACTCGTACATATATTTATTTACAACATACATTATTCTCATGACGTGTCCAATGAAATTCAGTGACATTTATTCATTCATGGGACATGGCTGTCATGTGCCCAGTGAAGTTCTTTGATTTCAAGATTTTATGGGGAAATCCCAGTTTGCCTCTTAAGTATATACAGTGCCAACCAAAAGTAGCCCTAATGTAAAAATTTAGTAAAATACTAACAGCATTTATTAAGGCTTTTTAAAAAAAATGTTTTATGAAAATTTGTGTTAAAACCCCTTTATAAAGCCTTAATAAGCTTTGTAAATAAGGCTGTAAATAGGTGAGACGTCGTTACCTTAATATAGAAAGGCCCTAACTCGTTACTTTTTTGAAATCGAGGTTTTTGCATTTCTCGATACATTTGATGTTGTTGTATATACAAAAAGATTGATTTCAAGAAAATATTCATTTAGGGCCTCTCTATATTAAGGTATCGATTTTATTATTTTCAGTATTAATATTGTTTCTTGTAGTTTTATATATATTTCTTAGCCTACCAAGACTGTAATTTATTTACAAGCAATAGAATTTGTCTATAAGCATTATAATTTTGCAAGCTTTTTTGAAATTTGGTTTAAGTCTGCTGATGAGTTGCTTAAGCAGTAACGAAATGCATCTAGAAGAGCTTACCCAAAACCAAAAAAAAAAAATTCAAATTAGTATGCATTTTGACAGGCCGTAGAAAATTTGTTATTATTAGGTAAAGGATTTTCATGCATTTAAAATCACGTTTTATGTACATAAAATATGCAGTAAAAATATAAAAATATGTATATAAAACTAATAAAATATGCATTTATCAACTTTTTTCAACATCTAATAACATTAAGAGCCAATTTCACCAACTTATCTAAATATCAATATCTAAATATCATATTTAAAAATCATTTTTCCATACAAAAATTCATGAAAATCTATATTTAAATATGAATTGATATTTAAATAGAGTTGGTGAAATTGGCCCTAAAAACATAAAAAATCGCCTTCATTGCTTTTTTAACAAACATTTTTTCATTAAAAATTTAAAAATAGCAAAAACTCAGCTACAAGGCTTTCTTAATAAACATTTTGTCAAATCATACTGAATACAACCAGAACTTTTATCTATGTATGTAAATCAATAAGTATTTTTGTAAATTGTCAAAGGTATGTGTTTGGCAATTTTTTCTGAAAAAGCTTTTATGAAATAAAATTTAAAATTCCGTTAGCAGAAGTTATTGGTGCGCATTTAAATATTGCTACATAATTCGTTTGTGGAATATTCAGGTTTTAAAGTTTCGTTGTTAGAAGTATAAACTATTGATGCAATTTGTTGCATTTTTTTAACTCCAAAATTTTTTTGTATTACTATTTCTAATTTATTTTTATTCTCTTCACTTGTTCTTAAATTTTATTAATGAAAATATAGTATCCAATAGATCTTATTACTATAGGATATATCCGTATCGTATCACTAGATATTATTTATTATACGCTGAAACACGCAAAGGAGCTTTCAAAAGCACTTTATATATACATGAAATTAACCCGGAACCAGTAGAGAGCGCTGAAATAAACATAAATAAAATTTTTGGGTTTAAAAGGGGTATTATCCCATGCTCTAGTTTTTTTAAATAGTATTGTTATTCTTGAATTAAGCCAAGGTGGTATATTTGAGATGAGTTGAAGGAGTCCTACGGTCTTTTTGAATATCAAATAATATCACAAAAAAATGCGATCGTAAATTTGTATAATTTTCTCCTTTTTTATTCTTCCGCGGTAGTAAAAACTGCAGCTTTTACATACTTTCCAACTAATCAATAACCAAAATTTGATTTATAGCACGAAAAAACTAAAAAATTTATTAAAAATATACATTTATAATGAAATATGCAAATATATTAATGAAATATGCAAAAATATGTATTTATTATAAAATATTCAAAAATATGCACTAACAAATCGATGCCATTTTGTCCCAAATTTATTGATCCGCAAAGATATTTTGTTTACGTTGATCTACGACCAACGACAGAAAACATGTATTTACATGAAAATCCTTTGCCTAGTTATTATTATTTTTGGAAAAACCGTACAAACATACATTCCAAGGCTTCTGCAAACAGGAATCAAACCTTTGTGAAATATGTACGTGCATATTTACATCATGTTTAAATTAAATAAAGAAGTTTATGCTAAAGTTTCTCTTTAATATCACCTGGCTTGAAAAATCGCAAAATCCTAAATCCTACAACTTATTCATTGTGCCCTCCAATCAAAGAAAAAGCAGCTTAAATTACATTACCTGTCAAAATGTTTGCTAAGAAATACACATGAACTCGAAAGATGTCATAATTATATGCAATTATGACAAGTATTTAATAAAAATAAATACATACATATGTATGTATAAAAAATGCATGCGGGTTTTTTTATTGCTAACAAAACTTAATCGCCTTCGTTATCGACACGCTGCTTTCTCTGCGGTAGTCATCAACCCCATAACGAGACTAAAATATGAAAAATCCATAATTCCACAATTGACATGATTATTATTACTATTCCTTTTAACAAAATTGATGACAACACATGCGGGATCATAATATTTTTTATGTTTTTTTTTTTAAATTTATATGTCCCATGTTTGTATGTATGTACATATGGCTGTGGGTTTTTGTACATTTTTCCTTTTTTATTATAAAAATAACGTCTACATCTCAATATCTCAACTAAAGTATTAAAAACAATCATGCTTATACACATACATATATAAATACATATGTGTGTATGGGTGTGTGTTTATTCAAACAACCCCTCAAACATGGCAAAACAAAAAATCAGGACGAGGGAAGCAAATGAATCATTTGCAGAAAAAAGTGCAATAAAATCTTAATACGCGACAATGAATTTAACTACATAAAAAGCTGCAAGTACATGTACTTTCAGGCACGCACACACACAATCAATAATTATCACCCAGTTGATCATCATGCAATCAAAACGTATCACAACGAATATTACAAAATCATAACAAATCAGGAAAATACACGGTGACCAAACTTGGACGTGAGGGGTTGAGTTTATCATTTTATTTTATTTAAGACATAAGGTTCGTTCATTTTCATAATGAAAATTGTTACGAATTTGTAACAATTGTTACTAGAAAGTGTTCATTAACTCAAAAAGTTTGCAAGGAGAGAGCGTCAAAAGAGATACAAAAATTTAGAGACAAACAAATTCCTACAAATTATTACTAGTAAAATTTTTACTTGCAAGAATTATCCAACCACCTGTTGTGTGTTTTGTTGGCAAATAAATTATTTAAAAAATATTTGAAAAAGGAAAACTGAAAAAATGTGCATTTCTTTCTTTAAAAAAACTTGCATATGTATGAAAAAAGGAAATCATGTTTTCTTAACTTATCTTTTTTTTCTTCCATTAAGCCACATAAGTTCAATTTTAATTGCAAATAATTTTGTTTGTTTCTCATATATGATCAGAGATGGAAAGTGGAATTTTTGTATTTGTTAATGGAATAAAATTAAAAAAGTATGAAAAGTGCATGAAAATTGTGCAAAGAATTTCATATTAAATACCAATTTCTTAAAAAAAAATTGCAATTTAAAATATTAAACAAAAAAAATATCAAACAAAATACAGAAAAACAGAAAAAGTACAATTGTATCATGATTTGTTTCCATGGTTCTGATATGAATAAAATTTTCTTGCAAGTTTTTACAAGTATAAGAGACTGAACACAATGTAACGATTATTTATTGCGGTGCGGTTTTCCATACGATTTTGAAGTAAAAAATCGCAGTGCGGGACGGAATAAAAATAAAAAAAAATATTTTATTTTCATTGCGGACTTTCTTATTCTCTCAATTTTCTCTTGCTGACGTTGCCGTAGTTTTTGAATAATTGGCTGTGTTCACAAAATTTTTGTAAAAAACATGATTTTGAAGTTCAAAGATTTTTGTCATAGATTATAAAAGTTTAAAAAATAAATCAAATATATATACGAATGTATAAAATGTTAATCATTTTTTGTTTTTAGTTATAAAAATATATACACAAAAAAATTAACTAAAATTTAAACAAACATTGACAAGTATTGCCGGCGCCGTGTTCCGTTGTATTATGTTTATTTTTCTCACGCACCGCACCGCAAATATTGTGTTTAGACTCTAAGGCGTTCATTTACTTTTTCATATTTGGGAGAGTAATTTTATAAATTTCTGCCTTACTCTCTCGTTGCTAGTTTCTGCTCGGAAAGTAAATAAACAGACCTATAGTTATTATTTATTTTTTGTTTGTTTTCAAATACAGTATATTAACGAGGAATATTTTTAATTTAATTATGAAATGGCCATTTTCTTCTTAGCATATTTGTGCTGTTTCTAAAACGTTTTCCATAACCTTTCTCATAGCTTCTGTGTTGTTGATTTCGTCGCGTATTTTGGTTTTTAATTGCTGGAGTGTTCTAGGTTTACTAATATAGACTTTTCCCTGCAAATAATCCCAACGCGGAGGCCAGTTTAAATCACTTGTACAAGAAATAATTCGTTCACCAAAGATGTTGGCTAAAATAGCCATTGTATCCCTGGCAGTGTGCGCTGTGGTTCCATACTGTTGGAACCATACTTGCGGATGGTTTGCCACGGCTGGCCTTAAAACAATATCCAACATTGTCCCATATCTAATATTAGTGATGCACTCTCCTGCATCCGTTGATTATTGTCACCCATGTGCACCGTTCGTCATGTGCCGATACCAGGAAGGTCCCTTAATGCCTTCTGTTGTCAAAAATTTGCAACCAGATGATTTATTGTTGAACATGAGGATCCAACCCGCTCATTGAAATACTTACAATATGTACAAAAATTAAAAAAAACATATTATAATAATAAGGTTAAAAGGAATTCAAACCTCTCCGATCATTTTGGACCACCCTGTTAAATATTTACACTAAGGATGTCTCAAGAAATTTGTTAAAAGTAAAAGTAAAGTAGAAAGAATTACTAACGATTAATTGACTGATTATTCTTTTAACAACGAGGTACTCACTAAAATTGCCTTCGTGGGCTACAAAAGGGACACCATATCCACATGGTACATATTTGGATAACATCAAACTTCCAGAACCTGTTTTTTTTGTAGTCGAAGTGCTAACAACTTCAGCCAGCGCCATCCTGCTACTCAAAAACAATTATTATAGAATTATTTTCAATTAAGTGATTTCTTGGAAAAATAATATTTTTGATTAGAATTTTAATTAAATTGATGTCTATCAAAAAAAGTATTATCAACAGACTTTTACTCTGAGTGCCATTTTTATAACCATTTAATAGTAAATAATTATTACACATACGTAAAGAAAATAACTTTGGTTTTTATATGTTAAAATCTTAGAGTACGCCACATTGTTTTGAAAAAGATATTTTCAAATAAAATATTCAATTAAACTTTTATATTTTTTATATACTGAAAGGATGAATATCCTGCTACGCGTATTAGAAAAAAAAAACATTTTTTTTTAATTTAAAATCATCGCATCTACCATGACATGGTCAATTGGGTTATTTCCCCTCGGGCGCAATCGTAAGCATATGAGAAGCAATAACAACAAACATTACGATACAAATAACGATCCAAATACACATAAAAATTAAAACATAAACAATAAAAATATAGATTGAATAATGAAATGGGAAAGAGTATGAAATGAAATCTTTAATTAAAACTTAATATACTTTTAATACTCTACACACACACGCGCGCGCACACACACACAAGCAATTTGCTTTTTAATATTCGCAAAGTTATAAAATCCCAGATAGAAATATTTTTACGTTTAAGTACAACAAAGTCGGCAAAGAATTACTTGCATTTAATGGTTTCAATGTTAAATGCAGTGTATGATGAGTGGAAAATGGAAAAACCAATGAAAATGCGTATTCTCCTTGGGTGGATTGGGTGTGCATGTATGTACATACATATGTTCGCATGATATGTATATGATGTGTTTTTCATTTAACAAACACAAGGTTTTAATGTTATTCGAAAGAAATTCGAAGCAAAAATATTCAATTTTCGTACGTTCATTTAACTGCGATTACAAACGTATCTGAATTTAATGACCTGTAGCAAATTTCAAATCCCACTATGCATAGGAAAGTTTTTGGTTTTATCAAAAATATGTATAAGTAACGTAATAGTAAAAAAATATTCAACACAGCGCAAACTGCTAATTAGAAAAACAATTTAGCACTTCTTTAGCATTGAGTTAAGCATAACAAATTTAATACAGCCGCCAACTTTTAATGAGCCCCCACTCTGAAGTTAAATGTTGCTAAATGTTATATGTTGATATAAATATTATGAAATTACACATTTGTTTTGATATTTATATTGTAAAGATTTTAAAATCTCTTTGCAATAATATGTAGCATTTCATTAGCAAGAGAGCTTAGCAATTTCTAAGTAAAAATTTATTAAACAAGTGCATTAAAGAAAGTGCAGGCGAATGCACATTTTCAATGAGAATAGGTACAAGTATTTTAATTTCTTTAATTCCTTTTGACTCGCAGACAAAGGTCTCCTTACTACATACATATGTATTTAATATTAACGAACTATAGCATATACATATATCGAGTATCTTTCTTTCTTTCGAGATCTTTGATTTGACGTTTTTTCTTTTTAGCGTTTTTTTATTTGTTCGGTTTTTTCAGTTTTTGGCGTTCTTTTGTTCTCAGAGATTTTTTTAGTCTTAGCGTTTTTTAATTTTTTCGATTTTAATGATTTTGTTTTGGATTTTTTAATTTTAACGACTTTTTTTAATTTCGGCGCTTTTTTCGTCTGGGCGGATTTTTTTCGTTTTAGCAATTTCTTTTCGACTTTTGTTAATTTTTTACTTCATGTAAACATTTTTTATACAATTTTTTGCTTTGACGTTTTTTTTTGGTTTCAGCGCTTTTTTGCATTTTGTTGATTTTAGTCCATTTTTGCAGGCGTAGGGAATAACCCCTACTACTGCAATGTAATGCTACACTAGAACTAGGAAAATAGGTTATAGAGAGGAAGACAAAGAGAGTGGTGTCTGTGAACATTCGAGTTGAACTTTCCCAGGTTGAAAGCGATTTATTTAGACTTGACGCTTTTTTCGTTCTGTCGATTTTTTTAGTTTTAACGCTTTTCTCGTTTTCGCGTTTTTTTTTGAGCAATTTTCTCTGCTTTTGGTGGTTTTTACCTGATGTAGACATTTAAAAAAAAAATTTTGTTTTGACGTTCTTTTGTTTTAGCGCTTTTTTCATGTTGTCGATTTTTTTTCGATATTTGGCGATGTTTTGTTGTTGGCAGCTTTTTTTTTAGTTAAGGCGCTCTTTTTCGTTCTGTAAATTTGGAAAGTTTTTGGCGATTTTTTCGGTTTTTATAGTCTAGTATTTTTTTTAGTTGTGGCATTTTTCATTTTGGCGATTTTTTTAGCAATTTTTTTTCTTTTACTTTTGTTACTTTTTTAGCATTTGAACTTTATTTTGGGTGATATCTTTCATTTAAGCGCTGTTTTATTTTGGCGAATTTTCGTTTCGGCTTTTTTTAATTTTGGAACTTTTTAATATCAGTGGTTTTGATAATTGCAAAAGTATGTTTCGCAAAGTTTCCAAGAATGTCGAAATTACATTAACTGATAGAAAACTCTTTAATTTTGATTTTAAAAATTGTTTAGCAAAAAGAAAGATTTGTTTCGAATATAAATTGCAAATATCTCAAAATCTGTTAAATATCGAATTTTTATAGACAAAGTCGTCGTGTTGGGCGAAATTCGTCTATCGTCCCAGTTGTGTTCCCAGCATAGTTATACAGTTGTGAATCAAAACCACCAAACTTTTGCTTCAGGAGTTATAATATTTTTTTTCTTCAGATACTAAAGGAATTTGTAAAGTAATAAAAATAGATAAATTTTTACATCAGGCGCATCCTATAAATGTTTTTTTTTATGTTTTTTATACCATCTTCAATGAAACTAATTAAATTTATGAACATAAAATTTTATTAATCGAAAACATCATAAAATAAAATTAAGGAATATTTAATGAAAAAATATTTGTTGCTAACAAAAAAAAACCATCAAAGACTATGCAATCGCAAGAAAAGCCAATAAAAAAATCTCTAACAACAAAATTTTCATACAAAGTGCAAAGATTAGAAAGAGCCATAAAATTCTTATGTTAATATTTTATAAGTTTGGAAAGTTTCGTGGAAAACATGAGGAAAATAAGTAACAATGCTAAGGAATACAAACATACATACATACAATAGTAAATATTTGGAAATAATATAACGCAACGCAAAGCAAGAGTAAATAAATAATAAACGTAAATGAAAATGACCCCCAACATGATCAAAGGGAAAAAAATTTAATGAATTATTTTGTTTACATTTTGGATACAGATTTGTGTTTCGGTTAAAACACTTAAAGGCGTCGTCTCTTTTGCCTCTAAAGTGAATTTCTAACCAACAATACAATGTAGTGTTTGCAGTATGTACACAAACACAAATTAGCCGCAATATTACAATATGAATGAAAAGAATTTTCCCAGAAATTCATTACATTGAAATGGGAACATGAATACGAATAAAAATCGATTGCAAGACAATCGAAAAACTCTTTGTAATAAAGAGAATTATGTATCTGTCATTACAGTGACAGCAGAAGGTAACAATGTTTAGAGTAAAATTTCAATCAAACAAACATTTTGATTTGTTTTATTTTTTTGTTTTCTTATAAATTAGGAAACAATTTGAATAATTTGGTTAAATTAAACAGACAGCCTTTTCGTCAAATTGGGAAAGTAAATATTTGCTATTTTTAATTGAAATAAAATGTTAAAATATTTTGAAGTAAATCTTTTGGTTTTGGTTTCACTAATTTATATGTAAATGAATTTCTGTGGTAAAAATAGTTCTTCATTGGATTTTAAACGTTTTCTAAACACGCTATTTCGACATTTAAAAAAACCCCTGCTAGTGCCTGTCATCATAATTATTCGAAGTTTATGACAGGCGGCATATTTTTTGTTGCTCTTCTTACTATGGCTCCAGTAAATATTTGACATTAATGTCATTTAACTAACATTGACTTTTGGCTGGTAATTCATTACAATATAATAATTTTCATGTATTATAAATTTTTTTTTGTAAAAATTATGTTTTAAATGCGTGTCATTTAAACATTTTCGTTTGTTTCAAATATTTCACTTTTACGAGGGTGGTTCCAAAACTAGCCAGGACAACAAATAAAGTCTTCTTTATTTCTCCCTCCTTTTAATTCGAAAAACTTTTTGCAGCTTTAATATAATGCATCGATGATGAATGGCAACCTAGTTTAAGTTGCCTTGTCAACTTTTAGCGCAACTGAAATTTAAATTAGTATTGCAGGTGTATGGCAACTTCCTGCCTACAAAATAACGAAAATACGACTATGACAGATTGCCAACTGAAAAATTTACATTAGCAAAGCTTCAAAATATAAGAAATATATCGGTATTTCCTTACTTTTCGATACATAAGATGTTCTTTTATCGAACTATACAAAAAAAGTCGATTTCAAAAAAATATTGAGTTAGGACCTTTCTATATTAAGGTAACGATATGTAAGTACAAAAAAATTGTTAAACAAACTTGCTTAATAAATTACTTATCATAAAGATGATTAGTTCACTTATTAAATTAGCAACCGATTTTCATGTTTTCTAACTTGAGATTTCAAACTAATTACCCAGCAAAAAGAAATCGGAACTAGTTCCAAAGACTTAGTCCCAATTTACACGAGGCAATTTTACTTGCGCAAGTCATAAAATTTTCTATTAAACTTGCTGTAGCGCTTAGATAGAGCAACTTTACTTGCGCAAGTCTTTTTCGATTGCTTATACATATAATTGCTTATACAAATACATATACATACAAAGAAATGTCAAATTTGATATAGAGGGAATGATAGCAAAAGCAGAATTGCCAGTACGGGCAAGTCTGTACGGCAATTCTGCTGGTTTTTACACTCTTCACTTCTTTGTTCACCAAATTCATGACTTGCGCAAGTAAAATTGCCTCGTGTAAATTGGAACTTACCATTTTCATTGCAAACCAATCAGTACAGGCACTAAATATAATTTTCTTATGATGTTATTTAAATCAAAAATTGTTCTAGACAACCTTTATTTGGTTATTTGGATCACTTCCGTCCTATGACAACCATGTGTTAAGTTCATTGATGATTCACCAGAAATGGAACTATTTGGAGCTGAGTTCACCAATGCTGTAGCTAATGATTTGTATGTTCATTTTTGGATAGCTATTTAAGACTTATTTAGTAAAATTTTTAAAGTGAATTTTTTAGATATTCGACTGTGATCTTGGCAAAAAGTTGTCAATCGGAGTTCGACATTAAATTTGGTGAATTTTACAGAAGTTCGAACTTTTATACAATAACGCATTTCAAAAATCCAATTTTAAATTTTTCAAGGCTGGTACTAATTTCTGTGTATATTTCATGGTACAATAAGAAGCATGCCCTAATTCAGATCGATACATTTCTCAAGTAATTTTCCGCTTGACAGCACACTGATATCAAATTAAAAGTATACGGAACTTTTCGACATTTATTGTCCAAGAAGCAAATGCAGACGTTTTATTTATTATTAGTTTTTAACTCCCGACTAAAAAAAGGGGTTTTATAAGTTTGTAGTGTGTATCTGTGTCTGTCCGTGTCCATGTACAGGCTAAAAGGCCACTCAGACTATAATACAAGTATTAATACTTTTGACGAAAATGCATCCCTGGTCTTATATTTGTTTCAAAAATTAAAAAAAAATAACAACTCAACATGTCAGAGCTGCATTTTCCACAAAAGTATTAATACTTGTATAATAGTCTGAACGGGGCTTAAGCGGCTGAACAGATTTTGATTTAGTTTTTTCTGTTTGAAAGGTGACTTTATAGAGAGGGTTCTTAGCTATGCTTGAAGATATATTCGGGGGGTTTTTAACATTTTAAATTTTTGTTATTATTTATTTCTTTAATTAGTTTTGGCGGTTTTTTTGGTTTATAGCGATTTTTTCGTTTTCGCAATTTTTTTCATTTTGGCGATTTTTTGGTTTTTTTTTAACTTATTTGAAATTTTCAAGAGTTTCCTTGTTGTCAAAATTAAGTAGTTGAAATTACATTAACTGATATAATATCCTTTAATTTTAATTTTTATTAGATTTTAGTGTAAATTGGTGTCATCTGCGTAAAAATACAATAACTTTGAACATTTCAAGTGTCTGTATAAAATTGTCTGCAAATAAAATAGGATTGCATCATGTTTCGTTGCTCGTTTTAGATCATCATATAATTTTTAACTTTCATATTTTGCTAAGCAGACGTGGTGAGCAATTTTTCCGTTTCAACAAATTCACTTCGTTTATTTTTAATGGCTCAAAAAATAATACTAAACAAAGCCTTTTCTTGACACTTAAAACACATGTTTTATAAGTTTGCCACTTTTCACCAAATTATTACTTTTAAACAACTGCCGCCACCCATACGTCAGTTCTGTTAGTTTTTGTACCACCCTCGTACTTTATTAAGGGTTCAAAGCAAAAAAAATAAAAAGTGTACACTAAATTTTTTTAGTCTTATAATAAAAAATGAAGAACAAAAATAATATTTTGTTGCAATTTTCTGCTAAATTTAATAGAACAGTCAACGAACCCCCACCCTAAACACAAAACTATTTTCAAGGAAATTTTCTAAAGGCCTAATGATTTATATGAATTTCAATGAAAATTGACTAAATCAAAAGCATGAGTCATTTTGTTATTAGAAAACAATTTGATAGTTTCCATGTAAGAAATTAATAGTATAAATTATTCAAGCAGTTAAGGAAGTATGAATCACCTGCCTGCACAAGTGGTCCTTTTCTTTCACTTTCAACTTCTGGTTAAGACTGATTGTTGTGTTACTCGTTCTGTAAATTGTTGAAAATTATAATAATGACTTGTTTGATAGTTGCGGACACCTACAAAAAATAAATAAAATAATAAACAAGTGCATATTTAGATATTTATATACTAGAAATAAGATATTAGAAAAGAAATAAATTGCTGAAACTTTCACCATCATTGTTTAAGAGAAAGTATAGTTCATACAGCTTTAATATGTGTGCCAAATAAATTAGTGGTAGTATTTGTCAGAATTCAAAAAATGCTTCAAAAAATATAAGAATTTTAACCTTAATTCAATCAGACAAAAAAAAACAAAAATAAGTTGTAACGAAAATTAAAAGCTTACAAATTGCTTAAGCCTGTTTACTTTATCATACCTTTAGAAAGCCTTTCTAAAGTTATTTCTGCCAAAAAATTAAATGTCAAGAATCTGTTTATAGTCGATAACAGAAAAGGGAAAAATACACACTGCCCCTTTATATTCAATTGTCGAAAAGAAATTTGTCTACAAGGCCAAATAAATACTTTTACTTGGCAAATAAATTTTCTATGGAGAGAGAAAAAAGCAAAGCAAACAATGAAAGGGCTCAGCTGGATTAAAAATTATGCGTGCAATGACACCTCTCTCTTTTGCCAGACATTTATATTATACCATTCTTATTTTATTACCACTTTTATTATATTTGCAAGAAATTCGTTCACATATTGTTAGTGTGTATTAAAGAAAAACTACAAAATATATGCCAATTATTTCAACACATTTATCTTGTAAAAGAAAACGAACATATTCATAGATATTAAGAGCAAAAAAATTGTATGGCATTACTTATAGGTGACGAAACGAAAGGGATGCTTAAGCATATAACAAAGGACAGTATAAAATTCACTCAACTCCTTGCAGCTAAACAATTACTTGCTTACTTACTTACAATAGATTAGTAATTGAAGCGTATGGATTTTACTTATTGTTATAGCATAAAGAGGATCGTACGCACAGTGGGAGATTTAAAAAAAATGGAAAGAATCCTGCAGTTTCTAAACGAGCCGTCCAATTTTGGATTATGTCTGAAATTTAGATTATATGTCCTTAAAGGCGGAGCCACAAAGCCCCAAAGTGGGCAATCTCGGGTAAATGAAAAATTCAAACCGATGCCAAGCTGATGTTTTTGATCTGATGAAAAAGATTTTTTGCAAGTGGATTTCTCTATCGAAGAGCTTAATAAAGTCTGCTACATTTATGCAGTTTCGCCTTCAGTTCAGGAAATATTCGAGAACAAAATTTAAATTTTGGTTTTTTTCCAACCTTGGTCCACTGTTCTGCTACTGGAGAAGTTTAATTTTGTTTGATAATTTTTAATTGTATCTATAATTTGTAATTATATTTGTAACATTTAATAAAAAAATTAATAAATATTTTTATCTAATTTTTCGACCTGTTTTTAAATGTTAAATTAAACTATTTTTTTTGAGCTGTAGGTCAGTTTATATTTTAAATTTATTGGTTCAATATATCGTTAAACTTCTGTTAACTTCCTGAAAAAGTTAACTGAAATATTGAACTAATAAATTTAAAATATAAACTAACCTACAGCTCAAAAAATAGTTTAATTTAATAAATATTTTGGGAAAAAAATTAATTCCCTCGCAATTAGTTTATGGGGTATATTTAAAATTGCGATATTTGTCTAAAATTTTTAAGCCCCCACAAAATTTCATGCAGACAGGCTATTTACGTTAAGCACTATAGACCAACAACGAAAATAATAAATTCAGTGAAGTGCGACTTTGGCCCGCGAACAAATACGAACTTTAGCCAAAATAAACTATAGTTTTGGAATTTTTTTCGTTTTTGGTTTTTTTTCCGGTTTAAGCGCTTTCTGAGTCTTGGCACTTTTTTTCGCGATTTTTTTTTTGGTTTTTGAAGTTTTTTTTTTAATTTTGGTAATTTTTTTTTATATGGGCCAATTTTTATTTTTGCGATTTTTTTTAATTTTGGAACTTTTTTTTTTCATTTTGGCGATTTTTTCCATTTGGGCAATTTTTTCGAATTTGGCGAATTATTTTAGTGCTAGATTTTTAGGGTTCGTACACCAAAGGTGAAAAAAGGAACCCTATTGTTTTCGCTACGCTGTCCGTCTGTCCGTCACACGGTATTTTCTCAGGAACCGTAAGAGCTACGGACCTGAAATTTGGACAGAGCTTGTAGAACCTTGGCCACTACAACAAAAAATACATGAGAATTAGAAATTAAAGGGTGCTCCAAAACGAGCGACGAAAAATGTTAAAATCTCATATAATATACATACAAATAACTTTCATAATCCAGTTATTTTTTTCGAAATTAAATGTACATACATACGTACATGTCTTACCTATTTTATTTGGTAAATGTTGTGGAAACATGCTCGTTTTTTATGTTTGTTTCTTTTTTTTTTGGCAAAACAGATACATTGATGGTTTTCAACAAGGATAATAACAGGATTTTTAGCTTCAACAATTTGTGTGTAATGTAGCATACAAATGGGCAAAAACACACATAAACTAAAAAAAAACTACAAGTTTATAATAAAAATAGACTAAACAAAGAAAACAACTTACATATTTCTGTCATCAGTAGTTCATTGAATTCAATAAATTTCTGATTGTTAGTTCTAAGAATTTCAAACAAGGATTAAAAAAGTAATGCACTATAAATACGTATGTATGTATGAATTTAAAAGATAAAATACATAGTTTTCACAAATACTTACGGTTTCCTCGATAAATAAATCTTAAAATATGTTTAGTGCTTATATTTGCATTAATTCCAATCTTTTCTATCTTCCTAGATTTTATAGGCTTGTTTATTAAATAAATCAATTTATTTTAGGATAAAAATAATAACAAATATATAAATATGTAATGGGATTTTTATACAATTTTCTTAATGGTCTGTTATTACAACAGTTCGGTAAAATTAGCACCAATCCCATTTCCTTTAGTCGAACTCGTACTGTACTTACACAAATACATCCATACATACGTTAATTAATCAAACAAACAAACAGATATAATGTAACGTACATATGTATGTATGTATGTAATTTCCTCTGTTTGATTAAATCAATACTACATGTTGCACTAAGCACACGTGTATTAAATCAAGCAAATTGAGCAAATGCCTCTTGTTTGTTGCACACAATATCAAACATGTTTGAAAGCCAACTTGTTGTTGTTTTTAAAATTTTGTATTTGCTTTTCCCGTTATGCTCGAAAAAGTACTGTTGATTTTGGTTTTAGTTGTGTGTTTGGTAGTAGCAAGTCAACACATCCGGTTGTTGAAGTGGAAAAAAATATTACGTGTGCATTTTGAAAGAAATGTTTTTGTCTGTTTAAGTTAAAATTTTGTGCTGGTAACAACGTTGAGCACAAACGATCATTCTTGTGGTGAGTAACAGAATACAGGGCAACCTAAAATAAAGTGCGCAAGCATTGTAATTTATTGTTTGCTTTATGGAATAAAATTTTTTTATATACATATGTATTTTAGGGTTATTTTTTATGTAAAAAATTTACAGCCTTATATATAAAACTTGTTAAAGCTTTAAAAAAGTTTTTTAGAACAAATTTCCATAAAATTTTTTCTTAAAAAGTCTTTATAAAGTATTAATAATTTTTATAAATAAGACTGTTATTATATAAGTTTTTATTATTATTTTTTTTTATAAAAACTTCATAAATGCATACGTATGTATGTATGTGCATATGGGAATGAATATATTGTATCATAACAGCCGAAAAAGCTTAAGCGACATAATTTCCAACTCAAATTTTTTTTGACCAAATTATTGTTTTGGGTGCCGTTGTGGCTAAATGGTAGCGATGCTAGCCTGTCAGTTCATAGTTGGTTTGTTCGAACCTGAATGCTTTCCGCAGCCAAGCTAATCGCTTCTAGGGTTGTATTTGTTGTTTATAAAAAATAGTAAAATCTTTGTCGTCATAAGAAGCATCTAATAAAAAATAATCGATTTTCGTAAAAAAAGTGAAAAAATGTGTCGCTTTAGCTTTGTTAATGGTTATGGCTCGATATATTATTTTACACAGAAGTATGTAAACACAGAAAAAAATATTCACCAATTAACGTTTTCAATTAAGAATTTAATTGATTCAATTACATTTTTAATTGTATTAATTAATTTGAGTGGAAAAACTTAATTAATATTATCAAATGAAATTCAATTAATTTTTTAATTGATTAGCAAAATTATTCATATTACTTTTTAAAATAAAAGGAAAAAAACAAGAAATCTGATGATGATGATGTTATAAAGAATTTCGAAAACAGCATGTTTTCCGTTCTGCTTGAATTTGCCAGAATAATTACTAGTGCGATGGCCAAAGTCAATGAATTAATTTCAAATTGCTTCCACATGCACTTTATTTGCCAAATTTTGTTTCGTCAGATTATTTTCTATTTTCAAGCTTGAAAAAATGGTTCAGTGGTAAAATATTTGCCAACAATGAAGAGGTAGAGTCTGCAACTGATGAATAAGGAGCATGCTATCGAAACTATTGCATATCGCTCTGAAAAGTGTATCGAGCTATGAGGGAATATAATGAAACATTTCCCCTAAGCTAATGTATTTTGTTTTGGGACCAAACTCCTTAAGACAAAATTATTTTTCGCTTTACATGCTTTTGGTTGTAAAGAAGCTTTTTAGCTTTAATTAAATATCGAGTGGGCCAACAACATCTCCGTTTTGCCTGAAACAATCTTAATGTAAATTTTTTTCATTACAAAAATATAGTGAATGCAAAATTTTAAACATAAATACATCAGCAAAGGAAAAAAATTATTTAGGCTTATTAAAAAATTAAATTTCCAATACCACAGAAAGTATTTCAGCTACAAATATCACTATTATATCATTTGAAGGTTTATAATGCTCTATTGACAATAGTGTTTGGATTAAAAACAGAAATTTTTATTCATTATACTGCTATGATGGCAAAAGTTCATACCTAGTTTCCGGATAATCGAAGATGTTGAGGTCCTTTTTAATTTTAATTACTTTTTATTTTATTCATCAAGAGAGAAAACCTTTAGCTGAAAGTCATACCAGTTTCACTTGCTCTGCTATAAATGCTTCAATAATAAACTTAATTTTCAGTTCTATTTTTAATCATGATTAAATAAGTTATTAAGTTATTTTATATATATTTGAAGGCACTTAAACGAAATTTAAATGACTATTCTTTTGTATTTGAAGTCAATTTAAGTTTTACAGTTTGACAAAAAAAGCGAGCAAATGATTTTTAAGAAATATGTGTTAAATACCACGAATATATCGTTCCAAAATGAATATGAATGGATGTCTAGGTTAGGTTAGGTTAGGAAGAGTTCAGACTACACAAGTCTTATTGATAAACTTATCACCTTTTCTTCTTTGAACTATCTTCAGCGTTCACATAATGTGAGTCTTATTTTTAAGAAACTATTTCTTTTGCAGTTTGGTGTATCCATGTGTGTTTTTTTTACATTACGAATGTAAAATCAAAACGTATCGACAGTAAATGACGATGAGTACACGTTTCTTTCCCCCTTATCACTCTCGCCTATAAACTAGCAATCTTAAAATTAAGACTCATCGTCTGAATATAGACATACTGCTTTATTCATAAAAACTAATTTTGTTTTAGAAAGAAATTATAAAACAAATTTGTTATCAACACCTTTTATGTAAACTTGTTATATGTAAATCAAAAATGTTTTTTTATTATGAATAATCCAATCCCTCTGTAACTCATCAGAAGACGCTTATTATTTGTACCCAAAAAAATTGTTGATTAAAGCACCCTGTTAATATTTGATAATAACAGCAAGCAAAAATAAATAAAAAATGTCACATATCTTAAGGATGCTTCGAATATTCAGTATGAAATAAAACTTGCTTCCTGTTTCCGCGTTGATACAATGGATATAAGAAAGCAACAACAACAAAAAATTTTAAATTAACAAAAAGTGAAAAGATGCAGGAAACTCTTAAATTAACATTATTAAAGAAAGCTTAAATATTTCAGGAATACCTATTTTGTATGTAATCAACTGAACGTTTTCACTTATTACACAGATTTTTGAGCTTGCTCTATGCAATCTAGAGGTGATTAAAAAAAATTATAATATTATTTTGAGTACTTTTTGGAGAAGGACAACTAACTGCCGTGGGTGGATTGTTCGTAAAGGAAATACTTTGAGAACTCTTGTAAAAGAATTTTAAGTGGAAAATATTGTACTTATGTGTATATGAAAGTTTTTTTTAAATTAAAATTATGACATAAATAATAACAAAACTGTAAAAAAGGAAAGTATAAAACTCACTAACACGTACTTTTTTAAACATTTATTTTTTCTATTTGCATCAAGACAAAATAAAAAAATAATACGAAATTAAACTTTAAGCTCATTTTAAATTTTGAAATTTTGTTTGTACTTTGGTGCAGAGAATACTGAGAATTTCAAGGTATTCCACACGATATTCCATTTACGATTTTACATAAAAAATTGTAAAGTGATGCTACAATTACCCTAATATTAACATTAAATTACCCTATATTTTCACTTCCATAGACTTACACATAAAACAGCCACTAATACCCCCACAGAATGTACAGAAAATAAAACAGAAAAAGTCCTAACAACAACAACACACTAAAGCACAAAAATTGCACACACAAGTGTATGACAAATAAAACTGTTGGTGATCAAAAAAGTTTTTAATATTTAACAATTCTCATTTACTTGATGTTCTGTTTAGTATAAAGGCGAAATTAGTTTGTACGTTGTGTTACCTTAATAATCAGCTGGTTTGTTTATGTTCAGTTGAAAATTGTGTGTTTTGAGTTTCGTTTTTCGTTCTGTTCTGTTTGTAGAAAAATCTGTGGAAAATAGAATTCAACGTTAAGTTAGCATTAGTGTGTTGGAGTATGAAAAATTTTAATTTTTTTTTTATTAAAAGCTAGAAATATTTGTTTTAATTACAAAGTTTTTAAAAAGTAAAGCATTTTTGTCAATCAAACAACAATATTTTTATCCTCAATTGTTGTTTAATTGACAAAAATTCATTATAAATTTATTTAAGTCTGCAGGCTGCCAGCTAGCTGATTTCTTTCACAAAAAGAGTAATTGCAATCTAATTTCTAGAGCATGGAATGGCAAAGAAGAACGGCAAAGAAAATTAAAAACTAATTAAGGACTCATTACAGATAAAGATTTTGTAACACATATTAGGAACTTTCCCCGGCCATAACCGCAAAAAAAGCTATTCACAATTATTGATAAAAATTTTCCTCAAAAACGAAGTTAAAAAAATATTTCCCTTAAGCTTTTTTGGTTGTTATGGGCCGATATGTTGCACGTATTCTAGTGAAATCAAATCGGAATAGGCCAAACATTATGTTTTTTGAAAGCCATAGAATGTAACGCAGAACCATTACAAAAAGGTAAGCCAGCGACCAGTTTGCGAAGTGCACATTAACAGTCTCATTACAAGTATCAGTTAACCGTTTAAGAAGTGACGTATTCGTGTAGTCGCATAGAGTGAATCTTACAGAAGTGAGTAAAACTGACCGAAGTGATTTTATAGGACTGCAGAGCGATATGCAACGTTTCAAATGAAGCATACGTTTGGCGAACCTGGACAGATGGAGCTTACCCCAGTTGGAAATGAAAACTATATTACAAATTGCTAAACACATACTCGTTATGCTTAATTCACAACAATTTGAATCGTGTATTTGTGTATTAATTACACTTTTTGTTTTCTAATTGTGAACACCATCTGTGTCGTGTATTGATGTATTTTGTATTTTTAATGAAAAAAGAAGAACAAGCTACATACAAATTCTCTCAGAGAGCCTCTCTCTGAATACAACATTTTAAAAACATATGAAATAAAAGTGTAATTGTGTATTTAATTTTTATATGAAAACTTCATACAACAAATGTTACACTCTTGTATTTAATATGATAATACAATCGATACAGAGATACAAGACGTTTTGTGAATTAAGCAATTATATATTCAAAGTTCGAGGGTTAGAAAATTAATGGCTTTTTCATAAAAATTAAACTTGGCTTTCAAAACGTTTAACAGAAAAATTTCCATAAAGTTTTTTTTTGTACACCAATGTTACATTTTAATATTTAGATAAATTTTTATTTTGTCATTAATAACTTATTTCAACTAGGGCTTGTGATCATTTATTGTATCTTCCCCTAAGCTCTTAAAAATTTTCATGAATTCATCTCTGTGAGAGTTGGGCAGCCTTCGTCGCAGTAATAAAAATCTACAAGATTATTCAAAGTAATTTACCTTGTTTAACAAAAAATGAACCCACTAAAAATACAAAACGAATCAAGTGCTTTTCACTGGATGCTGTTTTTGTACTTTCATTGCTGTTGTTGTTGCACTTACGTAAGTACGTACATACGTACTCGTATAATAAGGGAGATGCAATTTTCAACTTTATCATCAACATCAACATCGACAGCAGCATCATCTTGTAATCATAATTTGTTGTTTTATGCTAAATTTTAATATTAAATTATTATACTTTTGTGCGAGTATACAATATTATATTATGACTACGAATATTCATTCATTCATTTCATGGATAACCAGGAGGAGGTTGAATAAAACAAGCAAAAATAAAACAAGAAAAACTTTATTAAGAATCAAGAAAAATATGTATGTATGATAAAAGCGCCTGAGTGCGTGAGAGAGAGAGAGAGATAGAGCGAAAATAAATTATAAATAGAATGAGAGGAGATATATTGTTATTGTTGTTGGCTGAATTGCAACCACTTTGCCACAATCTTAATAACCATGAAGTACTGTAGCTAATTAGCACAAAAAGCTGGCTAATAAACATGCTCAATGAGCCTTGAAACGTATGCCTATAATACGTACCAAATGTATAAGTTTGCTATATGAGTATCTCTGTATCTATGTATGTTTGTGTGTTCACGAGCGCATAAAAGTGTGTTTGTTGCTTAAAGCTTGTAAATTACATTGTACGTATAAGGAATAAAAAAAATATATACTTACATACATATAAATAAAAAATTGAAGGAATGTTTATAAGGATGCCTGTGCCCGTAAAACACTTGTAAAATGATGGGTGGGTGGATGGGTGTGTGTGTGTACGAGTTTGTGCGTTTGCTGTACTGTGCCATTCTGTGTGAATATCAAATTTCGAATTTCCGAGGTCGGCTGTTTTTGCTTTACCTAAAAATTTGCAAATCGTTTTTTAGAATAGAAGAACAAGCAACAAGACGAAAATAACTTGCAAACCAAATTTCGAATTTTCGAAATCAGGTTTTTTTCTTTGGTTAAAAATTTGCATATCCTTTTTTAATGCAACAAGGAATAAGATGAAAATTCCTTGAGAAATCAAATTTCGAATTTTCGAAGTCAACTATTTTTGTTTTAATGAAAAATTACAAAAAACTTTTTTTACAAATAACAAGGACCCGGACGAAAATTCCTTGGAAAATCAAATTTCGAATTTTCGAAGTCAGCTGCAAGCAATAGGAAGAAAATTACTTGGGAGACCAAATCTCGAATTTCCTAGGTCGACTGTTTTGGTTTTACCTTAAAATTTACAATTTTTTTATAATAAAAGAACAAGGACCACGACCAAATTTCGAATTTTCGAAATCAGTATTCTTTTGCTTTAGTTAAAAATTTGCATATTGTTTTTTAAGGGAACAAGGAATAAGATAAAAATTCCTCGAGAAATTAAATTTCGAGTTTTCGAAGTCCGCTGATTTTGCTTAAACTAAAAATTTGAAAATCTTCTTTTAGAATAAAAGAACAACAAATACTAAGAAAATTCTTTTGCAGACCAAACTCCGAATTTTCGAAGTCAGCTGTTTTATAATCAATCAACTTTCAAACAAAACCTAACTTTTCCAAAAATTTTAAATTTCTCTCAGTGTTAATGTTACAGTTAAGAAAACATTTATGTATTTATGCATTTGTGTGTGCGAGTGTGCATGTTTGTATTTATTGTACGTAAGTATAGCAAAAAACTCCCCCAGTTTGTTATTTCTTCACGCAAAATGTTGAATTAAAAAAAAAAAAAAACAGAAACACCAAAAAAAGGTATGTACGTGGAAACAATTAGTTACCTTAAGGCCCCCCCAAACTACCTTTATGAAATTTTGCAAAATGCATTTTTCTGCCGAACGATAAAGAGGCAGTTAGTTGTTCTCGTTGTCGCTGAGCCAGTCTGTAATAGTATTCAGTTGATGCATTCGTACGCTTGAATTGAATTCAATTGCAATTTTGTTACAGTCACATCTACTCAGGTATAAAAACTCTCGCACACATACCCAAATGTGCAAGTGAATTTATGATTACTTTGGATGCTTGTGCACATGTACATATGTAAATAAAGAATGCTATAATCACACACACACACACACACACATACACTTATGTGTATGCATGCATTTACAAATATTGCAATTTGGGGAAGAATGTGGGCTGGCATTTATAATGTGGAGCGTCGTCGTACTATTGTTATTTTATTGTTATTGTTCTGTATGTGCATTTCCTACGCACAAAGTTGCAACCCCAAAAGCTAGAAGAAGAAACCGAAGAACAACAACAACAATATGTAGCATATGAATATGCTCTCACCATAAAAGGCAGAAATTATTGTTGAAATTTTGTTTTTATACATCTTGTTCTTATTTTGTTAGTTGCATGTTTGTGAGCCATACGAGTAATCCTGCAGTGAACTCAACCCATACTAGTGCCCCCACCCCTCAACCACACATACACATTTCTCAATTCAATTCAACTGAACTCAACTCAACTTAACTTAACATCGTCAACATTCCGAGCAAATGAGCCGTAGGCCAATAATAATATGTACATACTCGTACACTGCATTCACAACAATACGAGTATGAATATTTTCATCATCATCAATGAATGCAATTTTCATTATTATATTTACGTCTACGCTTTAAATATGTATGCATATGGAAAGGGGGCCAGCGTTAAGGGTAATCAGGAATAAATGTTGAGTTTGCATCAAAAATAATTTGGAACAAAATTTTTCCAGTTATTAAGGGCCCAAAAGTAACCCAGCAAAATCTTCACGATAATGGTTTCAACGGTAGAATACTTTTCAATGACAAACCACATTATTTTGAATGAGTTATCAAAGAAAAACTTTCCGTTTCTCTATTAGGAGCCCAAAGCAATCAATCCAGCAAAACCTTTATGATAAACGGTGACATACTTTTCAATGACAAACCACATTATTTTGAATGAGTTATTAAAGGAAAAATTTTCCGTTTCTCTATTATTGATTTTAAATTGCTTTCCTTCAATCTTTTAAAGGGCCTAACAAAATAGTTAGCAAGACTTTGCAAGGGTTCAACAATATTCAGGTACGAGAGTGGGTCAATAATTCCGTAAGTTTTGAATGAAGAAAAAGATTTTTCAATGAAAAATGATTTTTTTTAACGTAGTCTCATTTAAGCTCTTTTTACTTTTTCCAATGTTTCTTAAACTTTTTTATTCCCTACAAAAATAAAATTTCTTGAGGTCCTTAAAACAGGTACTCGTATTTGATTGGGAGATGATTTCATTATTGAAGTTAAATCTCCTTCTGCTGAGCGATTTCTTCAGGTCTGAGAACAAGAAACTGTCACTCGGCAATAAGCCCGGACAAGAGGGCGGATGAGGAAGCAATTTATAGCATCTCTGTATTGTTCTGGTGTAAGGAACCTTTATCTTGACCGAATGCGGTATTTTTTTTTGATAGTTTTAGGATCTTATGCAAAAAAACTTAACAACGCTTTGCAAAGCAATGTTAAGTAAGGTTGTATTCTAAAAAAAAATCAAAATGTGTATTTTGTACCTCAAATATTTTTTGTATAACACATATTGATTCATGTTACATCTGAAAATTAAGCTAGAAGTGTTAGCTCTTTGCTTAGATTTACCATTTCAGTCATGTAATGGTAATCATAATCAAATTATCCAACTGATTCAAAATACATAGTAAAATTTAAAAAAAAAATATTAAAATTAATACAATTGTACGAAAATGTTTTAGTGATGTACATACAATAAAAAAACGAAAAAAGCTTAATATTCAAATACTCATTTCATTCGAATAAAAGAAACTATGATAAATATTTTTTGTTCTTCATATTTTTTGTTTTTTTTACTTCATAGAAATATTTATCTGTTTTCATTTCCATATCAGAAGCTCATATTGTTTAAATTATGTTGCTTTACTTCAAGATAATAAAAAGTTATTTAATAAAATAAAAAAATATTTGATTACCCGAATAAAATTTTATTCAATCTTGTACATCACAAGCTGTGAAGTGGTTGTTAAACACGTTGGTGTTATTAAATAACTAAATAGTTAAAGTTGTGTTTTGCATACAATTTCTTAACAAAGCAATGTTAGCCTTAAAGTGCTTGGCAACTACTATGAACTTTAAAGCTAAGGTAAAATATTTTTTTGCATAAAGGGTTTAGTCTTTTGAAGTTAATATATAATATACTTAATTACTTGAAATTACAAAAAATAATCAAAAGTAATTCAAAAATAATCTGATTACTTTTAAAGATTTCCTTTAATTCTTTTTGATTATTTATTAATAATCAAAAATAATTTTTGAAAGTAGTCAGATTATTTTTTGATTACTTTTGATTCTTTTTGATTATTTGTTGTAATTTCTAGTAATTCAGATTACTTTTCAATTATTAATTATCGTAATCAATTATTTATCAGAAATTCTTTTAAAGGGAATTATCGGTACAGATCTTTTTAAAATATAATCAAATTGATTAGTAATCGTAATCGAAATTTAATAGCTCTTCTTTCACAAAATAAATGGCAATAAGTCTGCAGCTTCTAAGCTACTAATTGGATTTATCTGAGATTCCCAATTTCCTTAGAGGAGGACTTAAGCTTTATAGCACATGTCTTGACAGCCTTCTTTTTAACTTAAGCAAGAGAGGACTTTGCAGGACTTTGCAAACTCATTCCTATTTCCACAAAAGATAAACTTACTCATACAAATTCAAGGAACCTTGGATATCTCACCTGTAAAAATGGATATACAAAGTACCAAATTTCCCAAAGTACTTTAACCTTGTGTACAGCAGCAACATCTCTGTCAAGAGGCACAAAATATATAAAACAAAGAGGGAGAGTTTAATTCTGTCAACAATGCCAACTTATAGTCATAATTATGCAAACAATTTTTTCTTCTAGTAATGAAGAAAAAAATTGTAAAAGCATGCGTGTGTGTGTGCCAATGTAATGGATTTGTGTAAATGTGCACTTACGAGTATTTTGGGTGAAAAGTGCTTAAAAAATAAAAATACAAAATGCTAATTTTGACATGCGTAGGCTCTTGTCTTGACAAATTTTTTGACACAAGTGGATTGCCACATAAAAAAATAAGAATTAAACCGGATGCTGGTTTAGCAATTATTATTACTGTCGTTGTTGTTATCACTAGTAATGATATTGCTGGTACGAGAGGGAGGTGTTTTAAGGGGTTCTTGCTTGTGAAAAAGGCAACAGTTTTCCATTTTATTAACAATTAATGAAGTACAACATGGATGATGTTTTTGTTGATTTGATTATGTATGTTGCATTTGCTTGTTGTTGAGGCCCCAGCAGAAATTTCAACTTGAATTTTCCCAAACTAATAAACTTTAAACCAAACAAACACTCAAGTGCACTGTATTCCATAATGCTGGAGGCGCTATATTCATTTTCCATTACTTGTAAATGTTAGCTGAGTGTTTGGTTGTTTGCACTCAAATTTTCAGCTTGATTGGTTATTTTAGTTGCACGTTGCTGTTGTTGGTTTTTGTTGTATTAGCCAGGCTGTAAAAGAACAATGCAGCAGCATGAATTTGCATTGTTATTATTTTCATTGTTGTAGTTGCATTCACCCCAAAAACTTCACCCATCGAAAACAACAACAACATTTGCATGTTTGCGTGTGTTGATGGGTAAGAAGAAGTTGGATTTATCTTAAGGGTCTCAACTCGTACACACTTGTTAGTAGCCAATTTTCGAGTAAACAATTGTTGCCGTAAAGTAACAAGTAGAAAAAAAATTAACAAACTAATAAACGAAAAAACACGAAAAATAATGAGAAAATAACCAAAGTACTGCCAATTAGAGGTTAAAAAAAATATGCAAACACATTTTCTATTGTCGATGAAAACACTTTAGAAAACTTGAGCAATTTGATTTGTTTTGTTTAGCAGCGATAAAAATGTAATTTAATTATTAAGATATTAGGCGCATGCTGTAAAGGGCTTTAGACACGGTCAAAATGCTTGTTAAGCTTGGTATGGTATGAGTAAAAAAATTGTTTAGTATGTGTGACACTAAGGATGATTGATGGATAATCAAAAAATTTTGATTTTTGACATGCTTGCTTTTACGTGTCAGTGTGCGTATAGTGTTAACCCATCAAGCCCGAAAAAAATTTTCATTTTAATTATATTTTGTGAGTTCAAAAAACCGGAATTAAAAAAGAAAAATTACTGATGAAAAAAAAAATTTAGAACTTTTTGATTTTTGTTTCTCTTCTTTTTGCAAACAGTGCTGCCAATATTGTTATTAAACTTTCATTATCTAGAAAAATTTTTATATATATTTTTCAACAAACGAACAGCTCAAAATCAAGATAGAAATTAATGCTTGGTGGGTCATCAAGCATAGTAATGTCAAGCCAACAAGCACACGTACATAAACTTGACAGCAAGCATTTTAATCGTGCCCAAAGCCCTTAATATCACTAAGGCGAATTATTTATATATAGATTTATTTATATATATATATTTATAACAGCCAAACTTTTTCCAAAATAGCAAGGTTCTAACGACTGGTTAAGGTAGAGTAGAAACAAATATACAGGCAGGCATTGGCGTTTTAAAATCTTAAGTTCACGTTTTATATAAAGGAGAGTCAAAGTTCCCTCCTGAAGAATATAAGTCCTTTTTTACACTATACAAGTCTTTTTGCTAAGCTGATTAATTTGTTGTAGAGAGAGAGACTGATAAGAGAGACGAGAGGAAAAGAAAGGAGTACTCAACTTTATTTACTGTCAATACGTTTTGCTTTCTCCTTCGTAATGTTAAAAAAGCACACATGCTTAGACAAAACTATGCATAAAAAGTATGACCTGCATTGTGTGAACGCCGATGAAAATTCAAAGAAGAAAAAGTGATAAGCTTACCAATAAAACTTGACTATTATGAACTGGAATTTATTACAGTGAATTGGAATATGAATCCATGAAGAGTTATGTTCAAAACTTTTTTTATTAAATCGTAAGAGAAACATTTTTGTGAAATATTTTGACCCACTAAATCTTCACTTTGCGAGAAAGAGGCACCTCCTTAAATAGGGACACCAGAGGCAAAAATGTTCTATGAAAATATTTGGAGTAAAATGTTATCAAGCTTAATTATCCTGGGGACGATAAAATAAACTTATCAATTACATAGTTGTATGCATGCACTTGAGTTTTTTCGGCTACACGTACACGTTGTAGGCAATGGTTGATGAAAATAAAAAAGTTTTTATCTCTTATTTGACAGCTGATTATTTGATCGTGTCCAACTCTGTTTGACAAGAAAAATTATCAGTTTCTTTGCGATTCTTGTTAATAATGGAGAAGTTAAATTCCTTAATTTTAGTTTATATTTTCTGAGAGAAAGCTTAAGAAAAGGCTGCAAGAAATGTTTGATGGCCACAATCTCTAATATCCACTCATAATAAAAACATAATAATAATCAAAATTGATATATAGTCAATGATACTCGTATTAAACACATAAAATCTATGCGAAAATAGTTAAAAACTGCGTTGTAAAAAAAACCAAACAATCTAATAAAATTCAAAACCAAAGTTATAAAAAGCAAATCTCATGTCTTCACCATCAGATTTCAAAGCCACTGCTGCTGCTGCTCTTACAAACGATAACATATTCAAAAAGATTTACAAAAGCGGAAACTTATAAATAAATAATTTTACAACTTAATGACTCTCAAGTAGTTTTATGTGCATACATGTCCGTCCGTTCCCAGTTTGTCTGTCTGTATGTATGTATGGAAAATGTATTCTTCAAGTTGTTTGGCTCTTAAAGAGAAACTGGCTTAATCGCATGACAACTATATTAGTGATAAATTAAAACTAAATCATTAAAATTAAAAACAACAACAACAATAACAAGCCTAAAACACATGTAATAAAACACAAGCGTACAAATAATCAACATGAGTTCGTATAGAAATGTTGAATATTTTTTATTGACTATTTATCGAAATCTTAAAACAGAAGTACAAAATTGAAATAAATTTTAACAAATATGAAATTCAAATTAGTTTTTTTTATGCAGCCATAAAAAATGTTGGTTGGTGGCCTAAAAGTTGAGAGAGAGATGAAAAAAATCATAAAATCTAGTTAAAGAAATAACAACAACAACATAAATAATATGAAATTAATTTTCTTTTATTCAAACTGTTGAAATATTTATTTGTTTAACAAAATGTTCGAACGCAGTAGAAAAAAAATAATATATGGAATGAGTTGACAATATCGTGCCATAACCGCAAAAAGCTTAAGCGACATAACTTTCGAACGCAATTTTTTTTAACCAAAATTGACTATCGTACATAATCAATTTGCATTAAAAAGGTTAAAAAAAATGAGTCTGTTAAGCTTTTTTGGTACTTTATGGCTCGATATATTAACGGAAGTGTGTTACTAAGAAACCAAAGCTTATGTATTTCACGACTTAATTTTGAACCACTGGCCCTTACTGGGAAAAAAGGCGATTTTTTCAAGTGTAATTCTGTGACTTCTATGAACAACAGCCCATGTCCAAAAATCGAATTTTTCAGTAAAGCCTAAAAATAAAATCTTTTGAAGCTTATTAAGAAAAAGAAGAAGTTTTATTGTTGTTTTATGGAAAAAATATATGTACATGCATATGTACGCCCTTATTTTAGTTGCCAACATCGACGTTACGTCAATACAATACTAAAATATTTACGGGCTATTTCTGTTGCCTAAGGTCTAGAAAATAGCAAGAGCCTGCTAATAGCAGTCAGTTTGTTTTCGACAACGGATACACATGCCACACCCCGCAAAAAAATAAAATCTGATATTGTATTGACAACTAGAATAAGCATGATTGAGGTACTAAACTATGGCCTTTTTCCAAATTGATGTTGATTTTTGCTTTATTTATTATTATTATTGTCCCACAAGGGAATTAGTAATAATGAAAATGGGTGATCAGTTGGGTTGGTTTTTGCTGTTTGGGTCAAGTTTTACAAATAATTCCATTTAAAATATTTTTTTTAAAATTTCGAAGCATATCTAATACATTCCAGTGAAAAAAAAATGGAAGTCATTTTAGTGGAACTACATTTTCATTGCTTCCAAAAAATTGATATGTTTAATATACCGAGAGTGAGCAAAAACCACGTGGAAGCTTATTTTAGTCATACAAAACCTTGTAACTCCTCCATAGTGTTAGAAAATACCCACCAGAATTAAAAAACATTTATTTTTTTAAAGAAATTTATGAAATAATTTTAGTCTAAAATTTAAAATTTATTTGCTTAAATTTGCATGAAAACACTTTTTCGAGCTTAAATTCGTATAAAAAGAAACAAATTGTTAAAATAGGTAACTATTTACAATTTTTCCTAGATCAAAATATTATCATAGAACACAAAAAAGGGAATTTTTCTTAATATTGCTTCCAATTCAGTGACCAGACATCGAAAAAGAGAACTTCTTGCAATGACAACCCTATGTAAAAATCATTAGATCGGATCGAAATTTTCACTACTTCCAGATCACAAACTCTACATTTTCATGACTTTTTTGAGTCTCTTTTTTTGCTGCGATATCATAAAGTGAATAAACCTATCTAGTTAGGGCTTTTATGACAGCTTTTCTTGTTGAAGAGAAGTAACACTCAGGCAATGAATGCCTACTTCTATTACTAAGTGTTACCTGCTTTACAAAAGCGATAGTGATAGAGAAGACAGGTGGTGAAGGAAGAGATAGCAGAAAGCTCCATTGTTTTACAACTCGGCTTTTTGCACGTTTTTACTATTTAATGCAGTGTAGCAGCGCCTCTGGTGTCAATGAGACGTACTAAATTTTTTTAACTGTTCTTAGTAGCCATTTTATTAATTACTTTATTTCACCGATGATTCTGCTACACGATACCGAAGAAGGAGGATGCTTTAATGTTACATTAGCATTAGCTCTTGGTGTAGCTCAATGACCAGTGTCTGTCTATGCCTTCATCACTTGAACTTTCGTACAACAAATGATGCAAATAGACACTAATTCACATCAAAAAAATGCGTGGTGTTGTTATTTAATGACTGTTGGAGACCGGTCTTGAACTCGGAACCTTCGGTTTTGTAGTCAACGTGTTAAGTACTTCAGCCAACGTCATCCTGAATGTAGACACTATTTTCCATATTTTTAAGCATTGCTGAGAAAACTTTAACCAACACTAAAATAAAACGCTTATGAGATATTTCAAAACGACGACCAAAGATTTTGGTTTTGGTCTTCCCTATCAGAATCAATTTCGAGAAACCCTTAATTTTGGATAGAGAGCGAAATTGTTCTACAGTTTTTTTATCGACAAATAATTCCACTTAAATAATCATCTTTACCATAAGGAATTTCTTAAGCAATTTTAAGAATTTCCTTTTATATTTTTTCTTACAATATATTCAGTTGCCAATCTATCATAATAATATTGTCGATAAAGTTTACTTAAGGTAACATGAAATGTCTAACTTTAAAACTAATTGTTAATTAATGTTAAATGTAGACTGCTTAAGTTAATGTTTTAAGAATTTAACATGGTTTAATCTCTTAAAACATGATATAATAAAGAAAAAGATAGCAGACAAAAAATATATTCGATCTTTATTTTACATCCTTTTTTAATCTCTTAAAACATGATATAATAAAGAAAAAGATAGCAGACAAAAAATATATTCGATCTTTATTTTACATCCTTCAATTTACTAATGCTAGAGAAAACTCTAGTAGCATATCTACTCCCACATCCCATATCGATAACAAATTTGTTAAACTGCAGTTAGTGCTAAAGTTAATGCAAGTTGCCCATACATAATATTAATTTTAATTTAATTTACTGCGTTGCCAGTTGATAGCGCAACAGAAGTTGGGTTGCCATATATATTTGCATCATTATAAATGGTTAAATTTGTGACAGTGTCATTTTTGCTTTTTAGTGAATTGGCTGCAGTAGTTAGCACGTTGACTACAAAATCGAAGGTCGAAGGTCTTGAATTCGAGCCCGGTTTTTGATAGCCATTAAATAACAACAACACACATCTTTGTGATATGCATTAGTGTCCCTTTATATCGGTTGTTGTCGGGAAGTTCAAGTGATGAAGGCATAGACACTGGTCCCTGCTTCAGCAGATACTAAACCCAATGTAACATCAGAGAGCCCTCCTTCGTCGGCATTGTGTAACAAAATCATCAGCTAAGTAAGCACAGCTTCAAAAATGTAATACGTCTCATTGACACCAGAGGCGCTGCAACACTAACTCATTATTAAAAAACAAAACGTGCCAAAAGCATAATTGTAAAATAATGAATTTTGTATCTGTCTCTCCCTTCACCACCTGTCTTCTCTATAACTATCTCTTTACTAAAGAAGGTAACACCTAGTAATAGTAGCAGGCATTCATTGCCTGAGTGTTACTTCTCTGAAAAGCAAAAATGGCAAATATATTCGAAAATCCATGTTATATTACAATAAACTACAAATTCATGCAATTAAATTTCAATTTTACGCGGAAACAAAAGCATAACAAAAGAAATCACTTATCGATATTTTTTCATAATTCAAATTTATATTCATAATTATTATACGAACTCACTGAGTCTGCTCGACATGCCAGCGATAAAGATGATTATGAGCTCCCCAGCTGAATTCTACTGACCCAAGCGCAGCAAGCACAATACATGTTTATGTTGTTTTTAATGGCTAAATTAGCATATTGATATTTCAGAAAATATTTAAATTTAAAATTTAATTTCAATTTGCATGCTTGCTTGATCTCTGGTAATTAAGAAATCAACACATTATAGTTTTCGCTTCAAATGCTTATAAATCTGTTACAAGTTTTAATTTTAAGACAAAGAGTTGACAAACATTTAAATAAAATTATTTGTGTACAACAACTCCGTTTTTTATTTGGAATTGGAATTTCCTAATATTTTAACAAAATATGCATATGCCACACACTGGCTGGTTTATATATGTATATGGATATGACTAGTTGTATGTGTATACATATTTAAAAATAAGATACATTTGTTATCATTAACTCGAAAATATATTTGACATAATAGAGTTATTTAAGATTTTTTTTTATTTTTTGGTCATTTGTGTTTTTTAATATTAATTTTTTAATTATGTTGTTGATTTTTCAGTGTGCGCTCGCGTTCGGCCCATAAATATTTTATTTATTTATTTTATTATTACTGGCGGTTGCACAAAATACTTTTCGTATTGGCTTTAAGTATGAGTATCTCAAGTCGAGCGGGGAAGCTGCTGCTGCTGGACAAAGTTGTCAACCTAAAGTCAAATGTCATTTATTAATAAAACAAAAGTTGATATGTTAATTTTCTTTATCGTTCGTAGGTTTGTTTGTGAAAACGAAAAATACATAAATTTTTTTCCAGCCACTATTAGTTAGTTGTTGTTACCTTTGAATCCGTATCTTAAGTGGTTATTGTTGTGCTACTACTTTAACTGCCGTTGCGCTTAAAATTTGTTTATAAAAAAAAATAAAATTTAAATACAACAACAACATATAAATTTTTTTTTAACAAATTAATTTCACATTTTAACCAAATTATGTCGTTAGTGTATCATTTAAATAGATTGAAGCTGTTCTTCTTTTTAAGCTTGTAGACAAACATCTTAAAACAAGAGCAAACTTGTTTTTCTAAATGTTCAATGAAATTTAAATTACTTGCACTTAAAAAATTAATTTTCAATTAGTGATACACCTTTGTGAAATATCTAAAGGTACGGTCACACTTGGCAAATATTTTCACAAAAAGACGTAACCACTTCATACCAATGCAAACTCCTTTGCATTCAGACAAATGTTTATTAAGTTACACGTTTTCCCATAATATTGCATTATATGACATTCAGGGCAATTATGAATAAAATTCCGCGAGGAATTTCTCCCTTTTCCAATTAGAACTTTTTGTTTTCCCTATTATTTGCTATTAGTTGGAATTGTTTCCCGGTAAAAATTTCTCGCAGAATTTTATTCATAATTGGCCTCATTGTCTACTAGTTTTGTATTTATGAAACTGATTTGAATCTGTATCTGAATCAAGAGTATTTTGTGGTTACGCTTTCGCGGGTAAATTTTTGCCAAGTGTGACCGTACCTTAACAGATGTTCGCGAGTCAAGCAAACAAACCCGAATTTAAAAAATTTTTTATAATAAAACATATATAACAATTCTTGATTAGAAATATGAATATCATAATTTTATTATGATAATTTAAGAAGCAGTAAAGGAATAGCTACATAAATATTTAGTAAATTGTTTAGTCCTACTGGGCCACTCGAAAGCGTTTGATACGGTAGACCACTGCACACTGATAATGAAGCTCAAGCACTTTTTCAATTTTTGTCCGACTTCAACACGTCTTTTGTCGTCGTATCTTACTGGCCGTTGGCAATCTGTTTATACGAGCAATGCTCAATCTCGTCCACTAAAATTATCTAGGGGAGGAGTGCCTCAAGGATCAATTCTTGGACCACTCCTCTTCTCATTATATGCTAATGTCCTGCCAAATCAAATCTTCTATTGCAAAGTTGACATGTGTGCAGATGACGTGCAACTATATTTAAGCAGCCCTGTGCAATCTGTCGCGCAAAATACTATGAGACTCAACGATGATTTATATCTAAGATATGTTTCGTGTGCTCTAAGATATGTTTCGTGTGCTCTTTTTTTTACATAAAATTATTTATACTCAAACTCCGCGATATCTTTATGACAAAATCAGTTTTCCTAGATCTCCAAGAGGAAAAAGATCATCATTCCGTGCCATCGATACCTTGTGTCTGAATGGCAATTCTTTCTGTATGCATCAGATCTTTTAAAATCTTCTTCCACAATCCCAAAAAGTCAATAGCAACTCAACTAGTTTCAAAAAATTTTTATTTCTTTATTTTTTTTTATTTTACTTGGATGTTATTAGTTTTTCTTTAATTATTTCATGTTATTAAAATTTCATTCTTTGCCTTTATATCATTAGTTTATACTTATTATTATTTATTGTATCTTTTTGCCTGTTTTATCCATATATCATTTTATGTTAAATGTAATGATTGAACCATGGTTTCCTGTACTTTAAATATAAGAATTGTCTTGTTGTAGAGGAAATGGATAACTTTAAATAAATAAATAAATAAATTTTGAGGAGAAATGCTTAAAATGTTTTACTGAAAAAATATATATTTATTTAGATGGGAACGAATTTTATCTAATTACAGATAGAAAATAAATCTTTTTTTTGTTTTGTTTGGTAATGTCTAGAGAAGAGCCATATGAAAGAAAAAAATTAAGAAAGTTATAAAATTTTTAACAAATATTTGAGTAACTGCTGCCTCTTCCACTATGTCGAAAACAAAACTCTGCGAAATAAAACTAGTCCAATAAATTTTAATTCTTCTATGTCTTCAGCTTTCTCTCGCTTGTGGTTACGTATACGTATGCCTCCTTTTCAGTTGTACGTGTTTGTAAATTAAAGTAGTGCCAATTTTTAAATTTAAAGTATTTCCAGCGATTTTATTAAACTTACTAATATTTACATGAAAATAAAAACAACCTTATTAAACAATGAAAAACAATTCAAAAAATTATTTGCACAGCAATAGCATATTGTTATTGATTTGCCTTACAACTACATTCGTTCTGTTGCAAATGTGCCAGTGCTTTGTTTAATGAATATAAAATAATAATCCAAACAAAAGTGTTCAATAATATTTTATGACTCTTGTCTACAAAAAAAAATATATTTAAGTTGTGTGAATAAAAAATAATAATAACAAAGTGATGAAATAATATTTTTACAAACTTTATTGAATTGCTTGCAAATAAATTTTACTAATCGAAAGTAAAATAGCAACTGCTTGATTTTGACATTGAATTCATTCGAATTAAGTCTCAGTTAGCAGACTGTAATATAAGGTAAATGCAACAGTAGAAAACAGCTGATCGCACTCTATGAACTTATAATACCCCGTTTTTGATCGTGGATTAAAAAGTGATTAAAGATTTGTTCTTAAGCGATCCCTGATTTAACTGTAAACATTTTGATTCAAAAATATTAGTTTTAACCTTTTAATTACAAAAATCGCACAGTGAATAAAGCCACAAAGTATAAAATTAAAATACGTGTAAAAATGCCAAAACGAAAGAAACTTTAAAGTAGATGCAGTGACTGAGTGAGAGAGACCAACCGAATACATACATTATTTCCCATCTCGTGTCACCTCGGGAATCCTCTGTGATTCGTGATGCAGCAGCTATATTCTCTTTAGTACCAAATTTTTTCCATTTTGACTTGAATCAAGAAGAGTAAAATTAGTGGGAAACCCGTCAATAACTGCACCAGTTGTTTCCTCAACAGACCGATTATGTTGACTGTAAAATAAACAAAGTGCTCTATGAATTTAGCAAAGAGAGATATTTTTCAAATTAAATTTCTACGATGTGAAGGCTTTGTTCTGGCGGTAAACGATTTATGATGGCTTGCCAAAGCTTAATAAACAGAAATGTCACTACAGTTTGACAATCTCAGCTGTCAAAACATAGTTATCCATATCGATAGTTCTCATGCAGCTAAAAAAGCACTCACCCTATAACATTAAATATTCCTACTCTACAAAAAACTTCATCAACTGCATAGCGTAATTACCAAAATTCATTATTCCAATGCAGCCAAATTTAATTCCAAAAATAATTGAAAATATTATGTTGCTACATATCAAAAAAAAAGTACATAAAAGGATAATTTCATATTCGATTACCAGTATTAAACTTTCCGTCATCATTTAAAATTGTTAAAATTGTCTACTCATCTCTTATCATGATGATGACATGGTGTGTTATGTGTTGTGGCAAAATCAATTTGATTTTAACTTGTTTCCGAACACAATATGGCCACAATAATCGTATTGATGGAATATGATACTCACACATTTGCTTGTGATTCCCAACAAAAAAAAAGCAAAAACTATATAAAAAGGACATGACTGCACTTTTATTACAATCGTTATTGTTATGAGACGCATTTTATTCCAGCATTCCAGCACCAGAACAGAATAATCCATTTAACTGACACAGACAACAACGACAACGACAAATAAGTTGAAAGGATTTCGAATTATTTTTTATAATTCGAATAACAATCATAAACATAAAATTTAATGCTCATGCTCAATGTTGGACGATGTCACGCAATCGAACAATATTCATAAGTTTTATTATGAGCCACTCCCACACGAAATTTTTTTTCTTGTTTTATTTTTTTGCGAGTTTAAAACTTTAAGAAAAAGGTTTTAAGCTCAATAAATTAGTGTTTCAAGTGTTGGGACTTAAGAAGCTTTTAGCTGACAATTATGTCTAAATTTAATAATGAAACAATAATTAATTAACAAACAAGTGTTAATTGTTGCAGGCCGATAAAGGAAGTTTTGATTTATTTCCGTCAAATGTTTGTTATATTTTTCTTTATAATAAACTTTTAAAGTGGAAAGAAAATGTCCAGAAAATAAGAATTTAAAAAGTCAAATTTATTTTTATTCTTATTCAATAACGGTTAAGATACTTCTTCAAGCGGCCCATCCATTATACAATATTATTGAATATGACGTGGTATATATTATTGTCGTTTTGACCTATACTATGCAGGAAATGGTACAATATTTCCAAAAAAAATATTGCCAAATTTTCTTGACAGTGAAATAGTAAACAACTTTGAACAATGTTGCCAACACATTACACAATTGTCTTGATTGTACAATAAAAATCAAAAGTCTTTTGATATTTGCCAATATATTGTATCACCTCCGAATATGACATACACATTGGCAATATTATTGTACAATACGAAAAATTGCACAATTATATTGCAAGTGGGTGGGCCGCTTTAGCTTACAAGTTCATGCTCGAAGTTTTTAATAACATTGTATTCGTGAAAATTTTTTCCTTGATCGTGATCTCTTTTGTAAATGTAAACTAGTTTTAATTAGATTGATCATTTTGACTGCATCTACTTCGTGAAGATACTACTGAGCATAGTTGACTAGACTGGACTAGATTAGATTAAACTAGGCAAGAAAAGACAAGACAAAAGAAGACAAGACTAACATGTGTAGAATAGATTATATATCACAGCAAAAATACATTTGGTAAGCACTAAGACAAAAATAAGCACTTCGGAGATGCGGAAAAAACACAGAGTGCATCCCCTTTGCCTTACGAGAATGCAATAACGTAAGCGAATGACGATATTTAACACAAGCAATACAAGGATGTTTATACTCAAATACTCAAAGTTTTTTTTTATAATACATCCTCTGAACTATAACGTGTGAACGTGTATATGACTGTTAACAAGCGATGTCGCCAAGACTTCTTGTTCATAATAAACAATCAAAAGAAGTACTGTTGATACGTGTATACTTGTTATTTTGCATATCGTACGTGTGAGTGTATGTGTAAGATGTAGATGGTAAGCTTTTATGTGTTAAAGGAATAGTTTTTTAAGCAAGCACACACAAGTTATATCAGTGCATGTGTTCGTTTGTGTGTAATTGTGTATGTATGCACATGCATGACGTTTGTATACGCGCTCATGCGTAGAAAAAAGCACAAGCATCACAAATTTTTCAGTCACGAACTATTTTCTTCTTTACTCCTATACCTGCAACAAGTTAAGCAAATGTATTGCCAACAGCCTTGTTTAGCATTTGTTTTAGAACATTTTGCTGTAGTAAAACATTTGAAAAATCCCTCATACTTAAAAGTTCATATAAGAGGTCTTGTGCAGAAATTTAGTTTATATAAATTTTTATGTGAGTAACCCTGTGTCATTTAAGACAACCAATATAATTATTTAATTTTTCTCGATGCGAGAAATTCTCACAAGTTACTGAAATGGAGCACTGGAGAAATTTTTTTTAATTGAATTGTGTATAAAAATAAATATGCATGTTGGTGACGCTCTATTCTCTAGTCTAGTCTCGACTACTGGTTCAAATATAAAGAGAAATATTTTTTAATTACATACATACGTATAAAAAATTGCAGCCTTATTTATAAGAATTATCAAGACTTTATAAAGCTTTTTAAGAAAAAGTTTGTATGAAAATTTGTTTTAAAAACCAATTATAAAGCCTTAATAAGTTTTATAAATAAAGCTATTCTAATTTTGTAAAAACTAAAAGAAATAAACGAAGTTTTTATATAAGTTACCACCTGGAAACAAAAAGCTTCAATATCACATTTGTAAATTGTGAAATATGAACAAACATTATTTATTGATACTTGATTTTTAATTGCCCAACAACAACAACAACACGAACAAAAAAAGCAAATGAGCTCCAAATTTATTTCAAGTTTTCGTTTGCATTCCTCTAAAAATTGTTTGAAGACCCTTTCAAAGAATCATGTTGTGCCGCAACACGGTTTCGTTCAGTCATTCAATATTGATGTGTTAAACAAATTAATTGATTTTCGGTGATTGTTACGCTTCTTAAAATTTATTTTTCACTTTAGCTTAATTTAATTTTATTGCTGTCTCCCGATAAATCGGTTGTAGAATTTCTTATTTTATTTTTTTTTTGTTTTAATTTTTTAATCTTTGTATCTTTATTTTCTGATTTGAAACTGGGTCTCGATTGCTTTTATTTATTCATACAATTTCATTTATTTACATATGTATGTATTAATTTTTAAACTTCGGATTCCCCCAATTAAAATGTTGGTTGGTCGGTCGGTTGGTTGGTTGGTGTCTGTTTTATTTTGCGTATTAAACGTGTTTTTAAAATCAAGCATGCGTGTGGTCTTTTTTTAGTGATCTTCACGTTTAGTTCTCCTTGTGTTTTTTTTTATTTTTTGCTGTTAATAAAAATGTGAATATTTAAAAATATAAATTTATTTTTCTTTTGTTTATCATAGACTATGACAAATTTACTTTGATTTGATAACATTTCAGGTTTTTAGTTTACCAATAAGTTACATTTTGTTTTCCAATTTTATGTTGGAGGTTTTGTTTAGCAACTCATAAAATTAATGAATAAAAAACAAAACAAAATTTTAGATTTTTAAACGGTAATTTGACATTGTGAAGAATAAGCGTAAATTAAAATTAATTTTTAGATTTCAACGAAACCAATAATAGATGACACAAAGAATGTTGACAGATTGCGTAGCGGTCCAAATGGCACAAATGTCCGCTACTTTATTTTAAATTTTTGTTAAATGCTTTGAGTCTGGCAATGCCTGACAAGGCTCTTAGTTAGCCGACTGCAATGGAATGTAACTGCAATGTAGGAAACAGCTGATCGATATTTTTATGTGAAAAGTACATAACATATCCATTTTCAGTTGCAGTTACTGTCCATCATAGTCGGCTAACTGAGCCTTTAGTTTTATTATTTTCGTCTGACAATGTTTTCAGATAAATTTATTGTCAGACAGTTCGTCTGGCTTTTCTAAGCAATTGCCATTATGTTGGCAATTCTTATTACCAGGACATTACCATCACATTATTATATCTGACAATCGTCTATACAGAGTTGTAATATAATTTAATATATTTTATAATTTTTACTTTATGTCTTTATGCCATCGTGATGCATTCATCCATCGTATTCTCTGTATATCGGTTAGTGTGAGTTTTTCAAAATTTAATGTTGCCATAATCGACAATTGGTAGCACATAATGATTATTATGTTGCTGCCACGAATTACATTTAAACTACAACTTCATAATGATCATGGTCAAGATGTTGGTAATAAAATTTGAATTTATGACGAGATTCCATTAAAGCTGCTTCTTCATCATTTCAGCACAAACATACACACACACAAACATACAAAATTTAAGAAAACCACTTACTGATAGCTTTTCCTGTTTGTATTTAAAGTAGTTATATTTTTTTTAAACAGTGAAAAAATAGTTGACCACCCAAAAATTTAATCTTTCACGTATTATCGTTTTGTGGGCCGGAAATTGCAACATAAACCCATTTGTAACAATCTTAGAAGAAAGCCAGTTCCTGGTTAAAGAGGGCGTTACACTGAAAGAATTTTGGGCAGAATTTCTATGAATTTTGACATTAATCTAATGAAAAATTCATTAAAATTCAACCAACGTCACGCTTCGTTGGATTAATGAAACCAGTTTCGTTAAAATTATTTTATTGAAAACTTCATCATATTTATTTAACAGTGTAATTAATGCAGTGCTATAACTTCATCGAAACAATAAAATAATTTCATGAAAATAATGAAATAACATAAATATAAAGGGGTTTCTTAATAATTAGAAAATATTGTTGTCATAAATCCAATAAAATATTCTAACGGAACCAGAATATCAAGGAAGCAATTCCAATGAAATTGTTTCACAATATTCATGATATTTTCATTGGATTTGTGATATTATCATTCGATTTGTGAAAAATTTTTAAGGAAATTGTTTCATTGGACTTATGAAGCAAAATTCTTTCGGTGTAAGTCAATTGTACTCGAAACTAATATAATGGATAACAGTACTTTAGTTGCGTTGCCAAAATATCATTACGTATGGCAACTGGCAACTAACAGCTACTGATTTTAGCTGTCAAATTACAATAATATTGCCAACCCACAATTTTTAGTTGCCTCATAGCTTTTAAGTCAAAAATGTGGTAAATTAAATTAATCAAACTCTTCCTTCTCTGGGAAGGCGAAAATATAATTTAAGGAAAAAAATTTATTGTTTTAAAAAAAATTATTTTAAGCAAATTATTTTAGCGTCACATGGATTTAAATTGCTCTTTGAGTGCCGTCTAAAGCGGGTGCCAGACACATCAATGTTCAGCTTCAATAAATGTGGTTATGTGCGTTTCTTTACCAAAAATAGTCACACATATATCATTGGTGTAGTGGTGTATATTGAGTTGAATATTGAAGTGTCTGGCACCCGCTTAATATAGAACTGTGTTACATTTCGAACTGAACAAATCATCTTTATTCTCAATTATTTGTCATTCACTTTTTCTTAGCAATTTTGTTTTTAGAACTTTTATTTTTTATATTCTGAAGCTTTGTCTACATTATTTCCAGTTGCCAATCTGTTATAGCCGACTTTTCGATAACTTTTGGGCAACTGGAAAAATTTGTAATACAAAAACAAACAACTTTAATAAAAAATACAAATAATCATTTAACATTTTATTTGCCTTAATTACTTTGTTAAAATATTAACTTGATTGAAAGTGGAATGAAAAATTTTAATAGGTGAATTAAACGTTTCTTTAAAGCTTTAATCAATTAAAAAGTTTAGCTGACAAAATTAAATTCTTAATTATTCTTTGTTTTGTTTTAAGTATTTATAAATAGTTTTTCCTTCCTATAAAAAATGTTAAAAGTACCCAAACGTTTTTTATTAACTATTATTGTGCAATAATTTTGTATTTTTTTTTTTCTAAACAAACACAAATCGCGAAGCGATTATCTTGTGTGCAGAAAACACCCAAGATCTATATTATATATGTTTATATTATGTTAATAGGTGGCAAAATATATTAAGGGTGAGATCTCTTAAAAAGTCTTTTTTGAACTTTTTCTTAAACAGTTTATGTAAATTAGAAACAAACATCATTTAATGAAAATAAAATGAGAAACTTTCTAGCAATTTTTTTAATTTGAAAACATATTTATATATTTCTATAAAAGTAAAAAACTAAGTTTACAAAATGCACAATTGCCCAGCTTAAGTTTACGAGTCAAAACTATTGGGCAAACTTAACAGTTTGTGTAAATAAATTTCTATAAATTTTTTTTTACTTTATTTATGGGAGTATAAAAATTCACAATTGCACAGTTTGCTGGCTTTGGAACATTCTCATGAAAACCCTAATTGACTTAGGGTGCCCCTGTGGCCGAGTGGTAGCGATGCTAGCCTCTCTCAGTCCAAAGCTTGTGGGTTCGATTCCCACCATAGACCCTGTGTGTTTTCCGCAGACAAGCTAATCGCTTCGCGGTTTGTGTTTGTTCTTTAAAAAAATCTAATGTACATATTTTGGTTTATATTGCGCAAAAAATTTATATTTTGTAGTGAGCTGACAATATTGCACAATAAAATAATTTATAGTCACTTAATATTATTTTTATGTTTTTAAACTATTTAACTGCAAATTCTCAAAGTTGTTTAATATACTTAAGTGGTTGTAATTATCCTGATCGGGATGTATGCATCTTTGTTTTGCAGTTTCTCAAAAACACACATTGTGCAACTTATTGAATAGTACGACTATGAACAAAGCGATAATAATATGTATTAAGAAAAATAAAGTACTCAATAATATTGTATAATTTCTGGGTATCTTTATCTTTTTAAAATATTTGCAAGACTTCCAAGCGAAAAATAAAAGTAATAGTAGTTGAATTAAATTTTCTTTAAAATGAATTTTAAAAAAAAAATTTAATTTTCGTTCTCTTACCCCTATTTTTTTAATTAATAATTAAATATATAATTAGCTAATTTTTATTATTTAAATTTAAGCTGTTATTAAATACGATTTAATTTTTTCAGTGGTTAATTAAAGTTCTTATTCAATTACATTGAAAGTACGGCAGCACTAAAAAACTTTCAACTATTATGAAAAGCTTTCCAAAGAACAGCTGTTTACCATAAACAAAAAAGTTAGGTTATAAAAATGCAGAAAATAAAATTGAATAAAAGCACATTTTATGACATCAAAGGATCATCAGAATGCATTTTTCTATTTATTTCAATGATGTGAGCTTCTTGGTACAATTGTGCAAAATAAAATCACACACATTCTTATTCTCTTTCATTTATGCGTCAATGAGACTGTGACGAAAACACATGCGCAGCGGGTGTATTAAATTCTTTATAGATACAGGGAAAGAAAACAAGTGGTATTCGAAAAATATTCTATGATATGATATGTTTTATGTTACAAAACTTTTAAGGAAAGAAATAAATATGTATTAAAAAGACATTTTGATTTTTTTCGGAGCAGCTTCACTAAATTGCATTTAATATCAAAATTTAAAATACCATTAACTCGGGAAATATGGGTCGCAGCCAAATTTTTTTTATTTAATTTTTTGTTCTTATTTTTCAAGTTTCTATCAGATAATCTATTTAAAAATTTGTTTTTGGAAATTCTTCACAGTTTCCTATGAAGAGTTCAGAGCCCCATAGCTCAGAAAATATAGGTCGCAGCCAACTTTTTTATTTAATTTTTATTCCTTATTTTTTAATTGTCTGTCCATAGGCTTCTTTTTATTTATTTTTAGCTGCTTTGCAGCAGTTAAGTATTTTTTGCAAATATTTATTTTTTTCTATGTACTTCCAAGATGAATGAAGCAACTTTTCTCCCACATACAACTATAGTCTTATTTTTGACACCACTGATTTATTTATAGCATGATATGAAATTATGAATTGTATGTGTTATATATTTATGAAAATTAAACGAAATTCTTCCTAATACGACCACATGATGTTTTCAATACGACCAAATGACGTCCTTTCAATAAACACACACAAGCATAAAATCATATGGTGCGCTCGTAAAACTTAAATAATAATTAATTACACAAGGTTGAGCACTTAATTATTATTTAATTATGCACTCAAAAACACAATTTCGTATTTAATTCTAACCTAAAAATAATTACGGTTTAATTACCAAGTCAAGAAATGGGCATTAATGTCTTAACTATCATTCATTAACTATCATTCATTAATACAAATTTAGCTCTTAAAACAAATTCCTCGTTTTGGTACTTCTTTCAAACCTGCATACCTCTTGCTTTGTGTAGGGTGTATGAAATATTTTTAAAAGCTAAACACTGACACACACCCCCCCCCCCCCCCACATTTCAACAGTTGTCAGCATGAGCGCTGTTTATGGCACCAAACCAAATGAATGTATTTTTAAATATTTTGTGTTTTAAAATTAATAATCATTAATACTTATGGGCAATTTCGCTAATGCAAAAACACTGTCATTTTATTTTTGCTCCCTTTTTACTGTCGCTCTTTAAAAACGCCTCAATTAAGCAAAAATATTTTAACAATGTTTGAAATCTTTTATTTGTTTTGATTGTTGTTAAGAAGAATTACGTAAATTTTAATAAAATGTAAATGAGAATTGATTTTTACACTCGTAAAAGTTATCGAAAGCCAAAACGAAATACATTTCTATTGACTTAATGATGATTGTGATTTGTTTTGCCATGTTTTTGTTTTTTTTTATATACGATAAATAAAAATTTCTTTATGAATAATTTTTATTATAATTTTTTTTAACATTCCTGTAAAAAATATGTATTTTGGTTGTTGTGTTTAAGTGCCATGAATTAACCTGGAAGGGGTGATTTTTGTGACCAACTGCCAGTCGCATTTAACACGAAAATATTGTGATTTTAAGTTTAGTTAATGGGTGGACCAATTTGTCTGGCTAAAAATTAAAATCACCAGTCTACGAGAGTTAGAGTTTGTTGCTTGTCGGCTGCTAAAAATGTTAAAGCACTTTTATTGTTTATTTATTTTTCATTCTCTCTGGCCCCTTGATGCAGTGCCACACAGTATCCTTTGCAATATCCCAACACATTTGATTTTATAGACCAGCCAGTCATTCAACGGACTGGCGAGTTTGAGTGGATTATTGTGTGTTACTAATTTGTTATTAATTTTTACGTTTGTTGGAGTTAATTAGTGTGTGCCGTCAACAGCTTGATCGCGTATAATCAATGGACAACAATCCAGGCAGTCAAGGCGCGCACAGTGGTCGATACGACGAAAAATATAAGCTTTTGTTTGTTGAAGTTCAGTGGCAATACGAAAAAAATGCTTAAGTCATATTTTACTGTTTCGTAGGAGAGCTCTTTTAAACTTTCAAGTCGATTTTTAGAAATTTATTTCTTTTAAAGTGTTAAATTGGGAAATTCTTTCTTAACATTTAGTTTTTTAAGCAAACATCGTTCTACATATTATAAATAATACATTTGAGTTTAAACATACTAAGGTATGTATAACTTTAATTAACCCCCTGTTTGTGTAAGACGTTTGAGTTAAAAATCTTGGCGTTTTTGTAATAGATCAAAGGAAACTTGTACAACTTTTCTTAAATCTATTACAGAAACGCCAAGATTTCTTACTCAAACGTCTTACACAAACATGGGTAAGCTATTATACCAAATAAGATTAAAAGTCTAAAAAAGATAAGCCGCAAGTCATAGTGCTATAACTTCCTGAAAAATCATACAAATTAATTAAGATTTTGGCCAGGAGTATTTTGAGATATACAGATTACGAAGGTACCATTAACTCAAAATCAGCTTATCTCGACTTAAAACACTTTATACTGTTTGCCACAGAAATATAAATAAACACATAATAAACAATTTTAAAGTAAATGTTTACTTTTACTACGATTTGCAAATGAGAATTTTTTTATTACAATTAATTTTCATATGATTTTTTTGTCATTATCTCCACTGTGTAGTGGAATATTCCGCCTGAAATAAGCAATGATAGTAAATTTTTATATCACAGCATATGTACAAAATGTTTACAATTTAAAGCGTAGAATCGGCAGTATTTCGTAAGCTGAAATGCAAAACCGCATAACTAACAAAAAATTAAAAATCGCATTTTTAAATTATGTATTAGGTATTATATTGAAACACATGTCCCTACAAGTTTCCAAATTTTCGGCCTGCCCCGATGGCACCAGAAATCGTTCAATCGACAACTTGTATTGCAAACAACCATAAAATTAGAAAATTTGTTGTAGTTTTCAGTATAAGATTTCGATCGAACGATTTCTGGTGACATCGTGGGACAGACCTTTTATCATTATAACCAGCCGACTGAAATAAAGAAACTTTACTTCAATCACTTGCTTAGTTTTTAGAGTTCCGTACAAAAAGGTGAAAAAAGGTACCTTATTGTTTTCGCTACGCTGTCCGTCTGGCCGTATGTCCGTCGCACGCTATTTTCTCAAGAACCGTAAAAGCTACGGACCTGAAATTTGGACAGAGTATGTAGATCCTTGGCCGCTACAACAACAAATACATGAGAATTAAAAGTTTAAAGGGTGTTAAAAAATTAGTGTATTTTTATATAGACCACAAAAATTAACACTAAAATTTATAAAAATTTTAATTAAAGGGTGGTCCATCAGTTAATGCAATTTTGACTAAGTAATTTTGACAACTTGCTATATCTTGGAAACCGTAAGAGCTAAACTCTTGAAATTTTCAAAAACCGTAAAAAAACCGAAAATTATAAAATCGCCAAACCAAAAAAAAACACCAAAAATTAAAAAAATCGCCAAAACGAAAAAATTTCTAGCAAAACACGAAAAAATCGTCTAAATGAAAAAAATCGCCAAAAACCGAAAAAAATCGTCAAAATGCGAAAAAGGCGCCAATAACAAAATAATTGTTAATATGAGAAAATCGCCAAAATGAAAAAACGCCAAATCTAAAAAATAATCGCCAAACTGAAAAACGCCAAAAACCGAAAAAAATCGCCAAAATGAGAAAAGAGGTGTCAAAACTAAAAAAAGCGTCTAAATAAAAAAAGTCGCCAATATGAAAAAACGCCAAAAAGCGAAAATCGCCAAAATCAAAAAAAATCGTAAAACGAAAAAAATCGCTAAAATGAGAAAAAAGTGTCAAAACTTAAAAAATTGCCAAAATGAAAAAAACTCCAGAAACCGAAAATATCTCCAAAACCAAAAAAAAAATCGCGTATATGAAAAAAATCGCAAAAATTAAAAAAAAATTAAAAACGAAAAAAAAATGCAAAAACTTTATTTTATATAGGCTAGAGTTCGTATTTAATTACATATCTCGTGTCCGTACGGAACCCTTCGTGCGCGGGCCAAAGTCGCACTTCACTGAATTTATTTCTCTCTGTTATAAAATTTGAAACAGTGGTAGAGTTCGTTTGTGTGCCCTTAATTATGAAAATGGTCTAGGTCATGCGCGTTTTTGCTTCGAAATATCAAGTAAATATTAAAAAAACTTTAATAAGTATTAAAAAAAATATTAAATAAATTTATATAAGTCAAGACTTGTACAACTCGAAATTCAAATGTTGCACAATAAAAATATTTTTTAATTTGTTCAAATGTAATCTACTAAATATCTCGACAACAGAAATATATGACTTAGACCACTTTCATAATTGAGGGCAGATATGTGCTTTCTCAGTAGTTGAAGGAAATTAAATTTTTTGTTAGTTTTTTCTCCAATGGTTTCATTTCAAGTTTTTCCATATTTCTGAGGAATATTTTTCTATTGTATACCCACCCAATCAGTTATGTTTTATAAATATTTTAGTTTTGATTACGTCGTATTTGCGGTATAGTAGCAAAAGCCTGGCTTCTAATCTATTACCAAAAATTGCTGAAGCAAACAATAAAGAGTCACTTATAAAAACAATATGCCTAAAGGGCATGACTCACTATCCTACACAATCGCACGGCTTGCGAAAAAATACAACCCTAATCTGATGAAATGTTACTGTCCTTTGAAAATTTTCTTAAACTCCTTCATACCAGCGATGTACTTCCTCAAAAGTCGCACTAGTGTGTAGCATAATGAAGCTTACAACACAGTATATCTTTTTTTCTTGCCTTAAAACTCTTCAGTTATAAAAAAATAACACTGAGTGTCAATTTCAATTGGAATTTTTTTAAACCTTTTACAATTTGTGCATTAATTTAGTCGTATTAAGTACGAGTATTTAAGACTAATAACATTTAAGTAAATGTTGTTACACTGTTATAAATTTTATTTAATTTTTTTTATAATATTTACACAAATTTCATTGATACTCGTATTTCCAGGAAACTGTATAGGAAACAAATAATGAACAACAATTTTTAAAAGAAATTTCAGGTCTTTCGTCATCATCATCATCATACTCGTATTATTAATGTTTCCTGCGTTTATGATTTGTTTGCATTTTGCAATCTTATCAGTTATTATTTCTCTCACCCGCAACCAACAAACACATTCTTCCTATGAAATTTTGAAACGTCAAAGAGTCAGACAGAACAGCAGTTACGACGCAGTGATTCCTTTAAGTCAGAATTTTTCTTTCTTTGGCCATAAAATCACTGCCAACAAAAATTCCATGAATGTTAAACAATTTTGTTTTATTTAATTACTTAATGTTTGATGTTATATTCTTTTACATTTTGCTGTAATATTTACACATTCATGCCCTTGTCCCACGCCAGTGAAGGCATTAAAATTAGTTATTATTTAAAAAAAAGTGCTTGTCTTGAGAGCAGTTGGAACCTTTAGATTGCTCCCATCTCAATGGGTGCCAATAAAATAATATGACAAGAAAAAAATTATTTAGAATAAACTCTTTCGAGAATAAAGTTACCGACCAATGACAGTAAATGAAGAGGAATACTTTTGTCTTACAGATTCCTAGAATTTCAACAAATTACATATAAAAGAACAAGCGACAAACAGCAAAAGCGACAAGTTGTTGCTTATAGTAATTTACGATGGCAGTACACAAATTGACCTTAAAATAGCTTAACAAATCTGTTTCCAATTGTTTGCATTCACTACGCATTAATAGCGGAAACAAACGTGCCCTTCTTGGGGAATGAAAATTTCGTGGGAAAAAAAATTTCACATTTTATTCACGTGGTTATCTATCAAAAAAGGAATTTTGGAAAAGAAAAAATATTTGGAGGGAAAAAATATTCACCACCGGGGAGGAAATAGAAAAATATAATTAAATCATCAAATTACTTGAGTGAATAATATTTTTTTAATACTGCGCCTACTACCAAAATTGTGATATCAGTCATCTGTGAATGAGATTTGCTTGCATTTTTATCTACTCATGTAAATGATTTTTTTTTTATGTATGCATGTATATATGTATGTATTTAATTGATTTGTAAAAGGTCTACAAAGCAATTGTTGTACGACAAGTATGTCTGATTAAATTACAAAGAAAACCCAGAAACCACCCAATCAACCTTCTTTTAATAAACGTTGAATGAGATACGCAAGAACTAAACTTGTTTGTCTGCAATCCGTCTGAACGTCGTGTTCGTTTCGTGTTTGATCCAATGCGCTTCAAAAGAAGGTGTGTTCCATAAATGTTTAAGCTTCGTATAATTTTTTTTATTTATCATTATGTGTAATTTTTGTCTGTTCTACAGGTTTTACAACATTTAACTTTATCAATATTTATGTATGTTTAAGTGTTCAGTGATTTTATTTTCTCGGCACGGCAGAGTTTTTTATATCAAGATAACCATGCACTGATAATTTAATTAGTCAAGATATTGTGATATGGATGACTTTTTGTTTTGTATGTAGTTCTAGTTTTGGCAGTGATTAATTCCCACGCTCATTGAAAGTTCCTGGTGGAAGTATGTATGTACAATGTACATTGTACATACCAAGCGGTAAAACTCAGAAGACCTTCTTGGTGCAGGCCTTATTAAAGAACTCTTTCGCATAAAATATACGATACACATTCCACACTCGCTTCTATGAGCAGGAAGAAGAGAAGGAGTAACATGTTTTGTTTCAAGTCCTTCCAGAATCTCTAGCAAAAGAAGCAAGAACAGAAGGCAATGACAACGCGTTTAAAAAAGACATGAGTATGGAATAGAGCGAGCAGGCCTTCTACATCCAAAAGAAGGCGTACAGAGGCCTTCTAGAAGACATCCCCACTTCTTCTAGTTGCCGCTGGGTACCCAACGCTCATTTACTCAAACAACGTCATAAATCAAAAACGAAATTTTTGATTTAATAAAAATTTCATACAAATATCTCGTGTACTCCACTCTTGAGAGAAAAATAAAATTTTATTTTCCCCTTAAGGTGTGCGTAAATTGAAAACTTTAAACTCGATTTTTGTCAAATCACTTGTTTTTGAGTTATGACATTGTTTGAGTAAATGCGTGATATATTTTTTTTGTATTTTTTATGTGAGTAGTAAAACGTTTTTTAAAATATTTGTAGGATATTTCTTTTTTTAATTGAAAAAAAAGACCGACAGGCATATAGCAAAGGTAAGAGAAAAATTTGGCAGAAAGGAGTGAGAGGAAACTTAAGAGCTGATTAGATTTATGATTCAATCGTTTGAGTTCTTTCAAAATTATTTGAAAAAAAACTTTAATCCCAAACCTAAGACATCGAATCTTTTCATTATGTCACGAAATATAATTAAGGTCCACTGTATTTAGTGTACCGTAAACAGGTCTTTCTAAAGGCCTTCTTATACCTTCTTTAAGGTTCGATACTCATTCTTCCCTGCTTTCTAAGGCCTCCATGCTACCTTCTAAAAAGTTCGAAGACTTTCGCACTCTGTTTATACGATTTCTGTGTATTAAGATTTCGAGTAGAACAGTGGTCGCCAAATTTTTTTCTTGTGGTACTCAAGAAAAAAAATTTGGCGACCACTGTTGTACCAATTTTGTCATCCTCGAAGTCTATATACAGAAAGCGTATAAATTGAGAGCAAAATACATGATACAGGTAGTTGGTGTGTTCGTAAATGCATCACTGCCCTGCAGATGAAAATTTAACTTTTCTAAACTGGTTCACTGAAGTAGATAATGCAAAAATAAATGTCAAATATGTTGTACAAACATGATTACTACTAAAACGGATTATTAGCGAACGTGTATTGCATTTTAAATAAAATTTTGCACGTATGATGCAGAGCAGAGATGCATTTACGAACACATCCAGTTTTTTAACAAAAAGTCTTCTAATAAAATGTTTAATAACTCAGTCAGTTTCGACTGACTGGTTTTAGTACAAAAATACTACCTAAGAACGAGTCCAAAGAAGAAAAGTGTCGAAAAAACAGTAAAAATTATCTGCCCTGTACCGTAAATCGATCGCATTGAAACCGCACGATTTTAGAAAAGTAACTCCGGCAATATAAATATTTTTTTGGATTTTTTAATTTTTTTTTATTATATACATTCCCAAGTATCGTAAAGAAAATTATCGTGTGTGATTTTAAGCACGTCTGCAGGACCATTATTAATTTTTTGAAAACGAGAAATTTACTCGGATTCGGTTTACAGAGCAGTGCCGTATATTTGTTGAAAAAGTACAGACATATATCTGAAGTTTACTGAAACAATATTTATATGATTCGAAAGGTCTTAGTCTCTTCTTTCTAAATCCATTTATAAACTTAAAATCGGTTGTTATTTAACTTAGTTAGAGATTGATAAATGCCTACTGGTACGAAAAACCGGCTTTTTACCTGTAACTCAAGATTTTGGAGGTGTTTGGAAAATTTCTAATACATACTATTGTTATATTCGACAATACCTACCAGAAAAATAGTAACACGTCCCAGGTATTTCGATTTCATCGAAATTTGTAACACAGTATAATTGCCCTGATTGATTTTATGCGTCGTATGCGACATTAAGGTATAAGTGGAAGCAAACTCAAACAACTTCTCTTATTAGAACTCGATTCTCCTTCTTTTCAGCTAATGCGTAGGTTGTTGTTAGTAGAAAATTCAAATATTACAAAAAAATTAAAGATAATTCAAATTACTTTAAATAATCGCTAAAAAAGGCTGAGCAAGGAAAATATTTTTTTTAAAAGTCTCATGTTTCGGTAAAAAAGATTTCATTTATTGAAAACTCTTTTACATTTGTAAATTATATATAGACCTTTATGCTTTATTATTTAAAACATAACAAAAATTTTTGAGCCAAAAAAAATTTGTTTAGGTTGACATTTTTCTGGAATTACCCACATGTAAACGTTTTTCTTTTTTGGAGTAGCAAATAAAATGTAATAAAGTTTGGGGTATTCTAGTATCATAGATAATACCACAGCTCCTCTACAGGCTTAAACCTTAATAAGAGTTCTAGTTATAGGTTTTACACAGCCAACTGAGTACCAACTTTTTTACCTTTGCAAAAAAAAAAACAAAGCAATAACAACATTTGAAATAAAACAAACTAAAAACTCTTTTTAACATCTTCTTGTTTTGCAGAGTTATTACAACGAAGTGTTACGACAATACCATTCAATTTTATCACCCATGACGATGTAAATCCAATATTTAAACGATCCAACAATTTGGCCGCTCATGCATTCTCGGCAACTCAACGCAATATTCATCGCGTACTTATTTAGCACTGCATGCAACAACCTTTTTACGCCAAGTGGAAACAATATAAATGATCGGCAAATTTAAAAGGAAATTAAATCCGAAAATGAGGAAATCAAACAAATCATAAAAACATAAACAACACACACAAACACATAAAAACTCGACATCAGCAATTGTGGTTGTGGCTGAAAATCAGAGAGAAAGAAAAGGTAAGACGTTTAAAAACAAACTGCACAAATATTATCATTGCAATGACGATGATCATCATCAGAACATGGAAAAGACAAGGCTGCACCAAGATTCCTTGCAACACCACAACACTTTCAACATTATTTGAAGAAGAGGTAGCTTTTGTGTGTTGTAACACGATGACGACCCACGTTGTTGAAAATGCTGGCGGCGTTACTTTACATGAAGAAAAAAGAGTTGCAATTCCCATGAAAGTGAGTAAATAGACAATATTCAACACTCTGGATCCATGCTGCTGAATTTTTTTTTATATTTAAATGTTTGTTTTTTCTTAGGCCCTTACCTTGGAGAGCTGTAGATGGACGAATAATGATGTCTTCATGTGAGTTTTTCTTATCTTCTATTTTTGTTTCAATTGTTTACATAAAAAATTGTTCAAATTGCTGATGCATTTTACAACCTTTTCAGGTTGAAAGAAAGTCAAAGCATGGCTGCATGCAGTACAACCTTAACGTGTCACGAAGTTTATACACAGCCACCAGATTTTTAAGGAAAAAAGGTGCCATATTCTCTGCTTTCCTTCATCTTTTCTACACTCTGATTCAAGCTGTAGCAGTAGTACGAAGTGCTAAAGGCTCAGTTAGCCGACTGTAATGTAAATGTAACTGCAACTTAGGAAACAGCTCATCGATATTTTTATATGAAAATTAGGTTACGTTACATAACATCTCTATAACCATTTGCATTACCTTTCACACAACAATATCGATCAGCTGTTTCTTACTCTTGCAGTTAGTTTGCATTACGGTCGGCTAACTGAGCCTTACATTACATTACAGTCGGCTAACTGAGCCTTTAAATCTATTACAGGTGTTTGAAGGTATTATAAATATATAAAATTTTAAATTTTTTTGTAAAAAAAGAAACTAAGTCCTCATCCATACTTGCAACAAAAATTGCTGCAATTTTTTAAATTTCTGCTTTGAAATTGCATAAGTGTCCACATTATGAAATTCTAATTTGCAATCATGTATTAAAAAATTTGTATTACACCACAAATTTCCCTGAAAAATTAACAATTCTATTTATTTTTTATTTTTCACACAACTGAATAAATAAAATAAATAAAAAACGTCAACTACAACTAAAAACTTGATATCAACAAGTAGGAATTTCAAATCAAAAGAGAATTGCCGAGCACATGAAACTGTGTACCCCTCCCCAATCTTCTCACCCCTCTCACCAATAACCTCAAGAATTGTTGCAACAAACATTTCAAGTCTGGACAGGGACTAAGCAAACAATATTCGGAGCACTTATGAATAAAATTTCGCGAGAAATTTCTCTCTTTTCCAGTTAGAATTTTTTGTTTTCCCTATTCACGCTACTCGTATTATTTGGAATCGTTCCCCGGGAAAAATTTCTCGCGGAATTTTATTCATAATTAGCCTTATTATAAATGTGAAAGTGAGTTTGTTTGTTTTTTCTTTTTATACACTTTCACGCCCAATCCCCTAAACCGATTCTTAAAGATATTTCACCAATAGAAATCTAAATTACCATAGGTTTTTTTATACGGTTCGGAACCGGTTTTTTATATTTGGTACGGATTTTCAAACCGCTGAACCGATTTTGAAAATTCTTACAATAATAGAAAGCTAAATTGCGAGCAACAAATATAGCCTATTTTTCTTTATCCGGTTCGGAACCGGTCTCATTATATTTGGTACGAATTTTCAAACCGCTAAGCCGATTTTGAAAATTTTTTAAACAATGGAAACCCAAATCACCAACATCCAATAGTCTATTTTTTGTCCGCTTCGGAACCGGTTTTCAAAAAATGTAAGAATTTTCAAACCGCCAAACCGATTTTGAAAATTTGTTTAACAATGAAAAGTTACATTACCAGCATCAAATATAGCCTATTTTTCTCTGCACGGTTCAGAACCGGTTTTTTATACTTGATACGAATTTTCAACGCGCTAAACCGATTTTAAAAATTTTTTAAAAAATGGAAACCCAAATCACCAGCATCAAATAAAGGGTATTTTTATCCGGTTCGGAACCGGTTTTTAAAAAATTCACGGATTTTCAAACAGCTAAACCGATTTTGAAAATTCGTTTAACAATGAAAAGTTACATCACCAGCATCAAATATAGCCTATTTTTCTTTGCACGGTTAAGATATATTTGGTATATATATTCGGTTCCGCGGTTTGAAAATTCTTGCACCAATAGTTAGCTACATACATTAGCAGCATCAAATACAGCCAATTTTCTTTTAACCTGCTCGAAACCGGGTTTCTTATATTTTGTGCGAATGTTCAAACCGCTAAACTGATTTTGAAAACTCATTTACCAATGGAAAATTACTTTACCAGCATCAAATATAGTCCAATTTTTATCCGGTTCGGAACCGAGATTTTTATATTTGGCACGGATTTTCAAAACGATAAACCGATTTTTAAAATTTTTACATTACCAGCATCAAATATATATACCCTATTTTAATTTATCTGGTTCGGAACCGGTTTTTTTATATATGGTACAAATTTTCAATTTTTAAAATTCTTACAGTCATAGAAAGTTGCATTACCAGCGGCAAACATCCCCAATTTTTATCCGATTTGGAACCGGTTTTTTATATTTACCAGGGTTTTTTTTTCAAAAAAACGCATTTTTGGGTTGATTAGCCCAATTTTCGTTACGGGCTTGATTGTTTATACAGTTTAAAACCCGATTTCTATTCTGTTTTTTAATTTTTTTATCGCATTTTTAACGGTTTTTATAATTTTTTTAACATTATCAGTGAGTAAGAAATAAAAAAACATTCATAAATTTTAAGTATAGTTTTCAAAGTATCAGATCAACACGAGCAGAGCTATTTAACACTTTCCACAACCAAGAGGTGTAGAGAACACTATCAAAATATTGAACCGCTGTGACATGACACAAAGCCACAATAAACAAACGAACCAACGAACCACTAAACAAATAAAATATTTGAATTGGTTAGGATGCATAATAAATGACTGGTAAACCAACAGCATGGAACTCTTGAGCACTCCATTAGAAAGGGACACTTGCACTTGCCAGATGATGATTGATTGATACCACACTCTTCATGGACGTCTTAATATTTGTATTATGAAAGATGTTGTTATTGTTGTTGCTGCCAATATTTGTTATGACTTTAAAAAATTAATAAACGTTGAGGCTGGTGGAAAATAATGCGTTATTTATTCATCACATGAGTAAACGGTGAACGAGTGAATGAGTTAAGCGGATGGATGAGTAAATATGTTAAGCCAAAAAATAAATATGTTTTGGCCCTTTTCCATTGTTTTCCTATTTATTTATATTTTTCATTATTTCTAACTAATATTGGTTACAAAAGTGTTTAATTTAAAAATTTTCCTCTTCAATTTACAGAAAATTAACTGAAGCAAAAAAGGAAATCTCAGGATGCTGATGCTGAACAAAATAAAAAAAGTGGATAAATATTTGTTCAAGATTTTAAGTGTTTGCCTGAAGAAACTATTTATTTTTTCTTCTTTTAATTAACATACTTAAATATTTTGTAAAGGAATTTAGTTTCAATTGTTAAATTAAGTGTTTGTTTGAAAGCAGCTGGTTGTTTGTTTATCTAAAACTATTTTAAGAAATTTATTATTTGACATATTGTCATAAGTTTATTTTAATTGAAATTTATTTATTGTTGGTTAAGCATTGCATTGGTGCTTAGCCAAAAATCATCAGCAGATTTCAACCGCATATGTATTTTGAACAGTCACAAACCTTTAATCTTATGCACAGACTTTCAGAAACTATTTGAAAATTCACAAATAATAATATATTTTAAAATCACAAAAGAAAAATAAGCGTATTAGGCTTAGAAACTTTAACAAAAACGTAGCAATTAATTTACATATCGTTAACTTAATACGAAAAGGCCCCAAATCATAATTTTTCGAAATCGATATTTTTACATATGTATTTCGATAGACCATTACTAGATACACCTCCTCCAAAAAAATCAGATGAATTCGGAAAAAAATACCGAAGTTATAGCCTAATAAAAATTGCGTTTAAAAAAATTTTGTATCAATATTGCATTTTTTTATTTAGTTTTTACTTCCTGTAAACTTTGAAAAACATGAGTTAGGGCCTTTTCGTATTAAGTTAACGATATATTCGATATGAATCTATGTTATTTTTTACATCTTCAATTTGTTTTAGTTTTATATAAAACGCTTCCCTATGAAAGAAATTGGAATTCTCTACCTCCAAAATATCAATTTGTGTATATTTTACTTTTTTGGAATGAATTATTAATAGAATCCAGATAAATTGTTAACAAGCTATTTTACTTATGCAAAATTTTAGATCATTTGTAGTTTTCGCAAATACTTACATGTCTGAATTTTTTAAGGAAATGAAATCAATGTCATGAAATATTAGATTTTTATTTATAAAAAGTTTATTGATTTAAAAGCTAGTTAGGAAAAAAACATACGAAAAATCGGATTTACTCAACATCATGAATATGATTTCAGATTCACTGAATATGGTTCGAAAAGGAGAAATTCTTGCAGTGATATTAACCCTTGTAAAAATCATTCGAATTTATCAAAATTTTTACTACTTCCGGATCACAAGTTCAGGATCTTGTTGACTTTCTTGCAAGCTCTTTTTTACTGTGTTTTATTTCTATAAATAATTACAAATGGAACTCTTCTGCTAAACCTTATACTTTTTGTTCATTTACCTGCAAACAAAGAAACGAAATTCAAAGTTTATAATTCAATGCCAATTCCTTTTATTTTTAAAATTATTCAATTCACAAGCTCGCCTTAACGTTTATATGCGATGTTCTTATTTTCTTAATTCATAAAACTTCTTGTATCGATTATATTATCATATTAAATACAATAGTGTAAACTTTGTTGTTGGAATTTATACTTTTATTTCATGTTTTAAAAATGTTGTATTTAAAAAGAGGCTCTCTGAGAGAATTTGTATGTAGCTTGTTCGTCTGTTTTAATTAAAAATACAAAATACATTAATACACGTGTATTTGATACACAAATACGCCGATACAAATTGTTGTGATATAAACAATTATATAATTATGCAACATTGTATTTTAATTGTGGATAATTTTTATTCAAAATCACTAACGTTTGTATTTTATATGCTTTTCATATAGTTGTATTGAGTCCAGGCTTGGGAATATTCTACTTGTTAGATTACATAATTTGTAAAAACCTTTTAAATATGTCAGTCAATGAAGTCTTCGTCTTAATCCTAAATATATATTTAATTCATTTCAATTTAATTTTCAAATTATTTTAATCAAAATTTGCTTATAGCGAAAAACAAATAACTATTTTCATCAAATTAAAATGGTTTAAGTGAATTGAAAAATACAATAATACAACGATTCAACAAATTCGACTTATTTTAAACGATAAACCATAGGATTGAGCTTGTGAATTGATCAAATATTTAATGATTTGAAATTTATTTGCTGCTGGCATTTCATTGATTGCTGTAACAAATCGTCGGTAAGCTGTATCAACACATTTTGAACAGGCACCACCAGCAAATAAATTTCAATCAGGCTTATCATAAATAAAATTTCACATGGAAATTTCCGAACATGAGAACAACTGGTATCAAAAAACTTCACACGATTGCGAAATATGTTGACAATTTATGAAAAAAAATATTTCCAAGGATATTTTTGTTAGAAAAAAAAAATGGAAATGTGTAAGTTTTTAATTTGATTGGAATTGACGATACGAAATTAAAATGTATCTGAACGAAAAACGAAACGGAAATTTTCGCATGTGGAATTCATGATAGGCCTGAATATGTAAGTCAAATAATAAATTTCTTAAATATTTAATAACTTAATAATATAAATAATTTAATTTTATTTTATAATTACTTATATCAGAAGTCCAATTAAATCAGTTCTTATCATATAAGCCGAAAGTTTAATAAATAAAGGAAATTAATTCCTCTGCACATTAGGGTGGTTCAAGTTGTATGTGTGCGATCATTAGATCACTTTCGTGATAATTATGGATGCAATTCATATTAAGAAATTTTAGATGTTCATTCGAGCCTTTTTTCGATTTTATCGTGACCGACATGTAATCGAAAAAATTTTTGATAACTTTTAAGAAACAGGCTTTAAAATTTTATCCCAAGCTACAATTTACGTACAAAAAATGATTTAAATATTTAAAAAAAAAAACTTCTCCTGAAAACTTTCATTTTTGTCTTTTACGATAAAATCGGAAATAAGGGCTAGACATTTAAGAGAAAAAAATATATGTATATTATTTCAGAATTGCTGAATCTTTAATTTATAAACTTATACACGAATGTATGTAATTCTTATGGAACATATGTAAGTCTTTAGCATTTCTTAATTAACCCACTAGTGCATATTTGTTATTTTACCAAATGATGCTTTATTGTGTAAAGAATGCAACATTTTGCACAAAGAAATTTTAACTACATTTGTGCTAATACTTTTATTTTTTCTATTATTTTCTCTTGTGTAAACTTGTACTGTTCTTAATTAAATCCGACTGTAATCTCTCCCTACTTAAAAAGCATCACTTTTCATCGATTGTTTTACTCTTGCATTGCTTACAAAGAAAATAAATATCTTTGAAACACAAAAAGATAAAAAAGGACAAATAAATCTGAAGATTGTTTGATTTTTGAAAGAAAACTAAATACAATTGATTTGTTGAAACTGTTGTTTGCACATTTTATAATAAATGAAAGTAAATCAAGATACAATTTCCTACTTTTAAGCATTTGCAAATTACATTTTATATTGTTGTTTGTAGTTTGCAGTAATAAAACTAATAAATCCCTTGTAATCTTAAGGATTTAAATACTTAAGTAAAGTACAAATGTACAAGACAAAATGTTAGGACAAGCTCCATACATGCATACAAAAATACATGCATGCATGCAAGTATTTAACTAGAGTTCAAAAATAATTCAAGTGCAAAAGTATTAAGTTAAAGAAACATTTTTGCTTAAGCACACGAGTGTTACGAGTACATATTTCAAGAAGGGATTTGAAATGCAACTAAATAATTTTTAATCAACAAAGATTTCTAAGATACGGAAAAGGCATGTATGTACATTAATACGTATGTACATATGTATTATGTATTTACTTTTCACAACAATTGACGAAATGTTTATTTTAATTTTCTTTCAAAGAACAAAGAACTTTGCATTATCATGCATTTTAAAATGAAGTAAAATATATTTTAAGATAAGATTTAGATATATTTACAAATAGCAGGGCATTCATAAACAAGAAAATCACCTGTCACTGGAAAATTAAGAGTTTGATCTTTTCTTAACTCGCCCTTAATTCTTTGCCCTCTCACGCTCCCTTCTGCCTGATCTATTTAAATGTTTAAGCCGCGTGTTAAATTGTTGTTGTGATTTCCTTCTCATATTTGCCCACGCGCACAGGCGCACGCATGCACGTTGGTTGCATCACTTATCACTTGTGAATATGTATGAAGAAAAATCATGTTTCCCAAAATTCTGATGTTTTTCGCGTTCTTGTGAAGGAGGGAATATGTGAAATTTTTTTTTTATATTTTTTTTATATTTGTTTTCTTGTGTAATGATGTGAGGTAGGTATGTATGTATTTAGAGTTGTTTCAAATTGATTTCTGAGAAAAGAAATTCTTATCGGTGGCATTTAGTTTCTTTCTTTACTTAGTTACACATGAAATTTTCCAAGAAGTTAAGAAAATAGTTCAAATATTTGTTGGGTGTTCTGGCCAAGAAACCTTAATTCTAACATTCAATGACTCTCGTCGTGGATGCGAATTTGTGAAATTGAGGAAACATATTACATATTTAAGGAAAAATCTTTTAAATTTGAATATAATAATATATATATTCAAATAGAATTAAAGACTAATCCTCAAACTAAACTAGTCTCTGCTTATAATTTGCCGTACTAATGCAACATATTGTTGGTCTCGAGTAGAAATGCCCTAACTCAAATAACTACAACTTTACAGGAGAAGAAATAATAGAAACTGTAATATTTTTTATTGTTTTTATGTGGTAAATCTTATTAATTTTATTTATTTAAGAAGAAAACCACATAAAATCAAGAAAAAATCTTATTATTCACAACTTTTTTTTACTCAAATTCCGTCATTTTTGGCACAAAAAACAACAATCCATAGAGAAATACTTCTTGATTCTATAAATTGTAAGCTATAGGGATTTCTTATTGATTTTATTGGGTTGCTTTATTGATTTTTTCAATATGGTTTTCTTCTTGATTTTATTAGGTTCCTATATGATTATGTGTAAATCATCTTATTGATTTTTTTAATAAGGAAATCTTGTTATTTCATATCTATAAATAGACATACAGACAATTTTTTTCATGATCATATTGGTTGGAGTTCTTGTCAACCAGTCAGCAGGTTGCTGGTTCAATACATGTCTCCTCCCAAGTAATAAATATGTATGTATGGTGAGTTAGTTAATTAAGAATATAATATAATATGTATGTATGTATGTATGTGTAAATAAATAACATCCACATATACTATATACATACATAAGTGTATGGTATTGAATTTAAATGAAAATACATAAGCAAATCACAAAGAATAAAGACATAATTTTTTTTATGAGGTCGCCTCATAAAATTAAGAAGAAACCCTTAGTAAAAAAATCAATAAGATAACCTCATAAAAACTACAAGATTTCTTCTTGATTTTTTTTAAAAAGGTTTTCTCTATGAAATTAATAAGATTTCCTTATTGAAAAAAAAACCATAGAGATTTCTTATTAATTTTGTTCTATTTTATGAGGTATTTAGTAGGAATTGTTTTCTCTGTGTAAGGCACTGAATGCCTACTACTATTACTAGGTGTTACCTTCTTTAGGAAAGGGATAGGATAGAGAAGATAAAAGAGACAGAGAAAAGCTTCATTCTTTTACAACTCTGAATTTCATACTATTTTAATGATGCGGAGTTGCAGCGCCTCTGGTGTCAAACCTGTTTTTAGTAGCCATTTTATTGGATATTTGAGTTCCCCTGTGGCTAAGTGGAAGTGATGCTATCCTCTCAGTCCAGAGGTCGTGGGTTCGATTCCCACCATAGACTCTGGGTGTTTTCTGCAGACAAGCTAATAGCTTTGCGGGTTGTGTTTGTTCTTAAAAAAAAAATGCTAAAATTCGTTGTGCATTATTTTACTTTGCCAGAATCACGGAAAAACTCAATTTCATAAAAAATACGAGTTAGGGCCTTTCTATTTAAGACCATCGATATGTATGTGCATTTAAGTGGTCGTTAATTGTATGGAGACTTTTTTATGTATTCTGCTCTCACCCCCCCCCCCCAAAGCAGTTTAGTTTTATGTAAAAAAAATGCACAAAATTTCATACCGATAAGTTGCGCTTTAGGATGTGCGTCTGACCCACAAAGTTGCCCTTCTAGCCCATTTTTCAATGTAATTTTTTGCATATGACAATCTTTTTAAAAAATCATTTTACAAGAATATGACATATGGCAATATTTTAGCTCTTCAAGTCAACAACATTAGTCTCAAAGAAAGTTTTTTGCTAATATTAATATTTTAGAAAATAATGAGGAAAATAACCAGCAAAATACTAAAAATTTTATATAACAAAATTATATTTATGTATATGGAATTTTTTTACTTTAAGCATGTACAATAAGACGTTATACTATATATTAAATTATTTCATACATAAAAATAAAACTAAAAAAATACATTGAATATATGGGCTGGATTGTCAACTTTGAGTGCCAAATGCACCCCCTAAAACGCAACTTATCGGTATGAAATTTTTTGTATTTTTTTACATAAAACTGAACCGATTTGGGGGGTGAGAGTAGAAGAAATAAAAAAACGGGCACCCTAATGTGCATATTAACATATCATTACTTATGTATATCGTTCGATTCTCATTACTCAGCTACTTATTCTATTTATCTTGCAACATTGAAGAAAATATTTGGTGGCGCTAAAAACAAATAAATATCTTGTACATTTGGTATAAAAATTGACCCTCACAAATAAATTAGATCAAATGTATTCTCTCATCATTTATACCACCTTTCTTCATATTCACACAAACATTCTTTGGATTTTATGACAAAAGCAAAAAAAAGGAAATGTGTCCTATTGGGCATAAAAAAGAAATGAAACCGAAAATTACAACAAAAAATAAATAAATTGAAGAATAAGAAGTCAAATATATAAAACATGACATGATGACAAGCGCAAAGAAGCGCCAGCAGAATTGAAAATATAAATAAAATTAACAACACAAGATACAACCACAACAACAACAGGGCACTCAAACACACACACATGCACACAAATACATATGCACATATGCAAGCATGGATGTGTGCATGCATGAGCACATTCCATGCATGCATCCATTCATTAATTTTTCATCTCTACAGATGAACACTGGGCTAACTCAAATGTTCTTTTAAGCATTCACAGTGAAATGAATGATCAAAATCGTTTGTTCGCTCGCTCGACCCGGCCCGCTTGCATATGCTTGGCTTGCTTGCCTGCTTTGAGCGCTGTGTGTGCGTGTGAGATCGTGTGGAGTTAATGTGAGAATTAAAACCTTTTAATGTATGGAAATTAAGCAACAGCCACAACAATAACAACACTACCACTGAATAAAAAAAATATATATGTATATTAATAAATAAATCAATGAAGCACAAGATTCGAGATGGATCCAAAGAAATCAAATGAAATGAAATGGTCATTCAAACGGATTGTGGCACTTTAAAGTTTAAACCACGCATGTATATTAGAGTTGTTGTTGTTGTTGTTGATCTTTTAGATGAATTTCATCATTATGATCATGTGATAAACATTATTATAATGCACGCAACACATCCATTCATACATATGTATGTACATAAATACAGATACACCATTGGCTTTTACTGTGTAGCAGTTGCATGTTGCTGCTGATGTTATAAAATAAAGGCTGAAACAAAGAGTGGAAGATGATTATGATGAAAACAAATGAATGGACAAGCGTAGATTGAAAGCACTGATTAGGCACTCACTAATCGATTTAAGCCACAATATTTTCTGATTTTATCATCATGATCATCGTTTTAAATTAAATCGACAGTTTTTTTATTATTTCTTTCTTCTTTGGTTTTGAAAAGGATTTTGTTTTGAAACCAAACAGCAACAACAACAATAAAATATGCTTGCATAAACAACAACAACAACAACAACAGTAATAATAATAAAATTTTAACAACAACGCAAGATCAGATCAGCATAAAAATCAACATGGCATAAGAATGCTGCCGTTAAAATGTTTCATCTTTTTTTTTGGATTAATGGGATAAAATGTAGAGAACTTTTTTTGGGAGTTAACGCAGAGGTCGGCATCAATTAGTGTTTATTATGTTAGTATTTTTTTTTATTATTTTGGGGCAATAATGAAAAGATTACAACAAATTATTTTAAAATATTTCGAATACATTTTTCTGTTGAAACTTTTAGTCGACAAGGGCAGGTTGAAAAGGCTTATGGGATATCCCTATACTACTCGTATTAATAGATATGTATAATGGGCCTTTCTACTTTTTTTTTTGCAAAGATCGTATATAGAAATTCTGAGAAAATTCTCCAAAGAAACCACGTGTATAAAATCAATCCCTATACTGCGCCTCCCGACATGAAAATCAAAGTCATGTCTTTACATAAACCAGGTAAGCCGCTTGGAAAGAGGAAATAAATTTTTATGTCGATAGGTACGGTATAGGGTTTGACTTTAGAGCAATGATTTCTTCGCAAGATTTTCTTAGAATTATTTGGGCAATTCCCAGGAGACGGACGCGACATTCGTACACTTTTATTTGAGCAAAAAACTGGAAAGGAATGGAAAGATCCAATATATATCTTAGTGTTTGAAAGCAATGAAGGAGTAGTATATTTAAGAAAAAATTCTGTGCGATATCAATAACATAGTAAAAAGATATAAGCAAATGTCAGCAAAGAACCGGACGCGACAAAAATAGAAGTTATTGTTGTCCACTTATAGAAATATATATAATTCAGCGAAATTTTATGAAGAATTTTTTTTGTAAATTTAGAAATGAAGGTTAACGAAGATCTTTTATGTTTAGATTTATGAAACATGAAAATTTAGTTTTAATTTTTTTAAATAGTTAAAGTACAAATACGGACGCGACAAGGCGGACGCGACATTTTTTCCCATGAGAATTAAACGTAGTAACCTTTCTAATATTGATTGAACTTTAATTAAAAAGTAATAAAACGATAACAAGCGCTTATTTACTGCTGAAAAAAGTTAATAAATATTGATTTTATGCGACGTATACGACATTAAGGTAAGCGACGTATACGACATTGAGGTAAGCAACCTCAAACAACTTCCCTTATTAGAGCTCCACTCTTCTTTTTTTCTGCTAATGCGTAAGTTGTTGTGAGTAGGAAATTTGGAATTTACAAAAAAAAAAGAAAAATAATACAAATTACTTTGAATAATCGCTAAAAAAAAGATTCAGCAAAGAAAATATTTCTTTTAAAAGTCCCATATTTTGCTAAAAAAAATTTTTAAATTAAAAACGCTTTTACATTTGTAAAGTATAGAGCTTTATGCTTTATTATTTAAGGCAAAACAAATATATTTGAGCAAAAAAAATTTTTTTTTTACCTTTTTCTGGAATTACCCATATGCTTAATTTTTTCATTCCAACAGAACATATGTAAGTGGCCCATTGTAGAGTGCTAAGAGCTGAAATTAAATGAAGTAACTATACACATGTAACGCCTATGTTAACGGCTCTGAGTGGCACCTAGAGCGTTACATGCCTGAAAGCTGTTTGTTAGTGGTGAATTTAAACACACAGCACAGCGCAGCACAGCAGAAGTGGAAGTGAATAATGTTGTCAGACAACATCATCGCCCGGTATCGTCTTCATTGTGAACATTATGATGACCATTACGATCATCTTAATTTCACATAAAAATTTTTTTTATGACTTTTCTTTTTTCTCACATGAACTCACGTGAACGGTGGTGGTAGTCCCAAACTTGGCTTATCATCATCATTATTATTATTATTATTGTTTTGTTGTTGCTGTTTTTGTTGGATTCTTTTTTTATATTTATTTCAATTCGTTCGTTTATTCGTTTTGAATAAAAATTAAATTAATTAAATTAAAAAATAAAGAGCAGCTATAAAATTTGAAGTAATCTTATCGGTAATGGACAGCATTTGCTCGATAATGTTGGTTGGTCTGGCTGATGTGAAATGAATACTTTTTTTATTTTTTGTTTTTTGGTTTTTTACCTTGACTGAAAACAGAACGACGAAGTGCTTCTTTGCACGTTGAGTCCTAAAGGGACGATTGTTTTAACTGCAGCGATATAAATTTGTATCTGTAAATGTGCTTAAGTTTAAAACTGACACTGGGCTCTTATTTTTTGTTTGTTTTTGGTTTACAACATATAACACCACGTAATTCCGGTCGTATTTATATGCATTTATGTATCTGTATTTAACGTTTTAATGTCATATTGCCTTTTTTTGTTTTTGTTTTTTATGTTCATTTGGTTTGTATTTGTTGTTATTTCTTTAAGCTTCAGTCCGTTCTACTTAAATGTTGTCAGGGCATTTGCAGCTCATAAAAGCCTTTAAATTGTTGGCTTTAATCTCTATTTAGCTGGGAGTTTTGGAATTTATTTCAACAACTTTATCAATTTTGTCGACGTCGACGTATCGTCGTTGTTCTTAAAATGTATACATATGTATGTAAAAATGTACAAAATTATTTTTGTTGTTGTTGTTTTTGTTATGAATTGGACCTCCTTTTTATGAGACTATTCTACGTTGTGCCATCAGAATTGGCAGCTGTTTCGTTGATGTTTGTTTGTGTGTGTTTGGACCACTTTTAAATACCTTTGGTTTCCTATAAATGAGTGTCCCTTTGTGGACATGTGTGTGGGATTTCAATATCTTAATAGTAATTAATGTTCTTTATTCCAGATAATAATTTAGTACACAAATATTCGTAGTATTATTATTATTTATTTTTTTATCAACTTCTGTTAGAAAAATTATTTTCTTTTTAAATTACTAGAGGTATTCATTTCAGTTTTCCCCATGAAAATTAAACGTAGTAACCTTTCTAATATTGATTGAACTATAATTAAAAAGTAATAAAACGATAACAAGCGCTTATTTACTGCTGAAAAAAGTTAATAAATATTGATTTTATGCGACGTATGCGACATTAAGGTAAGCGACGTATACGGTATTCATTTCAGTTTTTTCCTCGTTGGAAAAATGGATAAATGTAATTTTTTAGAACAAACACAGGGGAAAAATTTAAAAAAAAATTTTTTAATATTTTTTCCTGTTTGTTGTCAAAAAAATTAAATTTTTTCATTTTTCCAACGAGAAAAACCTGAAATGAATACCTTTATTATAATAATAAAATTTTTTTAATTTAATTTTTCGACATTTTTTTATATGTTCAATTAAACAATTTTTACAATTTTTTATTTTTAGTACAATATTTCGTTAACCTGCGGTTAACTTCTTCAGGATATTTTTAATTTTTTTTAATAAAATTTTTTTAATAATTTAAATGTTTTATAAGAAAATGAAACATTGGCAATACATTGCCCATTTTTCAAACACAAAAACTAAATGGCCTATACATCATCTATTTTTCATACAAAAGTTAAATCGGCTATACATTTCCTATTTTTCATAGAAAGTAATTAAATAAGCTGTACATCGGACATTTTTCATAGAAAAAAATCAATGTGCTAAATAAACATTAGCTCCGTTTGTTTAACCCAAAATTTGTGCAAATTTGCACTGGATTTTACTGAATTGCGTTCGTTTACACATAAATTTGCAAAAGAGAGTGCCAATTGAGAGAGCAAATTGACTGGACACATTTTTGCCAGTAAAATCCATTAGATGAGAAAAACATATGCTTCAATAAAATAAACAAAAGTAAGCAAATACAAAGTATAAATTTTTTAATAAAAACATTTAAAAGAAGAAAAGTTCAAGTAAAAGTTTAACAAAAACAAAATGAAAATTATTATGTTCAAGGTGAACCAAATTACAGAATAATAATCGTTAAATTTGTCAGTTTTTAAATTAAATTTAATTGCGTTATTTACTTTAATTTTTAGAGATGTAAGGTTTATGTGAATACTTATTCCTGCAAATTTGTGCAATTTTTCCATTCGCGTACTTTTTTGTGCAAGAGACACTCTTCATAGTAAAATTTTAAAATTACCCAAAATTTACTCAACTACTGGATATTATAGGAAAAGTAAACAAATGGACCTATTATCAACTTTTCATACAACAACATTAAATAAGCTATACATCATCCATTTTTTTATAGCAAAAATTAAATAGGCTGTACAAACATCGTAAATTTTTCATAAAAAATTAAGCTATGCATCGTCCATTAATAAAAAATTAAATGGGCTACATATCGCCCATTTTTTGTTTAAAAAATTAAATTGGTTAAACATCGTCTATTTTTCATAATTTTTTTTATTTACATATTTATTAGTACATATACTACAAAGTAAATTTGCAGAATATGGTTTCATAAAAATGGACGGCGTGACTGAGACCATATGTCCATGATGTTACTAACAGTATTTTTAAAACTTTCACATAGGAAATAGCAAAGTAGTTGTCAAAGAAATTCCACCAAGAAGGCCAAGACTATACGGTTATCCGAGGCAGCTCAGTCAAAAAGTGCGAGCAAGATGAAAAACTCTTGAAGACCAAACAACACACATAAGCCTGATCGCACTTAAGAAAAAAATTACGATGACGCGAGAGGTGTTCTTCAACCCAGAGCTGCGTAGAAAAATTAAATAAGCTATATGTATATCAGTCACTTCTATGCAAAAATTAAATGGGCTATCGATAGTACGTGTTTTATACAAAAAAAAAACTAAATGGACCACAAATCTTCCATTTTTTATGCAAGAACTTAAATAGACCATACATCGTCCATTTTTTATGTAAGAAACTAAAAGAACTTGTAACATGAATTTATCGTCGGCCTGGACACCTTACGGTATCCAGGATTTACTTATGGGTTGAAATACAGTTTTACGTTTATTTATAGATGGAATAAAGTAAGATATAATATAGGTTTATTAAACTATAGTTATAATGTAAACGAGATTCATTCGGTTGTGTTCGTTGTTAATCTTAGCTGTCCTCATATTTATCCTCGTCAGAGTAATGGCAGCAATCGGATATAATTACGGTTAAGGTACTAGGTATTTCGGGGTATTACTGGCATCTACGATGATGTTAAAAATTGGTCGGTGGCATTCGTGATTTATCTTAGCCTTTCATTAAAGTTACCATTGTCGGAAGGAAGACAGCAATCGATTACGGAATTCGGGAACCTGCTTGCAGCTACGATAATGCTGTGTCACTCCAGTTTCATATGATCTGGAGTCGGTTAGTCTGTGTTGTAGCCTTACTAACTATTTGATAAAAATACGTCATAAGGTCTTTCATGTGTATGCGTGAGTATATGCGTTGTTGTTGTGTGTTTGTATTGATTGAAAATTGGATGATGTACAGTCCATTTAATATTTCCATAAAACATGGACGATGTAATTTAATTTTTGCATAAAATTAATTTTTTCCAGAAAAATGGGCGATGTGTAGTCCATTTAATTTCTTGCATAAAAAAATGGACGATTTTATTTTTGTATAAAATTATTTTTTTTCATAAATATGTAAAGTGCATTTAATTTTTAGATAACATTAATTTTTTATACAAAAATGGACGTTGTATATATAGCCCTTTAAACTTTTGGATAAAATTATTTTGTGCATAAAAATGGAGAATGTATAGTCCATTTAATTGTTGGATAAAATTAACTGTTTTTTAAATATTTTGAATAAAATTAATGTTTTGCATAAAATTAATTTTTTGCATAAAAATGGACGATGTCCATTTAATTTTTGGATAAAAAAAGGACAATACACAGACAGTTGTTTTTCACAGTCTGCAATTTTTAAATTGTTTTTATAACAATTTTGATTAAATTTTAACGAGTTGTTTAAAAATAATAATTTTGGTTTATAAAATAAATTAATACGCTTTACATGTTATAAGCGCCATTTGACTCTAACAACGAAGGAAACAACAACAAAATACCAAGTTTTCACAATAAATTGAAGTGGAAAAGTCAATCAAGCGAAGCAAAAGGTAGAAGACAAGCAAAGAAACGAAACGAAACCGAAAACACCTTAAATGTTTTAATTATCCGTTTAAAATTAATGAAAAAATAAAACAATTATTATTCCAAGCATTAGGCCAAAAAGAGCAGACGCGTTATTGAGACAACAGCGCATGCGCTCAAGTGTGTTGTTTACAAAAAAGCTGAGGAGCTACAAACATTATTGAATTATAGATCAACCTGAACGAAAACAGACCACAAATACAAAAAATTATTCATGTCCAGCTGTTATGTTTAGAAAGTATTTTTATTATTATTATTATTTTATTTTTTGTGAGAAGTCATTTGAAAGGGGTGGGGCTAAGACGATTTTTTTCTAAAAAAAAATTAAAATAAATAAATAAAAAAATAAGTTAATGAAGTAAAAAAATAAGAGAGGTGTATTATGACACCGGGTTAGAGCTATGCTGCTTAGTTTTATAAAACAAATTTAATTTGTTAAATAACAATGCAATAAAATTATATTATATGTCAAATTCGCCGCAAATATTTCAAAACGTTTCTATTTATTTCCCATTATTTTGTTTTCTAACTATGTGCGACTATTGTGTGTGTTCTCGATCGGCTTCGTTCCCCGGTTTGTATTCATGTGCAAAAACAATAAAAAACCAAATTGAGTAATCATTATCATTGCTTTGGTTTTGTTTTTGTTTCACTCACTTCAAACAACGAAACTAAACAAAATCAAAAATTTTGTTTCTTTTACTTTATTACTCTGCTTTTAAGTGGAAAGAAATCAAAACCAAAATTAAATCACGTTCTAGCTCCAGTATCGCGCTATAAATAGCATAGCTCCAAAAATAATAAAACGCTAAAAAGTTAACAGATCTATGAGATAATAAATGGAGCAAAAGTATATAATGTTTTAACTTGATTTGGCTGCTTATTTGACAAATTTTCAGTGTGTTTTACTGCAGCGTGAATTTCGTCGTCGTTGTGTTCGATGTACCCTGAAAATCAAACGTTTGGCTGAGCGACTCGTGCAAACTGGGTCCACTAAAGATGTCACAAGGAATTTCTGTCTTCGTTTCACTCGTTGGATCGAGAACATCGCTGTTATGTTTGACGACGTCAGCGATAATCTACAAATATCAACGAAAGGACGATCAGTAGTTGCAGTTCGTTGTAACGAATTTTAGTGAAAGATTTGTGCAAACTGCTCACGAATTTCTGCGTGCTAACCGTCCGACAAGATTAACGTACTCCTGTACTCTGTTGAAAAGCTAATATTGAAGAAGAAATTTCATATTTGGAGCCACATGTTTTGCGAGCAACATTAAAAACGAGTAGTAAAACGAGCTAAATTATTTATCTACTCTGAAGCGGTATATGTAATTATTTCCAATTGCACAGTGTCAAATAAACTTTTTATCAAAATAGACTTATTGTTTTTGGTTTATAATAAAATGAACAGCCAGTTCAAATTATAATTGATTAATTGGCAAAAATCTAAGCCACGATTTAATGATTTTGCAATTCTGAAGATAATTAAGTTCTGCAAAAATAAAAAAACTTTTCCCGTGACTATATAAAAAACGGTATTCCGGAAATACTTTATGTCCTCTTTATAAACAGCTGCACTTCTCTTTGTCTCATTATATCCCTCTCGCACACGCACACACACACACACACTATACTCAACATAGTAAAAGGAAAGGAAAATAAATAGTTATTCTTCAACGGCAGTCAAAAGTGCATCCTGGGATCCAAAAGACCCACACACATGTTCTCGCTCACTGCATAAATGATAAAGAAATTATGAACAAGGAAAAAACGTCAATATATAAAAAAAGCAATTTATAAGGAAAACGTACATACAAGTAGTAGCGGATGGTGATGATGAGTACGAGTATGAGAATGGGATGCTTACAGTAGTAGAGGCCGGGTAAACCAAAATGAAAATGACAGTAGTTTTTTTTTCAAATGAAAAGTAGAAACATAAAGAACCATCATGGATGGCATGGGCATACTGAGGTGAGGCAGGCTTGCATTGACATTTTGCCTGATGGTCAAGTACCACCATACACAACATACAAACCAGAGAATGAATGGAAGAAAACCATGAGCAAAAGAACTGATATCACAAAAATACAGTGAAAGAACAAAACCCAAGAACCAAATAAACAACGATAAAGATGATGATTGTGAAGATGTTGACAGCTCTTACGACAAAATCAGCATCTACAGCAGAAGCAATTCAATTTTGCTCAGCAGCCCAAACAAAACCAACATTACAAGCCAAGCGGGGTGCTTGTAAACTGGGTGGTCATTGTGGTGGTCTTGTTGCTCTTGAAATTGCTTTGCACTACAACATCATCATCGTACTATGATCATCATCATTATGATCTTTTTTTACCACTGCTGTTTGTGTAATAATGAACATCAGTTTGATGTTGACAATATTGTTCGATAATCATAATAATACTGTGGAAGTTTAGGAGAGTTTCAGGTTTATATTTCTGCCGCATCAACATACACAATTGAAATTGATTTCGATTTTGTATTTGTGTGTGTGTTCTTGGTCCAGGTGAGTTACTAGTATATTTTTTTTATTTCTTTTCAAATGAGTTGAATAAAAAGTGAGTGCTTTTCCAGCTTTTTTCTCCCTCTGCGTAAGCAAAGTAAATAGGTATAAGCTTGAATAGTGATTTAGGTTCTTAACTTAAAACACGCTACATTGGCATAACTGTTGTATTACAAATTGGGTAATTTATGTAACAACTGTAGACGAAAAAAGTATAAGAAGTCTTTAACCACTTTCACCCGAGTATTACTCAAACATGATTGAACTTTCTTCATTCCCCTCTTTTACACATACACTACTGCAGACTACCGTCAATTTGTAGAAGAAATATATACAGGCATGTTCTGATACTCGCATATCGCATAAAATTTACTTACGATTGTGACTTGAACTCACAAGAGATGTGTTCTGCAAATCGCAAGACTCTTGGCGAGTCCAAATCGTTATAGTGTACTGAAGTGAACTGATAAATTTAGCCTGACCCAAACTCATAAAAATTAAGTGGTTAATAAATGAAATTAATTTTTTTTTTTTTTTGATTTCAATCAAAAATACACTTAAAAAAAGACATGTACTATTATTAAGAAATTTTTTTTTCCTAAGTTCAAGTAAAAAAAATTCTAAGTTTAAGTAAATTTTTACAAAAATCTAGTAAAAATTACTTAATATGAGTAAAAAATAAAAAGTTCATATCCTCAAAAATAGTTCATAAAAATACACAATAAATTTCTCATATTTCAGGAAATGTTTACTGACTTAAAGGAAATACTTACTTAGAGTAGGAAAATGGTTGTAAACTGAAGGAAGTTTTATATTAAGGACTAGTAAATTTCGCATTAAATCAAAAAATTAATTTTAGGAAATGAATTTTGAAATGAAATGAAATTTGACTTAAGATGTAAAAAGGTATACTAAATTTTAGGAAAATATTTACCAGTTTTAGGTATTTTTTCTTTGAATTATGGAATGTATTATTGATTTGTATTTAGCAAAAAATCTAAGTAAGTTTTTCATATTTTCGAGGAATATTTGAACTTGAAATAAATTTTTTTTAAATAAAATTAAATTTTAAAACTCAATAATTTCAATGCTTATTTAGGCTGCCTTGTTAGGCAATTGGAAAGAGTGCTTGCCTATCAATCAGAAGGTTGCTGGTTCAATACTTGTCTCCTCTCAAGAAATTTATATGTATGTAGGGTGGATTATAATTAAGAATATAATATGAAGATATAATAAATAACATATCATATGGTATAGAATTTAATTAAAAATAAAAATAAGTAACAGAATTAAAGGCAAAAAAATTTAAAAATTTACTCAATTTAAGATGAAAGACGAAAAATTTTTTTTTGCATAACTCCGAATTTTATGGGAAAATTTTACTTAATTTTAGGAAAATTTTTACTAAAATATGAAAATATAGTTACTGTAAACTGGTTCATTAATGAACTAGAAATTTAGTAAACATTTTACTGGTTTCAAGTAAAAACAGCTTTGGCCCCATACGACAACTTTTTTTATTCAAATTTAGAAAATTTTCCTACGTTTTAGTTAATTTTTATTTAGTTTAGTAATACGAGTAGTTTCGCAAAATTTTTATTATAAAATTTAAAATATATTTCTTTGTGTTGTTAATTTTGTCTTGACATTGTTTAATTTATTTCAGTATCAAATTCACGTTTTTTCAACTTGAAAAAACTTTGATTTAAGATGAGTCTTGATTTTGATTTAATAGTATTAGAAATTTAAATAAAAAAAGAAAATAAAGTTATTTCAGAAAGAAAAATTTTCTTTAAAGATTACTGTAAAACATGTTGAATTAAGATGTTAAATTAAAATTACTAACGAAAAGCTTTAAATTAATTTTTTAATATGAAATTTTTCCGTGTGTATAAACTCCAATCTTGTACATATAAAGATTCATTGTTACACATAGAGAATTCCAAACGAAATCGCACATTGTTTGTGCAGATCGACTACAATTTCTATTATTTTTTTCTTGCAAAACTGTGCCTTACATTGCAGACGTGAATATGTGTAGTCTTGAGTTACGTATTTCAATCTCATACTTTAATAATATAATACGTTATTCTAGCTTGACAACCTCTCGCCTACAAAACCATCACAGCAGTAGGGTAACAATAATGTCGGTTTAACTTAACAAAAATATGGTAAACAGGAATATTTTGCCTGGTGTCCTAAATTATCGTCACTCAGCATGACATCTCATATGCTCGATGACAGAAAGATGTAGTTTAGTTGTTGGTGTTTTTCTGATGATGATAATAAGCCTTTGACAATTTTAATGATTTCTATTTTATCTCAGTTTGTTTTATGCTCTGCTCATAGACTTAAAAAGTAGTTTTATTACGCCAAATTATTGAAGGATGCTACAAAATTAAGTAAGTAGTTTTTATGAACCGACGAAAGTGATAATGACTTTTTTCACTCTTCACATGCAGCAACTGAGAAGATAAACAGTTTTATGGCAGAATATTATTATATTTTACTCTTAATTAGGAGATAAGCAGAGGTCGTTAATAATTTAGGAAATAATAATGTGACAAAAATAAAAATAATTCGAGAAAACACTTTAAGTAAACTCTAAAAATATTTTATATTTAATTTAAAACTAAAATAAGCTTAAAATATAAAAAAAAATTCTTACCTAAAAGTTCATGTTCAAATTCAATACAGATCATTTCAATTTAATATGATGGATTAACACACACTTAAATAACTCAGCTAAAAAAATTGTCATTTGCATTCTACTTGCACTAGCGCCACTGGCGTCCTTTTTTAGTTTTTTATGAATGAAATGTGTCTTTTATTTCTTCTTAATTTCTCAATCTTGAACATCAGCAACTTCAGCTTCTACGTTGACTTAAGATCTTAACATAAAGATAATAAAAATAAAAATAAAAAGAGAGAAACTAAATATATGTATCTACCGGAGATGGTTGCTTGAAGATAAAAACTATTTTGTCTATGATGACAGCTTCAAATTGAATGAAGGATGAACAACGAACGCAAAGCCGTGCTCAGAAGGGCGCGCAACAGCCATAAAACGAGATAGAAATGAAATCAAAGATTTTATTTTTTTTTTTGTTAAAAAAAAGGAAGATCAAACATTAATGATACCTAAAATGTTAGTGAGCATTTGTCAGGAGTAGCTGGGACGGCAGCAGCTCAACAACACACATGTAATCGTTCACATGTGAAAGAATGAGTGGAATCTGAAAGAGAAAAACAAAGGGAATTGTTTGTTATACTCGTATGCATATAAGATTACCCAAAGATCAAAAATCGTTACTTCTTTAACTGAACTGAAGATCATGGTAGTAAGGGATTGTTTTTGGATTCTTTTTTAAGGAAATAAATCTTTTAGTTAAATAAACTCTTATCAAATGAGAGCAATCTCTAATATAAATACCTGTGTATGCACATATGTATGTACATATAGGAATGTATGAATGTATGTATGAATTTTTGTTATTTTGTATTTATTTTTTTAATATTTTAGAATCATTGAAAAAAGTTAATCATTGGAAAATTACTTCCTGGCCCTAAATAAATACTTATACAAAAAGAAGAATATTAGCAGCAATTCTGCAACACGAGGTGATGCGAAAACATATCCCACACGTAATGGCTTATGTAATGAGTTTTAAAGCAGAGGCGTAAAGGAATTAATTATTACAAATGGCAATCAAACTTGAGTTGCGTTGCCAGTTGCCGTAATGAAGTATGGCAAGTGACAACTAACAGCAGTGAATTTCAGTTGCCAAATTTTAACAATCACAAATTAGAAATTGCTGCATGGTTTTCAAGGCAAAAATATTGCAAAATGTAAATATATATTAATTAATTTTTTTATTTAGTTAAATTAACTACTCCTATGGCAGGACGAAAATTTGCTAAAAAAGAAATTTTATATTGAACAAGAACTTAAATGTCGTCTAATAGATTCCACATTTTATACTCCATCCTCTAATCATCTTTGTTATAAGACTGGCTTTACACACAGCAATTTTAGTTGAGCAAATTTTGAGGTAATTGAAGAGAGAGGAGAATATAATGAAGAATTAAGCCATCCAGGGTTGGCAAATATGGCAATTTCTCGCCAAACGTGTGACGCTTTTCAATGAGATTGGCGTTAAAATTTTTGACTTGGAGGCATGGCGATTTTTCTGGCAATAAATAATAATCGCTCATGTTCTGGAAAACGGGGGAAATACCGATACTTTTCTGTGATGATCGAAAGAGATGAGCAAGAATAATTAAACATACTTAAGTAGAGTAATATAATTTCGTGCTAACCTAAATAGAAAAATGAAAAAATGGGAAAACAGAAAATTAATAGTGATACTAAATGTGTTTCCCAAAGGTAAATCAATTGTATACACAACAATTGTTTCTTATATTCCGTTTCATAGAAAATTTAAGTGAAATAGCTGATGTTAATAACAAAACTCTACCCCACTAGATAGACGAGGGTGCTGGTGATGTGTGTGGCTGCACAGAAAAGTATCGGTATTTCCATCAGCTTAAAGTCGAAGTTTAATTTTTCTTCCCTTCTTTAGAAACTCACATTAATTAATAAAAATATTTCATTCAAGTAGAATTGAAATTATTGAACTTAAGCATGACTAAAAATTATTTCTGATTAAAAATTTTATTTTCTCTTAAAAGTTTAGTTTAAGCAAATTCAATCAGTTCGCTTAAGTATACACATGCGATTTGAAATCACAATTTTCAGGCGATATGCGTTGGGCAGAACACTTTTTTTTAAGACTTCAAATCGCAAAAACCAACTTTTACAAATAAATAAATTTATTCACGATTTTTATAGCAATTTTTTTACAAAATTCAGCTTCAAAATGTTTGTAATTCCGGAAAATTAATTTATTGAAGCAGTAGTTTCAACCAAAACTCGGCTAGAAGAAATTAAAACAATTGGGTTATGATATTTTTTCTTATATTAGTTGAAGTAATTAATGCATTTTAAATTTAAATGACAAAAATTTTTAAGAAGTAATTTTTGGAGATTTTATTTATTTTTTTAGCGATTTTCTGCTAAATTCTGCAAAAAATTTAAATTAAATGAACATATAGACTATACATGCAAAAAAAATTGGGAAAAAAGTCGGTTTCCTTAAAAGAATAATAAATAAAATATCACAGCAATAAATATTTATAACACTATAATTAAGCCCCACTTTAAATTTGGATCAACAATTTTATATACATCCAGCAACACAAGCCAATTAGAAAGAATGCAAAAACTACAATATAAAGCTATGAGGATAATTTTAAAATGTGATCGATATAGTCATATTAATACAATGCTAAATAATCTGAAATGGATGACTGTTAAACAAAGATTGAAATTCAACACTTTAAAATTTATTAGAAAAATTAAGCTAGGGGATTCTCCGAAATATCTGTGTGAACAAATAAAATATGTGGGTGAGAGCCAGCCATACAGTCTTAGAAATGCAGATGATTTTCGAATACAGAGGGTTACGTCAACACTAAAGCAGAAAACATTATTTTACAAGGGGGCTTCAACTATTTAATTCTTTGCCAAATAATATGAAAAATTAAAGAAATAATAATGTTTTTATAAAAAATGTGTAAATTTTGTGAGATTTAATCAACACTCATTTAATGTTAATTCATTGGAAAATAATTGAATGTGTACAATATCTATGTATGTAAAATATAAAGTATTTTTAATACTAATAATAATAAAAAAAAAATTTGTTTACAATTTTTTTATAAAGAACTAGCGTACCCTCGCCCGCTTCGCTGAGCGTGTAAATAAAATCAATTTTTTTTTACATACGACAAAACATTTTAATTGTGATTTATTTTTTTAATTTATTGTTTTAAAAATACTAAAATATGCCTATTCTAAAGCTTTTTGGTATACAACATTCTTTGTTTTTCCATCTGCCGTATAAATAAATAATGCTGATGGTGTACCTACTCGTGAGCACGCTACACAAAGTTGTCCATGTGAAAAGCATGGATTTTCTAAATTTATTCCGCAGACTTCCAAAGACTGACCTTGTGCCTTATTGATGGTCATCGCAAAAGCAAGACGAACAGGAAACTGAAGTCGTTTAAAATGAAATGGTAAATCGGTGGGAATCATTGGAATTCGGGGAATTTGTGAAAATTTCATTACAATCGACCAATTATTATGACGTCTTAGCGATTTTTTAAAAAGGGGCGTGGCACCGCCCACTTTATACAAAGCAAAGTAATTCTCCTTATACGACTAACATATGTACCAAATCCCATGTTCATACTGCTACCGGTTCGTGAGATATGGCCGTTTCAAATTGCGATTTGTATGGGCAGTGCCACGCCTGTTTATCTAATTATGTCCTTATATAGCCTAAGATAGAGTCCCGGTCGACAGTTCCACACTGTGCAAATTTCATAACAATCGGTTCATTATTATGGCCGCCATAACGACTTTTTTAAAAGAGGCGTGGCACCGCCCACTTTCTACAAAACAAAGTAATTCTTCTTGTACGACGAACACATGTACCAAATCTCATCTTCATACCTCTATTGGTTCGTGAGATATAGCCATTTCAAAATTTGAGCTGTGTAGGCGGTACCACGCCCCTTTGTACAAGCAAAACCTAATAAAGCCTATAACCTGCTACACACCAAAAGAAACACACACCAAATTTCATCAAAATCGGTCGAGCGGTTTCCGTGTCCAGAGCGACCAAACGAACAACGGTCATTTTTATATATATAGATTATATTACAAAAAGTGTTACGTAGAAACAAATTTATTATGAAATATATATTAAGAGAAACTATTTTAAATTAATTCTGGAAACTTTTGGCTATTTTTAAAATCAATTTGGCAAAATATGTCGGAAAACATTTCACAACCCTGAAGTGAAATTGCCGTGTCTGAATTCAATCTAAATTTTGTGTAAGAAATTGAATTTAGAAATATTGGTGTTTTTTTATATATTGCACTTTGCAGGGTGTCCGCCGGGAACGTATACTACTCGCAGTAATTTCATTGTAATACTGGCTGTATGTGATGTGACACCGTCTTGGTGATACCACATGTTAACCAACCCCAAAAGCATACGAGTACAGTTGTGGCGTTAAAAATGAATAATTTGAGGGGTTTCCATTGCCCAGAACCGACTATTCTGTTTATTCACATGTCCATTCATTATAATTTTTTCATGAAAATCAGGGTTGTCATGTGCGATTAACGATTAAAACAACTTGATTTATGGAATATTTGTCCATAATAAATTTGCCATGTGTCTACTTTACGATTGCCCAATATGAACTGTCAAGACCAATGTTTACCAAAATGGCGTCAAAACAAAGTAGAATACCCGCATATTTTTTTATTTTTATAATAGGATCAGCAGTCATGGGATGCCCCCTTCTCATGCAATGCATTGTGCTAGAACTAGGAAAATTGGAAATGGGGGGGGGGGGAAGATAGATGGAGTAGTGTTGGTGGATATTCGATTTGAACTTTTCATGTTTGTTCCATACGCGAAATAGTTCGGCTAAAAAACGTATTTTATCTGTAATGCGCAGTGTAATTTATTGGCCAAAATCGACCACTAAAGGCTGTGCCCTGAATGAAGCACGTATATTTTTTATATTTTAAAACAACGTTTACATTTTCCATTTTTAAATGTTAAGTTAGTATAGTTTTTGTGTCTTGGATGCGTAAAATAATTTATGCGAACTTAACTGCCAATGCACAAAATCGTCCAATCAATATCACAGTAGAAATCTCAGATTTTCAAATCCTGAATTTTCCAGCACACCCTTGAAGACTAATTTTAGTTTCAGCTGAGTTGCCAATTGACAAGGCAACTGAAGTTCGGCTACCATCTATAATAGATCCATAAGTTTCATCAAAAATTATTGCATTCTTTTAAACAAAGTTTCTTAAATAATTATTGTACATTGCAAAAATTAAAAGAAATTCGAATTCGTGATTATCTATTTGTTGCAGAATAAGTATGTCTGTATGTACTAGTGATGTAACGAATGTCAATTTTTTATATTTGCGAATACGAATACGAACACGAATATTTCAAACGATATTCGCGAATACGAATACGAATATTTTAAACGATATTCGCGAATACGAATACGAATATTATAAGCAATATGAAATATTAAAAAATTGTTATGAAAAAGGAATTCACACTCTTGTTGGCGTACTTTAAAGTTAATAAAAAGTACCCAAAGTTTTAAAGATCGTCATTGAATAATATTTGAAAATGATACAAAGCACAAATTTCTATAAAAAATTAATGTATTTGCACAAACTAAAATTTTTAGTCATTTATTTAAATTTCGTTTAGGATTTATGCATTTATTTATATAATTTCTTTGGAAAAATATTCGTACTCGTATTCGCCTGAAAATTACCGAATATTCGACAATTCGATTACGAATACGAATATTCATTCGTGCATCACTAGTATGTACACATGTATGTATGTTTATCTTTGTCTGTCCATTGTGTTGTATGTGTTTGCAGTTCGTATTTAAATCAATTTCCATTTCCCATACTCAAGATCAATAGATCGCTCTCAAAAACAACTGCAGCGAAACGAAATGCACATAAAAAAGGTATCTGGCAAATGCATTTTACTTCGATTTGAAGTATATGTTATAGAATTCCTTCCGTAAATACCGATGAAATTCTTAAGTAAATCTGTGTTTGTTGCTCCTTGTTAAATGTAACTGATCTGTGTTGCCTTAATTTGGCTTATGGATAAAAAAACTTCCAAAAAAACAAAGAGTGTTCTTAGGGGAGAAAACAATTCTTTAGATTTCAAGTATTCACCTCCTAATTTGTTTTCATTTGTAAAGTATTTTATCTAGATGTATGTATGTAAATGTTAGAGATGGGGCACCTCTTTCCAGATTGGCGTGAATATAGCATAATTGTAAATAATTTTTCTCTGAAAAGCATGATAAAAATAATAGGCGAGTATGTAAAAAAGATCTGCTGCATGAATCCGTAATTAGGAATGAAGTAGTGACTTAATTTATTTGCAGCAGTAATTCGTGACTACAAGATTTTTGGCAAGAGTTTTGGCAGTGAGCAAAAAACGGTTCATCAACCCATCTCTAATACGTGTATAAACAAACAAAAGTGAAAAAGAAAAAAAATATGTAACAAATGTCACAATGCATTTATTTCTCCATATTATTTCGCAAATAAACATTGTGTTTGGTATTTGACATCAATGATCCTCTTCAATTTTGTTTAATCCTCACATGCTCTCATTAAGCATATTTCTTTTAACATTTGGAAACCTTCAGCAGCATTTGTTTATTGTATAAAGAATTCTCATTTGTTGTTATTATTTCAAATTGCATTTTAATGTACATACAAATGTATGAGTATGTATGCAAGTATGTTTAAACCCATCGAAGTGTTTCAATGAGTTTCTTACTTATAGTTTCTTTGTCCTTTTGAGGACTCGCAATATCGCAAAGGTAAAGCCATTTTTACGACAAAGGCAACGCTGCAGAAAAGATAGCAACAGTGGAGTTCGATTATAATGAATTCAGAGAGATCTCACAATTTTTTTCGCTAAAGTTCGCAATAGTTGCAGTAACTATTTTCCCCCAATCAGTTGAGGAAATAAGTTGTTAGCAACAATCTCTCTTTATTTAAGAATGGCTGAAGAATGCATTAGCATTAGCATCTCCAAAATTTTCGTCCATAAATTATTCGAATAAGCCGCTAAGCCGATCTAATTCAAAATCTACTAAACTTTGTCCCAAATTTGACTAAAAGAGAAAAATGCGTTCGATAGATAATGATTTTTTTTTTGATTTTCCCAATTGTGAATAATAATTTTCACGAGGATTTTTTTCACTTTTACCTTGGTTTTGAGCACTTTATTTTTGCAGGCGAACTGAATTATTCACCCCTATCGTGAACGATTTTTCTCTCGAAATATATCACCTTTTCACAAAATTGCTATCGTGAATAATTTTTTCCTAAAAAGTTTTTTACTTGTTTGATTCCCCTTATCATGTTTCACGGGAGATTCACGAAAGCATTTTGCCTTAAAATTTTCATGTTACTGTCAATAGGAGTCTAGACTTTTTTAATAACTCCCAAAATTGTTTGACAATGTACTATTCCAGTTTAATTAACTTTTTATCTGACTTGAGAAAAGCTGAAGTAATAAAAAATTGCTAACCCTCCTAATATTGTTTTCAACTCAACTAGTTTGGTTGTTTGAGAGTCAATCCAACTTACATATTGGTATTGCCATTCACAACTTAAATAACGGTTGTATTGTATATATAAAATCTTCAGGTAAAAACTAGTTGTGAATCACATTACTAAAAATTAATGGGTTTGGCTAGAAGTTGAGTTGACTCTCAGACGACCAAACAGAGTTGAGTTGAGAACTGCAATAGGGACATACATTTTCAATCACTTTGGTATTGAGCATAGTGCAAAGTTTCTTTTTGTTGTGTATTGCATTGCAAACTGGCAACTCAAATATGATTGTGACAGATTGGCGGCAACTGACATAATTTTCAAAGTTTTAAAATATAAAAAATATATGTATGTGCTCAAAATAAAATTCCTTTCTTACTCTCGAGCACTAAATAGGAACTTTTTATATGGAACCAAGTTAGCTGAAAAAATATTACTTGCTCTTCTCAGGAATATATCAAACCTTAATCGACTCAAGTGATTAAGAAGTTCTAAATAAAGAAAGCCTAAACTACTATTTCCCCAAATATTAAAAATTCACGATTCTTAGCCAAAGAAGATTAGGCTTGCACTACTTCTGACAAAATTTCTAGTGATTTTTTCATTAAAAATTTTTATTGATTGATTGGAAATTAATGCTACAGCGCCAATTTCCGGTAAGAATATATACATACATATGTACATAAATACGTATTTAACAACGTGTTTTACTTTCTGTTAGTCTATTAAACAATCAATCTAAAAGCTTCTTTAACATTTTTGTATTGAACGACAATGAACGAACGACCGACAAGTTGTCACAGTTGATTTGTTAAACTTGAAAAATAAAGACTCCTCCAGCAGCCAAAAAGTCAACACAAATATTAACTTTTCTCAGCATCTACATAAACACTCGTATCTAAATAGCGAATGCAAACAGTGGGATAAAATATTATGCAGACAAACACCAATAAAAGTGAGTGTCTTTGAAAAAAAAAACAAAGCAAAAAAAACAATATTTAAACAATACAAAATCTCAATTCATACTTATATGAAAGAAAGCAAATAAACTGAAAATTAAATAATAGAAACAAAGCTGGACAGCAGTTAAAATGGTTTTAAGTTATTTGCTTAAAAGACTTTAAAAATGGTGGCACAAAACAACTAACTTTGTAACTAAAATGTTTGCTGATGCCAAGGGTATATATTTTTTAGCTAAAAAAAATATAAATATTTAACTAAATACATAATGCATACCAGGCAGGAAAGACATTTTGTTTCACAATTAGTTTTTTAACGCAAATAAAAATACTTTGTTAAAACTTGACATCGACATAAATATTTTTGCGATGAGTAATAATATCGATTATGGAGAGCAATTGAACTACAGTTGCTCGGTGAATATGCAACGCAACTGGAATTCAAAAGTGATAAAAAGAAATTTTTAAGAAAAACTCCTTACTTACATATAAAAATTATGATTAGTTCAGTAGGACTATTTTTTTTGTAATGTATTGACGTGACATCGACGTTGACAACTCGAATAAAGGTAAATTATTTTTCAAGCTTTAATTTCGTTGGTCGAACCTTAAGTTGGCAAAATATCAAAAATAATATAATTTAAAGTTTAATTTAGTATTTAAAAGGAGACCTAAAGCCTGAAAAATATTTATTTCATTTAAAAAAAATTATTTTTAGTCAGGCTTAAGTTCAGTAATTTAAATTTTTATTGAATTAAATATTTTTATTAATTAATGTGAGTTTCTAAAGAAGAGAAGAAAAATTTAACTTAGAGTTTATTAGCTGGCGGAAATACCGATATTTTTCTGTGCAGCCACGCACTTCATCAGCACCCACGTCTATTTACTGGGGTCGAGTTTTGTTATTAACATCAGCTATTTCACTTAAATTTTCTATGAAACGGAATATGAGAAATGATTATTGTGCATACAATTGATTTTCCTTTGGTAAACACATTTATAGGTATCAATATTAATTTTGCTGTTTTTCCAGTTTCTTCATTTTTCTATTTAGGTTAGCACGAAATTATATTACTCTACCTAAGTATGTTTCACTATTCTTGCTTATCTTTTACGATTTAAAAATTATTTCTGATTAAAATTCACTAAAAATGTCTCACTTATTTAATGAAAGTTTAAATTAATTAATTAATTTAATTTAATTAATTTTAATTTATTGGTTTTTTTAATTTGCCTTAAAAGTATGCAACATCTAAAAATTTGTGGCTGGCAATTTTATTGCAATTTGGCAACTGGAGTTAACATCTGTTAGTTGTCAGTTACATAGTGTCCACGTCTGATGAATTTATATCATAATGAATGTCAAATTGATATCATGATGAAAATTCGTCACGTATAGACTCAATTTATTAATATTATGGTAACGTTATGATATAATCATTAGAGCTCACGGCTATCAAATGTTATTTTATGTGTTATTGTGCAACGTTTATTTAAAAAAAAGGTGGCACAACAATTAATTTTAACCAAAAAAATTAAACAACAGTCAAACTAATTGTTTCTGGCAAGTATTTTTACAATATTTGTTTGATTCATCATAATATAAAATCATCAACTTCTACCCCTTTGTGTTGATATTAATGAAAAATTACAGTTGATATAAAATCATGAGGTGTGAACACTGTGTTATAAAACCTAATAACATTTTGGCAATTGGCAACGCAGCTGATTTATTAATGTTATCGGTTAAACGAGCTAAAGTAACTTTCTGCCAAAAATAGATATTAAGGAGCCATAAATAACAATATAATGAACATGTTTCAATACCATTTTCCACAATACGATTCCCATTCTTAAAAAGTTTTTTTTTTATTATCATGTAAGATAAACAAACATTTGTGTTGTAAATATTGATCAAATAACAAATTTAAGGACAAGCACTGTCATATTAAGAGTGGATTATTACTTCAGTTTGTTGGTGGTATAAAAGACAAGAAATCTGACATGTTAATTTTGCACAATTCCAAGAATAATAAATAATGTCAACGCCTTTTTAAAACAACCATTAAACAACAGATGAACAACACATTTATGTGCTCAATTAAGTAAAATACAAAGAACGACATCCGGGTGGTCCAGGCAGGAAAATTCCCAGGTACAAATTACATATTGCAATAGTAATTGCCACTGCCATTGTTGCAACTGCAACTGCAGCTTTTGTCATACGGCCGGCCATAAATAAAATAAAAACTCATTAATACATATTAAAGACAGCTAAACAAAGAGAATATGAGAAGGTAAAAACGGTAAATTGCAATAAAAATTATCTGACAAACACACACACGTACACATGCTCAAACAGGCATACAGAAGTCCTTAACAGCAGCATCATCATTATCATTGTGATCATCTCATCATTATCATCCTTACATATGTATGTACACATACACACTCTTAAATCATACGAGCTAATAGACCAGCAGCCAGACCACCCTCATACAATCTTCTTCTTCGAACATTTTCATTTAATTCACATTGTTTTTTTCTTTTTTTTTTCTTAATGTTAAAGAAGAAACATGTCATTTATAAAAAAAACATTAAGTAAAAACAACATCATTGCCAAAGATTTTTGCCAATTGAAACAACCGACAAAGAAATTCTAAAGTGTTCTCGCACAAGAGGCGTTTATCTTTTAAACTCAACTCAATTGAATACGATTCCTTATATTAATTTGATGAGGAAGACATTGATGTTTGATGATTGGAACAGTAGTATGGTTGGCAACAGCCCTAACCTCACAATTATCTATAACATTTCTTTTTCTTATTCTTCTTCTTTTTTTAGCAACAACCCCCTGTACTGGCTGTCAACATTTTGACCAGAATTGTACAAAAACTACATACGATTACAAGATTCTTTCTTGTTTTTTTTTCACAACTCTTAAGAATGAACTTCCAAATGAGAAAAATGTTTCACAATTTCAAAATCATAAAGAATAGAGAGTAGAAGAAAAGAAAAAAAAACAAACAAAATTAAATACATATAGACATGATATCAAGCTGTGCTGCATTGAACAGGAAACAACGACAACAAATTGATGGGAATTATTATTGCAAGTTGCAACTAAAAAATACACACACGCACTCGCTCTCTCTAACTCAGTAAACTAATACGTAAATGATATGGCACGACTTGAATGGGAAAAAGTACAAAACTAAATAAATAAGTTAATAATGTCTTCATTATTGTTTTGAAGCGTATCTAATGCGGTTTACACATATTAGCCACCTTGGAGTTAAAAATACTAGCAGCAACAACAATAACGACAACTATCACAACTAATGTTAGCATTTAACTCAGAATGTAAAAGAAGAAGAAGAAGAAGATCATGGAAATAAGCAGCAACTAGCAGCAGTTGGTTCTTATTTCTTCGGATAGCTGTGATCATGCCAGTAGATGATTTTTCAAAAACAGTAAATTCTTAAAGTTGAGAAAACAAAACAAAAAACAAAATAGATAAAAGATGGTAAAGAAAACGAGTGTGTTTTGTATTTATTAAAGATAAGTTACGCCAAGTTGGTGGCCTAATCTGGGTTACCGTTTAATAAACATTTACAAAAGCAAAATTAACATCGACAACAACAACTGCCAGGGCGTTACAAAAAAAAAGAATTAAATGGAGCTGCTGCTTAAAGAAAAAGGTGTTATTAACGAAATCCACCCAGTCATCCTTCATCGTAAAGAGATTTATGAATTATATTTTTCAGTATTTCTTTGATTTAATTCTATTTATTGGATGAGAATGTGCAACATTTTTGAGATTTAAAAAAAATGTTTATTTCTCGAAAGTACCCAGGAAATTTTTCTTTTCAATTGACGCCAGTACTTAATAGAAATATACATAAAATAATTAATTAAAAATTTAATTAAGGCAATTAAACTTTTATTTAAAAACTCAGTTGATTGTAAAAGTTTAATTAAAAACTTAATTGAGTCAATTAAACTTTTGTTAAAAATTTAGTTGATTGTAAAAGTTTAATTAAAAATTTAATTAAGTCAATAAAATTTCTTTTTTTTCACAATTTCATTAATTAAGTCATTAACACAACAAAATTTTTATTGCTTTTTGTTTTTTAATTAAAGGTTTTACTTAGAGAATTATTTTTTAACCCTGACCAAAAAAATAGGTGGTTATATGTTTGTATTTTGTGAGTGTGTGTGTGTTTCTGTCCGAGTCCACATAGATACCAAACGGATGGACCGATTTTGATTTAGTTTTTTCTGTTTGAAAGGGGTAAAGGAAAATCGGTCCCTTCATTTAGAAGATATCACATCTTCTCTAGATTTAGTCTAAGGTTTTTAAAATTTTTAAATTTTTGTTATTTCTCTGTATATTTGAAAAACACATTTGATTTTTCAATCTTGCTTTGGGAATGCTAGAATCGAAATTATTCCAATAAATTTTACTCACATTAGAGGCGGCAATTCTAAACGATTTAATTTGATCTTTCAGTGTCGCTTAAGGCTGTTCCCAACTATAATGCAAGTATTAATACTTTTGACGAAAATTCATCAATATTCTTATATTTGTTTAAAAACTTCAAAAAAACAATAACAACACAACATGTCAGAGCTGCATTTTCCACAAAAGTATTAACACTTGTGTTACAGTATGAAGCGACCTTTAATATATTCATCATTTTGGATTTCCTTCTGTGAACTAACCTTCCAATGAACTATCTAACTATTTTTATTAAAAATATTTTTAGTTCTTCTACTTAATAATTTCCTTTTAGAGCACACATATTTCTTACATAGTGCTACTTTTTTTACAATAAAAACTCGATAACTTTTTTGCAATAGAATCACAAATTTTACCACCTTTTGGCTTTAAAAATTATGCAACAACTAAAAAGTCGCGTTTGCCAATATATACAATATTCTGCATTTAAAATTAACATTTGTTTGTTTGTCAGTTGCCATACGTTGACCCCTGCAGGAAGTCGAACTGACACAAGACTAGTCACGTGACCGGTCCCCAAGCTATAGGGACCAGACCCAGTTCTAACATTTCCTATGTAGCGGACCAGTCACTTTTACATGGTGATGGCATAGGATGGGATTAATTGATACTTTGTATGCACCTTGTGACTTGTCACTGAACTATCCCATTTGGTCCTATTCGGTGTATAATAATATAAATTATATATAAATGTCCTTCCGACATTTAACTAAAAACTTATATATTTTTTTTTATTGTTACAAATACAATTATAATTTATTTAATGAAATTTATTTGACATATTGTCAGCAGTGTAAATACTACAATAATTGAAATTTATTTGCTGGTGGTTTAGCATGTCTATATACGTATTTTATTGGCGCTTAAACCAAATCATCAGTAGACTTCAACCACAAATTTTAAACAGTCACAAACCTCTTAGTTAATGCACAAACTTTCAAAAACTATATGAGAATTCATAAAATAATAATATTTTTGAAAATCACAAAGACAAAATAAGCTTAGTAGGCTTTGAAACTGATACAAAACCCAGCAAATAATTTATATTCAGGTGAACTCATTCTATTATTCTTTCTATTTTAAGCGCCAATGAAATACGTATATAGACATGCTAAACCACCAGCAAATAAATTTCAATTATTGTGTTATAATTTATTTTTAAGCAGAAAATTTTTTGAGATTCGAACCGATAACCTTGCGCATGACAGGCTTGTACACTACCCAGTCAACCACAGGGCCACTCATAAATCAAAAGTATAAATACCAGTTAAGCTTAGGTTAATATCTAATCGCGCTCAGGTATAATGTTCGGCCACAGTTCGGCCGACATTACTGCTGTGCAAAGCATCACCTTTACATCAGGCTTTCTTAGGCATAATTTACAGTTGTGCTCTCGCTTATCTCTTATCTCTTATTTTATTGCAAAATACATTGAAGACTCCACGATAATGTAAAAATCAAATTAATAAATTTTGAATAGAAATATTTTTAGAAAATTTATGGTTTTAAAACAATTTGGGTGGCATTAAATTCCAGTGAAAAAAATTACCGACCAGAACACACTGAAGTGAAATATTTCGTTGATACCAGCAATAATGGCCATACAAATGTATTTAATGCGGACATACATACAAACATACTCACATACTCATACCATATATTTTCACACACATTCGAATAGCATTTTTTTTTTAACTATTCACCTGAATTAATGTTAATGGCAGAGGAGTCCTAAAAGAGGGAGACAGCGAGCGAGCGAGCGAATGCAAACTGCAGATAAGGATGCAAAGATACTAAATTAAGACATAAAGTGTAACAAATTGAAAATTGGAACGTCTGCGCCCCTTTTATTAAGCCGTAAAACCCGCTCGTCTTTCTGTTGATTTTTTTTTCTTTTTTTTTTATGAATAGCATTTGTATAACTCTACATTAAAATTTACAAGAAAAAAAAACAGAAAAGAAAAGAAAAGAAAAGCAAACAAGAAAAAAAGAACACTAAAAACATACAGATCAACTAATCTGAAGAGGTGGTGCGCATTGGCACTCACTCTCAGCTGTGGAAACGTAAAAGCAGGTTGGCTGGGAAAGATTTTAATCGCTGATAAGCTAAATAACTAAATAAGAAGAAACACACAAAAATTCAGGTGATAATTATATAATTTGTGATGACCGGAAAAAGTAAAAGCCGCAAATAGGCAGCACCACACACACACACACACATACAACACACTCTGACAAAAACATCGCTCGCTATCATACAACATAAAATTCTATATTTTATGTGGCCATTTACAAGAATATTTTCCTTATTTATGCATTTCTAAAGCATCTACTTACGGGTGCAGTTAAAACTTTTATGTGTGTAGATAATGGCATTCATTCCATTTTGTTCAAATTAAAATGTCAATTCATGTTGGTTTATTTCTTCTGGCCTGATTGTTGCAACTTAGCGAGTAACAATAGCAAATATGTATATGGGTTTACAAAGATAAAGCTTTTGTTGATTATACATAGTAATTATATTGTGGGTTACTTTTATTTAAGAGTTTAGTCTTGTTAAAAATATTTAATGAAATAATCGAATACAGATTATAAACAAGGAAGTTTCAGAGTATAAATTTGTTTCTTTCGGTTGTGAAATATTTTAACAAGATGCTGGTTTGTTTTTTGGGGCAGATAGTGGAACAGAGTGGCTAACTTACAAAATGGCAATTGCTTTATCTTTGAACACAGTGCAGTGTTTCGTAATGCTACAGTAGAAAACATTAGTAATGCCTAGCCGCTTTCAATACATCGCACAGAGGGGCTAAATACCCTTTTTTTGCGGATCAATTCATATATCCGCAACAAAAAAAGTGAGGGTCAATAAATTTTATATTGGTAGCTCTTAAAACTAACTTCATGTTCCAACAAAATCTTAAGGATAAATATAGTACTGAGGCACACTAAATTCGATGTGGATAGCTCTTAGAACAAAATTTAATAATCATTAATTAATTAATTAATAAGCATAATTTTTTATATAAGAAATAACTTTGAAATTTATTTGCTGGTTGTTCAGCTTGGTCTATATACGTATTTCATTGGCACTTGAACCAAATCATCAGTTGAGTTCAACCACAAATTTTGAACATTCAAAAACCTCTTACTTTATGCACAGACTTTCAAAAACTATATGAGAATTCATAAATAATAATATTTTTGAAAATCACAAAGACAAAATAAGCTTAGTAGGTTTTGAAACTCATACAAAACCCAGCAAATAATTTATATTCGATATGAATCTATTTTATTTTTCTACACCTTTATACAATTAGAAATCCATTGGATAACAATAAAAGTAATTACAAGGCAAAATGAAAAATAAAATCTAAAATTTAACATTTAAGAAATTTATTATTCGACATATTGTCATAATTATATTTTAATTTGAAATTTATTTGCTGGTCTATATAGACCAAGCTGAACCACCAGCAAATAAATTTCAAATTAAAATGTAATTATGAGAATATGTCGAATAATAAATTTCTTAAATATAAAAAATAACGAAATGTGGTGGTTAACCAAATAAACAAGCAGAAATTCATTACTTTTTTTATTCACGCACGCCTGCCATTTAATTACCTCAGATAAGAATTATCTAAAAACAGGGCTCAAACCATCCCATCCGTGATCGTATCGACAATCGTACGAAAAAAATTAAGTGATACGTCACTCCTATAAACTGAATGGGAATTCATTACGTTCACGTATGTCATAATACGAAAATGGTGTTTTACTTGACGAGTTGTACTTTCAGGGATGTGACGATTCGACCACAGATTTTTTTAACAAGCCTAAGCAACTTTGCTAAACTCGCACACTATATTTTTTGAAGTCATTATTACATATAAATAGAACCACTAACATGCGTGACTCACACGCGACACAGCAAAAAAAACAAAAACAAAGACAACAGCATTAAAATTGTTAGCCTGAGTCACTAAGCGCTTATTTTTTGTAAAATCAACGCTTGAGGCTGTTACTAAAGCCTTGCATAACTTCTGAGGCTGTTCGATTCGCAGCATAAATTTTTCTGGAATAACGCTTGTTTGTTCAGCCTTTAAAATAAAGTTAAAATATCTGCTTAGTTACAATTTTAAGCAAAAGATTTGAAGGAATATCTGAACTTGATGGTTGCATGGTTGGACTTATTACTTTTTCAAAACTAATTGAATTAAATGGGATTTAATTACGCAAAGTTTAGCTTTTTTGTGTTTATTTTCTCTCACAATTTTCAACTTTCAAGCATCATTACAAAAACACCTTTACCTATTTGGCATTTATTTTTGGCCTAGTGTTGTATAATTTATACACTTTAGGCAAAAGTATTAATTTAATGCTCATGGTAACAATGTTTCGCAACTTTGTATCTATACACAAAATAAATTTAGTATCTGAAAAGATGGCGTGCAGCACCCTCAACATCAACAATGATCTTAGATACGGGGCGTTGATCTAGAAAAGGGAACATCCCTTTGCTCTCTCAGAAAAAAGTTTTTCCTTCAATAAACACGTTTATTTAAAAATTAAACTTAAAATCAATCAAAAACTTTATTGAGTCCATTAAACTTTTAATTAAATTAAATTTTTAACCAAAAGTTCAATTGAGTCAATTACAGTTTTCATTGATTTTTGGTTTTTATTTCAATTACACGTGTTTATTGCCGGACATTTTTTTTTCTGTGTAGGCAGATCTAACTTATCGAGTTTCAATGGCTTATCAGTTTTATGGTATGCTACGCTTTGTATAGAACTTTTAGCTATCTGCGTATAACTAACAAACAAGAATTGGTCAAACAACATAACCAACACGTTACTCTGGTGAGAAACAGATCAACGATCAACCACACGTTGCGAAGGCCTCAAGATGATATTGTTATAGTTGCTATTGATTGGAACTCTCAGAACAACACTCGAAGAATTGGCTATCCATCCCACAGTTGGCGCCGTCAACTGAGTTATAAACAAAGTTACATATCGATGGTCACAAGTAGAAATGCCTTAATTCTTATTTTCAGGAAACTGAATTTTTTAGTGACTCCAATGCATTTCACACTAATACCACTCGTTACTAGAATTTATTATATTATTGTAAAAAATAACGCTTTTGCAAGCAGTTGTACAAAGCAGTTGTACTATTTATTACAGTCGAATCCCGATAATTCGTAATCGCAAGGGACTGGCCATTTCTTACGAATTATAGGGTCTTTCGATTTAGCGGGGTTTCGATTTAACGGGGTTAAAATAAAATAAATACGAATTAACGGGTGTTTTCAATTTATTTACTAAAAAGATAAAAAAACATTTTTCTTCATTATTCATTAACAAACTGATCTTAAGAAAATAAACACACGCAAAAAAAAATAGCAGTGAATCAAAAATCATTCTTTCCATGTTTCTGTTGTTTTTATTGCGAATTATAAGTGGTAGTTAGCAAAAAATTACGATTTATAATACATTGTTAATAAATTTTTATATATCTCCATTTCTCCATAATCATTATATTAAGGAATATAAAAAACATTTTAATTAGTCAATACACCTAACTGAATTTGAAGAAAATTTTATTTTAAAAAAAAAAAATACGAATTAGCGAGGGTACCAAAATGTATGGAAATTTTACGAATTAACGAGCTTTTTTCAAGGGAACGACAGTTTATTACGAATTATCGGGAATTACGATTTATCGGGGTACGAATTATCGGGATTTGACTGTATTATGTTTTGCCTTCTCCTGTAAAGTTCCACTTATTTACGTTAGGGCCTTTCTACTTGTGACCAACGATATATGCAGCAGCTTAAGCTGGAGGCAAATAAAATATCTCTCATCAAACCGAGTTTGTTGTGGCTTTTCTTCACACAAAAAACAAATATGTTATTCTCCCTTAAGTCTACTAAAGAAAATTTAACTTTATTATATTATGGTCCCAATTTCAATTCTACTTATGCAAAGAAATGATACCATAAAAATAGAAGTAAATGTTAGAGCCTTTTACTATTTTGAAGATAGTGTCAGAGCTTCTAAAAAAACTGCTTTGTTTAAGTCGTGATTAAAAAATATTGCCACATATTTCTGCGAAATATGAAATCTTTATTTATTATTTCTTTATATTAAAATTGCAAGATTAGCATCTCTAGCACTGCAACTGCTAATTCATTGTTAATATATAATTTAAATAAAAAGTTTTTAATATCTAACAAACATGCATTTTTTTATTTGTAATAATATATATTTTCCATGAAAATAATTAGAAATTATAAAAATTATAAAATGATTCATTTGTGTGCAGTTGAATTGACTGAAGCCATTTTCAAATTTCGATCTAACAGTTTGATATCGAACATTACTTTAAAATGTGTTGGTGGCTTTACTTTATTTGCTGGTTGGTTAGATAGAAAAAGTGCTTAGTAATTTTGTTTTGCTTAACAAAACACTGACTGGCTGTGGTAATAGATTTATTTCCTACATTCAAAGATAATCTAATATTTTGATTAAAAAAAGTAAAAATAAAAATTAAAATATATAGAAGGAGTATACATATCTGAGTATGAAACTGAGTGAAAGAAAGAAAAATCCTAAAAGTCTTAACACCTATTATTAACTAATGATGTATAGATTAAAATGCCAGCAGAGCCTGTAGCCCTAAAAACAGAGATTTTTTCTTAATTTTGGGTTTCTAATAATAATTTTTTGTTGCATTTATTCATGCACTTATTCTTACACATAATTGCTTGAAGCGCGTTTACACGATATGCATTTGCCTTATAAACGTCATCAGAATTTTACACCAATTTTTATGATACATATGTCATAGTAACTTTATCGGCAATGAGCGGGTGAACGAAATAGCTAAAGCTCGATGAGATATGAACGCCTCTAATGCATTGTTAGTCGTTGTGCCGTTTGGCGCTATCATACTAAACCACACTCCACACTCCAGAAAGAAGAATTTAGATGGCATACGTATAGTATGAGTAGGGTCGCGAGAGCTAAAAGTAGGTTTATAGGTGTCATAAGCGCCATAAGCGGCTTACAAACAGCTCAGCTGATTTTAACATCCAGTGATGTCAAGTTTTGAGTTATTTTCAATGTTATGTAAAAACGTCTTAAGGCTCAGTTAGCCGCCTGTAATGTAAAGTAACTGCAACAGTAGGAATTAGTTGATCGATATTGTTATGCGGAAAGTATTGGAAATGGTTATATGGTAATGCAATGCAATCATATAAAAATATCGATCAGCTATTTCCTACGTTGCAGTTACTTTACATTACAGTCGGCTAACGGAGCCTTTATCGCCTAGCTTGAGATGCCGAACAGCACAGAATGTATAAAACGTTTAATTTGCGCAGAATGTGCGAAACGAACTTAAATCTTGTTGTTGTTATTTACATATATTTTCATTACATACTTTTACAACTACAATTAGAGCTGAAAAAAAATCAGCCCATGTAGTAAAGTAAGAAAATAAAAAATATGTTTATTATTGAGTTCTTGTGTCAACTTTGTAATTTGTTGAGCTTCTCAGTTGTTTAAATGAAAGTTTATAACATAATAACTCTAGTTGTTTTAAGAAATTTTTGGGTAAGGGTTCCCTGATGATCTGCTTTAGCAACAGTGATATGCTCATAAGATCAAGCTAAAGCCCCCAAATAGTAAATTTTAATGTATTTTTAATAAAAAAATATTTTACTAAATGAGTAAAATAATAATTTGATTATTTGATATATTGTCATAAGTTTATTTTAATTGAAATTTATTTGCTGGTGGTTAAGCCATGTCTGTATGCATTTCATCAGTAGACTTCAACCACACATTTTGACAATATGTATGTCAAATAATCAATTTCCTAAATGTTAAATTTCGATTTTATTTTTCATTTTGCCTGAATACTTCTATTGTTATCCAATGGATTTCTAATTGTATGAAGGTTAAAAAAAAATAAAATAGATTCACATCGCATATTTGGGTTGGGTTTTGTATTTTTCTTTGGTGATTTTCAAAAATATTATTATTTGTGTATTCTAAAATGGTTTTTGAAAGTCTGTGCATACGATAAGAGGTTTGTGATTATTCCAAGTGTGTGGTTGAAGTCTGCCAATGACTTGGCAAAGCACCAATGAAATGCATATAGACAATGCTTAACCACCAGACAAAAAAGATTGCATTTTAAATATTTTGTGAAAAATTTTGCTTAAGATTAAGAAATATTTTACTTAAAATTAAGGTTAACGTTTTTTTTCGTTTGTTTCTATTTTATACAAAAAGGCGCCAAGTGTGAACACACCTCTACTAATTCTTACTTGAAGTTACTTTTTTCCCATTTTTCTGCTGCATATTTGAATTCTACTTTGTCATCTAAGCGTAACTAAAGAATATAAAAATGAGGTTTGCTGCAGTTGTTAACTGAAAAGAGAAGACAATTATTTTTTTTTCTAAAGTAAATCTCGTTACTTCCCCATTTTTGTTTAGTTTTTTTTTGTGAATTCAAAAACACAGAAAAAAGTAAAACTAAAACTAAAAATATTTTGTGAGTTGGGTGCGTGAACCTTGACGCTTTAGCCGAAAAAATGGACCTCCTATGTAACACTCTTTCTTCTCGCCTGTTGTATCTTTTGGATTTTTTTCTTTCCTTTTTTAATTTTGTTTTTGTGTGTTGTTGTTAATGTTTATAAATACGCTTGCAGCGTTATGTGTTTATTATTTTTTGGTTATTAATATCTCTTTTATTATTTTTCTAAAAGTGAGTGAGTGAGTGAGTGAGTGTGCCAGTATGTTGGTTAATAATGTATGACTTGGCTGGTGGCATGTATTGGTAGTAAGTTGTGGTGTCTTGACTTAAAAAAATATGGTGTTGGTGTCTAAAAAAAAGTGTACCTTCTTTTTCCATATGTGTTACTTTTTCTTCTTCTTCTTCTCTGTGTTTAATAACTTAGCCACCATGTTAGCTGATCAGGCCATTTAACTCCATGTCGGTTTATTATGTCCGTCTGTCTGGCTTTCAGTCAGCAGTCTGCAGCAGTTGTTGATGATGATTAAGGCTTATTTACATTCATTCTTGGAAAACAATAAATATCTGGTATGTTAAAATGTTTTGTTGTTTTTGTTAAGTCATGTTTTGGATAGATAGAACACGCCATCTTGAAAGTCTGCCCTCCTGCTTTATGAACGACCAGTCAGTCATTGTGAAAAGAAATTAATGTACGGTCGGTTGGAAATAACCAATCGAAGCTAATTTTATTGTTAAAAATTTTATACTTAGATATCTAAAATTTTCACTTGAAATTAACTCCTTAACCCTGCCAAGCACTGCATTTTGAACGGCAATACCAAGACAGACTCAACGAAATTCGCTTTGAAAAATTTCTAGTGGGGATGGCAAAAAAAAAAGTACGAAAAAATGTTAGTGGACATACAAGAATTATTCAAATTACAAGCGGTGAAAACAGTCTCCCGGGCAGTTGAGACCACCTGCTATGGATTGGTCTTGAGCGATATTTGACCTTTTATCGATTAAGAAAAAAATATGATTATTGATGAAATCAATTGCTTGCTGCATCAATATGTAGAGAGATGTAGCAGAGAGAATGTACAGCCTCCAGGAAATCTTTCTTTCAGGCAATGAATGCCTACTACCACTCGCAATAATACGTATTACCTTCTTTTAGGAAAGGGATAGTGATGGAGAATACAAGTGATAAAGCAAGAGATAGAGGAAGACTTCACTCTTTTTACAACTCTGCTTTTTGCATGTTTTTGTTTCTGGTGTCAATGAGGGTTAAAAGCAGACATCAATTCAATTTATAGTCTAACAAAGCTCTGTAACTTTCAACATAAGCGTGGGCGGTCTAAGAAATTAAAGTTCAAGGTTTAAAGACGAAGAAGACAACAATGCTGCCATAGTGGATTCCATATTTCTTATGCTTCTTTTTACATAAAATGTCTTAACTCAAATAAATTAAAAGGATCTTTTCTAGCCAGATTAAATAATAATAGCTGCAAGCTTTACACTGTATTAGTTAAGCATGTCAAAGTTTTTGCCGTTTTGTTCAAAAGTTTGTTAAACTTTTTGTTGAGTTTATTAACTATGTTTTCTATTCAATGCAAGGAAAATTTTATTTAATAGCCTGTTTCGCGATATCGAAAGAAAACTTTCGATTGAAAAATTATATTGAAAACAACAATACAATATGTTTTTAAGTAATTAACGATAATTTCATAAGCATTTTTAAGTATTTTGTGCTAAATTAGACAACAGCATATATACAACTTTTATAAAAGAGCTTTTGTGCTTTCACATCGGCAAGAGCACAACAGCCAATCAGGGGGCAAATTGCGACACTCGTTATCGAACGAAATTACGAAATATTTCAATAGAGTTCATATGAAAATATTTCGTAATTTCGTTTGATAACGAGTGCCGTTATTTGCCCCCCAGATCTAGATGATTAGGTTTAAACTGGGTTTTCACACGAATAATTTTATTTAAGCAGATTTTCAGTTTATACAAGAGGGAGGAAACGATAATGAAGAAGAAAGCCATCATATTTTCTCCTCTAACCATTGAACTAAAAGGTTTCTTGAAGTGTGTGAATCTAGTCTTACGAAAGGACATGATTTTTAATAGGGATTTTCTTAGAGTGTCACAATTTTGAGTTGTTATCACTAATTTATTTGAACACCCATTTAACAGCTGATAGTTGCTTTTTGTTTAATTTGCTTTGAAATTTCATTATGAATCAACTTACACCAAAGCAAACGCGTTTAAATTGTTGAAATTTTTAATCAAAATAATTGTTTTATTCGTCAAACTCATTGTGCACTTCTGGGTTTGCGTTTTTTCACTTTATGGAAGATTTTACGAAAAGATTTTGGCTTAAAAGCTTTCAAGATTCAACTTTTGCAAGAATTAAAGTCAAACGATCATCGTATGCGCCGCCGATTCGGCGAATGGGATGAAGCACAAATTGACATTGATTTTGAGTTTTAATTCGAAATTTTGAATTGTTGAAAATTGGTGTTCCATATTTAAACTTTAATTTCATAAAATTTTCTTTCCAAAAAAGCCCGTTTCATTGACATTAAAAATATATTGCCTTGTTTTATTATGTTTTAAACTTGTGTTGCTCTATAAAAAAAACCCTTAACAAGGGGGACGACATCCTAATAATCCCTTCATGAAAACCGAATTTCCGAAAATCAATGTTAAACCAGTAACTTCTTATTTTGAGGGCGGAAAGTTAAACAACATATAAAAGAGAGAGAAAAAATTAATAATACATATTAAACAAAAAATTATTACAATCGATATCGGAAAAAAATCTGAAATTTATTTGCTGGTGGTTTAGCTTGGTCTATATACGTAAAATAGATTCATAACGAATATAAATTATTTGCTGGGTTTTGTATGAGTTACAAAGCCTACTAAGCTTATTTTGTCTTTGTGATTTTCAAAAATATTATTATTTTATGAATTCTCATATAGTTTTTGAAAGTCTGTGCATAAAGTAAGAGGTTTGTGACTGTTCAAAATTTGTGGTTGAAGTCTACTGATGATTTGGTTCAAGCGCCAATGAAATACGTATATAGACCAAGCTAAACCACCAGCAAATAAATTTCAAATTAAAATATAATTATGACAATATGTCGAATAATAAATTTCTTAAATCTGAAAAAAAATTCATAAAATTTTAAATGTGTTTGCTTGGAGATTTCGAAAGATATCCAATGCCGTAGTTTTTGTTGTTTTTCATATAATTTTACGAAACTATTTTTTTAAGCTTTAGGTCAGTAAATTTCATAAATTTCTTTATATTTTTATTTTTATATCGATATTTCGTTAACCTTTGGTTAATCCTGAAGAAGTTAACCAAAGGTTAACGAAATATCGATATAAAAATAAAAATATAAAGAAATTTATGAAATTAACTAACCTAAAGCTTGAACAAGTAGTTTCATTGAACATATATAAAAGGTCGAAAAATTAGATAAACAATTTTATATAGTTTTACAATTAATAAATAGATTAATTACAACAATGTCTTTCATTCAACAAATGCAAAATCAGTAAAGAGTATTTATTTAAAGAAAGAGGTTGTCAAAATAATGTTGATTGATTGAAATAAACCAACGTCCAATTAAATTAGAAACCTAAATGAATTTGCGAAAAAAACGTGGCATTTTGCCATTAAGTTAACTGCAACAAATTATAATTGAACGAATAATTTTTCTTATTCAGTATTTTCAATTAATTTTTAATCAGACGCAATTTGCACTGCGCCTTTTCTGCTTGCCTCTGCAGGCACGCTTTTTTAGTTTGTTGATGAAAAGGGGTGAGAAGCTTGCGGGGAAAAACAAAAGGCACTTAATGAAAATTCGAGCAGATTTTTGAGAATTCTCTTTGCCCTTTTTGTACTCTCAGCCTTAAGCGTGCATATAATTGTCAAAAAGGCATGAACAAAAAGTCCTACTGTAAATGTGCATACTTTTCGTAGGGGACTTAAAAGAAAATTTTTAAACAAGGCAGGCTAAAAATGCATAGTTTGAAATGGCGCTTAGAAATGTTAATATTTTAATTAATTTATGTAATTGTTTTTTAAGAAGACAAGAAACGTGAATTTAGAGTGATGGGGCCAATACTGCATTTTCTCTGCCACCATGCGCCCCTTATCCGCATCCATATATGTATGTCTGCTTGGACGGATATGAATTTTCAACATCAGCTATTTAATAAAAACTTCAATTACTTTTTGATTAGATTTAATTTAACAGATATTTTTTTTCAAATTTAAAATAAAGATATATAAAAAAATTTTATAAAATTTTCCTGGCTGCCATCAAAAATTTAATTTTAAGATTTTGTGCAATTCTATGCTAAGAAATATTTTCCTCTTCAAATTGCTCGTGTTACTTTCTTTCAGGCAATTAAATTAAATTAAAAAAAATTAAAAACAAAATTTTTTTTACCCAATTTTTAAAACAATTTTCGTTTGAGAAACTTCCCACTGCTGCTGGCGAATGGTGCAAAGCGAGTGCCAACAAAAAAGTATACCATTTTCGATTTTGTAAATATAAATTCCAAACTTTTGACAGTTTCAATCTGCAATGCAAAATCTTACAGTTGGCGATGCTTTGAAAACAAAGAGAAAAGCATAAATAAATCTTTTATGATTATGGGCAGATTTTCTGAATGTTAAACAAACAGAGGTGCAAGTTTTTTGCGAGGGCCCCGTTCGCCGACCAAAGCAAAAACTAATCCTTGATTTAAAAGATGAGCAGAAATTCTGTCAAATATTTTTTTTTTCGTTCTGCGTATTTTGTGTCTCCCGAGAGTTTCACAGAATTGAGCAAAAGCGTAGACGCACAAAAACTCAAGACAGTGGAATTCCACATGAAAAAAGTGAAATTTCTTTGGCAACCATTTATTAAAAAAAAATAAAAATTCTTACTGTCACAGAACGTTTTACTTTTTTTTTGCGGGGGGAGAGAAAAAAATCGCAAACAAAAAACAGCAGTAACGATCACATTGTGGCCAGCAGTGGTCATCACATAAAAAATATGTGGCTTAAAGCTATTTAAAACATTAAATTAAAATAGAATGAATGGCCTTTGAGTACAAACGGACATAAAACGGACCAAAGAAAAAAATCTCAGCCAGAAAAACTAAAAATCCATCAACGCTTTTAACAAAAAAGGAAAAGAAATTGCTTAAAAACTGTCGAAAACTGTGCAGGCCTATAAAAACTATGATGAGTTGGAGACAAGCGGATGACGAATATCTCTACGCTGCGATACGCCACAGCCAACATGACAATTTATTATATTGCCAGACGATCATTCCATGTGTATTTCGAAATCTGTTTGTGCTTTTTTTTCTCTTTTTTTTGGTGATCATCCATCCATTCAGCTGGTCTCATCGCATTTCATATCTTTAAATTTACCTTAACTAACTTTTGAATAACAACAACAAACAACAGTTGACAGTCAGTCATTGTTGGTTGTTATAAAATGAATGTTTTGTAAAGCAGCCAGAAAAATGCGTTAAATTTGCACAACCACAATTAAGCACGAATTCACGATAAAATAAAAGATGAAAAAAAAACACTAACACTGCAAGTAAGTATATTTTATTAGAATCAGGGGACGAAGAGAGAGTCAAAGGTAAGTTTCTGAGGGTTTAAGCCGAGTTTTATTTACCTTTCATTCGAAATCTGTTTAAAAAAATATTGGGCTTATCTCATAGTTTTTATTAATAGATCTGAAATATAAATGTTGTACGTAAAAATTTCTCTTTTTGATCATTTTTTGTACTTTTTAATTGTAGCGCACAAAAGGCCTGGACTGGCTTATGCGTATGTCCCTGGAAATGAGCGTAATGTCTCCTCTTTTCAACCTTTAATTATATTCTTTATTACTTCGTCTAGGAAACTTTTCAGCCATTTTGTGACCTTTCAAACACACGATAAGCTCTTGGAAAAGTAGACAGCGTAAGGTATCATCGGTAGGACGATTATAACGATCGTTTTTACACATCTGTAGTCTTGCAGTTGCAATATCTTGCTTTTTTAAAGTGATCGACACCATGTCCCTTAAAACTGCAGTCACTTCTACTCAAAAGATTTCTACACACAGAAAAAAATACCAATGTAAAATCAACATGCAAACATTTTGATTGGATATCATATTAAATTTATTAGAAACAATATGTTGTTTAAGTGTGTTGGTGCTGAGCACTGTTGCCCTCAGTTGTGTGACTTTTTGTTGGTTTTGATGTTCGTAAATAGCCAACAAACTTCGCATTACCAGCGAAGACTTCGTGCTGCTGGCTAGTAGCCAGTGTACTACTCTTATAGTTCGAGGGTCGCAGGTTGGATTCCTGCAGATCATACAAGGTAGCTTCGCAGCTTGATTATTTTTTATTATAATAACTTTTTATTACATTTATAATGAATTACAAATCTAATATAAAATTCAAACTTCTAAGACTTGTTTTGATTTTTAAATGTAACTTTAATTTCTAAAAAAATTTATGTTAAAGAAGTCAATTATGATTGAAATTTAATTCACTTATGATTATATTTATTTAGTGTGGATATAAAGAATATCTAACTAAGGTTGACTACCACGAACCAAGCCAACTATGCACGCAACACAATTAAGTTAAAATAAATAAATACGCGTTGTTTCAACGTGAGATATCTTTGATTAAATATGGTTTATCGTAATATTTCAGTATCAAAGTAATGTTGCTTCAACTTGCAATAACTTCGATTCAATATGATTCTTCATATTAATTTAATAGTATTGGAATGCCAAATAAACAGGAAATAAAGGTATTTCAAAAGGAAAAATTTTATCTGAAGATTAGTGTAAATTATGTTGAATTAACATGAAGCACATACGAAGCAAATTCGTTGCCGAAAATTTTTAAATTAATCTTGTTTTCACTTTAATATGAAATATTTCTTTATGAATCCGCAAAAGGAAGTCCAGACAACAACCAACCAACTAATTTTCACGCCACTAAAGCAGGGAAATATCAAACAACCTTCTCTGCCTCTTTACCGCTTTGTTTGTTTCTATTATAGAATTCAAACTGAACGGAAATTTTGATAAGATAAAAATTCGAAAAGTTTTCTTTCCGAATCGAATAACATAATAAACTCCCAGTTGTTGTAATAAATTTATAAAAAAAGTTTTCTAACAAAAAGTACACGCAGAAAAAACAGCTTAAAAGCATAAAAACCATAACCACCATGAATTAATAAAAACATTAACGAAGAAATCCTAGTCAAGTTGACATTTTTTTAATTTAAATTTAATTTAAAATTAAATTTTTAGTACTTCAATATACATTTTCTATTATATTGAAAACTATTGAATATTTTTAAGTTGCAGATTTTCCATGAGTGTATTTAAAAAAAATCAAATTAATTACAAACAAGGCAACACATTTTAAAACTCGCTCTCTCATACCATAATGATGTAGGGTATAGAAGAATATAATGTGGAGACATTATTTAAAGCTGAGATTGATGTGTGCTTTAAGGGTCTTATATTATTTGAGGTAAGAATATTGACAAAAAAATGTATTAAAAAAAATACACAACGGGGAAAAGATGTCTAAATGTATACCACACATTTTTTTCACTTTCTGAGGCTCAAGTTTTTTCAATATATTTTTTAAGCAGAAACTGTCTAATTTTTTTATTTCATCAAATTAAACTGAATATTTGTGACGAAAATGTAGAAACATAACATTACTAAACATTTTATTTAACAAAATTAAAGCACAAGAAAATGGCATTTAGTCATTTATAAGAGTGGCTTATGAAATATGGCAAATTTCTTTGGTTTTAATTTGAAAAAAGGAAATTATTGCACTTTGTTATTTCATGTTTTCAAGGATTTCATAAATTTCAATCATTTGTAATAATATTATTTTCTTTAATCTAAGAAATAACAGACATAGCAAGCTTATTTTACAAGAGTCTTCTATCTATTCTAGCCAGTGGAAATACATTTTGTACATGTGTCAGACACTTGTTGTAGCATTTATCTTTGATTATTTGTTTAGTTATTTAAACTCATTAAACAACTCATTGCATTTCAACTCGAAACAGCAACAACTCATTTGGTAAGACCAACAAAATTGTTTGTCTATACAAATTTTTCCTTCAAATTGTTAAAATATTATTTGAATAGTCAAGACTTGACTTTTTTCAGTTTTATAAAAAAAAATATTCATATTTAAAATTAAATACAAACACAACAAGAGATTTAAAAATTTTCCATAAAAAGAAAAACCCACAAGCCAAGCATTCATTCATTGTTGGGTGGGAAAACACCTCGTAATTATTTGTATGTGTTTATTTAACTTAAAACAATATTGAACATAATCCTTTTCAATAATCAAAAAACAAAACATTTCATCTACTTGAATAACTATTGGGAGAAAAATTGCAGAAATTTAAAAGATTTGTTTCGTTTAAACACGATTTTTGTACTCTTGCTGAAGACTTGGAAATTAAAATTTCTAATAAAAAACCGAAAAAGAGCAGGGCCAGATCCTTAAAATTCCTTCCAACTAATTGATTCCCAAGAAACTTTGCACATATCGATGGCTTAATATAAGAAAGGCGTAACTCGAATTTTACAGGAGAAGGAAAAAACTGAATAGTAAGTAAGTGTAAGAATAGTTTTTTTTTAATTAAATAAATCTTTTATTTTTCATTGTTACTTATGCATGTTGTTCTTGAAGGAGGATGTAATTATACGTTGGCTAACAAAAAACGTTAAAAAACGCTCATTCGAAAAGAAATTGAGATACGCACTTTTTATTTTATATACATGCCACAATCTCAATTTTGGAGAAGTGGGAGGGGTCATACCTATTAAAAATTAAAAATATATTTCTTAAACTTCTACCCAACCGATTTATTAACAATTCTATGCAAATATTGTCTTCTAAATCTTATGCAAATTGCGGCAGCAACACGACCCTTAAAATGAAAAATTACATCTAATCGATTTCTAACAAACTCTGCATATATGTACATCGGACTCATATAATGATATAACTTGCTTTTTAACAAGTGGGCGGAAACACACCCATTAAATATTAACATAATACTTCACACACTTATACTTAATTGATTCATAGGAAGTTTTACATGAACACTAAATATCTCATTGTAATGGCACAATCTCTTGTTTGAAAAAATGGGAGGGAACACTCCTATTAAAATTATTATATTTCATGTAGTTTTATTCAAAGGATTCCTGGGCAACTTTGAATATAATTTGGGTTCTGACAATGAAGCGATGCACCGCTTAGAAAAAACTAGGAGTGATTCAGCCTATTAAAACTTAATACACAGTAGTCTTCGCTTAATTGATATCCGGTTCATTGACTTGCTCATTCAATGAATTAACTTAAAAAGCTTAAGGTTAATTAATTAACACAGTGTCGTCATACACATGATCTATCTGGCTAATTCCATAAAAAAACCTGAAAATTAAAAAAAATCTATTCAGCGGAAATTAATAATTTCTCAAAAGAAACTAGGTTCGGTTAGGGTAGGAAAGGTGATGCTGCAACTCGGATACCCAGTTGAGTCCATTGTGATCAAAAGAAACTAAGTACGCAATTTGGCCTGTCAAAATTTTCCAGATTTCCGTTTTAAAAAGTGATGAAGTTTTACTCTACCCTATTCTACGAGACTTTGCAGATATATTAAGAATCTTGCAGTCATAAAAATTGGTTACATGGAAAAATAAATAAAAATAAATAAAATACATACACATAAACCATGAGTGTTGCCAGATTTAATTTTTTTTCGAGTTAAAAATTTCAGGGAAAATAAAAATTTCTAAAATATTTGAGCCAAGTTACAAATATTTTTCACTGATATTCTAAATGACGAAGAAAAAGTTAAGTAAGGCATTACACGGAAAGAATTTTCTTCATAAATCCAACGAAACAATTTCATTAGAATTTCATTGGAATTGCTTTGTTGGTATTCTAGTTTCGTAACAATATTTCATTGGATTTATGACAACAATATTTTCTAACTATTAAGGAATCCCTTTACATTTAAAAAACATTTGCAGTTATTGCTTGAACTAAACATACCTTAAAGCAATTAAGTTAAAGATTAAATTCTTTAAAACTAAAAGTAATAAAATATATGTACATTAATTTACAATTTTATTATAGCTACGAAAATTGCATTGCAATCATGGAAGTCATATAAATTAAATGCATTTCAACAGTTGTCAACCAAAAGCTTGCATCACAGGTAGTTCTGTATGATTTTTCTTGTACTCTTTGTATGCTTATTTACTCATACAGTTTCAATTAAATTATTTCGTTGTTATAATAAAGTTATTTCACTGTTTTTGTGAAGTTATTTCATTGTTTTAATGAAATTATTTCGTTGTTTTAATGAAATGATTTCGTTGTTTTAATAAAATTATTTCGTTGTTTTAATGAAATTATTTCGTTGCAATTATCTCGTTGGAAATTATCTCGTTGTTTTAATGAAATTATTTCGTCGTTTTAACGAAATTATTTCGTTGTTTCGACGAAGTTCTTTCATTGCATTGATGACAATATTTAATACATTTGAAGTAGTTTTCATTAAAATAATTTTAACGAAACTGGTTTCATTAATCCAACGAAGCGTGACGTTAGTTGAATTTTAATGAATTTTTTCATTCGATTAATGTCGAAATTCATAGTTAGTTATGAAAAAAATCTTTCAGTGTAGTTTCATGTTTATCTAAAAATGACGGCCATTACTACAACTTGCTGTTATTTAAAGGGAGAATTTTGTCGGACAGATAAATGGATCTGCACAATAAAACTTTCGTTTATTATTTTTGTATCCATTACATACTATTATTATTAATAATAATAGCAACAAAAAATGGTAGTTGTAATAATGCAAAACTATTTATCTGGCAGTCAAAAGCTTGCCTTTACCTAACAATAAGTTGTAATAATGGCCTGAGAATATTCTCTGCCTTTTACCTTAAAAATGTATTAATTAATTTTCGAATTTTCGAAGACATGAATGTTATGATTTTAGTCTAGTCTATCCTTTTTTTCTTTAGCTAATAACAGAAACGATAGCAGTCTTTAAAAAACTGCATTTACATACATGACATATGCTCATGTGTCACTTTATGTGGTTTTCTGGGAGTTGTGCAGTTATTGTTGTTGTTGTTGTGGTTGCATTTGCCAATACTCGTATATGGCGTCTTTATTTATTCAACACTTTCGGATTAATAAATTGTCTAAACAAACAACCTGTTTACATAAAAAAAAATATTAATAATTAATGGAAAACAAAAGCAACGAGTACAACTAAAACTCTCTTAAAACATTTAAAACCAAATAAAGGAGAAACCGTAAATATACGCGTACACATCGAAACAAACAAAAGATTATTGTTGAAAAAATAAAATACAATAAAATAATACTCGTATAAGTTGTAATAAAAATATTTACTACACACGAAGTAGAAGAGTGTATTTGCAGACATTTTTACCACTTGTTCGAAAAAAAGCAAAAGACTGAAAAGCGGCCGCCTCTTAAGGCGAAAAAGAAAATTTTGTTTGAAAAAAATAAAAATAAATGAATGAAAACTTTTTTCTATAACATTTTTGGATTTTGGTATTTCCAAAGGTGAGCTGGTGACATACACACATGTCTGTGTGTTTCTGTGTGTGTGTTTTCTAATAGACATGATTAGAGTAGAACGGTGTAAAATTGTTTACAACACTTAAATGCACTTTATGCACTCTGTCTCTGCTTGCCACTAAATGCGCGGTACAAGCAGGAAATAAGCAGCAGCAATAAAAAATATTATTTAATTATTGTGCCAGACTAAAGAATTTCCCACAATTAAATAATGCCTTAAGTCGGGGTCTTCTTTCTTTCTTCACTGCTGCAGGCGAGTGTTAAGATTGGGTACTCTGTTAATGGTTTTTGGGATTTTTATTTGTGTTAAACATCTGCAGCATAAGTATTTAATAAATTTACTATTTTATTAAGTAACAAAAAATGTATTGATGTTTAATTCTAATGAAATTCTTTTATAAAATATGGCACATAAATGGGCGCCAAGTAGTTTTTCTTTTATATTTGTTTGTTGTACTAATCAAACAATTTAAATTAAAATGTGGCAATAGTAATTGTAACAGCTAGTAATATCTTAAATTTAATATCATTTTATTTGATTAAAAAAAAAACTATTTTTTTAATTAATTTAAACCGTCTCACAGAGGAGTATTTGAGCCAAAAAGGTGGACAAAAAGGCAAAAATTAATGTAAAGAAATATTAATATTACAACATATAACATATTACAACATATTGCAAATTTGGAAGACTAAGTTGTGATTTGTAACTCCAAGATACTGCTAAAGTCAGGAAAGTGAAGAAATTTAAGTTAGTTTTTAATGTTTTTTCTTTTGTTTTAACATGTTTATGTGACATTTTTTGTGGCTACAGCCTGGTACTCTGTTCACAATTTCGTGCGAAATGCTGTCAAACTACATATGTATAAAAGTATTTGGCATGAAATATTTGCGATATAAATGTGCAAAATTAGTACTCTGTTCTTTATTGCGAAAAACAAGTCAAATCTATCTGATAGTATGTTCTCCCATGCAAAATTAATCTGGCATCATTTTAGTTAAACTGCGAAACAACTTTAGCAGTACTTTTTTCGCTCGGAGTTTTAACCATGTTGCATACTTTCAAACAATAAAAGCGAGAAATTATTCCACATAAAACCTCAAAAGTTTAATTTTTATGATATTAGCCTGCAGTTTTTAACTTAATATTTAAGTACGTAATTAGCTAATTTTTATTTAAATTAAGTTTTATTTAAATACAATTTCATTTTTTCAGTGGGTAATTAAAGTTCTTGTTAAATTAAGTTGAAAGTACGGTAGCACTGCAAGATTTCCTAGTGTTGTGGAAGGCTTTTCAAAAATCAGCTGTTTAACATAAATAAAAAAGTTTGGTTATCAAAATGGCAGAAAATTATAATTGCATAAATATACATTTTATGGAACCAGAGAAGCATGAGAAGGCATTTTTCTATTTATTTATTCCATGGTATGAAATTATGAAGTGTTCTCGTATATGTGACCTTCTCCGAGAAAAGTGAACTAGTGTGTGAAAATGAACGCATCTAAAAAATAAAATATTAATATATTTATTTTTGCGTAGGCTATTTTCGGTCAGTTTTCTTAGTTATCAAGATGCAAATAAAATAAATCTACTTCATCTTTTTCCTCAACGTTTTGTCGGCTTTTTTCCGACGTCTTCAGGAGAATGTTTTTATTAAGCTGATTCTTTAGTTACATTACTAAATAAATTATTATTATTTAGTAATGTATTATTATTATTATTATTATTTAGTAATGTAACTGAAGAATCAGCTTAATAAAAACATTCTCCTGAAGACGTCGGAAAAAAGCCGACAAAACGTTGAGGAAAAAGATGAAGTAGATTTATTTTATTTGCATCTTGATAACTAAGAAAACTGACCGAAAATAGCCTACGCAAAAATAAATATATTCACTAACGAAATTGGTCACAAAATTTAAATAAAATATTAATGTTTTTCTCATTTTTATCGATTTTCTCAAGTCCCCGTTTTTTGACACACTAGGTCCTTTTTCTCGGAGAAGGTCACATATGTTATATATTTATGAAAATTAAACAAAATTCTTTTTAATACGATTACATCATGTTTTCAATACGACATGATGTTCATGTGTATGTTTTCAATTAACACATTTACAAATAAAAACAAATGGTGAGTTCATAAAACTTAAATAGTATTTAACTATACAAGTTTAGGAATTTAAGTGCTATTTAAATATGCACTGAAAACACAATTTCGTATTTAAATATAACTTAAAAGTTATAACAGTTTGATTACCAACTGCAAAAAAATGGGCATAAGGCAAAAGTAATAATTTTTTTTTAATATTTACATTATTTTTGCAAATAATATTTTTGTCACCGCCCACAAAAGGAAGCGGAGACGAAAATGGGATCTTATGGTCTACTGGGTTTAAGTTTAAAATTTGCATTTGCTAAGCAAAAGTATGGGAAAAGTTAAGAAAAAAATTAGATTTTTCAGAGGTAGAATTAGTTCCTCTGATGGGAAATGGTTTTCTCTTTGTGTGATATTTCTAAGTTTCCAGATTTAAGAGTCTAGGACTATTAGACATATATCTGCCAAGTTTCATTGATCTAGGGGCACTTAATACCTTTTCACAAGCAATATAAACTAAAAAAGAAGTAAAGACCAGATTTTTGGCTCAAATACTCCTCTGTGTGTCTGCTTGAAAAGTAAAATTATTTTTTCATGCAACTACTTTTCCTTAAAACAAAAATATACATATTTTTAAATTAATTTATGTTTTTGAAATTTATCAAATTTATAAAAACCAGGATATATTTCCCATTTTGCTTTCTAGTGATTTGAATACATTTTTTTTGCAATTTCTTTTTCTTAAATCACAAAATATACATATTTTTAAATTGATTTATATGCTTGAAATTTATCAAATTTATAGAAAAAAAGTGCATATATTTCCCATTATTTTCCTTTAAAGGAATTTAAATAAAAACCTAAAATTTGTTCTGCCCCAGCAAATGAATATAGTTTCTAGGAACAACTTAAAGAAAAATATATTAATGGCAATTTTTATGCTTAATTAAGTTACGCCACAATTGTTTCGAATTAAATAATAAGTCATTGTTTATGATACAAAAGTTGGACAAGCAAAAACCTTTTCACACTCTTAAAATACAAAAAAAATAATAACGCGTTCAAAACAACAACTCCTCAAATATTGGCACATAATCATTTTTCTTTTTCACATAATTTTATTGTCTTTACTTTAGAAGTTCTTTATTTTTCTGGGAATTTTCTCCAGGAAAGTAAAACTAAAGTCCATTAGAAAGAAATTTATAGAAAACCATTCATTGATTAAGTGACAAAAAATAATAAAGTGTCAAAGTGATACAAGCACACTCTCTCTCTCTCTCTCTCGGCCATTTGACAGATGGTCGTAAACGGTTAAAATTCAGTTCAATGAAAAGGTGTTGCGATAAAACCTGGGATAGCCAACACAATGAATGCTACACGTACCATAACTAATGGACACTCTTACATGACATTGCAAACGGTCTGTTTAAAATTGATAACAAAATGTTTTAATTTTCTTCTCTTATTTTTCTCTGCATTTTGTTTAAAAGGCAGATGTGTTAATTTCCTGCTGTAGCAGTAAATTTACAAATATGCCAATAACTTTTGTAACGAAAATGTTTATGACAACATTAAAATTAAATGTGTGTTTGTTTGTGGTGTAAAGGAGGCAAATTAAAGGAAACATAGTTTTTAGGCGGAAATATTTATTATTTTGGATATGCAGCAGTTCCAAACGAATAAGAGATTTGAAATTTAAAAAGCGTCGCTTGAGCACAGTGGGACTAAATACGAGGTTTGGTATTTTGAATACAACCATTTTGTAATAGATTAAAGAAAAAAATTGGCAATGTTTTTGGACTTCTTCTTCTGACATACTTCTCTCCCATTGGATCACAGCACCTCTTTAGTCTACATAGTAAAAAATAATTGAAATCGAAGTCCTAGTTAGAAAAAATTATAAACAAAATTTTACAACAGTGCGATAACTCCTTCTATTATCATACCATGTTCATAATTAAATCAATTGAAAAAAAAACGCTGATCGAACCACAGGTTTCAAAACGTTAAATATTTTAATCAAATAAAAAAATCGCTGGGCATTTGTATACCTGTTTTTTACAGAGAATTTCTATAAACGCCTACAAAGTGACCATTAGAAAAAGTCAACTTCCTGAAAAATACTCCTTTTTAATGGAAAAGATTTCGTGGAAAAATAGATAGTTGAAACACGCCCTTAAGGAGAGAGAATCCCAAATTTGAGAAACAAAAACTTGGAGGTAAAGTCAAATTCATTATTGCAAATAATCTGTTAATAAACTAAACTAAAAGCGTAACTAACGTGCAACATCAAATCAACACATCTCAGGCGTTAGAAAAAAAACTATTTTTTTGTTCATTTCTATAGCAAAGACAAACTATTGGAGTTGTACTCGTATCTTTTTTTTCTCGAAAACAAAAGAAACAATAGCAAACAATAGTCAATCGAAATTTATATGGTCAGCAATTATGTGAAATTATTTGCAACGTGTGCTACTAACTTGCAACATCACACCAGTAGATACAACTTACATCCAGGTATAATGTGTAAACGAGTACATACAAAAACACAAACACAAACAATAGCGTGAAAAAATTATTTAAAAAAAATTTATATTTTTAAATTGTAGATTCAGTGCGAAATGCGAAAATTATTTTGCTCATTTCGCTACGCTGACCCTTGATTTACACGGGGTCAGCAGCAGGATTTCAGTGAGTATTTTCGAAAGAGCTCGTAAATGTCACGGGGTGTTAACATTTGCTTCCAAATAACTCGACACGACGACAAAACAAACCATGATAAAGTTGTTGGAATGTTTAGGCTACAGCAACTAAAATACGCCGTATAAAAATCCATCCAGCTCCGCCGTTGGTATGCCTGAGATGTTTTTAAATGCTCTTCTTTTTTTTTTTTGATACTCTTTAAAATGCAGCACAAGGAATAAAATTATTTTTTTTTTAATTTTTTTGTCATTATTTGTGATTATTGTATATTCTCTAGCATTCTACAGAGTGCGACAATATTTATTACATTCATTCATCCCCTGTCATGGTGGTGTAAAACACCAAGACAGCACGTTAGGAAACCAATAGAAGGAAGAAGCTGTCAGCATTGTAAAGTATCAACAGTAAAAAATATTTTAAAGGCATTAAACACTTTTAAATGAAAATATTTTCTATGTAAGTACTTTAACAGAAATCCACAAAAATATATTTTAAAAAAACATCTCTTAAAAAAGTATCGTTTAAAAAAGTTAATTTTAATCAAAGTATCTTTAGAAAAAGTACTTTTCAAGAAGTACTTTTTCAAACGAGTACATTTGAAGTAAGTGATCTCTAGAATGTATAAAAGCAGCTTTTAAAAGAGTACTTTTTTGTAACCTGCTTTTAAAATAAAGGGTGGTTAAATTTTAAGGACCGATATTTAATGTCAACCACACCTAAACGTCAAGTTTTTTCCCGCATTTCATTCGAGATTTCTCAATTTCAGACTAATCCAATTTCAACCATGAAAAGATACACAATCGAGCAACGCGTTAAAGTTATTCAGACTTATTATGAAAATGGGCGTTCAAATCAAAAAGCATATCGTGCACTTCGTGATTTTTTAGGTCAGCACAAGCGACCAAATGTGCGTACAATAGGAAAAATCGTGCAAAAATTTGAGTAAACCGGGTCTGTAGGAGTTGTTAAACCATCATTCCATGCTCGTACAGCTCGTACTGAAGAAAATATTGCTGCTGTTCGCTATAGTGTGGCTGAAGAGCCGTCCACCTCAACTCCTGGTCATGCCCAGGAATGGCACCTATCACGCTCGTCGTTGATGAACATTATGCATAAAGACTTGCACTAACACGCTTGCAAGGTGCAATTGACTCAAGAACTGAAGCCTCTTGACTATTCCAAACGTCGTCAATGCTCAGAATGGTGGCAAGAAATTTTAACAGTGGATGATAAATTTTCGAAAAAAAATCATCTTCAGTGATGAGGCACATATTCACCTTAGTGGATTCGTCAATAAGCAGAATTGCCGCATTTGGGCGAACGATAATCAAATAGTGATTGTTAAAAAACAAATGCACCCACAAAGAGTGACAGTTTGGTGCGGTTTATGGGTTGGCGGCATTTTCGGGCCATATTTTTTACAATATGAGGCCGGTCAGGCAGTTACTGTGAATGGTGTTCGCTATCGTGAGATGATAACTAACTTTTTATGGCCCGAATTGGAAGATATGGATGTGGACGAAATGTGGTTTCAACAGGACGCTGCTAGTTGCCACACAGCTAACGAAACAATAGCTCTTTTGCGCGAAAAATTCAATGGCCGTATTATCTCACGTGGTGGCGATGTAAATTGGCCGCCGAGACCGTGTGCTTTGACACTCTTGGACTTCTTTCTTTGAAGTTATTTGAAAGAGAAGGTGTACGTCGATAAGCCAGCAACAATGCAAGAGCTAAAGGATGAGATAATTCGGCACATTAACCTCAATTATACATCAGCGTCATGGAAAATTTGGACCATGGGATATAGGTGTGCCGCCGAGGTTGCGGCCGATATTTTGTTCCATACATAATTGAATCATTTTATCATAATAAAAAGAAATTAAAATAATTTCCCAGATAATAATTTAACCTTTATAAGAAAGGCCACTTAGAAAAAGTGCCTTTTATAAAAGCAAAAAGTATCTTCTAAAAATTTAATTTAAAAAAAATTGAAATGTACCTTTTAAAAAGTACCTTTTCAAAAAGAGCCCAATTATCTTATCTTTTTCAAGAAAGTATAAGTATATTTTAAACAGGGATCCTTTATAAAAGCAGATTTAAAAAAGTACCTTTTTAAAAAAAATTAGCTTTCATCTTAAAAATAAAACAATAAAACTCTTACTGCAATACAAATTTATTTAAAAAAAAACCAAATGTTAAAAAAAACGAAACTATGCAGAACATAAGATTTTAAATGCGTTAAATATCAAATCCTGAAACCACAAAATTAACAAAGGACGCTCAGTTATCTAATAAAACTATTTCCACATCCCACATTTTATCTGATTTAATTTTTTTTTAAGTTTTTAATGCCAAGGTCATGTTAAAGGAACCATAATAAATTTGCAAGCAAATGAGAAATAACAAAAAAAAACATAAATACCAAAACACTCAAACTTTTCACTACTTCACGACTAAATCATAACATATGAATGACCTTCAAACGAAATGAAGTAAAAATTATCACAGGTGCTACCAAAGCCATTCCATTACATTTACTCGCAGCAGTACCAGCGGAAGCAAAATGTTTGGCCAAAACGAAGTATTTAAACGATACGGAAACATGTAGAATAGTACAAAAAACACAGTAAGCGGGCGGCAAACGATGAACGAAAGTTTTTCGCAAATATGAATAAGAATATTTGTAAAATGAACTGATAACTGATGTGGCAAGACTCAAGGTCACCAAGTAGCATCAAAGTTGTTAAAAGAAAGAAATAAAAACGATTAGTTGAGCCCATAACAATTTCAAATCAAAATTATATTGACAAATCTTTTAATACAAACTATCAAGCCGTTCTGTAGAGCTTCTCCGATGGTGCCACAATTCATATACAGTTTACGAATAAAGCACTAACAGATTTCTAACAAAACTTTAACAAGGTGATAATTTTAATTTATATACATACATATTTAAGTATGTATGTAGAGGATCACCCAGTAGTAACTTTCGAAGTATGACAGCAATGTGTCCGCTATTAGACATGTATGGATATGTTCTGTATTCCAAGTAAAATTAACTGCCAGTTTACAGAAGCCATGTAAATATTCTCGTCTGTCTATTGTTTTTGTCTGTTTTTGTTTTCAATATAAATAGACAGCCGAGAATTTATACATGGCTTCTATAAACTGGCAGTAAAACATGCGAAATTGCCATAGAATTGTTGTTGGAAATATGTATTTATATTGAAAACATACCCGATTGTTGAAGCTTCTACATATGTTGTAGATGGACACACCATTCAACAACACGTGCAAATGAGAATTTTTTTTTGCCCATTTTACGGTGAAGAATCAATCAACATCCCTACGTCGACTGCTTTGTTTGAGAGTATGCAGATGCCTGTCACAAATCAACAATTGGTGAATTACTCGTCTTGACTATGGCTTGCACCCCAACAAAATTCAACTAACCCAGGAGATGAAGGTTAACAATCATAGAGGAGGAAGTGTGTTTGCTGAATGAATCCGGGAGCAGTTGGAAACTGACAATAATTTTTATAGAAAAATCGTATGCAGAGATGAGGCTTAGTTTTCGACGACTAGATACATCAGCAAACAAAATTGTCAAATTTGGGACGATACCAACTCACATGAGATTAAACAGGGTCCTATGCATCGCATATGAGTCACTGCTTGACTTGAAATTTAGGCTTGTGACGATATCGATCGTTAAAGCTCTATAATACATTGACGATAGAAATGATCGTGATTTACAATACTTCTGGATCACAACTTCAGGATCTTATTGACTTCCTTAGAAGCCTTTCAACTGAAATAACAACTTCACTAATTTGTAACACACACACACACATTTTGTTTTATTTGTTATGATAATAATAATTATTAGGTTTGTTCATTTACTAAAAATTATTACGAATTTGTTACAAATTGTTACTGGAAATTTTTTATTAACTCAAAAAGTTTGCAGCAAACGAGAGAATAAAATTTACACTAAAAATTCTTACAAGCTTTTGCTAATAAAATTTTTACTTGCAAGAATTATGTAACCACTTGTTAAGTGATTTGTTGTAAAATTAATTATTTCAAAAATATCTCAAAAAGGAAAACTGAAAAATGTGTATTTCTTTATTAAAAAAACATGTATACGTATGTAAAATAACAAAAGTTAATGATTTTAAAAACCCGCGAATATAGCTAGAAACGATGCTATATATTCTAAACGGCTGGACCGATTTTCTTCAAACATAGCTAAGAACCCTCTCGATCAAGCCACCTTTCAAACAGAAAAAACTAAATCAAAATCGATCCAGCCGTTTGGCCTGTACGTGGACACGGATAGACACACAGAGCCACCGACACACAGACACATAGACACACTACAAACTTATTACACCCTTTTTTTAGTCGGGGGTTAATGAAAGCATATTATCATAATTTATTGTTTTTCTTTCATTAAGCCACATAAATTCAGTTTTATTATCAAATAATTTTCTTTGTTTCTCATATCTGATCAGAGATGGAAAGTCGCATATTGTATTTGTTAATGGATTGAAATTATAAGAAATGCATACAAATATTAAATAATACCTGAAACTGTGTAAAGTATTTCATATTAAGTCAGTTATTAAACAAATTTGCAACTTAAAACATTATCAAACAAAATACATCAGATAAAGTAAATTGTATCACGATGATATGAATAAAATTTTCTTGTAAGTTTTTGCAAGTTAAGCGTTAATTTACATTTTTATATCTAGGAGAGGAATTTTGTAAATTTCTGCATTACTCTCTCGTTGCTAGTTTCAGCTAAGAAAGTAAATGAACAGACCTATTAATGATACTAACATTTTTCATTTCCCTTTTTTGTAGTTTTGAATGCATCGGAAATTTTTTAGTGAATCTTTGATTCTTATTTTAATGTTTTCTTATTAAACAGTTTTTATTTCATTGAGAAATTTACCTACATTGAAAAAGAAATATTATTTGAGTATTTCCGATTATTGAAAATGGTGATGCTACAATTACCTAAAAAGAAATTTACAGAGCAGAGAAGTACCAAAACAAACTTTACTTTAGTTGAACGTTTGAGGATTTCTCCCAATATAAATATTTAAATAACTAAACAAATATGTATGCAGTCTTTACGAGACTGCAGGCACGCAAACAGAAAGGGCAAAGGAATGATATGATTGTTTGGCCAAAAAGGTCTAGAAATTTGGTAATTTAACCCTTTCACAGGCCTCTAAAAGCAAAAAAAAAAAAAAACAAACAAACAAACTAGTCAAAAGAAAGGAAACACACATATACATACATACTGCCTAGACCTGTGTGAATATGCTAAAAGAGAACAAAGAACACACATGTTTTATATTTAAGGTTAAAGGTGCAATTAGACGTGCCATAGCCATAGTGCTGTAGTCATAACCAAACCAAAATTCAATTGGTTTCTCTGGTAATGGCTATGGCGTTATGACGAGTCACCTACAATCAAATGAAGTGTTGCCCATTAGTTTGGTTCGAATGACTGACTGTTTTCTATGACAATAGTTATGTCACGTCTGATTGCACCATAAATCAGACGTGCAATAACCATAACCATAGAAAACAGCTGTTCGAACAAAACGTATAAGCAACACTGCATTTGATTATAAGTGGCTCGCTCTAACGCCACAGTCATTACCATAGAAATTAATTGAATTTTGGTTTGGTTATGGCTATGGCACGACTAATTTAAGCTTAAGGACGTTACGTGGATAAGTAAACTCACACAATAATAACTATATTACTTGCATGCACAGGCGATTCTGTTACCCTTTACTTCGAATGCTGCGCTTGTATCACTGTGTGCGTGTGTTCCTGCCATAAACTGTGCTTTGGACTATAGTGTGCATTATGAACCGCCGGAATGGATTGTAAAAGTATGGATCAATTGGTGGTTTTTATGGTTTATTTGTACAATTTTCTACTACTAATGAATGTGTTGTAAAAACTCCTCTTAATTTATTGTAGCTGTTGTTGTTGTTGCAACTGCTGCATTCCAACACATAATGCATGTGATTGTTTTTTTTTTGTAAATAAATGTATGTTGTTGCTACTTTTTGTGATCGTAATAAAATTAATAACAACCCGCTAATTTACACAATTTAGGCATCTCTTGTTTTCGTTTCGTTGTTGCATTTTACTGGCAAAGACACACACAAACACGTTCGTTAGGAAATCAAGCGTAAACCTTAAAGGTTTTACTCGTACTTTCTTTGTTTTCAATTACTATTCAGTAGTACAATTTTATGGCTTTTTCAAGCAAAAATTCTACTAGAAACTCACACATTAACGATTTAGGCCTCGACTTATGTAAACATTGAAATGCTCTAACGTACGCCTGCTATTCTCACGTTCATAATGTTTTAAAGGATAATTTCGTGGAGTTTTCTGTCCACTATTCTCCAAAAATTTAAAGGTACATATGAGTGAAGCAATTAGAGCACAATAAATTTTGGGAGTTGTTTTTTTTTTTTGCTTCACAGGCAGCTTTGGTGGTCTTTACAATATCTTTATTGTTATCGAAAAAATTGATTATGACTTATCGAAGATATTAGAATTCTTTTAAAAAACATCTTCATATACAAACAGAAAAGTCTTTCTCCAATTAACACCTTTAATTTAAAAAAAATTCAGAAAATCATTTGGAAATTTAATTGAATCAATTAAATTTTGTCTTTCAATAAACTGTGGAATGTTGAACTGCCTTTTTTAATCATTGAAAGCAAATGCTACTCCAATGAAAAGCATTCAATTCGGATACAAAATTCTGCGATATCGATCCTATTGTATGATATAACGCATTACAGCAGCAATAGCTTCTACTGTAAGGTATCTATCTCTAAGGATACTACTTGCATTGTAAAGTAAGATTAAAGCCAAAAGTATCCATAATTGCTCTGAAAGAAGGACAATCAGCACAGTGATAGTTTTTCTTTTCTATAAAAGAGTTTTAAAATTTTTAGGACTTTTGCAGTGACATGCCAAACTTAATACAAAACGTGTACGACTAACAGCTGTCAGCACAGGACAAGCAGTATTGCCAACTTAAACAGTTTCATACCTCTAAGAAAAATAACGCTGCATAATCCCTGCAGAAAATGCAAATAGTGAAGTTGTAGCGATTTACTCACTAGTAAACTTTAGGGGCTCTAGTCTACAATATCGATATTTCCTCGTTCGATGTCAATAGTAAAATAGAATTGATTGAATTATTGACAGTGTCAATAGTACTTCTGACTAGCCAATGTAACAAATATCACTTTTTGCAGGAAATTTAGATATGAAAAATCTCTCCACTTCAAAGGAATGTTTGGCCATTTACAACGATCGTTAAACCAGTTTTGTGCCGTTTTGAAACTATTGACGAAACATGGATCCATAGCGATACATCACAGATTAAAGAACAATCAAAGCGGTGGATTATTTCAGCTGAACGTGAACCAAACAAGGACAAAGTGAGTTTGTTAACTAAGTAGTTTACGGCCAACGTTTTTTGACATGTAGGCGGTGTCATTCACAGCGATTACCTTGAAGAACTAAGGTATTCAATCGGTTAACCGTTAAGTGGTTAACCGGTTAATTACTACCCGTTTAACTGATCGGTTAATTTAAAATCGGTTTTTTCGGTTAACGGTTAAACCGGTTAATTTCAGTCGATTAATCGACGTAACAGATTTTTTCATATTTTTTAGTTATTTATTTTATTTTATATTTTGTTTGAATAATTATTTGTTTCCTCTCATTTCTAAAAGGTGAGTATTTAGAAATTACTTTTCACACAAAGAAAGAAGTATGTTTAGTGATCCTTACTAAAGTAAAACTTCAAACTCTTTGGACATGACTATAAAAAAGTTTAACTGGAGACCCTGGTACTCTGACTGGAGGGAATTATTCAGTTTTTATTTAATAATTTAATAAAGGCCAACAGTACTGTTGGCAACGATTTAATTAAGGATTACATTTAATGGGAGACAGTACAAAAACGAAAGCCAAGAAATTCAGATATTAACTTTTTTGCAGAACATTCGTCGCTGGGCTATGTCATTATGAGTCAGATGATGACCCGCCAACAGAAGTAACTATCGATAGTATTACAAGAAATGTTCTAAGAAAAATTAACCGAATTACTTTAAGAATTATTATGTGTTTTTGGTTTTACTAATAAACTCAAAATAATAACTAATTTATGCACTTTTATTTTTTGAAAACACTTGATTTATGGAAAAATTTTATTAATCGGTTAACCGGTTAATACCAAAATTAACCGATTATTAACCGATTAAACAAAAACCTTGGTTAATTAATTGAGCGATTAACCGATTAAAGCGAAAACCCGATTAATTGAATATCCTAGTAAAAACATTATCAGCAAATTTACTATCGCTAAATCTGGCTTTCCCAAGATAGAGTTAAAGGTTACTAGTTCTTTTAAGGGTTTCAATGAGCCGAAGAAAATAAAATTGGTTAAAATAAATGGCGAGACTTTCACCATTTACTTATTATGAATCAAAAACTATGATATAATCAATTAAAATATTCATATTTAGTATAGAAATAAGACTTTAAATACACCTCTAATAAAACAGGTACTCATATGTATTGAAATAAGAAATTTATCAAATTATTTGTGTTACACATAGTTAATTAACTAATTGTACACAAGATTACTATGTACATATGTTTCATATTTTATTGCTTTGTTTTGTTGTTTAAGTAGTCACAACAACAGCAAAATTGCTTCACTCAGAGGAATTAAGTGAAGTGTTAGCAAGGTACCTACTTATGTATTTCTTATCATTTTGAAGAACATAATAGGGGCTGGAAAGAGCTGAATGTTAGAAATGTAAAAAGTGGGAGCAGGCAAGCAGGAATATAAAATCAAATTAGTTTTAGCACAAAACAAAACAACAACACCAACACTCAAATGCACATGCATACATACTTATACTAATATAGTCTATAGCTATGCACATATGTATATAATACAAAAATAAAATATAATGAAGTCTTCAAACACCCAAAAAAAAGTACAAATAAGGAGAAAGAGAGAGAAAATCGATAATTTGAAATTTATTTACAAAAGTACATAAATGGAGAGAATGATTAAAAAACTGGGTAAATAATAGAACCCTGCACAAGACCACTTACAAGATGTTTTAAGATATGAGGGATTTTTTAAATGCTTTACTACAGAGAAATATTCTAAAAGAAATGCTAAACAACACTGTTCAACACATTTGTTTCAGTTATTGCAGAGGTATAGGAGTAAACACGAAAATCATTCGAGACGGAAAAATTTATGATGCTTGCTTCTTTATACGCATGGGCGAGTATAAAAACGTCATGCATGTACATACGCACACAAGTTGAGTGTATGAGGTAATAGCTTAACATCTACATCTTACACACACACACACTCAAACGTAAAATATGCAAAATAACAATGGGTGTGTTCGTAAATGCATCTCTGCTCTGCATCATACGTGAAAACTTTTATTTAAAATGCAATACAAGTTCGCTGATAATCCGTTTTAGTAGTAATCGTGTTTGTACAACATATTTGACATTTATTTATGCGTTATCTACTTCAGTGAAGCCGTTTAAAACAGTTAAATTTTCATTTTCAGCGCAGTAATGCATTTACGAATACACCAAATCATACACTCATCAACACTACTTCTTTTAATTGTTTGTTATGAACAAGAAGTATTCGCGACATCGCTTGTAAACACTCATATACACGTACATCAACACATCCATCGCGCTTCGCTTATTAAACGACATCATTTATTATTGGTTTAGTACAATACATGCTACGACAATAGATTTAAAAAACCAGACGTATTTACATTTCAAGACTGTTTACGCAGCCTTCTAGTAAATAATGGTATATCTTACTACCAAATATCCACACACATAAATATGCATACATAAGGAATGTATGTAGGTACCCAACTACATTTTTGTTCAATTCGATAGACTGTGAAAATTATAATTAATTGTATGTGTATGAATATGTATATATTTATATAATGGGTCTACCAATAAGGACTTTAACAGTTAGTTAATGGCGGCCATATTGTTGAAGCTACACTCAGGGAAAAGCAACCACTTAAAAATAAAAACGCGTCACATTAATTCAATAATATCATTGAGATACTTAAAAACATATTAAATTAATACTGTAAATCAATATTTTTCCATAATGAAAATAGAAATTTCAACATGACTAGACTTTTTTTAATGTTTCTTATTATTTCAATATGGTTTTTATTGATTTTAATTTTTTTTCTATGTTTCTATGAGTGCAGAGTTTTGCTTGTTCTGTTTCGGCAACAAACTGCAGGTATTGCAGGGAACTATTGTTAACAACCCTGCACATTATTTTTTAAAATTTTCCTAAATGTAAGTATTTATAACCTTCAATATTTAATAAGCCTTAAAATAGTGAAATTACGCTATATATTATTTCAGTCTGCCTGAAAAGTGAAAAAACACCTTGAAAAAAGTGAGAAAATATTAGTGAAAAATATTACTCATTATAAGATGACTTGATTGAGATTTTAAGAAACATTTCTAAGGAAAAAATATTGATTACGGCAATTTTCGAAAAATAGAAAATATTCACGATATTCACGAGCTGATATACAGAAAAAACTCATTTTTCAATTCAAACACAACATTTTTTTAATCAAATATTAATTTGATCAATTTAGTTGGGTCCTACAAAGAAATTTTGTGAATTCACATGCACAATTTTTTAATGATTTGTTTGAAATAAAACTTTAATAAATTATTAGTTTGAAACATTTTTTAAAGCAGTAAAAGAAATCAAACAAATAACTTATCTGTAAGGTATGCAATTTCCATATTTGAACAGAAATATCTAAGCAATTCTTTTACAAATGTTACTTAATAGTATTTTCTATGAGACTCTATAAATTTTTTTTGCATACAATCACATTTAATCAAACAATATAACGAAACAGCAAAGGTCAAGACTTACTATCATACAAAGTCGTGCGATCTACGAAAAAATACAATCCTGGTGTGATGAACTGTCTTTTAAAAATTTTCATAAAATTCATCACACAAGGGTTGTATTTTTTCGTAGATCGCACGACTTTGTATGATAGTGTATCACGGCCTTAAAATATATTTACTTAAACTAAATTTTATTTCAAGCAAACTTTTTTTTGAAAATGTTTTTCTTTGTTTTATTTAATTTTAATAATAAAAAGCACTTAATGAAAGATACTTTATATGTATAACGCATATGTATATACTTATATATGTACATATGTACGAATGTGCACATGTATGCAGTTGTGTAGGTACCCAAATATAATGTGCATATTTTTAATGCAGCATTAGTAAGTAAGTATGTGTGTGCGTTCTTGAATAAGTGCAGTAGAGTAGCACAACATACGATATTGGTATCGATTATAGATACAATCAACAAAAAGCTACTATTGCAGTAAAAACGAATCTGTTGGAAATTAGTAGACGACAATTTTGTAATAGATTCGCAGTTGCATTAAGGTACTCAAAGACTACACAATATTATTAAGTACTTTATTGCTATTATTATTGTAAAAGTAAACAAAAAAAATATTAAAAAAAATTTTATGAAACATACACATCGCACTTGTGTTCCTCTGAAGGGAGTCAACTTAAAATTTTAAAATTTTCAGTAAAGGCAAACCAATGTTTTATATTAATGATCAATGCATATATATTACCAAGAAGAATACCATAAATTTTTATAATATTTACTAAGTTTTGTTTTTTTTTTTGTGAAAGAGTAGAGAAAATGATGTAACATTCTAGAAGGGGGTAGATGATACTACCATTTCATATAGAATATTAGAAAATATACAAACTGAAACAGATTAAAAAATTCACAATTAAATAATTTAAAACACAGAAAGATATCGTTTAGTGCAATATTGTCCACACATTACAATATACATATTTGTTCAATTAAAATGAAAAAACGTCTGATTTTATCCAATATATTGTGCCACATAGTAATATAATATACATACAAGCAATTTCATCTTACTACTTCAACTATAGCACAATAATATTGCAAAAGTATGGGTACGTTTATGCTGTCCCACGGTGGTTCCTTACCAAAATATTAAAATAAAACCAAAATGTACTTAATTATCTATTGGGTAATTAAATTATGTATAAATACTTTATTTCTAATAATAATATCCTTAAAAATGTGCATAGTCGAAGTCGAAGCCAACCACAATAAGGGTTTTCATGAGACTGTTCAAAAGTCTCGCAAACTGTGCAATTGTGCACTTTTAAACTCTCGTAAATAAAATGTCAAAAATTGTATAGAAATTTATTTACACAAACCTGTTAAGTTTGCCCAATAATTTTGACTCATAAACTTAAGCTGTGCAATTGTGCATTTTGTTAACATCAACTTCTCGCTTTTTTGGAATTTTTTAGGCACTTTTAGACACATACACACACTTTTCTATTTTTATAAATATGTTTTTTAATAAAAAAATTGCTTTAAATTTTATTATTTTATTTTTATTTAATTAATCTTTTGACGTTTGTTTCAAATTTACACAAGTTGTTTGCACAACAGGTTAAAAGGGGCTTCATGAAACAAGTCTCGCAAGTTTGGCCAATTGCACAAATGGCAATTTTTAGAGTTCTCATGAAAACCCTTAATGATGGGGTACATGTAGTATTTCCGGTTAATTCGTTCGTTGGCATAGTACTACGTATGAGTAATGTATTTTTTTAGTGTTATACTCTCAATTTTAATAAACAAAAATTGTGAATAAAAAAATAAAAACAGGCAACATTTACACCTTATTTGTAAATACATTTAACCATGAATAGTTTTCGTCCATTCGGAAGTTTCAATAAAAATATGTTATGGCAAAATGTTTAACTTTTACTTGAAAACAAGAATTTTTGCCTTAAAAATCCATCTAAGTAAAGGAAATATCTACTAAAACGTGACTAAAATGTGCTTTTGTTTTAATTTCTTATAAAATGTGTTTTTTTTAATGGTATAGGTAACTCCAATTGGAGCTAAAAATTCTAATATTTTTGTAAATATTATAATGATTGGTCGTAAAACCTTATATATCTCAATACATGAAAAATGGACTTATACCACTTTCAAATATAACAGTTTGATTATAGGTATCGGTTGTAGGTATTATTTTATTCATATACATAAAAGCTAAAATAAACTAAAATATATATGTACCTATATAAAAAATTTTGTTTTTTTTTAATACCCCCTGTGTTTCACAATTTGCTGAAAATGTTTTCCTTACAGGAACGAAGCACTGGTCTCTATTACAAATGATATTTTAATATAAAACGCAGCATTTCTTTAGCCCAACTTGAAGCTCTTTCTTTAAGAAATATTCATAGGTATGTATCTTTTTGCTGAATACTCATATTGGCTAAGCCCACTGTGCACAGTCAGTTACAATTTTTAAAAATAAGCCAGGCTAATTATTTGCATCCAACTGTATGTACTTCAAACATTTCTTTAGTTAATCATAAATTAGCGATATTCCCCTTTTTTATTTAAAAAACAAACACACGCACACACACACACCTAAACACACGACCCCAAGTAGGCACTATATAAAACACTTTAATGCATGAACCTACTTGTGGCAACGAAATCTTATTGGCCAAAACAACGACACAGAGAACAGTTATATACAAGATCCCTATTTACTGGCTTCCCAAACAGGTCTCTCTCTATCTCTCTGCTAAAAGGAGATAGTTATATATATACTCTGAGCAATTCATCTCTTTTGCACTCATTCAATAGAGAGAAGAAAGAGTGGAAAACGGAAGGCGTTTGTTTTTACAACAAAAGGTAAGAAAAAATATTCTCTTATTGTTGTTTTAATTGTGTGTTTCCTTTTGTTGTTTTTTTTTCCTTTCATGTGTGTGTGTGTGTGTGTGGCTTAAATAGTATTTATTTTAGCTTTTGTTAATGTGACGATCATCACAAACAAAAATACCCAACATACAAACAGACCAAGTCATGCACGCACAGAAGAGATGAGTTGCGCGAGACGAGTCACAAGCAAAAAAAAAAAGAAATAAATTAATATATAACAAAACATGAAATGAAATTGAAAACACAAGAAGAAAAATACGACAGATATTGAAGTGTAGCAAAAGAACTCGAACACATTCAGTTTAATGTTGGCACTAAACCGGGTAACACAGAATTAAAAGTACTCGTGGTTGTTTGTGACTGAATGAAAGAAAATATTTGTGTTTCTGTAATATAAAATATTAATAAATTATAGTATTACGAAATTGTTAGAAAAAAAAATAGCTCAATAAAAAAATGTTTAAGTATTTTTTTATAAATAATTAATGAGTATGAAAGAGAAACAGTGCTAATAAAGTTGTAAAGAAATCAATAAAATTTATAATTCAATTTTATAAAACAACAAAAAAAAACCGTCGCTTATTTAATAACACACATACACACAAAATGTTATACTTTAAATGATACTAAATGTTAAACAAATTAAGTGATAAACTGTGGATTTATTTTTCCAATTGACTTGTTCAATTGTAGATAAAATTGCTTTAATATTTATTTTTTTGGAACACAAAGAAGCTGTTTATTTAAAATATTATGTACTTTTGATATCTCAATAAGTAAATTGGTAATAATTTCAAAGATAAATAAAATAGTGCCTATACAAAATATATATATATATATATGTATATATTTTTGGCTTTGCTAGAAGTGCGGGGTTAACTTTGCTGTTTAAACACCAGCAAATTGTTTGCCTTCTAATAATAAATATAATTTTTTCGTAACTTTTAACAAAACATCATATTAGCACACATTTCAAGCGCCATGGATTTAAGTACAATTCTAAGATTATTAGCAATACTTTTGGCCAGCTTAGCTTTGAGCAAAGCTGAAGCCAAACATAAACCTGGCCGGGGGAGAGGTTCCATGTGGTGGTAAGTAGAGAATATTTAAATATATATAATAGGTCATTTCCTTAGTTTATTAACCGTTTTGGTTTCTTGTATACTTTTTGAATATTAATTTCAAACAAATTTTATATGCCAAAAAGGTAAAGTGTACTATAAGTTTCCCAAAAAAATATTTTTCTACATTATTTCTAGTTATAAAATTTTTTTCTTTAATTTTTTTTAATAAATAAAAAAATTATAGAAAAACTATTAGTTTGAAGCAAGTGCAAAGAGAAATTTTATAAAAAAAAGTCAGTGCCTAATTTTCTAATAATGTTTTCGTCTCTACACAAAAATAAAACACCTTGTTGCAAGGTGCATGGTATAAAATATGTTGCCAACTCTGTAATAATAAAATTTACAGGGAACCATCAGCACTTTCTATTTATAGGGGGCGTAAAATACAATGTCTTCCACTATAAATGAGGGTGATTTTTTTTTAGAATACAACATACTGCCCTTCTATTAAATAAGAGTATCAAATTGCTTTTTTTGCAGGAAATTATAGAAAAGAAAACACCATACAGTACGTCAGCAAAGAGATGTTTATATGAATCAAAAATAATATATTAAAAACTTTGTTTCTGTTTCAATCACAATTTTTTAAATTTTGAAAAGTCAAGCGAAGCTTAAATTTGAATTCGCTCAAGAATTTATATAAAAAAGAAAAACGTTTCAACATTGCAAAAAATTTTTTTTATTGCTTTTTAAGCACTAGATGCATTTCGTCGCTTTTGGGCAAATAAATAAATAAAGTATTGAAATATGTACATCTAAAATAATTTTTGAAATCTTGTCTTAGTTTTCATATAAATATCAGTTTGTTGACTGGATCTGTCGTTTTCTTTTCTTAACAAAGTGTAAAATTTTTTAAATTTTTATTAAAAAAGTACAATTTATCGTACCTTTAAAGAAAAAATCTACGGCCTGGCCCACGATGTCGACAATAAACTATATATCGCTTACTTATATTGAAAACAAAAAAAAATTTTCTTATTAAGCGACAGATAATTTCTTGTCGAAATCGTGGGCCAGGCCGATAAGCCGCAAAGGATGATACAATAATTTCTAATAAAATTTATATTTCAGAAAATCATTTTATTGAGAAAGAAAATGCCATTAGACAATTAGTCCCTTAAATAGTTTTTAATGTTTTTTTTAAATATTTTTTTAATATCCTGCAAAGTTTTCATAACAGATAGTTTTTGCTTGGAATTTTTGCTGAAATGGTAATCAAAACCTAACATTATGTTGTTTCCGAAGGCATATAGTAGCATCATTTAATAAAGCGCTGTCAAATAAAAAAGCATACGAGAATTTTTTTGAAGCATATTATCATAAATTAATGAATAACTGCAGTTCTATAAAAATATCAAGTCATATATAAAAGTTCGAGCCTTATTTTAGATTTAATAGTAAGCGGAATATAGTGTAAGATATAATTTTTTTATTATAATTAAAATTTTATAAGCCTACTAATAGTTGAGAAGTATCAAAACTTTTTTTTTATAAAAAGAGAAGTAACACTCAGGTAATGAATGCCTACTACTAATTATAGGTGTTACCTTCTTTAGGAAAGGGATAGTGATAGAGAAGACAGGTGGCGAAGGAAGAGATAGAGGAAAGCTTCTTTTTCTCTTACAACTTTACGTTCTGCACGTTATAATGCAGAGTTGCAGCTCCTCTGGTTTCAATGAGGCGCATTAAATTTTTTTGAAGCTATGCTTAGTATTTATTCTTTATTTTACTTCGCCGATGATCTGCTACACAATACCGCTCTGATGTTACATTAGGATTAGTATCTGCCGAAGTCGGTATAGTACAGTGACCAGTGACTATGCCTTCATCACTTGACCTTTCCTACAACAACTGATACAAAGGGAAACTAATGCACATCAGAAAAATGCGTGGTGTTGTTATTTAATGACTGTCGGATACTTGATAACTTTTAAGCTACGGACTGTAAAATTTTATCATAAGCGACAATTGACGTATGTAAAAGATATTTAAATATACGAGTAATAAGAGAAAAAGCTTCTCCTGAAAACTTTAATTTTTGTCGCTTACGATTAAATTGGAAATAAGGCTTGAGTTGTTTTTCATATATTTTAATTTATTTTTTCAATGCAAAACGACTTGTGTGTGTTTGTTGGCAAAATCAAAATTTTCATTGTGCTATTTTTTCTAATAAATTTGTATTATTTTTTTAAAGGAATCTTGATCCATTTAAATAATCAAAATTAGAACTGAAACAATTTTATATAATTAATTTTTTATAAATAAATTGCCGAAATTTTGAAACTTTATAAAAAAAAATCTATATTAATTTTTTTTACTTCAAATTTTTTCCCCAATTTATTTTTTAATATTTTTTAAATTTATTTTTAATATTTAATATTATTTTTAATTAAAAAGAAAAGCCCCATTTCAAGTAAAAGTGAATCTTCAAAATCAAGTTTGTGGTTTAAGTCTTTTGTTTTGCTCCCCGAATTTAAAAATTTCACTTCCGTATGTGTCTTAAGTCTTCTATTTTTATTGACTCAAATTATACTCTTGATAGCTTTTTTTCTATTTTTGGTCGAAATAATGATCTAAAATAAAATTGTGGCGCTGAAGAAAATAAACAAAAAAAATTGATTTATATTTCCTTTAAAAATTAGCACTTCCGCCTAAATGACTTAAGATCACAAAACCAAACATCATCATCTCTAAATACACAAAAAAGTTTAAATAAAGCAACAACTAAAAGACTTTTTGGAGTTAACATGAGGCATAGATAGATACGTTAATATTATTTAAAAAGAAAAAGATATTCAGTACAAAAAATAAGCAAGCAAGATACATAAATATTTTTTTTCTAAATATTTGTAAGCACATGCCATAAACTACTCGCACTGCGAGCGCTACTCATGAACCTCAATTGTAGGAAAAAAGTAGGGTTTTGTTTTCAAAAGAAACGTGTGAGTCAACTTTTGAATTTAATTTTTGTCAGACTTTTTGGGTTTTAGCTCTTTGCTTTCTTCATTTTCTCTTACAGTTTACTTCATTATTAATTGTGCGGAAGCTGTTTTTAAGCAAAACAAACAAAAACAAAAGTAGTGGCTTACTTAGCTGGCTTTTAATTGAAAATTCTATTAACGTTTTCAAAAGTAATAAAAAAAAAATAACAAAAAGAAAAGAAAATAAAAGAAAGCCATTACATGAAAACAGTGACAAAACTGTAAAATGAAATTTTATATACAAAGTAAACCATAAAGTTTTGTTGAGAAGTTTCCTCAAAATTAAAAAGAAAAGATTTTGCAACTAAATTTAAAAATAATGATAATTAACTTTTGAAAGTTTCTTTTAAAAATATAATTGAGGAAAAGATTAATTGCATTATATGGCTTGGTTTTTAAATATTTATAAGTCTTATAAATCTAAAACTATTGTAAACATACTACATACATACCTCCAAGACTTTGAGTTGAAATAAAAGCTATAGTTTGCCATTGAGTCTTTAATTTTTAATTCTGTAAATGATTTCTTAAATTTTTTTTATATAAAAAGACACACAAAAAATCCCCCCGAGTATTGCAGATCAAGCAATACTATAAGAGCCAACAACCAGCCATCCAGACAGCCATTGATTGTCTGAACAATTGTGTTAGCAATTTAAAATGATCGATACAATTGTTCGCATTCAATTTTGTTTATTTTGCAATTGTTTATTACTATTTCAAGCCATATATATGTATGTATATTTTTTTTATTTTATTACCTACAACATATTGTAGTTGTTGTCGCTTTTGTTGTTAATGTTTTTAACAATGAAACATACTAAACACAACAAGAACAACAGCAGCATCAGCAGTAGCAGCAGCAAGCAAACTGTTGCAATCGTGCCAACACAGTGAATAGTTGAAATGAAAAGTCTATCAAAATGCAGGGTGATTATTTTGCTGTTTGGTTTTTTGTTTTTAACAAAAACTTAAGGAAATTTGTAGCATGAACCTTTTTTTGTTTATCAACATCAGGCGTAGAGAAAAAAATCATATTACAAAAGTTGCTAAAAATTATTAAGATCCCAGTGAAAAAAATGGAAGTCATTCTAGCGGAAGTACATTTTCATTGCTTCCAAAAAAATCGATATTTTTAATTTGCCGAGAGTGAGCAAAAAACCATGTAGAAGTTTATTTTAGTCACACAAAACCTTGTAACTCCTCCATAGTGTTAGAAAATACTCACCAGAATTTAAAAAAAAAATTATTTTTTTTAAAGAAATTTATGAATTATTTTTAGTCTAAAATTTAAAAGTTATTTGCTTAAATTTACATGAAAACACTGTTTTGGGCTTAAATTCGTATAAAAAGAAACGAGTTGTTAAAAAAGGCAACTATTTACAATTTTTTCTAGATACAAATATTATTATAGAACACAAAAAAAATGTAAAAATCATTAGATCGGATCGAAACTTGCACTACTTCCGCATCGTAAACTCTACATTTTCATGACTTTTTTGGAGTATCTTTTTTTACTGGGATATTAATAATTTCATAATATAAACAAGTTTAACTGAGGCTATTAGCGCACAAATGGTGTAACGCACATTCGTGGGTATGAATAAATCAAATTTTCTTAAATTGCATGTTGGGCAGCTTGGAAACTAATTTTTATAAACATGATATCTTCAGTTATCTGTCGTCTTTGATTCGACATTAAGACAATATTATGATCAACTTTCGATCTGCGACTGCTGATCTATCGAATTTTCAATTGTTATTGTAACGCGCAATCGAGGAAGAATTTCGCTATTTTTGGAATTTCACGTATTGTTATTTGCTCAAAAACATTGTCTCAGCTAAGGCTCAAAGTAAACACAAAAAGTAAATTACAAAGATTGTTCCGTAAAATTAAAAAAAAGCAAAGTACAGGGTCCGCCAGATAACTTTTTTTTTGAAAATGCTATAAAAAAAACTACTGAAGCTTCGGCTATGTGGCACGTAGCGCCGTCCTGTTGAAACCAAATGTTGCCAATATCCTCCTCTTCAATTTTTGTGAACAAAAATTCGTTCAACATGGCCCGATAACGATCGCCATTGATTGTAACGGCCACTCCTTGCTCAATGGCCCAATTATGCCTCTGGACCAAAATCCGCACCAAACAGTGACTCGTTTTGGGTGCGTCGGCTTTCCAATGTATGCGTGCGGGTTTTCTGTGTCAAGATCAAAATGAGGTTCATCTGAAAAGATGATTTTTTTTTTTGGCAAAATCGGTATTTTCTGTAAGTCGATCGCAGGCCCACTTAGCGAAGAACAAAACGCATTGAAAGGTCAGTTGGCTCGTTCAGCGGAAGGATAAAACTAATTATCTGTTAAATCAGACATGAGCTAAGTGTTACTATTCACGAAATAAGCACTAGTTGAAAAAAAACGTTAGATGGAAGACCCTTTATAACGACGATGGAGTTGTGGTAAAATGATTAATCCAATGAAATCTTACTGGAACTAAGCAATTAAGAGATGCTGCTAACCCACTCTAAAATTTAAAAAGGTTTCGTCATATTTAAGAAATTCGCTTACAGCTATTTATAAAAAGGCTTCAATTGTAAACGTATGAGTTTTGGCGTTTACTGTCCTCTGCAGATGACAATGGATGCATTCGCGATTAATTCATTTCAAGTACAAATTTTAAAATGTGCAATAATTCAAACATTTTTAATTTTAATTGAACTATAGTGAATTTTAATCAGAAATAACTTATTGGCCTTTTTCTGTGCAGCGACACACTTCATCAGGACCCATGTCTACTCATATATACATGGGTAGAGATTGTTATTGACATCAGCTAAGTAGTAATTTACAGTATGCAAGTCTTATTGCTAAGCTCATTAGTTTTCTAGGAGAGAGAGAGAGACCAGCGGAAATGAAACGGTCCTCTACCCCTCTTCACTCTTTCCCACAAACTAATCAACTTAGCAATAAGACTTGCATAGTGTAAATTAGGACTATTTTAAATGAAATGGAATATGAGTTATAATTATACTTTGTATACAATTATTGATTTACCTTTGGTAATATCGGTATTCCCCCAGCTAATAAAGTCTAGTTTAATTTTTTTCTTTCTTTATAAGCTCACATTAATTAATAAAAATATTTCATTCAATAAGAATTAAAATTACTGAACTTAAGCTCGATTAAGAAAATATTTCTGAAATGCAATCATTTTAAGATTTTATGCTCAAGTTTCATACAAACTGAATATGGGAATTTAAAACACAATTGCTGAGGATTTTAATCCGCAAGTGAAACCTTTAGAATTATTAAGTTCTTTCAACACTAGATTTTCATCACAATCTACATATATAAATATTTTACAATTTGTGTTTGGCTGACTAAAAGTTAAAAAGAATAGCTTAGCGCTTATATTCTTGATAATTTTTCTCATTAAGATTCTGCATCGAAAGCAAGATTCTGTTCGATAGAAAACTCGTTGTTCAAAGAAATTTATGATGCTACTGACAGATCATAATTTGTTAATTGAAATTTGACACTCGGTGCTGGATATCCAAAGAACATCAACTAACAAATGCAAAACGAGTTCGGTCCAATTTCAGAATTAGAAGTGTGTCGAACTCTTTCAGTAGCATATTAGGTTTTGATTATAGGTTTGCGTCTAGAGCGAGTTCAATACAGATATAAAGAAGAATGAGTATCAGCTGATTATCTATTTCTGGCCATCAGTACGATTTATGATCGCTGCAAAACAATTCAGATGTTTCAAAAATTTTTTACTACATCTCAGTAAAAATTAAAAATTTTTATTTGAGAAATATAAAATAGTTCTTAAAATAAAAAAGTGGCTCTTCTGTAAGAATTTTTATTACAAACATTTCTTCTCTCATAAAAGAAAAATTTATTAAATTACAAAATTTTCAATTATGACAAGCTGAAGGCAAATTACTGCATTAGATATCGATTGAAATTTCTATATAAACACCATTAAAATTTTTTAAAATTTTTTCGATTTACAATGCCTTAATTTGCCCACTGTAATTTGGTTTAAAAGAAAACCATTGCTTAAATAAATTACCCTTTTGCTAGACTTTACAAAAAATATCGTCGGCCATATATTATAGCTTTTTGTAATAAAATTATTTACAATTCAAAATAAATCGATTAAAAATTCAGCAGCCAGCAACGACGTGTGAGGTTTCAAGACATTCATTTTGCCATTTAACAAGTAACAAGATACAATAATTTAAAACAATTAATAAATCCAGAAAAGTAAAAAAAAATAAACAAGTAATTTTTCTTTATTTGTTTTTCCTCTCATTAAATAAATATAAATACAAACGTACATATTTAAATGCTCCTCTGTGTAACGCTTAAAGAGGTCAAACTGTAAATTCATTAAATTAAAATAATTACAGCGAAAGACATTTAGTTTTCATAATTAACTAAAACTTTTCATAATAAAGCGTTTGCTGAGGAAAAAGCAGTCGCTTAACCACAAAAATTAAAATCGCTCAAGCTTGAAAATTATTTTCAATTAAAACGAACAAAGTCAAAAAACTTTAAAAATTCAATTTAATTTTTCTTCAAAAAAAACTTTTTTTTTCAGGGGCATTGCCAAAGTAGGCGAACCAAATAATATTTCACCCATTAGTACGGGCATTATGTATGTAGATCCGGCCATACACACGACTTTGAGAAGAAAGCAAAGACGTTTAGTGCGTGACAATCCCGGTGTATTGGGTGCTTTGGTGAAGGGAGCCAATTTGGCCATCAGCGAATGTCAACATCAGTTTAGAAATCGTCGTTGGAACTGTTCAACGCGTAATTTTCTAAGAGGCAAAAATCTCTTTGGGAAAATTGTCGACAGAGGTAAGTGTATGTGAAGTAATCATTTTATTAAAACTTTCATTATTTGGAAAAGAAATATTCCCACACTTAGTAATTTGAGGCTGCCACATAAAGTATGTATACGAATGAATACGTTCGTTGCATGTATTGAAACATTATTATTTTTGTGGGTTGTCCTTTCGTGTCTTATTTGTTTACGAAATATTATTTTGTTGTATATTTTTTCATCTTCTGCTTTTCTTACGGCCCTTGTTATCGGTCAAGTACACACTCGTACATTATTAGCTTGTTTTGTAATTTGATATTTAAAAGATCAACAATATAAACAACAACATTTATTTTTATTTGGGTATATGTAACATATAGATTTTGTTGTTATTGTCGTATGAGTACCCTTCTACTTTTTTTTTGTGATATCCATAATTTCATTTTGAGATCATGTTTATTAAAACAAAAATAAAAAATAATACTCTTCAAACGTGTGCATGAGTATGACAGACAGTCATACGCAAAAGTTGATGAAAGTGCACATAAAAAATAAAATCCTTGAGTGTTGTTAATTTTTTTCTGTGGTTTTCATGAGCAGTCGCTAAAATTTAATAATTTTAAAGGAGTTTTAAAAATTTAAAGCTTAAATTGTCAAAGCTCACAAATACAATTTAGTCATAATACTTCTTTGCAGTCCGTAGGGGTTTAATTAATTTTAATATAAAGATATATAACAAGCCCTTCAAATATATTGAAATTTCAATGGTATTAACACTGTTCAACAGATTTATGTAGAATGTTAAGAGGAAAATTTTGGGGGGAACATTTTAACCTTCCAACATCTTGGTCTGGGCATGGGAATTTTTTGTAATCGAAACCAACCTCAAAAATTATTACAATGAAATTATTGTTTTGTGATTTTTATCGTTGCTTAACTTGTTTCCACGGCTTATATCTTCATATGCAAATTTATAAAAATTTATTTAAAATTTTGTAAAATATACATATGTATGCATGTATGTATGACGTACACTTTTATGATTCTCAAAGTTAATTAACTTAAATAATTAAGACAAGAAAATTCGAAAATTTCGAATTTTTCGAAACTAAAATTGTTTGAGACTTAATGATTCAATCCTTGAAATTATTCGCTAAGCTTAAAATTTCATATTTCTCATAGCTATCTAAATGAATTCTATTGTATTTTAATAAGAATTTCATTGTTCGAAATTTTCGAAATCAAAATTTTTCATCGAATTTAATTGAAAACCCTACAAGTATTTGTAAAAATTTGTCAATGAATATTTCCGCGATTTACAAAAACTGAAATATTCGAACTTTTCGAAACACAAATTATAAATTTCATTATACGATTGTTTCGATATTAAAATTTTTGATCGGACTTAAAACCAAAAACTTTACAGATATGTATTTGAAAATTTTGGACATTCCTGAACTTCTCCTCGCATTTCAATATTCGAACTTTGAGAGATAGAAATTTAAAATTAAAGACTTCATTATCGAATTTTTTTAAATTAAAATGTTGTCATCGAAATTAAAACAAATTATAGATTTAAAACTTTATTATTCGAATATTTCGAAATTCAAATTCATAAAAAAAATTGTTAAAGTATGTTCCTACATTTTTAATCAAATTTAGCTACTCGAACTTTTCGACTTTTGACTCCCACTTGAGCATAGGGCGCCTAACTTTTTGACATAGAAATTATAAATTCCAAATTTTATTATTCGAAATTTAAGTTTTTCATCGAAAAACTTGATAGTTATCTTGAACAATTTTTTGAGTATATTTTCCGCATTTTCTTATCAAATTTCAATAGTCAAACTTCTTAAATTAAAAATTATGAATTTAAAATATCAATATTTAAATTTTTCGAAATTGAAAGTTTTCATAGAACTTAAAACTAAAAACTTTATAAATAGGTATTTTTAAAAATATTCTGATGCATAGTTTTGTATTTTCTACTAAATTCTCAATATTCGAAATTTTCTGACACAATTTTAAATTTCAAATTTTATTATTCGAATTTTTCGAAATTAAAATTTATCATCGGAATCAAAAAATCACTTTATAAACAAGTATTTTTAAAAATCTCCTGATGCATTTCTTCGTATTTTCTACTAAAACCTCAATATTCGAAATTTTTCTGAATTTTTCGAAATTGGAATTTTTTTGAGATTTTAAAGCATTTTTAAAAATTTTCAATTGCATTCTTTTTGCATTTTCTACTTAAAGTTTAAAATTCAAACTTTTCGAGATACAATTTTAATTTTAAAATTTGATTATTCGAATTTTTAGAAATTGAATTTTTTCCTCAGATCTTACAGGTAGATAATTTTAAAACTTTTTAATGCACATTCCTGTATTTTCTATTCAATTTTAAATATTAAAACTTTTCAAAGTAAAATTACAAATTTTATTATTCGAATTTTTCGAAAATAAAATTGTTCATCTAGCTTAAAACTGAAATCGTAACAGGTATTTTAAAAATTTTCGAATGCATTCGTTTTGCATTTTCTACTAAAATTTTAATATTCGAACTTTCGAAATATGGTATTATCTTTTCTTTTTTAGTTTTCAATTTGTTATTTCTTTGAATAACATTTTTCAATATGTCATTTGTTTGCCAAAAGACTGAATGACGGCTATTGTTTTGTATGTATTGTCACAAAACAAGATGCAAAAAAATAAAAATAAATGCAACACAAACAAGGAAACTGCTTTAAAAACAATACTCTGGTTATACGTACGAGTATTTGCTTCGCCTTTATAAAGTTGTTGCATTTTGCAATATTATTGCTGTTGTTATTGTAGTTTTTGTAACCATATTGACATAATGACAGCTTATCAAGTGCATGTTAATTAAATGAGACATTTGTGAATTTCTTTAAAAAATAAAAGCCCACACTCTCTTTCTCTCACTGCATTTACATGCACAGAGTTTGAAAGAACAATCAATCAAAATTTTCCTTTAAAATTGTTACAAGAAAGAAATAACAAAAAAAGTGGAACAGAAACCTTGTATAGATGATTTTTTTTTTCTGTTGATATTTGCAAAATTTCGCTACTTTATATTTATAAATGACCCACTGTGTCTTTGTTGGAAATATATTATTATATTGAGAGAGTTTGTTCTTTTTTTTGGAATTATAATTTATGACATTTAAGACATAATTCTTTGAATAGATAATGGCAGAGTGTGAGTGTAATGTAGAGTCTTTACAGGCAATTAGGCAATAAAGTTAAGATTTTATATCACACTAGACCTTTGAGTTGAAAAAGAAATTCATAATGAAAATTTTTAAAAATACTCGTACAATAAAATTAAGGCATAAGATTGTTGATTTTGTTTATAAAAAAAGACCATAAAGTGCATTTTTATGATTTATCAGAAAATTATATTTGTTTAAATACTTTTTTTTCTTGAACATTAAACAGTTACAAGAAGCACTCATATATTTTTCTAGGCTTTAAATTTTTTTTATTAGGAAATAATTAACACCTTCGAAAAAAAACCATTAACACCAACCACTACTGCTGACAAATGGGACATAAATAGTGTAGTTTAAGTCATGATCGTTTTCTTTTGCCTTTCTTGATGCATTTAAACCTTTTCCAAGCAATCAACTTCTGTTTGTTTGGTTTTAAAATTTTATCAGGTTTTTTCTTTCCCTAAAGCAGCTGGACACATTTTGCCTGATTTTATTTATTTTATTTTTTTTTTGTTAAGGCAAATGTAGGTGAAACAAAAAGTGAATTTGTTACGCCTTGATTACTTACTCGTAGTTTCATTGCTGTAACATTTTTGCAAATTGCTACAAGTTTTCTCTCTATGGCAAATCAATTATGTTAAAAGATTTGCTAAAGACTTTTACAAAAAATATAAAAAGGCAAAAAAAAAGAAATCCTAATATGAATTGTGAAATTCCTCTGGGCGTTGACTTTGTGGTAAATTGAGTTTAACAGCAAAAAAAAATAGAAAAGAAGGAAAAAAATTAGTTGGCAGAACAAATTGGCTTAAAAGATTACACAAGATTTGTGTAAGTTCTCTAACAATAAATTAAGATATTTATCATATGTTCTTAGATTTTTTTTGATAAATGATAGAGTAGACTTATGAAAAAGGATTTAAAATTTTTTGTTAATAATTAAAATTTACTTACATAAGGAAATGTTTTTATAAAAATTCATACCTGCAAAGAAAATTAGAAAAAAAAAATTAATCAAGATTATTTTTGTTGGAAATAATAAATTGTATAAAAGCAGTTAAATGATAATAAAAAAAGAGAAAAACTCCATAAACCATCGAAATGAATTAAAAGTTAAAATCAAGTTTAAAGCAAAATGTCATTTGATTTATGCTTAAGCTACGGTCACACTTGTCAAATATTTGCCCAAAAAAGCGTAACCACTAAATGCTAATGAAAAAATTTTCAATTCAGACAAAAGTTTGTCAAGTTAAAGGGTATACAATAATGTTGGATTCTGTCTATTAGTTGTGTTCGAAACTGTTTAATTTTTGAAAAACAAGTGTCTGCATCAAAACTTTTTTCATTTGTGTTTATTGGTTACGCTTTTTTGAGCAAAAGTTTGACAAGACTGACCGTAGCTTTAAAACACTTTCCATACAAACAGCGTTGGAAAAAAATTCCACGGTATTTCGATATTATAACAAACTCGGTTGAAGAGAAATAACGATATAACGGACTGAAAGTTACATTCACTACTGATCAGAGATGGTAAATTGTACGCTACAAAATTGTAGTTTTTTTTAATTTTATTACACTATTAATCACCAACTTCGAATGTACATATTTCGAACATTATTTTTCGAATATGCAAACTGCATATTTTCATACATTAGTGTAAATAAATTTAGTATTTTACACAACAATTATAACATTTTCGAAATTTCGAACTCATTTAAAAAATTTATATTTTAGAAATTCAGGCAATAGTAAATTTTATGCAAAATTTTGTAGTCTTCAGTTCGAACATCACTTTTAAAATTTCGAACACACAATTTTTCGTTTTTTCAAATTCTTTTTTTTTAATTTAACTAAACTTTTTATGCAAAAATAGCAGAGTTTAATGGCTACGCTATAATCGAAATTTCGAACAACACTTTTGAATTCAATTTGAAAAAAGTGCTTCGAACATTAATTTTCGAATTTATATCAATTTTTATTTCGAACACTATTTCTAAAAAATTCTAATATAAACATTATCTGTTTAAGCATTAAAGTCGTCACAAGTGATTTCATATCACTATTAACAAAAAATTGTTGTGTTCGATATTTTGAACATGATTTCTATAACTTCGATATTAAGAATTTTGTTGTAGCATTAAAGTTGTCATAAGCGATTTCATTTCACTATTGAAAAAAAATTTACTATGTTCGAAATTTCGCACTTAATTTCCAAAAAAATCTAAATTAAACATTAACTGTTTAAGCATTATGCCACCAAAAATAAGATTCTTTCCCCAATTTTTCATATTTTTTTTCTTTCAATTATGTCGTGAGTAAAAATCAATTAAAGTATCTGCTCTAGATACTTCAATCTTTGCTTTGGTTTATTTCCCTCCTATTTGTTTTACGTGTTACTACACATTTACCCAACTTGCTGACAGATGAAATGTCATATTGATTGTTTTCTAAAGTTCGAAAGAGTTTTATGTCAATTAGCGCCCCAAAATAAGAAAATTAATACAAACATGTTCTTTGTTTTTTATACTCATTGGTCTCATAACACAAAATCAATTCCAGGAATTATGTTTTACGAATGTTTAATTTGTAACAAATTCCAGTTAATTGTTTCCTGCTGCGCGGTGAGGGAAAACTTTTCACAAACAAACATCATAATTACAAACAACTTGATGTTGTTATTGGTTTTCTGTGTGATATTTTGATAGAAGAAGTGTGGTGGAATATACTTACTTTCCTACGAAATCAAACCCAAATAAATATTTGTTTAAAGGCTAAATTTTAAAACCACGAAAAACAAAAATACTGTCATATAAAATTTAAAATATGTAATAAGAAAATAGTTCTTTTCAAGATTTGTAAGAAATGTTTTGTGTATAAATGAAATAATTGTTAAACAAGAACACCCAAGAAATAAAGTTGTGATATTTTTGTGATTTTTGGTTAAATAAAATTAGCAGGTACAACAAGCCCAATAAAATACCTGCACGTTGTCATTTACCAAAAAGAAAGAAAAAAAAAATTAAATAAAAAATAAAAAAAGTAGAGCTAAAGGAAAAGAAAAAAAATGGAATGAATGAAAATATTATTTAATGAATGACATAAAACTTTTAACTTGTTCAACGATTTGTGACTCATGTTATCTTTATGTTGTTGTTAAAAAAAAATATATGTATTATTAAAAAAGGCGTTATATTGCTAAAAACACCAGAAACTCATGTGTTCACTTGAACAAAAATTTAGTGAAAAAGGGCGCGGTTGTTGTTAAACAAATAAATAAAACAAATATTACACAAAATAACTAATTTAAACAAGATCACGGCTGATAAGAGCCCCATAAGACAAGAAACAACAAAAAAAAAACAACAATTATTGTAGAGAAACAAAAAACACAATTTGGTGAAATTAAAACATTTAAAAAATAAAGCAAAGCAAACAAATTGTTAAAATACCATTTCAAAATTAAACGCCTCTTCCTCCTCTTGATTTATTTTGGGCAATTTAATGTAATTTGATATATTTTTGATTAAAATCCAAAATTATTTTGATGTTAATTTAAACGGATTTCCGTTCCATATCCATATGTACTCGAAAAGAATAAATACTTGGTTTTTTCTTTATATTTAATTTTTTGTGGAATTTCAAGAGGCGTGGTCAGTTTTATTTAGTCTCCTTTTTTTAATTCCTCAAAAGTATTGTGCAATTGTAATTGATCTTTTTTCATCATCATCAGCTTCAGGGCGAAGCAGCAGCAGCAGCAATAAGTACGCATTTAAAGTGATCCTTTTGTTTCATTTAAATCTTTAAACGGAGCAGAGCACCCTTGAGTTGAGGATGTTTTTTGTATTAAAAACACCAGCAGCAGTCTGCTGCCGTTTTGTACGCAACAATGGTTTGTGAATTCTAAAGTGACCCTTTTCTTGCTTTTGAAATCTTAAGCAGAGTATGATTAAAAAATATATTTATTTACGTATTTGAATTTATTCAAATACGAGTAGTTTGGTGAATTAGTTCTCAGGACTTAAAAAACTAAATCCTGCTGCATGCAGATGAGGTTTAAAAAGGATAAAAAAATTATAGAAAATAATTTTTGTCTTTTACAAAACTAAGACTAGAATGAAAGCAACAAGAGTTCACCGCATCGCCATGTCCAGCAGCAGTTTGGATCTTGCTGATTATATTTTTGGCCACATAGCTCTCAAGTAGGGTTTGCAAGTAATCGCAGATTTTCATAATCGCTATTACGATTAAAAAAATATGCGATTAATCGCGTTTATCGATTAATTAATCAAGAAAATATACTTATATAATTTATTCTAAGACCAAAATAAATTGCGTCATGGGTTTTAGTCGAACTGTATGGGTTTAGGCAAAGAAATTTATTATTATTATGAGAAAATTGTAAAGCACGTAAGATGAAGTTCGTAAATCAGAACTTATTAGCATCAAAAATAATACACTAAGGGAAAAAACGCGCTAAAATCAAGATCTTACGCTCGAAATCAAATCATTTCAATCTTAATAGTATGGTAAATGCGAAAATTTTTGATCTTTTTAAGATCGCACTTAAGATTACAATGTTGACTAAAATCTCTTTTTAAGATCGAATTCAAGATTTACTTCTTAATAAAAATATTAAATTAAGATCATATTCTTAAGAATTTAAGAACATAATCTTAAAATTAAGATCATGTTCTTAATTTTAAGAATTCATTCTATAAATTAAGAATTTATGCTTAAATTTGAGAACGTCAATCTTACCGAACAAATTTCAAGATTAAAATGTGAAAATTTATACAATCTAAATTCAAGGTTTTTATTTCTTAAATTTAGATTGTTAGTGTTCTTTAGTGTACGAATTGTTTTAAATTAATCTCTTTATAGGAAACTTTTTCCAGAACGAAGTATATGTATGTATTTTTTCTACTTGCTTAGTTTATTTTTTACTCAATTTTGTATCCACATCTGATGAATTTATATCATAATGAATGAACAAGTTCATATAAAACAGTATTATTTATACCGTTTTTTTACGAAGTTGTTCATTCATCATGATATAAATTCATCACTTGTGGACACAAAATTATAACTATAACCTTTTTTAGTATTTCTACGCTTTTTTTAATAATGCGAGGTCTCAAGATAAAGCAAACTGCACTTATCTGTAAACCGAATGAAAAATATTTTTATCAATCGTAATGAAATATTTGAGATATTACGACGCTTTTGAAATAAAATTGGGAGAACATAGTAAAATAAAATAATAAATTTAATTAGTGCTTAAGTTGAATTTAAATTATCGTTTTGCCTTTTCATGTGTTTTGTATAAGTTTCTGAGCCTACTCGCTTATTCTATTGGATTTTCCAAAAGCTTATGTAAATTCTAAAATGATTTTTGAAACTATGTGCATAAGATAAGAGGTTTGAAACTTTTCAAAAGTATGGTTGAAGTCTACTGATGATTTTTTAAAGCGAAAATAAAATTCAAACATGCGAGTATACATACACTTTGTATTAAAAATATTGATGTTAATTTTTTATGAGTTGCATTTGAACTGTATGCAAATTTGGCATAAAGTCTTTGCTTAAAAATGGAAAAAATGTTTAATCGTAATCGAGCGATTAATGGGTGCGATTGCGATTACGATTAATAGGTGGGATTAATCGCGATCTCGATGACGAATATAATCGCTGTGCAAACCCTACCCTCAATGCTTTACAATCCTCCATATTTCGCTATGAACTGTTAGTCCTGATCTTTACCAAATTACTGAGTTCCTTGTAGTACGTTAAAAATATTTTATTTTTATTATATCGGATTTTCCCATCAATAGGGTCTTCTGAAATTTTGCAGTGACTAGCTGCCATGTTGTTGAAGCTGTTATTTCAGGGGATTTCATATATAAAAATCTAAATCTAAAAATCTAATTTTTTTCAATGCAGCCAAAAAAAGTTGTGTTTGAAGCTTATTTGCAAAAAGGTAGGAGTTGTTTCGTTGTTTGAGAAAACAAAAACATGTAGTTATGTTCGTATTTATCAATATTTTCTTAGACCTTTTTAAAAAGCATTTAAAATATAACAATTTGATTAGTCTTTTTAGTCTTTTGCCAAACCATTATGGATGGATGTATGTATATGTATATATATATATATATTGCGATTAGCAATCAGTGTAAATTATACAAATTGTTTCATCAAAAATTTTGTTCTGTTTGGGTAACGTTCTACACGCTTCAACCATTTCCGCGAGCTATATGGGTCGATGATTATCAACTTATTTTGATCAGAATTAGATGAAGTTGACAGCAGCGACATTTGATTTCAATAGGGCGGCGCTAAAGGTCACACTGAATATTCTGCAGAAGCGATTTGAGACACTGGTCATCTGATGTGAAGATGAGAAATGAACTGGATACATGGGAAGTGCGCTTGGTACATTTGCACAATGTTGTGATGATGTTTTAATATTACGAGTATATACCTGGCGTTTTTTCCACTATTGCTTATTTCGTGAATAGTAACACTTAGCTCATGTCTGATTTGACAGATAATTAGTTTTATTCTTCCGCTGAACGAGCCAACTGACCTTTCAATGCGTTTTTGCTTCGCTAAGTGGGCTTACAGAAGATGCCGATTTTGCCAAAAAAAATTCATCCTTTCAGATGAAGCTCATTTTGATCTTGGCGGTTATGTAAACAAGCAAAATTGTCGCATTTGGGACACAGAAAACCCGCAGGCATACATTGAAAAGCCGACGCACCCAAAACGAGTCACTGTTTGGTGCGGATTCTGGTCCAGAGGCATAATTTCGAAAATGAGCAAGGAGTGGCCCTTACAGTCAATGGCGATCGTTATCGGGCCATGTTGAACGAATTTTTGTTCACAAAAATTGCAGAGGAGGATATTGGCAACATTTGGTTTCAACACGACGGCGCTACGTGCCACACAGTCGAAGCTTCAGTAGTTTTTTTAAAGCATTTTCAAAAAAAAGTTATCTGGCGGACCCTTTGTAACCAGCTACTTCTAGTTTCTTTATTACTGGAGTAAGTTGTGTATTCTTCATCCAACCTCTGTGCCTTCATTTGTGTCTACATATTAAAATTTTTTAATGAAATTCTATTTTTTTAGTGCCGGTCCAGACTTGCAATTTTTTTTGCAGCAACTTTTTATTTTTTTTTAGTGAAAAAGAGCGAGAGAGGAATATAAAATGTATATGTATATTTATATTTCAACATCCTCCCACATATTCAAATATTGCAAGTGCTGCAACAAAAACTGCAATTCTGAACCGACGCTAAGGAAATAGAAATTCATAAAAAATTTCGACAAGTCTGCAAATGAAGGTTTAATAAAGAAAATTTCAGAAAGAACATTTTCATAGTGTAAACCGTGGCGAAGCGTTAATTTAATAAGTAAAGTTAGGATTCAATCAGTTGAGCTACAATCTGACACTATTTTTTATTTTATTTTTTTCAAATTTATCACATTACTCTAGCTCCTTATATATTTTAGGTGCACATTTGTCATAAATGTCTAGTTTGTCTCCTGGCAGTTATTATGTTTTATTATTATTATTGTTTTTTTCTTTTTTGCTCATTTTGTTTACCACATCTGATAAACATTAACAGCAGCAACAACACCGCACCAAAATAAAACCACTTGAGCAAAAGAACATAAAAATTCCATTTTCCATTGTTTAAAAATCCTTCCATTTGAATATACTCGATCATTTCTACATGAAGAGCAAACTACGAAATACAGAGAGACGGACAGAAAACGACTACATGCTACAACTTTGCCACTTGATGATCAAGATCATCTCATCTTCTCATTGTCATAATCGTAAAATATGAATAAACAACATTTGGTGGCAGTGATTACTTGAAGTGTCATAATTGACCAACAATGTAAAACATGAACAGAAACAGAAACAGAAACAACGAATGATTTTTAAAGACAAGTGCTATTATTCATAAACATGATAAGGATTATTTATAAGAAATAACATCCATAAATTAAAAGTTATAATAACTATAGTTTTATAGATTAAAGAAAAAAAGGTGACGGATACAAGCTGGGTGGCTTGTGATTATACTAAAGTTGCCTTGTCAAAAGTTTAACAAAATGCAGAATAATAAATAAAAAGTTTAAATATTTTAACTAAGGCGAATGAATCCATGCTAGGTGGTCGCAACCGATTTTCGAGCTAAATCGAGCTGCTTTTTATTAGATTTTAAATTTGTCATTCGGTTTGCATGAAACCTATTCAATATCTAATATTTTAATTTTATTTTTACTACCCTGTACAACATATTTACATAAAAGGTGAGTGAATTAGCTACGGTGTGCTTAGAAAGGTAAGTGAATTGCCTACAGTGCAGTTGTTTTTACAAATGTCAAAAAAAAAAACTTGGTGTAAACGGTATGGATTTTCATAAAGAGTTTAATTAAAAACTGCTAGACTTTGTGCAGGTGTAAATGCTCTATTAAAGTGAATTAAGACGAGTATAAATTTTCCTTGATTTCAATAAAAATAAAAGATTAAATAAAATATTTTTATTTGATTATTAAATAAGATTTTTCTCTGCTTCTTTTTAGGTTGCCGTGAAACGGGCTTCATTTATGCCATCACAAGTGCTGCTGTTACGCATTCCATAGCGCGAGCTTGCAGCGAAGGCTCTATAGAATCCTGCACTTGTGACTACAGTCATCAGTCCAGATCTCCGCAGGCCAATGCCCAAGCGGGCAGTGTGGCGGGCGTCAGGGATTGGGAATGGGGTGGCTGTTCCGATAATATAGGCTTCGGTTTCAAGTTCTCACGCGAATTCGTCGATACTGGCGAACGTGGCCGAAATTTGAGAGAGAAAATGAATTTACACAACAACGAAGCCGGCAGAGCGGTAAGTATTTTTATTTGTTTTTTTTTCTTACTCAGCAACAATTCTAATATGGGGGGCCGGCCATGCGCAGTTTAATCATGCTTATTTTTATTATTAGATCATAAAACAAACGTTGTTGTTATTTATATTGGCAAATTGTGTTGTGTTGTGTTGTGCTGCATTGCTTTGTGTTGTTGTGTTGTGTTGTGGCATGGTGTGTGATCCTCATTAATTGTGCAAACAACTATAAACTAAAGTAAAAAGCTTCCTTACTCGTTTAACATTTATTATTTATTTGGCTTTACGCTTTTATATTTTTCTTTCTCCCAGCAACCACGGAAACTTGTAAAAATAGTTACATTGCATGGACCACATGCTGAGAGGTCTATTACTGAACTGACATGCAAGTAGTATGATGATGATGATGATGCTGCTATTAATGATCATCATTAATGGCTTTTTTATTTGTTTCTAATGATTAAACACAAACTACTTGACGATATATTGTGTACGAACGCCCCATTATACGAGTAGTTGTACTCATTCTCCTGTTACACCTCCCCAAGTCTCAAGTACAGAAGAACCCAGGTTTCTGAGCCTGCGAGTCGAGTCGTCTCTTATTTTAAATGTTTATTCAGCATAACATGCTATTTAATTTTAGCTGAATGCGAGCGTGTGTGTAAGTTTGTATCTGCAGTGAGAGGATCATATTTTAAAATTGTTGACAGCTTTTTATAAAAATGTTGATAAAACATTTCAACAGTTGCAGCACACAAACACACACACACACGAGTATGTAGATGATGTTGTAAAGGGTGATTTTTTAAAAACTTTCGGAATTGCTTTAAAAAAAATTTAAAATAAAAATTTAGAGAAATGTACGAAATCTTTAATTGAGTTGGTAGAACGGTTCAATGTTTAAAGCATATTTCATGCAAATTTTGATCGCGGATATGTCTGAAATGGTTCACATATTGGGTCCAATTTTGACATAATGGCTGACTTCCTAAACGCAAGTTGCAATGCATAATTTAAAAAAAATGCGTGTGCAATGCTAAGTGCAACCTTGCATTGCAGAGAAATTTTTTGCATTTTATCGGCATTTAGGAACGACGCTATGCAACTCATACATACATATGTTTGCATAAAAAATAAAAATGATGCGCGATTTTGACAACTGATAGTCATTAAAAATGAGTTGGCAAACGATTAGGAACATTGGACGTTGCCAGAAAGTTGAAATATTAATTTACGAAGTGGATGCATTGTAAATTTGCATTGCAACTTGCGTTTAGGAAGTCGGCCAATTTCTCCATCACATCGCCGATAACTCATGAACAAAATTCTTCAATATTGTCGTTCAGTACGTCAACCATTGCAGGTTTGCCCCTATAGACATGAGCCTTAACTAGCCCCTCAAATAATAGTCTAAGGACGTTAAATAGCACGATCTAGGCGGCCAACTGATCGACCCTAAATGTTAAATAAACTGATCATTGAACTCGCCTCTCAATTGGGCAATTGTTTTGCATGAAGTGTGGCATGTGGTATCGTCTTGCTGAAACCACATGTCATTAGTAGAAAAAAAGCGACAACGGCAAGACAATTCAGAGATGGTAAAATGGAGCTTTCATTACAAAAAAGTTTTCAGCAAATTTAAATACGATGAATTAAAACAATTCACATATTCCATTTCAATAAAAGTTACGTACATAAAGCAGAAAGCTACATCAACTGATACCACACACAGTGGACCAAACACAGAACGCTGATGATGAAGGTGTAGTGGCCTTCCAAAACAGCTACTTGTTCCGTTCAACTATAAGGTAGTCAGAATATTTACAACTTAACTTTAGTGTTATTTTTTCATTAATAACACTGTGATACAAAAGTTGAGAAAAAAATTATTCAGGGGCTCTCATGTACCAATTCTGTTTTCTTGGAGTCCATAGAGAACGAAAATACTTTTGGTTTTTTTAGATCACTTCGGAAAGTGATTTTATAACAGTAAATATAGAGAAAAACTGTTTTTTTAATATTTGAAAATGAGAGAGTCATACCTTCTTTGTTTCCCAATGGATTTCTATTAATTATTTTTTGTTTAAAGGATTTGATACTATCTTTCAAACAATACATCCTTTTTGTAAATCGGTCAATAAATGACTAAGTTATAGTGGTTGAAGTGTGGACTCTAAGAAAACAGAATTGTTACATGAGAGCCCCTGAATAATTTTAGTGTTGCACAGTGTAATTATCACATGTAATTTTGCTTAAAAAGCGATACGAACTTTAGCCCGTTAAAATCATAAATAACACAGACCGACCCAATTGCTGCAAATGGAGCCGAATCGATAATTCATTCATATACAGCTGCGATATTTTCCTTTGTCTGCACTCTACGTAAGCGTGTTAGTAGGTTAATGTTCAATAATGTAATTTTGGTGCGAAATTTAATCACAAGATTTCAAATAGCCCCGCCAAAAGGTCGGCCAAGTTGACCATAAAATGGAATAAGTGCGCGTATGCACTTTATTCACCGAGCATGATTTTTGATAATAAAATTTAATGATCTGCAAGCGTTGTTCATTTGTAAGTCGATTTATAGACCAAACTAAACATGTTTAACAGTAACATGCTATACGAAAACAGCTGAGTAGACAAACACAATGTTGTCAAAATAAATCACCCTTTACTGCTTGTGATTTTACAATTAATACTCGTACATGACCAGCCTTAAAAATAAAACAATTTTGTGTGCAGCAAAAAACGATTCGCAGTTTATAAAAAGCCTATAAATTTTGCAACTAATGCTCAAATTTTTATTACACGTTCATGCAACATCATCTACATACATACATATGCAAAGTACGCACTGAGATTGAAAAACTTTAAAGCCGCTTAGATTTTACAAGTTTTAGAGCCGCCGTTTGAGCCTTACACTTAACGCCGTTAAAGTAAACTGCTGCCAATTTCAACTCCTTTAAAAAATTTCTCTCAAGCTTTGAGTTGCAATTCTAAACGAAGTATCAGCATCAGCTTATTTATTGCATTATCGTAAGCTGGCGATAACTTTATTCTGTTGCTCTTATCATACTGACATGGCTGTAGTTGTGACTGTGGCTGTGGCTGTTTGTTGCTGCGGCCGTTGCTGTTGTCCGGCAATTAATATAACATTGCAACTTTTAGTTTATATGCGTTACAGAAAATTCATATTTGCAATTGAATTGAACAAAACTGAAATTAAAGCAAAACTAAAGCCGTTTTGTTGGGCTTTTGCTTAATTCTCGTACTGATATCAGGTTTTTTGTAATTCATTTGTGTGCAACGACCTCCTCTTAAGATTTGTGTTTTTTATCATTTCCACTAAAGCTTAAATATGTTGTCTTGTGCGTTGTAATAATATCAACAACATCGATATAAAAATTGACCTCATGCTGGGCCCTGCTCTTTGGCCATATGCAGCACCACCTCCCCCAATACTCCACCGCAAACATTTACTTCGTTGATTGTTGCTCTTGTACAGCAAAACATACAAACTACATTTATTGCTTTTTAATAATGTTGCAAATATTGCTTGGCCTCACCGGGCCAGCTGAGAGAGATCAAGCTCATGTTTGTGTACAAACGTACTTGTGCTCGTTGTGCACCATGCAACACACAACGTCTTCTCCCCAGAGACTGTTGCACGCGTCTTGTATAACAAATCCACACAAAAGTGCAAACCTACCTGATCGTTCGTTCGTTCGTTCGTTTTATACGTCTTAGTGCTGCTTCTTACTTAGTCAGTATTTGTTTTTTTTTTTCATTTTTTTTTTCATTAAGCCCCAGTAAAGCTAAAACAGCTAAAGCCAAAATAATTAAGTGGAAAACATATTAATGCACAGAAGGGTGGCTCTTAATACGCCATAAAATGTCAAAAATGAGCAGCACATAAATTATATTTTGCCTGCTTGCTTGCTGCAACAACAACAGCAGCAGCAGCAACAAAAAGATTTACTAATGAAGTCATTTGGAGTTTGAAAAAAAAAATAGTATTTTGTGTTGCCGTTCTTTTTTTTTTGTAACATAAATACTAATTTTCCTTAAATTCTTTACTGTATTTTTTTTAGCATGTTCAGGCTGAAATGCGCCAAGAATGTAAATGTCATGGCATGTCTGGTTCCTGCACGGTAAAAACATGTTGGATGCGTTTGGCCAATTTCCGTGTTATTGGCGATAATCTGAAAGATCGTTTCGATGGCGCCTCCCGTGTCATGATGACCAATAGTTTACGCACTAGCGGCAGTGCCAATGCTGTGGGTGCAGCCAGTGCGAATGTTGTGGGTGTTTCTTCCGTGCTATCGGCGAACGTGGCCAGTTCCAGTGTCTACGATGATGAACGAATGTTGAATGACGAGCACGTATTGAAACATCATCCCAACATGCCTTCGCCCAACAGTTTACCCAGTTCGAATGGGGTGTCGCGTAACTCAGTGCGTGGACGCCAGAGACAAGGCCGAAAAAATAATAGGTGAGTAGGGGAACTATAAAAATGTTTTCTTAAAAAATTTCAACACTATTAACTAAAAATACTAATGGCATAAACCGAACCTAAGTTGCGTTGCCAATTGCCAAAATGATATTACGCAACAGCTGTTAAATTCAGTTACCACATGGCAACACAGACAACCGTTTTCGTCAATGATGGAATTGATTCATTCATTTATTATTATTGTAAAAAATTTTCTTATAACATTTAAAATTTTTATTGCACGATTAACAATAAAAAACTTATTTAAATATTGGAAAATATTTTTGCCAATTTGAATCAGTTTTGGGAACAGTGTTGCCAGTTTTTTGTTAACCAAAATCACATTACATTCTGCCTTATCGTGGTTGGCGTATTTCAAATACAACTGCGACAGTTTAGTACTAGATTAAGGCAAAACTGTTGAAGTATTCTTTAATTTCTTAGAAAATCGTTGTAGTCGAAGTCGAACTTCACCAATCATGATAAGGGAGCTTGATACAAAAAATACACTGTGATAAATAAAATCGTTCTATCGTGCCATAATCGCCGAAAAAGCTTAAGCTTTATTAGTTTCGAATTTTTTTACCAAATAGATTTTACCAAATAGATTTTCGTAAAAAAACCCAGTTCCAAAAAATTTATAGATTAAGCTTGCTTAGCAGCTATTGCTCGATATGACGGCAAGTATAATGTCATAACAAGTTTGTGAGAGTTTCTGTCAAAACGATAAGCCAAGCAATTTAATACGAAACATATCATTGTGATAAGTTTAAGAAGTTTAAAAAAAGAAACATCACTTTGTTATAAATTTTACAATTTGAAAAAAATTTCATTGTAATATTTTATTACATATACATAAAACTATTTTAACCGGATGCCATTTTTTTATAAATGAAAAAAAGAGCTCTGGTTTCATAAAAAGTTTATTTTAGTTGTTTATCAGCTCCATGGCTTACTGACAACTAATTCTCTCTATAAGGAGTTTTCTTTTAAGCCCGTTTGAACTTACGAGAGAGTTGAATGACAAAGTACGCAAATTTTTCACCCGTGGTGTTCGTAACCCTATTCTTTTATCCGTCTGTCTTTATCAGGCTATTTTGTGGAGGACGGTAAGAGTTGAAGAGTAGCAACGAAAAATTCTGAAATCCCAATTAATTTACTGACACTTATATACGAGGACAGGTCAATAGGTCTGAGACTTTTTTAATTTTTTTATGAAAAAACGTTTTTAAAAACAATTAGTTACGAGACTTATTGACCTGCCCCTGTTTACAGACACTTGACTCGCAGACAGCAGCAGTTGAAACTGAAATTTCAAAAATTTAAATTAAAGGCTATGCTATCAGCTTATGTAATTTTGACAACTTGCTACCGTAAGTGGCAGACCTTTCATTCGCTAGCCAAAGTCGTACTTTACTGAATTTATTTAAATTTATGAATAATGTACACTCTAGCAAATCATCATGAATCAGATTGACCTATACACAAGCGAATTATCCAGGGGTCAAATTACGGCACTCGTTATCGGACGAAATTACGAAATATTTCAATAGAGTTTGTATGGAAATATTTCGTAATTTTGTTCGATAACGAATGCCGTAATTTGCCCCAGATTTACTTTAAAAACCCGTCAAAAATTCGCTCAACTTATAGACGACTTGGTAATTTTTAAAGTACGCATAATTCTCCATCTGGGCAAGCGATCCGGAATGGTGTGGCTAGATTTAATTTGGCATATTTTTTAGTTGACTAACTTTAGAGCATAATGATTTTAATCCAAAAGAAAATTTACTCTCTTTAACCCCTCCATCACTTTTTTTTTATTGTTTTCTTTATAGGTATACCTTCCAATTGAAACCCCACAATCCAGACCATAAGCCACCGGGCACCAAAGACATTGTCTACTTGGAGCCCTCACCATCGTTTTGCGAAAAGAACTTGCGCCTGGGCATTCAAGGCACACATGGGCGACAGTGCAACGATACATCGATTGGTGTAGATGGTTGTGATCTGATGTGCTGTGGCCGTGGCTATCGCACCCAAGAGGTTGTTATAGTCGAACGTTGTGCCTGCACATTCCATTGGTGTTGTGAAGTCAAGTGTAAATTGTGTCGAACGAAGAAAACGATACACACGTGTCTGTAGAGCAGCAGCTGGCTTGCACTGGCCTCGTTACATACACTCACACTAAAACACTTGCACACACAATCACACACACTTGCACAACGTGCGTCTGAGCGTATGTACGAGTATATGGAGTTAAGGTAGACCTTGTCCTAGAACAAGGCTTGTTATTTGTTTGAATTTTTTTTTATTTTATTTTTAATCTTATATGTATTTCTCTTGTACAATGTATTTATTAAATGATGCAAAAAAAAAGCAGCAGATTGTAAGAAATAATAATCCCTTCGCTTGCCTTAAACAAAAAAAAAAACAAAAAACAAAACAAAATATGAAGAAAAATTAATAATTTGCCAACCACACGAACGAAGTACAATCAATGATTTTGACAAAAAATTAATTTGCCATACTTTGTAAATGTCAATATGAATTTATTTTTAAAACTTCAGCAACACCGCAACAACAACAACAACGACAACAATAAATCAACAACAACAAATATGTGAATGCAAATTGTGTGGTCTAATTTATTAAAACAACAATAAAATATTTATACGCTTTTAATTTCATAGTTAGCGCTGTAATAATACATTTAAAAATAATTTACATTAAAAATGTTTATCATGTACAACCACAAACCAACCGTCCTTTTGTTCTATCTCCTTTTGGGAAACCAATTCTATTGCATTTGTAAAAATATTAAAAATTCCATAAATTAATTATGTATTAATAATTTACAAAAACAACAAATAAAACAACAAAAGTTTAACAGTATTAAAAAAACAAACATTCATGCATTAAGCTCTCTGTAATTCTAACGGGCTCTCTTTGCCTTCCTTGTAACCAGAGACTGCAATAAGAAGAAACATTGAAGCCCAGTTAAATTTAAATGTATACAAACACATACACTTACACACACACGTGCATAAATATATGTATGCAAGTGTGTATATATATGTAGGAAGTAGTTAAATTAATATTTAAATAGATTTTCTTCCTTTTCTCTTGTTAAGCAGAAAATTAGAAGAAATTTAATTTTCAATTAAAAATTAAAAATTAAAAATACATTTCTTTAACAAAATATTAATGAAAAAGAAAAATATTTTTATAATAAAAAAAGAAGGAATAAAATAATGCCTGAATAAACGAATTAATTAAGACTGAATTGTTGGAAGAATGCAAAATTGATTTTGAATTGATTTTTCTTTTCTTTTTTAATATTTAAAACTCTATGAAAAAAACTATTTTTAAGTTAAGAGCCTAATGGTGTGAAACAACTCATGAAGTGAAAATTATACTTGTAAAAAAATTTTAAAGGACTTACTTACATATTCATAAAAAATATTTTTTAATTAATAAATAAATTATAAAACAGTTTTACATACAAAATTTATTTTATAAACTCTTTATAAAACAAAATTATTTTTTACGAACAAGGCGGTAAAAATTTTAAAATATTTTTAATGTTTTTGATGAAAGTTCTTCATCGACGAAATTTATAAAAGCGTTTTTTAAATTATTATGGTTCTCTTCAGTTACAAAGAAAAAAATTTTATTTTGGAATTTCATAATAATTTCACTTCAACGAGGACAAGGCATATTTATACCAGGGGCAGGAATCCTCAACGAAAAATTTCAAAAAGTTCACCAATTGCACTTTTTCCTGGAAAAAATTTTGACTCGTGTCCACTAATCACTGTCAAAATAATTCATTCTCACCGCCACTGACGCGCCGCACGCAATTGGTGAACACTTTAAAATTCCTTCTTGCAGAATACTGCAGTCACCGAATAAAATGTTTCCTGTGATAAACAAGTTAAATTGAAAAAAAAAACAAAATCAATTGAAAATGTAATTGATTCAATTAAACTTTTGCTTAAAAATTTAATTTAATTAAAAGTTTAGTTAACTCAATAAAATGCTTTGTTTGTTTTTATTATTAAACGTGTTTAGAGCAGCAAATTGTTTTTCTGTGCTGGTATACTCAAGCAAATTTGCCTTGAAAAAAGATGTCATGTCGTGTAAAATATAATTACAGCAATATTGACAGTTTTGACATCTAAAGGAGATTCAAATTAATAAAAATAAAAGGTACAAACAATCAGCTGGGCTGTCGAGTACGCCACCTGTTATGAATTAGCCTTAAATGGGATGTTTCATACCATTAGCTCAAAATTGCTTAAATCTTGTAAATATTATTTATAGTTTTTAATAAGCTAAATTAAATACATTTGTAATTATATTAGTTTTAATTTTTTTTAGCTATAAGTTAAATAATTAATTTAATACGTAATTATTGTACTTAAGCAAAATTGTAAGTTAATTAATAACTCTTAATTTTATATATACATATATAAATATTTTTATACATATTTTATATCATTGATAGTTTTTTTATATATTTATATAAATGTCATTAATTTATTGTTTAAATACCATGTCGATTTAAATGTAATTACTGATTGGTAGATATTTTAAAGGAAATACTAAATTTTTACAAGAAAATAAAAAATAAACCACACGAACAACCACAAAATATATGAAAAAGAAATTTAAGAAAAAAAAAACGAAAAAACTAAAAATAAAATCTAAAGCTTAAATTGATAAACGAAAAAGTGTTTTTTTTTCTTTATAACATTCTATGGGAGTAGAGGTAAGTCTGGCGCAAAAATTTTTACATTTTCTGGACTTTGAAAGTTTTCAACAAACAAAAAAAACAATAATATAATTAATAACATTTTCTTGACTATAAAAGGTAGCCTAGCGGTCAATTCCTGCCGCTGTCTCTAGTCATTTATTTTCTGTACTTTTGTTAAAAGAAAAATTTACCAAAAAATTTTATTAAATTTAGTTTAAACATTAGGGGAAGAATTGTGGTGCTCGATAGCGACCGAAATTATTAAATATTGCAATAGAGTTTATGAAGAAATATTTCAAAATTTCGATCTGCATCGAATGCCGTAATTTGACCCCAGAAATCAGTAAAAATAAATTAATGTGCACCTTTTTAACTTTTCGAGCCATAACCCATAAAATACCTTACAATAATTTTTTAATTCGTTTTTTTTTTGCTGGAAGTCAACTATTTACGATCGCAAATAATAAATTTTGGTACACAAAATTATGTTTGTAAATTGTGTCGCTTAAGCTTTTTTGCCGGCTGTGAAAGATTTAAGCTGTCTATACCAGTGATGCCTACTTTTTTGGCTCTAAGACCGCATCAAACTTAAAAAAAAGCAATAAAAAGCTTAGAAAGCATTAACGTGAAAAACGAGTGAAGATACAAACGAGTGAAGTTTAATAATGTTTAATATCTTCCAAGCTATTCTCTATTTCGGCAATAGTATCAAAATCTTTGCTGAAATATATCAGACGAAAAAGTTATGATTTTTACTGAAAAATAAATACAAAAAGTTTTTATTAAAGTAATTTTAGCAAATATAAAAATTTCTTAAAAGCGCTACTTTGTGATTTTTCCTAGTTTGGCACTAACGTTCAAAATTTGGCGTTTTGGGCCTTCGAAAAGCACAAAAATAGTGCCAAAAGCACTAAGTTGGCATCGCTGGTCTAGACACTGTTAAAATAATCATCAGTCATTATGGCAGTATTTGTGAAAATGAGTTTGTATGTGTTAGACTAGGGATAATTGATGGATCAAAATCAAAAAGTGTTTAATATTTGACATGTTGAATTTTGTTGTGTATCTTGTGTTTGTTAAAAATGGCGGATGAAAAGAAAATAAATACGAGATTTAATTTGTTTCTTCTTTTTTGATCATTGTTTGACACGCGAACGTTTATTTTTATTTTTTTGTTTTCCGAACACATTAGGTTTGTTCATTTACTGAAATAAGAATTGTTACTTTTCCAGTGTTCATTAACTCAATAAGTTTGCAAGGAGCGAGCGTCAAAAGAGAGAAAAAAATTGAGAGACAAACAATTTCCTACAAAATATTACTAGTAAAATTTTTACTTGCAAGAATTACCCAACCACCTGTTGTGTGTTTTGATGTCAAATAAGTAAATTCAAAAATATTTGAAAATGGAAAACCGAAAAAATGTGAATTTCTTTGTTAAAAAACATGTACACGTATGAAAACAGAAACCATGTTTTCTTAATTTATTGTTTTTCTTCCATTAAGCCACATAAATTCAATTTTAATGGCAAATAATTTTGTTTGTTTCTCATGTATGATCAGATATGGAAAGTCGAATGTCCTTATTTGTTAATGAAATAAAATTAAAAAAGTATGAAAAATTCATAAAAATGGTAAATATACATGAAGCTGTGTAAAGAATTTCATATTAAATATCAATTTTTTAAAAAAATTTTAATTAAAAATATTATCAAACAAAATACATCAGAAAAAGTACAATTGTATCATGATTTCCATCCATGGTTCTGATATGAATAAAATTTTCTTGCAAGTTTTTACACGTAAAGCGTTCATTTACTTTTTCATATTTGGGAGACTAATTTTGTAAATTTCTGGCTTACTCTCTCGTTTCTGCTGGGAAAGTAAATGAACAGACCTATTATTTCTATGAAATTTTTTTGAATATTGATGGTTTTTACGATATTGACTGCACAAAATCTAACTCAAAATTAATTCTCCTCTGGTAACATTTATGCGATGTTGATATCACAAAATCCAAGACTGGCTTCCAAAACGTCAATTGCATTGCCTTCGAGCAAAGAAAGCGTAGTGTTTCATAGGGCCGCTGTACAAAACGTTTACAATGCTCATGGCGTTTTGAAAAGGCGCAGCGCACCGTAAACCAGTAATCGAAGCATCGCTTTCAAAGTTAATGCTTATAGTGAAAATGTATCGCAACTTTGTATCTGTACACGATATACATAAATACTGCATGGGAGATGTATATAAACTTTGTATTGATACCTTTTTAAAGTCAGCTAAACTCAAAATTAATGCTTGGCAAGTCGTCCAGCATGTGTATATCAAAGAATTTAGCACACATATAACAAAACTGACATAAACTAGGTCGCTTGATTATTAAACTTTATAGTAAATATTTATGCAGAATACTTTAAACCATTATATCCGTATACTTGCTTAGAATGACTCTAAGCTAAGAGTATTGAAAACTTAAAAAAGGCAATAAAAAATACCAATAAAGCAGGGAGTTATGTTAACAGGTTAAAGAGGAAAAGAAGAGTGTTTCGGATTACTTGGGCCCTTCGATGCTAAGAGGCAAGTAAGCGAGGGTTTAAATTTTCAACAAAAATATTACGCGTAAGTTATTATGTAAGTCTTTTTTTCTTTTGACTTGTTTGGCGTATGTCACGTGGAATATTCGAACTAGATTAAAGGAAATGTGTACAAGGTTTGTTTAATCTAGGACAAAATTCTCGTAGACGAATATACGACGTGAAATACGCAATACGTGTGACTACCTCTTTATTAAAAAAAAAATATTTGCCTTATTTACTTGTACCCTAAATGCAAAAGTTTTTAATGCCGATTCACCATAAGAATTTACAGAAGATGTGAAACTTCAACCTCCTTTAATAAGGAACTTCAGTTTATTCCAAATTTTGAATTGATACTGATTCTATAATGATGATTCATCTTCAAAAATTTCATGATGACAATCTCGCTCAACCATACCATACTAGATGTTAACATCGTGGTATTCAGTTATGAATTATTTAACATTGTGCATGTTTTGAAAGCTCGCTCTTTATAGCTGTGTTGAGTAAATAAAGTATCTGATATGGGTCTTTTTATTTATTTGCAGGTGTTCAAACATACAAAAACATCATTTCTGGGAGGTAAAAGTAAGCAATCAATAAAATAATTTTTAAACGCGATTGTGTAATACTCCCATCAACTCTGCTTTAATCGCAATGTAGTGAGTGAATTAATTTTCTGAAACCACTTCCAAATATAATACGCCATTAATTCTGCGTAATAGAATCTAATTTATAGACTTTCCTTTCGCCATCCAATTGCCCATATTACGAAAATAATGAGTAAATAAACTATTAATGGCTAATTCACTAAGCTTACTGTCTTAGTTAATGGCAAAGCCACGCTTCAAACATTTGAAAGTGAAAATCTATTCATTATTGATGATAAATCAGTATTTCTTTTAATCTTAATAATTCCTTCTCATTCAATTTCATGATTCCCACAAGCAAACTCAAGAGTTTCATAGAAATCAAATTTGAATACAAAATTTTTAAAATGAAATTTCAATTTTATTACCAATGTGTACAATTGTACATTTCGAATGATACAAATTGCAATTACAGCAGAGACTTTCCATTTCATTTAAAGATAAAATAAACAATTGTAAGATTTCCCTAAGCAATATTTAATGAAAAGTAAGTATGTACTGTGTATTTGCAATATGCAACAGCCACTTGATGCAGCCACAAATATGTTAATGATTTATTCGTGTTAGCCATTGTCATTAGACTTTTTTAATGGCCAAGCCAGAAGTTGCCTCAAAGATCAGCAGCCAACTGCCATCATCACCTGCATAACAAATAAATGAAATAATTGATTGACTGGAAACCAAATCAACCAGTGACAACTAAGAAATGAATGAGAAATGTTGATTTCAGTTTATGTCTGCGCAGGTGAATGTGTTTGTCATGAATGTGTGTCAGTCATACTAAAAGTTCAATTACAAATAATTATCTAGCTTTAAGCTGGAAAAATGCAACAGTTGCAGCAAAATAATTTAATTTAAAAATAAATACTTTTGACGTTTCGCATCAAATGCTTATCCGGCTGCAGTTAGTTGGATTTTGTACTTTTTCAAACACCATTTTAAAATTAAGATGAAAATTAAATAATATTAAGGATACTTTTATCAATTGAAAAAAGGACTTCAGCGTGTTTTTTAAAGCTAGAGAATTTTAAAATCAAATAAAGCGCAGAAAAAGTATTTTGAAAACTAACTTTAATACTAATTTTAGTGGATATATAATTTTATTTCATTCATGTTTAAAAGATATTTACGTTATGTGACTGCAAGGACTGGTGCGTAGATGTCACAATCTGTAAGTCCAATTTAATGCACTTTTCGCATTTTATATATAAAAAGTATTTTATATAAAAAATATAACTTTTTTAAAAGAGTACCTTTTTTTTGAGAAAAGTAACTTTTCCAGAAAGAAATTCCTTTTCCGAAAACTATATTTTAAAAAAGTACTTTTTTCAAAGCTACTTTACAAAAAGAGTAATTTTCAAAATAAAGTACTTTTGCTAAGAATAAGTTTTCCAAAAAAAATTGTTTTTGAGCAGTACCTGTACTGTTTTTTTCAAAAAGTACCTTCTCAAAAAAGTACTTTTTCAAAAAGTAATTTTTCAAAAAAGTACTTTTTGAAAACGTAATTTTTCGAAAAAGTACTTTTTCAGAAAGTACTTTTTTAAAAATAATTTTTTTAAAAAATTCTTATTCAAAAAGTAATTTTTCAAAAAAGTAATTCTTTAAAAGTGTCCTTTCAATATAGTACTTTTTCCAGAGTATTATTTTTTGAAAAAGCACTTTTTCAGAAAGTATCTTTTCAAAAAAGTAGCTTCCCAAAATATTTAAGAAGTACTTTTTCAAAAAATTTAAAAAAATTTTTCTTTCCAATATTCAAGTATGTACTCTTTTCGAATACTTTTAACGGCAGAACAGTACTTTATAAAAAAGGTACTTTTTCAAATGAGTACATTTTCGAGACAAGTAAATTTTCCAAAAAGAAATGAGTTTTGCGAAAAGTACATTTTAAAAAGTACTTTTCCTAAAAGTACCTTACAAAAAATCCTTTTTCAGAAGAGCAATTTAAAAAAATTGTTTTTCAAAAATACCCTTTCAAAATAGTTCTTTTTTAAGGGTAGTGTTTTTTTTCAAAAAGTACCTTTTTAAAAAAATTAATTCTTCAAAACTATGCCTTCAAAATAGTATTTTTTACCGAGTATAATTTTTTCAAATAAGTTCTTTTGCAAAAAGCATCTTTTCCAAAAAGTATATTTTTTCAAAAAGTACTTTTTCCAAAAAGTATACTTTCCAAAAAGTACCTTCTCCAAAAAGTACCTTTTCCAAAAAGTACCTTATCCTAAAATGTTTTTTTAAGAAGTACTCGTACCTTATAAAAAAAATTAAAAAGTTTTTCTTTTCAATATTAAAGTGCTTTTTTCAAAACATTTCTCTTTTTAAAGTTCCATTTCAATTAAATTTTGAACAATTTAAATTTTCACTATAAAGATGTTTTTCGGCCTTTTAGTAACGTGAAAAAATTTTGCAGGTGTTCATATTGAAAATTTTTTCACAAGCTTCAAGTGTTCAAAGCACATTCAATTTCAATTGGCGAAATCAACTTTAAAAAAATTTTTTTTAAACCAATGTTATTGAAATATAAGGATGCGAAATGTATGAGGTAATTGTACATATGTATGCATGGCGGGTGGAACTATAAATTTCTGTACAAAATTATCATTACGCCTTCATTGTATGTTTGTTTGTATGTATGTGTGGGTATTGTTGCTCCAGATCAATTGGCAATCAAAGCATTTCAGGCACATACTTTAGTCGTCAGTAAATTTATCTCCCTTTAAACAAACATTTTCGGGAAGCTACTGCTGCTGCTGCTGCTTTGTTCATATGCACAATTCGCAAACAATTTAAACTGTCAACGATTGCTACAGATTCCAGTCGCATTCAGCTCAATTGACAGCAGCTGATCTAGAAGACAAACAAACTTTTTTTTGCTCAATTTTAGCATCCTTATTATTTGATTTCTCTTTCTCATAAGCAAAATTTCTCATACACATGTGCCTTTGTATGTATTACCGTGCGATGATCACCCATTTGTTGCATATTTTTCTCATGATCAATAATATTGAAGTCACAAGAGCAGGATAAAATATTGCAGTAGCAGAGCCACAGCTAAGCAATAAATACTGTTCGCAATTGTATTTGTACAAAGAATATTTCCAGAAATAAAACAACAGAATCTTAACAAACATAATAATGATCATAGTAAGAAAACATAATAATGATGATGATTTCCACAACGACGACGCAAAAAAAACAATCAACTTAACTTGAGATGATGACAGTTTTGTTTCATGGCGATCAATGATCACCAACCATAAAAATAAGAATAAGGCTCTCACAGCACACAAGTTAGGTTTTCGTTCGCAAAGGGTCTCTTCTATATATCTGCATACCACAATCATTGGAAACTTTGGAAGTACATACTCCACTGCATACGCTGCTATAAATGTCAACGATGTCACCTGAAATCTGTTTGACATTGCGGATGAACGCGCTTATGCTTTGCGAAGGTAATCATTTTGAACAACAACAAGAACAACAGCAATAACAAATCAGCAGCAGCAACAGCAACAACAATAAGATCCCTTTAACGTACTTTGTTTCTTTAACGTGTGTTTTTTTTTTTTGGTCGGTAGACCTAGACATACCCATCCTGCTGCTGCTGCTCATGTCCTGTCAGCCAAACCATTCCTAAGCATGTCATACTCATATTCATGTTTAAAATAATGTTGTTCGCCTTTCAATGTTGCTGTGTTCTAGTCGTATAGTTGTAACAACATAAAAGATGAATACGTATGCATTTGCTACACATTGTTGTTATAATTATTACTGCTGTGTTGTGTTTGTTGTTGTTGACTTTTCGTTATTGTCAAATATAATAATGTATGACTCGGTTTCTGCGCTGTTGCTTAAACTACGTGCATTATTAAGTTAAATTAATTTTCTGTTGCTGCCTGCAGGCACAATATGATCGTACATACTCGCACTAAGTGAGTGAGTGAGTGAGTGAACGAGTGAGTGAGTAGTGGTGGTGTATCGTTGATGATATTTTAAGTTCGATATTGTTACAATTCTTATGCTCTGCTACAAATGTTGAATGTATTTTTATTTTTATTTTATTTAAAATTCCTTCTTAAGCTTCTTTTTTTCACATTTATTTTTAGCGTTTCCTTTGCTCAAGTGCAACCAACTGTTTGTAATAGTGTGTATTTCTTTATCTCTCTGTGTGTGTGTGTGTGTGCGCTTCTTTCTCAAGTCTTCTGTGTTGACAATGAGTATCATTTTGTCGTTGTCCTGTCAAGCGTTACCATACAAATGACATTCGTACAAGACAGTCACTTATGTTGAAGTGATGTTAAATTAATGGTGGAATGCATAAAGAAACAAAAAACAGCACACACAACAACACAATGATGATGAAGATGCTGGCGATATTAAACAAACAGCAAAAGTGGAATAATGGCAAAAGAAAATGCAAGCAGTTAAAAGTAGATTGAAAACTTTTGATGCTGTTGTTAGTAAGGAATCCTTTCGTGATAGTTGAAATGATTGATTAAAATGCTGGCAAGAATAAAGCAACTTATCTACAAATAGTGCAGCCAAATAGTAGTTTTTGAAAGGATCTTTTTACAAAAAAATAAAAAAAAACATTTTAGTACCCACTCGGCATCATTTTCCATGGTATAACAGCAGAGATAGATGTCAGATATCATGACATCGAGATCACTTATGCCTTTCGGCCAGGCCGCTGTACAGTTAACTAATAGAGGTGTGCTGTGAATATCGAACGATTTAAAAACGCCCGATTTTCTCTAATAACGTTTTTAAAAAAGCTTCTTAATTGGTAATTTTTTATAGTGTTTTGTGTGCTAAAATAATTTCTGAAAACTTAACTTTGCATAAAATGTAAAATTAAAAAATATTACAATTTTCAAATTGGCGAATATTTTTATAGAAGATTTTATAACGCAGTAAATCCCCGCTTGGACGTTGGAAGCACTTTTTTTTTATCTTAGCACAGATAAAAAAAAATATTCCCACTTAATGTGCGTATTTTTAAGAACGACACACACTGGGCCAGATTTGCTATAAAAGCAATTTACGACTTTTTTCATCTAAATACTAATTTTTTTATTATGCCAATCGGAAGAACTTATAAATACAATAAACATTTATTATATATAATTTTTTGTCGTCAACACAGCACAAGTCCGGCACAGATCCTGTCTTTTCGTTTTAAAAGATCCATTCTACAGGTGTTTCACTTCACCCACTCGTCACTTTCACTTTTTTTTCATATTTTTTAATATTGCTGAGGAAAAAATCCCACTTTGTTTAAAAAAGTGTTCTTTTTTCATCGACTCAAAAACCTTCTTTATACCAGATTATGACAATGAGTACTCCAAAAAAAATATATACATAAGGAAATATTCTTAATTCGAGTTACTGATTACTGATAATCCTGCTGGAGAGCTTTCGATGTTACTCAAAAACCTAAGCCTCTATATTAGGAATAGTGGCTGGTATAATCGCTGACCCCCTAGCCAAATTTCATGACCTACTCTCACCTCACACCTCCCTGACTAATCTTCTATCTCTTTTCTACTTCTAGCATTACTAACCATCCTCTTGTTATATGAAAAACTAAAATACTCTACAACTAAAAATAAAAAGACATATGCATATTAAACGTATTGACTCTGTCGAATACTTACAGTCTGACTATATTTATAATTAGCCTATGGATATCAGATAAAAAAAAATACACATGGTACTCGGGATATTTATTCCCCATTCGTCACCATATACATACATTTGTGTATAAAAAATGCTTAATGTCTGAAAAACCTGTAAATACTCATGTGAAGCCGATTAAAAGTCAAGAGTGTTTTTATACTCATGCATACGATATGTATGTAGGTCATACGGTCTATAAATTTTAGTTATAGTTATTTGTGCTGCGTATGCTGTTGAATGTTTATAGTCGTAGTTATAAGCATTCGGTTTCAAATGAATACGTTTGCTGCACACAAAAAAATAATGTGAATGAATTTGTAATATTTATTAAAATATTTAAAGTATCAATTAAAATATTAATTCAATTTTCACCTATAAACAATTTGATAATATCAAATAAGTTTTTCCACTCCAATACTCAAAGAATAATTAAAACGATACTATTACTATGGCCAAAGTCAATGAGTTCAAGTTCAAATTGCCTCATCACGTATCTAAAATTTTTAACAAATTTGTTGCGTTTTCTTCGTTGCGTCGGCTAGTTTTAGTAGTGCCCTCGTAAATACCACTTGTGCTAATGATAGTTGTGATAGGGATTTTATTCCCATTATGAGTCGATTTTCTTTAAAAAAGAAACATATTTCTTCAAATCGTGTTTTATAATGTCTATATTCTTGCTACTCTTGCAATTCATTCCATGCACAAATGTCTTATCTAATCGTGTATTATTAAAAGCAGAATTTTAGTCTTGAGCTTGTTGATTTTTTTTACAATTTTAAATTAGTGGAAATCACTTTTCGTTGCAAGCTGCTATTGCAAATATTACAGTTGTAGCAATCTAAGATAGATGCTGCAATACACAATACACAAAAACAAATCATATGAAATTGAGATTTGCAACACTAATTCATATACATATATACATATTTATGCAGTAAAAAAAAAAAAATTACTGCTGAATTGGAACAAAATTTCTGTTAAAATAATCTACAGAAGACAAAATAACTGATTTTAAATTTGCATAGATATTTTTTGCAGTTTTTTTTTAAAAACATAAATGCTTTTTTAAGAAAGTCTTGGCTAAATCTAGCAGTTAAAATGGTAACAATGGCATATTGGGAAGTTCAAGTGTTTGCAACAGTAAAACAGCTGGTTCTTTGTTTTGTTTAGAAAACCAAAACAACTTAACTCCAGCGCTGGCAAAATTTTAAGCGGCGTCAGGAAAACTGCCGCCAGACACTAAAATTATATAAATAGAAGTGAAAATGTTTAATAAAAACTGCTTAAATTTTTAAAAGGTTAACATTTACATATATAGCAATGGTATTAATTTATCTAATTTCCAGTTTATAGAAGACAAGTAAAAATTCTCGTCTAACTATTTATATTGGAAACAAAAACAAATTAATTTTTGTTTTCAATATAAATATACAGACGAGAATTTTTACTTGTCTTCTATAAACTTAATAAAATGAGTAACGAATTGCATGCTTCTATCACGTAGACTTTTTAGGGGCAAAGTTGACGTTCAAACATTCACTAATGCTTGGCTAATGTTAGGTTTATTTATTTGTTGTCTACTTTAATATTTCAAGAGTTAATTGTTACTATAGATTTTTCCCAGGGGAGTCTATTTTTGACTACGGGTGTTGGCAATCTCGCGACTCCAGCTGGGGTAATGTGGCTTTTCCCATTGACGTACCTTTGGTATTTTACCCATAGAACTTATGTGTTACTACACGATCTATGGCAACAGAGCAAAGGATGTGCATATATTTATAAAAGGAAGACAGGTTCCTGTGGATGTCAATTAGGTGCAGCGTCATCTAGAACTGACCCTAAATTCTAAAGACGATAGAGGTGAAGCCCTTGTGGTGGATATTCGAGGTCTAACCAGAGGTTAGTTTTGATTGCACGGGTGACGGTTGCCCGACAGTCGAGCTGCTCTGAAGTTTTGAGTGTATATAGCGGTCGTCAGGATCCTTTGCTAAAACGCCGAGTTCGTCCTACCCCACGGGATTTAAGGACTGATTTTGGTGTGTGTGGAGTAGGCACTGAATATTTGGCGACACAGGCATGCGTTCATTTCTGATGAGTGGTTGAGGAATTCTCTTTGGGACCTCGCTGTGGGTGTATACACAACACCTGTGATGTGAGAACCGGGAGAATAAACGTGGTGGCTGTGGTTGCTACCAAAAATACTGGTAGAATAGTATTGGCTTTCCATTGTTAAATCAATGGTAATGATTGGCGTGACGCGGTCAGCCAGACACTATTCTAGGTGCTGTTGCCATTCAACAGAAGCTACTATGGCACGGATATAGCCGTAATGGCAGGTGCTCACGGAAATACAAGTCCAACTGTTACAATAGATTTGTTAAATATTTCAAAACAACACTCACACTTCGTGGCATAAAGTTATGTTGAAGTTGCAGATATGCAACGAAGAGTGATTTCTGCTAATATTTCATTTTCTTGCAACAAAAAGTTAACAACAAACAGCTTGTTGCACAACAAGAATTCTTAGAGACAAATATATCCTTAAAGCTGATTACATTAAGCAAATGTAGATGATGATGAATGAACCAAGATACGATCATGAATTAATAATTAAAACATTCGGCGAGTACTATATTTGTTGTATACATATTATTGATAGTTGTAACGATTGATGGGTGCATGTGTGTGTGTGTGTGTTGTTCATCCCGGAAAAGGTTTGCTTATAAATTAAATGAAAAAACCCGATTTTAATTTTTCCCCAGATACAAAGAAAACAATATCAAACATCCCAGGAAACATGATGCATTTAATGTTTACCTTCAATCTAATTAACGGTTATGTACACGTATGTATTTATTTCTATTCACTCTTTTTCACTATGACAAGTTTCAGCAATTAATTGGATAAAAAGAAAAATGAACACACTCGCGTACACGTTACTTTCTTACTTTCAAAAGGGATTCATAGAGTGTGGAAGGAATGGGAAACCATAATAAGCCATTATAATCAATATGTATGTAATAATAAGTGTTGAAAGATTGCAATTGCCAAGCCACCACAGGCAACTTATGGACCACAGCGACAGTAAAAGCTGCAACTAATGTTCAATAGTTTGGTTGCAGTTATACATTTGGGATTTTGATTGGAAACATATAAATAAAATCGAAAAGACATCAACACATTGCACCAACACTCACTCGTGAAGTGTAGTGTAGTGTAGTGAACTGAAGTGAGGTGAGGGACCAGGCCAAAGTAAACAATGCCACTACACAGAAATTCATGCATCTATACACAGAAGCGTTTGGTGATAGAAGAGCCGATGAGCTGGAAAAGTAAAGCATGTGACACAAATGCCTGTTACAACAAATATGGCACACTAAGGCGACAATTGTTGTCTTTGTGGACAATAGACGGCGTCAAAAAATAATCGTCTATACCTTTGGTCGCGTCATCAGCATTAACAGAGCGTGGACGCTGAAGCGATCCATACAAACATTAATCTAACAACGATCGACTGTTCAATTGATTGCAAGAGTGTTGGGACGTGCGTTTTCCTTAAAGATGAACTGCAACGTCTTGCAAGAAATGTGGATTAACAATTTTACAATTTTTGCAATATTAATGCATTTGTATGCATGTATGTATGTATGTTTGTGTGTGGCATAGTTGAGGTGTCTGGTGTTTAACATTTATTGTTGGTTGGACTAAACAATGTTGCCATATTTGGGATAAAAATGATGCGCACGCGTACAAGCTAAATTTCATATGCGCGTATTTTGGAATTGCACAACTACAACGACAACCACAAAAGCTTTTTATGGTCACAACTAAATAAATTCTTAAACTCAAATTGCAAGTCACTTGAATCGAGTGCGTACGTGCGTCGTGCATGTATGTGGTTGGTGATTTGGAAAAACTTCATGTTTCCTCATAACACACGCTCGTTCACTCATTCATGCACTCACTCAATCGTTCTGCTTCATCGAATTGATTGTGGACTTTTTGGTATTTTTATTGTCCACTGATGATGTTGGTGCTCCGGTGTGGTAATGATCTCTCATGCTTTGTTTCTGTTTTTTTCTATACGCTTCTTTTTCTCATTTGGTCTATGGTGATGATGTGCTAAAAGACAATTGCTGTAACATGTCATGTTTTAGCATGTTTAGTTAGTGACGCCTTGCCCCTCTTTGCCTCCCTTCCCTTATAAATTTCCTTTGATTTCACACGGTTACAAATGAACAGCAAAAATCCAATAAAGGTTAGATAATTGCAGACGCCACACGTTTAATTTTCTTGTTACCACTGCAGTAAAAAATATGTAAGTACGAGTAAATAAAATAAAAATGTTTGAAAAATAACATTTTTAGTACTCGTTTGTATTTTAAAAAAAAACATGATGAAGATGAAGCAGCTTTTGTGTATTAAAGAGTGTGACATTACTGCTGTTACTGTTAGGATTTCAGTTGCTGTTTTATTTTTTTTTTATTAATGTCAATGTTTCACTCAATAGATGTTGGCCAAAAAACAAACAACATTAATTATGCAGTCAGTACACGTGCATTTCAGGAATCACAAAACTTTGTAAACTTTTGTCATCACACCATATCGGTGAGACAATTTCCCATGAAATCTTTTAACTGCGTTTTTTTTTATTTTTATTTTTAATTTTTATTTTGTAGTAAATCTTGTTGTTGCTCGCTGCTGCTGCTGTCTGATGATGCTGACGATGACGCGATACTTCCACTGACATGTCTGAAGGTTGTTATTTAACATCTTGTTGTTGTTGTTGTTGTTGCTGTTACTGTTGATTTCTTGTTATGCGGAAGAAGAGATTATAATTGTTTTATAAAGAAATACAATTTTCAAAAGGAATGAATATTGGGTCACCAGAACAGCAACAATTTTTTAACTGTTTTAATATGATATTTTAAATTAAACATAACTTTAAACTTTATTAATTACATTTTAATATAATTATTATGTAATAAGCAGTCTCATTGCTTTGTACCTAATTGAAAGCAAAACTTTCCAGTATTTAGCAGTAATAAAATATTAGCCAGTCAGGCTTTGCTTTAGAAGTTTTAGCACAAATAGAGCTTCCAAGGCAGTCAATATTTTAATCTAGGCTTGTTCTTACTGAAAGTTATCTTTTGTGATGCCAACACAGAAAAAAATTCCTGCAATAAAAACCAATAACTGAAAAAAAAATCAAAAAACAGTTGAAAATTTTATTTTAATTATATTAATTAAATTTTCAAACAATAATAATAATAATAATTGACTCAACTATTATATTTTTTATAGATTTTTGTTTTTTTTTCAATTAAAAATTTTTATTGCAGTAGATAGGAAATGGTAAAAACATTATTCCCATGATGAAATTTTTTATCAACGCAACTAAAATTAAAATCGCCCTTATTCCAATTGTCGACATCGACGTCACTTTAACACAATACCAAAAAATTGAGGCTTGTTTAATTTTTTGGTATTGTGTTAAAGTGACGTCGATGTCGCCAACTGGAATAAGAGTATGGACACTTTCTGCAGCTGCTAAAAGGTTTCGAAAATACGATTATGACAGATAAAAAAAAGAAATATATGAAAGTGCCAAAAAGAAAATGTTTAAGTTGAAAATAAAGTTACTTAGTCTGTGCTCAGACACTGGAAGTCTTATTGATAAGATTTTTACTTATTCTCCTTTGAACTATTTTCGGCCTTCATACAATACAAGGCTTATTATTGACGGCATGTTTTTTATATACATACATATGTATGTATGTATAGTTGTGGGTACGAATGTGGGATTTCTAAACATTACGAATGGGAAAGCAAACAAAAAAATTAGACTATATACAGCCTTATTTATAAAGGTTATTAAGACTTAATAAAGGGTTTATAAAACAGATTTTCCTAAAAAAATTGTCTTATTAAGCCTTTATAAAGTGTTGAAGTTTAATTTCGACGTCAAAGCGATTTTTAGCGATATTTCGAAAATTCGAAATTAAGTTCGAAAATTCGAAATTAAGTTCAAAAGCCTATATTTAGACTTCTATACGAATTTTTGTCACATTTCGAAAATTCAAAGTTAAGCTCGAAAATTTGAAGTTAAGTTCGAAAATTCGAAATTAGGTTAGAAAGCCGATATTTTTTTTATTAATAATTTTGAAGTTAAAATGTATTTTATGATAAGAGAAGCACGTAAATTAAGTCACTTTGAATTAAATTTAAAATTTCGTTTTTTTTGTTGTATTTCTACAATACAAATATTTTTTTTTTGGATTTAAACGGTAGTAACAAGTGTCATATATTCATAATGTTCTAAAAAAATTTGTTTGAAGGCAAAAACGATTACAGTAAAATACCGGTCAAATATAACCAGGGGTATTCCGTATAATCGAAAATCCGGATAATCGATTTCAACGCAAATCAAATCAAAAAATCAATTTACATTTAAATATGTCATGTTTGTCATTTGTCAATTTTAATTTAAATTTTAGTCGTTTATATAGTACAATATAAAAAAACAAAAATAAAAGACAACCTGCCGTCGTAGGCGGTAATTAGATAATTAGAGCTGAGACGAATGATGAGTCCGGATAATTCTTACCCGGTTAATCGGTGTTCGGATAATCGGGATTCTACTGTACATATATTTAAATAATTTAAAACATGATAAAAATATTGTACCATAAACGCCAAAAAAAGCTCAAGAGATAAAATTTTCTAACTTGATTTTTTGTACTAAAATCGATTATTTGCTATCGTTAATAATCGATTTTCGTCCACAAAACTAGGTCCAAAAATATGTCAGTTGAGCTTTTTTTGGCGGTTATGGCTCGAAATGACCCTTATAGCTACCATTTGAATGCCCTAGTTATCATTTCAATAAATTAAAAAAAGTTTAATGTAAAGGTTAAGACAAATATTTTTGTAATATAATTCCAATTTTTACCGCAAGGAAGCAATAGCAGCACTTCAGATATAAAGCTTCGGGAACAGCACTGCTCTTAGCAATGCATTACTAAATGAATTATAATAAATATTATCATCAGTTTCTCAAGAAATTCATCTCCAGTTTTACAGCCAAAGATAATTCGCCTGATACACATATTTTTTTGATTTTGTTAACTTATTTGTTTAAAAGCTCTTAACTTCTTATATTCATTTTTCCCATTAAAACCAGTTTATACAAATCACAAATAGTTCAAGCTTCAATGCATTAAAAGAAATTCCTAGATACCAGGGAAATTGCACAAACAAAAAGTAAGAATTTTTTTCCCCATAATTTGCACGCAATAATTTTTAACTGCTCGGACATACGTACTTACATGCATGCCTTGCCACACACAAATACAGCATTTAATAAATATAAAATATTATTTATTTATTGACTACAACAGTCCTGAATGTTGTTAATGTTGTTGGCCTGTTAACGTCATGATATTTAATATCCTTTCGTTTACAACATAATTAATAAACAGCACTGTTGCTGCTGATGTCTATACATGTTGCAGTTGTTATCCATAACATATAAACAACTAACGAGTAATCATACAGGGAGGAGTATATCAGAAAAAAAAACAACAAAAAGCTGCACGTAAACAGAAATAGTTTTGAGTTAATAAACTCAACTTTAATAAAAATCATTTGTCCACTTTAATAGAAAAACACTGTTTTGCTGAGATGTTGTTGCAACCAGCAGCCAGCAACCAACCAGCCAAGTTATTATGCCTTATGGAAGCTAAATTTGTATGTGAAGCAACAACTTTGGTGATCTACAAGAAAATCGCGTGACTAATACCAGAATTATTTTCAAGTTGGCCATAAATGAATTGGAAAAAGTAAAGAGGGAAATATGCATACAAAAAAAAATCAATTGACTTCATATTTGCTGTTCTTACTGTGGCCAAGTACGAGCATAAGCGTGGAGTATGAAATATAAAGATTAAAAAACAATAGTCAAGTGAGGTCAACAAATTGAAACTAAATACTTGACTTCAAGTTATGCCTGCACGTCCTGATGATAAACCCGCCACCAGACACCACCAGCTTTACCCCAAGTAAGGAGTTTGTATCAAGGGACATGGCACTGGCAATAGAAGGAGGAGGAGAAAAATGGAGATGCCTTGGAAAAATCACAGTAAACTCTAAAAAACTAAATGAAAAGGAAGTTCCTGACTGATGCTACATTTTGTTCAGATTGTGTGTAAGAGATTGGATCGACTCGCAAGATCAGCCAGCAGCATCAATGTGTTGTGATCGCTTTAAAACAGACACTGTTTGGCTGATGTGTAAAGTAAAAAAGGCGAACTAACTGAACTGAGCTGGCATGTAACGTAGTGGCTAAAGGATTTTTTTAATTGCTGGCCATGTTGTTCGATCTAAAGATCTCAGTGTGATCACAAATAACTTGCAACAAAATTCACAAGAACATGCGTACATGGGTTGAAAGAGCTTTGTGAACTAAACACAGACACATTCAGTCAGCCAGGCAGCCTGCCTGCCAGCCAGCCAGCCAGCAGCTATCCATCTACTATACATTTGTATATGTACATATGTATATATGTATATATCCATTCATCCATTCATACATGCACTTACATATTATGGGCATACAATCGCTTGTTTAATCATTCATTTGGAATGGCATTTTAAAAATGCACCGCTTTTGTACACCGCATTGCGGCTTTATTGCGAGCAGCAACAGCCACAAACAGCGGAATTTGTATTATCACTGCAACAGCAACAAACTTTTGCAACAGATGTGCTGTTTTTATAGTGACCGTTCGTTTTTGTAGTATAGTGTGGTGTTGAGCTTTGTGCATTTCGCGTTCGTTTGTTTTTGGAAGCTGGACATTATCTCTTCAACGGCAGCAACAATAACAACACATAACAAACATTTGCAGCAGCAAACAAAGAGTGAGCGAGAGAGAGTATAAAATAAAATAAAGATTTTTTTCATATCAAAAAATACCTCAAATGTCAAAGTAAAACGTTTAAAAATCTCATAAAAAGATTGCAGCAAATTCAACTAAACAGGCAGACAGACAAACGTTGCACAAACAACTAGTCAGCCAGCGAGAAACATTTGGGCTGCCACCAGGTCCCTCGCACAACATTCGACATCTGTCTGTATGTGTTTGGGTTAAGCCATTCCATTCCATTCCATTCATCCGTTCGTCCGTCTGTCTGTTCCTGCGTTCTTTTGTTTTTTTTATTTCTTACGGAAATCTCAGTTTGTTGTTGTGCTGATGATCATTTCTTTGCAAATGAAAGGAAATGCTTTATATCAATTAGTTGCACACTAATTACTGCAATACCTTGTAACAAAATTTGTTTGGTTGTTTTATTTTGACTTTGTTCCGGGCAGTCTTCTGTTTTCATATCTCTTCAGCGGCGTACATACATGTATGACTGACTGCACTTACAACAACGTCTTCTATAGTCGAAATTGTCGAAATTCTTGTATGCTGCTCTGTTCATTGTTGGTTTGTTGAAGGATCATTTGAAGTCCAGCCACAATTTTTCTCACAACTCTTCTCACCATATTTTAAAGCAAAAATTGCCATTTGTTTTGTTGAATGTGAAACCAAACGAAGTGTGTGCAAACTTGTGGGTGTTTAGGTGAAAATTATAAATAAAACTTCGAAATTTTGCAAATTATTTGTAAATCGATTAAAATTTTTGAAAGTTTTAGGCAAAAAGCTTAAAAGAAGTCCGCTCAGAAATCTATAGCAGCGTAATGGTAAATATTTTGAAAGTGACAAATTGTTAAACACGATATGTATTTATAAAAATGTTTTTGCCTTCCATCTCTGAACCAAAATCAGTTTCTATAAGAAATGTTGCTACGAATCAAAGTAATTCTAATATAGAAAAGTTTGCTCCAAACCACAGTAATTTTCTAATAGAAAATTTTGCCCTAAATCAGAGTCATTTTCTATTAAAAATGTTGCTCTAAATAGGGGTAATTTGTAATTTTCCCATAGAAAATGTTCTGAATCAACGTAATTTTTAAAGAAAACAATGCTCATAATCAGAGTCATTTTCTTATAGAAAATGTTGCCCTAAATCATAGTAATTTTCTATAAAAAAATTTTACTCAAATCGACGTAATTTTCTATAAAAAATGTTGTTCTAAATCGGGTTAATTTTATTTAGAAATATTTGCTCTGCATCAGAGCCATTTTCCTATAGAAAATGTTGCTCTGACTCAGAGTCATTTTCCTATAGAAAATGTTGCTCTGACTCAGAGTAATTTTCCTATAGAAAATGTTGCTCTGACTCAGAGTAATTTTCCTATAGAAAATGTTGCTCTGACTCAGAGTCATTTTCCTATAGAAAATGTTGCTCTGACTCAGAGTCATTTTCCTATAGAAAATGTTGCTCTGACTCAGAGTCATTTTCCTATAGAAAATGTTGCTCTGACTCAGAGTAATTTTCCTATAGAAAATGTTGCTCTCACTCAGAGTAATTTTCCTATAGAAAATGTTGCTCTGACTCAGAGTAATTTTCCTATAGAAAATGTTGCTCTGACTCAGAGTCATTTTCTTATAGAAAATGTTGCTCTGACTCAGAGTCATTTTCCTATAGAAAATGTTGCTCTGACTCAGAGTCATTTTCCTATAGAAAATGTTGCTCTGATTTAGAGTCATTTTCCTATAGAAAATGTTGCTCTGACTCAGTCATTTTCCTATAGAAAATGTTGCTCGGAATCAGTAACATTTTCTTATAGAAAATGTTGCTTTTAAGCAGGCCTTTAAATCATATTTATTCATTCATTTATGCTTTTGTTTTTTTCATTTGATAATTTAAATTTTAAAGTAAAAAGCTGAACATCAATAGTAGTACATTTCACCAATTACAATAAAAAGTAAAGGCTTCGAAGCGTAGTAATAATATGACTGCCATGAAATTTACATTAATACAAAAGTTTTACAATTCAAACCTATAACTTAATTATAAACCACATGGACCGACCACCCATATTGAATGGGAAACAATTAAGTCAGTGCCAGAAGAGCTTGCAAAGTCATTGGCATGTCTATTTATCTACAGCAAAAGTTCGAGTACTCAAAGTTTTTTGTTGAGGCAAGTTGTAAGTGATTCCATTACATTTTTTTTTACCAAAAATGGTAAGAAACCTTAAATTGTGCGTTTTGTTTTTGTTTTTTTAAAAAATTATTGCAATGCTTCGTAGCAGTTTTTTGCGTGTTGTTAATTACATTCATATTAAGACAACAACAAAAAAATTTTATAAAAGGGCCACACACGTACCACATTACATGGCAACACCATTATACAACTTTAGTTAATGTCGCAAGTGTTGTTTAGCTTGTTAAAGTCTTTTTGCTCCTTTCAATGTAACTGCTAATGCTGCTGTTGCTGTTGCCGTTACCGTTGCCATTCCTTATGGTGTTCAGGTACAAAACTTTGTTTAACAGTCGTTACAACAAAAGTTTCAGCAGCCGCAACGGCAACAAGCAACACGAGCGATCACTATTCAACAGTAAAAGTGTCGTGTTGGAATGATGATTGATTACTTGAAAATCGTTGTAAGAAATTAAATAATTTTTTCGTTGTTGTTTTTTTTTCATATGTCATTGTTTTTATTTCCCAAAGCAGCATGCTTGATTACACATGTCGTTTCATGTTTTATTTTTATAAACTTGAAAACTAAATTAAATTCATTGTGCAAATGAAAGGAACTGCTTTTTGAGAAGGGATCAAATACCCTGTAGTAAATAAAATAATCAATTGACAAAAAACACTAACTAATAAATTAATTATTTTCCAACTGATTACAAATTGGTTTAAGTCACATGCAGACATCAACCAAAAATATTGAATAGAAGCACACGTAAGAAAAATAATAAAAGCAAAATAAGTAAATGAAAAGAAAATAAAAAATCAAAAGAAGCATGCCATGAAATCAAATGCCAAATGTTTGTGTTGAAAAAAAATAATAATTTCAATAATTAATATGTATAATATTTTCTATGAGCAGGACAAACTTTCGTATGAATGTATGTATGTATTTTGTTTTAAATTTAAAAATACTAATTATTTCTACATATTAATTCACATGCATACTTAATATATGTAGTATATACATATGTATGTATGTATATGATATACAAATGTGTATGAAGATTTACATAAATATTTATTTAACTATAATAGATATTAATTGACTTCAGAGTGGTTGAAAAATAAGTAGTTAGTAGTCAATTTAAAAGTCATGCAGAGATGGCCAATTGACTACTGCCTATGACATGCCTATGTTGAAATAGTGAGTCGGCGACAAGGAAAAAAGTCCTTAATCAACCAGTTGTGGTTATTAAAAAACCAGTTTGAAGGTACTTACAAATGGGTTTGAGTTCCTATAGGGTATTCATATAATTACATATGTATATACATGCATACATAAATACATACATACACACACATACATACACACATACATACATACATACATACATACACACATACATTGTCAGGGCAATCATGAATAAAATTCCGCGTGAAATTTTTCCCGTGGATCAAATACAAGTAATAAATTCTAATTGGAAAAGTGAGAAATTTCACGCGGAATTTTATTCATGATTGCCCTCAGTAATCACATACGAACGTGTTTGAACATCATGAAATTAAAAAAAAAATAGCCACTTTATGTCTCGGGAGAAATTGATTAGAAAGAAAGCAATACTTTGACCCCAGTGGTATTTTTTTGAATGGTAAGAGTAATTTTTTAAATGCTAAAAGATATCTTTCAAAAGTACACTCAGGGAAAAGCTGGAACTTAGCAATAAGAACGCGGCACATTAATCCAATAATTTTCAATATAATAGAAAATATATATTGAGATACTTAAAAATAAATAAAATAAAACAAGAAATTTCAAAATGACTACACCTTCGTTAATGTTTCTTATTAATTCAATATGGTTTTTATTGATTTTAAGCTGGACGTACATACATTTATAAAAATAATTCTGTAAAAATATAGTTCCATAAAATGTACATTTTCATAAGGAGCTTTTTAAAAGCAGGCTTTCTCAAACTGCTACACGTTCAATATATATTGTGATATTTGGATCGCGATCTATTTTAATGGATTGATGGATTACGAGCGTATGCTACACGTTCAATATTTATCGCGTCAGTATTTACGTTATTTTTGTGCTGTGCTGATCGTTTATTAAAAAAATTTTTCGAAAAAACCAATAATAAACAAGTAAGAGTGCTATATTCGGCTGTGCCGAATCTTATATACCCTTTACCAAAGTGCGTTTATGTAGTATAGAGATACATACATAAGCACAGAGATATGTAGGTACATATTCATTTTGTAAAAAAATTCATACTTTTTTTCTAGTGCAATTTTTAGGTTTTTGGCATTATGTTTAATTTGGTGCTTTTTAAATTTTGGCGATTTTTTTTTATATTGGCAATTTTTTTTTGTTTTTGGCGATTTTTTTCGGTTTTTGGCGTTTTTTTAATTTGGCGATTTTTTCGTTCCGGCGATTTTTTTCATTTTGACGATTTTTTTTATTTAGGCGATTTTTTTATTTTTTATATATTTATTTTTTTTTTTTTGTTTTATTAGTTTTGACACTTTTTTCTCGTTTTAGCGTTTTTTCGAATTTTGTCGTTTTTTTTATTTTGGCGATTTTTTTTCTTTCTGGCAATTTTTTTGATTTTGAAAATTTTTTTTCATTTAGGCGATTTTTTTATTTTTTGCGATTTTTTTCATATAGGCTATTTGTTTTTTTTGTGATTTTTTCGTTTTTTGGCGTTTTTTATTTCTTTTTGGCAATTTTTTAGTTTTGACAGTTTTTTCTCGTTTTGGCGATTTTTTCGGTTTTTGGCGCGTTTTAATTTTGGCGATTTTTTTTGTTCTGGCGATTTTTTTGATTTTGACTTTTTTTATTTAAGCGATTTTTTTATTTTTTGCCGATTTTTTTCATATACGCAATTTTTTTTTGTTTCGGCGATTTTGTTCGCTTTTTGGCGTTTTTTTATTTTTAATTTTGGCGATTTTTTTTTGCATTTAGGCGATTTTTTTTAATTTTTGACGATTTTTGTTCATACAAGCATTTTTTTGGCGATTTTTGCGGATTCTTGTCATTGTGGGGATTTTGTTTTTTTGTTTTGACACTTTTTTCTCAGTTTGGCGATTTTTTTCGGTTTTTGGCGCTTTTTTAATTTTGGCAATTTTTTTTCGTTCTGGCGATTTTTTTGATTTTGCCGATTTTTTTCATATAAGCGATTTTTTGAATTTTTGCCGATTTTTTTCATATATGCAATTTTTTTTGATTTGGCGATTTTTTTCGGTTTTTGGCGTTTTTTTTTTAATTTTGGCCATTTATTTTCGTTTTGGCGATTTTTTTTCATTTAGGCGATTTTTTTTTAATTTTGGCGATTTTTGTTCACATATGTAAGCATTTTTTTTTTTGTTTTATAGATTTTTTTCGGTTTTTGACGTTTTTTTTCAATTTTAGCGTTTTTTTTAATTTTGGCGATTTTTTTTTCCGTTTTGGCGATTTTTGAAAATTTTTGGCGATTTTACAATTTTCGGATTTTTTAGTTTGACCGTTTTTTTTTTAATTTCAAGAGTTTAACTCTTACGGTTTCCAAGATATAGCAATTTTTCAAAATTACATAGTCAAAATTGCATTAACTGATGGACCACCCTTTAATATAAATTTTTTTAATTTTTGTGTTAATTGATGTAATCTATACAAAAATACACTAATTTTACAAATTTCAAGTGTCAATATACATATGTACACATACATACAATTGTATGTATATTACATAGGATTTTAAAGGTTTTCGTCACTCATTTTGGAACACCCTTTAATTTTTAGGTTTTATATATTTGTTGTTGTAGCGACCAAAGTTCTACATATACTGTTCAAATTTCAGACCCGTAGCTTTTACCGTTCCTGAGAAAATAGCCTTCTTCCTAAAACATCAAATATGTTTAATTATTAGGAAAAAAGTTAAAGCTTTCCAACCCTGGAAATGTTTTTTTAATTTGTTAAATTTTTAAAATTTTTTTTAATTATAAATAGCAATTTTAGTCATACCGAAGTATAAAATAAGATAATTTAATAAAAAAGTAATAAAAACTTGTTTTCGGTAGTTATTTTCTATGGGAAAATAGAGTTTGAGTTTTCCAGCTCTGAAACCGTCTGTCCGATTTTGCTGATTTTCAATAGCATTTTAGCGTTTTTGTGTCATTGTGGAAATTTATTTTTAGTTTTGACACGTTTTTCTCGTTTTGGCGACTTTTTTCGGTTTTTGGCATTTTTTTTAATTTTAGCGTTTTTTCATTTTGGCGATTTTTTTGGTTTTGGCGATTTTTTTAAATTTTTGGCGATTTTATAATTTTCGGATTTTTTAGTTTTACCGTTTTTGTAAATTTCAAGAGTTTAACTCTTACGGTTTCCAAGATATAGCAATTTGTCAAAATTACATAGTCAAAATTGCATTAACTGATGGACCACCCTTTATTTTAAATTTTTTTAATTTTAGTGTTAATTGTTGTAGCCTATATAAAAATACACTAATTTTACAAATTTCAAGTGTCAATATACATATGTACATTGGTACATACAATTGTATGTATATTAGATGGATTTTAACATTTTTCGTTGCTCGTTTTGGAACACCCTTTAAGTTTTAATTCTCATGTATTTGTTGTTGTAGCGATCAAAGTTCTACATACTTTGTCCAAATTTCAGACCCGTAGCTCTTACCGTTCCTGAGAAAATAGCCTTCTTCCTAAAACATGAAATATGTTTAATTATTATGAAAAAAGTTAAAGTTTTCCAACCCTGGAAACGTTTTTTTAATTTTTTAAATTATTAAATTTTTTTTTTAATTATAAATACCAATTTTATTCATACCGAAGTATAAAATAAGTTAATTTAATAAAAAAGTAATAAAAACTTGTTTTCGGTAGTTATTTTCTATGGGTAAATTGAGTTTGAGTTTTCCAGCTCTGAAACCGTCTGCTCGATTTTGCTGATTTTCAATAGCAAAATTTTTCGGAAAATTTCTGAAACACCAGTCCAAGAACGAAGTCTCTAGCTCTTCTGGGAGCTTGGGAAAACCGATTTCACGTACAGACAGACGGACAGACGGTTAGACGGACAGACGGACAGACGGACATCGCTTGTTCGTCTTCCCTATGCATAAGGATCCAGAATATATATACTTTATGTGTCGCTTATTAATATTCTTGAAATTACAAACGGAATGACAAACCTATATATACCCTTTTACCATTTTTTGGTAAAGGGTATAAAAAAAGCTTTAGCCGACGAGTCCCACAACTCCGGCAATGCCTCAAAATTAAATATAAAGTCTTTTAAAATAATTTTTCGGTCGTTAATATCGATTCCACCGGCAGAACCCACTCGCTTCCATTATCTTCTGCCATTACCCTTTATTAAAACAAATTTTACACAAATGTTATAAACTTTTTTACTTTTTAAGTTTAAAATTTGTAAACGCACTAATAATCCCAAAATTATATTTTACTTATTCAGTAAAATATTTTTTTAATAAAATACATTGAAATTGATTATTGAGGGGTTTAGCTGGATCCTATGCGCATTTCACTGTTGCTAATGCAGATCATCAGGGAACCTTTACCCCAAAAAAATATTTTACTGAATAAGTAAAATATAATTTTGGGATTATTAGTGCGTTTACAAATTTTAAACTTAAATTGTAAAAATTCCCATAAAAACACTAATTTTTTACTTTTTATTTGTTAAATTTTTTACTGCGTCTTTTATTTTATTTGTTTAATTTCACTTTTTATTAACATATTGCGATCTAATATCATGAAAATGCTACACATTCAATATTTATCACGCGATCAGGATTCCATAATTTAGGCCTTTCTGCGATATGGATCGCGATCCATCAATACTGCATGCTACACGTTCAATAAATATCGCGATACTGGATCGCGTTCAATATATATTGAACGTGTAGCAGTGCCCTAAAAGGTACTTTTCGCATAATACTTTTTTCATAATTAGTTATTTCCAAAAGTACATTTTAAAAAAAATTTTTTTTAAGATTTGCCTTATTTTTAAAAGTACATAGTTTTAAGCAAATTATTTTTAAATAAAATAAGTACTTTATGGAAAAAGTGAACTTTGTTAAAATTAAATTTTTTAAAGGGTTATCCTTTCGAACAGGTACTTTTATAAAAGTGTTTATTTAAAAGGTGTTATTTAAACAATTTTTTGGAAGTTTTTTGAAAAAGTATTTTTTAAAAAGGTAATTTTTTAGAAAAATGTACTTTTTTAAAAAGTACTTTTTTGAAGGGCAGTTTTTTGAGACGATATTTATTTAAAATATCCTTTTTTAAAAATTTACTTTTTTAATAGGTAGTTTTTTCAAAAACTACTTTTTCCAAAAAGGACTTTCTTGATAACATACTTTTTTATAACTGTACTTTTTTGAAAAGGTACTTTTCTATACATTAACTTTTCTTGAAAGGTTATTTTTAAAATTTTTCTATAATTTGCTTTTTTAAATAATAGTTTTAAGATATATTTTTAAAAATTTACTTTTTTAAAATGTACTTTTTTCATAAGGTACTTTTCTCAAAAAGGTAGGTACTTTTTTCAAAACTTACTTTTTTAAAATGTAGTTTTTTTAATCTTTTAAGGTTAACTATTTTTTTACTTTTTTAATAGTCCTGCTAATAGAGTTTCAGTTTTTAGGAACATCTGCTACAAGCAAATTTTGCAATAGATACATTTTTTCCCTTTGTTGTCAATGAGTGTCCAAATACTTTTCTTTAAATTCGAATTTAGAAGATATTTTTTTTAATGAGGACATTTACAAAATGTATTTTACAAAGGAAAGTGCAACACGGCAAAAGGAACAGTCTTTTTTTGGAGCACAGTCCAGGTCACGAAACAAATATATTCGTACATCTTTTTAAGCATTTTGGACCTCCGGCTGAGTGCGGCTGGTCGACAAGAACAAGACCAAGCAAAAATAAAATAAAAAATTTATATTTAAAATTTTTTTAAACTAAAGGAGGCATTCATTGCATGCAATAATGTTGTGTTACCGGTCAAAAGACTTCATCAACAGCAGTTTTGGCAACAAACAGACAAAATAAATATTTTACAGCAACAGCAGCAGCTACGAGTACAACAATATTTTTGTTAACAAAACAAATGAAGATGTGAATGTTTTGAATGTTGCTGGTATACTAATGTGTGGCAACAACGGCACCACTTTTTGCTTGAGGCGTTGATTGGCCATGGAACCGGCAGGGTGGCAAAATACAAACGTTGCAACATCTAAATTTTATATCCTTAAACATACACATTAACAAATGTTGTTTTTTTTGTTGCTTTTCTCTAAAGATAGAAATGTATCTGCTGTGTTTGGTTGGGTCTTTTCTTTTATTAAGTTTCCTTTGGTGAAATGTTTAATTTTTTTTGTGTGTATTATATTCTTGAATTTTTTGCGATGTAGTGTACTGAGCTGGCTGGTGTTCCAAACAAAGTCTGTGGAGTGCCGATCATTTCGCCGGGTTTTTTTTTTTGAAGACTAAAAGATGGGGGTACCAATTTAACACACTTCAGCGCGTGAATTAAGGGCAATTTAGGTAAATTAAGTAATCTTAAATTTAATATTAAGTGTTTCTTTATTTTTGTTTGTTCTCTAGATGATTTTGTTTTTATTTTTATTTTTATTTTTTAATATTTAAAGTCATTTGTACATATAAACTTTTTTTGTTTAAGTCATAATCGTTGACCACAAAGTGTGAGGTAGGTTTTTGTATGTTTCTTTAAAAAAAAAGATCTTTCTGTTTTTTTTTCTTTCGTTATAAGTTTTTTTTATATAGAAGGGAAAGTTAGTTGTAGCTTTTTTTACAATTAAAAACCTCAATTTGCAGTCATCTGTCTATCTTAATGTCTGTCTGTACGATTGAGTATTTCGTTAAAATAAAATTGTTCATTGAAGTGTTAAACAATTTTGACACTTTTCCATAATTGACACGAGTGTTGTTCTTATGAGATGTTTCATTTTATTTTATTTTATTGTTGATTTTTTTTTTCAGTTTCAATAATGCTTTTTATTATTAATCTAAACTAATCAGATGAGATCAAAGATCATTTTATTGAGCAAATTGCCTATGACACATTAAGTTGCCCGATATTAAATTTCAGCTTGTGATCATCACGAATAGAACTGAATGAAGCTTTGTTTTTTCATTGTCGGTTACGAGTATATTTGTTGCTTATGAAATTTTGCAAATGTCCATTAGAATTTTGCTACAAAATAAAATTAAATTTTCAGTATTTGTTTTTTAATTTATTTTTATTTTGCGGTCATCGTCTGCAGGATATCAAATTTCAAAATTTCAAATATGAATGAATGATTTGCTTTTGTCTCGCTCGCAAATAGAGCACGTGTGTGAATTAGTTGCAAAATAAGTTTTAATAAAAAAAAAAAAAAAAAAAAAAAAAAAAAAAAAAAAAAAAAAAAAAAAAAAACGAACATATCAGTTAAGTTTTATTCCCATTTTCACACTTTTAAACAAAGAAAATTGTTTGAAAAAATATTCAAATTTACTGGAACGCAAAGCAGTATTTATTTCCATAACTGTCGGTTGTATCGTCTGGCAACTGCGACAGAAATTGACAGTTGGCAATAAAATAGAGAAGCACTACAAATGTTTAGTAAAAGTGACATCTTAAAAAATCTTAATGATTTTTTTTACTCTCAAATAAATATTTGAAGAATCTGCGATGCTTATTTTGTTGCCAAACCTAACCAGGGTTTTATTAATTTTCAATAAGACAAGCTTGGTGTCGTTCTTAACATCAGCGGAGTTAATTTAAAGTCCAAGTTCGGCTAAAATTGATGACAAGGCCACATGCTTGGTAAAAGGGAAAATAATTTTTACAAAATAACTTCGCCAAAGTCGCTTGTAGTTAAAAAGTACTTTTTGAGAAACCCTTAACATAAAAAGATTTTTTTTTTGCATAAAAGTATATTTTTCAAAAATATGCCTTTTCAAAATGTAAGTTTTTAAGGTGTACCTTTTTAAAAGGTACTTTTTTTAAAAGTACTTTTATAAGAGGTACTTTTTTAAAAGGTACTTTTTTAAAAGAAACTTTGTTAAAAGGTACTTCTTTAAAAGATAATTTTTTAAAAGATACTTTTTTAAAAGGTACTTTTTTAAAAGGTAGTTTTTTAAAAGGTACTTTTTTAAAAGGTAGTTTTTTAAAAGGTACTTTTTTAAAATGTACTCTTTTAAAAGGTACTTTTTTAAGAGATACTTTTTTAAAAGGTAGTTTTTTAAAAGGTACTTTTTTAAAAGGTACTTTTTTAAAAGGTACTTTTTAAAAGGTACTTTTTTAAAAGATACTTTTTTAACAGATACTTTTTAAATAAAGAGCACTTTTTAATGAGTACTTTTTTAAAATGTACTTTTTCAACAGTTACTATTTTGAAATGTTTTTTTATAAGGTACTTTGCAAAAATGTGCTAATTTTAAAGGTACTTTTTTTAAAAGTTATTGCTTGAAAGCGTACTTTTTTAAACCTTTTAAAGTACTTTTTATAAAGGTTCTTTATTATATAGTACTTTTTTTAAAAGAACTTTATTATATGGTACTTTTTTAGAAAGTACTTTATTAAATGGTATTTTCTTAAATGTACTTTATTAAATGGTACTTTTCTAAAAAGTACTTTATTGAATGATACTTTTTTAAAAAGTACTTCATTACATGGTACTTTTTTTAAAAGTACTAAATTAATTGGTAGTTTTTTTTAAAAAGTACTTTATTTAAGGGTACTTTTTTAAAAAGTTCTTTTCTAAATGGTACTTTTTCAAAAGGTACTAGTCAAAGAGGCACGTTTTTTACAAAGGTACTGTGGATAAGAAAAGATACTTTTACAAAAAAGAAATTATTTTAAAAAAAGTACTTTTTCAAAAGGTACTACATAAATGAATAGGTACTCTTTGAAAGGTGCCATTGAGCATTGTACATTTCAAAAATGTGCTTTTTTAAGTTTTTTTACAAGAAATTTTTTGAAAGATTATTTTCCTTTTCCTTTATGGAAAAGATTTTGTATTATGTTTCATTATAATTGTTTTGCCTTGTTTTTTATTAATGTCAATGGAAATTGAAGCTCATTCTAAATTGATATACAAACATATGTACATACATATGTAGGCCGTTTTTTTACTAATGGAACCTAATTTTTTCGACAAAATAACATGAAATTACAAAACACACAAATATTTACCACAAATCCAGTCAAACTAAGCGTAAAGATAATTATCAAGAGACCTTTAAGCAAAATAAGAAACTACACTTAAAGGGGTTTGCATAAAAGGTAGAAACATTAAAGCTACAGCCAGCTGTAAGTATATCTTTTCATAGAACGAGGTACACAAATAAAATATTCAATAGAATTATGAATCATTTTTTGTTTAATACAACATAATACAATAGCAAACAAATAAATATTCATTTTATCAGCGCAAATCTAATATACAAGTAATTTGTATGACAAGTAATGGATTGGTTTAATTTTTTTTATTCTCATGATTTTTGCTTAAAGATAATATTTCTTTATTGTTGCTGAGTTGTAGTTTTTATTTTTTTTTTGCTCCTTTTTTGCAAAATTCTTTATACTCATATACATACATACAAGTATTGAAAAATGTTCTAAAGAATTTAAGAAAAAGAGAGAAAAAAAATTAAATCACTTTTATTTAGTTAAATTTCCTTCAGCCACAGACGCTTGAATGAAGAAATCATTAAAGATAAAATTATTATTTGGCAAATAAAATTGCTAAAATTGACATGTTGCTAATTTGCCTTGATTAAGCTGCCACAAAATATTTAAAATTTATAAACTGACACCAAACCTAATATACTTAGAAGCATTGATCCCGTGTGTTATATTTTCGAAAGCATTTTTGTTTTTGCATATTCTGTCTATATTTTAAAACTCCAAGGCAAGAAAAAGAAAAATAAACTAAAAAAAGAGCAGAAAAGAAGAAATGTGCGTGCTGGTACGTACGTCCGTCCGTCTGTCAACTCGTCCCTCTGAACGTGCATCGTTCAATATTTTGCATCTTCATCAGCCGTCAGCTTATAAAAGTGATTTTTAAATCGATGACAAATTTAATGCAATCAACGCTAAAAGTTGTTAATAACCAGTCATAAGGAGCCAAAGTTCTGATCATTCACGATGACGACTACCTGATTATTTAAGAAGGGGCATAATTTCATTGACATTCATTTCTCAATTTCCCAAAGAAGACAGCGAAAACGGCAACAACAACGACGACGACGACGACTACGCCAAATAATGTTGCTAATGCTGGCAATTAAAATGGAAGAATGGTCATAATGATGATGAAGTACATAAATGATCAATGATCATTTTAAATCTGTTGTTATTTGTTTTACAAGATGATGCTGGGTAACAAAAATGCAAATTGCATGTAATTGAGCTGAACTTTACGAGGGCTATGCAAGCAGTCAGTTAACCTGATTTTATTCGAGCTTAAATTCGTCTAAAGTATTATCTTCTTGAATATTTCTAAATATTTCCCATTCTTGCACATTCCACCGCCTTCTTAATAAATTTACTTTTCTTTAATTTCACAATTTTAAAACTTTCAATATTGAACTTAACATCCAACCTCAACAGTCTTCATTCATTCATTCACCCATCGTGGTAGGTGTTCGTCTAAAAACACTTGGCAAGTTTTTTTCCTTGTTGCGTTCTTATAAATTCTAAAGTTACTTCCAGTTTTCTTCACAAGAATGTTTGAAGATTATGACTGCTTTTGGCTTTACTTAACGTTATTACTTTTAACTTTTTTACTATCTGCATCTACATACTCGTACATCAGCATCAACATCAGCATCAGCATTTTCGTACGTCATTCCTTCTGATCTTACAGGTGTGTGTTGTTGGTTTTTGCTGCAGAGCATTTTGGTTTAAAGTCATGTTTGATTTTATTATTTGAAGTGTAATTTTTTAAGTGTTTGGCCTTTAAGTCATTTATGTCTTCATAACTGATCTACTTGAGGTATATGTCTATAAAGGGTTTTACTTACTGATTTATTTACGCTATTTGAAGTGCAAGAATATTTATTGGTGAGGGGCAAAAGCTAATTCTTGGGCTATTGGAAATTTTTAGAGAAAGAGTTATTTTAGCACGAAGGAATTTTAGTAATATTCTCCCATAATAGATTTAAAAAATAACATGAAAAAAATTATGTTTTAAAATTAGTATTATTGTCTGTGAGCAAATCCTTTGAAAAGTCACATTTCAACAAGAGCTTTATAAATAAATTTTGCTTTAAAATATATTGAAACTTAGGTTTAAAATTTGTTAACGCACTAACAATCCTAAAATTATTATTTTACTTATTCAATAAAATATTTTTTTATTAAAAATACATTGAAATTGATTATTGAGGGGTTTAGCTGGATCCCCTGCGCATTTCACTGTTGCTAATGTAGATCATCAGGGAACCTTTACCCAAAGTTTTTTAGAATAACTAGAGTTATTATGTTATAAACTTTCATTTAAACACATGAAAAGCTCAACAAAAAATAACAAAGTTGATACAAGAACTCAATAATCAACTATATTGAAACTTTTATGTTTACAATCGGCCTAAATTTAAAAAAGCACCTTAAAAAAATACAGTCAAACCTAACCTTTCTAAATTTTGTTTTTTATAAAAATTTCCTTTGGAACAAAGGCATGCACAACATTTTTTTTTTAAATTAGTTCTTGCAGAACTAACTTTACAGTTTAAAGATTGTTAAAAAGTACTTTTTAAAAATGTATATATCAAAAAAGTATCTCTTAAGAAACTCCCTCCCAAAAAACACCTTTAACAAGTGCTACTAATAAAGTATTTTTGAATTAAGTATCTTTCACATACCAGCTTGAAAAGCTCCTTTTCATAAAGTACCTTTGAACTTAGTACTTTTTAGAATTATACTTTTCAATGAAGTATCTCTTAAAATTTAACCTATTAAAAAAATTACTTACACAAAAACAGCTTTTAAATATGCACCTATTGAAAAAGAGCCCTTTAAAAAGGAGCTTTAAAAAAAAATTTTCAATATGGTATTTATGTACATTATAAGAAAGTGCCATTTCAGAAAGTATATATTAAAAACTTGCATTAAAAAAATACCTTTACAAAGCACGATTTCTAAAAAACCTTAAAAAAAGTACCATTTAAAAATGACTTTATAAAAAAGTACCTTACAAAAAAGTAACTTGCAGAAAACTACCTTTTAACAGAGTATCTTTTAAAAAAGTACCTTTTAAAAAATTACCTTCTAAATAAGTACCTTTTAAAAGTTTTCGTTAAAAAAAGTACCTTTTAAAACAGCAGTTTCATGGCCTCTTTCCCACCTGCGAAAGAAAACGTTCGACTTAAAATTTATATTGAAAACCAAAACAAATTTTCATATTTTATTGTTGTTTTCAGGTGGGAAACAGGCAATTAAAAGGTTTTTTTTTCAATAAAGTACCTTTCAATAAAAAATTACCTTTGTCAACAAGTCCCTATAAAAAGCTCATTTTCAAAGAATTCCCTTTAAAATAACCTTTTGAAAAGCAACTTTTAAAGAGTACATTTAACAAATATATATTTAGTTTAAACTTTTGAGAAATAAGTATTGAAATAATTCACCTTTCATGAAAAATAATTTTGTTTTTTATTGGGTTCATAAAACAAATTTTGTCTAGAATTTTTTTAAACCCCTTGTAAATCAAAAAATAATAATTTATGAATAATACCTTAATGTATACTATAAATATACTTCTAAAAAAAACAGATTTTAAAGATAAAGCCATCATAGACAATTTCAAAATGCTTGATGTCAAATTCATGTACTTAAGCTGAATATCTTGATATACATACACATGTAGGATGACCCCTCAAGCATTTATTTTGAGCTTGATTTTGTGCTGTCAATATCTTATGAAAACGTTTTGAGTTAGATTTTGTACTGTCAGTATCGTAAAAGTACTAATAGCGGAAGAAAATTTAATAGCAATAGTAACAACAGCCTGTTTGAAACAGTAAGAAGCAAAATCGTTTGAGAGGGAGAGAGTGACTTCAAAAATAAATAATTTTTTTCAAGCGTCATTTTAAATATTGTTTCAAATGTGCTCACGCTTGATGAGCAAACACAAAAAACACATCAAAATGTGACGGCCAGCATTAAAAAAAAATCTTTTGATTTTTCATCAAGCATCATCGGTGTAAAACATTCAAACTTATTTTCATAAATTCTACCATTATGATTGATGAGTATTTTGATAGTGTCTAGATCACTCAAGATTTTATAAACGAATTCAATTTTATTAAAAAAAATTTTTTAACAAAATTATTGATATTATAAAAATTTCTAATCAATAAAATAACAGCCTTATTTATGAAACTTATTAAGGATTTATAAAGGCTTTTAAAAATAATTTTGTATGAAAATTTCTCTTAAAACCCCTTTGAAAAGCCTTCATAATTTTTAAAAATTAGGCTGTAAGTATTTAAAGAATTACAGAAACAAAATATCATTGATAATGAAATCAAAGCCCAGCAGAGCTTTAAAAAAGAAAGATACAAAAACGTCTAATGACTGCTGCCAAGACAAAAAAGTAACTGGTTTTAGTCTAATTGATGTTGTGTTATGCGAGGGTTAAGTGTATTTGAAAGCTCATTCATTTCCTAAAAAATATTACATGAGATCCAAAGAATATCGATTTCACTCTTATACTTATACTTCAGCCTGTGGGAAATTTTCCCTTCAAAGTCTATCAGCGAAGCAGTTTTTCTTCTCCCAGAGCTTAAAAAATATTATACTAATTTATTCAGTGTTCACTAATAAAGCAAGATATTTTCAATTTTCAGCTCATTAACACATTCATTAAACATTGAGCTTGCTGTTGGAAGAAAGAAAAAAACTCATAGACATGATATACAAACTACTACAACTATTTATGTATATTGTATTTATGCCTCATATAAATGTTAACAACGTTGACAACAACATTTAAACGCCACAGGTGAACAAATGACAACAACAGCAACAGAACCTACTTGTTGGTTTTTATATTTAAAGTTACCACCATAAAATGTTGTGGATGGAGAGCAAGCAAGCAGCCCTCTTAACAGCCGCCAGTGTGGAAATCAGAATAAGACCAAAAGCCAAGAAAACAAACGAACACAAATCGAAATTGTAGAGGCAAAACACCAACACAAAAATTGTTCAGGTGAACAAGTGCAACAACGAACGACGACACAACAAGGAAAGACAACCTCAAATGGCTGCTTAGAGTTTCAACATTACATTCGATTTAAAAACCACAAAAAAGCCAAATTCAAATTGCTTATGAAGTCGACTCAGGTTTGTTTAGAATATTTGCCGTTCCAATTTTTTGTTGTTGTATTTTTGCAGATTTAAATGTGACTGTAAAGCTCATAAGTTATTGACCATAATGTTGTATCACATTTCACTTCCTTCAGGACATCATCATCATTCCGTAATAGACGTATAAATATATTTCTTCAAGCTGTTGCATTTTATTTTAATAAACAAAACAAAAAAAGGAAAAGAAAATGTTGTCAACATTTATTGAGAAATCGTGCCATTTTAATAGCTTTAATGTTGTGTTTATTTCTTTTAGGATTTGTTTGTCTTGGGTTGCATTAAAATGTACAATTTCATTTAAAATACGCATGCACTTCTTTTCAATGAATCAGTAAGAAAAAAAACAACAACAACAACTGCAAAAGGTTTCATTTTCATATAGACTTTGCATTTCATAGCAATTTATCTCGTTCTCTGGCTGCGAACGTAAAGAAATAAATAGTTGCCCATAGATTATGATTATTTGAATCGTTTAAATAGCGCGCTGGTTAAAGCTATTTGACGACTCCTGCTGTAAGCACAACAAAAACTTAATAAATAAAATGCTTTTGCAATATATATTTCACACAAAAAAAAGCAAACAAATAAAAAAAGGTGTCTCTCAATGCCATTTGCAAGGGAAGAATGTGGCAAGAAATCAGTGAATGTAATGCAATAACATAACGATTAGATCGTAGTGAATTCCTGAAAAAAATTCTTTTTTGTGAAACGTGAAACTTTTGATAGGGTTCTTCTGTACCTGTGGCCCGTTTCTGTAACTTCTGAAATTTTCTTGCATCGAGAAAAATTAAATAATTATATTGATTGTCCTATTTTACACAGGGTTACTCACATAAAAACTTATATAAACTTACAAAAAAATATCAAGAAATACAGTATATTTCTTACTCACCCTGTGTTTCAAAGGATGATAACTGTCTGTTTTTAGAGTCGGAAGTTTTATTTGCTCAACTTTTGATTTTGTATAAGAGAGAGTTTTGTGTACCTATCTCTTTCTTTCGCATTAGAAAATCAAAAGATGAGCAAGAAAAACAAACTGCCGAGTCTAAAACCAGAGTAAGAATTTTTTCGATTCTAAAGCTCTCACATTATTTACAGAAACGAGGCACTGGATTCAGTCACTTTTTGCGAACATGTGGCAGCCAGAGCAACAAGCCGTCCTAAAAAGTAGCGGCGGCGGCGGCTTAAACATATTTAAAAAAAATTTCAAGCACCTCATGATGTCTTCTATACAATTTGTAAGATGTAGTACAATTAGCCGGCTACAATTTTTAGCCGACGCTAGCCGCATGCATCCACGGCGGCTTGGAGTTACATTGAAAGTAGGCGGCGGCTCTTGAGCCGTCTGTGAGCTTGTTTCTCTGATGGCAGATCTACATACCTAATGTTAAAATAAACGAAAAGCATGAAGAAGAATTAAAGATAAACTAAATGAATTTCAGTTTGTGATTTTACTTTTTTTATTTCAAACATACTATGTATGTTACTGGATAGCAAAGTCGTAGCATTTATTATAGCGATAGATTATCGCAATAAAAATTATTAAATCCGGGTGCAAGGGAAACAGCCAAAAAAATTTGGAATACCAATTTTAATTAAATTAAGGTTAGATTAAAAAAGAGATACAACCACTGATGGCCCATAACCCCCTTAATGGGATTAAGTTTATGTTGGAATTTAAAAAAATTTCTGTTCCTTAAAATGAATGTACCGAAAATCGTAATATTTAACAATATATTTATGTAACGATAATGTGATTTTGTAATTTCTTTTTTCCGCTATTTTTTATCTGTGTGTTACCCCGCATACAAAAATTCAAAATAAACTAAAAGCATGAAGAAGAATTAAAGGAAAACTAAATACGAGTATATTTGAGATTGTGATTTTACTATTTTTCCTTCAACCGATAAAGAATATCGTTAAAATATCTTACTCCATAAATCGATAAATTTTCGTTTATTATAGCGTTACGATTATCGTAATAGACATTATTGAATCCGAGTGCTGGAGAAACAACCAGAAACAAAATTAATGAATCGAATGATTCGAAGACGTTTTTTTCACAGACGAAAAAATATTTGTTTGTTTTGTTACAAGAAGTGAACTGCAATTTAACTCTCTTCTAAGTACGAATAAATTCGTCATTATTGAGTTTACAAAAAAATTAACATCCAAAACAGAGAACGAAGCTGATATAACAGCCGCCGACGGCCATTTTTATCGAGCCGAAGCCTCCGACGATAAGGGCGTATAATTTCGGCTTTGGTTTATAAAATCCCATTTTTTTATATACCAGTCTCAAAGTATGTATCCGCTGCTAAGATTTTTTCCTGGCATTAGAGGAGTATTTGAGTCAAAAAGCTTGCCCAGCTTTACTCCTCTGTGAGCCGGCGGATTTTTGTCGCCGCTGTAGATAGGTTTGGCCAGCCGCCGTCGGCGACAAATACGCACGGGCTTCGTTCTCTGATCCAAAATGCTTTAAAAAATACGGAAGAGCGACGGAATAGTTTTTTACAGCATTTTGCATGTTCATTTTCAACACTTCAATAAGGAGGAGTTTTGCACGGATTTAGGAAAGAGTTTAACATGAATTTACATCTTGCAATAATTTAGCAGATTTGAAATTAAAAAAAAACTTTTCTTTGAACTACAAGTACTTCTGTTATGACAATTGTAAGCCATATAATGCGTGGAATACTTTCCCTATCATTTATAAATAAACCAAACAACTTGTCGAACAGAATTCACGAAACATTAATGGCGTTGAAATGGTCAAAAATAGCAGTGAACTTTTTAGACACACTGAAAACTAGAAAGAAACAAAAACTGTGTTGTTCTACTTCCAAAAGACCACGATCCAACGTCCTGAAGACAGGAAAGAAAGAAAAATAAATAAAAAATAATAATAACAAAGAATATCATGTGAACGGACTAAAAAGGCACAGGTTGATATCGACTACGAGAAACAGCAACAACAACAAAAAAGTCAATAAAAGGTTCACAAGGTCTATTGCAAAAGCAAATAAAAATCTGCTGGTTAAAAAGACAAGATATTTACCGCCATTTACAACACAACAAACAACTGGCCACAAAGTCAAAATAATCATGATAATGGAGTTACAATAAACAACAACAACAATAACAACAGAAATGTAAAAAAAGTAACCTTAAGAAATCATAAAAATCAATATTAATAATTTATGATTTAATTTTTTTGAATTATGACATTTTGCATAAATAAGAAAAAGCAATAATAATGAAAAAGTTAACTACATAAATAAACAGAATGAACAGAACAGTCGGACACAGAAATAGAGGGACAGGAAAGCTGGTCAATATGTCTGATTGTCCGTCTGTCTGTCTGTCTGTTAATAAAAAACAAAAATTTAGGGAAATTAAGCTGAAGCAGCAACAAAACGCCAGAAAATTCAGCTTCAGTACTAAAGTTAATCAAGATATTTATTATTTTTATTGTTCTTCTTTTTCTTTTCTTTTTTTTTAATATCAAGCAAAAATATTGTACAAAAATTAAATCACTTAGTTTTGTACATTTTTCTTGCCAGACCACACACAATAAACTTTAATTCTTTTTTTTATTGTATTTTACCTTAAAAACTTCAACTTTAATAAAAAAAATTGAAAAACTGTTTGGATGTGTGTATGTGTGTGTATGTGAGGGTTTTAAAATTCGTTTGAGCTTTAACGAGAAAAAAAGTGTGGCTGAACACACAAAATTAAAGGCCACGCTTCATGAAAGTGTTGATGTTGTGCCGCCATAGAGTGTGGTAGTCAAAATGTACAACATGTTGTTGTACGAACATGAGAATACGGACTGGAATAGTAGTAGTCAGTAGTCTCTTCGTAGTAGCTAACATTTAAATAAAACATTTTCCCCCCATCATCATCAAATGTACACTTGCAAAAAATAAAATCTCACGCTAAAGGAAGAACTCGACCGCTAATATTCCTAAACAATAATATTTTTCCTCAGTATGTATCTTGTTGCTACCGCGATACTATACAAAAAAACTTTTTTGTTATTAAAAAGAAAAAATAAATAAAAATAATGAATGAAAAATTTAATTATTCCAATTAAACCCTTTAATTTATTAAATTTAAAAAAGGTTTAAGTGACTCCATACAACATAAATTAATGCCCCGATTATGGTTTGCAACTCAACTAAGTTTAATTGAAGCTAAAACAATTTGGGTCTTATGCAAAAAAAAACTTAACAACGCTTTGCAAAGCAATGTTAAGTAAAGTGGTATTCTAAAAAATTATTATATCAAATTTCTAAAGTAGGCACCCACGTTTGTTAAGACTACTTTAAGTTGATATTTCCAAAATGTGTATTTTGTACCTCAAATATTTTTGTTAATATAACATATATTGATTCATGTTACATCTGAAAATGAAGCTACAAGTGTTAGCTCTTTGCTTAGATTTAGGGCAGAATTAGTTTGTACGTGCTGTTCTGTTCTGAATCAGCTGTTTCGTTTCTGTTTAGTTGAAAATCTGTATGTGTGATTAGTTTTTTCTTTTTCGTTCTGTTCTGTTGCGGACTGATCTGTAGAAAATAGAATTCAACGTTAAGTGACAGCCAAAAGTGTGTATGTATTAGTGTGTTGCGATACTTTTTGTAGAAGTGTAATCAATTCTATAGGTTGCCAGCAGATTTTTTTTTCACAGAAAAAGTAATTGCAAAATATTTTATACGGAAAAGAACGGCACAGAACAGCAACAGAAAGTAAAGACTAATGAAGCCTTTACTATTTCTGTCATGTACTGGAAATCATCATCAAATTATTCAACTGATTCAAAATACATGGTAAAATCCATAAAAAAAGTATAAAATAAATACAATTGTACGAAAATGTTTTAGTGATGCACATGCATACAATCAAAACAAATCGAAAAAAGCTGGATATTTAAATACTCATTTCATTCGAATAAAAGAAATTGTGATAATACTTCTTTGTTCCTCATATTTTTTACGTATACTTCATAGAAATGTTTATCTGTTTTCCTTTCCATTAAACAAGGACATATTGTTTAAATTAGGTTGCTTTACTTCAAGAAAACAAAAATTTATTTAGTAAAATAAAAAAATATTTGAATACCCGAATGAAATTGTATTCGATTTTGTACACCATATGCTGTGAAGTGGTTGTTGAACACGGTGGTGTTACCAGTATTTATTATTAAATATCAAAATAATTAAAGTTGTGTTTTGCATACAATTTCTTAACAAAGCAATGCTAGCCTTAAAGTGATTGTCAACTAATATGAATTTTAAAGCTAAAGTAAAATATTTTTTGCATAAGGGGGTTTATCTTTAAAACAACTTAACTGTTTTTTTTTTTGTATTCTGAATTGCAACTAATTTCAGTTGTCTTCGAAGCAATGCTCGAAAATAAAAGGCCAAGTTTTTTTTAAAGAATAGTTGCCATTACAAACATTTGTTAAATATTTTTAGTTGTGTCCACCCTATTTTTTCTTGAGATTCTATGTTTTATGAACATGGCAGTAATATTGGTTGACAAATGGGATTGGTTGGCGTCTAGAATAATGAAGCAAAACTAATACAACACACGAAATAAAAACCAAAGTACAACTGATAATGAAAAAAGTTGTAATCCATAATAAAAATATGCTAACTACACCTCAAATATCAATTTAGTTGTAAGTCATTTAAAACAAACTAAAGAGTAGATTTCTGTTAATTTAAAAAATTTTTTAGTTCAAAATTTTTATGGAAAAAATATATATTTTGAAACGAATTTTCTTTATTTCTCATTTAAATTGGAAACTTTTAGGAACGAATTTGAAAAAATTCTGTCTAAATTTATTATTTGTAAGTACTCGCAAGACTTAAAATTTTTAAATTATATTTACGAAAATTTCTTAAAGTGTGATTATATGCGTTTGAATTTAATAAAACACACAAAAAAAAAAATAAATAAAACGGCAGCTAAATTTTATTTTCCAATCCGAGCTATCAGCACAAAATCACGTATTAAGATCAGTGTTGCCATATATGTATGTACATACGTAGGCATTATCTTAGAAGCGTGATGCAGTGATGCCAGTCTATGAAGTCGCACAAAAAAATTCCAGTACCTGGATTCAGTAACTTTTATTACGACAATCTTATCGCTTAATAAATTAAACGAATTTTAATCGAATAGTAAAATCAATAACATATTTTAACGATATTCGCTGTTTAATTCTTCTTCGTGCTTTTCGTTTATTTTGACATTTTGTATGTAGAAATGCCACATGATCTACAATTAATAAAATGGCGAGTAAAACACAAATATACACTTTCGTATAAAATAAGCTACAGAATCACATTATCGTTACCGCAAACGATAAATATAAATCGAAATATGTGCGATGGAAATCGATTTCGAAAACGGTTAAATTTTTTTTATTTATTAAAATTATTTTTTTTATTTTTATTATAATACTGGGATAAAAATTTTATTATAAAGGATTTTTAAAATTGCTTCATTTTCAAAATAAATTTCAATCAAAAGCCTGTAATTAAAAAAAGTATTTTAACTGGTACTTTTGAGTTCAAAAGAACACTTTGCCGTTCTAGTTTATACTTTCCCGCATGAATTAATAAACTGTCACATGTTTGTCATATCTGGCAACGCCAGATTTGGTTTGGCCAGTTTGGTTTGACAAAGTGAATGAACTAAGGCCAGAACGCCTTAGTTTATGAAGTGTGTATTATATTTCGAAAATATTTTGTTTAGTCTCAAGATGAAATTTAAGATAAACATTTGTTTTCCCAAAGCACGAAAGCAAACAGCACAGTCATAGTCCATCTTTTCGGCTCTGCAATGTGTAACGTTTTTTTTTGGCCATCAGCTACATTTTGAAAAAAAAAGGTTAAATTTAGTAAATTTTTAACTATCAACCTTATTCCAGTTGTCAATATCCACGTCACGTCACTACAATACCAAACTTGGGGCTTGTTTACTCCCTTTCGAGAAACATTTTTTACCTTTTATTTCTGTTCCCTTATGTCTAGAAAATAGCAGGAGCCTGTGAATAGCGAAGTCAGTTGTTTTGTATAACACGATTTCTTATGAATAGTTTCTTTATTTAATTATTATTTTAATTAATTGTAGTTCTTTTAAGCAAGATCTAATAATATTATATCTTGTTATCTTATGGAACAGGGGAAAGATCTGGTTCAAAGGCCGGCACTGCGACACCGTGTAAGCTTATATGTTTTGTAAGTAAAGAAAAATTTTAGTAAAAAAATTAACGAACAATAAATTTTCAACGGACCACAGTGGAAAAGTTTCCCTTTTTATTTTCCAAAAACTATAAGGAGTGGTTCTAAATCGATGAAAGTTGGCAGCAAGCATTACCGCCCATGCTCTCCAGGATGATTATTTCACATAAATTATTTCCTATTCAAACAAAATCTTCAAATTTAGTACAAACACTTTCTATAATAAAACGAGCGCATGCTAAGTCTCATCAAAATCAGCCACGCCTTCTGCCCTTACAATCAAAATTGATTTCTTCCCATACGATTTTTCTTTACCAAGCAGAAGTCTTCAAATTCAGTACATACACTTTCTATAAAAAAGTGTGCAAGCTGTTTCTTTAAAATCGGTGACGCCCACCGTCCAAATAGATTTTTCTGCACAAAATTTGTTCTTACAAAGCAGAAGTATTCTAATTTGTTACACACGCCTTGTAGAATTAAAAAAAACGACGCATGACGATTTCCATTAAAATCAGTCACGCCCATCACCTATTTCATGCTTAGCATCCTTGCATAGACTTTACTGCAATCTATCAAAATAAAATAGAATTTTTTAAAAACGCATACATGAACATTTCATATTTAAAAATTTCTCTACAAAATAGCATTATTAGATTTTTTGAAAAATCGGGTTTTTGAATTCAAAAATCCCATTGTGCAAAGAAAAAGAATGATCCTAGTTCATTTGTCATGTGTCATAGTTAAAAGCAAAGCTCATACTGCAAATGAAATATTTGCCATGTGGCAACACTGGAAAGGCCATCATAACAATAAAAAAAACTCTAGAGCTTTAACACCGACGGGCAACAAACAGTACGTCTATTAGCGACAGCAGCAGCAGCAGCATCATCATCATCAACATTAAAATCATAATCATTGATAAAACATGAGGAGGTAAAATTTTAAATAATTTTATTAAATTGAAGGTTTTGTTTTAAAAATTGTTTCAATGAAGCAAAAAAAAAACCATACAAACATACATACGTACATAATTGTATATAGATCATAAATATCTTTGTGTGTTTTCCTTCGAAAATTCTTTTGCAAAAAAACAGAACAGAAGAGAATACAAAAAAAACGTGCATAGTGTGAGAAAATAATATGTCTACAACCAGAAGCGGCGAGCGGTAACTTTTAACTTCAAGTTGTCTGTATTGGAGTTGGGAAAAAATAATAAACCACTTTATGGGAATGTCTTCATTTAAAACAGTTGAATGACGCCTCTGTTTTCTCATTTATCCCCATTAAAAAAGATCTTAAAAAAAATTATGAGAAAAAAAAATATATTAAAACAAACTTTACTGACCTCACAGCTATATAAAAATCTAGACCATAATTTCATGTTTAAACTTGGTTTAAATTACAACAAGAGCAACAACAATAAAAACGAAATTATGAAATAAACCCAAAAAAAGAAAACACACGTATCATCAACTGAAATGATTCTTTTTCGGTTGTTTTACACAACATTTTTGAAGATCATTTTTTCACATGATCAAATGGTACGAGCAATGAATGAGCTGTGAAAGAGTGGAAGTATTAGAAAAAAAATTAATTTTTTTGTATGGTTTACAAGATGAACAAAATTATACTTATATTAAGCCTTGTGCGAGCAATACAACTGGGACGAACAAACAATTTTGGGCCGCGAATATTCATCGCAAAAAAATTAAACATATTTGTGTATATGAAAATGCACATGAAATTCACTATACGCAGTAAACTCTGCAATAGATTTGTTACTAGTTCTTATACCGGCGACTCAGGAAAAAAAATTGTATTTCTTTGCGCAAACAGTAAGCAACTTTATCAATTACACCGCGTTACACACATTCTGTCCTATGAACCAAATATACTTTTTCAGAAAGGGGAGAAAAAATAAAAATACACGTGTATCGGCGATTTTCATGTACACGTAATATGAAAATGTAAAAATTTGGAGTCCCTTCAAAAAAATCTGAGAATTGATAAAAATCTATTTCTTTTTAAATTTGACAGGATACAGACATTTCCACGAATCTGCCTGCAAAAACTCAGCTCGATTGGATCACGGAAAAAGGGTTAAAAACCTATCCAAAGTTTTTCAGACAGACGGACACTACGAGCTTTATATTTTATACAAAAAAAATTCTGACGTGTAAATGAAAATCGCCGATACACATGTATTTTTATTTTTCCCCCTTTCCGAAAAAGTATATTTGGTTCTTAGGACAGAAAAAAAGTACGTTTTTGTAACGCAGTGTTATAAAGGCTCAGTTAGCCAAATATTCTGCAATGTAACTGTAACAGTAGGAAAACAGCTGATCGATATTGTTATGTGAAAAGTAATGAAGATGGTTATAGAGATGTAATGTAATCTAACCTACTTTTCATATAAAAATATATGAATATGTATATATATGTATATTTCCTATATTGCAGTTAGATTACAATACAGTCGGCTAACTGAGCCTTTACAGCTGTTCATCGTTATTGTGATTTACACGACAAATTTATACCACGAATTCTCACTTACGAATTCGCCGATTAGAGTACCTACTATTATTCCATTTAGCGTTGTCAACATCGTCGTCAATTTTAAGTCAACACCACTTTAATGCAACGTCAATAATAATTTTTTGATCCTTAACTGTCTCATGACGACGCACAGTGGCGCCAAAGGCTTTTTTTGCGGATAAATTTATTTATCGACAACTACAATAGTGAGGGTCACCAAATATAATATTAGATGGATAGATCTTAGAACAAACTACATGTTCACACAAAATCTTGGCGGTATAGGAGGAGGGAGACTGGTACTTGTATTTTTCCTATGGCTTCAGAACTACAACAGTGAGGCACACTAGATTTGGTGTAGATAGATCTAAAACAAACTGCATGTTCCACTCTAATCTGAGGAGTATAGGAGAGGTTAGACGGGTACTCCCATACAAGGTAGTTTATTAATGAATCAATAAACATAATTATTTTTAAATCTGAAAACCCGAAGCAGTAACAAAATGCATATAAGCAATGCTGAACACACAAAACATGAGAAAATTTCTTAATTTTTTTAATTCAATCACACTACTGATAAATTGCCTGCCATCATAGAATGACTTCGTATACGAATTATCAAAAAAAAATTAACAAAGCTAAGCAGTTAGCTAAAATAACACACTTTTTTTAAATCATTATTATATATGGGCGTGACTCGTACGTGACTAATGCATGAATCACGCATGACTAATGAGCGACTCACAGATTACAAACCATGAAATTTGTACAATTTTAATTAAAGCACATAAAATAATGAGAAAAACAACAGCAATAAAAATGTTAAAGGAAGTCGTTAAGCCCTTATTTTTCCTAAAATAACGCTTATTTGTTCAACCTCTAAAATAAAATTAAAATCTCTGCTTATTTGAGCCCAACTAATAACTTTTCATCCATTAAAAGCTGAGAAAATCCTTTTTTACGAACACTTCCAATATTAACATTAAAACAAAAGCACTTCCACAAATAATTGTGATAACAACTTTGGACAAAATATTTTTGTAAATACCTGAACTTAATGATTTCATGATTAGATTTAATAATTTTTCAAAATTACTTGAGCTAAAGCGTAAAATTTTTAGTTTTTTTCCTGCTTATTTTTCAAAGTTTCTGTTAAAAACTAATTTTTTTGAATGGTATATTCTCATTCATATCTAGAAAAGATGTAATATCTTCTAAACGGCTGAACCGATTTTCTTAAAATATACCTAAGAACCCTCTTGATCAAGTCACCTTTCAATAGATACACCGACACATACTACAAACGTATAACAACCCTTTTTTTGGACGGGGTTTAAAAAAAGACACGAATAAAAAGTGGTTCGCTGAAATTTTGATTTTTTTAATATAAAGAAATGCTTCTCTTAAGCTACTGCTTTCAAACGCTTTGCTTTTTTCACTGTTTTGATTTGGCTCGCGCTATTTATTTATTTTTTATTTTTCTTCTTCTTTTTTTCGGGGTTTTTATTAGTTGTTCTTGGCCTCGCCAGAGCCAACATTTGTTTTTTTATACGAGTACGAGGCATGTTTGCCAGTCGATGACATGTACCCTTTTATAGGCCAAAATTCCTACATATTCGTGGCAACATAAGCAACATATACACACACACACACACACATGTGCACACTCATACCTAGAAAGCCATTCAAGTCAGAGCAAAACCGTTGTTTTATGACTTTTAAACACAATGGGTAGAATGAACTAAAAAAATAAATAAAAAAAATTAAAGACCATGATCATCATACGCAAAATCTCCACCGTTTTGCTGTCTGTCATTAAGACAATAATAAAAAAATACAAGAAGCTTGAAACAAAAGCATACAGAAGCTTTCCGCAAGCGGTAAAAATAACAACTGGATTTTAATATTTAGAGTTTGACCACAAAAAAAAATAAATAAAATTGAGTATAAATTTTAAGTGTCATTTCATAGCCGTGCAGCCGAAAGGATCAAAGCTTTTTCAACTCTCTGGGAACTAATTGTTTGCTTATATCTAAAACAAAGACAATAGGAGTTAATAATTTAGAAATACATACACACATTCATACATACATATGTATGTATAAAAAAGCTTATGACTCATTTGTATCAATCACAAGATGGCAACAGCAGCATTATTTGATTTAAAATATTTTCATATCAAAAAAAAATTTTTAAAGTCAATAAAATGAATCATCAATGTGTAATTGTTGATTTAATTACAAAAAAAAAATAAAAATAGTTATAATAATATAAAAAGAAAAAAAGATTTTAAAAAGAATAATGTTCTCACGAGTTATACTGACAGGGGAGACCAAAACAAAGTCTTAATGAAATAATTCGCAATGAAATGGAACATAAATGAAATCTGAATTTCATTTCACCTTTTTGCTCACATATCGAGTCATAACTGCTAAAATGGCTTAAGCGTAGAGTTTCTACGCGGGGAGAAAAATCCCGGGAATTCCCAGGAATTTTTTTTACAAATCTAGGGAAATTTTCATCGGGGAATTTCGGGAATTTAAAACTTAAGTTTTTAGAAATTGCTTTTTTACATTGCTGTTCGTTGTTTTATTACCTAAATATACAAATCCGTAAGCAGAGTTAAGGAGGTTTACGAAATATTTTCAACATAAAAAGTCTTTATAGTATTAGATTGGCAGATATACATAGATGGAATTTCCATCCATGCATGCTATAACCCAAAGCATATGAATTTATTTGTTTTTTGATTTTATTAATTTAAATATTGTATGTTTTTTCTTAAATTATATTTTTATTGGGGTCATTTAATTAAATTCATATGTTTTTGAAATTCCCGGCAATTCCTGGGATTAAAACATTTTACTTCTCGATTCCCGGGAATTGGAAAAGTCCGGCAAATTAGAAACCCTACTTAAGCGACGAGGGTTTTGACCAAAACTTGAACCAGAAAGATCTAAACTACTACTAAACTTGAATAGGAAGGCGATACGGTTCATGAAAGGCGTGTTCAGAGGTCACTGAACCAGCATTTGGGAGACTGGCACACCAGATTTTTGTAGGATGTGCGGGGATGAAGAGGAACCAGAAACCATTCAACATTATGTCATTACCTTAAGCTGCAACGTCATATGCTTAGATGGCTAAGCACACGTTTCCGTGAAAGCTAGAAGTAAAATAGAAGTGTAAACTAGAGGACATCAGGGGATTCGTCATGGGAATTCGTTGGCTTAATGATGGATAATAGGTCCACTTTTGGCGATAAATGTAAGGGGAAATATTACTTTTTTTGGGCAACGGAAGGGAATCACAATGGATCCAATTAGTTCTCCGAGTGGCACCACCTTTCCTAACCTTACCTAACCTAAGCGACATAATTTTCGAGGTTGATTTTTTTTACGAAAATCGATTCTTCGTTAAAAAAACGAATTTTAAAATATATCGAGTCTTATTTTCGTTTTAATCATTAGCGACAAAAATTTTGATTTTCAGGAGCAGGTTTGTTTAAAATATTCAAATATTTTTTAAAATTTTAATTTCAAAAAAGTATTTTTTCGATAAAAATCGAAAATAAGGCTCAATATGTTGCTTAAGCTTTTTTGGCGGTTATGGCTCGATATGTTCGTGTATGATGAGAAGTATAAGAAGACTTTCGAAGACTGTTCCCAAGATTTTTGAGTTCTGCACCGCAAGGATATGTCTACCTTCGAATCAGGTGCTCAATAGAGTTCTTTTTCATTCTTCCATTAGGTGGAGAGATGCACTGTGGCTTAAGAAGCTGATAGCTTAAGGCTGCATTGCTGTACGAAGTCTACAATCGTAGACTAGTATTGCATAATTTTGGCGCTTACTTCGTTTAAATTTAGGCCAGATGAGAGTATAGTACAACCATTGAGATGTCACGTGGAACTCAAGATGCTTCGCAAGATGAATGTTAAAGATTAAGAGGCAACAACACTTCTTCCTGTGGGTACATACATTTTATTTTGCGGTAACACGATTTCTGGCCTCTTAACTCCACAAACGTTTCACCACAATTTAGGAATTGCCAACAAAGTGCTTAGTGGTGATTCCAATCAGAGAATGATACATAAATTTGTCTATATAAAATTAAATGGAAATACTGTGGGTGTGTGTGTATGTGTCTATATGCGCGTGTGTAGCCGATTAGTAGTCAGAGTATTTTTATACTCATGCGTGTGATTTTAGCTCATACAGTCTATAAATTTAAGTAATAGTTGTTTGTGCTGCGTAATTTAAAAAATGTAAAAATTCATATTCGGTTTAAAAGTAATGCGTATGTTCTGTCATTATCAGATACCAAGATGTCTTTAAGCGGCAAAGAGTGATCAACTTTAATAGCGTGTCATATTATGTCGAGAGAAAACGATCGATAGATCTTATCTTATTCGTGCCTATTCTCGTTCCAGTATCGTTTTAAAACGACACATAAAAACGAAAATTTTATATTGAAATGATAATACAGTGCTAGGGTAAAACGGTATATTTTCAATGTAAAATTGTCGTTGTTGCGTGTCGTTTTAAAGCGCTACTCAAACGAGAATAGGCCCGATTGTTCTTTTCAAAGACAAGCTGTTGATCGAACGTTTTTGAACGACATCTTGAGATATGAGTATGTAGGTCGTTACTATGAATCTGCGAACACATTAAAGTTTGAAATTCAACTTTTAAAAACATAAAAAGTTACAAATACTAAAAAGCTGCCGTCGAAGTATTTTCTTCTCTGGGCCTTATACAAGAAATAAACTATGAAAATTTTAAAAAATTTATTTAGACAGTAAATGCCAAATCAGTCAAAAGTCTGCAAAATAGCAAAGCACAGCTAAAAAAAATATTCCATCATCACTTCCAGTTGCTAATTTTTATAACTTAAACAAATTGAAAAAATGTTTTTACTACTCTTTCCTTAAGATTTTACACCTACAGACAAACATAAAAAATATATATCTATGGATACAATTTTTTATATGAAGATATATGTACATTTTTCTTTATTATCTCTTGTTAAAAAAATAACAAGGAATGAAATAGTTTATTTACAATCAAACAAAAAAGAAAATTTCAATTTAAATAAACATCCAATGAAATTAAAATGAACAATGATTTCGCTGAAATAATAAAAAGAAAAAAAAATTTAAAAAAAATGTACTGAAATGAAAATCCTATTTATAAATTATAATTGCAGATGATGATATAATACTTAAGTAAATCAATATTACAACAACAATAGCAACAACAACAACCACTTTAATATTCAATTAAGCAGTCATACAATTAAGATAAAAAATTTACAAAAGAAACGAGAAATAACAAAACAGATGAACAATTATTCAAATCGAAGACATAAATTAATTATTAAACGTGTATAAAAAAAACCAAAGAATTGCCAATATTTGTATAAACACAGCACTTCTGTTTACAAAACGTTTAATTATAAAACGATAAAATAAATTTATTAATATTGCAAATGGATTATTTTTATTTTTACTCGTAATCTTTATACTTCAGTGGAGTGTTTAGTAAATAATATATTGAAGAAATTTTTGTTTTATAAAAAATGGCAAGAATTCTTACATAATTCTAATAGGGCATGAATTTACTTACACCTGCACAAAATAAAGCAGATTTTAATTAAAATCTTTATGAAAATCAAGATTTATCAAAAACAAACCCCATTTATTGAAAAACTTTCCAAAACTGAGAGTTCTTAGTAAAAATTTTAATCGAAAATATACTTGTAGAATTCTAGATTTTAAATAGATTTTGACAAGTTGTAATATTTGAGACATATAAAAATTTTTTCGTGAGGGGTTTTCTTACAGCATGACCCACGATGTCGACAAGAAACTTTCTATCGCTTAGTTATTTATATTAAAAACAAAAACAAATTTTCTTATTTTGTTTTTGTTTTCAATATAAGTAAGCGACAGAACATTTTTTGTCGACATCGTGGGCCAGGCAGTTAATTTGCACATTTATGTTTATAGTTTCCATACCTTATCGGCACTCAAAGCCAAATTGATCACTGTGGGGCCAAAGGCCCTTTTTTGCGGATCAATTGATATTTCTACAATTAGTGAAGGTTATTAGATTTTATACGTGTACCTCTTAGAAAAAACACCAAAACAACAAAGCGCCAAAACTAAAATAAAATCGCTTTAATTAAAAGAAATCACCAAAAACCCACAAATCGCCCAAAACGAAAGAAAAAAAACGCCTGAAATCAAAAAAAAAATCCCAGAAACGAAAAAGCACCAAAAATAAAAAAATTTGCGAAAACCGAAAAAAAGTTTATCCTTTGTATCAGATAAGATTATATGCTAAATTTCGTGAAATATAACATATGGGCAATTTCAAAAAAAGGTCAACCAAAAAATATTTTTTTGTTAGAAAAATGTTTGTTTGTTTTTAACAATAAAACTGAAATTTTTGAATTTTTTTAAACGAAATATATTTTGAAAAAATTTGCTGATCATTTTTGCTACTATTTAAAATAATATTATTATTATTTTTAATTTGTTTAGTTATAAAAAATTGAACTTTACGGATGAGTGACATCAGGAAATCCTCAAATATTATTTGACCTATGTTATATTTTATACACAATGGCATCCAACGAATATAAAATGTTGATGATATCTCACACACATTTTTTCTTTGTGTCAGTATAAAGATAGAAAACGCTTACTGAAAGAAACTGGAGGGGATTTGGTTCATACATTTCGTATATGAAACATGAAGTAGCCAAAGCAAGAAACATCGGTGGAATACCAAAAGTAATACCCAAGAGACAATAGGGAAACAGTTTTGTATATGGGCTTTCAATTTGTTCTGTTTCAATATTATGTGGACTACGAATATTTCTGACAGATTCTTCAATAGTAGCTTATCAAAATAAAATTAAGAACAAAAAATATTCTAGTGCTAATTTATTCAATTTTAAATGTTTTACATTTTCATTATTGAATTTCCTTCTTTTCATATTAATTAAGCATGACTAATCTTAAATATAAAGATGTGTATATGAATACACACACATGCATGTATAGACGAATACCCAGCGGGAAAAAGGAAATAGTAAGAATGCCTTGTAGAAGGCCTTTGTACTGGTTCTTTCGGATATATAAAGCCTCATATATTGGCGGCATTCTGTATTCAATGCAAATGGTCTTACGTAAATGTAAATGGAAAATTTCATAGCATTTCTTAAAAATCCAACAAGTGTAAATGCAAAATATCGTAGCTTTTTTTTTTAAAATCCAACAACAAATGCACACAAACCAAAGAAAAGCTACGATATTTTGCATTTGCACTTGCGCGTTACCGTTTGCATCAAACATCGAATACCGCCAATGTAAAGAAAGGCAACGATGTCTTGCATTTACAGTTAGACAATACCATTTGCATGGAACACTGAATACTGTCATTGTTTACACACGTTGTCATTGCGAGGTAGGCTTTCCGCTCTCACTTTTTTCACCAGGGATTTTAAAAGCCTTTCAAATTCATGCAGTTTGCTTTAGTAAAAAAAAAACAAAACAAAAATTTACTTCTTCTATTCTTCTATGAGAAGGGAATGTAGAATGTGTATCTTATCTTTTATGCGAAAGAGTCGAGGCCTTTTATAGAGCAATTTTTAGCATTTAGATAAGAATAGTAATTGTTACAAAAAATCCTAAGCAGACCGTTAATAAAGCCTGAAGGTCTTCTGAGTTTTGAAGGTCTTCTGAGTTTTCCCGCTGGGTACTTATGTGTAAATTTAAATGTATTAATTCCCAGGATACGGCCGATATTAACTGACAAGTTTTTTTTGTGCTTTAAAATGCACATGGTTGTAAATGTTTAAATTAACAATAAATTAGTATTAAACAATGAAGACAGACAATTATGTTAAGATTATTTAATTGTATATATTTTTCATTCAGAAAAACACACAGATTGCAATTCACTTTATCCGATAACTTGAATTGAATTAAAAAAACAACAACAACAACAACAAAAGAGAAAGAATCCAAAGCTGACAAAGACCACCGAGTAACTTAATCTTATAAATAATGAATATGTTTAAATTACTTGTAAGATTTAACAACCAATCAACTAATTATTGTTATAATTATAGAGATTTAAATTTAATGAAATTGTTTGGCCATCTTATAAATCTATAACTTCGTGTTTTAAAAGAAAGATATAACTAAAGCCGGATATTATTTCTAGAGTTGAATGAAATTTATTTTAAAAAAATATATTGCAGTGGATCATGAAAATAAAAATAAATTTTTAGTGCAATTTTTTATTTTGAATGCGTTTGCTACACCGAAAGAATTTTGCTTCATAAATCCAATGAAATAATTTCATTAAAAATTTTTCACAAATCTAATGATAATTTCACAAATCCAATGAAAATTTCATTAATATTGTGAAACAATTTCATTGGAATTGCTTCCTTGATATTCTGGTTTCGTTAGAATATTTTATTGGATTTATGACAACCCCTTTATATTTAAGTTATTTCATTATTTTCATGAAATTATTTTATTCTTTTGATGAAGTTATAGCACTGCATTAATTACACTTTTAAATAAATTTGATAAAGTTAAATAATTTTAACGAAACTGGTTTCATTAATCCAACGAAGCGTGACGTTGGTTGAATTTTAATGAATTTATCATTAGATTAATGTCGAAAATCATAGAATTTCTGCCGAAAATTCTTTCAGTGTACAATAAAAATTTAAAACATTAAGTTGACCTTATCAGTTCAAGTTCTAGACTTCTAGAGGCTTAATATATTTAAATTATTCATTGCAAGGTGATGAGCAAGTCCCTGGCATTTACTTGCTTCATTCGGTCGGCGTGTTACCTGCAAGCAAAGTAAAATTCATTTACCGCTGTTAAGCCAAAAATTCTGTTTCCAAAAAAACCATTTCTCATATTCTATTTTAATAAAAATTCATGTTAAATACTTGATGTTAACAAATACTATTTGTACAAGTAGATAGAAAAGGGTGCTGAGAAAGTGCCTGGCGGTATAGAAAAATGTGTCGTCTTCCCCAGCTACGTCTAATTTAAATGTTTCTTGCCTACATGCAATCAAGGTGAAATGCATTTACCCATATTAAACCAATAATTATTAATACTCCTACAATAAAACCATTTCTCGAATTCCATTTCATTAAAAATTTATGTTAAATAACTGATGTTAATAAGCACTTTCTATGCAAGTAGACAGACAAGACTGATGAAGAAATGCCTGGTGGATTTAAAAAAATGCGGCATTATCCCCCGCTTAGTCCAATCTTAACTCTATAGCATTATTTAACAAAATATTTTATTATTTATGATTTGATGGGGCTAAAGTTCGTATCACTTTGTAAGCCAAATTACATGTGATAATTATTAATGAACAAATAACAACAAAGTTAATTGTAAATATTCTGACAAACACGTAGCAGAACGGAACAACTAGCTGCTTTTGAAGGCCACTACTGATGCAATAATAAGTATCTTTAAATAAATTACGTGATTAATTCCTAATATTATGTTACAAAGATCTCTTTCAGCAGCGCAATATTTATGAAGAAGATATGCCGTTTTGTCATGAGAAGCAGAGCGGGAAAAGAAATCTGGTGAATAGATTCTTTCAAGTCCAGCTGTCAACACTGTCAAATAACAACAAAAACAAAATTAAGCAAAGCTTTTATTTACTGCGCTGCGGCTTTTTTTGTTTTTTGTTGCTGGTACTCGGTCGGGTTCATGTGTCAGTGAATGGAAAGGGTTGTAAATCAAATCAATATATGGAGCACAAAACATTAAAAAAATTTAAACGAAAATAAAAATTATACAAAATAAAAAGCGCGGCAGGTATTAGTTGTTTTAATTGTTTAATAAAACAATGGGAGGTATTTTTTTGTTGTTGATTGCGACCGCAGAGATGAGAGTTGGAGCTGGTTGCCAATAATAATATTAAGATAGGTCATGTGATAGGACGATTTAACGGGTCGGGTGGTCGAATGTTAACGGGTTGTGGGAAACTTTTTTTAAGAAACACAACAAACACCACAAATACATCTTGTAGTGAAAACAATTGTATTGTATTGTATTGAAAGCTGTTAAAGAAATAAAATATAAATCAATTTTATTAGAGAAATAATAAAAAACCGCAAGCCACAAGGTTGTGGAATTAAATCATTAAAATTAAGAAAATAATAAAAATACACACACACACACACACGCTACTACAAAAGATCATTAAGATTATTATTTTATATTTTTCTCATTTTGAAATTTTTTTAAATTCATCTATTTTATGAATTTCCGAAAAATTCGCTTTCCGTGTGTGTGTGTGTGTTTAATAATATTAACTATTTAAAATTGTTTGCTCAAATTAACTTACGCATTAAAAAATTTATTTATTAATAATATTTTTATGTCTTTATTTCATGCGAATAAATACTCTCAAGTTATGATTATGAATATATGTATTGCGAAAATTTGCTATTTCGTAAAATCTTTATGGGCCAATAATATTTTCTCAACAACGAGCAGATGACAGAGAAGATTTTACAATCATGTTATTGATTTTTATTACATTTAAATTATTTCAGAATTTTTTTTTGTTGAATTGTATAGTGTTTTTTTTTCGTAACACAGAGAATTTTTTCAGAAATTTAAAATTATCTAATTAGTGCAACTACTTTAAAAACAAACAAAAAAAATTTATTTGTTATTAAAAAATTTTTTTTTGCTAAAATTAACTTCTTTAATAAATTCCAAAAAATTCTTTCATTCATTCATAATATAAATTCGTGCTTACCTAAATAAAAAAATGAATAACAAAAATTAAACATTTTAAAAACCCCCGAAGTTGCGATATCCTCTAAATGGCTGGACCGATTTTCTTAAAACATGGCTACGAACCCTCTCGATCAACTCACCTTTCAAACAGAGAGGTAGAAAATGGAAATCGGTCCAGCCGTTTGGTCTGTACGTGGACACGGACACACACACAGACACACACTACGAACTTTTTTTAGTCGGGGGTTAAAAATAGTACATTTTGACATAAAAAAACATTTTTAAAAATAAATTATAAAAATTTAGCTCTTGAAAATAGAACGCACATTTAAAAAAAATTAACATATAATAAATTTTTGAAAAAGTACGATTTTACAGAAAACAAGCTTTTATGAGAAATTTGTTTTTGAAAAAAGGTACCATAAAAAATGCCTTGTTGGGAAGAGTAGTATTGTGGATAAAGTACTTTTTGAAAAAAGTACTATTCAAAAAAGTACTATTTAAAAAAAGTATATTTTAAGAAAAATGTACTAATTTAAAAAGAACTACCTTAATTGAATATCTTCTGAAAAAAATTGCGACGAAAATATTCCTTTTTGGAAAAAATAATATTTTGAATAAGGAAAAAATAACACTTTTATAAAAAGTACTATTTAAAAAGAAGTATATTTTGGAAAAAGTTCGTTATGGAAAAAGTTCCTTTTTAGACAAAGTACTTTTGAAAGAAGGACTATTTAAGAAAAAACTACCTTTTAGGTAAAAAGTACTAGAGAAAAAAAATGTAAAAAGAGTACTTTTAGCAAATCAGTAATCTTTCTTTAAAAAAAGTTCCTTAGCATAGAAGTGCATACTTAAAAATACCTTTTAGAACAAAAAACCTTTTTTAGGATAAAAGTACCGTTTAGTATATAAGTACCTTTTAGGATAAAATTACCTTTTAGGACAAAAGTACCTTTTATGTAAATAATAAAAATGATAAAAGTACCTTTTAGGTTAAAAGTACATTTTAGGATAAAAGTACCTTTCAGGATAGAAGTACCCCTTAGAATAAAAGTAACTTTTAGGATAAAAGTACCTTTAAGGATAAAAGTAAATTTTGGGATAAAAGTTCCTTCAAGGATGAAAGTAGCTTTCAGTAATTCTTGGGATAAAAGTAACTTTAAGAATAAAAGTACCTTTCAGGATAAAATTACCTTCTGGGATAAAAGTACCTCTTAAAATAAAAATACCTTTTAGGATAAAAGTGCCTTATGGGATAAAAGTACCTTTTAGGATATGAGTACCTTTAATGTTAAAAGTACCTTTTATAATAAAAGTATCTTTTATAATAAAAGTACCTTTTAGGGCAAAAGTGCCTTTGCGAAAAAAGTACCTTTTAGGATATAAGTACATTTTAGAATAAAAGTCCCTTGTAGCACAAAAGTATCCTTTAGGATAGGGGGCGCGCGGGCGGGATGGTATAGAAACTCCGAAAATAGCATCACGTTGTATGTGAATCGAATATTATATGTTCCTTCTTCCTTTACCAATTTAAAAAAGGTTTGGTAAGAAATTATCTTTTATTTCTGCTATTCGACTCTGTTGGTTGTTGTTGTTTGCATTTATTTCAAAAATTTAAATAATCGAATACATATGTATATCAAATTTAATAGCATTTTCAGCGATTGCATCTATTATTTTGAAAGTGAAAAAAAACGAATTCATTAAAACCAAAAACTCTCAAAAAAAAGCAGCACAAAAATTATAAACCATGAAACATTTTCTACTCATCATATAATTTTTTAATGTTTCCAATTTAGCTTTCCTCGTTTTTGTGTGTTAAAGCTCATTAAAAAAACTGCAGATTTTTAAACGCCAAGTGGCAATGGCAGAAATCTATACACATCCACGGTTGGTCGATCGGTTGGACAGTCGGTCGGCCGGTCAGTCATTCTGCTCTATAATTATCTTTTCTGTCGGTTTGTAGAACAGGCAAAAATGAAGCAGGCTGTTTGCATTAACAAATGGCTCGTTCGTGGTCGTGGGCCTCATAAAACTTTTATGAGCAATTGATAGTGTGAGCAAACGTTTTCCTTGCATAAATTTTCCAAAGATGAAAAGAAACTATTTGGTATTTTACTTCTTCTGGTTTTTGTTAGTTATTCAATTTAATAGACTTATTAAGTGAAACAAAAGTGAAATAAATTCTCCTCCCTTTTTATTGGCTACCGTATGAGCGAAAATGTATTTATTACATGGGAGCAACAAAACTGATGGAAATGATTTTGTTTTACGAACAGCAGCTGGCAGACATTTATGTATAATAAAAATTTTACTTAGCTTAGGGCTAAACACAATGAAGGCGACAACTTTTTTTAAGTCGCGGGTAGGTCTAATGATTAAATATACCTTTGATTTCAAATATGCAAACTCATGGTGTTAACTTGAATTGATTCACAGTTTGATTTGATATATAACACTCTCGCTGTCTAATTAAATATCATGCAGTTTAGGCAGAATCAACTCTGCATAGTTACATAACAGCATTGACATTCGTAATGAATAGTTCCCTTACTATCTATCAAGCTTAGCTTTTGTTTGAGTTGTAGCTGACTTCCGTAAACACATTCTTAATGAGTAAGCAAAATTAACTTTTTGTGTTAAAATTTTGACAGGCTTCAGCTGGTAGTGGGTTACCATTAAAAATGGTGTTGTCTTTGATATTAAGAGGAGAGGCAAGTTTATTGACAGGTTCAGGTATTCTAAATTACTTTTTTACCAGAAGTTCAAGAGAGTTCAGTTATGTTTCTCTTCTCGAGCTATTGCTTGCCGCTCTCATTGTACTTGTTTGCCCTGTCGCTCTAATATGAAAACCCACTCTTCTAACTCTAATGTTATTTTCTCATTTTATATAATAAAGTGCTGCACAAACGCACTTGCAAGAACTTTTAAGACATGAGGGATTTTTCAAATGCTTAACTACAGCAAAATACGCTAAACAACACTGATGGCAATACATTTGCTTAAGTTATTGCAGGTAAAGGAGTCAAAAAGAAAATGCTTCGTTATGGAAGAATTCGTGATGATTGCTTCTTTCTACGCATGCTCCTACAAACGCACACATGCATTGACGGTAATTGTGTGCGTTTGCTTTAAAAAACCACCATTAAACACATAATAGCTTACCATCTACTCACTCAAACTTACAATATGCAAACTAATAAGCATACACTCACCAACACTACTTCTTCTGATTATTTGTTATGAACAAGAAGTCTTCACGACATCGCTTGTTAACACTCATATACACGAACACCAACACATCCATAGTGCTTCGCTTATACTACGACAGCATTTATTATTGCTTTACCTGCCACTTTAAAAAAAAACATTTACATTTCAAGGCCGTTTACGCAGGTCTCTATTAGATAAATTTAAAAATGTTTTTCAAGATAACATCCATCATCTCACCTTTAGTATACATATGTTTCAAATCTTGACAACTTGTGAAAATTACAACATCTTCTTTCTATTCCAGCATCAACATCATCATCATCATCATCATTATCACGAAGATCATCCATCCAACCCCCGATTATAATTAAATAAATATTTAAATTATGCCAACGAGAGAAAACAATACAAAAAATATAAAAATACTAAAAACAGTGCTTCAGTTTAAGTACATTGTAAAATATTCCGTCATAAAATGAAGAGTTTGTTTATTTCACATTAAAAGTCAATTAAATGCGATGATGTACTACTGAAGCAAAGAAGCAAAAAAAATATAGAAACAAGAAAAATAAACTTAAAAGAAAACATCTTAAACAAATAAACAAAACTGAAAACTCAACTGAAATTCAAAAATTTAATAAAATAAAAAAATTAAATAGAAAACGCAACATTTTTCACTCAGAAAGTTTTTTTGAGTTGATTTCTATCTGCATTAAATTTCATCATGCGAATCTTTTCACAGTCAAGAGAATAAGACACATTTTTTATTATGCCTAGAATTTAATGAGAGTAAAGTTTTGTAGAAGAAAAAAAATAATAATAATAATATTAGCTAAGGGCAGTACGATTAAAAGAATATTTATCGCCATATCTTGCTTTATCATTTTAAAATGTTTACAAAGATTTGCTTTCTTATACACAACGTTAATAATAAGTTATAAAATATTGAGGGCTTAAAAGCTTGGCTACTGAAAAAAAGAAGTGCACGATATTTTATTTTAACCATCGCAAAAGGAGAATTTTTGCTTATTCTGTAACTATTTGCGAAAGTGAACAAAAAATTGTCTCTTGTCTATGCAATGTGTGAAGCAATGGAGTGATTAGGTATTACTTCACACTTCGCTCCTTAATGCCGGTCATCCAAAAACGAAGCAGTGCATACATATATATTATCTCTAATAGAGACAAAAAACTCCTAACTTTTTGCTTAGTAATATCAGCAAAAAATAAGCCAGCAACACGGTAATATTTTAAAGTTTAAACTCTAATAAGAACAACATTGTTCTCAAATGAATTCTGGCTGAATCGGCCGATAGATGCTTGTTGATTAACTTGGGATTTTAAAATGAGGCAAGCTGCTCTATAACGTGAACTATCTGCTCTCGTTTGGATGCTAAAAGAACTCAGCAACTTCTAAGATTCCCAAGGTTTCACTTGCGAGACCCCGAGAACACCCGCCAACATCATGTGCCTTCCTTTTTAGTATGCAGCTTATATGCCTCGGTGGCGCTCTGCAGGACAACTGTCTTGGCTTCTAGGTAAAAAATTGTGCAGTAGCCTATCACAAATAGAACTTAGGAATATAAATTATTATATGGGCAATAGCAGGTGGTTCTGTCGTTGACTTCTTAAGTGGAGTTTAACGCTTCCACTTAAGCCTACCTTTTACTCATCATTTTACTCATCACTATCGATTTCATTACTTTTCCACATGTGTCATTAAAGATCTATTTTTTTTTATTTTTTTTTTCTTAAGAGAAAGTAACACTCAGGCAATAAATGCCCACTACTATTAATAGTAATTACTAGGTGCTACCTACCTTCTTTAGGAAAGGTGAAGGAAGAGATAGAGGAAAGCTTATTTTTTTTACAGCTCTGCTTTTTGCACGTTTTTTTAATAATGCAGTGTTTCACCGCCTCTAGTGTTGAATGAGACGTATTAAATATTTTTTTTTGAAGCTGTGTTTAGTAGACCAATAATGTCGCCGATGGTTCTGCTACACAACGAAGGAGGGCGCTCTGATGTTACATTGAGATTAGTATCCGCTGAAGTCGGTATAGTTCAGTGATCAATGACTATGCATTCAACTTTGAATCACTTCAACTTTCCTACAACAACTAACACAAAGGGACACTAATGCACATCAGAAAAATACGTGCTTTTATTTTAATAACCGTTGGATACTTGCTCGAACCCAGAACCTTCGCTTTTGTTTCAGTAAACGCCACCCTCTATATGCCAGTAACCACCTCACCTAACCTAGCCGAAATTGAGATAGGCAGAGTTTGCTCCATATACAACATATAACATTGGCTTAATAATCTAATAAAAACTCAAATATTAATAAGTCGGGCTCAGAAGTCTTCCAGCTAAAAGCACCGCAGCTCATACATTTTTTATGTAGTCAATAAAGATGACAAAAATCAATTAAAAACTCAAATGTTCAGAAGTCGATCTGAGAAGCTTTCTAGCTAAAAGTACTTCAGCGAAATACATCAAAAAAAATTTACGCAGTCTTAACAAGGGCTTACATAATTCAGTTGAAGCTTCTACAGTTCAATATTCTTCTTAAATAAGCCATTATATGACAAAAGTATAAGATCGAGAAAACTCATGTATTGCTTTATTCTCCATACCAGGGCCACCAGCGAAATACTGTTGTCAATTTCTCACACAATACTTTCGAACTTTATTTTGCTTTTCGAATGATAATTTTATACTCTCACGTACCACTGTGCTCAAATGTAATCTTAATCTAGAACAGATTTACCTTTGAATTTACAACTTGATAAAAATAAACTTTAAACTAAAAAAAAAACAAGAAGGTAATTAATGCAAAGATACGGTAGGGAACACTAACTAAACTTAGCAAATAAAATTTATCATAAAATTAAATAAATCTTAGAATGATGACAACAAAATCATTTACTTAACGCTAAAAAAAACTATACGAGGGAAGGTTCAAAAGTGTTAAAAAAATACATACTTATGAATATATATGTAGGTAATAATGTAATAATTGAAATTTATTTGCTGGTGGTCAAGCATGCCTATATATGTACGTACGTATTTCATTGGAGCTTCGAACAAATCATCAGTAGACGACTTCAACTACAAATATTTGAAGTCTACTGATTATTTTGGGCGAAGCACCAATGAAATACGTATATAGACATTAGAGTTGAGCGGTATTTTGAAACCTGTTCTTTTTTCACAGCGATTGAAAAATCACTAATCACAACTGTGACTGAATTTATCAAGTAACAGGTTTTGGAAATACAGTTCTTTTATACAAACTGTGATTTTTCTTAGGAATTTTTTGTATACCTTCAGCTTTTGTCGATAAAAAAAATCGTCAAATCGTGTCAAATCGTCTTTTCTGGCAACTATGTACATCTCACATGTTCATATTTGCAATTTATGTTTCTCTCCCTCTTATAAGACAATCTCATTTTTGCACAGGAATGATTGCTAAGTGTTTGTTCTTGTCGCTCTTTTTATTAGTATTTATCAAAATGCCAATACTAATAAAGATTTTCAATGCAAAAGAGCTGAAATGAGTTAAACTGTGACCACAGTCACAATTTAATTTCATTGCTGCTCTTCTTATTAGATTTCTCAAAATAACAGAACTGCTACAAACAAAATAATGCTAAACTGTGATCACAGTCAGAGTTTAAAAGAACAGCGATTTAGAAATCACATTCACAAGGAGCAACATTATTAAAAAATCGCGTTATCGCTCATCACTAATAGACATGCTTGACAAACAGCAAATAAATTTCAATTATTGTATGTACACTTCTGACAATATGTCACATAATAAATTTCTTCAAATAATAATGTAATTGTTAATTAACTGTCTTAATTCAAATTAACTTCTGAATTATCCCCATTCCAATGCGTATTATACCGTAGACAGACGACAGCGTTAATTTGCATTAAGAGCTCACTAATGTGAATTAAAAATTTACCCTGACAGACGACTGTTATTTGCATTAAGTAAACAGCTAGCAAAATCTGTGCATCCCTTTCGTACCACACACTTCGATTATTTTCCTTGGAAATCTTAAAATAGAAAAATTATGTCTCGATTTTAATATTCTTTTTTTCTTTTTCTAAAAACAATTAAAATAACTTAAATTTCCTGACTTTGAATCCATTTTAATTTTGAAAACGAAAACAATTTGCCACAATTTGATGGATGGTTGATAGTTTTACCGTGTTACCATAAGAGGGCGGTGTTATCATATAGTTAAATTCAGTATTAATTCAGTTTCCATTTAGTGCATTTACGGTAAATCTAATACGCATTGGAATGGGGATAATTCACAAGTTACTTTGAATTAAGACAGTTAATGCAAATTAACGCTGTCGTCTGTCTACGCTATTAGATTTACTGTAAATGCCCAAAATGAAAGTGAATTAATACTGAATTTAACTATATGATAACACAGTGCTCATATGGTAGAACCGTCCTCATATGGTAACACTGTCAACAATCAGTCAAATCTTGGCAAATTGTTTTCGTTTTCAAAATTAAAATGGATTCAAAGTCAGGAAATATATGTAGGTTATTTTAATTGTTTTTAGAAAAAGAAAAAAGGAATATTAAAATTAAGGAAAATAATCGAAGTGTGTGGTACGAAAGGGATGCACAGATTTTGTTAGCTGTTTACTTAATTTCAAAAATATTCGGATCCCAAATTGCTTTGAAATCACACGAGTTAAGAAAACTAGTTCCGGCAATAGAAATATTTTTTCAAATTTTTTTCCCATGATTTTATTATACAGATTCTCAAATATCATATCTGAAAGAAAATGAACGTGTATGATTTTAAACACGTCTGTAGGACCTTTATTAATTTTTTGAAAACGGGAAATTTACTAGGATTTTTTTTACAGAATAGGGCCGATTATTATTTGTGAATTCTCAAATAGTATTTGAAAGTCTGTGCATAAGATAAGAGGTTTGTTGCTGAGCAAACTCTTGAAATCTTCAAAAACGTTTAAACTAAAAATCTCAAAATTAGAAAAATGTCGAAACGAAAAATCGCCAAAATAATAAAGGGCTTAAATGAAAAATATCTTTAAAAATAAATTAAATCGCTCATATGCAAAAAAAAAATACAAAAAGAAAAAGTCGCAAAAAACTAAAAAAAATCGCCAAAACCCGAATAAAGCGCCAAAACTGAGAAAAATCGTCAGAATGAAAAAAGCACCCAAACAAAACAAAATTGCTAAATTAACAACAACAATAACTTAAAAAAACCGTTAAAACTAGAAAAAAAAAAAACAGGAAAAATCATCAAAATGAAAAAGAGCACCATAAATAAGAAAAAATCGCCAAAACTAATAAAAATCGACATAACTAAGAAAAATCGCAGAAACTAAGAAAAATCGCTAAAAACTAGAACTCAACGTGAAAAAATCGCCAAAAAAACGACAAAATTTGCCAAAAAATTCAAAAATCGCTCAAACTAAAAAACAAACAGAAAAAAGTGCCAAGGCTACAAAAAGCCAAAACCAAAAATCGCCAAATCTTAAAAAAAACGCTTAAACTAAAATAGCTGCGAACTTAAAAAAAATCGCTAAAACTTAAACACAAATCGAATAAATCGCGTAAAAGCGAAAAAAATTTGCCAAAAGGAAAAAAGCGCTACAATTAAAAAAAAAAAACGCCATAACAAAAACAATTAAATTTTTTTTTAAATGTCTTCGTCAGGTAAGATGATATTCCATGATATAGGCTAAAGTTCATATGTTATTACATATCGCTCACTTACTTAAAGAACGTCATAACGCGAAAAACTGATTTTTTTTTAGTTAATGATGCAAAATTAATCCTCTCATATCGTTCTTGATATTGTGTAAAAATTGCATACAAATATCTTGAACGATCAACTCTTGAAAGCAAAATAAAATTTTCTTTTTCCATTAAGTTGTGGGTGAATTTTCAATCAACTCGTTTTCTGGCAAACTGGGGGCAAATCGCGGCACTCGTTATCTAACGAAATTACGAAATATTTCAATATAATTTATATCACTATCAACATAATTTATATCACTTTTATAAATCATCTTTGATGCAGCTCTGTGGTTGAATTAGGCGTGGAGTACTGCACTTCCCTAATGATTCATTGCTTTGAGTTTTAGTAAAATCTATGAAATTGACATGACTGGGCCTTGCCAGGGACTGAACAACAGTTTCTCAGTACCGCCATTTGTTTTTACTACGAAATACTCTCAACAATTTCAGCCAACATAACCCTCAGCTCTTTCTGTTCTCTTTAAGCTCAAAATTTGCAAGTAATATTTCAGACCAAGGGAGCAAGGAATGGTGAAAAATTTTCCACCAAATATAGGATTATTGGAAAACTTATTGTGCCACACTCGTTTAAATATCTTAAAGTAATTAAGCGTAATAATTTCACAGATTTACACACGGACTCAAATGAGCTCACGTGCATTCGAACCAAACAACCCAATGAAATGAATTCAAAATTAAATAAACATTTCATTGTGTTCTTATCAGATAGACAGACAGACAGACAGACAGATAGAAAAACAAAGATAGAGATCGGGACAGCAGAGATTTCGACAGTGTGAGAATGCTGAAGACGTTAATCATGAAGTTGTTGATGATGAAAAAGAAAAGCACTCAATTTTTATTATTTTCATTTCAAAATTACAAGAAAGTTGACTAAGACTTGTGGGGTAAAATTTATCTTTTCGCAAAGCCAAAATGTTAGTGAGTTTTGAAAAGCGAACTAGACAATACGCCTGCCTCGAGAGCTTCACAACAGTCATGACTGTCAAGAATGATTTTATTTCGGATTTTATTTGTGCGACAGTGCAACCAACATTGTTGCAAATGCAATTTTTCTGGCCCTCAAAGATTTCTAAGTTAAACAAGTGTGATGTTGTTGTGGCAAATAACGAACAAAAAAATAAATAAATAAAATTAAACAAAAACCACAGTGTAGTGCTGAAAATTGTCGGCTCATTTGAGATTAATTAACAACAGAGACACATACATCGAGTGTGTAAAATCAGATTTTAATATAGTTTTTTCTTTTTTTTTTTTTTTGCCAAAAATTTAAATTTGCACTACAAATTCAAATAGAAATAACATAAAAAAATTATACAGTACAGATCATTAGAATGATTACACTGAATGAATGCGTATGTGTAAGTATAAGTGTGTGTGTGTGTGTAAAATAGTGCTGCTATCTATGAGATAATTAATATAAAATAAAAAATAAAACGTAATGAAATTGAAACAAATTATAAAAAATATGTAGAAAAAACTACAGTATTTCTTTGATGTACATAAATAAGTCCAAGTAGAAAATACAGAAAACACAAGACTCTTTTTTTACTGCGGAGAGCTCGGAATCGTCTCTAAGATGCAAGAAAATGTGAATTTGCATGTGTGAAAAGTGTTTAATGAAAACACACACAAAAAAAAATCGCTAAAATTTTTCAATCTAATGAATAAGTTTCCACAAACGTTAACGTGCAATTGCGCTGTGAAGTGGATCTGTTTTTAGCGATCGTTCTGCCGCTCGGTCCTCGGTTGATGAATGAATCGAAGCATTGAATTGTTGGTCGATGGGTCGGGTAAACCGTTTGTTTTGTATTTTGTTTATTTTATTGGCGTTGAACGAGCATTTCTTATTTTTTTTAGTTAATTTATTTTCGCTATAATAATATTATTGTGTATTGTGATCATCTTCATTATCATTATCACCATCATGACCGTTTTTTTTGTACAAAAACACGGTTGACGGTGACGGTGACGTTAACGGCGGTAAATACTCGTACACTCAGTATTTGTGGCGGCGTTTTAGTGTTTAACTTACCTGTAAGATTCGCCGATAGCGATGATGAAAGTCTCTTCTTCTGCTTCTTATACACAGTGTAGTTTTTGTTGTTGTTGTGTGTTTTTCCTTTTCTACTCATCGTGTATTCTATGTGTGCAACAACGGCCGCAAATACGACCAACAAGCCAACAAAGTTCAGTTTATCGCGGTGGATGCTAGTGGTCAAGTGCACAGAAACCTAAAAAAAAAAGAAATTAAAATAAATTTAAATAATTAATTAACGAAATTTGGTTGCTGGCATTTTGCAATGTGTTGTGGGAATTTATGAATTAAATGTAAAATATTAACAATAATAATTAAAATTTTATAATAAAATATAAAATTTATAATGAAAGAAGTGAAATAGATTTTTTTAAATAAAACAACTAAAGTGAAAAAATATAATCCTGGTTATTAACTCTCAAAACACGAAAAAAAACTTTTTAATAACTGGCCTTTCCAAGTAAAGTTGCTTTCTTTGACTTCCTTCATTTAAGTGAAACTAAGGAGGCGGATTAATGCCCGTGAATTTTTGAATGCAACGCCGGTTTTTTATAAAAAAAAATATCGTTTTATTTTTCAACATGATGGCCTTTGAGCTACATAAGCTTTACCCAAAGTTTCTCCTATCTTATTATGCTTTGGTTTACTTGGATTTGTCCAGGTAATCAACCTATTTTGGAGTGGAATCTCTTTCCATCAAGCCGTTAATTCAGTTTTGGTTCTAAGAATTACTCAGTCGGGAATAAGTGAGCGATAAAGGGCGGATAGGGTAACAACTCGTAACCCAATTCATTAATTTTTGCCAGGGAAACTGAACCTGTGCACAGACTGACATTATACTGGTGGGAACAAGTTTTTTTTTGTGCCAAATGTGGTCGTTTCTAATGACTTAAAAAGATAGGTTATCAATTCGTCTGTATTTTTTTTAATTCTCACTACACCGGCTCAATAACTTGGCATAATTTATTAATAATTATTTTCCAGTTTTTAAGGCACTAAATGTGGATTGCACCGTGTGCATTCCAAAAAATGGTCACCAGAACTTTATTGGCTGGCAAACCCATCTTGCCCTTTATTGGCCCCGATTCACCACGGGGAACCCCTTGTTTTGACTGCTGTTTGGTCTCTGATGTGTTGTGGTAGATGCATGTTTTGTTCACGGTTGAACAACGTCCATACTGCTCTTGAACTAAAAACTCCTCCAAAAGTGTTACATGATTGCACTTGTAGTCGATTCACAGAAAAAAGAATTTCTACAATAAACCCGTTTAATTGAAGAAAAAAAACACAAAAATCAATTTAAAATTTTATTGAGTCAATTAATTAAATTAAATGTTTAAACAAAAGTTTAATTGACTGAATTTTAATTTTAATTCATTTTTTTTTAATTAAACGTATTTATCACAGGAATAATTATTTTCTATGTTGTGAGCAAACACTGAACTCACCTTGCGTAGAACTGTCATATCAAAGTGATCACTCAACCTTGAAACCACTGAGCCAAGTGAAATATCAAAGTCTTCCGCAATCTCTCTCTCATTTACAATATCCCATCCACTCAGACCATATCAAGAATTTTTCAATTGTTTCGAGTGCAGAGACCCCAACTGGGCTTTCAAAGTTTTCGAAATCTTCTGTGCTTGTACGATCACAATGATATTCAGTAAAATGTTTTTTTTATAATTGAAATCGACTCCATTATATTTACCCAGCTTAGCCGTGGTTGGAGTGATGGTTTTTTATAATAATGCTTAAGCCCGTGATTCACTATCCTGCACAGTCGTGCAACTTTTTAAAAAAATACAAGCCTGGTATGGTGGAGGTTTTTTAAGATTTTTCAAGACAATTACAATTTATCAGATCAAGGCTGTATTTTTTCGTAAGTCATACGATTGTGTAGAATAGTGGATGCCAGCTCTTAATGAGCATACGAAACTCAAGTTTTTAATTTTTTATTTAAGTTAAATAAAATACACGCAAGCTATTGTCAGGTTTTGGATGTCGATCAACTTTCTTTAAGAATGAGACATTTTTAGAAAATTTGGAAAAACAGAAAATGAATAGTGATACTGGCGAATGTATTTACCAAAGGTAAATAAATAATTGTATACACAACAATCATTTCTCACATTCTGTTTCATTAAAAACTAACGTTAAATAGCTGATGTTAATAAAAAGCTCTACTCAAGTAGATAAACTAGGCTGTTGATGAAGTGCTTAGCTGCACAGAAAAATATCGGCATTTCCCCAAGCTAAGAAAAGTCTATTTTAATTTTTTTTCTCTTCTTTAGAAACTCTCATTAATTAATAAAAATATTTCGATCAATAAGAATTGAAATTACTGAATAAAAAATTATTTCTGATGAAAATTTTTAATTTTATCTTTCTTGAAAAAAAAACAAAATATATTTTAAAATTATTTAAAAAAAAAATTTTGTTAAAAACAAATTTTAAATAAAATACATTTCGAATGCGTTTTAAATTTTATTAAAATTGAGAATTCTAATGTTAGACTTTTTTTATAGAAAAGTTCTCTTTTCACTATACTTCTGCTAAACAGCTAAAAACAAACTCTGGCAACACTGTTATTTCTAAAATCTCATACTCCTGCTTTTTTTAACAGCAAATTTGTATACCACCAAGAACCTAAAAGGTATGCAAAGTTTTGTATCAATAGTGAAAGTACAAAGCTGCATACAATTTAATGTTAGTTTTTAGAGGGAGTGGCTCCGCCCATTTATTTTAAACACCAGACTGTGGGATTTCGAAAACAAAAGAAAAAAATGCTTGTGCAGAGTTTTAAGATATGTATATAATCAATTTTAATAGGCTTGGTCCCGCCCATTTTTTTTAAATTATGTACAGTGTAGAAACTTAAGGCGTACACAATGTTCCGTAAAATTTGTTTAACATAAGCAAGTTCTCGTCCAAAATTGCAACTTTTGTTGCAGCAAATTTTTATTTTGTTTTTTAGTGAAAAACAGTAAGAGAGGAATAAAAAATTTTTATATAACTATTTTAACATTCTCAGACACATTTAAGACTTGCAGGAATAAAAATTTCAAGTCTGGACCGGGACTAAGCAAATTATTAATTGAGGTCACATAGAAAAATAAGAATATAAAATACGTATTCACCATCTCACATTTGTGCCTTTAAAGGGGAACACTCAAAATTTTGCAATGTTACTTCTTCCAAGAATATGACAATCGGCGGTCATATCTACCCACTGTAAAAATATAACATTATTATCTATATTCTTTCGCCTAAAAAATTCAGTTGTATCCCTCATTCTCAAAAATCATTTTTTTCCTTTTTGAGAATTTTTAAATTATAAGTTGATGCCTTTTAGAAAAACAATAGCGTATGCATCATTAATATGTGCTCTAATGTTAAACAAAAACTCCACAAATTTATATAGCGAGTGTTCATCAATAACTCGAAATTGTTTTAAGTGGTTTTTGTTCCAACTTCTTTCTTTGAACTGCATGCAGAAAATGTTTGAAAATTTTCGGTATGATTTTTATACAAAAATCTATTAAAATGTTGATACTTTTTTCTTTTGGGCAAAGGGAAATGGTGTAGAGTAACCTTTAAATCATATTATGTGGCATATTTCACGCTTTAAAATTTTACTTTCATACGAAACAAAGTATCAACCCACAGTGTAACTCCAGTTTACAATAAATAACAAAACAAAACAACAAAAAAAACTTCATAAAACACAAAAATCCCTTAAAGACTTCTCTCATAAAAATTAAAAAAAAAGCAGTTTCAGCACATTCAGAAAAAAATCCTTTAAACTTCGACACAAGAGCACTTAAGCAAAATATATAAAAAACACAACAAAAAGAAACAGTTCCCATCAATTTCAAAGCGGCTTTTAAAACTATTTTTTATGCGATTTTTTCACTTTTTTTTTATTTTTTTTTTTGCAACTCAACACGGTGTATCCCTTTTTTCGTATGGCCAGCCGGCCGGCCGGTTGGGGTAAAAAACTGTCCATGAAATCGCCAAAACACAAGCGCAACAGCAACAAAACGAAACTAAAAAAATAAAATCAACTCCTTCCAGTGATTTAAAAAAAAAAATAATAATAAAAAAACATAAAAAATTCAAAACCTAAAATAAAGGCAGGCACATTTAGCGTTAAACGTATTTAATTTAAAGTTTCCAAAGAACCAACGAACGAACGAACCAACGAATGTATCAGTACGCGTGAGACTTTACAACAAAATTGACGCATTTTATTTGTGGATTAAAGCAAACCAAAAAAAAATATAAGAAAAACATACAAAAAATCGAAAGCAACAAAATAAAACATAAAATAACTATATTAAATAAAAAAAGATATAAAAATTAATTAATAAATCAATAATCAATAAATCTTTCAATTCCTCTTCTTCTTTTTTTTCTAGAATTTTTAAAACAAAATGTTAAATTTAATAAAACTAGTGTTGACAATATCTTTTGTTTTATGTCCAGTCATTATTTGTAGTTGATGAGTAACAGTGGAGCAAAACTACGAGTTGAAAGAAAGAATTTCTAAAAAAAGAACTTTAGTGCAAAGTGATGAATGTTTGAAAAAAAAAGAAATTCTAAATTAAGGAAATTTAAAGAAATTAAAAATTATTACCCAAAAAAATTTGCTAACGTTGGCACTGTGGTTATTATATGGTGATATGCGGTTATTTATGGTGATTGCAATTGTTATATTTGCAATGCCAATAACTGGACTTGGTTGGTAAGTGTTAATGACTTTCGTTCTTTTTTTTTTTATTAATTTAGTTGCCAGAAAATATTTTTTCTTTTTAATGGCAACAAGAAACCCACTGTTTTGTCTACTGTTTGGTCTCTTTCAAAGTGTATTAATAACAAGTGACCTTGTGATTACAACAACATATGTACATACTAAATTGTTGTCTGATAATTTTTATTTGTATGTTAACAGTTCGGCTTAAAATTTTGTGTTATTTTATGTGGAATTTGACGGATGGGGTTAAGTCAGCTGACGATCAGCTGATAAGGCCACTTGGTATTAATACACAAACACTTCTGAGAACTTGTGGTCGGTTACATGGCATATCAAACAAGGTACACTTAACAGTGAGATTACTCATCAGATGGTTTGTTGTTTACACGTTTATAAGGAAGAAGTCATTTGACAATTACTCCTTTGCCATGCTTGCTGCACAAAATTTTTTGTCAATTACCTTTTGAAACTTTGTGAAAAGCACAGAGTTGCATTTAATGCGTGTACCTGTATTTAATGTAACTTAGTCAGTTGTGAGCCAACGCGGATAGCTCCCTTACACTCCAGTCATCATTCAAAATGGCAGCAATTGAAACACAATCTCTCTCACTTTCAATCTCCTATCGGCCAACACCACATTGTGGATTTTTTTGAAATAGTTCGGACTATAGAGACCTCAACTTGACGTTTAAAACATTCGGAATATTTTGTGCTTGTATGGCCTTTACAATGTTTAGTAAACCCCTTTTTAACACTGAAATTGATGATGAAGAGTCTCCATTATATTTATCAAGCTTAAGCCTTGGTTGGGGTGATGGTGTTTTTCCGCATACAACAATAGCTAATGAGCTCACGAAATTCAGTTTTCATAATTTTATATCATCTATAGCAGCTACGTCTAAACACACATACACTGAAAATTGCTTTTGAGGTAAACAGCTTTGAAAGCTCTTAAATTTTTTCTTGTTCCTTTGCAGAGTAAGAACAAGCATTGTTGTCTGTTCTGTTGTTGTTGGGGATGTTGTACTCTCGTCGGTGTGAAAGCACAAAAAGCTCATTTTAAAAGTTTGCACATTGTGCATATGGCATGGACGTAGCTGATCTACAGGGATGATAAAATAATAATAAATACAATAATACAATAATTTGTTTAAGAGCATTAAATATGCACAAAAAAATTAGATACATATGCACTTAAAGCTCAGAAATATGCTCTTAAAAATAATAAAGACCAGCTACGTCTAAACACACATACTCTGAAAATTGCTTTTGAGGTAAACAGCCTTGAAAGCTCTTGAATTTTTTTGTGTTTCTTTGCAAATAGAGAGCAAGCATTGTTGTCGCCGAGATCTGGTTGAGTGTTGTGCTCTCGTTGGTGTGAAATCACAAAAGCTCTTCTGTGAATAATTATTAATATAAATTGATTATAAATTGATTTTTCGTAAAAAAGAAGTAACACTCAGGCAACGAATGCCTATCAGTATTACTAGGTTTTACCTTCTTTAGGAAAGTCATAGTGATATGGAAGACAAGGTGATGAAGAAAGAGATAGAGGAAAGCTTCATCCTTTACAACTCTGTTTTTTGAACGTTTTTTTTTAAGAATGCCGTCTTGCAGCGCCTCTGGTGTCAAATGAGGCGTATTAATTTTTGTTTTGCTATTTTATTGGTTATTTATATTGAACCTTAAGCATTATTTTCTAACTCTTGCTTATTCTTACGGAGATATAAGAGAGAAAAACTCAATTTATAACGACTAGCGCTAAAAATATTTTTCAAAACTCAACTTGCTCTTCAAATTAAAAAAAATGGAAAAAATAGTTTAACTCTCTTGACTTTGGACATGAAGATCTCGAAATGAGTAATGAATAAATGCAAGACTTTTGCACATTTATTAAATTTGATTGTTTTTCTTTAAAAATTTTGCAAAAAAAATTCAAGCACTTTTAAATTTTTTCGCCTCGGTAGACCTTCTGAGAGAAATGCCCTTATGCAAAAAAAAAATACTTTAAAGAATAAAATGTGCAAAAATGTGCATTAAAAAAATCTATTACGGAATTCATAAAAAGTTCTAAAGTTTATAAATATCTTATCTCCCAATAATAATATATCACACAAGCAAAAAAAAAACATGCAATTGCATATTTTCGGTTTCCCTGATCATCTGCTATCCAGAGCCATCAAACACAAACTGAATAACACAGCATGTTCTTATTTTGATTATTTGAATTAAAAAAATTTACGGATCTTGTACTACAGTATTATTCTTAAAGTAAGTTCTCCTTTATAAGCCCAATTTATTGGATTTAAACTTTGAACAAATTTAATTCAACTATGTATTGTTCCATTAAAGGAAATTGTCAATTTTTTCTGATTAATTTTATAATTAAATAAATAATAATTTAACCAAAATTGCAGTATTATTTAGCTAATGTACTAAGGCTTCCAATTCTACAAACAAAAAATTCAAATATGTACTTATATTTATTAACATATGAACTGAGTGAGAATTCTAACATATATTATTTTGCTCAGTGCGTGCAGCATAGGCTAGTGAACATATTGCACATTAAAAAATTCATATGATTTTATTGATACTTTGGAGGTCATGAAGACTTCATTACTCCTCAAGAAGCACATATAGTTTTTTTTTATTGCAAGCAGTTGTTAACAAAAAAAACAAACAAAATTCCCCTCTTTCTAGTGGAAATATTAGCCGCCACCTGTCGTACAAGTTAAAAAATTGTTTTACATTTCGTGTATCCAATTTTTCATTCTTCTAAATTGATTAATTTTCATCACATTCGTTGTGTGTGTGCGTGTACAATTTGTAGCTCGTTGTACGCCTCTTTATAAAAATTAAATAAAATAATTTGCTGCTGCATCTAATGCAAGTGGGTGGCAGCGATCGTCATGCAGTCTATCCTCACATCGTAAAAAAAAAATTTTATGTTGGCAACTTGTGTCGGGTTTTATTTATTTTTTTATTATTAATTTTTATTAGTTTTGTTTTTTCATTTATTTCTTTTGCTTTAATAATAATTTATTGAGCAAAATGTTGGCAGTATAAAAAGGAAAAATAGAAAAAAAATCTTTTGCGTAACTCATCATTTTCTTTTTTAATTTTCGGTCGTTGCCAATTGATCGCATGTTGACAAGTTCATTTTTCAAGATTTGCCAAAATTGTGCAATCTCTTGTGGAACAAACGCTTTATTTTTGTTAGAATAAATAAACGAAAATTATTAAAATAATAATTTAAATTTTTAAATTTTTTTTTCCTCGGGGGGTTTCTGCTCGTTGACCATTCATTATTTTTGGGTAAGAAAAAAATATTGTTTAACTTTTGATATTTTAATCAGACACTTTTTCACTTGAGACGTCTTTCCTTTTTTTATTATTAATTTTTTTTTTGAGATTTATGTTTTTGAGGTGTGTGTGCTTGCACTTTTATGTGAAATTGTTTGACATTTTCGTTGTGATCAAAATTTCAGTGTCTTTTTCATTTGATTTCCCTCCCTTCGTAAATGTTGTTCATTTTGCACTGCACTGACAATTTCCTGTTTTACGTTGGATGCCTTAAAAATTTTGTATTAATTTTCTTCATTTTATAATATGTCAAGTTTATTTTGTTGCTCGTCTATGGCTGCTGTACGTATGTATGTCGTAAAACAAATTTCCTTTGAATTTATGGCCGAAAGGTTGGTTATGATTTGAGTAAATCAAGTGTGTGATTGGTGAAGGTCAATATATTGTGTGACGTTTATTATTTAGAATATATCATTAGTTTTCGTATATTTTTAGCTTTAATAAATAATTATTTTATGTTGCATGTGATTAAGAAGAGTCTGGTTGGGTCCATGAGTAATTCAGGACGTAGGAAACACAAATTGTATGAGCATTAAAGAAATTTAAATATTCAAAATCAGTTACACTTTAAAAAATCATTTCTACCAAACGAATTTTTTAAAACAATAGTGGTATTCACACCGAACTTGTTAATTTGTTACTCAGTAGTTTGGTAATTTGTTAAAGTTACCAACTGTGAACGACCACCTTTTTAAAACTTTGTTAGTCTGGTAACTATCGTAGTCAAATAGCTGACTTATTGGTTATCCATAACATAATTAACATACTTCCTCTCAATGTACACGAAAATTGCCAAAATACAAATATTTTTTTAGAAATGTATCACAAATGACTTTTTTATTATATTTATTTAGAAACTGCAACAGCTGATTGTGAGTTACTAACTAACAGCTATTTTATCACGGGTGCCGAGTCGTTAATTTGTTAAATGTTAAATGTTCAATAAAGGCTTCTTTATTTAAAAATCACAACCAATTTGATTCAGTGTCGTATATAAAAGAACTACAGGCTCTAAGTAAAACAATCACTGTCGTACGGAAACGTACGACATCGCACCTCACGACTGGATAGCTGTCGTGCGAAAACGTACGACGTAACACTCAAGGTAGTTTTTTAATGAGTACTACTTTTTTTTTTTTTTTGAAAGATATCCTTCTTCAATAAATACTTATTTTAAATATAAGGTTTTAATAAGTATTTTTTGAAAGTTTTTTTAAATGTTCATTTAAAGGAAGATCAAATGTCCTTTTTTCAAAAAGGTACTTTTTTTAAAATACAGTTTTTTTAAATGAGTACTTTTTTAAAAAGGTGGCTTCTTATAAAATGCACTTTCTTATTAAATAATTTTTTTTAAAGTTACTTTATTAAAGATGTACTTTCTTGTCAAAGTACGTTTTTACATGTACTTTTTTAAAATGTTCTTTTTTAAAAAGTACTTTTTTACATGTACTTTTTTTAAAAGGCACTTTTCTTAAAAGATATTTTTAAAGAACTTTTTGTATGCAGGCACTTTTTCACAAAAAAAAAATTACTTTTTCAAACCGGCACTTTTGTCCAAAGTACTTTTTTTGAAGGATACTCTTTTTTTAATAAGTACTTTTTTAAGTGTAAGTTATAGTAAGTATTTTTTTAATTACTTTTAAAGGTACTTTTTAAAGAAGAAACTTCTTGTAGAAGGTACTTTTTTAAGAAGAAACTTCTTGTTGAAGGTACTTTTTTAAAAAATTTCCTTTTCTTTAGGATAGTCTCTCAAAAAAGGTACTTTACTATAAAGTAATTTTTTAAAAGTTACTTTTTTTAAAATGTACTGTTTTCAAATGTACTTTTTTTTTAAAAGTACTCTTTTAAAAGGTGCTTTTTTAAAAGGTACTGTTTTAAAAAGGTACTTTTTAGGGGCAGTTTTTTAATGTACTATTTTTAAAGGTTCTTTCTTACACAAGTACTTTTTTTAAATAGATCTTTCTTGAAATTACTTTTCAGGAGGTACATTTTCAAGGAGACGCCATGATGAAAGGTGGTTTTTAAAAGTGTACTTGTCTCAAATAATTTTTTTTAAATACTATTAAAACAAAATAACATACTTTTTTAAAAACCACCTTTTTTTAAAGTACCTTTTGACAAATATATACATTTAAAAAAACTTTCTGTTAAAAAAACTTCTTCCCTTCTTTGATTCTGATTTAAAACGTACTTTTTTCAAAAAGGTTTAAAAAGAAACTTTTTTAAAGTAACTCTTTTGAAAGATGTTTTTTAAAAGGTCCTTTTTAAGGATATCTTTAAATAAGGCTTCTTTTGAGATACTTCTTCATAAAAAGCTTTGTCACAAAGTTTGTTAATATTGCTAAGTTTTTATTTATTATTGCTTGCTACTATAAATTAGTAATAGTAATCACATGCTTATTTATAGCTTCTGAAAGTGCATTTTGTTAAAACTCTATAAATTATTTATAAACAATCTAATTAAAGTTAAAATCTTATTTATATTTGATTTATCTCTGTTAAACTTTGTAACATTTAGTTAGAAAAAAAATCCTCTTTTTTTCATCATCTTCATGATGTCATTTGGAAATTTCTAATCGAAAATCATTCATCATTTATGTGTTTCTACTTAAAAATTCTTTAAGTTTTATTTTTTTCACTTTAAAAGAATTGCGAGTACAAGTATAATAAATAACTTAATTAGAAAAACGTATTTCCACACTTAATTGAAAACTAATTAAATTAGTTTATTATTTGCACAATATAAAACGAACAAACTAAACGAACAACAAAATAAACACAAAATATTATGGCAAAATAAACTCATATGCCACGCCTTAAATTTTTTGCCTTTGAAAAGCTGCCGATATTCAAGGTTTTTACAAGAAATGAAGCGTAAACTAGAAGTAGAGCCCACAACAATCATCATATTTGTATTTGAGTTTCTTTTTTCTTTTTGTTTAAAAAACAATAATTTCCATATGGGCACTGCAACCAATAAACAAAAAAAAAAAAAAAAAAACAACTTACAATGCGACACAAACACAAATGTGATGACATATTTACGAGTAGAATATTGAAAAAGTTATAAATAAAATATTTAACGGGTAGAAAATTTTGCATTGAGCTAAACTTGAAAAGATAACAAGGCATAAATTCACAATGATATTTTTCTAGTTCAATATTTATTCAAATTATAATTAATTGCTGTATGAAGCAAAATATTTACTAATATGTACTTTAGAAAATTGATGGTGACATAAATTTTATATTTAAATGACTTTTTATTGAAAAACACAAAAAAAGAAAAGCAATAAAAAAGAAATTTTTAACGAAGAATGAATTTTAATCAAGAATAATTTCTTAATCATAAGTTCATTATTTTCAATTCTTATTGATTAAACAATTTTTAGTAAATAATGTGATTTTCTAAATATGAGAAGAAAGACTAAACTCGACTTTTGAGGTGGGGAAAAATACCGGCATTTTCTGTGATATTATTCCTGGATTAAAAAGTACTTCTTTCAAAAAAGTAACTTTGTCAAGTCGTAAGTACGCAAAATTAACTTTTTTCAACAAATCAATATTTTTAAACATGTACTTTTTCAAGCAGGTACTTTTTTCAAAACTGTACTTTATTAAAAAAAAATACTTCACTCAAAATAATAATAATATGTTTCTAAGAAAATATAATTTTTTCCCGAATAAAAAAGATAGTTTTCTAATAAGAGTACTTTTCAAAAAAAAATTTTTTTTTTCAAATTATTACTTCTTTCCTAAAAGTACCTATTTGAAATCGTACTTTTTTTAATTAACTTTTTCCAAAAAAAAGTACTTTTCCTAATTTGTACTTTCTCAAAAAGGTACTTTTCCATAAGATTCCTTTTTAAAAAGGTACTCTTTTAAAAAAGTAGTTTTTCAAAAAGGTAGTTTTTCCCGAAAGTAATATGTACATATGTATTTCCAAAACATGATTTTTACAAAAAGCAAAATTTTATGAAATAAGTACTTTTAGCAAAGAGCTACAAAGAGGGCGAATATTTAAATTTTTTCAATACGGCACTTTTATCATGTAGGCAAATTTTGTCATGAGGTACTTTTTTCAGTAAGGTACTATTTTCAAAAAAGGTACTTTTTCAAAAAGGAATTTTTCAAAAATTTACTTTTTTCAAAAAGTCATTTTCCAAAAGTGAACTTTTTCAAGAAGCTACTTTTTAAAAACAGACACTTTTTCCAAAGAGTACTACATAATAAAGCACTTTTTCAAAATAGTCTAAGTTCTTCAAGAAAGTACCTTTTCTCAGGAGATATTTTTTCAAAGAGGTAATTTTTTGTTCAAAAAGTACTTCTTTCAAAGAGCTACATAATTGAAGGTACTTTCTCAAAATAGGGCGAATTTTGTTAAATTTTTTTTAATACGGCACTTTTTTCAAATAGGCAAATTTCTTCATGAACATACTTTTTTCAGAAAGGTACTTTTTTTAAAAATGTACTTTTTGCAAATAGGCACTTTCTTAAGAAGGTACTTTTTTCAAAAAGGCACTTTTTTTTTAAAAAAGGTACTTATTTCAATAAGGTACTTTTTTCAAAGTGATACTGATTTCAAAAAGTACTACATAATAAAGCACTTTTTCAATATAGTTTAATTTCTTCATGAAAGTACCTTTTCAGGAGGTATTTCATCAAAGGTACTTTTTTCGAAAAGGTACTTTTTTCAAAAAGGCACTTTCTCATAGATTGCTATTTTCACCTACTTTTTTTTAAAAATAGCTTATTCTAAAACGTACTTTTATAAAAGTGTACTTTTTTTAAAATAGGTACTTATTTTTAAAACATATTTTTTGTCTTTACATATCAAAATCGTTCAATAATTGTTGAAATTAAATTAACGATTAAGTTCCAATTAATCTTAACGATTCAGCAAAATTAATTATTAATTTGGCCGGCGATATATTCGCATTATTCTGATCATATTCCTTTCACTGTCTCTGGGACCAATTTACATTTTTAAGAGGCATCCTTTCCTGAGTTATTTTAAAATGTACTTATTTGAGCGAGTATTTAAATTATATACATTTTTTTAAATACTTTTTTTCAAGGGAAAAATATATGTATCATTCTCTCTGAAAACACTTTATAACGTAAAGTCCTTAAGGTCGTTCCTATCCTATCGATCTATCTGAAAGTGTTCTTATTTTCTAAAAAGTAATTTTTTTCCATATAAGAGATTATTTTTCTAAGTTGCGAGTATTATGTTATAAAATAAAATTACGAGTACATTGCACAAAAATATTTTACCCTTTCTCATCGACTCTCGTATAAATGTGCTCTATTGTTTTCATTTGTAGCAAATTATTTATTTGCTTCCAATTAACTTCCCACCGACATGACAAACTCATTAGCAGGGAACTTTATTTAGTCAGTTTCATTGTTGGTTTTTTTTCGGTTTTTAACTTTAAATACGAGTTCGCTCGCCCGTATCAATCATCTCATGTCAATCAAATCAATTTAAATCATGTTTCTATCACATTCGTATTATTTACTTCAAATTAAACAAAAAAACTCAATTATAATCGGTTAAAAACGTATGAATTTCATTAAGTATTTCTTAACAAAATTTATATTCATCCAACGTACTGAAATTCACATTATTATGATTGATAAAATCGAATTCATGGTCCGTCCATCTGTCTGTCTGTCCGTCACACTGGCTGTGTATCGGTATGTAGTGCATTTGTAATTTGTTTTAAATGTTTTTAAATTAATATTCCATTTAAATTCTAAACAGTGAAATACTCAAAGTTGGCAAGTAAATGACGTTATTTGTTGTCATTATCTTGATCACTCTGTTATAGAGATCTTTCAGCTTAATGGCATCTAAGTAACTTCGTCTGTCTGTCAGTCTGTCTTTCTATCTCTATATATGTGTGTGTGTGTGTGTGTGTCCGTTACGCAAACAGCCGTTCAGTTATGGAGAGCAGAGGCCCAATTTCCATTGAAATCGAGTTAGGAAAAGTACGCTGTTATTTTTATTTTATTTATTTTTTTCATAGTATTGTTGCTGATAGATTTGCTGCCTGCTGCTCGTCGTCATGTTGCATTTGTTTTGTGTGTTGCACACAAAACATCTTAATTGAATTTTTCATGCTGATTTATGTCATCAGCAGAGATATGGCCACTTTTTTTTGTAAGTTTTTTTTTTAATTTTAGTTTTTGTTAGAAGAATTAGACTGCAACAGAAATAAGACAAGCACAAAATTATTTACAATTAATGCATGAAATGTTATAAGTACTCACTCGTACACGAAGATGCCCCTTTTGCGTACAATTTATATAAATACAGTTTTTTTTGGCAAACTTTTTCAAAGAATTACATCATTTGTTGGTTACAGAGAAATTTATTAAAAATGAAGAAAATTAAAACATTTAAAAATATTAAAAGAAAATTTTAGGAAAAATTTACAAACATTAAGAAAGACATGAAAAGAATCGCCACAAATTAGTGGTGTTAAGAGAAATTTTTCCGTATTTTGCAAATTTGATTTTGTTGTTGTTCTTTTACTGAATGAAAATTTTTCATCAATGAAATTATTGTAAATTTTGTGACATAGACTGACAAACCCAAATCTAACTAGTAGAAGATCGTGATGTACACAATCAAAGATAGTAAAGTACAGGGTAATCCATTAAGACGTTTTATTTTGAATAGCGGGCCATTTGAACATGTCATGACATGACTCAACCTGCAAATATTTGACAAACGACAAGTAAACACACGACAGCATTTATGAAAATGGAACGTTACACTTTTCTACAACCCCCATTTTCAGGGTTCCGTACATTAAAGTTGAAAAGGAACCCGTCTATCCGACACAGGCTCTTTTTTCTCGAGAACCGTAAGAGCTATGGACCTAAAATTTTCACAGAATATATAAAACTTTGGCCGCTACAACAGCAAATATATAACAGTTAAAATTAAAAGGTGTTCTAAGGCAAGCAACGAAACGTGTTGAAATCCTAATGTAATCTACAGACAATTATATCGTGACATAACCGCTAAAAAAAAAGTTTAAACGACACAATTTTCGAACTTAAGCTTTTGACTAAAATCGATTACTTGTGATTATTGCCAGAAAAAATTATGATGTTCGAAAATCATGTCGCTCGCTTACGTTTTTTTTTTTGGTAGAAAACCGTAAAAGGCAAATTCTTGAAATTTTTAAAAATTTTTAAAACTAAAAAATCCAAAAAATCAAAAAATGCGGTAACGAAAAATCGCCTAAATGCAAAAAGCTCCTAAATGAAAAATATCACCAAAAATAAAATAAATCGCTAAAATGCAACAAGTTATCAAAAGTAAAAAAGTCACCAAAAACCAAAAAAAAAAATAGCAAAAAAATAAAATAAAATAAATAATCGCCAAAGCAAAAAACACCAAAAAAATAAACAAAAAACTCAAGAAACGAAAAAAAATCGCCAAAACGTAAAAGAAAACAACAAGACTAAAAAAGCATCAAACCAAAAACAAATCGCCAAAAATCGAAACAAGTCGCCAAAACTAAAGAAAGCGCCAAAATCAAAAAATTTCTCAAACTAAAAATTTGTATTGAAAAAAAATGAAAAAATCGCCAAAAAAAAACGAAAAATATCATCAAAACAAAAATACCGCCAAATTTAACAAATTGTTAAAATAAAAATATTTTATAGTAAAAAACAACGAAATCGCCAAAAAAAAAAAAAAAAATCGTCACAGCGAAAAAAGAGAAAACTTCTCAAATTGCTAAAACTCAAAATATTTATCGTAAAAAATTTCAAAAAAAAAACGAAACAAATCGCCAAAACTAAAAAACCACCCAAAAAAGCGCCAACTCAAAAAATATCACCAAAAATCGAAAAAGTTTGCCATAACGAAAAAAAAATACAAAAAGTAAAAAATTGCCAAAGCTAAAAATATTTATTGCAAAAAAAAAATATCGCCAAAAAAAAATATCGCCCAAAATGCAAAAAAGCGCAAAACGAAAAAAACGCCAAAACTAAAAAAGCGCCATATCAAAAAAAAAACTTAAAAATTCCAAAACGAAAAAACACAAGACTAAAAAAGCGTCAAAACCGAAAAAAAATATGTTTTATAAAAAAAACAATCGCCAAAAACCGAAAAAAATCGCTAAAACTTAAAAGAAACACCAAAACTAAAAAAAGGTTAAATCCAAAAAAAAAATCGTAAAAACAGAAAAAAATCGCCAATCCAAAAAACAATTAAATAAATTATTACATACACACACACATAGTATGTATGTACTAGGGTGATCGATTATTCGACTTTTTCCAGAAACCGGTTTTCGAATATTTCGAGTATTTGAAATTATGAAAAACCCGGTTTCGGTTTTTACAATTCAGGAAAAACCGGTCAACCGGTTCTTTAAGTAAGAAAACTATTACACAAAAGTTTTGTTTTTAAATTTAAATTGCTTTGTTAAAAAATAGAGTTAAATACTTTCAAGCAATGCCAAAATTAAAGGTAAAACATAAAAATTAACTTCATATACTTGTGTATAGTACATACATATATGTATATAATATACATATGTATTTATATATTTTTAAATGTATGAACAAGGTAGATATCTACCTCTACATAAAATACGTAGCAAAATGTCAACAAAACTAAAACGTTTTTTGCAAATTTTGACGTTCATTGCACACCATAAGACAATCTTAATTCGCCTCTGCTACCACCTTATAATTTAAATAATTTCGCTTCAATTTCAAGTGCCAGTAAGTGTTTCTTCCTTGCTCAAAAAAACGCTTAGAACTTTTACACTGAAAAAATTAAATACTTAAGAAAATCAACAGAACGTTGGTCTAAAGGCCAAATTTTGTAAATAGAAACATTTTTTTCGTTTTGAAATTTGTATGGAAAATATATTTTTTGAAACGAATTTTTGTTATTTTTCATACAAATTTGAAAAGTTTAGAAACGAAATTTTTTACAAAATCTGCCTAAAAGTTTTAACATAGTAAAAACTAATTCTATTGCAAAATATACAAATCAAAATTGTAAGAAAACCGGACTATTCGACATTCGATAAATCAACATTTTGAAAAAACCGGGGTTTGAAACCGGTTGAAAAACCGAGTCAATCACCCTAATATGTACATATGTATGTAACTTACGTACGGAACCCTTGGCGTGCGAGTCAAAGTCACACTTTACAGAATTCATTACACACTCGTATTAAACTGAAATCTCACCTTTGATGAGACTTAAAAATTAATCAAAAGTCTTTAGCAATTATTCAAATTTTTGCTTGCCGCCAATACGCATTTAAAATCGAATGTTTGCTTCAACCAACAATAAAAATTCGCTTTTCAATAGGAATATTGACCCATTAAGTTGATGAGAAGATTGATGCTTAAATGTGAGCTTTTGTTCAATAAAAAAAAAATCTAATTATTGATAATAAATTCAAATACCATTTATTTACTGTTTAATTTTTTTTATTTTTTTTTTTTTGAGTAAAACTATTGTTAAACAAAAAATAAAAAATTATTAGACACAGCAAGACTATTCCTTAATGAGTTCAATCTTGGCATGTGGTAAATCTTAAAAAAAATATAAATTGATTGCTTAAGTAGTTTATTGATAAAATAAAAAAAAATTTAATTTAAGAAGAAAAAAAAACATTTTAACAAATTACTCAGTACATTTTCAATATGTTACAAAATTTGGGTCAGGCATGTTGTTTTTCTTTTTTAGCGACACGATCAGAATTTATTTGCAGTTGAATTAAATAAATTGTTATAAAATTAAGACATTCACTCACGGTCTTTGAAAATTAATTCGTTGTTTGAAATTTCGTTGATGGTTTGAAAAAATATGTTTCTTCCCTTTTAGGAGGCGTATAACTTTTAAAGGAAACTGGATATCTTCAGGGAGTTTTAGCGATTTTTTTTATTATAAACTAGGTAAGACCCAGTGTGCTTCGCTACATTCACTGGTAACACGTGAATTAATATAATATTAATTTTCTTTTATGAATCACTGTTTTATTGCAACATCTCCTTTTAAAAAAGTTCCTTAAATTTTGAGAGATGTATTTTTTTAAGGAACATATGTTTTAGAAGAGCATATTTATTTTTCAAAAGCTAAACTTTTATCGTGTATGGTCCTTCGAATGATACAGTGGCATGCACGAGATTGCCCGAGTATATAAAACTCTAACTCTTTTTTTTTTTGTTTGAGATAAAAGGAGATTTACGCTCATCAAATTTTAAATTTGTTATTTAAAATAAAAACTGTGAAAAGTAACAACACCAGACAAAGCGATTAACAGACGCACATGCATATATGTACATATGTGTATGCGATTGTAACAGACACAATGGGCCCAATGCCAATTTAGCGCAACGCTAATCACTAGCAACAAAAATAAATAATCTCAAACTGAATGCATCATGCCGTTATTAACAAAGAAACAGACAGAAATTTAGTTAATTGCAACAAGAACTGTTCTTAAAACATAAAAGCACAAATATTAAAGGTCATTGAAAATCTCAAAAGAAAGTGAGAAAGAACGAGAAATCTGTGAGAGTAACACAATAATTTTAACGATGTCACCTCAAGTGCAAAAGCACATAAAAAAATTTAATTTAAAATCTAAATCTAAAAATCATGATCAAGTTGAGGGGCGCACACAGTAAACGTGCCACAACGTAAATATCCCCTGATACAAGTTGCACACTCTCTCGTACAAGTTATCATGGCACACTTGATTGAGCAAGAGCAGCAGGATGTTGTTACCTTAGAGATTTATTTACAAACAATATTTTTAAATCAACATTTAATTTTTCACATCGAATGTTATACACGCACACAAATTTTTTGTGCCATTATATTAAATTTTTAATTATTACATTTAGATTGAAAAAACTTTATTTTTATTACTAAACGGAAGTGAAAAATATACAAATTTAGTTCGGTTATTTCAACAGAAAAATAAATGATCAAATAAGTTAAGTTTTCTAAGAAAGTTATGGAAAAAGAAAAGAAATTACTTTAAAATAAAATACAGCGTAATTCTAAAAAATTTCCTGAGAAAATAATTTTTTCGCGAGTAAAATTCTTCTGTATTTAACATATTGTTCCTTTTTTATCAGTTTAAAACGTTTTTCTGTGGACTAGAAGATTTTGTAATGAATAAAAGACCCCGGGAACTAATTAGGGTTAAGAACGAACCTTTATTTAATAAATGGACCTATACCAACGCTGGTCAACGAGAGAAATATATTCGCATATTTGTATTCATTTGTATAAGAAGCCGATTGATTTTCGGCACTCTGGTGCTACTATGGCCGACTACGACATAGACTTATCAAATCAAGAACTTAAATAGGCACACACCACTTCAAATACTTAAATGCTTCACAACTGCTTACTACGACGTCTACTCCGCTGTTGTATATACACGTCTCAGAAAACTGGCTGCGTCTTGAAGCATTACCCCCTCTGTTCACTTATTCAAGCAAGACTCGCTCTGCCGACGCTCACTGTTTGTACAACAATAATGACTCACTGGGCGCATTCATAAGACGTAGCTGTTGAGTTCAACAGTTGTGAAACTGCTGGCAACTGTTGGCCCCAACAGTTACGTCTTAGAAACGGCTTGATGTATATAATGTAATTGTATATCTTTATTTCGCTACTTCATCGCATTTGTAATGTAAAACTTTACAAATATTTGTTCCAGTCACCTAACAAAGCATATAAAAGAAATAGCTCTATTTGATCAGCTGTTCAGGCTGAGCACAGCGTGTTGCTATAGGTAGCGAAAAAATTTTATGATGTAAAATTACTCAACTGTTGAGTGGAGCGGAAATACTCAACTATTCGTTTATAAGACAAACACTCAACGGTTGCGCAACAGCTACTTCTTATGAATGCACCCATTGACTTCACTTTAAGACACTTTTGCACGACTATCAACAGATTTTAACTGAGATTTACCCAATCTGCCCAATTATGAACTGAACTCCTAATAGACAATTAATTCTTCACAATAAAGAACTGAACTTCAGACTGACTAGCTGCCGGAACATGCGTCGCCCTTTTTATAATTCACATAAGGCTTCCAGAATGTGACAGTAACGTCTAGACAATCTCAGCAGCACCTCCAATGCTTGCTTTCATACGAGTAAATGTGTGCGTATATGCGTACATGTACATGTATGATTACATGGTGGTTGTTTTCTGTATGTTTACCAACGAGTGTTCGTTTGGATGTGTAGGCTTAACAAGCAGAAGCTATTTCATTATTGTTGTTGCTATAGTTGTTGTGTTTATTTAATCACTAATCACGACTAATATTAATAATAGATTCAACTTCAACATTTGTACAAAGTTTTTAAATTTTCAAAAAGATTTGACCTGCTCTGTTTAGACCAAACAAAGATAGACAGTGAAATTTTGTTTATGGTCCTACGAACCAGCGGAGTGGTGAATATAATCTAGCGGTAACATGGTCTTTTTCTCTATAACACATTTCGATATTTTGTTCGATTGTTTGTCCGATTTAGTAAAAAAAATATTAAAAAATTTACAATAATTTTTATTTTGAAAAATTTCTTTAAAAAAAATAAAAATGCAATAAAAGGCACAACCTTTTAAAAATGAAATTTTTAGTTAAATTGGACATTGAATGCTGCTCGGAGGGCAGTTTTTTAAATATAAACAATAAAATTTAATAACTTTTTTTAAATATGCCGCCAAAAAGTCAAGGATGATTTCTTTTTTTCTTCCTTTAGTCCTGTTTTCATCCATACTTGATCAAGAAAATAAATCCGCAATCATATTAGAGTTACCATAAAACTGCATTTATATATATATATATATATATATATATCCCATCTAATTTGCAAAAATCTAAATTATTTACATACAAAGATGATGTACTTGGCAAAAGAAAAAATTTTATACTCATACTGCTCCTTTTAAAAATGAAATTTTTAGTTAAATTGGACATTGAATGCTGCCCTGGTTAAGTGAAATAAAGACTCCCAGTTAAATTTGTTTATGGTCCTACGAACCAGCAGACTGCGTAAGATATATATATTATTTTACGGTAACCGGGTTTTTCTTTTCAATTCGATATTTAGTTGGCCACTACGACTCGCCAGCTTTAGTAAAAAAATATTTAAAACATTTTAAAATTTTTACGTTTTTAAAAAATTTCCTTAAAAAAATAAAACCAATGCAAAAAGAAGTTCTAACTGTTGAAAATAAAATTTTTAGTCAAGTAAAACATTGAATTCCGCCTTGCGTGAGCTTAAATTTGGTTATGGTCCTACGAACCAGAATATTAAGTAATTAATGTACATGATTTTACGGTAACTTGGTCTTGCTTCCTATAACACATTTCGATATTTTATTGGCAATACAACTCGTCTGCTTTAGTAAAAATATACAAAAAAAAATTTAAATAATTTTTATTTTTAAATATTTCCTTAAAAAAATAAACCCAATGCAAAAATATGCACTCACTGTTAAAAATAAAATTTTTGTTTAAATAAAACTTTGAATTCTGCTCTGGTTAAGCCAAATAAGGGCAGCCAGTTACATTTGCTTATGGTCCTACGAAGCAGCAGACTGTGTTATTAATACAAATAATTTTAAGCAAACTTGGTCTGGCTTCCAATAACACATTTCTAAATTTTGTTGGCCAACACAACTCGTCTGCTTTAGTAAAAAAAATTAATATAATTTTTATTTTTAATACCCAACCATCTGTAGCGAAAAACACAATATGACGAAGGCATTATGATTATATCACAAGAAAGAAAAAAACCAAAATGTGATCATAAACATAATCATGAGCAGGTTGTGGCTAAAAATATAAGTACAAGTACTTAAAAATAAAAATAATTTACAAAAAATAATTAAAATTAAAATTAAAAAGAAAATAATAATAATAATAAGAATATGACTACAACGTGTCACTTTGAGTGATCGTGCCAAAGTGTGGACATTATAATTAACGCAAAATGCAGACAAGCGGAAATGTTTTTGTTAGTTTTTCATCAGAAAATTAATATATACCTTTAGAAAATTATTTAAAAAAATATATATAATAGAAATCATGTGAAAAAAATTTAAAATAGAATAAAACTTGTTCTCGCAGCCTGATATACCTTTTTGCAAAAGATAAATAAGTTCATTTAATGTTGTCTAAACAAATTACACACCAGAGTACAATATTTCTAGTCAAGTAAATTAGTTACACTTGTTAATCGAATGGCGCTTTGAAGTTTGTTTGCTACGAATGTTTTTTTTTATTTTAAAATTTTTTTTTCTTTTTTTAAAATTCGATGTTTGAGTTCTCTGTTCGCTTATTTATTTATTTATTTATTTTTTTATTTTTATCTTTTACGTTGTTGTCATTTTACGCTTAAATTCTCTTGACGTAATTATCCACCAAGAACACCAAATTATTTTTAAACTACGTAAGTTTAGACAGGCACAGTGGTGCGCTTGAGCATTTAGACATGTCAAAATTTTATACAAAATTAATTCCAAATGACATATTATCAAATGGAAGAAACCAAATTATTACAATTCCTTAAATCAAAGCCCACAACGTATTCTTGTAGTATAAATAAAATCCGCTTGATGATTTGTTTGATCATCTCCAGGGCGCTTAACACTCATATTTGTGATAACTGGCAGACAAAAATTAAATCCAAGCTCTTTCTCGCAATATGTAAACGAATATATAAAGGAGCATTAAATAACACCACTGTTCATTGATCGCTTTAGCGTAACGAATTTTCGAATTCGTTTTAATGTTTTCTTCTTTCGGTTTAAGATTAATGTTGACGTTTTTCCATCAACGCCATCAATTTCATCTGCACAAAATAATGTTATCCTTCGAAGAAAAAACACAAGACTTTAACGTTTGCAGATGCAGATGCTGATGCTGATGCAACTGCAAAACGTTCCCATTGCTGCCATTGTTATTTTAACATTTAGCTACACCTTATTTTATTCTTAACAGGAACGTGACTATACTGAAAATAGTTTTTAACGAAAATTGCGAAAAAAATAAATGTATGTTTATTCACTTTGTTACTTAAATAAATATCGTACGAGTATATTTTGTAAGTATGCTTTTTGCTATTTCACTGTGAAATGAAAAATTCCCAATTAGACTCACTTATATTTTGAGTGAAAGAGGCGTGAGAAAAGTAAATACACCTTGTAACTAGTGACGTAATGCCGCAAAACTAACGAATGCAATTCAAAGCAATTTGTCTTTGCATTAAAGAAATTATAAGCAAATAAGCGAGTTTTTTGCCTTCACGGTATTTATAAAATAAGAATTAGTTTCGATATTTTTATCACACATAATTGATTAACGATTATTAAAGTAAACTTTTGTCAAAAAAGGTACTTTTTTTAAAAATGCTACTTTCTAATTAAAACTACTTTAAAAACAAAGTACTTTCTTATTAAAGGTAGTTTTTTATATAAGGTACTTTTTTATAAAAGGCAGTTTTTTATAAAAAGTATTTTTTTATAAAAGGTACTTTTCTATAAAATTTACTTTTTTATAAAAGGTATTTATTTATAAAAGGTACTTTTTCATAAAAAGTACTTTATTATAAAAGGTACTTTTTTATGAAAGGTATTTATTTATAAAAGGTACGTTTTTTAAAAATGTACTTTTAAATAAAATGTACTTTTTATAAATGGAAGTTTTTAATACAAGGTACTTTTTTATAAACGGTACTTTTTTATTAAAGGTAGTTTTTTATAAAAGGTATATTGTTATACAAGGTACTTTTTTATAAAAGGAACTTTTTATAAAATATACTTTTTCATAAAAAGTACTTTATTATAAAAGGTACTTTTTTATGAAAGGTATTTATTTATAAAAGTTACATTTTTTAAAAATATACTTTTTAATAAAATGTACTTTTCATAAATGGAACTTTTTTATACAAGGTACTTTTTTATAAACGGTACTTTTTTATGAAATGTACTTTTTTATAAAAGGTACTTTTTTATATAAAATACTTTTTTGTATAGAGAACTTTTTTATAAAAGAAACTTTTTATAAGAGATACTCTCTTATGGAAAGTATTTTTTTATACAAGGTACTTTTTTATAAAAGGTAGTTTTTTATAAAAGGTACTTTTTCATAAAGGGTACTTTTTTTATAAAGGGAACTTTTCCATAAAAAGTAATTTTTTTATAAAAGGTACTTTAATGTACAGGGTAATTTTTTATAAAAGGTACTTTTTTATAAAGGGTACGTTTTTATTAAAGGTACTCTTTTATAAAAAGCTCATTTTGTAAAATGTAAATTTTTTTACAGATACTTTTATATAAAAGCTACTTTCTATAAAAAGTACTTTTATACACAGGTACTTTTTATAAGTGACAATTTTTCAAAAAAGGTACTTTTTTGAAGAGGCAATTTTTCCAAAAAAAAAAATTACTTTTATAAACAGGTTACTTATTTATAAAATTAACTTTTTTTCAAAAAAGGTACTTTTCAAAGGAAGGTACTTTTTTTAAATAAGTTACTTTTTTAAAAGAAGGTATATATTGAATGTACTTACTGCATGTTTTAAGATATCTACTCTTTTAAAAGAAGGTAATTTCGTGAAGAAAAGTACTTTTTAAAAAAAGATACTTATCCGTAAAAGGTACTTATTTAAAAAAATTCTTTTTATAAGAAGTATAACTTACTTTTTTATAAAAGCATTTTTTTTGAAAATGTACTTTTTTTAAATAGGTACTTTAAAAAAACGTACTTTTTATTCAAGCTTCTTTAAATGTACATTTTAAAGGTATTTATCTGAAATTCATGTTGAGAAAAGGTACTTTTCCTGAAGGCTACTCCTTTTTAAATGTAAAATACCTTTAAAGAAGATAAAGTTCTTTTTTTAAAAACGTATTTTTTTAAATGCGTAATTATTGCGTAATTTTTTATAGTTTTTTTTTTGAAAAGTACTTTTTCTCAAGGGTACTTTTTGTAACGGTTTTTTTTTAAATAAGTACTTTATTTTTCATTACTTCTCGTTTTCTTAACCCATACAACCATCTTACTTACGAAACTAAGAACTTGGGGAAGAATTAACATAATTCCATAAATGAAGAAGCAATTGTTTGTTGGCATTTTACAAATAAATCATACTTATGCAAATGCTGATGAGCAGCACCAGCAGCAACTACTTGCCAAGCAAAAGTGAAAAGAGACGACGCACAAAAAAAAACAAAGAATGAAAACATGGCGCTTAAAAACACGGCGGACAGTGAGCAAAATCACACAAAAATACAACGAATAACAAATAACACCTTTTGACATGTTAATTTAACAATTTAAAGAAACATGACAATCTATTGTTTAAACCTGGGGGACCACCAGCCAACAAAAAATCATTCCACAGGCAACTCACTTGAAGCAGGGACGGAAAAGTACTAAACAAAAAAGCGAATGTCCGCTCAAACAGAACAACACATAAGCAGTTTCTAATATTTTTTTGCAGCAAAATATAATAAATAATTTTTAAAATTTTAAATAAGTGTTAATTCAATTTGCAAAATCTGGTCGCACTATTTCTGGTGGCACAGGAACACCCACAGAGACTGGAAGCCTAAAACTTATTTTTTACTTTTATTTTCTTTTTTTCCTCCAATACCTGCTTTCTTTTGGTCATTATTCTCCAGTTTACTTTTAACTTTAACAACAAGTGTATTGTGAAAAATAAATATTGGGAGAAAAAAAGTCATTGAGTAAACAAGCAAACAGTTCACTTATCCGATAGATGTCCAAACAAACAGTGAATGAAAGAACTGACCAGCTCAAGATAAATTTACTTAAGACATCATATTCAAAGTGACACATTACGATCAGCAGCAGCTCCAGACACACAAGTGCCAGTGCAGCAGCACTGAGTATACGAACGAACCAACAACCAACAAAGACGCAAAAAGATGTGTCATCCCAGTGCAAACAAAATTGTGCTTGAATCTCTTGATGTTAAATGGAGATGAAGATGAGTTTTAAATTTTTTTTTTTTGCTTTGACAACTTTTAATTTGAAGTTTTATTTGCTTAAAACTTATCGAGTTTACAAATGAATTTGATGGCAGCATACGCACTTGTTTGATTCTTAAGAATGCGCAACCGAATGTATATTTGAGGAGTGGGAAAATTTATAAGTTTCCAAATGAGAAATTATTCGTTCTACGAAGCAACATAAGAAGTGATAGAGGAACTCAACATGATACAATTATACTATAATTATATCATGGAATTGTATCATGGAACTCAATCTGATTTCTAGGTTTTTTTTAAGTCGCAATATTACATTCAAAATAAAACAAAATTTTTAATTTTTTTTGGTTCAAATTTTAAAAAAAATTTTAAATTTTTTTTGTTTCAAAATGTGAGTGACAAGTCGAACGTTGCCGATATCGCACAGTGGGGTGGGTGAATGTTAAAGAAAGTGGCGATTAATTCATAGAGGTCGTAATTTTAAATTGCTGCTATTTTTTATTGACGAATATTAATAAATAAATAAGAAAACAGCATTTAAAAAAATTTTTTTTTAAAAAAATATTTAACCTTTTAATGCCTTTTTTGTATTTTGGAGAAAATGATATTGTTTGACTATTTTTGCTGTATGTAACTTTGGAATGAAAAAAGGCAAATTAGCAAATTAAATTGTAAATTAGAGCATACTTTATGTGCCTTTAAAAAATATATTTTTTCTTTTTTAAACAAAAAAAAAATAAATATTTGATATCGTCACCTTAAAGACCAAGCAACCTATCAGCAAAAATTTCAATGTTGAGTTTTTTGTGGATTATTATTCCCTATATCAAAACGCATATGTGTGGCAAAATTTTTAACATCTACTATTACAAATGACCAAGTTATTACAGTTTTGACCATAGAGGATAGCTACGTACTAAAAAAAGAGGAAAATAAATCATCAAAAATCATGATAAAATTTTCATTTTGTTGCATAGTGTAATTTAAGCAAACATAAGGCACTTTTTTTTTGTTTAAACAAGTAAAAGAAACTATAACTGTTATTATTTAATTTAAATAATATTCATCTGTTCAAAGGAATGCTCAATTATTCATAATAATTAGTACTGCTGTTGGGTTGTTTGGTTTCAGATTTTTACAATTCCAAATAACCTAAGCGCCATATCACAGGCTGTGTTTAGAAAAACAAAGCTTTCTCAACCGATATATACTTCTGGTTTAATTTTAATCAGATTATTAAATTTTCGTTCTAAATATCAAATAGTTCCAATTTTATGACGTTTTTCTCTCTCCTGTAAACTTTTGAAAACTGCTGATAGGTTGTTTGGACTTTAAGGTGTATTTTCTACATTGATTTCTAGCAGCTTTACTTCTCTCACAAAACCCTTCATAACACAAAAATCGCACAAATGCGCAATAAGTATTCTGGCATTTATTAGCTAAAATCTTATATTTTAAGAGCATGAAAGCATTTTTTCCTGCACTCATCCGCAAAGTTTTGAAACTCTATGTATATATATCAAATATATAATATTTTTAAAGCAATTTCATTTTTTTTTAATATTTCTAAAACTCAGTAATTTCAATTCTTATTGAATGAAATATTTTTATTAATTAAAAATTAAAGTTAGACTTTATTAGTTGGGGGAAATACCGATATTTTTCTGTGCAGCCACGCACTTCATCAGCACCCTAGTATATCTACTTGGGTAGAGATTCTTATTAACATCAGCTATTTAACTTGAATTTTTTATGAAACGGAATATGAGAAATGATTGTTGCGTATACTTTGATAAGCACAATTATAAGTATCGATATTTATTTTCTGTTTTTCCTTTTTTTCATTTTTCTATTTAGGTTAGAACGAAATTACCTAAGTATCTTTAACTATTCTTGCTTATCTTTTACGATCATCACATTAATTATTTTTACTTATTCGATGAACCGTCTTTTTTACAATCTCACATTAATTTATAAAAATATTTCATTCAATAAGAATTGAAATTACTGAAGTTAAGCTCGAATATGAAATTATTTCTGATTAAAATTCACTACAGTTCAAATAAATCTAAAAATGTCTAATTTCTAAAACATTTATCTAAACAAAAAATAATTTTTTTAATGCTCAAATACCTGAAATTGACGTTTCCATATCACTTGGTCAATGCGCGCCAAAATAATTAAAATTATTGAACTTTGAACACACACTGCAAATAAAGTTAACTACCAAGAAATTTTATTTTTGCAGTTAGTGATGTAGAATTTTATTTTCTTTCATATGGTACCAAATACGTTTGCGAAAGTTAAAGTTCATCTTTTGAATTAATCGCCACTTGTGAAGGCTTTCACCCCACTGTGAACAGGGACAGGGACAGGCCCAAAAGCTTTAAAAATCTTGCTTCTTTGAATAAGTCCAATACTGTGCAGGAGAAAAAGCTTAAAATGCTAATTACAATTGTAACTGCAACCACCAGCTTCATTTAGTTTTCAAATACAATCTGCCGTATTTCTAATAATTAAAATTTCACATCCTGACCAATTGATACACGTAAATGCTCATCTTTATATTTCATTACATACACTTATACATGCCCCTACAATGTCTTGGAAGATTTTCTTTTGAAGTTTATTTCTTAATTTAATTATTTTTAGTCTTCTAAAATTTAAAAAAAAGCCGACAGTGTGGATGGTGGAGGTTGTGCTTTTATATATTTGTATACGATAGATGTCAATTTATCGCTTATTTAATCTTACACCATGTGTGTGATCTTTTCTAGTTGCTGTTGACTATATTTTTTTTTCTAATAAAAACTTGGAAAAAATGTATACGAGCACAAATAAAAGTTTAATTGCTGAAAGTCAGCTAAACAAAAATTATGAATTGTTTTTCACAACTTAAGCAAAACAAAGCATGAATAATACTTTGTAACTTTGTAGTGTTTAATTTCAGTTCATTGAATTTTTTTATAACCAATCTTCAATTAGTGTTTCTTTCTAATGCATTAAACACATTCAGCACAGCAGACTACACGAACACAAGACTTCAAAAGCCGCTAACAGCATTTGTCGCCTCGCAGCCAGCTAGTTAATTATTTTGGAGACGGCAGCAGCACCATTTGCACCTCATCTTTAAGTATAAATACATACTTCAGTTTTGCCACCTTCAAATATTTCGTATTTATAAAAGTTAAAATACTCTTTCAAAATGTACTTATATGACGTTAAAGTATAAAAATGAAACAATTTATGCTTTACATAAATTTTTGGATATTGTTTTTGTTAAATAATATGAAATAATTGTACGATATCATTCATTCAATATTTTGTATTGTACTGGCAACACTGAATTTGTTCATTGCAGCCAAAGAAATAGAAATTAGTTTAATTGGACTACAACGACAAAATCAGCATAGACAACAACCTGCCGCCCTGCTGCCTTGCTGTCTTCAAAAGAATCACTCTCATATAAATATGTGTATTCTTATCCTTGACATTTTGAAGTCGGTAGCCTGCTGTGGTGAATGTGTTCAATGCATTAAGTGCAAAACTGAATGAATGAATGAAAACCAAATCCCAGCGTGTTATATATAAATCTTGGCCGAAATTATAAATCATTTCTAGCTCACCTAAATATTACAATTTTCCAAGTCATTAACATTTATTTATTTATTTTTTATTTATTTTTCTTCTCATATTCTAATATTCATCAAGTAGCCGAGAAAATATGAAAATAAATTGCAGCAGCACCAAAAAAAATACACTTAATGATTTTAAAGATTTGTTGTTAAACAAATAAACAATTATTTGTTGTTTTGTGCAAATAAAAATAAATATTTGGCAAGAAACGCATGATAGTGATACGAGTAGTTTGTCTGACTTCTCGTAGTATTTGGCTTCGTTTTGGCTTCCCTGCAGTGTTGCAATTTGCTTAATTCTGCTTAAGAATACAAATAATGGACGAGCTGTTGAATTCGTCTTGGGAAAATAAACTTTTATGTGTTAGAAAAATAAAAAGCTAAAAAAATATAAATAAATATAGAAAAATAATATAAAAATAATTTTTAATTGACTCTTACGGTGAATGAAATGTAACAGTCACGGCGTAGTACGCGCTTTCGTTGAAATGTAGACACAATTATTGTCTAGTGTGCAGTTTTGTGGCATTAGGTAAAGTAGATTTAAAAAACTGGAACGATGTGATATAAAAAATATATACTGATGTCTTTACTCTAATAAACAAGTGCGATGAACAACGTTGCTCGTTCTTTTTCTCTACCTTATGTGAAGTTAGAAAGAAGGAAAAAGAATTTATAAAATAAATCTTTATAAAACAAACAAGTTTTTCCTAATTTCCATTATTGTCAAAATTTATTTTTTTTTCAGTTTCGCTAAAGGGCGAAATTTCTAATACAGTTAATTTTTTATATTACACACTACAACACATGATTTTGGGACTCAATTCTGAGAATTACACGTGAAACTAGCACTAAAAATAAGCATTCTTCTGCATCATTCGTTTTGTTAAGTTGGCTGCCTCAATAATTTAATGTGACCATAGGAATTTTTTGCTCGAGCTGGGTGAAGATATTCATTGAAATATAAAAAATAGCATGCTGTTGTTTTAGTTTTAAGTCTAGAATTTGTTGGCGTTTGTTGCTCTAAATGTCCTTTATCACCTTATGTGCTTCGTAACTCGTTAAATAAAAAATAAATTCAGAAAAGTGCGACTTTGGCTCGCGCACGAAGGGTTCCGTACGGACACTAGATATGTAATATCTATATATTTTTAATATATAGTTTTTAATTTCTTTTATGATTTTTCGCTTAAGATTTTTACGGCGTTTTTTTAGTTTTTGGCGTTTTTTTTGCGTTTTTTTCAGTTTTGGGGATGTTTTTTAGTTTTGGCGCTTTTTTTATCGTTTAGGCGAAATTTTTCGGTTTTTGAAATTTTTTCATTTTGGCGATTTTTTTTCATTTTAGCGTTTTTTTATTTTGGCGCTTTTTAGGGTTCCGTACACCAAAGGTGAATAAATCGCCAAATGAAAAAAGACGCCAAAACGCGAAATAAAACAATTGTTTATATGAAAAAAAGATCGGCTAAATGAAAGAAAATCGCCAAAATGAAAAAAAAATCGTCAAATTGAAAAAACGCCAAAAGACCGAAAAAAATCGCCAAAATGAGAAAAAAAATTGTCAAAACTAAAAAACGCGCCTGAATGAAAAAAGTCGTCAAAATTAAAAAACGCCAAAAACCGAACAAATCGACATAATAAAAAAATCGCCTAAATGAAAAAAATCGCCAAAATTAAAAAAAATCGCCAAAATTAAAAAAATCGCCAAAACGAAAGAAATCGCCAAAAATTAAAAAAACTCCCAAGACCGAAAAAAATCGCCGAACCGAAAAAAGTGCCGAAAATAAAAAAAATTTTCCAAATGAAAAAAAAAATCGCCAAAACGAGAAAAAAATTGCCAAAACTAACAAAGCGCCAATAAACGCAAAAAGCCCCAAAACTAAAAAACGATTAAAACCAAAAAAAAAACACAAAAACGGGGGGAAAACGCCAAAACTTTATTTTATATAGACTAAAGTTTGTATTGAATTACATATCTCGTGTCCGTACGGAACCCTTCGTGCGCCGGTCAAAGTCGCACTTAACTGAATTTATTTTCATTCTGTCGATTTTTCCAGGTTCTTGGCGATTTATTTTAGTTTTAGAAATTTTTTCTAATTTGGAGCTTTTTTCGTTTTGGCGATTTTTTCGGTTTTTGACGATTTTTTTTTTGGTTTGGCGATTTTATAATTTTGGAGTTTTTTAGTTACATATATCGTTTACAAAAATTTCAAGAGTTTGCGTTATACAGTTTCCAAGATACATTAAAATGTTAAAATTGCATAGTAAAAATTACATTAGCTGATAGAACACCCTTTAATTAAATTTTTTTTTTTTAATTTTAATGTTATGTGTTGGAGTCTGTCTAAAAATTAACTAACCTTACAAATTTCAAGTGTCTACATACAATTTTATGTATATTACATGGGATTTTAACAATGGTAAATCAATTATTTCTCATATTCCGTTTCATAAAAATTTACGTTAAATAACTGATGTTGATAACAATCTCTACCCAAGTAAATAGACTAGCTAGGGTGCTGATGAAGTGCGTCTATTAAGTCTAGTTTAATTTTTCTTCTCTTCTTTAGAAACTCACATTAATTAATAAAAAATATTTCATTCAATAAGAATTTCAGACTAATAATATTCCTTTAAATTAAAATTGTAATTTGTTATGTATTAAATTAATTTACCTAACTGTGTAAATAATAATCGACGTGCTTTGTTAAGTGTAAAAAATCAATTATTTGCAATTAAATCTTTAAGAAAAAAAATAATAAACAATCGATTATGCTAATGTTGTTAAAATTAGTTAGTTAGTTTAACATTTAGTCCAGTTAGTTTTGCGTGTAGATTGCAATATATAATTATAATATGAATATAATTATAATTGAAGTGGAAAAAAAGTACAGGTGCACTGAAGTATCCTGCATTTGCATTATTTCTAAACAAGTTAATAAATTCAATAAATTAATTGAAATCTAGGCGACACCTTGTGTACACAATTTGTGTTAAGTTGTTGATTTTATCTCAAATTAAGTGAGTTTCATTTGATTGGTGGGTTGGTTGGTCTGTCCGTCGCACGATATTTTATTAATTTTTATTGTTCTCAAGTGTGTTGTTGTGGTTGTTCAATTAAGGTGTTAGAAAATGTTTTTTTGTTCATATTTTGGGCTGCTCATGTCTGCTGTTGTTTTACATTTTGTAGAACAATTTGAATTTAAATTAAACAGCTGGAGGTTTATTTTATTTGATTTTATTATCGACAAAATTACTGAGCATCAATGTACTTTATCGATACCACAAAATTATCAATTTATTTCAAAAAGTGTGGGTAGAAACAGCAATGACGGGCCATAAGGCACGATTCTCTTAAGAACTACATGTAAACATACAAGTATTTTCTAAGAAATTTTAGACAATTAAATGTTTGACTTATGGTTTGTCTGAACAAGGCGAATACTTTTTATCATCATTTCATAGTGAATCTTTCAGATGATGTACTTCTTTGAATATGTTTTCAATATGTTGTCGTGGGACAAAATACGAAAACAGGCCAAAAAAGACTCAGGCTCACGAACGGTCATCGCTAGACCCCTCAAATGTTTTAGGAGTCCTCATTCCAAATACCGATCTTTGATTTGAGAGATGTAACAAAAACTTTTTTTCAGTGAGTAGCTTGCATGTGCATACATACATATCGCTCATTTGCTCAAAGAACGTCGTAACTCAAGAAAAGCAGTTTGACAAAAAATGAATTCAAAGTTTTCAATTTACCCACAACTTGATGAAAAAAGGAAACTTCATTTTTCTCTAGAGAGCGGAGTAAGCAAGATATATGCAGGAAGTTTTTACACAAAATGAAGATCAGTTCTTTATCACTAAATCAAAATTTCTATTTTTTCATTTATTATGCTGTTTGAGTAATTGAACGATATGTGTACATATGTGTTAAAGACCTGCACAAGACCTCTTACAAGAACTTTTAAGACACGAGGGATTTTTTAAATGCTTTACTACAGCGAAATGTTCTAAAACAAACGCTAAACAACACTGTTGGCAATCATTTTTTAAGTTATTGCAGGTAAAGGAGTAAATAAATTCAGTAAAGTGTGACTTTGACCCGCGCACGAAGGGTTCCATACGGACACAAGATATGTAATTCAATACGAACTTTAGTAGCATATATAAAATAAAGTTTTGGCATTTTTTTCGTTTTTGACGTTTTTTTAATTTTGGCGATTTTTTTGTTATTTTAGCGATTTTTTTAATTTTGGAAATTTTTTTTTTGTTTTAGCGATTTTTTCGGTTTTTTGATTTTTTTCCATTTTGGCAATTTTTTTAGTTTTGAAATTTTTTTATCGCTTTGGTGATTTTTTTTCGGTTTTTGGCGATTTTATTTTGCGATTTTCGGTTTTTGGCGTTTCTTCATTTTGGGACTTTAAATCGCCGGTCTTTAGTCTAGTTCAAACTTTAAGGTCCAAATTCACAGTCTATAGTTAACTAACGCCCGTGGTTTAACTAACGAACTTTCTTATCAATTTCATTGATTAAACTACCATCATTACTTAACTGTGAATTTGAGCCAAGTTATTTTAAAAAGAAATATAATACGAAAACTCCTAAATCGAGGCTTATTACAAAAATCTTTTGATTGTATTCTAATAACAAGATTCTTGAGCTGAATCGCTTAAGCAAGAAGCAAACATGAACTCCCTTTTTTATTTTATTTTTTTTAGTTTAAAATTAAGATTCATATTCTTAAAATTGTTTATTTATTTTCCTTTCTTTTCATGACTCAACCAACCAACCAACAACTTCCTTTTTCCACCCACAATTTCGTTTAACAAATAAAAATAAAAATAATAATAATAATAAAACAAACAAAAAACAAAAACAACAGGGCTGAGGGCTCTAATATTTTACTTGATCCATATTTAATGTGTAAAAAGACACGTCGTCTACGTGGTAAAATGGCTGAAATTTGCCGACACGATTCCGCCCTGCTAAAAGAGATCATCAACGGCATTAATCTAGGCTTCCGAGAATGTGAATTTCAATTTCGGAATCGTCGCTGGAATTGCACAACTTTACGCAAAAGCATGAGGAAAATCTTAATGAGAGGTAAGAACTATTTATTTAGATAAATATGAGTATTACACTTTAACTTCAGCTATCTACCTCATGATCATACAACAACATCATCATCATCATCATCATAATCATCAACATCAGGTTCATTATATTTTTTTTTTGATTTGCGTTGTTGTTGGTTGCCTCTTTTGCATACACAAACAACAGACCATTAACCAAAAGTAAAACGTGCAAATATCTGCTGAGTTTTGATGTGCCAAACTGAAGAATCCTTTCTTATGGCCATGGGCCAGAGACAATGACGACTTGCAAGCCTGTTAACCCATTATTAAAAGTAGACAAAAAACAAAACCGTTTTGTAATAACATTTGCTGATGAAAACATTAAATGGCACCATCTACACAATATTCATTAAACTACTTTGTAGTAGACACTTATAAGAGCTGGGCAGAGTTCTAAAAGTATGTCTTCTTTATTAGAACATGAAAATTTAGATTAAAACAGTGTGTGTGAAAATTTTATGAGATCGATGGAAACATGAAATATATTTCCAATATTTCCTGCTTTTGTCAGGAATTGGCTGTAATTACAGTTGCCCACTTTAATCTTGACAACGTGTTTTTAGAAGAGTTTCCTTTAGGGCAAAATAAAATGTCATATTAGTTTGGGAATTCAGTAATTTGCTACACAGAAAAAAATAGACAAGAATTATTGAATAAAATTTTAAATTTTCATAATATTTGTCATTAACATGAACATTGTATTTATCAATTATCAAATATCATTTAATTTAATTTGTTTGTGTTGGTGTTTATCTTGCTTGTTGATTGACAAAAAGCCGATAAAAAGCCGAAAAATATCGTGACTTATTTTGTTTACTCAACAAAGTTATTTTTAAATTATATCAACGCAATGCGCTCATGTACAAGAAACATAAAAAATCATGTTTCGCGTGTATTAATTACTTGCGTATCCAATAACGAGTTGCTCCTTAGCTGAGTTTAAAAAACTTCCCATTTGTGTATTTTCTTTTGCTTCTGCTCATGCTCCTGCTTCTGAAAATTCAAGTGTCATTTTAGAAGTTAACACAACCAAAAAATAGTTATACAAAGAGCTTCAGCTTTCGACATGTTCGAAAAGTTTTCTGTTTGTCAGTGCGCTGTTTTAAAAAAATTCTGAAATTATCGTAGTAGAGATGTTGTGTATTGTTCCTTTTTTTTTGATTTTCCAGTTTTAATTGCGTATTTAATTGCTTGCTGGAAAAAAAAATGTTGTTGTTGTCTTACTATTATATTTGTAAATATAGAAAAAAACACTTATACACACAAAACACACATTCAAACACATACACACAAACATTTCTACTTCGTTATCTTCGTCAATCAAACCGAACCGTCAGTCAAACTCAAAACTTTCCGAATATGTCGAGTTAGTTGAAGCTCTTGGTTTTGTATAGTTATTCCTTTGTCCTAATTTATACTATGCAAGTCTTATTGCTAAGCTGATTAGTTTGTTAGGAGAGTGAGATAGAGAGAGACGAGGGGAAAAGAAACGTTTATGTTCGCTTGCATAGTGAAAATTTCGACTTTATTATGTTAACTTCAACCACGACACTTTGAAATTCAGTAGAAGAACTATGGGCAACAGGTTGTGATTCGGCAGTAAAAAAATAAAAAGGTCGAATAATAAGCTCCATTTTACGACTTTTGCTATTTGGACTGCAGTTTTTAAAACACTGGTAAGTACGTTAGTTTACACACAGAAAAAAACCATGTCGAATCGTTAAAAAATTAATCTTAAATTTTTTGGCAATGATTTTGCTTCATGCGTGTGTTTCACGTTAATTTAACATGATTTATAGTAATTGTCAAAAAAAATTCCTTTTGAAATAACTTTATTTCACGTTGAATTAACATTTAAGTACTGTTAAAATTGTTAAAATCAAAATGAAGAATCATGTTGAATCAAAGTTATTTCAAGTTAGATCAACATGAATTTAATTTAATGTAATAATTGTATTTTATTAATTATTTAACTTACGTGTGGTTGACATAGACAGCAGAAAAATTTTTGTATATAAATTAAACTTGCTTTCTTAGCCAAGATTTGAACTCGGAACTCATCGCGTGGTAGTCAACGTGCTTACCCATGCAGCCGCAACAACTTTAAATATTCTTAAGATACACACTAAATATCCCAGTAAAAAAAGAGACTCCAAAAAAGTCATGAAAATGTAGAGTTTGCGATCTGGAAGTAGTGAAAATTTCGATCCGGTCTAATGATTTTGACATAGGGTTGTCATTGCAAGAAGTTCTCTTTTTCGATGTCTGGTCACTGAATTGGAAGCAATATTAAGAAAAATTCCCTTTTTTGTGTTCTGTGATAATATTTTCATCTAGGAAAAATTGTAAATAGTTACATATTTTAAAAAGTCGTTTCTTTTTATACGAATTTAAGGCCTAAATAGTGTTTTCATGTAAATTTAAGCAAAAAACTTTTAAATTTTACCCTAAAATTAGTTCATAAATTTCTTTAAAAAAAATAAATTTTTTTTAAATTCTGGTGGGTATTTTCTAACACTATGGAGGAGATACAAGGTTTTGTATGACTAAAATAAGCTTCTACATGGTTTTTTGCTCACTCTCGGTAAATTAAAAATATTGATTTTTGGTAAACAATGAAAATGTAGTTCCACTAGAATAACTTCCATTTTTTTCACTGGAATGTACCATCTTGAAATAAATTATAATTTAACATTATTTCTAGACATTTTACACACAATTTGTTTAAAAAGTTTTAGTTTAAAAAATAAACAAAATGATTTGTTTTAGTTTAAAAAAAATATACAAAATAGCTTGTTGACTCCAGGATTAGAACCTGCGATCCTCCGAATGCAAGACTAGTACACTGCCTACCAGCCAGCAGCAGTTTGTTGGCACAACGCACAAAGTGTATTGCAGCTATGAACAAAGCAAATAACCATTAACACACTCAAACAAAATAGTAAACTTAATGTGATTTTAATGAATTTGAATTAACCTTTTGGCATGTTGATTTTACATTGGTGTTTTTTTCTGTGTGTACTAGTTATTTGCAGCCAAGCAAAAACAAAAAAAAGGGGTTGAAAAATGTGACATTCATCCACACACACACAATAACAATTATCACTGAAAATAAAATTTCAGGCAACAACTTTTTTCTTTGATTCAATAAATTTCTTTATTGACTCTATTTTCAATAACCGTGCATACAATTTTATTTATCATTAACGCAAAAATCTTCGACACAGAAAATTCAAAGATTTTTTTATTGCATCAACGATTTTCGTATTCAAATAAATATCAAAATCATTTTTTTTGGGTAGTTTTTGCTTCATGATTTTGAAACTTAAAAGTCTGTCCAACAATTGGAACTTAATAAGCAGTGTTTACAACAAAGAGGTAATTCAATTATTTTTTTTTCTTCTAAGGACTGATATCAATAGCAAATCAAATGTAAGCATAAGTGAATGCAAGCTCAAATGTCTATAAGACGTCCAAATCTTAATAAAAGCAGCGCACAATGGTCCGGTTGACTACCAAAATAATAAAAAACATATATATAACTTATAATATTCAAATGTACCAATTATTTCCTTGCCTTAAAGTTTAATTTTTCCTGGCCTAAACTACTGACTGACTGATCTCTTGCCTCAATAAGAAATAGTTGCTGCATGATTGTTATTGCTGATGTAGTGTATTTTCTTATTTTTTATTTTCGTTGTTCTTGTCATTTTTGTAAATTTTTATATTTTTATTTTTATCAACATGTTACAAATTAACTTCATTATTATGCAGTGTTGACAACACTGAGCTAAGAAAAAAAAGAGAAAAAAACTTAAGCCAAATCAAGATCAACATCAACTCAAATTTAAACTCCAACAAAAAAATTTAAAAAAAACAACACCAGCAACAGGAGAAGAGACATCATCATCAACATCAACAACAACGACACATTGCACTTGTTTGCTGTTTGTATGCACTGCAGCAGGCAAGTTAATTTACATACAAAACACACAAACACACATACACACACACGCACATAAAGTAACGCACTCATGAGCAAGTGTGTGCATTTAAATTAAATTCCGTTGTTGGTGTTTAAAATGCATTTCAGTGCTTGAGTGAGTGAGTGTGTGCAAGTGTTTGCGTGTGTGTGTGTGTGTGGGTATGTGCTTAAATGTGTTGTGTAGATCGCCGGATTTTGATCTTTTACTTGTTGTTGTTATTATTGTTGTCCTCGTCTATTAGCGCGGCGCTTTGAATGAATTTTACAGGAAAACGATTGTTGTCATGTAAAATGTGTTTGTAAAGCAAGTGTTGACATGTTTAGTTAAACAAAGTGAATTAAGTTCTTTTTCTGTTGTTGTTTTTGTTGTTGTTGTCGTACTCTAGTTGCTAAAATTGCAGTGGAAAAAATTAAAAAAAAAAGAATACACACACAAGAAGTAACAAGAGCCACAATAACTTAAATTAACACCGCATAAATTAATGTTTGTTTTATATAACTTTTAGTTTAAGTTTTCTTATAAAAGAAATATCTATATATGTATGTGAATCAGTATGTATATATGTATGGGTGTGTAATTTTAAACAGTTTTGTGTCGAATGAGTCACATGGTAATTGACGTTAAATTGTTTGCACGAGTTAGTATGTTATTTGGATAAGACCTGAGATTGTAAGCCTTCCACTAAAAAAAGGAAAAGATTGATGAAAGGTGCTTGTATTGTATGTAAATATGTACAACATATTGAACGTCCTGTTTCTTAACCCTAGAAGGTTCAATCAGCAGGGGCCAAATTACGGCACTCGTTATGGAACTAAATTACGAAATAGAGTTTATATGGAAATATTTTTAAATTTCGAATCGTATCGTATATGTACATATGGGTAATTCCAGAAAAAGGTCCACCAAAAAAAGTTTTTTTTGGGCTCAAAAATTTTTGCTTTGTCTTAAATTATAAATCATAAAGTTATATACTTTATAAATATAAAAGCGTTTTTAATTTGTGAAATTCTTTGAACAAGATATGGGACTCAAAAGAAATATTTTCTTTGCTGAATTTTTTTTGCGATTATTTAAAGTAATTTGTATTATTTTTCTTTTTTTTTGTAATTTGTAATTTCCTACTAACAACAACTTACGCATTAGCAAAAAAAAGAAGAATGGAGCTCTAATAAAGAAAGTTGTTTGAGGTTGCTTCCACCGCATACGTCGCATAAAATCAATATTTATTAACTTTTTTCAGCAGTAAATAAGCGTTTGTTATCGTTTTATTACTTTTTAATTAAAGTTCAATCAATATTAGAAAGGTTACTGCCTTTAATTGTCATGGGAAAAAAATGTCGCGTCCGTATTTGTACTTTAACCATTTAAAAAAAATTAAAACAAAATTTGCATGTTTCATAAATCTACACATAAAAGATATTTCTTTCACCTTCATTTCTAAATTTATAAAAAAAAATTCTTCATAAAATTTCGCTGAATTATGTATATTTCTATAAGTGCACAAAAATAACTTCTATTTTTGTCGCGTCCGTTTCTTGCTGACATTTGCTTATGTCTTTTTACTATGTTATAGATATCGCTAACACTAAGATATATATTGGATCTTTCCATTCCTTCATTGCTTTTTGTTCAAATAAAAGTGTACGAATGTCGCGTCTGTCTCCTGGGAATTGCCCATATGTAAATGTATTTAAAAATTTTGTAGTTGTCACCTCAAGCCAACATTAGCCGTCGACCATCGCTGAAGCAAATTTAAAATTTTGTGGGCAAATTGCGACATTCGATAGCAATTGAAATTTCCATATAAACACAATAAAAATTGTATGCCAATTTGTACGATATCAATGCCGTAATTTGTCTCCTGAACTAAAATATTTATAAATCCGGAGATACACCATGGATCAGTTGCTGGTGGTTCTACGTGCAAAAGGTGCACACACCGATAACCAACAGCTTTGTTTTTTTTTCAAACTAATTTATAATCGCTAAGAATACATCGCCATTTCTATTCGCTACTTTTAATTAACAGATAAAAAAATTACTTCTAAACTCCCTTTCTTTTTTTTGCTGCTCAATTATTTTTGAATTTTTTACAGCAAAATATAATGAAGATACATACGTACATACATACACATTTCAGCCATGTATCATTTTACTTATTCACTCATTGTAAGTTTAACTAATTATTGCAACAATTTGCAATACATTCTGTCATTGAAGAGACCAAAAAAAAACCACATCATCCATCAACTTGCATAATAAAACCTGATGAATAGCGCTTAAAATGAGCATCCATGCTGTCAATTTAAATAAATTATGACCAGCCGCCATCCAGTCATCCACTCACACATCCAATACAACAGCGAAGTTACAAAATGCAGCAGAAAAAGAAGAATAAAAAACCTGCTAAAATAAAAAACACAAAGACAAGATATAAAAGCTAAAAGGAATTTCAAATTACCAGTTGGCCAAGAAAAGCATGAGATTTAGTATTGAAAAAAAAACAAAAAAACAAAAGCGGCTCTTTGTGGCAAAAGTTTTAAGCTTTTCGAACAAAGAAGTCCAGCTACTGATGCATTAGAGAGACATTCCCTTGCAACACCTTGAAACAAATATTTGCTTAAATGTGTCGTAAGACATTTCCCTACTTTTTTTTTTGCTCTTTGTTACAGAAAAATTATTGAGTAGAAGGTGTTTGCAGTTTTACAGAAATGTGCTGTGGCTGCTTTTTGAACCAGCTTCGCGAAGTAAAAATGTCAACATTTTTTTTTATAAGAAAAGTATAAAGTACGTGCATACATTTAATGTGCCATAAACAGGGAAAAGTCACTTGCATATAATTGCCGCATGACAACAACAAAAAATACAAGGAAATAAAAAAACCTTCTCAAGTCTTCATCAGTAATAAATAACAAAGCTTAAACGTGGATTAAATTGCAGTTTCCCAGCCGGTGCTTGCAAGTTTAGCCGCACTTCCCAGCAAACATTTTTACTGCAGTATGCATACTTACGAAGTTAACGAACTTTTGCTAAATTAACTCTCCAAATAGTTGATTTTGAAAATTTCTTTTTTTTATATACAAAAAAAATATTTTATTTTTAATTTCCATCTATTAGGGTCTTTAAATAACTTCGAATTATAGCTTCGAAAATCATAAAACTTTAACTTTTATATGTTAATTCAGCTTTTAAAAAAATAAGATAGAGATATACGTTTTTATTTTTGAAGTTCGAAAATTCGAAATCATTTTCGAAATTCCAAAATTATTTTGATGTTATTGTTTTTTCACCAACTTGAAAAAATAAATAAATAAATAAATAAAATAACTTCGAATTATAGGTTCGAAAATCATACAACTTTGCCTTTTTATATTAAATTAGATTTTTTTGAATTTCGAAAATTCGAAACTAATTTCAAATTTATAGTTTTTCACATTTTTTTGTTCTGTTTTGCTCACAAAACAATTCTTCGTAAAGTAACTTCGAAATATAGCTTCGAAAATCATAAAATTTTGCCTTTTTTATGTTAAAGTAGATTTAAAAGATATAAGATGGAAATACAAGAAATTTTTATTTGAAGTTCGAAAATTCGAAGTTAAACTCGAAATTCAAAATTAATTTCGAAATTGTAATTTTTTCCAACCTTTTAGTTCTTTTTGCTCAAAAAGCAATTCTTCATAAAATAATTTTGAATCACAGCTTCGAAAATCATAAAATGTTGCCTTTTTTATGTTAAAACAGATTCTGAAGAAATCAGATGGAGGTATAAGTATTTTTTCTGAAGTTCGAATTTAATTTCGAAGTTCGAAATTTCTTTCGAATTTATAGTTCTTTCCAAACTTTTTGTTATTTTTCCTCACAAAACTGTTTTTGATATTAAATGCTTTTAAAATAGAAATTATCTTATAGAGGCCAGATTCGAAATTAATTAATTAATTAAAAAATAGATGTACATACTTATGTATGTAAATTAATTTGATAAACTCAATAAATTTACACATTTTATTTAAAAATTAGAAAATATTAGAGATGAGGTCAAAGTGGGTCTCACTCTCACTCACTGATCACTCCGGATCAGTTTAATGTAATTCAAAGGCCCAATCAACAGATACACGACGTTATTTTTGTTAAATAAAATTTAAAGGACGTAAGTTTAATGACGTTTGTGGAATGCCCAACTCCAAAAATCGAAGAGAAATGGACAAAGCAGGGAGTCTACTCTGTAATTCAAAACGAAAGCTTTCGAATTCTAATGTTAATAGCATATAAATTGGAAAGCAGTTTCTTTCGTTTCAAAATACTGAGTAGAGGAGTAGAGTTCTTCCTCAACACTATTGGCTGCAACAGGAATATTCCCAGCTGTTCGTGAGCGACGTTCGAATTCGATTATACACATCACTAACTTGTCTCAATAGCTCAAATTTGTCCACTAAATAAATCGACTGGAGGAGAAGATGTTTCACAATTCTTGTTGTTAATTTTAATAATTTTAATACGTTTTTGGATCAATTTTATAAAGCTTTTACTTGTCATCATCTGGCATTTACAAGAGTCTTGAGAACTGTCAAAATGGAGGCTATTCTTGGAACGCACTGTATTGTATAGGCATTCGAAAAACTTTATTCCAAACTTCGAAAAAGATCTTCAAATTAATAATTCGAATTTTTTAACAAAAATATTAGCTACATCTCAAAATAAAACTTGTCACCTTAATTTTGCCACTATTCGAATATTCGAAGTTGATGTCGCTGAATCAAAATATCGTTTAATATTAAAATACAATCTCTGCATTATTTGGTTGAACTTTTTGGAATCCTCTAAGGTGCTAAATCAATTTGGGGGGTCAATTCTGAATTTTGAAACATTAAAATTCAAAAGCATTTGCTTCCGTTTCGAAGTAGAGAACTTATGAAATTTTGTTTAGACATTTAAATTTTTGTGTTTGCTGGGTAATAGCAATGGCACCTAACTGCCATTATACATACTCGTAAGCTTACACCTTCTTAACACATGCGAATAACAATTGATTTAAAATAATAAGAACAAAAGTAAAAAATAAAATAAAAGAATCGCACTTCAAAAATCGTTTGTTTCAATATTGTTGATGAGATTTTGGGTTTTGCTGCAAGACGCATTGTGTAGCGTTACGTTGTGTCAATCTGTCAACTTGCAGTTGGCTGGATGTATTTTTAACTCATTACAAATGTTGTTGCTATTGTTGCTCGTTACACTTATTGCTTGTTTGATGTTCATTAAACAGATGAACAGACAGGCGTACGGACGGACGGACGGACGAACAAACAAATAAAATACCAAGTGTCATTGGTAACAATTTAAATGTCCAACTTAGTTAACTAATGCGAAATTTATTACGAATACCAATTGCTTAAGAGCTTAAGTTTGTTTCAGCGAGTGTAGAGCGGGGCTAGAAGAGTGAGAAACAAATGACAAAAATATATGGTTTAAAAAAAGACAAGACGATGATGGTATAAAAAATACAAAAGACAGGATTAAGTCAAGTTTATTACGAGTAAATCAGCTCAATTTAAACTTGTACTTTTGGCCCTCAATTCGCCTTTTTTTTTGGTTGTTTCTTCAAGTTGAATTATTGTCTTTTATTGCTGGTACGTACAACTTACAAACATTATTCTTTCTTAGAAGTTTTATTTAGTTTTCACTTTGTTTTTTTTTGTATTTTTTTAAAGAAATTATTTGCCATTTTGCGCCTGTCTTGCTTTTTATTTTTTATATCACGAATTGTTGGAAGTTGGTTGGTTGGTGCTTTTCTCTTGTGGCATTTTTGTGTAAATTGTGGTTTATTTAGTTAAATTGTCTTAAGGTTTTCGCTTAAGTTGTCTAAACGGTTCGCTTTTAAGTGAATCAATGTCATGGGGTATTAGCGTGATTAATTTAGGGGCTTAAAAATTATGAAACTGCGATTAAGTGAAAAAAATAAATAAAATTAAATGTGCATAAAGCATACAAATCTTAAGCTACGAATATATGATTGTGTTCAAATTATATTGCATTAAAATAAACTTTATAAGTCCAAGCAATGGCACTGAATTTACTATAAAATATAGAATAAGTCCCTGTCCAGCATTGCAATTTTTGTTGCAGCAATTCTTGAGTTTGATAGTGAGAGGGGTGAGAAGATTGGGGAGGGGTACATGTGCTTGGCAATTCTCTTTTGTCTTGAAATTCGTTCTTTTTAATTTAAATGTATTTAAAGTTTTGTTTTATTTTATTTTATTTTATTTTCTTTCTTCAGATGTATTGCAAACACAAAGTATAAAAAATAAATAAATAGAAATGTTAATTTAAAAAAACAAAAATTTATGGTGTAATAGTATTTTTTAATACATAATTGCAAAACTAGAATTTCATAATGTGGACACTAATGCAATTTCAAAGCAGAATTTTAAGAAATTGCAGCAACAAAAATTGCAAGTCTTGACGAGGACTAACTAATCGTAAATTAAACTAAATGCAAGAAATTCTGAGCATAATATGATCAGGGAATATGGAGGCTTTTCCTGACATGCACAGTGGGCCGGAAGAAACAAATATCAATCAGTAATAAATCAATAATTTTTGAACAGATATAAAAAAAATTCACACACAGCTATAGTTTCGAATCAAATCAACTAAAGAAGTGTCAAAACAACGCAAGCAATGAGAGAGAGAGAGAGTAAAATTCTTTCATTCCCTTTTGTCGTACAAAAATGTGAAAATGTTTCTCATTTGAAATGTTTCTTTTTCGTATGCAAGACAGCAAATTTTCACATGAAAAAACTATTTGCCTTCTATTTTCGATGATGGTCAATCACTTAATGCTTTCATAACGCGGCAGATACGTTCCAAACAGATCGCGCAACGTAAAATCGCCAAAATGAAAAAAGCGCTTAAATGAAAAATATCAGCAAAAGTAAAATAAGTCGCAAGATAACTCCAAAAAAAATCGCCAAAACTAAAAAAACGCCATAAATAAAAATATCACTAAAACTAAAAATATTTATTGAAGAAAAAACAACAAAAATCGCCATAAACCGAAAAAACCGCCAAAACAAAAAAAAACGCCAAAAATAAAAAAAAATTACTAAAACTCAAAATATGTATTGTAAAAAAGAAAACAAACAAAAAACACAACAACCGAAAAAATCGTCAAACCGAAAAAAACGCCAGAAATATAAAAAAAAACACTAAAACCGTCATAAACCGAACAAATCGCAGAAGTCGAAAAAAACAACAGAACTAAAAAAAATCTTTAAGAATCAAAATATGTGTTGTAACAAAACAAGAAAAATCGCCAAAAACCGAAGAAATTGCCATATCGAAAAAAACACCAAAACGAAAATAAAATTTAAAACTCAAAAAATGTATTGTAAAAAAAACAAAAATCGCCCAAACCCGATAAAACCGCTAAACCGTAAAAAACGCTTAAACTAATAAAAAAACTAAAATCTCAAAATATTTATTTAAATTAGCAAAAACCGAATAAATCGCCAAATCGAAAAAAATCGTCCACACTACAAAAAATCACTAAAATCCCGAAAGAAAAATCGCCGTAACAAGAAACAAGCGCCGTATGGAAACGTTCCTGCGTGAGTCAAACAAAGTCACACTTTACTTTAACTTATAATCAAGAACAAAAGTGCCCTTCATTCTTTATTTGTTCGGAGAAACCCACAATAAAATGGAACAACGAAAAATCTGTTGGCAAGCGAGCGAAATATTCGAGAAAAATTTTAAATAAATTGTTTTCATCCCAGAACTTTCCCGTGACGTCACGAAGCAAATGACATTTATTTGTATGTCAATCACAGCTCAAGATGATCAAATGAACAGCTGCCAAATAATAAAAACATCAAATATTTGTGAATTTATCTTGCCAACAACGTGTACGATGCGACTGCACGTAAACAAGTATGTGATTGATGAATTTGTTTGATAGTCTGCAGGGCACTGTATGCATTTTTTTTCTTGCCATTTTTGAAAATACTGAATCAAAAAGAATTGTTATTTGCGAAATGCAAGACAATCCATCAAAATAAAAAATTAATGCTTTGAAATTTCCTCCAAAATAAAGCATACACTAAACTCCTTTTTTACACGATTTTGATATAACACGATTCAAAAATAAAAACAAATGCTTTTTTTTGCACGAATTTTTTGAACCTGCACGATATTTTTTTTTAATTTTTAAAATGCAAATAAATAAATTTTAGTTTTAATCTTTCAAGCTTGAAATAAACTTTATTTAATTTTTCTTGTGTAAATGAATTGTTTAGGTTATTTAATATTTATATTTTTTTAATAACACGTATCGATTTTCACTTTTTATGCAAGTTTTACTCCGAAAATGTTTGTATTCTCTTCAACTTGTGCGATATGGAAAGTTTTTTTGTGCACGCTTTCCTTAGGAATGTATCTATCGTGTAAAGAAAGAGTTGGGTGTATTTCATGCATACAGGAATCAAAATTTTCTGCTTTATATCTGTGTCAAAAGAATATTAAATTTTACACATTATTGCATTCAGTTCAAACAATTATTATCATAAAAAAATTCTAAAAAGTTGCGAATAATATAAAATATAAAAAAACTAAGTTTGGTTTAAAGTCACAGTCACTTCAAGTCAACAAAACCGCAAAAAAAACTCCAAACAAAAATCCCCAGAAAATTTATTAATTAACAACAAATAAGTTCTACAAAAAAAATTAACAAACAAATAAATAAAAATACGAGTAAAACATAAACCCAAATTTCACTTCACTAACTCTGACTGAGTGACTGAAGGACGGACTGATGACAGCTCATGCTTGTAAAAGTACGTGTGAGAAAATGCATACAAACAACTCTTTTTTTTACTGTTTTTACTGCTAAACTTGACAACTGACATGTGAAGTGTCAAATGGAAAAAAGAATGAAAAAAAATGTTAAACACGTTTAAATGTGTGTAAATAGTTAATAAAAAATGTCTTTGCTAATGCAAATACAAAGTTGCTAAATAATGCTAATTACTCATTGAGCCGTTTAGCATTATTTACATGACACACACACATTAACAATGTTAAGCAATTGTCATAAAGTAAATTGAAGATACTACATATAAAGAATTAGACACAAAATAGAGATGTTTGTCAAAAGTGTCAGTATTTAAGTCAATGTGTCACAACAAAATTGTATAACACCAACAACGCAACCGATCCGTTCGATGGCTGGCTGGCTCTGCTTTTGTTCTGCCTGTTAAAATTTATTTCTCTATAAATTCTCACGATTATTATGCAGTATTTATTTTAATTTACATGCATTTATTTACACGTTTTCCTTTCAGTTTTTTTATTTCATTAAATTCTATTTATGATTTTACGGATGTTGTACGACACCTGAGTGAAATACTAAATATTGGTTTAGACGTCTTAAGGAAAGACAGACAGACGGACAGACAGACAGTAAGCGGCAAGGCGGTAGTAATATCTCTAGTGTTAATGTTTGTTTGTTTGTTTTTATGTTTACTCATACGCCTGCGGCATTGTACTCTTCGAGTTGACGAGCAAATATGCAAATGAGAACGTGACAAGTGTCAAATAGTTGTCACTTGGGAAGTGTGTTTATTTGGAGTGACATGCTTTTCAAACAAAAATGGACACACAAGCTCTAAACACAACAATAAATAGTTGTTGATTTATTAAATTTTAAAATTATTTATTAAAATTAATGTAATAACTGACATAATTACTAAACATAAGTATTTTAATCACTATTATTTATTTATTATTTACAGACACTCGAGAAACCGGCTTTGTTAACGCCATCACCTCTGCGGGTGTGACATATGCGGTGACCAAAGCCTGCACCCTGGGCAATTTGATTGAGTGTTCCTGCGACAAAAGTCACTCACGCCGCAATGGAGGCCAACCACTAATGGTGAATGCTGTAACGGCAGTTGCTGCTTTGGAAAAGCAGCAGGCGGCCTATGAGAAAAACTCGTCTACGACGAGACTGCGCCATAATGCCAGCAGCAGCAGCAGCAGCAGGAGAGGCAATAAAAGGCGCAAGCTATTGAAAAATATCAAATTTCCCGAAGGCGAATGGGAATGGGGCGGCTGCAGTGATAATGTAAATTTTGGTTTTCGTCACTCGAGAGTATTTCTAGACTCGAAATATCGTCGGCGCAGTGACTTAAGAACGTTGGTGAAGTTACACAACAATATGGCGGGGAGACTGGTAAGAATTTTGCAGATATTTTAAAATAAAAACTTTACGTAACAAATGAGATGAGAGAGAGAGAGAGAAAGAGAGAGACAACACGTCTAGGAACCAGTGCTTTTGGTACTATTTTTAGTGATTTTTTAAGACTCAAAACGCGTTAAATTTTTAGTGTTAGTGCCAAACTAAGAAAAAGCACTAATCGGTGCTTTTAAGAAATTTATGTATTTCTTAAAATTAATTTAATAGAAACTTGGTGTATTTATTTTTTTTTCAGTGTAAAACATACCATTTCAGTATTATATATTTTATTAAAGATGATATTATTCACGAAATAGAGAATAGCTTAGAAAAACATTATTAAACTTCACTCGTTTGAACCTTTTTTTAGACACCAAAATTTCGCTTTTTTGTGCTTTTTTTAATTTTGATTTGCTTTAAATTCAAAAAAGTTGGCATCACTGCTAGGAACCTTATTGTTTTCGCTACAATGTCCGTCCGTCTGTCTGTCTGCCTGTTACAGACTGTTTTCTCAAGAACCGTAAGAGCACAACAGAATATGCAAAACATCAAATTTATGACAGTTAAATATAAAGGGTGTCCTAAGGCGAGCAACCAAACATGTTGAAATACTAATGTAATATACAGACGATTAGATAATATATATACACTTGAAATTTTCAAAGTTAGTGTATTTTTAGGCAGACTACAAAAGCTTAACACTGAAATTTAAAAAATCAAAATTAAAGGGTATTATTCATTATTATCAGTTAAAGTAATATAAACAACTTGCTGTATCTTGGAAACTGTAACAGGCAAACTCTTGAAATTTTCAAAAACACTAATACTAAAAAACTCCAAGATTAAAAAATCGCAAAAACGAAAAAAATTGCCAAAACTAAAATAAATCGCCAAATCGAAATAAAAATTGTCAAAAACCGGAAAAAAACGCCAAAACGAAAAAAGCGCCAAAACTAAAAAAGGCTAAAACTAAAATAAATCGCCAAAACGAAAAAAAATTGCCAAAAACAAAAAAAATCGCTAAAGCGAAAAAAGCAAAAAAAATCGCTAAAATAAAAAATACGCCAAAACTGAAATAATCTAAAATAAATCGCCAAAAATCGAAAAAAATCTCCAAAACAAAAATGAGCCAAAATTAAAAAAAAAAACCAAAAACAACCCAGAAAAAAGCATCAAAACTTAGGCTTAAGCACTGGTGAAAATACACAACGAGTTCTAAAGGGTACATTTTGAAAAAAAAAATAAAAGAATCAGGTAAACCTGCTATGTCGTTTTTCTCCACTCCTACTTTTTGGCATATGCGCCAAACCAATAATTAGATAACGATTGGATTTTGTTGTTAATTTTTCTAAAATCATTTGGAAAAATTTTCTTTGCATCTAACACACAATAAAAGTTTTAACTAAAAATTTATGGATTATACCAGCATATATAAATTTCAACCCGGTAAAAATATTTCTTCTAAATGAGCATCACTGAACAGCAGACGTGGAAGTTATTAATGGAAGTCTACCATTTTTATGAAGTATATCAATATATGTATATAATTTTATATAAGCTGTGCATCCTCCCCCGCCAACGAAGAAGCAATAAATTAAGCATGAAACAGCCCCATACATTTACTTGCTTTTTCTACAACTCAGACCAGTCGACTTGAGTATAAAAAATTTCATTCAATTCACATAATTAATTTAGAGAATTCGCATAAAAAGATAGGCAGTTTATTAATCTAACTCTTGAAAAAAAATCTGATTGCAGGTTGGCAAGCAAGAGCACGATCTCTCTTTTCCTCTCTTTCCCTCTATCGCTCTCTCACTCTGCAGCGTAACTGTTTCACCGACTAAAGTAACAAATTGCCACTTTTTCGACTGCCTTGCCACTTTTTGTCTCCCTTTTTTTAGAGTGAATTATTTAGAAATACATTAAAAATAAAAAGTTTAGTCCCGCTTTTTTAATTTTGCCCCTTTTTTTGATAAATCCCTTATCTGGTGCCACTTTGAAAATTTTCTGGTCATCCTGTTACTATGTAATTCGAAACGAAAGGAAATGCTTTTAAATGTGCCTGTAATTAACACATCAACTCGAAAGTATTTTCTTTCATTTTGAATTACTGAGTAGACGCACTGATTCCTTTGGTCCATACTTTTTGCTGGCTAACAAAACTCAGACAGTATGCAGACAACTTCAGAAAATGTATTTAATTTAATTTTTTTATATTTATTTTATTGATTTTATTTTATTTATTTTCTTAAACTTTCGTAAATTTCCTTTCATTACAGACTATACGAGACTCCATACGTTTGGAATGTAAATGTCATGGCCTTTCCGGATCGTGTACGGTCAAGACGTGCTGGCTGAAAATGCCGTCGTTTCGTGAAGTTTCCACAAGGCTGAAAGAGAAATTCGATGGTGCCTACAAAGTTGTGTTACGCAACGACGGCAACAGTTTCATGCCCGAATACGAAAACGTTAAACAACCCACCAAATACGATCTAGTATACACAGACGATTCAACTGACTTTTGTGCCCCGAATATACGAACAGGATCACTAGGAACGCAAGATCGTGAGTGTAATGCCACTTCAATGGGCATCGATGGCTGCGATCTCTTGTGCTGCAGTCGGGGCTACAAGCATCACATCGTTTCGGAATGGGTGAATTGCAAGTGTGTGTTTAAGTGGTGCTGTGAGGTGACTTGTGAAAAATGTCTCGAAAAACGGGAAGTTAATACTTGTCTGTAGTGTTTGTTCTCATTCAAAGAAGAAAAAAAGTAGTTTTACATTGAAAATATTGAAGAAGAAAAAAGAAGCTTTCCATTACACGTGATAAATTTTAATTATTTATTAAACAGCTGTTGTAGTGTTTAAATTTTAACGATATAGTATTCACTTTTATTAAGTTTTACTCTTGTTTTTTGTATTTAAATGTATTAACGTGATAGTATTTGTAATATGAATGTATACATCTGTATGTATTTCTTATGATTTATTTTATTTTACTCTTTATTTTTTAATTTTATTTTTTTTGTAATATATTTACCATACATTTGTAATATTTTTAAGAAATAATTAGGTTAGGAACTCTTTAGATATAAAAGCAAGGCACAATAAGAGAGAAACAAAAGCAAGATGGCGACTATTAATGGCACATCTTATATTGAAAACATTTTAAAAATTTTAAAGAATAATACGAATAATGCTAAGAACACAACTGGGACGAACGAGGAATTTCTTTCGTTCACGTCGACGAATTCGTCCATAAGAATTCGCTGCGTAAATTCGTTATGTGAAGCATAATAACGAAGAATTTACTCAACGAATACAGCTCTTATAATTACTAAAGCTTAAATTAGACGTGCCATAGCCATAATTCCATAGCCCTAAAACAATCAAAATTCAATTGGTTTCTATGGTGAGAGTTATGGCGTTATAGCGAGTCACCTATTCATATAATGAAATACAGTGTTGCCCATAAGTTTGGTTAGAACAGCTGTTTTCTCTGGTTATGGTTATGGCACGCCTGATTGAACCTTACGGCCTGTCCCACAATGTCACCAGCAAACGTTCGATCGACAACTTGTATTGCAAACAACAATAACATTAGAAAATTTATTGTTGTTTTCAATATAAGTATTCGATCGAATGTTTGCTGGTGACATCGTGGGACAGGCCGTTAAAGTTGGTTATTGTGTGTGCGAAGAGAGAGAGAGAGAAATTTTGTGGTTTCGTATTTCTTCTGCGTACACAATAGATATAAATCTATCTCAGAGTTCGTCATGCAAGCCGAATTTCGTTCTACGCCGGCATTGTGTTCATTTCCATATGCACAAATGTGTTTTATTTTTTATGACATTCGTTCCAGTTGTGTTCTTGGCATTGGCCTTAAATAAAAATATATATGTATTAAAAAATTATAGATTAATTTATATTTTATATTTTGTAAATAATTTAAATGAAATAAACGATTTAAAAACGATGGATTTGATAAAAGTTTTATGCACAAAAAAATATTCCTGCAATCAACAACGTTTAAGTGAAAATAAAACCAAAAATCAATTAAAAATAAAATTTAATCAATTAAACTTTTAATCAATTAAATTAAAAGTGTATTTAAGTCAATTAAACTTTTGTTTAAAAGTTAAACTAATTACAAAGTTTAGTTGATTAAATTTTATTTTTAATTGATTTTTCATTTTATTTTCACTTAAAAGTTGCTTATGGCAGTAATATTATTTTTCTGTGTGAACAAGCGCATTTTTAAGGAGTAAGAGCCAGACTGCATTTTTCGTTGCCCGACAATTTCACAGATCTCATAAAAAAGATAATTAAAAAAAAAACACTCGCTACACATAAATTAATGACTGTCCTAAGATATTCACATTTGAGTATCAGCACTAACTTCTTAAAAAAAAAATATATCTCTCTTAATTAAAACAAAATACAAAATTTATGTATTAAATATCTATCTAGATCTCCACAAGTCATCATTTTGACACCTTAATGCTGTAATTAGGGATTTCTTATCCTTTTTCATATATTTTCTCTTTATGTGTTTGCAACATTAGCAGCATTTTGCCGTTGCAGTAATCAAAAATTTAAAGATTTTATTGCTGGACCAAGTGATGGAAAAAGAAGGCGCTCGCTCAGCAAATATTAACAACAACACAATTCATAAATATTCTGACAAAAGAAGTAAGGAACGCTAAAAAAAAGGAAAATAAATAAAAACGAACGGTCAACGAAATTATTTTCAATTCCTTTTCTTTTAAATCTTTTTGTTAGGAGTTTCTTCAAGATGAGATCTAAGATGCATATCTGCGACAAAAGTGGTAACGCCTTCTCCTCACCTTTTTCTTAACTTTGTTTAAACATTTATCCATCCATCTATCCGTGCCATCATCATCAACATCATCCATAAAGATCTGTTGTTCCTTTTTTCGTTATTTTTTTTTATTTTATTTTTTTTAATAATGATTGGTGTTTTATTATTGATGTTGTTGATGTTGTTGGTTTATAGTTAATCGAGAGTTGCTGGTGGTGGTAACGGTGCTGTGTTGAATTGGCTTAAATCATTAAAAGATTACACTTGCACACACTTACATATACATATAGATTCACAATAAAGAAAATATGCTGTAAAGATGTGCCCCAGCAAAAAAAAAAAATGAATTTGGCAGTAACAGCAGGTACACAAAAGATTGCCTTAATCATACAAGATGCTGCAGCTTTAAAGCAAGAAGTGATGGCAATGGTGGTGGATTACCAAATTTATTTAATGCAACTGCTTACTTTTTGCTGAAAAGTAATTGGAAATGTATTTAGTACAGTACATTGATCTTGAGTAATTTTTCCACGCAATTAATTGGGAGTTTATTTCTCATGTGAGAACTGCAGCACAACTACACGTAGTTCACCAGCAATATTACTCTTCCCAGAAAAAAATTCCATCAAGACATAAGTAAGCGAATCATGGGAGTTTGAAAACGTAAGTACAGTTTTCTTTTCGTCAGTACGCGGTAACGAAAGTGCTCGGTGTAGTGAACAAAGCGATTAAATAACCGAGTAGAACAGTAGGGAATATCGAAAATATTTGTTTAAATTTTTAACCAAAATCTTGCCAGCCTTATGCTTATGCGAGTTGCCAAGTTGAAGATACCCACGGTTTCATTACGAGGATCAGGTGTTTCAATGACATTTATGTATGTATATATGTATATGGGGAATTCCACACCAAATGTTATGGTTTAAAGATTTTTTTTGTTTTGATTCCCCCAATTTCTTCATATTTTTTAGAGCCCCTCAAAAGAGACTCCCTGGGAAATTTGGGGATTTTGTTGTGTTTTTTATGTATCTAATTTTTTTTATTATTTTTTTTTTTGCAAAATTTACGAACTCATTATTTTAGATGAAATTCACAATGTGCCTTAAAAGGCCTCTAGCCGGAAGTATCTAAGAACTGTCTTCACAGACCTAACCTCTCAATAATTACGAGTGCACTCCTTTTCGTAGTAAAGGTGAAGATACAACGATTCTTGTCAATGCTTATCAATTAATAAAAAAAATTAGGATTTTTATTTAGATATGGATATAAAAAATATAAATTTTCAAGTCCTATAAAAAATCATATTTTTCGAAATTCAAATATTTTAATTTTAAAAGCATATTCGAACTTTCGAACATGATTGGTAGTTCAATTTGAATTAGCTAACACAAATTTAAGAAATTAAAGGCTGCTTTTTTCAAAACTTATCAAAAAAAAATTAAGTTCGAATTTTCGAACATAATTTCGAATTTATATTAATGCAGACAGCAGTTTTTAAGCCAAAATTAAACAAAAAATAATGTTCACAAAATATCAGCACAAGCTTTTGAACATGATTTGGAATTAAATTTAATTAATTAAAGGCGAAATTTATCAAAAAAAAATTAAGCTCAAATTTTCGAGCATAATTTTTGAATTCAATGCGGATCGTAGTTTTCAACCTTAACGAATATGATTTGGTATTAAATTAGGATAGAGAACCAAAATTCAATAAAATGTAGGCTGGTTTTTTTTTAATCTATCTAACTTCGAATTTTCGAACATACATAATTTCTACAGCACCTTTCAAGCCAAAATTAAACAATACATTATTTGCACAAAATATCCTCATAATCACTGGAAATTTCAAACATGATTTGAAATTAAATTTAATGTATTTTTTCAAAATTCTTAAAAAAATTTAAGTTGAAGTTTTCGAGCATAATTTTGAATTCAATGTGGGCAGCAGTTTTCAAACAAACATTAAACAAAACACATGATTTGGAATTAACTTAGGATAGAGAACTAGAATTTAATAAATTGCAGGCTGGTTTTTTTTCAAAATCTATCAAAAAATGTAAGTTCGAATTTTCGAACATAAATTCGAAAGAACTTTTCTAACCAAAATTAAACAATATAGTATTTTCACAAAATACCGTTACAATCATTCGAACTTTCGAACATGATTTGAAATTAAATTTTAGGTATTTTTTTCAAATTTCTTAAAAAAATTAAGTTTAAGTTTTCGAACATAATTTTGAGTTCAATGTGGGCTGTAGTTTTCAAGCTAAGATTTAACAAAACAATATGATTAGAATAGCGAAAAAAAAAGATTTTTCTTTTTAAATTTATCAAAAAAAATCTTCGAATTTTCGAACAATGCGGATAGCAGTGTTCAAGCTAAATTTATATTTTCTAAATTCATCCAAAACAAGTTATATTCGAATTTTCGAACATAACTTTAAATTCAATGCCGGGCAATACATTTCAAAGTAACATTTAACAAAATACAACTTTCATAAAATATAATCATCATTCGAACTTCTGACAATGTTTTGGAATTAAATTAGGATAGTGGACAAAACTCTTATATATTGAAGACTTAAATATTTCTTTTCTGAAATTTGTCAAAAAAAGCAATGTTCGAATTTTCGAAGATATTTTCGAATTCATTATAGACAGAAGTTTTTAAGCTAAAATTTAATGAACTGTTAATTTTGTGAAATTTCAAATTAACTGTCAAAATATCTGTGCGGTAATATAAACATAGATTCAGTCAGTTTTAAGTGGAATTTATTTGCTGGTGGTTAAGCATTTTGGTAGACTTCAACCACACATACTGACGATTTGTAAAAGCAACAATGAAATGCATATAGACCATCAGCTAACTAAAAATATCATTAATAATAAAATTATGACAATATGTCGAATAATAAATTTCTTGAAAGTGCAGTTAGTTTTTTAATATTATGTATTTTTTTTTAAATTAGCTAACATTTGTGTGTGAGTGTAACGGTGAAACGAACGAAACAACTTTATGCTGATCTCTTAAATAAGTTATTAATCTTAAATTTGCCTTTTGTTTTGTTCGAGATAATTTTTCACAATGAAACTTGTTTGAAATCTAAATAAATTTTCGATCAGTAAACAATGAATGAATCAAGTTTAAAAACATTAATAATAAATAATTAAACTATTAAATGCTGATATAAATTTTATTTAAATTCACATTTTAATGATGGGAATGGAATAAGCAGCAGAAAAACGACATATAAATTACGAAAAATGTTTTATTAACAATAAAACTAGAGAAGCAATAACAACAACAAATAAAATGGTTAAAAAAAGAGACACTGAATGGAAAAAGATAAATAAATAAAAAATAATCAATTAGAAGACCACATGAACGGATAGAGTCAGCTGTAATGAAGTGAGACGGTTGTCAGTGGGTTTTGCTATAAGTTTAAAAACCCAGTGAATGCATAATTAAATTTAAAACTAAAAAAACGTTTAAATGAGTTATTGAAAAATAAAATTTGGCAGAAATTAACTTGATTGTGGGATTTATTTAAAATTTATTTGAGTTCACGTTCTAATTACTTGAATGTTAAGTGGCAAATATTTCAATGTTCTAATGTTAACTAAGCGTTAGTTAATTTTATAAAAATTATGAAGAAGATTTATTCGAATATATTTTTCTTGAAGAAAAAAATTAATAGAAACAAATTGCTCCGATTAATTAAAAGATGTTTTAATTATCACTTTCTGCATAAAATTAAATTGTTCTTCATAAATTATTTTAAAAAAGCGAATATTCGGCTAAAAACACTTTATACATGAAGTTAAAAACAAAGGAAGTAAAATATTTAGAAATAAATGCATACCTACATAAATAAATTCAAAACAAATTGAATAAACAAATTAAAGGATGGAAAAAAATGCTTTGATATAAAAAATAATTTCAAGATGTCGTGTTAAAAAGCAGAGATGGAATCGTGAGAAATGAGAGCAAACTTTGTACACACCGTGGGCCGTCAAGATTTTCTTAAATCGATTGTATACTCTTTTCCTATTTTTTGCATTTGTTACTTCAGAACAACATCAATTCTTAACCGATTTAAAATTTTTTAAGCATTAAACACATTTACCACAGCAAGCTACCGACTACCAAATGTCAAGGATAGAATACACATGTTTATATGAGAGTGATTCTTTTGAAGACAGCAAAGCAACATTGCAGCAGGTTGTTGTCTATGCTGATTTTGTCGTTATAGTTCAATTAAACTAATTTCTATTTCTTTGGCTGCATTGAGAAAATTCAGTGTTGCCAGTAAAATACAAAATATTGAATGAATGATATCGTACCATCATTTCATATTATTTAACAGAAACAATATTCAAAAATTGATGTAAAACATAAATTGGTTAATTTTTATACTTTTACGTCCTAGAAGTACACTTTGAAAGAGTAATTTAATTTTTATAAATGCGAAATATTTGAACTATGTATATATACTTTAATATGAGGTGCAGATGGCGCTGATGCCGTCTCAAAAATAATTAAGTAGCTGGCTACGAGGCGACATTTTCTATTTTCCAGGGATTTGAGCTGGCAATAAGAGGGAAGTTCGAGGGAGATAGCCGACATGGTCAACTTTATCCAATATTTGTATTTTTTTTTGAGAGTATAAAGCTGGATTTGCCCAACTCCATATGTATATGTTTTATTTTTAAATTTTGCTTTATTTCTATTGTAATTAATACTCTGTGGAACTTTGATGTTCAACTTTAAATGAAAAATTAAAATACTTGGCAGCTCAGTTCGATTTTGTCCGGACAAAATATAAAATTAAACCAATTCAAACTGAGAGTTGTTCGTAAAAAATATTTTCTCGCTCTCTCTCTCTCTCTCAATAAGAGAGAAGTCAAACTGAATATCAAAATAAATTTTGGACGGACAAAAAATTTTGTTCGGAAACAACGGGTGAATCCAGCTTAACTAGTTGCGCTGTGATCCCACTGTCAATTTTAAAATATTTTTTTAATTAATTAAAAATTTAATTATTGCTTTAATGATGAATATCCAGCCAAGTCATAATTTTTTGCCCTTTTTTTTGTGTGTAAGAGTATAATTCTTTGAACCCACTGTAAATTTTAACATGACCTTTCATGTGCTTTTACCCAAATAATTCCTGAGAAAACTTTGCACCCCATAACTTTAGCTCTTGAAATTACTTAATTTCCTGCCTGGAAAATGCTCCATCTTTAAGCCTATTCAACTAAAGGCGATGACTTGTTGGTGAAGGCTGGCCACCAGCTCTGTTAAGAAAAAAACAACGACAAACAAATTAGTTCCTCTATTAAGATTTCTACGATCAGAATTTCCTTTAACGAACTATGTAGTTGTTTTAACCGAAATATAAAAAAAAAATAAATACAAAATGTAGAATTTCTGTTATAAAGATTTTTTTATTTATTTTTTTTTTGCGGCGGCTTATGGTTGCTGCCTCAGTTGCGTTCCTGGCCATAGCAATTTTATAACATTAATTAAGGTGTTGCCTTCGTTGGTGTTCTTCACGCCTTTCCATACAAATTACTCAGGAATTTCATGTTTCTTTTTTTCCATATAAATTTTTTCCTTACAAAAGCAAAAAAAAAAAAAATAACACAACAGACGAGGAAGTCACAAAAAATTTTTTTGTAAAAGTGTAAGAGTGAATGAGAGAGTGAGTGTGTGCGTGTTGGTGAGAGCTGACGTTTAAACATCCTTGGACGTTAATGTTGCTGGTACTGTTGCTGGTTGTATAACAACCAAGCCAACGACCAGCCAGCCAACAGCCATCCGCCATCAAGTCAAATGGTTTAAAAAAATACAGGCAATATGGTTAAAACATGCAATTTGGCTAAAATGGTTCTTTTTTTATTCGAGCTTTTTGCTGTTGCTGTTCATGTGCTCTGTTCCTGCCTTCTGCTGCTGCATCTTAGATTTCTTTTTTTTTTTTCATTTAATATTTTTTTTGCAGCCATTCCATGCCAAAGAAAAGACATGGAGGAATACAGTTTCAAGTCTTCTTGATCATAATCATTTTTATGATTGCCAAGATCATTCATTCATATTTTTTTTTTTTTTTGGTTTTTGTATCCTTTGGCCCCAATACAATTTTATACAAATTTTAGTTATGAAAGGTTTTTACAAATTTTTAAATTTTAAAAGTAAATTAAATCGGGTGTTGCCCAGTTAAAATGAAGCCATTAACTACTCTGTATCTTAAGCTAAAAACAAAAAATTAAATTAAGCAAACAAAAGATGATGGCTGATTTTTTTTCCCAAATCCAGCTTCTTGTTGAAGCTGAAAGTAAGAAAAAAAATAGTAATAAGCATTATAACGAAATGAAATGTAAAATCAGGCTTAAAATCTAAAACATTTATCTTGGTAGATTTTGGGCAGTGATTGTTTTTGGAACAAATCTTTAAGTGGAGTGAGTAAATTTGTAGGCGCCATATTTAGCACCAAATTGAATTAAACATGTTGACTTAAAATTTCAGCTTGAAATAAACTATTAAATTTATCAGCCATGAAAAACAGAATTTAATGCATTTTCTTAATGGTAAGCTTTTGCTTTCTTTGTTTTTTTTTCTCTTTTTTTGGCAGCAGATATCTCGCCGTTGTCACTGTTATCGCATTTAATATTTATCGCACTGTGGCGGCCATGGTCTGTGCCCCTGGTTAGCACTTTGCTCTATCCACTAGTTGGACGCACTCAATTCTTTTTTTTTATTTTTTATCCGGCAAAAGAGTCATTTTGAATATTTTTCATCTTCTTTCTGTCTGTGGCCCCCTTTATGGTGCTTTCTTTTTGTTTGTTTGTTTGCTTTGCTTATCGGGTCAGGAAGAGCTCTTGCATTGTTGTGGCGCTATGCCAAATTAATTTAAACAGCAACTAAAAACTCAAAATTTCAAAATCCAAAAAAAAAACACATATAAAATCTTATCAGTATTCAAAATCAAGCTTGATTAAGGTACTGGGTCAACGGACGGCTTCCTCATCAGCCACACTCTCTGCTTGCTTTTTTTATACTCACTCTACTCATTAACATTCATTCATTCATTCATTCATTCTTTTGTTTTTATTCTTCTTTTTTAGGTCTGTTTTTTTTCTTGTTGGGTTTTGGTTTTTGGGCACAACGAAAACATTATGTTCAAATCATGTTGCCTTTAGATTGATGACTAATAACTTGTGATGCAATTAATTGAAAGTAAATGATACGAATCTTTTCATCGTCGCAGACAGACAGCTACAAGTAAACCACATTAGAGGAAACTACGTCAAGAAAAGATAAGAAAATATATATAAAAAAAAAACAAAAAGCAGGGCATTAACAAAATCCCATAATGCATTCATACATATGGATGACAAGTGAAACAAAAAGATCTTTAAATATTTCTTGGATTTTGTTGCTACAAAAAATTTGGCTCAAGATTGCAGGAAATTATATTCAGAATTAGAAATTATTACGACTAGTTGTGGAAATTTCTTTATACACTTCAAAGAAAAAATAAAATATGATTAATTTCTTTTCAAACTAATTTATTAATAACTAGATTTTATCCGCGGCTTCACTCGGATTGATCAGACATTTTGGAAACTATACTCAAAATTTATGGATGTCTTTTAAGTCAGCATTTTTTTAAATTAATAATCAGATTCGAGTTTTTTTCGATTCCTACTCTTTCGTGAGAAAATTACTACTCTTTCGTGAGAAAATGGTACCCCAGCCGCGACTCTTCTAAAAGAGTCTTCTATGACTCGCGCTTTTGATCAATTTCGACTCATTTTCGAGACAGTATTTACAATCGCTTGCGAAACAATGATTCCAACCGTCACACTTCGAGCATATGCGTGAACAATTTATGATTAGGTACATTCTGTAAACTGTGTTTTTTAAACAAATCACTTTCTAAGCATTTCTGGGAATCATTTTTCGAGTCGAAAAAGACTCAGCTTGGTGAGACATTCTTCCACACGCTGACAGAGTTGTTATTTGTTACTCACTGATAATGTTAAAAAAAAGTAATAAAAACCGATAAGAAACATCAAAAAACCGGGTTTAAAACTGTTTAAACAAAAACTCAATAACTAGCTCAAAAATAAGTTTTTCGAAAAAAACGAAATAAATATAAGAAAACCGGTTCTGAACCGGAAAAAATAGACAATAATTGCCGCTGCTAATAACTTTCTATTAATGAACGAATTTTCAAAATCGGTTTAAAGGTTAGAAAATCCATACGAAATGTACAAAAACCGGTTTCGAACCGGATAAAAAATATCCTTTAATTCACGCTCCTTTAATCCCAGCTTGCCCTATGTGAAAAAATCTTCAAGAACGGCATAGCGGATTAAATATCCATTCCAAATATTAAAAAAACGGTTCCGAACCGGATTAAATAATACCCTATGTTTTACGCTGATAATGTAGCTTTCTATTTGTAAAAAAAACTTTCAAAACTCACTTTCACATTTATAATATTAAAATAAGGATTTCATTTTATAAATCGATATAACATTATTTTCCCCGGGAGATTTTGGGGAATATATTTTTAAATTTGAGAATAGCTAAGCCTCAGAATTGGTTAGGCAACTACCAATTTCTTGGAAAACTCTTCGATTTGATGAAAGTTACATTGAGAACAAAACCAAAACTGCCTAATGTACTATAAAGTCCTGCACAATACCACTTACAAGAAGTTTTAAGACATGAGGGATTTTTCAAATGATTTAAAATGGCTTTAAAAATTTAAGCCAATTATTTGAGAGTGTAAGTCACTATGTATACAATTCACTAATCAGGTTTGTCAGGGACGCAAAAATTTAACTGAAACGTTAATAAGGTTTTTGATTTGTGAATGTCCCAGCAAAAATGTCCGTCTTCCTGTATGCAAGCAGATTTTTTTTGGTGATATCTCTCTTGTTACAAGCTTCTTTCTGCACATCCTAGATCAGTGCTGGTCACCGAGAGAAGCACGAAAGAAATGCAACCCCCAGAATTGCCATTCTACGTCTATGGTCAAGCTTTGTTTCATAACTTAAATTATTATAACAATAAAATATATATTCCTGACACACAAAGACAAAGAGAGCGAAATATTAAAATATAAGGAAAATTTTTAAATGAGAATGGGAGATTTTGAGCTTTATAAATATTAGAGATTATTATAACTAAAAAAGTAGTAAAAAAAACTGCAAGAATTACTAGATCAGAATTAAAAAAATATATATCAAATAAGTGGGAATTATATCGTTTATTACTATAAAAAATTAATGCACGAGCATTTTTTTTAACTCTTTGAAGTTTTTGTTTAGGAAGGCGAAATGTGCTTTATGCAGGGCTTCAAAATTAATAAATATTTAATTTCAGGAAAAAAAATTATGGGAAAATTTAAATTGAACCAAACCAGTTTCTTGAATTTCTAATGGTCACTTTTAATTAATTAATTAATTAATTAATTAATCACCCCTATTCCAAATGTCGTCATCGACGTCACGTTAACACGATACCAAAAAATTGGGGCTTGTTTACTCGTCTTCAAGAGCAATTTTGTGCTATTGACAATCTATTTCCGTTCTTTAATATAAAGAAAATATCATTAACCTCCAATGAGGAGTCAGTTGTTCTCGACAAAGGGTACACAAGCTCCAATTTTTGGTATTGTCTTAAAGTGACGTCGATGACGACAATTGGAATAAGGGTGAATATATTTTTTTCATTTTATAAACAAACACGAACCGCGAAGCATTAGCTTGTCTGCGGAAAACACCCAGGATCTATGACGTGAATCCAACCCACGACCTCTGGACTGAGAGGCTCACTCACAGGGACAACCCTTGAAAATAAAAATAAAATTTTTATATTTATGATTAATTTGAACGGGCTAAAGTTCGTATCGCTTTTTTTAACCCAAATTACGTATGATAATTATTATTGAACAAATAACATCAAAAAATTGAAATACGATGAAACAAAACAATTCACGTATTCTATTTGCAAGAAAGTTTCGTATATAAGGCAGAAATCTTACAACAACTGACAACACACACAGTGGACCAATACAGAAGAACGCTGATGATGAAGGTTTAGTGGCTTTCGAAAACGGCTTGCTGTTCCGTTCAACTATGTGTTGTCCGAATATTTACAACTAACAATAATTATCACATGTAATTTGGCTTAAAAAAAGCGATACGAACTTTAGACCGTTCAAATAAATCATAAATATAGAAACCAATGAAGTTTGACAAATAATAATTAAAAATAACTAAAATTTTTATGTTTTATTTTTGGTTTTGAATTAAAATTTTCAGCCGAAAGTTTTTTTCAACATCGTGAAATTGGTCATAAAAGTCGTATCAAGAAGTTCTACCTAGAATACATTTTTTTTACTTATAGAACTTTGTAAATATGAAAAATTTTCCCCAAAGGCTTTAGAAAAATATCGGAAAACACAAACGAATTATTTTCACTCACTAAAGCTGGAAAGCGTCGTTTATAACCAAACTACTTGAAATCAAATAAAATGCTTTTTATTAAATAAAAAAAAAATCGCATAACATTTTTAAGATCTACAACTAAATTCTGCTGCCATTCCTTGCCACCATATCATGACGCCATGCTCATGGCAGCTGCTGCTGCTGCTGCTGCTTTTATTGTTTGTTTGCACGATGATCATACGAAACTTAAAAAATTATATTAATTTCGGTTTATTACCCAGAGGCCAATACATCAGCACATTTATTGTGTATGAAACACAACAAACATTATTTATATTTCTTCATTCCTTAAAATGTTTAAAACAAAAGGAATTTAACGTAAAAATTATTCCTTTCAGTATGTGTGTGTGTGTGTGTGTGTGTGTGTGTAGCAGTTCTTAACTTCGCCATATGGCAGACTTAAGAGAAGTGGGGAGTCCTAAGATGATGATGGACATAAATGGAGACCTCCAAGGTGGCAAAATAAATATTTTTTTAAAGTAACACACACACACACACACACACTCACACAACTCACAAATAAACTTAAAACACAAAATTTATATTTATGTATATCAAGGTAAATCCGCAGAAAAAAAATTAAGCAATTAAACGTTAAAGCAAACAGACCAGACCAGAACAGACCAGACCCACCAACACTAAACTAAAAGAAACACCAGCGCAGATTTCGCACTTGATCTGTTTCACATTTTGTTCATTTAAATTTTGGTGTAAATTCTCTTTAATCCTTTAACGTGTCTCTTCTATGTATGTACGCGTATACATATGGTGGTATGAAATGAAAAAAAAGCGTGTTGCGTTTTATTTTAAACACAAAAACTGTTAAAATGCAGTTAAATTTTATAATAAATTACATTTCTTTTTCTTATTTTGCTCATTTTTGATTTTTTTGTTTTTGCCCTTGCATTCAAACTTTTAACAACCGCTGCGCTTAAATGGCCCAACCACAAAAATTAATAACTTAATCTCCAAAAGCTTTTTTTAATCGTTCGACATCAGTTCAGTTCAGTGTTGATGCTGCTCTGTAGTAACCCTTTTGCCCCACATGATGGTTTTGACTTTTTTTCCACTTGCGCCTGCTACGTGTGGCAAAGAAGAGGACTTAATAAAATGAACTCTTATAATTTGCATACTTTTCTTTTTTATTATGTTTTATTATTATTATTGGAATCGTTTGGATATTTCAGGAAAAAAAATATGAAATTGAAAATTCTTGTTGTCCATAGTTAATGATGATTTTGTAAAAGCTTTTTTTTAAGATAAAATTAGTTACAAAGTCATGTCATTTAGCAGCAAAATCAATCATTATAATTTCCATGAATTTGAAGTGTTTTTATGATTTATTTTCTAAAAGGAAAATAACAAAAAAAATATGTTTTGACACATGAAGATTTTCTGAGCGCACAGGTGATTAATTGTTAAGCTTAAGTTTAAACTTCAAAAAAATAGGTTTAAAAAAATTTAACCGACTTCAAAATTAAGCAATAAAAAGTTACAAATATCTAATTTAGATTCAGTTAAATGGAATAGTTTCAAACATTTATCGCGCAATAAATAGCATAGCTATCAAAATTTGCCAATCGCAGGTCGAATCGTCACATCCATGAACGTGCAACTTGACACGTAAAAAAGGCATTTTGACAAACGTGAAGGTACTGAAATCGTATTCAGCTTATATGATTGACATATCATTTAATTTGTTATTGTAAAGATTGTCGATACAATCACGCATGTGACGATTTGAACCCAGGTTAGCAATTTTTTATAGCTATGCTATAAATTGCGCGATACAAAAATATTCGTAACAAAAATATTCGACACCATTACAGTTAGAAATTTATTTTTGTTTTGATTTCTTTTTACTTAAAAGCATATGGTTTGATTTTGTTTTGTTTCGTTCTTTGAAGTGAGTGAAACAAAAACAATGAGAAGGATTGTTCAATTTTTTTTTGTATTATTTTTGCACATGAGCGCAAACCAGAGAACACAGCCGATCGGCTGTAAGCTGGCTAACAGCCGCTGCTAGCAAAGAAATTAATGGGAAATAAATGGAAACGTTTTGAAATATTTGCGGCAAAATTGACGTCATCATATAATATAATTTTATTGAATTGTTATTTCACACATGAAATTTGTTTTATATAACTTCTCTTCTTCTCTCTCCTCTTTTTTCTTCTTCTTTATTTTACTTATTTATGGGTTTATTATTGTTATTGTCACCGACTTTCGAGTATCACTATAGGTAACAAATATAAAAATGTATTAGTCAGCTGGAAGCACGTGAAATATAATTTTAATATTTAATGGGCATGTCTACGCCCACTTCTTTAAGCACAATATAATGGCATTCTAAAAGCAAAATTATTTACCACATATAATTTAATATTAACATTAAAAACGTGGCCCGCCCACTTTTTTTAACACAAGATTAGGTATTTTTCAGAGCTCAAGTTGTGTATTAAGTTTCCTAAAAGTAGATAAAGTAAAAGCACTTAATATATAACAATAATAATTGTATGGATGGTAGTGGCTCTGCCCACTTTTTTTGAATGCAAAATTGTGTCTTTTTAAAAGCTACAAGTGTGTGGCATGTTTTGTAAAAATAGATAACGAAGAAGCACATAAATACAACATTAAATTTTAATGGGCGTAACCCCCCACTTTTTTAAAGCCCAAGATGAAGTAGTTTTCAGAGCTCAAGGTGTGAACCAAGTTTCGTAAAAATACATAAAGTAGAAGCACATGAATTACAGCGTTAAATTTTAATGGTCATGACTCTGCCCACTTTTTTGAAAGCAAGATTGTGTCTGTTTAAAAGCTTAAAGTGTGTGCCAAGTTTTGTAAAAATCGGTTAAGTACAAGCACGTGATATAATATTTAATTTTATTGGGCCTCCTCTTTTTATTGAAAAAATTTTGTATTTTTAAGAGTTTAGGGTGGTTACCAAGTTTCGTAAAAATCTGTCAGACAGAAGCACGTGGAATACAACAATTTGTTTAAATGGTCGTGGTTTTGCCCCTTTTTTTGAATGCAAGATTTTGCTTCTTTAATAGATCAAGATGTAAGCCAAGTTTTGTAAAAATCGGCTAAGTACAAGCACGTGAAATATAATATTTAATTTTACTAGGTGTGGTACCGCATACTTTTTTGAGTGCAAGATTGTGTATTTTTTAGAGTTCAGGGCGCGTGCCAAGTTTCGCAAAAATCGGTTAAATAAAAGCTCGTTAAATAAAATATTAAGTTTTAATGGGCGTGGCTCCACCCATTTTTTTAACTTTAACTTTAACTTTATGAGAGCCTAAAGTGTTTGTTAAGTTTCGTAGCAATCGGATAAATAAGATATCATGAAATCAAAAAATTAGTGGGCGTATCCTCGCCCACATTGTTCACAATGGGACCAAAAAATCAATTTTTTAAATCGAGTAATGAAGTAACATAACCAAAAGAACAATTACAGACGAATTAATAACCTCCTTCTTTTTTACAACATTGAGCAACGCAGAGAAGGGTATTGTGTTTATCAGTCAATGTATGTATGTATGTTTGTATGTTTGTACGTATGTGTGTTCCTTTGCGGCACTATAAAACGCGTTGACCTATTTTGATTATTTTTATGGCTATCGATTTTTCTTAATCTTCAGGAGTGTCACTAAACATATGTCAGTTGTCAGTCAACAGACGCCATTTTGTAAATACGAAAAAAATTAAAAGTCGGCGAACTACATATATCAAAATGGGTATCATTCGACAGGTTTTTTAAAATCATCTTTAAGTTTGTTTTGTGAGTTTTCATTCCGAATGGCGATTTAGGATATTTACCAGTTCAAAGTTGGACGCAGTCGGGTTTTTCGATTTTTTTGTATAAATACTTGTTTTGAAGTCGGTTAAAAAGTAAGTTTGAATTTTAATCTGTTTCAGAATAAACTAAATTTTTATTAAGTAGGTAGCATTTTTTATTAAATACACACACAAATTCGACATTGTGTTCTTTTTTCTTCATTCTTAATTTCTTTAAGTTTTATGCTAATTTTTTATATATAGACAACGATTTTTTTAAATTACATATTTTGCAACATTGTTCTTATACTCATTCACACTCATACGAATACCCATAGTATGTATATTTGTTAGATGGAACTGGCACTCATGGATATGTGCACTTAGTTGTTATGAATCATGCTTATTGATGCGTATATGCTTCAATACTTATACTCCTTTGAGTATCGATAAGTTATGCGTGTTAAAAATTTAATTTTTTTGGTTTTCTCTGATATAATATAGAGTATATTTATTGTACCACAATTAACCATAAATCTCAATGGGTTAAAAATTAGTATGAGTGTCTGTATTTCAAAACAAATTTGGCTGTTGTCCAACCAAAGTGTGCGGTCCTGAAATGGCACCATTTCTTCAATGATTTCGCAAAATAAAATTAAAAGAAAAATTAATTTGCAATACACTAGGATTTCATTTTGCAATTTATTTCGTTTTTTTTTCTTGCAATTTCAACATTTTGTAGTTATTTGCAGTAATTTGCTTAGACAATCGAAAAGAATTTCTTTTTTTTTTTTTTTTATTTTTTTTTTGATTTTTGTATTAAGCAATAAATAAAAGTTGAATGAAAGTGTTGACGTCGTTTGCAATGATCTTGATGCCAACATTGATGTATTAAAACATTAAGCAATCCATTAGAACAATAATGTTATCAAAACTAATAAATTTTAAATGAAAAAGAATATATGTACATTTAAACAAAAAGCTATCAAAAGAAATACAACAATAGACCCCCCAGCCAGCAACAATTTACACCAACTGAGTGTTAAGAGATTAAGGAACAATAAAAAATTAATTTAAATTAAAATTTGCCTTTTCTTTTAAATTACTCAAAAAAAATCTTTAGGTACATAATTTGGTTTTGGCGTCTTTTTAAATCTTCGTTTGAAGTTATTTAATTTATGGCCTTAATAAGCAAAGAAGTTTTCATTAGGACTTTATGCTGCGTTATGTTGACCTTAAATTAAAAATGCAAAATCATTTGCCAGGAAAAACCAATGAATTATGTAAACATTTAATAAAGTTTAAATTTAATTCATAACTTTAAATGCGCAGCGTGCAGTCTGCACGTTTTTTAGGGTAAAAAAATTTTTATTTTTAGTTTGTACTTTTGCATGAGCACGCAACTTAACGTGGCAGGAAAGGAATAAACTCTGAATGGTTGGGAGATGGAGGAAAACAATTTTTTTGTTAACATCATTATTAGCAAGCAACTTTTTAAAAGAGATGTTGTTAAGCTGAATGCATGTAAGCGTTTCTTTTGAATACCTCAAAACTGGGCATTGTAACAAAATTATTTAAATTTTTTTACAAATTATTTTGATTTAAATTTCAATTAAAGACCCAAGTTAAAAGTCACCAATTCTTTGACATTAACTTTAACACGACTTTGAGTCTGCGCCTTTAACAAATTCCACAAAGCTTTATTATTAAGCTTACGAAACAAACTTGCCACCACTTTTGAGGATTGCATTGACATTTCAACGATTTTCGGGAGATAGGAATTTAGGTTTTATTTTAATAAATAAAATAAATAGAATTTTCATAAATGCTTGAAACGAGAGGTGTGTATCATATAAGGTAAATTTTTTATGAAGTTCTTGGTAAAATGGGTGTTCAACAGAAACGCTCATACATGTGTCTTCATACGCAGAAAAAATATTTCTTCAGTCAGCCAGCAACTTTAATGGAAAAAACCAAAAATCTGTTAAAAATTTAACTGTTGATTAAATTTTTATACAAAAGTTTCATTATCAAAAGTAAATTTTTAATTAATTAAATTGTTAAACAGAATTTTTTTTACACTTAAATAAATTTTAAGTTAAACTTTTACTAGAATATTTATAAAATCTCAAATGTTACTAAAAAGTTACTAAAAAATTTACATATAAAATTTTTTGAAAATAGATTTCAACTATCTTTAATTTTTTTATGAATATAAGTTTTAATGAATTTTTTTCTAACAAAGCTTAAATGACTAAATTAAACTTTTAATTGGTTATATGTTTTAAATTGAAAGTCCTTCAGAAGGAGTTAATTTTCTGAGACTCAATTTTACTAAGATAGGTGATCTACAGATACTTAATCCTAGTAAATAAATTTAGAAGAAATAACAAGCATGTCGCTATAAGCAGTTTGAACGATACTTAGAATAACGAAAATAGTACGAAATAAATTCAGTGAAGTAAGACTTTGACCTGCGCACGAAGTGTTCCGTACACACGAGATATGTAATTCTATACGAACTTTAGTAGCCTATATAAAATATAGTTTTTGCATTTTTTTTTTTAATTTTTATAGGGGTTTTTTCGTTTTGACGATTTTTTCGGTTTTTGGAGTTTTTTTCATTTTGGCAATTTTTTTAGTTTTCACACTTTTTTTCTCGTTTTGGCGAATTTTTTCGGTTCTTGGCGCTTTTTTTTATTTTTTTTTTGCGATTTTTTTCATTTGGCGATTGTTTTTAATCTTGGTGATTTTAGTTTTTGGCGTTTCTTTTTTTGGCAACTTTTTTCATTTAGGCGCTTTTTTTAGTTTTGACACTTTTTTTCTCATTTTGGTGATTTTTTTCGGTTTTTGTCGTTTTTTCATTTTGACGATTTTTTTTATTTTGGCGATTCTTTTCATTTTGGCGTTTTTTTAATATTAACAAATATTTTGCTATTGGCGCCTTTTTCGCGTTTTGGCGATTTTTTTATTGTGACGATTTTATTTATTTGGACTATTTTTCGAATTTTACGACTTATTTTAGTGTTAGAAACTTATTTTTTAATTTGGGCGATTTTTTTAAAGTTTTTGGCGATTTTTATTATTGGTTTGGCGATTTTATAATTTTCTGAATTTTTAGTTTTACCGTTTGTAAAATTTCAAGAGTTTACCTCTTACGGTTTCCAAGATATAGCAAGTTGTCAAAATTACATAGTCAAAATTGCATTAACTGATGGAACAGCCTTTAATTTAAATTTGTTTAAATTTTAGTGTTAATTGTTGTAGTCTATATAAAAATACACTAATTTTACAAATTTCAAGTGTCAATATACATATGTACATACAATTACATGGGATTTTAACATTTTTCATCGCTCGTTTTGGAACACCCTTTAATTTTCAATTCTCATGTATTTGTTGTTGTAGCGGCCAAGGTTCTACATACTCTGTCCAAATTTCAGGCAAGTAGCTCTTACGCTTCCGGAGAAAATAGCGTGTGACGGACAGACGGACAGCGTAGTGAAAGCAATAGGGTCCCTTGAGTAAAGATATTTCTAATATAAAAATATAATGTCTAATTAATAAAGAAAAATTAATTTAAATTTATTTTATATACTAAAACAGTTTAAATGTCCCAGCCTTGCAGCCAACGTTTGTGTTTTGTTCATTTTAAATACCAATCTATTTCTTTTTAATATACATACATTACAGAGGAAAAACTAGTTTTAATTAGTTGCTTTCATATACCAAAAAAAATTTTAATTTTCCAGCCCTGGAGACTTCTTTTTGATTTGGCTAATTTTCAATACTAAACTATTTAGGAGAAATTCTGACACTATTTATTTTTATTTATCAAGCAACATAACTTTCAAATACACATTTACATTTTCCATTAAATCCCAGGATTTTCTCAAAAAATTCGTCTGGCAACGCTGTTTTCAAAATTCTAATAATATTGCTTAGAATTCCATTTAGCTTTAGCACACAAGTATAACAAAGCTTTAGGGAAAGTTTCATAGAACACAAAGCTTTTGCAAAGCTTTCTCATGCAAAAAAGCTTTGAAAAGTTTTATTGCTGCCACAAAAATGATGTATGCCATTTTAATTGTGGCTCCTCCTTTCTGTATGAGGCAGCATGCGCTCTTCCAACAGACCCAATTAATACAACAATTGTCAAGTGTTTAAAAATTTATATAAGTTTAGGTGTGGGTGTGTGTGTGTGTGTGTGTGGGTGAGCTGGTGTGTGTTTGTTTGAAAATCCAACCCCAAAGAAAACTCAAGCCATACGAAATGAAAGTGATTCCACATCACATGCAAAATATAATTTCATTTCATTTACTGGAAAACAATAACAACAACAACAAGAAAACACTACTTGAAGTTTAAACCAAATCTTACCATGTCATTTAAAATTAATTTAATGAAATTTTAAAATTAAGTCAAATAAAGTTATTCTCAAGTACCACATGCACGAGAGTAGTAAACACACATTAATTTATTTTGTCATGGAAATCATTAAAGCGTTAGAAAGAAAATTTAAAATAAAGCAGCATTATTATATCTAGGCAGCACATAAAAAATTGGCGAAACCTTTTATCCAAAATAAACTAAAAAATATTTAAAAAAAATACTGTTTTGTAATATGCAGTCTGATGCTGTGGCAGCACTTAAGGCCGTTTTAAACTATAATAAAACTTCTAAGCATTTAAACAACATGCAACCACGGTTGCCAGAAATGCAGATTTATCTGGATTTTGCAGATTTTTACCCTCCAAAAAGACGAAATCCAAATTTGAAGATTTTTGGCCTAAAAATGCAGATTTTTCAACTCCAATTATAGTGAATTTTTTTTACATTTTGCTATTACTGTTACTACTTTTTGTTTCTTTTATGTGTGAACGACTCACAGTTTAGGGAGTTAAAATGTTTGAACTTAGAAGACATCATTAAACAAAAAGAAGAAGTAACTTTGGCTAGCTTCTGGAATAGAATATCTGATATAAAACGAGCTTATTCTGATTATGATTTTGCAGCCCTAAGTTAAATTAAAATGAATGAAATGTCTTTACCATATTCATTTGCAAATGTCGAAAGAATTTTGAGTCAAATGAACTTGAATAAAACAAAACTTCGAAGTCCTTTGGATATTTATGTAACAAATTAAATCACTTTTTGTATAATTTTTTATATATCCGGTTTCTTTTCTCATTCATTGTATATTGTTTGCACATAAGTATGAAGAATTTTTATTTTTTTTGTTGGTTTTATGCATTTCGTTTCTCCTAAATAAAGATGGGGTTTCCACACAAAGTTTACTTTGCAAAGTCTAAAGTTTGTAGGAGAGAAGAGAAAAGAGATCTTATTCTATATTCTTTTTTCTTTAATAAGCTCAAGACTTTACAAAGTAAACTTTGCGTGTGAAAAAACCGTCAAACTTATCAGTACACTTCCACTTATGTCGCAAAATAGAAGATGTTATCTTGTAAAGATTTTTGCTTGAAGCTTTTAAGCATTTTCTGCTGTTTTTGTTTTGTAAGCCAAAACAATTTTTTATGGAAATTTGTTTGTTAAACGTTTTGTAACCTAAAATAATTTTTGTGAATATTACCTTTTATGTTTGTGTACGTAATTCTTAATAACACATTGATAGTCGTTCTATAAACATATGAAGTTTTTTGTCTTATTTCAAAAATTTTTTGGTTGAAGTCTGCTGATGAGTTTCTTAAGCAGAAACGAAATGCACATTCTTCGAACATTAAAGGTTTCTATTCATAAAAAAAATGTGATTGAAAATTATTTTAAAAAAAAATTCTAAAAAATTTAAACAAAATACATTTTAACCCGAGTTTAAATTTTATAAATTTTTATATTTATATTACACATTTACGTCCATATTTATGTAAATTTTTTTAATCATATATAAAAAAGTTGTTTTAAAAATAGCTTTGAAGATTTTTTGTAGATTTTAAAAATAAAATGCAGATTTTGAAGATTTTTTTCATGAAAAATTGTTAAATTTTGCAGATTTTAGCCTTAGAAATTCTGGCAACACTGCATGCAACTCTGATATGATCACGTTATGTGATCTAGCAAGTGTTATCAATCAGTGTTGCTAGATATCGTTTTCAACAATTTTAACAAGTTCTATCAAACAATTTCTTAAAGGTCCTCTAAAATTAATTTAATATTTTTAGACGCATTTTTTTTAATTATACAGGCAATTTCCATATCCATATCTAAGCGCAGACAAATTTTCACCCCGATGCTGCTTTAAAATAAGATCTTAAAACTCCACATAGATCTCTAAGCCAAGAATTTCTCTTATTCAATCTAATGACGGAGAACTTGGTGATAAATTCCAAAAATTCTTGTTTAAAAAAAAGCAACACTGATATCAAGCAATAAGTCCTAGTTTACACTAAGCAAGCCTTATTGCTAGGCTGATTAGTTTGTTAGGAGACTGTGACGAGGGGAAAGGAAACGTTTCTGTTACCCTCGTCTCTCTCTCTCTTTCTTTCCCAAAAACTTATCAGCTTAGCAATAAGACTTGCATAGTGTAAACTAGGACTTACCACCAAAAAAAGCTTAAGCGACATATCGATTTTCGTCTAAAAATTAGGCTTCAAAATTATGTCTCTTAAATATTTTTGGGCTCATGGTACGACTTGACTTGCGATGCAGTAACTTTTAACGATCCGACAATCGTTATTCTTGTCTATACATTTTGTCGCTTAAAATAACGATTGTGTGATTCTGAAACTTCTTTTTAACGATAGGACGCAGCTGATATTTTCTGTTGATTTTTGTCGATAAAATTAACAGCACATAAATTATTGTCGCTTAAATGATCAAACAGAATTGCGGCATAAACACATTTTTCATACAAATTGACACAAAACACTAGCCTTTCTGTTGCTAGTTTTTTGTGTCAATTTGTATGAAAAATCGAGAAATAGAATCTATTTTATTTTTACAACATTTTTTCTTGTGCTCTCACGTATAAATACTTATTCTCTCAAAAATGTTACCATACTTTCAAAAAATTTCATACATTTTGTGAACAAAACTACAAAGAAAAATAAGCACAAAAAAAAATAAAACAAAAATTAGAGAGCATTTGAAGTTACTGCTGCATGCCGTAGATTTTATTATGGGCTTTGTTAATTTGACAACGATTTTTCCTGAAGTTGCGGACAAATTCGCACATTAACCTACAGCGAATATCGGTAAAGATGTTACTGAATAGCTAATTCGATAGCTTTTCATTATAATTATTTTAACGATGCGATGGCACTATTGGATTTAGAAACTTTTTGCGAACCGAAATTCGTAATATTTATCGATATACTTATTCGTTTCTGGTAACGTTAATGTCATCTCAGTGTTACTTAATATTTAATTGTACAGGGTGGCCCAGAAAGACCGAAGTGGTGTGAATTCCTTATAACTTTTTATTTAAGACATATTTTTTTAATTTTTTGTTTTTTAAATACATTAAATTAATAGGGAATATTTTTAAATTAGTTATTAAAAATGATATCCCGCAAGTGGTGGACATTTTCTGCTTCGCACAAATGTGTTCTTTCCATTTCCATTATTCATAACTTAGTTATGAGTGACGAAGCCTCGTTAACAAACAAAACTTTAGGATATGGGATATTGAAAACCCGAGAGTACTTCATCAACGACAATTACACCCAGTTAAGTATACTGTTTGATGCGGTGTTTCTTCAGAAAGGATCATTGGCCCATATTTTTTTGAAAATGAACGAGGTGTCGCCATTTCCATCAATGGTGATCGATATCAGGCCATGTTGGAAAATTTGGTAAAGCCAACCGTGGAAAACCATCCGCAAATATGGTTCCAACAGGATGGACCCACAGCGCACACTTCCAGGGCCACAATGGCTCTTTTACGCGACATCTTTGGTGAAAAAATAATTTCGCGTAGAAGCAATTTTAATTGGCCTCCGCGTTCCCCGGATTTAACTGCTCCAGACTGTTTCCTTTGGAGTTATTTAAAAGGGAAAGTTTATCTTAATAAGCCTAGGACTATTGAGGAATTAAAAACCAATATTCGAGACGAAATTAACAACATAACACCGGAAGTTTTGCGAAAGGTCATTGAAAATGTGTTGGAAAGAGCACATTTGTGCGAAGCAGAAAATGGCCACCACTTGCGGGATATAATTTTTAATAACTAATCTTAAAATATTCCCTATAAATTTAATGTATTTAAAAAACAAAAAATAAAAATAAAAAAATAAAAAAAAAAATATGTCTTAAATAAAAAGTTATAAGGATTTCACACCACTTCGGTCTTTCTGGGCCACCCTGTACATCGTGTGGCATCTCCGCATAAGAAAAAAGCAAAGAAGACCAAAAAATATTAATAAATTTTAGCTTGTGATTTTACTTTATTTACTGCAACCGAAAGCATCGACAAGTTTTCGTTATATTTATTAAAGCGATACGATTATCGTAATAAAATATACTGAATGCAGGTACAGGATATGTGATCTTTTAAGTATTATCAGTGTTGCCAGATATCGTTTTTAGCTACATATGCAATCAAGTTTAATCAAAATAATTTTATAAACTACATATATGTAACCCGATTTCAAAATATTATAGAATAGAAATAGAAAAATTTTCTTTCAGTTTTTCCGGCAATATCCATTAAAAACTTAATAAAACTTTACACACATCCAAAAGCAAATAATTTCTTTAGCGCTCGCTAATGATGATAAAATCAAAAACTTAATAAAATTAATCAAAAATATTTAAGACCTAAAAAGATGTTGCAAATGTTGCAATAAAATTTTATTAAAAAATATTTTATAAATTTTTTACCAAAATAACACATTCTAAACAAAATTTTATTCTCAGGGAATTCGCGAAACTGAAGAGCCCATGAATTTACACAAATGAATTTTTTTTTTTTAAATATTTCAAATATTTTCTTTTAAATAAGAAATAAAAAAAGTAATATCAAATTGTTGGCAGTAATTTGAGGGAAAGAAAATAATAAGAGAAAAAAAAGAATTAAAAAAACTTCATTCACGCTTTACTTCCTCATTATGGAGAAACGACGAATCAAAATTCCAGTTGGCATATTTTTCATCTTTCTCTTAATTTTTTTTGTTCTTTTTTCTTTTTTTTTTGTGGTTGATTAAAGAAAAAGTTTTTTTTTGCATTACTTGACTTTTTGTTGTTGCACGAGTAGTATGTTGCATGAATGTTGGTTGTACGCACTCACTGCCTCTGCCTGCCAACTTTTAAAAATCAACAAATTGAACAAAAAACAAAAAAATCAACACATCTGTGTGCTTGCAGCAGAGTCTTAAAATATTTTTATCTGGTGGCTGAAACAGTCCTTTTCTTCGTTTTTTGTTTGCTTGTGAAATTTTCTACCAATTTTTATGGGAAAAATTCCTTTGGAACAACAAATCTACTGGAACTTCTTCTTGGGAAGAACACAGAAATTAATATATAAACAAACAAAAAAAAAGTGAAAACAAACACACAACAAAATTGCTGGAGAAAAAAATATTTAATTTTTTTAGGGATTTTGCTCTTATTTTGCTTGACAAGAAAAAGAAATCAGTGCAACAACTTTGGTAGCAAAGAAAAAAACAAAAAACAAAAAAGATATGCAGTCTTGACATGGCTTCTTCAACTGATTCCTTTCCCTGCAGAATGTTCATGCCTGGTTTCTCGAATCAAATTAAAACCTTCATACGGTTACAACAACAATTATGTTCTTGTTGTTGATATTGCATGTAGTAAAGTGAGTAAACAAGTGAGTGCATAAGTGAACAAGTGAGTGGATGTGTGTGTATTTATGTGCGTATGTGAACCCGAAAGTTTGTGTATTTGTGTTTGAAAACCATTTACACACAAAAACAAGTGCAATTTGTATTGGTATGTGAAAGATTTTGTTGCTGAGATTTTTTGTTGTTGCTACTGTTATTTGCACATACATGCTACATCAGAGATGGGAAAGTTGGCCAAAATATATTTTATAGGGATCAGAGCTCAATTTGTCAAAAATATTAAATTATCAGTGTGTCTGAGTCTTTTGTGTTGTTTTGAAGTATGTTTAAGAAAAAATTTTACGAAATGTGTTTCGCAGAGATGGGAAAGTTGACAAAAATATATTTTACAGAGGTCAGAGCTCGCTCGTATAGCATCGCGAGTCTGTCTGATTCGTTCATATAATTTACAAGCCTCCTAAGCTTTTTTTTTGTCTGTCTGAGTTTTTTAATCTTATTTCCTAACCACTTGTGGCAAGAATTTAGCGAAATAAATTTCACAGAGGTGGGAATGTTAGGCATAATACATATTTCACTGCAGCGCTCGAATTGTCATCAACTTTATGTCTTAAGTCTGTCTGTCTTAGTCTTTTATATTTTTTCACTAACCTCATATGGCAGAGATGGGAATATTGGTCAAAATATATTTTACAGGGATCAGCTCGAATTTTTATCAAAAATGGCAATATACACATAAGTCTGTCTGAGTCTTCTATATTTTTTAGAAGCCGCCTAAAGCAAAAATTTGCAAAAATTATTTTCCCAGAGATGGGAAAGTTCACAAAAATATATTTTACAGAGATCAGAGGTCGGTCGTATTTCATATTACTAACACTAGATCGCTGATCTGTCTGATTCTTTCATATAGTTTACAAGCCTCCTAAAGCAAAATTTTGTTGAAATACATTTCACAGAGATGGGAAAGTTTACAAAAAAATTTATTTTACAGGGATCAGCGCTTGAATTGTTGCCAACTTTAAATGTTAATTTTGTCAGAGTCTTTTATATTGGTTAAAAGCCTGCTGTAGCAAGATTTTATCGAAGATAATTCTACAGAGATGGGAAAGCTGACAATTACAGGGATCAGCACTGGAATAGTCACTAACCTTATATGTTAAGTCTGTCTGTTTGAGTCTTTCATCTTATTAACTAACCTCCTGTGGCAATGATTTAACGATATTAATTTCACAGAGATGGGAATGTTGGTCAAAATATATTTTACAGGGACCAACGCTCGAATTGTCACCAACCTTAAATGTTGTGTCTATCTGCCTGGACATTTGATATTCTTTACTAACCTCCTGTGGCGAGAATTTATCGAAATTAATTTCACATAGATGGGAATGTTGGTCAAAATATATTTTACGGGGACCAAGGCTCGAATTGTCACCAACCTTAAATGTTAAGTCTATCTGTCTGGGCCTTTTATATTTTTTACTAGCCTCCAGCTAGTAAAAGTGAATTTCACAGAGATGGGAATTTTATTAAATTTATATTTTATAGGCATCAGCTTTTGGATTGTCATAAGCTTTAAATGGCAAGTCTGATTCTTTTACAATCCATACAAGCCTCCTGCAGCAAGAATTTATCAAAATTAATTTTACAGAGATGGGAAAGCTGCTTTTTTTAAAGCCAAAATTAATTTCACAGAGATAGGAATATTGGTCAAAATATATTTAACAGGTGCCAGCTCTCAGATTGTCACAAACATTTCTACAACAAAAATTTTTGGAAGTGAACTTCACAGAGATGGGAAAGGTAGTAAAAAAAACAATAGGGTAGTAGTCACAGAAGAAAAAATATATATTTTTATTTGAATTTGACACACAACAAATATATTCAAAAACTTAAAAATTTTTTTATTATTTGAATTAAATGTGAAATCGAAAATTCGAATGTAATTTGAAAATTTAAGAAAAGCAAAAAAAATGTTTTAGTTTTATGAAAACTTGTATTATCTTTCGTTACATCCCCGGTTTAGAGCTTTTTGGAGTATTAACTAAAATTTAACAAAAGTGTTAAGAAAGCGAGTACGGTTTCGAAATATTTTGGTACCAATTGCAATACCAACTCATTTATTAAAAGCAACGATGTGCTTGTGTTTGCTCCTGGCAGGCATGCACAAAAAGGTTAAATTGTGCAACAACTCGTTGTTGGTTTTTCTTTTAAAAGTTCACAATAAAACATGGCCGTTTTGTTGTTGTTGTTGTTGAAGTTGTTGTTACGAGTTTAGGCAGGAGATGGTTGGCATAAGATGTTTGAGGCTGCAATAGTATTAGTGTTGGTGGCTGGCAGTCAGCGGTGAGTGGTGGTCTTCTTCATTTTTTTTTGTATTTGACCAACTCGTGGGAACATTTTTCATTTTTAATTGTTACTTTAAGGAGAAACGTATAAAGTTGAGATTTTTGCAATCAAAAAAGAAAAAAAAAGAAAAAAAACATTACCTAACTTGACTGAACAAGAGAAGTGAAAATCAAATTAATGGAAATTCTTCAACGATTATTAAAGAGAAAATTGCTTGAAAAATTAAAAGGAAACACATGTAGATGAATGTAATTTTTTTTTTGCTTCAAATACTTTAGCATTGAGCAATAAACAGAAGTTAAGCCTGAATGTAGCTTAATCATGCGTTATTTGCAACAACAAAAATCGGAACACTGTAGGAAAAAACTAACAACTTTTGAATTACAGATGGAACATACAATACTTGATTAATTTGATTAAATAAAACGACACATAAAAACGATCATTTTAATTTAAATGGTAATACGGTACGATGGTAGCACGGTACTATGCTTTTTGTAGGAGCATATAATGTATATGGTATCACGGTACTCAAATAAAAATAGACCCGACTAACATACACGACCTTTACTTAATTAAAATGCAGTTGTCAATATCGAAGTTACATCAACACAATATCAAAAAAGTGGGGCTTGTCTAGCCAATGTCGCAAACTACTGAATGCTAATAACAGGTTCATAATATTTTATAGACCTTAGGGAACAGAAATAGACTTTCAATAACATAAAATTGTTCTCGATAGCGAAGAAACAAATCCCAATTTTGTTTTGGTATTGTATTGACGTGACGTCGATGTTGGTAATTGGAATACAGGTGATTTTTGTAAAATTAGCCTTTATTTTTGATTTTACATTTGGTAGAATAGAATACGATATCAAATGCTACTTCCAATCTGAAGTATGAGTGACTAACTTTTTTCTCTTGTGATTGGTTTTTAAAGCTCGAACTGAGTGCCAAAAATATTTATGACTAACCACGAAAAAGTGTAACTGCGCATGTTTCTACATAGAAGGCATCGTCTTCGAATAACAGCGTAGAGGAAAGGGCGGCTCAATAAGTCCACGACTTTTTCAATTTTCCGTTTCTTAACTGAAAGGGCAAATTTTGCTCCTGTCAACAAGCAACTGTAAGATGATTCCCATCAAAATTTCAACAAGCTGCGTCATTTAGTTTATGATTTGAGAAGAAAATGGAGAATAGTGAAAATCGTATTCTTTAGGTGTTGCTTTTTGTGGAAAAGAATCATCACTCAAACCAAGGCTAATCTTAATAAATATGTACTATTGGGGCTCTTCATTCACCATCAATTTCGATGGAAAAAGTGATTTATTAAATTTTGTTGTTGTTGTACAAGAACGGAAGATGCCAAACGTACTACACGCGCAGTTGAGGTTTCTATATCCGAAATAATTGAAAAAAATCATGAAAGGGTATATGAGGAGTTCTTTCATTTTTGAATGATCACTTGAGAAAGCTTTCTATGATATGGCTGAAGCGTTTGCTTATGTCGAGTACACATCTGGACTTTTTTGTGTTGTCATTTTCAAAATGTATGCAACGCCGCTCATTCTATGTTTTTCATATGGAAAATAACAACACGTAATTAACATACAAATTCGAAAGAACTTTCTTTCCTTTCGGATTACAGAATAGACTCCCGGTATTATGCCCCCAAAAAAATAGTTGTTTCGAATTCCGTCAAAACAAAAACATTCCTCAAACTTTAACTAATCATTGAAATAAATAAAAAAAAAGTTACTAATGTAAGAAAGAAATTAATAGAACACCAAGAAGTTTTTTTTATTTATTTATTTTGATGCTTCATTTCAAAAGCTACAAAATGGCAGCTGAATGAAGAATCTTTAAGTTTTAAGCGCAAATGGAGAGATTGATGTTCAAGAGAAGAAAAAAAAACCAAGAAAGTACGATTGCGGTGAACTTGCACTTAATTTTGAGTTGGAAAAACAACAATTGCACTGCAGCAATAATAAAAGTGCATCATGTGTTTTGTATTGCTGGTAATCAATAGACACGCCCTTTTATTTCTCTTTTCTTGTTCAGCTGCAATAATTGATAACTTTTTATTTTATTTTTTCCTTCCTTAAGTTTGTGTGGACTTAAATTGTAACAAGAAGGAGCTAAGCAAAAGAAATAAATAAATACATAATAATTGCAATATAACAACTGTTGCTGCTCACTGAGTGTCATGTGATAATAACGAGTTGATGTTGAGGGTATTACAAGTGCATTTGTTGTTGTTGTTGTAGGTTCAATATCGTATAGATCGGTTGGTGGGGGGGGGGGGGGGGGAATGTGGCCGGGCTGTTTGTTTCTTACTTATTTACAGCAACAACTCATTCGCAAATATGTAGTTGAACAGCGCGACAGTCGTTGTTCTTGTTGTTGTTGCTGTTGGTCGTCATCAGTCACTCATCATTCATTTAGTGGCACAAACAACAACGTTGTTGCATAAGTTAAAATCATGTTGTAATTTAAGTATAAAATCACAACAAATGTACGATTTATTATTGTACTCGTATGTTGATTGAATGTATGAATGCATGTATGTATGCATGTATGTACATTTGAAGGTTTGTGTGCGTGTGTGTGTGTTTGTGTGTGTGTTTGTGTGTGCAAGTGTATTTATTTTGTTTTGTTCTGTTTTGTTTTGCCCCGTTTTATTTGTTGGTTGGTTGGTTAAATTTTTTGACATGGTCGCCGTTTGTTATTGTAAAAAATTTCGTATTCATCATCATCTGCATCAGCATCATTATCATTATCATCTTTAGCTGCATTCGCATCTTTAACATCCTGCACTTTTAAAGATGGCTGCTGCTGCTGCTGCCACTGTTGCTTCAATTTGCTACACAACATGCACTTGAACTTTCATTTTATCATCATCATCATCATCATCTTCACAAGTATGAATAGCAGGAGCAACAATAACAACAGCAAAAGAAGACACACATACTTACGTACTCGTATGTATGTATGTATGTTTGTATATTTTTTGTTTGTTGCAAAATAACTTGGAATGATGTTAATGTTGATGATGATGGAGATGGAGATCGAGATTTTTTAGTCACTTTTATTTATTTGATTTTTATTTCAATGTTTATTACTTATTTGTGGTTTTCTAAAGCACATGCAACAACTATTTTTAATTGTATTTTTTTCAGTTTTATTTCATTGTTGTTGTACTGTTGCTCCTGCCTTTGATGGCTGTTGTTGCTGGGATTGTGATGCTGCTTCTACATCAGCATTATTGAAATTCTGAAATTCCTTAGCTTGCTTAAGCCAGGGTATGAAAGTGCACATGGATGGATGGATGGATGTATAGATGGTTGGTTGGTTGGTTTGGTTGGTTATTTGTTGAGATGAATGTTTAGTGCTGTCAGTGTGTGTTTTCATGTGCGTGTGTCTATTTCCCTTTCCCTACGCACCCAGAAGAACAGCCATACATACATAAATAGTATATGATTGAATTTTTTTAATTTTATTTTTGCTACAACGTACTATCATCTATTTATCTATCTATCTATCGTTGCTGCTGTTGCTTGCTACACTCTCGTTATTGTACTTGTAGAACACAACCACTACTCGTGGCATTTAAAAAATTTTCAGTCTCTCCTTTCAGCCACTTGAGCTGATTATTTGAATTATTTTTCCTTTCCATGTGGCTTTTGGTGGAGAGGGCGGCGGGTGGGTATTTTGGATGAAATCTTTGTGGCAAGTAGCATACTTTAGCTTGAGAGTTTCGTTATACATTTTCGTATAACGTTGCACGGTATGTAGACATTGTAGGCAAAAATCTTTCAGCATTTCAGTTTTTGTATACGTACTACTACCATTTTGGTTGAAAAAAAATTCATGAATTTCAATTAAATTTCATTTTAAATAAAATTTAACTTAAGAGTTTTAGTCAGTAAATTGGTTACTTTGGTTTATTAAAGCGAGCGATAGAAAAAAAAACTGTAGAAGGAAGAATCAAGCTTTTATGGTACATATACATAAATAAAATTGTTTTCGAAGAAATTTAATTTGACAAACAAGTTAGTAGCAGAGGATATTGGAAAATAATTTCTTAAAATAGAAAATTTAAAAGAAAATCAATTTGAATTCTTATGAAAGAATTTTGCCTGTATTGTTGAAAATATTAACTCAAAAAAATTTTAGGGGTTGAGCAACATTTTAAATGTTTAAAGGCAATTAATAAGCCTTAACACATAAATAATGTATGTATAGACATGTGTATTATTTCTTTAAGAAAGGCATATTAAGGAGAGGGCCGATGGTGATGTATTAAATTATTAAGCTTAACTCGTTTTCTAACTCTGCTATTGTGCTTTTTGTTTATTACTATATAAGATCATTGTAGCGCCTCTAGTGTTAAGTGGACGCATTACTTAAAGCTAGTTAGCCAGGGATTGCTTGCTACAAATATCCAGCATGGAGGGCACTAATGCACATCTGAAAAACACCTATGACGTTGATATGACTAAAGGACGAATTTTGTATATACAAAAGACTTTTTCCTTTTTAAAATTTGTTTGGAAAAAATATTTGTTTAAAGGAATTTTCGTTATTTTTCATACAAATTGTAAACGTTTGTACCCGAAATTTTTACAAAATCTGCCTATAAGTCTGGCCAGAGATGCAACTCGAGCTCTTGAAGACCGTAAATTTCTTTTCACTCAGCGCATTAAGTACTTAACCCAACAGCACCTTAGTTTCCTCCAGAGAAAATGTTGTTCAGACCTCTTAATTGTTAAACTTTAAGATGAAAATGATCCAAGATTTTAAGGAAAGAAGTTTTAAATATGATTCATATAGTTAGTGTTCATAATACCATGGAAAGTGTCATAATTATATAAAAGATAATAAGATACTAATGTTCCGCTTATTTTCCAGCTGGAGAGCAAAAGGTCGCAATTAATAACTTCCAACGGAGTCGATTGTGGTCTGTTCTTATTGCCTCATTCCATTAAAAGCCTGCAGTATTCAGCTCTCTAACGGTTGTAATGCCCCAAGTGGTTTTTATACGTCCACTACGCTGAGAACCTCAAGGTTGTACTGCAGCCCTGCTTTAGCTAACTCGTCATCGGATCTCAAAGTATGCCAAATCCCTTAAAATTTCCTTTTCAGGATGTCGTAACGGATTGATTTTTGGTTGAAGCTTCGGAGCAGCTCAGCCAAAAACATCGCATAAACCTTCGTAAGCAACGGTTACTAAAACTTGCAGTTGCTAGGATAAACCCCAAAAATTCACATCCGTACAGCAGTATTCATTTCATTTCTTAAAGCTTGGATATTCCACTGAAGGATCTTTTGCCCAGAGGGCGAAGGCACTTATCCTAAAGAGTGGAAAAGAAGCCATATAAGCAAGAACATCCTTGGGAAGATTTCTAAGCTTCCCAAGTTCTAAGAGTTATTTTTCATTAATTCATCTGCAAAAGGATGAGAGTGGGAAGCCGCAGGATGTTAGGGTGATGTATGAATGACTCACAATGATCTTTCGGGATGTAGGGCATTCCAGGACTATATATTGGACTTGGTTCCTCAAGAGCATCCTTGGGAAGTTTAGAAGTTGCCTAGTTCTATTAGCGTAGAGAGAGAGAGAAGAGAGAGCGCGTTCTTTCTATAGAGCAGCATTAATTCGTCTGCAGGAGGATGAGAGTGGGAGACCGCAGGATGTGTGGGTGATACTTGAATGACTCGCAATGGCTTTAGCGATGTGCGGCATTCTAGGACATTCTAGGAAAGACACCCTTGAGGGGCTTAATTGCGGACTGATTATCGGTTATATTTTATTGATATTGTCAACATCGACATGCCGAGGCAGCCTAACTTTCCCCGATTATATTACCTGTTAAATAAACTCATGTTCACATTCCCGTGTGAGGGTGATGGCTGAACCACTGTCATTACATTTAGTGAGGTGCGAAATTCTACAGATACACTGGACACACCCGTGATTTCGTTGATTGTCTGTTTGTATATCGCTCTTCAATATCCGTTGAAACTTTAGCAACTTTATTATTTTTTTCGGTAGCAGTTTGTTCTGCTAGTACGATGCTATGTTTGTCTAGAAGTCTCAAGGATATTTTGATCCTGAATTCCGTACTGTCGACAACCCCACCAACTCTCTTATTATCCGGTTGGAGCCGGCTGTGTTTACATGTAGTGCTCGGTGTGATGATGGATAAAAGTCCTCCAAAAAGGATATCCAATTTTTCTCCGACTTTTTGGATCGACTTTTTTAGAAAATAAAAATGTATGGTCTGTTTATCCAAATAAGAACCAAGTGTCATATGATGAAAAATTTTTGACTAAAATACAATTAGTTTAACAAGGAGTTAAGTATCTCATATACAAAATACTTCAAGGAAATATTGGCATAATTAACTTAATAAAATACAAATATTCCATGAGCAATACACGACAATACAATTTAAAACATTTATTTTCAAATATTTAGCAAAGAAATATATGTATTTTCATATTGTGATAAATACATCAATTACGAATTTATATGTCATATCAACAAAAAAAGAAAAAAAAGTATAACATTGTTAACAACCCCTTCAACAACCAACAATTCCAAATAAAAAAAATATTTTCCTCAACTAAACAGCCCACATAATATGCATGCAATAGCAGAGAGTTCCACTAAAACTTTTGGTCTTCAACTACAATTAGACTTCGAATACTCGTACATGTGAAGTATGCAGCAATGTATGGCAAAGTTTAACAACATTCAACCCTTCCTTTCTCTTGCCCTTTTTCCAGTAGGATTAAAATGCGATAATTTGTAGCATCTGATAATGATAATGTTAATAAAACATTTGGGCATTATGTAATAAAGGATGATGGGCAACTGATTGTTTGAATGAATGAAACGCAGCAATATCTATCAATGAATGCAAATCAAATGTGTACTTGTATCTGATGAGAAAATAATACTTTTTTATTATTAAACATTAAAGTTTTTCAATAACTCTCATATCATTGCTGTAGGTAGTTTAGCCATAATGCCAATATACTTGTTTTTTTAGCAGTGCACCTCCAGCACAAACAAAACAGTAAATTCAAAAAAGATTAGAGACGTTGCACTTAATGAGAGCAAAGTAAAGCTGAGAATACAAAAAACTTAACGTCATATTAAGCTCCAAACACTTAGACGACAGCAGACTTCACAACTTCACGACTTCAAATGAAGTTGGCTTCAAATGATGCCGTGTAGTCAGCTACATAATTATTTTGAAGGCAGCAGCAACACTATATATATATTTTACATAACATATTTTACATAATATTTTACATAAATAAAATTAAAGTTACTGACTCAAAACGTACTAATATCACGTAAAAATGTAAAAACACATCAATTTATTTCATAATTTTAATTTTGCAATGTTATTTTCTTTTAAATATTACGAAAAATTTTAAGCTCTTATTTCTTCCAATTTATATTTATAGTGGCAGCACTGCATTTGCTCTTTGCTGCTCACGAAATTAGAAATTAGTCTAAGTTGGCAGCAGCAGCAAATGCTGTTGTGTAGTCGTGCTGCTGTGATGTCGTCAAAATAATTGTTTTCATTTAAACACATGTATTTTATTTTTGACACTTTGCTGTCTGCTGCCTGCTGTCTGCTGTCGTCTAAGTGTTTAGAGCTTTAGACAGCTGGAGAAAAGAAGAGATTAGGATCTCTTTAAGAATGAAAAGCAAGAACAGAGTGGAACAAAAAAAAAAGAAAAATGTGAAACGAGAAGAGTTGTGGAGATAAGACATAGATATCAAGACATAAAAATGGTGAAGAAATTTGGGACATGCTGGCAAGAAAGTCACTGGAAAATATCATGAAATGACTTTAACATTTACATTTTGATATTATTATTTTCAGAATGAGATTTTGTTTGACCAACAACTACCGGGCTTGTGAAAGTCTTTCTAAAGTCTGGGCTTCAATATCCTTTACAATCGTAAGACGTTTTAGAAAATACAACCTTGGTATGATGGAGTTTATGGAAATGTTCAGAAGATAATAACAATAATTCATTAGATCAGGATTGTATTTTTTTTTTCAAAAGTCGTGTGATTGTGTAGAATAGTGAAGCCTAGCCTTAAGTATGTTTATTCCAGATGTTGGCATTGCTTCATTATTGCATACCATTTACTGCAATACTCTGGACAAAACGTTTGGCCTTGTCGTGGTTATCGTGATTGACGTATTTCGACTGCAACTACGACTAGACTAAATAAAAAATATTCTGACGTCACAGAGTTTAATTTCGTTCGGAAACGAAATTCAATCCACCCCATTTTTGTAGAAGATGGTGTCTAAAAAAGAAAACTAAAATACGGAAATTTGTCAGGTTTATTCAGACTGTTAGGGGCGCTGATATACAGTGCTATACTCTGGATAGGGCTCGACATCTTGAGTTGGATTCAATTCCATTTCCGAACGTAATTGAACTCTGTAACATGGCCGATTATTATGTTCTTAAGTCTAATACAAAAACGTCGTAGTCTAAGTAGAAAAACGCCACCCATGATAAGTAGGATTATTAACCAAATTGCGCTAGTATATTCAAGCATCCCTAATATTTTAGCACCACACTGTGTCGTGCATTAAATATGTCTGTATGTATTTAGATGATGTACTTTTTGCTTATTATCAGAAGTAAATGATCGAATTTAAATGCCGTGGTTCTTCATTTATTTATTGTTCTCAATTTCCCATTTAGATTGTTGATTTCACTTTTCAATAAACAAAAGAAACGAAAACAAAAACATCATGATGTACTTTTTTGTTTTGTCATTGTTGACATCTCTCGATGTCCTTGTAATCCATATAATTTATGCTTAATTTAAGCAGAAGTGTGTGTTAACTCACGTTTTTGTTTTTGGAAGTATTATCTTCATGGTGGATGATTTAAAAGAAATTAGTTTGCAACGTTGCCAGCAACTGTTTGTGAAAACTTCTTTGAATAGTTAATTAAATTTTTATTTTTAATATTAAACTTCTTTTTGTTTCATGTTTATTTTTAATAATTTTTAATTAAAATGTTTCTTATCATTTTGATTATTGATTGAAAGATTTAAATGACTAATGCAGCAATTGAATTGTTTCTCTGTCTGTATGACATGTGGCGCCGTCTTGTTGAAACCACGTGCCCTCCACATTCATTTCTTCAATTCTAGGCACGAAAAAACTGGTTATCATTTCAATTTGCTGAGCTCGGTGTCGAATTGAGGTGGATGGAATTTGAGCGACATCATTACGTACAGCTGCGACATTTTCAGTCGATCGACCTGGTCGAAGGCGCGTTGTTGTCTTTACATCACTAACAGACCTAGTTTCGCAAAATTTGTCCATTAATATCTTTACAGTTGACTCTTTTGGAGCATTATTGTGACCCCAAATTGATCGCAATTTGCGACCTATAGCCACAAAACAATTTCACGATAAGAATGCGTTGTTCATCCGTGTAGCGCTCCATTTTTCCTCGTACCTTCTACTAGCGACCAATAACAATTGTTGAAATGTCAAACAATAACAATTCGAATGGCGCCAAATTTAAATATTGCGTTCTTGTTGGGACACCCAATGGAAGCGCCAGGTTCTACACCCACGGTGGAAGTGATAGATCTGCATTGCAGTATATTCTTTATATCATGTGGATCGATCAATCTTCAGTTCTATGAGAGCGTGGACGATTCCCGTCGAATCAATGCCCCTGAAGGTGCTTTCAATAACCATAAAGGATATCAGGCTGAAATTTTTGTGTTAAAGTAACTTTTCAATATGTTCAACGAGCGCGTGCAAGGCCGTCTCAACTGATTTCCCCTTGGCATGCTGAGCGGAGAGTGCTGCCAAGAATTGTTTTCATATGAATTTCGATCATTCTCACCAGTCTCTTTAGAAGGAGCTAGGTTATGCTGATTGGTACAAAACCCTTTACCTTAGGGTAGAACAACGTACATTCTTTCGGAATAAGGATTACATTGCACTTAGTCTATTTACGTGGAATCACAGTGTCTATATGTGATAACTAGCCAAGGGAGATCTACATTGTGCTGCAGATCTGCAGGAAATATTTACAGGTTTATTTAATATATTTTAAATGGAAATATTTCAAAATTTCTTTGCCATCGAATGCTATAATTTGTCTCGCGTTTTTTAGCAAGCAAGTAACCAAACTGAAGTTTGGTTTAAGTCCACAATTGGAATATTAAACGCCATCAAGAAAACTTCTGCTCATTGATCAACTGATCAACAACTTTTTCACTTTTCACAGTTTATAAACAAATCTTCTTGTAACAGTTTCCTGCTCTCAATCCAAACAACTTCCTTTAAAGAATTATTCATAACTCATTACTTCAAGAAATGCAAAAGGCGAGCACACGTACCTGCACATCAAGCAACAAGTGGCCTTGTTACAACACATTTAAAAACCAGAAAAAAAAATTATGAAACATGATTTTAATACGCAAAGTTCAAAGTTAAAATAAAAGCAAAAAAAAATAAAACCATCATAAATCAAAAAGTAAAAGCCGACCCAGATTGTTTTTAATAAATTTCATTACATCCCAACATTATGACACACAGTGTGGAAAGAGGCAACAAAAAGTATACATAAGTGGCGTTAAAGGCGAACAACATCATTGACAAATCATGTGACTCCACATGACATGCATGTGTTAAACAACATAGAACATCAAAACAAAAAACAAAAAAACATCAACCTAGAACAACAATCAATTAAATCGTTGTTGCTGCCGTTTTATTCTTATTTCATGTTTCTTTTCTTGTGACGCACTTTGGCTGTCTGACATTTCGTTAGTTTGTCCGTTTGTCTGTTAGCACACAATATTCAAATTTAAATACAAAATTGAAATTCATCTTCAAATTAGCATCATTCTTGTGCTTCCGCATACAAAAATATTTATGCTTGAACCAGTTAGACACGATGACGACGATGACAACGACGGCTTCTGATCTCGTTTTTACTTTTTATAAATTTTGCCACTGCTGATGTTATTTTTTTTTTTGTTAATTTTGTGTTTAATGGTTTTACATAAATCCTTTGATGTTGTTTTTATTTTGGAATTCCTGGCCGTTCTTTTTTTTTGTGTGTACATACTTTTTTAAGAATTCAGTCCTGAAGAGCCACTCAGACGACTGCAGGGATGTCCTTGTCGAAATGTTGAACACATGACAAGGAAACCCTTAATCGTTTGATGAATTAATAAATAAAGACAAGACAATATAGATTTAATATGGGCAGGGCTGGCAAAGAGGTAAATCAATGCAGGAAAGTGTTAAAACGTGGTTGCAGTTTCCAATGCGTGGAGAGAATTAGTTTAATAAACAGGAAAGAAGATTCACATTGCACAACAGTCACAACAGAGTCGAATCTACTCTAGCTTAGCGTAGTCAGGTCTAATCTAGCCTAGTCTAGTGTAGTGTAGTGTAGTCTAGTCTAGCCTAGTCTAGTCTAGTCTAGTCTAGTCTAGTCTAGTCTAGTCTAGTCTAGTCTAGTCTAGTCTAGTCTAGTCTAGTCTAGTCTAGTCTAGTCTAGTCTAGTCTAGTCTAGTCTAGTCTAGTCTAGTCTAGTCTAGTCTAGTCTAGTCTAGTCTAGTCTAGTCTAGTCTAGTCTATTCTAGTCTACTCTAGGCTAGTCTAGTCTACTCTAGGCTAGTCTAGTCTAGCCTAGTCTAGTCTAGTCTAGTCTAGTCTAGTCTAGTCTAGCCTAGTCTAGTCTAGTCTAGTCTAGTCTAGTCTAGTCTAGTCTAGTCCAGTCTAGTCTAGTCTAGTCTAGTCTAGTCTAGTCTAGTCTAGTCTAGTCTAGTCTAGTCTAGTCTAGTCTAGTCTAGTCTAGTCTAGTCTAGCCTAGTCTAGTCTAGTCTAGTCTAGTCTAGTCTAGTCTAGTCTAGTCTAGTCTAGTCTAGTCTAGTCTAGTCTAGTCTAGTCTAGTCTAGTCTAGTCTAGTCTAGTCTAGTCTAGTCTAGTCTAGTCTAGTCTAGTCTAGTCTAGTCTAGTCTAGTCTAGTCTAGTCTAGTCTAGTCTAGTCTAGTCTAGTCTAGTCTAGTCTAGTCTAGTCTAGTCTAGTCTAGTCTAGTCTAGTCTAGTCTAGTCTAGTCTAGTCTAGTCTAGTCTAGTCTAGTCTAGTCTAGTCTAGTCTAGTCTAGTCTAGTCTAGTCTAGTCTAGTCTAGTCTAGTCTAGTCTAGTCTAGTCTAGTCTAGTCTAGTCTAGTCTAGTCTAGTCTAGTCTAGTCTAGTCTAGTCTAGTCTAGTCTAGTCTAGTCTAGTCTAGTCTAGTCTAGTCTAGTCTAGTCTAGTCTAGTCTAGTCTAGTCTAGTCTAGTCTAGTCTTGCCTAGTGATACTCTATTTATTTTCTAGCCATATTTTACTAATGCTGTATTCAAATTTTAGTTATAAAATTCACTATTTGAAAGTTCTGTCAAACAATTTGAAGCTAAATAAGAAAAAAACAACAACAGGAATCAAAGAGCAATTGTTTTAAGTGAAGCGATTTATTAGCTAACTAGAACTGGAGGAGAGTGAGAGTTAAAAAAACCAAAGAGAGAGAGAGAGAGAGTTAAAAAACGTCTCAAGTTGGCTTTGCCTTCCTTTTTTGCATTTTAGCATGAGAAACTGAGTTGCGTGGCAGTTGTTTTTTTTTTTTGTTTGTTTTATTTAATTCCAATGAAACGTGTTAATTTCAAACAATTTGAACTTTCTTTAATCTTTTTTTAGAAAAAAAGCGATGCGAAAAATGCAGTTAATTAAGCTTCAATCGAAATACAAACGCATCCTTTTTTCAATCCATTTAAAAATTGAGATTGCTGTGGCTGCAAACGAAATAATTTAAATAATTTCTTGTCTTTGTATGCAACATGCAGAAAAGCAAAATTGTACATTAACCCATCATCAGAGGAGAGTTAGGAAGAAATACCTATTTGGCTTAGCTGCCTGGAATTTGTATGTGAAATTTAGATTTAAACTTTATTTCGCCAGGCATGACGAGGAATGAGCCGGTCAGCGAGATGACTGATACTCGTATCAGTCAATGCATTTGAAGGAGATTTAAAATGAGAATTATTGCTGTTACATTTGTTTTTAATCCTTCTCATCATCATTTGCTGTGTTTTCTTTTTATTTTTGATGGTCTGTTTGGGCATCCTGCTGTCTTAGAGAGTGATGGTGATTGTCGTTATTGTTGTTGCTGTTGTCATTATTGTGGTTAGTTGTGTAAAGGCTTAAATATCCTTGTTATTTGTCATGTTTAAACTTTTGTATCATTCGTTGTTTACAAGCACCCCAACAAGGACGTTTGCCACGCGCACTGCCACATTAATTTACAGGATATTTTATAATCGTCTTCTTCTGCTGCCGTTTTCGTTCTAACTTTTAACGATGTGTGTGAGAGAGCGTGTATTGTTGTCGTTTTTTGTTTTTTTTTATTGTATCTTTAGTATATTGTCATTTGCTGTTGTTGCTATTGTTGCTGTTAATTTGTTAGTTAATGCAAAAAAAACAAAAACAATACATGGGAAAAGACACCAACAACCTGAGAATTTGCATGATTTGCAGGATTTTGTAACATTTTGCTTCAGATTGTTTTAATCCAGCTGCGAGCAAGGATGTTTCTAACGGATAAATTATAAATACTAATTTGAAATCTATTAAATTTTAAAGGGTGGAGAAGAAAATAAAAAAACTTTAAAATTTAATAATTTAAAAAAAGACTCAATTAAAGAGTATTTTTTTTCAAATAAATGTTACTGCAAGATAAAAAAATATTTCCGATAATTTAAGAGTGAAATATAAATTAAAAATTTAAAAATATATATAAAATAAATACAATTTGCAATAACTAATTTTTTTAATGGTATAAGAAGTTTATATATAGTGTTTGAATTTAAGCGTAAAAAGGTTCTGAAATTTATACCAGAAGATATTAAATAACAATAGATTTTGTTTAAAATTTATAAAAAAAAAATAAAATATATATATTAAAAATAAATTTTTGAATCAATTCCACAAACCGCAGCTTACAGCTCAACTTAAACTTTTAAGTTTATGAAAGCAAAAAGTTTAAATCGACACATTAATAATTTCTTAACGAAACTTTATAATTAAAGAAAAACTTTTTCAATAAAGCAATAATAATAATAATAATGTAAGGTGGAAGAAATATTTTTATTTATTAATTTTTTGCTTAACTAAATTGTTTAATGCACAATTTCTTTGCGTAGTTGCATCGGTTGCACAATATTATTGTTTTATTTTGCATTTACTGGATAGTGAGTGGAATTAAAATGTATGGAATATAAACAACTTTAGATTTTCTTAAAAGTCCATGCAAATGATTGCAACAAATAAAGCCTATTTCAACAATTCTGTGGCAAAAAGGAAAAAAGTGCTTGATTCGAGATAAGCTGATTTTGAGTTAATGGCACCCCCCTATAATCTCCATATTTGAAAGTATCCCTGGACAAAAACTCAATTATTTAACATAGATTCTTTTTCAGAAAGTTATAGCGCAATGACTTGCAACTTATTTTTTTCCAACTTATAACCTCATAGGGAATAATAGCTTAAGTAAGCTTATACTTTGATATATTCCAAATTTAATGTATTTTTTATAATGAGTAGAATTATGTTTTTCTAAAAAAAAAATTTTAAATATATCGAATTTCCCAACTTAACTGTAAAAGAATAAAATTTCTGAAAATCGACTTGAAAGCTTAAAAGCGCTCTACTGCAAAACAGTAAAATATGACTTAAGCATTTTTTCCTTATTGCCACAGAATTCTATTTAAATATCAATTTAGATTTAAAGGTCGTTTTTGTTGAAAAAAATATATGTATATGAAAATATCAGGAATATTTTTTTAAACGGGCTTAAGTTCAGTATTTTGAATAACGGATTTTTTTATATGTAAATGATTCTTTGCAAACAAAGAAAATGTATTATATGAGCCTAATTTTTTACTTTTCAGGGAGAGCACTTTTAAATTAGTTAATTTCAAATGTTTCTACAGTGGTAAATTTGTGTATCTTCTGGAACACAAGCTTATTAATAAAATAGTACAGGTGATAGGAAAGCTACTGTTAGATTATTTGTGGATTTATACTGGTATCTATTTTTAGTATGCATGACTGCATATTCCACATTTGAGTATGAGTATGTATTCTAAGAGTTTTTAAGCGAAAAAACTTGGGTTGTTTGTAGAGAATTTTACTTGCATAAGTTGAGTTATTAATGTTCCTTTCACCTTCATTAGTTAACTAATGACTGTGAATTTAAGCCTTAAAGATCAATGCCTAGTTAGACTCAGTCATAACAATATCACAGATATTTCTACTATGCATTAATGTATATGACATGCGACCTCTTTCTACCTAATAGTAATAAAATTGCTACATAGCACTATTGGCACATTGACAGGCATTTTTTTTTGTCAACGCTTAGTGTTTCAGTTTACAAAATCATTCCCTCAAGCACTCAATTGCAAAATTTTTGTATTTTTATTTATACCATGAAATAAAAAAGTCCCAAATGGAAGTGAAAAAAATTATGAATTTTAATATCCAACTTGGTCAGTTATGCCAAATTTTTACATGCATAACACACGATCTATTTTTTCTTTATTGCTGTTTCCAATCCTTTTAGTTGCTTTATAAACCATTTTTTCTCTAACAAATGTTTTTGGAAACTTTTTTTTATTAAAATTCATTAAATTTATTGGTGTAATAAGCTTAACTATTGATATATTAATTGAATTTAGTCTTTTTGTGGAGTTACAAAAATATTACAACATATATATACATGTGAATACATATTAAAGATAGAAACAGATTTAAAAAGATTTAAATGAAGAAAGGGAAAAATAATATGTTGATTGGAAAAACCCCAAAAGTGAAGTGAACAACAAATTACAAATTGTACATAACGAGCATGTACCATACAAACATAAAATAAACAACACAAAAACCTCAGAAATACCGCCCAATAATAACAGCAGCAACAACAACAACAAGAGCAGCAGCAACAACACCAACAGCAATAAAAAATCTTAAGTTCAGACAAATTAAAAGCAACCCAAAGCAAACCAAACATAAAAAAGGACCAACAACAACAAACAGTAGTAAAACACAGACACTCTAGACCAGGCCAAAACGACCGCCACCAAGAAGACAAAACAACCAACAAACAAACAGTCACTTCCAGCCACTCTCAGCCAGTTGTTCAATTTTTATTAAGAATAGTTTGAGAACATGCAACAAACAACAGCAGCAGCAGCAACAGCCACAACATGAAAACTAATAAAAACAAAACAATTTTGTAATTTGTTAATGATTTCAGATAAATTTTAACGAAAATTAAGCAGCAGAAAAAAATAAAATAATTATCTTTAATTAAGCCTCTCCTCAACCAGTGGCAGGCAGGCAACAGACATTAACAGCAAATATTTCCTCAAAATAAAAAGAATTATGTGAAAAATAAATCTCAGTGCAGTAAATTCAAAAATAAAAAATAAAATAAATAATTAAATAAATAATAAAAAATATTAAAGGAACATTAAAAAAAAGTTTAAAGTTGCTTTTAAATGTTGAAATATTCAATGTTTAAATTGTATTTTGGGCCGTTGTTACCGCAAAAATGTTTACGGCCATTTTTAAAATTACAAGAATTTTTATTGAGCCGTGTCACCACAGTGTTTGTGCTAATGCAATACTACAACAAAGGAACAACAAGAAACTAACAAATTCCCAGCAAAAACAACAAACACAGCAACAGCCACACCACAAAAACCGACTGCAACAGCAAGAGGAACGTCAGGACCAACAACAGCAGCAATTAAAGCAATTACAACAAATTTACAAAAGAATTAGCAATGGTTGTGTTGCCCGAATTAACGCAATTACAAATACAAAAAAAGCAACAACAACAACATCGAGAACGAAAACAACAACTGTCATTAAAATTTCCCACACAACGACAAGAATGTCAAAAGCGAGCACAAGTCAACAAATCATCAACAACAACAACAACGGCAACAGAAACGTTAACAACACGGCCATCAGAAGCAGCAGTGCTTATTCAACAAAAAACTATAAGAAGCAAATGTTTGACGGTAGCAGCAGCTTTAACAACGCCAACAACATACAGCAGCAGCAGCAGCAGAAAAAATATAAACCAAAACACTGCCACAACAACAACAACAACAACATCAGCGTTTCATCTACATACAACGTCAACAACAGCATCAGCGGAAATTTTAACTGTAACGCCTCGTTGCCTACACCTGCATTTGCATTTAATTATTGTGATTATCTTGGCCTGCTGTACAAGATGGTAAGTACCTTCTCACACACACTTCGTATGTGTACGAACGTTGCACATCATTTATTAACAAACCAACAGCCAAATGAAAAATAAATTTAAAAAAAATAAAAAATAAAAAAACCAGAAGAAATTAAAAATCGTAACAAATTCATCAACATCAGCAGCAACCATCAACTAACCAAACCAGCAACCAACTTTTTTCTGACACTATTTAATCGTAGACACAACGGGCAAACAATAACAGTAACGGTCAGAGATGGAAACTGCTCACATGATTGTCGTGCACTTGTCGTGGCTGACCATGAGAGCAATTTTTCCTTAACTCACGAGGAAATTACATATATTTGATACAAATCAAGGAAAATTCTTGTGAATATATGAAAACGACTAAAATCTAAAAATATATTTTCTCTTCACACACCAACTCCGGGCTGATCGATCACGTGGGCAGTCACGTAGAAAGACTTAAGAAATAAGTGCCGACGTGGTCAGTTAGGACTTGTGTTTGTGCGCGTTTTTATACCATTCAACAAAAATTTTATTCCGTGTGTAATTTCCACAATATTTATGCGCGACCCCCCAAAAAAAGTTTTTTTTTTAATCTGGGTCCTTATTTATAGGGAAGTCGAATAAGCGTTTTTCGGTTTTGCGAAGCCCTTTGAAAAGTTATATACTTCGGTCTTAGTTAGACTGATGCCTCAGAATTTGTCCGAAATAGATTGAATGGAATGATATTGAAAATCAGCAAAATGGAAAAAAATTATACCAGGGCTGGAAATTCGGAACTTTTTTAGTATATAAAACTATAAGGCAATTTTTTTTATTAAAAAAAACATATTTCATATTTTAGAAAGAAATAGATTAGTATTCAAAATCAGCAAAATGAAAATGATACATCCAGGGCTGGAAAATTTAACCTGTTTTTTTGTGTATAAAAGTAACCAATTTAAACTATTTTTTTGTTAAAATTAACATATTTTACATTGGATCCAAAATCAGCAAAATCAAAACGATGGTTCCAGAGCTGGAAAATATAACTTTTTTTGTATATAAAAGTAAATAGCTAGAACTAATTTTTTCTATATAAACTAAACATGTTTTATTAAGAAAAATATTGATATTGAAAATCAGCAAAATGAAAAAATTTATAGATCCAGAGCTGGAAAATTTAACCTGTTTTTTATATAAAAGTAATTAATTAGAACTACTTTTTTTAAGTAAACATACATATTTTAAGTTTTAGAAAAAATTTATTAGATTGAAAATGAACAAAATTTAAACGATGGTTCCAGAGTTGGAAAATGTAACCTGTTTTTTGGTACATAAAAGTAACTAGTCAGAAAGATGTTATTCTTGATAAGAGGAATCAAAATAAATTCAGTAAAGTGCGACTTTGTCCTGCGCACGAAAAGATCCGTACGGACACGAGATATGTAATTCAATACGAACTTTAGTAGTCTATATAATATATAGTTTTGTCATTTTTTTCGTTTTTGCCGTTTTTTATTAATTTTGGCGATATTTTTTTATTTTGGCGATTTTTTAATTTTGGCGACTTTTTTTTGTTTTGGCGATTTTTTCGGTTTTTGAATTTTTTTTTCCATTTTGGCGTTTTTTATTTTTTGGCGATTTTTTCATTTTAGCGATTTTTTTTTTAATTTTGGCGATTTTATTCATTTAGGCCGTTTTTTAGTTTTGACACTTTTTTCTCATTTTGGCGATTTTTTTCGGTTTTTGACGATTTTTCAATCTGGCGATTTATTTTAATTTTGGCGATTTTTTTCATTTTTGCGATTTTTTTTCATATTAACAATTATTTTGTTACTGGAGCCTTTTTTGCGTTTGATATTTTTTTTAATTTTGGTGATTTTTTTGCGGTTTGGCGATTTTATAATTTTTAGATTTTTCAGTTTTACCGTTTTTAAAAATTTCAAGAGTTTACCTCTTATGGTTCCCAAGATATAGCAAGTTGTCAAAATTACATAGTCAAAATTGCATTAACTGATGGACCACCCTTTAATTAAAATTTTTTAAATTTTAGTGTTAATTGTTGTAGTTTATACAAAAATACACTAATTTTACAAATTTCAAGTGTCAATATACATATGTACATACAATTGTATGTATATTACATGGGATTTTAGCATTTTTCGTTGCTCGTTCTGGAACACCCTTAAATTTTTAATTCTCATGTATTAGCGGCCACAGTTCTACATAATCTGTACAAATTTCAGGTCCGTAGCTCTTACGGTTCCTGAGGAAATACCGTGTGGCGGACAGACGGACAGACAGACAGCGTAGCGAAAACAATAGGGTTCCTTTTTCACCTTTGGTGTACGGAACCCTAAAATGGGCGAAAATTTCTAAGGAAAATTTTTTATTAATTTTAAGGGCAAAAGGGAAAATATTACTACGTACTCATAAACGGCAAACGTACTATTGGCAAATGAAATGCTTGCCACTTTCACAAATGTTGGTTAACAAAAAACAATAAATACATAAATATTGCACAAAAAACATTGATAGAAGAATATATAGAAAATTAAAACAAATAAATATTTGTTAATATTTGTTATTTGCTATGCCGTATAAATAGTAAGTTATATTTTTATTTGCAAATAGTTCACGTATAAACGTAGTATATGTCGGGGGAACAATTTACACGATAAAGGTGATTAAGTTTCTTGTTTGCAATTAATGCATTAAACACATTCACCACAGCAGGCTAAACGAACACACGACTTCAAATGCAGCTAGCAGCATTTGTCGCCTCGTAGCCAACTACTTAATTATTTTGGAGACGGCAGCAGCAATAATACTACAATAGCAATAATAATACAATAATACAAAAATACTCTTTCAAAATGTACTTAACAATATCCAAACAATACGTCCTGTATTGTTTGGATATTGTTTCTGTTAAATAATATGAAATAATTGTGCGATATCATTCATTCAATATTTTGTATTGTACTGGCAACACTGAATTTTCTTTCTCATTGCAGCCAAAGAAATAGAAATTAGTTTAATTGAACTATAACGACAAAATCAGCATAGACAACAACCTGCCGCCATGTTGCCTTGCTGCCTTCACAAGAATCACTCTCATATAAAAATTTGTATTCTATCCTTGACATTTGGTAGTCGGCAGCTTGCTGTGGTGAATGTGTTTAATGCTTAACCGTAATGCCCGTAATTGATAAAAAATAAAATCACTATTGTCATCGTCACGACTTTTTTTCTTTAACAAATTTAAATAAAAAAGGTGTTTTTTACTGACTGTTTGTTAACTCGGGCTACAAGCAATGTAACGATACAATAAAAAAATAATAACAACTCAACACCCAGCAAGACAAATTAATCAATCATTTAATTATTCCATCATTAGCAAAGGCAAAAAAAATGAACAATTAATCATAATGAATGTGACCCTTTGATACCTGAAGCTCTAATAGAATTTGTCGTTTAATGGAAAGAAGCGAATGAAACACGCCTATTTAATTTGCAAACGATAATAAGAAGCAGAATCACGTTCATTTAAAGAGTTTTTAAAGAAGTTACTGTCACTTACCCCCACATTCCTTTAATATTAATCACTTTTAAATGTACATCCACATTGTGTTAGAAATGTACAATCGGTCAGGAGAGTTTTTTATCTGCAAAATGAATTAGAAAAATTTATAAAAAGATTGAAATTAACAGTGATATGAAAGGGAAAATATGAAATTTATTTAAAAAATATTTTCTATTTCGAAATTATATTACCTTTGAGGAGCTATTTTTTATTTCTTCCCTGTTTTGGAAATTTTTCCACGTACACAAATTTGTCTAATGTTCATTTAATTTCACATTTTAACGTTTTTGGATAGTGAACTTTCCAGACGCGAATGAAATTGACATTAGAAAATTTGTTCAATGGAAAAATTTAAAAAATTTAGAAAATGCCCATCACAGAAAATATCCTAAATGTATAAAATCGCCAATTTCGCCAAAAATTTTGAAAAGTAAAAAAACATTCCAAAACACAAAAAATCATACAGAGCAAACCAAAAAAAAAATCGCCACCACAGAAAAATCGTCAAAAAAAAATTCCAAAAGGTAAAATAGTCGTCAATAAGAAAAAATAATCCAAAAAAAAACCAAAACATCAACAACTTGTGCTAGAATGTATTTCTTGGAAAGATATTTTTGAAAAGGTACTTTATGGAAAAGTACTTTATGAAAGGGCAGAATAATTTTCAAAAAAAAAATAATTTTTGGAAAGGCAATTTTCAAAAAAGTACTTTTTAAAATTGTACTGTATGATAAAGTACTTTCTTGAAAGGTAATTTAAAAATGTAATATTTGAAAAAGTACTTTTTGAAAAGGTAGTTTTTGTAAAGGTACTTTTTGACAAGGTACTTCTTATATAGGTACTTTTTGAAAATGTACTTTTTGAATAGTAACATTTTGAAAAAAAAAACATTTCGTTTTTGAAAACGTACTTTTTGAAAACGTACTTTTTGAAAAGGTAGTTTTTGTAAAGGTACTTTTTGTAAAGGTACTTTTTGACAAGGTACTTCTTATATAGGTACTTTTTGAAAATGAACTTTTTGAATAGTAACATTTTGAAAAAAAAAACATGTTGAAAAGGTCGTTTTTGAAAACGTACTTGTTGAAAACGTACTTTTTGAAAAGGCACTTACTGAATAGGTACTTTTTGAAAAGGTACTTTTTGAAAAGGTATTTTTTGGAAAGGTCGTTTTTGAAAGGGTGTTTTTTGAAAAGGTACTTTTTGAATAGGTACTTTTTATAAAGGTACTTTATGAAAAATTACTTTTTAATATGGTCCTTTTTAAAAATAAAATTTTAACAAGAAATATATCCGCTAATAAATTACCTGGTGGTATATACGATATTTAGTGAATCATATGCTCAGTAAAAGAATTTCCAAAAATTCATGAAAATGTAGAATTTACGATTCGAAAGTAGTGCAAATTTGGATTATCCCGAATAATTTATACGTAAGTTTTTCATTGCAAAAAGTAATCTTTTGCAATCATTAATCATTTTGGGGGGTTTCTCTCTCTCTCTCTCTTTCACTCTTACTTACTCGTTCTTTCTCTATCTTACTCTTTCTCTTCATTGTGTCGTTTCACTGTCTTTTCCACTTTCCCTCTTCAATCTCTTCCCTCAGTTTCTTTTTCACTCTCACAATTTTAATCTCAATCTCTCCCTCTTACTCTTTCCGTCCCACTACATCCCTATCTCTGGCCTTTTCTCCCGCATGCATCCACCCATGTAAGCCATGAAACTATTAAACTAATCATTATTAGGACTCTCCCTCTCTGTCACTCTACTTCACATCCACTATCCCTCTCATTCACTCTCCCACTCACTCATTCTCTAACCCCTCCACTACCATCTACGTAATGCAAAAAACTACATACTGCCACCACAGAATTTAAAGCAGTTAATTTAAAAATTTAAAATTTTATTAACATTTAAATAATTTAAGAAATAAGAAACTATTACCCGCAAAGAACTTAAAGCAGTTAATTTAAAAAAAAATTCAATTTCGTTCAAATTTTCTAAAAATAACTTTCTTTTAAATTATGCAGTAACTTGAGTTAATAATAAAAATTAAAAAAATTAAATTTACTTATGCTCATATTAACTTTTCTTGGATACGATGATGGATGCTGATCCTTGTGGAAAGCTACTTGAACATAAGAAGAAGAAAAACTTAAGGAAATTTTTATTCATAAATATTAATGTGGAAGTAAGAGAAGATAAGGTTGAGTGAGTGCCTGTTCAGACATACATATTTTACATTTAAAAAATGCACAGCACACTTTTAGGCTTCCACGCTACGGACCCTAATGAGATGCACTTTTATTCAGGCAGTCAGTCATTTTACTAAACTACGCATATTAACAACCTGAAAAAGCACAGGCAAACACACTCTTATTAACTATCCAATATATGTACCTGCAACATTCTTCACTGATGACACTGCACTCCTAATGCAGTGCACGAGTATAATGCAACATGCACAATATTTTTATTAGATAATTGACTAAATATGATGATGATGATGATGATGATGATGATGATGATGATGAGGCCAGAGGAGAATGCAACTGCTCGAGATGATGTTAATATTTGTAACTGTTATTGTATGAAAACAGAAAAACAAACACAAATAAAAAAAGATACTCCTTCAGTTGTTATCGTTATTTTCTGGCTTGTTGACATCTTAAGACGTCAGCAAGGAATGAACAAGTGAAATAAATAATGTTAAGAACTGCATTAAGCAAACTTAACTGTCATGCATTAGATGTGCTTGCAACATCATCACGTATGTATGTGTGTATGTCTATATGTGTGTTGTAGTTGTAGGCGCCATTGCAATTCATAATTGGCAATGCATAATGAGCCTTACACACACACACACACACACATCCATTTTCAAATACCAATACAAGCGCACGCACTGTTTGAATGATGCTTCTTGCATGGATGAGAATTAAAATTATATATTCGATGGGTTGGTTGAATGTTTTTTTTTTTTTTGAGAGGAGTATATAAATTAGCTTTTAACATTGCATGGTGCAGTTGGATGGATGACAAGCTAAGGAAAGATTTCCCTTCCCCCTCCCTCCCTCCCTCCCACCCTAATTAGCTGAAAAGGCGTTTTTATTTTACATTTGCAAGATGCCCTCTTGTGCTGCGATGGCATTTGCTTGCACGTAGCAAGCTGTACTCGTACTACGGCTGTGCGTCAAAGTGTGTACTCGCCACTTGTGTATGAAATGCAAATGATGCTTACAGGTTCTAATAATAATAATATGTCCCCTAATTGAGTGTCGAATTGTGCAGCTCTTGCAAGCCCTAAATGCAGCAACAACTAACCACACATCACCTGCTATGCAAAGCCGTGATTTGGTGGGTGTGCTTTAAGGTCATTCCATGCCAGGCTTGTATTTTGTTAATTTAAAAAAATAATAAATACAACATGAGTGCTCTTAAGCAAAAGAAAAAAAACAAGCTTATTAAAATGGAAAATATATATGTATATGCATATTCTCTACTACAACTACGCACTACTACATATCACCTGCCTTACATTATGCAATGGTTCTTGCACATTTAATTGTCACCTGAAGTATGCAATACTTAGCATCGGGCAAACAACAGTATAACCCTTTTCTTTTGTAATTTGGGAAGAGAAAAAAAACAAATATAAACTGGAAAACGAAATAGCTGAAGGAAAATACTTTTTCTGCAGAGAAAGTTTCGCACTCACTTAACTATTTTCTTAACTCGCACACATTTCTATTTTTTTTAAGAATTATTTCGAATAGCCGCGGGCGTTTACGCTTCTCCTTGAACGGGAAACACACACTCATGATATGGAAAATGTGTAGCTTCAAGTTAACAAAAGCTTTGAAGTTATTATTGGCTTCATGTTAGGGAAAATTCTTTGCAATAGGCACACTTGAATGGATGCTAATGATTAGGAGAAACATGTTCGCACAAAAGGACTTTGCTCCTACTTTTGTTTACAAAAATAAAATAAGAAAATATGACGCGCAATTCAAATGCCACCAAAGGAATGTTGTTACTTTTACGCAAAATGGAGTTATATAAATTGTTACAGAAGTTTTTGCTCCCATATTTGAAAGAATACAATAACCCAGCAAAAAATTACATATTACCATTAGAACTAGATAATTGTCTTAAAATGACTTACTTTTCTGATTACCAAATTTCATTACTTCATTTCCCTTACAAATCACATTACCTAAAATGTAAAAAAATATGTACAAGTTGCTAAATGAGGAGAATAATTGTTTAAGATTAAATAGTTTACGTGAACAAGTTTTCAAATAAAAGAAGTAAATACTTCTGAAAAATCGATTATTTTAGTCTCACGCCTTGTTAAAATCATTTATCCTTATTCCAGTTGTCGACATCGACGTCACTTTAACCCAATACCTAAAAATTGTGTACCCGTTGTCGAAAGCCACTGACTCCTGTTGGTAGTTTTGTACTATTTTCAAGACCTTAGAGAACGGAAATAGATTGTCGGTAGCACAAAATTGTACTCGAGAGCGAGTAAACAAATACCTATTTTTTGGTATTGTGTTAAAGTGACATCGATGTCGACAACTGGAATAAGAGTGATTAAGTTGGTAATCCAGTAAGGAAGAGCTTCCACCACTTTAATATTTAATTCCAAGCCCGATTACCTTTTTTTGATTCTTTTTTTTTTTTGCTGGGAAGTTATATGCAGTAAGTTTTTAAGTATTAAGAAGTATTTGTTTTCTTATACGAATCCTTATGAGTATAATAACTTCAAAAAGAAGTAAACTAATGAACTGAGCACAAAAGTTGTTCTTTCATGGGTTATAAAGGATTAAAATAGCGCTTTAGGGTTAAATTAGTTTGTACCATTTACCACATTTTTCATATTGGCATAATCGAGGTCTTCCAGGATAGGACACTGTTTTTCTGTTCTTAAAGAAAAATAACTTTCAGACAATGAACATTACTATTATTAATAGGTGTTACTTATTTAGGAAAGGAATAGTAATAGAGAAGACATAAAGCTTCATTCTTTTTACATTTCAGCTTTTTTCATTCTTTGCACGTTTTTAATAAGGCAGCATTACAGCGTCTCTGATGTCAATGGGATGTATTAAATCTTCGAAGCTGTGTTTAATACATCACATACTAAAGTAGCCATTTTATTTCTTATTTTACTTCGCCGATGATTCTGCTATAGAATATCGACGAAGGAGGTCGCTCCTCTGATGTTACATTAAGATTACTATCCGCTAAAGTCGGTGCAGTTCAGTGACCAGTGTCTATTTCTTTATCACTTGAACGTTCCTACAATAACTGGTACAAAGGCGTGGTGTTTTTATTTAATGACTTCTTCGGTGATCGGGCCTGAACCTAGGACCTTCGGTTTTGAAGTCAAATTGCTAAATATTTCAGTCAATGCCACCTTTCATTGCTAAGGGAACCTTGTCATAAAATTTTCCGGGACTGGAAGGAAAATTAAAGACCAGAGAACAGAGCCTTGTCTTACTTTTAGTGTTGTTAGGTCGCTGCTATAACCTTTTTGAAAGATGCGACAAAAAAATCTTTACGGGAAACATAATACAGAGGAGAGAAAACTTTATGAACCTTTTTGTGAATTCTGAGATGTTTGATAAGAAACTAGGACATGAAACCGAAAATAGTTTACCCCGATATAAACAGTAATCAGAAGATACATTTTTTCTATGCACCTCAGTGCTTTAAAGGGGTTAGCTTACGAAAACCTGACAGTCAGTGAACCTCACAGGAGCGGTAAGGCCGACACTACAAGCAGAGGTGAAAGCAATGACATATATGAGAGAAGCCTCGCTGCCAAAGTTAAGACCAACACGCCCGATAAAACACTGTTCTCAAAACAGGAGGCAAAGCCCGGCATTTGATATCGTTCGAAATTGAAAAATATTTTCCTTTAAGCTTCATTGTAATATCTTGAAACTTTGATCGATATCGAGTACCGAAATTTACCTCAAGTTGACTTTTATGATAGACCTTAAGTTACACACAGAGACACACTTTGTAGGGGGACAAATTACGGCATTCGAAATAGAACATAATTTCATAGAATTTTAATTGTGTTTGTACGGAAATTTCGATACATATCGAATGGCAAGTCTTCTGGTCAACAGTAAGCTCGCATCTGGATGGGGTGCCTTCTCGGACCCCTTAAACCTTTGAATTTGTGGAAGATTACCGACAGCCTTACAGGTACAGGTTTACGCCACGTAAAGAATTTTGAAGAGTAAGATTCCACCTTGAAAATTCCATAATTTTGTGGATGGTATAGCGGCTCTGAAAGCCTTGGGCTGCACCCTATAAAAGCACTTTTCGACTCAGACTAACAAGCTTTTAATCATTAGCAAATCAGCATTAAGTTCCCTAATGGGAATTTTTACCCAACACTGTGTGACAGACTTTATGGCCGCACCCATGGTGACATTCTAAGATCATTAAGCTTTATTAAGCACCCGCACAGTAACCCTTGCCGAACACTGCGCAATAGACTCAACGAGTATGTCCTCACCTATGGTCACATCTCAAGTTGTTTACTGCTAAAGCTTCTTAGAGGAAATCTTTCAGATTATTGACTCACACTCTTAAGCATCAATTAGGTTAGGTAACTTGCAGATTTGCCATTTTTAAAACTCAATAAATTCGACACATTTCAAAAAGCTAGCCGATGGTTTAGAGCATAGAATATCCGTTAAATTATGAACCCTACCTCTATAGGAATTCAGTATCCTTTACGTATTCCCTCAAACTTTTCCAGTCAATACCTCTAAAGTGGCTGGTAATGTCCTGTGTCATTCCCAATATAGCGGTATCTCGACTGAGCGAAAGCTGGACAATGAAAAATTAAATGTTCCATTGTCTCGTTATTCTTCATGCAGGCACTAAATTCTTCGCCATCTGTGGCTCCTATCCGGTACAAATGCCCTCGTAAATTAGAGTGCGCAGTTAAAATGCCGGTTAACTTTCCTAGCTCGGGCTTCTTTAGTTTCCGCAATATCACTATTCCATTCTGTCACGTAGACCATCTTCACCCAATTTCGTAACTCAATCTTTGCTGCATGGAAAAGCTTTGTATCAATTAAAGTTCAGTTAGCCAATTGCAATGGAATGTAGCTGCAACGTAAGGAAACAGCTGATCGATATTGTTGTGTGAAAAGTTATGTACAAATTCTTATATTCTGGTTACAGCTTTATAACCATTTTCATTACTTTTCACATAATAACATCGATCAGCTGTTTTCTACCGTTGCAGTTACATTCCATTACAGCCGGCTAACTGAGCCTTTAGACTTACTGTCCGTAATGTTTTGGCTTTTTTTGCCAGTCCATTTGAATGTTCATTTCCGATTACGTTGTAGTGAGACGGCACAAATAAAAGACGAATTTTGCCAAGTACTGCCTAATCCTTAATCATGTTCTTGAAATTTAGAATGGTCCTAGCGTTTACTTTTTTGGTTGTGATTGGGGCCCAATTGACGATTTGCTGTCAGTAATTATATTGATATACACACGTGGTCCCAATATTTACCATGATCTATTTTAAAAACTCAAGATTGGCACGAACTTCTGTATGGAAGACTGTATTATGGCCTGGCTAACGCAGGTAAATTTCGAATTTCGGTCCCGGGTTTTTCTATGAGGAAACCTAGGCTCATTCTTAAACTAACTGCAAACTCCCACGAGCGTTTGTTCAAAGGTTCCTTTGACCCAGGGAAGTATTTCCGGTATCAATGTATCGCGTAGATATATATATATATATATATATATATTTAAATTAAGGATATAACAAAATAGTCCTTAGCAGTGGCCTGTTAAATTAGGGCCTCTATTTCAACGATTTGAGCTTAAGATTATAGTTAGAGAACCCACAGAGGATTCTTGAAGTAAGCTCAACAAAACCCATTCAAAACCAAAGCTTGGAGTGTTTTGAATGGGTGTCTGCTAAAATATCTTTTCATCAGATAAACATGAACCATTAATCACGGTTCAAGCGTGATTATTTGAAACAAACCTTACACTTTGTCGACAGAATAAATATATAAAAACCAAAAAGATTTTTAACATTTTATTTTCGCTAATACGTAACCAAAAAAAGGGGTGCCTTGGTGACCATGGACCTGCATATTTCTTACCCATTCACTACTCACACTGCACACCTCAGTTTCACGTATTGCAAAGCTCTGCTAACCACCGAGAGAAATGTATTCGTGTATGTGTCCTCATTTCTATAAGAAGCCGATTGAAGTTCGGCTTTCTGATAACATTTTAGCCGGCTGTGGTGTAAACTATCGTTATTCATAAGCACTTTGTTTCAACAAGTAGATATCATTTGAACCAAACTAATGCCAACTGTTTTCTTTTCTTTTTTAATTTTTTCCCATGTTCTCAAAAATATTTCAATAATTTTATGAAAGTAAATAAAAAAAAAGATGGGAGAACGAACACTAACTGGATGCCATAAATAAAGCAGAAAACATTTTTCATTATCAGTTTAAGTTTTCAATTTAGTTCTTTAGCATTTTGGTCGAGATATGGCGATGCAAAAATATGATAATGCAACAAACAAAATGCATTTTAATTGGGTTCAAAAATTTTAATGCAAAACATTCCTGCTTCTCTTTTTTTCCTTATGCCTCAGGATCTCTTTTCTGCCGTATCAATATCAGTGTTTAAACCAAAAAAAAAAAATAAAAACGAAACGAACCGATAAAGAATTTCAAATAAAGATTTGCCAAAAGATAAATACTGTGTGTTAACAGCTTTATAAACTAACTGAACAACAAACAGCAAGTAGTGAGTAGTAGTACAACTATTTAGCAGTTAAGTACACTCAAAAGGAAAACCAGAAAGCAAAAGCGGCACACAGACAGACAGACCGACAGACAGACAGAGAGTGTGCAAGGAATTACTTAAAATTTAAATATTATTAAATTTGCTTAAATTTTCTGGCAGTGTTAATTTAAACAACATTTAAGTCAATAAAATTGATAAGCATTGCAATGCTAAAGATTTTAAGAAAAAATAGCTTAAGCCGGCCAACCAACCAACCAACAAGAATGGCAAACAATTAAGTATGAATTGATCGTAAACTGATCTGGCCAGGAAACTCTTTTAAGCATTTGTAAGAGGTGAATCATCTCAACTCGATTGTAAACACGCAATGACGATAGTGATGATGATGATGATGATAATCGGAAATACTCGTAACATCATCGTCATCATCAAATTCATTTAAAAAGTGGATGTGGCAGCTCAGGGTGGTGGAGATGCCAACCAAATAACATTAAAGTATATAAAAATTAACTCTTCGTCTCTTTTAAGCGATCGATAATTGATCGCTTATAAATTTATCGCTGGTATGCATTTAAAATTAAAAAATAAATGAATATAATGACCATGATATTCTTTTCACATTCACACAATCCCAGCAGATACGACGGCTGGCTCATATCCGTACGTCTGTCCGTCCGTCCTTCTATCTTTCTGAATGTCTGTCTGTCTGTGGCATTTAGCTACAAAGCTGAATATTGTGTTAAATGTGGCGCTTATCAGCGTTCAAATGTGTTTTAGATAAAAAGTGTTTCAATTCTTTTCTTTTTTCTTCTACGTTTAATTTTGCAATTTATGACCAAATGAAAGTGTATCACCAGCAAAGCAACAGCTTAACACCGCAGACAGACTACTATTACTTTTTTTTCTCTCTCTCTCTCTCTCACTCTTTCAATAATCTACTCCGGATGATGTTGCGTTCTTTTGGTAAATTTTCGATTTTGTAACGTTGTTAACGTTGCCATTAAGAAAATATTTAATACGCGATTGACGCTGCACTTTTGATTTTCTCATTCAAATTTGAATTAAAAAAAAATCCAGCACAATAAAACAAAAATATATATAAATATTCAAAACAAAGAAACATGTGAAAAAAATATTAAGAGCTTTTTGATCTTTCCCACGGTTTTGAAACAAAGGATTTCTTAAGCTTCAATAGATATAAAGTTTAAGGTTTTAAGGCGATTGATGGAAAACTGACATTCCTTTGTAGCGCTTTCATCAAACAAAAGGCGAATTATTAATAAAACAAGAATTTAAATTATGTTTTTTAAAATAAAATTCAAAGCCAGCCGCCCCAAACCCAAAAAATTAGTGCAACTTTACACACGGCCCAAAAGAAGTGCCAGTATTTTTCTTTAATTCTTTTTTTTACAATTGAAGAGTAAAAAAAACATTAACCCAATACCATAACCTGCTTTTAGGCTTTAAAAAAAGCGCAAACAATTGCCTACTTTTAGGTTACTCTTATAAGCACAAATAAAAATTTATTTAACAATTCCCATTTAAAGAATTCAACTGGGCAACAACAATAACTAACTTAAGCAACAATGAAGAATTTAAAAAATAGTGGGACTTCACAGGAGCCCCTAAAAAAATTCTAGTATTTTTCAATTCTTATTATTTAATAAAATATTTTATTTTCTAAAGAAGGCACGAAATTTTAAAGCATTTTAAATTTTATTTCACCATTGAAGAGTATAAAACATTAAGAGAAAACAATAACATGCTTTTAGGTTTACAAAAAAAAAAGCAAAAACAATTGTCTACTTTTAGGTTAAAATTCTTTTAACCACAAATAAAAATTTATTTAACAATTTTTATTTAGGAAATTCAACTAGGCAATAGCAACAATTAACTTAAGGAACAGTGAAGAATTTAAAAAATAGTAGGACTTCATAGGCGCCCCCAAAAACATAAGCCAGAATTTTAAAACTTTTATTATACTCGTATAAAAGAAATTTTATTTAATAATGTGATTTCGCAAAGAAGCTAAAATAAAATTAAAATATTTTAAAATTTGTTGACAATTGAAGAGTACAAAAGTATTAAGCGAAAACAGTAACCTCCTTTTAGGTTTAAAAAAAATATCAAAAACAATTGCCTATTTTTAGGTTAAATGTCGTATAATCGCAATTGATTTAAAAATTTTTAAAGAATTCATTAAAAACAATTAATTTAAGAACAATGAATAATTTAGAAAATAATACAACTTCATTGGCGCCCTTAAGCAAAAAATGCAGAATTTTGAAATTTTTATTATATGTGACCTTCTCCGAGAAAAGGGACCTAGTGTGTGAAAATGAAGTTTTGAGAAAAGCGCATTTAAAAAATAAAATTTTAATGTTTTTCCCATTTTTATAAATTTTCCTAAAATCTCGTCTTTTGACACACTAGCTTCCTTTTCTCGGAGAAGGTCACATATAAAGAAATATTTTATTTAATAATGTGATTTCGCTAAGAAGCAACAAAATTTAAAGCATTTTAAAATTGTTTGACAATTGAAGAGTAAAAAAGTATTAAGCGAAAACAATAACCTACTTTTAGGTTTAAAATAAATATCAAAAGCAATTGCCTACTTTTAGGTTAAAATTCTTATTACCACAAAATTTTAAAAATTTCCATTTAAAGAATTCATTATTATTTAATAAAATATTTAAGTTTAAAAAAAGCAAAAATAATTGCCTACTTTTAGGTTAAAACTCTTAAAACAGCAAAATAAAAATTCATTTAACAATTTACTTTTAAAGAATTTATTTTACGGAACAATGAAAGCCGCAAGACTCAAGAGGCAAATGTTATACTCTATAAATCCTTAAAACAAAATTCAAAATCTTTCGCCACAGTGAGAAAATAGTGGGAGTTTACAGGCGACCCCAAGAAAAGTTTACAGTATTTTTCAATTCTTATTATAGTTATGATGAAATGTTGTAATTTCAATTCTCATTGAATGACTCGAGTGCACTTTACTGGAAATAACCAAAATCCAATTATTTTTTCAGTTATCCGATTTTTTTCTCTAAAATGTAGTTCGAATTACTAAAATTTGTTATAGTTAAGCGTAAAATCAATACAATATAATAGAAAAATACAATAAAGTATGTAAGAGCGAAAAAGACAAATACATTTTGCCATTTAATTTTTTAACGAAAAAAACAAAACATGCACAATATTTTCAGCCTTAAGATATGCAATCGATTTCTTTTTTTTTTTAATACATGTATTTATTTATTGTATCTTCAAATATGAACTAACAATAAGTATTCAAATCTTAAATCTAAAAATATAGTTATTAGGACCGACCACTGTCGGACATAAACTTGTTAATAGTTATAAATAATACATAAGTAGTGATAATCAAAAAAGAAAAAAAAATTATAAAAAAGTATAAAAAAAGTATTTTCAAGAAATCCCATCTGGCGTGTTGAGTAATAGAGCCCTTGTGTCCCTCTTTTTTAAGCAGATGTGTGCAGTAAAGTTCAGAATATTACGAGCAAGCGGATTAGGATGTGACTCGAGTTTTGTTAAATATTTGCCTGCGTATTTTGCAATTTCTTCAATCACTAGTGGCATATTTAAATCACGATGTATATTAGAATTTTTGATGTACCATGGTGCCGATGTTATTAACCGTAAAATTTTGTTTTGCCTTCGTTGGATTCTCTCTACATTGGAAGCTGAAGCAGTGCCCCAGTCCAGGCTAAGTGTTGAATTTCTGCCAATCAACCAGTGTATTTGAGATAACTTAAGTTTCATCTGTGTTAGCTTAAAGTCAATATGATGTTTCCATGTTAGCCTTCGATCAAGGTTTATACCAAGGTATTTCACTTAGGAATGTTGAGGAATATTTTGATTATTGATTCGAATTGGGGAACAAGTATCTCTTCTTAGGGTAAACGTTATATGGACACAATTTTGTTCATTTACCTTAATTCTCCATAAGTTCAACCACATTTCCAATTGTGTAATATGTTCTTGTAAATATCGGGAAGCCTCGTGAGGGTTTTCATGCATACTAAGGCAGGCTGTATAATCGGCAAACGTAGATGTATGGATATTGCTGCTCAAAGGCATATCACAAGTATAGATCAAATACAAAACTGGCCCCAGTATGCTCCCCTGTGGCACACCGGATGATATAGATTCGGGCACACTCATAAATTCTCCTTCCACAACCGTGAACTTCCGGGTAGTAATGTAACTTTCTAATAAATTCACTAAATTTATTGGTAGATATAATTTTAATTTTAAAATTAGGCCTTCATGCCACACTTTATCAAATGCCTGAGAAACGTCAATAAACAGGGCAGAACAATACTTCTTTTCCTCAAATATTTTTCTTATAAATTGAACCAATCTATGAGTTTGTTCAATGGTACTATGCTGACTTCTAAAACCAAATTGATGGTCTGCCAATAAGTTAGCTGTCAACTATGTCAAAACTCTTCGAAAAGCTGCTCATGACAAAATTGTCCCCAACCTTAACTGATAGTCGGTGCATCCCAGACCATCAATTTGGTTTTAGAAGTCAGCATAGCACCATTGAACAAACTCATAGATTGGTTCAATTTATAAGATCGATTTCTAATAAATAAATTTATCATTGTTTATTTTTTCACTAAAGCGAAGTAAGTTTCATACAAAAAGTAGTTATGGGCTTGCTTTTGGTTTTGAGTAATACGATATTTTCAGTAAAGCGATGTTTCGCTAAAGCAAAGTGAATAAGACTAGCTGCGTTTAAAATCATTGCGGGGATTTGTAGCGCTTTCAGTAATCCGATTTTTTTCAGTACGGCGTGTAGCGTTAAAGCGGATTCGACTGTATTTTTAATAATTAATGTCAGTTTCTAAGGAAAGTATTTCAAATTAAAATTCACTATAGTTCAATTAAATCTAAAAAAGTCTCATGAAATGTTTTATTTATTAATAATATAAGAAATACCGAAGTATATTTATTGTCATAAATGTCTTTATTTAATTTCAAAATCTTTTTGGGTTAAAGTCTACTTACGATTTCCGTGAATTATTATGATATGCATATAGACGTTGCTTAACGAACAAAAGCAAAATTTGTTTCTATTTATGTGATTTAATTAAAAAAAGGCAAGAAAAATTAAAACATTTTAAATAAAAAAACAATAACCTGCTTTTAGGTTAAAAAAAAGAAAAAACAATTGCCTATTTTTAGGTTAAAAGTTTTATAACCACAAAATAAAAATATATTTAACAATTTCCGTTTAAAGAATTTAAACAATGAAAACCGCAAGACTCAAATTAACATTTAATCAAAAACTACAAAAATTTCAATTCATTAGGAATGCGAATGGAATGAACAATAAATTCTTGTTTTCTTTTTTTAATTCAAGAACAAGATTCAAAACACGCACACACACAGCCTTACAAATCATCTTCTAATGAAAGATTCTTCTAAAGTTCGAAAATCAAATTAAGCAGACATTCTTTCATTCACATACACACACGAACACTCTAACAAACACATATTATGGTAAATATGTACTTGCAATCATAGAGCAAAAATCCCAAAGCCAACTTGGCTGCTAAAACTATTAACCTTGAGCAAAAAAAAAAATTACTTATAAAAAAATTCGTTTGTTTGGTTTGTTTTAAATTTTAAAAATTTTTACAGATTTAGATTTAATCAAACAGACGTCATATTTTAATGGATTCAAAATGAAATGCTACTGCATTTTTTTCTTTAACGATTTCCTACATGAGATTTTATTTCAAATTCATGGAATTTGAATTTTAATTATGCATGTTGGTTTTGTTTTTTGTTTTTGGTCGCTGTTACCGTCGTTGCTGTGATTTCAATTCGCGTGAATTTAATTAAAATTAAATCTGAAATAATAATCATAAATATTTTTAACAAAAATCCTCAGCAAAGAAACTAACATCTCTTTTTTATGACTACGATTATTAGATTTATTTTAAATCTACCAACAACAACAATAAAACCATAAAAGTTTTTAATGCCTCTCGAGGTGTAGAAAGCGTTCAAAAATGATTCACCAGCAGCGAAACATGAAAGAAACATGATTGACATGTCACAAGACAGACAGGTTCCAACCATCCATTAGACGAAAGAAAACACAATACGTTTCTTCTATAGACAACAAATGCTTTAAAAATTATATTTGTTGAAATGAAATTGTTTCATAATTTGTTTATCACCATCATAAAGAATCAGACGAAAAAAATAAAAGAAGAATCATTGCCATCAGCAGCAGCAGCAGCAGCAACCAAACAAAATTCTGTGGCTTCTTCTTTGCAAGAGAAAGATTCCAAACAAAAAACCCACAAGCCACACCTCTCTTATCGTTTTAAAAAGGAAGATTAAGAAAATAATAATGCAGCAAATAAATACGAGTAAATGTTCGTTCATTTGAGTAACATGTTGGCATGTTCAAGGTCAAGAGGTGATCTAAAATTATAGATAAATTTTGTTCGAAAACATTAACAACACTGCAACAATGAAACAGAAAACAGGCAACACGAAATTAAGGGAATCGCTACAATTGTTTATTTAAAAAGTTTTTTTTTTAACTCGTTCGCTCTATATTCCTGCAAAGAATTTTGGAATTATTGGCGGCGAAAATAATACGATATAATACATTTGCAATATTATTGTGCAATATTATTGGGCAATAATCAATATTGCGCATAAAGTAATATTTTATAAAGTGTTGACAACATTTCACAATAATGATTTCCTGCTATTCGTATCATTAAACAATAACTACCGCATTCAAAACAAAAATTAAAAAGCAAAATGTTAATAATAATTTTTACTAAAGCACACTTAAAATACAAATAATTTTTTTTAGAATACGGCTGTACATTTTTTAACTCCACATTTTTTCATTTGTTAAGTTTCTATATCATACGAGTATATGTATCACGAAAAATTATTTTTACTATTTCTTAAATCATACAAATAAGTGTGTATGGATTTTATTTACTTTTTCATATAAGAAAGAATAATTTTTCCCCTAATATTGTGCAACTTATTGAATAGTGTAGAGTAAAGCGACAAAAACAATATCAAAATTAAATACATATTTACGGGATTCAAACGTTAGTATTAAGTGCCATAATGTCTTAAATTATTTTAACATAATTGTTTAGCTTTTTTTTTGTTTTTTTTTAATTAAAACATTATGATACTATTGCTACGTTTATACGCGCACTATTTGCAACTAAAAATATTTCTATGGCATAGGAAACGTACAAAACGTGGCACTTCTATGGAAAACTTATATTGAGCAAATAGTGTGAATGTACAATTGATATTTTCGATATTTATACAGTAGAAACTCGATTCTTGCAACTAATGAAAATCGGGCTCGGCTCTGTGCAAGTTTCGAGGTTGTCGCAAGTACCGAGTATTAATTTCCCATTCAAAATAAAATGTGCATACATCTGTTTAGAATCTAAGTTTAATGCTTCAATTGAAAACACTTAAGTTCACAGAATTCGTATAACAGTAGATACATACATATTTTATGTGGAATTAAAAAAATTTAAAATTTTTGTTTGTTTTGTACAAAGCAGAATGCAAGAGTAATACAAAAATGTTGCAAGTATCGAGTTCAAAATTTTAGAATGTCCCAAGTACTGAGTGCGTAATGAAAAATATTTCTATGTTGCAAGAATCGAGGTGTGCAAGTATCAAGTATGTGCAAGAATCGAGTTAATACTGTATTTTTTTTAATTGCCATTATTTCCTTCTATAAATTTTTTTTGTGCAATATTTTATTTATTTTTTTTTTTATTTTTTTTTTTTTATTTATTTTTGTTTTGTTGTTTTTTTGTAAGCGTTAGCCACCGTTAATCAGGAATTGTTTTTGCGAGTTAGCTAATTGCAAATAAAAAATTAAATCGCCGTTTGTGCAGCAAAATTCCATTTTTACAATATTTTTATTTGTCAATAAATCGCCCTTATAAACGTAGTATATGATACTTTAGACTACCATTTGAATTTCCCAAATATGTAGTCTATAAGTGATTTTCATATTTTATGCGGTAATTTAAAACTTTAAAGCCAGGTTGCATTTATGCAATTTATGCGGAAAAAAGTCAAAAAAAAAATTTTTCAATTTCTAAATTTTTTTTAACTTTTTTAAAAATTTTTTTTTATTTATTTTTTTATTTTTTTTTTATTTTTTTTTTAATATTTTTTTGTAATTTTTTTAATCGTAAATTAAATAAGATGCGAGCCATTGAAATCTGTTGATGTTACTATTTTACACATGAAGTTTTCTTTTCTGGAAAAATAACAGAAATTTTTTTGCTAAAATGCAATTTGGTGTTCGTTTCCAAAAAAAAATTATTTTTCATTTCCAAAGAGAGGTATGTATGTTCTATGCTTAAACCATCATCCTTACGCCCCCTGTCGACAGAGTTTTTATTGCTCAACAAAACAACTGACTTCAGTTTATGTATAGAGCTGCCAGACAAGGTGAAAAAAATCGCTTCGACGCATGATAGTAAATAAATTCAGCAAAGTGCGACTTCGAGTCGCACACAAAGGATTCCGTGCGGACACTAAATATGTAATAATATACGAACTTTAGCTTATATAATATATAATTTTTGGATTTTTTTTCTTTTTTGTGACTTTTTTTGGTTTTGGCGTTTTTTAATTTTAGCGTTTTTTTTTTGTTTTTGGGTTTTTTTGTTTTTGCGATTTTTTTTTGTTTTGGCGATTTATTTTAGGTTTAGACATTTTTTAGTTCTGGCGATTTTTTCGCTTTTTTGCGTTTTTTCATCTTGGCGATTTTTTTCATTTCGGCGATTTTTTCGGTTTTCCAGCGATTTATTTTAGTTTTAAATTTTTTTTAGTTTGGCGCTTTTTTCGTTTTTAACGGCCTGGCCCACGATGTCGACAGGAAATATTCTTTCGGCCAGGCCGTAAGATTTTTTTCATCCATGCGCTTTTTTATTATGCGATTTTTTCGGTTTTTGGCGATTTATTTTAGATTTAGAGATTTTCTAGTTTAACGCTTTTTTTCGTTTTGCCGATTTTTTCTTTTTCACCTCTGTTGTACGGAATCCTAAAAAATATTAGATTTTTAGCCGCCACAACTTAGAAGAGCCACGATATATGTTGCGCTTACACCATGAGGACATGCTGCGACATGAGAATGTATGTTAAACATTTGTATATGTTGTGACGCAAATAGTTTATATTAATATTGTTTTAAGCAATTGCTAATGCTCTGTACACATTTGGTGTTTCCTTATTTGTCATTTTGTGGTGTCATTTACAAAATGTATGCAATGCCGTTCACATTCATTCACCCTTATCGTGAATAAAATGTGATATGTTTGTTCTCATGAAATATTCATTCCCCAAAAAGGAAAATTTTCTATTGTGAATTTTACCAATGCGTAGTGAATGTAAAAAACGGGAAGAAGATTTGTAAAGCTTGAAAATTAATTTAAAATCAAACATAGTAATATTCAGCCCAATCATGAATAACAAATTCCGTGCGAGTTTTTTTCACTTTTCCCTTTTCTCCAATCATGAATTTGTTTTTCCTTTTTTTTAGCAAATGCGGGAATAAAAGAACTCCCCGGGGAAAAAGTCGGTATTATAAACGCCGTTGAACTTGCTTGTTTCACTAAAAATCTTTCCCTTGCAAAACAGAAGGGAGGGAGTTTACATAAAAACATATTTAATACACAACTAAAACACAATTTATATAAATAAACTTGTAGTTTATAGTTCTTTTATGTGGAAAAATATAAATATTGCCCAAATAAAACATTTGTAAACTTATTTTTACATATTTTTTCAAGTTGGTGAATTTTAATAATTTTCTTTACTCTCACTCAAAAAAAAAAGGGAGAAACAAAATGTCAACAAACAAGCAAAACAACGAGCTTCGCAACGCGGTGATGCCACGTAATACTCATTTTTGTTCCCAAAGAATTTATGATTGGAGGAATGTTTTCTCGAGAAAATTATTTTCCGTGAGAAATAAATTCCGAGGGAATATTCATGATTGGGCTGAATAAGAAATATACATATCTTAGGTTTCAAAGATAGTGTTTTTAAAATTTTTTAGGTGCAGTGGAAAAAAATTCTTCATTATAAATTGAATGTCTGTGAACCCAAGGGAATAAATTAAGGTTGTGTGAACCCAAGGGACTCATACTTCGTGCAAAAAAGGTGTTGCATATAATTGTTGTTAGCAATCAAGAATTTTTATTTGTGCTTATCTGGGAATTTCTTTTTTTTTCATATTAAGTTTTAATATTTTTATCGCTTTTTTCCAAAATTAATGTTTAACTTCGTTAGTAAAATATTAATTGTTCCTAAAAAATGTTTCCAGCTCGAAATGTAGTTTTAAGATTTATGTAACTGAAAATAAATGTAAAAAACAGCAACAGCTATACGTTGCATTCGCGAGAATAGAGTGTTGCCACACAAGTATTTTTTTACCGTGTGCAGCCAAGTTAATAATTGGTGTTTTTGTTTTGGGAACTGTTGCATTTTATATTAATTTTAAGCTTTTTTTAGCATTATTGCAAAGCCAATCCAGCTGGAGATTTTTTTAAATCTGGTCAGACTGGAGATAGTAAATTTATAAATGGATTTTCTTTAAAATCAATGCAATATTTAAATAAGCATTTTAATATACATTAACATTAACATTAAATAGACTTGCATTAACTAAGACTGAAGTAGAAATTTATAAAAATGGAGAAAAATGATTTTATTGCACTTCTATTTAAGTGTGAAAACAAACACTTAATTTTTCTAACGCTAGTGAAACTCATAATCTTCCTAACGTATTTAGATATAAATCATGTCTATAGTAAATTTTATGATTACAATTATGGTGTAAATCGAAATTATGCTTGAAATTACACTACAAACTCTGGCTTGTAGAAACGTACGAGCAGATTGTTATTTAATAACAGTATTATTATTATTATACTTATTTTTTTTCAACTTACATTAGTTTTTTTTACAGATTTCATTTTAAGTTGATGGTTGATTAAATAAGAGAGAAAAAAAATCCTACGCTAAAATGCGTACGTGTCATTTTCACACACGTTTAAAAATGTTGTACGAGCCAGCAACGCTTTTATATTTGAAGTTCAGGTGAAGTTCATCATTTTAAGTTTTGTACGCGACCGTAACAAATTTTAATTCATGTGTCTCGACAAAAAAAACCTTGTTCTGTTTCCACACAAAATAATTATTAAAAAAAAGTAACCGCAATAACGAAATCAAAAACCTCTGAAATGGTTTAAAGTTGTCAAACAAAATCTTAAGAAATTATATTCTAAATAAAAATTGGCAGTTAATTTATCAACTTTTTTTAATAGTACATATGTTAATGAAATTGGCTGTCAAGAAACATCTGATTATATATTATGTTAATACGAGCATTATTTGCAAATAAATTAACTCACTGTTTATACGGCACAACAAATGTACAAAAAGTTGGCAGCACTTCTATAGAAAAGTTACTTATGTTTTAAAAAAATTTTATAAATCTATAAAGTACCACAAATAATCACTTGTTTTTATTGTCATTATTATTTTATTCCTTCAATGTTTTTTGTTGCAATATTTATCCATTTATTGTTTTTTATTAGCAAAAAGTTTGTTAGTGTGGCAACCTCATTTACTTTATTTTATTTGCAAACAGTGCGTTAATCGTTAATAGATTTCTGAATTAGTAAGTCGCAATAAAACAGTTTTATTGCAAGTAAGTCGTACGTATAAACGTAGTAATAGTTGCATGACTTTTTCTAGTGCAAACGCCTGGTTAAGATAACATTGCTGCTAGCTAGAATTTTCCTGCAGTTAGTCCCAATTTAAACTAAGCAAATCTTACTGCTAAGCTGATTAGTTTGTTGGGGTGAGAGAGAGAGAGACGAGGGGAAAAGAAACGGTTCTGTTCCCCTCGTAATTCGTTCCCATAAACTAATCAGCTTGTTCATTCGAGTTTATATTGAAAAAGAAAATACTCGTTCCATATTCAATTGTAAGTCCAAGGAAGATTTTTTATTGGATTAGGTCTAGCTTTTGTATGACAGAAAGTCCGTCCAGATGAGCTGCAGTAAAAGCAGTCTATAAAACTTTAATAGAGTATTTTTTTTTAATTTTAGTAATTTTCTTATCATTTTCTAAACAATAAAACGGTAATATTGTATAAAACAATACAAGTCATCCAAATCAGTTTTCTAGACCTTTTTCTACAAAAGAAATAAAATGGTAAAATAACCAGCTGTTTGAGAACAGTGTGACCGTTGTGTAACTGTGTTGCAAATAAAAATTTTTCTAAATCAATTTTTTATTTAAATGAAATCAGTTTTCTAGAGGTTCTTTGAAAATAAAATAAACAGCTGTTTGAGCACAGTGTGACCGTTGTGTGACTGTATTGCTAATATATGTTAAAGTCAGTTAAATCAGTTTCCAAGAACTTCTTTACCGATAAAAACAATCAATCAAATAAACAGCTGCTTGAGAACTGTGTGACCGTTGTGTGACTGTGTTGATAATATAAATTTTTCGTCATCAATTTTGTATCTAAATGAAATCAATAAAAAAATAAACAGCTCTTTGAGAGCAGTGTGACCGTTGTGCGACTTTTTTTGCTTATATAAGTTTTTTTATATCCATTTTTTATTTCAATTAAATCAGTTTCCAAAAACTTTTTTAACGATGAAAAAATCAATCAAATAAACAGCTGCTTGGGAACAGTGTGACCGTTGTGCGACTGTCTTGATAATGTAAATTTGTTGACATAATTTTTTTTAATAAAATAAATTTTCCAAAGCTTCTTTGACAAGAAAATAACCAGCTGTTTGAGAACAGTGTGAGCGTTGTGCGACTTGTTTGCTAATATAAGTTTATCCTCATCCATTTTTTATTTCAATTCAATCAGTTTTCAAGAACTTCTTTAACGTTAAAAACTAAATCAAATAAATATCCACTTAAAAACAGTGTGACCGCTGTGCGACTGTATTGCTTATATAAATTTTTTTCACCTATTTTTTATTTAAATGATTATGGTCCTTGATTAGTACCACACGGTCAAATTGTCCAAAAATTCCACTTAAAAATTTATATAAATTCTGTTTAAAGTTTACGTTCGGTAAGCATTTGTATTGCTTCTGCACAGAAAAAAATTAATCAGCTGATTCATTTTGTTGTGAGAGAAACGTTACAGAACGCTAAGCTTAATCTGCCTTAAAAGTCTAGCACACGCTCATAGTATTACTTTGGGACTATAAAAGCAATTATATAACATTTCAATGGGAAGAACTTAATATACCCATTTGCATTGTGTAGGGTAACCAAAAATATATTTTTTTTATTTATATTTAACTGTGCGCCATAAACAGTAATTTTATTTGTTTATAAAGCGTGAAACTATTTTTATTTTTATATTCGAAAATAAAAATTCTACAAAATTTTTATACAAAATGATTATTTGGTTGAAAGAAAAATTAAAAACAAAAAAAAAAGAGTAAAATATGATCAGACTTTTACAAGCTTATGTGTTTAAGTGTAATTTCTTGGCACATGCAGTCAGCATCGTTTTTTATATTAACCCTTTTGGTGTGGTCCTCCTAAAGTTATAAAATAAAAATAACTACATTTGAATTTTGGCAAAAATTCAAACTAAAGTAAATACAACAAACGAAAAATGTTCTCTTGATTATTAAAGAAAAAAAACCTTTAAAAAATTTCTGTAAAATATAAATATGATTAAAATAAAACGGGTTAAGCAGCATATTGTGTCTATTATCTCATTTTCTTTCGCTTGGCTTGCGCTATTTAGATCATAATGAATATGAGCACATAGAAGCGAATGCATTACATACACCCCTTATCACCACCTACAATCATCTATATTTAAATTTTAATATGTGATCATTTTCTACTATTTTTTTTTTGAATTGGTTTTAATTAAACGATGAGTATAAAAACACTCTTAGCTATTGAAATGAAACTTAAATGAAAATAAGTGTGAAGATTTTTAAAGCTTAAACTGAACGCATGTTACCCTATTATTGAACAACTATGCGAAGCAAGTTTGCAGAGATTCTCCAATATTAAAGACTATTACAAGTATTCATAAACGATTAAAGTTAAAACACACTTTAAACTAGATTCCTCATATAAAATTCTTAAGTTAAGCTTGCATTATTTTTAATAACCTTCCTTGGATACCGGCGTTAAGAAAAGATTTTATTGAGTCAAGTTTTTGAGCACAATATAACTGGCCGTGTATCTGCTTCAGAAATATTATGGCTTCCAGGCTCAAAAAATCGTTATCTTTTATTAAAGCTTTTTTACGACAATTTGAATTTCTTATCAGTCACAATCTCGCATTATAATTTTATGTTGTTTAGGGTTCCGTACACCAAAGGTGAAAATTAACCCTATTATTTTGGGTTGCGATATCCGACTGTCCGTCACAGGCCGTACGGACCAGAAATTTTCACCGAATATGTAAAACTTTATTCGCTACAACAGCAAATCTATGACAGTTAAAAATTTAAGGGTGTTCTAAAGCGAACAACGAAAAATTTTGAAATTCTAATGTAAAATATGGAAAATTATGGCTCCATGAAAAATCGCCCAAAACCAAATCGCCCAAAAATTAAAATAAAAAATCGCCCAAAATTTCAAAATGAAAAATCACCAAAAAAAATTAAAATTATAATAATTTCACTTTTATATTAAAATGAAAAAAAGAAAAGTTATAGAGAAGCATAAATAATATTCGTTTCTTACTGAATTGCAATAAAAGTATGAATAAAAAGGATTAATTTTTTTAAAGGATTTTCTCCACCATGGTGTTTCCCGACAGGGCACTGCCTAATAAATATTTTCAGCCTTGCAAAGTTTTCCTGCGTAAGAACGTTTTCTTGCACTACTGGCCTTCGGGCGCGCTTAAGGATTTTCTCCACTATGGTGTTTCCCCACACGGCGCTGATTACTAAAGATTGTCTGCTTTGTCAAGTTTTTTTGTTTAATGACATTTTCCTGCACTGCCGGCCTTAAGAATTTGGGTGTGTTTTTCCTTTAATTTTTAAATGTTTGAACAATTTTGGGCGATTTTTCATATGAAAAATTTCTTAAAATTTGTATGAAAAAATTTTGGGCGATTTTTCATTTTTATTTTTGGGTGATTTTTCATGGAAACATTTTTCATATGAAAAATCGCCCAAAATTTCAAAATGAAAAATCACCAAAAAAAATTAAAAATTACCCAACATTTTTGGGCGTTTTTTCACATGAAAAATCACCCAAATTTTGTATGGAAAAATTTTGGGCGATTTTTTATTTTTATTTTTGGGCGATGTTTCATGGAGCCGAAAATTATACATAACCACTTGAAATTTTTAAATTAACACTGAAATTAAACAAATTAATATTAAAGGGTATTCTATCAGTTAATATAATTTTGTCAACTTGCTGTATCTGGGAAACCGTAAGAGGGAAACTCTTAAAAATTTTCAAAACAGCTAAAATTTAAAAATCCCATAATTAAAAAATTTGGAAACGAAAAATCGCTAAAAATTAAAAAAGCGCTAAAATGAAAAATATCAGCATATATAAAATAAATCGCTAAAATGCAAAAATATCACCAAAAGTAAAAAGTTCGCCCAAAAAATAAAAAAAACACCAAAAACCAAAAATCGCTGAAAAATATGCATACTTTTGGGAGCGATAAACATCCCTGCGCAGTAACACCTTAAAACAGGCATCCCCACCCAAAGCATCGCAACGAGAGAAAAAGCTGTTCACAATTTATGATCAATTTGTACTTTTCTGCCAAATTGAGATTTAGCAAAGGAGATGATATTCCCGTGAGCGATCTCTTGAGGATGTCTGGCTTATATTAAGAATGCAATGCGAAAAGAATTTGGTGCCCTATTCTGGGATTCACGCAGCTAATGCTAATGCTGCTCACCGAGTATAAATGTGCCCTTAATTATCAAAGTGGTCTAAGTCATATATTTCTTTGGTCGATATATTTTGTAGATTACATTTTAACAAATCAAAAAATATTTTTATATCATGCAACATTTTAATTTGAAATTGTACTAGTCTCGATTAATATAATTTAAAAAAAAAGAATTTATTAAATATTTGTTGAAGATATTTTAAGATTTATTTGATATTTTGAAGCACATGACTTAGACCACTAGGCACAAATGTATTTGTGTTTATGAGTTTATATAAATAGCGGATTAAAGTTCGGTTCACCGGTGTAAGCGAACAGCTTACAGCTACGTCTAATGCTAGGAACACAACTGGGACGAACGACGAATTTCGTACACGTCGACGAATTCGTCGATAAGCATTCACTGCGTAAATTCATCGTGTGAAGGACAATAACGAGGAATTTACTCACTGAATTTCTCCCTCATATTTGATAAAGTTTATTTTTGTGTGTACAAAGCCAGAGAGACTGAGGGAGAAATTTGTTTTTTCGTCGTTCGTCGGCGTGCAAAATAGAAATAAATCTTTCTCAGAATTTCATCCTACGGCGGTGTTGCGTCCATTTTCATATGCACAAATGTGTTTTATTTCTTATGACGAAGGTTCGCACCGAAAATTCGTCGTTCGTCCCAGTTGTGTTCCTAGCATAACCCTTATGCACAATGTGCAAACTTTTTCAAAGTGGCTTTTGTGCTTTCACACCGCCGAGATCACAACAGCCAATCAAATCTCGGCGAAGAAACAAGCACAAATTTAAGAGCTTTAAAAGCTCTAAATACAACTGTCAGAGTATGTTTGGACGTAGCTGCTTTAGAATATACAAAATTATAAATTGTTTGACACTAGATACAAGTATAAGACGCTAAACTTGCTGAAAATTTATGTTTTAAGACACTGTCAGATAAAGAAGTACACGTTATAAAAGTTGCTTTAGAGAACTACAGAAAAATCCTGCTGAGAATTAAAATGTTTGTAACAAGTCCGTGTTATTTTTCATATTTAGCGAATTCACAATGAGTATATTAAAATTTTAATGTGGCAATATTGCGCCATCTTAATTCTTTCATTGTGAGCAGGCGACGATATATATACGCATTCTGTTTATAGCAAAGTCAGGCAAGCACACATACATCTTTATATTATTTATAAATTAGTGTATAATTATGAGAGAGAGAGAGGGAATATTTTTCATCAACTACAGCTGCGCTGATAGTTTTAATAGCTTTAGCAGGGCTGCCGTTTTTGGTTATTTCTAACCAAAATGGTTATTTTTTTCTTTAATGTGGAGATATGAATATTTTTCTCATTTTGGTTATTTTTATATTTTTAAATTTTTAGTATTGCTACCAAGGCAACTGAAAATAAAACAGCTGTGACTAAAATCGCTAGTGTAGCCACCTGTTATGAATTCGCCTTGATTGCTACTTACTTGTTTACAATACTTTTACAACACTGTCAACAACTTTTAATTTAACTAAATGGTCGCAACTCTGTACTACAGAGCACTATGTGGTCCATAGGAGGTGACCGCTTTTGTCCGCCCGTATCGCGACAAGGAAAGAAGTCACTTATTAAAAGCCCAGTTTGAAGGTACTTACAAATGAGTTTGAGTACCTATAGGGCCCAGTAAAAAAAATGGAAGTCAGTCTAGTGGAACTACATTTTCATTGCTTCCAAAAATCTATATTTTTAATTTGCCGAGAGTGAGCGAAAAACCGTGTACAAGCCTATTTTAGTCATACAAAACCTTGTAACTCATCCACAGTGTTAGAAAATACTCACTAGAATTAAAAAAAAATTTGTGTAAAGAAATTTATGGACTAATTTTAGTCTAAAATTTAAAAGTTATTTGCTTAAATTTACATGAAATCACTGTTTCGGGCTTAAATTCGTATAAAAAGAAACGAATTGTCGAAATAGGTAACTGTTTATCATTTTTGCCAGATAAAAATATTATCATAAAACATAAAAAAGGGAATTTTTCTTAATATCGCTTCCAATTCAGTGACCAGGCATCGAAAAGAGAACTTCTTGCAATGACAACTCTATGTAAAAATCATTAGAATGGATCGAAATTCTCACTACTTCCAGATCGCAAACTCTACATTTTCATGACGTTTTTGGAGTGTCTTTTTTGCTGGGATGTTATTTAATAAAAATCCTACATATTGAAATTTGGTTATATTTTTTCTCATTTGGTAAATTTTAAAGCGAATTTTGGTTGTAAAAATTTTTTGGTTGTGGCAGCACTGATCTTTAGTTTAACATTACCATATTGCCATATTGAAAATGACATGCGTTTTATACTTTTAAACTTGCCACCTGGTAGTTAATTTGATTTACATACAAAACAAAAACAACGAACTTGCCAGACCATATTAAAGTATTCAAATTGAAACGTTGCAATATTAAGACATATGTATATTCAAACGCTATTGTGAACTCCCTAATTTATTTACGGTCTTTTAAACGATTTTGACAAACAATTTTTGATCGTCAACTTGTATTGAAAACAAAAATATAAGCAAATGAGAAGATTAATTTTTTTTCTGTGGACATCGCGGCACTGGCCGTTAGTTTATATTTCAAATCTGTGCAACAAAACAAACAACAAAATCATTATACCCATTAGTTGGGACGAAGGGGTCCGTCCGTCCATTCAATGAAACTTTTCTTATCACATTTCTCATTTCTCTTTTATATTACACTCATACTTTTCGTTGATTTTTGTTTTCATTAAAAATATTTAATTAGTTACGAACTGAGTAGAGTGACTTGATATAAACATTATTAAATAAATAAAAGAGTGCACAGACATGAGATTTCATTGTCATACGAGCTTAAAAAATTAGAAACTAGAAACACGAGATTAAACTGGATGGAATAGGCAAAGTGATTGCTCGATCGCCTAAAGCGACAGTGTAATTTTAACGACTACCGGTCGAAGATGAATTTAAAATTATCAATAACAGCAATAGTAATTATTTTAACAGTGATCGCTGTAGAAGTAAGTTTAAAAAAATATGTTATTTAGAAAGAAAAAGAAAACAACAAATTTAAATTCAACTAATTGCGTCTTATTATATTGATCGCTTATGCAGGTCTGGACTGTTCAGGCAGCTGACATTAATAATGTGGAATACGAGAGTAAAATTATAAAGCAATTCTACAATTATGTGGACATTATAATGAATATTAAATTGGACAATATGCTTAGAATGACCCAGGAGTTTGCAGAGAGATTGCATGACTCTATACCTCTGGGCGATAGGGGCAACACGGCCGAATTGTTGCATCAATATAGAGTTAATGCCCAACGTCTTAGAGATCAGGGCGCCAAAATAGAGGATAAAGAGAATTTGCTAATGGAGCTGCAACAGTTGATTGCCACAATTAAATCCGGCTTGGCAAAACAAGAAAAGGAGGATATTATCTTACGCCGTGGCTTGTTGGGTATGTTTGAATTGTTGGCCCGCCTTTCCATAGAGGAACGTAAATGCAACAATAAGTTGTCCAAGGCAGCCGCACTTTTACGCCAACGTTTCAGCTCTGAGGGAATACAACGTCATCAGGAACTTTTCGCTGTGCTGGAAGAGTTCAGTAATGCCAATGATATTGTCCTTAGAGAGAAGTTATTCGCCCGTTTTAAAGAACTAAAAGCCAAAGAAATATGAGCATGTTAAAAAATGATTTATTTGAATTAAAAAAAAAACAAATTATGTCTGCATGTATAAGTCCATAAATGTGATTTGCTTTTTATTTTTAACAATCTTCACCAAGTCCGCTAGCAAGGCCAATTTCTGATGCATCTCGGTGGCCCTGGAAATGTCATCAAATGTCTCATTGAAGTATTGATATTTAAGGCGATCCTCTTCCTCTGTTACATATAGATTAAATTCTCTGTGCATTTCCTCACTGGCCTTGTCCAGCCAAATCACCAAATCGGCTTTTTTATCAAGGAAGTCCTTGATGCAGTCTTGGGGTAAATATTTTTGCAGATATTTGCTGGGTTTGCTTTTCAAGAAATTTAATTTTTCCATAATTCCTTTATAAATTTTATCCTCCAAAATAACCTCATCACTGTCACTGTCACTAGCGCTGCCAGGGTTCAAAACCCGATTCAGCTGCTCAGCATAACGTTTCAAGTTGTCTCGTGGGAAAACTGCATTTACAGAGTTCTGCAGAACTTGCGACACAAACTCTTGTGTTTCCAGCAACAAGTGATCTAATATGAAATTCATTTGCCTAACAGCATATTCCTCCAAAGTGATTGAAGGTTTTGCGGTTAACTCTATGTCAATCACGGAAGTAGTAGTGAAAATTGTAGCCTCCTCAACTGAAGTTTTTAAAGTAGTTTCTTGTGGTTTATTGTTTAAATTTTTGACATCCTGTAGAACTATTTGAACTAAAGCATTTTCTGTTAAATTGGAGTTAACAGTTTCTGCAAAGCCATTTAAAGGTTTTGTTTCTATTTTATACTCAGTCATACTTTTAGTTTTGTCATCAATAACTAAGTCTTTGAGGTTTTGTACTAGATCTTTTGTAGTTTCAATTTCTTTACCATGACTGCTTGCTAAAGGAGTCACGTTCTTCAAATTTTGGGTTACATTGGCGCTGCTACTTTCACTTTCCTCAATAGTTTTAATAGAGTATCCTTGGAGAGAGGATTCTGTGGAGTTTTGTGATTCCTCCATTTCTTTTCCATTTAAGTTGGGATTTCCTTTGTGCTTTAAAACTATTTGTTCCAATGCTGTTTCGGTTAAATTTGTAGTTGGAAGTTTCTCTGCATTTAAAACTAAGTTTGAGCTTACATTCACCGAATTCTCCAAGGAAGTCTTCAAGGACTCGTTTACCTCCAATTGCTTATTTTGTAAACTTGTTAAGTTCTGAAAAACTACACTACTCAATCCGCTTTCATATAGAGTTAAATTTTTTAATGCCACCGAGCTGGCCACTGGTTTTGCTAATATCTCTTCCTTGTATTCCTTGGAACTTCCAATAACCTCAAAATCCTTCAAAACAATTACAATCTCTTTATCGGTCGAATTAGAAGTTTGTGAAGCCCCTCTAGCTGGTTTAGCTAAGGTCAAGTTATTTTCTGCTATTTTCTCCTGAATTACAAATAAATTCGCATCAACTGCTGGATTTGTCTCCAATTCAAGAGTGTCGTAATTAGTTTCACCAGCCGTAGCCTTCACTGGCTTTAACTCCACATTTTCTTTAGAACTCTGTTGTAGCAAATCATCAATTTGCACGCTTTGCTCTTCAGTAACAAAAATCTATTGTTTTTTTAAATTTTTAAGTTTAAATTAAAATTGTATTTTACTTTAGCTTGTAAAAGAAAACTTACTCCGTTTAGTAGCATCAAAAGGATTAGTATCTTGCAAGCAGTTTTCATAGTTTTCCGTTGCTTTTAAAATTTTGTATTGCAAAGAAATATTTGTTAATACACAAACGTTAGATTCAAAGGTTTAAAACAAAATAAATCACATTAAATTTATATTACTATCGGTCATTTCTTATCAGTTCATTGTAGTAGTTTAATTATTTTCATAATTTATAATAGTTTGTGCACCCTACAGAAATTGATAAGTTTGTGTGCAAGTTTTTTTAGGAGAAGTAACACTCAGGCAATCAGTCTCTACTACTTTTATGAGGAAACCTATAGTGATAGAGCAGACAGGTAAGGTGGTGCAGGAAGAGATAGAGGAAAGCTTCGTTTTTTTATAACTCTGTTTTTTGGCACGTTTCTTTAATAATGCAGTGTTGCAGCGCCTCTAGTGTCAATGAGGCGCATTAAATTTCACAAGCTGTGTTTATTGGTTGTTTTACGCATTTATAAAGCATGTTCGATTGCATGACTCTTTTAAGGCTGAAATAAGTTCTGAATACGTCTTGCGGGCATCAAACAATCAACCGACTTATTTTCCGTAGAGGCTAAAAAAGATTCGACTCGAACTACAATATAAGCTTTATCGCATATACATATATGTATGTGTGTTTAATAGTTTTCGTTTTAATTCACCGAAAGACATATTGACGCTTTTTATACAAAACTATAATTTATGTTTTGTATTTAGTAGCAAGTCCATCCATGTGATTCGAGTATAAACAAGATTTAATATTTGAGATGTAAATTACAGATTATTAATTATTAAGTTTTCAGATCAATGATTAAATTTATAAATGGGAGAGTAATTTGTATTTCAAATACTCAATCGTATGATTATTTTTTCAATTAATTTTTTTTACAATCTTTAGAAATTTTTGATCACAATCAGTCAAACTGAGTGTAATTACACTAAACAAAATAATTAAATATTTTACAAAATGGCAAAGTTCTAACGACTGATTCTGGCGTAAGAGGATAACAAACAAAAATACTCATAAAATAATTTTTAGTCAGGCTTAAGTTCACTAATTTCAATTCTTATTGTTCATCAGCATCCTAGTGGCTGCACAGAAAAGTATCGGTATTTCCCCTAGCTTAAAGTCTAAGTTTAATTTTTCTTCTCTTCTTTAGAAACTCACATTAATTAATGAAAATATTTCATTCAATAAGAATTGAAATTACTGAACTTAAGCCTGACTAAAAATTATTTCTGTTTAAAAATCACTAAAGTTCAATTAAAAATCTACAAATGTCTCACAAAAATACTCATGTTTAAAAGCTTAAGTCTGAGCTTTATTTAAATGGGCTAAGGAGTGAATCTCTCTTGGTCAAGCAAGCTTAATGAAGCATGTATATTAGGGCGCCATACAAATATTTAAAAAAATCCCCAATGTTCGCATGGGGAACCCCCAAGGGGTGGTTCCAGGGGGTGTGCCACTGGCATACGTGGGTTGGCCCTCCAAAATTAGTGGGGGTCGGTCATACATTTTGACTCGATTGAGGAACTCTAAATGGGTCAAAGTGAGCTTTTTAAAAATTTGACCCTTCAAGAAAATTTAACCCTTCATTTTGATTCCTAGAATACGATTTTCCTTAAGTTTGAGCGATTTTTTTGCCACCATACAAATCGACCCGCCCTATTGCCTACTACTACACCGAAAGAATTTTGCTTCATAAATCCAATGAAACAATTTCATTATACATTTTTCACAAATCCAATAAAAATTTCATGATAATTGTGAAACAATTTCATTGGAATTGCTTCCTTGATATTCTGGTTTCGTTAGAATATTTTATTGGATTTATGACAACAATATTTTCTTATTATTAAGAAACCCCTTTATATTTAAGTTATTTCATTATTTTCATGAAATTATTTTATTATTTCGATGAAGTTATAGCACTTCATTCATTACACTGTTAAATAAATTTGATGAAGTTTTCAATAAAATAATTTTAATGAAACTGGTTTCATTAATCCAACGAAGCGTGACGGCGTTGGTTGAATTTTAATGCATTTTTCATTAGATTAATGTCGAAATTCATTGAATTTCTGCCGAAAATTCTTTCAGTGCATTAGTAGGTGTTACCTTCTTTAGGAAAGTGATAGTGATATAGAAGGTAGGTGGTGAAAGTGGATGCCCCTGTGGCTGAGTGGTTGCGATGGTGGGCTCGCATTACAGAGGTCGTGGGTTCGATTCCCGCCCTAGACAATGGGTGTTTAAGGCAGACAAGCTAATAGCTTAGCGGGTTGTGTTTGTTTAAAAAAAACTGTGCTTTATCTTTTTTCACGTTTTTAATAAGACCAGTATTGTAGCTATTGCAGCGCCTCTGGTGTTAAAGAGGCGTATTAAATTATCTAAACTCTGTTTAGTAGTTTTAGTAGTCATTTTATTGGTTATCTTACTTCACCGATGATTCTGCTTCACAATTCCGGCGAAAGAATTTGCTACTCTGATGTTATATTAGCATTACTGTCCGCCGAACCCTTCTATGCCATCATCACTTGCACTTTCCAGCAACAACTGATACCAAAGGACACTTATGGGCGCAACAGAAAAATTTATGGTGTTGATATTTAATGACTAACGGAGACCGGGCTCGAACAAAAGACCTTCGTTTTTGCAGTCAACGTGCTAACTACTTCAGCCAACACCGGCCGATACTAGTCGAATAAAAATTAATATTTAATAGATAATGTTCCCTTTTCAATTTGCCTTCATTTACTAATTTTACTTTCTTACTTCCAATTGCTTTCATTGCAGGCTTCATTGTTTACCTGATGGTCGGGCAACATGCCGCTCGGTGCCCGGTTTGACCAAAGATCAATTGGAATTGTGTTATAAAGCCGGTGATGTAACCACGGCTGCCTTAGAAGGACTAGATTTGGCCATACGCGAATGTCAAATACAGGTAAAACAAAATAAAAGCAACACGCTAAATTCCTTTCTTCTTACTTTCCATTATAGCATTAAAAATATTTACATACATATATTTCTATTTTTTCTTTTTCTTTATAGTTTCAATGGCATAGATGGAATTGTTCATCGTTAAATACAAAAAGTCGCAATCCTCATGCCTCCAATCTACTGAAGAAAGGTAAGTTTTATTTTCTCATAAAACAAATGATCGCAGCAGTAGCAGCTAATGTTGCAGAGTCTTGAGCAATATTTTAAGATGGTTATGACAACAAATAAAATTAAACAGGAAAATGCCACCTAGAGCAGCTTAACGGCCATTTGAGACTTTTAATTTGTTTGTTGGAGTAGTTTTAGTTTCAGCAAATTCAGCCAGACGGACAATGATTGTCAGTTTAAACTTTAAAGATTTTACTTGTGCAACAAACACATGCTGGCATCCATGCGTACATATGTATGTATGTACGTATGCATGTGCTCATATTCATGTCAAGTCTTAAGTTGTAAGTGTGTGCTGAGAAGCGTGAGTAAAAAACCACAACACGCTGTCAACATTATTGTGGTTTAAATTTAAGTTTCAGCAAATTTTATTTTATTTACATTTTTTTTAAAGAGATTTAGGTGGAAATTTTTACACTTATCGAGAAAAGTATTCATGCTGTAATGTAAGACATATACATATATGTACACGTGGATCTATGTATATGAATTTAAAATAAATTAAAATTGAGTGCATATAATATTCAGGGCTATCGTGAATAAAATTCCAAGTGAAATTTTAACGTGGAATTATTTCCAAGGCAAGTAATAGGGAAAACAAAAAATTCTAATTTGAAAAGGGAAAAATTTCACGTGGAATTATAAACCGATTTTATTTTGCAAGCTTCCATTTAAATATATGAAATTGCTATTAAAGACCAGGACTCACTTTACTACACAATCATACGACTTTTGAAAAAAAAAACAAATTCAATCCTAATCTAATGCCTTTTTTTTAAGAAAAGTAACACTCAGGCAATGAAGGCCTAATACTATTACTAGGTGTTACCTTCTTTAGGAAAGGGATAGAGAAGACAGGCGGTGAAGGAAGAGACAGAAAAGCTTTATTCTTTTCATAATTATATATGTATATTTGTTTGCACCTTTTTAATAACGCAGTGTTTCAGCGCCTCTGGTGTTAAATAAGACGTATTAAATTTTTATTTATTTTTTAAACTGTGGTTACTAGCTATTTTATCGGTTACTTTACTTTGTCGATGATTCTGCTACACAACGAAGGAGGGCGCTCTGATGTTACACTAGGATTAGTATCTCCTGAAGTCGGTATAGTTCAGTGACCAGTGACTATGCCTTCATCCCGTGAACTTTCCTACAACAATTGACACAAAGGAACACTAATGCACATCAGAAGAATGCCTGCTGTTGTTATTTAATGACTGTTGGATACAGGGATTGAAACCAGTACCTTCGGTTTTGTAGTAAACGTGCTTAACTACTTCAGCCAACGCTGTCTTTTGAAAATGTTTATGAATGCAATCATACCAGGGTTGTATTTTCTGAAAAGTTGCACGATTGTGCAGGATAGTGAAGTTTAGCCTTAAGGGATATGAATAGATAGTTTTATTTCTGTATGCTTTACAATGGCATAATACCGCGAATTATAGTTAATAATCTTCATTTATATTTGTATTCATGATTATGGTCCTTCGAACCAGGTTTTAACTACTACACAACTCCTTTGCGACGTAACGTTCTTTAGCATGCAATTTAGGATTTTCCTCCATCACTCAGAGTTGTAACTTTTTAAATTTATTGGCGAACGGTGTAGAACTGCGATATATAAAAACTCACTTATTGTATTTGCAGGGAAGTTCTTAACATTATTCGCTTTTTCTCCCGCATTTCGGTATTGTATAGATTTAAGAAAAAAGGCACCACCTTAATTAAACTGGAAAACAAGTTCTAGAAATGGTATATAAAACACAAGCACCCTCTTGTGTTTAACACCGCTTGCACAGCTTTGCCTTAGTTGTGCTCTGTGAAAATAATTGGTGTGAGTCTTGTGAATTCACAATAACAAAGACCATGCTTCTCTGGGAAACCATCCAATGAGCTGCATCGATCCAGTGAAGTTGGAATTGTTTTTTTTGAAAAAAAAGCGAAACGTGTGCTGAGTTGCTATTAGAGGGTTAAAACTTGGGAAATTAAAAATTTGTGTATGGGAACCAGCCTAATGATTGAATATGGAGGATAGGTGTCTTCTGAACAAATGTCGTGGCAACAAAAGTACTGAGAGTCAGTCATATATTTGACTGCTCTACGGGCACTCTAGGGCCAGTTAGGGGAGTATGGGAAATAATTGCATAAAAAATAATATTTTGTATGCGAGCATCCTTAAGGAGCGCTGAAAGGGGGTTGATTTATTTATTAAAAATTGTAAGGAGTGGGGAATATTAGTGCGCGTTGGTCTTAAGTTTTACCCCTCTATGAGCAACTCAGGAACAGTTGAGAAGATTTTTGTGGATTTTGCCTAGATTTTTCTTTGTTTTTAACACGATGAGGACCCATTTACCCATATCCCAACCCCTTAACTTTTTGGCTCATGTATTTTTTCTGAACTTTACAAAATTAGGGGTACTAATTATATACATAAATGCTCATGACTTATTATAGAAAATTTTAGAGAGAACTTAAAAAAGTTCAAGCTGAAAGAGACACAATCAGCCGTATTGTGTACGTCGAGTCGAATATTAGTCTAAAAGAATGTTGTTATAGAATAAAGAAAACTTGTGCAAGCTTTATTTAATCAAATACAAGATTTTCGTAGACCAATATTTGACTTGACATACGCAATACGAGTGAATATGAATTACACTCAGATACTCCGCAGTCTAGCTATAAAAATTATTATCAATTAAATAACTTAAAAACCTATTCCCAATCAATGCTTCTTATAAAGTTAATTCACTACCATTTCGAATAAGGTGTTAATGCCTAATAATATGACATTCAATTACTAACAGTCACCCAAGTAATCTTATAATATTAAGTCACTTTTTAAACAGCTGTAAGACAAACTAATTCACTCTGGCAAAAATAAAAATTAAATGCTTCAAACGACTTCGTCGTTGTCTTTCACGTTATCGTAACATGAAGTCGTGCATACAAAAGTGTCTAATTAAATTTGCTGTTAGACTTAGAGGACCCACACACAAATAATAGCAACCAAACAAACACACACACACACAACATTTAAAAAATCCATATAAACGGAGACATAATAATGTGACCACTACCCAACCATCCAGCCATCCATGCAGCCAGCCATCCACATACACATACAGTGAAACCTCTCACAACCGGACACTCACCGTCGCAGTATTTTTGTCCGGTTATTAGAGGTGTGAAGTACACATTATTTTATTTTAATTTCGGGTCTACAAAACTTATCCGTTTATTAGAGGTGTCCGTTAGTAGAGATTTCACTGTACATACATTTATTCATTTAAGTATGCATGTTTCTTATTTGAGAGGGAAAAAAATTATTTAAACAGCAAAATATAACATTAAGTTATTAAGTCGTTTTATTAGACATGCAAAGAGCGTGTATTAGAATACACCCAGAGAAAAATGTTAGTACAAAAGCAAATAAAAATATTTACAGTTAAAATAATACTTGCAGCAAAAAGCCGTCGGGTCCGTTCTATCGATTAAAAGGTATCGACCAAATATTTTTAATCGGCCAAAATAATCAATGCTCGCCGTTAATTTTATAGAATTTCAACGAAAGCAGAATTTTTATTTAACAACATCGGCTCCCAAGGACCCAATTTGAATTTTTATAAGGGCTGCCGAAATTTTATTATCTCATTAAGATTCATTCATTTTTCTATTTTTCAGCTGACCATGGATTTGCCTAGAGAAAATGTCATTTCGAATTAGTAAAAAAAAGTTTTTTTTTCAAAATAGCAATTCACGCAAATTGAAACATTTTAAAAAACAGGTAAGAAATTCATTCTGAAAAGTGTGTGACATTCAGAAAGATGAAAGAAAAGAAAGAATTATTTCACTTAACCTTTCTGAAAGGGAATGATAGATTGAAACAAATAAAAGATTTTACCCAAGACTAGTAAATGGTATATCATCGGGTGGTTACTGGCTTAACGCACACTATATTAAGAATACATTATTACTGCGGCAAACCAGTAACCACCCGACGATATGTTGAAAATTCTACACGAAGCATACTAAGTTATAGCGAATTTTTGCCAATCCTAAGTTTTCATCATAACGCAGCACTTTATGAAAAGACTTAAAGCTGCATCGCTGCAAACTTCAATTCGTGCAAGAATTATAACTTGAGGATGCCAGTGAGATGCTTGATTACAATGAAAAATTGCTCAACAGAAGTGGTGACATAAATTAATCTTCACTCGGTACTGAGTTGACCCCTATTGAATATTTCTTATGGCTTCAAATATTTATGCCAATGAATTGACTTCTTAGGCACTTTTAAAAGAATACTGCCTGCCTGCATAGGGATTATTTTCAGATAATCTATAATATACAAAAAACAACCTGAGGGTTAGAGGTGATATTCTTCCCACTAAAAATAATCTAAATCTACCAAAACCAGAAGAACTTTCCATATACATATATCACCACGTGAATCCGAAGAGGCATGTATAACGATTTCGCTAGCAGTTGCAAAAACACCTATTTTCAATTTCCACAACACCCGCTTCGAAAAAAAGTATACATAGTCTGTCATTGCCATAGTTAAAAAAGATAATTTATTCCTTTTAATTATTATTGCCACATCGAAAAAATAAATGCGATTGATAAGTTACCTTACTAATGAAAAAAATGTTGTTGAGAAAATTATTCACCCTAAATTTAAAAGGATTGATCAGGGGAATGACGGAGTAAAGTGCAGAAATTTTACTATACATACATATATGCGACGTTATCCGAGAAAAGGGACCTAGTGTATGAAAATGAAGTTTTATGAAAAACTCATTTCATCTTATTCTACTCTACACGATTTTAGGCACCAGAATCCACTCTTAAGTCCAAACCCGTTTTTTGACACACTAGGTTTTCTTGGAGAAGGTCACATACATATACATATATGTATGCATAAGTCAGTGAATGTACCAAAGATAAAAAATTGAAGCTAAATAGCAGAAATAAGTCGAATTTTTAAAGGGTATTTTAAACGTATTTTTCCAACTTTTCAAAAAACCCATTAGGGGTTCAAAATGGTCCTTGCAGGATTTTGCAGAAGAACGCTGAATACGTCTCATACCTAAAAGGCAAGGGGTTTCAAGAGTTGCAAGAACTTGTAAGAGTGAAGGGGGAGGAACTTCAGTCCCCCTTTTTTTATACTAGCTTTATAGAACTCCATGTTGTTTTGGAAAAAGTTTGATTTTGATGTACGGTGTTACAGGACACATTTTTTTTAAAACATTCAACAAAAAACTAGCCATTTCATGCAGCGTTGCTAGTTTAGGAGATTAGTCCCCAAATTTGGGATTTTTTCGCGATTGGGGATAAAAATTTTGTGTTGGAGATCTGGGTATTTGTTGGGTATGATAACCAAATTTTAAGGGATTTTTTGAGGATTTTTTTTTATAACTAATGGTAACAATATTAATTTTTAGTTAAGATATGTGCGTCTGGCAAGTCTAAAAATGTGAATGGTTTTTAATAAAGAACAAGTATCAAGGCAGATTAAGCAATAATGAACACTACCAAAGCAAAAATATTTAACAAAATGCATTATGACTTGTTGGAAGCACTTCTTAGAATAAACACACACTTTGAAAATAATTCAATTTGTTGTGACAAATTTAATCCTTCTGCTGAAATGCTAAAGCTTTTTAATACAAGTACTATATGTACAAGACAATTTCTGCGGCTGATAAATAAAAAGATTTATATTGTGAAATTTTTGAAATGGTAAGTTTTGGTTTTATACTTGGGTATATTAAACTATGTGTAATTTTTCTTTACAAGTTTTACGTCCCTTTTCACAATGTACAATTAAAAGCTAAGAGCGACTTTAACGGCAAGTTTTGTATGAAGAACTGTAAGTTAAAGTTCACGTTAACTCCTAATCATACATTGTGAAGAGAGATGTTATAAGTACAAATTAAATTACTTTTAAAATTTTTAATCAAAAAAACTCCATTTGGGGATTTTCGGGGATAACAATTTTCGATAAGCTTAGAAAAAAAAATCGGCAACACTGATTTCATGTCTTTTACTACGAAGAACTTTGTTCGTACTATCAATTAAATTTTTAATTTATGTATTTTTTTTTGTTAATTTTCTTAGCTGTGTGAAATTAATAAAACATATGGATTGAAAATTATTTTTTACTAACATTTTTAGTTTGTATTCTTTTTTTTCTTTCATAAAATGTGTGGCTTTATGAACGAATGTTTGTGTATTATTAAAAACATCCGCGTTGCACTTAAGCTCGCACAAGTAGATTGTATTACAAAATCTTAACAAAAATAACCACAACTAAGATGAATGAAACGCATGCGCAGCATTACGTACACACCAGAGATCAGCCATGAATCTTGTTTTTGCAATTCATACTGACTCATGAAATTTTCAATATAAATGCGTAGACATGGTTTAAACTCAAGTACTCTGATGTACAAACACTCTCAATGACAAGTTTAAATAAATATTAATGCGACGTTGACATTCATATTCATACCACACTCACACTTACAAAACAACTCAGTTTGTTTTGTAATTTCAGGAAAGTACTCATACTACTCGCATTGATTTAACTCATTTAGAGTATGTGTGTTTATTTAAAAGTTTAGTCATTAGAAACAGTTTGCAAGTACTTAGTATACAATAGTAGTAAATAGGGTTGTTTTTCAATTCCAGCAAAAAACAAAAAACAAAAACAAGCAACAGAGAAACAGACACACAACGTCATAATGAAGTTCGAAGTTCGTATTGTGAGTCATACTTATTTATTGTATCGAGTTAAGGAGAGTCGAAATCAACAACCTCATAAAGGTTGCTTAGTATGAGTTCGATGTTCACTTCAAACTCTCGAGTGAATATGTTTATATAGACAACATTGCAATAAATATGAGTGCGCCATGCGTACAAGAAATTATAAGTCATATTTAACTCTATTCACTTTTTCCCTACTCATTTCTGTTCTCTGGTACACACATACTCCAATAAATAGGCAACAAGAGAAACGGTCGGCCAAAGAGTGAAGGAAGACCAAAGGGTAGGACGGCCAAAAGACCAAGTAGAACACACTGTGGGTATAAAAAAGGAAGCAGTGAACCTTAACATGTGCGATCGTTGTATGTTTACTGTTTTAGTTTAGTTTTATTTTTATTTGAATTTTATTATTATTACGGCATAAACAACAACAGCGCCTCGCCTCTAATACCTTTTCTAATACTTGTGGGCTACTGCTCTTTTAGCTAAAATATAAAATATCCATAACTAACTTTTTATGTTATTTTTTTTTTGTAGTTCATCTATACAGCGATGTGTGTCTTGTGCAAGTACAAGCGTAAGATGGACCCGTTGACTTGAGCTTGAGTTAAGTTGACCACATATCAGGTTACTTTTGACGCATCACTATTATTTTGTGGGCATCTCTCTTTGTTTATTCTTATTAGAGAATAGATTGTGTGCGAAAAAAAAGAAAACTTTTTTTCCTGCAAGCAAGCGGTTTGTGTTTTAAGCTGTTTAGTTATTTAATTCGCAAAATCTTTGATCATTATAATTTTACCGCTTGCCAGCTGAGAGTATTAATATTTCATTTGTACAACATTAATATTACAAACATATGTATATACAAACATACAAACATATATATATAGTACAAGTTTTTATATGTTTTGCTTTTCTGTCAGAAGATACTGATGAAATATTGAAATAGAAAACGCAATGGTAACTGTAGTTACGTCGACTAATCTATTTAACAAAAAAATATTAATATTCTCAAATCCCTAATGTTAATACTGTCAAATGCTTAGGCTTACATTTAGACAGAAGACTTGACATCAAATTTAAGCAAATGTACTGGCTTCTGGGCCGTAAATCCCAACTTTCTATGGAAAATAAGGTCCTGCTTTATAAAACTATTTTAAAACCTTTATGGACTTATGGCATTTATGGGGCACTACTTGTAATTCCAATATAGAAATATTACAAGGATTTCAGTCCAAAGCTTTGGGCTCTATAACAAACGCTCCGTTTTATATAACAAACAAAATACCTTTTGCCAAATCCGAAATTAGAAGATTCAGCTCCAATTACTTAGAAAGGCTTAGTAATGATGTAAACATACTAGCAATTACGCTTTTAGATGAGACTGATGAAGTTAGAAGGCTTAAAAGAAATCATATCCTAGACCTCCCTCACATTTAAGTATACAGTATTGATAGACTGATTTGATTGATGAAATATAAATATAAATACATGTATGTATATATATAAAATTTTTATAGTCGTATTTCCAAACTTATTAAATATTTAATTTAACTCTATATATGTAAATATTATTTTCATATATAACTTAAATTTTTAAATTTTTACTGTCGTCTTGATGTGACATCGACGACGCCTTTTGCAATAAGGGAATTATTTTTATAAACTAGAAAATAAAGCAGCAATAATTTTACAACACATTGTACTAACATTTGAAATGAGTATTTAAATGAAAAAAATTAAATAAAATTATAGTTCTGTTTATTAAACAATTTGTTGTTTAACACATTTGAACACTTTGAAAGTAAATCTCCAGTAGGCAAAAATTTCTTTGTAATCTATAGCTTGATGAAGGTTTCAAGTTACTCGAATAAAGCTTTGAAGCGTGCCTTATCCTCTCAACATCATCATAAAAGTCTAGTATTTCACAAAAAATAAAAGAGAAAAAAACCTGAAGCAAAAATAGCAGCGAGAAATTTTAAGTTTAACCGTTGATACTGTTAATCAGGAACTACAAACCGCAACACAATAGAAATTAAATAAAAAAAAATAAACATACATTTTACATTTGCGGCCTAAAAATATTTCTAAATAAATAAAAAACCAAAATGTTTTCCCAGCGACAGACAATTACTATTGGTTAAGGGTTCCCAAAGTACCAACTAGCATGAAGAGATTCTTCCTTTTATATATTTTTAAATTGTTAAATTGCAAGGAAAGTCACCAAGCAGATGCATTGACAAACTTTCCTACAGCGACAACAACTAGAACAACAACAAGACTCGTCATCAGCATCATCATCATCATCATCATCATCAGCATCATCAGCATCAGTAGCTACTGCTTACACAATTTATAATGCCCCTGTATTCTTCATGATAATCATTATTGAAGCTGGACACATTCAGTGTGTCCAAATATATATATAGTAACGTCTGTGCAAATGTGAAGTTTTTTTTTCGTCTGTTGTGTTTCTGTTGCATTAAAGACGAAATATTGTGCTACAATCGATCGTTTATCGATTGACATGATCACTTGATGCAAGTCAACGTTCGTAAATTTTCTGCTAATGTATTTATGTGTGGCAGATTCAAAAGCAGGGTTCAGAAATGTTAAACAAGTTATTTTCTTATTTCAGACAAAGCAGACCGCAAGATAGAGGACATTTTTTAAACTTTTAGAGCGAATATTAGTTTAGCCGCTTTTTTAGCTCCGTTTAAATTAATATAGCTGAGAAAAAAATGTTTAATGTTTATAAACAGTTTTCAAAAAAAAAAAAAACATGTTGGACAAAAGTATTCGACCGGTGCGACAGTCACTCCGATGATGTTGGATCATGTCGAGCTTTGACAGCTGACAGGGACCGCCATATCTGAAGATTCATGTGTCAAATTGGCTGTCATTTATTATGTCATTATAATTATATTATTTATTCAATTTTTTTTTACCACATCAACTGCAATTAATTCATTTGCAACAAACCCTGCCTTTTCCATATTCAAATGTATCTAAATGAATTTTTTTTTGTTTCGCCAACTTCAGTAGCTCGTTACACATTGCACAAAGTAATGAATGAAGTTGACTTTTTGTTTTGACATTTAAAATTTTCTTACATTTAATATACATTTGTGCATTTTATTTTAAGGCTGCAATCTGAGAAAGAACTTTTGCTTTGCAAAATTCCTAAATGTGTGGTCTCTATGGTCAGTTGAACATACAGAACAGTATTTTATTGATGCGATTAGATAAAACAAAAACTTAATAGACATTTTGACACATTTTTTGTTTGTCTTTTTATTCATTCATTGATTTAAAGTTAATCCGGAATTGGAAGTGACACAAAGAATATCAAGAGGAAAGATAATGTCAAGGGTAAAACTGAGAATTAGCCGAAAATAATTTTTTATTTAACTTATTTTTAAAAGCTGGGGTTTTAAGAGGAATAGTTTCACCTAACCCGAAACAAAAGCTCATACACGGGCAAATGAGATGTTTATAGTTCCTATATTTAATTGAACAGGCTACAGTTCATATCGCCTTGTAGGCCAAATTACTTGTGATAATAATTAATGAACAAATAACATCAAAGTTAGTTGTAAATATCCTGACAATACATAGTTGAACGGAACATCTAGCCGTTTTCGAAGGCCACTAAGCCTTCCCGACTTTAAAAAGAAGAGGAGGAGGAGATTCCCAATGATGTATGGCCAGCTATATTTTTTTTATTGTTATTTCAGAAGCCAAACACTTGTTAAAGGATTTGAATAATTTTTTTTTCTAAGAAAATATGGCTGCCGCTGAGTCTCTCACATTGTCAAAGAATTCACTAAAATGTCACTTTGACTGGCACACGAAGGGTTCCTCCCTACAGACAATACGCGTACATACGTATGTATGTAATACTCTGCACGAAATTTAGCCTATATAATCGAATATTTAACATAATTTAAATTTTTTTGCGTTTTTTTTTCCTATTTTGCGTTTTTTTAAGTCTAAGCGCTTTTTCGTTTTGTCGATTTTTCCCGGTTTTTTTTAATTTTTTTTTGTTTCAGCGATTTTTTAATTTATGGCGCTTTTTTCGGTTTTTGCGAGTTTTTGGATTTTGCGATTTTTTTTTTAGTTTTGGCGCTTGTGTCTTTTTGCGATTTCTTGCGTTTGGCGATTGTTTTTCGTTTATATTTTCAATTTTAGCAATTTTTTTGTTTCAGTTTTAGTTTTTTATTTGGTGATTTTTTCGTTTATTACCGATTCTTTTTTTTGTTTTTTTGCAACCATTAATTCTGTGAACATTTTGCATTTTAGCGATTTAAAAAAATTAATTTGGTGATATTTTTAATTCAAGCGCTTTTCTTATTTTAGCAATTTTTATTTTTAGGCATTTTTTAAATTCTGGTACTTTTTAGTAGTAGTTTTTGGAACTTTTTGTATTGACATTTTTTTTTTTTTTTGGTTTAGCGTTTTTTCGTTTTGGTGATTTTTTTCTCCTTTTTTGGGATTAGGTTTTTACACTGCATATTTTTAATTTTATTTAAAAGCAATTTTTTTAGTATGGTACTTATTTTTTTTTTTTGTTTTGACGTTTTTTTTTGTGGAGATTTTCTCAGTTTTTGGCAATTTTTCGTTTTTTGGCAACCTCTTTACTTTTGGAATTTTTTTTTTGCATTTTAGCGATTTATGTATTTTATTTCTGATGATATTTTTCATTTAAGCCCTTTTTTATTTTGGCGATTTTTCGTTTCAGGATTTTTTTTTTTAAATTCTGGGATCTTTTAGCTGCAGTTTTTGAATTTTTTTCGAAATGACGTTTTTTAGTTTGGTGTTTTTATTTTTGTCGTCTTATTCGAATTTTAGCGATTTTTTTTGTTTTTTTTTTACAAAACATATTTTTAGTTTTTGCAATTTTTTTAAGTTATGGCAGCATTTTTTTGCAATTTGGCATTTTTTTTTTGTTTTTTTTGGCAACCTTTTTTAATTTTCGCGATTTATTTTATTTTTAATAATATTTTTCATTTGAGAGATTTTTTTGATTTTGGAATTTTTTAATTTTAACGTTTTTAAAAATTTCAAGAATTTGCCTTCCGTGATTTACAAAATACAGCCAGTTGTCAAAATTACATTCATTGATAGAATACCCTTTAATTTTGATCATTTAAATTTCAGTGTTATTTTGGCAGTCTGCATAAAAATACATTAACTTTGAAAATTTCAAATGTCTATATATCGTTCCATAACTGCCAGTAAAGCTTAAGCGGAATTGGTTTCGAAAATAATTTGTTCGCAATAATCGATTATTTACGACCTCAAGAAATCGATTTTCGTAAAAATATTAAGTTCGAAAATTATGTCGCTTAACCTCTTTCGGCGGTTATGGCACGATATGATTGTCTTTATATTACATTAGCATTTCAACATGTTTCGCTGCTCCCTTTAAAACACTCTTTAATTAATAACTGTCATATCTTTGTTGTTGTAGCAGATAAGGTTTTAGATATTCCTTGAAAATTTGTGGTCCGTTGCTCTTACGGTTCTCGATAAAACAGCCTGTGACAGATGGACAGACGGACAGATTAACATCGTAGCAAAAAAAAATAAAACAACTGAAAACAAAGTTGCTGACATCGAAAATTCGAAATTCTCTCTCACTTTTTATTTTTCCCAGCAACTGTTAAGAACAGCATAATTTTATTATCGGCAAAAGTTCTACAACCAAAATGGCGTCGCACGATTATATTTGATTACTTCTGGAAAGCAGGCAGATAGTTAAACCATTCTCGGAAAAAATTAATACCAGGCGAATGTTCAGAGTTAGGCTGTATATTTCATCTACTTCAGGCCATTAAAAGCGAAGCTTTGCACACACCTTGGGTCCTTGTAATGATACAATTCAGAAAGGTGGGCGGGACCGCACACCTGTGAGTTTAATAATAAATTTTACTTTCATCTAACTGATCGCTACAAAAAAAATACAATATCGACCAAGATCACTGTAGACAGTAAAAATAATTTTTTGGCACATTTTTGTTATTTTATTTGATTTTAAAATTCGAAATTCTCTCTCACTTTTTATTTCTCTCGCCATCTGTTTAGAATATAAGAACTTTATTCTCGCGAAAAATTAATTCCCGGGGAATGTTTTAGAATTAGGCTGTATACTTCATGTACTTCAGTCCAAACGATTCCTAAGAAAGTAGGAGTTCTAAGCATTTACATTACATTAAACATACTTTTACTAAACCGATTCCAACGAAGCTTTCTACACACCTTGGGCTCTTCTTGTGAAACGGAAGATCGATCCCGATCCCTACCAAGCTCCAATTTCTAGGCTCTGAGATACAATCTCGACCAAGAGCACAAGTAATTATTTAGCCCATTTGTTGATGTTAGTTAAACTTTTTTTTTAATTTCTATTCAAAACTTTAAAAACATCAATCAAATGATTGATAATTGAAGTGAGTTGTCAATTTCTTTTCTTATTCTTTTCTTATGCAGAACTAAAAAAAACACAAGATAAAAAAATCTCTGCCAACAAAAAAGACTTTTTTGTTTTAATTTGAAATGCAGCTTTTGTTAATAAATACTTCCAAAAGCCATTAATCAACAAGTACCGTTAGCTTTAAATGAGATACGGATGGATGGTTTGTCTTCAAAAAGCTCAAGCTGAATTAACTCAGTTGTACAGAGATTTCAGCCCATACTCTCACAGCGTGTCTAAACAAATATTTTAAAACACATTTGATCTGATAAATAAAAATAAAAATACAACAAGCAAATAAGCAAGAAATTGTACAAATACATAAAGTCAATTTAAGTAAAAAAAGTTAAAACAAAAATAAAGCTTTTTTTAACGTATGTACGTCTTGGTATCCTTGCAATTCCAATGAGTACTGACTGCTGCTGCTACTACTACTACCATGTTATATGTAGGTATTGTATCCTATTTCGGTTTTTGGTTGACCAAAAACGAAAATAAAGTAATTTCCATATTTTCCCAAATGTATACGAAAGAATACAACAATACTGACCATAAATCTTGAGTCGTTTGCATTCTGAGCAACTAACTTCCCAATAACTTCAAGACCAATATGGAAATCTGATGTCAACTGGGAACCAGGCAACAACAACAACAGCAGCAAATAAAAAACTTAAACACAAAAAAACAAAAGAAAAATGTGGACGTAGACGACTTTGAAGTAACGAGTTAAAGAATTGACAGAAACAATGAGAAAGACAGACAGACAGACGGACATAACTTTAAATCTAGTTGACGACTGCTTAACTTAATGACAGGTCAACTATTTTGCATATCTGGCTCGATTGTTGCTGTTATACCAACATCCTTCCAGTTAAAGCTGCTTGCTTTCCCTTCAAATACTTCAACCAACAAAAAATGCAGCAAAAAAAAAAGACAGAATCAAATGATGGAGTAAAAGAATAAACAATGTATTATTGTCAATCAATGGTTTAGTAAAGTGTATTTAAGAGATGGCATTTGTGATCATGAATCAACAAGGATCTCTATCTTGAAATATAAAATCGACCTTAAATACACACAAACACACACGCTGACAACGGGGGCCAAGGCAACCAAAAACACAACAACGACGACGCCAACAACATATAATGATGATGATTATAATGATGATGATAATGATGATGATGACTGGATAAGGAATGTCGCAAACAATAACGTATCAACAAAACTTATGTAACTTACAATGCAATTACGCTTCCCCCAAACAAAGAAAACGGCCGTATTGAAAAAACTTGGTGGCTTGGCCAAAAACCAAGGGTCAGCTCAGCTCAGCTCAGCTCAGTCAGTATCAGTTATTTATGAGCCCAAACGGAGACTCAATGAAATGATGTTGGTTTATTTGAATCAACTGAATGACGACCAGCTACTTCTTTATTGGAATGCAAATGACACTCGCTCACCTCGTTGTACGAGTATTGTTTCTGCACAAAGCAGCAACAACAAAAAATGATCAATGATAAACGAAAGTGATTTGCAAATGTCACATGTTAGTGATTTAGAGTTGGCACTGACTGACTGACAACGACACTGTAGATACCACAAACAACGAATTGTACATATATAGTATATTGAAACAAGATTGATTATTAAGCTTGACAAGCTCAACTCTAAGTTACTCTTACACATTCGAAAACATGCACGCACACACACACACACACTCACACAACAAGCACTTGCAGTCAGTTAAAACAATTGTTTCAGATTTTTTGTGGGTATTCTTCGCTCCTTTACATTAACTAAATACAATACAAATTTGAGTGTATTATTTGATGATGGATTTGTTTCGTTGTGTTGAAGTATGTTAAACAATCAATCGACAATTTTGTCAAACCTTTCGAACACTTTTAGAAGTCTTGAAAGTCAGCAAAATGATTTTAGCATACACTCTAAATAATTTAAATCCAGATTATTATATGATTATACTTTAGGAAAACAATCGAAGGAATATTCCTAGAACCAGTACATCCACTTAACTCTCAAGGTTGACGTAAGGGGAATACATACATATATCAAAAACTGGATAACAGCAAGAAATTTCACCGCAAGATTAGCCAACAGCGAATGGTCACCCTAACAGGGAGTGATTTTTCTCCTACTCTGCCTTCTCATTATACTCGTAAATTCAATTATTCTATTTGATACGATACTCGTATTGTATTATAGCATAGACAGACGACACATCGTTAATTTGTATTAACTGTCCTAATTCAAATTAACTTGTGAATTATCCCCATTCCAATGCGTATTAGTGTACTGCACAAGACCATTTATAAGACCTTTCAAGACATGAGAGATTTTTCAAATGCTTTACTAGAGCGAAATATTCTAAAACAAACGCTAAACAACACTGTTGGCAAGACAAACAACTGAAAGAAATGTCTTTGCAACAGTTTTTTTTAGAATATTTCGCTCTAGTAAAGCATTGGAAAAATCTCTCATGTCTTGAAAGGTCTTATAAATGGTCTTGTGCAGGACTTTAATGCGTATTAGATAATCTAACAACAAGAAAAACAAGTCGAAACAAAATTATCGGCAGCGACGGCGCAGTGGTTTTGTGACCGGCGGCGGCACGCCGAGAGAATTTACGGCGGCTCAAATAAGCGTATGAAAATTTAAAGAGAAAATAGAAATTTAAACTGAAAATAAATTTTCAAAATTTTTTCTCCGAAATTTGTCAGCAGATAAAATTTCGGCTAATTTTGAGCCGATGCGAGCCGATACAATCGGCGGCGGCTTCATATACAGAAAAATAACCGGCGGCGGCACGCCGTCGGCTTGCAACCGGTCGACTTGTTTCTCTGATTAGATTTACCGTAAATGCACTAAATGAAACTGAATTAATACTGAATTTAACTGTATGATAACACCGTCCTCATATGGTAAAACTGTCATCATATGGTAACACTGTTAACCATCAATCAAATTGTGGCAAATTGTGGCAGATTTTGTTTACTTAATGCAAATAACAGTCGTCTGTCAGGGTAAATTTTTAATTCACATTAGTGAGCTCTTAATGCAAATTAACGCTGTCGTCTGTCTACGGTATAAATCAAGACTGAATTTAACTATATGATAGCACCGTCCACATATGGTAGCACCGTTCTCATTTGGTAACACTGCTACAATCAATCAAATCTTGGCAAATTGTTTTCGTTTTCAAAATTAAAATGGATTCAAAGTCAGGAAATATATGTAAGTTATTTTAATTGTTTTTAGAAAAAGAAAAAAGGAATATTAAAATAAAGGAAAATAATCGAGGTGTGTGGTACGAAAGGGATGCACAGATTTTGCCAGCTGTTTACTTAATGCAAATAACAGTCGTCTGTCAGGGTAAATTTTTAATTCACATTAGGGAGCTCTTAATGCAAAAGAAAAATGTCGTCTGTCTGCGCTATTACTGTCGATAGTGTTCACTAGCGTGATACGGCATATTATGACCAATGCTTTGGTTGCACTCAATAAATAAGCATCAAAAAGGGCTCTATACACCAAAGGTGAAAAGTACCATTCCGTCTGCCTGTCTCTGTGTCTGTCTGTCTGTCTGTTACAGAATCGTTTCTCGAGAAAGAGTTAAGATCCTTAAATTTTCACAGAAACTTTGACCGCTACAACAACAAATATAAGACAGTTAAAAATTAAAGGGTATTCTAAAGCGAGCAACGAACAATTTTTAAATAATAATGTAATACAAAGACACTTGAAATTTCCAAAATAAGACTGCAACTTAAAAGAAAAATCAAAACTAAAGGGTATTCTACAAGTTAATGTAATTTTAACAACTTAATGTATCTTGGAAGCCGTAAGGGGCAAATTTTCAATCTAAAAAATACCAAAAGTTAAAAAAACGGCGAAACGAAAAATCTTTAAAATTAAAAAAAACCCATAAATGAAAAATATCCCAAAAATTAAATAAATCGATAAATTCAAAAAAAAAATCACCAAAAGTAAAATGGTTGTCAAAAAATTTAAGAATCGCCAAAACTAAAAAAATCGCCAGAACTAAAAAACAAATTGCTGCTAAAATAAATTGCTAAAAACCGAAAACCAAACCAAAACAAAAAAAGTCGAAAAAAAAAACGATTAAAGCCTGGTACTCTGTTCAACATTTCACGCGAAATGTTGACATAATCCATATAAAAAAATTTACATGAAATATTTATGAAAAAATGTTGCAAAACTTGTACTCAGTTAAAGTCGTGAACAATTTGTGAAATGTATCTGGCAACATTTTCTTGCCATCTGCGAAATAATGTAACTGGCATTTATTTCGCCCGAAATATTGACAGCTGATGTTTTTGTTTACAAAAGTCGATGAGTGTTTTATACTTCTAACCAATGAAATCGAAAATTTTTTCGGAAAAGGCAATATGGGCATCACTTTTTAATTGTCAAATTTTTCACGCGAAATAATCAATGTTGCTGAAATTTTTTCACAACTTCGAACAGAGTACTAGGCTTAAAGCGAAAAAAATCTCAAAATCGAAACTAAAAAAAATCGCCAAAAAGGAGAACAAACGCTTAGACTAAAGTCTGTATACCTATAGTATTATTATAGTATAGTATAGTATTAAAGGCCGTGATGCAATATCCTATGCAATCGTGCGATTTTTGAAAAAATACAACCCTGGTATAATGGAGTTCATGAAAATTTTCAAAAGGCAATAACAGTTCAGTTCAGATCAGGGTTAGTGAGGATAGTGAGTCATAGTTTTAAATGTATAGCATGCGTATGGAACCCTTCGTGTGCGCATCAAAGTAGCACTTTACTAAATTTATTACAAATTGCATGGTGCATAGCTTTGTATTCCGATGGCTAGAACCGAGAACTCCCCATGTTATATACACCCTTATCGGAAATAAAAAAGCGAAAAAATATTTTGAGCAAAATTAGAAAATAGTATATTGACACAGCAACGCAAACACTGGCAATCACAATTTCAAAAATATCAAAATGTTTTGATGTTTATGGGTTGCAAAGTCTGTATCTACCATTTAACAGCTGACAGCATTGCCAGACCAGTGGCTTTGAAATAAAAACTCAAAAACTGTGCTCGTTCCTGTAAGGAATGTGAGAACTTTTCGAGTCGAAAAAAATCTTATATCATGCCATGAAACACATAAAAGTTTTTATGTGAGTAGTCCTGTGTAAAACACGACAATCAATATACATAATTATTTAATTTTTCTCGATGCGAGGACTTCTCCCAAATTACACAAACGGGACACTGAGCAAGAAAACCTGATGTGCATAAGCCAAGGTTGCAAATTACAGTATTCAATATTGATCAAAATTTAAAATTTTGATCAATATCGAATACTGTAGTGCGATTCATTAACTTTTAACGATCCGACAGTCGTAATTTGTGTCTATACATTTTGTCGCTTAAAATAACGATTGTGTGATTCTGAAACTTCTTTTTAACGATACGACGCAGCTGATATTTTCTGTTGATTTTTGTCGATAAAATTAACAACAAATCAATTATTGTCGCTTAAATAACGACACAGCTGACATTTACCTACAACGAATATCTGCAAAAATGTTACTGAATAGCAAATTCGATACATTTTGGTTATAACTATTTTAAAGATGCGATTATCGTTAAAAAAAAGTTAGTGAATCGAATTACTGACATTAACCTACAGCGAATATCTGCAAAATTGTGACTGAATAGCAAATTCGTTAAATTTTCGTTATAATTATTTTAACGATGCGATTTTCATTAAAGAAGTTAGTGAATCGCACTACAAGTCTTACTTTACGGTAGCTTACCTTGCTTCTTTCCTACAGAGACAAAATAAAATGAGTTTTATTATTATATTTTTTCCTTTGAAATTTTCGCTACAGCTACGACCACAACTATTTCTTTAAGTGCATAATTGAAATGAAACAAATATGTATTTTATTTTTGATCTTGTGATTTAACAACATTATTCTTAATATTGCACCTCTGGCATTCTCTTAACTTCTCTACGTGTTTGTTCGTTTATCTCTAGAAAAGGATTGTCCACTAGGCGATGATGTAAGTCGTCTGTTTATTTAAATATTTGATGTGTGTGTGTGTGTAATGGGCAGGTGACGAGCCTAACATGTGTGCGTGTGTGTGTGTGTGAAAATTGACAATTGATGTATGCTGATTTGACAATGATGTGTTGATGTTATGCAAATAACACAGCAACATTGACAGCGACCAGCAAGAACAACATCGTTTGTAGGTTTATTGATTGCCATCATGACAATTGACATGTTGTTAAACAATCAATCGGTTGCTCAATTTGGAAGCATCATCATTTCTCACACAAGCATACACACACATACATAAATACATACATATGTTCATATACACATATACAGATAAGCAGGTTGCTGATGTTAATGGTGAGACTGCTGGCGCTGGCTATGGTACTTCTATACTGCAAACTGATGATGGATTGATGGATGGTGATGGTGATGGTGGTGGTGGTGGTGGTAGAAATATCTTAATTCATTTGAATTATATTGCTGCTTTGTTGCAGCAGTGCAAACCTTGCGCCATTTTATAAATTTTGTTTTTTTTTTCTTCTTTTTTTTATTGCAATGTGATTGACAACAGTTCTGATGTGATTGGTTGGTTGTTTTTGACTTTGGTTTGTCCGATTGTTAGTTGTTGTTGACTGAGTGCATGCTTGATTTGAATTTGTTGAATTTAAATAAATGTCACTGTTACAAAAGCATTTGCATTTTAACTTGACATTTGAGCTACTGTCAAATTCAATTCACATTAAATATGTGCGAATTTTGTCAAATTACTTTTGATTGTTGACCATATGGGGTCTAGATTTGTTGTCATATTTTTCGTTTGTTCGTTTAAATTTTTCGGCCAATTTTTTTTTTCTAAAGCCTTGCCTATTCCTTATGCCTTATAAAGTCATTGCTATTTACATCTATTTCAACAGATAATGAATTTAGATTTGGAATAATTTTTCATAAAATAAAAGTAGTGAGCGCATGTGTGGGAAATATATGAAACTGCATGTTTAATTTGAGATGCAAAAAAATTTGATTTTGTAGATTATTTTTAAAAAAATCTTTGGTAAAAGCCTGTGGATTTTAAGGCTGGAAAGATGTTAATATTTTTTTGGTAGAGAAACCACCTAGTGATTTAATTTGAAATATGTAAATATGTATTTATTTTAAAAATAGTTTTTAATCTACCTCAAAAATGGACGGGCTTTTCAACGCGGATGTATTTTTTATTGTTGTTGTTGTTGTTTAAGAACTTCGTCTGTTTTTAACAGCTTAGAGAAACTAAATTTTTCTATCTGCGATGGTAAAGCAACGATGTTAATGTGTATTTGTAATTTGATTTGGAAAACAAAACCTTCGAAAGCAATTTCCGATTCAAAAAAATATTTGCAATTTACTGTATTCACATTGTCCGTCTGTCACAGGCTGTTTAGACGAGAACTGTAAGAGCTACGGACCTGAAATTTACACAGAATATCTATTGTAATTTTGACAACTTGTTGTACCTTGGAAACCGTAAGAGAAAAAAAAACTTAAAGCCCCAAAATTGAAAAAACGCCGAAAAAAACGCTTAAATGAAAAATATCTTTAAAAATAAAATAAATCACTCAAATGCAAAATAATCACCAAGGGCCACAAGGATGAGTCTTGAAGTGTTCACCAATTTCAGTGTTCACTTGTTGTTATATATGCATCCGCAACGGTGAGAATAAATTATTTTGACAGTTATAGTGAAACATTAGTGTCAAAATTTTTCAATGGAAAAAGTGCGTTGAATTGTGAACACTGAAATTTGTGTACAATTCAAAACTCATCGTTGCGGAAACCGGCCCCAGAAGTAAAAAGGTTGCCAAAAAACTAAAAAAATCGCTTAAACTAAAATAAATCACCAAAATTTAAAAAAAAACTCTAAAACAAAAAACATGTATTAAAAAAAGTCGCCAAAACCGAAAAAAAATCGCTTAAAATAAAAAACGCCAAAAGTACAAAAAAAAATCGCCAAAAACAGAAAAAATCGCAAAAAACCGAATAAATGGCCAAAAAGAAACAAGCATCAACACTAAAAATTAATCGGTCACAAAAAATATCGTCAAAAATCGAAAAAAAAAATCGGCAAAACGAGAAAAAGCGCTAAGTGTCCGTACGAAACCCTTCGTTAGCGAGTCAATGTAGCACTTTACTGAATTTATTTCATTATGTAATTGTTATTAACAGCGAAACCAGAAATATGCTCTAAAAAATTGTTTTATGCGCATTCAATAGGTATGCACTAAAAACTTGAAAATATGCCCTAAAAAGTCAAAAATATGCTCTCAAAAATAAAATAAATTTTGCTATATTTGTAAATGAAAATATATTCTTAATTCAAAAATTAAACAACATTTGCATATACATAAAATAAGAGACAAAATAAACAAAGAAAGGAAACAAAATTAAAAAATAATAACTGGGTTTGAAGTGCAGGTTAAAACAAAATTACCATTAAAATTTTGACTAAAACAAATAATAGAAATTAAGTTTTATTGCATGCTCTCATAAGAATTTAACTACAATTTGAAAAGATAACGATATCAGAAATAATGCCTTGGCATTGTATTTTGGATAAATATGACAAGCTTTTAATTTATAGTTTTTATTATATAAAAATTGTTTCTGTTTCATCTAAATAAACTTTTATACATTGACAATGTGCCTTCAACCTCCTTTCGGGGCAGAGTCCGTCACAAATAGCAAAACTGATTTTGTATTGAAACTAACGTCCGTAAAACTGAGTAATATACATATAAGAAAAAATTTTACGCTACACGGAACATTGGAACAGAGATTTAGATAGCGAAAAGTAAAAATTTTGACCAACCCCCATAAAGTATTAAAAAGCGTAAATTATGCTCTTAAAATTCAAAAAAATGCTAAAGATATGCGTGTAAGACTGATATATGCAAAAACATGCTTTAAAGGGTAAAATATGCAAAAATATACACTAACAAATCGATGCCAAAATTCATAAAAAGTTCTAAAACGAATAAATATTTTGTCCGCGCATTAATACGTCACACACAAAAAAAAACATGCAATTGCATATTTGTGCTTTCCCTGGTTATTAAGAACTTAAATAAATATGAAACACTTTTTATATTTAAAACTAAACATTTTATTAAATAGTTTGCACTTTGAGCTTAGCCGCTTAAGGACAACTGCTGACAAGTTCTCTCGTATGTTAACTTTGGCATCACTTGATTATACTTGTTGTTTAATAAGTACAACTGTGTGTCATGTACGAACGTATTTGTATTTGACTTTACAATAACACCCTCAAGCCATCAACTCGCTCATGCAGAATGCCTGATGTGACATGAATTGTGTGGCTCGTAGCGCTGTTCTGTGTAAACAACATATCGTTGGTATCCATATCACCCAAAAGAGGTTGATATTCATAGACCAACAGCCCTCGCGGTCGCATGGTACGTTGCCCGAACAGAACACCCCTTCTGATGCAATACACGTTTAATTGAAAGCTATTACCCTCCGTAGTGATTTGGTTAAACAAACTGCATAAATTACAGTCTATTCGACAGATGGAGCTTCAAAAGTATGGCCGCTATCTACTGTCAAAGTTCAGAAGTACCTATTGGAAGGACTTATAAAATGACACCATCCCGTGTTTGGGAAAGTGACTGTTCCGAATAACACTAACGAAATGTTTACGAAACATATAAGCAAACTGTTAGGGTCACAACTTTGCAATACTTGCTCGGAACAAGGACATCTGAAGTTCTTGCTTGCAATTTAATTAATGGTCCTTCGAGCTATATTGAGTTTGTCAGCAAAACCATAATAATCTATTTCAATCGACTGCTATAAGAATGGTATGCTTGTTTACATACATTCTTATACTTATGCATAACATAATTAAATTTACCTCTAACCCTTCTTCTTGCCTTATTCTACTCGTAAATAAAGAGAATTATTTAATTTTTTTTTTTCATTGTGATGAAAAAAAATCCAATTATATCGCATTTTTTGGCAAATAAAACTTAAAGACCATGATTTTTAAACCATAATCCACCAAATAATACGACATTTAAAAAACACTCTGGAGACAAAATGTGTCAGCAACATGTCAAGCCGCTTTACAATGGCATTCCAGGCAACACACTAACTAAACAGAAATACATAAAAATAAAATAAACTTAAACATTGACTTTAACTACTTGCGTTTTTCAGGATTCGTTTTTTATGTTTGGCCAAACAATAATCATCAACATTAAATTGTTGAGAAGAGAATCTTGTAAACCGCAAAACAATGCATTCAAAACATACGAAAATGGCGGACATGACGAGGATATTGATGTGCATGATTACGAGTGCTGACAACATGCAACAACAAAAAAAAAAACAACTGAATAGGGGAGAGAGAAAAAAAATTACAGATATGTATTCTGAAAGTCCGTTCAAATGTAATTTATTTGCATGTGTGCTGTATAATTTTATATATTGTTACTAAATCTCTTCATTCGATTTCAATTTCAAACCAAAAAATTAATAAAAAAAAATAAAAAATAAAAGTTAAAAGCAAAATGCTAATCACAAGTTGACGGATGCGCAAAATAAACGATGAAATGATATTAAAACGATACACAAAAATGCAAAAATGTTTTCAATGAGAGTAAATCAGCAAAGATTAAAAACGCAATGCTACACATCCATGCATACATACACATACATACATACATACATACATACAAACATATGTTTGCATATTTTTAGAATTGCAGTAGTACATAGTGTTTGGTGTTTTGTGGCAGTATATGTAAAAGAATTTTCCTTTATACAGACATTTTAAGTTCTAACATTCCTAACTTTCAGGGTCGTACTGCGGTCAGTTTGGAGGCCTTTCTCTCAAAATACAAAACTTCTACAGAGGCTTTCTAAATTGTGTAAAAATTAATGTGATAATTCTATAGTTTTCAGGAATAACAACGCCAAGCATTTTGTATTTTACGCTACGGACAGCTGTTCGAAGCGAACTAATGGGCAACACTGTATTTGATTATAGGTGACTCGCCATAACTCTCATCATAGAAACCAATTGAATTTTGGTTTGGTTATGGTTATGGCATTGTGGCTATGTCACGTCTAATTTAAGCTTATAACGCCACAGCCATAACCATAACCATAACCATAACCATAACCGTAACAATAAGAACCAATTGAATTTTGGTTTTTAGCAAGGAAAATTCATATAAGGCATACTCAGCTCAATTCGCTTTGAGAAATTTACACTTTAAATGTCAAAAAAAATTTACTGAAAAATGTGTCTTGACATCCAAAGTACAGGGTGTTTTGTTAGAGGTATAGAACTTCGAATTGAAATAAAACACAAGAAAATCGTTTTAATGTCCATCAATTTGGCTTTATTGGAATGATAATTTTATGTCATTAATGTTTAAATATGATTTCGGGCATGTGGCCGCCGCGGCTGGCTCGAATAAAGCCAATTCTACAGGTCCAATTTTCAACCACTTTTTCGAGCATATGGGGCCGTATGTTGGCAATAACGCCACGAATGTTGGCTTCCAAGTCCCCTAACGTTTCTGGTTTGTTGGCGTAGACGAGCGACTTCACATATCCCCAAAAAAAATTATCCAATGGTGTCAAATCACACGATCTTGGTGGCCAATTGACAGGTCCATTCCGCGAAATTATGCGCTCATCGAATGTTTCCTTCAATAAATCGATTGTGACGTGCGCTGTGTGGCATGTAGCGCCTTCTTGTTGGAACCACAACTCATCCACATTCATGCCATCCAATTCGGGAACAAAATAGTCGGTTATCATGGCTCTGTACCGGTCTCCGGTGGCGAATCGATTCATTCGGGTCCTCTTCAACACTTTGCTCTACAGCGGCAATTGTTTCTTCGGTGCGCACTGTTCGACGTCTCTGCGGATGCGTATTATCACATAGAGTAAACGTAGTGCGAAAACGATCTATGGTTAACCGAATTAATTGCTCTGATGGACGATTATGTCGACCATAAAATGGACGGATCTTGCGGTAAACTTCCCGAACTGAACCATTATTTTCGAAATAAATTTGCACGATTTGCAAGCGTTGTTCTTTTGTCAACCTGTTCAAACCCAAACTAAATATTAATCACTTGACAGCTGACAAAATGGCCGCCAATTAAAAAAGTGATGCCAACTTAAAGTTCTATACCTCAATAAAAAACACCCATTATATTCAAGCGGCGAAAATATTCCCTTGCATCGCTTTGGGTTTTTGGCCATAAGCACAAAAACAGTGGTTACGACATGTTGTTGCATTTTTGAAATGATTAAGCAAATGGTTATGGCAGCACTAATAGGTGAAGCAAATATATTTCTGTTATGGCAATGTTCATGGTTATGGTATGGCATGTCTGATTGAAGCTTAAGCTAAAAAAATATGTATGGAGCATATATGATATCTCATATATGGTTCGGATCCGAAAATTGAGGGTATATGGGCATGTATGTAAATTCCCTCCACAGTATGCAAAGTTCATATTCATACACTCTTGATTCACAACAGTGCACTGTTGTGCAATAAATTAAATTACTAAAATTCATTTTTTTTAGACTTGATGAAACATTTGTTTGGACAAATAATTCAAAACGAACTAAAAGTCATTTCATTCATCAAAAGGTGAATCAATTATTTAAAAAACACATAAATCATATTCGTACATTACATTTAGCTTAAGAAATCAGAATAAAAACTAATGCAATTAAGTATAAAAGAATAAATAATCCGTCTAACAATAGTTTTCAATACAGTAATATGAACTTTGTTTCTTATCCAGAGAATTTTGTTATTTTATATAAAATTAATGACTGGATTATCCTTTTGATTATTTGATATATTAAATGGGGGCCACAATGTAAAAAATCATACATAAATGGTTTTTTTTTTGTAACAAAAAGTTTTTCTTTTTAAGCGTTGAGGGTACGCATATAAACTTTGCATACCGCATGTATTTTCTAATGGATTTCCAATTCAGCAGTGATAAAATTCCAAGGTTTTTTGATTACGAAAACGATCTTATGTGAGATATCATATATGTATACATTCTTATATGGCTCCATATGTTGGAAATAATATTTCATATAATTTATATTTGCTTTTCCCACCTGTGCATATTTTTCTTACAACTACTTGTTATTCTGTTTTAAAAATAATCGTAGTATCATTTTGAATTTCATTCTAATAATTTGTAAAACTTTATAATATTTTTCTGTTCTAAATAAATCTTTGAATTAACAGGTTATGGGCCCAGAGCTCGTATAAAATAAAATAAAAAATTTTCAAGGAATAGTTTGTGTTAGTCACATTGTTTGGTGTTAGTCGCAATACTCAATTGGATTAAAAATGAATTCCCTTTATCAAATTGATAAATTAAACGAAGAAAACTATGACACTTGGTGTGTCCAGATGCAGTGCGTTCTCAGACATTCGGAACTATGGAGTGTAGCTAATGGAAGCAGCAAAAAGCCAAAAGCTGCAGCAGAAGCTTTGATATGGGAACAACAAAACGAAAAAGCTTTAACCACCATTATGCTTTCAGTCAAACCATCTCAACTAAGCTATTTAAAAAATTGTGAAACAGCTGCTGATGCATGGAATAAATTGACTGGTGTTTATAAACCAAGTGGACCACTAAGAAAGGTCAGTCTTTATAAAAAATTGTTAGCACTTCGTATGTCGGAAGCTGTTAATATGATGCAGTATCTAAATTTTTTTGTTGAAATTGCTGAAAAACTAAGCGAAGTAAATATTACTCTGGGTGATGAGCTACTAGCAATAATTTTGCTCTCAAGTCTCCCTAAAGATTTCGAAAACTTCGTCATAGCTATCGAAACGAGGGACGTATTGCCGACGTTTGATGTTCTGAAGGTTAAGCTTTTAGAAGAGTGGGAAAGACGCAACCAGCATACTGAAAAAGAAGAAATTGTTTCTGTACAACAAGCATTTTCGTTAAAATCAAATAATAAAAAGAACTTTGACAAGAAAAACTTTAAATGCTATAAATGTGGGAAGCGTGGACACTATGCAAAAAACTGTCGAGCAAAAGATGAACAAAAGAACCAACAACAACGTTCATTTGCTTTATTAGCTGCATACAAAAACAATGGGTTGAACAAAACTTCTTGGTGCATTGACAGCGGCGCAACGGTGCATATTTGTTGCGACCGTGAGAGATTTATTTCGTTTGTCGAATATAAAGAAAAAGTAATGTTAGCTTGTGATGAGTTCATAGAAGCTGAAGGGAAAGGGGACGTAGTGATTAAAGCTAAAAGCGGAAGCATAACACTAAGAGATGTTCTTTACGTTCCAAGTATGATTGGTAACTTCATTTCAGTGTCTAGAGCTACAAATAATGGATTGAAAGTGCAGTTCGAACAAGAATCTGCCATCTTTATAGACAACTGTGGTAAAGAGTTACTTAAAGCAAATAAAAGCTCAAATTTGTTTGTATTTTCAGAAGAAGTGTCGTATAATTATTGTTTGAATGCCAGCAGTGCAGTTCTTTGGCATAATCGCTATGGTCACCTCAATTTTAAAACCCTTAGTGATCTTTCCAATAAAAATTCCGTCCTTGGTTTGAAGTTGGATAGTATTCCAAGAAATGTATCGTGTAATACATGCATGCAAAGTAAAATATGCAGTCAACCATTTTCCGTAAGTGAAACCAAATCAAAGAATTTATTGGAATTAATTCATACTGATGTTTGCGGACCAATGAATACGCAATCAGTTGGAGGTGCGCGATATTTTGTGAGTTTTATTGACGATATGTCTCGTTGGATTTTCGTATATTTTATAAAACACAAAAGTGAAGTGTTTGAAAAATTTAAAATATTCAAGACTTTTGTAGAAAATCAGACCGAACACAAAATTAAGGCCATTCGTAGCGACAATGGTACGGAGTATGTAAATAAAAAATTTGATAATTTTCTTGAACAATGTGGCATTCAACGGCAATTGACTGTACCGTATACGCCACAGCAAAACGGTGTTGCGGAACGTGCCAACAGGACGATTATTGAAATGTCTAGAAGCATGATGTTGCACGCAAACGTAAATGAATCCTTGTGGGCAGAGGCTGTAAACACATCTGTTTATATACGCAACAGAACTACAACTAAAATTTTGCATGAAAAAACGCCTTTTGAAATGTGGCACTCAAGAAAACCAAACGTTAAACATTTTCGTGTTTTTGGTTCACCAGCTGTTGCTTTGGATAAGATTCAACATAAAAAGTTTGCAGCAAGGGGTAAGAGTTACATATTTGTCGGATATTCAACAACATCCAAAGCATATAGGTTATATGATGTCGACGCCAGAAATGTTGTTGAGAAAAGAGATGTTAAATTTTGCGAGGATATATTCAGAAGCTCAGACTCATACAATTTTGCTGAAATTATAGCCCAAAAAGATGATAATACCAAATTAAAAGATGACAACAATACACAAAATGATGATAATATCGATAACATTCAGCGAGATAAAGAAAGTGGCGAAGAGTTTGAAACCTGTAGCTCAGACAGTGATGGCGAGAATGAAAATGCATTTGTTGAAGTTACAAGAGGAAGAGGTAGGCCAAAATTAATTCGTACGGGTACCAAAGGAAGACCTAGAAAAGTTTACCAAGAAATCAGTTTTATGAGAAACGAAAATATTGAAATTCCCCAAACAGTGAAAGAAGCTTATGACAATGACTTTTGTGATTATTGGAAGGATGCCATGACAAAAGAATTTAAGGCCCTGATAGACAATAATACATGGGATGTTGTAGATTTGCCGAAAAACAAGAAAACAATTGGCTGTAAGTGGGTTTTTAGCTTGAAAAAAGATGAGAACGGTAACGTACAGCGATTTAAAGCACGACTTGTAGCTAAAGGTTGTAGCCAACAATTTGGTGTCAATTTTAACGAAACATTTTCTCCAGTTGTCCGCTACTCAACAATTAGAATGATGCTGGCATTATCAGCAGAACATAACTTGCATTTGCATCACGTTGATGTTTCAACTGCGTATCTGAACAGCAAGCTGGAAGAAGAGGTATTTATGAAACCACCAGATGGATTTGCAGATGAGTTTAAGCCAAACAAAGTACTTAAGCTGAATCGTTCAATTTATGGTCTTAAGCAATCTGGACGTGCATGGAATACTACTCTTGATGCGGCTATTCGTGAAATTGGTTTCGTGCCTTGTAAGAACGAACCGTGCCTTTACCATGCGAATGATGGTGATAAATTTAATTTGATAGCGGTATACGTTGATGACATCATGATTGCCTGCAGTGATAAAAAATACTTAGATGTAGTAAAACGCAAGATAGCTGAAAAGTTTAGAATTGTTGATGGTGGTGAAGTGAAGCATTTTTTGGGGATGGAAATAGAAAGAGAAGTCGAAACAGGTTCTATTGCAGTTGGTCATAAGCAGTATATTAAAAATCTATTGCAAGAATATGGTATGGCACATTGCAGACCCGTGTCAACGCCCTTAGATCCTGGATTTCAAATACAATGCAGCAGCACTGAATGTAAACAAGTTGACCCTAAAACCTATCAGTCATTAATAGGAGCACTTATGTATTTAGCGATTTCAACCAGGCCAGACATACTTCATTCTGTGGGGAAATTGGCGCAGAGAAATACAAATCCTCATATTGAACACTTGAAGGCTGCCGAACATATTTTAAGGTATCTTTCGGCAACATTGGATTTTAGATTGGTTTATTCTAAAACAGGTGAACCGCCAAAAGCATTTGTGGATGCTGATTGGGCTAGTTGCAAGGAAGATCGCAAGTCTTATACTGGTATGGTATTTGTTATGGCAGGAAGTTCGATCAGTTGGGAAAGCAAAAAACAACCCAATATTGCGTTAAGTAGTACTGAGGCAGAATTTGTAGCCTTATCTACGGCAGCAAGAGAAGCAGTTTATTTAAAAAGATTGCTTAGTGAAATAAACTGCTTTCATGTCAATAAGCCAATATCTGTTTATGGAGATAACTTAAGCGCTCAGTATATAGCTAAAAATCCAGTTTTACACGGAAGAAGCAAGCACATTGATGTCAAATATTTACATGTGAGAGATGTCGTGAAGGCTAATGAGATAGAATTGCAGTATATTTCAACAGATGAAAACGTATCAGATGTACTAACCAAAAATCTAACGAAATCTAAGCACTTTAAGTTTTTAAGAGGTCTCGGACTTCAGTCAATTAAATTTAACTAAAATATATGTATGTATAATTATTTATAAAAATATGCCAGTTTGAGGGGAAGTGTTGGAAATAATATTTCATATAATTTATATTTGCTTTTCCCACCTGTGCATATTTTTCTTACAACTACTTGTTATTCTGTTTTAAAAATAATCGTAGTATCATTTTGAATTTCATTCTAATAATTTGTAAAACTTTATAATATTTTTCTGTTCTAAATAAATCTTTGAATTAACACCATATATAAAATTTTATATTTATATATGGATCCACATATGAAGAGGTTCATAATTAAATTTTTATGTATGAGCTCATATGTTATAATACATTTCATATATTAGTCCATATATTAGTTCATATATAATAGTTTTGCCATGTATAATCCCATATATTTCCATACATGAATTCATTCATATTCATATATAGTTATATACATTCATATATTAAAAATATATGAACCATATATAATTTTTTTAGCTGGGTACCCAGCTAAAAAAATATGTATGGAGCATATATAATATCCCATATATGGTTCGGATCCGAAAAATGAGGGTATATGGGCATATATGATTATATATCTTCATACATTTCCATACATGTACGTGTAAATTCCCTCCACAGTATGCAAAGTTCATATTCATACACTTTTGATTCACAAAAGCGCACTGCTGTGCAATAAATTAAATTATTAAAATTAACTTTTTTTAGACTTAAGAGAGAGGTTGTATTTAATGAAACATTTGTTTGGAGAAATAATTCAAAACGAACTAAAAGTCATTTCATTCATCAAAAGGTGAATCAATTATTTAAAATTATTCAATCAATTATTTAAAATTATTCTTTAAAATTATTTCTTATCTAGAGAATTTTATTATTTTAATGACTGGATTATCCTTTTGATTATTTGATATATTAAATGAGGCCACAATGTATAAAATCATACAAGAATGTTTTTTTTTATAACAAAAAGTTTTTTTATTTTAAACGTTGAGGGTACGCATATAAACTTTGCATACCGTATGTATTTTCTAATGGATTTTCAATTCAACAGTGATACAATTCCAAGCTTTTTTGATTGCAAAAACGATCTCATGTGAGATATCATGTATGTATACATTCTTATATGGCTCCATATATAAAATCTTATATTTATATATGGATCCACATATGAAGAGCTTCATAATTAAATTTTCATATATAAGCTCAAATGTTATAATACATTTCATATATTAGTCCATATATTAGTTCATATATAATAGTTTTGCCATGTATAATCCCATATATTTCCGTACATGAATTCATACATATTCGTATATAGTTATATACATTCATATATTAAAAATATATGAACCATATATAATTTTTTTAGCTGGGTATTTATATATTTGTGTAGCCCGTCAGCAGCTTTACGCTAGGTAAAGGTTTAAGAAAAATCCAGTCACGTTGTTCAGAAATTCAAGGTTAACTGATTGCTGTCGCACGCGAAGAAAAGTGGAATTGCTCGGTTAAATGCCCATATGTTTTGTTAAAAACGAGCTACTGAATGATTTCGATACAAGTATGTAAAAAACTTCAATCAAGCACCAATATTATTTGAAATGCATTTTTGAAAAGTTTCTTTATGAATTCCGCTGATGCAACTATTGAAATCGTTTTCTTTACATCTAAGCCCTGTTCCAAGGCGCTACTGACTCATCTTAAAATCCTGGCCTTATTACAGATATTCTATACTAAAAAGCAAAATAACATAAAAACCCCCTAAACGAAAGATATGCTAAACGCTATTCAAGCGCTCTCATGCTAACGAATGGGACGACAATGGCGATTTAAAGATGTTTTCCTGATACGAATATCTCAAGATTGAAGTTGTCTTTTGAAAAATATCTGCGAAAGCGATTTAAATGACAGATGAACGAAGGATTTAAATGGATAATACAACTTTTCCCCTCTCACTCTCTTTCTCATACTATCTGTCTCACACACACACACACACACACACACAAAAGGCAAGCAAAGCTTTTGAAATTTGTTCTTCTAGGTTTGAAATTTTGCATCTTGGGATATAGCACCAACAAGTATTCCAGCTTGCAGTGCTTTACCACAGACAGTTGAAATGAACATATTTTTAATTAGTCTTGTACGAGAAAAATGTAGACAAATTCTTGAGATAATCTTTGCTAAGTATTTCCACAACATTTAGGAAAACGAAGACAATCTGTGCTCTGTCGCTTTACAGAGATTCATCACATTTTTGTCCAACCGAGAAGAGTAATAAGTAGTCCGTGGCCTTAAAGCGGTTGCAGTGGAAAAACTAAAGTGCGTAATGTGTGCTTGTGTGTGAACAGAAAGAAAAAAAATGCATCAAATTGTAATTCTTACTATTATTTTAATGTTAAATGTTTTATAAGTCCTTGTAGTGAGATTCTGTTTTGTTTTGTTTTGTTTTTGTTTTTGTTTTCAATCCGATATTGACAATGCGTAACAAAGCAAAAGTAAAATGCCAATCATTTACGTACGTACGAGTACTATTTGTGTACAGCTTACAACACTGTTCGTTTGCCAGAGGACCCATGAAACTCTCTGTGCCCATTCGACCATTCAAATGGCCACACGTTTACCCAACTAAACGACATGTCACACGTTACTGAAATGTGTCTTTTGACACTGTTTTTATGCGCTGGAATTATGTTTATTTTGTTTTTTTTTTTTTTTTTTGTTTATTTGTGCAATTCTTTAAAACAAAGTTTGTTTGTTGCAAGTTCACTTAAGAGTGAAAAAAGTGCCGCGCAAAAATGCTGTGAAACAAATCCCATGGGAAACGTTAAGGTTAAGGCATCAGGAGATTAGTATGAATGCGTAAGTTTATTGCGTTTTAACTTGCGAGAATGCCCCTGCAACTGCAACTGCCACTGACTGCTATTTCAAATCACTTGCATTTTTTAAATTTAATATGCAGCGCAAATAAAGCAGAAGGGCATTCTTAACATTTTCCAGAAGGTCATTTTCCTTGTTTATAAACATACACACATGTTTTTTTATTTATTTATTTTGGGCCCAAGCCACAGTGGCAACAAGAAAAGTGGAGGTGAAACGAAAAAATGAAACCACAGTTTGTTTAACTATCCAAAAGTTTAAAAAAAAGAAGAATAATGTAGCGAAGCTGCTGGCCTTTCTTTCTTTTGGTAAACTTGTCACTATTTTTTTAGGTCCTCTTCCTCTAAATGCGAACTATAGATTCGATCGAACATTTATTTTAAACACAAAACAAAAAGATCAAACTTGTTTTTGTTTCCAATATTAATATTCGATCGCATTTAGAGGAACAAGTCTTTATTTTATATGTTTCTTTAATTCCTGCAAAGAGCATAGAGCCGTTTCAATGTTATTCCAATAAACCACTAATGTATATACTAGAATTTTTAAATCGCCCACCAGGACAACAACATAATGGGCGATATACTTATAAATGAAAATAAATTGACAGCTCTTACGTTGTTTAACAAAAAAAAAACCGTCTGCAATCAGGACCTACAAGCCAGAAAAGTAAAAACGCTAAAAATATCGGCCAATCGTATGACTGGATTATAATTTTTATAACCGACAAACGGATTTTCCCGACCACCTTTGAATCTTATGAAACTTAGGCTGAGTTTACATCTGGCATTTCTTGTGTGTCATTTGCCAAAAAAAAACCTAACCAACTAATTACTAATGAAAAACTGTTTGATTCAGACATATATTTATTGATTTAAACAGTTTGCCATCATTTTGGATTCTATAAAATTGTCTATTAATTATGTATGAAACTGTTTGACTTAATAAATAAATGTCTGAATCAAATAGTTCTTCATTAGTAATTAGTTGGTTACGCTTTTTTTACGCTTGTGTGGCATTTGGCACACAGATGTAAACCGGGCCTTAGTTGTCTTTTTGCACGTTACTAAACTAAGATAAATATAAAATTTTGGACTTTCAGCTTTTTTTTTGCCGGAGATATGGCGTGTTAAAAAAAATTAAAAAATCATTAAAAACACATACATATAAGTGGTCTGCCACTATAGCTCATATCTTCAAAAGTTTTTAAGATACAGGGTCGAAATTGGTACCATTTAATAGGTATTGGGAAAAGCTTTAAAACTGCATTTAGTTTCAATTTTTTTTCTGAAAGGTCAAAGATCACTGTCACATGATTTAAAGTTTGGGGAACTATATCTCAAAAAATGAAATTTTTAAAATTCTAAAAAAAATATATATTAATCCTGACAGTCTCTTCTCTTTTTTTGTTTTTTTTTACAACAGATTTTTTTAGTTTTAGCGATTTTTTTACTTTAAATGCTTTTTTCATTTGACGATTTTTTTGATTTTTGACGATTTTTTTTTTGCCAACCTTTTTACTTTTGGTGATTTTTTGCATTTTAGCAATTTATTTAATTCTTGGTGATATTTTTCATTTAAGCGCATTTTTCTTTCTGGCGTGTTTTCTTTTCGAAATTTTTTTTAATTTCGGGATCTTTATTCGTTACAGAGTTTTTGAAAAAAAAATTAGTATTGGTGCTTTTTTAATTTTGTCTTTTTCACTTTGGCGATTATTCGTTTTTTTAAGGATTTTTTTTTGCTTTTTTTCAATACTTATTTTCAGTTTTAGGGATTTTTTTATTTTTGGCGCTTTTTTTCATTTAGCGATTTTATTTTGGTTTTTTTTTAATTTTTATTTTTCGGCAACACTTTTACTTTTGGTGATTTTTTATACTTTAGCGATTTATTTAATTTTTGGTGATATTTTCCATTCCAGCGTTTTTTTCTTTTTTAGCGATTTTTTATTTCGGCGTTTTTCACATTTTGAACGTTTTAGTTCTAGTTTTTTATTCTTTTAATATTCGACCTTTTTTTATTTTGGCGCTTTTTTTGTTTTGGCTCTTTTTTCGTTTTTTATTTTTGACGATTTTTTAGTTTTTTGTCAACTTTTAACTTTGGTAATTTTTTGGTGATATTTTTCATTAAAGTGCTTTTCCATTTTGGCGCTTTTTTCGTTTTCTGACGTTTTTTTTTTGCATTTATTACAGTTCATACATATTTTTAGTTTTAGAAATTTTTTTATTTTTTGGGGCTTTTTTAATTAGCGATTTTTTCGGTGTTTTTAAATTTTTCTTTTTTTATTTTTCTGCACCTCTTTTACTTTTGGTAGTTTTTTTGCATTTTAGCGTTTTTGTTAATATTTGGTGATATTTTCCATTCAAGCGTTGTTTTTCGTTTCGGCATTTTTCCCCATTTTGGGATGCTTTAGTTGTAGTTTTTGAATTTTTTCTTTAATATTAACGTTTTTTTAATTTTGGCGTTTTTTTTTGTTTCTGGCAATTTATTTGGCCTTTAACAATACAAATTGTTAGTTTAACCGCTTTTTTCGCTTTAACAAACAATTTTTTCGGTTTTTGATGATTTTTTCGGTTATTTTTTTTGCGCTTTTTTCGTTTTGGCGATTTTTAATTTTTTGTCAATCTTTTACTTTTGGTGATTGTTTTTTTTGCATTTTAGCGAGTTATTTTATTTTTAATGATACTTTTCATTTAAGCGAGTTTTTAATTTCGGCGTTTTTTTCGTTTTGGCGATTTTTTTTTTAAATTTGGGTTTTTATATTTTTAGCCTATTTGAAAATTTCAAGAGTTGGCCTCTTACGGTTTCCAATACACAGTAAGTTATGAAAATTACATTAACAGACAAAGGAATATCGTGGCGAAAACAACAGGCTTCCTTTTCACCTTTGATGTAAGAAACCCTAAAAAGTATTTTTTTCGGCGATTGTATGCTCATTTAAAATGCATGATAGTGGACTACTTTCAAAATTAGTTTTACTTAAAAAACCTGTTTTTTAAACATCTCTCAAATTTTCTTTTTTTCTTTTGCAGGCTATCGAGAAAGTGCTTTCGCATTTGCCATCTCTGCTGCTGGAGTGGCACACAGTGTTGCCCGTGCCTGCAGCCAGGGTCGCTTAATGTCGTGTGGTTGTGATCCATCGGTGAATCGTAAAACCCTGAACAAAAACTTACGACAGAGTCTAGATAAAGAGAAAAAACAATTTCTACAATATCTGGAAACGAATCAAATCTTAACGGCCGAAGATGAAAAGAAATATGAACGATCTAAAATTGCCAGCCGCTGGAAATGGGGCGGCTGTTCACACAATATGGATTTTGGTGTAGAGTTTTCCAAGCTCTTCTTGGACTGCCGGGAAAAGGCAGGCGATATACAATCAAAAATTAATCTGCACAATAATCATGCTGGCAGAATAGTAAGTAAATTTTAGGGAGATTAAAATTATGTAAATGGCACAAAAGATCTATCAGGTGTAGCAGTGCCGGTCTTTGGACCAAATATTCCCCTTTATTCTATTCTAAAATTATGTAAAACTATTTAAGGAATTTTAAAGCAATTTAAAATCGTATTTTGATAGATTGAGAGATGAAGAGAATGATTTTATATCGTTTAATGGCTTAACAGTTTTGTTAGACTATTAATCGATTTGAGGGAAATATTATTTTTTTTGTGTGTAAATTTTTACGTTTTGCCTGGAGTTATAATTACATTTTTTAATAATTATGGGTCAATTACAGTAAGAGTTAAAATTGTTAAAAATTTAAACTTGGCAACTCCCTCAAACTATTACATGGCAACATATATTTTAATATTATACTATGGCAGCTTCATTTGAGAAGTACCGTTATTCTGAAATTAATTTAGTACTAAAGAGGCGTGTGCGAATAATACTGATCATGTGTTAATTTTCTTAAAAAATATTCTGCCTTAAAGAAAAACTGTCTTCTTTAATCTATTACTAAACAGTCGCAGTCGTATTTGAAATACACCAACCACGATAAGGCAGATTAATAAGTTTTAAAAAAGAATATATACGTTCATTCTATAATTTATGATGAAAACAATAATTCCAGTTGTCCAGACATCGACGTCACTTTAACACAATGTCAAAAAATTGGGGCTTGTGTCCCAGTTGTTGAAAACAACTGACTCCTGTTGACAGGTTTTTGCTATTTTCTAGATCTTAGGGAACGGAAATAGATTGTCACTAGGACAAAATTGTTCTCGAGAGTGAGTAAACAAGCCCCAATTTTTTTAGTATTGTGTTAGTTCGACTTGTCGCACACTTACATACATTCAAGACAATAAAAAAATGTAATATTTTGTTGTTGTTTCAAATGTAAGTGTGGGACAAGTGTAAAAACGTTGTCGACAACGTGGCATTGGCCCTAGATCTATGGTCGGCAAATTAGGGGCGCCGCACCTTTTAAATACTCTTGTGTGCACACGCATTGATGAGAAATAAACAACAGCCCAGTAAAAAAAAATGTAAGTCATTCTAGTGGAACTACATTTTCATTGCTTCCAAAAAATCAATATTTTTAGTTTGCCGAGAGTGAGCAAAAAACCATGTAGAAGCTTATTTTAGTCATACAAAACCTTGTAACGCTTCCATAGTGTTAGAAAAGACTCACCAGAATTAAAAAAAAATCATTTTTTTTAAAGAAATTTATGAACTAATTTTAGTCTAAAATTTAAAAGTTATTTGCTTAAATGCACATGAAAACACTGTTTCGGGTTTAAATTCGTATAAAAAGAAACGAATTGTTAAAATATGTAACTATATACCATTTTTCCTAGATGAAAATATTATCATAGAACCCAAAAAAGGAAATTTTTCTTAATATCGCTTCCAATTCAGTGACCAGGCATCGAAAAAGAGAACTTCTTGCAATGACAACTCTATGTAAAAATCATTAGATCGGATCGCAATTTTCACTACTTCCAGATCGTAAACTCTACATTTTCATGACTTTTTTGGAGTCCATTTTTTTTTTGCTGGCATTAACCAGTCTATCTTAAACATTCAAGCAAACAAATTGTGTGTATCGCATGCTAATAAGAAAATATGTGTGATGATAATTTACTGAATTTTTAGGGTTCCGTACACCAAAAATGAAAAAAGGAACCCTATTGTCTTCGCTACGCTGTCCGTCTGTCCGTCGCCAAAAATTCCAAAAATTTTCTAACACCAAAATAAGGCGAGAAAATCGCTAAAATAAAAAAAGCACCAAAAACCGAAAAAATCGCCAAACGCGAAAAAGGCTTCAGTAATAAAATAATTGTTAATATGAAAAAAAATCGGCAAAATGAAAAAAATCGCCAAAATTAAAAAAAATCGCCAAATTGAATAATCGCCAAAAACCGAAAAAAAAAATCGCCAAAATGAGAAAAAAAATTGTCAGAACTAAAAAAATCGCCTAAATAAAAAGTCGTTAAAATTAAGAAACGCCAAAAACCAAAAATCGCCAAAATTAAATAAATCGCCAAAACAAAAAATTGCCAAAACAAAAAATCGCCAAAACAAAAATCGAAAAAAATCGCCAAAACGAGAAAAAACTTTCAAAGCTAAAAAAATGCTAAAATGGAAAAAAACTCAAAAAACCCAAAAAATCACCATAACCAAAAAAAATCGCAAAAGTTAAAAAAATTGCCAAAATAAAAAAATCGCCAAAAATTAAAAAAAACGTCAAAAACGAAAAAATGCCAAAACTATATTTTATATAGGTTCGTATTGAATTACATATTTCGAAATTACATATTTCGGCGGGTCAAAATCGCACTTTACTGAATTTATTTTATTTTCAAAAAATTATTTAACAAACCAGAATATTTGATTTGACAACGTGCGTTGTCACGCATGAAAAAACATGACATGCAAAGGCACTGTCAAGCACACATATTTAAATTATCGTAAATAATCGATCGTAAATAATAAAATCAATTTTGTCTTGGGAGATTTCAAATTTCAAATTAGGGAAATGAGATGAAATCTGACTGGCAACACCGTATCGTGGTGAGGGTATAACACACACAATTGTAAAATGCAATGTTATAGGTTGTGCCGACCACGGCCCTAGATGTTCATCTATCGAAATATAAAAAAAGCTAGAGTTCAAAAAAATATTAAGAGTTAGGGTCATTCTAAATTAAGGTAACGATATGTTTGAAGTATGTATATTTAAAAAAAAATTCTTTTTAAAGGCCGTTTCAAATAACATGGAATTTCGCTGCAAATGTCATGGCATGTCCGGCAGTTGCCAGTTAAAAACATGCTGGAAATCCGCTCCCGACTTCCATGTGGTCGGCAAAGTATTAAAACATCAGTTTCGACGTGCCCTACTGGTGGATCAGTCGAATTTGGGCAATGGGGAGCCCATAGTGGTGCTGAAAAGGTCACGCAATAAAAAGTCCAACAACAATGGCATAACCAATACAGAACGCACCAATGAGCGACACGAAAGACCCTCGAATGCAAAGGCTAGCACGAACGAAAAGAATGCCCAAAGATCGGCTAGAAAATTGGAAACATCATTATTCTATTATCAAAGATCGCCAAATTTTTGTGAAAAAGATGCTACGGCGGATATTTTGGGTAAGTTATTATTCCAATGCTATTCAAAATAATTAAGTAACTAAGGGGCAATTTCACTAACTCTATTTAAACATCAAGTCCCATTTAAATGACGATTTTCATTAATTTTTTTATGCGAAAATTTACTCTTAAACATGATTTGATATTTAAATAAGTTGGTGAAATTGGTTTTAAGTAACTATGCGTACATTTTAACATACTCTTACACACACATCGAATTGACTAAATATAAGCCAATCACTTAATTAATAAATGATTAATTGAAAATGCTGTTGTTATTATTATTATTATTGCCGCCGATAACAAATTGTTTTCCGAAATACATACATTTAATTTAATTTAAACGTGCAATATCATGCTAATAAACACTTCAATTGACAGGCTTTATTAATGAAATATGCAAAACTGTTTTTGCTTATATTTTTTATTTTATTTTTTCTTCATTTTATAACTCCTCTCTCTTGACGTCCCCTGCCATATATTTTCATAACTTCATTCGCTGTGTTTTAAAATGCAAAAAGAAAAAAAAATTAAACAAAATGAATACTGCGAAGCTTACAAAAAATAAAACGAAATTAATAAACACCTCTTGAAGCGGGTTAAGATACAAAAAAAAATAAATAAAACAGAGTAATAAATGAATAAACACACCAAACAACAAATTAAAACTTTCAACACCGATTTAACATTAATTTGTTGTACATTTTTTTTTTTATTTTATGTTTTCTCGCTATTTTCATTTTAAACGACCCACCACCACTTTTTGCTTGCTCACTTGCAGTCAGTCAGTCATACACACCATACACACATAAATGGCGTTCGTTATAAATAGAGAGATGAAGAAAATATAAAAATTCAGCAAAAAAAATTAATTAATATTTATTTTTACATGCAAAAAAAAATGTTATGGCATATACAAATGTAGTTTTTAAAGAAATTTTTTTTCGAAAAAAATTATCGACTTCTTACAATTCCTCGTACTTAATAATGGGCCGGCCTAATTAGGCCCATTTCAGATTAGGCAACTTTAATTGCGCAAGTATAATTTTCATTTTTATTTATTTTCTTTTGAACTTGCTTTTATGTTCACATGAGCAAATTTAATTTTCTTATGCTCGAAGTTTCAAGTTCAAGTTTAATTACTGTATTCTGTGTATTATAAAATTTTCTTAACACAAAATTAGACAACACACCGAAGAAGAAATAAAAGACAATGTCAAAAAAACAAATAAATATCCCAAGACAAGAATGACAGACAACAGAAATAGAATTGCCAAGTACAATTAAGTCTGTACTCAAATTTCGGTAATTCTTTCCCCTTCAAACCGACGTTTTCTCTCACACCCACAAACACAAGACTTGCGCAAGTAAAGTTGCCTAATCTGAAAAAGGCCTTACGAGTGTCATATTTTGAATTCGAATAAGTCGATTTTTTTAATAAACTAAAGGCTTAGTTAGCCGACTGTAATGTAAAGTAACTGCAACAGTATGAAACAGCTGATCGATATTGTTTTGTGAAACATAATGAAAATGGTTATAGAGATGTTATGTAACGTAACTTACTTTTCTTTTCTTTTCTTTTATCGATCAGCTGTTTCCTACATTACAGTTACATTTCATTATGGTAGAATTACTGAAATCGTATCATGCTGTTGCGTGTCAGTTGACAAAATGCGTAACATTTAATAAGCATGTTGATGCTTATTAAGGTGCCTATACACTACATGTTTTTTACATTGCTGCTGTAAAATTTTAGATAATTCGGTAAAAACATATAGTTGGTGACCTCAAAAACGTTGCTTGTGTAAAATACACATGCAAAAACATAAGACAAATTTTCAATTAGAGCATGTTCTATTTTCTTATGTTCACGCATGTGTTTTCAAATGTCTATGCCATGTGAAAACATTTATCGACGTTTGAATGTCTCCGATATCATTAGCCGTCCGTTTAAAGTATTTGCATTAGTTTTAAATTAATTATTTTTTATCTCATTTTAAAATTTTAATAACAATGATATAAAGTATATAACAAGTGTTGATACAAGCTCTATATTTTGGCGATTAGAAAGAAAAAACTTAAATAAATATTTTTGACGCCAGCACTTCAGTGACGCCGGCACTTCAGCAACGCTACCAAAGAAATTTCCAGCGGCTTTAATATTTGAACATATCAGCTGTTGTAAGCAATCATGGCCGATGTCACGTGTAATTTTACATACAAGTTGGTGACCAAAAATTAAAAACCGTATGTAAATTAATCAAGTTTGACAGACACAAAAAAAACATGTGAATTGTAAACTTGAAAAAACACAAGCAAAAACATGTAGTGTATTGGTACCTTTAGTGATGAGCGATAACGTGATTTTTTAATAATGTAGCTCCTTGTGAATGTGATTTCTAAATCGCTGTTCTTTTAAACTGTGACTGTGATAACAGTTTAGCAGTATTTTGTTTATAGCAGTTCTGTTATTTTGAGAAAATCTAATAAGAAGAGCAGCAGTGAAATTAAACTGTGACTGTGATCACGGTTTAACTAATTTCAGCTCTTCTGCTTTAAAAATCTTTATTAGTATTGGTATTTTGATAAATACTAATAAGAAGAGCGACAAGAACAAACAATTAGCAAATCAACCCCGTCTAAATATTGAGATTTTCGTATAAGAGGCAGAGAGACAAAAATTTCAAATATGAACATGTCAGATGTACATAGTTGCCAGAAAAGACGATTTGACACGATTTGACGATTTTTTTATCGACAAAAGCTGAAGGTATAAAAAAAATTAATGTGGTATTCTTATCTAATGTTAAGTAAGCATATAAGAACAATCACAGTTTGTATAAAAGAACTACATATATTTCCAAAACCTGTTACTTGATAAATTCAGTCACAGTTGTGATTAATGATTTTTTAATCGCTGTGAAAAAAGAACAGGTTTCAAAATATCGCTCAACTCTAATGCTTATTGAAAATGTTTTGTTAACGTTTGCTACGTAAAAATCTACAGAAAATAGAAACGTCAACTTCTGGCTTCCATACATACACACACACACGTATAAAGCAAAGCAACAGCTGACACTTTCGCTGGCAGCCTCACGTGTTTACTAACTAAACATTCAGACTTAAACCATACCAACCAACTTCAAAAGTAAGACGATACGATTTGACTAACGAAGCCATTACAGTCGGCTAACTGAGCCTTAAAGGCCGTTGCAACATTTTATCTTTAATCTAGTACAAAATCGTCGAAGTGGATATAGGAAACTCGTAATAAAATCCATTGTATTATTATTATAACTAGCTGTTACCAGCCTCTTCGGCCTCATAGAATTTATGTATGAATAGTCCTGCTAATCATCCATTTTTGTTCTTGAGTAAGGGCCATGACTGACTATCCTACACAATCACACGATTTACTAAAAAAAATTCAACCCTGATCTGATGAATTTTTATTTTCTTCTGAAAATGTTCATAGACTTCAACATACCAAGTTTGTATTTTTTTAGTAAATCGTGCGATTCTGTAGGATACATTCAAATAATATTTTATACGTTGAAATATACTGAAATTACGTACTCTCCTGCTAACAGAACGCTTGACGCTCTAATTTAGGTTGGACTCTAAATGCTAAGCTACGAGTATCACTGTATCCCTGTTTTAAACATTTCATTTTCATTTTCAAGTCATATAAACATAAAACATTTTTTTCAGTGTATCATAAAATACATCTCAATATCTACTAGGATTAGAAAAAAAAAGTTTTTTTTATAAAACCCAAAACTCGTAGCTCATGCTGTTGCTGTTGCTGTTGCAAATTGACAGATTTGCAATAAAAAAAATGTGTTAATTATTTAATAATAAATTGTATTTGTTATTAAAAAAAATTTAATGCAACTTGTTGTTGCTGCATTTATGTAGATTTGCATTTAATTTGATAATAAATAAACGTTGTTTTATTTTAATATGCCTTGGCAAAAAAAATATAAAAAAAAACAATCAACAACCAACCACACCGACCAAAAAGGCACTTAATTAGTCAGTAGTTAATAAATTGTTGTCTTAAATAGCAAATTTTGTTAAATTATTAACAAATGTGAGATGAATTAATTGTCTGCTAGAGGTAGAATTGGAATTAGAGATTCCCAGAAAGAGGGATTGCGTTTATTTAAATGTGACATTATAAACAAATTTCTTAAAGTAAAATAAATTAAAATTAACAAAAAAAAAATAATTAAATGCAATAGATTATTAAAAGAGAAAGTGGAACAAACAGCAAACATTTTGATAAGAGATGTGTGTGAAGATATACATACATACATATGTATATACTCATATGTATTTATGTAAGTGTATAAATGTCCAGCGGTAAAACTTAGAAGACCTTCAGGCCTTATTAAAGGACTATTTCGCATAAAATATACGATACACATTCCACACTCACTTCCATGAGAAGGGAGAAAAGAAGGAGTAACATGTTTTGTTTTGTTTTTTTTTACCAAAGCAGAAACTAAATCTATTAGTTTGAAGACCTTCCAGAATCTCTGGCGAAAGAAAAAAGAACAGAATGCCTGCTCCGCAATGACAACGCGTGTAAAAAAGATATGAGTATGGAATGGAGCGAGCAGGACTTCTACATCCAAAAGAATGCGTACAGAGGCCTTGTAGAAGGCATCTCTACTCCTTCTAGTTCCCGCTGGGTGTATAATGTATAATTATACAAGTGAAATGTAATAACTTTTGACTATTGGACATGTTACACAAGACCAGTTCGCTTCAAACTTTTTCCCCCAAGTCGTACAATTTTTGAAAAAAAAAAAATTGTCAAAATCCAAATTTATTGTCTACTTTTTAGTATGTGTCTTTGTGTCTTGTCTTCGGACGCATTAATATAAATTATATTTTATGTTTTCTTTTTTTTTATATATATGTATATAGGTGCCCTTAATTATGAAAGTTGTCCAAGTCATGTGCATTTTTGATACGAAATGTCAAATAAATCTTTGAAAAACTTCAATAAATATTTAAAAAATATTAAATAAATTTACATAAATCGAAACTAGTACAAGTCTACATTAAAATGGTGCATAATATAAAAATACTTTTTAATTTGTTCAAATGTAATCTACTAAATGTCTCGCGCAGAGAAACACATGAATTAGACCACTTACATAATTAAGGGTACATGTATTGTTTAAAAATATGAAGCGTTTTTTATATATTTTATTTTATTTTTCCAATGAAAAACTAATTTTAAATGTGAATTAAGAATTTTATAATCAAACACAAAATTTTAATAGTCCACAGAGATCGTCTGTGTTATGCTAACAGAGCTCTGTTAAAGACCCTGAACTGAATTTAGGGCTATAAATTTTAAAATTTATTTTAACGCATGTAAGCCAAAAAAAAAATAATGAAGGAAGAGTTCAGGATGAAATTAACGAATTTTGCAAAAACAAATCGTTCTTTCAAGTCTTACAAAAATTATATAATGCACATATAAATTGCAAGCATTAGTTTTCGATAAGGTGCTAAAGTATCCAAAATTATACTTTGCAATAGTTCAAAATTAATTAATTACAATTGCCTTCATTTGAGAGAATATATAACATTCGTAGCTTGACGTCGATACAAAAAATTATTGTAGCATGGAAGAGCAACTAACAAAGTTTTAACATTTATATCCAAAAGTATAATAAAAAAAAAATAGAAAAATTAACTAACTCATTCCTTTTTACAAATAGGAAAAAAGTTAGGAGAAACCCCTTGAAATTAATTAACCACAAACTGCTTTTAAAATTTTCATGTATGGCAACTTTAATTCCTGTATCTATTATTCCTTGTATAACAGTGGTGAATATAAATAAGACAAGTGGTGTTAGGTTGTTGTCTTGACTATATTGCATTTACTTTGAAAATGTTGCACATAGTAAAGCTCATCGTAGACATAGAGCAAGTCAACTATTAAGCCTGCAGTACACCGCATGTAAAAATCCACATGCGCATGTGAATATGACGTCACGAGAATTTTCAGCATGTTGGTTGCATTTTTTTTAATTAATTATTTGTAGTTGCTACATATCATAAAATATTGATAGTATTTTTGTTCCAAAATCTAAATTTAACAAATTTAGCAGAGTCGGACACATTTCCAGAGACAGCACATGAGTAGTGATGTAAATTTCTCAATTTACATGTATTGCTATTGCACGGCATGTAGCAAATGTAGCTTCACGGTGACGTCAAAATTACGTCAGAGCCACATGTGCATGTGTATTTTTACATGCCGTGTTCTGTAGGCTTAATAGCTGACTTGCTCTATGTCTACGATGAGCTTTACTACGTGTAGGCTTTAGTAGTTTGTTTTGAAATAACCGTAATTTTCACAACAGGCTCGAAAATATTAATGTATGTATGTATTAGTGATATGTATGTATGTATTAGAGCCAATTTCACTACTTATTTAAATATCAATTCATATTTAAAAATCATTTTTCCATACAAAAATTCATGAAAATATACATTTAAATATGAATTGATATTTAAATAGAGTTGGTGAAATTTGCCCTTAGTGATGCACGAATATTCGTATTCGTATTCGTATTATAATTGTCGAATATTCGGCAATTTTCAGGCGGATGCGAATACGAGTGTATTCGAATTCGCCAAATTCGGACGAATACGAATATTTTTCCAAAGAAATTAAATAAATAAATGCATAAATCCTAACCGAAATTTAAATAAATGACTAAAAATCTTAGTTTCTACAAATACTTTAATTTTTTATAGAAATTTGTGCTTTGTATAATTTTCAAATATTATTCAATGACGATCATTAAAATTTTGGGTACTTTTTATTAACTTTAAAGTACGCCAACAAGAGTGTGATGTCCTTTTTCATAACAATTTTTTTTTTATTTGATATTGCATATAATATTCGTATTCGTATTTTTATTAGCGAATATATTTTGAAATATTCGTATTCGTATTCGCGAATATCAAAAATTGACATTCGTTACATCACTAGTATGTATGTACATATGCATGTTTGTATATGACGCAACTTTTCTTAAAATTTATTCAATAGTAAACAAAACCTACGTGACACGTTTCGTAGGAAATCGTCATTATAAAGTGTTGTCAACACACTATAAGCATGATTGTTTTGCGCAGTATGAATAGAAAAATATTCGATTTAATCCAATATATTGTGCCATATACTTATTTACACATATATAATTTTATTCTACAATATCAATTATTGCACAATAACATTTCATATGTATGGGTGCTTTAATGATAAAATATGTATTTAAGTAGAAAAATGTTGTAATATGTATACAAAATTTGTGCTATATTTATTTCCTAACATATAATGCAAAAAATAAAAGAAATTACATCCATGCCTTTGAGCATTTTATATATCACTCATTTACTACTATCGTTTTTCATATTTTGTAAAATTTGCATACAAATATCTTGCTTACTCAAACCTTGAAAGTAAAATATATTTTTTTCCCTTTTTTTCTTTTGAGTTGCGTGTAAACTGTAAACTTTGAACTCGTTTTCTGGCAAATTAAGTTTTCAATTATGACTTTGTTTGAGTAAATGAGCGATATGTAGATAAATAGATGCCATATTGTGCTGATGTAATCATAACCACTTTCAAAAGGAAACAGCAATGCCATCCACTTATATTTGGTTATTTTTTATTTTTTTTTATTGGATGTACTAAGTGTTCTTAGGCAAAGGTAAATATCTACGCTACGTATTACATACTTTCGTTATTTTTGCTTTTTAAATTGTCGGTACTAAATTTCCTTACGCAAAGGTAAATGTCTATGCTTACTGTTACCTTCGTTATTTTTCCTTTGCTAATGTCGGTGCTAAATGTTCTTAAGCAAAGGTAGATGTCTACGATTAGTATTTCTTTCGTTATTTTCCCATTTTATATTGTCGGTACTAAATTTCCTTAGGCAAAGGTAAATGACTACGCTTAGTATTACTTTCGTTATTTTTCCTTTGATAATGTCGGTGCTAAATGTTCTTAAGCAAAGGTAAATGTCTACGCTTAATATTACTTTCGTTATTTTTCCATTTTATATTATCAGTACTAAAGTTCCTTCGGCAAAGGTAAATGACTACGCCTAGTATTACTTTCGTTATTTTTACTTTGATAATGTCGGTGCTAAATGTTCTTAAGCAAATGTAAATGTCTATGCTTAGTATTACATACTTTCGTTACAAAAACAAGCACTATTTTTAAGACATTTTTAAGAACTAAATAAAATGAAAAAAAAAACTTACCAATCTTAAATTTTTTTTCTGCTTTCTAGGCACCGTGGGGCGCAAATGTAATCGTAACAGCACTCTGAGTGACGGTTGCACATCTTTATGCTGCGGCCGCGGCTACAGTTTAGTTAAAGAACGGCGAGCTGAACGTTGTCATTGTAAATTTCAATGGTGCTGCAATGTGGAATGTGATGAATGTCATGTCGAAGAATGGATTAGTGTGTGCAATTAAACAAACTGAAAATAAAAAATATAAAAATAATTAAATACATAATAATAATAATAATAATAATAATAATAATAATAATAATAACAACAATCAACTTTAGTTGTGCAACATCTACAAAGACTTTTTTACAAAAATTATACATTATTATTATAAATATAATAAACATTTAATAATATTAAATATTATTTATAATTAAACAGACAACTTTAAGCTTTTAAAAAAATTTAAAACAAGTTGAAGTGTATGTAATATTGAGAAGAATAAAAAAAAACATTTCCGTGTATGTTATGTATGTATGCATGTCGGCACATTTGTTGTAAAATATAGTTTAGATGAATTTTACTTTTATTTAAAAGGCTCTTTTTATTAAATAGTTTTCTTGTTTTTCCTTAACTTTAATAATAAATAAAGCGGCAATTGAAATAAAAATGTAGTTGTAAATATTGTATTGAAAGTAATAAAAAAAAAAGTTTTAAATAAAATAAAGTAATATGCTCATTATGAAAGTTTTAAGCAAATGTTTTCATTTTATCGTTTTAAATTAAGGTGAGATATTTGCTTTAAAAAATTCTAATTTAATTAACCTTATGGTGGTCGCCTCGCGTACAATGCACCTTGGTTTTACTTACGAATAGAGATGGAACTATGAGAAAGATTTTCACTCACGGCAATAGACAAAAACACTAAATGCTAAATATAGTAAAAATAGTTTTTTCTTCAACGATATTTATTCTTTTACATGTATTTTGATGATTGAGTAAAGGTATGTATGTATATGTATATATTTTTTAATTTTTTAGGTTTAATCGTTATCAATAATACTAGAATCATTGGGTTCACCAATTTAAATCTCATATTACGCATCTGTGTAACTGAGGCAGAGATTGTGGCTTGTATTTGAATTTTCTACAGGAATTTCTATAAATGTCACAGTTTATTTCGAAAAAGTTATATTTCATTTCGAAGTCGAGACTCGCAAGACTACTGCAATCATGCCCAACTCAACTTTCTGTAGACACTTACATATGTAGCTGCGAATTTTTTTCGCTGCTCTTATTTTTCTTTTTCCTTTTCACCCGGACATAAACGTTTCAAATACAAAAAGTCTATTTTATGTAGGGCTTCATTTAAGGGGTATTACGAAATGTTTAAACCTTTTCATTTTGTTTCAACATTTTCAGTCGTCATTTGGCAGCTTGTTAGGCTGCACGTTCAGTCGGTTAACGAAAAAAAAATTAAACAGCAAATAAAAGTGCACAGACTAAATATTAATAAATTTATTTAAAATAAAAAGGTGAAAAACTAATAGTTAAAAAAAAGAGAAGAAAAGTGGTTGAAAACCAAGTCAGACAGCAAAAGCAACAAAAAAATAATAATAAAAGGACCTATGGCCTTCTAATACTATAATCCTTGTTTATATTCTGTTTCTTGTTGTTTTTTTTTCAAAGAAATATATTTAAAAAAGTCCTTAAATAACAAAAAATATATATACGGAAGCTAAAATATTTTTTAACTTTAAGCTTGACTGGATTGAAATTAATTAATTTTAAACAATATTGGACTTGAAAAAAAAATATAAAATAAATTTTTATCGTTGACATTCCAAAAAGGATATTCCAAGGATATTAAATTAATAAATAACAAAAAATATTTAATGCAATATTTTATTTTTATTGAATATGAATTAAAAAAATTTATTTATTATTTGTTAAGCATGTTGAGATGCACTTCGTTGGTGCTAAACAACACATCAGCAGACATCACGTAATGTGTAGCTTAGCAGCAACGAAATTCATTTGGACATGCTAGGGCAACAAATTAAACTTTTTTCTTCAATATTTAAAAAAATATCGCTGGCTTAACAAGCAAAGGCTCTAAGTGCAATTTTTTTTTAAATTGAGATTTTGGAGTGTAATAAGTAACACTACATTGATTGTAAAGAAAAAAAATTTAAATTATCTCGTTCTTTGTTGTTGTTATGTAGTGATGTAGTAAAAGCGCTTTAAAAAGTACAATTTAACCATTTCTGTCATATTGTTCAATCACATGTATTACAAAAAAATATCAACGAACTGTTTTATAATAATTCTGTAGCAAAAAGGAAAAAGAGCTTAAGTCGAGATAAGTTGATTTTGAGTTAATGGTACCTCCGTAATCTGAATATTCGAAAGTATCTCTATTGATTTGTGTGATTTTTTAGGAAGTTATACCACTATGACTGACTTGCGACTTATCTTTCTTAGACTTCTAATCTCATTTGGAATAATAACTTAATTTAGGTTATACTTTGGTATATTTTAAATTAATGCATTGCTTATAGTGTGTAGGAAGATGTTTGCTTAAAAAAAAATAAAGGTTAATAGAGAATAAAAAATAAATTTCCGAAAATCGACTTGAACGCTTAAAAGTGCTCTCCTGCAAAACAGTAAAATATGACTTAAGCACTTTTTTCTTATTGCCACAGATATTAATACATCACCACACAATTATTAACGGTGAGTAGGGGTGGAAATCTAATTATTTTTTTTTGTGACTATCGATGTTTTAATTCTGCCATCGATTAATACTCGAAAACAATAGATATTTTTTAGTCACTATCGATAGTAAATGATATACCACTAAAACCAAAAAATGAAAATATGTTGCATTTAATAAACAAAAATAATTGAAGGACGGAAAAACTTCTTTCGCTGATCTCACTTATTTTTCACACAATTATTTTAGTTGTGTTATTTATTGAACTGACAAATAAAATTCTAATTTATTTTGTTTTGTTTTATTTAGAAATATTTTGTTTTTAAATTTTTAGTGTAAATAAATATCTACATTTACGAGAACCATACAATTTCGATACTATCACGATAGTATCGTCGATATATCGATAGTTTTTCTAACTTTGGATAGTCTTGAATCGATATATCGATAAAGTTTTCTACTATCGAAAATTTCCGATAGTGACCTATCGATAGTTTTCCACCTCTAGTGGTGAGTATCAATATTAGAGTGGCTGTTAGTTGTATGGAGGTTTCTGGATTTTTTTTCTCTAAATTTATAGCCTTTGATTTTATTCAAAAATGCAGAAAAGTGCATTTTTAAAACGCTCGCGAAACTGTGTCCTGTCATAAACACGCCACAGGGACATCAGAAGAAATTGATGTTATTACCTGACTGTTCATGATTTTTCAATTGCAGGTCGTATTTAAAAGGAAGTGTAGAGCATTAGTTAGACCTGGGAACATAATTCCATCTTTAACGTACAACATTTAATAACACTACTTAATTATAATTATAATTATAATTAACTTTTAAGCACACTTTAGTAGCTCTTGAGGCGAGGTTACTCTTACAATATATTTTTGTGTAAAATTTGCAACAATTTTATTTTAACAAATTGTGAACAATAAAATAAAATAAGAGACAAGCATTTAAACCAGGGTCAGTCATACAGTCGTATTGTCATATTGTAGCTATTTTCTAAGGCTTCATATTCTTAAACCAAATAGAGACACAAGACACAAAATTCGCACACACAGAAAACACATTCATATGGTGTCGGTCGTAATGGGATTTATATTGATTTTGTACCAACCTCTGCCCGAACGGGCGACTAAAAACGTGGAATGTGCAATTAAAGCAATAGAGCTAACGTTTTGTTTTTGTTTTTTTTTTTGCAAAGTGTTTTGGAAATGTAAAAAGTCGTTGCGAAACACTTGACCGAAGAGCGTGAAAGTGAAAAGACGTTTTCTTTTCTTTTTATTATTCTGTATCAGAATTCAGTCAAGAGTATTAAAAATCAAATAGCAAAATGTATTTGCCTTATACTCAATTACCGGATCCTACGGATAAATTTGAAATATATGAGGAAATCGCCCAAGGTGTCAATGCCAAAGTATTTCGGGCCAAAGAGCTTGAAAATGATCGTGTGGTGGCCTTGAAGATACAATATTACGATGAGGAACATCAGGTATCCATAGAAGAGGAATATCATACTTTAAGGGATTATTGCAATAGTCCCAATTTGCCTGAATTCTATGGGGTTTATAAGTTGGAAAAGGACAATGGACCGGATGAGATATGGTTTGTGCTGGAGGTGGGTATTGACAAATAAGATTTTATGATTTTTATTCAATAACTAATGGTTTATCTGTTACTTGATTAAAAAGTACTGTGGCGGTGGTACGGCTATAGATTTGGTTAGTAAGCTTATTAAATTGGAACGCCGCATGCGTGAGGAACATATTTCTTATATAATACGAGAAACTTGCCGGGGAGCGATTGAACTTAACCGCAATCACGTTTTGCATCGCGATATTCGTGGCGATAATATTTTGCTAACACGAGATGGTCGAGTCAAATTATGTGACTTTGGTTTGTCGCGCCAAGTGGACTCGACATTTGGCAAGCGCGGCACTTGCATTGGTTCTCCGTGCTGGATGGCACCCGAGACAGTGCAGGCCTTGGATGCCAGTAAGTATTATTGAGTGTAGCAGTTTGTTAAATTCAAAATATTTATTTATATTCTTAGGAGAGCCTGAAGTAACTACACGCGTAGATGTCTGGGCCTTGGGCATTACTACCATCGAACTGGCCGATGGCAAGCCACCATTTGCTGATATGCATCCATCACGTGCCCTGTTTCAGATTGTGCGCAACCCACCGCCAACTTTATTCAAACCTTCGAATTGGTCACAACAAATGAACGACTTTATAGCCGAGTGTCTGGAAAAGAATCCAGAGAATAGACCCATGATGGTGGAAATGGTGGAGCATCCATTTTTGACTGAACTTTTTGAAAACGATGAAGAGGTAATGTACAATTAAAATTAAAATTAAAAGCTTTTATGAATCTGTGGGAACGATGTTTTGAAAAGCGGAGTAAAGTCAATGTCACTGTCAAGTATTTAGTAGGTGTTCTTTCCCAAAGAATTTATAGGGAAGGTATTGCTAGTGCTTTAACTGCGGGGTATGGGGGATCTCCATATGGCTAATGGCTCGTGAAGGTCTTACAGCCTGCAGACTGGGTTTACACACAGCAGATTTTGTTGAGCAACTTTTTAGCTTATGGACGAAAGAGGAAGATATGATGGCTTCTCTCTTCATTCTTTTCTCCTTCCTCTCCCATAAACTCAGCAGTTGCCCAACGAAGTGTGTTAAGTAACTCACTAAATAAGAAGACCCTAAAGTTCTTGGAATGAAAATTCACTGTGATGTTCGGTGGACTGATCACATTTTTCAAGTCTCAAATAAAAAGACTTCAAGTGCCTGGGTTTTTTACCTCTTTACTATTTATACCACATATACTTATTATATTTAACTTCTTCCCTTGCAACATCTTACGAAGCTGGGCTAAGAATCCTGGTCTTAAGATTAATTATTGGCAAAACAAAAGTGATACAAATAAACACAGAAAACTCAAAAAAGCGGTTAAACTCGTTTTGCTACCTCGTAGCTGTTATCTCAACATCACATGGTTCGGGTGCAGATATTACAAATCGAAAAAAGAAAGCGACTTAAGCCTATGGCCAACTTAATAACATATGGAACTATTCAACTCTCTCTCTCTCTCTCTCTCTCTCGCCGTGTTAAACTACTTATCTTGAACTCCAATCTCCGATATACATACATATATTTTTATACGGATGCGAAATGTGGAATGCGGGCCTTCAAAAACCGGTCACAGATATTGCCAGAACAGCGATCGAGTGGAATCCTCAAGACAGTTGTAGAAGAGGTCGACCAGTTCATACGTGGCAAAGACAATTTGATAGAGGGAAACGTCAAAAATTTAAACCAGCTGGAATGAAGTAATAAACATCGCTATTAACAGATCCAGATGAAAAGATTTTGTTGAGGAGCTATTCTATACGAATTCAAATCTTATGTATGTGCTGGTGCTCGAAGCCGTGCAAGAGAGAGCAAAAAAAGCTCGTGGGTGACGGTAGTGTATTGATTCATTGGAGCATCGACGCAATGTGGAATGCATTTCCTTGTTCTATCGCTACTAAAATAAAATGTGTTCTAATGAAACCAGGGAAACCCACACATTTCCACGCCAAATGCGAGCTTCATTAAAAGCTTACCCATTTGTGCTCGAATGAAACGTACCACGCATTACAGAGAGAATTTCTTCTTTAACCTGCAAACGACTTTACTTTCGCTTTCAATGTGGAAAGCTACAAAAATATAATGTCCAGAAATATATCCTCCTCCTCACAATCTATTTTCTTCGTTGAGCACAATGCATGGCATTAATAGGAATAGCCTCCTAAGTTCTGGTCTTATTTAAAAAAATCTAGAAACAAATCAAACTTTCTTTCAAAACAATAAGGTAGAGAGACAAACAAATCCAGCGTTTAGAAAGTTGAAGATCTTCCCCTACATTCCCCTTCACCCCTCAATTTGCATATTGTTATCATGCAACAACATAGAAAATAAACTCAGTAAAGTGCGATTTTAACCCGCGCACAAAGGGTTCCGTACGGACACGAGATATGTAATTCAATAGGAACTTTAGCCTATATAAAATACATATAGTTTTGGCATTTTCTTTTCGTTTTTGACATTTTTTCTAATGTTGGCAAATTTTTTTATTTTGGCGATTTTTTTAGTTTTGGCGATTTTTTTATATAGACGATTTTTTTTTTGAGTTTTTTTTTCATTTTGGCAATTTTTTTTAGTTTTGACAATTTTTTCTCGCTTTGGCGATTTTTTTCGGTTTTTGGCGTTTTTTATTTTTTGGCGATTTTTTCGTTTTGGCGATTTTTTTAATTTTGGCGATTTTCGGTTTTTGGCGTTTCTTCATTTTGGCAACTTTTTTCATTCATGCGCTTTTTTAGTTTTGACACATTTTTTCTCATTTCAGCGATTTTTTTCGGTTTTTGGCGATTTTTCAGTTTGGCGATTTTTTTTGGCGATTTTTTATATTAACAATTATTTTGTTACTGGAGCCTTTTTTGCGTTGGGCGATTTTTTTCGGTTTTTGGCGCTTTTTTTCATTTTGGCAATTTTTTTCATTTGGACGATTTAGATGTTAGAATTTTTTTTTTAATTTAGGCGATTTTTTTGGTTTTGCGATTTTTTTTTCATTTTTGGCGATTTTTGTAAAAATTACATAGTGAAAATTGCATTAACTGATTAAGCACCCTTTAATTTAAATTTTTTTTAAATTTTAGTTTTAATTGTTGTAGTCTATACAAAAATACACTAATTTTACAAGAGGGGGATTTATGTAAGTAGAGGGGGGCTGTCGGGTCATGCATTTATTTTTTATAGTTCTCCTCTAGCAGAATCGTTCGTTAGAACCTTGTTACATTTTCTGTGTCCTGCCTGTGATCCGGAACGCAATTTATAAATATGATTTTGATAACAAATGAAATCCTGCTTTGACTCCTCTTTTCTTTAACTTCCAGATGCAAACTGAAATACGTGAACTAATTGAACTGTCGCGCGAAGCCGGCATTTTGTACAAGGAACCCGACATATTTGTCGACAGCGGCTACATTAAACGTTTCGAGGGAAAACCGGAGCGCATGTATCAAGAAGATTTGGCCGCCATAGAAAATCCCGTAGAGGAAACTATTTTAGACAATTTGCGCGTTCGTCTCGAATTGGGCAATACTTATTCGTTTATTGGTGACATTTTGCTGTCTCTCAATTCAAACGATCTTGAAAGTGAGTTTCCCGAAGAGTTTCACAAGAAATACGTTTGCAAGTCGCGTTCAGAAAATTTGCCGCATATTTTTGCCGTTGCCGATGTCGCTTATCAAGATATGTTGCATCACAAAGAGGCCCAACATGTTGTATTTTCGGGTGAAAGCTATTCGGGCAAGTCTACAAATGTAAGACTCTTGATTAAACACTTGTGCTATTTGGGTGCAGGCAATAGGGGGGCTACGGACCGTGTGGAGAATTCGATTAAAGTAATAATGGCTTTAGTTAATGCCGGCACACCCATCAACAACAATTCTACACGCTGTGTACTGCAATACTTTTTGACATTTGGCAAGACTGGCAAGATGTCGGGAGCAGTATTCAATATGTACATGTTGGAAAAATTAAGAGTGTCTACCATGGATGGGTGAGTGGTTTTTTATTTAAGAATATTTTTTCTTAATTCTACATGATTTCCAACTTGATCTTGCAGCAATCAACACAATTTTCATATATTTTACTTCTTTTACGACTACATGAATAATGAGGGCTTATTGAAGGACTACAGTTTAAAGCCGGATCGTGGTTATCGCTATTTGCGCATACCTCCCGATGTACCGCCCACTAAATTGAAATATCATCGCGATGACCCTCAGGGTAATGTAGAACACTATCGCCAGTTTGAGTCTATACTTAAGGATCTTGATTTCAATCATAAACAATGTGAAACAATACGCAAAATTCTGGCAGCCATATTGAATATCGGTAACATTCGATTCCGCCAGACTGGCAAATATGCCGAAGTGGATAATACCGATATTGTGACACGTATTGCTGAATTGCTGAGAGTGGATGAGAAAAAGTTCTTATGGTCTTTGACAAACTTTATTATGGTCAAGGGTGGCATAGCGGAAAGGCGTCAGTATACAACTGAAGAGGCTAGAGATGCGCGTGATGCCGTGGCTTCCACTATATATTCAAGATTAGTGGATTGGATTGTTAATAAGATAAACATGAATATGGCATTTCCCAGAGCAGTCTTGTAAGTAGTAATAGATATTCTTATGTTATGTTATATATGTTATGCAACATTTCTTTATGTCACTAATAGTGGCGATCAATTCACGCTTGTCGTGCACGACATGTTTGGCTTTGAATGTTTCAATCGGAATGGCTTGGAGCAATTGATGATTAATACTCTCAACGAGCAACTGCAATATCATTACAATCAACGTATTTTTGTCAGCGAAATGTTGGAAATGGTAAGTGATTATATAAAATTTAAGTTTAAACTAAACTAATACCTTCAATGAGGGCTATAGGAAGCTGAGGATATACCCACAATCAATCTAAACTTCTACGACAACAAAGTGGCCTTGGATAATCTTCTAACAAAACCAGATGGCCTCTTTTACATCATTGATGATGCCTCGCGCATCAGCCAAGATCAAGATTTAATAATGGGTAAAATAAAGAATGTTAATAATTTTTTTTTACTATTTACCTATTGATCTACAAATAATTACAAATCATTTAGATCGCGTTGTTGAGAAGCACAGTCAATTTATTAAGAAGCACACAAGCACTGAAATTTCAGTGGCTCATTACACCGGACGCATCATTTATGATACTCGAGCATTTACTTATATTAATCGCGATTTCGTGCCTCCTGAAATGATTGAGGCCTTCAGGTCTTCTTGCGACGAAAATATAATGATCATGTTTACCAATCAATTAACAAAAGCTGGTAATTTAACAATGAATTTCGAAATGCAACACAAGGCCGAAGATAATAAGAAACATGTCTATGTGAGTACAAATATTTTTATATGATTTTAAAATTATTAAAATATTTGTGTTATACTAATATAAGACGAAATTTAAGAAGATTTCAATTGAAATTTGTATCAAAATCGTGTAATGTTCAGTTCAAGTTTTTTGTTTTTAAATATATTAAGATTTCGTAATCAAACCAAAAACTATTGAGTGAAATTGTTTCTAAACTATAACCAAACAACGTAATAAAGGGCCTTATTATGAGTAACTGTCGATCTTCGACTGTAGTCCAAAGTACTGATCGAACGAATTTTAATTTTTACGAGTATGACGAGCAGCGTTGTCAACTTGGTGCGTTTCGCACCATTTTGGGTGCTTTTTGAAATTTTTTGTGCGAAAAATTCCTTAATTAGTGCGTGGTGCGCTTTTTTTTAAATTTTGATGCGTTTTTCAATTTAAACGGGTTAAAACGGGAAAATTCTTGTTGTGAAACTTTTACTAACTTCCTGATAGTTTTAATTACCATATTAATACCAGTGATGTTTACAAAGCATCACAATTTTAAATGAAATCTTCCTTATGATCCTATGATAACACAATACTGATGAAAATATTACCTTTATCAATTTGGAACAATTAATTTTTGATCTCTTTTTAAAAAGTTTTAAGCAGAATTACTTACAAATGTATTTACCAAAGGCAAATCAATAATTGTATACACAACAATCATTTCTCATGTTTCGTTTCATTAAAAATTTACGCTAAACAGCTGATGTTAATAACAAGCTCTACCCAAGTAGATAGAAAAAATCGTATAAACATATCGGTATTTCCCCCAGCTAATAAAATTATAGTTTAATTTTTCTTCTCTTGTTTAAAAACTCGCATTAATTAATAAAAAAATATTTCATTCAATAAGAATTAAGAAATTTCTGTACTTAAGCCCGAATAAGAAATTATTTCTGATTAAAATTCACTACAGTTCAATTAATCTATATATTGTGCAAAATTAATTCAATAAAAATTTTAAAATAAAAAAAAAGAAATTCTAAGCTTGGTGCGTTTTTTTTCCATTTTGGTGCGTTTTGAAATTTCAAAGTTGACAACGCTGATGACGAGCATTCAACAAAGAACGTTGTTATTGTGAATAAACTCGACAAACAATAGCTTAAAATTTGTGTTTGTGCACTTAAAAATAAAAATTTTTTAACATTTAAATTTTTTAACGAATTTTCATATTAAAATACTTCACCGAAAGGCAAATTCTCTTCGATAGAAAAATCGTTTCTCAGCGAAATTAACATTCGATTTTCAATGTTCGATACCCAGCGAAGATCGACGAAAATCGAATGCAACTCATAATAGCGCCTATAGCTAATTCTCACAACTTGTTAAGTACATTCTACTCGAAATCTACTAAGTTTTGCTCGACATCTCGTAAGTACTAGATTTTGCTCTTACGGAAACGCACTATTAGAGCGTTGTTTTTTTTCAACCGACTTTAAAATAAATTCACTAAAGTGCGACTCTGACTCGCGCACGAAAGGCTCCGTATGGACACTAGAGGCCTTATTCAGAAAAAAATTATTTAGGTTTACGAAACGTTTAATAAAGTAATTTCCATAAAAAATTTGTTTTGTAAACAAAAATAATTTTTTTTTGAATACGATAATAGATACATAATAATATACGAACTTTAGCCTTAATACTATCAGCCCAATCATGACGTTATTTTCTCACGGAAAATAATTTTCTCGAGAAAATATTACTGCAATCATAAATTCTTTGGGAAGAAAAAAGAGTAATACGTGGCATCACCGCATTGGGAAGGTCGTTGTTTTGCTTGTTTGTTGACATTTTGTTTCTCTATTTTTTTTTTAATTATTTTATTTTTTTCAAGCTCTAGGTCAATTATTTGCTTCAAATAAAACTCTTTTGTGTTTTATTACAGAATTTTTATTTTTTCTTTTTTCAATGTTTCTAAAACCTTCGCTGTTCTTCTTCAGGAATTGAGTAAAGCCGTCTGTCTACTGAGTATGAAAGTGCAGTGCTTACTTTTAGTGAGAAAGTAAACAAAATTATTAAAATTCACCAACTTAAAAAAATATGTAGAGACAAGTTTATAAATGATTTATTCGGGCATTATTTGTGTTTTTCTACATAAAAAAAACTCTACAAACTACAAGTCAATGTATATAAATTGTGTTTTAATGGAGTATTAAATATGTTTTTATGTAAACTCCCTTCTGATTTGCACGGCGTTCATAATATGTATCTACGTTTTTCCCGGGGAGTTTTTTATTGCTGTATTTGGTAAAAAAAAATTCAGAATTTGAGAAAAGAGAGAAGTGAAAAAACTCGCAAGGAATTTTTGTTCATGATTGGGCTGTATATAGTTGTGACATTTTTTTTCGTCTTTGGAATTTTCTCGGTTTTAATCGATTTTTTTTAATGACGTTGGCGTTTTTTTTTGCGTTTTGGTGCTTATTTCTCCTTTTAGCGATTTTTTTTTGTATTCGCAGTTTTTTTGGCGTTTTTTATTAAATTTGGCGATTTTTTTCATTTTGGCAATTTATTTTAGTGCTAGAATTTTTTTTAATATATTTTTTTTGTTTTGGCGATTTTTTCGGATTTTGGCGGTTTTTTCGTTTTCGCGATTTTATAATTTTGGTATTTTTCTGTTTTACCGTTTTTGAAAATTTCAAGACTGCCTCTTAAAATTTTCAAGATAAAGCAAGTTGTCAAAATTACATTAACTGACAGAACACCCTTTATTTTGAATTTTTTAAGGTTAAGTGTTAATTGTTGTAGTCTGTATAAAAATACACTAATTTTACAAATTTTAAGTGTCTATAATGGGCGAGGTTATACCATTTAAAATGTATTATACTTCACGTAGTTCAACTTAACCGATTTTTAAGAAAATTTAGCTCTGAAATAGACACAGTCCTCCATTTAAAAAAAAAGGGAGAGTCACGCCCTTTAAAATTTAATATTTTATTTTAAATGTTTTTACTTTACCAATTTTTGCAAGACCTAACACGCACCCTAAGCTCTGAAAAACACATCTTGTATTTAAAAAATGGGCGGAGGCACTCCCATTAAAATTTAATTAATCAGATCTTTGCATTGAAGTCGGGTTTTTTTGGCAGAAAGAATTATTTCAATTAATTTTTTTTCAAAAGAAACTTATTTATCAAACCATCATTATTTTCAGTTGTTTCTCCCAGTTCTCAACGAGTTTTCTCCCTGAATGTTTGAGCATTGTTAAGGTGCTTTGGCAACCCTTATATTCTATGTGCAGGCAGCGTTGCCAAATGTGTATATTGTATCTGTTTTTCGCAGATTTTTTAGCTGTTGAGCAGTTATGAAGTTTTTTGTTTAAGCCTAGTACTCTGTTCGAAGTTGTGAACAATTTTCAGCAACATTGATTATTTCGCGTGGAAAATTTGACACGTAAAAAGTAATGCCCATATTGCTCTTTCCAAAAAAATTTTCGTTCTTATTGGTTAGAAGTATGCAGCATTGATCGACTTTTGCAAACAAAACATCAGGTGTCAATATTTCGCGCGAAATAAATGCCAGTCACATTATTTCACAGATGACAAGAAAATGTTGCCAGACACATTTCACAAATTTTTCACGACTTGAACAGAGTACAAGTTTAGCAACCTTTTTTTACAAATATTTCATGTGAATTTTTTTTTATATGGATTCTGTCAACATTTCGCGCGAAATGTTGAACAGAGTACCAGGCTTTAAAAAAAGCTTTTTTAAATTTTTTAATTCCAATACACAAGCCAACAGTAAATTATTTTTTCACCGCTAATACACTTTCGTATCAGCGACAAGCTCATTAATTTTCTCATCGTATAAAACACCTCATCAAAGTTGTAAACAATGGCCAAAAACAAAAACGTCTATTGATTTGTGTTAGATCAAAGTCGACGACAAACAAACAATCGGCGCATCGATTTCAAAGTTGACGCTTTTGGTAAAATGTTTGGCAACTTTGTTTCTCTACACGATATAAATGCCACATCAAACATGTATACAAACTTTGTATTGATGATACGTTTTGTTAGTCAGCCAATGTTAATAATTAGAGTGAACAAAATAAAGTTTTATTTGAAAATACGGAGAAATTTTTTTATAAAGACGGCTTTTAAACGGAAAATTTACTTTGCAAAGTCTTGAGTTTGTAGGGGAGGAGGGAAAAGAGCTGCCATTACAATTTCCCTTCTCAACTACAAACCCAAGACTTTGGAAAGTAAACTTTGCGTGTCTAAAAGTAGACAAAATAATTACCCTTCCTCCAATTGTCAACATGGACATCACGTCAATATAATACCAAAAAATTGGGGCTTGTCCACACGATCTCGAAAACAATTTTTGCAATTGACACTCTACATAGAAATTAGCATCCGCCTGCCAGCAGCAATCCCTTGTTTTCGCCAATTTTTTATTTTCAGGGCAATTATGAATAAAAATTTCGGGAGACAATTTCTCCCTTTTCCTTTTTTTAATTTTCCCTATTATTTGCTATTGTTTGAAATTATTCCCTGAGATAAAATTCTCGCGAAATTTTTTTCATAATTACCTCAGTGTATTGACCTAACATGGATTCTGAGAACTGGACAAAGGGTACAAATAAAAACCTTAATTTACTGTAATGTGAAAACTACTACTTGACAAACTGTATTTAAAATTTATTTTACCTTTTTTTTCTTGTCTCTTTTCAGATTCTTAATCACTTGACGAACGGCGTTATATCACAAGTAAATAATTTACGTACTTTGGCTGCCAATTTCCGTTACACTTGCCTTACAATGCTCAAAATTTTAAGTCAAAACACCAACATGGGCGTACATTTTGTACGATGTATACGCGCCGATTTGGAATATATACCCAGGAATTTCCATTTGGACATGGTGCAGCAACAAATGAAAGCACTGGGCGTATTGGACACTGTTATTGGGCGACAGCAGGGCTATTCATGTCGTTTAACATTTGAGGATTTCCTTAAAAGGTTTGTGTTTGTGTTTTGTATTGATGTTCTGAAAGTATTATAATTGAAATGTATGTTTTTTTTGTTTACTTATTATTTTCTTGCAAAAAGATATCAATTCTTAGCATTCGATTTTGATGAAACTGTCGATATAACTAAAGAGAATTGCCGTTTACTATTGATTCGTTTGAAAATGGAAGGTTGGGACATTGGAAAATCTAAAGTATATTTGCGTTACTACAATGATGAATTTTTGGCCAGGTAGGTATTTATTGGTAGTGTTAAAATTGCGATATTCGATATCGATCGAAATTTCAAAATAGTTCAATAGAAATTTTATGCAGAATGCACGAACCAAGGAACAAATTACGGTATACGATGTCGTTCGAAATTTCTAATATTTCAATAGACATATATATTATGAAGTTTCATTCGATATCGAAAGCCGCAATTTACCCCCTGATTCGTGGATTCTGCATAAAATGGCAGACTTCCAAGACGTCAACTGCTTTGTCTTCTAGCACAAAACATTGACAATGCACACCTTTTCAAAACGTAGTCAAAAAGTATTAAGATCGTCACAAATAAGCAATCATCATCGCATCGGCTTCAAAGTTGATGCTCAAAGTGACAATGTTGCGCAACTTTGTATATATACACGATATAAATACCGCATTTAAAAAACATAAAATCTCTGTATTGATACGTTTTAAAACTTATAAGTTTCATTGTAACAATAAACGGTTCGACATTTCTAATTTATTTTACAGGATTCCCTTATTTATCATCCTTATTCCAGTTGTCAATATCAACGTCACTTTAACACAATAATACCAAAAAATTAGGGCTTGTGTAACCGTTGTCGAAAACAACTTTTTCTAGTGAGTAAACAAACAAGCCATAAATTTTTGGTATTGTGTTAAAGTGACGTCGATGTCGACAACTGGAATACGGGTGAATAATCAGCAAATATGTTGAAATTTTATTTTATGCACAAAACAATTAAATGTTGCAGGACTGAAAAATTTCTTAATCACCCTTATCGCGAATTAAAGGCGAACATTCCATTCCGTTCACGTGAAATATTTCCCGTAAACAACAAAATGGTGAACAAAATTATAAAATAGTATACTGACACAACAACGACGAAAACATTGGCGATCAGAATTTTAAAGAAGTTCATGTGAACTTTTATTCCCGATAAGGGTGAACATAGAAAGCCCTAACTCGTTATTATTTTTTTTAATCGATATTTTTACATTTCTCGATATACATATTAACAGTACGACCACACGAGCAATTTGTTGTGGCTTAACACAAGCAATAACGTCTGCAGAATGATGACGTCAAATTACTTATGTTCAACAATGTATCTAGAGGTGGCGAACACGTACATTCAAATATATTTGTAATTTTATGCATAAACTTACTTAAATTATCCTTTATTATATATTTTGTTAATTGATAATTGAACTTCTATTTATTTTATTAATTTAAAATATTTTTTCTTTCGGTTTGGTAAAAATAAAACTAATATTATTTTAATTTGACAGCATGTGTTAAAAGATTATTGCTCAGCAATATATTTTAACATTTGTTGCTTAATATATATTCGAAAACATATTCATACGGTCTGGTCTACACGCTAATATATTGTGTCGGCAATCGAATTTGACAATTGCCAAGGCAATAATTGCCGAGATAATTGCTCGTGTGGACGGCTAGTAAGCGTTCTTCTATCAAAATATAAAAAACGATTTCAATATATATCAACTTAGGGCCTTTCTACATTAAATAAAATAATAAATCAATATTTTGTTCACACAAAAAAGTAATATGAATGATTTTGTAATACTAATTAAAATATTTGTAGTATCAATTAAAAAATTAATTAAATTTTCACCTATAAACATTTGATAATATCAATTAAGTTTTTTAAGTAAAATTAATTAATACAATTAAAAATTTAATTAATATAATTAAATTCTTAATTAAAAATATTATTTGCTGAACACTTTTTTCTGTGTTATTCTATCGACATATACAAAACAAATCGATTTAAATAAAAATTATGAGTTAGTTATATTAATTAAATAAAATAATAAATCGATATTTTTGCATTTTCGAATACATTAAGGCCCTTCGATCTTTAATCATTTTTTATATTAAAATATTTCATCGAAAGCTAAATTCTGTTCGATAGCAAATTCGTTGCTCAGAGAAATTTTCGATGCTTATAATATGAATTGAACATTCGATTTTTCATTGGTCGGTACCCAGCAAAAATCGAAAATCAAATGCGACTCATAATACGGCCTTAAATGTTCTTCTATCAAAATATAACAAAAAAAATCGATTTCAAACAAATTTAAAAGTTAGTACCTTTTAATATTAAGGTAACGTTATGCATCAATTGAATTTTAAAAGTCAACAAAAAAGAGTATTTTCCATGGAAATGCAAAAAAATTCCCATGGGTCGACCCTTTAATTCGAAATGAAAGAAAATACTTTAGAATTTGAGTCTTAGTAACGTAAAAATTCGAAAGTATTTGCTTTCGTTTCGAATTAGAGTTTGAACACAATGGAACGATTATTTATTGCGGTGCGGTTTCCTGCTGGACGGAATAAAATTAAAATCTATTTTATTTTCATTGCGGACTTTCTTATTCTCTCAATTTTTGACACTCTCTCTTTCTCACGTTGCCATAGTTTTTGAATACTTGGCTCTGTTCACAACATTATTGTAAAAAAAAACATGATTTTGAAGTTCAAACATTTTTGTCCTAGATTATAAAAGTTTAAAAAATATATCAAATATATCTACGAATGTATAAAATGTTAATCATTTTTTGTTTTTAGTTATAAAAATGTATGCACAAAAAAATTAACGAAAATTTAAACAAACAATGACAAATATGGCCGTCGCCGTCTTCCGTTGTAATATGTTAATTTTTCTCTCTCGCAACGAGAAATCGCACCGCACGGGAAACATTGTGTTGAGACTCTTACAGAGTAGACCTACTGTGCAATAGTATGAAAGGGCATTTAAAATCAAAAATCATCCAATTATTTCTTTCAGTGTCACGTGTTTTAAATGTTAAAATAAAATGCTAATTTTAAAAATGTTTACATATTTTTAGACTGTACGAAATCCAAGTTAAGAAAATTATTAAAGTTCAATCTATGATCAGAGCTCTGCTGGCACGCAAGCGCATGAAGGGTGGTGGTAGCAGTGCTGCAAAGGGTAAATAGCTCTTAGAAATATCAAACTTTTTTTAAACTTATTCTCACAGCAAACAAAGCAAATTTAATCTTTATTATCTCTTATACTTTTAGCCAAAACTGTGGGAGAGAAAGATATAGCAGCTGCTAAAATACAAAAAGGTAAAGAAAATGAGGGTGAGAGTGAGGGTGATTATCTGAATGTCCCTGAGGTTGATTATTTAGATATAAGTGAGACCAATTCTGAAGCGGAAGACATATTCGAAGAGGATCGCAAAGAAGAGGCCTTAGCAGCCGCTGTGGTAGCTGAACGTGAAAATGCCATACTCGATCAAGATGAATAAGAGAAAACGTTTGATTATAATTTATTGCTACAAAAAGAAGTAATTTCAATCAGGACGTATTCTAAACGTCTTTACTCAAGCTTATTACATAATATGCAAACATATTTATTATTACACACATATATGTACAACAAAAAAGCATATGTCACATACTTACGCTATTTAAAAAAAAACAAATAACTAGTTATTAAAGAAAATATTATGTTCAATAAATTTTGAATGTGAAAAAGTAATTCAAACAAATAAGTTTTCTTAGTTTCTTGCCAAATATTATTTTGGTTCAAATGCAGGTCTACCTATGGCCTTTCACAAATGCAAAAATTAGACATTGCAAAATGTGTGTCGTAGTGACAAGAGATTTAGAAAAACAAGCTGCTTATTACGGCCTTCTTGCGACACTATTGCACTCATTATTTTTTATTATTCTAACATCTATTGATCGATTGAATGAAACCTTTTATAGTCGCTCAAAAAAATATACTATTGAAAATAAATGAAAAATTAATTAAATTAACGCATTAGAAAGGCAAATATCAGCCACGCAACAGCCTTGACCCATGTAACAAATGTTTTGTACATGTTAACAAGGTATTAACACCCTCTCTCTCTCTCTGTCTTCTTTCTGCTTACCGGCAATAATCTTTAGTTTTATTTAATTGTTATAAATAAGTTGTAAATTTTTATTAACATTTTAATATTCTTGTATGCTGTTGTTTTTTTCTTTTTACTTCATTCTATTTTTTTTTTAATTTTTTTTATATTTTCTATTGTTGCTTTATAGCTTACCGTGGTTTTCGTGAACGCCAACGTTTTGCTCCTTTGGTAAATGAAAAGACTGGACAAGTAAATCAAGAGACTGCAGAATTCATACGACATTATGTGCGTAAGTGGCGTATGAAATCATTATTTCAAGTGCTTTTGCATTATCGAGCTGTAAAATTTCAGGATTTTGTTAATTTATGCCAACAAGTAAGTTACAATACAAATATTTAATCATTTATATCGTTACCTTAATATAAAAAGGCCCAAACTAATTTTTTTTTAAATCGAGTTTTTTGTATATTTTGATTGAAAAGCATCTTAGGTATCGAAAAATGCAAAAATATTTATTTAAAAAAGAATAATGAGTTTGGTTCTTTTTTAATTAAGGTAACGCTACGGATATAATTTTTTTGCAGGTGAAATTTAATACAAAACTACAAACGTCAAAGTGAAAAAAAGAATTAATAGATTTTATTTAATGTTGCTAAATAGTTTAAAGCCAATAAATTTTTTTTAACGTTCAATCGACTTCAAAATAAGTTGGAGTTTGAACACAATGTAACGATTATTTATTGCGGTGCGGTTTCCATACGATTTTGAAGTAAAAAACCGCAGTGCGGGACGGAATAAAATTAAAATCTATTTTATTTTCATTGCGGACTTTCTTATTCTCTCAATTTTTGACACTCTTTCTCTTGCTCACGTTGCCATAGTTTTTGAATAATTGGCTGTGTTCACAACATTATTGTAAAAAAAACATGATTTTGAAGTTGAAACATTTTTGTCAGACTATAAAAATTGAAAAAATATATCAAATATATCTGCGAATGTATAAAATGTTAATAATTTTTTGTTTTTAGTTATAAAAATGTATGCACAAAAAAAAAATAGAAATTTAATCAAACAATGACAAGTGTTACCGGCGCCGTCTTCCGTTGTATTATGTTTATTTTTCTCTCCCGCAACGAGAAATCTTACCGCATCGCAAACATTGTGTTAAGACTCTTAATTAAAAACTATCATTTAGTTTCAAAAATGTCCCACAAATAACGGCTGAATTCCAAAACGTCAACTGCTTTGTCTTTAAACGCAGCAGTACAAAATGTTGATAATGCACACCCTTTCCAAACGTTTTCGACAAGTATTAAGAAAGTGATAAGCATACAAATTCGGAAGGATTAAGGCCCAACTATAATATGAATAACCTGGCTTAAGCTAATGCCAGAATTCAACGATAAGTCTGTCAAATACTTAAGCAATTCAGATGTGACTTTTAGGTGGCCACAATATACTTACATGCACTTAAGTATTCTTTCGCCACAGCTGCACATATAGGTACTGTTCAAAATTTTTTAGTAATTTTTTTTCTTCTTATAACTACTAAATGAATGCAATCCAATCAAATTAACTTGTTGGAATGTCCTTATCTATTAAAAATTAACGTATAATTATATCCACCACTTTATTACTTGTTTTATTTGTTTTGTGTACAACAATGATCGTACATATGTATGTAAATAAACTCATGTGTATGTGTGCATATGAGTATTGTAAAACAAAGAATTAAAATAAAAAAACTTGACGAAAAGTTATATAAGTACATTATAGTTTGCCACATACGTTTTATATGTAACCGCACACTTGCTTAAGTTCGCTGATTCATATTATAGTTCGGCCTTTATGTTTCGTTTGGAATTACGTAGTAGACCCCCAGCGCAACGGCTTCAAAAGTTGATACTCATGGTGACAATGTTTGGCAACTTTGTATGTATACACGATATAAATACCGCATCGGAAATCTATACAAGCTTTGTATTGATACATTTTGGAAGTCAGCCAGTGTGATGTGAAAAGAAATAATTCAAACAGCAAAGAATCTTAAATGACTTAACAAATGAGATAAAAAACAAAAACTTCCTCTTTTTTAAGGTTCACATTTACAATCAGCGAACTGTAGCTGGTCTCAACAAATGTACACGTACCGTACCTTATGATCGCATTAACACAAGAGAAGTGCATTCCTCACAACTAGGACCAATGCCTGTGAGTAATTTTTTTCAACATCTAAAGCCCCTAATTATTATTGCCGTTTTCAACTCAACTCTGTTTAACTGTTGGAGAATCAACCTAACTTACACATGTGTATTCTCTTTCACAACCTAAATAATAGTTGAGTTTCTAGTAGTTGTTTTGTGCTACAATATTTTCAACTACATAAATATTAGTTGCGATTCACAGTACTAAAATATGATTGTCTCTCAGAGAACCGAAGTGAGTTAAGTTGAGAGCAGCAATAGAGGCGTAAAAGTGCTTTTACACCACGTGTATTTCTCATTACCTTTTACTCTGTAACTATTTGTCGAGGTCACGTCAATAAAGTACAAAAAAAAATGGCATTTCTCTACTTGCAGTCCCAAGTAATTGACTGCCATTGACAGTCTCCTGTTATTTGCCACATCTTAGAGAATATTATTAGACTGTCAATAGCATACAATTGTTCCCGATACGAAGACGATATGTATCAATTTTGTTTGTATTGTATTAGACATGACATGGACAGATAGTCACAGAATAAAGGGAATTAAACGGAGTCTGTTAAAAAAGCTGCTTTTCATCATATAAACAGAAACTAATGCGGTGAAGGCACTTTAAACAAATTTAAATTATATTCTAAAAGAGTAATAACTTATTTATACATTAAGGTGGCGTTACGTAAATTACCGCTGCGTTTAGATCAAATTCCATTCTATGACACACAATATATGGTGGATCCGGCCAATTCGATGGCAAGACAAACTTACACCTCAAGCGTTAGCACTATGATGGAAGATGATGAAGCCTGGGATAGTCCACTGCAGCGAAATCCTTCAACGACATCATGTTTATTAACCTACAATGCCTACAAAAAGGAACAGGCCTGTCAAACTAACTGGGAGCGTATAGGAGAGAGTGACGTCATCTATAATCAGAATTTCTATCGAGATCCCAATATAATGAGAAGGTGTGTCGCCTCGTTCGAATACACATATTTATTTGCTTGCATACATATTATATATGTATATTAAATAAATTTTACCTACAGAAATCAAGTGCAGATGCAAATGAATGCTTACAATAGTTACAGCAACTACAACAATAACAATAATAGTAATGCATTTCCAGCTTGGCAAACCGGTATGCGAACGGGCTCTAGGCGTAACAGTTTAAAAAATTATCCTGCACCACCGCCACCACCCATGCCGTCCATGCCCTCCATGCAGCAGAATATGTACAATAGGCCAATGAATCAACAACAGAATATGCGTAATTCTTACCCGCCAGCCCAAAATCCCGTAAACGAGCTACAAAATCTAATGGGACGTCGTGATAACTATGATGAGGTTAGTTGGATGTGATTGGTTGGCTGTAGACATTACAAAATTATTTAAGTTCTTCTTTACAGGATTCGGAAGAACCGCCTTTCAACTTCAAGGCCATGCTGCGTAAAACCAACTACAATAGACCTGAAAACAATTCCATGACCTATGAGTTCAATCAAAACAATCAAACATTTCAAACGCCAAAACTGCGACCCACCGGGAGACGCTTCGAAGAAAGTAGTACATCCCAATATGCAGGCTCCAAATTCAATCAACGAGAAGTCTCGCCAGTGAATAGGTCCACAAGCAGTTACACAAATGATTACAGTAACAGCACGGCAACAGATGATGCGGCAGGCAACAATGATGAAGAGGAATATGAAATTTAACTCCCTTTAAAACTGTTTATATACGAACAATCAAATCCCTTAAGTATTACATACATATATTTTTTTAATAAAGCTTGATTTTGAACTCTTCTGGTACACTAATAGAAAAAAAAGTATGAGGGCAAAATAAAATTGAAATTCTTGTATTCTTTTTTTTTTTTTGTTTGCCTTATTTTAACGAGAGAGTATTTTAATTTATATTTTTTGGGTATATGTTTGTATGTGTAAAAAGGAATGAAAATTTAAATTTTAAACATTTAAATTTTTTTTTCAAAGATCAAGAGCAACATTTTTATAATTGTCCTTAAAATGAACTTATTATTGTCTTTGGTTAAAACTAATTGTCACGTAACTTACGTTAATGTTAGAAAATCTTCAGTTAATTCTTTATTTCTTAACAAAATTACAAATCCATATCAGGCTCTCTTAATCCATCTGAGTGCATTTTGCGACCTGATAGTTCCAGCATAACTTTATCTTCCAAATTTTTATCCAATATAGAACGTTTGTTGTTAGTGTCCTGTAATTTAAAATGCAATATGTATATGTATGGTAAAACTTTTTAGATGATGTTTTACTTACAGTTCCTTCCTCGTCACTGTCATCACCTGGTTTGGGTTCATCTCCTATGCCCCAAACTTCCAAGTTTCGTATACGAAAATCTTTGCGTTTACTTAGTTGAACATAGTCTTTGAATGTGGTACACGACTCAGAGCTCTGGCCCAGACCATATTCACAGTCTAACCAAAGTCCCCAATAATTAAATTGGCCACCCATACCCTAATTATATAAAAGAGTATGATTTGATTTTTAAATTTTTTAATTCAAATCTGAAGGAAATTTAACATGGAAATTATGTGCAGTTTCTACAAGCCAGGCAGACGACTCATCTAGAAAATTTGTATGAAAATCTCTCAAAAAATTAGTGATTTCCAAATAAAGTTTATAGTTAAGTCGACCGTCTGGGTTGTAGAAAAAGGGGGTTAGACAAGATATGAAAATCTAATATCTACATATAAAAGTTTGTAAATAAATTACATTTTATATTTTTAACTATTTAGTTGCACGTTTTATGTTAAAAGATTTCCTAAATTTTTCTAATGCAAAAAAAGAACATTTACGATATTAGCCATCTTATTTCTTTATCAAAATTTAAAAAAAAATGTTTTTAGACTATAGTCTATATGTTCGAAATTTCGAACATATTTTTGAAGCTGTATGTTAAAAGAAAATTTCCACAGACAACCGGTTTTAACGTACACTTCAAGCACACGCTATTTTTTTGCATTAGGGGTATAAAGTTTGTAAAAAAATTACATTTTATAGTTTTCACTCTTTAGTTGCAAATTTTATTTCACAACATTTAACATTTTCTAATTCTTCTGAATTTTCTGTATTGGAAATAATGAAAAAAAAAAGCATTTACGATACTAAACATTTTATTTCTTTATCAAAATTGAAAGAAAAAATGTTTTAGACTATGTTCGAAATTTCGAACATATTTTCGAAGTTTCGAATTTCAATGGAATATCAAATTTCGAATCCATATTTTAAGAATATTGCATTTTTAATGCAAACTAAAAGCCAAATCAATTAAATATCCTGTTTTAAAATTAGGCATTTGAATTTTTTCAATTTTATACATATTTATATTCAAGACATCATAATGTTTTTTACTCATACCGAGAATATCTTTTTTTGAGACTAAGAGCAAAAACTCATTTTATAGCATAAGAAATTACATAGTTAGTTTTAGTTTTTTCGAAACACAATTTCACATTCAGTTTCTAAATTCAACTTTTGGTGGAACTTTTTTTCCTATGCTAGTTGTAAAAAAAATTACATTTAACCATTTTTCCAACAAAAAAAAAAACTAAAATGAATACCTTTAATATATTACGAATAAAAAATAAATAATTGAAAAAGCATAACTTTTTATTATCTATTTTATTTGTAACAAATACAGTTTCGAACTTTTAAAAATATGTATGTTGAAAAAGTCTAACCAAATACAGTTTTAAGTATTTAAAGAAATTGCTTTTATAGCGTTCCAGAGCTGCTGTTAAAAATTTCTTTCACTGAAAACAAAATAGGTGACCTCGAAAATTCGAAATTATCTGTCACTTTTTATTTCTCATGCCATTAGTGTGGAAAGAATAAGGGTATGTTATTTTCGAAAAAAAAAATTAATTCCGTGGCAAGTGTTTCACGGGAAATATTAAGTATCGCGCTATTATGGTACATTTTAAGTTTTGTGAGAAAATAGAAAAAAAATTTCTTCCGTATTGGAAATCACTCAAACTAAAAAAATAAAAATAGATTTGTACTTACCAAGCCATTCGGCATAGTCTGTTGATTTAAATTCAAATACTGATAATGATTATTATAGCCGCTGGTATTAAAACAACGCATGGCTGGACTTAAAGTAAAAAGCATGGCACTATCATCACCTTTAAAAGAATTAATTAAATGCAAGTGTAAGTATGAATTTTTTTAAAGAATTTTAATTATATGTATACCGAGAAAATTTGGTCCTAGAGCCCAGGATTCTGGTGCATAACCGGCAAATATATAATGATCTTCATCCTCCACAACCAAAAGTGTAGGACCGCGCTTAAGCAGTTTCCCCAACATGGTGGAGAAACTTTCACCCATAATTTTCGAAGAAAATAAAAAACGCCATTTATTTCTTAAATCATTGGGTATATTGCTGTTAATATAAATTACATGTGGTATATCCAATATGGGTGAGTAATTCGTGCCAGTTGGTAAACCTTAAAGTCAAAGAAAATCGATTAACTTAAGAAATTTGTATTTATGTATTTATGTATTTATGTATATTTATTTACCTTCTTGTAGTGGCAATATTTGCTGGCCCATTTGTCTCGTTGCCAATTTGCTATTTTTGTTATTATTATAATGATAGAGGTAAGAGAAAACATCACGCCATATTATAAGAAATGTGGGATTTATTTGCAGCCATTTCTCTAAAGCATGCATAGAGGCAGACTCCGACTCGGATTCTTTGTCAATCAGACGTATTAAGCCTTTGGCGAAGCACTGTGCCGAGCGATCATTGCAGTGAAAACCAAATTTTATCCATGATTCGTATTCATTTGAATTCCTCTCTTTCATTATATGCAAATAGCTCAATAAGACTGAAGTTATATACTAATAACAAGGACAATTAATTAACATATTGTTTTTTTTTTATATTGAGATAAACAAGTACGTCACGCATTCCATTCGGCAGAATTTTTAAAATTTCATTTAGCTTACGATTATTTTATTATTCAGCCTTATCATGAATTCCACATGTGAAAATTTCCGAATAAATTTTTTTGTCAATAATTTTTATAATCAGAAAAAGTTGTTTGAAAGCAAACAAATTAACAAGCACTTTTTTCGGAGTTTAAAATTTTAAAAATTCGGAAATTTTCACAATATATTCAATGCATGATTTTAACTGTTCACATGTTCGAAAATTATTATAAGGCTAATAATGTATTCATATAAAAATGAATCCCAAGAAAAATAAATAAATAAATCAAGGTCTACAAATAGATGTTATAAATAAATATAGTAATTCCAAGGCCAATTGATACGAATTCGCCTTGAGTAATTAATTTTTTTGAATTGTAGTTAAAGAATTTAATTTATTACTCCGAATGGAATCGAATTGTGTGACACAAACGATAATTAAAACTATTATAATGAAATACCATTTCAAGTTGCTTTAAATCAATTTCATCGGGAGATTTTCCTCCCAAGGATAAATGTATGAAATTGATTTGTTCATCTATAGAGCCTCGTTCGACAATGAAATACGGTTCCGTATATTTTTTAAACGATATTGTGCCAACTCTGCGTGGTTGATATTGTTGTTTCTGTTGCTGCTGTTTCTGTTGTTGTGTGAAAGTTTCAGTGAAGAGAAAATTTGCAACAAATTGCGCCAAGTGCTTATCGACAATTGCAGACCAAGTTTCCTTAAAAATTTTAAAGTTATTTGGAATTTAAAGCATTATCAGATGATAAATTATTTAGAACGTTATTTGTAAAAAAGCAACTTAGAAAAAAATTTAATTTTCAGCAAAAACACCATAAAGTGGACAGTTTTTTAGTCTAATTAATTGTAGAAAATTCGCAAGAAGATTAAAAAAATTATTCAAAATCAAAATAAAAAAAATATGTTTTAGGCATTTTAGGGTTCCGTACAACAAAGGTGTCCAAAGGAAGCCTATTGTTTTCGCTGCGCTGTCCGTCTGTCCGTCACAAAATATTTTCTCAGGAACCTTAAGAGCTACGGACCTAAAATTTGGACAGAGTATGAAGAGCCTTGGCCGCTACAACACCAAATATATGAGAATTAAAAATTAAAGGGTGTTCCAAAACGAGCAAAGAAAAATGTTAAAATCACATGTAATATACATACAATTGTGTATACTGATACTTGAAATTTGTACAATTAGTGTATTTTTATATATACTACAAGAATTAACACTAAAATTTAAAAAAATTTCAATTAAAGGGTGATCTATCAGTTAATGCAATTTTAACTATGTAATTTTGACAACTTGCTATATCTTGGAACCCGTAAGAGGTAAACTCTTGAAATTTTCAAAAACGGTAAAACTAATAAATCCGAATATTGTAAAACCGTCAAACCGAAAAAATCGCCAAAAACCTGAAAAAAATCTTCAAAAATTAAAAAAAAATCGCCAAAACGAAAAAAAGTCGACAAAATTAAAAAAAAAATAATTAAGCATTAATATGAATCACCAAATTCGAAAAAATCGCCAAAATAAAAAAATCGCCAAAATGAAAAAAACGCCAAAAACCGAAAAAATCGTCAAAACTCGAAAAAGGCTCCAGTAACAAAATAATTGTTAATATGAAAAAAATCGCCAAAATGGAGAAAATCGCCATAACTAAAAAAACCGCCAAATTGAAAAATCGCCAAAAACCGAAACAAATCGCCAAAATGAGAAATAATGTCAAAACTACAAAAAAGCGCCTAAATGAATAAATTCGCCAAAATGAAGAAACGCCAAAAACCGAAATTCGCCACAACTAAAAAAAAATCGCCAAAACGAATAAGTCGCCAAAAAATAAAAAAAACACCAAAAACCGAAAAAATAGCCAAAACGAAAAAAAAATTTCAAAACTAAAAAAATTACCAAAATGGAAAAAAAAATCCAAAAACCAAAAAAAAACGCCAAAACAAAAAAAATCGCCAAAATTAAAGAAAAACGCCAAAATAAAAAAAAAATCGCCCAAATTAAAAAAACTTCAAAAACTAAAAAAATGCCAAAACTACATTACATATCTCGTGTCCGTACATATCTCGTGTCCGTACGGAACCCATCGTGCGCTCGTCAAAGTCGCATTTCACTGAATTTATTTTAACTTATTATCGGCCGTGCTCTGTAAACCGAATCTCAGAAAATTTCTCGTTTTCAAAAAATTAATAATGGTCCGGCAAATCAGTTTAAAATCATACACGATAAGTTTCGTTCATATATGATATTTGATAATCTATATACTAAAAAAAAGAAATTTAAAAAATATTTCTGTTATCGGAGTTCCTTTTCTAAAATCTTGCGATTTCAAATCGATCAATTTAACATTTTGAAAGTTTTCATATAAAAAACATATCACTCATTTACTCATGAAACGTCATAACTCAAAAAACTAGTTTGCCAGAAAACTCAGTATCTTGAATACTTGAGAGAAAAATAAAATTTTCTTTTTCCTTTAAGTTGGGTATAAAACTTTAAACTCGTTTTCTGTAAAACTATAATTTTATAGAGTTATGTATTTCGTTGTTGAATAAATGAGCGACATGTGTTTAACTTGTACATATGTACATATTTACGTTTATCACGTGTTAGAAAATAAAAAAAAATTATTGCCAATTAGTTTGATAAATAGAAATTATTTGATTTCTTTTGTATATGATGAGATTGTCGTCATTTTTATACTAGTTGTTTGATAAAGTTGTTGTTGTCCGTTTCCCTCAGGAGACGGGCAAGGCAATCTTTTAAATTTAAGTTTTATAACGTTCGTTTTTTGTTATTACTTTTTTTATTATTATAAATTGTTCGCTATTTGTGTATAATTGCCTATTAGGCTATTTTTTTTGTATGACTTTCAACTAATCAAATTAGCTTCCCTTGGAAGAAATGCGTAATAAAAACTATTTCCCATAAGAATCTGAAGTAGAAACCAAATTGAGTTTTGGGATTTTTTTTTATCTAAAAAGTTTTCGTCGATCGCAATCAGTCAATATACACACGTACGTACATACATACATGTGTGCATACATACATACATTCTACAGTGGCTAGGAAAACTATTCGACATCACATGTTGTTTTTGTATAGGTTAGGAAGGGTGGTGCTATAACGCACCTCCACTGGGAGACCCCGTTGGGTCCATTGTGATATTGTTTTTGTATAACTATTTATAAAATTTATTTGCTTAGAAATTTTATATAAAAAATCATGGTATTGGGTTAGAATTGCTTAATTCAGTAGCTCAGTTAAAAAAACGCTATTCGTTTCTGCGCATGTGAATAGACAAATTTACAGTCTGACCCAAAATGACGAAATGTTGTAGATTTTTTAGGATTGTCATTTGCAGATTTTGTTAAATTTCGTAATCTATTGCACTTCTATAAGACATTTAAGTTGCAGGTACCTGTATTCCTTATTACATTATTTGACTTCTGTAGTTCACGTAGAAATAGGCAAATTAGGATACCAAGTTTAACAACAATCTTGGAGCGTTCATATAATGTAAGAGTAGCTAGGGCGTATAATGAACTACCATCTGAATTAAAAGTATTTAATTTATCTGTGGAAACTTTCAAACGAAAGCTTTTTCTACATATGCGTCAAAATAGCGTATTGCTGTAGTTTTTTTTTTTTTTTATTATATTTCTTTTTTCTTTTTTTCTTTTACTTTTTTGATGTGTTAATATTGATGGTATATTGACATAAAATAATTATTTTTATTTATTAAACTGTGCACCTTGGACCACTGACTGACGCCACTTTCATACCTTTATTTGCTTCATCTTGTGATAATGGTCTTCCAGCTAATAACTTGTGCTTCATTATTTATTATTTATTTTTATTTTTTATAAATATATATAATAATGATTATTATGCATTTATTAATTTAATTGATTTACACTTTGTTTAGTACACATTCAAATTATATAATTTTGGTTCTACGTTAAGGATTTTTTTATATTTATATTCTGTTATATTATTATATTTGTTAAATATTTATAGATATTTTTTTACATATAAAACTATTGTAGTAGTACCTTTTGTAGTAGTATTAGTGAAACTGATTATGGCCATTAGGCTAGGTTTTCGTGTTATGAATGAATAAATTGAAATTGAAATTGAATAGAAATTTTCGATCAACAACTTCTATCAAAAAAAAAAATAATAAAATGAAAAAATTTGTTTTTGTTTTCAATATACATACATAAGTAAGCGAAAGAAAGTTTCTCGTCGACATCGTAGGGCAGGCCGTTATTGTATCGTTATTTTATCGTATTTTTAAATGTCATAAATTAAAAATGTCAGTAGTGCGATTCAGTAACTCTTAACGATCAAACAATCGCAATTTTTGTCTATAAATTTTGTCGCTTAAAATAAGGATTGTGTGATTCTGATACTTATTTTTAACGATAGGACTCAGCTGATATTTTCTGTAGATTTTTGTCGATAAAATTAACAGCACATAAATTATTGTCGCTTAAATAACGAGACAGCTGTACCTAGATTCAGTAACTTTTATTACGTATCGATATTCGCTGTCGGTTGAATAAAAAACAAATTAAGTCACAATATCAAATTCATTGAGTTTTTCTTTATTATTCTTTGTGCTTTTCACTTATTTTAACATTTTCAATACAGACATACCACATAACATTGAAGTAAATGGTTATTAATATAAAGCTGGAGACTATTGTAAAAAATAAGTTACGGAATCACATTATCGTTACGGCAAGCGCATAAAAATGTCGACTAGTACGATTTTCGGTTCGCAAAAAGTTACAGAATCCAGGTACTGACATTAACCTACAGCGAATATCCTTATAAATGTTACGGAATAGCAAATTCGATAAATTTTACTTATATTTATTGTAACGATGCGATTATCGTTAAAAAAAGTTATTGAATCGCACTACAGGTATGGGATTTTAATTTGATGGTAAATAGTTAATAAATTTTTCCCGATAAGCAATTTTTACTAAAATTATAAAATTACTTTGAAAATAATGATAACTCTTTTCTTTTTATCAGCCTCAAGAACATACAAACTATTTTTGTTTTATTAAATTATTGATTTTGTTAAATCTAAGACCTTGACCCCATTGAACATCTTTGGGGGTGCCTAGAGAAGAATGCTAGATTCCGTGCTTTTATATATGTTTATAGAAAAATTAAGCAAAAAAGGCATCCTGTGTTTAGTTAGTTTCTTTTCACATTTAACTTATTATACTGAATTTTATGAAAATCTACAACCTTATGCACTACTAAAAAGTGACATAAGATAGCTTACAATTTTTCATTAATTGCACACATCGAATAGTTTTTTTATCCACTGTACATATGCACCACAGAGAAAATACACGCATTCCAACACACAGATACGGGTCCCCTGGCTATGCATGGCATGCATCCATACATACATATGTACATACATACATATTTACATAATATGTACCCCTCTGTATGTATGCATCGTATTGTAACATTGCACTATCCACCAAAGTCTAATCTTACACTTGGTTTATTTTAACGTCTTTTGACTATTTATGAACGAAAATCCACTAAAAAATCGTTTATTTCTAGTGTCTTGATTATGATTTCAAGCTTATTTTTGCTCACTCAGTAACTTTTGTCAATGTACGGTCAAAAATAAAAAAGATTAAGGCGAAAACTACTGACTGCACATTTTGCTTAAAAATTGCTTACTATGCAGGTATCTTATTACGTTTTCACTATTTATGTTTATAAACATACAGATATATACACACATACACACATATCTAGTACATATTTAGGCTTATAGATTATTTTGTAACTACAAATGTACTACATACCAGCAATTTATTTTCGGTAAGTTTTTCCGTATGTCCCCCAGATGTGTGGCGAAATGAATGTTCCAAGATTTTATGTTCATCAGCTGTAAAATGTAATTGTTCTCCTCTTTTTGCCTGTTGATTACCCATTTTCAGTATTATTTACTTATTTACTGACGAAGTTTTCATCAACTGCTTTGAATTCTTTTAGAAATGTATGAAAACAAAACAAACGTCTTTTACAATATACCAGTTATTCTTCTTTGGTGGTAGTTTTGCTGTGGGAAACAAAAGCAGTAAGCGCAAAACAAAACAGACATGTCGTTGTTCAACAACAAAATTAACCATATGTTTTAGCGTTGCCAGAAACAACAGAAAATGCTTTTGTTTCTTATTTTGTAAAATCTGACGATAAGTTTCAAAAATTTATGTAGAAACAAGGCACATTCACCTGGTAGTACTGGAAATGCAGCTAAGGTTTTTTTTTAAATTTAAGTTCATCAGAAAGTTTAAAAATTGCTTACAAAAATGTTGAAAAATGTTCAATATGAAAAATATTTTATTAAAAAAATTCTTTGAAAACAAATTTAAAAATACGAAAAAAAACTATTAAAAAATTGTGAAAAGTGCTAAACATTGCAAATTTTGTTAGTGGTAGCTGCTGTGGAGAAATTTTTTCATCTTTTTGTGAATAATCTTTATTATTATTGTGTTACAACAAATTCTATTTTTGATATTTTGGTTGAACTAAAAATATAATAATTAAAATTAACTAAAGCCCATGTTGTTTGTTTCATTGTTGTATTTTTTCATTGTTCTTGTAATCCTGATATTACCTGGTAATAAATCTGCCTTGTGTAGAAAGAATTAATATTACAAAAACAAAATACATATAAAATATGTCAACGATTAGCACTGTGCTTTTCAAAATAAATTTTATAGTTTTTTTAAACATGTATCATACATATTTATATATACGAGACGAGACAAATTATACTGTGCACATTTTGAAATTCGTTTTTGTTAGTCCTGATTCACACACATCAGGTTTACCTCATCAGTTTTTGTTCAATTTTCTTTTGAACCTGCATTTGCGTTCATACACACCGTCAAGTCAAGTCATCAAGTCTCATCAATTTGCATTGTAGTAGGGTATTACGAATGGCAAAACAAAACGAAAAAGCAAACTTGACTGGTACGGTCAAATCTGTACCCCTCTACATTCTTTTTCCCTCACTCTCCTAAAAACACAGCAACTCCTACATACATAATTACATATATGTATTACGAACGCAGGATTTTTATTACTATGCTATACATATTTATATTTTTGGTCTGGATGGCTTTATATTACTTTGATTAAATCAATAAATAAAATAATAATTATTTATGAGCATTTAAAAATTCATTTGGTCGATTTGGAAGCTCATTAAATACCAAAAAGAATTTGAAAATATATGTATGTTATGATTTATATTCCATAAATTTCAAAATTTTCGCATGCGGCTTTTTACATACCATGTTGTGAAGGTCGTATATTGTGCTTCTAATTATGTGCTCAATATTTAACTTCGTTATGAGAAAGAAAAAGAAAGGTATACAAAAAATTATGTATATATAAATATTTTTATTATCTCTCCAACTTTTCTATTCAATCCTTCTCTTCAAAAAAAATTTAATTCAATGCCTACATTTCATGGATCGCTGTTACAAAATCATCGATCTGGCAAGTCTAAATATTTTTCCCAAATAGCACTTTCCCTTTCGGTATTACTGGTAACACTGCTGCAAAATCTTTTTGACATTTCATTGTAAGAAAAAAAGTAAAAAAAACAAATGAAAAATTTACTGCAAAATTGCATTATATAGCAATAAAAAAACAAAAAGTGTTAAATAAATTATCTTATGATAGATAATGTTTACCTAAACGATAGTAATTTGTATTTTTAAGTACTTATTTTTAACACAATATGAACATAAGACCCAGATGTCATGAGTGGTTGCCCTTAAGTACGCAGCAATTGAGATTAAGGAACCTTCAAGCTGTACAAGGTGTAAATATTGAAATAAATGGTAATAGCTGTTCCAATTTCCAATTGTTATACTACACACTTCATGATCATGCGGACAATGAGCCATTTTATCAAAGTGAGAAGGTGGTTTTTCAAAAACATTTAAATCTGAAGTGGGCGGAGATACAATGTCCTGAAATACTCAAGTCCAATGCAAATTGTGTGTGTATTAAAATATGGGCCTGTGTTAAGACTGACAATTTTGACAACATACGTAGCTATAAGCCCGCGGAAGTAGTAGGTGTTGTTCGAGAAGATAATAGTACTCTGCTCAGCACACAGAAGATTAAGGAACCCATGAGGTATATTTAATCTTTCTCGAAAAGTTAAAATATGATTTTTATGGTTATTTTTAGTGCCTTGACGCGAGAGTTTGTTAAATTAAAAAAGCTGCAGCGACCGTCAGACACCCTTCTGTTTAAATGGGCTGTTTACTTTTCAGGTCTTATACCACTGTCACAAAATACTGAGATTAAGTGTTACCCAAATTCTTTGATATTTCAAATGAACGATGAGTATTTTGCATCTCCGGAACTTTTTAGCACAGAGTGTTTACGGGGCCAATTGGCCTTAAACTATGAAAGGTATTCGGCGAGTGTACCAAAGTGTAGCATTCCTACGCCCGATGAATTTACCATAAACTCACCCCAAGTTTCGCGTAGTTCTAGCCCTGTTGCTGTCGATTGGCAAAAGGATCTGTTGCGAATGCTAAAGACGCGTTATGTCCTTTTGAACTGCTTACGTTCCGAGGTAAGACCCAGTTATGACTTGAAGAAATTGTTGAGACTGCAACAACTTCAGAGGCAACGTCTACAAACGCAGCGTAAAACGGAAGAAATGACAGCGGATATAAAACGTTTAAGTTTAAGATGTATTACCAAAGAACAAGTGTTAAAAAAAACTCGGACAACGTCAATTAATTCATCATCATCTGTATCAACTGCCTCACACTATCATTCCATGGGTCGCACTCTTAGTCTCCTACTAGCCGAACAGCAACATGTTGATCCTAATCAACTTCTACAAGCCCAACAGCTTCAACAACAGCTAGAAACATTGAGAAGCAAACAAAGACTCCTAATAAGTGCTCAGGAAACATTTGCTGAACGTATTGATTATCTTAAGCAACAATTAAATGATGCTACTACTTCGAGGCAGGAAATACAAAACTGGCTATCGGAACGACGACGTCAACTGGATGACGACAAGTTGAAGTTAGAACATTTAATGGTAAAACAATTGCAACTTTGTCAGCGCAAACGTGCCGTTACCCAACATGTTAAACGCATAATGTTTTCACTGTGTTTGGAACTCAGGGACATTTATCCGATTGGACGCACTCGCTATGGCCTATATACAATCTGTGGCGTGCCTTTTCCTAAAATGGATGGCTACGTTTTTGACTCTCTAAATTCCCAAAGCGTTCATATATCGGAAAATATTACACCAATGGCTTTGAGTGCTTCATTGGGCTATGTGGCTCATTTAGTGGAAATGATTTCAGTGGTTCTAAATCGCCCTTTAAGGCAAGTTCGCCCACGTAATATAAGTTTCTGAATATACGTAATTATAAATATACTTTATACCTTTTGGTACAGAAATCCAATTGTACATGAGGGCTCCCGAACGCGTATTATGGATGTTATAAAAGATCTCGCACCATATTCATCAAGAGAGTGAGTTTTCATCATATCAATGGTTATTTGTCATCAAAATATGTAATGATAAAATTTTTAATTTTGTTCTTAGATTTCCGCTCTTCAGTAGGTCTTCAATACCAACGAAACCTGTCAAATATGCAATTAATTTGTTGAATCAAAATATTGCGCAATTGTGTTTTGAAATCACAGGAATATGCTGTGATATGAGAGCCACCATTGAAAACTTACAGATTGTATTTGCTATTTTTAACCAATTAGAGCAAAACGAACATGAAATATACATCCACAAACAACCTTTAGACTCTAAACATTTAACTATTAATGAAATAAATAATTCCGATGAAATTGACAGCTCTCAGCAGTATCAATATCTTTACAATCATCATAACAATCATAATTATCAGCGGCAGAACGATAGTCATCACGAACTACATTTGTCTAGTCAAATGTCAAGCAAAATTGGTGAACAAAATGATTCTCTATCAAAATCGCATTCATCCGTCGATAGTAATCATATGATTCCGCCGACAACAATGTTCCATCATCATCTTCATCATAATGTGCCTGCATTTTCGTTAACAGCTGATAAATTGTTATATGCGTCACGAAGTTCTCAGCCAGTGGCTATACAAGACCGATCAGTACTTACTGCAACAACAACTGAACAACGGTTAGTATATAATTATGCTTTCCATGTATGTACATATGTGCTTATATACAACTTGTTTATTTTTTTATGTAGAATTTCTCGTTCCGCTGGATCTTATACAGATAGCGAAGAAGAGGTTAGTCACTCCACTGCGATGAAGTGTTTTTCAAATTCAGAATCCAACGTGACCTCTTTACATGGTGTTGGTAATAAATATCATGCTTAATGATTTCCTAATGTGATATGTATTTTATTCTAAGTTTTACTTCATTTCATTTAGTGTATTAAACGTCTTTATTATTTTACGTTATTTAACTATAGTGTAACATGCAAATGTTACATGTGTAATATATTTTTCCATACATACATATATTTGTGAGTATTTTAATGGAATTAATTAATACACAAATACTTGTGTTTGTGTTTATAGCCAATTTAATAAACAACTATAAAGTTTAATACAATTTAAAAAAATGTGAACTCTTTTTAATTTCTTAAAAAAGCCCAGTACCCTCACATTGATTTGGGGTTATTCCTGTTTAAATTGTTGAGAATTTATGATAAAACGTCAAAAAGACTATACCACACATCTACCCCAGTGTAAATGTACGAGGGTTTACGGATGTACATCAAAATAATGTACAGTAAATATCGTCGGTTTGTTTCTGCTTTGATCTATGGGACATTTTTAATAAAATTGAGTTATTGGCTGATTATATATGAATAATATGTCATCTTTCCAAATTCGTTATCAGTTTTCCGATATCTTGAATATATCTGGAGATATAAAGGTGAAAATTTGCGTCATTTCCACAATTTTTGAACATTGTAAAGTCTGTTTTACGGCAATCGAAATTTTTTTTCATATGTGGCACATTTCTCAAGTAAAAGTATTAACATTGTTATTCAAGTCTGTTATAATGCATATCAATGCATATTCTACTCAAAGAACATAAAACAAAGCAAAGTACAAAAATTTAACTATTGTAAATGAAATTGATATTTATTTTTAATTAATACAATTTCTTTTATTAAATATAATCACTGTCATTTATTTCTTCTTTTGTTTTACCTCTAAAAGTCATGTTATATAAATAAAACTGATATTTTCACCTTTTATATCTACTTTAATGTATACAGTAATTTAAACCACTTGAGCAAGTAGTGAACAATTATTGTTTTTATGAATGTGGAATGCGTTGCCAAAGATAAAGATAACAACTTTTCATGTTGGATGTAAAAATTTTATCAACTTTAAGTTTGAACAAAAAACATATGTATCTATTACTTTTATTATTAAACAAAAAATTCTGTGTATTTTTATAAAACTAATGAACTAAACATTCTTCATCGATTTTCTTGAAAACACATTTTTGTCCAATACATCAAAACAGAAACAAACCGACGATATGGCAGGGACAATACTCTTGAATTTTGGTAATGTGTTTCCGAAAAGTGAAAACCACAACGAAAAACACAAAACCGTGTGATCTACAGAAGACTGGAAATCACACACAAAATTCTTGTGATTTTAAAATCACATGTTATTACAAGATCAGAATTGATAACTGTGTATGTATACCTCACACCCGTAAGCAGGGTAAAAAGTTACTTTCGCAGAAACTCGGCAACTCTCAGAAGAAAAATAGAAAACAGCTGATCCATGCAATTTAAAAACAAACAAATTAGATAAATTTACAATTATCAAACAAATAAACCAATGGAAATATCATTAAATTAATAAACTATAACAAATCAGTGGTAAAAAAACAAACATGCAACTAAAATATATGACCAGAAGTTTAAATTGTTGTAATTATTTAATGGTAAAACGACATTTAACTGAAATACATGTTCCACGTAATGATGGAAACCTCAAACAAAATCCAACGGCAATCAGGAAAATTGATAGAGAAAATGCTAAATCGAATTTAAAAATGTTCGGATGGCAAATTCATAGTTACGGAGACATAAGTGAATTGCAATTTTCCGACAAATTGAAAATGCCTCAGCTTAAGCAGGCCAACGAGTGCCTCGTTAGAGTAACTGCCACAACTGTTAACCCCATAGATGTGGCTATGCTAAGTAATAATTAAAAAAGAAATAAAATTCAAATGAAGACTAAACTAGTCAACTAATTATTTTAGATGGTTATGGTACCACTGTATTAAACACCATGCGCTGCCAGGGTAATTCCATCGAGTTCCCATTGATTTTGGGTCGAGAATTTAGTGGTTGCCTGGTGCAAAAAGGCATGAATGTCGACATACCACTAGGGGGGAGAGTGTGGGGCGTGATTCCCCTGCAAAATACAAATGGTGCTCATGCGGAATATGTGGCTGTACCAAACCACTGCGTAAGAGTTTGTTTTACACACCTCAAGAGATTTTTATACGTATCAATCTTACTCTTTTAGCTCTCTTTAGCACCTAAAAACCTGAGCGATGAAGAAGCAGCTTCAGTTTTATACGCTGGACTTACAGCATGGTCCGGCCTTTATATCACTGCCAACATAGGTGGCATATGTGGTGCTCTGTCGGCCGGGGGTGGAGGTGCACAAAAACGTATTTTAATATTAGGGGGTTCTGGTAGTGTTGGCTCTCTAGCCATACAAATCCTAAAGGCTCAAGGTGCTCAAGTGTTAGCAACCTGCAGTGAGAACGCTAAGGAATTGGTTAAATCTCTGGGCACCGATATTGTAATTGATTACAATAATAGCGATGAAATGGAAAAATTACGTTCATTTGCTCCCTATGATGTAATACTTGACTGCAGCGGACAAGGACCGCATGGCGCTGAAAATTTTAATTTTAATTACAAACAATACGTAACGTTTTCATCGCCTCTTTTGAAAAATATTGACAGTTCTGGTTTGGGTTTGGGAATATTTAAAAATGTCGGCAGTATTTTAGAAACAAATATCAAATCTATTTCCAAACAAAACGGTTTGATCAAATGGGGTTTCTTTGCTCCTGCCCCTCAAGGTATTGAGCTTTTAAAGAATTTAGCAGAGCGGAAAAAGGTACATAATTTGAATTTTTTACATCATTAATTTTACTTACATTCATATATATTTCTACTTTTATTTTTAGATAAATCCTTTAATAGACAGCACCTTTAAATTTGAAGAGCTACCAGCAGCCTTTGAGAAAGTTCTCAGTGGCCATTTACGTGGAAAAGTTGTAGTTCGAATAGATTAATTATTTTAATAACATATATGTATTTATAAAGTTTTATATTTATTGTACACATACTGTTTAAAAAATACATAAAAACCGGTTTTAACCCGAAACTAAAATTATCCTAACCAGATCAAAAATGTGTTTTTTTTAACTGAATCGTATAAAAAATGTCCTATATTCGACACTGGTAATGAAGCAAACAGGCAAACAAACTCACTTTCGCATTTATAATATTAATAAGGATAATTATGATTCAGCTTTTGGCAATGAAATTCATATGAATTCGCCTCGGCTTGAGGTGTGGATATATGATAAAACTCGAACAAATTTTTTACTAAAAATCTGGGTGTGTACTTAAAAACGTGTGTGAATTGGCTGAATTGCAGTTGCTTGGTTGCAGTTTTTGAAAAATGATGAATGTAAAAAAACCATGGTGTAAACGGTATAGATAAAGATTTTAATTAAAACTTGCTCATTTTATGCTCTCTATATATAAAGAAAGAAAAAATGTGTATGTATAAAAAACAATTCCCAATAAGGATTCAAAAAATTAAAATTCAAGCACTTGAACTTTAACTGGAAACAAAGTTGAATTCAAGTAATTTTTCAAATAAAAAATCAAACATATAATAGGTCTGTTCAATTACTTTCCCAGCAGAAACTAGCAACGAGAGAGTAAGGCAGACATTTACAAAATTACTCTCCTAAATATGAAAAAGTAAATGAACGCTTTGCTTGTAAAAACTTGCAAGAAAATTTTATTCACATCAGAACCATGGCTGCTGGTAATCATGATACAATTGTACCTTTTCTGATGTATTTTGATAATATAAAATATATATATTTATTTAAGTGTTTTTAAATTATTTTACCATATAATTTTTACAAAAAGTTATATGTTTCACAAGTGCTTGTTTTCAATACTAAAGTAAGACTAAGCCACCACGATTGGCCGCTTAAACTAGCAAGTAAACTCGTATAATCGAGTACTCAAAAATTGCAAATGAAGATTAAGGTTAATTTAATCTCTAATCTTCAACTCAAAAAGTCGCCCTTATAGTATACATTGTTTTTACTATGACTTTGCCCCATTGTTTTTGAAGCTTGAAATACACTTGAATTTAATTGTAATACAAAGTTTAATTGTAGTTAATTCAAGGCTTGAATTACACTGTATAATTCAACACTTTGCAATTGAATGTGTGGCTTGAACAGTTGTTTTATAATAAGACTTTTCGCTAAATAAAACTAGAGATTATTATAATTAAAAAGTGGAAAAAATTAGAAGAATTATAATTTTTAACTTGAAATTTTAGTTTTTGAAAGCTTTTTAGATTGGTTAAATAATTTCAGCAACAAGTCAAGTTTCTCTATACATATTTCGTTTGGATTCAGGGCCATCTAACCTTATTATAGAACCTTGTAAGTGAGATAACTTTTTTACTCAAACAACGTCATAACTCAAAAAAACTAGTTTTCTAGAAAAATAAGCAAATGAACAGCCATAATCTGGTTTTACATCTGGGTGCCATGTGCCCAAAAAAAGCGTAACCACTAACTACTAATGAAAAACTGTTTGATTATTAAAAAAGAACAAATAACTGTTGGAAATTAGTAATGATAAATATGAGCTGTCACTGCAAGAAAGTTTTCTACAAATTGTAATACGATGATAAATAAAAATAATTCACGTATTCCATTTGCATTGAAAAATTTTTATGTTGTATTGAGATTTAACAACATCACATCACATACTCTAACACACACGTGAACGCTGATGACGAAATCGCAGTGGTCTTCCAAAACATCATATTCTGCTAGTGTCTGCCGTAATAATTACAAATGCCTTTGTAAATTAGACAATATGTCATTAAGCTTCTTCAAAATAACAACTTTAACCTAATATAATGGAAAAAAATGTATTTACATATCTGAATATATTTTTATTTGCTTCGAAACTGCAGTATAACACAATGACATTGCTCATTGGCTACTCGGAATTGCACGATCCATGCATATGTACATACATACATATATGTATATGTATAGTATATAGTATATGCATTAATAAAAAAACGTTTTTTAATTATTACAGGCAGATTTTAGAAAACTTATACGCATATATTAAACAATTTAATTCATTCACTTGGTAAAACTTGCAAATTTAAATTAAAAATACGTTTGTTATTCATGGTACCTTAAATAAGACACGATATTTGATTTGAAAACACAATATAGTCTCGATAATCCGTTCGGACAATTTAAAGCCCTATGGTGTCCTAAAGATCAAAAAATATATAAGAAAAGTTTGGAAAACATAACCTTACTTAAATCTTATTTCACTTTAAAATAAGATTTTTACATTCCAATTAGTCCGCCTTATCGTAGTTGGCGTATATCGACTTCGACTATGACATTTTTTTTAATAGATTAAATAAATCCTCAAAAAAAATTTTTTTAATCTAGGACCAAAATGTCGTAGTCAAGGCCCAGTATTCGACAGACTTGAGCAATTTCAATTACATTACTATTACATTTTATTGCAGTTGAGATTTTTTCAATTAATTGAAGAAATTTTTAATTACAATTACAAAATGTAATTTCAATAGAAAGGCTTCAATTACTTGTAATTGTAATTAATAAGAGAACATAATTATTTTATAAATTTCCTATAACTACTTTTTAAAGGAATTATTTTTCCAATTACATATACATATGTAATTGTAATTGGTTTTTTTTATTACAATTACATGTCTTTTTAATTGAGATGTTTTGAATACAATTACTTTTTTTCATTTTCAATTACGGCAAAATGTAATTGTAATTGAAAACTTTCAATAAGAATTGCAAATACATATGTATGTATTTTCTAACCGATGTGTAATCAATTACAAAATTCAATCATTATTGCCCAAGTCTGATTATAATATTACTTGTTATATGTATTCGTTTCTTAAAATGGTCATGTCATTTGAATTTTTTTTTAACGGAAATAAAATATGTACATATGTATGTATGCATGTTTCGAATAAAATTATCAAAATAATAAATTACCCTATAGGAACTCAAACTCATTTGTAAGTACCTTCAAACTGGTTTTTTAATAACCACAACTGGTTGATTAAGTGACTTTTTTCCTTGTCGCCGACTCACTATAGGCAGTAGTCAATTGGCCATTTCTGCATGACTTTTAAATTGACTACTAACTACTTATTTTTCAACCACTCTGAAGTCACTTAATATCTATTATAGTTAAATAAATATTTATGTAAATCTTCATACACATTTGTATATCATATACATACTTACATATGTATATACTATATATAATGAATATATGTATATTGATATTTATATAGAAATAATTAGTATTTTTATATTTAAAACAAAAGTACATACATTCATGCGAAAGTTTTTCCTGCTCATAGAAAATATTTACATATTAAGTATTGAAATTATTATTTTTTTCAACACAAACATTTGATTTCATGGCATGCTTCTTTTGATTTTTTTTTTATTTTCTTTTCATTTACTTATTTTGCTTTTATTTATTTCTTACGTGTGCTTCTATTCAATATGTTTGGTTGATAGGTATCTGCATGAGATTAAAACCAATTTGTAGTCACTTGCGAAATAATTAATTTATAGCTAGTGTTTTTTGTCAATCGACTATTTTATTTACTACAGGGTATATACAATGTACATATGTATGTATGTACATGTATTACACAATTATTCCGTTAATGCGTAACCATAATCATTGATTGATTATGAAAGTATGTAATTCACCTTCATATAACCGAAGTCTTATCTTCGTGATACTTTTATTGCATTGCATATTGCACACCACCACAGATAATAATAAATATTTAAATACTTACTATTATGTATTTGTTTTAAGAAACTTATTGTCTTATGCTGATTAGAAACAATGCGAACAATTTTTCTGTATATTATGTATGTACATATATTTTCATGTGAATAATGTTTTTAGAATTAAAGCTTTCACTGTTTTAATTAGTCTATGCAGCGTGACCGTTTGACCGACTAAAGTGGCATATTTGCCACTTTTTTGAGTGCTTTTGCCACTTTTTTGTCTCTCTTCTTTTAGAGTGAATTATATAAAAATACATTAAAAATAAAAAGTTTAGTTAGTTTAGTTTAGTTTAGTTTTTAATTTTGCCCCTTTTTTTGATAAATTCCCTTTTTGGTGCCACTTTTTGAAAAATGTCTGCGGTCACCCTGAGTCTATGTACTATGAATTAGAGATGGCATATGATCACCCAAGAGAATGAGAGTGAGAATAGCAAAAGAAAAAATCTGCAAAGCTCTCAAATTTAACATTTTTAGGCGAATCGGCAAAGTAATGTTAGCGAAGTTAATTATTTACCTTATACGTGAATTTTAAACCGTCAGGTATGTCTGAGTAGGGATTGCTGTTCAGTTTTAACCGAACCCGAAACCGCGGTTTTTAACCCACAAAAACTGAAACCGACAAAAAACGTCGGTTTTTAAGTTTTACTTTAACATTATTATCTTGTTTAAAAATACAGCAAATGTACTTTATAAATACATTACTAAGCGTTCTGTAATAATAAAGGTAAGAAAATTGTAAAATTTAAAAAAAAAATTACAACAATTGTAATCTGTTATAAAACCTATGTATATTATTTTATGAAATTTCGGTGTGGTGTAAAGCACTCGACTCAGCAAGTAATCAGTCCCGTATAGTACTTATGATAACAGGTGCTTTAAGATCAACGCCAACTAAAGCGCTCTTCGCTATGTTGTGTTGGCTTCCGGTGGACTTAACAGCTAGAAAGCTAGCTCTACGCACCTCCGTCAGACTGAACGCAATAGGCACATGGAACCACAAACTTCGGGGACATGCAAGTATTTTAGGCGTAGTAAATAACATACCGGATCTTTTAGACTACTGCATTCCGAAACCCTACTTCAATAGGAATTTCCAATTTTCATTGACAGAAGGGTTTTCCCCACAGAACGGAGCCATACAGGTATTCACGGACGGTTCAAAGAAGGGGGGAAGAGTTGGAGGAGGCGTTTTCATTCTAGAATACGGAAAATAGAGATATCCATATTTTAACTGAAAGCAAATCTGCTATTAAGTCCCTCATTGGGGTGTATACCACATCCTTTCTTGTCCAAGAATGTCGTAAAGCCGTGGATGGACTTGCGCAGCACTCAAATATCTCGTTAAACTGGGTGCATGGGCACGGGACTAGCAAAGAGGGGAACCCTACTAAGAGAGGTCGATATCGACAATCTTTGTGGACTTGCACTCTCATGCTGCTGGAGACGCTTTGATGGTACCTTACTTGAAGTAGCTCAAATTAGATGGCGAAATGAGCCCACTTGTGCAACAGCGAGAACCCTCTGGCCTCTCCTGGGCTCTCGTAGAACGAAAAATCTCATGAACTTCAATAGGAAGCATTTGAGAGATATAGTGGCCACTTTGACTGGTCACTGTACCTTCGGAACCCATGCTAAACGTATGGGCCTTCCGCCTAATGACTACTGCCATAGTTGCAATGACGAGGAAGAGCAAGAAAGTATCCAGCATCTTCTATGGACCTGTTTCTCTAAATGCGAACAATAAATTCGATCGAGCATTTATATCAAAAACAAAAACAAAAAACTGAAATTTGTTTTTGTTTCCAATACTAATATTCGATCGAATATATCATTCGCATTAAGAGAAACAGGGGGTATGTCTTTGTCCCGCCATGGAGGATCTCCGTCTGCACCTCTTTGGCGGAATATCCTTTGGAAACTTATCCGAGTTATCGAAATTGGGCTCAAAAATCTTAGCCTCTTTATTAAGAATAGTGGTTGGTATAATCACTGACCCCCCCTAGCCAAATTTTTTGACCCACTCTCTACTCAACTCACACCCCTCCTGAACAATCTTCTATCTCTTTTCTAATTCTACCCTTCTCATTCTCTCTTCTCTCAACTTACAGGCAGCACAAATGGATCATCATACTGGACCCAAGTGAGCTGGACTCTAACTTTCTTTCCTTACCAGCAGCCTGCTAACCTAACCTAACCTAACATAGTCTGTTATCTAAAAAAGCACTAACAGATGTAAAGCAAAATGACGATAATTTAAATGTTCTTTGACAAAAATTTATACTTTGTATAAAAACGAACAACAAATAAAAAGCACTAAAAATAGTGCCAAAAGCACCAACTTGGTAATGCTGATTACAGCAACATTCGGCGCACAAGGTCTTTAAATGATTATTTTGGGCGCATCGTAAACGACTCATAAGGAAGAGTCACCGTTATGACACATAATTCTCTCGTTGTACTTACTGGACGATAAAGTGATTTTTTTCGTATTTCTTCTGCGACATTTTTGGTAAATTTTTTTTTAATTTTATATTTTTATTTTTTAATTATAACACATGTTCTGGCTTCCACATCGTTTTCACATGTTTTCTTGTGGGATCGGATGTTAAAACACATGCTGCATCTGTTGTTTAAGTTGAAATTTAGGAAATAAAAATCAAGGTTGGAAACCGAAACTAATAACGGTATCGGTATTGATACCGGTACAACTTTTTTTTCAATATCGGTAACGGTATCGGTATTTTTTTTATTTCGGTATCGGTATTACCGGTACATACCGTTACCGAGTTTATAATACCGGTATACCGATATAACTGCTAAATTTGTTAATTCAGACAGTGGACATAGCAAAAAATCTTTTTTTTTTTTGTTCAATTACTTCGAACTTCGGGAACTTTTGTTCCCGGCAATTGTTGTATTTATTATTACTTTCTACCTAAGAAAGACTTTTCAGCCGAAAATATTTATTGGCAAATGTTATGTTTAATGTTACATAATAAGTTTAATTTTCTAAATCTAACAACGTTTCCCTTCTCCAGTGGACAAAGGTTGGTAAAAATTTAAATTTTTTACACTTTTTCTCGAATATTTCCTAAGCTGTAAGCGAAAACCTATAAATGTTGCACACTTTTTTTTAGCTTTTGGATAGAAAAGAATCCACTTTCAAAAATCTTTTTCATCTGATCAAAAACATGAGCTTGGCATCGATTTTAATTTTTCATTAACTAAAAGTTTACCCAATTTGGTGCTTTGTGACTCCGCCCCTTTTAAGGATATATAGCCTAAATTCCAGACTTGAGCTCTGTAACACCTCCTCAAATGCTGTATAAAATTTCATAAAAAATCGAACAGCTAGTTTAAAAACTGCAGAATTATTTGAAATTTAAAAAAAATCCCCACTATATATCGGGTACTTTAGGCCCGCCAGAAGGCAGCGTCGGATCGAGCTAAAAAATTAAGGCCGCATTTATGGCAGCAAACCTCATATTTTAGACAGCGCACATATGTAGTATATCAATTAAAGAAAAAAATCTTTAATGTGCATACATAAAAAAGCACTCTTCAAAACTTTAAATCTCCGCATTACCTTGTGTATCTGGAACAACCAATATAAATAAGTTATTTATTTAAAAAGTCTGTCTTTGTAAGGGCTTTGCTCTTTTGACCAATTTAGAACATTGTCTAGAGATACGTTTTTCGTTCCTAAAGGCATTAAGCAGCTCATTAAGTTCGATAGTATTTCGCACTGGTGATGATTATGATATGATTGCACTTTCCGGTTTATTAAAAAAAACAGTGCTGCATAAGAATGTGTAAAGGCGAAAAAAACGTGTTTATATAAGAAAGTTAATTGAAATATATTTTTGAAATTTTATTTTTGGTGGGAATCGGTATACCGGTACATACCGGTATAGATCTAAACGGTATTCCTGATACCGGTATTTTCTAACCGAAATGTGTTTCGGTATCGGTATCGATACCGGTATCTAATTATAGCGGTATTTGAATCGGTATCGGTATTTTTACGATACCGTTTGCCAACCTTGATAAAAATTAATAGTATGTGTTCTAGCATCCGAATTTAGAAGAGAACAATTTGGAAATTTTACTTTGTGAAAAGAATACGAGTTTTTTTTTGCCAAAAGTGAAAACGGAAAAATCTAATCTAAAGAAAATCGTCAATCTCCAAATTGTTTTCTTATAAATTCGGATGCTAGAACACATACTATCTGAATTTCAACTTAAACCGGTGTAGCATGTGTCTTAACATCCGATCCCACAAGAAAACACGTGAAAATGATGTGGAAGCCAGAACATAGACGTTTATAGGTATCTTCTGAACGAGTTATCAAAAAAAAAAATATCTCAAAATGTCCACAAATAAATATCACAAAATTGTGGAAATAAAAAAATTAAAATCCAAATCCGATTGGGCGTGAGATGCCCCATATATAAACTTATTTATAGGCTTTCGTTGTACACTACATACACACATAAGTAAATATGCGGGATAAGCAGATTGTGGGAATGAATTTTATCATTTCGTTTTTATTTTATTTAACATTATATTATCATTATACTTAGGTGCACTGTCGCGTGATCATATTAATCTGGAAAAGTATATTAAAACGAAGTAAATTAACAATAAACAGTTTTTGAATTTATTTTTATATATGTATGTACATATACATATACTGATCATCGTACCACACTTATCACATTTACAGTTGGGTGCAAAAGTTTCCTTATACTATGCATTTCTAAAGAATATAGGCAGGCAATGTTAATTATGACGAGTATTACTTATTTATTTTGAATTGATTTTTTTTATCCTAATAATGCTAATTAACATAAAACTAATTGCATGAGAATTTATTTGCAAATTTGGTGATTAAAGTTGTCAAAAATGGGTCAGATTAATTTCATCTGAAATTATTTAACACAAATTAAAAACTGTTTTGAATAATTGGAAAAAGCTATATGGTAATACTGTATAGTAATAGCTGAGGTTCTGGGGCCGGATTCCGTAACGATGAATTTTGAAGCGTTCACCAATTTCAGTGTTCACGTGTTGATTTATGCGTTCGTAACGGTTAGAAAGAATTATTTTGATACTACAAGTGTCAAAATTGTTCACTGGAAAAAGTGCGGTGTATTATTGTGAACACTGAATTTCGTGAACACTTGGTAGTCGTTTCAGATAATTTTCAAGATGTTGTCTGTATGTACATATGTATGTAAGCATCTCACAGCTTGAGAATGGGTCCATAGATCGGAACAAATTTACCTCATTCAAAAGATGTTGATGTCAATTAGGTGCCACGAAATAGTGAATCCATTCGGTTTGGTAAATTTTAAAATTTTTGAAAAAAAAATTTTCGAAAAAAGATTTTTTTTCTAAAAACTTTAAAAAAAAGTATTCGTTCAAGCGATTTTGATATTGACTAATTTTTAAAGACTTTTAGGGCACTGCTACACGTTCAATATATATTGTGATATTTGGATCGCGACACATTTTTATGAATTGATGGATCACGAGCGTATGCTACACGTTCAATATTTATCGCGTCAGTATTTACATTATTTTTGTGCTGTGCGGATCGTTTATTAAAAAAATGTAGCGAGAAATCAAAAAAAAAGCCCGTTCAGCTATTTTGCTTGCTTTTTCATTGAAAAAAAAGTGGAAAGAAAATGTTGGAGCAAAAAGTGGTCGCAGGATCGGAAAAAATATACAGACTTAAGTTTAATGGACACACTTCTTTTTTATAAAGAAGAATTCACTATCTTCTGCCAATACCATTTATTAACCGCAACCGTCCGTTTTAAAGGAGACCTCGTTCCGAAAAAATTCTATAAACTTTTTTTCTACAAACTTATTAAATTTTAATTTTCAAAGAAAAAATTGTTCCGGCTCCATCTGGTTTAAAACAAACTTTACACAAATGTAATAAACTTTTTTACTTTTGATTTGTTAATTTTTTTTAATTTATTTGTTTTATTATCCAGTTTTTATTAACGCTACACGTTCAATATTTATCACGCGATCCGCGATCCGTGATCTGGATTCCATAATTTAGGTCTTTCTGCGATATGGATCGCAACCCATCAATACTGCATGCTATACGTTCAATAAATATCGCGATACTGGTAGTAGTGCTCTAAGGCCTAATTCATAAAAAATATTTTAGTTCTATAAAAGGTTTGATTAATAATCAAATTTCCATAAAAAATTTGTCTCATAAACCTCTTATTAATTTATATTTTTATGAATAAGTCAGTTATAGTTCTTCGAATAGGGTGAGCTAAAGCTGAAATCTAAATTTTAAAAACTTAAACGTTGCGAATATGAAAATTTTCAATTTCCTAAAAATTCTTTTATAAATTAAATTTGTATTGCATATTCAACTATTTAATAAGTATTGTTTTGCTGTACATGCAAACTTTTGTACGACACTGTCAAGATGTAAATGTCAGATAATTTTTAAAAATATAATAAGTATGTGTATTAATAGGTACATATGTACATGCATACATACTTACATATGGACTCAGTAGCATGAAATGTTCACTCGTTAAACATGTGTTCTGCACAAGATAAACTATCACAAATATTTGATACACTATATGTTTATTACCACTACCCTTCACTACAATAGGAAGAGTTATAGGCTGATCACTCGTTTTGTAATTTAATTTTCATCAGTTATGTATGTACATAAAAATAAATCTCGGTTCGTTAGTCTCCCTAAAATTCAGAAACGCCTGGACCTATTTGAATATTTATTTTTCCTCTTTTTTGCTGTGATACAAGGTTGGTTTAAAAAAATAAATATGTAGGGAAAATCTTAAGGAAATAATATAAAATAATTATAGTAATTTTGTACAGCACATTTCGCGATTGCCATGGAGTAGTTGCACATCGTTACCTTAATCATTATTTAAAATCGGTACTGTTTTCATATTCTTTACTACATATTCATACCTAAATATACACGTATTGTTGGTATTATCCAATAATATTGGAATCAGAGAACAGAATGAGACTATTCACATTTGCTAACAATTCATAAATTCGTTGCTATTGCCATGCGTTTATTCGACAACACTAACAAATGTAATTGGCTATGATACAATTCATTGCGATTTGTTGATTATTCATACGCACTCTATTATTACAATGCCGATATAACACAAGCAGCGAAATGAAATATTGCAGCATGCAATAACAAGTTATTTTAAGTGATTTTAATGTTAATAAAAAAATGCAGTGTGAGGAACGAAAAAATAAATGCCGTTATTTACGGTTTTAGAAAAAAAAATACAAAAAGTAAAATTTGGAAAATGTAAAAAGATATGAACTGTATTTATATGAAGCAGCAGGACTTTCTTTGAATCAAGTTAAAGTGTTAGCCAGAGATAGAAGTAAATGGAGATAATTCGTTAACGGCCTATATTCCGCGTGAATCTTTTGTTTAGCATAGTATACAATACATAATATTGTAAAATATGTAAGCAAATAAAGGAGTATATATATATATATATATATATATATATATATATGTATATATTTCAAATGACTGTTTTATATAAAATTTTACATAAAATACATTTCAAATCTATATCGTGTTTTATGAATACTAATGCAAGAGTTTTATACAAGCACAAAGTACAAGGCCGACTTTTGTGGTCAATCGCAGTAAAAAGCATTCCCACCATTCACTGAGTATTTGTTGCTTTCGACACAAGACCTGTGAATATTTATATAAAACAAGCAATGCACGCAATAAAATTCGCCGCACTCATTTCTTTCGATTGTGCCATGCGTTGTTTCTTTCAAATGTTGTGGATTGACAACAATATGCAGGTTTTTTGTGATTGCATTCAAAATAACAAAATTAGGCATTCAATCTGTGCTCTGATTGGGATGTTGCCGGCAAATGTTCGTTATTGTGAACTATAGGCATGCCTGTAAACAGCAGTTTTGCTGTTTGCAGCAGTTTTGCGTGTGTTGGTTCTGGTATGTAGAGATAGAGAATTTTATTCAGCGTTTCTCTTGCTAGTTACAACTTATCGGTACAAGCAAATCAGTAACCCTCTTCTTTCATCTTTCTTCTTTCTCCCCCATAAGCTCACGATTTGATTCAAGAAAAGCAATCGAGTCTTAAAACATGTACATACCAGAACCAACGCATGCAAAACTGATGCAACGGGTATATCTGTTCAGGCCTATAGTGTGAACGCGAGAGAAACAACAAAAGAGAATTCCACATGTTTTCCTTCCAAATGTTCGCCCGTCTAAACTTTCTCAATATATCGAAAAATGCAAAATCTCGCTAAGGGGGAAGTAGGGCAACATATCTGCCCTCAGAAAGTATTCAACCGATTTTTATAAAATTCAAATCAAAAATTAATTTCGAGCTGGCAGCACCGCGGTCATAGCTGGTCAGTTCATAAACATGAAAGTCGCGCACCAGACTTAAAATTTTTTAATAGTATGTGGGTGAATGTTGAAACAGAAATATATACATTCTCTGTTCCTCTTTCGCTCTTTTTTACTAAAAAAAATAGAAAGTTGCTGCAACAAAAATTGCAAGTCTGGGCCAGAACTAACACTAACCAAAAAATTCACGAGACAAAATTCTGTGAAATATGGAACCTGTAATTCGATATGAATGCAGGGTTTGCTGAATTTGTATGTTCACAGCCTGCGGATAAATGCATTCACCCTTTAATGAGAAAACGACGAATTGTGTTCTACATGTTACAGGACCTTGATTCAAAACTACTAAAACCAAATATCGGTCAAAAGATCAACAAAAAATAAAATTAAGAACACTACCTACAAGATTAATTAAAAATCGTTAAACTCAATCGTTCGCCCAAAAATGAAAAAGAACAGATCCATAAAAAAAATAGGAATAGCAATATTGTCCAGAAATGGTTGCAAATTGCTAATAAGATGCTCACAAATATGTTTTGATATAAAAATAATAAATTAAGAAAAAATGCTAAATAAATATTTTAAATATCTTTTAAATAAGAAAGAGATTTAAAAACAAACACAAAAGTAATCTAGTGAAAGGTTACATAATCAGACTGATTACGGTTGCTGTATTTCTAATACGCCTATTATTAGATTAAAAAAAACTATACAGAAAAATTTATAACATTTATTGTTTAATAAATATTACTAAAAACGTATCTAGATTCTAGAATATACTTAGAATACTAGAGAGCTCGTTATGAGGGAGGGACGTTGTATTATAAATTCTACTTATACTTACTATTTGTTTATTTAGAGTTAACTATGTAATATGCATTTGCATTAAATAAACATTAAATAAAAAATTAAAAAACACCGCAAAATTTTTGTTTAACCTATTACTAGGCGTAGTCGAAATGCGACAACTGTAATCGGGCTGTATAATCGGTTGAATAAAAGTATTTTCTTGTATTGACGTCCACTTTTTAGGGTTCCGTACACCAAAAGTGAAAAAAGGAACCCTATTGTTTTCGCTACGCTGTCCGTCTGTCCGTCACACGGTATTTCTTCAGGAACCGTAAGAGCTACGGACCTGAAATTTGGACAGAGTATGTAGAACCTTGACCGCTACAACAACAAATACCTGAGAATTAAAAATTAAAGGGTGTTCTAAAACGAGCAACGAAAAATGTTAAAATCCCATGTTATATACATACAATTGTATTCATATTGAAATTTGTAAAATTATGGCGTTTTCTTTTCTGCAAAAAGTGTAAACATTTTTAACTTTTTTTTTTAACAAAATACAATTTAGCGTTCGTTTAAATAAAAAATTTAAGCTCGCAAGGGATTTCTAATGAAATGTTTATTTCAGAAAATCATTTTATTGCGAATTTTTATTGAAAAGTGTAATAAGTGTAACATTTTTTCCAGAAAATAAAATGCCATTAGTTTACAACAATTTACAACAATCGACACTAAAATTTAAAAAAATTTAAATTAAAGGGCTGTCCATCAGTTAATGCAATATTGACTATGTAATTTTGACAACTTGCTATATCTTGGAAACCGTAAGAGGTAAACGCTTGAAATTTTACAAACGGTAAAACTAAAAATTCAGAAAATTATAAAATCGCCAAACCAATAAAAAAAATCGCCAAAAATTTTAAAAAAATCGCCAAAACAAAAAAAAATTGCCAAAATTAACAAAAATTTCTAACTCTAAAATAAATCGAAAAATTCGAAAAAATCCCCCAAAAGAAAAAATCGCCAAAACGCGAAAAAGGCACCAAAACCAAAATAATTTTTTATTTGAAAAAAATCGCCAAAAAGGAAACAGAAATCGCCAAATTGAAAAAACGCCAAAAAGGAAAAAATCGCCAAAATTTAAAAAATCGCCAGAACGAAAAAAATCGCCAAAAATTAAAAAAATTGCCAAAATTAAAAAAACGTCAAAAATTTAAAAAAAAAATCGCCAAAACGAGTAAAAAAGTACCAAAACTAAAAAAGTGCCAATAAACGCAAAATATAAAAAATAACCCAAAAAAGAAAAATAAAAATGCCAAAACTATATTTTATATAGGCTACTAAAGTTCGTATTGAATTACATATCTCGTGTCTGTACGGAACCCTTCGTGCGCGTGTCAAAGTCGCACTTCACTGAATTTATTTTAATTTACGACCATTCATATTGGTGACTTTCTAGTCGTACATTAAAAAAGTGTGTGTAAAATTCGTCACAAACATTAATATGTAGCACTTTTATTTATTTTTGTTGAAGACGGGCTTCTCTTGACAACCGACCGATCCAAACAAAAGTTCAATGGATCATGCTTTTTATTTGATAATAGATTTTTCCATGCATAAGAAAAAACAACAAAAGTATCATTATTTCAATCGGACAAAAGTGTTTTGTTATGGAAATGTTTACCATGAATGCATATTAAATGAATGAATGTTTGTGTTTGTTATCTTTTCGTCTGGTTTGGTTGTTTTCTTGAAGTATTGAAATTTAGTTTATGGTTTGCTTATTGATTAATATGACTATTTGCTAAATTCCTGCAATTAAGTAGAATCGGGAAATTCCATTCAGACATTAATTCATTTATTCCTCTGCTATGAAAACTCATGGTAATAGAAGATTTTTAAAGTTAATAAAAATGTCTACTAAAGTCCTGCACAAGACCATTTATAAGACATTTCAAGATATGAGAGATTTTTCAAATGCTTTACTACAGCGAAATATTGTAAAACAAACGCTAAACAACACTGTTGCCAAGACATTTTTTTCAGTTTTTTGTCTTTGCCAACAGAGTTGCTTAGCGTTTGTTATAAACATGTTCGCTTTAATAAAGCATTTGAAAAATCTCTCATGTCTTGAAATGTCTTATAAATGGTTTTGTGCAGGTCACTACTGTCTACATAACGTCGTTTGGTTATTGGTTTGCGGCATACATAATGTATTTCGAATATTCTGTGCCGCAAACCAACAACCAACCAAAATACATACATATCGTTGGCTAAAAGCTTCGGTTCGCTGCATTAGAAAGAGCGTATATTTGACTATAAGAATCAACCGTCACATATACAAAAACCTCGATTTCAAATACATAATCACCTTTATTCCAGTTATCGACATCAACGTCACTTTAACATAATACCAACAAATTGGAGCTTGTGTACCCATTGTTGAACACAACTGACTCCTGAATAATGGCACTAAAAATTTAAGTTTTAATAATGCAAAAATATTTATCGGGCAAACAAAATTCTACCTTTAGCTAAAGGTAAGTTGTGAAAATGGCCCTTAGACACAAAAACAATTTGAAAACGATAAAAGGTCTTATATGTATGTATGTCTCCTATAGTCGTTTTGTCTATAATTTTAAAATTTGTTTTTAATAGTTTTTCCAAACATTTTTATAAATTTCCTTGCTCTATTACAGTGGAATCTCTCTTGAGAGGACACCGAAGGGACCATTGAAATGTGTTCGTAAAAGGAGGCTGTTCGGTCAAGAGAAAACTACACATTTAAATGAGTAAACTTTTTTTAAGATGACTAATTTTTTTAATACTTTCGTTAAAAAAAATAAACAGTTTAATTGGGTTTAATAACAAAAAATAAATAATATGTAAATATGGACTATTTTCATATGTATGTAATAAAAGTTTAAAATATTTTATAAGTAGATTATTATTTCAATAGACATTCCTTCATTCTAGTTTGGCCTGTTTTGTTCATGACAATACGAGTAACACTTAGAAAGTGTAAGTCAAGCGATGAATATATAACATGAGATTGTCAAATTCAATCGCCCATAAAATTATCTTACTTGTAGACTTCAAGTTAGTGTTATCTCAATGTTATAAGAATTTGTATGAGATCGATGTAGCAAGAAATCTTGAAAAAGCAGTAAACAAATGAACTCTTATAAGATCACGAGCTGCCCTATCGACGTTTTATTTTTCTTAGCCTGCCGAAGTTCTCTCTCATGTTATGTCAAAGTTAATCGCACATGTAGACGCTAAGTTAGTTAGAAATATTATTTATTAAGAGAAAATATTTAAGGCGAGCATATTAAGAGTCTTGGCGAGCTTATTTGTAAATTATGACATGAAAAAAATCGGGAAAAAACAAACGAAATGTCCATTGAAGCGAATTTTTTTCCGTCAAGCGGGTGTCCGCGTGCGCTCATGAGGGAGTTCGTTCAAGGCGGAGCGATTGCAATGCTTTTCTTATGGAACGCTACCGGAACCTGTTAAGTGTCCGTCCAAAGGGGGTGTCCGCCTATAGGAAGTGTCCGTTAAGATAGATTCCACTGTATATGGTTTACATTTCATCTTTTAGTGTACTTTTAAAAAATCAATAGTTTAAGATTAGCTCAAAAATTATACTCAAAATCGATCGGAATTCATCACACCTTTTCAAAACGATTGTTTTGAAATAGTAGGTCGGTCTGCGTACTTTTCCAGTAGCAAATACTCAGTAAATTTTTTTGGGAGAGTACGACCAATTTTACTCTGTCGGCAGACAGTATCCAGTAAAATCTTGCAAGAAAACAGCTGATCGGTGTGTAAACAATTGAAATAACAAAGCAAAAGAATTTTAGCCAGAAAAATAGCATTATTGGAATCATTGGTTCTGCTTTTACGCCACGGTCGCACTGTATATTTGAACGTTTCTAGCATGAAATAAAATGTTTTGTTTATTATAATTTATTATAAACGTTAAAATTCAACACAATTTTAACTATTTACCTCTGCCATTGTTAAATTTCAATTTTTATTTTCATTTCACAAAATTATTTCATTCAAAAAGTAATAAAAACAGCTGTTCAAACTAGTTGCAAAATCTTGCAAGAGGAAATTTCTCCAGCAACATTTTGCGAGTTCTCTAACTTCTAACTGTCAAAAAATTCTCTTTTTGGCTCTCTCGTTGCAAGAGATTTGGAGTACGCAGACAACATTTTGCAAGATTTTGTAACATTTTGCACAAAATTATGCAAAATATGTGTACGCAGACAGATCTAATAATGTATGGCTCATTTATGGATGGCAACTGAATTTTTTTGAGTTGCTGTGGCAACTGGCCACTTTATGGCAACTTTATACAGTTGCCCAAAAGTCAGATTGGCAAATAGAGATAAGGCAAACAAATGTATGCTAAATTTGGCAACTAATTTAATTTAATTTTTATCAAATAATTCTTATTACATTAAACTGTATCACAAATATTTTACATGCAACATTGAAAGTAAATTAAAAAAAAGACGAATTAACGTCGTCGAGAGCGAGAGCGAGAGCTTCGACGGGACCCGCTACTGCGGCTGCGATCACGAGTGTTTCTCTTACGACGACCACGAGCTATAGCAGCTGGCCGTACAGTATATTCGCGTAATAGTCGGTTCCAAAGTTGTTTTTGAGGATAAACGGTGGTGGCAGCCTTTTGTGTACGCTGATTTAAAAAAATTACTTTGAATGGTTTTAATGTTCTTATATAAGAAATATAAATAATTTTACCTGTCTTAAATTTGATAGGCGCTCCGCCACTGAATTCTGATTTATGAAAACAAGCAAAAATATTTTTTTAATATTTATTACAACTTGCTTGAGAGTATATAACAACAAATTTACCTTCTTCAAAGCTGGCGGTGCCTTTGAACTCTTTTTGTATTTAAAGGGCATTCGAATAAGATCATTAGTTATAACTAAAATTCCTAAATTTTTGCCTATATCTAAAGCATTTTCAATATTCTTTTCAATATTTCCATAAACGGCTGTAAGATTTTCCTTCGACAAAATATATTTGATTTCATCACAAAGATTTTCATAAGTATCACCTGTGTTTGTTAAAATAAATGAAAACCATTGATGTTTTGAAATTATATATGCACATAAAATCAATTAAAATGTAAATATTATAGTTAAGGCACTGTTAACATTATTATGGCCATGGTTAGTGCCGGTCTAGACTTGCAATTATTCCAGAGAGGAATACAAAAAGTATATATGTATGTATGTATATATATTTGAACACTCTCACATACATATATTCAAGAATTGGACCGGGACTTATGGTCTAACTGAAACTTTCATTATCCCATATAACAAAGAAATATTTGCCAAAATTAGTACTTACACATTTGCGGCTTTTGGCTAAGCGTTTGCAATATGAATGGTAGCACCACAGAACTGCTGTTATTCATTGCCAAGTTCTCCATTTATAATTTGTTAAAAATTTTCACAAAAATTTATTAATTATTATTTTTTACAAGAACTTTAAATTTTACTTGTCGTCAGAAAAATTATTTACAATTAATTACAACAAAAAATTCAAAAGCATGTTGATACGAGTATTTTTTAACTTTCCAAAGTGTATCAAGACTAATCTGACCAGACATTCCGCTTTAAGTGGGATTATCCTCTGGATAACGCCTCGAATTTATATCCCACTTTTTTAAAGTTTTTAAATTTTTATTAAAATGCAACTGATAAAAATGCAAGCAAAATAAAAAATGAGTTCAAGCTAAATTCAGGGGTACCGCAAGGTTCCGTTCTTTCACCAGCTCTATTCCTCATCCTTCTTAATGACCTTTTGTGTAAAACTTTCAACCCTATTTATTCTTTTGCGGACGACTTTCTCATTCTCATTCAGCAATAGACCTAGCCTGCAGGAGGTTGAGTCTATGCGACAAACAATGAATGAGACATTAAACTGCGATTTAGCCAACATTTCTGAATGGGGTCACGCGAATAGGGTCGATTTTAACGCCCATAAGACCCAATGCTGTACGATTACTCATAGAGCATGACCGTATATGCTGCCGCCTCTGTAACTATGGGTGGTATAGGTATTAAGGAATCGGAAGCTCTTGAAAATTCAGTGTGATATCCGTTGGACTGAGCACATTTTTAAGGTATCAAAAGAAGCATTCAACTGCCTAGGTTTTTTAAAACGGTGCAATACTTCACCCCATCTGATCTTCTTACCATCTATACCACCTATATCCTATATCCGACCGAAAATGGAATACAACTCTCATGTATGGGCCTAAGCTTCAAAGTCTATTTTGGAGTTGCTCGACCGCGCACAGGAGAGGGCGAAGAAGCTCATTGGTGACAGTAGGGTATCCAACTCTATTGACTCATTGGAGCATCGACGCAATGTGGGGTGCATTTCATTGTTCTATCTCGTTACTACAATGGAATGTGTTCTAATGAAATTAGGGAACTTTTTCCTGAAACCCGAAAATTTTTACGCACAACACGAGCTTCATTCAGGGCACATCCTTTTGTGGTCGATTGGCCAATAATTCGAACTAAGCATTACAGAGAGAATTCGTACAATTCGTATGTTGAATAAACTACCTGCGGAAGTGTTTCCAACCACTTTCAACGTCGGAAGGTTTAAATCGAATGTCCACAGACGCTACTCCCTCTATTCTCCTTCCCATAACCTATTTTCCTGAGTACTGATCCTACTTAAAAATATAAAATTCTGAAATTGTTTCCGGAGACAATGCAAAATATCAACAGAGTTATCCCTACAAAATTTCAAAGTTCGGCCTATGTTAGTTCTCCACATATCTCAAAGTAAATATTTTTTCTTTATGGGAGGAGGTGTCACACCTATAATATCTAATTCGATTATTTTTTCTAAAACCGCACGTTATAAAAATCTTTACTTCCACATAATATTACGTGTCCTGCTGCATTAGATGGAAAGATATTTCTAAAAAAAATAAAAATTTTTATGGGAGGTGCAACATTAAAACAAAATAGCGAAATCGGTGCAGCCGTTCTTAATTGATGCGATTACCAACGAACGATATTGAATTTTTATTACATACTAGTTTCATATGCGGGAACGAAATGCATACAGACAATGCTTAACCATAACCCAAATTTTCATATTTTCGTTTACTTAAAAGTTTTTTATTTTTTAATTGTAAACTGTGTTTCCAAAGTACATATATGTATGTATATGTATACTTACATCGATCATGCTTCGCTTTTTGCAAAAACCATCTGGTCACGTTAATCAAGCCTCACATACATATGGGGCATACCACGCCTAATCGTACAGATTGACTTTTTTTCGTATTTCTGCAATTTTGTGATATTTTTTTAGTACTCTTCAAAAATGCCTTCTTGGTAAATTTTGAGATTTGTTTGATTGCTTGTTTAAATGGTTTTTATATTTTAAAAAAATCACTTTTTTTAGTTTTATGTTTGTTCATAACATGCTTAAACATGTAGTATACGGAAGTAAAAAGCCATATGAAGTCATTGGGTGCATTCATAAGACGTAGCGGTTGAGTTCAACAGTTATGCAATTGTTGGCAACTGTTGACCCCAACAGTTACGTCTTAGAAACGGATTGATGGATATAATATAATTTAATATCTTTATTTTGTTACTTCATCGCAATTTGTAATGTAAAATTTAACAAATATTTGCTCCTGCCACCTAAGGCCCCTTTCAGATTAGGCAACTATAATTGCGCAAGTATAATTTTAATTTTTATTTATTTTCTGTTGAACTTGATTTTATGTTCACATTCAGCAACTTTGTTGAGCAAGTTTAATTCTCTTATGCTCAAATTTTCATAATTTGTTGACGCTTTGTTTCATTTCTGTATTCTGTATAATATATAATTTTCTTAACACAAAATTAGACAACACGCCGAAGAAGAAATAAAAGACAATGTCAAAAACAAGTAAATATCCCAAGACAAGAATGGCAGCAGAAACAGAATTGTCAAGTACAAGCCAGTCTGTGCTCAAATCTCGGCAATTATTTTCCCTTCAATCCGACCTTTCCTCTCACACCCACAAACACAAGACCTGCGCAAGTAAAGTTGCCTAATCTGAAAGGGGCCTAACAAAGCATATAAAAGAAATAGCTCTATTCGATCAGTTGTTCAGGCTGAGCACAACATGTTGTCTATTGGTAACCACTAATTACTAATGAAAAACTATTTGATTCAGACACGTATTTATTAAGTTGAACAGTTTCAACAACTAATAGACAATTTTATAGAATCCAACATGACTGGAAACTGTTTAAATCGATAAAAAAAACATGTCTGAATCAAAGAGTTTTTCATTAGTAATTAGTGGTTACGCTTTTATGGGCACATGGTACACAGAAGTAAACCCGGCCATATGCTTAAATTAAATTAAATTAACTTTAGTAGCAGTCGGAACCATTTAATTTTATTTCGGCTTATAATATGCAATTGCGTCCTGCCTGCCGCTAAACTTAATGCCGGTAAGAAAATAAGCCGAGGTAGAGTTTATTTTGTTTATCGTTTATTTTAATTCTGATTTCTATTCTCAATCTTGTTTGGATCTTTTCACTTGTTTTTGATTTATTTATTATTTTTTTTTTTTAATTTTCAGTTGTAATACATACCTGTGTATAACGAATACTAGAACTCGTATTCCCGAATATTCTCCTAAATCATCACAAAAACACATCCATTGTACGTACATAAGTATGTACATATGTATGTTCATAGAATGTAAAAACAACATTTAATTCACTATAGGTAGGTACATAATTTATTAATTTGTAATAACTTTTAATAAAGTTAATATTCAACTTAAAATAATAAATTAATATTCAACTTAAAATAATACCTACTAGTTTGCATTTTCGCGTAGTATTTAATTATATTTTGTGACGCCATTCCAACTGATGAGCGGCGTTGCCAACTATTTATAACCAAAAACCGTTATTTCTTAACAAAAAAGTATTATTCAAAACGGGCTCCATTACAACATTTTAAACTATAAAGCGCCCTAATTAAATTTTAATGAATGTCGATGCATATATTAAAAAACCAATATACCTACATACATACATACATAGGTATATTGAAACAAAATATTTAATTATCTACATCCCAGTCAGCATGTGGAAGATTGTTTCACCAAACTGAGTCTTTTACGACTGACTTAGGTGATTAAAAAGTGATTAATCAGTTCTGTGCTTAAAATAAGACTCGAAAATGATTCCCAGAAATACTTAGAAAGTCGTCGTCCATACAGTGAAACATTTGCTGCAAAACATTTGAGTTTGTTGGCGAGACGGGAAAGAGGAATGGCAAAGGGTACTTTGTTTCATGTACACGAAGTTCTTGTCGAGTACGTCATTCTCGCCTCATTCTTATGAAATATACATATGTGAGAAAATTTATTAAGCTGCAAAACAAAAACTTCAAAGTGTGGACACGAATGCAGTTTCAAAAGAAAAAAAGAAAAAAATTTTCGTAGCAAATATTTCACTGTATAAACGAGAACAAAGTGATTTTTTAAAAAAACAAAAACCAGCAAGCTCGTGCAGTAAAATCAAAAAAATATAAAGTGTGAGTGAATTTATGTATATAAAAATTTAAAACAAAAAAAAACTGATTGTAAGTAGTAATACCATAAACTGTCTCGAAAATTAATCGAAATTGATCAGAAACGCGAGTCATAAAAGACTCTTTTAGAAGACTCGCGGCTAAGGTACCATTTTCACCCGAATGAACAGTCATTTTCGACTCGAAAACGAGCGCATAAATGCTTATTTTAATCGCGTGGAGGAGTCGAAAAAGACTCGAATATGATCATTAATTTCATAAAATGCTGACTGGGATACATATATGTATGTATAAGTACATATGTATGTATGGATGTGAGTGTATTTACTTTTAAAATAAAGTAAATACAACTATTAAAAACATGACACGATAACAAAAACTTGATGTACGCTTTTGGTGTACGAATACAATGTTTTATGTTCTATTACGAGTACATAAAATTGTATTATGTAAAATTTAAACAAAATATACATACATACATATGTATATAAAACAATAACATCCTCTTTTTTTGTAAAAAAAAATTAATAACGAGTGCTTGAAGTGTACGTTAAAATAAATTTCCATACAAAACCCGGTTTTAACGTTCACTTGTAGCACGTATTATTCTTTTTTTTTTGCAAATGAAGGTTAATAATTTCTACATCACTCCAAGGCGAATTCAGTATCAGGTGATCTTATCAGTACATGGTATGGTACTCTTAACTTTCATATAATGCTAAAATTAAGTACAATTGTACCAACTTTTCCATGCATCACTGAAGAGATGCCAGCTTTTTTGGCTCTAAAAGCACACAAAAAAGCGTAATTTTGAGATCTAAAAAGCGTTAAATGCACTTACGTGATAAACGAGTCAAGATCTAGATAAATAAAGTTTAATAAAATTTAATATTTTCTAAACTACTCTTTATTTAATGAAATATATCAGACGAAAAAGAAAAGAAAGAAATACACAAATTTCTTAAAAGTACTACTTGCTGCTTTTTCTTTGTTTGGCACTAACGCTCAAAATTTGGTTTTTTGAGTCTTCTAAAAGCACTAAAAATAGTGCCAAAAGCACCAAGTTTGCATCGCTGATTATCATCTCTCATGTATCTTTACTTTCTTCTCTCTTATTATTTAAGAGTGTTTCAATTAATTATGCAACGACATGATATGAAACACTTTCTTCACTCGTTCCACAAAGCTTACGTGGAAAAACGCAACATAATTATTTACACACGTTCAGTACTGCCATGCGTTCGTTAGTTCAAATCCATTTTTTATGGAATTTTCGCCGGCTGCAAAAGCCGGCTGCAAAAGCATTTTTATGGGAGTAAAAGTACACACACAGCGTTCATTTACTTGAAGAGCGTCATAACTCCAAAAACTAGTTTTCAATTTGCACACAACTTAATGGAAACAAAAAGTTTTTTTCTCAAGAGAATAATGATATCGAGCCATAACCGCTAAAAAACTTATGCGAAAGTTTTTTTATTCACTTCGTTGTCTTTTTTTAATAAAATGGATTATTTGCTATCGCAAGTAATTGATTTAGTTAAAGTAAATGATGTCATTGTAGTTTATTGTAGTTACTTATGATTCCAAGAACTGTATCATATAATAGTTATTTCACTAAATATTTATACAAACCATAATTGTATTTATAAATTATTTATGTAGTATATCTGCATATGTAATATAATGCAAAACTATCTAATTGGAAGCAGTAAAGTATGTTACCTTGATAATCGAATCAAATTGATCTCGAAAATTCGTACACATATCGTAGGCTGGTTTCTAGTTTGCTGCTGACATAATCAGGGCAATTATGAATAAAATTCCGCGAGAAATTGCTCCCTTCTTCCAATTAGAATTTTTTGTTTTTCCTTTCACTTGCTATAAGTTGGAAGTGTTCCCCGGGAAAAATATTTTGCGGAATTTTATTCATAATTGCGAAATTTATTTGCTGGTGGTTCAGCTTGGTCTATATGCATTTCATTGTTGTTGTAACAAATCATCACTAGACTTCAACCACACATTTTGAATAGTCACAAACCTCTTATCTTATGCACAGACTTTCAAGAACTATTTGAGAATTCACAAATAATTATATTTTTGAAAATCACAAAAGAAAAATAAGTATAGTAGGCTTAGAAACTCATTTAATATAATTATGACAATATGTCGAATAATAAATTTCTTAAAAAAATTCATAATTGCCCTCAATGTATTTTGAAAAAAAAGCAAACCGACTTGTATAAATTTCTTATATGAAATTGCCTTGACCACATACACACGGTTGCAAGATTTAATCCCGATTTGCTTAATTAATGAGGACTGGCAACACTGCGCTCATGTCGCCTGATGTTTGTGCTTTCTATATAAAGATGTTTTTGTTGCTATTGTCTTTCTATTTAACATCATCTGTTGTATTTTTTTTTTTTATTTGGTATTATTACATTTTTGATTCTATTTCTCGTCTCGTGTTAATCTTCTTCTTGTTTATTACAATAACACGACACCGTTCCGTTCCATAAAGTTCCAAACAATTTTTTTATATTTTTTGTGGGTTAAATTATATGTTCGCTCACATTAGCAAGTTTCTATTAGTCTTCATTGACAGTACAAAAGGAATAGACGTGTTGAAATTAAAATCTAAAGAAAATATTGGAATTTTATTTTGAGGTTTGAGGACTATACAATATTCCAATGCTAACGGATTAATTATATATGTACATTTCTGGAATATTAAAAATAACTGAATCTTATGTAAAACAGCTACAAGAAAACAATTTATTGAAAATATTAATAAGGAAAACTAAACAAGTGGAGTGAAAAGAATCGTTAAGTAAAAAAATTTACAACACAACATTATTAAAAGTGTTATTGAAGTTACTTATTAAATTCTTGCAGTTTACAATTAATAAAGTTCACTAAACTTGTGCTTTACTTTACTGGACCTACGGTAAAGCATTTGGTTAGTTTCTACTATTTACATCGTATAAAGCAAAAAGGACTAAAAACAAGAACGTGAGCTTTATAAAAAAAGTCGCCTGATTTTAAGGTATGTATTGATATGAATATATAGTATGTAAAAATGGGTATGTATAGGCGAGAATTCATGTACATATTGAGTTGTGAATGCGAAAGCTATAAATGTGAGTGTGTGTATTAATAAGTCCTTTTAGAAATATAATGATGCGTTGACATTTAGGCGTGTCCTTGCAAAAAAAAAAAATGTTTCAATTTAAAAAAAAGAAGCAGCCGGCAATTTATTTTTTGGAAAAACTTCGTAAATTTTAAGCCTAAACCCATGTGAAAACGTTTAATTTGGATATATGTATGTATCATGTAGATACATACGTAAGTATGTAGATATGTACACATTTATACATAAATACATACATTCGTATTATGTATGTACAAATATGTAGCAGCTTATGAAATCAATAAAAGTAACAAAAATTTGCAAGCTGTCGTGTTGGGAATATTGGAAAAATACATAAATGGAGAATGTTCTTAAATTTAAAAATTTAACTGTTTTTCTCAGCAATTTTACTCAATTATAACTGTGTTTTAGAATTGTTCATACATATGTTCATGCATATGCAGCTACTTATTTATCTACTTAAAAATAATTTACTTAAGTTCATACATACATATATACATGCATACATACATATGTACACATTTACATACATATTTAATATAAATTTACTGCAGACCTCTCGAGCACTCCAGTAGTTAATATTTTACTGCCCAGTTGTGACAATTTAAAAATGTTTTCTTATAAACACTTTATAAAACGAATTTTGAATAAAAAATCGTTAGTGTATGTACACATGTATATAGCCAGTAGGAAGTGTTAGGCCCATTTTCTACACGCAAAGTTTACTTTGCAAAGTCTAAAGTCAGCTGGGAGGAAGACAGAGTAAGTATTTCCCCCCCCCCCTCCCCCTCCACAATAATTACAACGACGTAAAAATAACAATTTATAATTAATACAGTTTGCGTTTGATTTGTCGTTGCTATTAAATACAAATAAATCAAAAGTCAATGTTTCGTTGAGTTATTAGTAAAGTCAATCATCTACGTATGGATCTGAACGTGTGACAAATCTTCAATTAATAGCCGAAAATCTTCTACAACCCCAACAAATTTTCCACAATTAACACTTTCTGTCAAAATTGTTTAATTTGCTATTTTTATTTATGTTTATTTCTTTTTGTTTGATGTTTGGAATTATTTATGTATTTATTTATACGACAGCAGTAATACATGAGGCCTCTTGGCTTTAAAAAATAATATTACAGGTATTTTATTTAATATAAAACTATTTCTTATACCTAACAAGTGAATTTCTTTTAAACAAAAATAATTATGGTATGAAATCCAAAATATTTAAAAACATGTACCGATCATTTTAATAATATAGTTCAAAGTTATTCTTATAATAATAAGTTAAATGTAAAAGTTTAATGCAAAAAGCAATACATAACTTAACTTAAATTTATTTTATTTTAGTGTGACGTCAAATAAAAAATAAAAGTAATAATAATATATATCTTCAACTCGTTTGAAAAAAATTTAGTAGCTTCCTCTTAAAGGAGGATAAATGCAGCGCAAAAGAGCGAAGATCAATTGGCAGGATATTCCATAGCCTTGCAACACTAAAAACAAAAGATTTTTCATAAATACCATAGTAAATGCAAGGTATGATAATTTGAGGATTTCTAGAGGATCTTGAAAATAATATCATTTTCACAATTGGAGTAGGTGTTTGGGTTTTGATAATTTTAAAGAGAAACATGTTGCCTAAGCCTTAGTCCATAGACAAATCGAATAACTTTATGAACAACCGACTTGATTTTTTTCTTGTTATTTAAGTTGCAACCGGAATAAACTTCAATACAATAATTGATTTGAGACATTAGCAATGTATGACCCAAGGATCTCTTTACATGAAGTGGTAGGTATACTTTAAGATGATATAATCTTCGCAATGTGAGATAAATTTTAGAGCAGATAGCGTTAATGTGAGGTTCAAAAGAAAGTAGGTCATCTAAGATTACATCAAGACATTTCATATTATCTACTATTTCGATAACTGTATTAGCTAATTTTAACTCTAAAGTAAACGGATTTAACCTATTTATTTGAAAAATCATTGCCTTTGTTTTGTCCGGATTCACTTTGAGATTATTCATTAGTACCCAATTTTCTAAATAAGTTAAGTCATTATTTACAGTAGCTTGCAATACATCCGAGAATTGGTATTCACCAGCCCACAATAACTGTATGTCATCGGCGAATGCGAAAATTTTACAAAAGTTTAGCACATGAAATAAGTCATTAATGAAGAGAGTAAATAATAAGGGGCCAATAACCTTGGAGCCTTGAGGTACTCCAGATTTGACACATTTTAGATCAGAGATACAATCGTTAAAAGAAACAAACTGCTTGCGCTCACTTAGATAAGACCAGATTAACTTGCAAGCATGTGTAGAAAAACCAATATTTTTGGGTAGTTTTGAAATTAATAAAGTATGATCGACTTGATCAAACGCCTTGGAAAGATCAACAGACACTAGAACATTTGCCCGGCCCACATTCAAATTGACCCTTATAGAGTCCGTGAGTTCAGTTAATAGATGACAAGTACTTCGACCATTTCGGAAGCCATATTGACAATCATCAAGTAATTTCTTATCATCAATCCATTTCATTATTTGTTTTTTCATGATAATTTCAAAAACCTCCGATAAGGAGGCTAAAATACTAATTGGCCTAATATTGTTGGGGGATAAATGTCCATTTTTTTTAGGAATCGGTATGATTTTAGAGATTTTCCAGTCCCTATGAAATATGGAAGATGTTAGAATGTAATTAATGAAGAAAAGAATATGCCTGTTTGTAAGAGGGTAAACAATTTTTAAAAATTTAATAGGTATACCATCAGCACCAGTCGAATTTGATTTAATACTGTGAAGAGCACAAAATAAATCGGTTTCAGTTACATTGGCGAAAGAAAAACAACCAATAGTATTCGCGTAAAGAGAGAAATTTGGTATATTAGGATTAAATTGTTGACTACTAATAAAGTGCTCATTCATTTCATTAACCTTCATATCCGACTCAATATTTACTACCTCGCAAACACCCACATTACGTAAAGTATTCCACATTTGTTTGGTACTACCCAATTTAAAAATACGATTGCTATGTCTTATTTCAAATTTCCTAATCTCTGATTTGGTTTTATTTCGAAGTCTACGTCAACAATTTCGTTGACAATTATTGCGAAAATGAAACGTCAAACTTAGTGTTAATTTATGTTGCGTTTGACATTTAGATAATATTAGTGAAATGGAGAAAATATACATGTGTATGTATATTAAAAAAGGAAAATAGTCTGTTAAAAGCGTGTGTTCACTACATAATTTGTATGCTTATAAGTTTATAAAAATACAAATTTGTTCGATTAACCAGATATTTTCAACCGACGATATGTATTTGTTCTGCACTGTCCTTGTTGACTTTTTCCATATTATAGCATTAAGATAAGTTCCGCTATTGTGCCGGCTTTATTGCTATATAGCCAACATATTTGTCGCCAGTCTGGACGGGGGTTTTGGATTTTAAGTGACGATATGCACTACATACTTATTTATTCATGGAAAATTAGATATGGAAAACAATGTTGCCAAAACCTGAAAAAATTATGACAGTACACACATCAAGTTTTTTGTGGTAATCTCAATTTCTCTTGTCCTACTCCTTTTATGTTTTAGAAAACAATTTAAACAATAGTATCACAGGCAAGAAATATTATATCGACGGTTTATTAACAAAAAGTGCTATTTGCAAGGCTTGAAAATTTTAGAAGACCGCAAAAAACTGTTCTTTTCTCAAAGTGCAAGCCTAATAACTAAATTTTGATGAATAGTACCATTTACAGAAGACATCTTAATTCTAATAATGTTAATCAAATACAGTTATTGCCCTTGGACTTGGAGATAATAACAGTTTTATTTTGTCTACTAAAATATTCAAATATCTGCAAGATAGCACATTTTGAATATAAACCCTCGATATGTACTATGTTCTTTGTTTTTCTTTTTCGTAACTAAATATGAATATGAATGTATGTATACATACATATAGAAGGGAACTGTGCGAAAGTGTGCAGACCTTTATTAGTTTTCAGATGTAATAAAATTAATACATATTAGGTTAATACATACATATGTATGAGTTACCCAATAAGCAATTTTGCTTGAAATCAAGTGTAAAAAAACTGTTATTCAAGCCACACATTCAATTGTGAAAAGGGAGCTTGAACTCAATTCGAACAATTCATTTGTAGTACAGTGTACTACTGAAACTAAAATTGGTATTATGTATGGCAACTTCCTACAGTTGCCAAAAAGTTATCGAAAATGCGATTATGACAGCTTGGCAACTGAAAATAATGTGAAAAAATGCAAAATATAATAAATACCTAAAAGTGCTTAAAACAAAATTATTTAGTAAAAATGCTTAAAATAATACTTATCTTAAAAATTATTAGTTAAGTGGAATTAATTGCTGATGAAGAGAAGGAAATGTAAAATGTGGAATCTATTAGAAAGCCTAAAAAAGATTTTAACAAGCCCTTTTAACTTTTAAGTCATATTTTCTTTTTAATATGCAAAGAAGAAACTCGCAAATAAAAACAATATAGCACTTAATTTTTTCACTACGAAACTACGAATTTCTGGTTGCCAATATGGCAACTGAAATTACCAGCTATTAGTTGCCAGTTGCCATCCGTAATACCATTCCGGCAACTAGCAAAGTAACTACAGTTCGGTTGCCATACATAATAGAGCCATTAAATTAACTACAATTAGACCTTCTACTACAATTAATTTCAAGTCTATTTCAAGCTTCAAAAATAATGCTTTTAAAATATTTTCTAATAATAATTATCTGCACATTTGCCTTCGCTACTGATTCAGAATTTTACTCATCTGTCCAAATTCAATTTTTTATTTATTGATTTTTGATATTTTCAACAAAGTTTCAGTTTTAATAATAAATAAATTACGTATTTGACAAGGTTTTAACATATTATATGTTGTGTGATTTTTTATTTCAAAATATTTTCAAACTTGAAAATTACTTGGAAAAAATGCTAGAATCCAACTTTGTTTCCAGTTAAATTTCAAGTGCTTGCTTATTGGGTATGTAAATACATAAAAAATCGTTTTCTATTTACATACATACATACATATGTACGTCAAACAACGAAAAGAACAAAAGATAAAGCAAAATATATTTTGAAGTTACATATGTTTGTACATACATACATATATCATACATATTATAATCTAAAAATTATGAAATAATTTGAAAAATATGGAAATGATACATTAAAATATCACGCGCCTCATCGAAAACAATCGTCCACAACGCCAGTTTTGATATATGATTATCATCATTAGTATGTAGCTATTAAAATATTAATTTATTCCGTTTTTTTAATTATGTATTATGGTTCAAAATTTATTTTTTCTATAGGTACATATTTATCTTTGGTTTACAAACAACATGTAATAAAGTTAATTCTAAATATTCTGTCTGACAAACGAAAGAAAGCAGAAAGAAAAATTAAAGAAGTTGGTATGAAATCAGAAATTTTCCTTTGCATTCGTTTATTTATTTTTCTTTTTATTATTTTGTTGGTTTTTAAGGTTTCTTTTGTACGCCAAGTTTCTCATAATAGATATTTAGTGAAGTCGTATTATTTCATTAATGAAATAAAGTTGCATGTTACATACAATATGTATATATACATATTACATATGTATGTATGTACATATGTAATTAAAAATAAAGAGATGACATAAAAATGTTTTCAATTAATTTATTTAACAGAGATAAACTACATGATTACTAAATATATGTACATATGTACATACTCTATTTCTTGAAAAGCATTTTATTAAATATGTAAATACATGTATGTGCAATACATGCATGTGTATGTATGTACATACTTCAACATTTAAATTGATTGTAATGCAGGGTATACACGATACTTAATTTCGTAGTTAGGTCCAATTTCACCAACCCTATTTAATTATCAATTCATATTTAAATGTCGATTTTCATTAATTTTTATATTACTTTTAAATATGAATTGATGTTTAAATAAGTTTGTGAAATAGGCCCTTAGTGTAGTAGGAGTTGTAGTACTGGTTTTCAGATACACGTTACTACAAATCATACTAATTCATTTGAAAAAATAGGCAATATACACGCTGATAAATGAATTATGCAGTTGAAAAGAATGAAAAAATAATGCAAAAACTAAAGGGGCATGTTGTAGAGAATGGTTAAAATTGTGTTTTATGTATTTTTTATTAAAATATCCGCCACATAAGGCTTATTTTAAAATTGAGCCGCAGAAACACTGCGTTTTCTAAATCAGTTCCTCATAAAACATATTTTGCTGTACAACAGCATAATACACAATACTTACTAGCTTACTTAGCGAAGCTCCGCCCACAAAAATCAAAAATTTTTTGATTTTCATACTTACAAAGTATACTTCATAATTACGACAGCATTATAGACGTTACTAATTTCATACTTGTACGATTTGTAGTATCGTGTATACTCGCCATAATACAAATTTAGTTGAAAGATGGCGTGATTTTTATAAATAACTACATACATACATATGTACATATAATAATAATTCAAGATTAGTATGAAGTATGTAGTACCTATGTACATATGTATTAATACACAATAAATTTCTATTATAAATAAAAGATAATGAAAACAGTAAGTCGTTCCGTTCCGGCTTAAGATTGGATCACACGATTGTCATAATGTACCAATTTTCGTCGGCTCACTGAAATAGATTCATAAGTAATAAGCTAAATTTGCCTTATTTCTCAACTACAGATTGAAATATAATTACCAGGGAAACCACAAATATGCAATTGCATGTCTTTTCTTGTCTGATATATCAATCCGGAATTAAGATATTTATCAGTTCCAGAACTTTTAAATGAATTCTGGCATCGATTTTTTAATGCATATTTTACCCTTTAAAGCATGTTTTTTGCATACTTCAGTCTAACGCGCATATTTTGAGCATTTTTCGAATTTTTAGAGCATATTTGGTGTTTTTAGGGCATATTTTGGTACTTTTGAAAAAAAATTTATTTTAATATTAAATTTTATTTTAATATTATGGAGAAGCAATATTTTGCTACCATTATGAAGTTAGACTTTCAAAAAGGCCATTGTGCATGTTCTGGCTTCCGAATCGATTTCACACGTTTTCTTGTGAGTTCTGATGTTAAATCACATGCATGCTACACGTGTTTAAGTTGAAATTTAGAATGTACTAATTATTAGTATGTGTTCTAACATCCAAATTTAGAACAAGAAAAAATAAAATTTTTTAATTTTCACTCATTTGTAAACAGTCTTGTGAAAGATAAACGAAACAAGAAAATTAAAAAAAATTTAAATCTTAAATATCCAATTTTTTTCTGCTAAATTTTAATGCAAGAACAAATACTATTGATTTGTATATTCCGAATTTCAACTTAAACAGGTGTAACATGTGTTTTAACATCCTCACTGTACGCTAATTTCAGTAAAAACTTGGTGTGGTAATTGTGACGCACGCTGTTCCGATTACATCAGTTGAGGTTGAAAAAGAAAATTTTCAATGTATAAAAGTTTATTTAGATGTGACCGGCGGCGATTTTTATTTAAAAAGTTAAATGAGGAGTTTTTGTTTATTGCAATAACAATTATAAAAAAAGCATATCTTATTCTTCAAAATACAGTTCGTGGTCGCTTTTTTTTTTAGTGCATATTGAATGCGCATAAAACACTTTTTTTGGAGCATATTTCTGGTTTCCCTGATAATTACATACAGTGCCGGTAAAAATAATAGCACCGTTACAGTTCAAATATTTATTTTAAATTTAAAATTTTTATTATGCAATCCTTTTTATATTTGATTGTACTGTGCTGTAATGTAATAAGTATCCTCTCTGAGAATACTGTTTTCGTTCTCATATTGCATATGATGCTCTTCATATGGAAGAATATTTGGAGAAAAGCAAAAAATTAACGGTAAAAAAAATAGCACCAAGCATTGCTTTTTGCATAATTTGTTTAGTTTGTCGCGAAAACTATAGAAGATAAAGTGTTTCTTAAAATAAACAAACAAATTAGGTACAAATTGTTTTTAAAATCTGCAGCTATGGGACGTGGAAAGCATTGCACAGAGGAAAAAGAGACAAATTATTAAAAAAATGATTTTGGAAGGTAAAACCTATTGTGAAATAGGACAATTACTTAATTGCTCCAATAAAATGATACGCAATGCAATCACTTATGTAAAAAAAATTGAAAGGCGTGGTAGAAAGCCAGCAATGTCCAATTTGTTGGTTAAGCGATTGATTCGCCAAAGTAAAAAAGACCCTTTTAAGCCTGCCACAGAACTCAAAAAGGAGCTCCAGATAGAGGCATGCGTGGAAACAGTTCGCAATCGGTTGCGGGAACATAATTTAAAAGCCTGTAGCCCAAGAAAATTTCCATTGTTGACTGCGAAGCATGTGAACAAACGACTTAAGTTTGCACAAGAGCACCTGAACTGGCCAGCTGGTAAATGGAGAAATATTTTGTGGACGGACGAAAGTAAAGTCGTAATGTATGGTGGGAAAGGCTCTCGCTCATTTGTAAGACGTCCTCCAAATGCAGAATATAATCCACGATTTACATGCAAGACAGTTAAACATGGAGGTTCAAGCATAATGGTGTGGGCATGCTTTTCATATTTAGGTGTGGGACCAATACACTGGATAAAAACTACAATGGACCAACATGTTTACGTTGAAATATTAGAAAATGTAATGTTTCCTTACGCCGAAGAAGAAATGCCATTGTTTTGGGTCTTCCAGCAAGACAACGACCCAAAACATACGAGCAGAAAAGCTCGGCAGTGGTTCATTGACAACAATATTAAGGTCATGGAGTGGCCTGCGCAGTCGCCAGACCTAAACCCAATAGAGAATCTTTGGGCTGATGTCAAAAAAAGGGTATGTGAAGCAAAACCTACTAATAACGAGCAACTTTGGGCCGTAGTTAAGGAGTCGTGGGATGGAATACCCAAAAAAAGGTGTGAAGACTTGGTTGACTCCATGCCGAAACGCTGCGCTGCCGTTATTGCCAACAAAGGCCATGCAACAAAATATTGATGCCTTAACTTCACTTTGTATATAGTTTATTTGAAAAATAATTTTGATTAGTATTACTTTTCATGAATAGTGCTATTTTTTTTACCGTCGAAATTTTTACCTTTGAACATAACTTGTAAGTTTTTCAAATAAAAGTCAATGAAATTAATACAAGTCTTGTGAATACAGCATAAATACTGATTTTATTCGAATTATGAGCCCCGGGAATAGATCTTGAACTAAATTGAGGAAAAATTTATTCATATATACCAACCAAGAATGTAGTGCTATTTTTTTTACTGCAGCTGTATGTATGTAACTGTACCACATTGCATTGCTAATAAAGCCATGTAGACTTATTCAAGAATCATTTAAGTAATAGGTAATGTCCTTTTGACATTTTCATTACTTTTCACATAACAATGTCGATCAGCTGTTTCCTACTGTTGTAGTTACATACATAGATACATTACATTCGGATAACTGAGCCTTTAGATAATGGATTTGTTTTTTGCCGCGATTTTTCATTTTACTTTTTAAACTTGCACTTGTGTCCACACGAGGAAATTGTTCTTCCATAATGTATGGGAGTAATACACAACCTACTACATAATCAAATGAAATTCAAAATTTTTATTTTTTATATACATATGTACCTACATACATATGTACATAAGTATGTAGCTTAGAAAAATATCGACAGACTTATTAATATTATTAATCCATTATTATTATCCATATATACTTGCATACATGTGTCCCTGGCAGACAATATTTTAAAATATTTTTAGATTTTGCTTATTTGCATGTTACCATTCAAAACAAAAAGGGAAATTAATCAATTGATTTGAGACGTACATACATATGTACATATGTATGTATGTGTGTACATGCATATATGTATGTATGTACATGCATATATGTATGTACATATGTATGTAAATTAGTAGGAATAGAGATTGTAAGTAATAATCCAAGTCAAAATATTTTTTCTTAATTTAGCACGGGCTTAAAAATCATACGATTTTTTTTTCAAAACGATTCACACCTACCTACCCATTCATTATGAAAAAAAATTCTCTTTTCACTCGTTATCTCTTCAAATGTTGAACTCTCAAAAATAAACAAATGCCGATACTTATTTTTTCGTTAAATAAAACAAATAAGAAAAAACGTGGAGTAGGTAGGTATAAAGAATTTAAAGTGAAAAATTATATTGGCGCTGTAGTATAAAAAATATACATATGGATAAGTATGTGCATGCATACATACATATGTACATTCATATGTATGTGTGTTGTGCGATCGTACGATTTGTGTTAAGTCCTAATTTACACTATGCAAGTCTTATTGCTAAGCTGATTAGTTTGTGGAAGAGAGTGACGAGGGTAACAGAAATGTTTTATTTCCCCTCGTCTCTCTCTCTCACTCTCTCACTCCTAACATACTAATCAGCTTAGCAATAAGACTTAAATAGTGTAAATTGTGACTAATCGCGTTGCGAACGTATGTCCACTAGTTGATATCAAAACTATACATATTTGATTCTTAACATAATAAGTACCTAATGACAATTTAGAAAAAAATGCATTTAAAATTTAAATATGTACGTATGTACATAAATAAACACAAATATATACCTATATTTGAATGTATGTACGTACATAATTAATTTCATTCTGTTTGTTATTTATTTTTGCCCTTTTTACAAATTGATGTTAAAGTTTAATTTAATTTTAAATAATGCTATTTTATAAGCTTTACTTCAGTGCACATAATTAATTTTTAAATGAATTTAAATTATTTTTTGGGATGGCGCTAATTTAGTGACTAATCGTTTTAATATTAAGAAAGTTTTTTTTCGCATTAATTGCTGTTGGCGTGATCTAATTATGTACATACATATATTGATAAGTACTGTGTGTAGTATGTATGTTGACGAGCAAAGGTGTATCGGTATTTTTGATATTCAAATAGGTATACAAAACTGATTTCCTTAGATTAATTAAGTAATTATTTGCTTGTGATTATCAGGGGACTAATCGTGGCTTTCGATAACGAGATGATTCGATCAAATTTTTTCAGCAAAAAAATGCAAAATGCAACTAAAATAAGTTTTTATTTTCGTGAATTAATAATTCTTTATTACCTATTTTACTTTCACTGTGATTTAATTACAACTTGTCTTTTTCTATCTCTTGGCGGAAGTGGCCATCATACAATAAAAGTCATGTCAACTGAGAACAGTGTTGCTAATAAAAAATTAATTTGAACTTCAAGTGTTCTTTTGTCAAAATTTGTATGGAAATTTTCCTGTAACGTACACTTCAAGTTCAAATAATTTTTTATTTTTTTGAATACGGCCATCAGTCAATATGGGCATTTCCACAGAAAAGTCTATCTTTTTTCACGTTACGTTACTTTGTGATGTATATTTTTTTGCAAAGAAAAACTAATGTTTTATATAATTTTTTTGCATGTCGATCTAGAGCGCAATTATATCTACATTCGAAAAAAAACTAGAAAGCAATCAAGCAGCATAGCTCTAAAATACAAGCTAAATTGCAAGGTGACGTAACGTGACAAAAAGTGTACTTTTCTGTGGAAATATCCATATGTGGTATCACTATGGTAATCTAGGGGTAACACATACATACATATTTCAATCTAGTCATGATATTAACAGCTGTTACTAAAGCCCCGTTCAGACTATTATACAAGTATTAATACTTTTGTGGAAATAGCAGCTCTGACATGTTGAGTTGTTATTGTTTTTATGAAATTTTTGAAACAAATATAAGACCAGGGATGCATTTTCGTCAAAAGTATTATTATTTGTATTATTATAGTCTGAGTGGCCCCTTAATTTCAATATCATTACAGCATTAGCTATCGAACAATGCAATAATATGGTTCAATATCGAATGCTTTACTAAAGTATTTCATTCAGTTATCTAGTTACAGTCTAAACTTTATGCAGAAACCTATAATAAAACCTTTTTAATTTGCATGGGTAACACAATTGGATCAGTTATTCGACGACTATAGTGAGCTTTCTCTTCTCAGCAAGCTGTCAAAGCTATCCTTAATCTCTTCTCAAAAATTCATATAAAATGTTACATATGTTAATCTTTCAAATTACATTTTTTTTAATTAGCACCTTTTGTTATAGTCATTTACAATACATATGTATGCATATTGTAAGTTCTGAGATATTTATCTAGTCGATATTAATGAATTAATCATTGAATAAATTTATCTTGGTGTAAATGTGACAGATGCTAATTAAAAAAAAGCTTTTAAAATATCTAGTTTTCTATGGCTAAAATGTATCTGTGTGATGATACCTAATCAACTCTGTAGAGGAAAATTATATTTTATTTTACAATATTTATTTTTTGGTGGTAAATTCAATTTTATTTTCGTATTTACATATATGTATTTCATTAGTACGACAGCATGACATACGATACTACCAGAAAAAAATAATGTTTTATGTAATGATGGTGTGTGATATATAGTGTAGTTTGTTCAAAAGAAAAGGAAATATTTTATGTTCTGTGTCGTCCCTGGCGAAAGGGTTGGAACCTCCTGAGAGACCTGAGCTAGTCGGTGAATACCGCCAGGAAAAACGGACTGTAACATAAATAATTGTATTGATATTACTAAACAAATAAATAAATAATTTTATACTTGAACGATTTAATATCAGAAAGCAAGAAGCTTCATTCAGGGCACATCCTTTTTTGGTCGATTGGCCAATAAATCGCACTACGCATTACAGAGAGAATTCCTTTTTTAGCAGTACTATTCACATTTGGAATAAACTACCTGCGGAAGTGTTTCCTGTCATTTTCAACGTCGGAAGGTTTAAATCGAATGTCCACAGACAATACTCCCTCTATCCTCCTCCTCCCCATAATCTATTTTCCTAGTTCTAGCACAATGCATTGCATGAGCGCTGGTCCTACTTTAAAAAAAATAAAATCATGAATAAAACTGCAAGAAATTTCTCTTTTCCAATTAATTTTTTTATTTTCCCTATTGCTATTGTTTGAATTTTATTCATGTTTGCCCTCAATAATTATCGGTTATAAATAACTGTTTGATTAAGAAGTGTCATCATTTTAAACAAGACCAAAAAAATTATCATAAATGTATTGTGTCATATAACAGGGGCAGAAAAGCCATTGAATTTGTACTTATATTTTAGTACTTTTCTGTTTGTGACATTGATGGGTACTTTTTTTCAATCTCAAACACTTAAATATTGTCAATTGAGAGCTTAATATTGTGGGAAACCATACATAAAGAGGGCAATTATGAATAAAATTCCGCAAGAAATTTTTCCCGGGGAACAAAATTTAACTTATAGCAAGTGATAGTGAAAACAAAAAATTCTAATTGGAAAAGGGAGAAATTTCTCTAGGAAATTTATTTATAATTGCCTGAAAATTTCGGGTTGAAATTTGTGCCGGGGAACAATTTAAAACAATAGCAAGTAATAAGGAAGACAACAAAATTCTAATTGGAAAAGGGAAAAATTTCTCGCGGAGTTTTATTCATGATTGTCCTGAATTGATCCAACACGTCTCCCTTTTCCAATTAGAATTTTTGTTTTCCCTATTAGGCTGGGCTTACATCTGTGTGCATGTGCCAAAGAAATCGTAACCACTAATTACTAATGAAAAACGGTTTGATTCAGACGTGTATTTATTGATTTAAACAGTTTCCAATCATATTGGATTCTATAAAATTGTGTTATGTATGAAATTTTTTAACTTAATAAATGTGTACATATGTACGTGTCTGAATCAAACAGCTATTCATTAGGAATTAGTGGTTATGCTTTTTTGGCAGATGGCACACATGAAATGCCAGATGTAAAATCAGCTTTAAATACGACTCGTATGTATGTAATCTGATATGTCCGTCTCCAATTTACACACATTTGTTATAACGAGCTGATTCCATTTCGTTTTTTCAGTTTGAGATTATGGCATTCGATATCCAACATTTCAACCTGAAGAAAAACGTAATAATCGAATCAGCTCATTGTGGAAAGCGACGACGAAAGTGTAAATTAAAACAAACTTTAAATACAAATTTTGAGTAAAGCACATATGAAGTATAAATTAATTTTTTATTGCATGAAAGTGTAAAAGTTTTTCAAGCATTTTTAGTACACTCGTACTTTTATTGTGAAAAGAGTACTTTTTGGTTGGAAATTGAAGTTTAGTCACTGGCAAATAAAAATAAAAAAAAACTTATTGTTTATTAATGTGCACATACCTACATATGTATGTATGGATGTACCTCCTTACATACATACTTGCATATTACTTATCATATGAAGAGTTTCCTATTACTCACATTGAACTTGAAACAAAATTTGATCACGCCACCTTATCTCTCGTTTTTTTAAAGAGAATTTTCCCAAGCAAAAAAATAAATAAAAAATATCTGTAGATATGTATGCATGTATGTACTACTACCTACCTACTGCATATCGTTAGTTGAAATGCAAAATCACCCAACTAAACTTTTTAAATTTTATAGGAGAGAGAAAAAACTTAACAAAATTATGCAAGTGACTGAAGTAAATTATAATTTTTAATGAATTATGAATATAATTCTTTGACGTCATTTTTTATATTTATGACTGGAATATTTTTTAAATAGTAGCTAAGTAAAAATAAAGTATTTATGTATGTATGTATATTACTCAAACAACGTAGTTGATTAACCAAAAAATTGTATTTTTGGGTAAATTATACAGAATTAATCCTCTTATTACTTTACGTACTAGGTACTTATCTTGTTTACTCGACTATTAATAGAAAAACAAAATTTTATTTTTCCATTAAGTTGTGTGTAAATTGAAAGATTTAAACTCGTATTCTGGGAAACTACTTTTTTTTAGTAAATGACTGATAAGTATGAAGATATGCACTACCTACATATATGTACATATGTATAAGCTATAGAGGCAACAAAATCTGATTCTATTAGAATAATTAGGTATGTATTAGCTATATAAAGAAATTTAAAGATGTGCTTAAACTTATTTAGTCCACTGTAAGGCTGAGTTTACATCTGGCATTTCTTGTGCGTCATTTGCCCAAAAAACCCTAACCAACTAATTACTAATGAAAAACTGTTTGATTCAGACATACATATGTATATTTATTGATTTGAACAGTTTGCAATCATTTTGGATTCTATAAAATTGTCTATTAATTATGTATGAAACTGTTTAACTTAATACATACAAGTCTGAATCAAATAGTTTTTCATTAGTAATTAGTTGGTTACGCTTGTGTGGTAAGTAAATAACTACATACATACGTATATATACATATGTAGACAGTTGCGCACATTGAAATAGCAGTACCACCACATTTTCAAAACAATTTCTGAGAACAAAGTTTCTATTTTTAATTTATACCTACCTATTGCAATAGAAAATATATGTTAAAACAGAAAATAAAATGTATGAAAATTCAATTCTTGTTGGTAAAAATTAAATTTAATCGTCAAAAATTTTATTCGTAAAATAGGGATTACAGGTAGGTACGTCGCGTTCTTTCCAAAAAATACGAAAAAACATTTTAAATTTAGGTTTAACACGTTCGCCACTCACTTATTTTTCGCCCTTTCAATAAAAACTCACGAACAAAAAAAATAAAAAATTTTAAATAACTACTGAGCGTATCCACAAACCGCAGTACTCACAAATATTTGACGCCTCTCCAGAGACTATCTATTCTTGTATAAATATTACTTCATACAAAAAATATCATCAAATAAAAGCTTAACACATTTTATTAATTATGCGACCCATATATGTGACATGAGTTTTTTTTTGAACACCACCTGTCACATACATATGTATATGAGACGCTGAGTGGCGAACTTGTTAATATTTATTGCCTAGTCCTTTATTTTTTACAACTGCAACACAGTGACATGCCATTGAGTTGACTTAACCCAACAAACACACAGGCTTAATTTCAAATTGAGAATGATTTGAAATCAAACCTTTTCTCAAACGACGAACGTTTGAAATGTATTTGAAAATAACTTGAATAACATAACATTCTCAAAAATATTTCTTTCTAATTGAGAATTTTGTAATATAATGTGGAACATAAATGAAATACAATCATTGCTTTTTAAAATCATGTTTAATATTTAAATGCATGCAATTCATTATTAACTGACATTTTTACGTCCTTGCATGTCCATATAAAGTTATAAGTATATATTATTTTTTATTCTTTTTTTATTCGCATTTTTAATTACAATTACTTTTTACTCACAAACAATAAGTATACTTTTTTCACTCGTTTATCACTGCTTTTTCAATGTTAACAATATTAATACGCTTTAAAAATATAATTTACCATTATTTTCATGTGTATACTTATTCCAAAAATAATTAATTACAAACAATAAACGGACTTGCCAGATTGTTATGACGTATAAAATTGTATTTAAAACTTTTAAGAATGCAGTTTCAAAAAAATATACTAGTGGTACTGCTATTTTCATGTTCGCAACTGTTTATATGTATGTATGAACATATGTACATATGTATATACATATATGTATATTTAAATCTATCTGCTTTCAGATACGTACATAAGTAGGTACATATACATACATATTTATGTACATATTTGGATTTACATCGTCACTTTCCCAAACATAGGTATCTTGTGTTTTGCTTCAACATTAGTTATGAGAAAACAAAAAGATGTGTACCTATGAACATTCGCCACTATTCAAGCACTTAGGACATGACTAACTAAATATGTACATGTATAGATATCTACCTACATACATATGTATGTACATATGTATATATGTATGTGAGTGGTTATTTGAACTATTATAAAATAATCAAATATTTGATTCCATTTACTTACTGGCAGGCAACACTGGTGATACATCTTCACACAAATTATACCGGCATCATTTACAAACTAAAAATCATGCCATATACCAGCTACATTCTTACACACACCCATATTCGTACATATATACGGATGTATTTACATACGACTAAAAAAACACATGCAATAATAAAACAGCGTTGCCACTTCCACCCCGAATATGGTGGAATTTTAAAAACACACTTCCATTTTAAATTTTTCATTTTTTTTTCGTACACATGTATCCATTTTTTTCTGGATAACTTGTACATACATTCACTCAAAATATCATGTACATATTAAGGTAAATAAATTCAAATGAAAAACCATTTGAAACAAGTAAAATGTCATTTAAAAACCCTTTCGCTTACATTTCAGTTGAATCAAGTTTATCAATTATTTTTTAATGTTAAAATGAAATTAATCAAAGGTTGATACAACCAAATTTGGAGGTCTGACTATTATTTTAAGTTGTCTTTATAATATATTTTTTGTTAATTGTTATTTTTATGAATCTAAATTATGCCTAATATTTGTCTCCGTAAAATATTATTTGATCAATTCACAACCTATTATAAGTGTAGTAGGTCGTCAAGCTGTACAATAGTTGTAAAATGTAGGTAATTTCCATAGAACAGTTTGCTACGACACCTATAACATTTTTCCCTATGTTTTATTCGTAGAATGGCATCACGAATGCATAAGCTTATAAAAGTGCTAATATTTTTTAATTACATTTACCTTAATTTTTCTTTGTTAAATAAATAAAAATTAGTTAATTACTAACTGCAGGATGATAACAAAGTCTAATAATGTTTTAAAACCTTCAAAATTGTTAGGACGCTAAAAACTATGCAAAAAGCCGCTTTTATTGCGAAATTTGCAAAAAATCGCGAAAATTGGTAAAATTTTAAATAAGCCTAATTAATAGAATGCAGAAAATTCGGTAAGAATTGCGAAAATTACGTAAATTTGCAAGAACTTATTAACAGCGGGCTGATATTTTTTTAAATCGGCAAAACTGCCAAGAATCATAAGACATGTAAAAAGTCGCTTTTATCGATGTTTGCAAAAAAATCTCGAAAAGTTGCAAAATTTTAAGCAAGCCATAATATTGATTAAAAATTGCCAAAAATGTAAGGAATGCAAAAATATCAATAAAAATCGCGAAAATGACGAAAATTCGCAAAAAGTTACTAACAGTTTAAAATTTTTTACAAATCGGCAAGATTGTTAGGAAGCTGAAAGCATGCAAAAGTCGCTTTTATCGCAAACTTTGCACAAAATCACGAGAGTTTGCAAAATTTTAAACAAGCCATTATATTGTTTAAAAATCGCCAAAAATTTAAGGAATTCAAAAAATTCTATAAAAATCGCGAAAATTCGCAAAAACCTACTAACAGCGGGATGATGAAGTCTAATATTTTTTAAAAATCGGAAGAACTGTTAGGAAACTAAAAGCATGCAAAAATTCGCGAAAAGTTGCAAAATCGGAAGCAAGCTGCAATAAGAGTGATTATCTTCTTCAGAATCGCCTGAAATTTTTTGATTATTTATGAAATTGTAATTTTCCTTATCTTTTAGTCACCCACATCCACTATTAACATTTCTGCAGTATATTTTTCGCATAATGCCGTAGTGGTTTTGTTTTTTTTTTATTTTATTAATTTCAAACTATTTTCGTTGTTTTTTTCTTTCTCTTCTTTTTAAATGTTCGACATTTTTAAAAGTCTTACAACACTTACAACAGGCCGTTCACAACTATCGTAGTTGTAGCTAGTACAATCTACAGTAGGTTATTTTCCTTTTTGTAAAAGTTTTTTTTTATAATATGTGATCAGTTGTAATTTCAGTTAAATCGGGTAATTTTGCTTCATTTCAAGTATAATTTTGAGTTTTGCTGGTGGTAACACTGTAAAAACGCTCTCTCTCTCTGTACACAAACGTAACGCACACATGCATTCATGTATACAAAAAAATATACTTTTGTACCATGCAGTCGTGCGTACAAGAAAACCAAAACATTGAAGTTTTGAAAAATTGAAAATCACCTGATTTTCACACTGTATACTAACGTTTCAATTCCAGGTTCTTCCACAATGCAAATATATTATTAAAGAAACGAATTGATTTGAAAGAGAAGGTGAGGAAAGAAATGAAAACACTGCGGGATGGCAATGAAAACAAAATGAGAATGAAATAGTTTTTTAAATTTAAGAGAGTTATTTCGTTAATCTTCACTAGGGATGGAAAAGTTGATACTATTGAATTTTTTTTAGCACTTTTTAATGACCAATTTATCAGTTGAAATTTATTTCCCTCTATATTATGTATGCATGTATGTACATGCCACCAAAAAAAATATTGAATCTATAAATCACCAGTTTCGAGACCTTTTTGATGTAGAAATTATTAACCCTCCTTATGCCAAAGAATAATTTGAGTTTGAAGCGAACCTCCACACAAATTTTGACTAAAGCACACGTCAAGTACAAATTGATTTTTTTTGCATAAGAATGTAAATTCCATATGAAAAAAATAACCTGTGTTTCAAGTGTACGTTAAAACCAGTTTTTGTATGGAAATTTTATTTTAACGTACACTTAAGTTATTTTCGAAAAAATGTACATTTTGCTCAAATGTATTGAAATAAAAAATAAAGAATTGCTAGAGGAATATTATATATTCCACATGCATCTGCAAATGCGGAAAGCGTACTTTCATTCAAAAATATAATGAAAACTAAAGAAAGGGATATATATTTTGCTTATAATAGCTCCAATCGAATCAAAACAAAGGATGGAAAATTATATCCTCAATGATAGTTTTATATTCACATCTCAAAAACTAGTAGTTTTTTGTGATTTCGTAAATTAAACATTAATAATTCATAATTAAAAATTCAAAATACCAAAAAAAAATTCAAAATTAAGCTAAATAAAATCTCCAAAATTAAAAAAGCGCAAAAAACCGAAAAAAATCGCCAAACGCAAAAAACGATCCAGTAACAAAATAATTTTTAATATGAAAAAATAGAAAAAAATCGTCAAATTGAAAAATCGCCAAAAACCGAAGAAATTGCCAAAATGAGAAAAAAGCGTCAAAACTACAAAAAGCGCCTAAATGAATAAAGTCGCCAAAATAAAGAAACGCCAAAAACCGAAAATCGCCAAAACAAAAAATGGTCAAAATGAAAAAAACTCCAAAAACCGAAAAAATCGCCAAAATAAAAAATCGCCAAAAAATAAAAAAATCGCCAAAATAAAAAAATCTCCAAAATTAAAAAAACGTCAAAAACGAAAAAGATTTCAAAACTATATTTTATACAAGCTACTAAAATTCGTATTGAATTACATATCTAGTGTCAGTACGGAACCCTTCGTGTGCGGGTTAAAGTCGCACTTCACTGAATTATAAAATTGTAGTTAATTTTTTATTTATTTTGAACACTTTAGGAGTTTTTTTAAATTTATTTTCAATACCTCGTTAACAGTAGAAAATAAACATAAAAAAATCAATTACAATTTTATAAAAATGACCTCGAGCTTAAAAAACCTAAAAAAATAAATTAAAAAGGTCAATTAAAATATGTGTAATTAAAAACTAATATTAACTAATAAATACGTACATATGTATGTATGTATGTAGTATTAAATAATATTATTATAATAAATGAATTTCAAAGTGCCTTTTTATTAATTGTTAAGTTTACACACACACATACCGTAATATGTACAAATCGTGCCGTAATCACCAAAAATGTTAAGCGAAAAATTTTCGAACCTAATTTTTTGACCAAAATCCATTATGTGCGTTGTAAATAATATAGTTATTTTCGTAAAAAAAAGATTTTTAAAAAATGAGTTGCTTAAGCTTTTTTTAGCGGTTATGGTTCGATATATGTATATATATTTTTTTTAAGAATAAACACAAGCCGCAAAGCGATTACCTTGTCTGCAGAAAACACCCAGAGTCTATGGTGGGAATCGAACCCACGACCTCTGGACTGAGAGGATAGCATCGCTACCACTCAGCCAGAGGGGCACTCATATACATATCATGTACATATATGCACATGAATTTAAGGTACGTTTTTAGTACGTACTAAAATTTTTTAAAATTTTCTGGAAAGTTAGCACAATTTGTAAATCTGATTTCGCATCTCTCCTGTGGATAGATAAATAACAAATTTAATTTCGTACCGACGATAATGTACTTTTTGGCGCGAATTGGGCCAAAATGTCCCCATTAATTTTTGTATCTAATAAGACTGATTTTGCACACGTCTATTTTTTGTTTCTTGTAAATTGTGTTTTTTTTTGTAACTTCTACAAAAAAGGACTCGGTCTTTCTGTTTAAAAGACGTGATATTTAAACTGTGACACACATTTTTTTAAATTATATTTAACTATAATTTGGTTTTCTTTTTACTTTCTTTTTTAATTGCAGCTCTCTCTCAAACTGTTGAAAACCGAGAATAAAATTAATTCTTTGCAAACTGTTCACCAAACGCAACAACATTCGGTCAACAGCCATAACATCAATTCATCACCATCATCATCTCTTCAAACTTCGGCTAATAAAGGGAAGTCTGCAAATCGTCGGAAGAAGAGGCGTAACAAACAGCAACGAAATTCTACTCCAACGCAAGAAGCCCAACAACAACAACAAAAGCAAAACGATAAAACTGATCATATAGTACAGGAGGTAGTTAAGGAGACGGCCGCAGAACTCGATACATCCAACTCTATTTCAATCAATTCAAAACACCAAGTTAGTAATAATCAGTTTATCAATATGCCTGCTCGTTTTGCCGATGGTATTGTAAATGAAAATGCTGAACGCAATGTCCCCCATGAGCTACAAGGACGTTTCGGTTCACGGTCGAATGGCGTAGCAACTGCCAGTGATATTGCTATTACTGGCTTTTCTGGTCGCCTGCCAGAAAGTTCTAACATCGAGGAGTTCAAAAGAAATCTATTCGATGGCGTAGATATGGTGAATGATGACCCAAGAAGATGGGAAAAGGGACTGTATGGTTTGCCAGATCGATTGGGTAAAATCAAAGATGAAGACTTGGAGCATTTCGATCAACAATTCTTTGGCGTCCATCAAAAGCAGGCCGAATGCATGGATCCGCAAATGAGAATGCTGTTGGAGTGTACTTACGAGGCTATTATTGATGCTGGTGTAAATCCTTCGGAAATAAGAGGTTCCCGCACTGGTGTTTACATTGGCGTTTCGACTTCGGAAACCGAACAATATTGGACCGCCGATCAAGATCGCGTAAATGGCTACGGATTGACCGGTTGCGCTCGTGCTATGTTTGCCAACCGAGTTTCATTCACTTTCGATTTTAAAGGTCCCAGTTATAGTGTTGATACTGCTTGCTCCAGTTCTTTATATGGCTTAGAACAAGCCTTCTCCGACATGAAAGCTGGCAAATGTGATTCGGCCGTCGTGGCTGGCTTGAGTGCTATATTGAAACCAACCATGTCTCTGCAATTTAAGCGTCTTAATATGTTAAGTCCCGATGGCATGTGCAAGGCATTCGATGAATCTGGAAATGGCTATGTGCGATCCGATGGCTGCGTAGTAATATTTTTGCAAAATGTCAGCAACTCGAAACGTGTTTATGCCACCGTATTGAATGTTCGCACGAATACTGATGGCTACAAGGAACAAGGCATTACGTATCCCGATGGCAGAATACAAAATCGTTTGATTAGAGAAACATATGAAGAGATCAATTTGGATCCCAATGATGTGGTCTATGTCGAAGCTCATGGTACTGGTACCAAAGTTGGTGACCCTCAAGAAGTCAACTCCATAACAGATTTCTTCTGCAAAAATCGTAAAACTCCGCTGCTTATTGGTTCAGTTAAATCTAACATGGGCCACTCTGAACCCGCTTCTGGTGTATGCTCGATTGCTAAGATGTTGATTGCAATGGAAGAAGGTGTCATTCCAGGCAATTTGCATTACAAAAATCCAAACCCTGATCTATATGGTTTGATGGATGGACGCTTGAAGGTGGTTGATAAAAATCTTCCATGGGATGGTGGCATAATTGGTATCAATTCGTTTGGTTTTGGCGGTGCAAATGCTCATGTTATTTTGAAATCTAATCCTAAACCCAAAGCCATAACTCCCACTGTTGGACCACCGAAAATGGTAGTTTGCTCCGGACGTACTTACGATGCTGTGCAGGAAATGTTAGAAGATGCTACGGCCCACAGAGATGATGATGAATACTTAGCTTTGATCAACGATATCCATTCTAAAAGTATTCCTGTCCACTATTTCCGTGGCTATTGTGTCATGGACAATAAGGGTTCCTTGCAACAGGAGGTAGTGGAGTGCATCGAAGAGAAGCGTCCCATTTGGTACATTTACACAGGCATGGGCAGTCAATGGGCCAGTATGGCTAAGGATCTTATGCACTTTAAAGTTTTCGCCAACTCTATTCATAAATGCGTCGAGGCTTTAAGACCGGAAGGCGTTGACTTATTGGATATTTTAACCAAATCCACAGAAGATTGTTTCGATAATATTTTAAACTCATTTGTATCAATTGCCGCAATGCAGGTTGCTTTGACCGATCTTCTTACTTCACTTAATATTAGACCCGATGGCATTATCGGTCACTCTGTTGGTGAATTGGGTTGCGCGTATGCCGATGGCTGTTTCACACCCGAACAAACCGTATTGGCTTCTTACTGGAGAGGCAAAAGCATTCAAGATACCAAATTGCCTCCGGGGAAAATGGCTGCAGTTGGACTAGAATGGGAAGAAGCTCACAAACGCATGCCCGCTGACTGCTTCCCCGTTTGCCACAATAGTGTTGATAACTGTACCATTTCTGGCCCTCAAGCATCAATTGACGCTATAGTAGCCAAACTGTCATCAGAGGGTATATTTGCTAAAGCCGTCAAATCATCCGGTTATGCATTCCACAGCAAATACATTGCCGATGCTGGACCGAAATTGCGAAAGAGCTTGGAAAAAATTATTCCCAATGCCAAGAACCGCACAAGCAGATGGATAAGTACAAGCATTCCCGAAGCAGCAAGGAACACACCTGTAGCTAAACAGTCCTCAGCCGCCTATCATGTAAATAATTTGCTTTCGCCAGTTCTTTTCTATGAGGCATTGCGACACGTACCCCAAAACGCAATTGCTATAGAGATTGCTCCCACTGGTTTATTACAAGCCATACTTAAAAGAGCCTTGGGTTCAGATGTCACCAATGTTAGTTTGGTAAAACGTAACCATGAGAACAATATTGAATTTCTGTTGATGAACATTGGCAAAATCTATGCGGCTGGTTGCCAACCTCAGTTATCGACCCTGTTCAAGCCAGTTTCATATCCTGTGGGACGAGGTACACCCATGTTAAACTCCAAGGTGGGCTGGGATCATTCGCAGAGATGGATAGTGCCCAAGTACGGCAAGGAAACTACTTCAGGTGAAACAATTATCGAAATCAATCTAGGCAAGGATGAAGATGCCTTTTTAGCTGGACACACAATTGATGGCAGAATTTTATTCCCTGCTACTGGCTACATGACACTGGCTTGGATGACCTTTGCCAAAATGAAAGGTGTAGAGTACGAAAAGTGTCCTGTCGTTATGGAAAACATTGTTTTCCACCGAGCCACCATTCTAAGCAAAGAAGGTGTTGTTAAATTCGGTCTAAATTTCTTTGATGGCACTGGCAGCTTTGAAATTTGCGAAGGCGGCAGTTTAGCTGTTTCGGGTAAAATTTCTATTCCTGAAGATATTGAAAAAGAGGAACTGCCCTTGAATTCTTTGCCAGCAAGCACTTTAGGCAAAGAATTGAGTACAAATGATGTTTACAAGGAGTTGAGACTACGTGGCTACGATTATTCGGGCATCTTCAAAGGCATCGTTAAATCAGATACAGTAGCTAATGCCGGCCAGCTGCAATGGGTCGATAATTGGATAAGCTTTATGGATACTATGCTGCAGTTCAGCATCTTAAGCAAGAATTTAAGAGAATTGTACTTACCCACCCGTATTGAAAAGGTAGTTCTTAATCCAGCTAAACATTCTAAGGAGTTGTCTAAATATTCCGAAGAAATTCTAAAGCAGAGTGGCATGCCTGTTTATATGTACGGAGATATAAATGTCATCAAGAGTGGCGGCGTTGAGATGAGAGGTTTGAAAGCCTCCTTGGCCTCAAAAAGACCCGGCACCCAAAATCCACCCACATTGGAACGTTATACATTCGTTCCAAATGTAAATCAAGCTGAGTTACATGAAAACTCTGAAAAATCTCGCTTGCACGCCATAACAGTGGCTCTTCACACCATAATTGAGAACTCGCAGGGTGCCATCAAAATTAAGGGTATTGAGTTGGCAAATGGTCGCAACCCCGATGTTCTCATGGCTGCAAAATTACTACAGATCATTGAAGCAGAACCAACGATCACCGCTGATGTCGCCGTAGCAACCTACAATAAGAACGAGGAGACTATTGCATCGGCTTTAGGTGCCGAATCAGGTGTTCGCATTATATCCAAAAATATTCTTGAAGAACCGGTAGAGCAGAACTGTCATTTCATTTACGCTTTGGATGTCTTGTCGAGACCCGATACTATGGTTTTGACAAATTGCAAAGCCACAATTAAAGAAAATGGATTTTTAATATTTGAAGAATCAACAGCATCGTATGACAAAACTGGTCGTGAGGTGTTAAGAAAAGCTGGTTTGATCGCGGTGACTGAACAAGTCATTGGGGGCTCCAGAGTTTTGATAATGGCACGCAAGCCTGTTGATTTGAAACAAAGAGAATCCTTAGTAGTTCACGTGACTGAATCTAACTTCAACTGGTTGGACAAACTTAAAGAAGCTTTGGCGCTGGCCACCGAAGCCGAAAACTATGTGTACATTGTGTGCCAAGGAGAAGAACTATTTGGTGCAGTAGGTTTTATGAATTGCATTAAAAATGAAAACGGTGGAAAATACGCACGTATGGTATTTATTCAAGATGACAGTGCAGAAAAGTTCTCGCTCACCAGCCGATTGTATGCTGAGCAATTATCTAAGGACCTAATAACAAACGTTATGAAGAATTCTACCTGGGGCACATTCCGTCACTTAAAGTTGGAGACCGATGTCGCCACTTTGCAAGTTGAACATGCATATGTAAACGCCTTAACGAAGGGCGATCTTGCCTCACTGAAATGGATTGAAGCGCCCCAAATAAATAGTGGCTTCTTGGATGATAACTTGGAACTTTGTACCGTTTACTATGCGCCCATTAACTTCCGTGACGTCATGTTGTCTTCAGGCAAACTCTCAGCTGACGCCTTGCCTGGTGATTTGGGTCAACAGGATTGTGTTTTGGGCTTGGAGTTTTCTGGCCGAGATTCGAAGGGACGCAGAATTATGGCTATGGTGCCTGCCAAGTCAATGGCCACCACTTGCATCGCTTCAAAGAATATGATGTGGGAAATACCAGAAAGCTGGACAATGGAGGAGGCCTCAACTGTGCCCTGCGTCTATGCCACCGTCTACTATGCTTTAGTCGTGCGTGGCCAAATGAAGAAGGGTGAGAAGATCTTGATTCACGCCGGATCCGGTGGTGTAGGTCAAGCTGCCATTGCGATTGCCTTACACGCTGGCTTAACTGTTTTCACAACTGTTGGTAATAAGGAGAAGAGAGAATTTCTTAAGAAACGTTTTCCCCAACTGAAGGACAATCATATAGGCAATTCTCGTGACTGTTCATTCGAACAAATGATAATGCGTGAAACTCAGGGACGCGGTGTGGATTTGGTTTTGAACTCTTTGGCTGAAGAAAAACTGCAAGCTTCCGTCCGTTGTTTGGGTTTAAATGGACGATTCTTGGAAATTGGTAAATTCGATTTGAGCAACAATAACCCACTTGGCATGTCCATATTCCTCAAGAATACCTCATTCCATGGAATTCTCTTGGACAGTGTTATGGAAGGTGAGAGGGCTATGCAAAATCAAGTTGTTGCCTTAGTTGCTGAAGGCATTAAATCGGGTGCCGTCAGACCTTTACCCACTTCCGTTTTTAATGAACATCAGATCGAGACTGCTTTCCGCTTCATGGCTTCCGGCAAGCATATTGGCAAGGTCGTCGTCAAAGTCAGAGATGAAGAAGAGGGTCGCAAAGCTCTTAAACCCTCAGCTCGTTTGGTTAATGCTATACCTCGAACATACATGCACCCCGAAAAAAGCTACATCATTGTTGGTGGATTGGGAGGTTTTGGTCTGGAACTGACTCACTGGCTGGTCTCCAGAGGAGCCAAATATATCGTACTCACCTCTAGGTCCGGCATTAAGACCGGCTATCAATCTCTCATGGTCAGAAGGTGGCAAGAAAAAGGCGTTACCGTGTCTGTAGATACCAGTGATGTAACCAGTTCCAAGGGCTGCCAGCAACTGTTAGATAATGCCAACAAAATTGCTTTAGTTGGTGGCATTTTCAATTTGGCTGCTGTGCTCAGGGATGCCTTGCTCGAGGATCAAACTGTTAAATATTTTGAAACCGTCTGTGAATCAAAGGTGCAAGGCACCAAATATTTGGATCGATTCTCGAGATCAATGTGTCCCGAACTGGACTATTTTGTATGTTTCTCAAGTGTGTCTTGCGGCCGTGGTAATATTGGTCAAACAAATTACGGTCTCGCTAATTCTGCCATGGAGCGTATCTGTGAATTAAGACAGTCTAGTGGATTCCCAGGTTTGGCTATACAATGGGGTGCTATTGGCGACACTGGTTTGGTTATCGAGAATCTTGGCGACAACGATACGGTCATTGGTGGCACTTTGCCACAAAGAATGACGTCTTGTCTACATACCATTGACTTCTTTTTGCAACAACCACACCCTGTCTTGGCTTCTATGGTGGTAGCCGAGAAACGTAAGTCCGATCAATCGGGTGGCATCAGTTTAATGGCCTGTGTTGCCAACATTCTGGGAATAAGGGACACCAAAAATATACAAGATTCCGCTTCATTGGCAGACTTGGGCATGGATTCTCTAATGGGCGCCGAAATAAAACAAACTCTTGAGCGCAACTTTGATATCGTAATGTCACCCCAAGAAATCCGTCAACTAACATTCGGTCAATTGAAACAACTTGGTGGTGGTGCCGAAAATAATGAAATATCTGTTTCTCCCACATCTCCCGATAAGAGAGCAGCCAGTCCTAATGCTTTCGGTGATGGTACACAAGTTGTCTTCTCCGCTGAACTTATGCCCACGCGAGCTATCGTACGCCTGCAGTCTGCAGCACCTGCCGATTCCAAAAAGCGCCCTTTCTTTGTGGTATCAGCCATCGAGGGTTTTGCGGACGCTCTTAAAAAGTTGGCTTCCCGCCTAGATTGTCCCGTCTATGGTTTGCAGTGTACAGCCGATGCTAATCTTGATTCCATTGATTCCTTGGCCAATTTCTATTTACAACAAATACGCACTGTCCAACCTAAAGGTCCCTATGCAATTGCCGGCTATTCGTTTGGTGCTTTGGTGGCCTTTGCCATGGTGCTGCATTTGGAGAAGGGAAAAGAAGAAGCTCAATTGGTTATGTTGGATGGCGCTCCCAAATACGTTAACTGGTATACCACGACCTTTAAACAGCGCTTGAGTACGTCCGATGAACAAAACGAGGCATACGGCTTGGCCTACTTTGGCATGGTTGTGGCCAACATTGATTATAGTTTAGTAGCCAAGATTTTACTTAATACACCGACATGGGAGAGCAAAGTAGCCAAATGTGCGGAGATTGTTGCAGCCGAAATCGGTCAACAAACAGATTTGGTAAGAGAATTTTGTTTTAATGAACACAAATACAATATTTATGCACAATTTATACAATACATATCGCTCATTTACTCAAACAATATCTTATTTAACTAAAAAAAGCCGGTTTGCCAGAAAACGAGTTAAAAAAATTTTTCAATTTACCCACAACTGGATGAAAAAGAAAATTTGATTTTACTTTCAAGAGTTGAGGAAGGAAGCATCCATCATTAACTCAAAAAAATCCATTTTCTATAGAAAGAGAAGAAAAATTAAACTAAACTTTCTTCGTGCTAAACTGAATAGAAAATGAAAAAAAAACGGAAAAACAGTTAATGAATAGTGACCCCTACAAATCGTTCCATTAATATAGAAAGGGTCTAACTCATTATTTTTTTGATATCGAATTTATTTGTTTATTTGGATAAAAGAACATCTAATGTATCGAAAAATTCAAAAATCTTGATTTAAAAAATATAATTCCTTTCTACACTAAGGTAACGAAGGGTAAATGAATAATTGGATACACAATATTATCATTTCTCAGACTAGGGTGCTGATGCTGGTGCTTGGCTGTCTAATTTAATTTTTCTTCTCTTTGGAAACTCAAATTAAATTAATTAATAACTGAAGCCCGATTAATGAATTATTCCGGATTAAAAATTCATTCTAGTTCAATTAAATTTAAAATATCTCAAAAAATCTTTATATATTATTCAATCTTGTGTAAAAAGTTCTTTAAAAAAATTTTGTAGACGGGCTCTTGAAAAAAGAAAATATGTACATATGAACATATAATTTTTTATCTTCATTGAGTTAAAGACCTAAAACTTATTTTCTTTTTTTTTCTTATTTTTACTTTAATATATTTTATAAATTTCCCACTAAAAAATGAAGTAGCTCATTCGTTTCACTACATAAGTGAATTCCATACGAATTTTGTAGGGAAATTTGTTTAATAAACGTTTTTCAAATTTGAAAATTATTTTTATGAATGGGAAGTTCATTTCAAAAATCAGAATTAAGTCATTTATTTTATTTCATTTATTGATTTATTTTTCTAATCGAGCCCATGGGGCCATGTTTGATTAGTCATTTTTAACGTGCCCTGTTAAAAAATAAATAAAAAATCAGTGAAGTACGACTTTGACCCGCGCACGAAGGGTTCCTTCCGTACGGACACGAAAAAATATAAATAAAATATAGTTTTGGCATTTTTTTCGTTTTTTGGTTTTTTTCGGTTTAAAGCGTTTTTTTAGTTTTGGGGTTTTTTGCGTTTATTGGCGCTTTTTTAGTTTTGGCGATTTTTTCCCCGTTTTTGGCGATTTTTTTGGTTTTGACGTTTTTTTTAATTTTGGCGATTTTTCTAATTTTGGTAATTTTTTTGATATACATAGCTTTTAGTTTTTTTGCGTTTTTTTTTAATTTTGTAAAATTTTTAGTTTTGACACTTTTTTTCGTTTTGGCGATTTTTTTTTTGGTTTTTTTCTTTTGGCGATTTTTTTTAATTTTGACGATTTTTTTATTTAGGTGATTTTTTTATCTATGTCGATTTTTTCGGTTTTTGGAGTTTTTTATTTTTGGCGACTTTTTTCATTTAGGCGCTTTTTTAGTTTTGACACTAATTTTGGCGATTTTGTTTTGTTTTTGGCGTTTTTTCAATTTGTCGGTTTTTTTTATTTTAACGATTTTGATTTTGGCGACTTTTCGATTTTTTTTTAATTTTGACTATTTTTTTAATTTGGGTGATTTTTTTAATTTTGGCGATTTTTTCTCTTTTTGGCGTTTTTTTAAATTTTTGACGATTTTTTTTGGTTTGGCGATTTTATAATTTTGGGATTTTTTAATTTTACCGTTTTTGAAAATTTCAAGAGTTTACCTCTTACGGTTTCCAAGATATAGCAAGTGGTCAAAACTACATAGCCAAAATTGCATTAACTGATGGACCGACCACCCTTTAATTTAAATTTTTTTAAATTTTAGTGTTAATTGTTGTAGTCTATATATAAAATACATTCGTTGAACAAGAATTTTACTAGTAAAAACCATTCATGTACACACTCGCTAAATAAATTTCCGAGAAATAATTTAAATGATTTTTTTTTTATCTTTTAATTTCAGATTGTTCAAGCCGCTACAACATTCTATAAAAAACTCGTAGCTGCCGACAAATATGTCACCTCCACCAAAGTATCGTGCGATGTTACACTAGTAAAACCCACTGAAAATTATGCCAAGTTAGAAGAGGATTACGGCCTCAATGAGGTAAATTTTTATATTAAGAAAGAATTATTTTTTATTTAAATACTAATGCGTATATATTTATTTTCATTTACATCTTTTAGGTGTGCCAGAAATCAGTTAAAGTTTTGACCGTTGACGGTAACCATCGTACGTTCTTAGTGGAAGACAAGTCCTTAGAAAAAATAGAGAAAATACTTAACAACATAATTAATTGTGATTAAGCTAATCAACACAAACAAAACAACAAGCAGCCAACAAAATTATTATTAATTATCATTAAACAAATAAAAACAAAAACGCGCATTTCATCTCATCGCATCTTCGTCTGTTATAAGGCATTAAAATTTATATTTGCATTCCACACATAAGAATTTGGGGTAAATTATCACATTTATATATATTGTGTATGTATGTATGTTTAATTAGGCAACCAGTGCTGCATACATACATACATACACGCATCTACTATACATACTATTGTTAAAGGAATCATTTTAAACGTTTATACATATGTTTTTGTACACTTGAAACAAAAATATTTACCAAATTGTAAGTTTTACTATGTAATGTATACTGATGATGTCTTGCATACGCTGCAGTTCATGTAGGTCCAATTTATTTACTGCAGCATATACGACACTTGATCGGTTGTATATCCTTAATATAAATGTAATTTTAATATGTTATATACCATTTTTAAAGTAAATAATTCCTTAAACAATTTAATCATCCACCCACCCAGCACACACAAATTAGGTTTTTATAGTTTTCGTAAGTTTTTTTTAAATGATCTACCAAATAATTTAAATTTAATATTGTTTTGTGTTTACGTTTAGTTAATATATATCTCTTTTATAAATTTTTGTAGTTTCTCAAAGATTTTTACTAAGTTTTAAGTTGTTTTTTTTTAATGCAAAGCTAAAATAGTATAATATACTTATGTATGTACATTAAATATATATTTTGCACGAAAAAATTTTCAATTGATAATATAATATTATGCGAAAAAATCTTCAAATAAGTGGATATATAATTTTATGTGTGAAAAAGAGAAGTATGTAATTCGAAAATGAATTTATAATAAATAAAAAAACAAAAATAAATGTATACAAAATATTTATAGAAATAAAATAAAGGAAATTAAATAATAAAGAAAGAAGCTTGTTTAGTTCTGTTTGGTTGGTTTTTCTAATACATTAAGGGCCATTATTATACCTTAACGATAAAGTTTCGGACAGTTATTTATAACTTTAGCAAAACTGAACTATACAGCCATGTCACAGGTTTTGTACGAAATTGATTCGAATTCGTATTTCAAAATCGTAACGTTTTACTTTTGCTTCTTCAGCTCTCGTACGATTTTTGTGAAAACGGAAAAAATTGAAATCGTATTATTTATGTTAAAAATATGGTCACATTGAAATCAAAACAGCTGGTTCAGCAACCGGCGCCAACAATATCAGTCCGGCTCCAGACAAATTAAAAGAAAGTAAACAAACAATCTAAAATCAATTACGTTTTCAATTTGTGACCAATGTTTTATACGATTTACAAAAATATTCAAATTTTCATACTAGAAGTATTTAAATAAAATTTTTTTAAGTGAAATTATTATAGACAATATTTATAATTAATTTTGAGTACAGCTTTTCACATTTTTCGAGTTTAAGTTATTAAAAATATAAAAAATTTCACTTAAGATTTTAAGACCGTTTTCAAAATGAATTTTTTGATCGTTTTACATTTTCTAGAGAAGCAAAATACGTTTTCATTTTCAAAATCGTACAAAATTTCACTCTGTGACATGGCTCTTAGTGACCTTTAAAATTTCCATTATTACAACTGTCCGATAAAATAAATAATAAAATGTTTGGTTGGTGGCAACACTTCTGTGGATATTGTTTGTTAAAAATGATTAGTGGCAACTTACTTTTGTTTATTTGCCAAATTACAAACATAATGAAAATATTTTTGTAAATTTTTTTTATTCTTAAGGGTTTTGTGTTGTATTGATTTTGTTTTGTGCCATAATTTGACCAAATAAATTTGGATTTTTTTTTTATAAAGTTGAAAGTGTGGCAAGCGGCGAAAATGTGGCAAGTTCAAATGACTATACCTCACAATAAAAGTTACAGGTAGGATGAACTTGTCTTTAGCTTATCGCTCACTTTTTGTTAAAATGAAGTTGTAATAATGAAAAAGTGTTTATCCATCCAATAAAATCATTCCTTTAGCTAACGAGAAGTTATAATATGAATTACAATTTCCCGGGAAAAAAGTAGGTAAGTATTCTAAATATGAGGGAGAGGAAGAATTTGAATTTTTCGCGAGTTTCTACCCAAAAATTTTAAAGAGAAAATAATGCAAAAATTTTAAAATGAAATTCAACAATTTTTTAAACAAGGTCATAAGCATTTATTTAGAATAAGAAAGAAAGAAAAGGAAATTCATAATTGTGCTGAATAAATTTTCAAATGTTTATTTTTTTTAACAGTCATCAAGTCAACAAGGCATTTAGGCTTGTTCTGAAAATCACATTTTTCCGATCAATAGTGATTTTAAGTCATGCAGATATTTGTTCGCTCTTTTTTTAATCTTTCTATTGTATAGAGCAACAAATATCATTTCTCAAAGAAATTTATAGAATATGATTTTAAAAACGTCTACAGGACCATTCATTATTACTTTAAAAATCACTAGTGATTTGAAAAATGTGATTTTCAGAACATGCCTGATTATTTTGTAAAACGCAACGCTAAGGGTTGACAAATTATTACAGTAGTATTAAATTAAGAGTACTGACAAAACTTAAAAAACGAAAATTTTTCTTTGATCCTATTTAAACTATCTGGTCGACATACTTGGCACGCTTTTTAAAATTTCGAAACATTAGCTATTGAATATATAAAATCCATCCATACGATAAAGCCTACTCGACCCTCTATCTTGTATTGAAATCCCAATTCTCAAAAGCCGTGTATTAACACTGCTCTGTCAACACCTGTTATGCTGGTCAATTTGAATTTCTTGGACATTTTCTAGACATTTAGTACATCCACAACGGTGTTTGCCTTGACTAGATAGTAAGTGGGTAAGGGAAATTTTCATTAACTCTTTTGCCAACAGGTCTAGCCTCCTTTTAGTACCGACAAGTCAAAGAGTATGCAATACTGATGTATTCGAATATAATTTAAAGTGCACTTTTCAGCGTGACCAGTTGTTGTTCGCCGTCTGTCATAAAATCAACTTACACTTCCAGTTTATGGAAGGCAAGTAAAAGTTCTCGTCGGTCTATTTACATATGTACATATATTGAAAAATAAAAAACAAATTTGAATGCTTTGTTTTTGTTTTCAATATACATACACATTGGCAAACGAGAATTTTTACTTGTCTTCTATAAACTGACAGTTAATTAGCCCAATTCGCACAGAATTGATTATTTTTTCTAAAAATAAAATCCACCAGATTTAGGTAAAAATTGAAATTTGAGGAAAAACTTGAATTTTTGAAGTCAGGAATTTTTGTTTCCATTTGTTTTATTTTAACTGAAATCTTGCAAATGACTTTAAAATGGGGGAACAATGAATATGGAATAAACTACCGGGGAGATGTTATTCATAGTTGGTCTTTTTTTTTGGCGATTTTTGTGTCGATTCACATTCACCTCTTGAAAGAGAAAAATTATGTGTACTAACTTTATCATTAAATTAAATTGTTAGAAAATTATAAACTTTACAACTCATTTTCTCTAAATCAACGAACAAAGGCTCGATACGTGGTATTACTAATATAATTTATTTTTATTTCAATATTTTACTTTTATTTATTTGAATAAATTTAAAAATTTACAGCTTTATTTATAAAAATTATTAAGGCTTTATAACCCTATGTCTACACCTGATATATTTTTATCATAACAAATGTCAAATGCTGTATAGAAAAAAAGAGCTACCTAGCATAAAAAAAATCATTTTTCAATATAAAGTTTGACTTTTGTTACGATGAAAATACATCATATATATTTTTTTTATAATTTTTATAAATAAGGCCGTTATTTGTTAATGGTTTAGCATGTCTAGATGCATTTCGTTGCAGCTAAGCAACACTTCAGTAGAGTTCAAGCAGAATGCAAAAAAATGTTACAAAACCTCAATGCTTGTGGAAAAATCCTCATAGTAGTCTAAGAAATTTTTTCAAAAAACAGCAAATAATATTAGGTTTGTTCATTTACTGAAAATTATTACAAATTTGTAACAATTATTACTGAAAAGTGTTCATTAACTCAAAAAGTTTGTAAGGAGGGAGTGTCAAAAGAGAGAAAAAAATTAAGAGACAAACAAATTCCTACAAATTATTACTAGTAAAATTTTTTACTTGCTAGAATTATCCAACCACCTGTTCTGCGTTTTGTTGTCAAATAAATTATTTAAAAAATATTTGAAAAAGGAAAACATGTATGTATGTATACGTATGAAAAAAGAAAACATGTTTTCTTAATTTATTGTTTTTCTTCCATTAAGCCACATAAATTCAATTTTATTGGTAAATAATTTTGTTTGTTTCTCATATATGATCAGAGATGAAAAGTCAAATTTTTGTATTTGTTAATGGAATAAAATTAAAAAAGTATGAAAAATGCCAAAAAAAATAGTAAATATCAATTTCTAAAAAAAATGCAATTTAAAATATTATCAAACAAAATACATCTGAAAAAGTACAATTGTATCATGATTTCCATCCATGGTTCTGATATCAATAAAATTTTCTTGCAAGTTTTTACAAGTAAAGCGTTCATTTACTTTTTCATATTTAGGAGAGTAATTTTGTAAATTTCTGCCTCTTCTCTCGTTGCTAGTTTCTGCTGGGAAAGTAAATGAACAGACGCATTATTCAGCTATTTTTTTATGTAAAAAGCTGAAGCTTCACCTCAGGTGCAGCTGTTTCAATTCGATTAAACAGCCAATTTATATTTATTTATTGTTGATCATTTTTTTATAAGCTTATTGTTGCTACTAAAAGTATAATTTGCAGGTTTTGATTTTGCGGAATCAAAGAAAAAATTAATTACTTCTTGCAAAAATTAAAAAATAAAAATATTTAAGTATGCATGCATGCACTGCAAGATTGATATTGATAATGTTGCAAAGATTATGACCTTTATGGCTATTTTTTTAATTAAATATTATTTTTATACACTTGTAATTCGTTGATAAATTTTGTGGCCGCGTTTCGTCAGGCTCTAACGATCACTACAATCTCAGCTTTAATAAGGCTAGATCCTTTAGGCTGTCACAATATACTGGCTGGCACTGTGTAAATTGTGTTTTGCGAAATCGCTACACTGAATAGATATTAAATTTGTTCAAATATGGCTTTTATTATTATACGATATTACTAATTAACTATATATACACTGATAATTTTATATTTGGGGGGCTTCAAACGGTAGCCTTAAGTGTGTTAAGATTGTTTTCGCTTTCGTTTTTTCTTTCAAACAAAAATGTTAAAACATTATGACACTATGACAATTAAGAATCCTAGTGAATCCCCCAATTGAAAATTGTCTAACTAGCGAAATAATGGAAGCATATGTACTCGTATAAATGGATCAATAAACTTTTTTGTTTTTTTTTTGTTTCTGTTTTTTTATTATTATTGATAAGATGTGAAAACCATAAGTGAGTAAATGGCATGAATTAATAAATAAGTGTTTAAACGTGTTACATATTAAAATTTTTAGTGCGAGTATTTATATGTTTACGGCGGCCCACAGTGTCGGCATAGAATATTCAGTTGACAATTTTTATTGAAAACAAAAAATTGGTTTTTAATAAAAAATATTTACATACATATACATATGTATGTATGTATATGTATGTACTTATCGAGAATTAGCCGCCAAAAACCCACACAATTTTTGGGCTTCGTTTTTTTTTACAAAATTCGATTATTTACAGTCGCAAATTATCGATTTTGTTAAAAAGAAATTAAGTTCGAATATTATGTCGCTTAAGCTTTTTTTGGCGGCTATGGCACATATATGTGCACATATAATTATTTAATGACACATTAAAATATTTACATTAAAATGACAAAATACTTGTACTACGTACAGCAAATTTGAAAAATCACCACGATGAAAGCGTCAGATATAAAAAAATTAAATGGGTTATTACGAGTAAAACTTTTAAATTCTTAATCTTAATAATTTGTTTTTTTTTATCTTTATAACAGAAGAAATGTAATAAAGTGTCTAAAAAATAAACAATCCATTGCGTTTAGATTAAAAAAATAACAATAAAATTATTGGCATTTCACGCAAAGAAAATAAGTATGTGTGTATGTATGTATTTACTTAAGTATGTATGTATGAATTTGCGTATAGTTATATGTATTAGAGCCCTGCGTAAACATTCTTGAAATGTAAATACGTCTTGCTTTTTAAATGTATTGCCGGGGCATGTATTATACTAAACAACAACAATAAATAAATGCTGTCATATAATAAGCGAATCACAATGGACTTAGTCATGTTTTTTTATATAATTGTTTACAAATGACGTCGAGGAACACTTCTGGTTCGTAACAAACACTCCAAATACCAAAAGAAAAAGTAGTGTCGTGTCCTGGTTACAAATACTGATATAAGCTACATAGCATGATAGTGTCGCCACTGCGCATATTTTAGGTTTTAAGTATTGTTGTAATTTTCCGTGGAAGTGCCAGGGAATTTTTGGGATTTGGGGAGTTTTTAGCTTCGTTTTTGGCATCTCCAGCATGGGTTGTGTCTTGGCTATAAGTATCTTGATTAGAATAAGTGGTTCGTGTCATTGATAGTTGAAGGTGTCTGTCTCTACTAAAATAAAAGAGCATACACACAACTTATGTATGAGTGTGCAACACAAGCATGACGTTTGTATACAGAGAACACATTAATATAGCCTGCCCATCATTGTACATCAGTTTGTAGTGTGGATATTAAAGATGATCGAAACTGTAATTTTTTAATAATGTTGCTCCTTGTGAATGTGATTTCTAAATCGCTGTTCTTTTAAACTGTGAGTGTGATCACAGTTTAGCTGTATTTTGTTTGTAGCAGTTCAGTTATTTTGAGAAAATCTAATAAGAAGAGCAGCAGTGAAATCTGTTATCACGGTTTAACACATTTCCGCTCTTCTGCTTCAAAAGTATTTATTAGTATTGGTGTCTTGATAAACGCTAATAAGAAAAGCGACAACAACAAACAATTAGCAATTAACCCCGTCCAAATATTGAGTATGGTGGTATAAGACGCAGAGAGACAATAAAATTGTACATATGAAAATGTAAAGCTGTTCATAGTTGCCAGAAAAGACGATTGGACACGATTTGACGATTTTTTCTTGACAAAAGCTGAAGGTACAAAAGAAATTAATGTGGTAGCTTTATTTAGTGTAAAGTAAGTATACAAGAACAATCATAGTTTGTAGGAAAGAACTATATTTTCAAAACCTGTTCCTTGATAAATTCAGTTACAGTTGTGATTAGTGATTTTTCAATCGCTGTGAAAAAGTAAAAGTTTTCTAAATATCGCTCAACTCTAGTGGATATATCCCCTCTACCTGGTCTTCGTCGATTTCCAGAAATATTTTTACTCGCTCTCTCATTATGCTATTTGGAAAGCTTTAGCGCGTAAGGCCATATTCAATGTTAAGTACGCACTTTGCAACGTGTTTACGCAACACGTTTTTTATTACATGTTGCACACTGCAATCTACAATGAAATCTGTCATGCAACCTACAAAGATCAAAACATTTTGATATTTTTGGTTGCATAAATATGTCGCAAGCCAAAAACTGTCTTAACTTTAAAGATGATCAAGCAATATTTAGTTTTTAGATCGTGCAATTTAAATCTTAAATATGAAAGTATACTCAAGATATGCCAATTGCCGTAGATATATTATTTTATAGGCGCTAATTTGACGTCAAGAAATTAACAGATCTTTATGAAATTATAAAAACAAGTTTGATAAAAACTTTTATTTGTTTTTCTCTACCCAAAGTCATAAACATATTTAGATTAAATACTTAAAAAAAAACTAAAATACAAATTTGTGAACCATATCTAACCAAATGCTTTTATCAAGTTATTATGAGTAAAAAAAAAGAAAAATACTTCTTGCATAAATTAATTAAAATTGTTTATTTAAATATTGATTATGGTTTTAATAAAATATTAACACGTGCTTAAATTAATGTATATTGAAATGGTAGATGCTAATAAGGCGAATAATACATTTTTCAAACGATTTAATATCAATAACTTGTGATTTTTCTGCAAAAAAAATTATTGACTTTTGGAATGAAATTTAAAAATAAAATGTTTGCTTTCAAAATTAGCTTAAAGTTATTTGAAAAATATAATAGAAATAAAGTTGGGCTTCGTTCGCTAAATAAAAAATAAACAATTTAATAATTTCTAGCCTGCATATTAAATATTTTTAACTCATTCAAGAAAATTTACATAAATAGAAATATTTTTAAATTGAAAAGTCTTGAAAGAAGAAGCAGATATGCATACAAAAACAACAAATATTTTAGAGTTCCAAGTCCTAGGCAACACTAGACCAAGGCAATTTCATATAAGGTACACTCAGCTCAATTCGCTTTAAGAAATTTATACTTGAAATGTCAAGAAAATGTACTGAAAAATGTATGTTGACATCCAAAGTTTATTCAAGGGGCGAAAATAGTCACCTGATCCTTTGCGACCACCTAGTATGAATTCGCCTTGCACTAGACCTTACAAATTATATTAGACAATCGGGCCTATTCGCGTTCCAGTATCGTTTTAAAACGACACATAAAAACGAAAATTTTACATTGAAATGGTAATACGGTGCTAGGGTAAAACAGTATATTTTCAATGTAAAATTGTCGTTTTTATGTGTCGTTTTAAAACGATACAGGAACGAGAATAGGCCCGAATAATTTTAATAACTTCAGCCATATTTATATGAGCAGGTTTTTGCTACTAAAAAGCAGCTAAGAACGATTTTTAAGTTTAAAGTTAGGATTGTCTATCAAAAATGTGCAAGCGTAACATATTTGTTTTTTTTTGGTGATTCCATGAAAATTAAATATGATCCGTATTTACTACTTTTAAATCCATAAAAATTTCAATAATTTTAAAAACCTTAATCACACACATACACACTATAAATTTCTTATTAAAATATTAAAAAAATCAAAAAAAAATCAAATAATAAATTATTTCTAATTGTCGCTCTGACAATACAACTCTGCGTTCATTAAGTAATTGCAACCCATATAACAGGCAGCTGTTGTCATTATTCAAAATTCAACAACATATTGTGGATATTATTTGATCACTGTGAGAGTGATAGAGATTAATATACACATACATTTTAGTATATTAAACATCAACTAGCTTATTATTACATTGTTGTCATTATTATCAAAAATACAATACAAAATATACAAAAAAAAAATCTAGTTCTAATCTAACTTGTGCTTTTCAAATAGAAAATAAAAAATAAGTTATTGCCGTGATATAAAATATGAGATAAATATTGATATAAATATAAAGCTAAAGATATTAAATAATATAATAATTAACAACGTTCAAGAAGAACAAATTATGGAAATTATAAATGTATTAAGAAAAGTGGAACGATAAAAGCAAAGGTGTGCAATAAAATGAAAGATTTGATTATGCGAGTAGCAAATGTGATATCACTCATACGCTCCCGCAAACAAAAAGAACTCAGTGCAAAAAAAAAACAATAACGGTGCGTGGGAGCAAGTCTGTGTATGAGTGAGTGTGAAAGAGAATTATAAACAGAGATGTGAGAGAATGTTTGTTTTATTTCATTTGTTTTCAAGTTAAGTAGTTTTGAAGAAAATGTATGGTCAGGCAAACATTTAACACTAACTGCCTTATTTATAAAAATTATTAAGTTATTGAGCCTTACTAGGATTTATAAAACAGATTTCTTTTAAGTCTTTATAAAGCCGTAATATTTTTTTTATATATAAGTCAGTAAGAAATTTTAACTACAGTACACTAACGTTTTAACGAACCTGTAGTAAGTTAGTTTTTAGGGTTCCGTACACCAAAGGGGTGACAAAAGGAACCCTATTGTTTTCGCTACGCTGTCCGTCTGTCCGTTACACGCTATTTTCTCAGGAACTGTAAGAGCTAAGGACCTGAAATTTAGACAGAATATGTAGAACCTTGGCTGCTACAACAACAACTACATGAGAATTACAAATTAAAGGGTGTTCCAAAACGAGCAACGAAAAATATTAAAATCCCATCTAATATATGTACATACAATTAATTGTATGTACATATGTATATTGACACTTGAAATTTGTAAAATAAGTGTATTTTTATACTATAAACTACAACAATTAACACTAAAATTTAAAAAAATTTTAATTAAAGAGTGGAACATCAGTTAATGCAATTTTGACTATGTAATTTTGACAACTTGCTATATCTTGGAAATCGTAAGAGGTAAGCTCTTGAAATTTTCAAAAACAATAAAACTAAAAAATCCGAACATTATAAAATCGTCAAAACGAAAAAATTGCCAAAACTCGAAAAAAATCGCCAAAAATTTAAAGAAATCGCCAAAATTAAAAAAAAATTCTAGCGCTAAAATAAATCGCCAAATTCGAAAAAATCGCCGAAATGAAAAAAATCGCCAAAATGGAAAAAAAGCGCCAAAAACCGAAAAAAATCGCCAAAATGAGAGTAAGGCGCCAATAACAAAATAATTGTTAGTATGAAAAAAGAATCGCCAAAATTAAAAAAAACGTTAAGAACGAAACAAATTCCAAAACTTAATTTTTTATAGGCTAAAGTTCGTATTGAATTACATATCTCGTGTCCGTACGGAACCCTTCGTGCGCGGGTCAAAGTCGCACTTCACTGAATTTATTTTTATAAATAAGTCAGTAAGAAATTTTAACTACAGTAGACTTCTGTTTTAACGAAGCTGTAGTAAGTTAGTTTTTAATTTCTGTTAGACTTTTTTGTGTCTGTGTTTTTGAATTAGGTAAAATTGATTTTTTTTGGGGAAACTTAATTATACATACATACATATGTATGTACATATATAAGTGATAAATTTTTATACCAAAGACAATTGTGATACTTCGAACTGCAAAATTAGTTATACATATGTATGTATGCCGTGCTTACATACATAAGTATACATGTACATATGGATGTACTTCAACTTTACTGCATTTTCCGACATGACCAACCTATTTTGTTTAGTTGGCCTTAAAATCAAACACAACATACATAAATACAATGTTTCTTGACTATGAAAAGTTTTAGTTAAATGCCGAAACGAAGTGTCAAGTGTCACTTCACTGACTAATTAATGAATTTTGTGTTTAAATGAATAATAATATCGCACCTTTTATTTTACAATGCGCCAAAAGGCATTAATTTTCGATTCGTTAAAAAATTGTTTAATACATTTGAGGCCAATATTATTCGTTATCCTAAAATATAATTTGGCAAGAAGCCATATTTTTTTCATATAAGTCATCTTCAACTACTTGCAATTTTAACATTTATTAACGCACTAATAACACCAAATTACTATTTACTAACTCGAATTCAGTAAAATATTTTTTTTTATTAAAAATACATTGAAATTGAAATTGCAGATCATCAGGAACGTTAACAAAAACATTTCTTAGAAAAACTAGTTATTATGTTACACTTTCATTTAAACAAATTAGAAGCTCAACAAATAACAAATAATCATATCAATAATCAACATGCTTTTATATTCTCACTTTACTACATTGGCTGACTTTTTTGCGGCTGGAATTGTAGTTGTAAAAAGTATGTAAAGAAAATAAATATAAATAACAACATCTATTCAAGAAGTGTTGCCGCACAATTATTTTGGACCATGTGCGGTCAAGTTAATAATTAATGTTTTTTTGGGAATTGTTGATGATGATCTAAATTGTAACAATTCCAAAGAAAAAACACTAATTACTCGTATTTTTTTCACTGCTTTTGGGCATCTTTATTTAATAATTTCCACAAAAAGAGAGCACTTAAAAAATTGCTCGACTAATATCTGTCTGTGACTGAAAATTTCTTTTCACATACGTACATCTTCTTTTAGCTCTACAAAAATCATGGACTTGGTGTTTCAATGCTCGAGGAATTGAGGGTTGCACAAAGCGAGTCGGTACTGTGTTTTTACTGTTTGGCTTGTCAAACTATTAGCACTTTTACATCAGCCAACTATGTACATTTGTATGTACATATGTACCGCTTAAATTTATCGCGAAATATTCGACTGAGTTTTAAGCGCAAAGCAGCCATTATTAAATTTATTTCTCTTATTTTTAAAATTTAATCTAACAAAATTGAAATAACGCCACATATTATCTAAATTTAAGATTTTATTGTTCAACTAATTCATAAAAAAACAATTAAGAAATTGCTAAGAGCATTTATTTATATACATACATACATACATACACACATACATATCGCTCATTTACTTCAATAGTGTCACAACTCAAAAAAAACCCGTTTTGCAGAAAACGCGTTTTAAGTTTTCAATTTGCAGACAACTCAATGAAGACATGACAAAATATTTTGCTCTCAGGAGGTGAAGGTACAAGCTATTTATATGAAATTTTGACACCAGATAAGATACGAAATGCCACATTATTCTGCATTATTAACTCAAAAAATTTGTTTTTTGAGTTATGACAGTATTGAAGTAAATGAACTATATGTATGTATGTATGTATGTATAAGAACATTATAAAACTTTGTATAGTAAATGAGACTCTAAAATTAAATAAAAAAAGAGATAATCAACAATATTTTTAAAGAAAAAGTTTTATTGTATGTACATTTATACGTGTGTATGTATGTGTGTATAAGTTTTTCTACTAAAATTTGTACTTTTACTGCTTAAAAGACGATTTTGGCTTTCCAAAATAAAATCTATGAAGAAATTTGTGTTATAAAAACTATAGTAGTATAGTATAGTGAAAAATGTGAGTTGGATATTCAAATTGCAAGCGGCGAAAATAGTCAGATAAGCAGTTGAGCCCACGTAATATGAATTCGCCTTGGAATTCGAGCAAACACAAGAACAAGGCAATTTCATATAAAATATACTTAGCTCAATTTGCTTTGAGAAATTTATACTTGAAATGTCAGAAAAATTTACTGAAAATGTGTCCTGACATCCCAGGTATATTCAAATTACAAGCGGCGAAAATAGTCAACTGATCCCTTGCGACCACCTAATATGAATTCGCCTTCCACACAAATATATGTGACAGCGCATAGAGAAAGGGACCTAAGGGTAAAAATTGGTTTTGTTCAGGAGAGCCATTTCAAAGATTTAAATATGTGTATCTTTGGTGTAGCATCACTTCAAAAAACGCGCATATCTCTGGGAGGGAACACTTTTGTTGGCCACATCAAAAAAAAAAAGAAAAAACCCAGCTAAAAAAAATTATATATGGTCCATATATTTTTAATATATGAATGTATATAACTATATATGAATATGTATGAATTCATGTATGGAAATATATGGGATTATACATGGCAAAACTATTATATATGAACTAATATATGCACTAATATATGAAATGTATTACAACATATGAGCTCATATATGAAAATTTAATTATGAAGATCTTCATATGTGGATCCATATATAAATATAAGATTTTATATATGGAGCCATATAAGAATGAGTGCATACATGATATCTCACATAAGATCGTTTATGCGTACCCTCAACGTTTGAAAAAGAAAAGTTTTGTTGCATTGTGGCCCCATTTAATATATCAAATATTCAAAAGGATAATCCAGTCATTAATTTTATAGAAAATTACAAAATTCTCTAGATAAGAAACAAAGTTCATATTACTCTATTGAAAACTATTGTTAGAGGGATTATTTTTTCTTTTATAATTAATTGCATTAGTTTTTAATCTGATTTCTTAAGCTAAATGTTATGTACGAATATGAATTATTTGTTTTTTAAATAATTGATTCACCTTTTGATGAATGAAATGACTTTTAGTTCGTTTTGAATTATTTGTCCAAACAAATGTTTCATTAAATACAACGTCTCTCTCAAGTCTAAAAAAATTTAATTTTAGTAATTTAATTTATTGAACAGCAGTGCGCTTTTATGAATCAAGAGTGTATGAATATGAACTTTGCATACTTTGGAGGTAATTTACACATACATACATGTATGAATATATATAATCATATATGCCCATATACCCTCATTTTTCGGATCCGAACCATATATGGGATATCATATATGCTCCATACATATTTTTTTAGCTGGGTATACTCAAAATTTTAAAAAAACTAAATAAACTATTAAAAATATATGGACCATATATAATTTTTTTAGCTGGGTAGTTGATAATAAATTTGTTTTTATATAACACCTTTTTTAATATAAGTTTTTATAAAATAATCGTATAAAAACTTAGCAGAAATTTGCCAAAAGCAGGAAAAAATCGCCAAAAATTATTTCTTGTAAATTGTTCTCATCTAATATAAGAAATATCATCAAAATGTAATTGTTTTAACTTCTTGCAGACGAGTTTTTGGAAGGACTTATTTTAGAAACTACTCACTCAACAAACTAACTGCCGGTTGTCTATTTAATATGAAAACATAAAGCACCCCATACACGATTCAATTCGATTTTCAATTGAGTCGGGTGTTGTCCAAATCAATTGATTAGTTTGGCAGTTGTCGAGTTGGTTGAAGAAAAATCAATAGATTTTGATTTTTTATGTTGATTAGTAAATCTTTCAACTCGATTGTGGTGTGTGTGCTCGAGTCTCTTGCTTAGCTGTCGAAATTTATGTTCGTAGCTTTATTTTGTATAGAAAAAGTTATGTATTTTTAAAATTGTATTTAATTTCATTGTATTTTAAATAAAAAGATAAAAATTAATGAATGAATGCAACAGAAGTTTTTAAATTTATAAATTTGACAGTTGAATGAAAATCTTTCAATTCAGTTTATGAAGTGTGTGGCCAAGAATCAATTTAATTGGAAGACTAAATTGAAAATTGAACTGAAACATGTATGGGGTGCTTAAACAAATTTTAAGTGCTTTGAATTTTTACATGGCTTCTATGAAGTGGCAGTAATTTTCTTGAATTACGAAAATTTTGAAGTTCAATTTTATATTTAAAAAAAGCCATAAAAATAGCCAACAATATCGATCAGCTGTTTTCTACTATAGCAGTTACTTTACAAAGAAAAGGCTAATTGAGCCTTTACTCAAACAACGCCATAGCTAAAAAAGTGTAAGTTCTTAGTTAATGATGCATAATTAATCCTTATATTGTGAATTTAGATTGTAGAAATTTTCAAATTTCAATCTTTAAAGTTGGTCAGTAAGATTGACATTCTCAAATTTAAGCATAAACTCTTAATTTATAGAATGAATTCAAAAAAATCAAGAGAACATTCCTAAAATCATGAACGTAATCTCAATTTTAAGATTATGTTCTTAAATTTTTAAGAATATGATTTTAATTTAAGATTTTTATTAAAAATAATATATTGAATTCGATCTTAAAATGTGATTTTACTCAAGATTACAATCTTGAATGCGATCTTAAAAAAATTAACATTTTATTCTTGAATAAAGAATTTTCGCATTTAACAGGCTATCAAGATTGAAATGATTTGAACTCTTGATTTTAGCACGTTTTTTCCCTTATGTTTAAATAAGTTTTTCTTATAGAAGCTTTTTCAATCTTTTAACAATATTTTTTATACTAAACTACTTTGGAAAAAATAAATTTTTTCTTCTACAGGCACCTTTAAAAAAGCAGGCGCTGTTTCGGAAAGTTTCACTAGAACAGAATTGCTTTTTTGCTTAGTGCGGACATTGAAAATCGAAAAGAAAAACTACACATCGTGCCATAACCGCCAAAAAAGCTTAAGCCATATAATTTTCGAATTTATTTTTTGACTAAAATCTATTATTTGCTATCGTAAATATACGATTTACGTCATACGATATACGTCAAAAAAAAGGAGGTCCATAAAATTTCTCGGTTAAGCTTTTTTGGCGGTTATAGCTCGATACGTACCTCTAATCTCTTTTATACCTTATTGAGTGATTTTTGTAAACTGAAACGCTCACAATAAAAATTCTACATGCACACACACCTGCATACATACATATGTACATATACAATTGTGATAAAAAAAAAATTAACTGGCGATAAGATTGAGTACTGTTTCCCTTACAATGGACGATCAAATTCACAATGAGACACAAATACAAAAGCGCAAGCACTAAAGCATGATGAAGTGAAAAACGACGCTGCTACTGACTGACTGACATCAACTCAAAAGTAATTTTTCAACGTTTTTACTGCAGAATTTACTGGTAAACATCATAGTGTATGTATTACAATTATCGTTCGAGCTCAGATAGAATCTTGAAGTCTACTAAGAAGCAGTATTTAATAACGTGATAGGCGGCGCGGCTGTTTAGATACTCTAGTGACTGACTAACGGAACGTACGAACGTGAATTAAAAATAAATAAAAAAAGAATTATAACAGCAAATAATCGAATTCGCATAAAAGAAATTGTTGCTTCAACAACGAAGAAAAACAAAATAACTAGTTGAGTTTAATTTTAGTGAATATTGAAAATCTTTGATATCCTTACAAATATTTCCGGTATGTGGATATTCTACTCTCTGTTTCTCTACTGGCGCATTAAAGTGGGCCGGGCCAGTATAATGCATATCTAAAAACTATTTTCACTCCTAATATTTAAATAATAAAACAAAAATTTAAATTAAAAGATAATCAATCAATCTATCGCACGCAGTTTTGTATGAATGTTTGCTTTAAGATAATTAACAAAAAATAAATAAAAAAAAAACAAAAGAAAAATAAACACAAGCTGTGCTAAAATTATGCATAAATATCTGTGTCATTCTATGTCTGTCTACCGCCTGTAACTATCACGATCACTGATCACTGCCAGTGTGACCGTATCAGCAAATAAATATAAAAATATTTTGCAGCTTCAAAATAAGACTAAAATATTGTAAAAAAATAATGGAAACATTTAAATTGCATAAGAACAATAATTAATTTCGTTTTCACAGTTTATTTGATAATATCTCAACTGTGCTTTTACCTGTTGGTATGCTTCTTTCTATTATTTTATTATTGATATACATATCTAAAAATTTATTCAAAGTTGTTATTAAAATATGCCATAACAAAAAAATCTTTGGGACATGAATGAATCCAAAAAATTTCATATAAAAATTTAAATTCACAACAAATATTTTTATTTGATTTTGAAGCTGTTTTCATTTTTCCTACAACAAACAAAAAAAAAATTTTAATTAATGCATTATAGACTTCGTTATTATTATTAGTAGCAAAAGTCTTTTGAAAGATTGTATAGGCCTTCAAAAACTGTATACTATGTACATTAGCATGGCCGTTAATATTTTTTTTTGATTTCTTATACTCTCTCCCCCCAAAAATCGGTTGTTTTATCTAAAAAAATTAAAAAAAATTCATAGCAATAAGTTGTGTTTTAAGGGGTGCGCCCGCCTCTCAAAGTTGGCCTTTAAGCTTATTTTTCATAGTAATTTGTTTGCATATGACTATCTTTTTAAAAAATTATTTTACAAGAATATGATATATGGCAATATTTTAGCTCTTCTAGTCAACAACATTAGTTTCAAAGAAAGTTTTTTGCTAAAATTAATATTTTAGAAAATAATGAAGAAAATAACCAACAAAATACCAAACATTTTATTTAAAAAAATTATATTTATATGGAAGTTATTTATATTAAGCATGTACAATAGGGGTAGAAACGATTTTTTGGCATAGTACAATGAGGTCAACCATGTCCTAGTAACCACGAAAATCATAGTCTTTTGTAATTTTTCTCAAAAAAGTTCAAGCACCAATTGGTTTTTCTAAACTCTTGACGTACTTGAACTAACAAAAATATTATTTTACATAATCTAAAATTATTTCGAGGCCTTCTGAGAGTCTAAACACAATGTTTGCGGTGCCATTTCTTGTTGCGGGAGAGAAAAATAAACATAATACAACGGAAGACGGCAACGGCAATACTTGTCATTGTTTGTTTAAATTTTCATTAATTTTTTTTATGCATACATTTTTATAACTAAAAACAAAAAATTATTAACATTTTATACATTCGTAGATATATTTGATATATTTTTTAAACTTTTATAATCTATGAGAAAAATGTTCGAACTTCAAAATCATGTTTTTTTTACAAATATGTTGTGAGCAGCAAGGTAAAGAGAATAAGAAACTCCGCAATGAAAATAAAATACATTTTAATTTTATTGCGTCCCGCACTGCGGATTTTTACAAAAAATCCAAAATCGTATGGAAACCCGCACCGCAATAAATAATCGTTACATTGTGTTCAGACTCTGAATACAATATTGAATATTCATAATTGTATACGGTGTTTTTATTTATTTTTTGTTTTAAATAAACATAATAAAGGTATTCATTTCAGGTTTTTCTCGTTGGAAAAATGCAAAAATGTATTTTTTTTTGACAACAAACACAGGAAAAAAAATTCAAAATTTTTTTTTGGGAAAAATTAAATTTTTCCATGTTTTCTTTATTATTAATTTTTCTTAACCAAAAAGAAAAAAATCTATCGCGGTTGGGTTGTGAACTTTTTTTGACCTTAGCGAAAAAGTAAATATAGTTTTTATGCTCTATCGGATATGCCAATTTTGATATTTAAAAAAAATTTTAAGAGTTATTTCCCTAATGCACAATACATACATGTATATATAGTATATAGTCAAAAGAAAATTAAAAAAAATATATATTGAATAAATGGGCTTTAAGGCCAACTTTGATGCGCGGACGCATCCCCTAAAACCCAACTTATGGCTATGAATTTTTTTTTAATTTTTTTTACATAAAACTGAACTCTTTTGGGAGGAGAAAATATATGAAATTATAAAAATTCTCCATACAACTAACGATTTAACAATTTAATTTAGAAATGACATTTATTGTACATAATTTACAAGTTACATCAAATCTTTGGAATAGTTTATATTAAATTAAACTAAAGAAATGTTATTGAAAGTTGCACAATTTAGCTGTAAAAATGGTCACACTGGTCACTCAATACAACGAACTGTCATTCTCCCACTAATTTGCTATTTTCATATGTTTGTTTGTTTGTTTGTTTGTTTTCGTTTTTGTAACTTTTTAATATTTACTTATTTATTTTTGTTCTATTCATTTGTTACATTCTTTTCATCATAATGATCATAATAATAATAATGATAATAAATAATAATAATAATTTATAAAAATGAACAACAAAACATACATACATATTTATTAATTTAAAATAATTTTTAAGATTATTAAAAACACTCTGTTTTAGCTTCAAATAATAAAAAAAATAATTATGCATGTATGTCATTATGATCAGTTTTATCACACAAACATTATGGAAATCATAATAAATAAATTCTAACTATTTTCTGTTTCAGTAACAGTTCAAATATTTAAAAAAAAATTACTACAGCTGTAGGATATTTTTTGTTGCTCTAAAAATAAATCTTTTGAAATACACATTACTTTGTCGTTTAATTTGTCATAAAAATAATGTTTGTACTCGTATTAAAATGGCACGATCAAAAAGTTATGCCAGATTCTTTGAATAATGTGTAGTGCAAATTTTGATTTTAACGCGAACTGCTTCTTTGTGTGAACAATGAAAACTCACAATCTTATTGTTGAACAATTAAAGTGAATTAAAAAAAGTCTTCACAAACGTCAGTAAACGAGCAAGCAATTGGTGAAAAAAAAACAAGAAATTAAAGCTGTGCATCTCTACATCATATATGGCTTAGAATTTCATTTAAAAAAGGTAAAGTATGCATACTAGGCTAATTAATTTTTATATCATGTAAAAAAATATTTATTATATTATTTACTTTGACCTGGTAAATCCTATGAACTAGATTGTATCGATTCACACAAAGTGTGAAAAAGCTTGAATTAAAAAACCTTGAAATTTAAACATTTAAAACAATAAAAACTTGATAATATTAAACTCAAATATTTTTGTTCTAAATACAAGTGTGTGAAAACAACGCCAGTGATTAGAATTAAAAATTATGTTCACACATAAAATTATCTTAAATTATTTTCTAAGTTTTTTACTTTTTTTATTTTTAATTTTTGGCGATTTTACATAGAATTGCTTAAGGTTTGACCACTAACTCACCGAGCATGTTGAATATTTGTTAAAATCCATTGAGTCTGATCTTAATGCAAAATATATTTTATGTTCCTTGATATCTCAAACACCGGCTTGGCTAAAGGTTCAATCAGACGTGCCAGACATATTGCCATATCCATAACTTGGATCGGTTGTGTTTATAAAGCAAATTTGACGTGGGATGACGTCACCTATTAGTGTTGCCATAACATTAAACAACTGTTTATTATGTTTTCATTTGTTTATTCAATTCTAACATAGACGGCTTTCACCTATAATCAAAGACAGTGTTGCCCATAAGGTTATTTCGAACAGGCATTAAGATATTTTGATTAGTGGTTTTTGGGAATTGTTACAACTTTAAGTTTAGCACTTGTTAACGCATTATTATTACTTTATTCAGTAAAATATTTTTTATTTAAAATTCATACATAAAAATTTATTTTTGAGGGGTTAGCTGGATCCTATTCGCATTTCACTGTTGCTAATGCAGATCATCAGGGAAACTTTACCCAAAAATTTCTTAGAACAACTAGAAATATTATGCTAAACTTCCATTTAAACAAATGAGATTTTCAACTAATATCAAAGTTAAAACAAGAACTGGATAATCAATATGCCTTTTATTTTCTTACTTTACTACTTTTTTCAACTCGACCTGTAGTTGTAAGAAATACAGTGAACCCCCTTGTAACCGAACACTCACTGTCGCGGTATTTTTATCTTGTTATTAGAGGTGTCCGCTTATGAGAGAGGTACACATTTTTTTGGTGGTTTATTGTAGTTGAAAAATTATATTAAGAGTAGACTGCCTTAACTTAGATTGGTACAATTTCAGCTGTTGGGTTTGGTCTCTAGAAAACTGCTTACTGATTTCGTAAGAAATGTAGCAATAAGAATTGATAAAATACAAAAGAAACTACATCTTCGCAATTTCACTCACTGAACATTTTTCTTTTTCAAACTTGTTAAAAATTAAATTTTTTTTTGCCATTTTGGGACACGATCTAAGCAAACGAATTCTTCCAATAAACAACAATTTCTTTGCCGTCTTCATGGCATCAGTATTTACATTTGCGTTAACTGGACAACAGGGTGACCGATTACATTTTTCAAAAAGTGGCACCAAAAGGGGATTTATAAAAAAAACGAGAAAACTACACTAAACTTTTTATTTTTACTGTATTTTTATATAATTCACTCTAAAAAAAGGGAGACAAAAAGTGGCAAGGCAGTCGAAAAAGTGGCAATTTGCCACTTTAGTCGGTCAAATGGTCACGCTGCTGGACAATCACCAATATCATTGACACTAATACAAATATGAATCTGAGTTCAATAAAGAAAGATCTACTTTAAATGCAACTCAACTCAGCACAGCAAGCTTTTCATCGCTTCTGTCCGCTTAAGGCCATGACTCACTATCCTTCACAATCGCACGATCTACGAAAAAATACATCCCTGATCACATGAATTGTTAATGTCTTTTGAAAATTTTCATAAACTCACTCCATCTTCAAGGGTTGTATTTGTATGTCGCACAACTATGTATGATAGTGTATAGCGGCCTTTATGAAAACTATTGAAAGTGTTGGATCTACACGGTTAGTCCTAGTTTAGACGGATGAACATTTGGAATCTGGAATTCTCTTTTGTTGTTTACTTCGTGTCCACACAGACGAAAATGTTGCCGGCGACATTTCAATATTACTGCATAAAAGCAAGCATATTTGTACATGTATGCGTGTATATGTAGCAAAGAATATGAAAACAAAGCGTGTCGCCGATTCTCTCTTTCCCACCCGTAAATTGCTACCAAGCTAAATATTTCCCTTCCAAATGTTTTCGTGTCTAAATACGGTCTTATAGGAGGTGTCCGTTATGAGAGGTTTCACTGTATTTAAAGAAAATAAATGTAAAAAAAACAACAAATATTCATTAATTTAGCAAGAATATAGTGTTGAGAGAGATTGTTTCCTCTATGCTATTTTGTTGCTGATTTCGTGGACTACAGTAAATTTGGTAGATTCCCACACAAATAAAAAAAATTCCAACCTTTTAAAGTCCGATCTCTTCATATGGTACATAATTGTTAATGACTAGGATTTGGAATAATTTTTGCCTTTGATGGTTTTTATTTAATCTAACGTCAAACTCTAGATGACATTTCTGATATCTCGGATAGGGGAATCTGGTCCAATTTTGTAGGTCAAGCTGCAAAGATTGGACGAAGGAGGGCGCTGCAATATGCTTTAGCAGAGACACTAATGCGCATCAGAAAAATCTATGATTTTGATATGACGGGGTATGGCAAGTCTGCTGCTTTGCAGTTAGTCAACGCACTAATTAATTAAACCAACAGCATTCGCTTTCTTATCCCATAAAGGCTATGAAATTTCACATTTTTTTCTTTTCTTATCATGTCGCGACAATGGCTTGTGAACCATCAACATTTTCATTGCTAAACAAAAATCAATTCCAATTATTTATAAATTTTTTTATTTAAAATTTTTAATTAATTAGACATGTGATGGAAATCCAATGATTTTACAAACGATGTAATAAGCTACAAACGATTCCGCAAATCATTATTGAGTAAAAGTAAAAATACAAAATTCATGGCACAAATTCGAAAAGAAATTTTAACAAAATCCTTAAAAACATATTAAATGTGAATAATAATTTTTTATGAGATACTTTACAACTTTATTTTTTCTTAAAATCGTTTTCCCCCAAATGCGTGAGTTTTTTCTATCCCCGGAAAAATGAATTAATTTGTTTAAGTTTAATAACTTTACTTACTCTCGTCATCATAATTAGAAGACCTTGACCTATCACAAACATTTTGTCCTACAATCAGCATTCAAATAAGAAATAAATAAATAAATATAAACAAAAAACGCGAATTTAAATGTCAACGAACGCACAGTTTTTTTATAACAAAATTAGCAATCGAATAAAATCTAATTTGTCGTGCTTTATTGATATTAAGTGGATTAAATAAAACACACTCACTCACTAGTCTGTCTTTTCAAATGTCTGTATGTACTTGTACATTCACATTCATACATACAATATGAGAAACGAAATTGTTGCTCATATTGATAAATGAAAATTTTTTTTTAATATTTATTACTTATTTTTGTGGTATTTTTCGGACAGAATAATAATCTATTGCCCTTAAACCTTAGCTACCCTTGTACATATATAACGAGTATAAGACCTCTCATTTATAAAAGTTTAAAAATAATTTTTTAGCACACAAAAGTTGTAGTAAATATTATTGAAAATTAAAGCCGCATTAAAAAAAGGGCATAAACTTGAAAGTTTGTTCAAGCAAGATGTAATATTGTGCAACTTTATCCTTAGGATCATCATGTGCTCTAACCAACAAGGTAAATGCGCATGCATACAATGTCCATTTGGATATATTTTAGAAGTTGTTTCCAACTGCATTTTAATGTTTACCAATTGAGTCTCAAGACTTCAGAACTATTTACGTCTATCATATCACCAGCAGCCATTTCCACATATTTGAGCGGAGATTAGTTATAAACATTAAATTTAAGCATGAACTTGTATTGAAATAGAATATGAGAATTGGTTCGATACATCGATTCTCTGTTAAAAAACTAAATTTATTTTTTTATAAAACAATACTTAATAACTGTCTCATAAATCATTAAGCTTTATACAAATAACTTAAATATGGACTTGAGCATTTCTTGTCATTAGCGCCAGCGTAATACTAAATAATAAATCGACATAGTCTAAAGGCAATTATTATTTAACCCACGTATGTACACATGTATACTATTGTAATTCGTTGTCGTCACGTACTCATTTAAAATTTACATGGCAATTTTCAACAAATTAATTCTCTTAAGTTGTTTTTGTTTTTGTTGTTGTTCTTGCAATGTTTGTTGCACTATGTTGGGTGATTTGTTCTTTTTTAATTAGATCAATGTTAAATTAAAACACTGGACTGAGAACTGTTAGAAAAAGAAAATATGTAATACTGAAAATAATAATAATAATGAAAAACACACATACACACACATACATATATACCCAACATTTTTAATTAATTCAATATTAATTTGCCTTAATTTCCAGAGGAAGTTCGTGATTTAAAACAAGACAAACGTCACCATAGTACACAAAAAATACAAACAACTATTTATATTGCGCCGCGATATTTCTGGGGCATTCGTAAATTACAAATGTTTTAGTAAAAATTTTATCTGTAATAAATCAGCATGTTTTTTTATAAAAATGTAGTTTAAAAGTTCCTTTTTTGAGATATGATCTTTTTCAACAAAAAATAGACAATCAATCAGTTATTGTTGTTATTTCGTTAGTAATCCTAAATTGTCCAGGAGACGATCAAATAAACCCGTAAATCAATACACACACACATACCCTGTTGCTAATTTTTGGAGTAGTTACGTTTTGGAACAGTCCTATACTAGTTATAAGAAGAACTAAGAAGCTTGATGAAATATCGGCTGCACTTCTCTCTCTCCCTTTTGTTTGTCATGTAAACAACATGGAAAAAAATAATTTTTATAAACTAGTAAAACAGCAACTAGTCCTTCAACTAGTATACAACTCAACACAAAACAACTAGTTGTGCTCCTATGACAACCCAATGTAAAAGTCGATAGTTCGTTGTATGAAAAAAAAACAGATGTGCAACCAGTCTGAATTCAAAAGCCACCAGTATATTTCTGACCACATACTACTCCTTTTATCTGCAGGGTATATATTAGTGGCCTGCGTAAGCAGTCTTGAAATGTAAATACGTCATGTTTTTTAAATGTACTTTCGTCGCATGCATTATACTAAGCCAATAATAAATTCTGTCACAGTATAAACGAAGCACGATGGATGTATTGGTTTACGTGTATATGACTGTTAACAAGCGATGTCGCCAAGACGTCTTGTTTATAACAAAGTACTGTTTATACATGTATGTTTGTTATTTTGCATATTGTGCGTTTGGGTGTGTGTGTAAGATTTAGATGGTAAGCTATTATGCTTGTGTTTAAAGGAGGGTTTTTAACGCAAGCGCACATCTAATGTAAATGCATGTGTGCGTTTGTATGTGCGCAGAAAACTAAGAGAGAACATAAAAAAATTATGTAGGTACGTATGTATTTACATGCATGACGTTAGTATACGCGTCAATAGGTAGAAAAAAGCAGAAACACCACAAATTCTTCAGTCACGAACTATTTCCATCTTTACTCTTATACCTGCAATTAGTTAAACAAATGTATTGCCGAACACGTTGTTTAGCGTTTGTTTCAGAAGATTTCACTGTAGTAAAGCATTTGAAATTGCGCTCATGTCTTAAAAGTTCTTATAAGACGTCTTTTGCAGGTCTTTAGTATATATACATATACATATGTATGTTATTATACAATATACGACTACATATAAAGGGTGGGCAAAATTTAAGGCAAGGAAGTAAATTGCCTTAAAAACAATTTTTTTTCAAAAAAATTCAGTTTTATTGATACTAATGTAAAGTAGAAATATAGGAATCAATAATGGAATATGATGTCAGGCAAATGTCCACTTCTAGCACCTCTCTTCACAAAATTTTGAACCACATTTTGCAAAAAAGAATTCGCTTATCTCGTCAAAGCAGCACCAAATTTCATTAATCACAGCGTCAGTTGTTTGTGGTTTGTTCACGTAAACCCGGTCTTTTAAATGCCCCAGAGAAAATAATCCAGCAGTGTTAAATCGCAAGAACGAGGCGACCAATTGACATTAACAAATCGAGAAATTTCTCATGCAATAACTGAATTGTTTGGCCGGCTGTGTGGCTTGTGCCGCCGTCTTGATAAAACGAAAGGTTACTGATGCCAACATTAGCCAATTGTGGGTCACAAAATATTGGTTATCATGGTTTGGTGGCGCAGAGAATTATGCATTAAACACATTCAGCACAGCAGACTACACGAACACACGACTTCAAATGCCGCCAACAGCATTTGTCGCCTCGTAGCCAGCTACTTAATTATTTTGGAGACGGCAGCAGCACCTTCTGCACCTCATATTTAAGTATAAATACATAGTTCAGTATTGCCGCCTTCAAATATTTAGCATGTATAAAAATTAAAATACTCTTTCAAAATGTACTTATATGACGTAAAAGTATAAAAATAAATTTTCGGACATTGTTTATGTTAAATAATAAAATACTTGTGCAATATCATTCATTCAATATTTTGTATTGTACTGGCAACACTGAATTTTCTCATTGCAGCCAAAGAAATAGAAATTATGTAGTTTAATTGGACTACAACGACAAAATCAACATAGACAACAACTCGCCGCCATGTTGCCTTGCTGTCTTCAAAATAATCACTCTCATATAAACATGTGTATTCTATCCTTGACATTGCTGTGGTGAATGTGTTTAATGTTTTAACAAAAAAATACGGGTTAATGATGCCGCGTGAACACAAACCGCACCATAACAGTCACTTTTTTGGATGTATGTATGTAATAGTTTATCGAGGACTGTTTGTGGATTTTGTGAGCCCCATATACGAAAATTTTGCTTCTTTACATAACCGCTTTGTTGCCTTGCGTTGTTTTCGTTAAGTTTTTCAAAAATAAATACTAAAGGGTGACAGCTCAATTTTTGAATTTTCATTACTTGACAACCAATTTACTTCCTAATCTTAAATTTGCCCACCCTTTACTTGATATACATACATATATATTTTTTTAATGTCAGAATTGTAAAAATTATCTTTTAATAAATTACTACATATAATTTTGCATACTTATGTACATATATGTACATATGTATGTATTTATTATTCGTAAAAATATTGACATACATGTGAGAACGCAAATGAGTTCGAGAGTACAATTCAGGGATAAAAAACATAATTATGTATATACTGGTATGTCTGTATGTACATGAGCTTATAAAGATAATAACAGGTTATCATTTGTTAAACACTAAACAATCAAAAAAAAAAAAAAAAAACTAAATTAATTAATATAAAAAGGTATGTAAACAAACTTGTTTACTATTTAAGGCAGAATTAGCCAAACGTCTATGTTCCCTAACAAAACATCTGATGGTTTTTGTTACTTTGTTATGTTGGCGGCACATCTCAATGTGTATAAAACAGAGTTTCATAACATTGTCAAAGCTTCCCACATACATACGTATGGTTAATACGTGCAAGTTGTGCGTGTAGAATTTACCTACAGGTTCTGATCAAATCACGTTAAACTTAACTGGGAGTCTCCATTAAAAGCTCATTTAGCCGACTGTAATGTAATGTAACTGCAACGTAGTAAGCAGCTGATCGATATTTTTATATGAAAAGTAGGTTACGTTACATTACATCTCTATAACCATTTTCATTACTTTTCCCAAAACAATATCGATCAGCTGTTTCCTGCTGTTGCAGTTACATTCCATTACAGTCGGCTAACTGAGCCTTTAGCCATGCACTTGGTATGATCATTATGTTGCGGCTCATAGAACTATACAGGAGCCATGAAGTTCTGTGGAACATGAATTATTGTAATTTCTTTTCCTGACGACGCAAGATGTCGTGAAATAAAATTGCTTTAAAATTTCCGCTAACGAGACTTTAAGTACACAAACGCTACTTTACATTACGGCACGCTTACAGTTCGGCTAACGAGACCTTTAATATCATAAAACTTGGTTTACTGATTAGGGAGTTCATATTTAAACATTAATTGGAGATGGTCGCTATTCACGTACGTGATTGACTGTCAATCAATACTAAGTGATGATCTCCATGTTAAATTGGGATGATATATTTCTGAATAGCAATCTTAATTTCTGAGAAAATATTTAAAAAATTCCACAAATCAAAGAGAAATATAAAAGTTTTCAAAATATACATAAATGACACCCATTAAAAAAAACAGACAACGCAATCGTCTTGAACAATGCAAGATATCGTTATGCCTGTTTTTATGTTACATATTTGCTGCATTTGTACAGTATCAACGGGTTTTTTTGCGCTCTTGAACAGTTGGGATTTTTTTGAATTGTGACTGTTTGTGATTTAGCTTGCGATATGTTGGCTAAAGTGCTGTTTGAAATTATATTTGTGTCGAACTCATTCGGTAGTTCATTTTAAGCACAAGTCTAGCACATTTAATTCCAGTAGGCATGGCCCCGCCCATTTTTATATCAGCACTATTAAAAAACATTTTTGAGAATTAAAAAAAAAATTAAAAATCGTTTTCGTGACTGATTTTTTTTTGCACTTGCGAGATCGTAGAGAACGTGAGAGAAAAGTAAAAAAATCTTAACGAAATCAACTCTAATTTAAATTTAATGTTTTCATTAACAGCAGAGGTTTCTAATTATCATTATATTTTTTTCAGCATGAATTTTAATTTACATTAATTTTTAAATGTTTCAAATTAAATGTTTGTCTATTTTATGGTGCTTTCATTTTAAATAAAACAAATTTGTAAGGAATAAGAACTTTGATATAGTAGAGTTTAAGAAAAGAGTATAAAATACATAAAATTAACTAATACAAACAATAACAAATTTGAAATACTCAAATGCAGTCAACTCTCGATAATTTGAAATTCAAACTACCAAAAAAAAAAAAATTAAAAAAAAAACGAAAGTTTAAAATAAAAGTAGATTAAAAACCAAGTGGAAGGAAGAACTAAATTAAAATTGAGCAGATTTTGTTTTCTTTTATCTCAAACCTTAAATGCACAACTCTACTCAATGACATAAAATATGTATTTCGCACTCACCAACTACAAATATTAACATTAAAATATAAATGCAATCGTTGACCTAAAACTGTAAAAAGTAGTCTAGGAAAATTTCGGATATTTTTCAAGACACCCACAAAAAAACTCAAATTATACAAATATTCAAATAACTAAGAGTCAAAATATCGAGAGCACACTGTACTTGTATTTGTTTTTGGAATAGTACACATTATCTGAATTATTTTAGAACTTTTAGCACTGCTAAAATAACGTTCAGATTCAGTAGACGGTATTGGTTTGATAAGGTTTTCTTGATTGTCAAATCTATCGTATGAAAACTTTCGAATTGTTTTCAATTTAAGATCAAACCACAGTATTTATTGTGTGTTAAGTTTACCTAGTGAATATTAGAAACAGCTATTTGTGCTTACAACTCTCAATGTATTAAATAAATTCTTATCTAGTCGTACTTTGAGCTTGTACGTAAATATCATATTGTTTACAAATATACATTCCAAATAGTTATGCTATTTACTACGTTGTCGATTATTGAGTGTTTTTTAAAGAAAAAAGAAATATTTTTATTTTCTTCCCAACTGAAGCAGATACAAGATTTGTTCACAAAATGCCATGAGTAATATATGGACATAAAGCTTGTATAGTCACCAAGGTTTTCATGTAAGTTTCTACGGTGTTAGATATGTACTTTATATATAAGTAGTTGATCATGAAATCCCCGAATACATTGATAATAAATAATAATAATTCTTGCTTAAAAACAGAAATTGTTTTTAATCTGTAAAACTTTTTTTCCTCACCCCGAATACATTGATCACAAATAAAATTGTTTTTAATATTTTTAGTAATGCTTTTGCTTTTTTTGTTTGTTTCATTAACATATTCCAAATTAAATCAAGTTTTTTCTCTCATTAAATGAAAACGCCTCTATTGTAACTGTCATTTGCAAAACTTAGACAACCCTGATCAGTTGAATGGAATAAGTACAAAATTGGTTAACCTGCTGTTTTTTCACCTTTGGATGAAATTATTACAAATATCATACACATACATTTATATGTATGTATGTATGTATATATGTATGTAAAAAAAACATGAGCAAAAATATATAAAAATAAATGCTGAAAATCTACAAGCTCAGCAAGACTTCCTCGAATCTAATGGAATGTAATTTTTTTTGTGCTTTCATTTTATATTGACAATGTCAACTGCCAGCCTAGACTATTACAATTCAGCCAAGGAACTTGTTGCATTTAAATGCATTCGCAATGGAATTATTCATTGTCGGTGTATTTGTATGAGCTACTGGAAATAATTTCATATAGCCACCATTTAAAATTATTTGCAAACCAAAAAAAAATTTATAAGAAGTTGTTCTTATTTTAATTCATGAAACAAGAAAATATGTTCCCTTCTACATACTAAAAACACATGCATACTCACCCAAACATGTACATATGTAGTATATGTATATCAATACGTATGTATGTATTCTTAAATGGCTTCAATATACAGTTTTTTGTGCATTAAATTTTGACTTGGCTAATATATCGCACATACATACATACATTTATGCATACAAACATACACACATACATATGTAAGCATTTGCACTTCCGTTTGAGTGATGCACGCATACATGCAAATTTCATTGTACGGTTATGTTATTTGTAACTGTTTTACCGACATTGAAATTTAAACAAACACCTGCATTACCACTGTTGCCACATTTGCAGATTTCTTTGCATATTGCTGATTTTTCATTGCAAAATTGCAAATTTTCTGAAATACTTGTGTACAAATAATCTTTTGTGTTTTTCTTTACTGTGTAAAAGATATAACCATGGTGTTACTACCAAAAACACACAAATTAGAAACACTAACAAATAAGTAGATTTTGACTTTTAATTTTGCAGTAACCATACCACCAACATAATAACATTGTTAAACAGAAACTAAAAAATCTGTGCAAGGATAGATATACATATAAATATGTCTATACATACATATATATACATATACCTACATATCGCGCACTATATACATATACCTAGATATCGCGCACTACATCACAAACAGTCACAACTCAAAATTATGAAAATAGTTTTGTTTTTTCATGGAGCGCAAAAATTTCTTATGCCGCAAACTCTTCTTGGACAGTTTTTGCAACTCCTGAAAATCTGGGATTTTTTGAGTTGTGACCGGTTTGTGATTAAGTGTGCGATATGTATGCATACTTCTTTGAACAGATATTTACATATACATATGTAAATATACATATGTACCATTTTTTAAGTTTTATGTAGAAAATGAATTTGTCCCTATTCTTTTGTTAATCTTTATTTTTATTAAAAAATTTGTTATATCAGCATATGTTTTTTATAGCAAGATAATTTATGTTAATTCGAAAACAAAATGAAAAAATAAAAAATGAAGGTGTTTTTATTATTGCAGATTTTTTTACCGATTTTTTACAATTATTTTTCAGATTTTTTTAGCCAAATTTTCGCAATTTTTGGTAAAGTTTTCTGGCAACAGTGTGCACGAGTTTGTAAATATATTTTTCTTTCGTCACATAATGAGGGTATTCATTTCAGTTTATTTCCTCGTTGGAAAAATGGAAAAATGTAATTTTTTACAACAAACACAGGGAAAAAAAATTTAACAAAATGTTTGAATTTTTTTCCTTGTGTTTGTTGTCAAAAATTACATTTTTCCATTTTTCCAACGAGGAAGAAAACTGAAATGAATACCCTCAATATAACAATTTTCATATTTTAAACTGAAGAAATTAACACAAAATAAAATTTTTTTTAATATGATTTGATAGAAGCTATTTAAATATTAAAGTTACTTAACCAAAGTTACCATGCTCATACATACATACTAGAGATGATCGAAACTGTAATTTTTTAATAATGGTGCTCCTTGTGAATGTGATTTCTAAATCGTTGTTCTTTTAAACTGTGACTGTGATCACAGTTTAGCTGTATTTTGTTTGTTTGTAGCAGTTCTGTTATTTTGAGAAAATCTAATAAGAAGAGCAGCAGTGAAATCTGTGATCACGGTTTAACACATTTCAGTTCTTCTGCTTTAAATTTATTTATTAGTATTGGTGTCTTGATAAATACTAATAAGAAGAGCGAGAACAACAAACAATTTGCAATTAACCCCGTCCAAATATTGAGTATTGTGGTATAAGACGCAGAGAGACAATAAAATTGTACATATTAAAATATATTGAAATGGTAATACCGTGCTAAAGTAAAATTGTCGTTTTTATGTGTCCTATGACACATAGGTCCGAACGAGAATAGGTCCCAATATGTATATGAAAGGATAAATATTCCTTATTTTTTGAAAAGGGCATTTAAAATACTGTTGCATTAAAGTTTAGCATTATTGTTATTATTTTTCTAATCTTAACAAAATGCTATTGCTGATGGTATACCATACTATAGTAAAGTTTTAGCAGTCGAGAAAATAATTAAAAAGACATACAACTGTTCTTTCTAATCATTTGATCGGGAGTGTATGTATGCATTGGTACTTGCCTCATTTGTTCTTCTTTGCTTCCCAGTAAAAAAAATGGAAGTCATTCTAGCGGAAGTACATTTTCATTGCTTCCAAAAAATCGATATTTTTAATTTGTCGAGAGTGAACAAAAAACCATGTAGAAGCTTATTTTAGTCACATAAAACATTGTAACTCCTCCATAGTATTAGAAAATACTCACCAGAATTTAAAAAAAAATTATTTTTTTTTAAAGAAATTTATGAACTATTTTTAGTCTAAAATTTAAAAGTTATTTGCTTAAATTTACATGAAAACACTGTTTCGGGCTTATATTCGTATAAAAAGAAACGAATTGTTAAAAAAGGCAACTATTTACCATTTTTCCTAGATGAAAATATTATCATAGAACACCAAAAAGCAAATTTTTCTTAATATCGCTTCCAATTCGGTGACCAGGCATCGAAAAAGAGAACTTCTTGCAATGACAAACCTATGTAAAAATCATTCGATCGGATCGAAATTTGCACTACTTCCGCATCGAAAACTCTACATTTTCATGACTTTTTTGGAGTCTCTTTTTTTACTGGGTTCGTTCTAGTTCTATCTTTAAATCTTTATTTTTATTTTTTTTAATAAAATGTACATATTTTAAAGCAAATAATATAAAAAAATGTATCTACATATGTTTTTTAATAAAATGTTTTTATAGCAAATATGTAATAAAAATACAAATTCCATAAAAATGCTATTCACTTTGCATTTTTTTAATAAAAAGACAGAAGGAATTTATTAACATTGTATGTGTATATTCTGCTTTCTTTGTTCCATTTTAAATGTTATCAATGAAAATTCAAATTAAATTATCTTCACAACAATTGAATGCAACCAGCAATGAAAAGGCAACAAAAGGTTGCAAAGTACGTACTGTATGTAAATACATACTTTGCACACAATAAATATGTATAATTGGTTGTTGTCCGTAATAAACCAAATCTGATGCCATAGATACCAATGAAATGCTTGGGACAATTATAATATAAAAAAAATATTTGCAAGTAGAAACGTTGCATAACTACATATTACAAAGCACAGTAGTATTATTTGAAAAGTTTAACTCTGCATTGTAATTTTATTTCTGTTTTTGGCAAATTTTGAGGCAGCATTTTGTAATATTTCCACAATACCGGTTCTAATGCAACTTTGCTTACTGATTGGGTTTCCACGATAGTACAACATTATGATTAGAAGAGTGGGCAATGTCATTTCGATATAAAAAAATCTTTACCAATTACACAGAATAAAAAAAAGGTGAAAAAGTTAAAAACGAATCGTGAACAATATTTTGTTAATAGCTGCTGTTTTTAATTGTAGCAATTCCCAACAAAAAAAAAACACATTATTAAGTTGACTGCATCCGGTCAAAAATACTTGTGTGGCAACACTCTTGCGAAAGCAATGAATAGTAGTTGTTTCTTTTTATTTTTTTACATACTTTTTACAACTGCAATTTCGAGCTGAAAAAAGTCAGCCAATGTAGCAGTGGTAAAGTATGTAATAAAATATAAAATAAACATGTTGATTATTGAGTTCTTGTTTCAACTTTGATACGATTATTAGTTGAACTTCTCATTTGTTTAAATGAAAGTTTAACATAATATTTCTAGTTGTTCTAAGAAATTTTCGGGTAAAGGTTAACTGATGATCTGCATTAACAACAGTGAAATGCGCATAGGATCCAGGTAAACAAACCCCTCAATAATCAATTTCAATGTATTATTAATAAAAAAAATATTTTACAGAATAATTAAAACTATAATTTGAGATTATTAGTGCGTTAACTTAATATTTTGTTAAATTTCGGTATCAAATCAAGTTCTAATTTTAAGCGTTATCAATCAAGAACGATCTGTTATCAAATCAAGAACTATCGGTATAAAATAAGACGGGTACGGGTATCAAAACAAGAACGATTGGTAACAAAATAAAAACGGCTGATAACAAAATATGAATAGTGTGTTATCAAAACAAGAAGGTTTGGTAATAAAACGATATCGAATTGTTCTTAAAAGATTGATATCAACCGTTATCAAGGTAAGCCAAAACAGACTTAAGATAAATTTTAATACCAAATAGTATCGATTTAGGTACTTTTTTACCATTTTTTCCCCCTTTGTCCTACTTATACAAAACCGATTCCAATGAAACTTTGCACATATATTGAGATCCTCTCACTCTTTAAGGCTAGTTAGTATTCACTATCCTATACAATCGTACGACTTTAGAAAAAATAAAAAAATGTTATCGTCTTTTGAAAATACCAGGCGGCAAATCGCGGCACTCATTATCGAACGGAATTACGAAATATTTCCATATAAACTCTATTTATTTGCAATTTGCCCCCAGGGTTGTGTTTTCTCGAAAGTCGTTTGACTTTTAGTTTTTTTTAACATCTTCTAATCTAATCTAATCTAATCGATTTCTGTGAAATATCCCACTTCAATTGACTTCCCGTAACAAAACAATATTTCATTTCATTTCATTTATTTTTCATTTCATTTATTTATTAATTATGTATACCTAGCCTATGGGCCATATTCGGTCTCATCATACTACTCAAAAATTATTAAGATTAGAAGTTACTCAAAATTATTATGATTAGAAAAGTGGGCAATACCACGCCCATACAATACATAGATATATCGATCGCATTTGTTTCTCTAAGGCTCAAATTTACACTCTTCAAATAAATAATGAAGGTGATTTAACCAATGAAATTGATAAAAAAAATCGTTAAGCTATGTACAGACGATTGTCAGATCTTAAAATATTGTCAGATCTGGCAATGTACTAACAATGTACTGGCAATCGAAAATTGCCAGCACAAGGAATATTGTCAGTTCACACGGTTGTCAGAAAATCTTACAATTTATTGGTAAGTCGAAAAATTGTGAGTTCACACGGTTGTCATATGCAAAAATGGTCAGATCTGTTGTAATGCGTTGCGAGACTCAAAGCATTTGTTCGAAATTTTTATATATCAATCGTTTGTGTTGAATGTAAAAAGTGAATATATAAATTATTGTGGAACATAAAGAAGCAATTGCAATGATTTTGTCTGCATATATTTTATTATATATTTTTTTCTTTAAAGAAAGCCTGTGCAGTGCTGCTTAAGGCCGGCGCACATACGTTAAATTTTGCCTTTTTCAACTGACATTAACGCAGCGACGGAGAAGGTTGGCACAATGAGTACTTTATTGACGGAAGCATGTGTAGGTTGATTCTCCATTTTATTTATTAAATTCAACTTTTTTATTTATTTCGTTTATTTCTTTTGTTTAATTTTATTTTTGCTGCCACAAAACACAAGCACATAGAAAAAAAACCTACCAAAAAACCAACCAATATCTGTCAAAGTACTCAACGTACGCAAAAAGTTAAAAGTTGAAAAATTTTTGTACTTTGCGTTGACGGACGCGTACTGAATGTAACAGACCTCATAAGAAACCATATATTTCAACTCAGCTGTCAGTTAAAAAAGGCGAAGTTTAGTGTATGACGGATTCATTGTGCCCCGGCCTTTACAATGACGCCATTGTCAGATGCATAAACTTTGCACATCTCTCAGATATTTTAATGTCTGACAAATATCTGGTAATAATTTTACAATGTGTTCACACGATTGTAAGACGTATGACAATTTTTTGTCAGCTGCTAGTCTTGCAGTGGACTGACAATGTTTTTTCTGGCAACGATGTCTGACAAAAATTGCCAGTTTACACGGTTTTAAGAAATTTTGAGCACATTTTAGTTAACCATAGACTGTGTTAGGACCTAAATGGGTTAACTCAAAATTTAAAAATTGTTATTAGAGGCAAAGGGAGATACAACTGCTGTTTTTTCGAGGAACGAGTAGAGAAAGTGATGTAAGGTTTTTGCAGTGGTTACATACTTTTTTTGTATAACAAGCACAACCCGCGAAGCGATTAGCTTATCTGCGGAAAACACCCAGGGTATATGGCGGTAATTGAACCCACGACCTCCGGACGTTTTCTTGCAAGGGCGTTATGTAATTTATAAAAAAAAAATATTGGATATTCGTAAATTAAATATTGGGCATCTAATTATGACTGTCGTATTTCGACTTCGACGATTTCGCACTTGATTAAAGAAAAAATTGTGCAATGTCCTTTAGTCCAGTACAAAATCGTCGTATTACGACACTTGTACACGTACATATTTAATTAGGCCCAACAATAATATTCGAATGTAAGAGCAACTTTGGACTTCTTTAACTACTGGTGCTTTTAATGTGTGTTTAGTAGTAACATTTATAACATTGATAAACTGTTGATACACAGTGTCTATTATTACATTTATTGTTTAAATAATCTAATCAAATTATTATAATTGTTCGCGTTTTAGATAAATGAATGAATGAATGGCATTTGCATTTGATAAGAAGTTTGTATACAATTCCATAAAAAAATTGCAACTGGGGCAAGAGAGATACACTTGATTTTGTTCAAATGTTTTTGATGTCGTCATATTTCGCAAACAAAAACATTTGCTCCTCGAGAAGAGAATTTTCCTTCAAATTCTAGTTAATTTTATATCATAAATTGGAAGTAAGAACTTTTTAATGCGAGTCCTAAAACTGACATACTTGCAAACTAGTTACGGATTATTATATATTTGCCCTTAATTATGAAAGTGGTCTAAGTCATATGTATATTGCTCTGCTCGAGATATTTATTAGATTACATTTGAAAAAATAAAAAAGTGCTTTTATATTATGATGCATTTTGATCTAGAGATGTACTTGTCCCGATTTAAATAAATTTATTTAATAATGTTCAAATATTTATTGAAGTTTTTCAAAGATTTATTTGATATTTCGAAGTAAAAGTGCACTTTCATAATTAAGGCCACATATAATATAACAGTATATTGTTACTCACCACTTAACAATTTTTAGTGGTGAGCATCAATATACTATACTATTTGGCACCTGCAACGATGCAAGACCATTTGCATTATACATATGTATAATGCAAATGGTCTGCGTAAGCAGTCTTGAAATGTAAATACGTCATGTTTTTTAAATGTACTCTCGTGGCATGCATTGTCTTAAAAGTTCTTATAAGACGTCTTTTGCAGGTATTTAATGTATATCATTGTAAATTTTAGCTGAACCATGTGTGTTTGTTGAGCTAACTTTTCATGTACATACCTACATACAATATAAATATAATAATTTAAAATACAAAATACCTTTTGATTTACAAGTAAAATCTTTATTAACATTCACAAACTAATCTGTTTTTTATTTAATTTCTTCTCTAAAGACTCGCATTTATATTTAAACAGATCGCTATTCGCAATTTCTGATTTGTTTTGTAATAATGAAATAATCTTCTAATCAATAGGCAAAAAGTGTCAACTAGTAATTGTAGAGTGAGTGTTGTTATTTAGTTTTGCATCTAATTAACGGACAACGTTTATTGAAAGTGTAAATATTGCACATATATATACATATGTATGTATGTATGTAGATATGTATGTATGTATGTTTGTATGTATGTATGTATGTATGTATGTATGGAAGTGTAATTGTCTTGATTATGCACATAATTTTCAATGACAAATTGTCCTCTATATAAATTAAGAAATTACGTTTATTTTAATATAAAAATACAGTAGGGATCAAAACATTTCCAATTAAAACTTGTAAGTATGAAATGGAAAAAGTTAACTTGGAAAATACAATTTTTTTTTTTAATTTAACGATTTTGACAGATTTAATAAATTTATTATTCAACATATTGTCATAGGTCCATCCCAATCTGAAATTCAACTGCTGGTGGTTCAGCATTTTCCATATGCATTTCATTGTTGCTGTAACAAATTGTCAGTAGACTTCAACCACACCTTTTGCAGAGTCACAAATCTCTTATGTTATGCATAGACTTTCAAAAACTATTTGAGAATTAAGAAATAATAATATTTTTGAAAATCACAAAAGAAAAATAAGCGTAGTAGGTTTAGAAACTTATACAAAACACAGTAAATAATTTATTTATATTCGATATGAATCTGTTCTATTTTTCTACACTTTTATACACTTAGAAATCTATTGGACAACAATTAAAGTAATTATAAGGCAAAGGGAAAAATAAAATCTAAATTTAAATAATAAATTACTTTAAAAAAAAAATCTGATAATTAACTCTCTGCATTGTAACAACCCAGCAAAAAATTGCACACTACCATCAGAACTACTTGCCATATAATGCCTTACATTTCTGATTACCAAATTTCGTTACTCGCTTACAAATCACATTACCTAAAATTGAAAAATTGATGTACAAGTTTCTAAATGAGGAAAATGATTTTTTTAGATTAAATAGATTACGTGAACAAGTTGCCAAATAAAACCGTATGTACTTCTGAAGAATCGATTATTTTAGCCCTACGCCTTGTTAAAATCATTAAGTTGGTAATCCAGTAGGGAAGTGCTTCCACCAAAAATGCTTAATTCCAAACCCGATTACCTTTTTGGAAATTTTTTGCTGGGAAGATTTTTCCAAATTTGCTAATTTGAAATCGTATATCATTTACTGTAATCGCGTCATACATATCTAATGTGTTAGGTTAGGTTAGAAACCCAATTGGGTCCATTGTGATTCCCTTCTATTGCTCATTAAAAGTAATATTTACTCCCCTCCCCTCATTTATACCCATTATCTGTCATTAAGCCATTGAATTCCCATGATGAAGCTCCTGATGTCCCCTAGTTTACACTTCGCGATATCAGTAATATTCTCATGGAAACGTCTTCTCAGCCATTTAACGTAACGTAATTTAAATAACGTTGCAGCTTCGGGTAGTGATATTGTCTGTTCAATGGCTTCAGGTTCCTCTTCATCCCCCACATCCTACAGAAATCTGTAGTGCCATTTTTCCAAATGCTGGTTCGTGCTCTGACCGAGCAGTGACAGGTCAACGCACCTATTACGATTTTCACTGCCTTCCTATTCATGTCCAGCAGCAGTTTAGATCTTTCTGAGTCAAGTTTTGGCCACATAGCCCTCGAGACTCTAAAATTCTCCCTACTTCGCCATGAAATGTTTGTCCTGCTTTCCACCCAATTACTGGGTTCCCTGTTGTAATGACTTATCCATAGTTTCACCAACATGTCACACATTCCCTCATCTAATGCCGAACCTATTCTTGACAGCTCATTGGCAATTTCATTTCCCTCAACACTGCTGTGGTCAGGAACCCAACATAGTCTGACACTATGTTTGTCCATAAGCAAGTTGAGGGCTCTCCTACAGTCACTAACAAATTTCGATTTGACATTGTGTTTCTTCAAAGCTTTTAGCGCTGCCTGGCTGTCGACGTAGAAGGTTATCTTCCCACATTCAATTACATGCCTGACTTTTAGTTCCTTGGCCCTGAGAATCGCCAAGATCTCAGCTTGGAAAACGCTGCATTTACTCGGCAGTTTTAAATAACCACGAATGTTCGTTCCCAAGATATATACACTAGCCCCTGTGCCTTCCCCCATTTTTGAACTACTTTAATATAGCTTATCGGATTTGACCCAATAGTCCCTATCCGGAATTACCAATAATGATGTTCTACTAAAATCAATTTCAGCGACCTTATAGCCCTTGAACCCAGAGGTTACAGATCCCTGATCACTAAAACTGATCGCATTTAAGATTGATGTGTGACCTGTTGTTCCTGTCCTCACCAAACCTGTTTCTAAGAGTCTAAAGGTATGGTCACACTTGACAAACATTTGCCCAAAAAAGCGTAACCACTAAATACTAATGTAAAAAGTTTTTATTTATACACGTATTTATTACGATAATTAGCTTCAAATATAGCTATTAGTAAATATTATAGAATCCAACATTATTGGAAACTATTTAACTTAATAAACTCGTGTCTAAATCAAAAGGGTTGTCATTAGTATTAAGTGCTCAGTGAAAAAAAAAATGGAAGTCATTCTAGTGGAACTACATTTTGATTGCTTCCAAAAAATCGAAATTTTTAATTTGCCGAGAGTGAGCAAAAAACCATGTAGAAGCTTACTTTAGTCATACAAAACCTTGTAACTCCTCCATAGTGTTGGAAAATTCTCACCAGAATTAAAAAAATTTTTTTTTTTTAAGAAATTTATGAACTAATTTTAGTCTAAAACTTAAAAGTTATTTGCTTCAATTTACATGAAAACACTGTTTAGGGCTTAAATTCGTATAAAAAGAAACGGATTGTTAAAATAGGTAACTATTTACCATTATTCCTAGATGAAAATATTATCATAGAACACAAAAAAGGGAATTTTCCTTAATATCGCTTCCAATTCAGTGACCAGGCATCGAAAAAGAGAACTTTTTACAATGACAACCCTATGTAAAAATCATTAGATCGGATCGAAATTTTCACCACTTGCGCATGGCAAACTCTACATTTTCATGACTTTTTTGGAGTCTCTTTTTTTACTGGGTGGTTACGCTTTTTTGGGCAATTATTTACCTAGTGTGACCGTACCTTAAGGAGACTTCTAGTCGCCGTCATCACCACAATGTTCTCTATAGGAAGTAGATGAAGTATGACGTCCTAGACAACCTTTGGTGTGCTCCTCTGAGCACCTGTGTCAATGCCTCCCACCATACCACACAACCGTAGGAAATACACGGTAGATTTTTATTTTGCTTTTGACCCAATAAGTGACCACTGTTGGGGTAATTTTTAATTAAAAAAAAAATTATTTAAGGTAAAGCAGACATCCCAATATGGGCGCAATATACCGACTTTCATCGGCTGACTGCAATAAAGTCGTAATTAATAAATCAAAATGAGGCCATTTACTTCTCAATTAATTCCGTAATAAGTCTATATGACGACTTTATTAACAATGCAGTGCAGTGCAATCATGTCCTTATCAGAGATCAGCAATGAGTAGTAAAAAAATTAGTAGAGTTGAATCATGTTTTATAATTTCTTTTATTTATACGCAATCATACTTATTGCAATGTTGTCTATGAATCATATCTACTAGAAAGTTTGAAGTGCGCATCGAACTCATAGATAGAAACATTTATGACGTTGTTGATTTCGACTCTCCTTAGCTCAATGTCTATGGACAATGCAAAATAAGTATGATTCGCAAACGAACATTAAAGTTATCTTTATGAGGTTATGTGTTTGCTGTGATGTTTATTTTTATTTATTGTTTTTGTTGTATTGTATTAATTCAAAAACACCCTTTTAAATATACCTATGTACATATGTATATGAATGAGTTGAATGAGCTGAATCAATGTAAGTAGTATAAGTATTTTTCTGAAATAAGAAATCAAACTGAGCTGATTTATGAGTGTGAGTGTGTTATCAATATGAATGTCGACGCCCCATTCATATTTATTGCAACCTATGCTTATAAATCAATCTTATTGTGAGTGTGCATAAATAAGAGTAGTTGAGTTTAAACGATGTCTATGCATTTATATTTAAAATTTAATGAGTCAGTATGAAAAGCGAAAAACGATTCATTACAGATTACTGGTCCTTATATTTCAATTATTTGAGAAATTTGGTCATTTTGGCTTAATTATTTTTGACTTTATTGCAGTGAGTCGACGCAAGAAAATTGGCACATTGCGCCGATAGTGGAATCTTGGCTTAAGATAACGTTTGCCAGGCCCAGCTAGTAAATTTATACATATATAAGAATTTATTTTCTATTAATTAAGTATTTTTTCTATGTACATACATATTTATGTTATTTTATGTAATGTGTATTTCAAAATAATTCTATTTACAGATTTTGAAATTAATATGAGCATTTAAGGGAAGCTTAAACAACAACTGAAGAAAAAGAAACTCCAAGGCAAATTCATTTAAATTTCACATTTCCAAGAAAAATTTCAGACGATATTTAAGAAACAAAATTTTTGGAAAATTCCAACGAAACGAGCAGCTTAAAAGCTTTGTGTCTGTCACATCAAACTAGTCGATTGATAAATGTGTAATAAATAGAAAAAGATTTGCATAGCTAATTAAACAATAAAAATCATAATCAAACGAGTAAATATTTAGAACGAAAATACAATTGTTGCAGATAATAATCACAAATAAAGCAAATCTACATACGGAACAAACAAAACGTACATAATACACAATAATTATCTCATCATTAATAACCCTCTGCCAATACTACGAGCACCGGATAGTCGAGATAATAATAAAAATTGCGGCAAAGAAGGCAAATGAAGGGAAACGGAAACCCCTCAGCAACATGTTGGATGTAGCAAGGCGGAGGGCACCTTGACATTTCACATAATAGGGAAGAGAAAACAAATTTAATAAACATTATAATTGTACAACAAGTATTATTTAATGATATTAAGTATTGTTAGTCTGGAAAATATATGAGCCATAATATTTAAATATAAGCAGGAAATACTTGGAGACTTCGTGCTGAAAAATGTACTCAAATAAAAAGTAAAAATTTAAAACCATAACTGCCTTTAAGCTTAGATCAAAAAAAAAAAAAGAAAAGATAAAAGCTCGAGCAGTCTTAATTTTAAGTAATCTCACTATGAAGTTAACTAGTGATGATGCAACACACACAGATCTATGCACAACACCATGTCTTACAAGCTGCCAGAAATCTCCACACCACCAGCATTCAGCTCTACAAAGTGCACCTGCCATAAATCAAACATCAACAACACCTGCAAAAAAACCTCACAGCCTGCACGATCTTCTGCTGCAAACATTAGATTGCATACTCTCGTGTCTAGTTGTTGCACCATGTGTTATTGCCTATTGGCGTGGCACTTGGGAGCTAATGGGCGTCCTTATCTTCCCCAAAAATTTACCTCTATCGGCAATCTGTTCGTTCCTCATCGGAGGCCTGGGCCATATGACATTCACATTAACGCAGCATTTCTTCGCAGATAACCTGCATCCCGATAAGCATCGCCTTACGTTTTATGTACTTTCACGTTGTTACACATTCCTCTTTGGTATTGTGTGCGTGAATATGTGGAGGGGGTCATGGGTGCTATGCGATTGGCTGACCAGTGCCAATTCGTTAATTATCATTTGTGTCGTGACTCTGGTTGCCATGTTCTTCCTCATCACTACACGTACAGTAAGAAATTTGGGAGCTGCTCCATATTCCGTTATTATGGATCATAAAAGCGATTATTTCGATGTAGAAACAATGTTTAAAGTTGGGGTAAGTTCTTATTTAGATTTAATTGAAATTATTATTTTTTTGGTGAAAGTAAAGATTTTCATTAATTTATTTTTTTTAAAGAGGCAACGAATGAGTACTACTATTACTAGCTATTACCTTGTTTTAGGAAAGGGACAGTGATAGAGAAGACCGGTGGTGAAGGAAGAGATAGAGAAAAGCTTCATTCTTTTAAAACTCTGCTTTTTGCACGTTTTTAATAATGAAGTGTTGCAACGCCTCTGGTGTCAATGAGACGTATTAAAGTTTTGAAGCTGTGTTTAGTAGTCATTTTATAGGTTTTTTACTTTTCCGATGATTCTGCTACACAATACCGACTAAGGAGGAAGCTACGCTGAATCTACTGTAGTTCAATAACCAGTGGCTTCATCACTTGAACTTTTCTACAAAAACGGATAGAAAGGCACAGTAAAACACATTAGAAAAATGAGTGGTGTTATTATCTAATGACTTCTTCGGTGACCGGGCTCGAACCCAAGACCTTCAATGTGCTAACTACTTCACCCAACACCACCCCAAATCATTTCATTTCATTTCATTCTATTGGCAGTTGTTGTTGAGTTTTATAATCCAAATAATTAAGCAAAATTATATTTTCGAAAGACTGGGTTCACATACAGCAATTTTAGATTAAGATAGGAAAGGCTAGCAGTCAGAATTCCCAGTCACGGATACTCTACTTTTGCGGAGCCTACACCGTCCGACGAACCAGTAGCCCGTTTCTGTATTTCTCTCATCGTAAAAGTTCTCACATGAAGTGTGGAACAAAAATTAAAATTAATTAAATAAATATACTTAATAGTAACAAACCAAAAAAGTTTGTCTTAAGTAGAACAAAAATAAGCAAATTAAGTAACATGTGCATAATTAGTAAATAATAAACGACAATGGTAAGTCTGTTGTAAATTAGAGATGGTAAATTTGGGCTTTCATTACAAAACACGTTTCAGCAAATTGAAATACGATGAATCAAAACAATTCACATATTCCATTTGCAAGAAAGTTTCGTATATAAGGCAGAAATCTACATCAACTGACACCACACACAGTGGACCAACACAGAAGAACGCTGATGATGAAGGTTTAGTGGCCTTCGAAAACGCCTGGAGCGGAGATACTCAACTGTTGAGTATCTCCGTTGCATATCTTTTCAACTAGCGTATTTTTTCATATTTTCACAAACAAATTCAAAAACTCATATGCTTTTGTACAAATTTGATTGTTCTCGCACCAATGTAAAATGCGAGTTTTTTTGACAGTTCTTGCGAGAAACTATTCACAAAATATTGTTATAGAAACACTTTTTCTCACATCCTTCTAATAACTACTGGATATTTATTCAAATGACAGATAGTTCTCCAAAGTTCAAAGTAAATATACAGAAACACTTATGCGAGAGAAGCCATTTTGTGTTTCAATTTACACTGTTTTTGTTACGATTCCCTCGTTTCATGCGGGAAATTTTACGATGCGAGAAATGCAGAAACGAGCTAAAGAATGCAAATTCTACATTTTCATGACCAAGAAATTTATTTTTTACTGGGAATGGGCAGAGATCTTTTTCTGTGATATTTTTGTAAAATGTTTTGTTTCGCACTTACAGTGGCGCGTAACTTAATCATAATTGCTAGTTGTTACACTTACATAAGAAGAATATATATTTAATTGTATACATTTATAGGGATTTCATCAGCCCGGCTTATATGTAATGGATACATTGTTTTCAGTATTTGTTATCGGTTCACTTGTGGTCATTGCCTGGAGAGGTCTGTGGGGCATAATGGATCTGACAATTTATCCACAAGACAGAGCAAAGTCTGCAATGACTTCATTGGCAAGTATTACAAAAGGAAACGAAAAATACCATATGATTTAAATACTAAGACCACAATTAATTATAGATCATGGGCTACATAACGGTATTGTTTACGTTTGTTTTGCATCCTTTAGTACGTTGGATTTGCAAACGTCTCAGTGGTCTAATGAAATTATTATTTTGCGACGTTTATTATTTTGCTGAATTTTTTGGAGCTGTTAATACCTGGCGCGGCATATGGAATCTCTTGGATGTTTACTTTTATCCAGGTTAGTATATATAATAACTAAGTTTTACTGTATTTATATATGTATGTATGTATGTTAATAATTTTGCAGAAAATAAAATTATGAGCTACTGGCTGTCCCATCTTATACCCTTTCTTGTGTTGGCTGCTTTAAAATGTTCCAACTCCATATTGGTACGCGGAGTTTACATAGACGCCGAAGGCTCGGGAGGCAAGTGCGTCGACATACCCATCAGCTATGTCAAATTACATTTCGAAAGGGAGCGCAACAAAAGAAACAACGCCAACCAAATATACTCCCAATCAAAACCTAATCTGATGATCAAATCGGCCCGCGATAAGGAGGCGCAGTGTGTTTTAATTGAAAAACCAACTAAACCTGAAATAAAAATACAATCCGGAATGGATGCAACGCAATTGGTTTAACCAAACCTGGACTGAATCAACAGCACAAAAATAAAGAAGGTTATATGTATTCTTCTTATTAATTTAGTAGATTCGGGGGAAATTTCAACACACGATATCGATTTCAATGTTACATATTTATTTAAGCAATTTGTATGATATCGCAAAACTTCAGTTTCCCCCTGTATTTCACAAATACTTAAAAGAGAAAACAACAACATTAGTTTTTGTTTATATTATTTAAAATATTAATTTGATTATTGCAACATAGTTGTAAAATTGTAAAAAAGAAAACAAACAAATTTAGTTAAGAAATTTTTAATTAAAATTAACAACAACAAAAAAATCATTCCGTTTCCCAAAATAATAATTCAGTACTTCTGGCCAAAAACTTGACTAATTATCGAATTATCACAAACTAAGAAGGCCCTAATCGATGTCAGTACAAAAAAAAATTTAAATTAGCTTTAATTAACTTTGATATTTTGCTCAAAAATAAAATACTATTTAAGAATAAGAATTCTAAGTTGAACTTTATTAACAAACTGCAGCAAATGAATTGAAATAAAATTTCAATTTTTGTTCTGAAAGTCTCACTTGATTTGTATACATATCAAGCCTTATTTTCGATTTTATCGTAAGCGACAAAAAATAATTTTTCAGGAGAAGGTTTTTTAGGGTTCCGTACACAAAAGGTGAAAAAAGGGACCCTATTGTTTTCGCTACGCTGTCCGTCTGTCCGTCACATGGTATTTCCTCAGGAACCGTAAGACCTACGGACCTGAAATTTGGACATAGTATGTAAAACCTTGGCCGCTACAACAACAAATACATGAGAATTGAAAATTAAAGGGGGCTCCAAAACGAGCGACGAAAAATGTTAAAATCCCATATAATATACATACAATTGTATGTACATATGTATATTGACACTTTAAATTTGTAAAATTAGTGTATTTTCAAAAACGGTAAAACTAAAAAATCTGAAAATTATAAAATCGCCAAACCGAAAATAATCGCCAAAACCCGAAAGAAATCGCAAAAAATTTAAAAAAAATCGCCGAAACGAAAAAAATCGCCAAAACTAAAAAAAATTCTAGCACTAAAATAAATCGCCAAATTCGAAAAAATCGCCCATATTAAAACAATCGCCAAAATTAAAAAAAAAACGCCAAAAACCGAAAAAAATCGCCAAAACGCGAAAAATGCGCCAAAACCAAAATAATTGTTTCTATAAAAAAAATCGCCAAAATGAAAATAAATCGCCAAAATTAAAAAAAATCGCCAAAACGAAAAAAATCGTCAAACGAGAAAAAAAGGTGCAAAAACTAAAAAAAATGCCAAAATAAAAGAAAAACGCCAAAAACAGAAAAAATTACCAAAACCAAAAAATCACCTATATGAAAAAACGCCAAAATTAAAAAAATTGCCAAAAAATAAAAAAAACCTCAAAACTAACAAAACTTAGAAAGCGCCAATAAACTTAAAAAAACCCAACAACGAAAAAAATGTCATAACCATAGTTTATATTGTCTAAAGTTCGTATTGAATTACATACCTCGTGTCCCTACGGAACCCTTGGTGCGCGGGTCAGAGTCGCACTTCACTGAATTTATTTTTAATTCAAATTTATTTTTGTACGTAAATTGCCGCTTACGATATAATTGTACAGCCTGCATCTTAAAAGTTATCAACAAATTTGGAATTTTAATAATTCTAAACTATGGATTACCCCATAAAATTTTAATTTCATTCAAAAAGTCAATTTCCGATAACATATCGCTTACGATAAAATCGAAAAAGGGCTCTATATGTATGTATAAGATAAATTTTATTAATTGAAAACCCGAGAACTGGTTTGTAATTTCTTGTTATTCAAATTTGCAAGGTACGATCAAATGGGTGAAATTTAACACGAAATAGGCGTGACTAATAAACAGCTAAAATAATTATACCATCCTTCGTTTTAAGCAAATAAATAATCATTACGACATAATGGTTTTTATAAAAAATAAGCAATTTACCAAATTAATTAAATTTAAAATATAATTAAAATATACATATCAGAGAACTGTATGAGTTGATTCACTTTCGCTGTCCACTCACTTTTACAAAGCTTTTTTGTGTTGTTTTTTAACATCAATATGTAAATGAGATTGCTTGCACTGTTGCCTCTCTAAGAACTGACTGTCATTAACTCATTCTCTCTTTTTTGCTGCTGTTAGTAAAAATCAATAAAAATTCTTACTGTTGTTGAGCTCACAAAACTCCCAAAAGCATGTTGACTAGATGAAGTCATAAGTTAATGAAAAATGGCGTATTAATTAATAATTTTTCTCGTATTAAACAAAATTTATAAAATAAAATGGGGCTAGCTATTTTATTTTATAATATTACATAAAACTATATTTGTCAGAAGGAATTTTAAGAAGTATTCAAAAAAATCATACTGATTCATTGCTTTAGTGAATCATATGAATGTATAGAGATTGCAAGCAGTGGCATACATTTATTAACAACTGTCTCATTGATATGAAACATGCAATATCATCATTCATTATTTTAATGTTAAGTCCTAGCTCAATATTCATTGTAGAAAATGCAAAATTATGCCGTTTGATTCGTAATCATGCGGATCACTGAAACATGGGCATGAAAGTCTCGTATAACTGAGTTAATAGTGGATACGTTTTATTCGTTAAATATTTACCCCGTCTGACCGCACATACTATTCACATGCTCAGTAAATTTAAAAACGGATTCCAATTTTCATTCTTTTTCAATATTCACCCTTATTACAGTTGTCGGCATCGACGTCACCTTAACACAATACCAACAAATTGGGACTTTTGTATACCCGTTGTCGAAAACAACTGATTCGTATTGAAAAATTTATGATATTTTCTAGACCTTAGGGAACAAGAAATAGATTGTCAGTTGCACAAAATTTTTCTGGATAGCGTGCAAGCAAGCCTCAATTTTTTGGTATTGTGTTAAAGTGACGGCGATGTCGACAACTGGAATAAGGGTGTTTAATTTCAAGTATCATTCCAGAGATAAAGCAATAAAGCTTTAAGTAGAAAACAATTTTCGAAATGTCCTTTTTAATGCTAAATCTTTAATTGTAACATTTTAATTGTATGTATAAGTTTTTATTATAAATTTGTTGTTGAAAAATATGTATGTTTGTATGTATTTCATTATGCCTATTTAACTAGATGATATTAGTTGTATGTATGTATGTATCTCTCTCATTATTTAGTCTGTAAGTATGCTTTTTTTTAGGAAAATTTAAACAAATTAACAAAAATAAAATCAAAGTTAAAAAAATAGAAATCGAAAATAAAATAAATTTGTCTAAAAACGAAATGCACCGAAAATGTTTTTATGTTTGGATTTGCTATTACATACATATGTGTTTCATTTAAATGGTTATTGACTTTTTAATATCATCATTATGCCAAATGAAATGACGACTACTTGCTAAATTTTTGGGTGAATGCCAAAGTGCAGCCAAAGAGTTGAAACCATTTTTAGAAAATTTTTTGCAACAAAAATAGATTTTCATTTATTTAATACAGATAGACGTTTGTGTGTCTGTACTAGAAGTGAGCACAAGTCGTGGAAAAGTGCACAGTATTGTATTTTGTTCAAGAGCGTATGTTGTTTCTAGTGGTGATCGTAATTGAGTGTAGAAGCAAAAATAGAGGACAATGAAACAAAAACACACAAAACCATTGTACAACAGTTGTGTCAAGTGTGCAATATTTTTTTATTGTACACTTCATAGTTCACAATACTTCATTTCACAAACTCAAAATTTCATAAAATATTAATGGCCTAATTCTGTTCGTCGATTGTATCGTCTTGTCTATGGACGAAAAAAAGCAGCAGTTGTAATTCTTTAAAACAATTATTAGTTATTGTCTATGCTAGAAGGTTCGTGTATTTGTATGGTTTTCATCCAAACATTATATCCAACACATATTTTTTCATACATTCATCAAACTATTGTATAATAAATTTAATTTAATTTTTATGTTTTAAAAACATGGCAATAATATTTTTATTTTTCATTCTCAAAGACAACAACTATTTTTGAAGAAAATAATTTAGAGAATTCAAAAACAAGAACTCATAAGTATTTTTATACAAAACGGTCCTAATTCTTCTTAATGAATTAGGGCATAAGTTATAATAAAACTTTTTACAATTACATATATCTATTGTGAAAGATATTGAGGCAAAGTCATAGTCAAAATAAAGTAAGCTTTAAGAAATTAAAACCAGTATTCCCATACAAAATACTGGTTCTACACTATTAAAGTATACTTTGTTTTTACTATGACTTTGCACCATTATTTTTATTTTATTATCTATTTGTTTAATTTTATACTCCTAAATTAATAAATTATAAAACTCAGAAAATTATCGCATACAAACTAACAACACGCTCAAATAATCTACGTTGTTATTATTTTCTTTTAGCCATACACATATTTTTACACTTGTGTGCTCATTTTACAATTGCCAGTAGTGTGCAATAGTCAAATATGCTTCCAATACTACAATAACTAATAGCCTTGCTTGGCAGATAAACAAATGCTATTGCATACATTTGCTAAAAGAGAATACCAGTTTTAGTGTTCTCATAAAATCAAGAGCAGTGAAAAGAGAACAATTCAATACTATGTACCATGAAGATTAAGCAAGCAAACATCTTATGCTCACCTCTGGTCTGTACATATCGCTCATTTAATCAAGGAACGTCATAACTCAATAAATAGAATTTTAATTAATTTTATCCTCACATCGCTCTTAATATTCTATAAAAATTTCAACTCCTGAAAGCAAAATCAAATTTTTTTTTTCCATTAAATTGTGTAAATTGAAAACTTTAAGCTCGTTTTCTGCCAAACCCGTTTTTTAAGTTATGACGTTGCTTGAGCAATTGAGGGATATAGACATATGTATAAATTCATATCATTACCTAAATATAGAAAGGCCCTAAGTCATTTTTTGGAAATCTAATTTTTGTATACATATTTCGATAGAAGAATATTTAATGTATCGAGCCTTCCTATATGAAGGTAACGATAAGTATACAATGCATACATATGTAGTATGTATAAGTTGAAGTCTACTGATGAGTTCCTTAAGCAGGAACGAAATCCATATACATACATGTACAATTTTTTTACACACATTTTCATTGCATGAAATGGTACTCGTACTAAAGGTAAATATTTTCAATAATACAAGTGGTAATTTAAAAAATATTTTATGCGTAAATATGCATGTATGTACACATATACCTCTAATTACCCGAAATGCACATACTTTTTCAGATACTGCAACAATATGCCATATAAAAATGACAGACATTTGCTTTTTAAATGGCGTCTAATTTGAACAATTAAAAAAAATTATGTTGGCGCCCAGTTGATTTTCGATTTTTTGTTTTAATTTTTAGCACAAATTACTTTTATAGCTGATAATTTATTATTTTTTCTTGTCGAAAAATTATTAAGCATCTACAAACTCATTCACTATTTGTTTAATCCTTTGAAACGTATGAAATTGCATTTTATTTTGTTATTTATTTACAGCCGTATTCATAAAAATTTTAAACCGCATTTCAAATGTTTCTTTAGCAATACTCACTAAAATTTAAATTACTGAACTTATTTCTGATTATAAAATTCAATGAAATTTAAAATGTCTCACTTAAAACACACGTCTTTCATTTACTTTAACAAAGTAGTAACCCAAAAAATGAGATTTTAAAGTTAATAATACAGAATAATACGTCATATTGTATTTTATTTTTTTATACAAATGGCTTATAAACTCACTTCTTGAGCGTCTAACATTTATTTGAATATTGAGAACCTTAAACTTTTTTTCTATAAATTAAATTTTTGAGTTATGACGTTTGTATAGAAATTGGGTTAAAATTTTATTTTGAATGAATTCATACTTTGGATGTAAAAAAAAAATTTACTGAAAAATGTGTGTTGACATCTAACGGATATTTACATAAATTAAAAGTTGCGAACATAATTACCTGAACAGAAGGAACCACCTTACATCGATTAGTCTTAAAAGGTTATGCAATAAATTTTGTATGGAAATTTCATAAATTTAAAAATTTATTTATCGATTAAAACTTCTAATATCTACAAATCGGAAGGGGTTAAATTTATTCGTATCAAAAGTGAAATTAATGCAAAACCAACTGCAGATTAAAGCCATCAAGTATAACAAATAAAGAAAATAATAAAGAAATAAATTTCTCAAACAGGCATGTACATAAATATGTATGTACTTAGGTACATTCATAAGTATGTATGTATGTATGTACATATGTATGTATGATGTGGTTAGTGGCTGTTGAATTATAATGCAAATCAATCGAGGACAATTTCAATTGTATTTTAAATTTTTAATGAGAAAAACAAAATATATTTTATACACGTTTCAAGAGCTGGCGAAACAAACAGATTTGCTGAATTGAATTTTTTCTATTTAGTTTAATTTTAAAGAGCAAATAATCTAGAAAATAAAATACATTTCAAGAGCTGGTTAAATAGACATACCTATTTACTGAATTGAATTCATTATATTTAGTTTAATTTTAAAGAGCAAAGAATCTAGAAAGGAAAATAGAATTATCGATTTTCGTTCACTTTTTACTAGCATTGGAAATTCATTACAATTACGAAATAGAAATAATTCTTCCCAAATGAAAAATAAAAGTTATTAATATTGAAAAATTACACGAAATCGACGCAAGATTCAACTGTGTTTTTAGCTTTTACTTGGATATAATAACCATAATAATAATATAGTACATACAAGATATCAAATACAAAGATATAAATATTTACATAATAAGCAAAGGTTAGACTTTCTAACTATTTAAGTGAAAATTCCAACAACAATAAATGGGTATTCCAGATATACGACAACTAATAACAGTCGAATTCGAAGTGTACGGCCATGTACAGGGTAAGAAATTACAACAAATATATTTAAAAAAAAATAGCAAAATAGTGCTTAGTGCATTTCTTATACATATATACTAACGTTCTACTAGAGTGTCAGCTAAATAAAGCAAACGTATTCCATTTTTATTCGTTACTCATCTTAAAGTGCTTTATGAAAGAAAGGCCTACGCTGCAACGAATTGCAGCTGGAAGTGCTTAAACAACCACACACAAATTTTTTAAATTCGTATGAACTTTAACTTTAATTTCTTTTAAATAATAAAAACTAAGTAAAATATGTAATAATAAAGCAAACGTTAATAAAGTTTAGAGATGTTATCACAAAGTAAAGGAACGGAACCATACAAATTATAAATTAATGCATGACAACAGGATGTAATCAATAATAAATTAAGAAACATCCTTTTTTTCTTCCAATATAAATTATAGAACAAACGTGTGTGTACGTACCTTGAGTATGGTTGAACAAGCTGTATTAAATCTGTAGACACCTCCTAATTCCATATACATATGTACATGCATATTTATTTTTATCATGTACAAATACAGTGACTTCCGCAACTAGGTACATATTCACAAAAAAAGTTAATTTTTGGTACTTTAACAAATTTTTTTTTCATTATGAATAATTATTTTCTGTTTTGTGTTTCCTTATATTTACTAGTGTTCCAGTGACACTTTTTTTATTTTATGCACAATGATTCCGTTATTTATAGAAACTTTAACACATATGTATGTATGTATGTTTGGCTATGCAAGTGGATCTGAAGCACACAATTCTTTCGCCATAATTTTGCGGCAAAATCTTGCCGTCTCTTTTTGCATCCAAAACTGCACTTATTGTAATTCCAGAGATTTCGTGTACATACCTATTAATTTTTAAACTTTATTCACTTCAATAAAAAGAAAATTGTTGCGCGTTTGGTTTTTAACTTTTTAATTTTGCTCTTCTTCTTCTAACCATGTGTTTATTTGTTTTGTTCAAGGCCCATTTATTAGGTCTATGCAACTCTACAAAAACACAGCAATACAAAAAACAACTTTGTGTTTAAGTTGTTTTGTTTTTGCCAATATAAATTGTGCTGCCATACTTAAATTGAAAACTATAGAATTGCCGGTTTTTCAAAATAAACAAAATCGATCGAAATCTGAAGAAGGTAAAACAAAATCGATCGACATGAAAACTCGTAATAAGCAAAGCATACTCAGTACAACACTTAATACGATTTCGTAATTAAAACAATTTCGATTAGGTTTCTGTTACTGACCTAATAATTGGATTTGTCGAAATGGTGAAAAAAGCAGTCTGGCATCATTAAAAAAAAACACCACAGATGTTTCAGGGAACGCGGTAATAAAACAAAAATTAATAAGCCACTTTTGTCAGTTAAAACACCGATCCTTTCGTTTAAAATTACAAAAGAAATTTTAAATTAGGCTCCCGAGCAGTGGAATCTAGTTACATGATCCGACAAAACAAAAATAAACTGTTTACATACATCACACAGGCACCACGCGCTCAATGTTCAAAATACATACTTTTAAATTCGGAGGGGTTCAGTAAAGATATGCGTTTGCTTCCAATAGCAAAAATTAAAGAATCCTTCCAAAAATGCATGGCATCATGAATGCTGAAAATCATATTGAAACTTTACGGAATTCCTACTGGCCTAGACAGCAAATATTTTGGTGTGAACCAGGCGATACCTTATTTATGCAAGATAATGACCCAAAAAACAAGGCTAAGGTAACTAACTATAAAGCGTCTAGAAGAGAACAATATTAAATGTCTGGATTGAATATCGAATGAATTATTCAAAGTTAAGCATTTGGAAATATTGCTCCGCCGAAAATCTATTTGAGTAAGATTTTTTGTTATCAAATTGTAGGTATTCACGTTTATTTTTACGTATTCAAAGAAAATTCTTTAATGTTACTAAATTAAAATTAGATTTTCAAATTCAACATGAGTGTGTGTAAATGTAATGAATTAGTGGCCACAAGAGATTGGAAAGCTCTTTTGTATGTTCTTTTGTATGCATGCATATTCGAGTATGTATAAACATACATATCGTTAACTTAATACGAAAAAGACCCAACTCATAATTGTTCGAAATCGATATTTTTACATATTTCGATAGACCATTACTAGATACACCTCCTTTATATTAATAAAAGTAATACAACACTAAATTTGTTTTTAATAAAAATTGCGTAAAAAAATTTTTGTATCAATATTGCTTCCTGTGAACAATGAAAAACATGAGTTAAAGCCTTTTCGTATTAAGTTAACGATATGTACAAATACTACATTTATAGCATTTGTTGCTAAAATAAAATGAATACTACTCTTGAAAAAAACTACCTTGTTTTTTTTTAATTGACCGTAAAAAGTTGTTAGATATGTATGCATATGTGCCCTTAATTATGAAAGTGGTCTAAAGCTATGTACAGACGATTGTCAGGTCTTACAATATTGTCAGATCTGTCAATGTGCTGGCAATGTACTGGCAACCGAAAATTGCCAGTACAATATTCCTTGTAAGTTCACACGATTGTAAGAAAATCTTACAATTTATTGCCAGACTGCTGTATGGCAATAAATTCATCTGAAAAAATCGGCAGTTGAAAAATTGTCATATGCATTTTTGTTTCGAAATTTTAAGTAATGGCAAATATTTTAAAACTCAAAAGACTTAAGAAGGTAAATTATTTTTAATTTCAGGTTGTTATTTTACAAAGTTTACTCGAGATTTATGCACAAAGGCTGGAATTACGGGATGGGTAAAAAACTCAAAACAAGGCACCATTGTAGGCAAAATGCAAGGACCGAAGGAAGAAGTAGATAAAATGTAATTACAAAATATAGTTTTAAAAGTACATATAAAAATGTTCGAAAGTAAATTTATTTATTTTTCAGAATTAAATGGCTGTCGACAGAAGGTTCTCCTGGTTGCCAAATTGAAAAATGTGATTTACGAAACATGGGCACATTAAATCGTTTAGATTATAAGACATTCGAAATTAGATTTTAGTATTTTCTTGCTTAATTTACAATATGTGTATGTGTGTATGTATGTAGGTACCATAGGTCATAAGAACGATCATCGATTTACTTTAAAATATCTGGATCTGTCTTTTAATTTTGTATGTAACAAATGATAAATAAAGACGTGAAAAATATAAACTAAACCAAGTTTTACTTGCATACATATGTATATATGTATATACATATGTAGCTCATTTACTCAAACAACGTTATAACTCAAAAAAACTAGTTCGGCAGAAAATGAGTTTAAAATTTTTAATTCACACACAACTTAATAGAAAAAGGAAATTTAATTTTGCTCTCAAGAGCCGGGTAAACAAGATATTTGTATGAAAGTGTTACACAGTATGAATAACGATATGAGGATTAATTCTACATCATTAACACGAAAAATTGATTTTTTGAGTTATGACGATCTTTGAGAAAATGACCCATATGTATTGCGAGTTCATTTATATGTATGTATATCGTCGCTGTTTTAACTAACCAAGCTAACTGAGATTTTTTTAGAAAATTAGTAATTGTAAAAACATCCAAAAGTTTTCACTTATGTACATACTTAAATATAAAACTATGTTTGCGTTGTACCCAGCAAAAAATAAATGAACACATTCAAAATGTTTCATGATTTCTTCAATGCATTATATTTCTACATGACACCGTTTTGTCGACTATGTATGTTGGTAGCTTTTTGGAGATATTGTCTACGGAGCATCTACATGTTCATGATTTTGGTAAAAAACATCTTGTCAAATATACTATATATGCTCCAAAGTACCAACGTCAGTAGAGTAGTCTAGTTACTAAAATTGTTCACAAGCCTTTTATATGAAATTGTTACAAAAGATTAAATGTGATATAACGATTTTTTCTTTTTAAGCATGTTTGTAGACAACTTTGGGTTATATTCATAAACAATTAAATACATTTGAAATTTATTCTTTCTAAGAAACTTTTTTTATGAAAAATTCGAAATAAAGTAAATTTCAAACTCATTTAAAATCTTATGAATATGGCGAACAAAATTTTGTTCAGCTTGCGGCATAATAAGAAATGGTTTTTTATTTTGGTTTTTCTTTTAAGTTTTAATGTATACTGTTACAGTTTAAACAATCAAAACTAATTTAACATGATTGGAAGCGACCATTGGCCTTCATTCGCTCAAATGATTTTTGGGCATCATATGTTCTAAAATCATAAAAAAGAAAAATTTGTTTATACTTTCCAATCATTTACTTGTTTATAATTTTTACATACTTGTAGAATTCTGCATAGGCCTGCTTCCGAGGATCGTTGTTAAGAAGTTTAAATGCCACCGTAACGCAGGCTGTCAAACCAATAGCAATAGCTAACTGACGTTTTGTTTGCAAGTTGTGTAAGCCACGCATTACTGGAGCAGATCCAGCTGTAGGAGCAGGAGTGTTGGTCATTTTAAAATCAATGAAACAAATTACTGTAAGGGGAAAACAAATTATTAAAGGTTACGTAATTTTTGTTTCGGTCATCAGTGTTACAATTTTGTAGTATCATAAACTACATTAACATAATTAAATGTTACATCTAAATACATTATTATTATTATTACTAGATTTTATAAACCTTAAATAATTTAATATTTAATTAAATATATTACCTTATTTTACGGGTGAAATACTCAGCAAAAGTTCTCCTGAAAATTTCATTCGAAATGTCAATATAAAACTCGAGTTCGATTATTTCAAGTCATGTGTTTAGTGAGCATTTATTTAGTGATGCCATCTGTTTTGGGAACACAAGCCATAATTTTGGTATAAAATTAACAACATGACGTTCGTAGGATCATATCCAAGGCCTATTTATCAGGTCAACGCAATCGTCCTGATGATATTCTGTGATTTCGTGTTTAAATTGTCAAAAGCTGTTTGCATCACATACTTTAGTTCATGTTTGTGTGTGTTTCTGACAACTTAAACATAAAGTTGTTTTTTGTGTTGCTCTGTTTTTGTAGAGTTGCATAGACTTAATAAATAGGCCTTGATCATATCTAACCGCATTAATGAATTTTAAATCCATTCCTCGCCTTATACGTAGATTAATGGCCTATTTCCCACCTGCGAAAGAAAACGTTCGACTCGCAATTTATATTGAAAACAACAACAAAATATAAAAATTGTTTTTTGTTTTTAATATAAATTTTAAGTCGAACGTTTTTTTTCGCAGGTGAGAAAAAGGCCATAATATGCTTCAAAGTTACCCATGATTCGTTTACTATGTGTACGTATGTTACATACACATGCTTATATATGTACTTTCTGCATAAACTGTATTTTAAATATACGGGTCAAAAGTCTTATAATATACATTATGTATGTATGTACAATGTTAATATCATCATGCTCAAGTTACCTATTTTTTGTAACCATTTTTTAAATTTATTATGTAAAAAATACGCATCAAATGAATACAAAATTCCAAATACACATTTGCAAATTGCATGTTCAAAAAGTACCACAATGTAAATTACATACTGAACACATTTTGCATAGCTAATTGCACTATATGGAAATGAACATGTCTGCTAAATTATATAAAATGGCTACACTACACTGGAAAGCATACCACTATTTCACTTTAATATATGGTAATAACATAATGTTGTTTCATTTTAACTCATATAAAATCACGTTTAAAAACCAAATAATTATTTGAATTGAGAAATCGTGCAAGTCGCGAAGTGGAAGTCAAATGCAAATGGCGGTTGTTATTGTTCGTGGTCGAAAATTTTTACAACACGACTTTTTTTACAATTTTCAACTAGAATATACAATACAATTGTAATACAATTTTGCAGATATGAAAATATGATTTGCTAAAAAAATGTGTGTATAGAAATATTATTGAAAAGTGTCAACATGAACTGAAAAATTCGATGAAAATTTGATCTGTACAAGAGAAGGAAAAGTATCTTCAATCATATTTTCAGGCCCCTTGCTACCAATACAACAACAAGAAGTAAAGAAAAAAGTTGATACTTCGTATGGTTCGTTTTTACGCCTGTGAATATTTTTTTGGTCGCGCTGCTTGATCTCCAAATAAGCTTCTTGTGTTGTGTTAGGCCTCCTTTAGTTACAAAAAAATGTGTATAAAATTTACAAATATACTTTCATACTGGTCATAATTCCAATTCAATGACGAGTAGTGTTTCAAAAATTTACCAAATTTAAAAACAATTTTACAAAAAAAACAAAAAAACTCGCATCACCCAATAAAGAAAAAGCTAATATAAAAATGCATGTTCAGAATGGTGTAGCATTTCGATTTATGATGTGGACTCTATCTACAGTGTGTTTCATTTGTTGGATGAAATAATAGAGTTCTTATAATAAAAAATCCTAAACTGCCAGAACTCCCAAAAGTAAAGTTACGGGTAGGCAACGTAATACAACAAAAGAATAATATAAAATCACGTCCGATATTATTTAAAATGCAGCCTTTCATAATTCACAAAGGCGGTAGGCATGTAAGAATCGCAACGTAGCGATTTTTATACCATGAATTTGTTTTAAAAATAAATTTTGTTTAATAAATAAAAATAAAAAAAATTATGTAAAAAGAAACACATAAAAACCCTAAGGAGTTGCCATACTTTAGGAAAAATATCTATTTAAAAGTTTAATAAATATGTACTTTAAAAATTTTAATATTAATTTCTTCGCTACCACCACTAAGTGCTCCAAAAAAATTATTACGAAAATGTCAAGATTGTGGTCATAGATCTAAAAATTAAAATATTAAGTGATTACATTAATTTCATTTGAAAGTTTTTATCTGTAATTGATAATCGCTAACAAAAACAAAAAATAAACAAATGCAAGTTTTAATTTTTTATATATATGAATATCGCACGATTCCTGCTAACTTAAAAATAAGTGAATTTTCGCTTAATTTTTGTTATAAATAAACACAAATTAATAAGAAGGCCAGACAGCTCCCCGTCAAGTGTGATATACGTCGTGTAATGATATGCAACTTAAACAGGTAAGTTTCTATTACACAGCTTGCGTGCGTTTACATTCACTAATCCTTGTTAAAATAATATATTTGACAATACTTATAAAGAAAAGTCGAGTTCATTGTGTCAAATATTCTGCATACAAAAATCACAAGAGAATGTTTGCCAACTATGAAGAAAAAATGGAATTTTAGTTAAAAAAATTTGGTTTTAACAAAGTTTTGTGAACAATTAGAAAAATTTCAAAAAAATATTTCATTGTTTGCCTTAAAGAAACAAGTACATCCCATTAAAGGTGAATTAATTTAAGAGTAGGAAACTCTTACTCTTATGTTATTTTCCTGACTACTTTTCGCTCGCTACTCGTTAATTTCTTTACTATTTTTGTTAATTTTCTTGTGTTAAACCAAACTAACGAGTTGTCAAAATGGCGGCCATTATTTAGTATTAATTTATCCTAAACAAGAAAAATAAAAACATTTATTTCTTATAATTGCAAAATAAGGAAAAATACTTTTATTGCTTGTTTTGAAGTTAAAAAGAAATATTTAGGTTTTATACCTAAGTCATTTATTTGTGCATTCATATGTTGTACTCTTTCATTCATTTTTCTTGTTTTTGTATTACCCGATGTACTGGAATGTTAAATTTGTGTTTGTGTATAAAAACTTGAGTGTCAAAAACTTGTATTTTTCGTTAAATCGTCTCTGAAAGAAATAAAATTACAAATGAATACTAATTAAAATTCGTAAGCCCTAATTAAATTCTAGTAATTTTCGAAAATAAATGGTAATTAAAATCTAAATACGAATAAGAAATTAATTTAAAATTAAGATTGGAATAATTTTACCAACTCGATACTTTTTAAAAGAGTTGCCAAGTAAATTTATGTTGCTTCCTATAATTTTACTATTTATATCAATATAGCTTGATTTTGGGAATATGTAGTAAGACAAAAAAATTAAGTTACTCAGTGTCCACACTTGCAATTTTGTTGCAGCAATTCTTGGTTGTTTTAGGAGAGAGAGGTAAGAAGCTTGGGGAGGGGTACAGTGTTTCATGTTCTCGGCAATTCTCTTTTGCTTTGCAATTTTCTCTATTCAACTTGAAGTTTGGTAGGGTTGAAGAAGGCATAACAAATACAAGAATTGCAGTACTCGATTTTTCTAATGTGGACACTTACGCAATTCCGCAGCAGAATTGCATGCAACAAAATTGCAAATGTAGACAGGGAATAACATAAATTATGTACTTCATTAGTGACGACAGTATAAAGGTACATATTTGGAATACTTTATAATAGTAAGAGATATGACCAATTCTAAATTGTAGAAACTATAGCAAATTAAAAATAAAATTTTGAAATTGTCTTTAGCTCCTCTCAAAAATAAAGATTATGCGGAAGATATGGTAGGTATTTTTTTTATTTTTGAAATTTTTTACAGTTTTTATTTATTTTTTCTGAGGAAGAACTAATCCCGATTTAAGCCAATACTAAAATCTTTAAGTTTGGTGGACTGGGCTCTGAATGAATTTTTGTACGGATTTTGCGATAATTAAGTAAAGATTTCTCTTTATATAGGCACTGCTACACGTTCAATATACATATATTGAACGCGATCCAGTATCGCGATTTTTGTTGAACGTGTAGCATGCAGTATTGATTGATCGCGATCCATATCACAGAAAGGCCTAAATTATGGAACCATGAATGCGGATCGCATGATAAATATTGAACGTATAGCACTTTCATGATATTAGATCGCGATACTTTAATAACTGAAATAAATCAAATAAAATAAAAGACGCAGTGAAATATTTAACAACAAAAAGTAAAAAACTTTATTACATTTACGGTGGAATCTGAATTAACGATTGAAAAAATTTTGAAAGACTATTTTTAATTTTAAGGCATTGTCGGAGTTGTGGGACTGGTCGGCTAATTCTTTTTTTTTTTTGTTTTCTCGCGACATTTTTTTATTAAATGATCCGCATAGCTCCAAAATAACGTAATTACTGACGCGATAAATATTGAACATGTAGCATACGGTCCTGATCTATCAATCCATTAAAATAGATATCGATCCAAATATCACAATATATATTGAACGTGTGGTAGTGCCCTATGCAATATTAAAAAAAATATGAAATATCGAAAATTCCGTTGATTTTGAGTTGACGGAAAAAAGTCCCCATTCGTAAGTAGATAATAAATAAATGGAACATAAATTTATTTACATTTTATTTATAAAGAGTAAAATGAATAAAAATTAATAACAAGATGAAAAAAATATGAAATGCCTCTTTCAAAATTCGTCTAAAACAAGTTGGATTTACTTTTTGTATTCTGCAGTAGAAATTTTATTTAAAAAGATCCCACGTAGTAATGGACAATTTGTCAAAAACTGTAAGCGAATCCATTTATTTGAAATTGCCATTAACAAATTAAAAGTGAGAGAGAGGCGTACAACTCTTGAAAATATGTAAATAAGCCTTGACCGTACATAGGAAGGAATTACGATGAAGCGAGAGCTATCTGAAAAATAATCGACAAGGCTGTTTTATTTCCTTACTTATTTTTATTTCTTAATTTAAAAGGCTTTAAATACGTTTCGTTCTCATATGAAAATTTAAATTCTTATTATCCTAACATATGTATCACAACCCTTACAGCAGATTGAACCGTGTATGCGGATAACAGTGCAAATCCCTAAGGATGCGGCGCAAAGATTACGCCAGTTGGCTACCGAGGGTAATCCTACTCTACGGGCCCTTGGTATACACTCCGTACAGCTTGAGGGTGATTCCATGATTTCACTTAATCTCGGCGGCCAACAGATTGATGTCAAAGTCTCAGGTATTTTTATATGTTCTATAAAATATATAAAATATCAGAAATTCCTAACTCTTACCACATATACAATAGATATTTCATCCGCCGTTGGTCATGGGACGTCCGGTACGTGTGTAGTAGGCGATGGAAGCGACAGAGTTGGAATTGGATTAAAAGAAAGCTGCAATGCAGACATAGGTGATTTATCACAATTACTCAATGTAGGTAATATTGGTGGAGCTGGAGTTAGTGCCAGTAGTGCTTTTGTAAAACTGCCTCAAGGCCAGTTGCAACAACATCAGCAGCAACAGCAAACTCCAACGACCTTACTTCATCAGCAGCAACGAGGTAATATAGCACCAAGCATCAACTTCGCACAAAACGCTAACGTTGGAAGTTCTGATGGAACATTTTCGCTACAACAACAACAAGTATTGCAACAGCGTCGAAATATGATGCTTGGTGGTCCTAGTACGAGTAATGCGGCCCTGAAGCAACAAAGCAATTTCAATGCCGTACTAGGTTCCCAACCATCGCAACAGCACCACCAGTTGCAGCAACCGGTATTTAAGTCGCCGAATACCGTTTGTCCAATGGATGGAAAAGTTCCGGTTCCACCACTGCCTGTGGGAATCGGGCATTCGTCCAGTTCTAGAGAATTTCCTTTTGAAAGCATGCGTCAAGCCCGTGTCTTGCAGGGCCGAGATAATTCTTTTAATTCAGTGGGAACACCTTCAACAACAATTCCATCTCCAAGCGGAATAGCCTTAGCGGCTGGTAAGCCATCGGTATCTGGTGTACCAATTAATCCTGGTAATGGCGGCATGCAGCATCAGCTTATGGGTTCACTAGGACCACCACCCAATGTTGCTCTTAAAGTGATAAAAAATCCTCAAAGTGGCGAAATAATTACTACAACTATTTCATCAGCTCCTGGCAAATCACACTTTTTACAACCTCCTCCTCCGCCGTATCCAGGATTAGGTGCAACAGCATCATCATCATCCTCACAAAACTCTCCTGCATCAGCGAAGACTATTGCCAGTTTCTTGCAATCACGAGTAGCTCCTTTATCGTCTGCAACAGCATCATCTACGAATGTGGTAGGCTCCGGAAGCGGTAATAACATAGCAATGTCATCGCCTTTGTTGGTAAATCTACTACAGAACGACAGCTCAGTGGCAAATCAACAAAACAATCAAGTAAAATTATCTCCTTTGCCCTCGCCGCAGCATCAGCATCACCAACAGCAGCAACATCATCAACAAATGCCTCTAATGCATCAGCAACATCAACAGCAACAACAACAATCTCCCATGATGGCGGCAATGAGTCCTCAACAGCAAGTTACTAACTCACCGTTAAGAACAGCAACTCCTAGTGTTGATTTCATGATGCAACAACATTCAAGTCAAGTGCAACAACAAATCGTATCTGCACCTGGTACCCCCGATAATGTTCTTAGTGTGCCTTCTTCTCCTACAGCTGCATCAAATCCAATGCGTTCTGTCGTTCAAGGCCCGCAGCAACAAGTTATGCTGAGTCCAAGCAGTAATAATATGTACAATCAGCAGCAGCAACAGCAACAACAACAACCGCAACACTTTCCACAACAGCAACAAATTTCTCCACAACAAGCTGCGTTACTGCGTCAACGTCAACAACAATTGCAATCGGTCAACCAGCTACAAAACCCACAACGCTTTGCACCACAACAGCAGCAGCAGCAACAGCAACAAATCCTGCAGCAGTCACTGGGAGGTAATGCAATATTGGGTAATCAGCAGCAGCAAATGAGACAGATGCGGATTGGACCCGGTGGCGGAATTGGAATCTTGACGCATCAAACTCCACCATCACCTCTACAACAACAGCAGCAACACCAACAGCGTCTTATTGTACAACAGCAACAACAGCAATATATATCTGGCAGCTCCGGAAATATGTCCCCAGCTGCTGCTCATTCACCTGCATCCAGCCATCATTCAATGCATAGTCCTCACATGCCGTCGCAACACTCGCATCAACAACAGCTGCTATCACCTTCGACAACACCCGCACAGTCGCCTCTAACTTCATCTCATCTCACGCAGCAATTGCTACCTCCACCACAATCTCCCTCAACCGGTCTCACGCACAATGCTTCCTCTTCCTCCATTCACACAGTACCTTCTTCACCGTCTACGCCAAATATGAATCTACCGCCACCACCAGATTACAATCAAGCGGCTGCTTCCTCAAGATGGCCGGCGGCTTTAAGTAAGCCAATGGATTCAGCGACAAAGTCAAGTTTTCAAGAGTTTACTCGGTACCAGATGCAATACAATTTACAACAACAACAAACCCAACAACAGCAACAGCAAATTATATCCGAAATTGCAAATTCCTTGCCAGGCGCTTCATCCAACCACACTCATATGCAATCAACCTCAACATTAGCTGTTGGGGCAAATGGTGTTGGTGCTAATTGTGGTGCACACTTGGGTGTGGGAAATACAAATGCATCGTCCTCTAACTCGTTAACAGGCATAAGTTCAGCAGGTCAAGGAGGTGTAGATGGCGCGCTAGATTCTCAAACGGTGGATGATTTGTCAGATCCTTTGATAACTTTATCCGACTTAGATGCTTTAACTACAAACGACTTAGATGCTCTGTTGCCTACTTTAAGCTGTGATATTGATTCATCCCTAAGCTTGGATGACAAAAACGAATTGGAGTCTTTGCTGCAAGATGCAAAGGATCTTGACTTGGACCTCATAGAGGGAATGGATATTGATGAAACTGCGGCAGCAGCGTCATCACTTTTAGCGGGAGATGAGCAATTGCACACAAGTGTTTCATTAACAATGGAGCAGTTGCAACCTCAACAACATCAGCACCAACCATCACAACAGCAAATGTTGCAACAACAATTCATGCAGCAACAATCACAGCAACAGCACCAGCAAATGCAACAACAACAAGTTCAAAATCAATTGCCTCAAACTCATACCATACAACAGCAACAGCAGCAGCAACAGCAACATCAGCAAACCCAGCATATTTTACAGCAACGCCTACAACAACAGCAACATCACATAAATCAACAAAATAATGTGCCTCAAAATCAGCAGCAGCAGCAGCAGCAGCCGCAACAATTTCATATGACCACAAATCAGCATCATCAGCAGCTTCCTTTACACAAACAACATCCGATAAACACAAACTCTTCAGTTTTGTCAACGGCACCTGTTTCTACGACAAGCAATACAGTTTTAGTACAACCCCCTTCACAACCAAAACAGTTTCTTATAAATCCACTGACTGGCGAGCTAGAACCCGGTCCAAGCGATGATAGCGAAACAGAAGCTGAGCAAGAGACTCTTCAATCTCGTAATTCTACACTCCACAACATCTCAAATGCTACAACTACCTCCCAAGGAACAAGTTATACCCCCAACAATAGCACAAGTAGCATTTCTGATTTGCTTCCCAATTCTACGCATTTCTCCGAAGACTCCAGTTCAAACTCGTGCAGCACTGCCATTTCAAAATTGTCGACTGGTGAACAAAATAATGGCGGCTCTTTGACTCCTCAATTCATAGGAGCTGGTTCGGATACCGAAAGATCCAGAGACTCCTTAATATCGAATAAGTCGCAAAAGAGTAGGAAATCTAATAAATCAAACTTGTCGGCACCCGGAGGAAACCCGAATATAAATACAAGTATAGCTACCAGCAAACCTGGCGATATGGGCTCCCCAAGGTCAAACTCATCTTCCCCATCGGTAGGGGCAATGTTGGCAGGCGGAAATTCAACAAATAAAAAATCTAAAACCAATTTATTACGGGAGAAACTTCAACAGGGCTTAAGAGAGAAGAAAAGTAAGGAGGCGGCAAATACAAGTGTTGTCAAACCAAAAAGAGAAAGATCCAGAGCAGGCAGTAAATCAAAAATTGCTTTGGCTGCTGCAGCTCAAACGCAGACTCACATACAAAATAGTGCAATAGTAGGTAATTTAATTTCCGGAAACACATCAGTTTCAACGACCACTAATACAACTTCGATGATTAATACAATGAACTCTGCAGCAGTTCCATCTTCAACCACAACTGGTGCAAGTGTAATGACGACTGAAACGATTAAACTGCGCCTTAAACTAGGAAAATCTGAACCTGTTGCACCGGCATACAAAGTTGACGTGACGTTTAGCTCTGAAAATGTGCACCAACAGCAGCAACAGTCTCAGCTTAATGCTCAGCAATTGGCAAATACTGTAATGCAACAAAAGCAACTGCAACACTGTCAAAATCAGCATACGACATCATCTCAATTCCAACATAATCCTAATTTAAATACACAACAGCAGCAACACTCCTTACAACAAATCAAACAGCAATTAACACAACAACATCAAAAGCAATCGTCTATGAACCCGCCTCAGTATCATCAACCAGAAAGTACTTTCCCTCACCCATCGCCCTCATCACTAGCAGAAGCAAGCGGCGTGAGCTCTGCTCCCACATCGGCATCCACTTCTTCTTCTACCACCTCTACAGATGAGCCCAGAGTTCCTCCATTGCACATAAGCTTACGAGGAGGCAAGAACTCAATTGTCATAAAAAATTCGAGAAAAGAACGTAAAAAAGCTCAGAGTACAACAACTAATTCAAATGATTCAAATCTATTTCGAACAACGGCAGACAATGATTCCTTGGATAATAATAAAACAAAGTCAAACCTTAAACGTACTCATCTCATTACGGATAATAAAACCTCCTGCACAACAACATACGATATAGGTTTAGACGAACAAGGCGGCAGTGAAGCCAAACATTCTAAACTTGGTCAAAGTGCAGCAAAAACATCAAAGCCTCAAATAAATGGTATGCCAAACCAATCAACTCATACTCATACAACTCAAACCCACTCCAATACTGAAAACAAATTGAGCACTTCTTTAGTAGCTGGAAAAAATGGTCTGATCGTTAGTGCAACAACAACAACAACAACAGCAGCAACAACAACAACTACAATGAATAATACTTCTTTGGAGAGTAATAAAAGCCAGAATTTATTGATGGATACACAGAGTTTAGGTTCAACAAATTTGGGCACAGTCACCAACTTACCACCTCAGCAATTGCTGCAACCCTCCACCCAACAGCAATTGGCAAAAATTACATCTCTCCCAAACAGCATTACTCTAAGCACAATTGCAAATCCCAATAACTGTAGCGGAAGCAGCGGATTCGGAGCAAACACCAATAGTTTGCAAGCGAAACATAATCTAAAGACAACGGCAACTATAACACCAATACAGGGGAAGCCACTCACAAAAAACCATAAGCCACCGTCGTACATCACGGCGGTACAACAATTACAGCTGCAAAAGCAGCAGCAACAGCAGATGGCGGCACTAGCTGAAAAACAAACACAACAGCAAATGATTGCAGCTGCAGTAACGATGCTACCCAGTGCTACGACACTCAAACGTGTCGAAATAACAAAAGTAGAGCGAAAAGATGCTATGGGTAATGTGGAGCATGTCTTGATCAAATCCAATGAGCCGGTCACAAAAGTAACAACAACGACAACAATGAAAGCCAACACTCAAGTTACGACAAGTGCAGCAAATGCTACAACAACTACAATAACATCATCACCGCCACCGCCACCGTCATCAGTATCAACACCAACTACAAATTCATCTTCAACTTCAACTTCATCTTCATCAATGTTATCTGCAAACGGTAAGACAAGCGTTAATGTTGTGGATTCCAACACAACTGGCAAAACAGAGAGTGTACCCTCGACATCTCGAAATTTAATCAATCAAACGACAAGTTCAGCAATAACAACTGCCACAATAGCATCCACAGCAGCAGTTGCGTCCACAAGCATACCAAACACCAATACAAACTTAAATTACAATCAGTCATCGCTTGCCGCAACGACCTTGCGTAACTCTCCCGCCAGTACGGGCGGAGGTACGCCAGCTCATGCAAACAGTGCGGGAGGAGAAGACAGCGGCATAGAATCTATGGATGCGCTGTCCGAAAAGTCACCACACCAACTTACATCTAGTAGTCCCCAATCTCTGCAACCACAAATCACTTCTGAAAAACCACCCCTACAGCTGCTGGCTAAAGTTACACCTTCGGAGACCTTAGCAAAGCCGACAAGTGAGGAAGTGACTTCTCAATTATTAATTGCAGATGACGAAATCGAAAAGGCCTTGGCTAAAATGGAAGGTTTCACAGAAGACGATGACAATAATATAACGGTTGGCGAAAGTTTTAAAGAAAAAGATGACCAACAGCAGAAAATGAATGGCGATCTCTGCGTCTATGACGGCGATCTGACTAAACAAAAGGACAACAAAGTTGTTTACAATAACATACATGATCACCACCATAATCTTGATGCGGATGATGATGATGATGACGAAGATTTAATAAAAAATCTCACTGCCAGTATTATTGAAGAGCATGAAGCGGACGAGAAAGCTGCCAAAGAGAAGTTAGAAAACGAACGAAAAGAAAACGAAAAATTAAAAAATATTGTTGAACTCCATGATAATGACGAGGGAGCAGACAGATATAGTTTAAGAGACATTAAGGCAGAAGACTTTGAGGAGAAGATTACTAATACAACTACAATCATAAAAAAAGATGATACAATTAAAATCGAAATCAATTGCAACAACAACAATAATAAAGAAAAAACAATAGAAATAAAGAAAACTGCAACAGAATTTCATATCCAAGTTGAAGAAAATAAAGAATCGAAAATGGAGCAAAAGCACGATGCTACAGCCAATAAACAAAACGAATCGTCTCACACAAGTGTCTCAATTCCAATATCAATAGAAATACCACAGGTTACAGATACAGATTCTCCGCGAATAAGAACAAGAGCGAGCAGCCGTTTGGGCAGTCCCATGGATGTGATAAAGTCCAGTCCATCCTTGGACTTAAATTTATCCTCCCAATCAAGTTTGCTTGCAAAGCACGTTATATCTACGAGATCATCTAGCCATACGCATGACCGCATTGGTATGAGTCCGAAACTTCTGCAAACAAATTCCTCTTCAAGTATCAACACAAGCACCAGCACCACCAACGCACCAACTGCCATCAGCAGTTGTTCAAACTCTTCAAATAATACTATACAAACTAGCCATCATCTTCAAAATCATCATAAGCGAAAACGTCGAGAATCTGAAGGCAGTAATAACATACCTAGTTGTGAAAATGATCCCAAAAGGTCTCGCAGTGGTAGTACAAGTTGCACTACTGCTGTAACTGTGACCAACCATAGCGAATACTCAACTAGTAAAAAAGCGGATGATGGAAGTATAAAAAATCCTACCAGTGCTACTACTACGAAGAAAATTGAAGAATCATCTGATTCGGATGAACCTCTAATAGAGGTGGCTGGCAAAGTTAGAAATTCTAAAGCTGCTGCTGCTGGCAGTGCCGATCTAAATATTAGTTCAATATCGGCCAACACTAACAACTCTCACATAAATTCTTCAGCTTCTTCGTCATCATTTACTTCAACAAATTTTGAAAATTCTTTTGAAAAAGTAACACGCAATAGTCGATCACATCAACAACAAAGTAAGTAAATTTATTTAGTCTTATTTAAACGAACATGTACATATAATGCAAACATTACTTATTTATTATCTTCGAAATCAAGCAGCATACGATTTTGAAAATAATTTCGAGAATTATATATATCGTTTACTTAATACGAAAAGGCCCCAACTCATGTTTTTCATAATTTACAGGAGGAGGAAAAAACTTAATAAAAAAAGATGAAATATTGATACAAAATTTTTTTTAACGCAATTTTTATTAAAAACACTTTACAAATTTGGTGTTATATTACTTTTATTTTTTTAATTTAGTTTAGTAATGGTCTATCGAAATATGTAAAAATATCGATTTCGAAAAATTATGAGTTGGGGCCTTTTCGTATTAAGTTAACGATATGAAGAACTTCCATCACAACTTGCCTTAATATAAAAATGTTGCGAAGCTTTTGGTATTATAAATTGACAAACAACATTATTTAAACAAACAAATTAATTAAAAATGAGACAGTTAGATATCTTTCGACACAAAGTCTAATAGCAAGCAAAAAGTTTAAGATTTATGAGCATCAAGTTCTAAAACGTTACGTTAGTTTGTTTTCACTATTCAAAAATTTGGTAATAAAAACGGTGACAAAGCTTTTGGAGTATAATTTATTGAGACCGAAAATTAATTTAATTAGGTCGGCTGATACCGGATAGTGACTTCAATATTATGGGCATTAATTTTCGTAGGTCGTGTATTGTCGAAGAATGTTGCCGAAGGCAAGAAGTCCATTTAGTCTGACAGTCAGTCAGCGCTTTAAAGGAGTATATTTTCAGATCGAAACTTGTTAGCTCGACTGTTGGGGGCAATAAATATGCTAATGATTAGTTATAGTGGAATTCAGGCCATTCAATCTTGAGACGGGTGAGCTGGATGAGGGATGTATCGTTAAAATCTGTGATTAGCCGGTACTTTAGATGGAACGAATCGGTTTTTGGTGGGCAGAATTGCAAGGTCTCGCCTGTGACTTGATTTGGCGAAATCGAATTACTATTCGGTGTGCACAAACTTGTACTAAGAAACTTGAGAGGAGTATTGACTGGTCGCTGGTCGGTTAGATCAATGAGACTGCCACAATCTGGCCATGCAGGCCATGATGATGAGCTGGAGACTTTGGAACATTTTAAGTGTCATTACCCAAGACTACATAGGAATACAAATCATAGGCCTAGACGGCAGCTAAAACATTCTACAGGACAATATGAGAAGCCATAGAACAAAAAAGTTTTTTTTGGTATTTCTAATAATTTCAACAAAATCTTCTAAAAACAATAAATTTGGCAAAAATTTTAAATTAGCAAAAAAGTACTTTTTCGGCCGCTATTTATATGATGGTAACTTTTTATCATACGAATCAATTGAATATTCGTAAATGGCGTGTAATATCGGTCGGAATTTTTTTCGTATACAGGATTTGTTTATTAAAAAGAATTTGCAATGGAATTTAAAGGTTTGCGAAAAAAAAGTGCCTGGAATTCACTTTCAACCTTTTGTTCTCAATTTTTTAAAATGGAAGAAAAATAGAGATACATACATACGTAAATGTTAAACTGCTTCATACAAACGATTGTTAGAATAGTCAATTTCATTTAATATATGTAAAAATTTTTGGCAGCTAGGTGATTCATTTTTACCGAAAACTGTTCCCATACTCAAAGTCTGGGCAAGTGAGAGTGCTTTTGAGAGCGCAATAATGTTCTTCTTGCAAGAAAAAAAGCATTCAGCTGTTTGAAAACTAAATAATAACAGCTCTCTTACACACAGAAAGTTTACTTTGCAAAGTCTTAATACAGCTGGGAGAAAGACAGAAATGAATAGTATTCCTCCCTCTGTCTTTCTCCCAGCTGAATTAAGACTTTGCAAAGTAAACTTTCCATGTGTAAAATGTGTGTAAACAAAGAAAAATTTAACTCTTAAAAACTAAAAAATTTTAAAAGTTCAAAAAGTTATAAATCTAGCAAAGTTTTATCAGCTTTATTTATAAAATTAAGATACAAAACATTCTAAGGTAGATATGTGTGCTGAAGAGTGTAAGTAAACACATTCATTCAGTAAATATAGTGTGCTCTGATCTTACGAAACTTTGCCCCAAACAGTACGGGATCAAAAAAATAATACGTAAAAATTTTTAATTATAATTTTTTCTAATTATATGTCTATATGTATTTGCTGCAACTTTATTAATTATTGTAGAAACACCATCACAAATGGTTACAACGGCAGCTGGAAATGAAACAAGTTCTCATTCAACAACTTCTTCAGCATCTAAAATTGGAAGAGTAAATAACAACAGTCATTCCAGCCAAGGTGGCAACCATCTCAACACGTCAGCTGCTTCAAATAATTCAACTCTGTTGGCATCGAACTTAACAACAACGCCCACATTGAATTTAACTTCAACGTCAACTCCATCACATGCAACAAGGGGAGCAACTCACGGCGCCTCTGGTACTTCGAGTACTGCAACAAATGCTTCATCGGCGAATCACGCTGCCAATGTCAACAGTAGCGTCAATATTCCTACTGATGAGAAAATCGGAACACGACGAAGCGTAAGAGCTTCGGCGGCAGCAAATAAAATGATTTACACCAGGGGCATCCACAACAATGGCAACAGTAGCGAAACGACAGGAAAAACAACTGGAAAAGCAAGCACAGTAAATTCAAATTCCGAAAGCGGTGCAGAAGCTCGAAGAAAAACACGTAGTGCTGGTAAATATATAAGTACATAGTTTTCTGATTAGATTATTCAATATCATTTCATATTGCAAATAGTTTCAGTTGTAGGTGAATCTGTTTTAACAGAAGGACGTCGCAGAAGAGGATCCAGAGACTACAAGTGACCATTGTCTAGCGCCTCGGCTACAGGTTCTGAGGAAATATGTGAATTTTTTAATATATCCCAAGATGATGATGAATATGATGAGGATGATGATGATTGCGTAGATGTAGATGAAGGAAATTGCCAAGATTTAAAAATATTAAATAGTACAGATCCAAGTATGACCGAGACGCAGAATAACAATCAGTTTAAAACTGTAAACCGCAAAGAAGTTTTTAACGATAACGACCATGGTGTTAATAATGAGCAACAAAAGCTTAACAAACAGCAGCAAAATATTCATGTGAAAGATAACTATAGTAATTATCAAAGTAGTATCGCATCGTTTGTGGATGAACCAGTCGATGATTTGTTGACTTTGGCTAATGATGATGCTACCGCTGTAGAAACCGCCAACTTATTGCTATCGGAACATCAGCAGCCCCATTTTGTGGACTTTGATGAGTTTAATATATGTCTTAACAACATTCTCAATGATGAAGTTGACTCTCAATTGCAATTGTCGCCATCGGTAGTAATATCCGATACCTTAACGACGGCCGAAGTCGATGAATTATTCAAGGTAAATATTGATGTTAAAAATAAAAATGTTGTAAATCACATGCCAATATCTCCTTCGAATGACGAAAATATAAATATTGATAGCAATAGTAGAATTAGTAGCAATAACAGCAGCTGTTGTAGTAATAAAACAAGTCTAAATAATGAACAGGTATCTCAATCTCTTCTCAACGAACATCGCTCCAATAATATTGAAGATGATGAAGACTTATTAAATATGGTACAGTTTGATGATCATATGAACTTTAGTTTCTCATCTGAATTAGAAAATACTACTACCGACACTTCTTACATGACCACACAACATATAACATCAACAACTAACAATGCTAAATATAATGAAAACAGCCTTAACAGCAGACATTCTTTAAATCATAGTGGTCACAGCTACTCAATTGAGGGAAACAATGATGATGACTTAGACTTAAATATGATGGTAGATCCAATAAACATACAAACGACTTGTAATCCAACAGCAACAGTAACTGCAACCAGCAATGTCAACATTCTCGATGGTGGTCATGATGATGTCGATGATGAAAATAATGAAACACCACAAGTAACAGCCTTAAATAATGTCATTAAACGCAATAGTCATAATATTGTAAATATATTTCAATAATATAACAAAACGTGCATACTTACACTTTTACGTTTTGTCTAAAAGTGCAAAAAAAATTATATATATATTGAAGAGTAGAAGAACTTAACGAAATGAATTATTAAATTTTTTAAGGTATACATACATACATATTTTCCTTTTGTTTTCAAAAAGAAATTTTGATTATTAATTTCTAGTCAATATATGTTGTTAAATAAAAAAACCATAAGTTAAAAGCTTAGTAAAAGCTTTTTATTTTTAAATTATAATTTTTATATCTATTTCTTAACAATTTGCATTTCCTACATATTTTTCTTTTGTATAAAACTAACATACATTGAATATATGTACATACTGGTACATACACACATACATATGTATGTAGTTAAAAATAATTCTACTTTCCCAACTGCTGATGATAAAAACTGTTGAAAGCGATTTTTTTAATCAAAACTACTTCAACTAATGATATAATGAAACATTCATTGCATAAAAGTTTTAACAAATTACAAATCATTTCTTATACGATAATATTTTGCTTAATTTTTCATATCAATTATGAACTTGATTTTATTATTTATAGATATATACAAAAAGAAATGATTTTTCTTTTGAATTTTCCTTTTCCAGTTTTTGAACAAAATATAATCTCACTTTGTTTCATTTACAAAAATTTTTTGGAGCAATTTTTAAAAACTTGAATTTGAACTTTTTTTCAATTTGCAAACTTTTTAAAATTCTGAATGATTTTTTAACCTACTAGACGCTTTTATTTGGGTCGTAACAAAAAAATATAATAAATTACTGTTTTTCAATTTGCTGCTCTAATTTCTTATTTTATACATAATTAATTATGAAATTATTTTTCGAACTTTTTTCTAAATAAAATGAAGTGAATATAAAAATGTGAAAATGTGTCTTAATCAGGAAAAATATGTACATATATACATATATATATATATGTATATATATATATATATATATATATATAAAATTACATCCAAATGAAATATAAGTTAATTGAAAAACAAAAATTTCTTATTCAGCTGCTGATAAATTGCATTTCAAATAAAAGCCGAATTTTTTAAAAATTACACCGTAAACATTTTGTTTCAAAGATTTAACGCCATGAAGAGTTTTTTTTTTAATTTAAATTTTCAAAATTTTTCACAGCTTTCATAATTCACAGAAAAGAAAACGCTTTAGGTTAAATATTAAAGTTGTGGTTTTGGATGACAAAATCAATTTCCAAAAAAAAATATTGTATGATTTTGCATTTTTGTGTCTTTTTTTCTAATTTTTCTTTTTACTTCTAATAATTGGCACTTGAGCCTTTAAACTATATCTAAACTTATTGTAAATAGCATAAAATCTTTAATATCAACACTTATGGTAATAGAAATGGGCACATGAAATATGTATGCATAAAATAAATTGTAGTTAATAAATCTATAAATATATATTTTAAAAATATATAAATTACTACCCTTGTATATCATATTTAATGAATATAGAAAGGCTCAGGCTTTCTATAGTATGATATAGTAAAATATATGCAATAAATTGTGAATAAAATCGTCAGAACATTCAATAACAATGTACATACAAATTTAATAATATAACACAAATACTATTTTTGCTAAGTATTTATAAACAAATGGATATTATTATAATCAATTTAATAAAAATAATATTTTTGCAAAACATAAAATCGTTTTTAAAAACAAGCCCTCCATTTCCTTGTAATTTCTTAAACATCTTAAGTTTGTATCAAATAATTTAAAATAAATACACACACTACTTTACGGCTTTTATTTCTTAATATCAATTTAAAACAATAAGAACCCTTTATATATTTATAAAAAAAACAAAAAAAAAAATAAAAAATAAAAATCAATACATAGTTGGTAATTAATATCTTAAATAAAATAACATTTATAAGCAATTAGGTTGTAAGCTTTAAATAATTAAGTCCCCTAAAAATATAAATATAATCTTTACACAAAAAAAAGAAAAATTTATATAAATATGATATAAAAAAAATAAAAATAGTAATATTTAATTAAAAAACAAAGTGTCTTAAAAGAAATTGTAGTATTAGTTTAACTCGTATATCTATATTAATTTATATTATTATTAAACATATAAAAACGATGAAAAAAAACAAACAAAAATAAACACCACAAATAATTCATATAACAATAAATAATTATTGAACGTTATTATTTGATTGTTTAATCAAAAGCAAAAATATCTCAGAAAAACAAATGAGAGAAAAATTATGCATGAAATACAATTTTAATTATATTATTATTATTATTCTATCATTATTACAATATTGCAATTGTATCCCTTTATTACTATTATTATATACATATACATACATACTTTCTATTGTTTTTTATTATTATTTTAATTTCATTTAAAAAATGCAAGAAAAACAAAACAGAAAATCCCTGAAGATAATTGCATAAAGCAGTAAAAAGGAAAATGTTTCATAAACAATAAAAAATTAAAAAAAAAAAAAAAAAAATATTTTTCATTTACATTTTGACGTCAAATGGCAAAACAAGCAGTGATGCCAACTTTTTTGGTTTTAAAAGCACATTAAAATTTGAAATACATTTAGTGAAGTGCGACTTTGACCCGCGTACGAAGGGTTCCGTACGGAGACGAGATATGTATGTAATTCAATACGAACTTTACCTATATAAAATATAGTTTTGGCATTTTTTTCGTTTTTGGGGTTTTTTTTAGGTTTAAAGCGTTTTTTTAGTTTTGGGGCTTTTTGCGTTTATTGGCGCTTTTTTAGTTTTGGCACTTTTTTTTATCGTTTTGGCGATGTTATTTTTTGGTTTTGGTGATTTTTTTTTTTTGATTTTTGGCGTTTTTATCGTTTTGAGTGATTTTTTTAATTTTGGCGATTTTTTGGTTTTTGGAGTTTTTTAATTTTGGCCACTCTTTTCATTTAACCGCTTTTTTAGTTTTGACACTTTTTTTCTCATTTTGGTGATTTTTTCGCGTTTTTTTCAATTTGGCGATTTTTTTTCATTTTGGTGATTTTTTTTCAATGAACAATTTTTTTTTGGTTTTGGCGCCTTTTGCTCGTTTCGGCTATGTGTTCGGTTTTTGCCGTTTTTTTTTTAATTTTGACTATTTCATTTCGGTGATTTTTTCGAATTTGGCGATTTATTTTAGTGTTAGAATTTTTTTTTTAATTTTGGCGATTTTTTTTGGTTTGGCGTTTTTATAATTTTCGGATTTTTTAGTTTTACCGTTTTTAAAATTTTAAAAAACGAGATTTGGCGATTTTTTTTTTGGTTCTGGTGATTTTTTTAACTTTGGCGTTTATTTCGTTTTGGTGATTTTTTTAATTTTGGCGTTTTTTTTTATTTAGGTGTTTTTTTATTTATGTCGATTTTTTTTTTTATTCTTGGAGTTTTTTTTGGTTTTTGGAGTTTTTTTTATTTTGGCAGTTTTTTAGTTTTGACACTTTTTTCTCGTTTTAGCGATTTTTTCGGTTTTTAGCGTTGTTTTTATTTTTTTCGATTTTTTTGGATCATTTTGGTGATTTTTTAGAATTTGGCAATTTATTTTAGTGCTGGAAGTTTTTTTTTGCGATTTTTTGTTAAATTTTTGGCGATTTTTTTTTGGTTTGGCGATTTTATAATTTTCGGTTTTTTTAGTTTTACCGTTTTTAAAAATTTCAAGAGTTTATCTCTGCAGTCAAAATTGCATTAACTGATGGACCACCCTTTAATTATTATTTTTTAATTTTAGTGTTAATTGTAGTCTATATAAAAATACACTAATTTTACCAATTTCAAGAGTCACCTTTGGTGAACTTAACCCTAAAAAGCACTAAAATGCGTAATTTTGAGATATAAAGATTAAAAAGCTCTAACATGAAAAACGAGTGAAGATCCAAACGAGTGAATCTTAGTAATGCTTAATAATGTTTAATATTTTCTAACCTATTCGCTACTTAATGAAATATACCAGACCAAAAGGGTATGCTCTACACTGAAAAAATAAATATACCAAGTTTTTACTAAAGTAATTTTAAGAAATAAACAAATTTCTTAAAAGCACTACATAGTGCTTTTTCTTAGTTTGGCACTAACACTCAAAACTTGGCGTTTTGAGTCTTCAAAAAGCACTAAAAGTAGTGCCAACACTTTTGTTAAATCTTAGTTTATATTTTAACCACTGAGTTATTAGGTGATGATACACGTCTCTATCTCTCTCTCACTTAGATTTTCGAGTACGAAGGGTTTTGTTGTATAACGCTCTTTGGGAAACAAACTGTTATGTTATGTTACTGTTCATGTTATTTTTGTTAGTTTATCCTCCACACTTGGAGGGTTTTCAACTCTACAGAAATGCAATAGCTGGTGCGAAAATTACTAAATTGCGGTTACATTTTTTATAAGTTCGTATTGTTATTTACAAAGAATTACAACTACTACTATATCTGTAAAACACTTCGGGGACGACCGGACCTTACTAATCGACCTTAACAGTGAACGTTGCAGTCAATACATGTTCTGTCATAGGCATCTCTACGTGTGTATACAGATCCAACCGACTCATCAGCATCTTTTGTCTATCTATGTTTTAATAACAATAAGCAATAACTAAATTATAAGTACGTGCTAATCAAATATCGTTAATTAAGAATTGACTAGAGACTTGATAAAGGCAAAAAAAAAAATATTGTTAAAATAAATGGTTGCAGATTAAGAAGCCAGTGGCTCTTAATTTTTTCTTTAAAGTGTGCAATTTTAGTTATTTCATTAGGTATCCTGCTGCAAAGATTTTATACAAAATAATGGGCATATTTATTAATTTTATCCCATACGTGTATAAGCTATAAATAAATCATGGAAATCTCGTAGTAGATAATAAGGTGCATTTAATTTAGGTCCCTGTTTTACCTGCAGGAGAGAGGTAGAATAAAGATGAAGGAAGGTCAGAGAAAGGAGAAGGGTTTATAAAGGTTAGCTTATGGGCGTGATAAAAAAATTTCTTCAGATTGAGTTAGTGATTGAACCATTCACTGCTCCTAATAAAGGAACGCTGGTCCTTAAAATCAACCGCTGATAGTTCCAAAGTGCCACTGAAAACCTCTCTCTAAAATGCAGGGTAGATGTATAGCATTCGACGCCATTCGAAAATAGGGCGATTTTCTCTAGATATCTTGAACAGTAGTCCTTATATGGAAATCCCATAGCATGGGTATTAATTTAAAAAGTGATTTTTTTCTTTGATACATGGCCATATCATTGATGTACAATACTTTGGCTCATTATCCCACCGAATGTGCTCCATTTAAACGCTTCCAGTAGGCATTTATAGGTATCCGCAAAAAACCAATGTGGTAATACGAGTGTCGTATTTCGACTTTGACTACAACGATTTGGTACGACACTCGTAATTAGGCCCAATATACATATATCTCCACCCTGAAGCATAGTTCCTCTATTTGCTAGATTGTTTTCTGTCCTCGCGCCCAATGTAAGGTGATATTGGAATGTTCCGCCATCCTTCGATGTGTTAGATAAACCCGTTAGGGATCTAATGCCAGCTGTGATATCAGCCATAAATTGCTTATTACTATTAGATACTCGATACAACCATAACCAATTTAATGTTTTTTTGATTGCTGGAAGTATGCTACAATCATTCGGGAGCCGAAAGAGCATTTTTATACAGAATTATTCAATATACATGCAGACCTTCAAACCGACCCCCTCCTCCCTTTTGTAGGAATCCGTAAAAACAAATTTCCTCTCGAAGATAGGTAGTGGAGTACAATAGTCAATTAAGTCTGGAATGAAATTTGGATTTTCCAGAAGGCATGTCCAGATTTCGTCCGGTTCCATGCGCCTGTGACATTTAGCCTAATGAAGTAACCGGTTATCAGTATTGCTATAGTGCGCAAAATCCTTTCCATATGTAAACGATTAGTAGCTGAGTTTAATTAAGCCTTTCAACGAACCATTATAGCTAAGAAAAGTAGCCAATTTATGGCTTTCTTTGAACTTGCTTTTAGGGTTTCTTTTTTTCCTTCCTTGTGTATGTTAAGGCATACGAAAAATGCATGAAATAAGGATTTTGTATTAGACTAAAGGACATTGCAAAATTTTTTCTTCAATCTAGTATAAAATCGTTGTAAGCGAAGTCGAAATACGATACTCATAATTAGACCCATTATTACTTCATTGAAAGAATTTTGTTTATAAGTTCTATTAATTTCGACATTAATCCAATGAAAAAATTCATTAAAATTCAACCAACGTCACGCTTCGTTGGATTAATGAAACCAGTTTCGTTAAAATTATTTTAATGAAAACTACGTCAAATGTAAATAACTTTATTATAACAACGAAATAACTTAATTGAAGCTTTATGTGTAAATAAGCATACAAAGAGTATAAGAACAATCATACAGAACTACTTTTGATGCAAGCTTTTGGTTGACAACTGTTGAAATACATTTAATTTATCAGACTTTTATGACTACAGTGAAATTTTCATTGGGACAGCGAATAAATTTCATAGCTTTAATGAAATTCTAAATTGAAATTTTAATTTCAAGCAACAACTGTAAATTTTTCTTAAATATAAATGGGTTTCTTAATAATTAGAAAATATTGTTGTCATAAATCCAATGAAATATTGTTACGAAACTAGAATACCAACGAATCAATTCCAATGAAATTCTTTCACAATATTGGTGAAATTTTCATTAGATTTATGAAATTATCATTAGATTTGTAAAAAAATCTAATGAAATTGGTTCGCTGGATTTATGAAGCAAAATTTTGGGAAATCATGACTCGTTTTGATAGGCATCATTACCACATTAAGAGTGTAGAAACACACATATTTATATATACATATGTACAAACAAAATTATTAAAGTTTTTGTTCAGAAATTTTATATAAAACAAGAATTCCTAAAAAATATGCCAGCACTAGTGAGTGATCATAATTTCTAATTACTAATTTATTGTACAATAATGAACTCAATCACTCTTATTTTTGTGGTTAGTTCCTTAATACTCGTAGTCTTCCTAGCAACGACTGAGGCTGACCGGAAGCAGCGACAATTCTATGCTGGCAATCGTTCAAGAGCTAACGATGTTAGAAGAAGATTGTGGGGTGGATTTCCAATTTGGCCCGATTTTGAGGGCGATTATATTGTGGATAATTGGAAACGTAAATGTGCGAAATACAGTATTGAAAATTCAGTTAAGAGATTGATAACGGGAGGTCTTAAGGCAGAAATGAACATGTTCCCTTTCCTAGTGGGTCTTTTAATGCTTCAACCGCCAAGAGTGTACCAATGTGGGGGTTCCTTGATAACGGAACGTTATGTTATGACAGCAGCGCATTGTTTGTACAGGTAAATATTCAATAAATTTGTATGTATGTATGTAAATATCGCAAGATTAAACGGAAAATCATGTATGTATGTAAATGGAAGGAATTTTTCCTTGTTGTTGGTTTAGCACATCTACATATCGATGGCTTAATATAAGAAAGGCGGAACTCGAATTTTAAAAATTTTAGAGAAACAAAAATCTGAAGACAAACTAAAGCATTTACATGCAGAAAAAATTTTTTAAGTTTCCATAAGTCCTTGATTTTGAACTGTAACGTACTAAAATCTTCAAGGAGGATGCAATTATACATTGTCTCCCAGAAAACGTTAAAAACGCGATTTCGAAAAAAATAGAGATACGCCCTTTTTATATTAAGCCATCGATATATATGAATTTCGTTTTAGCTTAAAAAACTCCTGAGCGCAGTTCAAAAAAAAAATTAAATTAAAAAAAGCTAAAAAAAAGCATTATAAGTTTATATAAAAATTAATAAAATGTCACTGAGAATTAGTTACATACATACATATGTATGTATGTGCATAAACATAAGCTAAAAATTCTCGGGCAAACATTTGAATTCACGACATACATACATGCATGCATATGTATATTTTTATTTGATTTCGAAGCTGTTTTTATTTTTCTTACCTTGCGGCTGGCTACACGTTCAAAAAATTACTTTCAATTTTTTCACACATATGGTTTGTCAAAATTTGCTAAAATTGAAGTTGTGACGTAGGCTGCAAGCAATTTGATTTGCAATATTTTGTTCAAAATGCCGTCGTCGAAGAAACAATTAAAAATTTTCGCCTAGATATTTTATTTCAGCAAAGAAAATTACTTCTGTTTAAATTTTTTTACAAACACAAAAACTATTTTAAAACAGCAGTTAAATTGAAAGAAAAATTGAATGAAGCGTTGAAAGAAAAATTGAAGTCCACCTGGTATTTAATTCCCAAATGTATAAGTGTGGTAGTAAAAAATTGTGAATGTATTGAACTTTGAAACAAAAATTGAATGTGTAGCCTCCAAGTTAGGCCGGGTTTACATCTGTGTGCCAAATGCCACACAAGCGTAAAAAATCGTAACCAACTAATTACTAATGAAAAACTATTTGATTCAGACATGTATTTATTAAGTTAAACAGTTTTTTTTTCTATACATAGCTAATAGACAATTTTATAGAATCCAAAATTTTTGCAAACTGTTTAAATAAATAAATATTTGTCTGAATCAGTTTTTCATTAGTAATTAGTTGCTTACGTTTTTTTGGGCAAATGACACCAAGAAATGCCAGATATAAACTCAGTCTTACAACCTTACAATTAGTTCCCCATTGCGTAACAATAGAAGTATTTAAAAGGCAAAATGAGAAACGAAATGTTCATACATTTAAATATGTACTCTTGTTATTGAATTACATATATGTATTGTTACCCACGCCTCAGCAACTAATTTCAAGGTATTAAGGAAAATAAAAACAGATTCAAAATCAAATAAAAATGTTTATTGTGAATTTAAATTTTTGTTTGAGGCTTTGTAGCTTATTATCTACGCTATACTGAATAAGAAGTTGAATTTTTGTTCCCCTGAAATTTTCATTTCCGTTGAAGGGAAAAATGCTATCGTGAATATCCCGTGGAAAATTTCTCCGCTATCAGTCCCAGTGAATGTAAAAGGGGTAAGAAGATTGCAAAGCGGCACACCGCTATAAAATTTACTGTGTGTGAGTGAACCAAAGAGATTCCATGCTCCATGAAAAAAGATGTTGCAGGAAATTATTTTTAACAATCGTGAACTTTATTTACTAGTCTTGTCCTAAAAATAAATATTTATAACTTTTAATATTTAATTCGATGAAAAGTATATAAATTATGAGATGCAATAATTCAGTTAGCCTAAAAAAATAAATCGAACGAATCAAAGGGAAAAGGGAAAAATTCCACGTGAAAAATTTTCGCACCTATCGTGAACAGGTTTTCCATCGAAATATTTCTTTCCCCTTTTCCACAAATCGCAATTGCGAATAATTTTCTCCTTGAAATGTCCCTTTCTAGATTCCCCTTATCGTGAATAATATTTTTCACATGGATTTTTTCACTTTTCCCTTGGTTTTTTTTACTTTATTTTTGAAGACGAATAATATAAACAAGTGTAGGACAATATCAGCAAACAATGTTCACGATTAATAACAACAATTCCGCACAACACCTTCTTTCGTTGAATACGAACCTGTTTGGTTCACATGCAGTAAATTTTATGGCGATGACATATTTAAGAATTTTTTCCATGGCACCTAAAATATTTAAAAACAATGCATTTGAAACCAAAAATTATTATTAAACATAAACTTTTCTGATTTACACACTTCTTCACGTTTTTTACATTCACTACGAATTGATAGCGTTCTCATAAAGTTTACGATAGCAAATTTCCCTTCATGGGAAATGAAAATTTCATGGAAACAAAAATTTCGCAATTTATTCACGATAAGGGGAATCAAAAAAGGAAAAACTTATCCACGATTGCAATTTGGCAAAAAGGGGGAATTATTTCGAGGGGAAAAATTTTCACGACAGGTGTGTATGTTTATGTACATATGTAAGTAATTCTGATTAACATTTTGAGTTTTTGTATAATCGTATGAAGTTTTTGTAAGCTTTTTTTAAAAGAATTTTTTTTAATCTTTAAGAAATTTATTATTTGACATATGGTTTTTTTATAATGCCATTGCAAGACATAAACCCCCTTACAGCGAATGGCATAGTCGACGCCACATCAAGACGACAGTAAATATTCCCCCTTATTGTGAACGGCGTCTTCGACGTCTCATCAAGACGACAGTAAATATTGTCACTTGTCTACTCTTTATCAGCTCTTATTGACTCTTACTATTCTCTAAAGCTTTGTAAGTTAATGTAGCATGTTAATAGTAGTCAATTCTTGTTGACAAAGAGTAGACAAGTGACAACTTTTACTGTCGTATTGATGTGACGTCGACGACGCCATTAGCAATAAGGGGGAATAATAAAAAAAGAAATCTTTTTATCTTCTTTTTTATTAGCGACTTGGTTTTTGATTTGTGCTCACGATATTTGCATTATAATACATACATACATATCGATCATTTTCTACAACAACAGCATAACTAAAAAAACACGTTTTACAGAAAACGAGTTTAAATTTTCAAATTAAAAAAATTAAATATACAAGATATTTTAATGAAATCTTTACGCAATTTGAATAATCATATGAGCATTAATGCTGCATTATTGAATTAAAAATTTAATTTTTTTCCAAGTTATGACGTTATTGAAGTTAATGTGAGATATGCACTATATATTTCTGTTCTTTTACTGTTTTCATCTAAATTACTTCTCTCATACAAAGATCCATTGAAGCTCGTATTTATTTAGGATCTTACGTGTATGCAGATGCTGAAACTTCTTCCTCTGTGTACAATGTTACGATGCGTGATTTTATAATTCACGAACGTTATGGACGCCAGGGTTTTGATGATGACATTGCTTTGATTCGTCTGCAGGAAGCAGCTGCTCTGTCCGATAAAGTGAAAGTAATTACTTTAGCTGCTAGTTACATGAGCCAAACGTTTCTGCAAGGTGAAGTTGTGACGACAGCCGGTTGGGGTCGAATTAGCGACAAAAACACAACAGAATTTAATGTGCAACTTTATTATGTGGACACGCGTGTTATTGCTTATGAGAAGTGTATGTGTTATTATTTGCCTGGCTTGGTAAGCCGTCGTCCACATATTTGCGCGGATGGTTCCAATGGTGTTGGCAGCTGTGATGGAGACTCAGGAGGACCATTAATTTATTATCAAAATGGTGTACATTATCAAGTTGGGATAACATCATTCGGTAGTGCGGGCGGATGTGAAATCGGCTTCCCAACTGTATATACCAGAATAACAAATTATCTGGGTTGGATTTCGAAAAAAACTGGTCTCAAAGTACAATAAATGATTTTAATTTCACTTTATTAGTAAAATTTTTATATGTAAATTCTTAAAAATAATTTAAAAAATTACTTAGGCAATGCATATGTACATATTTAATTATGTATGGTATATAAATTAGAAGAAAGAAGCTTATTACCAAAATTTAGTTGTCAAATTTTTTTTGTTTGCTGCTTAAAAGAGAGAATAAAAAATACTTTTGTTAGCCAATGTAAACGAAATGAAATAATGTGTTCAACTGAAGAAATATATGGAGTTGAGGACATTGCGTAGATCAAAATCTCCCTTTTTAGGCATTTGGCGAAGAACCCGATTTAAGTGACGTTTTGAAAGGTCTTCAGAGGAATCATTATGACCCAATTCACTGAAAATAATTTTTATATTAAACATTTTAATTTATATACATACATATTTTTTTAAAGTCTTTCTTATGTACCTTTCATTGAAACTATATTTTTCCTTAAGAAATTGAGATAAATTTTCTAAAATTGGTTGAGAGTGCAATGCTACAAACTGTTCGCGGCATATCTTATTGAGTTGAGGTACAGTGCAGGCATGCGTCCAAAAACAATCGTGCACCGAAATAAAAGTTAAACCATCTCGTTCGCAGTGCAGTGATGTCAACATCATATGCGAGGAGTCCAGCGAATGTATAAAGTTGGGAGGGAAAGCATTTTTTTGTTTCATAACATTTGGTTTCTCATACATATCGGTTGAAGAGTTTTCAGATACTCGTATACTTGATTTCTGGGTATGTTTAAATTCCTGCTTATTGTAAGGTTGTACGACAGGCAATCCCAGAGGTGTTATCCATTCAACATTCTTACCACATACGCCAGATATAAGACGGGCGCAATCTGTAAACCAATCTTGTATCTCTCGAGTTGAAGTGAACATTTCGCGCAAACTTTCAAACGTTTTGGTAGTCAAATAAGTCGAAGCAGGCCATACCCAGTCTTTAGGAAAGTCATCGATGTCTTTTAGTTGGCGAGCAATTTGCAATCTGGCTCCGTAGCGAGTTACTCCGTAAACAGTTGTCATTACAGTCTGTTTGATTACCTTACGTCTCACAAAACCATCGAGTGCTTGCGCTACGTGAAGACCATTGTCAGCATCTTGTCTGCGCATCTTTTCTACTAATGCCGCTACTGCGCTGTAGACATCTTGTGGTATGTGCGAGGGTGCCAAGTTAACACTTATCGCACCAGCTTTATCCCGGCCCAAAGCAGCGTAATGTTGCAATCCATTGCAAGAGCCATCTTGGTGTACGGGAAAGCGACTTAAATATTCTTCGGGGTTGGGAGATCTATATACTTTAGCTATTTCCATACAGCAAGCCAATGTCTGCCATGGTTCATCCGATTTTGACCACCATTTGCGGCCAGTAAGTGGTTTGTCTGCCGAATCTAGTATATCGGGCATGACTTGTTCAGCGTAGAGCAGACGCTCTCTAACTGAGTCTCTTTTCTTGAAGCCAGTTAAGTTAATGCAATGTAATTTTAGCCAACTGAAACCGTCTACACCCAGCGGCTGAGGCTGATCAAAAATAAGCATAGATCGTGCCAAATCGGAACCCAAATGATTAAGATGTGGCGGCACCGGATACACACGTCCCCTGAAGTCCATATTGTGTGGCAGCCAAAAAACTCTATCCCGATACTACATATTATATTAAATGAAAGAAATTATAATGTGAAATATTTTATTTTATTTTTTTAATATTACATGATGAGCCAAAGAAAGACGATATAATGTGTCGCACCACAAACTATACATTTCAGCTTGCCTGCGTCGGCGCGTCAGTTTTTCTTTGTATAACTTGGCTCGTTCAGCGTTCGACATTGTGGGATCTTTTTCTGGCATGGTTGGCAGGGGCGGCAAAGAACTTGGAGACTGAGGCACATCTAACTTATTATCACCGCCGTTTTGAAAAACTTCAATAATTACATCTAATATCTAGAAAGTAAGCGAAGTTGGCTAGCAATTTCATCTCAAATTGTCTTCAATAATATTTAACTTACATCTGTATTAACACGCCAGGGCACACTGGCCAATTGATTAAGAGAATCTAAGGCAGGATAAATATTTTGAGAAGGCATTAAGTTTATACGTTCCCATTGTTGTATTGCCTGAAAATATATTTTTTTATTTAAAACAGTATTGAATTTTTAAAATGAATAATTAATTCACTTGGTGTGGCAGCCTTATTAAGTCCGATTTATTCAAGAGATATCCGCCATTGTGAGGAGTACTCCACGGCTGTGGTGGACAAAGCATAGGCACTAGATTCGAGTCGAAAGTTAAGGTTTGTTGGCGAGATGCTCTTAACAATCTTAAAATAGGGTGGAAAAAACCGGTGTTACATATTTGTTCCTTAAAAGTTATCTCATGTAATTTGGCTAACAGAGCCAGAGCGATATGAACAAAAATAATTAAAACTAACTAAAAGTTAATGGCTATAGGCCTGTGGATAAAATTAAACAAATATACTTAAAAGTAACAAACCAAAAACGTTCGTCTTTAAGTAGAGCAAAAATAAGCAAATTAACTGGCATGTGCATAATTAGTACGGCATAATAAAAAAAATAATACGGTATAAGCAAAAATTGGCATGAAGTTAGCAAAAGTGAAGATATTGGATGAGGTGTTAACGAGTTCCTCCATACAATTTGACATTAAAAACGGTAGCATTATCTAATCTAAACCCATCTCTAAGTCCTAGCATAATTTTTAATGTGAAGTTTCAACGCAAAAATCTCTAAGATCATGTTCAATTTTGCCACTTATGCTAACTTCATGCCAATTTTTGCTTATACATAGGGCCGTTATTTTTTAAGATCGAATTTAAGATTGTAATCTTGAAAAAAAATTAATTTTAAGATCGAAGTCAAGATTTTGTTATTAATAAAAATCTTAAATGAAGATAATATCCTTAAAAATTTAAGAATATAATCTTAAAATTAAGACAACGGTCTTAATTTTAGGAAAGCAGAACGTCAATCTTACCGAACAAATTTCAAGATTGAAATGTGAAAATTTCTACAGTCTAAATTCAAGATTTTTGTTTTTAAAATTAGATCGTAACGTTTCTATCAGTTTAAGAATTGTGTTAAATCAATCTTTTGATAGGAAACTTTTTTCAGGACGAAGTATATGTATATGTATTTCTACTTTCTTAATTTATTTTTTATTTAATTTTGTATCCACATCTGATAAATAAATTTATATCATAATGAATGAACAAGTTCATATAAAAACAGTATTATTTATACCGTTTTTTTATACGAAGTTGTTCATTCATCACGATATAAATTCATCACGTGTGTACACTCAATTATAACTATAACTTTTTTTAGAATTTCTATGTTTTTTCTAATAATGCGAGGTCTCAAGATAAAGCAAACTGCACATACATTCATATGTGTCAACCAAATGAAAAATATTTGTATCAACCGTAATGAAATTTTTGAGATATTCACCCTTATTCCAGTTGTCGTCATCGACGTCACATTAACGCAACACCAAAAAACTAGTGCTCGTGTATCCGTTATCGAAAACAGCTGACTCCTGTTTGCAGGTTTATGCTATTTTCTAAACCTTAGGGAACGTAAATAGATTGTCAGTTGCGCAAAATTGTTCTCGAGAGCGATTAAAAAAGCCCCTATTTTTTTGGTGTTGTGTTAAAGTGACGTCGATGACGACAACTGGAATAAGGGTTATTAAGACGTTTTTGAAACAAAATTGGGAAAATATAGTAAAATAAAATAATAAATTTAATAAGTTCTTAATTTGGATTTTAATTATCGTTTTGCTTTAAATATTTTTATTGTATTATGGTGTAGGAAAATAAAATAGATGCATATCGAATATAAATCGTTTCTTGTGTTTTGCATAATTTTCTATACCTAATCGCTTATTCTGGTGGATTTCCCAAAAAGTTTATGTAAATTCTCAAATAGTTTTTAAAAGTAGAAGAGGTTTGAAACTTTTGAAAAGTATGGTTGAAGTCTACCCTACAAGAAATGAATGATTGAAACTAACACAAACAAATTTTTTCATTAACACATTTAAAAAAATTTTACATTGAATACATACGAGTATACATACATATATTTTGTATTAAAAAATATTAATTTTATTTTTTTTACTTGAATTTGAACTATATTAAAATTTTTAATAAATTATTTGCTTAAAAAGGGACAAATTTTTAATTGTAATCGACTGATTAATGGGTGCGATTACGCTTACAAGGTGCGATTAATCGCGATTACGATTACGATTACGATTACGATTATAATCGTTGTGCAAACCATAGTAAAGAACAAACGACAATAGCAAGAATGTTCTAAGTTTAGAGATGGTAAAATTTAGCTTTAATTACAAAAAAAGCTTTCAGCAAATTGTAATACGTTTCCACTGTAAAATATGTGTATAAAGCTGGGTATTTTCTTTCGTTTCGAATTACAGAGTAGACGCCTGATTTTTTCCAACAACACACAGTGGACCAAACACAAGAATGCTAATGATAAAGGTATGGCAGCCTTCGAAAACAGCATGTTGTTCCGTTCTGCCAATTAAAATTAACTTTGGTGTCATTTGTTCCTTAAAAATTATCACATGTAATTTGTTTACAAAGCGATACGAACTTTAGCCTAATCGAATAATATATACATATACGGCCATATGTATAATCAACAACTGACATGAAGTTAGTAGAAGTGGCAAAATTTAACATAATCTTTAAGAGTTTTGTCGTGAAACTTCACATTAAAAATCACGCTATGAGTTAGTAATGGGTTAAAACTACGTATTACGATCATTTTTAATGTCAAATTGTATAGAGGAACTCTTTAATACCTAATTCAATTTCGTCACTTATGGTAACTTCATTACAGTTTTTGCTTATACAAAGGGCCGATAGAAAATAACTCTTATTTACAGTTTATATTGAACATTTTTCAAATTACCTTGCCAGTACCGGATGCGGTTTTACCTCTTCCTTAACTACCCTTGCTTGATTGCGGAATAGCGTATAAAAAGCGGGTAGTAAATTTTGAGTTTTAGCCTTTTGATTTTGCCTCATAACGTAGGCGTCAATTTTAATGTCACGCATTAATATATTATAAAGGAAACGTCCAACGCCAGTTAAAACATTGGGAGGCCAAGCAGCTTCAATTGTATCCATACTGGGTCCTGAAGTACGTTCCTTGTGTACTAATCGTTGCCAGATTTGTCTGGTGTTGTCGCTGGTATTTCCGCGATCCCAAATATCGCAGTAATCATTATAAATTTCACCAATTTTTTCCAAAGTACCATTTTTCTTTTTCTGTTCAATTTTATAACTGGCATTTTATACAAAGAAAAAATATATATAAATTTACTTATAACGTTATTAAAAAAACATTTTCTACTAACCGTTGTTGAACTTTTTGTCCCAATTCTTTGTATAGCTGGCCCACTGTAGGACTAAACGTTTCCGAGCCTTCAGCAAGTTTATATATTTCTTTAATCAATATTTCAACATATTCAGATGTATTCAATGCCCTTAAGTAAGTGTAGTAGTTCATATAGCCCTGTGGTTTATAACGCACTTGTGCTCTCAAAGTATTCAAGTCCCTAGTAATAGCATTAGCTATTTGCAAACGCCACTGCGTTTCCATGTTCTTAAGCTTTTCACGCTGTCATAATATGCAATATGCAAAGTAAATTAAATATGATGAAACTTATTACTACTCTTTCTTAACTTACACAATGCTCAACATTCGCAAATTCTTTTCCTTTTTCTATAGACTTTATTGTTATAGAACCATCTAGCTCAACTTTTAATTGCTCTTTTGCCATTTCCTCCAGTTGTTGCTTAGTGTAACCCAATTTTGAATTCATTATTTCTGCACCATCTATTCTTTCATTTGTTTCAGTTCTGTTAGCTACGCCCCTTTCAATCGGCGAAACCTTTTCATTTAAACTTTTGAGCAGGGGGTTATTATATTCTAAAATAGGCGGTGTATAGACCGGTTCAAAGTCAGGAAATACTCTTCGTATAGCATCTAGTGCAATATCCCTCTGATCGCTAATAAATACCGATTTATCCATAATTGCGTTTAATGTCATATTCATGTTTTCGGCTTTTTTGATATACATTTGTATTTTTTCGACATTGTCCGGCGACGTTTCTAAACGCCCTAGGCATTCGAAAATGGCAGCAAATGTTTGCTCATTAAATTGCAATCCATCTTCCTTAATCAATGCGAATATATCACGAAATCGTTCGAAGGATCCCTTTTCGGCAAAACCGTGCAACAGAATGTTATATAAATCTATGGTTGTCAAATTAAATGAAGTGTGTTGTTTTTTGGCTCTTTGGCGATAATTTAAAAGGGTCGATAAGCCTCGATTTTGTAAACCTATTGAAATACAAACGTTCAAGTACGTTGTGAGATTAATTCGTAAAGCTCGTTCCTTGGCTAAACGCTCTTGGAGTTCATTATGATGCACTTTTGATTTAAATCTAAGACAAAATGCATTTTAAGAAAATGGAATAAATACACGTGTGTACATACATGTGTATATATCGTTACCTTAATATAGAAAGATCCAAACTCATTTTTTTTGAAATCGAAAAATGCAAAGTATCGATTTCAAGAAAAATATCTACTGAGTTAGGGCCTTTCTATGTTAAGGTAACGATATACATACATATATGTATATGTATATATTGTACCTGCTCTTTGGCTTTTCTGTAACTGTGAATATTTTTTGCTGACTTTTAATTATCGGTTCATTTATTATATCAGGTGATACATAAGGCTCGGGCGAGGCTAATGGATCTATGTCTTCTTCAAGGCTCGGTTTTATACTGGCCATAAAAAATATTTTATTATCAGCTATTTTTTATTCGTAGATTATAGAAACTTACCTGTAACCATCATTAGAAATTTGGTCTTGTTCTAGAGTTTCAATAATATCTCTAAAATTTTGAAAACTTTTAATAATTCTTTGTATTTGCTCGGGATTATCAATAATTTTTTCGGAAGATGATTTTTCATCTTTGCCAAAGAAAATCATAGGTTTATCGTCATAAGAACAGGTTTCCAATAGACTGCTGTCCAGCGCTTCCATATTAACTTTTTGATATTCAACCGGCTGAACGAATGATGAAGCAAGCAAAGAATGATTTTTATATGTTTTTGTTGGTCCTTTTAACTTTTGATTTGTTATCTTTCTTATTATTTCTTTTTGAGTTTTGGTAACAAAGTTCTGAAGCCTTTTTGCATTTAAACGTTTCACTCGTGACATACGCTCATTGGCGGCAGTTTCAGTTACTACAAAAAAATTTTTTTTTAGTTATTTAGTTGTTAATATAATTGGGTCTACAGTTTCAATGCAAATTCAGAGTTTTTCTTACCCTCTCAAAATACGTAATTTCTGATTATATGATTAGAACTGTTTTAGCCATTATTGGTCACCGGAACCAATATAAATGAGAAATATTTTGTTTGATTTTGAGGAAAAGTTAATTCACTTTCTATTCCTTTATGAAAATTATTATTTGTGTATTAAAAAAGTTTATTTACTGTTGAAACTTAAAGCAGCAACGAAATGACATACTTAACCCACAACAAACTAACTTTTTTAACTTTCCATATAGGGCACTGCTTCACGTTCAATATATATTGAATACGATCCAGTATCGCGATATTTATTGAACGTGTAGCATGCAGTATTGATGGATTGCGATCAATATCGCAGAAAGGCCTAAATTATGGAATACAGATCGCAGATCGCGTGATAAATGCGCATCCGCACATCACAAAAATAATCACACGATGTATATTGAACGTGTAGCATACGCTCGTGATCCATCAATCCATTAAAATGAATCGCGATCAAAATGTGTTAATCGTTTATTAAAAAAATGTCGCGAGAAAACCAAAAAAAAGGTTTAGCCGACAAGTCTTTCAAAATAATTTTTTCGGTCGTTAATTCCGAGTTCACGGGCAGAACCCCTCGCTTTCAATATCTTCTGCAATTACCATTTATTAAAACAAACTTTATTTGTTATAATTTTCACTGCGTTTTTTTTATTTTATTTCACTTTTTATTAACATATCACGATCTAATATCATGAAAATGCTACACGTTCAATATTTATCACGCGATCAGCGATCTTGATTTCATAATTTAGGCCTTTCTGCGATATGGATCGCGATCATTCAATACTGCATGCTACACGTTCAAAAAATATCGCGATACTGGATCAGGTTCAATATATATTGAACGTGTAGCAGTGCCCATAGCATAGTTTTTATTATCAATATTTATTATGTTTTGTGGGATGTTAATTTCATTACATTGTTGTAGTACCAAAACTTGGAACTGTATTTTTTTTTTACTTAAAATGGTTTCACATTATAAACGATTCTGTATCATTCTTACTACTCACCTTCTAAAAGCTCAATATATTTAGAGTAGCGTGGTTTTAATTTTTTCTTTTTCACTAGAGCCTCAGCAATAGTTGGCGATGTTGACTGTGAACGAGCGGTCAATAGTTGATGTGAAGAGATATCTATGTGATAATTTAAACATTTAATATAATATTAAAGATTACAAAACTATGTATCTATGTATGTACATATACTATGTAGGTTGATATAATTTAAAATTACCTCCACTTGTTGCTGGGGCATTCTCAACAACTCCCTGACTCTGAACACTGCGTTTTGTTATGTGGACGCTTTGATTCATATGACAATATACTGCCTTTTGGTGAGCACTGTTTATTGTTAGATTTTTTGCCGGTTGCAATAAAAGTGCATTTGTATCATGTCTGCCAACAATTCCACCAGCACTGATACTATATTTTAGGCCCACATGCTTTTTACGTCCGTACACAGCTAAACGACAATTCTCTACAGCAACTCGATTAATCGTTAATAAACGATACATTATATTAACTTTTTAATAAATTCATTAACACTCTTGTCTACTGTATACTTATTTTTATTAAGTTAATTTGCTTTAATCACTTGCATAACTATTAAATTGTAGTACCAAATTTCCAAAAAATTCAAGAAAAACATTGCGTAGTTTGACAATCACATGGCAATCAATGGCAATAACAATCGTGAAGTTGGCTGAAGTTGTCAGTCAAAGATTTAGTATGGCAATGCTAAATTTATTGTTTTAAAGCGATGTGGCAATGATTAAATCCATTTTAATTTTACCGTAAAGTTAATCAAACTATTTAGACAGCCTTCTTTAATTTATGCATTTAAATGTAAATAGTTATAACTATACATATATACATACATATGTACATATATTAGAAAACCTGAATGTGAATGAATTCAAAATTTGCAAAAGTTGTGTTTACACGATGAGTATGGGTTTGTCATGTGGAACACAACCCTTACAATTCGTGTGTGGAAAGTAGACTTTTTGTATAAGCTTTATAATTTAAATAATTTTCATTGACCCTGGTTCTAATATATTTTTCAAATTTCATATGGATTGTAACAAGATCTTGGATTGTAATGTAATAATTTAAAATATTTTTTAGTTTTATACATTTACATACATATGTATGTACATATGTATGTATGTACATATATATGTATGTATGTGTGTATGTATGTATGGCTATTTATCTGTGTGTGCATGCATGCATCAGTACTATCAATGAACGTGTTTTACAGCTATAAGCAAACAAATAACGAGTGCTTCAAGTGTACGTTAAAACCGGTTTTTGTGTAGAAATTTTGTTTTAACGTACACCTAAAGCATACGTTATTTTTTTTGCATATGGGGGTTAATGTTTTCCAATTTATTCAAAATTGCATGTGTATATTGTAAAAAAAGTAAATAAAAAATAACCGTTATTTTTCAAACAAATATTCAAACTCAATAACTAAGCAGTATTTAACAATTAAAATATGCGACCAAAACTCATGTTGTAGTTTAACACATTTTTTTGGTATAACATAAAAATGTAATAGGTACATTTATTTGTTGTTGCTGCAACAAATGAATTGTTTAAATTCGAATTAATTTTGACTGGCGTCAAACAGAAATAAAATATTGAAATAAATTATAAATAAAATTTTGTTGCATATGGGGAACGTTTTCGTAATACATACATACATATGCATGTATGTACATATGTATGTATATCTGGATTTGTTTGATTAAATGTTCCAACATACATACATATGTATGTACATACTTTTATGTACATTGCACAACTACTTGAAACTTTAATAGCTTTGGAACATGCATATTGTTAATATGATAGCAATTAATCATTTTTATTTTAATAGAATAAAATTACATACTGAACTCGAACAATAAAGAAATAATTTATTACAACTATATGCAACATATTTTAATTTGAGGGTTCTAAGTTACTGTAAAATAGGGAAGCATACATATACATATGTATGTATTTACTTGCATTCAAATGTATGTACATACTTACATATGTATGTGTGTACATACATACATACATATGTACGTACATATGTATGTACATCAATGTATTTTTACACTTATAATTTTATTTAATTTTTATGAGTTCTATTCTTTAAAAGATTGAAGAAATAAATTTAAATTGTAACATTCACGTAAACATACATACATATATATGTATATACATACATATGTATATGCATACATATTCATTCAATTAATATTATTGAGCATTTTATATACGTATAAATTTAACATTGGTTTATGAGTTTTGTGAAAAGTTTATTAGTTATTATTTATTTGATTTTAACTCAGTTTTAATTCATTGCTGGGGCGCTTATATGTGGACACTTCAATATTAAAGTTCAATTATAGCGCCCCCTACAAGGGATATTTCTGCAAAGGCATAGATACATACATATTTCCCTTTAGGGGATCTTAATTAGGGATGTAGCGAATACCGATACCGATTCCGATATATCGGCGATATTTCTGATTTGACGATATATCGATATCGGCGATATTTTACTGTCGATACGACGAAACTTCTTAAATTTTTTAGAGCTGTTTTGAACAAACAATTAAATTTTTAACGATTGTTTTTGCATAAAAACTAAGAGAAATAACATATTAAAAGCAGAACATAAAGTCTAAGCAGAAAAATTTAACGTTTCTTTTGTTTTGCTTTGCACCATAGTAGTGAAATGTTCTTTCAATGCTAAATCATGTATGTATTTAAAAAAATAGTTTGTTTTTTGTTAATTTAAGAATAAATTCAAATATCACTTTTAAATATTAATAATCTCTTACACTATAATTTTGTATAATAAAAGGTTTTGTTAATTTTAACAAATGCGTACCAGTATCGGAATCAGTATCGGGGACATTTCTTATTGATTATCGGTATCGGTATCGGATCGGCAAAACGGCGTATCGTTACTTCCCTAATCTTAATATATGTAGTTATACAGCTGAAATCATACAAGAGTAAAAAAAGTAACATTTTGGCAATTGTGAAATACTTACAACATACATTTATTTCGGTTTATCATACCAAATATTTCTACACAAAACTAACAATTAATATACATATGTAGATATTTACATGTGTGCAAGCGTGTAGTACAAAATGCTTATAAGTAAGAGCATTAATTTTTATTTTTAATTACATATTAATTAAATTAGAAAGCGTTTTTCTCAATTTTCCTTGAATTTCTTTCTCTCTTTATCACAAAGAAACGCACATTGAAAACTGTTACAATGGAGCGTTTTTATTTTCAGGAAATACTGATAATGCCGGCTAAAAAAATACAATCTTAAGCACTTTTGCTCTCAAATCTATAGAAAATTTTATAAATACATACTTACATACATACATATTTATAAGCATTCTTGCTCTTAAGATCGAAGGGATACATTTCACTATTCTGCTGCATTCTGTGAGCAGACAACGAAAAGATCTTTAAAAAGCAAAGACACTGCTGAATGAATTTTATTCGTATTGAAAATCTGGTGGCGTCAAGTAACTGATAAGAAAACGGGTAAAAGTGAAAAAAAAACTGAAAGTCAAATCAGTTTTAGAAAGATTTAAACAAAAGGCAAAGCAACAAAAACGAGAAAAATAAAATAATCAACATTAGAAAAAATATTTATTAAAAAGAGGCTAAGCAAAAATTATAAGAATTTAGTGAAACATAAACAATTGAAAGAATAAGCTAGTTCTATTAAAAAAAACTCAATTGTAAGTATAATAATAATAAATATGTAATATATAAAAAGTTATCGCCTTTGTCGTGTTTAATAATTGTAAATTGCAAAAGAAAAAATTTCTAGCTTTGTCAACCTTTTGACTTATTTGAATTATAAGTATATGTACATATGTATATGTACATCTATACATATATATATATATATGCATGCACATAGACTTAAAACACCATTCCTAAATCATTGATAAGTTCTAAATCAGCTTATTATTACTGTATCGAAATTGTTATTTAGTATTTACAGCTTTGAACACGAAGATTTATTGATAAAAGTTTAATTTGAATTAGAATGAAATTAGAAAAGTGATTGCAAAATTGCTAAAATTACTTTCAAGAAAAATATTATGTAATTATTTGATTTATATTGACAATATTTACACACGTTCACTTCATAATTTGTGACATGTTTAATACTCTCCAAAAGGATTACACAAAGAATTTATGAAATTTGTGCAATAAAATTGTAATCATTAAGAAATTATTTATTTTGAGTTATTCATATCATAGAATTGAATCCATATCTAGTAGATTTTTTAGAAAACGAAGCAACATACTATGCATATTGTCGAATATGTACCCTTAGTTATACTTATTTCCATATTCACTATATAATTAGTGCTTTTAAAATATACACGAGTATTTCCTGGTTTGACAACGAATGGAGGCTAAAGAACTGAAATTAAATTAATTCGGAAGAGCAAGCACGGAATTTATGACATACCAGATAATATACAATTATTTACTTATATTGAAGCATCGCTCGATTGACAGAATAATCTATGAATTTTTATAAATTTATGGATTTAAAAAAGCAAAGAAACACGTTTTTTTTTTAAAATATACATATGCACAGATCGAGCCTTTGCTGCCAGAGAGTACTTAATGCAAAGAAAGGCTTGTTTTACAGCAAACGAATTGAAAGTTTTCAATTTACGAAACTTAATGCTTAAATGCAATTTACATCTTAAGACACCATTTATTAGTGACCTGCACAAGACCATTTATAAGGCCTTTCAAGACATGAGAGATTTTTAAAAAGCTTTACTACAGCGAAATATTCTAAAACAAACGCTAAACAACTGTGTTAGGAAGACAAACAACTGAAAAATATGTCTTGCCAACAGTGTTGCTTAGCGTTTGTTTTAGAATATTTCGCTTTGGTAAAGCATTTGAAAAATCTCTCATGTCTTGAAATGTCTTATAAATGGTCTTGTGCAGGTCACTAATATTTATGAAATTTTTACATGATATAAACAACTTACAAAACTAATTTTTTGACTTGTGCAGTAAATGGTTAATTTGTATTTTTATTATACATGTATGATAGTTAATTAATTTCTAAATCAGTTATTTAAATTCTTATATTAATAGAAATCGTAGTAATATTAAATCCTATTTCCTACTAACATTGTAAATGTGAACTCGCTAAAACGAGTTTTGATGTTTGTATGCTTTCCGGTTATTCTAATGTAGTTTTAGATTTCATTTCAGGGATTTTCATCCAACCCAAAATATTTAAATTGCTTTCGATGGCAGGCAAACGAAAGAAAAATCCTAAGGTTGGAGCTGATCTGAGGCTCTGGAAAAAATCTAGAACTGAATTTGTTTTTTAATGAATCGCTTGCTTGAACAAGAAATTTTTTATTTATTATGAAAGTAGCGCAATTCTAATCGATAATATTATAATGCCATAAAAATTAAAAAGTTTTATTTAAAAAAATGGCATGCACAAAAGCTCTTCGGTTAGGAATTTTAGCGGTAAAGTGATCCTATATACTATATAATCTTATGGACTCCTGGCATTTTTTGACCTTTAAAGACTCTTTTGTAAGAAATTGATTTAAGTCGTCGCACAGTGAGGCTTTTTTGCGGATCAATTAATTAATATCTTCACAATTATAATGAGTATAGTTTTATATATGTAGGTGTTTCTTATAACAAACTGCATGTTCCACCAAAAACCTTGTGGGTATAGGAGGCTGGAGACCCCCGTACAAAGTAATTATTAATTAATTAATAAACATATTTTTTGGTTTTGTTTAAGAAATACCGAAGCAGAAACAAAATGCATATACATATGTAAATGGGGCTCAACCAACAAAACAAGCAAAAGTTCATGATTTTTTCATTCACTAACGCTCCTGATGAATTGACTACCATTGAATGATTATATATATAAATACAACCACGATCACACTTGAATTACACGTGACTAATGCGTGACACACGTGTAAAAAAATCACAGGGTGCCCCTGTGGCTGAGTGGTAGCGATGGTAGCCTCTCAGTCCAGAGGTCGTGGGTTCGATTCCCACCATAGACTCTGGGTGTTTTCTGCAGACCAGCTAATCGCTTTGCGGGTTGTGTTTGTTAAAAAAAAATATATAATAAAAAAAATTTGAACAGTCACAAGCGCCAGTGAAATACGTATATAGACGTGCTAAACCACGAGGAAGTAAATTTCAATTATTGTAGTAACAATATAGTAGTGACAATATGTCAAATAAATAAATTTCATTAAAAAAAATATCTCTAACGAAAACACATAAAATAATGACAAAAAAAGCAAAAATAAAATTGTTAGCAGAAGTCGTTAAAAGCTTATTATTGGCAACCTCAACGCGTGAAGATATTACTAATTCATACAAACCTTCTCACGTGCAATGATGCGCCTCATACATTTTTCTAAGATAACGCCTTTAAAATAAAATCTCTGCTTAATTGAGCCCAATTAATAACTTTATGTCCACTTAAACTGAGAAAATTCATATTTTTGCCCTTCCAATATATGTACATATTGGTTCATTTGGCTCCTTATAAGGAGCATAGGGCCTCAAATCGTCTCCGGTGTTTAAAGTCAAGGGTCGTCATCATAGAAATCAGTTGGTTTTTATTTTTACTTGAGGTTTCGTTAATCATTGCTTAATTTAAGATGAGTAGCTTATTGGGCTTCTACATCTGATCCTGGATCTGGGGCTGCCAGTACGTCTTCAGGAAGTCAGTTGACAGTGGAGATTTATCCGCCACAGTTTGTGAAGGTTATACCGTCAGAGCCTCGTGAGGGTCTCGTCAGCTAATAACAGTGTACGCCACGTGTAGGGGAGGTTGACAGTTGTGCCGTAGAGGTACTGACTGGCACAAATAATTTTGATAACAAATTTAAGCAAAACATGTGAATAAATACCTGAACTTGATTAGATTAATTACTTTCTCAAAATTAATTGAGAAAAACAGGATTTAATTACTCAAAGTTTTTCTGCTTATTTCTTCAGTTTCTCCCAATTTTAGCGCGCCATTACAAAAGCACAGTTACCTATTTAATTTTTTTACCAAGTGATGTAGAATTTTGTGCACTTTAAGCGAGTACCTCCAGTTTTTACGGTACTTGAGCATTTTTTAAATTAATCCTTATCTACGTCGTATACTTTTTTTAGCAAGCCACCCCCATAACACTTTTCATTACGTTAAGATGCGGAGAACATATAGAGGCCAATGTACGAGTACAAGTGCTACATCTTGCTCACGAATTCACTCATTTGTCGCTCTGGAAGCGTGAGTTCAAAAAGTATCGTGCTGGTAGCTCCATGGTATGGATCCATATATGTTTTTAATGTAATTTTGTATGATGCTCCCCACACATTTTTTCCGTTTCAAATAACAAGTCGACACACCCATTGTAAGATATTGCATTTCATACCATAACTCCGGCTTCTCTGCTGAATCTTTGTTGCAAAAATATTTCTTTTTTTCTTAAGTAGTGAAAATATTCGTTCAAAATTTATAAAATATAATTCCTTATTTTGTAGTGTATTTGCATCAGTTAAGATAAACATTTTAATACTCATAATTTCGCTTCTATGTATTTATACCTATCTAGTGGCGCGAGAAAGTTTTGAACATACATACATACATATATATGTATGTATGTATGCAAATATATATGTACATACATATGTATGTACATGCAGTTCAAAAATATTTTCCTCCATATGTAATTATTATTTTAAAAATTTTCCAGAATCAAAAATTTTGCATGTAAATATCGTACACACATAAATAAATATTATTAAATAATAAAAACCACTGTCAGTTAATATAAATGTTTATATTAATTTAATAAATATTAAATCATAACATTTCCTTGTTTAAGACAACAGCCATATGAACGTAGATACCACAATAAATGTATGTATGTATGTATGAACATGCATTTTAAATAAATTTCGTTTAATAAATTCATTAAAAAAATACAAATTTATATGTATGTATGTTTATCAGTTTGAAATAATTTGAAATAAACAATCAAATTACGGGAAAAAAGGAAGCCACATACCACACAGACAAAACCATAAATTATATTCATAACGAACTGGGTCGATAATTTATACATACATACTCGTATGTATGTACATACATACATACATATTATAAAGATGCAACTTTCGAAGGAATAATAAAAAAAGTAAAACGGTCTTTCTGTTTTAAAAATGCATTATGTGTAAATAATTAAATGTTTGAATATACAAGCATGTGCATGTAAATAATGCACATACATACATACATATGTACATATCGTTACCTTAATAGAGAAAGGAACTACATATTTCGTTATTTAGTTCGAATCGGATTTTTTTGTATATACCTACTTCGATAGGAAAACATCTAATGTATCAAAAAATTATAAAATTTCGAATTAAGAAAAATAATGAGTTATAGGGCCTTTCTATATTAAGGTAACGATATATAAATACTACATGTGTATGTTACGATTTTCTTAATATTTACATATGTATGTACGTGTCATGTGCTCAACATAAATAAAGTTATTAAATTTTTTTCTTTTTGGAAATAAAACTTTTGGATAATTGACGCGAACATACAGAGCACGACACAAGTGTATACATATTTATGTACATATGTATGTACATATGTATATATTTATTTTTAGTTTTTGTTAAAAAAAATTGAATCTGTTTCTATTAAATTGAACCAAATAGAACTCTATATATACAGTAGTTTTCCGATTTAAGGAACATTCGATTTAGTGAACATCACATTTAACGAACATCCAATTTTTTTCTACTGAGTACCTTATATAACGAACAAAATTTGTACTCGGTATAACGAACAAATATAAAATTAAATAAGAAAATTACTATGAAAGAATATAAATAAAAATGTACCGCTAGTTTTCTTTTTTTGATGGTTTTGTTTGATATCATTTGAGTGCATTGAAATGCTTAAAATAAATAGATTGTTGTTAATAGCCTTTTTACACTTACTCACATCTTTCATCAATTTGCCAAGATGATAACATCTTCCCATAAGAATGTTCAACATCTTTCAACATCTTCAGAAGATGTTCCTATCTCACTTTGTTCCATTAAACATCTTTCGATTATTTTAGTGTCATCACTAGAAAAAATGTATACAACTATATACATACATGCATACATTATAAACATGTATACATATGTATGTATGTATGTATATCTACATACACATGTACAGATGTATGTAAACGCATTCATGGCTACCTTTTGGAATATTATTCATTATTATTATTATTATTTTTTATAAAAATTTTTTATAAAAAAAAAATATATATATATAAAAATGTATAAAAAAGATTAATTAATAAATATAATTAGTACACTCTTGTATATAAATATTCGTAATACGTATTTTAACTATTTATTATATTAAAGTATAAAAAACTGTACCAAAAAATTTTTTTTTCATTTCTTAAAAATTATTATTTTTTAATATAAATGTATGTTATAGTCGTTTTAATTAAAATTTTGTAAAAACTTCATTACCATTATGAAATATTAAAAACTTATCCCAATGTTGTTACCATTTTTAAAAAATTTTAAAGAAAATCAAGATAATCGTACAAAATGTTATGTAAAAGTATTAAAAATATTTTTTATATTTGTTAAGAACTATTCCAAATTTTACATGTTAAAAAGCTTTGCTTCAATTAATATTTAAAATATTTTAATTTTATTAACATGAACACATATTGTAGACATATACATACCTATTAAGTTTTCTTACCAAAAATTTTTATAAAAATATTTATGACACACACTGTTATTTAGATATATATAAAATAATTTTTGTCATTGAAAACGAAAAAATCAATTCAAAAATAATTAAAAACAAAATACAAAAAATTACATAAAAAAGAAAGAAATATCCTGAAGAAGTTAGCCAATGGTTAACGAAATATCGATAAATTAAAAACAATATATATTAAATTGATTCATTAAACACAGAAAGATCTGTAACTACTCCAAGATTTTATTATTAAAATACATACATATATACATATACATATATTTATGTACATATATAATAAAATCTTGTATATATTTTTCCAAATCGAAATGAATGACATAAAAGTAATTGCAAATTTCTACAAGCCGCTCGGACACGAAATTTTTGCACATAAAGAAAGTACTCGAAATAGTATTTCTTCATCATCATCGTCCGCTAGGATAATTTCTACTAATTCTGCATATTTTAGCATTAATTGTTTCTGCTCCTCAACAAGAGAAGCAATCAAATAAATTTCTACTGAATTTCTAAATTCCATTTTATTTTTTAATTTTTAGTTGCTCACACTCGTAAAAATAGTATTATAATAATGAAAGATGTTTTAATGTAAACAGGTTTTTTCAATTTTCAACATATTCCACGCATTCCTCAAAGATGTGAGTGAGTGTAAAAAGGCTATAAAGGATAAAGTTAAAATTATCGATGATCATCGAAATGGTCTGCGGGTTGCAGATTTATTTAAAAAATATGGTCTGCATAAGTCCACTATTAGTACAATCTTAAAATCAAAGGAAAATCTTTTAAGGAATGTTAAAAACAGTCATTTTGAAGAACAGTCATATAAAGCAAGGTGAGTTCCCGAGAATGGAAAATAAACTTTTTCAACGGTTCCTTATGCAACGCAACTGCCATTTTGCAAAAAAAAAGATCTCATTAAGCATTTCGAAATTTGTATTAAGTAGGCTCAAAAAAAATTAGTAGCTCAAATTTAATGCTTTTTAGAAAGCGTTAAGATGTCGTTAAGAGAAAGTTTTCAATTCAAAAAAAAGACTGTGCTTAACCAGTTGTTTAAATAAATTATTTTTGTATTATAGTGCTTTATGAATTTTTCTTTTAATTATATTTTAATGAAATATGTATGTATGTATGTATGTTCTTTTAATAAAATATTAAAAATACTACGAATAAATATGCTTTGAGTTTTGAATAAAATAGAAAATTAACTTATTGCTGCATATAACGAACAATTCAACAATTAGGTTCGTTAAATCGGAAAACTACTGTAATTTAATCTGTGTTAATTACTTTAGACATTAATTTTTATTTATATATTTTTTTATTTTACAGCATAAAATAAAGGAGAACACAACAGTGTCTGCCAATTCCTACCAAATATAAGTATTATCGACGACACATCATTTCATTCAGCAATGAGACAAATTACACGAATACTATTTTTAGCCTTGATCGGTTTAAGTTTAGCTGAATTAACACCAGCCCAAGTCACGTAAGTTGTACTATTTTTAACCGACTTCAATTTTATGTAGGTTTTATGTAAATAGACATAGAAAATTACACAGTTAAAAAAAATTTGTAAATAATGTTTAATACCAAGCCGGTGTATGTACATATGTATACATCGTTACATTAATATAGAACCGCCCTAACTCATTATTTTTTTGATATCGAAATTATTGCATTTTTCTTCTATCGAAATATGCAAAAAAATATAGGCTGAATTGGCCTTATTTCTGAACTAATTGAAGTATAAGGACATAATTGCGCCCCCACTGCATTGATAATAAAGCCATATATGTAGACTTATTTCGCAATTAGTTGAGAAACAAAGCCGTTTTGGTTTATTAATTACGACTTTGTTGCGGTGAGCCGACGAAACTCGGTACATTGTGCCCATTAGGGTTGGGCTCAAAAAGAACGAACTAGTTCAATTGAACTATTCCCATAAGTGAACGATGTGAACTAGTTCAGACTAGTTGTTCCTTTTTGGTCTTTGTTGTTATTTTAGTCTTTCTTGTTCTTTTGGTCTTTATTATTCTCTTGGTACTTTTTGATATCTCGGTCTTGTTCGTTTTTTGTTCGTTCGTTAATTTTTGGTCTTTATTTTGTTTTCTTTATCTTATTCTCTGTTCCTGACCAATGCACATGCAAAAGATTTCAAGTAAAATATTATAGTTTCTCGTTTGCATGCTGTTGAAAATAGACAAATGTAGTGTGCCTATTAAATTTTTAGCACAATAATCAAAACAAACAAAAGAAAATGTATACTTACGTCCCTTTTCACAATGTATGGTTAAGAGTTAACGTGAACTTTAACTGACAGTTCTTCATACAAAACTTGCCGTTAAAGTCCCTGTTATCTTTTAACCATACATTGTGAAAAGGTACGTTAGTGAAATATACAAGTGAGTTTTACAAAATTAATAGAAATAATTTGTAGTATTGAACTAAAAAACAGATTGCGAAAAAGAATATTAGAATTAAAAAAGTGATTATAATTTGTTTTAAACAGAAAACGGATTTCATTTTAAAAATTTCAAAAATATTAATTTTTACCTTTTATATACTAAAAGCATACAACAAATAAGACTACAAACCACAAATGAAAATACGTCTAAGCAAAGAAAATTTTTACTCAATTAAAAGAAATAATTTGTTGTGTCGAATATAAATCAATATTAAAAAAGTGATTAAAATTTGTTTTCAAATGATCAAACTTCATTCTAAGCATTTCCAATAAAAAATTATTAATTAAATAAGGTCGTTAAGAATGAAATGAAATTACTTTAGAATATTAACAAACGAATAAAACATTGAAGAGGATTCAATGTATGCATGTATGTGTAATCTCTGATCTGTTGTTCACTGCACAACTGACCGAAAAGAACAACTGAACGAAAAGAACGAACTAGTTCTTTTTGTTGTTGGGATCAAAAAGAACAATCCGCTAAAGGAACAACTATGCCCAACTCTAGTGCCCATAGTGGGATCTCGGCTTAAGATTTCTTAAAATTGTAAATCTTTCTGAACCAAAAAAAAAACTTTAAAAGTTGTCTCAAGCGCAATTATATTCAAATTATTCATTGCAAATTGAAACGTTATTTTTTATTCTTATTGAAACTTGTGTGTGTATGTATGTATTTTCTAATTGAAATCATGCATTAATTAAAACATAAACTGCATAAGAGTTTCAGTTCAGTGGCTTTTATTTTTAAATACACCAATGCACTTTTTCTCATCTCTTGGTGCATAAACATCCACAATGGTAAAACATTTATTTATGTAAATACTCTAATTTAAAAGAAGTCAATGCCATCCATCTATGACTGCAATTAATTAATCGAAACCTCTTAAATAATATTTTCGCTTTTAGTTTTGAAAATGGTATTGATTCATATACATTCATTTATTATCGCTAAACGTTAAAAAAAAGGCCGAGAAAAGTTCTCCTGCTAATACGTTAGAGTGGTCGGGCTAATAATACTTTCAAGAAGATAAAAAATTAAAAAAAAATTTTCATTTAATTGGAATCAAACTAGAAATAAATTGCTGCCACAGAAATCAGTATCGCCAATTTAAAATTAAATCGAGAAAGCAGTTAAAGAAGAAGTATGAGTATGTGTGAGTGTTTGTATTTGAATTTCTAATAAATAAATAAATAAATAAATCTTCTATTTATGTACGAGTATTTTCCGACATAAATTAAGATTAATCGTAGCAAATGGTGAAATGACTGAAACGATTGATTTTAATAAAATACTCTTTTTAACGATTTATTCTTTTTATAAATTTTCAAATGAAACTACATAAAAGGCACACACACACACAACGACACTGCATGCAAACAAAATTACAAAGTGTTAGTAGGAGAACAACCAACCATTCAAGCGGCCCATCCATCCATTCATTACATCATAGCGCCGCATTGTTGGATCACACGTTCCTCTTCCTCTAATAATTATGCAAAGGGCATGCACAAGATCAACAGACGAGTAAACAACAGACAGACGTCAGTCAGTCTTATAGAAATTATAGAAATAAAAAATGTAAAAGCAGGCAGCTACATATTTCTTTAAGTACCAACAAATTGATAGACATGGTCTTTGTTTTAAAATGGGGGAGGAAAGTTATTTGTTATTTGTACTTTATACACATGAATGAATGAAAAATTTTATTTAAAGTAGATTTTCATGTTAAAATCTTTTATGTGTACATATGTACACACACTTGTGCTCATATAATTAAGACACTTCTGTTAGAGATTGAAAGTTTGTTCACAACTGAAATTCAATGCAAGGAAATAAAAATTAAATTTCATTAAATTAAGAAAAATTTATATTTACTTTAAAACTGAAAAACAGTTTTTCACATTAAAACTTCATTTAAAAAGAAAAAAAATTGATCTGTTCGTAAATGCATCACTGCGCTGCAAATAGAAATTTCAATATCCTAAAGTGCTTCAGTGAAGAAAATGCGTAAATAAATGTCATATATGAGGTAAAACCTTGCCTAATATAATATATAATATAATATAAAATATAATAATTTTTCTTTAGATTGTGGGTGTAATTTGTTGTTGGATTTTAAGCAAACGCCACGATATTTTGCATTTACGCAAGACCATTTGCATCAAATAGTGAACACCCCCAATTTGTTTTTATTTCTATTTGGTTCTAATATAATTAAGGCATGAGACATTTTTTTTAGATTTAATTGAACTGTACTGAGTTTTAATCAGAAATAATTTCTTACTAAGGCTTAATTAATGTGAGTATATACTAGGGATGTAACGAATACCGACACCGATTCCGATATATCGGCGATACTTCCGATTTGCCGATATAACGATATTTCACTGTCGATACGACGATACTTCTTGAATTTTATTTAGAGTTGTTTTGAACAAACAGTACAATTTTTAACGCTTTGTTTTGCATAACAACTAAGAAAAAGAAAGCGAAATAACATAACATAATAAAAGCAGAACATAAAGTCAAAACAGAATAATGAAATTTTTTCATTTGTGTTGCTTTGCACCATAGTAGTAAAATGTTGTGAATGTTCGTAAAAGCATCACTTCCCTGCTTGATACGAGCAAAATTTCATTTAAAAAGCAACACAAGTTCGCTAATAATCTTTTTCAGTAGTAGCCATGTTTGTACGCCATATTTGACATATTTTGTGTATTACGTATGTACTTTAGTTAAGGAGTTTAGGACATTTCAATTTCCATTTGCAGCACAGTGATGCATTTACGAACAAGTGCGTTTTAAGATTACTTTCAAAGCTCATCAATACAAGTGCTAGTAATTCTATAACAGTCCTAGTAAGATCTCCTAATATTCCTAGGGACGCAGATCCTCTTGATTACTGGCGCAATGGCATATCCTACCCAAACTTAAAGAAACTTGTGCAGAAATACTTAATTTTCAAATGAGTTCTGCCACATCTGAGAGATTTTTTTTCTACTGCAGGCCTGTTTCAAACGGATTTCTGAAATCATCTATCTCCGCAAAATTTTAGAATACTTTTTTTAACTAAAATCTTATTAATATCAATTTTAAATACTACTCTCTTACAATGTATTTTTTTTTAAATAATTATTTTTTGTGAACTTTACCACGATTTCAAATTCAATTCGTAATTCATATACGTTTTCTTGTTTGAAAATTTGAAGCTTAGAAAGGTATTGGAAATTTTTATAATATTAGAAAATAAACAGTTTGACATTCATTTTGAATGGAGTAATTAATAATCGCCTACACTGTTATTTTGTTAAAAAGATAACTTGTTTTTTTGTTAATTTCATAACGAGTTCAAATATCAATTTTAAATATTAATAAACTCTTACACTGTAATTTTGTATAACAAAAGAATTACTCTATTTTTGTTAATTTTAACTTGAGTTCAATTTCAATATCCGTATCGGTATAGGTTCGGCAAAACGGCATATCGTTACATCCCTAGTATATACAATAATAATTTCTCATATTCCATTTCATTGAAAATTTGCGTTAAATAGCTGATGTTAATAAAAACCTCTACCCCAGCAGATAGTGCGCGGCTGCACAGAAAAATATCGGTATTTTCCCCAGTTAATAAAGTTTTACTTGTCTTCTTTAGAAACTCACATGAATTAATAAAAATATTTCATTCAATAAGAATTGAAATTACCGAGCTTAAGCCTGACTAAGAAATTATTACAATTAAGTCATCTAAAAGAAAGATAGTTTATCCAAGAAAATTAATTAATTTATTATTTCTACTTAATGTAATGGTAGAGATTAATTTGGAATCCTTTATTACGGATCACTTCAACAGATCGCTTTGGCCTTGTCTGAACTAAGGCTTGTTTTGTACCAGTCTGCCTGTATTATTTCTCATAAACCAGGCTTATTTTTACGTTTTCGAGCAACTACTGTATTTTTTATAATACTCCATAGATTTCCTATCGGGTCTAACACGTGACTGAAATTTATACATATTTCATTTATGCTAATCCCTTGAGCACTACTCCAAATATCTAAGTTATTGGTAAATTGTCAAAAGAGCTCTCCACAATACGCTTGTAAACATCATCTATAATTTCGCCTTCAATTTTAAAGATTAGCGTCTAATGGCTTAATTGAAATTTAGTGTTATTTTTGTTGTTACTTATTGTTGTTTTTTATTTGTTTTGCAATTTTGTGTTTATTTACATGGTAGTGGGTATGGCTGGATTAGACCCACTGTTGATGAAGTAAAGCACCTCCACACTATCTCTTATGAACGACCATACTTATCAGATCCTATAAGGGAGGACATCCTACATGTGTTTTACCATCATTATCATTTAATTTCGACTCATGACTCCAAGCCAATCCAATTTCCAAAACGAGGAGTCCTTCTACTCTTTGACAAAATCTTTCTGTTTTTGGGGTTAAGTACACCAAAGGTGAAAAGGAACCCTATTGTTTTCTCTACAATGTCCGTTTGTCAGTCACGTTATTTTCTCTAGAACCGCAAGAGCTACAGACTTGAAATTGTCACAGAATATTTATTTATTTATTTATTATTATTATTATCGAGTTCCTTAGTTGGTGCGTGGTGCGGTTTTTTTTTAATTTTGGTGCGTTATTAAATTTTTGGTGGCACCAAAGCAAATTTAAAACTGGAAAATTTTTGTTGTGAAAGTTTTACCAACTTCCTGATAGTGTTAATTACCACATTATTAGTAATGATGTTTACAAAACATCACAATTTGAAATTAAATCTTTTTTATGACCCTATGATAACAATAATGATGAGAATATTAGCTTTATTAATTTGAATTTTTATCTCTTTTTTAAAAGTTTTAAGCAGAATTTATAAAATTAATATACAAAAATGTATAATTTTGTACAAATTAATGTATGTGCCCTTAATTATGAAATTTGTATAAGTCATATATTTCTTTGGTCGAGATTTTCATTATCCGACAGTTCAATTAATCTAAAAAAATGTATCATTTACAAAAAAATAATATTATACTTTTTATGCAAAATTATTAATTCAATAAACATTTTAAAATAAAAAACAGAAATTCTAAGCTTGCTGCGTTTTTTTTGTATATGGCGCGCTTTTTCCATTTTTGTGCGTTTTGAAATTTCAAAGTTGACAACGCTGATGGTAACATTAATTTTACCTATGCTCTCTTTAATTTACCTTTAGAATGCAATATTTAATATTTTTTATGTTATTTTTTATGGTATACTGAATTTTGATACACACTTTTGTTAAGTTTCTGTTTTTTATTCTATGTATACATCTGAATTTGTATACACTTTTTTTTTACGTTTCTTATTAATATTACGTTTTCATTGATATATATATTAAAAAAAATGGTACCGTCATGGTCTAAAAAGTACATTTTGTTTTCATAGCTGGTACAAAATCCAAGAAGTCATTTTCCTTCCCTGTCTTACATACACATTTGTGTGTATGCATTTATGTATGTGCGGAAATAAAATTATTTATGTCTTCTGGTACGAGAATTTGCTGCAATCATCTAACAAACTTACTTACATACATACATACTCGTATATGGATGGGGATTTAAGTTATAGCTCAATTGAATTTGTTTTGTTTACACATCTTCTCTAGATTCTAAAACTATGCATAAACATATAAAATTATGGATTTAACTTTCTATGTAATAAAATTTGAATATAAAAATGTAATATTTCAAATGCATTATAATTCTAAGAAACGTTTTTCCTTTTCGAATAATTAAAGCAAAGTCTGACTGTCTGTCGTCTATTCATTCATTCAACATATCGATGGTCGCAAGTAGATAGGCGCCAACTCGTTTTTTCCACGAAATTTAGTTTTTCAGTGATCCCAATACATTTCACACAATTACACCTTTTCACAAAAAATTTATTGCAATATTATAAAAAATAAGGCTGTACTGTTTATTATTATGATTTTACCTTCTCCTGTAAAGTTACAATTATTCCAGTTAGGGCCTTTCTACTTTTGACCAACTATATGTAAGTATGTAGGAGAGGTTCTATCATGTTTGCCATCTTAGGGATTATTTTTAGAAAATAGTTTACGAATTTATATCCACTTATGTGTGAAAGCTGTGATACGTGCCTATGTATGTACAGTCTGTCAAGAATGACTTTGCACATTAAAAATATTATGAAATTAGAATTATGTAACTGAAAAAAAAATTGTTTTAAAATAAAGAGAGCTTTTTTATAAGATAAGAGAAATATGTTTATTTTTTTATAATGTGAAAATTGATTCTTGCCATACTGTATGTGTGTATTTTATTTCTACACTTTGATGCCATCGGTGTTGTACTTACTTACTTACTATGGTGTTACGGACAGACTGTTGACACGCAAATTAATGTAGTCATTCAGGAACATTTCACTACTTGTGAAAATTTATTTTTAAAACGATTATAAAATATAGAAATTCATATTTTTTTTCAATATAAACACGTATCTATCGCTCACTTACTCAAAGAACGTCATAACTAAAAAAATTCATTAAACTCATATCGTTGTTCATATTGTGTAAAAATTTCATACCTTTCTTATCTTTACAAAATTACTTTGTTATAATTTTGGTTTTGCAGAGTTCAGAATAAGAATTATTGTTAAGACTCGTATTTAAATTTATATAAATACATACATATATTGAAATTCATTAACTTTATAGTCTTGGAGATATTCGAGGAACGCTGCAGTCTCTAATTTATTCCTACAATCAATTAGACAATAAATTAGAAAGACATGAACATCGTGAACGAGCTTTGGGCGAATTGATGAAGAAGGGAATGATGGCTTTGCAAAAGGGTCAAAAGAATCTTGAACCTATAAATGGCATCTTTTCACGGCTAGATGAGCGTGTCAGTCAAATAGAAACCATGTTAATAGCGGTAAATATTAAAAACTATTAAATACAAATAATCTAACATCCGGTTAAATTAAATTAAAGAAACCAAGTTCATATGTTATACTATGAATTTTTTTTGTTGCTATAATATATAAATTTGTTACATTGTGCAACTTGTGGCTCAGTGCAGTCACAGTAGAATTTGGTTATAACCAGGGAAACCACAAATATGCAATTGCATGTTTTTTCTTGTCTGATATATCAATGGGGAATTAAGATATTTATCCGTTTCAGAACTTTTTATGAGTTTTGGCATCGATTTGTTAGCGCATATTTTCGCATATTTTACCCTTTAAAGCATGTTTTTGCATGTTTCAGTCTAACACGCATATTTTGAGCATTTTTAGAGTTTTCAGAGCATATTTGGCGTTTTTAGGGCATATTTTGTACCTTAAAAAATTTTTTTGTTTCATATTTAAAAAAAATTTTGGAAACAATTTTTTACTTTTCTCCGTCAAAATTTCATTTTGTAGTGAAAGAAGTAGTACTACAGGCAAGCAATATTTTGCTCGATTTTAAAATTTTAATTTTTTAATTTTCACTCACTTTTGAACAGTCTTGTAAAAGAAAAACGAAACAAGATAATTAAAAAAAATTAAATCCTCCATTTCCAATTTTTTTCTACTAAATTTTAATGCTAGAACAAATACTATTTATTTGTATTTTCCAAATTTCAACTTGAGCAGGTGTAACATGTTTTTTAACATCCTCACTGAAGGTTAATTTCAATAAAAATTTGTTTTGGTAATTGTGACGAACGCTGCCCCGATTACATCAATTGAGATTCAAAAAGAACATTTCCAATGTATGTATAAAAGTTTTTTTAGATGCGGCGATCTTTATTGAAAAAGCTAAGTGAATAGTTTTTGTTTATTGTAATAACAATTATAAATCAAATACTTGTATTTTTCTTCAAAATACAGTTGAGAAGTTTTAATTCTGATATCGTGATCGCTTTTGAAGTAAAAGTGCAATTTTTGATCTTAATTATTTTATTTTTATAGTTTCCTTCTTCTGTTTATTTTATTTTTGTCTTGTTTTATATGCAAATTTGATTGAATTGCTGAATTAAAATTAGATTTTCATATCCTAATAACCCAATTAATGTTATTTATAAGAGCATATTTTTTGAGTTTTTACTGCATATTTCAAAGTTTTTAGTGCATATTGAATGCGCATAAAACACTTTTTTTGGAGCATATTTCTGGTTTCACTGGTTATAACGAACTCAAGGGCAAAATTTAAAGAATAAAGGCGGTTAATCATGTTTCATAATTGCTTTCCGAAATAAAATAAAAAACAAAAAATATATTTATTTCATTTTTGTTTGTTGGAAGAATGAAAAATTTTAATTTTTTTACAACAAAAACAGGAAAAATATTAAAAACTTTTTTTCAAAAATTTTTTTCCTCTGTTTGTTGTAAGAAAAATTAAATTTTTTAATTTTTCCAACAACAAAAACTGAAATGAATATCTTTAAAGAATTATTTTGCCATAATTTCCTAAAAATGTGTAACACCGACTGGGATTGTTTTAAACTGGATAATAAAAAATAAGCACTTATTAAATGTTTTCAATAGTTGCTTAAGCTACGGTCACACTTGTCAAACATTTGCCCAAAAAAACGTAACCCCTAAATGCGAATGAAAATATTTTTAATTCAGACATTGTCAAGTTAAAGAGTTGACAATAATGTTGGATTCTATGAAATTGTCTATTAGTTGTGTTCGAAACTGTTTAATTTGATAAAAAAGTGTCTGGATCAAAACTTTTTTTCATTAGTATTTGTTGGTTACGCTTTTTTGGAGAAATGTTTGACAAGTGTGACCGTAGCTTTACTCTATGATGCATAAAAATATTCTCTCTTTATAATTTACACAGCAAGAAGAAAAATACAATATGCAAACAGAAAAGCTCGGCGAAGCTTTGGAACGCATCTTTAAATGGATGCAAGACAATGACGAATGCTATAAACGGCCACCTGTAGCACCGGGTGCTGCTGCTCTACTAACTGCACCTAATCCAGCAGAGCCAACGATACCAACTAGTTTTGTTAAGGATCAAGAAGAAATAAATAAAAAACTTATAACACACATGAAAACTCTATCGCAGAATGTTGATAAGTTGTTAGACGTTTCACGTAATATGTTGGAGCATACGGAAGTGGCATTCAAGACAAGTCCTGCTACCCAGGAAAAGCTGAAGAAAATCGAAGACCGTTTGGTTAGTTACAGTATGACAACGCCTGCACCACCAACTCTACCGCCGCCAGTTGTTGTACAGGCAAATAATACAGTATTTGAAAGTAAAGTTATTAAAATGTTTGAAGAGGTAAATACGGGTTTGGCTCAACTCCGGGAAATACCACAATCAGAAATTGCTCTTCTGCCAGCTGACAAAGATTTTATACAAGATTTAAATAATAAAACCCTTAATGCACTACAGCACGTTAAAGCCGAAATACTTGAAGCCTCAGATGTGGGTGAGTATTTAATAGTGTTGTCAAATTATTTGAGTGTGAACAAAAGTTGGTCGAAGGAACGATGAATAAAAACTTTAATCGCATAACTTTATTTCTTTTTAAATAATCGATTTAGATAGTAGACGAATCTTTTTTTATACCCTTTACCAAAAAATGGTAAAAGGGTATATATAGGTTTGTCATTCCGTTTGTAATTTCTACAATATTAATAAGCGACACATAAAGTATATATATTCTGGATCCTTATGCATAGGGAAGACGAACAAGCGATGTCCGTCTGTCCGTCTGTATGTACGTGAAATCGGTTTTCCCAAGCTCCCAGAACAGCTAGAAACTTCGTTCTTGGACTGGTGTGTCAGAAATTTTCCGAAAAATTTTGCTATTGAAAATCAGCAAAATCGGGCAGACGGTTTCAGAGCTGGAAAACTCAAACTCTATTTTCCCATAGAAAATAACTACCGAAAACAAGTTTTTATTACTTTTTTATTAAATTAACTTATTTTATACTTCGGTATGAAGAAAATTGGTACTTATAATTAAAAAAAAAATTTAAAAATTTAACAAAATAAAAAAACGTTTCCAGGGTTGGAAAACTTTAATTTTTTTCCTAATAATTAAACATATTTCATGTTTTAGGAAGAAGGCTATTTTCTCAGGAACGATAAAAGCTACGGGTCTGAAATTTGGACAGTGTATGTAGAACTTTGGTCGCTACAACAACAAATATATAAAAGCTAAAAATTAAAGGGTGTTCCAAAATGAGCGACGAAAACTTTTAAAATCCCATGTAGTATACATACAATGTATACTACATGGGATACATATGTATGTACATATGTATGTATATTGACACTTGAAATTTGTAAAATTAGTGTATTTTTATATACATAGGCTTCAACAATTAACACTAAAATTAAAAAAATTTAAATTAAAGGGTGGTCCATCAGTTAATGAAATTTTGACTATGTAATTTTGACAAATTGCTATATATTGGAAACTGTAAGAGTTAAACTCTTGAAATTTTCAAAAACGGTCAAACTAAAAACTCCGAAAATTATAAAATCGCCAAAAATTTAAAAAAATCGCCAAAACGAAAAAAATCGCCAAAATGAAAAAAAAACGCTAAAATTAAAAATAAACGCAAAAAACCGAAAAAAATCGCCAAAACGAGAAAAACGTGTCAAAACTAAAACTAAATTTCCACAATGACAAAAAAACGCCAAAAACCGCAAAAATCGCCAAAACAAAAAAATGCTTATATGAACAAAAATCGCAAAAAAAAAATCTCCTAAATGAAAAAAATCGCCAAAATAAAAAAAATCTCCAAAACAAAAAAAAATTGCCTACATGAATAATAAAAATAATAATAAAAAAAAAAATCGCCAAAAATTAAAAAAATCCCTTAAATGAAAAAAAATCGCAAAAATCAAAACAATCTCCAAAACGAAAATAAATCGCCAAAATTAAAAAAAAAACGCCAAAAACCGAAAAAAATCGCCAAAACAAAAAAAATATTGCCTATATGAAAAAAAAATCGTCAAAATCAAAAAAAAAATCCGCCATAACGAAAAAAAATCGTCAAAATTAAAAAAACGCCAAAAACCGGAAAAAATCGCCAAAACGAGAAAAAAGTGTCAAAACTAAAAAATTGCTAAAGAGAAATAAAAACGCCAAAAACCTTAAAAATAGCTAAAACAAAAAAAATTGACTATATGAAAAAAATCGCCAAACAATAAAAAAAATCGGCTAAATGAAAAAAAATTGTCAAAATCAAAAAAATTGCCAGAAGGAAAAAAAGTCGCCAGAATTAAAAAAAAGCTCCAAAAACCGAAAAAATTCGCCAAAACGAGAAAAAAAGTGTCAAAACTAAAAAAATTGTCACAAAAAAAAAAAAAATATATAAAAAATAAAAAAATCGCCTAAATGAAAAAAATCGTCAAAATCAAAAAAAAAATCGCCAGAACGAAAAAATCGCCAAAATTAAAAAAAAAGCCAAAAACCGAAAAAAATCGCCACAAAATTGCCTATATGAAAAAAATATCGGCAAAACTAAAAAAATCAACAAAATAAAATAAATCGCCAAAATTTACAAACCACCAAATTGAACATAATGCCAAAAACCTAAAAATTGCACTAGAGAAAAAAGTATGCATTTTCTCACAAAATTAATATGTACCTACATATCTCTGTGCTTATGTTTGTATCTCTATACTACATAAACGCACTTTGGTAAAGGGTATATAAGATTCGGTACAGCCGAATATAGCACTCTTACTTGTTTTTAATAAAATATATCGTTCTTTTATTTTATGTTTCCAAATAATTTAAATCTACCTCAATAATCGGCCTTGTTCCAAAGCGATTCGATTTGAAATCGCACGATTTTAGAAAACTAATTTCGATAATAGAAATATTTGTTCAGATTTTTTTTTTAATTTTCTATTTCAGATTTTCAAATATCATATCTGAAAGAAAATAATCGTATATGATTTAAATACGTCTGCCGGATCATTATTATTTTACAAATCGTACGATTTTAAATCGATTCGAGTTAGAGAACGGGGTCGATTGTTAAGGATTTTTACGTTAATGCATTTTCTTACTTATTGATGGATTTTTTTTAGATCAGTTAATAAAACATTAATTGCGTTCGCGTACTCAAAAGTTTTTACAAATTTTTATTGAACTTTACTGCATTTTACTAAATTGCGTTCGCGTACCCAAAATGCAGTAAATGAGAACACAAATTGAGAGAGTAAAGTGACAGTTCTCGACTGAATGTTTTGCAAATTTTTACTGCAGAAATTTGTCGTAGTAAAGTTAAGTAAGATAAAAACATATGATTCAAAATGTAAACAAATGAAAAGTAAGCAAACAAAAAGTGTAAAAATTTGAGAAAAGGTTAAATAAAAATTGTGAAATTAATTAAAAAATAATTAATTTACAAAGCATAACAAGAATAAATGTAAATATACAAAATTTTGCTGTTTATTTTATTAACGCTTTTGTTTTGCACGTTATTCAAATTAATCAGAGTTGTAAAACTGTAAAGTATCTGGTTACCTAGTATTGTAGTATCAAAAAGAAATTAATTACAAATATTACATGAAATAAATTACAAAATCTATTCCTAGATTGTTCGTGTTATAAAAATATTGTATCGAGTACCAATAATTAAAAGAGTTGAATAGTCAAAAGTTTATATATTTTTCAACACTATATGTTTGTTTAATCTTACTAATTTTTACTATTTTTCCGTTCGCGTACTTTTTTCAGTAACACCTCTTTTTGAGAGTAAATTTAAAATTTTTTTCAGTAACTACTCATTTACTGTATTTTACTGCAAAAGTAAAAAAACACACCTGTTATTACATAGTTACTTCAGAGACATCATCTAATTCTTCATCAAAGTTCAAGTCATTCGCAATATTTTCATTACAAAATAATCACGAAAACAAAGTATTTGCGTACTCTTTTGTGACCATCGTGGTCATATACATAAATACTAAAAAAAGTTATGAAATGTAAAATATTTTTTATATCAAGTAGTTATACGAATACTCGACAAAAATTATTCGAATAATTATTTATTCTAAATTGAAAATTTTTTGTAATTTTTTTTGTACATAAATTATTTGAATACATATTTCTCTATTCTATATTAATTTCTTTTTTTTAAATAAAAATTAAAAAAAATTCGAATATTCGAATAATTTTTATACGAGCAAAACCGCTTGTGGAAATACACTAAATAAATTTAAAAAATACTAAATGAAAAAATAACAGTATTCGAATAATTTTCAATAATTAATTGATAGCTCTAGTAATTTAGTAGAAAACAAACGTTTCTATTGATTCTCTTCAAATAAAAAAATAAGATTGTTATCATTCAAACCTCGTAATTGTTCATTACAAAATGAATGTCGAATTTATAGATTATTTCTTAAGTATGTAATAAAAATATTAATTACTTGGAGTAAGTAGTTCAATGCATGCATATTAATATTATAAAATTAGCAAATATTTATATTGTAAAATTTTATAACATGCTGATCACAATTTTGTTTTACATTTCACTTTTTCAGCTGCTCTAAAGACTTACAGCGCAGTTGAAAATCAGGGTAAAGAGGTGAACACAAATATTGAAAATATCAAAAAGAATGTCATCGACTCGGCCGAAGTATTGGAAAAATTCTATAAGGAAATGAATAACAGTTACACAAAATTCAATGAAGGATTAGCAATATTTAATAAGTTCAATAATATCTTAATGACTAATTCCGAATATGTATTGGATACACAACGCAAGGTCGAATTTGGAACAGTGCAGATCGTGCAGAAAATAACAGATAACTTGGCCAAGCAAAAAGATGAATTATTCGAAATAATGAAAGAACGTTTCGATAACGTCGACGAGATGGTAATGAATAGTCAAATTGAAACAATGCAGAATTTCTCAGCTCTTATTGAATCGGAAATTACACAAGTATGGCATCAAATATCGATAATGCACGAAGAACTTGGCGATACAAAAGATCTGCTCAAGGCCGTTGATGCGCGCAATGAACTGGCTGTCAACAGCACTTTCGACAGTGTCAATATAATGGGTCTCAAAGTGACAGATATTAAGGATCGCATGCTGGATATGGACTCCAACTTGAATTATCTTCTAGGCAAATTATCGATAATATCACAAGAGTTTAGCAATATAAAAAAGGGCTTGGGTGAATCCCTGGAGGAGTTGCACAAAACATTTGAGGAAATTCATAACAAAATGCCACAAATTGCTGCCGGCCAACCAAATTTAGAAAAATATGAAACGGAATTGAAATTATTGTCCAAACGCAATATATTAACATAAATCGTATTATATGTATGTATTTCTGTAATTTATGCAATTAAGAATTTTAACTTAGAGATGTACTCGAAAACATGGAAATTTTTAACAAAACAATACATGCATACATACATGTAGTATATGTATGTATGTACGTAATAGAGCTATCAGAAGTAATTAAAAGGACGAACAAATAACAAATATTTGCCTTAATAGTTTTAAGTTTTACTATCGTTTCGCTTAATTAATTTAATGCTTAGTATGTACGAGCGTATTAACAATTGAATACACAATATCTAAATATTCGTGCTATATTTGTAATCCAATTGCTTTTATGTATTTTATTTATATGCGTTAAAATTTACCAAAACCTGTGCCAAATAAATAAAAGGTAACGATAAATAAAGAAATACAAAATAAAAAGTTATGATATTGATGAACATTTAAAAAGCACAGCGGTATACAAGCGTTTAGAACAGTATTGGCCACCGGGAGGGAGTGCACGTTGAGCTCTTGAAATGACAGAATCTTACATTTAGAAAAATGAGCTGGCCACTATAATTAAGATTTTAAATTACTTTTCATAATTTCTGTCCTACCAGATCTCAAAGCTTTTTATAATGATGAAATTCCATTTTGCGAACTTTTAAGTTTTTAACTAATTTCTTTCACAGAATTTATTCGAATAAGATGAAAGTTACATTTTACAATGCATACTGCGCCACCTTTAGCATATTTAATATACTAAATTAAACAACTATTTATTGCCCCTAAGAGTATGCAATTAATACTTTCTAATTATTCTTTTTTATACGATATAGCAACAAGTATCAACAAAATGACACGTGCACAGTAAAAACTTGTTTAGTTTTTTATGTAACTTACCAAAAAAAAAAAATATATTTAAAGAGTGACGAAAATTTTACGGCATTATTTAACTTAACAATTAAATTAATAATTTATTTTAGGAAATTATTTCGTACACATACATATACATATACCATTTTCGTAAATGTTGTTTTTAAATTATTATACTTTGCTAGCTTAAACATCCTTTTAAAATTATTGAATTTATGGTAAGTCTTTTTTATAGTGAACATAATCTGTAATTATGAGTAAATCCACTTTTTATATACATATATGTACATATGTATGTATATGCTATTTATATATCAAATAGGTTCATATTATATTAAAAAACCTTAAAAAAACCTACTCAGCGATATTTCATAACCGAGGAAGATAAAATATTTGTAAGGAAAACTATTTACCCCATCTTTGCTCACATCGGGAGTATCTGTACAGTATATGTGCGAACGTTTTAACATCGAAACGTTGACCATTGGCATGCTGATGGAATTCAGTGAAACGTATGTGCCATGGAAGCATGCCAAATGTGCAAATGTCTTCATTAAATATAATGCTTATCTCGGGTTCCGTTAAATTCCCTAGATGATACGACAACTCTTTACTCAAGCGCTCGGTAAGCGAAGTCCTATTTTCCAACAGATTTTTAACTTCAATCGTATGTCTTTCTTTGAAGAGATCTTGACATATTCGCGCCAAAAGTGAATGGTTATGTTTAGGTTGTATTTCGTAAATCTAAAAAGGAAAAATTATATTGGTACTTATTTACTTTAATTATAATATACCGGTTGTAATTATCAGTTTTAACTGGTGTAACAAAAATATAATAATAAAACTCTATATGGCTTTAAAGATCTTTAGGACTTTTGATTCAATAAAACTTTAAGCACAATATACATATTTATATGTATATCATCCAATTTTTATCATTACATATTTTTATGAAATTATCATCATACTGAAATATTATGCATTTTACCTGTAAGCTAGGACTCTCGTTCACTGATGATAACGATGTACTAGGCAAATGTCCATTTGTTGTCGTTGACTTAGATATATTATTGCTCAGTCCATTCATACCTTTCGTCTTATGTTTAGTGCCGTTCAAGGTGTCATCTTTACAAATATACCATACGGAGTGATGTGCATCTATATTTTGTCTCTTCCATCCTTTGGGACAATTAAGTTTTTCCAGTGCAGTCAAATGAGATTTGGCCGAGGTCAAGGCGTTCGCGTAGCGTGTATCATAATAGCTGACGCAATTTATATTCATGTGAAGAGCATAGGAGAATATTCGCGTTAATAGTTCATCATTTACTTGTGTGTTCGTTGGACCAATAATAAGGTTCAAATGTTTGGGTAATTTGTTCAAATGCTTTTTACATTGTTGTAGAAAATCATAATCATTAAGTTCTTGTTCTTCTGTTGTGCGGCAATGATCATATGACCACAGAGCAAAAGCTATTATACGTAAACGCAGCCACAAACAAAACTCAAACAGGGATACAATGTAATGCAACAACAGCCACAGACACTTATAAATGCAAGTAGTAAACGTACCCATGTGTACGAAATAATTGTTAACAAAAAACCCAGAATTATGCTTTAAGTTGAAGTTCATAGACTTTTATGATAAACTTTATCTAACCTTTGATAGCTATGCATTGGTATTTCATTGGCTGTGTATTAAAATTACATTACTCATCCTTCGATTTGATGATCTTTGGAATCGGCGTGTATTTTATAATTTTTTAACATTTTAATTTATGCTTTCTTTCTGTCTAAATTCATTATCAATTACATATAACAAAATTCAAAAACGAAATATTCCATTTAGCACCTCTTTTCACTACCCTTTCACTTCATACCCGGCTGATAAATTTCTTTTTTCAACAAATGTCAACAAGTATGACAACTGAGAAAAAACACGTCAGTAGCAGGGCTGCCAAAAGATTTTGCTGAGAAATCTGCACTTATTTTAAAAATCATCAACATTTTCGGCATATTAATTTCGAAAATCGTCATGAGTTTTTCATTAATTTTTATTAATTAGACAAAAATAACAATCATATGTAATTTCACGTATTATTTCAGCAAGTTGCTGAGAAAATAAACACGTCAGTATCAAAGGAACAAGTGCTGCCAGACTATATTTATATGATAGCCATCTGGTAGGTTTGCCAATGAATTCAACAAAAACTTGGCATAACTTTTGCTGAATTTTCTGACTAATAAGAAGAGGCTGAATTATCTTTTGCACAGTTGTTGGTTTCTTGTTCGACGAATCGTTCATAATATTTTTTATTTCATCCAATTTATTAAAAATTTGGATTTATTGGAAACTTTAACGCTGCAGAATTTATCCTATGAAATTTAAAAACTAAGGTAAGCTTTATTATTATTTGCTACAAGCAAACTATCAAAATCAACAAAAAAGTGCATTCTGTGAAGTGAAAATGAACATGCATACATAGGAAGTATGTATGTATATATTTAAAAAGCTAGAGAAAATATAGGAAAAGCCGGCTTTTTGATGCATTACATATTTATGGGTGGTGGCTGCTTTTTAGCACCTTCCACCGTAGATAACTATATTTGTGAACTGTGCGACGCTAAATAAATTTATAGACATTTTCCGCAACTAAGGAGATGTAGTTAAATTTTATATATGTGTGTACGTATGTCCGTACATTTCTAAAATCCAAGAATAATAGGAACTTTTCGTGCGTATATTTAAGACCTCGAAGATAAAAAATTATAGTATACTCACATGGATGTTTAGGTGGTTGTAACTTTTTTTTTTATCAATTGTGCAATGTATGCTAAGATAACGGTGTTTATGAATATACAAGCAGCTGTTGTTTCTATTTGTAAAAAATGTTTAATGCAATTCTTCATGTGCAAGGTAACTCCTACATTTTATAACCACTAATGTGCATCTGTTCCTACATACATACATATTATATACTAAATTTTATATTTACAGAGGTATGTATGTATATAAGTTTTGGTGCTAAAATGCAATTTTTTTATTGTTTTGGTGTGATAACATGCATACTTTTAGTAGAGCTTCCCAAAAATATGACTCATATTTTTAGTTTGTTTTTATTATGAACATACATACATACATATGTACATACACACGTACATAAATATTCATTCATGATAAGGTTTACTATATTTAGATATTCATCATTAATTACATACCGTACCAGTATTGCATCCCATGAAATGAAATTTTAAGAACGAGTTCACTGTATATAAATACATACATATATATAAGTGTGTATACAATTTATTAAGGCGTTATAAAGAGTTTTTAAAACTAATTTTCATACTAATTTTTTTTTAAGCCTTGATAAATAAAGCCTTAATAATTTTAATAAATAAGGCTGTACATGCATACATATGTACATATGTATGCATGTACATACATACATATGTATGTACTTATAATAAACCTTGATGACCATTATTTCAACTTAAAGTTAGTTAAAAGTAGGATTTTATTGGGCGAATAAAAAGTTTTTCATCAGTACAATTTTAGCTTAACCTAAAGAGAGCGCTAAGTTAAAGGCAAATTTATATTTTCTGGCAAGTTAAATTAAATTTATAATAATGAAGAGCGTTTTATGTATACGTCCGACAAAATCCTACTTTTAACTAACTTTAAGATGTAATAATGTCCCTAAGGGGTTTTAAAGACTGTTTCAAAAAAAAAAAACACTATCAAACATCAATAAAAAATTATAATATAGGGTTTCTTGTTAAAATTAATCAATTTCTTCCAAATATTTGGTATATATTACCCCACTTGACCTGAGATTAAATGTTTAGTTTGTTTGCATTATATTTATTTTCATTCAATGCTAAAAAAACCAAAACCACAACGAACTTGATATTTTTTTTTGATGTTTTTCATAGGTATTTAAAAATACATACATATATGTATATATGTACATATGTATATACATCCATACATTGTAAGTGTGTATGCATACTACTCCAACGTCATTATGTATATACATTTGTATGTACAAATATATTTTTGTACTTATTAAATATTATATATAATATTAAATAAATTTTCATAAATCGAGAAAGTCACGATTCAGAATACGACCGTTTGCTTGCATTGTGAAAAGTACACATAAATCAAATAATTGAATATAAAAATTATTAAGAACACAGTCTTGAAAAAAAATTCAATAAAACCTCTTTCAAAATGTAAAATTTTTTTAATGAAATTTGTTAATACGAGTACCAGCAAGATTATTTTTAACATAATATACTTAAGGTTTTAAAAAAATATATCTATACAAATTTTTACAAAAGAACTCTTTGGATACGGCCCTTAGTCTCTGTTTACTAAATTTTTTTTTGTTTCAAAATTAGACAATTCGCATTTATCATTAATAATTTTTAATATAACATATCGAGAGCCTATATTCAAAATACGTCAACTCAAAAAAGCTAACTTTTCACTACAACGTTAAAACTAGTAAATTCGCTCATTAAGATGATTGTTTTGTAAAGATTTTTGTTTACGGCTTTCAAACTTATTATGTTTGTATAATTTGATTCTCAATATATATAGTATTAAAAGCTTTACTATAAAAATTTTTATTGTGTTGAAGTCTACTGATAAGTTTGAAAAGCGGTAACGAAATGATTTGCTTAACCCTAAAAACAAGCTAAATTTTCAAATTGAATATATTTAGGTTTTAATCAATTTGTGAAGTATTTTACTCAATACTAGATATAAAAAATTTAAAAGATATAAGAAAAAACCCAAAATACCATAAAAAAAAATAACTTAAGCCTGACTGAAAGCCTCTTCCATCTCGAGCTGATCAGCTTTGGCACTCTCTAAGTCAATTTCTATTGTAACAGGGTCACTCCAAATTTTCAATTTCGAAAGTTTATATCATTGACTATCATTGACTATAATCGGTCCATACATAATGTTTCTATTCGATTAAGAGTTTAAAAGTTATACATGTATTACCATTTTTTTTATCGGAACCCCTGTATCTATACTAATATATTAAAAGTGACCATATCTTAAAAACCATCCATAGGATATCATAATCCTTACCTGATTTGTGTTCAGCATGTCAAATAAAATAAGATACGAGGTAAATTTATATAGCCTTATTTATAAAACTTATTAAGGCTTTAAAAAGGTTTTTTAAAACAAATTTTTATAAAAATTTTTCTTAAAAAGTCTTTATAAAGCCTTAATAATTTTTATAAATAATACTGATAATAAATTAGTTATTTTTAAAAAATTTTGGAAATTTACATGGAAGTTAACATTTATTTTCAACCAAAAAAAATTATACTTTGAGATAGCAGAATAAAACAAATTGATATAATATAATAAAAATAATTTTTTTGATTCGAAATTTATATTACAGACGAATATTGCAAAGGGGAGCTATTTGCCATCGGAAACTCGTTTTGACCAAATTTGAGTTGACGTATTTTGAATATAAGCTTTCGAAATGTATTTATAATTTAATATAAGTTTTTTTTTAATATGTACATCAAAAATATTGGCCTTCTTGAGACTTTTGTTCGCTATATCAAACTTTAAGATCGGACTGTAAATATGGAAGATATAACGAAAAAGCTAAAAAGGCGACCCCTACTTTCGGCAATAAAAAATAAAATTTGTTTGAAATGTTCTTGGAAGAATACTTTATATTCGCTGGTGTACGGAGACCTTTTTTTGTTGCCTGTTGGGCTAGACGCTCTAATGTACATACCTATATTTGAAGTGTATTCCATTAAATAACTCGAATAAAATAAGCTTATCATGTATGCAGCTTTAATTTATCTCGAAAATCACAACCAGCTGGAGTGCAGATTTGAGTGCAACGCCCCAAATAAACCTCTAGAAATATCTTTTAATTGCTCTAATCTAAAAGTTGACCTCAATTTGTGTAATTATTGTCGTACAATGCTTTGCTCCTTAAGAATGCTTCACTGACTGACACAATTTACTGTTATTTGCTTCTAAATGGGAAATAATAACTGTAAATTTGAAATTTTTGGTGTGGTTTTATGGAATAATAATTTATGTAGTTAGTTTAATATCGTTAATACTTTTCTCATATTAGATTGTATAAATATTTGTATGAAAATTGGCTATTTATTACTGTAGATATTTATGTTTATTGTTTATTTAGCTTCTCATTTTTTATGTTGTGGGGGGTTCGGTTGGCTACTGTCTGTCCAACTTGCGTGTTTTGTTTGTTATTTAGAAATGTTTTATCTATTGTATGCGTAAAATCATGTACAAATTCATTAAGCGTAAGTGTATAAACGGATGGACATATATTTTGGAATTAATTCTTTTCCTGTATAACTTATGGGTGTACGTACGTACGTATGTATATACGGTGAGGAGTGAGTAGTGTGGCCAACAACTGTTTAGTTTTATAAGCATTTCAGGTGATTCGTTTATTTTTTCTTTAAACACAATATTAGAAAACGTTTTTGGCAACTTGAAATTTTAGTATATTTTTAAACGTTCATTCAAACAAACGCTATTGTATTTTTCGCTCGATTAAGGTTTTATTTTTTTCTTTCTGTGTTTAAAGAAATTTTAAGAAATATCCATATAAACTACATATTTTCGGTTAATTAAAAATAAAAGGATACAAATTAATAATAATAATCCAAAATGAAAAAAAAAATAATTAATGATTCTATTCTATTAATGATTCTGTTTATTACTCTGCATTAGTTAAATAATACGATTAATTAAAAATAATTTAAGAAGTTGACTTTAATTTAAACAGACTCATTCCTAATCGTTAATTCTTGTGTCGATAGTCTATATACCTCTTTATATTACGGAACTAGGGCAAAGTAAATTTTTATCAGTAGATAGGCAACTAATAATGTGTCTATATTCTTATTAAAGTCATGCTAAAAAATTACGAAAGGCGGCATGGACACACCCGCACATAGTAATAAATCTGAGGAACTTGCTGTCATAGCAACGGCTAAAAAAAATTATGCAAGAAATTTTGTTATTTATGTAGTTGTTGGAGTAAAATTTCTAATTAATTGCACACAAAATGTAAATGTGACAAATTATGACAATGAAGGGCCAAATTGAAACAATGGTCGTGGCGCGCCTAGTACTAATTAATTTACGGCATGTTTCCTAAATAAAGGAGTTTGAGTGAAAACACATTAGTGGAATAGATAACAAGCCTAAAAATTAATTAAAAATGCTCAAGACTTTAATAATGTCAAAAAGCCGAAAATTTTGCTTTCAACACACTTGACTGTTGGGAAGAAAAATTCTAAAAACGGAAATAATCCAAAACTAGTTGAAAATCCTTAAAACTGAAAAACAAAATTTGCAACAGTCTCTTATGTAGAAAAGTTTTGAAAATACATACATATCGGACACTAAATCATAAACAGTCACTACTCAAAATTATCAGTGTTTTTTATTTGCAAACATTTTTAGATTTAATTGAACTGTAGTGAATTTTAATCAGAAATAATTTCATATTCGGGCTTAAGTTCAGTAATTTCAATTCTTATTGAATGAAATATTTTTATTAATTAATGTTAGTTTCTAAAGAAGAGAAGAAAAATTAAACTTAGACTTTAAGCTGTGCAGCCACGCACTTCATCAGCACCCTAGTCTATCTACTTGGGTAGAGATTCTTATTAACATCAGCTATTTAACGTAAATTTTTAAGAAACGGAATATGAGAATTGAATGTTGTGTATACAATTGACTTAACTTTGGTAAACACATATATAAGTATCACTATTCATTTTCTGTTTTTCCATTATTTCATTTATCTGTTTAGGCTAGCACGAAGTTATATTACTCTACCTATTTAATGTGAAAACTATTCTTTAAAAATAGTTCATTATTATTAGTTCACATATAAAAAGTTTTTTTTTTGCATAATGAGAAAAAAATCGAGTCTTATGTACATATATTTCGATAGATTAGAAGCTCATCTTTTGAAGCATGCAAATAATCTCGATTTGATTTAAAAAAATAGTATAAAATTTTCCCAAATAATTTCTAGTTATTGCCTATATCTCAGGAATTAATAAGAGTTCACTCAAATTTTTTTGACACAAAATGCAGAAGAGACTGTCAGGAATAACATATATTTTTCTTAGAATTTTAAAAATTTCATTTTTTGAGATATAGTTTTAAAGCTATTCTTAATACCAATTAAATGGGACCAATTTCGACCATGTATCTTAAAAACTTTTGAAGATATGAGCAATAATGGCAGGCCACTTATATGTGTTTTTAACCGGGACCGTAACGGTTATAATTTTTATTTTAAAAATTACTTTTTAATCGTTATTTCTTGATGTTTATTTATTCGTCACAAAATAACAGTTATTTTGTGACTTTTTTATTCCTCACAAAATAACAGTTACCTTTTGATTTTTATTTTTTTGCTTAATTTTTAAAATTTAGAAAGTGTAATTTTTGCGTAAAAATTAATTATTACCCGTTTTAAAATTTAATTTATCGCCAGACTCTGTAAAAAAGATTATTATATGTTAAATTAAATTTACTTTTTTATAGTTTATTCATTTAAAAAATTAAAATTTTTTGAGCAAAAAAATAAAAAGCGGAAAGTAACTGTTATTTTGTGAGGAATAAATAAAAATCAAGAAATAACTGTTATTTTGTGAGGAATAAATAAAAATCAAAAAAATAAAAATCATTGCATCTATAGGTAGTCCATGTAACATGGAGTACTTTGGTATATTCCTTTTGCACGTAGTGTGATTTTTTTAATTTAAATTTTTTTTTAATTTTTGACACCCCATATCTCAGGAAAACCAGAAGCTGGAAGTCCAAAATTTTATATTTATCTTAGTTAAGTAACGTGCAAAAAGACAACTAAGTTTCATAAGATTGAAACGTGGCCGGTAAAATCCGTTCGTCGGTTATACAAATTTTAACCCATATGTATATCCTTTCATGGTGATTTGGCAAAACAGAACATAACTGCCAATTCCACAGACAATATGGCCCCTATCAACTGTTAAATCTTGGCAGTACCTATTGAAAGTCCCGATGTATTGATTTTTGAGTTGAACCATCGTTTGCTACCCTTTTGTATATAAAAATTAGCATTTGCAAAGGAGACACTGTAAATGTACATACAAATGTATATACATATGTATGTATGTATGTATGTATGTAGATGTGTTTCGGCTGCTTTTATAGTTAAGAGAATTATTTTTAAAGCGCAAACTCAATTTTGAGAACGCTATTTACATTCAATAGAAGTGTCATGAATTTTTCTTTCAGAATCTACTTTTTAAAGTAACAAGTCTTATTAATATGCCTTAATAAACGGCATTATACATATGTACATATGTTAAACATTTAATTTAATGTGCTCATAATCTCCAATTAACATGTAAAATTTAACATTAACACTTTCTCTTCTCATCAACGAAAAGAAATTCTTTCCTGCTCACAGCGCCCAAATTTTCATACTCTAATGCTGGTATGGATTTGAAATTTTTGCAATTTTTAAAGAGTTTGTTGCCCAGTATAGTCATTATCATCATCTCTGTTGCTGCTTTATACGAAAATTTAAGTGCAAATACGAAAAGAAGCACAAATGATTTGTTTCACTTGTTTCAAATATGTGTAATTTTGCTTCATTTCATTTTCAACGTTTGTTACAAACAAGTTTTATTTTTACTGCGTTATACGAGTACATACATGGACGTGCCGAGCCGCGCTGTTAAAATAAATATTTTGTTTTACTGTTTACTGTAATACAATTTACAAAGTTTTTTATCACATTTCTTGTGTTATTGGAATGAAATATTCAATAAAGTATTAAATTATAATGAAGTTGTTAAAGAAGATACATACATACGTGAAATTTAATAAAGTGCTATTTGTATTGTTTTTTATTTTTTCATAAAAGGACTTGAACGCAACAATGTTCTTGCAACAGGAATCGTAAAATTTATTCGTATTCGTGTTCGCCAAATTCCAGCGAATATTTTGCCGAATATACATATACATACGTTGAAAAAAACTAAAGTACAAAAAAAAACATTAAGTAAAATGACGCAAAAGATATTAGTTTATAATAATTTTGAATGCAAAGAAATTTTATTTTAAACCACAATAATAATCTGCTTGCAGTGAACTAAAAAAACAGAATAAGGTTCTTTCAAAACTAACTTTACAAAGGTTAAAGTCATCAAACAACATTTGAAAGTAGCAATAAATTTTACCATCTTTATCTCTGTGGTATGACATCAGTGACCTGGCAACGTGTTGGCTACAGGCTGTGTCGTCCACACCAAGTTGTCTTTATTGCGAAACTCTTTATTAATGATGTGTAGCACTTTTATTATAGTTCAAAACATACTGTTTTATATACAATCATAAGTATGAAAATATGTAGATTAAATTACATTTCATTGACACTACAGAAATATTTTCGAACTTGAATTCTTCCTCCCTCCTGCTTTTGCTTTGCTTACTCTATTTCAAACATTTTCTTTAGGTCATTCAAACATGACAACAGTTTTATAGATACAGTTGCTTATTAAATGTTAATTGTTGCTCATTTCCAAAAATGCGCAACTAGTCAGTCATAAACATTTTCGTAATTAATTGTGTATTTTCTGTTTCATTTCAAGTTGTAGAGATTAAAAGAAAACTAATGTAATGTTTAGTTTATTAAATTACATAGAAAAATAAAAGAGAAATTGAATTAATTAATCATCAAGTGTGAACGCGTGTTTAAAGAAGTGTATAAAAATTGCATGCTAAATAAACTCGATACATATTTTTTCGCTTAATTTGTGGATAAAAATGTAAACTTTAAACATGTTAAAAAAGTCTTAGGAAAATATATTAAGAGTTAGTTGCTTTCATACTAATTTTGTAAAAAAAGTCTTAAATTCGAATAGAAGATTTTTTAAATTAAATTTATAATCCCCCTTATCGTGGTTGGCGTTTTCGACTTCAAATTCGACTATTTGTAGTTGGTTACATAAAACAAACAACATTTTTCTTTAATCTAGTACAAAACGCCTGACTTTCGCCACAAAATCGCCAACCACATATGTAATTCAATACGAACTTTAGCCAATATAAACTATAGTTTAGCATTTTTTTCGTTTTTGGGTTTTTTTCGGTTTTAAGCGTTTTTTTAGTTTTGGGGTTTTTTGAATTTATTGGCGCTTTCTGAGTTTTGGCACTTTTTTTCTCGTTTTAGCGATTTTTTGTTTGTTTTTGAAGTTTTTTTAATTAACATTTTAACATTTTTCGTCGCTCGTTTTGGAGCACCCTTTAATTTTTAATTCTCATGTATTTGTTGTTGTAGTGGCCAAGGTTCTACATACTCTGTCCAAATTTCAGGTCCGTCACGGGTTCCTTTTTTCACCTTTGGTGTACGGAACCCTAAAAAGTATAAGACGGGGTTCACACACGGGAATTTTAGTTGAGCAACTTTTTAGTTTATGGAAGAGAAAGAAAAATATGATGGTTCCACTTCTTCTATAAACTAAAAATTTACCCAACTAAATTTGTCGTGTGTGAACCAAGTCTATCAACTTCAAGTAAAATATTTTTATATTTTCGCAAAAAATTTTATCACTTACACCGCGTTACAAAAACGAACTTTTTTCTGTCCTATGAACCAAATATACTTTATCGAAAAGGGGAGAAAAAATAAAAATACACGTGTATCGGCGATTTTCATGTACACGTCAGAATTTTTGTTTTGCATAAAATATAAAGCTCGTAGTGTCCGTCTGTCTGAAAAACTTTGGATAAGTTTTTAACCCTTTTTCCGTGATCCAATCGAGCTGAGTTTTTGCAGGCAGACTCGTGGAAATGTCTGTATCATGTCAAATTAAAAAAAAAATTGATTTTTATCAATTCTCAGATTTTTTTTAAATTTTTTTTCTCTTTTTTCCGCATAACTTGAAGGGACTCCAAATTTTTACATTTTTATATGACGTGCACATGAAAATCGCCGATACACGCGTATTTTTATTTTTTCTCCCCTTTCCGAAAAAGTATATTTGTTTCATAGGACAGAATGTGTGCAACGCGGTGTTATGTTAAGCTTAAACTTGTGCCATTAATTAAACCTTAGCTGCAAAACAGATATATATGTACATATACATATACATGTACAAACATTTGGGCGTGTTTCTCTTAAAAAGGGTCAGAGTGAAGTTTCACATATAGTTTGTATGTACATACATATGTATGTATGTATGTATGTATGTATGTATGTATGTATTTCTCGAACTCTATTTTCGCCGGGTGTTTTTTTCATACTTTTCATTATTTTATTTTTCGTTTGTTGTTCCGGCTTGACCTATTTCCCTGTACAAACATGCAACATAACATATACATACACATACTTTGTTATGTTCTCACCGTGAGAATTGTATCCTAGCAAGGATGTTTTTGCTCTCTATATTGTGTGAGTTAAGTGTTTGCTGCATGCACACTTATACGTTATAAATATATGTATGTATGTATGCGTATATGTGTATATATGTATATATATGTAGTTATGTACATTTATGAAAGTGTAACTTCATGCATAAATACATATGTACATACAAATGTACATATTGAAATCATTCAGTTGTACTTCAACCACTTGAGTTGAATGCTGTGAATTTTCTATGGATTTGTTTTTTATCAATTTAAAGAATGAGTTTCATTTTTAAAACAACTTGATTATACTTTCATATTATTAAATACTGAATCATAAATTTGATTTAAAAAAATATTACCTACATATGTATATATGTACATACATTTGTACAGTGTGTTCTTTGTGGTGCAATAAAATTCCAAATAAACAAGTAAAATATTAGAAAGAATAATGTAATGTATAAATTTTGTTTATAGCAAAAAAAATAAAAAAAAATCTATACCAAAAAGCAAATCGTTTGCGGAAATACGAACACAGTTTATTTGAAAGTATTCTAAAACTGTTTAATTTAATTTATTCATTAATTAATATATACTTTTTTTGTATATATTCTTTCTTATTTTAAATTTAAACTTTTATAGTCATGGTTGGTTGCTTGAGTTTTGTTGCATCTAGAAGCTTTGAACAGCAAATAAATGTTGAACGAAACCGTTAATCTTTGTTTAACTACCAGTTGTGTGTATTAATATTTATTGTTCCAGAGCAACTACAAAATATGTGCATAATGGCCAAAAGTTTTAGAAAAAACAATTTTATATATTTTTTTGTTTGCTATGGACCTTAGTGAAAATGCACAGGCAATGTTAAATATAAATACATACTTATTTGATTATAATAATGTCTAAAGTTCAGTAGAAAAATATCAATGAAAAAGCAACATAAACACAATTATATATACTTAGCAATCAAACGAAATAAATTTGTTTTAACTTAAGTACTAGAAGTTAAACAAGTAAAAATTAAAAAAAAAATTAAAAACCCTACCGCGACCAACTTTAAACCCTTAAAGATCCTAAATGTTCATTCTAAATGAAAAACCATAAGAGAAACTTAAAAGCGATTTCTAAATAGCTGTCAAATGATACCCATTTTAATATAGTTCGCCGACTTTTTTTATTCTTCGTATTCCCAAAATGGCGTCTGTTGGCCGCCATATTTAATTTTGACTGGTGTCAAATCTTTAGTGACATTCCATAGATTAAGACAACATCTTCTGTACTATGATCAATACGAAAGCTTAGAAAAATTTTAATAATCAAATAATGGCAAATTCCCCTTTAAACCAGCAAACTCAAAAGCTTTGCAGCAAATGTTTCCCTTTTCGCCAAATTAATTTTAAAAAAATCGCCAAGAGTCGCTAAAATTAATTTTATGTAGATTTGATAATAAATTTGTTTTTCAATCATATTTGTTTACATAAATTCTTATAAAATAAACACCCTTATTGGGAATAAAAGACGAACATTTTGTTTTATCCCCAGAAAAATCGCCATGTCGGCAAATCAAAAATGTAGATGCCAAACAATTTGAAAAATCGCCACGTTTGGCGAGAAATCGCCATGTATGATAAGAGATAAATAAATAAATTTTTTAAAAAGAAAATAGTAAATTAATTTCTGCAGCCTGGCAGGTCTAAAATATGGTGAAATTTTTCGAAAAGTACTTTCTTAAAAAATTAAATGTTCCACAAGGTGCTTATTAGTGTCCTGCACAAGACCATTTATAAGACCTTTCAAGACATGAGAGATTTTTCATATGATTTACTACAGCGAAATATTATAAAACAAACGCAAAACAAAACTGTTGGCAAGACAAACGACTGAAACAAATGTCTTGCAAACAGTGTTGTTCAGCGTTTGTTTTAGAATATTTCGCTGTAGTACGCATTTGAAAAATCTCTCATGTCTGGAAAGGTCTTATAAATGGTCGTGTGCAGGGCTCTAGTGTTTATATATTCCGAAATATGTATAAACATTCCAGAAAGCAAATTTCTAGAAAGTCCACTATCCAAAATATAGCTTTACAAATCCAAAAGTAAACTTAACCTCTCTAGAAAAATATGAAATTGGAAGTTAAATGTGTTACAAAAAAGTATCCAAATTAAACATTTAGATCCAACCCTGAAACTGTAGTTTTGATTTGGCTGATTTTCAGAACCAATCTACACATGGGCATTTCTCCGAGGAATTTAAATTTTTGTCGCCTGCGACAGCAAGCAATTAACGTTGTATTTCTGAACAATGTGACTCGATTTTTCTTAAAAATTTACCTAACGTAAAGCTGCTGACAGCCTACACAACTATATAAATAAGTAAAAAAATGTTTCGTTTTCTTTGAAAGACAAGCATATTTGCTTGGTGTCGCACGGTACAAAAAGTTGACATTCCTGTGGAAATGCCCATATTTAGAAAAATTTTTGACGGTATGTAACTTTTCTGGTCCTTGCCATAAGAGAAGTTGCGGATTGGTTGAAGGTGAATGCCACTTCAACGACTTTGATTGATATATACACCGATAGTCGAGCAGCAATTGTGGCCCTCGAATTCCCGCTTCTCTGAACAACAACGTCCCTCGACTGCCGATCATCTCTAAATGAGATGGCAGAGCAGTTTGATATTAGCATCATCTGGATCCCGGTGCATAGAGGCTTTCAGGGGAACTCTTGGGCTGATGAGCTTGCTAGAATTGGGACAACTTTACAGGTTCCACCGGATTTGGAATGTGTGGGTTTATTCTTACTCTCTTGCAAACTCACTCTTAGGCGCAACACAGAGGATGAAACAAATAGAAGATGGGTCACAAGAAAGGATTACCTAAATAGGAAAAATACGGATCCTTTAATTTTTAAGAATAGGAAACAAATCTCGATTCTAGTGTCCGTGCTAACCGGACACTGTCTCATAGGTAGTTATGCACAAAGGCTAAGGGTTGAACACAATGATTCTTGACGTAGCTGCCAGGATATCGATGAAGAGGAAAACATAGAACATATTCTTTGTCACTGTCCTGGACTACTTGCAAGAAAGCAAATTACCACAATGGGCGCTCTTGAGTTTAGGGATTTTTCTGACGTTGCTAGTGTTGAACTTCAAGGCATCAGTAGCTTTATATTGAGCTCTGGTTGGCTCGACGGTGGGGACTCCGCATAAGCAGAGTCTCCGTGGTATCACAATGGATCAAAACGGTCTAAGTGAGTCCGGGTTTCTGACTGCCACCCCTACTTAACCTAACCTAACTTTTCTGGTTGCTTCGAAAAATCAATTTCACGCACAGACGGACATCGCTTATTCCACTTTCGTATATACCTTACACCATTCTTAGTGAAGGGAATAATAATTAAAATTACACAAGTATGTATTAAAAAGTTGTTGCTTTGTCAATTTCCGATTTAAAAAATATCAATATTATACACCCTAATCCATAATTTTATTTTTACATGACCTAATTAAAGTTTCGCATGTCAATAATAAATAATTTCTTTAAAATAACTCGAAAGGACTTAAGTGTGTTAAGCATAGTTTATACAATCAATCTCAATATAATTCAAATGCATACATTTTACACCTTATACATATCAACATAAATCAGTATATATGTATGTATGTATGTAGCTGTAAATTAAAAACCGCTGAAAAAAACTTGTATCACCATAATTCGTCTTTTCCTTATCAACTATAGAAAAAGTAACAAACAAACAAAAAAAATAAAACTCTTTTTAAAGTCTGATAACGTATTATAAGAGTTAATTATAAAAAAATGTTTTCGTGTTGTCGGGCGAATACTAAAAATTCTAAAAAATCGAAAAAAGTAAATGATAACTCGAAAAAACAACAACAGCAACAGCAGAGTGAAACAAATCAGGAAAATGATGCATCGTCTAAAAATGTTAATGTTAATAAGAAGAAGCTTATAATACCAACGATAACCATTGAAAATGGTAAAACGATAGAAAACATTTTAAATAACGAACAAGAAAACGGTAAAAGTGAGCATTATCTAACAGATAATTTAAATGATAAAATAACAACAACAACAACAATCATTGCAACGGAAGCTATTGAAAATGAAAAATCTGTGGTGGAGGAAGCGGATATTGTTAACGAACAATCGACGCCGATTGCAGCAGTAGCGAATGAAGCCGAAACTGTTAAGAAGGAAGCGGAAATAAATGGTATTTTTGTGTTATTTTTATTTTAAAACTTTATCAGCTTTTTTTTGTTTGCTTTAATTAATTTATACATATAATGGAACAAAATATGTATTGACTATTACTAACTTAATTGGCAAATCTCATTGGATTTCTTATCAGACTTTAAAAAAGTCCTTGAAATTGTACTATTTAAAAAAATTTGTACATATGTATACATATGTTTGTATTTAGGGCTTTGTAATTCACTGTTTATGTTTTGTTTATTTTATTTTTTTTAATATGTATTCAAATTTCATGATAATTTCCAAGCAATTACCATACCAATGCTTGTTTAACTTTGCAGTTGACAGTGTTAATATATCGCAACCTAATGATGCGGAAATTATTTGTTGTAAGTCGTTGGATAATACAAATAATAGCATTGATGTAGAAGCGATATCAAATGCTGCAACACCGACAGATTCTCATGAAAATGCCAACGTCGAAAGTAATTTTAATCAAACAAATGATTGTGCCGCCGCCGCCGCAATTCCATTAACAACACAATCTGCCAGCTGTGATATAAATGATACAAATATAATAGTCAACAATGAAAAGCCCAAATCGTGTCTCTCACGTCACAATTCAACACGCGCATCAATTAAGAAACGTGTTAATATAAGTGTACACGCAGAAATAATAGAAACTGATCCTTCATTGCCAACAGCAGCACTACCTTTAACATCATCGATTGGCGATGAAGAGGATGATGTTTTCTCCGATTCAGTGCCGCCACCCAAGAGAGAAAGCATGTGTGCTCCATATGTCGAACGTGACATCAACAGTGATGATGTTGTTTCGGAAAGCTTAGTGTATGCTCATGGTTTGCCCGAGTGGTTTGACGATGAACGGATCAATGATGTGTAATATGAATTATTGTCATTTCATTTTGTCCCATTTAGTTTGAGAACATTATTTGAATTTCATGTAATTTTCATCTTTATCATTGAGTTTAATTAGAAAAAAAAAGATGAAATAACTTTCTTGTTTGCATACATACATACAGTTCTTTTTAAAAAAAATAGGAGTGGTGTTAAATTAAAAGAAAATATTTTTGTAGAAAAAAAATTAAAAACGCTTGCAATAATTCGAAAACAATTTATTTGCTTTTAATACGAGTATTTTGTCGACTGCACCACATCCTCCTGAGGTATCGAGTCAATGAGACTTTGACATAGTTATGATGAGATTTTCTGCCAGCCATTTTGAATCCAGCTCCATAAATTTTTTACATTTGACAGCATCTTTTCTGCCAAATATTGTTCAATGTCTCTGCATAAATGTTCAATAGGGTGAGAATAAGCAGATTTCGCCGGACATGACATAACCTCAATCAAATTGTCTCTAAAGCACTCTTTGCAAAGTTACTGGTGTATTATGGGTCCACTCAGAATATGACAGCATTACTTCTTTCATAATTTTTACAAGAGAAGGAGAAGCACCTCCATATCATAATTTTTCTTGCAGCTTTTCCTATATTCTGTAGTGGGCTGACGTCGAACATGTTGTCTGAAGTCAGCTGCACCAAATAAAATGATTTTGTTTCCTTCCGACTTTCCATAGTTTATTCTCCCATTTTTCCTTTGACCCATAGACCTGAGTTTTGGCGAACTTTAACCGTGCAGCTTGATGTTTTTTTCGATGTGGATAACCCATTACTCTCGCCCTATGAATCGGTATTTAAAACTAGATGTTTTGAGCTTGTGACCGCAAGTTTCAAGATACATTCTGTAAACATATTTTTCAAACTTTGTTTTTGCTTTAATTGAAAGTTTCACTTCTTCGACGCGTTTTCCCGAATAGCCGCCAATGTAATCAAAGCTTCAAAATATGTATAAGAAATATTATCATAAAGATGATTATTTCTGCCGAATTACTTTACCATGAAGAGAGTGATGTAGAAAATGTAGCAGATGGCCTTTAAGGATCTATTTAAAGTGTGTTTAACATATCGCGTGTTTTAAAAGTTGCCAGACTAACAAACTTTACCTTAAAAAAAATATTGGGTACCACCACTCCTATTATTTTGTTTGAACACATCTGTATGTACATATGCAGTAGATTATCAATGACAAATGAAATTAAATATTAGGCGCTATTTTGTTTTGCAAAATTTACTAATTGTTTTTGCGCGAAATTACTTTGAATGCTATAATTTTGTTTATTGTACCACTCATCTATTGTTGTAAATCATCAAATGTGTCTGGCAATAATAACAACTTTAATTTATAGAGGTTGTATAGAACCACCAGTTACACCTGTTGGACGTGATGAGCTCGAACTAAAACATCAACGAATTTATAAAGACTTAATGCTTGCAGCACAGGCTGCAGTCAAACACAATGCACGTTTTGAATCATTTACAATTGGTCATAACGCTACACAGCCGTCGTTTTCATCAGCACATTATAAATGTCGGGGAGGTGATTATTTAAATACATATACTTAAATAAGTACATTTTTAAATAATTAGTCATGTGATTTTTTATTTATTTATTATTATTTCGTTTTGTATTTGTTATAACGAATTTACACCATGAAATTTTTAAAGTCCATACCATAACTGCGTGAAACTTTTCTCATTTGCCGGTAGTAGAGAGCGAAAGATCAAATTAAATTAAATAAATTGGCACAAAAAAATTGTGATATGCGTACCATTACTATTAGTTTCTTGCAGCAAATTTTATGAATATATATTTTGTATTATTATTCCAAATGTTTGTGAAGTTTTAGTTATACATAATTTAGCATTTCGGTAAAATTCAATATATACACTCTTTCTTGATAGAAATGTTCGCATTAGCACAAAACGCTCTTGATATGAAATTGTACATATGTACATATGCATACATAGCTCATTTACCTAAACAATGTCATAAGTCAAGTAAGGCGATTTTTGAGTTAATAATGCAGAGCACGGCTGGAAATCATGGTACGTACTATTGTACTTCTAATGGTACATTTTTGACTTTGTTGGTCCGTGGTACTACCACGAGTTTCTTGGTACAATTTAAAAATTTTCATGTTTCACTATATGGTAACATTAATTTTGCCTATATTTTCTTTATTTTTTTTTGTGTTTTATTTTAATCTGTAATATAATAGTCGAATCTACGAATGTATGTACCTTTATGAATGTAATATTTAATATTTTTTGTGTTATTTCTTTTCAACTGATTGAAATATAAGGACATAATTGCACCACACTGCATTGGTAGTAGAGCCATATATTTTGGTTAATTACTTATGACTTTATTGCAGTGAGCCGACGAAAATCGATACATTGTGCCGATAGTGGTATGCGGGCTTTATTGTATACTGAATTTTTATACACATTTTTGTTAAGTTTCTCTGTTTTTAGTCCCGACCAAAGAAAGGGGTGTTATAAGTTTGTAGTGTGTGTCTGTGTATATGTGTGTCTGTACGAGTCCACCCCTATCGGAAATTTGGCTAACTTTAAGCTAACTATTTCGCAAGTATTACTGACTACACTTGGATGACTTCGCAATGTAATTAACTGACTACTTTAACATTGCGATGTCCTACGCGGTAGTCAATTGGCTCACTCTGCATTACTTTCAGCTAACTTAAAGTTGACTTTTTTAAACCAACTTGTAGTCAGTAAATTAAAATAAAACTGAAATGAGTTTCAAAGTAGCTGAGAATAAGTTTGTTGGCTCTCATCAAATTCGACTACGTACTCAACTTAAGAACTAATTTTGGGTTTGTTGCTTTTAGTCAGTCTAAGAAAAGTTAACTATAAGTTAACTATTTTTGTAGTCAACTACACATTCTCCGACAGGGACGTTATCACATTTTTTCCTTATAAGTCGAGGGTTTTTAAAATTTTTAATTTTTGGTATTTATTGTATACTTCTGAATATCTATAAAAATTTTTTTACGTTTCTGTTTTTATTAATAAATATTAAAAAAAAATGGTACAATCATGGTCTAAAAAGTACATTTTGTTTTCATAGTTGATACAAAATCCTAGAAGTCGTTTTCCTTCCCTGCTGCAGAGTTAATCCCCATGGTGTAAAAATTTCATTCAAACTCTGAGAGAAAAATAAAATATTATTTTTCCATTCACAGAAAAAATTGTTCAGCAATTATTATTTTCGATTTAGAATTTAATCATTTAAATATTTTAATTACTTTAATTAATTCGATTGAAAAAAAACTTAATTGATATTATCAAATTTTTTTCAGGTGAAATTTTAATTCATTTTTGAAATGATATTACAAAATTTTTCATAATAAAGGTATTCATTTCAGTTTTTTTCCTCGTTAAAAAATGTAATTTTTTTGACAACAAACACAGGAAAAAAATTAAAAAATTTTTTTCAAAAAATTCAAAAATTTTTTTTTCTGTGTTTGTTGTTAAAAAAATTTATTTTTTCATTTTTCCAACGAGGAAAAAAACTGAAATCAATACCTTTATTACTTTTTTCTTCGTTAAGTTGTGGATAAATTGAAAACTTTTAAACTCATTTTCTGTACAACTATTTATTTGAGTTATGACATTGTTCAAGCAAGTGAGTGTTGTGTACGTTGAAGCGTGGGCGTTCTTTTTATTGCTTACCAATTTTATGTGAAAATGCTTCTTAAAATAACAGAAAGAAAGCACAATTTATAAAATGTTCAGTATAAAATGTGATAGTAAATCTTTTGAGTGCAAAAAAAAATACTAGCCGAAAGTGTCTGTTCGTACTAAAAACGTATATATGTACATATCGTTACCTTAATATAGAAAGACCCTAACTCATTATTTTTTTGAAATTGAGTTTTTTGTATAGGTACATGTTTCGATAGAAGAACATCTAATTTATCGATTTAAAAAAAACAATGAGTTAGGGCCTTTCTATATTAAGATAACGATATACATACACATTTGTTGTTTCCATTGTTCTATCAATAGTGAAAAATTTTAAATTTTTTATTGCTTTTTCAAAACAAAATGTTCTTTAATAGTAAATTGTTTACAATTATTTTAAGGCTATAAAGTTTTCACGTAAACAGTGAAATATTTCCACGAAAAATTATATAATAAAAAGAAACCTCATTGTATGTATGTATGTGTGTAAAAATATACATGCATATGTATGTATGTATGGCTATGCATTAATGAATTTTAAAACTGTAAAGTTGCTATTTTTTTAATTTTTACGGCTTTTTTGAAATTTAAATCTTACCTTTAATTATTTTGACTCAATTGAATTGAGATAATTTGCATGTTGTTTTTGTTTCGAGACTTAATTTTTTTTTTTAATTTTAAATATGTAAAAATACATTAAGGACTAAACTATTCATACTAACATATTCATCATTTTTGGGGTTTTAAGGAACTTGGGAAGAAATTTGAAAAATAAATTATGTCAATATTTAGTGAACTCATAAATAACTTCTTTGTGTTAACTAAACGACCTGAATTTTTTGAAAAAATTAGTTAGTTCCACTACTAGGCTTAAAAAGCCATAGTACACCTTGTCTAAAATTTTTATGATTGTAATCATTAGTGTTCCGCAAAAACATTTCAGACGTATCCATTTGTAAAACAATCATAAAACCTGCTCTCCTGTAACATTTTAAAAATGTGAGTTAGGCCAGTTAGTTACAACAGCGACAATATGTTTATACAAAAAAAATAAAAAATAATAATTCATAATTATAATAACTACACTTATACTCATGATATAAATATAGAAGGTACTCTCTCATTTACATTCTCTCATTTTTTCTTGACATTCACCTTCTGACAACTATAAGTATTTTGAAGTCTCCGTTAAAATCGTGCTACCGTATTTATTTAATATTTCCCCCCTCTGTTTCCTGCTTGTTTGAAATTGTTATTCAAAAATTATTTCAAAATCGTTTTTATAAAATACAGAATGTATAAATTAAACAATTATTGCCAAAATTCGTTCGACGATTGTATCGTCTTTTCTATGGACGGAAAAAAGCCACAGTTTTGGTTCTTTAAAACATTATTTATTGTCTATGCTAGAAGGTTCGTGTATTTGCTTTATGATTTTGTTCTAAACATTATATGCAACACATATTTTTTCATATATTTTTCAAAGTATTTCAAAATACTTTAATTTAATTTTTATGTTTTAAAAACATGGTAATAATATTTTTATTTTTCATTATCAAAAACAACAACCATTTTTGAAGAAAATAATTTATAGAATTCAAAAACAAGAACTCAAAAGCATTTTCCAAAAAAAAACGTCCTAAATCTTCTTACTGAATTAGGGCATAAGTAAAAACATGAGTGTAGCATTTCTTTAATTCCCTTCATATCCTGGTGTTCGTCAAAAGTGGCTAAGATCTTATAATATCTGTGAAATAGACTTGCCAAAAGATCTTCTTCAATATTTTAGAAAAAGATGTTACAATCAACAACAAACGAATTATGTAGATTAAAAAAATACAATATCGATCAATATTAATTAAACTTAACAAAAATGCATTGTCAACTAATCAAAAACATCAATAAATTTGGTTTCTCAACGCCAAATTTAGATGAAAATATAGTTAAAAGATTGTATTAAGCAGAAAACATAAAAATATAAGATAAGTTATTACATAACCACTTTTCAAACTTCACAGATGTGTAGTTATCTATATCACTTAAATTATTCGCATATTTTTGTTAAGAGAATTACACATTTTTGTAAAAAAATTTCTAGGAGAAAACTTAATTTTTTTTACTATATGGGAGCATTTTTCATTATTTCTCTCAAAAACAAACTTCAAAAATACCTATTTTTAAAAACAAATAGAGAATGGAAGTACCTTCTATATTTATATCATGCTTGTACTCCTATGAATAGCTAAAAAAATATTCGAAATTCATTAGTCAAAATTCTTTAAAAAAAAATCCGTGATTTCCGGTACCAAGCCGTCAACAAATGGCATCGAAATATGTTCTAATATGTTCTTAAACTATTAACAGTTGTCATTAACTCCGCAAGAATCTAAAACCTTTACCGGAAAGTAACTATATGTATAAAAATCTCTCAATAAATTGTGATAGCTCGAGGGACAAATAAAAAATAATTCTCGTATTGTATTTCAATTGAAAAATTTTTATTAAGGCTGATAACAACCATTAACTGATTATCATACACGCTGATCCATGTTGTTGCCTATTTCTGCTAATATTTATCATACCTAATAACTGAAATATACCATGGTGTATTTGTATCTCAATAATTCGAGCCCCATTTTCGATTTATCGTAAGCGACAAAATAATATGTATTCAAATATTTTTTACACTCGTAAAATGTCGCTCACGATAAAGTTTTATAGCCTGGCGGCAAATTACGGGACTCGTTAACGAACGAAATTACAAAATATTTCAAAAGAGTTTAAATGGAAATATTTTAGAATTTCGAACGGTATCCAGTGCCGTAATTTGTCCCCTGTTATCAACAATTTTGGCATTTTGATAACTCTAAACTTTGGCATGCCCATACAATTTTACTTTCAATAAAAAATTCTATTTTTGCTACGAATTTTACGAATTGTCACATGTCATTTTGCTTTCTTAATGGTACGAACTGAACATTTTATCTTATCGTAAATTTTAGCTCATGTATTTTTTTATTTCTTGGAATAAAACACATACGGTCTTATGTATAATCAAAAGTTTGCATGACGTTACCATAAGTGGCAAAATTGAACATGGTCTTAGCGTATGTTGCCATACAAGTTTACATTAAAAATCATACTAGGATGTAATCGTGTGTTAAAACTACATTATGCGGTGATTTTTAATGTAAAATTGTATAGAAGAACTCTTCAACCAGTATTTCAATTTTGTCACTTATGCTAACTTCATGCCAATTTTTGATTATACATAAGGCCGATATTATATATCGTCATCTGAAACGTAAAACGCCCTAACTAACATGTTCATGTTTATGAATAATTAAATTACATAACTAATATTTTCAGGTTGCTATTCTTACATAAATAAGCGTTCAACTTCTATGCATACACACTGAAAACTAATGGTAAAATTTACTTTGTAAATGAAAAAAAAAAACAAATAAACTGAAGACAAAAAATAAAAGTTGTGATTGCCGAGTCACAAAATTTTTAAGGGCGACCTTTTGAGTTGAAGATTAGAATTAACCTTAATCTTCATTTGCAATTTTTGGGTAGTCGATTATAATGGTTTACTTGCTAGTTTAAGCGACCAATCGTGGTGGTTTAATCTTACTTTAGTATTGACAACAAGCACTTGTGAAACATATAACTTTTTGTAAAAATTATATGGTAAAATAATTTAAAAACACTTAAATAAATATATAAATATATATATATATATATATATATATATATATATATATATATATATATATATATATTATATTATATATATATATATATATATTTCCTTTAACACGCGCAATATTTTACTTGTAAATAATAAAATATGACAGTTTCTTCTTCTTCCCCCAAAAAATCAGAGTGTGTTGATAACATGTACGACTTTTGCCACTATTTTGCTCCTCAGTATGGAAATACTACACATAACAAAAAGTTTAAACTACCACTCAAAAACAACAAACTCAATTATATGAGATTAAGTTAATTTTTGGATTAGCTAATTAGAGAAATAAACTAATCTTAATCTCGAACCCAAAAAGTCGCCCTAAGTGTTGCGATAATAGAGTCTGAAATGTAAAAAAAATTGGCTATTGCAAGAGGCGAGAGGAGTATAAGTATACTTCTAGGCGATTGTGTTCGCTTTGTTCTCTAATCTGTCTGAAGTACACATAGGTTATATTTTTCTTTCAAATAGGATCTAGGGAGAGGAGATGGGGCAATATCTTCCCACCGATATTTATGAAATTCAAAACATATAGATACATACATCTGCAGCTAAAACGACACCACACAGTTTACACATAATGGGTCTTTCAATAAGTTCTTTAATTTTTTTTTTAACTAGGACCGAGAGGGTGGCTGGGATCAGCAAAAATTTCTGCCCCTCCGAAATTATCCAACCGATTTTTATAAAATTCAAAACAAACATCTACATATGTAAAAAGTTAATTCCAAGCAAGCAACGCTGCGGGCATAGCTGATTTTTATTGTATATCTGATTTATTTAATTTTGTTATCTCAACACATACATATCGCTCATTTACCCAAACAACGCCATAACTCAAAAAATGCAATTTTTGTATTAATGTTTCCGAATTAATCATCCTTTTTCCATTAACTTGTGTGTAAATAGAAAACTTTTAACTCGTTTTCTGGCAAACAATTTTTTTTTGAGTTATGACGTTGTTTGAGCAAACGAGCGATATGTGTTTAAATGGAAAATCACTATTTCTGCTATTTCTTCCTCTTAATTATTTTATACATACTTATATATATTATATGGCCAAATATCACAAAACAGCTGAAATTGTTCTGACCCATAAATCAAAACATTAATAAATGAAATTTCCACAACAAAATCATTTTATTTTTAGTACAGCTTTGCACAGGAAAGCTTTTTTCACACTTTCTATTTGAAATAGAACATTTATTAAAGATTGTTTTTAGTTGTAAAATAGTTGAAAAGAATCTGCGGAAAATAAAGACATAAAAACGTAATAAATACACAAATATTATTTGAATTTTTTGTGAAGTCTTAAATTTTTAAGTTTAAATACATAATACATACATATGTATGTAAGTCAAATGTTTTTTAACCACGAAACAAATTGACAACTACTAATTATGTACAGTGTTAAACAAAAAATCTTTGGCAATAACTACCAAACCCTATCAACAAGAAGATCCGTGCAAATAAAAGCAAATGATGGATTGTGAAACTACACATGCATATAAAAAATTTTTGTTTATCTCTTATTTTATACGAGGTTTGAGATAGATCGTCTTTTAGATTCTTTTTTTTTTGCATGTACATTGTTAATGGGTCTTGTTCACTACTGGTAAAAATTGTTATAGAATCTATGGGAAATATATATATGTATGTATGTATGTATACCTGCAGAAGTTTGCAATAGATATAATCCCTACAAGCAAAGTACATAATACGAAAATGATTTGAAATTAATTTGTTAATGAACTTTTTGGCTATGTGCATGTGTGTGTGTTTTTTTCAGTTTTGTCAACAGTCATACTACCAAAAAAAGTATTAAACCAAGTTTATAGCCATGTATTTTATTTCATATGTACATACATACATAAGTATGTACTTGTATATATTTTATAATCATTACTAACTGTGACAGAATAACTGCCTGACTGACTGACTGACAAGTGCCGCTTAACACTGAGATAAAAATAAAGTAAAAAAGAAACGTTGACAACTGTGTATGTACAATAAACGTAACTATAAACACGTACTATGGATGTGTATATACCCTGTAGGAAGAATATCAATAGTAAGGCGCTGCGGATACACTATTGATTGCCAGCCACCTCGAATTATACAATAATTTTTGCTATAGACATTTCACACATGCATGTCATAATTAGTGATGGAACAAGGGTAAATACCCAAATGGTAAATTGGGTATTTAAATGTAAATACCAAGGTATTTACCCAAGAATTACAGCCTGTTTGTAGAACACGACTCGTCGATAATAATCGCTAACATGTTAGCATTTTTCTTTTTTTGGTTTTTAGATCGCGAATTCTGACGATTTTAATTAAAAAACATAATAACTCTCAATTTATTTGGGTTTGTGTAACACGGTTTGGCTCATTATAAATGTCAAGATGGGCGAATGAAAAATTATAATCGTGATCAAAAAAAGTGCACCAAAATGAATAAATACTGACAATACGCGTACACTCACATGAATTTCACATAAAAGGTATTCACTTCAACTCTTGGAACTGTGCAAAAAAGCATAATTGCACTCTCTGACGTGAGCAACCCATTTTGTTTAGTTGTCTATTATCTTATTTATACACACTTCTTATTTGCAAATAAAAGTGGAAAGCGTTGCCGTATAACTTTTTTATTGTAAGTTAATAACTCACGAAAACTATTTGCAAATAACGCACTATTTGCAAATAAGGTGCAAAATGCTGCCAATTATTTTTTGTTTTGTAAGAAATGTAATACAAATTTAACAATGTGTGGCAATATTATTCACAGATAGTAATGTATTCTATCTACGTATAAACGCCGATTTAAGTATTTGCAAATAGTTTTATTTGCAAATAAGATTTGCGTATAAACGACGTATGTAAAGCAGCACAATATATGCAAAGATATATTGTACTCGTTTCTTAATTCTTGAAAGAGTTTGTTTAAATGCTGAAACAAAGTGTTGGAACTTTGCTGATTAATTATGTAATTAATTCACTAATAAAAATATCAATATTAATAATATTGGTATTATTTAACAAAATTTTGATAACAATTTAATTATGTATTAAAAATTATAAATTATAATTTTTCAATTACTTACAATTTGTACAGAAAACATCGTCAACCACTTGTTTTTTTTTCATTTAAAAGAAATACATTTAGGTATTTCTGCTTTGTAATTTGATGTATAGTTGATTTTTTAATTACTTTTTGCATACATAGGTCTTTTGAATATAGCAAAATTATGTATTAAAAATTATAAATTATAATTTTTCAATTACTTACAATTTGTACCGAAAACATCGTCAACCACTTGTTTTTTTTCATTTAAAAAAAATACATTTAGGTATTTCTGCGTTGTAATTTGATGTATAGTTGATTTTTTAATTACTTTTTGCACATTTTTTTGGGTTGGGAATGCCATACAAAGTTGCACAACTTTGCAAAATTTACCCCGATAATCTTGCACTTACTCAGACCGTGACAATTTTGCATCATTTGTGCAAAATAATTTTCTATGTGGTTGTTATATTTTTTGAAAATTTTTCAATTTTTGCTTTTTTGCACCAGTGCAACTTTTGACGTGAATACCTTTAGTGTAATACATTAACTTTTGTCGATATATAGAGTTTCACATTAAAATAATTTTTTTAGCAAGTCGATGAGCCGTCTCTTTCTCTTTCGAGCGGCATTAAAATGTCATATTTTATAAAAAGTGGATTTAGCAGGTTTACACTCTAAGCCGATGATCACAATGTCCCAATAAAAAGTGACCAAAATAGTTGACAGAAGCGGTAATTTAAAGACATTTAATCCCAAGCTTCCTACAGGGTACATGCATATGTATGTACACATGTATATTTGTATGTATACATACAAAGTAAATATATCTATATCCATACATATGTATGTACATATGTGCAAACATATTTATTTATAAAATATTGTATATACAATTATTACTTTATTCGCCATAAAACTAAATACACAATAATAATAATGAATCAGCCGTAGAGCGTCAACATACAAATAACGAAAAAGATTTTTAAAATATATTTTCATTATGAAACAACCCAACAGTATTAATTTGTAAAAAAATAAGTGTACGCACTCATACATACATATGTACATAACACATATAAATATTAGAGTGGATTGATTTGTGATTTTTAAAACAAAATTTATTGGACCATAGGACATGCGTTTTGTTCTAAGTTTTTAAAAGTTAATGGGTCAAACACTTGGCTCTTGTTGTGGCCGTACTTTAACTATAAATGAAATAAAAAACTGTCAAAATCCAGGTAATAAAATAAAGAAATCAATTAAGATTTTGTTTTATTAAATTCAAAAACAAAAAATCTCGTGTTAAAAAACTATTTTGTCAGAAAACGAGTTTAAAGTTTTGAATTCACATAATGTATGATAAATTAAGTTGTAACTTTCCTCTCAAGAGGTGAGCATACAAAATATTTGTATGAAATTTTTACAATATAGATAATAACTAATTAAAGATTTGCAAATAATTCTGTCTTAACTAAAAAACGAATTTTTAGAGTTATGACTCTTGCAGCAAATACTCGTTATGAACATACATACACACATACATATATATGTGCATACAAATGTATGTATGTATTTACATTGTGTTTGAAGAAAATGTCCTTGCTTTTGTGAAAATACATAGTGTTACGTTTTGATTTGATTTATTTTGGAAAATTTTATGTGGATGTAACAAATTAAAACTTATCTGTAAGTATTGCGAGCAAAAATAACGTGAGAAAGTGTTTAATGAATAACACGCCAATATACTACCTCTTTATATACTCAAATGGTTTTATAGTTTTGTACATACACGTAAACAAATAATATTTTTTTTTTAATCAGAAATAATTTCTTATTCGGTCTTAAGTTTTTCTATAAATTTTTATCCAGTAGTTGTCATTCAAATAAAAATTATTCGAATATTCGAAAAATTGTTTTTAATTTTTTTAACTTGGAATAATATTAAATTTTTTTTTTTCGAAAAATTTCCGTAACTAAATATTTTCAACCTTATTTAACTATTTAAAACTTTTACTCGTATTTATATGACTAACGTACCTTTTCACAATGTATGGTTAAAAACTAACAGGGACTTTAACGGCAAGTTTTGTATGGAGAACTGTCAGTTAAAGTTCACGTTAACTCTTAACCATACATTGTGAAAAGGGACGTAAATAACGAGCTTGGATAACAAAACAGTACGTTTTTCATGATTATTTTATGATGAAAATGTTGCGAATGATCTAAAATGCGATGAAGAATTATATTACGTTTCTGGAGTAACTAATAATAGGTGTGTTTTTTACTTTTGTAGTAAAATGCAGTAAATGAGTAGTTACTGCGAAAATTTTAAAATTTACTCTCAAAAAGAGCTGTTACTGAAAAAAGTACGCGAACGGAAAAATAGTAAAAATTAGTAAGATTAAAGAAACAGGTGACTCACTCCTATTCCATATAGTGTTGAAAAATATATAAACTTTTGACTATTCAACTCTTTTAATTATTGGTACTCGATACAATATTTTTATAACACGAACAATCTAAAATAAATTTTGTAGTTTCTTTTATGTAATAATTGCAAATAATTTCTTTTTGATTTCCTTGTTTTGTTTCTGTTTAAATTAATAAATATTACATGACTATTTGTTAATGTTACTGATTACCTTAAAACCAAGTGCAGTACCAGATACTTTACAGTTTTACAACAACTTTTTTTACAAAAGGATTACAAAAGTAAATTACAATATATGTATGTATTTACAAAGCATATTAACAGTAATTATTATTATACTTTATAAAATAATAATTTTAATGAAATTCACAATCTTTATTTAACTTTTTTTCAAATTTTTCACTTCTCTTTTGCTTACTTTCCATTTGTTTACATTTCGAATCATATGTTTTTATCTTAATAAACTTTACTACGACAAATTTCTGCAGCAAAAATTTGCAAAAAATTCAGTCGAGAACTGTCACTTTACTCTCTCAATTTGTGTTCTCATTTACTGCATTTTGGGTATGTGAACGCAATTTCGTAAAATGCAGTAAAGGTCAGTAAAAATTTTTAAAAACTTTTGAGTAAGCGAACGCAATTAAAGTTTTAAAAAAAGTCTTACAAGATTTACCCCCTTATGCAAAAACAATTGGTAAACTAAAAGTTGGTTTAACAAACGAATTTTGTATGGCAAAACCGGTTTTAATGCATGCTTTAACTTTAACAATCGTTTTTGGATTAGAGCATTAGTCAATATTGATTTAAATTATTTTGAAACTTCAAAGAAAAAACACTCAAACTTTATATCCTTTTTAGTGATATTTTACCATATCACTAGCATTGACAATTTGTAAAAGAAATTTTTGTATTTGTTTTGGTATTATGACGAGCATTCGATAAAAAATGTGATCACTCTGAATATCACTCGAAGCGATTTTTAAAGTTTGCAACAACTTTACCTAAAAATAAAAAACAATCGCTTATAATAATTTTTTATATTAAAATACTCCAGCGAAGATCGAAAATGTAATGCAAGTCGTAATAAGGGCAGTAGTCATATATAAAAAAAAATGAATTTTTGTAAGAAAAAAATATTTGAAGGAAAAGAATCGTTATATCATATATAATCTTGTATAAAAATTACTTATAATAGCTTTGCATAATGTATGTACATAAGGATGTGCATTTTTTTGGTGAAGAAAATTGTGGTTTTTCTGCAATATTCCTTGATTCTGGCATATATTAAATTTTTTACAACTGCACTTTCTTGTTAATTTTGTTTCTGAGTTGTGACTACCAGACATGTGTTGCAAAACCGATTTTGAAAACGAAACGATGTAAAACAAAAAAAAATATATATACTTTTTTTAATTTGAGAATTTATGAAAATTAACTTATAAAATCGCTTAAAATCTTTGAAACATTTACTCTCGTATTCAGAAAAAATTATTTTGATTTGCAAAAGGTTTACAAAAGAAATTTTTATGGGAATTTGTTTGTTAAACGTATTGTAAAACTAAATTTTCTTTTTTCTGAATAAGGCCTTAGTATTCGGTCGGCTTCCAGCACACATTCCTGTGTTATAAATATCATATTTTATATCCATACATACATACATACATACATACATATGTATCTCTAATGGAAATCTCTTTTCATTTGACAGATTGTGATCCTGATTTAAAACCTTCAGTTGCTGAAAATCTCGAACATTTGGTCAATCGTCTAGAGAAGCTTGTGGAACGTTTGGAACGTTCTATTAGTGCCCGTGAATTGGAATTAGCTAATCGCACCTTCGACAGTGTTTTAGAGAAAAAACGTGCTAGTTTCGACTTGGAAACAGCTGAGTTACCACCTGTGCCGCCCATTGATAACTTATCGACTTCCAAACCAAGTGTAGAACTTAATCAACGTATCGAACGCATAGAGGAGTCATTGGGAAAGCTTAACGAACGTCATAGTCTGAACAGTCATAGCGATAGTTCAGTGCACAACGACCACATACAGCTGCCAAAAGACAGTAATAGTCTTGAAGATATCCCCACTGTATTAGAGGATTTTTCATCTCTACCCCCACCCCCACCGCCACTAGAACTCAATATGAGTGTTTTGGGCTATCAAGATATTATGGCTGGCCCTTTGAGCCAATATTTGGCATTGTCGGCTAAAATTGGCGGTGATGTAGCCAAACATGCTGAATTTGTTAAGAAGGCTTTCGAGTAAGTGCTTAATTATACATACATACATTTATACCTAAATTCCGATTTGTTTAACAGTGCGCAACTTCAGTATATAACTTTGGCCACCCAATGCTCGCAACCGAATCAAAACAAACAAATGGAATTATTGAAACCCACATCGGATCAAATAACAGCCATACAAGACTTCCGTGAAAAGAATAGAGGCTCACAATTCTTTAATCATTTGTCAGCAATCAGTGAAAGTATTCCAGCCTTGGGCTGGGTGTGTGTGGTAAGTGGTAAATTTAATATAAAAATAAATTATTTATTTGTCATTCGCCGCTATTCGATTTTAGTCCCCCACTCCGGGTCCCCATGTCAAGGAAATGAATGATGCTGGGCAATTCTACACCAATCGTGTATTGAAGGAATGGAAGGAGAAAAATGCTACACATGTTGAATGGGCACGAGCCTGGGTGCAAACATTGACCGAATTGCAGCAGTACATCAAGCAATACCATACAACTGGTTTGGTATGGTCAGGCAAGGGTGCTGCACCATCAAGCGGTGCTGCACCTCCACCACCATCCATGGGTGGTTGTCCACCTCCACCACCACCACCAACTTTCGATATGGCCAACATGAATTTGGGTGAAGGTCCCGATGATCGTACTGCTTTATTTGCAGAAATTAATCAAGGCGAAAACATTACTAGAAGTAAGCTTATTAACAACATGTTCTAATTAAGTGAAAGGCTTTTGATTGTGCTATTATGTTATTCTAGATTTGAAAAAGGTTACCGCTGACATGCAAACCCACAAAAATCCAACTTTAAGAACTGGCCCCGCTCCCTTTAAAACACCTACACAATTTGGTTCTTCCAGCAAAAACCCTGTAGCCGGTCCTGTTGTCAAAGACCCGGTCTTTGCACGTGATGGCAAAAAATGGCTAATTGAATACCAGAAAAACAACAACAATTTATTAGTAGACAATGCCGAAATGAACAACGTCGTCTATGTGTTCAAGTGCGAAGGTTCCGTTTTGACCGTCAAGGGTAAAGTGAACAACATTGTGTTAGACTCGTGCAAGAAATGTTCTCTAGTGTTTGATTCTGTGGTGGCTTCTATTGAATTTGTCAATTGTCAATCGGTTCAAATGCAAGTATTGGGTTTTGTGCCCACTATTTCCATTGACAAAACCGACGGTTGCCAAATGTATTTGTCCAAAGAATCATTGGGCGTTGAAGTTGTCAGCTCTAAATCATCTGAAATGAACGTTATGTTACCCGAAGCAAGTGGAGATTATGTAAGTTAAAATAATTACCCTTCCAAAAAGATTATGAAGGAATAATATTTTTTATTTATAGACGGAGTTGCCTGTTCCCGAACAATTTAAGACTACTATTACTGGCAAAGCTTTAAAAACTGTCTGTATTGATAGCCTTGGTTAAGCTGTTTTAGTCAGCGGCATCCGCTTGCAGTGCAACAGCATATCTTCTTTTTTTTAAATAAACAAAAAAAATCATTTATACAACCCCCATTAAAGAAACGCCAATCGATAATGAAAAACACTTGCTATATTTAACTATATAAATCATCATTAACAAAACAACTCAACCATAAATAAAAACTTTTTTATAAATAAAATATTTAAAACAAAAATATCTACTCCCAGAATTAATATAAAGCAAGTTTGTTCTGCAATAAATTAAAAAAAAATTAAATATTTGCATTGATAATTGTTGAATCCTTATTTTTTGTATTAATTTTGTTTTGATTAAAAAAATGTCCATTTATTGCTTTTATTTATTATACATTTTTATTTTTATTCAAAGCTTACATACGTATTAGTAAATTGTATTTTTTGTAACTACATACTTATTTTATTTATACTTTTTTAAGTTTTCCTAAATAAAAATCGTATTTAAAAGCAAACTTTCGTTTATGAAATTTAATTTTACTCAACGGTCCAACGCACCGTTTGGGTTTTTTATAAAGTAAAGAACCACGATACTTGTACATCGTTAGTTTTATGAAGTGAACTCAGAGGAAGTGCGTAAAACTCGAAACTGACAGGTAACTCAATATTCGCAATCTGAAAGCTTTGAAAACATAACCAAAGATTTTTGGTTTTATTTTTGTTAATTGCTTTTCTCTTCGGAAATAATATTAGGCTTTAGTCCACTTAAAAAAAGTAAAAACTTTTTTCAACGATGCCTATAAATACTTAGTAAAACGAAAATAGTACCATAACTATAAAGTACACTTGAAAGTTTTTTTTATTTATAAAATACTATACATAAATTAATTATTTCATACATATGAATACTTCTCTTATCTTACGGCCATTAAAAAAAGCTTAAAGAACATCAGCCCCTTCTTATTCACGCACACATGTGACAACCGCAACTCGAGCTTATCATTATTCAAGCACCATACTACCGTACGCTTAAATTTTTTTATATTCGATACGTTCCACCTTGACTTCATCGCCAATTAATTGATAAACATATGTTACAACCGTCGAACTTTGTATGTCCATTAATACAAAAGATGGGACAACATTGGTATCTAAAGGATTAAAAGCACCCGTGGCCGAGCCAGGATTTATATAGAATTTATTACCATGTTCATAGGCCTCAAATTTATGGGTGTGTCCAGTTATTAAAATATCTACATCCAACTGACGTTGCACTAAGGCCAATGCTTCGGGATCGCCTCTAGGTACCACTTGGTGACCATGACAAAGTCCTATACGGAACTGGCCAACTGTTACAACTTTTTGTTCGGGATATGAGAGATTGTCGTCAAAATCTCCTCTTACGATATGAACATCGTTGGCTAATGTTTTAAGATAATCGTGTGACTCCTTTGTGCATAAATTGCCCGTCACCAAGATATGATGAATACGCCCGGGTACCAAAAGCTTCTTGAATTTGGCTGGTAAACTACTGCAACGGTGGGGTATATGCAAATCTCCCAGTACTAAAACAAGCATTATGGCGAGGTCTAGGAATGTTTTTGTTTTAGGCTAAATTTATTTTAAAATAGTAAAAACGCCCAATTTTTCCTTTCCAAAACATAAATTTATGCAAAATTATGGAATTCTCTGTGACATTTATTTTCTTTCCACAATGATAAATACTAGTGTACGTTCAGTCTGTAATAATTTGCAATACCATTTAATGCTATTAATATTTGGTGATTGACATCTTTTTAAATTGTAATGGAATAAGCAATTGGAGTAGTGTTGTAAGCAAGAATTGGTGTTCGAACTATGCTAAACGCGCTAGTTTTCGTCGTAGAAACAATATTGCAGTCTTAAAAATGAGTAACGCTGCAGCCACACGTTCAATAAATTGCTTTCAATTCCATTACACATATTGTGTGTTAAAATTCCTTGAAATTAATAGCTGTGACACAAATTGATAATCAATTTTATTTTTTAAATGCCACCGACAAAGAAACAACTCAAATTCGTAGCTTCAATCAATGTGTGCTGTGACCAGCTGCTAAAATTGAAAACTAAATTGCCATTTAAATAGATGGGTGAATTTGAAAGCAATCTAGTTTTCAATTCAATAAGTTTGATTGTGTTAGTGAAAAAAGTGTGAGTGTATTACAAATTGAATGGAATTGATAGTCAAAAATTGAACGTGTGGCCCCAAGTAAGTAGAAAAACAATCAATTGTAATTACTTATAAAAGCATCGACTTTTATGAAAATATAACTAACCGCGCAGGAAAAAACGCGTTTTGGCTGTAAATATGTAGTAGAGAATGCTGCATTTCAGCGCGTTTTGAGATGGGGACTAGCGCATTTTGGGTATGAATAGTTGTCATTACTGTTTAGTTGGATTAAGTTTACCGGGAAGAGGCAGCATATTATTAAACATGGAAAAGGCGGCTGCTGAGGATAGTGAAGGTATTTTAACACAAACTATGTTATTTTTTGGAATTATAAACGTTTAACAACTTTTCTCTATACTAAAATAGAATTAAATAGTGTTAGCTTGTTGGTAATTGTTGTAGACACAAATCCCTCACAACGCACAGTGCGTCAAAACCCTGAGAACTTGTCGCAATGTTTGGATGCCATTATTGCTTTTGGCAATGCCCATTTAATGCAGAAATCACAAAACAAATTGGCCTTAATATCTTGCCATCATCATGCTACGTAAGTTCCATAAATAATTAAGAAAAATATACATATTTACAAGAATTTATAAAATTTTGCAGAGATTTCTTATATCCCATGCCAGTTAAACAATTGGAAGTGCGCCAAGTTGATGGTCAATATGAAGCTTTTAGTTTGGTAGAGAAGACAGTCAAACAACGTCTAAGTCACATCATAACTAATGCCCCCAAGATAAATCAGCAAACGGAAAGTTTATTGGCTGGTAGCATGTCCATGGCTTTGTGTTACATATCCAGAGTAAGTTTTATGCATATTTACTGCCTTATATTAGAGGTTTTAACTGCGTTTTTCTTTTGTTAGGTGCAGCGCAATGGTGCTGCTGGTATAAAAATAAATTCACGAATTTTAGTTTTAACTGGAAGCAATGAATGCGCTTCGCAATATATGACCTATATGAATGTTTTCTTTACCGCCCAAAAACTTGGAATAGTTCTTGACGTTTGCGCTCTGGACAAATCTTTGAGTTTGTTACAACAGGGTTGTGATATCACTGGCGGTCAATACTTGCGTTTAAGCCAATTAGATGGTTTGCTTCAATATCTTTTGTGGGTATTTTTGCCAGATCCACAGATGAGGGTAAAACTAGTACTACCACCCCCTTCCAAAGTTGATTACAGAGCTGCCTGCTTTTGTCATCGGGAGTTAATAGACATTGGTTATGTTTGTTCCGTGTGCTTATCCAGTAAGTTAAAAAAATATATTTTTATATATTTTTATTAATAAATTTTTTTTATTTTAGTCTTCTGCAAATTTAGCCCTATTTGCACTACCTGTCAGTAAGTACCGCAAATATTTCAAAGTAATTTTCTCCAGTCACGAAACCACTATAAAATAATTTAATATATTTTCCGAACATGCACGCTTCCGACATTTACTTGTATACATATGTCGAAAGCTAAATGTTTTTGGGGAATGGTAACAAAGCTTAATTCTACTTCCGTGCTCTGTAAGCACTCGAATCAGTATAAAAACACACAAATTATCATTATTCGTAAATCTGCATTAATATGTATTATCCAATTGACTGCGCTAAAAAAGTTGGAACAGTTTAAAATTTCAAATTATTCTTTTTTTGTTTTAGCACTGTATTTAAAGTTCCTGGTCCATTGCCCACGAAGCCCAAAAAGAAGAAAAAAGTATAACCATATAAATTTCAAGTAATAATATTTAATAAGCAAATTTAACACTACAAACATAAAAAAAACTACAATAATCAACGAAACTGCCAATCTGACATTTTGGATTTCGGCTGTGCAATTTTCATCTATTGCTTTCGTGTTATTTTACTAAAATACATAGGTCCAAAATTTGCTGGCAAATATGGCAGAACCATTTGCCCATATTTTAAGTTTCTCGGATTTTCAAACTTATAAATATCATTAAACAAAGATACAATATTACTTAAATCCTTAATCGTAAACGTTAAGCCATGTTCGTGGAATACTTTTTGCAATGCCATGTGAACAACACCATCGTTTTGCACGGGCGACAAGGTGCATGTGGAATAAACCAAGCTTCCGCCAGGCTTCAATAAACGCAAACAATTTCCCAAAATTCCAGCCTGCAATTCGGGTATCCTTAATCTTTCCTTGATGCGTGTGGGCTTAAAAATGTTATTATCGTTTTCCATGAGCGAGTGGCGATCTGTTGTGCAGGGCACATCTACCAACACTTTATCATATGTATTATATTCATCTATATTACGAGCATCACATTGATTGACTATTAAACGTTGACCTTCCCATCTTTCATGGTAATCAAATAAGTATTCCTTCATAACATTACGAATGCGATTTACTCGCGATTCCATTATATCATTACATACCAACTGTTCTGGATGTAGTGTTTGCAGCATTAATAAAGATTTACCACCGGGAGCAGCACAGGCATCCAAAACGCGCTCTCCAAGCTTAACATCTAATAGCAGTGGAGGTAGAACTGAAGCGCCATCAAGTAAATAATGCGAAAGAACGCCTGTAATAAATTGGTGAGTGTTAAAATTTTTATTACAATAAATAAATGTGTTAAGTTTTGTTCCCAATAAAATCTGAAGATTTTAAGACGCATAAGAAAATAATTTAACGAATTAGCACAAAGTTCAAAACTTTTATACATATATATTTCCTTTTATGACTGACCTGTTATACATTTACTGGGTCGCCTAAACTCTGAACAGTTTCCCATTTCATAAGTGTACAAGTACAAATGTTCGGGAAACAAAAAATCCATTTCTGGTTCTATATGTAGAGGAAAATCCGTAGCTGTTTGATAATATTTATAGTGGTCTGATTCAGGTATCCAATCTTCCATGCCTTGTATTTGCGTGGCTGGCACAAATTCGTAAAGACCGCCGGTGTTTACTTCGGGATCTACCATACGCTTTTCATCTAGACAAATATCATGGTCTAAAGCTTGGCCCATGCTCATTACTGGCTTCTCGTTGTTATGTACTGGTTTATCATTTAAATCTCTTTTATCTTTGTACTCTAATTCCGTGGGCAATGTGCTTTCACTTTTTGGATATAATGATTGTATTTCTTTTTCCTTTTGTTTTTGGGTAATGACATCCATCCTATCGCCCATATATTCGCCATTTGTAGGCAAATGAAATGAATGTGAATTTTCGGAACGCTCGTTGGCTAATTTGACTAGCGATTTAACATTTATGGCACCTGAAATAATTAATGCAGGTTTTAACAAATATACGACTTTGAAAGCCAGAGTAGTTCTTTTCATTACCGTCCATTTCCAATTGACTGCACGTTTTCTCTGTATCACCGAAATTATTTACCATGGCTATGTACTTGTGCTCTGTTAGCAGGGCAGCTCTCATATTCCTCCATCTTATGCCAAAAACCGAGCTATAGAAATCGTCAAAGCTTTCGAGAGCTCTTCCTGTATTTGTCTTCTTTTTCTGTTGTATCGACCACCGAGTTTTGCCGCTTTTCCATCGCTGTTGTATTTTCCAGATGTTGCGTGATTTTAACATTAATTTTTTAAAGTATTGCTTTTTTAAAAAATAATTTCTGATTTCTTTTACACTTTTCGACCGGCACTTTTTGCTTGAACAGCTGTCAGCGAAGATGTTAATCAATCATATGTTTTGTTGTTGTTGTAATCTTAGTAATTGTAAAGGAATTTCTTACACATTGGGAAATTAATCTATTACTAAAAATAGGAAACGTAGGTTAGTTTAACAGGTTGTGAAGAAAAAATATGCTGGGAAAATTATAAAAAAACCGCGAGAAATTTTTCCCTTTTCCAATTAGAATTTTTTGTTTCCCTATTACTTGCTATTAGTTGGAATTGTTCTCCGGGAAAAATTTCTTTACGGAATTTTATTCACAATTGCCCTCTGGGAGATTTTTATATATAAATGAGTTATTTTTTTAATTTATGGGCAATATTGTGTTTCCGGTAGCATTCGCACCAAGTGGCAACCAACAAAAAAATGGCTTCTTTAAAATTGACAAGGAAAAAACCGCGGAAACTAAAAAAATTAGCTATGACAACTAAAAGCTTTACAAAATTATATCTGTGTTTGAAAATTAAAGAAAGTTGATTGAAAATTGTTGAATTTTTAAATTAAATAGTTATTTTATGGCAATAATTTTTGAAAATGTTGGCTATCGAAAAGTAAATGGCAGCAAATAAATTCAAGGTTGACCAGAATATTGTCGGTACATATTATTATATTTTATTTCGGCCTCACTAAAATTATTTGGATTTCATTGGAAAACATACGTAACAGTGGCGATGTTCACTTATGGCTACTTTCTCACCAAATACGACATAAAGCCAAGTAATAACATGCTTCATGTAAAATTGTATGCATGAAAAACATTTTATACGTCTTATAAAATACTACCTTTAACACCGAGTTATAATAATTGCCCTAATAGGCAGATTCTGTAAAAAATTTCGTTTCTAAACGTTTCAAATTTGTATGAAAAACAACGAAAATTCGTTTCAAAAAATAAATTTTCCATACAAATTTAAAAACGAAGAAAACGTTTCTATTTACAAAATTTGCCTTTTACTAAATTTTTGTAGTTCATACTAAAAACCTGCACAAGACCATTTCTAAGACATTTCAAGTCATTTGTTCGTCTTGCCAAAAGTGTTCTTTAGTCTTGAAAGGTCTTATAAATCGTCTTGTACAGGACACTATTAGCTAAGAGCTGTTTCATTGAAAATCATGTTATGATGGTAGGAAGAGTTACTTACAATAAAATAAAATAAAGAAGAAAAGTAGAGATTTCTAGTCGCATCAAAATAATAGACTTTGTTCAACATCTATTTTTGAACTAGTTGTTCGCTAACGTTGGAACGAAAGGTTGTTATAAATATGTCTTGTGTCCAACAGATAATTTTAGTACATACAAAACTAACTAAAATGAGTTGTTGGACTTAAGTGCACAATAGAAAAAACACTGCAGGATGTCCAAATTTAAATATTTTTCTAAACCCCCTGTATACAGGGAAACCCCTCATAACGGACACCTCATATAACCGGAAACCTCTAATAACCGGATAAATTTTTTAGATCCAACACGTTCATTAGTTTTTCCTTACAAAATACATTCCCATAACCGGACACTAATAACCGGATGTAGATTCTAAATTTTTATAAATATGAAATGAATAGTGATACTTATAAATGTATTTACCAATGGTAAATCAATAATTGTATACCTACACAATAATAATTTCTCATATTCCATTTCATACTAAATTTGCGTTAAATTGCTGATGTTAATAACAAAACTCTACCCCAGTAGATAGACGTGTGTGCTGATGAAGTGCGTGGCTGCAAAGAAAAATATCGGTATTTCCCCCAGCTAATAAAGTCTAAGTTTAATTTGTGTTCTCTTCTTCAGAAACTCACATTAATTAATAATAATAATATTTCATTCAATAAGAATTGAAATTACTGAACTTAAGCCTGACTAAAAATTATTTCTGATAAATATTGTTCCAAATACCTCTCATAAGTGGACAGAAGCGTGAAAACACGACAACAATAGTTTGCATTTAAGGAGTAGGGTTTCTATATTCAACTCTGATTCATATTTATATTAGGGTCAGTGATATTGCCGATTCTTAAAAGACGGCAAAGAAATTGCTGTTTATTTGAAGAAGTCGTTTGCTTAGCTTGTGTCCCAAAAGGGCACAGGAAAAAAATGTTTTTATCAATTAAATATGACACAATAGAACACTTTGTGAATTGGCCAACTGAAGAGATATTTCTTTTATATGTATAATTAATAGTAAATTATATTTTTATGATCTGTAGAAATGTAGATATGTAAAGATATGTTTTACTTTAAATATATTACAGCGATCTAAAACAGTTCTAAACATTTAAAATACATAAATATAGTTAAGAGATCGAACAATATACATAATTTTTTTGATTATGACATTTATTTATTTTTGTATACATACATACATACATACATATGTATGTATTTGTATAATGCATTAATAGTAAAACTAATAGTACAATTTTCTGATTTTTTGTTTGTAAGTACAAAAGCGGCGGAGATATTTTTTGTATATAAATACATTAATACTTAAGTAAACTTCTTTGATATCTTGTAAATTCAGAGGTAGTTTAGCACTTTAAAAAAATGCACTGTGAGAAAATAATTATGCAATAAATCTTTAGACATCTTTTGATTACAAAAGCGCAAGAATAACCTGCAGTTCACACACCACATCAATTTTTCTTGCTCAAGTTTTGTTTAACCATGAGATAAATGAGAAAGAAAGAAATATATGTTTGTGTGTATGCAAGAATGATAAAATAAAGATTACGCCTTGTGCGTGATTTACCGTTTGATGACGTAGTAGTTCCCTCGCAAACGCTACCAAGTCCGTATCAGATGTGAAATTTATAATTTTGTTGTAGTTGGCAGTCCTGTAATTAATTTACTCAGAGATTTCAAAAAAATTAATTGTTAAATAAAAAGTTAAGTTAAGTTAAATAAAAACAACATAAAACGACGAGTGAAGGAAATATGTTATGTGAGTGTTTGTGTGTGTAATAGTTCTACAACTGAATTTTACTAGCCAATGAAAACGCAGGGTGAGTGACGTCAGAATTCCATCATGCGCAGAAATGTTTTTTTATTCTTGCGAGCTGGCGTAATCTTTATTTCATCATTCTTGTGTGTATGTATAAAGTTTGTATAGTTCTCTTTGATTTTCTGAGTGTAAAATCAAAACTTGAGTAATCAATATTGTTGCACATGAATATGCGAACTACATAGGTATAAGTACAAAACTAATAATCTAAAAACTTACAACGATTTATAGTTAATTTGAACTTAACATACATATAGTATATACATACATACATACATATTGTCCTATATGTGTGTATGTATGCTTTTATCCTTTAAAGGATATACATACATATGTATGCAGTTGTGCATTTGTTTCGTGTAGTGTTTCTTCATTTAAGAACCATTTGTTTTGTTTAAGCCTTTTAAGGGTGTAATTTCATCTTGTTGAGCTTGTTCTGGATCAGATTTTTGGGGCATTTTATTCCACGGCTGTTCTTCGCCCGAGCCAAATATAACAAATACCAAAAACTCAATGATAAATAGAGCAATTGTCACAAAGAATATTACACGCCAGGCGCCAATTGTTTGCTAACAAAAGAAAAAAAAGAAAAATAAATAATTAAATTAATTTTATATTTAATTTTGAAATATTTATGTATGTAAGTGAAATAATTACATTTCCTTTGGTTATAAAGCCAACAAATAAGGGCACAATAATGCCGGGCAAAGTAGCTGCGGTATTGGTGATAGCCACAAGTGTTCCAGCATAATTGGGTGCAATATCAATGTGATTGGATAGGAAGCCCGAGAACATGCCACCCATAGCCACAATGCCAATGGACATAATAATGACCGCGGCTGTATGTTTGCAGCCAATGTAACATAAACTCAATAGACAGGCAATGGGAATAATTGTACATATGGAAGTGGCAGTTTTACGAGCAGTGGTGGTAGTGATTTTTTCTAAAATTTCAAAATTATATTGCATAAAAAATATTCAGGGAAAATAATTATGAATTAAAACTTACGTTTGTCCTTGAGCGTATCTAGAGTTTTGCCTAAAATAATACTGAAAATTAGCATTGGGAAATAGGGCAAAGCACTGGCAACAGCATTGCTGGATACATTAAATGCCAGCACCTGTTTCATGTAGAAGGGAATTTCAATTAGGAACATGTACCAGCCCCAGTTGCTGCAGCAGTGAGCAATTAAAATAGCCCAGAATGGTACCGAAGTCAAAACTTTCTTCCATGGCACCGGTGGATGTTCTTCCTTGCCGGATACCTTTTCAGTTTCCACACCCAGTGACGAGTTAATCATTTGTCTTTCTTCCATACTAATAAATCTTTGTTTATTGGGGCTATCCTGAACCAGAACTGCCCACAAAAACATCCAGACACAACTTAAGCCACCCATTACATAGAAGACGGACTCCCAACCAAAATTGCCGGACAATACACCAGCCAAGAGAATGGATATGGCTGTACCGAACGATGTGCCCACATAAATAATGGTAGACATGACAGATCTTTCATTGGGCGGAGACCAAGCTGCAATCATACAGTGCATAGCGGGAAATGTAGCGCCGCCACCAATACCTTCCAGCACGCGCATTATTATCAAGCCCACATAATGCAATTCTGTCATAAGTGGTGTCAATAAGGTGCAAATAACATTGATAGCAACCGAAAAGCACATGACCCATTTAGCGGAGAAATTTTCAGCTACACGTGCACTTGGAATTTGGGAAACTAAATAGCCCCAGAAGTAGCAACTGAGCAATGTTCCCTGCAAAGGCTCGCTCCATGTGAATGGTCCATCCTGAAAAAGGAAATCATAAATATGTTGTTAAAATTAAAAATTTAAAATAGCCTGTACAATTAACGTGTAGTTTCCACAATGCAAGCAAGCTACTTGTCTAGAAAAAATATATGAAAAACACTAAAATTTTTGAATGATTCCTATTAGTGCCCTGCACAAGACCATTTATAAGATCTTTCAAGACATGAGAGCTTTTTCAAATGCTTTACTACAGCGAAATATTCTAAAACAAACGCTAAACAACAGTGTTGGCAAAACAAAAAACTGAAACAAATGTCTTGCCAACAGTGTTGTTTAGCGTTTGTTTTATAGTATTTCACTGTAGTAAAGCATTTGAAAAATCTCTCATGTCTTGAAGGGTCTTATAAATGGTCTAGTGCAGGACACTATTGTATAAACTTGTTTTGCTCAAAACCAATATCTTGCTACATGTTTTCCCATATATATCATCAGTATATCTACTTCATTCATGCGAAAAACTTAAATGCCAAGTCGAATTGATACCAGGTGGTATCGATTTGCAAAACTTTTCGAACATGTCGAAAGCTGTAGCTCTTCGTTTTGTTGAACTATTCGTTTATTGTGTTAAATTCTACCGCGACACTTGAATTTTCAGAAGCAGTAGTATGAGCGGAAGCAAAGAAAATACACAAATGGGAAGTTTTTAAACGCTGACAAAAATCTTCAATGAACCGATATTTTGTAATTTTTAGAGTGATAAATGTACTTGTAGTAAATCGCACTTTCCATCCCTGTCATGCAAATCTGTTGAACAGCGTTGTATCGTCACATGTATATTATTCGTCGTATGTATATTAGTGATGAGCGATAACGCGATTTTTTAATAATGTTGCTCCTTGTGAATGTGATTTTTAAATCGCTGTTCTTTTAAACTGTGACTGTGATCACAGTTTAGCAGTATTTTGTTTGTAGCAAACATATATGTATTATATATATGTGTATATGTATATACATATATGTATTTTGAGAAATCTAATAAGAAGAGTAGCAGTGAAATTAAACTGTGACTGTGATCACAGTTTAACTCATTTCAGCTCTTCTTATTAGTATTGGTATTTTGATAAATACTAATAAGAATAGCGACCGACAAGAACAAACAATTAGCAATCAACCCCGTCCAAATATTGAGATTTTCGTATAAGAGGGAGAGAAACAAAAATTGCAAATATGAACATGTGAGATGTACATAGTTGCCAGAAAAGACGATTTGACGATTTTTTTTATCGACAAAAGCTGAAAGTATACAAAAAATTCATGTGGTAACCTTATCTAATGTTAAGTAAGCATATAAGAACAATCACAGTTTGCATAAAAGAACTATATTTCCAAATCCTGTTACTTGATAAATTCAGTCACAGTTGTGATTAGTGATTTTTCAATCGCTGTGAAAAAAGAACAGGTTTAAAAATATCGCTCAACTCTAATGTATATGTACATACATACCATATGTTAAATGTAATTTATTAAAATAACTCACTCACCTCAACTTTTGTGGTAGCATTCGTAGAACTTCCTGGTGCTTCACAAACTTCATACTCCGAAGCTGCTGAACTAACATTGCCACCGTGACTCCCACCATGCGAACCATGCCCAATCGCGGTGTGATTTAACATCGCTACCATAGTAACACTAAGATTTACTTTTAAGCCATATATAATGGCCATACCGATTGAACCCAAAATTGCCAAAATATATCGTGCTGGCAGACATTCTGTAAACAAGGAAATGGAAGGAGATAAATAACAATTTTAATAGAAACATTAATATTTATATGTATGTATGTATGTATTTATGTAGGTAGGTGCGGTTTAACTCATATCACAATATCCTGTTGTCAAACGTACAAACATATTTATTAATTCAGCACATACAGGCAGTTTTTAATTTTATATATTTTCAACATGCCTATTATTTTATTTGACTTTAACGGTTTTCATGTCGCCCAACTCCTTGCTAAAGTAACCAAGCCAAAATTCATTGGTGGAAATTGAATACGAGTAATGTCTGTACATACATATGTATGTATGTCTGTTCATATGTATGTATGTCTGTAGGTTATTAAATAAATTAATTTAATTAATTAATTAACTGAAAGAATTGATTAGTTACATAAGCTATTAAAAACAAACCCTTGACAAAATTGTATCTATTGTTGAATCGCATAGATATTTGAGAATTGTTTTTTTTTTGTTTAGAAAAAAATTAGATTCGTTGGAAATTGTTTCCATATGGCAATAATATGTGTATGTCCATGTAAGGAACAGATGTCATCGTAAACATTTGAATACATTTCTTTAATTGCGCTCTTTCATTTACTTTCATGTACTCGTACAGTAAAATACGATTATAATGAAAACGAAGATATTATTAAAAAGAAATATCAGGAGTTTCCCAATTTATTATTTAACTTCCCGCTGGCTTGTACTGGTTTTAGTACAATTTTCGAAAATCGAGACTTCATCTCATATTTATACATTTGTGGTGCTGAGAGTCGATTATAACTTCATATTTTGGTAATGATGTCCGTATGGATGTGTGTGTGGGTATGTATGTAAACATCTCATAACTTAAGAATGGGTCAACGGATCTGAAGCAAATTTTAAAGATGTTGACCTCACTTATGTATGTATCGAAAGTAAAATTTTCACAAACCTTGTTTTTCCAATTCTAAGCCGATCAAATTTAAAATCTAATCTTTCTTATAAACGCTCGTCGATTGCTGCCAATTGCTGACTAAAATCTGATGATTTCTTAGAGAGATATCGTGACGAAAAATTTTGTAAAAACGTTTTTTTTTTATAAAATCAAAAGTCTTCGTTAAATCGATTTTAGATATTCACTGATTTTCATAGATTTAAAAAGTGTATCGTGTGCCGCAAATTTGATCAAAATCTGTAGCTTAGGCGGAAGTTTAAGGAAGGCCCAAAACAAGGTCAACCGATACTCACGTTTTTTTTTTCTTAATTTTGAATAACTGACGTAATTGATAAATTTAACTGAGGTACGAACAAATTAATGTTAATTATGATTATTTTTAATAAGGTAAATTAAGAAAAAAATAACATATAACTTAAACAATTAAAAGAAGTTTATTGCTTTATTCGCGGCGAACCTTCCATTGTTAATTATTAACACCCACAAAAACAAAGTATGAATTTAGGTTTATGGAACATTTTAAAAATTTTTAAATAGAAGTACATAATAGATTTTTTGAATATGTGATAACACCTGTAAATAAATTCAGTACAGTGCGACTTTGATACATACATGTGTATGTATGTAATACTATACGAACTACATATGTAGTTTTGGAATTTTATTCGTTTTTGGGATTTTTTTCAGTTTTTAGCGTTTTTTTAAATTTCGCGTTTTTTGTTTGTTTTGGTGTTTTTGGCGTATTATTTTAATTTCAGCGATTTTTTTTAGTTTTGACAATTTTTTTTATTTTGGCGATTTTTCGTTTTGGCGAATTTGTTCGGTTTCTTGCGTTTTTTCATTTGGCGATTTTTTCATTTTGGCGATTTATTAGATTTTTTTCGATTTATTTTAGTTTTAAAGATTTATTTTTAGTTTGGCGCTTTTTTCGTTTTGACGATTTTTTTCGGGTTTTGACGATTTTTTTTTGGTTTGGCGATTTTATAATTTTGAGATTTTTTACTTTTAGAGTTTTTGAAAATATCAAGAGTTTGCCTCTTACGGTTTCCAAGATACAGCAAGTAGTCAAAATTATACAGTCAAAATTACATTAACTGATAGAACACCCTTTAATTTTATTTTTTTTTAATTTTAGTGTTAATTGTTGTGGTCTGTATAAAAATACACTAACTTTGCAAATTTCAAATACATAGGACTTTAAAATTTTTCGTTGCTCGTTTTTAGAACACCCCTTAATTTTTAACTGTCATATACATATTTGTTGTTGTTTGTTGTAGCGGCCAAGGTTCGTTCTACTGTCTATTCTGTTAAAATTTCAGGCTTGTAGCTCTTACGGTTCTCGAGAAAACAGCCTGTGACTGATAGACGGACAGATCTACAGCGCAGCGCAAACAATAGGTTTCCTTTGCACCTTTGGTGTACGAAACCCTAAAAATTACTACATGATCAAAAGACCGGCAGGCACTGCGACACCTGATGGATCTTTTTTGCCATAAATAATTTTAATTAAGGCGTTATATATTACATATGTATTTGTTTATTTATATTTAGCGATACGTATTTTGTTACAAAATTTTTTTTTTAATATGAAAAATTCTAAAATAGAAAAGTTAACCAAGTTCGCTATAGTCGAGTTTCACTGTATAATAAAAGCAGCTAATTTGTCCAATATTTGAACAAAGTAATTAATTTTCTATGTTATGCAATGCATAAATATGTATGTACGTACATATATACATATGTATGTACAAGCAATCAATCAAATATTTGTTTTATTTTTAAGAAAAATCCATTATCTTGGGTTAGTTAGCAGAAGGGTTACCGTTGACAAATTTTAATAATGGTCGCAAAAAGGGGATTTTACAAAAAAGTTTTTTTTTTTTAAGTTAAGTTTCTTTGAACTTTCGGTACAAAAGATAAATAATAATGCAATAATTATAAAACAAATATTACACAAATAACAATACAAAAAAATACCAGATTATTGTTTTATTTTACGGCGAAATTGATTATTGCGCATTTCACTATTCTTAAAGAAGATATTTAAACAAATGAGAAGTATTTAAAATAATACTAAAAAATTAACATGTTTTTTATAATTTTCATATTTTGTTACTTTAAAAATTAATACAAAAGCTGAATTTATTTCAGTGCGAATTGTAGTTGTAAGAATTATGTAATTGAAAATAACTGTAAAAAACAGCAACAGCTATACGTTGCTTTTGCAAGAATAGTGTTGCCATGCAATTATTTCTGGTCGTGTTCTGTCATGTTAATAATTGGTGCTTTTGGGAATTGTTACAATTAAGTTTGATATTTTTTAACGCACTAATTATGTAATATTGTTATTTTATTTATTTGGTAAAATGTTGTTTCTTAAATTAAATACATTTAAATTAACTTCCCAAATAATAAATTTCAATGTATTTTTATGGGGAAATATTTTACTGAATAAGTAAAATAATAATTTGGTATAATTAGTGCCTTAATAAATGTTAAACTTGATTGTGACAATTCCCAAAAGGCACCAATAAAAATAAACTATTGATACAAAAAGTCAACAACAAAAATACAAAGTTATAATCGACTTCATGTAATAAAAACTTTTTATTTAATTAAAAACAATGTAACAATAAAACTAAAAGCAATTCACAAGGATTTGGTTAACTTTTCCAAAACTTCTGTACATCCCTTTTCACAATGAATGATTAAGAGTTAACGCGAACTTTAACTGAATGATCTTTTTTTTATTAGTTAATCAGACATTAATCAGACATTAGCACCTTTAATTTTGTTGAAACAACTGCTTGAAGAAAGTGGGGCTAAATAATTATTCTTTTTTTTGCATTGAAAACAAATATGCCCGAAACTTAAAATCCCGAATTTTAGAATCCGAATTCAAAATTCCGATTTGTAAAATCCACAGTAATTGTACAGTTTTGCTTTTAAAAATCGCGCGATCTTAAGACCAATAAACACATTTTTCAATCTTATTACATATCGCTCATTTACTTCAATAGTGGCATAACTCAAAAAATGGGTTTTTATCTTTTTTTTATTTTAACTTGTGTAAAAATTTCATATAAATAGCTTGTACCTCTTGAGAGAAGATTTTTTTTCATTTCTCCCATTGAGTTGTATTCAAATTGAAAACTTAAAACGTGTTTTCTGCAAAACTGGTTTTTTTGAGTTGTGCCATTATTGAAGTAAATGTACTTCAAATATGAAAAAATTAGTAAAGCCCCGTTCTGACTATTATACAAGTATTAATACTTTTGTGGAAAATGCAGCTCCGACATGTTGAGTTGCTATTGTTTTTTTGAAATTTTGTAAACAAATATAAGACCAGTCCGTGCTTAAAAACTAACCCCATATTCATAAAATTTAAAATGAATTTTGAAATGTATTTTATTTAAAATTGTTCATACAAAATTTTCCTAAAATGGATTTCGATTTCATTTATTTTTTTATGAATATGGGGGTAAGAATATATGGATAAACATGTAAATAAAAAATAAATGAATAAAAACAAAAAATTTAAATTTTATATTTTTTGGGGTTATCTAAATTCGGGATTTGATTCGGAATTTTTAAATTCAAAATTTTAAAATTCGGAATTTTAAAGTTCGGGATTTTGAAATTCCGGATTCTAAAATTCAGGGTTTTGATATTTCGTGTTTTTAAAATTAGGGATTTTGATACTGTCCCTTCATATATGTATGTATGTATGCATGCATGTATGTATGTATGTAAATATTTCTTTACAAAAATGCATCATTCGATTTTTTAAATTGACACCAAAATTCCACTGCAACGACAAATGGAATCAAAACAACACAAAGTCAAATTTTAAAAAGAGGTGTCGCTTTTTAGAAACTACTTAAAAAGGAATGGCCGTAAAACGGGTCTATAGTGTCGTGTATATAATTAAAAAATAAATATACAATAAATACCTATAGTACTTTATTTAAAATTGTGTTTTGGTGGGTGACTGTTAGCTGGAGTGTGACTTTCTTATAGGTTATTTATAGCATACATGTGTACATATGTACATATGTATGTTTGTAAGTATGGAGAAATGTATGTACACATCCAATGTGCGAGTAAGTTTTGCGGCTTTTACGCTGTAGACAAACCAACCACAAGCTTCTTTTAATACTGCCATAAATAATTCTACAAATATGAATGTTTATTTTGTCTACATACGAGTACATACAAAAAAAAGTTTTTGTTACTCCTTTCACATCAAAGATTGTTCGTTTTAACTGGGACTCCCAAAACATTAGAAAAAAGAACCAAATAAAGCACTAAAATATCTCGCCGAATTAAAAAAAGTCGCCAAAATGAAAAAAAAATCACCAAAATGAAAAAATCTCCAAAATAAAAAACGCCAAAAACCCGAAAAAAATCGCCAAAACGAAAAAAAGCACCAAATTGAAAAAAGTTCTAGCACTAAAATAAATCGCCGAAATGAAAAAAGTCGCCAAAATTAAAAAAAATCACCAAAATGAAAAAAATCTCCAAAATAAAAAACGCCGAAAACCCGAAAAAATCGCCAAAACGAAAAAAGCACCAAATTAAAAAAAGTTCTAGCAATAAAATAAATCGCCGAAATGAAAAAAGTCGCCAAAATGAAAAAAATCGTCAAATTAAAAAAAACTCCAAAAACCTAAAAAAATCGCTAAAACTAGAAAAAATCACCAAAACTGAAAAAAACACCAAATTAAAAAAACATCAAAAACGAAAACATTAAAAAAAACATTAAAAAACGCTCAAAATCTAAAAAATCCCATAAACGAAAAAATGCCAAAACTAACTATGTATATATTATATAGGCTAAAGATCGTATAGTATTACATATATATCTAGTGTCCGTATGGAACCCTTCTTTACTGAATTTATTATTATTGTTTCCAGCGTAATGCTTAAAAATTAATTTTTGTGATTCGATTTTAATTTTTTAACATACATACATATGAATATGATTCTAATGCCTGTAATGCCATGAAAATCACTAGTAAATAATGACCCGAACATATCTAGCTAAGCCAAATAATCAAAATGAAAGACAAAACAACAATGTTAGAATGCCGGTTCATGACGCCAAAACGCTTTCAACCGTGACATATTAAATAAATATATATGTACTCGTAATATGAACATTTCTAACACCTTTGCGTCGATACGATTTGCAAAGAGAAAATGGTATAAGCATAGATGATTTCTTCTTTTGTATTCAAATTATTCTAGAAATTATTCGGCTAAACTCCAAAAAAACCAAAACATTTTCTCTTTTTTTATTTTGCACATTTTAGCAGAAAGATTTGCTGCGGAATTGTACATATGTATGTATATAAGTATATAGGTTTGCTAAAAAACCAAATTTTACCTAAACAAGTTCTTTAGTTATTATATTTTTTAAATAAAATATGATAATAAAATATTCAAAATATTGACACTAAGAAATACAAGTAAATATATAAATATTAAAAAGTTAATAATAATTCTTCACTAATTGGAACAAGTTTTTAGTGCATTTTTATTTCATCAATATTTTGATTTTTAAACACAACAATGAAATGACTTATAAACGACCTTTATTATTTCATTTATTTATGTATTTTGGAAATTATTTTTGTTGTTGCAATTTCTATAATAAAATTTTTACGAACAGTTGAAAACATTATTAATAAAAAAAAAATATAAATGACATAAAACTAAAAATTATGTAGAGTACAAATTAATACATACACAAGTACGTATGACAATATTATGGAAACTTTCTCTTTTCATCTTATTTTCACTTTCTTATTAACAGTCCTACAGGATTCAACAATTTTACAGGAGCAGACACGTTGACAGTATTTCACATCCATACATATGCATGTAGGTATCTATTTATGTACATATTAACATGTAGATACATACATATGTATGTAGTAACGACCTTTGAGGAATAGCATAAGGTCACACGAGTGTTAAATTAATTGGAGATACATAGAGTAAAGATTTTTTAAAATTTTGTAGTTCCTTCTTCCACTATCAATCAAAAGATACAAACGTACATACACTCACTCATGTACAACACATTCACAGTCGTTATTTCATTTTCGTTTAGAAATTTTTATACATATTTAGAACTTACTTCCCAATATGCTTCCCTTAGCTGGTACTTCTTCAACCATATTTGTGAGTTTTTAATGAACAATGATGCCTTTTTATTATTATTTTTTGTTTTAGTAATTTTATTCACGCAATTAAAAAAAAATTATGTTCAATATTTCATTTAACAAAACAATTTTCTAAACACATCCGGTGTTTTGTTTTACAAAATTTTCTGTTCGCACTCTACACTTGAGAAATTTTTTCCGTTTGAACGACAATCTTCACCAACTGTATTTTAACAACTACCACTGAATTCTGGATAACTGTCGGCTTTTTGTTTTATTTGGTCTTTTCAGTGCCATAGTGTGTGTAAACAATAATTCTGTTAAGCGATTAACCAGTCCAAACAAACGCCTGAACTGAGTGAGCACAGTAAATATTATATGTATGTACATATATTTGTAAAGAGAAAAGGAAACGGTTGTGTTTTACTAAGAGATGTTCTTCTCTTAAGCCAAAAGCGTTTCATTCAGTTTGGTGGTGTGTTGGCGTTGTTGCATTTCTTTGGGTATTTTGTTTGACTGTACCGTGACGTCACTTTTAATGGTTTTCAGGTTGAATTAATGTACGATCAGATGGGCCAAATGTTAAATGCTATATTTATATGAATAAATGCATACATATGCATACATACATATGCATTATATATTATTATTTATACATACATATATATGTATGTATGTATGAATCTGTGTACACTGTACATACTGAAAACAAAATCAAATTTTACAGCCTGTTTGTGTAAGTCGTTGACGATGGAAATCTGTTGTAAATGTTGTAAATGGTACATTTGAGCTTTAATTACAAAAAGCTTTCGAAACAATTCACATATTCCATTTGCATAAAAGTTACGTACATAAGTATATAAAGAAGAAATCTACATCAACTGATATCACACACAGTGGACGACCAAACACAGAAAAACGGTGATGATGAAGGTTTAGTGGCCTTCGAAAACAGCTAGTTGTTCCGTTCAACTACATATGTGCCAGTCAGAATATTTACAACTAACTTTAGTGTTATTTGTTCATTAATAATTATCACATGTAATTTGGCTTAAAAAGCGATACGAACTTAAGCCCATTCAAGTCTATAAATATAGGAAATCTTGACGTTCCTGCAATAGATTAAAGAAAACTTGTGGAAGTTTTACCAAAACGCCAAGATTTCTAACGTCAACGTCCTATTTAGAACTATTAGGATAAGTTAGTGATGAAGAATCGAGCTAGTGCACGTCGCTCAAGAGCAAATGAGAATATTGCTGGTGTAGCCCATAGAGCTGAAAAAAAAGATTATTTTTTTCACCCGATTATTTTATGGCATGAGCCCATAATATTTAAAAAGTTCCTTCCTTATTATAAAATGCATCAGACCACAATAAGTCGCAACAATAAATGTTAACAGGACTTTTAATATGCAAATAGCAAGTTTTGTTAAAATAAAACAAACAAAATGACGTTTTTTTTTTTAAATAAAATGCAAAAGAACGTTTTGGTATGGGCTTTTTGATATCGAAATATCGTATATTCGAAAAATATTTACATATTTAAAACAAAATTTTTAATAATAACTCGATATACATACATATATGTATACAGCTGTTGAGGTTTTCTTAATTTATGTTTCTTTCGTGTTCCAATATATAAATTTCAAGCCGTCTTTAATTTCCTTTCTTCCATCTTTAAATTATATTTTTTTACGTTCTATGTTATATTTAATAACTTTCAGATACCAGATAATAATCAAATTATTGTAAATAACTCACACAGTAGTATGTACTACTACTATTACTGCTACTACAGATTCAAGTATTTAATTTAAAAATCAAATTAATAATAAAAATAAAACAGTTTATTCTGCGTAATTCGAGAAAATCTAGACATTTTCCCATCTCTAGTTGTAATGAAACAAATAAACTGTTATAAGAAAACTACTGGTACGTTTTGTTAAAATAAAATAAAAATAAATAAATTATAAATAACGTACGGACACAAGATATGTAATTCAATACAAACTTTAGTAGCCTATATAAAATATATGTAGTTTCGGCATTTTTAAGGTTTTTTTAATTTTGGGGATTTTTTTGTTGTTCTGGCGATTTTTTCGGTTTTTGGCTTTTTTCCATTTTGGCCAATTGTTTAGTTTTGAAATTTTTTTCTCGTTTTGGCGATTTTTTTCGGTTTTTGGCGTTTTTTTATTTGTTGGCGATTTTTTTTAATTTTGGCGATTTTCGGTTTTTGGCGTTTCTTTATTTTGGCGACTTTATTCATTTGTGCGCTTTTTTGTAGTTTTGACACCTTTTTTTCTCAATTTGGCGATTTTTTCGGTTTTTTTGCGATTTTTCAATTTGGCGATTTTTTTAATTTTGCCGATTTTTTTCATTTTGGCGATTTTTTTTCATTTTGGCGATTTTTGTCATATAAACTATTATTTTGTTACTGGAGCCTTTTTCGCGTTTGACAATTTTTTTCGGTTTTTGGCGCTTTTTTCATTTTGGCGATTTTTTTCATTTGGACGATTTTTTCGAATTTTGCGACTTATTTTAGTGTTAAAATTTTTTTTTTAATTTTGGCGATTTTTTTCGTTTTGGCGATTTTTTTGAATTTTTGGCGATTTTTTTTTGGTTTGGCGATTTTATAAGTTTCAGATTTTTTAGTTTCACCGTTTTTGAAAATTTCAAGAGTTTACCTCTTACGGTTTCCAAGATATAGCAAGTTGTCAAAATTACATAGTCAAAATTGCATTAACTGATGGACCACCCTTTAATTTAAATTTTTTTAAAATTTTAGTGTTAATTGTTGTAGTCTATACAAAAATACACTAATTTTACATATTTCAAGTGTCAATATACACAATTGTATGTATATTACATGGGATTTTAAAATTTTTCGTTGCTCGTTTTGGAACACCCTTTAATTTTTAATTCTCATGTATTTGTTGTTGTAGTGGCCAAGGTTCTACATACTCTGTTCAAATTTCAGGTCCGTAGCTCTTATGGTTCCTGAGAAAATACCGTGTGACGGACAGACGGACAGCATAGCGGAAACAATAGGGTTCCTTTTTTCACCTTTGGTGTACGGAACCCTAAAAAGCACGTTTTGTTCTGCATCAAATTTTTCAAAACCAAATTTTTCTATAAGAATGAAAGAAATATTATGCAAATAAAATTTTTTCCAAATTAATGCAAAGTCATCAAAAAACATCTTCTAAAAAAAAACACGTCTTGTTCTACGACTCCTCATATAGTCCTGCAAGCGTAGCCGTGAAGGTCATCTGACTGATTCCATTATTAATGGCATTCGCTTACAAATACTCGTTTTGTTAAATATCAAAATTAAACCTCTTATTGTAAGATCCGTATAACCCTTTAAAAAATATTTTTTAATTCATGACCTTATGTACTCTAGAGGGAAGGAGTCATATTGAAATTAGTGTGATATACATACATACATTTGTAAAGACGCTTCTAATGATACTCCAAACGTCTGATTTTATTATACATAGATTCAGACACAAACATTTCAAACGCCGCTCCCCGTTTTATTTGAAAAACATTTCATTTACATTTCAAGGAAATCATCTCTAAGGATTGATGTTTGTATGTGTGACTATACTCTATATATGTACATATGTATGTGTGTATATGTTTGTAGATACAATGCAGCTGAGATTTACCTAAATATAAAAATAAAAATTAATGCTGGCCATCTTGAATCTTTAAAATTTGTTTGAAGATTGAACAAAATTGATTAAGGAAAATAAATACCTACAAAAATGCATACATTCATATACATTCGTATGTATGTATGTAAATAGTCTAGGATATACTACATACATACATATGTATGTACATAAATATGTACACATGTTTATTTGCTTAAGATCCAATTAGTCTACCATAAACGTAACAGCATGTGTTTATATAGAGTAATATTTAAAGAACTTTCGGATTTGATTTACAAAAAAAAACTACATACAATTTAGAGAAATTTATTTGAGTCGGTAGAACGATCTATATAGCCCCACAAAAAATAGCCTAAAGGCGTTAAATCACACAATCTAGGCGGCCAATTGACCGGCCCCAAACGTGAAATAAACTGTTCACCGAACTCGCCTCTCAATTGGATCATTGTTTCGCGTGATGTGCGGCATGTGTTAACGTCTTGCTGAAAGCATATGTCAGCCGAAACCAGGGGTCTAATCGTCGCTTTCGATAACGAGCTGATTCGTTCTTTTTTTCAGTTTGAGGTTATGGTATAAGATATCGAAACATATTATTATATTGTTCAATAGCGACTGCCATAATCTGAAACTGAAAAACGTGATGGAATCAGCTCATTATCGAAAGCAACGATTACACCCCAGCTCTTCAATTTTGAGCAAAAAAAAAGTAACAGAGCCCCAATTGCTGCGAATGGCGCCGAATCGATAATTCACAGTCATCAACAACACTGCCGGATACAGCTGCAATATTTTCCTCTGTCCAAACTGTACGTATGTATGCGTGTTAGTGGTTTAATGTTCAATAATATAATTTTAGTGCGAAGTTAAATCACAAGATTTAAGATAGCCGCCTCAGAAGGTGTCTTAAATTGACCATAAAATGGAAGAACTGCACGGATGCACTTTCTTAACCGAGCATGAATTTTGATAATAAAAATTAATAATCCGCAAGCTTTGTTCATTTGTAAGTCGATTCATACTTAAATTATACACCAAACTGAACATATTTAACAGTAACATGATACACGAAAACAGCTGATTTGCCAAACACAGTGTTGCCAAAAAGAAAGTTGCTAAAAAATCACTTTACTTATACATATGTCGTGGGGTGGTTATTGATTTGCTGCAGTAATAATGTATTTTTAATATACTGTGCGGCAAACCAGTAACCACCCGACAATATGTACATATTTATGTACATTAGACCAATAAAATTGTTAGAAGTATTTATTTTATTCGCTCCACCGGCAGTTTCTGATATAGTGGTCATAAAAAATCACTTGTGTGCAAAAATTACACACTGATATTGTGCAAATCGGCCATGCGCATTGCACTTTTCACCTAAAAATAACCCATCTTGACTATAAATACTTTTGGCACCATAACTTTTAAATGCGACGCTTTTTGTTATGAATAAAATGCACAATATCTTTCCTTAAATAATTTTAACCTAACTGAAACCTATCATGGTCCTTTAATGGGATAAAACTAAGTTTTTTTGGAAAGGTTTTTTTTTTCAATGGCTCTCGATAATTATAATCTGTTTTCATTATTTTATAAGGTGATATCTGTAGATTACTAGTATATAGTCCCATTACCTTTGAAAGAATTATCGAATGTCATGTATTTAAAAATTATCCTACCGCTCGTGAGCCATTGAATATATCTCAACAAAACTAGACACAAGTATAGACGATAGAGGAATATTTATTTTTGTATAAAAAAATCTGCGTTCACACTAGCATATATTATGTAAATTTACGAACACATCACGAGGATTATTTTTACATACACTTTTGAAGTCTGTAAAAATCAGTGAATATCTATAAACGATTTGACGAAGTTATTAGAACAAAACGATTTTTTTCCAAATTTTTCGTCAACGATTCTCTCGAACGAATCACCCGATTTTAGTCAAATTGGCAGCAATCGAGGTTTTTTGATTTGTAGATTGTGGACTTAAGACCTTATTCAAAAAAATAATTTAGTTTTATAAAACGTTTAACAAAGAAAAAATTTTAATACAAAAAACTTTTGTAAACCAAAATAAATTTTTCTCAATACGGCAGTTAGTGTTTTAAAAATTTAATTAAAAAAAGTTTCTTGCAAATGGAATACGTGAATTGTTTTTATTCATCGTATTTCAATTTTGCTGAAACATGTTTTGTAATGAGAGCCCAAATTAACAATCTCTAATTTACAACAGACTTACCATTCATTGTCTTTACTAATTATGCACATGTTAGTTAATTTGCTTATTTTTGTTCTACTTAAGACAAACTTTTTTGGTTTGTTACTATTAAGTATATTTATTTAATTTTTGCCACAGGCCCATGGCTATTAATTTTAGTTAATTTTAATTATTATTTTTATAACTTAATTTGTTTCTATATTTATGTTTTGAACGGGTTAGAGTTCGTATCGCTTTTTAAGCCAAATGATGATGAAGGTTTAGTGGCCTTCGAAAACGGCAGGCTGTTCCGTTCAACTATGTGTTGTCAGAATATTTACAACTAACTTTGATGTTATTTGTTCAATATAATAATTATCACATGTAATTCGGCTTAAAAAAGCGATACGAACTTTAGCCCGTTCAAATAAATCATAAATATCAAATAAATCATAAATGAAGTTCGAAAAATAATAATTAAAAATTAATTAAAAAAAGTTTTGTTAACATTTTAAATTCGAAAATTTTCGAAATTCGATTCACTCTCTTACATCTAAGTGAACTCAACATCTTTCTAATTCAGCAAATTTACTTCCGATCTGTTGATCCGTTCTTAAGTTATGAGACGCTTAAATACACATACACACATACATATGTACGAATTTCAAAAATTGGACTAAAATCGGTAACTTCAAATAGCGGGAAGTTAGGAACTGAAAATGCATGATTAAAGTTTTGTATGTATGTATGAAATGCACAATGGCATGAATCAACAAATTACAATTCAGTGTGGACTCTTTCTCTATTCGTACGAGTATTATTTATTATCTACACATGTGTATTTTTGCTTTTGTCATTAAAGATCACAGTTTGAACGATTTATGTATAACGCGTGCGTATCCAATTTTTGGTTGTTATTTCTAAATATATTTGCAATGTTTGAATTCGTTTTAATTTAAACAGAGTTTTTTTATTTATAGTATAATGAAAAGTGGAAGGGGGGGGGGTGACTATATGTATATTCTATTAATTGTAAAATTCAATTGGGAATACAGAAATATTTACGATATAACGGTTAATAAATAGTCTTATGTACGAACACATACATACATACACACACATACATATGCTTGTACGTAGTTATATTGCATTAAATGAAAGAAATTTTATTATTTAATGGTTCCCCAAATTAATCAAAAGCCATCATATTCAATTGATCGATTAACTGCATACTCACAGACTTTATTTATTTATTTATTTAGTGTATCAGTATGTATGAGTCCCGAAAAATATAGTAAACTTTTAGTAAAAAGTGGACACAAATGTACTGAAAATAAATACATACATAAATATATAACATCATATCGTTACCTTAGTCGGAAAAAGTGCTAAGTCCACTTTTCGTCGAAATTGAGATTTTGTTGTAGCTTGCTAGTATAATTCAAAATACATCATTTACACGCAAAAATAATACCATTATTTTGTTTTTTCTTGCTGAAATGCTGTGGTAGGCAAATATGCTAAGTCCAAAAAAAAATTAAGTAAGAAAATATGCCAATTCCAGTTGAAAGGAACTATTGTTATGTTACTGACTGGTGCGATAGAAGAAATATTCGTCCTCTTTTCACTGCTGTCTTTTATCAAACATTATTTTCCAAAAATCTGGCTTTGTTTTATCCTAAAAGAGCACAATGCCAAATATGTGCACGATTTTCAGTCGGACATAAATCACAAGAAGAATACAATCTTGACCAGAAAAAAAGGAAAGGAAAAGAAGCTACACAGAAAAAAGTATTCACCAATAAATATTTTTAATTAAGAATTTAACTGATCCAAAATCCCAGGTAAGCGCATGTACTACCGCGCGAAACTGCAAGTCCACAACTTGGTTTTTTTCAGCCTTCAAAACAATAAAGCTTATTGCTTTATATGGAATAAAGTGAAAGGTGAATTAGGTGCTGAAAAAATTTCGAGCATCTGAATGTACTTAATCGAACAAAATCTCCTTTGTGAAAAGAAGTCGAAAAAACTAATTTTTTATATTGACGGCTGTACCTACCAATATCGAAACACCATAATGGGCAATGCCTTTCTGAATTCAGCATTTCAACATAACATAACTAATGAACACAAAATTTTGGAAACTGGCCACACACAAATGGAAGCTGATAGTGTACACTCCATCATTGAACGTGCAATTAAAAATATAAATATTGCTGTCCCTGCTGAATATATTGATATATGCAGAACAGCCCCGAAAAAGCCTGAACCATACGACGTTACATATTTGGACCACACCTTGCAATTTTGCAAAAGCATTCGGGCTGGATGAGGTAAAGGAGATCACAAGGTAACGGACATTCGTGCAGTTAAATATACAAAAAATTGTGAAATAATGTACAAACTTCGTTTCACCGAAAATAAATAAAATTATATTCATTTTTCGAGTTTGGAACCACTCTACAACGAAAGAAGGAATGAAACGGCAAGAAAATATGAAGACCAGCCATTTTTAAAACTAACTTTACCCAAAGACCATCACCGTTTTTATGATGATCTGCCTCATCTATGATTTGTTTTTCTATATATTCTCTACCTATTTTTTTTTAACATAAAATATAAGTACACAATTTAATTTAACATAATCGTATAATATTAAGCAATTGGATGTTCCCTATACCGCAAAAATATACATTTTTATTACTATTTATTTCTTTTTTTTAAACTAATAGTTCTTATTCTTATTTATTGTTAACCAATTAATATTTTGTTTACCAACACCAAATAAATTTACTTTTTTAATAGTTTTATTGAGCTTTTTTGGTTACAGCGAACGGATTATGCTTCATAAGGAACAATTCTTCAAATTAGATTCCAGAAATAAAAGAAAACATATTTAAGGAAAATATGTTTCCTTAGTCCCTACTAAAATAATGAAATTTCAAAGAGCAAATGTGCTAAGTCCCAAAAAGCCTATAAGCCCGCAAATGATTTAATTTAAAATCTTACGATTACTGGTAATTTAGGAGGATGGACTAAATAAAGAAAAAAACTGCATTTACAAATTATCAAAAAGTCTACTAAAAAAAACTTAGACAGTTTTTGTCTCTCCAACTTTTTCCGACTAAGGTAACGATATGTATTTGAATATCGAAACGGATAAATAAATCAATTTTAATTCATTCAATATTAATTTTAATTACATACTTAAATACTTATATTTACATATGTTCATAGTTTTGTATGTATGTATATATTTAGTTGCATTTCTCTGCTTAATATGTTTTTATTTTACTCTTTGCCACAGATGGAAAACTAATTTTTGTGTTTGAAATTTTGAAATTTGAATTTAGGGTCTGCCCCACGATGTCAACGACCTTAAACTTGTCGCACCCTTAGCGCCAAATGTTGTAAAACGAAAACGTTAAGCTATGAAAAATTTTATATGGAAAAATATAAAAAAACATACAAAATTTGTCAAAGCAAATAGCTGTTGTTGTTTTTTACATTTATTTTTTTATATGTATACTTCTTACAACCAGGGTTGTCAGATTTTTCCGATCTATTTCTCCAAATTGATTTTAAAAATCGACGAAAGTCAGTTTTATGTAGATTTTCTTGGTAAATATTTGATAATAAATTGGTTTTTATACAACACTTTTTGATGTTTAAACATCTATACGCAATACAATCACAAATTTTGAGTAAGATCGTAAAAAGCGTTATTAAATCGGTGTGAGCTATGTATGAGTGTATTAGTGTAATCATACGAACAAGAAGTACAGAGAAACTCAACCGAATTTTAAAGCATACCTTTAGGAGCAATTGCTTGTGAAGTGTAATACTAGGTTTGTTCATTTACTGAAAATTATTAGGAATTTGTAACAATTTTTACTGAAAAGTGTTCATTAACTCAAAAAGTTTCCAAGGAAAGAGAGCATCAAAAGAGAGAAAAAAATTGAGAGACCAACAAATTCCTACAAATTATTACTAGTAAAAATTTTACTTGCAAGAATTATCCAACCACCTGTTGTGTGTTTTGTTGTCAAATAAAATATTTAAAAAATATGTGAAAAAGCTAAACTGAAAAAATGTGAATTTCTTTGTTAAAAAACATGTATACGTATGAAAAAAGAAAGCATGTTTTTTTTAATTTATTGTTTTTCTTCCATTAAGCCAAATAAATTAAATTTTAATAGCAAATAATTTTGCTTGTTTCTCATATATGTATATTAAGAGATGGAAAGTGGAATTTTTTTATTTGTTAATGAATAAAATTAAAAAATTATGAATAATGCATAAAAATATTAAAAATGCATGAAAACTTTGTAAAGAATTTCATTTTAAATATGTATCAATTTCTTAAAAAATTGCAATTTAAAATATTATCAAACAAAATACATCAGAAAAAGTACAATTGTATCATGATTTCCATCCATGGTTCTGATATGAATAAAACTTTCTTGCAAGTTTTTACAAGTAAAGCGTTCATTTACTTTTTCATATTGGGGTGGGTAATTTATTAAATGTCTGCCTTACTCTCTCGTTGCTTGTTTCTGCTGGGAAAGTAAATGAACAGACCTAGTGTTGCCAGTGGGGATAATTTTCTTAAAAAGTTGAAAAATATAAAATAAATATAAAGTTTTAAATAAAAGAATGTTTTAAATGTCAAATATTTGTTTAAAAGATATATATAGCAGTCTTTATAAAGAATTTATAATATATTATAACATATCTTCATTACGTACTGTTGCCTTACACTGAAGCTGGTGCACGACAATTGAATAACAATCAACATCTCACGCCAATTATGGGTGGGGATTCAAATACAAATTTTGCAAGCTTTATCAAAATTTTTATTTGACGCTTTCCACTTGCATATGAGCAATTGTCCACAAACCCCTACAACTAATAATTCCACTACTATATAGATGCAGTTTTCCATAGATTTTTAAATACAGTAGGGTCAAAAATTTATATATCTTATTTTAGTTGCCATAAGCCAATATTAAAAAAAATTTCATTACTAGATGTTTACACATCCCTCCCACATGATCGGACTCATATTGTTTTTTTTTTAATATAAATTTTTCTAAAATGATCGTATCAAAATTATTTCTTGTGAATTTTTCTCATCCAAATTCAAAACGCATTAATGAATATTCCTATAATTAATACAAAAAAAAACATCAAAATCAATTTGTTTTAACTTTTTGCAGACAAGTTTTGGTAGGATTTATTTTTGAAACTACTCTTTCAACAAATTAATTTTGCTGAATTAGAAAAAATTTGAAGTTAAATTTTGTTAAAAAATAACCATAATAATCGCCAATAAATTTATTTATTGCCATGTCGCCAAACGAAAAATTTGTGCGCCAAACAAGTTGAAAAATCGCCACGTTTTGGCGAGAAATCGCCATATCTGACAGCCCTGCTTACAACTAAAATTAGAGGTGTAAGAAGCTAGTCAATGTAGCAATTTCACTTTAGAAAAAAACATGTTCATTATTGAGTTCTAAATGAAAGTTGAACATAATAAGGGGTTTGATGAAAATGTTAAAAAGTCTCGCAAACTGTGCAATTGTGCATTTTTACACTCTCGTAAATAAAATGTTAAATATTGCATAGAAATTTATTTACACAAATCTGTTAAGTTTGCACAATAATTTTGACTCGTAAACTTAAGCTGTGCAATTGTGCATTCTTGCTTTTATGGATATCTTTCTTTAAATATGTTTTTAAATTAAAAATTGCTGAAATTTTCTTATTTTATTTTTATTAAATGGACTTTTTGACGTTTTTTTCAAATTTACATAAACTGTTTGCTCAAAAGTTCAAAAGGAGCTTCATGAAACAAGTCTTGCCTAGTCTAGTCTTTCTATCGGTAGAAATATTAAGTACAGGGTGGCCCAGAAAGACCGAAGTGGTGTAAATTCCTTATAACTTTTTATTTAAGACATATTTTTTTAATTTTTTGTTTTTTAAATACAGTAAATTTATAGGGAATATTTTTAGATTAGTTGTTAAAAATGATATCCCGCAAGTGGAGGCCATTTTCTGCTTCGCACAAATGATCTCTTTTCAACACATTTTCCATGACCTTTCGCAAAACTTCCGGTGTTATGTTGTTAATTTCGTCTGGAATATTGGTTTTTAATTCCTCAATAGTCCTAGGCTTATTAACATAAACTTTCCCTTTTAAATAACTCCAAAGGAAACAGTCTGGAGCGGTTAAATCCGGGGAACGCGGAGGCCAATTAAAATTGCTTCTACGCGAATTTATTCTTTCCCCAAAGATGTCGCGTAAAATAGCCATTGTGGCCCTCGGAGTGTGCGCTGTGGCTCCATCCTGTTGGAACCATATTTGCGGATGGTATTCCACGGCTGGCCTTACAAAATTTTCCAACATGGCCCGATATCGATCACCATTGATGGAAATGGCGACATCTCTTTCATTTTCCAAAAAATATGGACCAATGATCCTTTCTGAAGAAACACCGCACCAAACAGTACACTTAACTGGGTGTAATTGTCGTTGATGAAGTACTCTCGGGTTTTCCTTAGCCCATATCCTAAAGTTTTGCTTGTTAACAAACCCATTTAATTGGAAATGAGCTTCGTCACTCATAAATAAGTTATGAATAATGGAAATGGAAAGAGCACATTTGTGCGAAGCAGAAAATGGCCACCACTTGCGGGATACAATTTTTAATAACTAATCTAAAAATATTCCCTATAAATTTACTGTATTTAAAAAACAAAAAATTAAAAAAATATGTCTTAAATAAAAAGTTATAAGGAATTCACACCACTTCGGTCTTTCTGGGCCACCCTGTAGAATAAAAGAAAATTCAATCAACTTTTCCATCTCTGCTCCCGGCTACGCAAAACTTAAAGAGAAAATGTTGTAAAATATAAAACCGCTTAAATTTAACAATCATTGAATTTTGTGGAGCCTTTGTTGTTTGTGCATGTGTCTTTCAACTGAATTTTGCACATACATAGATACATATTTTCTCTTGATTTTATTTGACATTGGTTAATGTTAAATGGGGTTTATGACGGTCTCTTCTGCACGTATGTAATTTTTGATAGTCGCGTGCAAACCTGTTGCTTCCATTTCATCATCAGAGTGACGATGGAAACAAACACTGTTGTAATGTAAACAAACAAGGCAGATAATTTTTTTTGCAATTTCGTAATTAGTATTTAAAATTGCATTTCACTACTAAATATCTAAATCAAATTCCTTATATGTATGTATGTATGTTTGTATGTGTTGGCATACATGCACACACATATTGAGTGACGAAAAACAGTAATTATGATGAAAAATAGTGAAGTGCTTAAAACATTTTCTATGGTATTCTTATATGATGTATTAAAGTCCTGCACAAGACCACTTATAAGAACTTTTAGGACATGAGGGATTTTTCAAATTCTTTACTACGGCGAAATCTTCTAAAAGAAACGCTAAACAACTCTGTTGGCAACACATTTGTTTCAGTTATTGTTTGTATATGAGTAAAGAAGAAAATACTTGCTGGCTTCTTCATACGCATGGGCACGTATACAAACGTCATGCATGTAAAGGGTGTCTCAGTAAGAGTGCACTTTTTAAAATTGGGATATTTTTCTTTCAATGCAAGTGTTAACTGTGAAATTTGACAGCTGTCACCTCTGTTTATTCCGATTATTTAAAAACGAGCGCTTTTCGAAAAACAACGCGTTATAACTGTGAAAATGAAGCCGAAATTACAGTGACTGTGAACGGCATTCGTTACAGCAATGTGATAACGGACTTCTTGTGGCCTCAACTGGACGGCATGAATCTGTTCAACATATGGTTTCAGCAGGATGGCGCAACCTGCCACACCGCGCATGAAACAATCGACTTATTGCAGAAACGATTTCCAGAACACATTGGGCCTTATCTTGGTTAGCGTATTTCGACTACGACAATTTGGTAATAGATTAAATAAAATTCGTTGAAGTGTTCTTTAATTTATTACAAAATCGTCGTATTCGAAGTCGAAATACGCCAACCACGATAAGGGGGATTATATCACGAAATTCTGATGTCAACTGGCCACCAAGATCGTGCGATTTAACGCCGTGCGATTTTTTCTTTCGGGTTTTGTGAAATCTCGGGCTTATGCGCATAAACCCGAAACAATTCCTGAGCTCAAAGCGGAAATCCAACGCGTCATCGGGGAGATACAGCCACATCTCTGTGCAAAAGTCATGGAAAATTTCATTAAGACTTAATAACCTGTCATCGGAGCCGTGGGGGAATTTGCCAGATATTTTATTCCATACTTAATCGGAACATGGCTTCTTTACAATATAATAAAAATATCACAACTCTGTCATAAAATACTTGTTTTTATTTTAAAATGAAAAAGTGCTCTCTTACTCAGACACCCATTACATTAAAAAAAATCGCTCAAATTACAAGGAAAATCGTATTCCAGGGATCAAAATAAGAAGGAACCATAAGTCTAAAATATATTTTGATGTTCCGACCTTAGATCCGAAGGGTAAAATTTTCTTGATATTGATCCGAAGGGTCAAATTTTTAAAAATCTCACTTTGACCCATTTATAGTTACTCAATCGAGTCAAAATGTATGACGACCCCACTAATTTTGAAGGGCCGACCCACCTATGCCAGTGGCGCACCTCCTGGAACCACCCCTGGGGAATTTTCCATACAAATATTTGTGATTTTTTGAAATTTTTTGATCCCTAGAATACGATTTTCCTTGTAGTTTGTACGATTTTTAAATCGACCCGCCCTAATGTACATACATACATAAGTTGCGTGCATGCTCTTTTATTTTTCTGTGTACATACAAACGCACACATGCATTGACATTAGTTGTGTGCGCTTGCTTTTAAAAAACCTCCCTTAAACACTTAATAGCTTACCATCTACATCTTACACACACACACACACACACACACACACACACACACACACACACTCAAAAGTACAATATGCAAAATAACAGGCATACACGCATCAACACTACTTCTTTTGATTGTTTGTTATGAACAAGAAGTTTTCGCTACATCGCTTGTTAACACTCATATACACGAACACCAACGCATCCGTCCATCGTGCTCTTAGCTTATAATACGACAGCATTTATTATTGGGTTTTTAGTATAATACATGCCACGAGAATACATTTAAAAAACAAGACGTATATACATACATTTCAAAACTGTTTAGGCAGTCCTCTAGTGTAGTACATTTATTGTAAATTCGCGGCTGCCTATATTATTGTATCATGGTTACAAAGACAAAACAATTTTTGCTTTAGTTTTTGCTTCTTTTTATTGAAAACTCAATATTTAAAATAAGGCCAAAAAGAAAGTAACTTTGAAATTATCTATAAAATTGTATATTAGTACAAGTCTTTAAATATAAAAGAATTGAATTAAAGAAAACAGAATTAAACTATAAAATATACAATGTTAGAAATCCTGAAAAAAATTTATTATTCCTCCAATCACAGAAAAAAAATATTTATGCAACAAAGAACTTTAATTGAAAATAAAACTAAAAATCAATTAAAAATGTATTTAAGTCAATTAAACTTTTATTTAAAAATTTAATTAATTATAAAATTTAATTGATTCAATTATATTTTTAATTTATTTATATATTTTTTTTTATTTTATTATATATTTCTATATTATCAGCCCAATCATGAATGAACAACAATTCCGTGAGAGTTTTTTCACTTTTCCCTTTTCTCCAATTTTGAATTTGTTTTTTCCCCTTTTTTTACGAAATGGGGGAATAAAAAAACTCCCCGGGAAAAAAGTGGGTATTATGAACGCCATTGAACTTGCTTTTTTCACCAAAAATCTTTCCCTGGCAAAACAGAATTAAAACACAATTTATATACATAAACTTGTATTTTATAGTTCTTGTATGTAAAAAACACAAATAATGCACAAATAAATCTTTTATAAACTTTTTTTACATATATTATCAAGTTGGTGAATTTTAATAGTTTTGTTTACTCTCTCGCTCAAAAAAAGGGAGAAAGAAAATGTCAACAAACAAGCAAAACAACGGGGCTCGTAATGCGGTGATGCCACGTATTACTCTTTTTTGTACCCAAGAAATTCATGATTGGAGGATTGTTTCCTCGAGAAAATTAATTTCCGTGAGAAATAAATTCCGAGAGAGTATTCATGATCGGGCTGATTATACTTTATATATATTTTTTTAAATTAAAGTTGTTTATTGCAGGAATTTTATTTCTGTGATAAGAGAAGGATTTGAACGTACATATCCATACATACATATGTACATATATATATATATGTATATATATATATATATGTATATATATATATATATATATGTATGTAATAATATATATAATTGTTTTTGGAAATTTTTATAATTTTAATTATATTTTCTTTACTTGTATATTATTTATAAGCAGGAGACAGGCTTCCTCAGTACAATAGTTGTGTGTACTTAAATTTTAGTGTATGTTTGGTAATATTAGGAATTACTAAATATTTTTTATTTGTATGTATGATGAGTATAGATAGAGTTAAAAAAATCTGATAAAAAAACTCAGATTTTTTTTTGTTTAATCAGAAAATTATTTTTAAAATTGTTTTTTTTTAACCAAGTAAATAAAATACCAGTTTTTTGCTTAAATGTTTTTAATATTTTATGTATGCACAATATGTTTGCATATAATATATGTATATGTATGTATGTATATAATAATTTTATTTAAATAAATTCCAAAAAAACAGTCCTGTTTTAGATTACATAGTTTATTAATATTAAAAAAATTGTATGAATATTCTTGTTAAAATATAATGCGATGAGCCACTTTTACATAAATACATAAAATTATTATTTCCTATTAACATTTATTAGTTGTGTGTAATATATTAGTAGTAAGTTTTTAAGTTATAATATAATTATAATAATATACATACAAATATATTATCGCTAAGGGTTAGGATATTAAACAATAATGTACCAGTATTCAAAAAAGTATTCAAAAGATTGTTAAGGCTAAAGCATGCTTTAAACAAGTCGTCTGCCATTTTAACAAGACAAGACACACTAGTTGCATGTGCCGCCAATACTTGCTCAAGGACATTCAATTGCCACGCCCTCTTTTTATAATTTACCTTCAAAGGCGTGAGCAAAGAATTTCACAACAATCGTTTTGCGCTGTTGAATTTAAAATGTTTGAGGAAAGATAAACTTGCTTGTTGGCATACAAGCAATATAAAAATTTGTAAAGAGAGATTTATCAAAATTATTTGCAAAAGTGTTAAAAACAAATTTTAAAGTATATATTCATAAAACGGAATTAATCATTATGTTATTATATATCGGTTCAAACTGAAATACATATGTAGATATATTCACCCCGTAACGCGAGTAAGTAGTGACATTTTTGTTTCCCTGGAATTTTCATTCCCCTCTAAGGGAACATTGGTATCGTTGACTACATATGAAATTTTATTTGTCTATCCGTTCCCAGTGAATGTAAAAAGGACAAGAAAATTTGTAAAATTCAAATTTTATTTATTAAAAATGAAATACATTTAAATTTAATTAAAATGAATTAGGTAAATTTTATATCAAATTAAATATTTTTAAGTGTAAAATTTAGTTTTTAAATATTCTAAGTGCAGTGGAAAAAAAATTGTAGTATACCACCGCCCTAAAATTTACAGCATTGAAAACAAGTGAAATTTTTATTCTCCAGAAATTTTTATTTCCCTAGAAGGGAAAAATATTGTCGTGAATCTCGCATTTAATTTTTCCCCCGCTGTCAGTTCTCAGTGAATGTAAAAAAGGGGAAAAAGATTAGTAAAGCGGGTCCGGACTTGAAATTTTTGTTGCAATAGCTATTTGTTTTTTTAGTGCAAAAGAGCAAGAGAGGAATACAAAATGTATATACATTAGAGTGGCCGTTAATTGTATGGAGACTTTTTTTGATTCCTTCTACTATCATCACCCCCCAAATCGGTTCAGTTTTATGTAAAAAAAAATACAAAAAAATTTCATACCGATAAGTTGCGTTTTAGGGGGTGCGTCCGGCCTTCTAAGTTGGCCCATTTTTCAATGTAATTTTTTGCATATGACTATCTTTTAAAAAAATCATTTTACAAGAATAAGACACATGGCAATATTTTAGCTCTTCAAGTCAACAACATAAGTGTCAAAGAAAGTTTTTTGCTAAAATTAATATTTTAGAAAATAATGAAGAAAATATACAACAAAATACCAAAAATTTTATGTAACAAAATTATATTTATATGAAAATTTTTTATTTTAAGCATGTACAATAAGAACTTATATATACTCAAAATAACAATAAACAAAAAAAATTACATTGAATATATGTGCTTGAGAGCCAACTTTGAAGGCCGGACGCGTCCCCTAAAACACAACTTATCGGTATGAATTTTTTTTTACATAAAACTGAACCGATTTGGGGGGTGATAGTAAAAGAAATCAGAAAAATTAACGGCCACCCTAATATACATATTTCTATTTCAACACTCTCACACATACTCAAGAATTGCTGCAAACAAAAATTGCAAGTCTGCAGCGGGACTAAACTAATTACGAGTGCAATCGAAATACGACTACGAAGATTTTGTACTAGATTAAAGAAAAATGTTACAATGATCTTTAGTTTAGTACAAAATCGTCGTAGTCGAAGTCGTAACCCGACACTCATAATAAAACCCATTAAGAAATAAAAAAATTTTTTTTTCTAAAAGAAATGTTTTTAAGTGTAAAGTTATGTTTTTTAAATATTCTAGGTGCAGTGGAAAAAAATTCTTTAGTGTGCCACAGAGGGTTTCTAATTTCCCAGAATTTTCCAATTCCCGGGAATCGAGAAGTAAAATGTTTTAAATCCGGAAATTCTCGGGAATTGCAAAAATATATGCATTTAATTAAATAACCTCAATAAAAAATATTATTTTGTGAAAAATCATACAACATTTAAATTAAAAACCAAATAACATTATTCGTTTATTTAATGAACAACAATATTTAATAAACAAAACAGAAACAAATAAATTCATATGCATGTATGAAAATTCCATCTACATCTGCCAATCTAGATACTATTATTTCCTATAAAGACTTTTTAGTTTGAAAATATTTCCTAACGCTTGCAGTTGTTGGAGTTACCTCGGGGACCTCTATTACATCTGAGTTACAGAGTTGTATTTGTAAGTAATAAAACAACGACCAGCAATGTAAAAAAAGCAAATTCCAAGACCGCAAATAATAAATTCCCGAAAATTCCCATTGATAATTTCCCGGGATTTGTAAAAAAATAAATCCCGTGAACTTCTGGGATTTTTCCCCCGCACAGAAACTAATAACACCGAGTTAAAATTTGCTGCATGCAAAAAGATATTGCAGAGAGTAATTATTAAGAATCTTGAATATTATCTACTGATTTTGTCCTTAAAATAAAGATTTAATATAAATTGAAAGGAAAATATGGTAATTATTATGGATGTATTAATTCAGTTCGCTTGCAAAAATAAAGTTAAAAAACCCAAGTGACAAGTGAAAAATACCTAAAAAAATATTATTCACGATAAGGGGAATTATTTAGCACAATTATTAATTTCCCGGGGACTTTTTTCCTTCCCTATCATTTGTTCCCGGCGAAAAATCCTCCTATTCTAAATAGCCGGGGAATAAGCAAATACGAGAGAGAGTAACATTCACATCAGCTGCTTATATTTTATTCGGCACTAACGCTAGAGTTAAGTAATAGAAATTTAATAACAATTTTATATTTTCCAAATAAAAATGTGTGTTGTTTTAGCCTTAAATAAAAAATAAAATAAACACTGTAGCCACTCTAACTTTGTGCTGAGAAACTGGAATAAAAACTGAGAAAGGTGCAGATGCAAATGGCTTAAACTCCCAAGGATTGTGTTTACAAAGGAAATTGTAAATTTTATAAAGTTTATCTTAGCGGTCATGATCTTTTTATTTACCTATTATGTGAACTTAAAGGAGGCGTGCAAAATGGAGTGTTTTATTATTTGTTCTGAATACACAGAAAAAACTAATTTTCCATTTCAAACACGAAATTCTCTGAATCAAATATAAATTTTTTCAGTTTACGTCCTACAAAGAAATTTGTAAATTCAAATGCAATAGATTTGTAATAATTTGTTTGAAAAAAAACTCCGATTTTTTCAATCAACAATTTGTTTCATTCAAATGGAATGAAATGAAATGAAAAAGCAAATCAAAGGAATAACTGTTCTATACAGCATGTCATTTCCATATTTGAACAGAAATATTATCTAAACATTCTTGTTGCAAATGTTATTTTATTTTATTTTTTGCATAAAATAAAATTGGAACAAACAATTAACTGGAGCAGTTAAAAAATTTTTACTGAAACTAAATTATTGTTTCAAAAAACGTTTGTTTGAAAATTTTTTGGGAATAATTTTTTCTGTGTACAGAAGTAGTTCATGATTTTGAGGTGAATGTGCGCAGGGTTTAGATAAAAAGGCCTCAAACAAAAGGGAAATATAAAATTGCAGTATAATTAATATAGCCTTATTTATAAAAATTATTAAGGCTTTATAAAAGGGTTTTTAAAATAAATTTTTATACAAAATTTTTTTATTAAGACTTTATAAAGTCTTCAACATTTTTATAAATTAGTCGCTATTCACACTATCCCTTTTCAGCCTGCGTTGTGTCGACAATTTTCTATTGAACGCCCTTCGAAAAGTCACACACATTTACATTAAGCCTTTTTTATTCATGCTTTTTTGGCATTTATATACACGTTTAATGCTGAGAGTACGAATAGGCAAAGAGAAATGTCATAAATCCCCTCGAATTTTCATTTCGTGCCTTTTGTTTTACACGTCAAGCTTCTCACCCCCTCTCACCAATAAACTGAAAAAGCCTGCCTGCACAGGCAAGCAGAAAAGTCACAATGCAAATTGCGTCTTAGGCTTTTACAAAATTTATTAATATGATTTTTGAGTTTAAACCTAAGTTCCCTTCAAAATATTTGGGGAGAAAACTCTCAGATAATTCTCCTTCGCTTGCATATTTAGAATACCTACTTTTTTCCGGTGAGTTTTTCCCCCGTGGAAATTTTAATTTATAATAGTAGGAATTTTAAAAGGGAAAAAACTCTCTGGGAATTGTTATTCATAATTGGGCTGAATACCTATTTTTTCCCCGAGGAGTTTTTTCCCGGGGAAATTTTAATTCTTAATAGGAGGAATGGGAAAAAACTAATATTAATATTAATAATTGGGCTAATTATTGGGGAAAAATTATTCACGCTTACAATCTTAGGAAAAGGGAAAAATTTTCACGATAGGGGTAATTAAGTCTGTCCTTTGATCGATAGATAGATATACCAGTTTAAACGCTTTAAATACACTTTAAATACATGAATGATCATTAATATTATTATTTTGAACAATGATATAAATAAATTCTACTTTTTATAATTTACATAAAATAAACGATTTGTTTAGATAATATTTTTATATATTTCCTCAGAGCAAAAATTTTTTAAATTAAGATACTGATGTAAAATAAAAAAGGAATTTAGAGAAAACTTCTCTAAATTCCTACAGGCTTTAGAATTTTTTTCTAGCTGACATAAATTCTAACTTCATTTGAAATTATTGTATGTAAGTGTGTTTTTATTTAGCAATTCACAAAGTGTTGTACTGCGTCATATTTTCATTTATGTACTAAAAATTTTTATTTGAAAGCAAAAAACTACAAAAATTTATTGAAATAACTAAAAACTTTACGACAATATGACATATAAAACAACTTGTGAATTGGCCAAATGTTGCCATATTTTTTTAAATATACATATTCTTGTGAATAGTTTTATTTTGTAGTCTATAAATAAGTATAATTGATTGAAGTTTGTGTACTATAATTTAAATAAAAAATGTTTTTTTTTTCTTGCTGAAAGTGATATACATATTTTACATAAATGCATTTACATCAATTGCACGTTAGATACAAATATAATAATACGACATAAATTAGTTTTCTTATATAAATAAATTCAACAGTTTTTTTTGGGTCTAATCTTGTGAAATGCAACCGGCAGCTCCAATTTAAAGTGCTCAGCCTTGCATTTCATAAAATGAGGCCCTTAGTATAAATTTGTTTTGGGTAAAAGGTAATCATAATAAATAAATTAATGGAAAAAACTTTCTGGGGGCGTATTATTTTTAGTGTATTAATTATTACTTAATATGAATATTTTAGTAATTTATGTATGCATGTGTGTATCTTATGGTGTATTATCTTACAATTTACTTTTTGCCGTTTTTTTTTCTCTCTAAATTTTCCCATATTTTTAGTTCTTCGAATACGATTTGAATTTATTTTAGGGTTATTTTATGTTTTGCACTAATTATAGAGCGTTAAAAAGATTTTGATTTTTAATAATGTTGTGTAAATGTTTAAAAGTATGATTCGGGCTTATAAGGTATTGAAGGCTTAGCAATGGATCTCTTCCTTTTGGCCACCATATAACGCTTATTGTTATAACCTGATGAATAAATGTAAACAGATTTTTGTTAAAATTTCGCCTTAAGTTTGCTTAAAACTTACGATTTCCATTTGTGTTTAAGGCAAAAGCATCATTATATTTATTCTCTCTTTGTATTTCCTTGGGTATTTCATATTTGCTCATGGCGTCCATATTTAAGGGCATACCATAGTAGTCTACCATAGATTGGGGCTCAAACCAGCCATTGTTGTTGTTATAATCTAAACTGTCTTCTACTTGGGGCATTGAGGGATAATCATAAATGTTGCTTGCTGTATTGTAGTTGTTGTTAAGACCATATGTTTTAGGAACATAGTTTTCAGAGGGATAAGTGTAGCCAGCATCGTTATCTGTGTCCTTGCGAGCTCGTTCACCGGCTTCCACTAAAGCCACCAAAGCCAGCATATCGGCCGGGGTTAGTTTTGTATCGCGTTTCAATCTAAATTTTGAGAATAGAAAAATGAAATTTATTTGTTGATGTCTAAGCATGTCTGTATGCATTTCATTGGTGCTTTACCAAATCGTCATTTAAAATTAGATTATGACAATATGTCAAATAATAAATTTCAAAAAAAAAAGAATTTACCATACAACAAAATCATGTGGCATGACTAAAGCGGTCTAGACACTATCAAAGTGCTCATCAATCATTATGGTAGTAGTTGTGAAAATGAGTTTGTATGTGTTACACCGACTATATTTGATAAAAAAAATCAAGCTCAAGTTGAGCTGTTTTTAAAACTAACGAATAAAAAAAATTTATTTTTGAAGCAACTATATGTATGTAGTATTGTTTGCTTTCTGTTTGTTTTAAGTGGTAGTGTCAATTATTGCTATTCGATTTTCTCTCCCTTTTGATATTTTTATGATATTGCCAGCACAAAATCTTAACTCAAAATTAATTATCCGCTATTGACATTCATACGATATTGAGAGCACAAAATCAAACTCAAAATAAATGAATGCTTAACGGGTCTCCAGCATTTTTTTATCAACAGCCGGTATTGTATTTATAAAGTTGTTATTTTTTGGAGTTTTATATAGTGTAATTGATAACTTTATGAAAGAAAAACTAACCTAAAACTAAAATTATAGAGGAATTCGTATAAACTTTTAAAACTTAACTAAATATTAATGTTAACGAATTCATTCTTGAGTTCTATTGACAATGCAATGCAAGTCTAAAGCTTAAATTAGACGTGCCATAGCCATAATGCCATAGCCATAACCAAAACAAAATTCAATTGGTTTCTATGGTAATGTCTGTGACGTTACATAGTGTGCACACCTGATGATTTTATACCATACTTTGCAATATGACGTCGACAGAGCAACTGTCATTTTTTCATTAATATCAACACAAAGGGTTAGACTTTGATGTTTTTATATTATGATGAATCAATCATATGTTTGAAAAATACTTGCCAAAAATAATTAATTTGCATGTTGTTTAATTTTTTTGGTCACAAATAATTGTTGTGCCGCCTTTTTAAACGAAAATTGTTTAATAAATAAACGTTAAATGCACAATAACACATAAAATGACATTTGATATCAAGATGAATTCATCAGGCCGTGAGCTCTGATGATTATATCATAACGCTACCATAATATTAATAAATCGAGTCTATACGTGATGAATTTTCATCATGATATCAATTTGACATTCATCATGATATAAATTCATCAGGTGTGGACACTATGTTATGGCGAGTCATCTATAATCAAATACAGTTTTGTTGTTTGGTTCGAACAGCTGTTTTCTATGGTTATGGTTTTCGCACGTCTGATTGAACTTTAAATAATATCGGGTGGTCTCAACTGCCCAGCTGACTATTTTCGCCGCTTGTAATTTGAATATCCCTTAGATGTAAACACATATTTGTAATTTTTACATCCCTTGTATGATTTTTTCCTATATTTATATCTAAATATGTATATGCTTTGATTTCAACAAATTCTTCTTGATTTTTTTTCGCTTACCTCATGTCAGGAAATTTGCCTGCCAACTGATTAAAGATTTTGTAGGCTCTCTTATTACGATCAGTATCCAAGCCAGCATTGTAATATCGGCCACTGCTATAAGGTAAGGGTACCGTATCCAAATAAGACTCTGAATTCAAAATGTTTTGCAAATTATCATAAGCTTTGTTTCTATACGACGAAGCTGAAAATAATAATAACAAAAATTAAAATTTTTTAAAACCCCCGAATATATCTCAAAAAGATGCGATATCCTCTAAACGGCTGGACCGATTTTCTTAAAATATAGCTAAGAACTAGAATTGTGCTTATCAGCTCTTTTGAGTTACTGCTCTTTTCAGCTCAGCTCACTTTACTGAAGTATTTCATTCAGTTGGCTCAGTAGCTCAGTTCATTTGTAGTTTAACATTTTGTCAAGCATAAAGAAAGAGCGAAAACCGAAGCATTAAAAGTGATAGATTTATACAGTGTTTTTGTTTGTGTGTGGTCATACATTACAAAACAAGGCAGATGAAGTATACAAAATAAAAATAAAAATAGATTAATGAGTAAAATTTGATAATAAATATATCTACATAGATATACTTTTTTATGTACTTGTGCGACACAAAATATTTGCTGAAAAAGGTCAAGACTTGTATCAAACTCTTTCACTAGTTCGTTTTAGACACAAACCTATAATCAAACCCTTTTAAATTACATAGGTTTGTGTCTAAAACGAGCTGCTGACTGAGTTTGATAGAAGTCCACATGTAATTTAAATGGGTTTGATTATAGGTTTGTGTCTACAACGAGCTACTGAGTGTTCGATACAAATCCAGAAATCACTCAGTACTGAGCTGAAAGCGTTTAGTGGATTGAACTGCTCACAGCACTCAGTGAAGTGAATCGTTCTTTTGAACTAGTTCGTTCATGAGCTGCACAACTCTACTAAGAACCCTCTCGATCAAGTCACCTTTCAAACAGAAAAAACTAAATCAAAATCGAAAAATACAAATAATAAAATTACAGTTTTACAAACCAAAGCAATAAAACCATTTCTTAACTTACTCTTTGAAACGGGAGCATAATCATCAATATCACTGTAAACGACATTGCCAGGATCCAATTCATCACCCCAAGTGCCTTGAGGCACATCATTGCCAACACTTGGTATTGCATCAAAGCTGCCGCCATATGGCAAGTTATTGTAATAACTAGCTGGACTATAAGCAGCGCCATTGAAATCGTTGCTTCCCCAACCCAAACCAGCATTCGCTGAGGAGGCACTGCGATGTGGATATTGGTGATTATTTATACCACGTTTATTAATGGTCGACGAAGTCTGCATATCGTCGCTTGTGTCAGCATATAGTTGATGTTGTTTCCTCAAATGCTCAAGTTCATGTTGATTAGCTGCAACAGCAGCTGCCTCTACTGCGGCTGCTGTTAGACCGGCCGCAATGGCTGAACTGATCAGATCGTTATTCTTTTCCATGCCATTGTGATTGAAATGCAAATCACTTAAATCTGACTTTTGCTGCTGTTGCTGCTGCTGTTGCAGTTGTGGCATTGTTGATTTGGGCTTAGGAGGGGCTGTATAGGAAGATGGTACAATTTCGGGACTTGATTTTTTGTTCATAATAGCAGCTAGTGAATTGTTGTCATTTTTATTGGCACCACTTGAACGTTTTACTAAATGTTGAATGGAAATAAAATGAAAGAAGAATATTAATTTCTAACGAACATAATTGCTTTTAACGATGATTGATTTCTTCGTAATTATTCAACCTACTAAAATATAAAATTAAATTAAGTATGTAGTTCAAAGGGTTTGCCATTTTCTATCCTTTTTAATTATTACATAAAGTGAATTCATGTTTAATGCTTTCCCAAATCCGGATAAATTGGTTATTATTGAAAAAGATTTAAAATGAACGGGCTCAATCACAGAGTTATAAAAATTTATTTTTATTTTAACGGATAAGAAAACGTCTTCCAATCAGAAAACATGCATTTGTTTGAGTCACTAATTTTAAACAAGATAAATTTATTTAATTTTTCGCACAAACAAGTGATCTCTATCATCATCATCATTATAAAAATGTTTTATTTATAGTTAATTTTAATTATTATTGTTCGAACTTCATTTATTTCAATATTTATGATTTGATCAGGCTAAAGTTCGTATCGCTATTTTAAGCCAAATTACATGTGTTAATTATTAGCGAACAAATAACACCAAAGTTAATTGTAAATTATTCTGGCAAACACGTAGAACGGAACAACTAGCTGTTTTCGAAGGCCACTAAACCTGCATAATAAGCGTTCTTTTGTGTTTGGTCCACTGTGTGTAGTATCAGTTGATGTAGATTTCTGCTTTATATACATAACTTTTATGCAAATGGAATATGTGAATTGTTTTGATTCATCGTATTTCAATTTGCTGAAAGCTTTTTTGTAATGCAAGCTCAATTTTACCATCTCTAAATTTACAACAGTCTTGCCATTGTCGTTTGCTCTTTTCTTATTATGCAGAAACTTTTTTATTTAACTGAATCTAAATTATTTATACATTTTTAGTGCTTATTTTTTTTGAAGTCGTGAAAAATTTTATTTTGAGTTTTTAGTGCCCTTCCCATAATTTAAGGGCGTTACCACGCCTGATTTGGCAAGTATTATTATCCGCCCACATTTCTAAATTCAACATTGCGTCACTTTCGGAGCTCAAAATGTGTGCCAAGCTTCGTAAAGATCGCTTAAGTACAATTATCTGAAAAATAATATTAATCTTAATAGGTATGGCCCCGCCCACTTCTTTAAGCACAAAATTATACCATTATAAGAGCGAAAATTCTTTGTCAAGTTTCGTGGGAATTGAATAATTAGAAGTAGATATAATTTAGTACTAACTTTCCATGGGCGTGGCCCGCCTACTCTTTGAACCCAATATTCTATATTTTTTAGAGCTCAAGGTGTGTATCAAGTTTCGTAAAAATCGGTTAAGTACAAGCACGTTATATATCGCATTAAGTTTTAATAGGTGTAGCCCCGCCCACTTTTTTAATGCAAAGTTATTTCTTTTCAAAAGCTCAAGAGGTGTGTGAAGTTTCGTAAAAATTGGTTAAGTGAAAGCCCGTGTAATATAATATTAAAACTTGAAAGGATTGGCCCCGCCCACTTCTTTGAATTTACGATTGTGTGTTTTTTGGAGAGCTCAGGGTGTATGCCTAGTTTCGTAAAATTCGTTTAGGTACAAGCTTGTGAAAAATACAGCCCAATCATGAATAAAAATTTCGTGCCAGTTTTTTCACTTTTCCCTTTTCTCCAATCATTAATTTGTATTTTTCCTTTTTTTTACCAAATGCGGGAATAAAAAAACTCCCCGGGAAAAAAGTAGGTATTATGAACGCCGTTGAACTTGCTTTTTTTCACTAAAAATCTTTCCCTTTGCAAACAGAAGAGAGCTTACATAAAAACATGTAATACTCCATTAAAACACAATTTATATACATAAACTTGTATTTTATAGTTCTTGTATGTAAAAAAACACAAATAACGAACAAATAAATCATTTATAAACTTATTTTTACATATTCTTTCAAGTTTAATAATTTAATAATTTTGTTTACTCTCTCGCTCAAAAAAAAAGGGAGAAACAAAATGTCAAGAAACAAGCAAAACAAAGGGCTAAGTAATGCGGTGATGCCACGTATTACTATTTTCCCCAAAGAATTCATGTTTGGAGGAATGTTTTTCGAGAAAATTATTTTCTGTGAGAAATAAATTCCGAGCTGATAATATTTAAATTTGATGGGAGTGGCTCCGCCTAGTTTTTTGAGTGCACAAATGTGTCTTTTTTTTATAGCTCAGGGTGTGTGCCAAATTTCTAAAAAAAATTTCAAATAGAAGCACGTGAAATATAATATTAAGTTTTATGGGGCGTGATTACGCCCACTTTTTCAACTTCAAGATTGTGTCGTTTCTAGAGTCCAATGTGTTGGATAAGTTTCATAGCAAACGCGCAAGTAAAATATCATAAAATCAAAGAAAGAAAATTAGTGTACCGCTCACTAACTTTTTGAAACGAGAATGGAATGAATGTAAGAAGCTTCTTTAGCTTCTCAGAAAAAAAAATAATTTTAAAATCGTTCTAGAAGATAACCAAGTTAAGAAGTAACAAACATAAGAAAGAAAGAAAAAATTCAGACGAATTGATAAACTCCTATTTTTTTAAAAGTTGTTTAAAAATAGGTCAAGGCAGCTCAATTCGGTGGTATGATTGAGAAGAAACTCTCAACAGATGTTGCAGATGCCATCGCATGCACAAAATATCTTCATCATAACACTTCTGTGTGTGCGAATGTTGTTGTCACTTTTGTGTGCTTTCCCCTTTTTGAAATTCTAAGATAATATTTGTTCATAAGTATTAAATAATTATTTTCTTTCACCTACGCTTAAATTTTGCTTGAGTTAATTCAATTAAATAAATATCTAATTACGCATTCGATATTATACTGTTTTTAATTTGCTCTTAAAACGAGCGGGCGGTCCTGATTGAAATGGAAGACGTTGTTCGGCGTACATTTTTGCTCGTTAATGGCAGATATAAATACTGTAAAGGAATTAAGGTTTTTATTACTTTTTATTTATGTTTATATGCAATTTTCTTTTCAATTACATGGATTTGCTGAAATATTACTAATTTAGTTTTCCGTTGCTTCGTTTGAAAGTGCGCGTTTTCCATTACATTTTTATTTATTTTTTTATTTTTTGATGTGGGTGGGCAGTCGTTTGCGTGTTTGCGTATGGGGGTGTGTGTCTGTGTGTGTGTGCCTGTGTGACTAGTATTAAACTACGGTAAGGATTTGCAAATTGTATTATTTATATTATTATTTATTTAATTTTCCAACGAAGGGACTGTAAAATATTTATACAATATTACTTGATGTTTCAGTATGCGTCCTTATGCTTTTTACTCGTATAATAAAATTAATTACACTTTAATAATTTGTTTTAAATAATTATTGTATGTAGATAATACTTATTTTTATTTTGCGATTTTATTGCAATTAGTAAAAGATTAAATGGATAAATGAATAAGATGTTTGTTTAGTCTTTGCTGTTGGTTAAGCCTGTTGCTGAGCAACAATTTATTAATTTAAAAGCCAAGGAGATGTGTTTATGTATGTATTTTAATTGGCCATTTAGTTTATTGATCATGTACATATACATACATACACTTTCATATGTAGAACATATGTTAATAAATGTGTACGTAAAATACATAAATATATTTATGCGCGACATAACTAACCGTCCACACGAGCAATAATCTTGGCAATTATTGCCGTGGCAACTGTCAAATTCGATTGCCGATACAAGATATTAGCGTGTGGACCGTGTGAATATGTGTTCTAATATACATATATTCAGCAACAAATGTTAAAATACATTGCTGAGCAATAATCTATCTCTTAACACATGCTGTCAAAATAAAATAATATTATTTTTTTTTTCAACAACAAAGTAAAAAGAAATGTTTTAACGGCATAAAACAATTAAAACTTCAATTTACAATTAAAAAAACATTGATTGATTGATAATTTAAGTGTTTGTATGCATAAAAAACAAATATATTCTTGAATATACTTATTTGTTCGTTCACCTCCTCTAAATACATTGTTGAACAAGCAATTTGACGTCATCACTTTGCTTGTGTTAAGATACAACAAATTGCTAGTGTGGTCGTAGTGTAAAGTGTTACGCCAGCTATAAAAACTTATTTATGTTAAATAATTGTACTTAATTAAGATACTTATACTATTTCGCTTTTGTTATATCTATTAACAAAAAGAAAAAAGAAAAAGGCTCAAACATGTTTCATTATATTTCCCAGAATTTTTCTTAAATCATTACACATTCATGTTAGTGTGAATAAGTACGAAATTATCGCTTAAAATGATTCCAAGTTTTGCTTAATTTCTTCTGTTAAAGTTTAATTTCGTATAGTAGAATTTCATAAATATTTTCGGTAGATCATTTTTACCCGTCATGTCCGTTTTGCTCTTTTTAGGAAGGGCTGAGTGAGATAAGAATTGGAGGCTAAAATTTTCCTGGTAAAATTTTGAATAAGTGTGGAAAATAAAACCTGAAAAAAATAAATCCACGCAACTCCAAAAATACACATTAAAAACTTAAAAATACAAAAATTTCAAGCAATTACAAAAATATGCTAATTAAGTTTTAGTTATAATATTAAATATGATATATTATGCTGCCATACATTTACATATTATATAATAGAATAATTAACTAATTCCACATAATTATTGTGAGAAAATTTTAAATTAAATAAGATTTTATTAAATGTGTATCCGCATCGATTCGAAGCTTAAGGACAGCTGATTTCATTATTTAGTTATTTATTTATAATACATATTCTACAAAGCAAATTTGCAGAATATGGTTGCACAAAAATGGACGGGTGACTAAGCCCATATGTCCATGATGTTATTAACACTATTCTTAAAAATGTACTGTACATGATCTGTGCCTTCACATAGGAAGTAGCATCGTGGTTGTTAAGGAAATTCCGCAAGAGAACCGCAAGATTATACGGTAATCCGTGGCAGATAAGTCAACCAGTGCGAGCGAGACGTAAAACTCTCGAAGGCCAATAAACAACAGTGGCCCGATTGCATTTAAGAAATAATTAATTTACGACTGATGATTTCATTATTATAACTTGGGATAAACGCTTTTTTATAATTACAACCTAACTTTAATCTCAAAATTAGAGATAAGTTAATGCCAAGTTCAATATGGCAATACCTGTAACTTTTATCTGAGGTTTAATCATTCGAAGTTGCCACATTTTTATAAGTTGCCATACTTTGAACTTTATCAATTACAGCCAAACAGAAGTTTATTTACAAAAAAACAAAAGAATAGACAAAAATTTGTTCAATTTGTTTGTACTTGAACGAATGAACAAAGTCCTGGTTCACACACTTTAACTTTTGTTGATAAACTCTACACCTGTAAGAAAGACGGAGAAAAAAATACGAATATCTCCTTTTTCCTACCACCTCAATTAAAAGTTGACGTTTGTGAACCGGGACAAAGAATTTTTAACAATACAGCTCATTCCAGTTAGTCCTAATTTACACCATGCAAATCTTATTGCTAAGCTGATTAGCTTGTGGGAAAGAGAGACGAGGGGAACAGAACCGTTTATTTTCCCCTCATTTCTCTCTCTCTCTCTCCTAACAAACTAATCAGCTTACCAACGAGACTTACATAGTGTAAATTAGGACTTATCATAAGTGTGAAAATTTAACGCGTTCTTGATTACAATGTGACATTAAAAATCGGCGCAAAATATTATTATTCTTTATTTTATCAGACAGTTTTAATAATGAAAAAGTTTGAAAGGGCACTTTATAGTTCAGTTAAACTTAGGATTAACTATTCAGAACTCTATCGTCAAGTTGTTATAATACGAGTACCTTTAATCTCTAAAACATTTTATGTTCACATTGTGGTAAAAAATATTTTACGTTTTTCATCAAATGCTCCCAATGTGACTTCATCTTCAGTTGATATACAAATTTTTAACCGAAAACTCTGTTTTGACATCTTTAAACAGAGAATTTCGCCATTGTAATATGATTCTAAGCCTAACTTTTTTCAAAATTTCATAGTTAAGAGAACATTAAGAAAAAAATTACTGCTTTTTTAACAAACAAAAAAAATACCAGCAAATTTTTCACTCTCAAAAAATATTTCTTTCATAAATTTTGATTTTATTACAATATAAGAACGAAATTTATTACGCTCTTAATATTGTAAAGCGGAAATTGTTTTGCATTAGTTGTTTTATTTTAGTTTTTTTAAGCAACATAGTTGGCGTTTGGCTGGCTTTTACTCCTGTTTTTATAGTGGAAACTTTTTTGTAAAGTATTTGCATATTCTTGCTGTTTTTGCTGGTATTTGAAAGAACTTCCTGCAATTTAGAGCTGAGTGTTGCTTTTTGTTATCATAATTTAATTGATTAATAACGTCATTTTCATCTTGAAAGCACAAGTTGCTAAAGCCAAACAACAAAGTAAAACTAGCAAATGATGATGATGAAAGGAATGAAAGGTATTTTTTTATCACTTTTAAATGACAAAAAGTTTAGATCTTTTGTGTAAAGCTAAAAATCAATTCTTTTGTAAGTTAGAACATTGAATCAAAGATGTTATGAAAGACAAGTAAGATTGTATGACGATATTTTAGGAAAAAATGATTCGATTAGGCGAATTACTTAGAAAAGAAAGAGAAGCTTAATTATTTTCCCACTCTGCTGTTTTTGTTTCCCCAATTTAAGCTGTTCAGGCATTTTATAAGTTATTTTACTTGCCGATGACTTATTGCTACACATACTGACGAAGGAGCGCGCTGTGTTATGCATTAATCATAGACTTTAAAAGCATATTCGAAATTTGCAATGTTTGGGATAACTGAGTCTGGCGCGGTATTGAATTTGACCCTTCGGAGTCCAGCACTTGCTTCGTAGCCAATTCACTAAGTATTTATTAAGCCAACAGAAATTCCAATAGCTGCTCACAAATTTTAATAGCTTTTAACAAAGAAAAAACTTTCGATGAAATATAACGAAACCTTTAAAACAATATAAATATGTATATATACGGAGCGATGCCAATTTAGCGCGTTTCGCGCTAGATTTAGCGCGTTTTAACTATGCCAAACGCGCTTTTTTTCGACTAAGCGTTTTTTATAAAAACGCGCTAAGTTAGCGCGTTTTAAATAAAGTCGATAACATCATTTTCGTTAAACATTTTTTTACTTTTTTTGTATAAGTTTAACAAATTTCTAGTATTCAAAACTCTGATAAAAATTTTCAAGTTGGTTATTGATTCAGCTGTTGCAAATAAATTTACCTTGCGCTGGCCTTAGAATTAAAATCGCATATTAATACTGTAAATGGCAAATGGTTTAAAAATTTCACAGCTAAACATATGTATTAATGACCCAAAAAGTTTAGATAACTTATTAAACATCTATTCTAGGTAAAACACAAAAAGCATTTGCATCGCCAAACTATTCTACAACTTAAATGTTGCTACAAAGTTTGACAAATAAAATTAAAATAAAAACTAAGGATTTCGATTATTTGGAAGGCGATTTTGATTCTGTATTAAATGATTTTAGTTATTTAGGATATAATTTCGAAGCAGCAATATTGCAAAATCTGAAAAAGAGTTACTAAAAAAATTATTTATTCATACATACAACGGCTTTTATTAAAATTTAATTTAGCGCGCTAGAAAATATCTCGTTTTGGCTATAAATAAAATTCTTAAAATTTCAACCTGGAAACTCCTTAAAACTATTACATGGCAACATACATCATTTTATTATTACACTATGGCAGTGCCCTATCAGAAGTACCGTTAACTTTTGCTCTGCTATTAATTTAACATTAAAGCCACGTGTATGAACAATATTGATATTCGAGTGTGTTCTGGCTTCCACATGTTTCTTGTGAGTTCGGATGATAAAACACATGTTACGCCTGTTTAAGTTAAAATTTAGAAAATACAAATTAATAGTATGTGTTCTAGTATCCGAATTTAGAAGAACACAATTGGGAAATTGAAGATTTCAAACTTTTAGATTTTTTCGTTTTCGTCAGTCTTGAAACAGTCTTGTAAAAAGAATGTTTAAGTGAAGGCATAGATAGGTTTTTCACAGTTGGCTACAAAAACAAAAATTATGCTCATTAACATGGCATATGGGGTGACCCGCCCATTTTTGTGCCACCATTTTTAACCCCCGACCAAAAAAAAGAGTTATAACTTTGTAGTGTGTGTCTGTGTATCTGTGTGTCTGTATGAGTCCACGTACTGACCAAACGGCTGGACCGATTTTTATTTAGTTTATTTCTGTTTAAAAGGTGACTTGATCGAGAGTGTTCTTAGCTATGTTTGAAGAAAATTGGTCTAGCCGCAGATATCACATCTTTTCTAGATATAAATATTCGGCGGTTTTTAACATTTTTAATATTTGTTATTCCCAATTCTCTTTGCAAAGCATACTTTAAATACTTTAAATACTTGCAAACAGTTCCCTATTATGATGACGTTTGTAATAAATAATGCCTTGAAACTTTTTGCTTAAAACTTATAATCGTAGGAGATTAGATAGATAGCAATAAATATTATTAACACACAAAAAAATTACCATATTGCATACCAATAATATGATAATCAATAAATATGTAGATAACGATATGAAGAGATATAAATAATATTGATACTCAAATAATATTATATTGCTTTCCAACCGTCACTCTTTCCACAAATACGGTCACACAAAAATTTTAGTTTGAACAAAATAAAACCAAAAATATTATTCACGATAAGAACACATTTATGGGAAAAAATATTCACGATTGCAATTTGGAGAAATGGGAAAATATTTCGATGTGAAAAACAATTCACGATAGGGCTGTATACATACATATGTATATACATACATTATATCTAATGAAAATATTGCATTACTTTTGCGCCACCTTGTACTATATACACATATAAACGATAAAATTATGCCTGTTTTTATAAAATTTCTCAATAAAAATGTTCTTATTTCTGGCAATTTAATTTAGTTAAATTTTTTATGAATTCTCTTTAATTCAGTTTTTCTTTACAAAGTCATGCATTTGTATTTGCCTGGATAAATATTCATGAAATAAATGACCTAAGGCTAAACTGAAATAAAATAAAACAAGAAGTTAAACAAAATAAAATTTAATTTAATTTTCTACATTGAACGCAAACAATGATGAAAACTTATTTGATTAAAATTACAACAAAAAAAACAGAAAGTGATACGTTAACAGAATACAAAATATGTAAAATTATATGCTGGAGAAATATTTACAAATAATGGGACATGCTTATGAACCAAACCGAGATTTTGATTCTTAAGAAAAATTATTTTTTAGCTTTTTATTATTATTTTATTTATTTATTTATTTTATATTATTTTATTACGAATAGAAAGATAGATTTTTTCCCTTCCTTTAGTAGTCATCCAATTTGAAACTATTAACAAGGAAACAATTTACTATTTTACCCAAGTGTACAATTATTATTCTTTTCTCAGAAACCTGTCAAACTAACTTAATCATTTTGCTTAAGCAAAAGTACAGGTTGTACTCAAATTTGCAATGATTCCCGGAACTAAATATTGCACATACATATGTATATATCCATTTATATTTATGTAACTTAGCTAACAGAGTATAAAAAAATCTATTTATTATCACTACATGCTTTTTATAATTCTTTATTATTTCAAAGCACATACTACAAATTGCTTGTTTGTTCTTTTACAGTCAAACAATACTTCAAGAAACTTGTTGATTTTAGAACACTCACATAAAAAATATTAATATTTATATGTATGTATGTATCTGTTTCTCGGTGTGTGTGTGTGTGTGTTTTTATGTTTGTTCTGTCAATCCCACTGTTTTCGACACAGTTTTATATTAAATTATACTAATGCACATATTTCTTGTCGTTTCACTTAATCATTTTAATAAACAAATTATAGTTGTATTCATTGAAAAAGATGTAATAATAAAAGCAAACATATGTTGCATACCAGATATGCAAAAAAAAAGTCATAGAATTTTCTCTTATGCTCCTCTTGTGCAATATGGTCTTAAGAACTAAAAACAAAAATACCAAGTGATTAATATTAATAAAGGAGATGAATAACAATTTAATTTGCAAAACATTAAGTAAATCTCTAATACGAGAGATGAATTTGAAATAGGAAGAATGCTTTAGTGACAGGAAGAATGCTTTAGTGACTTGAAATTATTTCGAAGGTGAAAGTTCAAAAATACTAAAAGCTAAAAAAATAATAATTTAAATGGAGCAAAATGCTCTCTATTGACCAAAAGTTGCAATACTAAACATGATCTAATACCCCTTTTCCACACGCAAACTTTACTTTGCAAAGTCTTAATTCAGCTGTGTGAAAGACAGAGGTAGTAGTAGTACAGTATCTTTATGTCTTTCTCCCAGCTGAATTAAGACTTTGTAAATTAAACTTTGCGTGTGGAAAAGGGTATAAATAGGAGCAAATATCCCTTTTGTTTTCACTTTTCGATTTCTTGTCCAAATTGGCAACACTGTGGTGAGTTTCGATTGAAATTACGCTGTAATTACTCAATTCCAGGAAAACATCGAACATTATTTTGTTTATTGATAAACAAAATTTCCGCCGTTGTGGCGCTGGCAATTCCACAGACATATGGAAGGCAGATAAGTGGTTTCATAGCGCGCGACTAAATTAATTTAAACAAATAAACATTTGACGAGCAAATTAATTCGACCTCCTACAGGTACATACATGTTCGGTTAAGGATGACGAAATCTAATTTTTTTTAATCGTAAAAACCTGCTTATGTAAATCCAGCATCATCGAGCATTTGTTCAACTACATACATACATACATATCGTTAACTAAAATGCCAAAAGGCGTAACTAACAAAAATATAATTTTACAGGAGAAGAAAAAAACAGTTACATTACATTACAGTCGGCTAACTGACCCTTAAAGCCAAGTTACATTACAGTCGGCTAACTTGGTCTTAAGGCTCAGTTAGCCGACTGTAATGTAAAGTAACTGTAACGTAGGAAATAGCTGATCGATATTTTTTTATATGAAAATTAGGTTTCGTTACAATCTCTATAACCATTTTAATTGCTTTTCACACAACAATATCTATCACTGTTTACTACTGTTGCAGTTAATTTACATAACAGTCGGCTAACTGAGCCTTAACTGAGCCTTTATAGAGATGTAGTGTAACGTAACCTGCCTTTCACATAAAAATATCGATCAGCTGTTTCCTACCGTTGTAGTTACGTTCCATTACAGTCGGCTAACTGAGCCTTAATAATCTGTACATTACTCTTCACGTAACAATATCGATAAGCTGTTTACTACTGTTGCAGTTTCCTACCATTGTAGTTACGTTCCATTACAGTCGGATAACTGAGCCTTAATAATCTGTACATTACTCTTCACGTAACAATATCTATCAGCTGTTTCCTAATGTTTCAGTCACATTCCATGACAGTCAGCTAACTGAGGCTTAAATCTGTTGCTGTGTTTCGGTATGTGTATCAACTAAATTTGGCGTGGAATGGCAAAAAATCGTTCCGAATATCTCCTGACTTGTATTTAAAAGCATATAAGAAATATAAGGGGACCTAATATGTATAAAAAAAATTTGTCGCAAAAAATAATTAATAATAACTTTACCCTTCGTCTAATTTTCAAAAATGTTTGTACATATGTGTCGAGCTCTATTTTCGATTTAATCGTAAGCGACATGTAGTAAAATATAGTTTTTTTATTGAAATTGAAATTTTATGGGTTCCATAGATTAGAATTATGAAAATGCCAAAATTGTTATTAACTTTTAAGATACGGACTGTAAAATTTTATCGTAAACGTATAAAACATGTATGAATATAAAAAAAATTCCGAAAACTTTACGTGAAAGCAAGTGACTTGTCTAGAAAATATATGTATGTGAAAAACACTAAAATTTTTTAGTGATTACTATACAAATTTTCTGGACAAGTCGCTTGCTTGTATTCTGGAAACTACACATTAATTTCAATTCAATTTCGAGTTATCGTTTAATAAGTTAAATGTTTTTTAAACTTAATCTCGTGAATTTCTCAATGGAATTTTTTATTTTCTATTCACAGCTCAAGTGCTCAAACTTTCACTTAACAATAAAAACATACGAAATACAATCAAATTAATATAAAAAAGATTGAAAAAGCAAAATACAAATTCCCACAGATGCATCGTGAATACCTCTAATGCACTTTTGTACTCGTATTGTATTTTTTGATTCTCTCTTGCATTCGCAATTCCATCTCATTGCAAAAAAATTTTTTTGCTATAGCTTTTTGTTTTTGGGCAAACGGATATAAAAGCTTCTCTTTTCATTGTTATACTCGCAACGTAATGCACATACATACATACATACATACATGTATGGGCATGTACGTATACGTATATTTTCTTTATCATAAAATAGTTTCAGTTAGGCGCCGCCATGCTGTTATCTATTTTTAACTTTAAACAAGCTTTTTTTAGTAAAATATATATTGCATCCTATAGAGTATATAATAGTACAATAACTCTTTACTTGCAGTTAAGAAAGGAGCTTTACGAATACACCTACATACATGCATAATAAGTTTCATTTTTAAGATGAATTGTTTTCATGAATTAATTTAGGTAACTTAAAAGTCTTGGCAATGTGTACATACATACATTAAAGCGCATCACCTTACAGGCAAAAAAAATAAAAAATAAAGTGCTCCGTACAATTTATAATATGCCGCCGCACGTAGGGGTTGCCTTTTTAAAGTTTTCGTTGTAACTTCAGCACTTACAGTCGGATCTTAAAGTGTGATATATCAATGTTTTTGTCTCAATGATACCAATGTTTTGTCTTATAAGCCATTTACCTCAAGTATTCCATCCGAGTATTTACCCATCAGATCTCAGTTCGTACCACCCTAATGTACCACACTTGTGCCAGAAAATCAAAGCTCTTAAAAAACAATTAAACTTTTCCAAAAAAAAGCATTTCCATAATTGTAGCAGAACAGTATCAAATTTATATTTTTTAAATATAGTATAATTTTTTTCTATCTATTTTGGCCGTAGGCGTCGTCTTTTAAAATGTTCAATTATCGGGCCTGTTCTGAAACCCGAATCCGAGTAAATTTCTCGTTTTCATAAAATTAATAACGGTCCTGCAGACGTTTAAAAGCATACACGATCATTTTCTTTCAGATATGATATTTTAGAATCTATATAATAGAAAAATTAAAAAAAATCTGAAAAAATATTTCTATTATCGTAGTTAGCTTTCTAAAATCGAGCGATTTCAAATTGATTCGGTTTACAGAACAGGGCCGTATATCATATATAATCGAAGTATATATGGAATAACACCATTACTACTCTCTCCGCTATTGCTATTGGTTTCACCCATAAATTAACTGTTTTGGAAATGCGCTTTATATTTAGATTTAGTGAAAGTTATGCGACATGCTTGCAGTTTTATACTTAAGACCAGCTAGAAATATTAAGGGGCTAATTTTGTAAAACGCAACGCTTAGCGTTGACAAATTTTAAAATTTCCCCATACAAAATTTTTAACGCTAAGCGTTGCGTTTTACAAAACTAGGCCTTAATTCTCGTATTTTCAAACGAAATAATTGAATTACCCGATTGACAGAAGTAGTGGAAAGAATCAGGCATGGAAACTAAAGGTTGTTAAACGCAATAAAGAAAAATAGTAAAATCCACATGAAAGTTTTTTTTCACACATTTTCACTAACGATCTTATATTTTTCTTATCTGCCGTTCAATTGGCGATAAGTTTTTATAAGAAAATTATTAGTGATAGATTGCAAAATTTTTATGCAATAATTGATGTATACATATATTGCTGAAAAATTTATATTTTGTAATAAATTGTAAAATTATACAATAATAATTTCCCCCTATTTTTCACTATTGTGCAACTTATTCAATAACATTGTGTAGCCTATGAGAATTTTAAGTTATCAAAAATTAGTGATGTGATGCCAGTGGAAAAAGTCGCAATTAATCAAAGAACTTCTAGACTTTTATCTCTCTTTGTTGTTGAAATATTCATTAATAATTCTAGCACACAACTTCTAAGAAATTACTTGAACATACACAGACAGCATTACAAATAAATGTTATTGATTTTAATAAAAGTTTTCGGCAACATTCATGTATGTTTAACCTTTGAAAAGTACAATACTTATTATATACAGTATTGCTGTAACACAATACTGCTGAATCTCCTACCCCTGACTGGAACACATGTTTGTGTTTGTGAGCATTTGTTTTAATATTAACTCCACACTTCTCTTTTTATCTAACACACTCTTCTTCCTGTAAAGATATTTTGCAAGAAAGATAAATTGCGTAGGTCGTTGTTTGATTTAAAAAAAAGATGAAACAAAGCACAGTTTTTTTAATGTATACATACATACATATTATGTAAGTATGCATACATACATATGTATGTGTTAAATAAGTGGGCTTAGACGGCTTCTTTTCTTTTTTTAAGAAAGAAAGAAAAGCTTTTATTAACATAACAGTTCAACTTAAAATTGCTTTTTCAACATTTTTTAGATGTACTGTATGTATGCAGTGTTTCCTACGAATTTTAAACAACAAAACAATAAATATAATAGCCATTTTACTGTTTTTTATTTAACAAATTTAAAAAAATAATAACTTAAACAACAAAAAATTTCATATGCTGAATAGTGGCAAACAACTGTTGATACTGTACAAATGACGCAAGTATGTGACATAGAAACAAGCATAACGGGTTTTTATATTCTTCAGGAAGACTTTATTACAAAATACTTTTGAATTAAAAAAAAAATTGGTCTGCCACAGGCAAACTCATTAATATATTATACTTTAATATCCAAATGTAAATAGCGAAGCTTTGACAAATTTAAAAAGGTGACTCCTACGGTCTGCAACAATGAGTTTATAAAAGCATTTTTTAAATAGTTGTGTTGTAACTATCGAAATACTTCTTTAGCAAAAGTTTTATGATTTTTCGCGAGCTATAAATTTCTAACATTAGGGTATGAGATGTCGGGGTAAGTACTAGAACGGTCAATGGACCTAAGAGCAAAAATATTGGCCTCGCTGAGACAAACAAATGCGCTATATCAAACTTTAAAATTGGACTATAAATATGGAAGATATAACGAAAAAACTAAAAAAGGCAAAAAAATAAAATTTTTTTTTGAAATGTTCTTGAAACAATATTTTATATTCGCTGGTGTACAGAGATTTTTTTCGATACGGTCTAATATACATACTAGTGATCTAACGAATGTCAATTTTTGATATTCGCGAATACGAATACGAATATTTGAATCGATATTCGCGAAAACGAATACGAATATTATATGCAATATTAAAAATATTATATGCAATATTAAAAATAAAAGTTAATAAAAAGTACCCAAATGATCGTCATTAAACAATATTTGAAAATGATACAAAGCACAAATTTCTATAAAAAATTAATGTATTTGTACAAACTAAAATTTTTATTCATATACTTAAATTTCGTTTAGGATTTATGTATAAGTTTATTTAATTTCTTTAAAAAAATATTCGTATTCGTACTTGCATGAAAATGGCCGAATATTCGACAATTGGAATACGAACATTCGTGCATCACTAGTACCTACATATGTACATACATATGTATGTATGTATACTTTTATTTTGAAATGAAATGTGTTGAGTAAATAAATTATAACTTAACAAATCATTTTAATTGGCTTCCTAAGAAGTTCTTTGGAAATTATGATTATTTAAATTTGAGAAAAAAATTATTTTCAATATAATTTTAACTTTGAAAACATACTTTATAATGTTTAGATTATAGTGTTAGTTTTTCTTGCCCAATAATATTAACTTAAAAAAAAATAATTTAACATGTTTCCCAGCAGTTGTCCTATTTTATATAAATATGTTTGTACATACATACATCTGCACATGTACAGTATATACATACACTCACATAAATATGTATATAATATATAATTCTGTTTTTAGAACAAGTGCTATATTCCTAGAAAATATAGAATGAAAAAAATGTAAAAACACTTTTTTTAAGTTAACAGCAGGAGTATGTCGTTAGAGAATGTTTTTATTTTAGCTAAATTCTATTTTTAGACTTCATTCAATTGCTAACTACATGATACATGAATAAACGTAAATATGTACTACATATTGTACATGAGTATACAAAATTTATATTTTTCCAATTGCACACATCCATACATGTGCGTGTTTACGTATTTGGTACATAAAATACTCATTATTGTGATTGAAACTGTTTAAATGTTTGCGTGCATCTGTTCATTTCTATACTGTAAAATTTGTAGTTTGCGCTGTGAAGTTTTAATAGCAGTGACGTATTGCAAATGTTATTTGTATGTACATACATATATACACACCATTTTTTGCTGTTAGCAAAATTAGTTTAACCCCAACAGCCACCAGCTGCTGTTAAAATTTAAAGAGTTTTTTTTATTTATTAAAACAATTTCTTCTTTGAACATGTAAAGTTGTGCGTGGCTTATGAGCAATATTTCTGTAACAATATTGATCATACGACAGAGTCAGCTCGATCGTGAATAACACGAGATATTTTTGTTCCCATTAAATTATTATTTCCCTTTGAAGGGAAAATGCTGCTAGATGTCAGTGAATGTAAATAAAAAGATTTGTAAGGCTTAAAAGTTAAATGAAAATCTAACATTTAAGTTTAGTAATAAGAAATACACAAATTTTGGGTTTCAAATGAAATGTTTTAAGTGTAAAATTGCATTTTTAAATATTCTAGGTGCAGTGGAAAAAATTCTTTAGCCATAAAATTTCCCAAAGAGGTTGATGCTCTATGTAAAAGGGTTATTTTTAATAGTCGAGAACATTATTTACTGCTATTGTTCTAAAAATTAGTATTTATAACTTTTAACATCAAATTGGAAGGAAAAGCTTGAAATTTGCTGGCCTGCAAAAATAAAATGAACAAACGCAAGAGAAAAGTAAAAAAAATCCTCGTGAAATATATTATTCACAATGAAAGGAATCTTAAAAAGGGAAATATTTCTGGAAAAAAATTATTCACAGTTGCAATTTGGGAATAGGGAAAATATTTTGAGGAATAAAAACGAACACTATGGGAATGAGAGTAAATTAATAATACATACATACATATGTACATTCCAGTTAGATTTTAATGAAAAATCTGTTTCTGTCAGCAATTGGCTGTGATAAGCACACAAAAATTAAAAAAAAAATAATGACTTTATGCGTTTTGGCAACACGGAATTTTTTCATTGTGCTTTTTAATAGATATAATTTTGCATAATATAAACATATTAAGGGTGCGGCAATAGTTATAATACCTAAATTAATTCTTGCTTTTAGTGAATTGTGTTTCCAAGAAAAGGCAGCAGGCACTACGCTCATTCATGTTTACAATAAAAGAAGTAAATAATTCCAAGAATCAGCAAATTTAAAGGAATTTTGTTTTAGCTTAAGAGAAACGTTTACAGAATTCCAGTCCAAACGGCTGTATGATTCAATATAATAATATTATTAAATGGAATGGAAATAATTTTAAGTAAATTTAATAAATTGATTATGTTAAAGCAAGTACATAATTAAAAAAAAATATTAATTTTTGCAAAAGCTTTAGAGAGCAATGGCTACAATAAAAAATAGTAACTAAAAAGGGGTAAAATTTGTGTTCCTCATAGGGGGCCACAGCCGTTTTTGCTAGAATTTCAGTGAAAAGATAAATTCAGTTGATAAATGATTCATTTAAAAATTTAATTAATTAAAAAGTTTCAATTTGCACTTAAATTTTTACAGCCTTAGTTAAAAAAAAATATTAAGGCTTAATAAGAAAACTATTAAAAAAAATTTTTTTAAATCCTTTATAAAATCTTAAAAATTTTTAGAGAAATATTTTCTTCTGTTAAGCAGAATTATCACATTTTACCGGCTACTATTCGTGCCATTGTAGAAATCACTTTAACTGCATTCGACATGTAAATACAGGCAAGTCCGGGTATAACGAACGATATAATGTCACGCCCATTTGTTATACCGACCGAAAAATTCGTTATATCGCAAAGATTTTTTTCAAGTGCTATTTTAATTATTATTATTGCAGACATGATACAATACAATAAAAAGAATGAGAGAAATACCAACTAAAGGATTATTTTTTTTTGCACTTACATTTCTGCTGTAGATTTTGTTTAATATTTTTTTCCGTTCGTTATACAGAGCACACATTTATCAAAATATTCGATGTACAAAGTAGAACAAAATCTTAGAAATGTGTTCTTAGCAAGTTTTATTTATTTATTTATTTTATTTATTTGTTCATTTTGTTTCTTATTTTGCAATTTTTGTTCATTATTCATTATATCTAGTATAAAATTAGGCTAGTATTCGCTATATAAGGTTGTTAATGTAAAAAAATTTGGACGTTCGTTAAATCGAATTTTCGTTAAAGCGAGATTCGTTGTACCGAGATTTGCCTCTACTAAAATACTGTCTGTTTTGCTACAAAATTAGACTTCCATATGTTTTTTTGCGTCGAATTTGAACTTGAAACTAAATGATCGTCTCAAAAAAAATCTCCCAATTTTCGATACAATGAAAAAAGGTATTGCAGATGCATCTGCTTTTTAATTTAATAGAATTATAACACGTAGTTATTTTTTTTCATTAAAAAGTAACGAAAGCAAATAAGAATAATTACAAATTCAAAGTTTTGTTATTCAAAAGTGTCTCTTTACATTAGGAGCTTACATATATAAATATATACATATGTATGTATGTATGTACGACTATTTCTTATACAAATTCCATTTTGTCAACGAAAATTTAAATTTTAATATGAAGTGAAGTGTGAAGTGTGGTATGTTTTGCTTATTTTCTAATTTTTATTTTACAAACTTTTATTTTCAAAATATTTATTTAAATTTGTTATTTTTTTTAATAATATACCGCCGAGAGAGTTTATACACAGCTCAACAGACCAAAGTAATATTTGCCACACACACATGTATGAGTGTGAGTGTATGTAGGTATGTATGCATGTATGTGTGAATGTACACAACTATTGCATACAAATTTTGTTGACCCTTTTTATAATCAATTTGCATATTCTGTTAAAAACAAATTGTATCTATTAAAAAATTTCCTTCATCTTTAAGGGTCTTAAGAATTTAAATTTTATGTAAATAGGTATTCAATTTTGCTGTTCTTGACTTGATATACGTGTACATACATATCTCCGCTTAAAATCCAAAACGGCGCATATAACAAACAATTCAAAGTCGATGTTTTCTGATTATGGAATATTTATCTTTTTTATTCATGCAAAACTAATGTCAATACTTATTTTATTATTAGAAAATGTAATACAAATAATTAAACTCAACTGTAATTAAAAAAAGAACTCTTAATTAGTTAAAAAAATGTTAATAAAGTAAAAAAATTCAGTGAAGTGCGACTTTGACCCGCGCACGAAGGGTTCCGTACGGACACGAGATATGTAATTCAATACGAACTTTAGTCAATATAAACTATAGTTTTGGCATTTTTTTCGTTTTTGGGGTCTTTTCGGTTTTAAGCGTTTTTTTAGTTTTGGGGTTTTTTACATTTATTGGCGCTTTCTGAGTTTTGGCACTTTTTTTTCGTTTTGGCGATTTTTTTTTTTTTGCTTTTTGAAGTTTTTTTTAATTTTGGCGATTTTTATTATTTTGGCGTTTTTTTTATTTTGGCGATTTTTTTATTTTGGCGATTTTTTTAATTTTGGCGTTTTTTTAGTTTTCGCACTTTTTTTCTCGTTTTGAGGATTTTTTTTTTGTTTTTGGCGTGTTTTTTGTTTTGGCGATTTTTTAATTTTAGCGATGTGTGTACGATTGGATCACATGATGTTCTATTTGTCAGTCAATAGCAAATTGATCCTCCTTCCAAGTTTACAACTTCTTTTAGCCTATTAGACATTGAGGAAGTTAACTAACGTGCTTTGTTTGAAAATCACCAAAAAAGTTTGTAATTTTTAGTACAGTTATAACTGTATAAGTAAAAAACCGAAGCCGTCTTAAGACTTTGGCGGCGTTTTGAGTTAATTTTTGCTAAAGTGCCGTTTAAACAGAGTTACCAAAATGTTTGAAGTTGATTTCGTTTATCATCAAAGTGTGAAAATCCAACAACAAATCTTTGATATATGTACATATGTATATTGAAAAATGTCATTGTCCCTAAACTCTAGTGCCAAAAATATTGATTTTATTAAAAAATATAATCATGGGATTTTCTTATCTAAAAACAAGGGCAACATATTTGTGCTTTCAACGAGAAGGAAATAAATTTTATGTTAATTAAGAAGGTCAAACTTATTACGAGGAAGTTCTCTCAAATTGAGCCATTAAATAATGCCTATTAAAAAAGAAGCGATAATTAATTTTAATGTTTTTAAATAAAAACATGCTTTTCGGAAAAAGGGCCTGTGCCAAACGGTAGCAAGGTACAGGGTGGGCAAGGTGTTTAAAACAAGGTGTTTTTTACAAAATAATAAATTATAATATGTGTGGAGATTAATTGTGGAAGGTTACACTATTATCCAGCGAACGAAAATCATAGAATTTTATTTTGAACATCATCGATCAATAATTTAATAATAATTAATTTAATAATGAGGATTAATATAAAAAAACTCGACATTCAATTGGCCTGCCCGTTTTACGGATTTAACAGCATGTCTTTATTTCCTTTGGGGATATTTGAAAGAAAGATTTTATGTACATCTGTAGAAGAATATTCGAGCCAGATACTCTGACTCCTTAATGGAAAATGCTATTAAAAGATGCTATTTTATTATTTTGTAAAAAAAAATAATGGTCTGTTCCACAATAACGAAAGAAAACTTTCGACTAAAAATTATTATAATTAGTTATGATTGTTGTTTTATGATTGTTTTAACTTTGACTTTTGCCCCACCCTGCACTATTGCATGAAAATTGTTTACACTTCTGAGGTCAATAAAATTTCACTACCCCTGGGCTCTAGTAAAATTTTTGATTTGACACAGCAGATACGTTTTTGACAAGCAGTAAATAAGAAGCATTGTATCATAAAACATGAAACCACCGCCGTCTCTTCGAGCCGTCGCCCAATGCATACATAGATTTTTACGTCCTTAAATGTAGTTAGACTGTGTAAACTGCATTGCTCATTTTAATTTGCAAAACTTTTGCATCATATATATATTATATAATTTTTTGCTAAAAGAATATTTTTTTATATATAAATGTCTTTTTAAAAAATTGTTAGTAGCCGGCAGCTTGTAGTCCAGTTTATCATTTGGCACAGCAGAAAAATTAAATTGTTTCCACACAAGCAAATATTTTTGTACCATAGTAATTTTCTACCGTTTAAAACACGCCCTAAGTAAAATAATTATGTGGGAAAAATAATGCGATAAAAATTCTTACAATAAATAAAATTTTGCACTTTTTTTAGAAACGAAAACGCCTTTTAAATTTCCTAAAGTAAAGTATATTTACAGTCTTTTGGGTTTTAGACGACGATATGCAGGTATAATATCTATATTTGAATTTCTAATAAGCGTTAGAACAACATCTTAAAATTAATGAAAAGCCGTTGTCTACACAATATAGACAATATTGAGTGAACAAGGAGACAGCAATTGAGCACCTAAAATTTTCCACGATATCGTTGCTTGTTTCTGCATTACAAGCAATCAAATCATAGAAAAGCTTTTGTATAAAATTTACTGCTAAATTCTTATGGTTTACAAAGAAACGTCTCCAACATTTAATCAAAATATCAAATGCTAAATTACTTTATATTCAAACCTAGTATAATGACTAAACTAAAACATAAACATGAGGGTAAATAAAAAAAATTGTTATGCAAATCATTTTTATATACACAATTCGCTGCATTAGAAATCAATTTATTGCAGCAGTTATTAAATTTTGATATACTATATTTGTATTAATATTAATAAAATAAAAATAAATAAAATAAATATATAAAGATTGATGTTATATCGCATAAAGGAACAATGTTTTGTTTATTTATTTTATTTATTGCTGAAAATACACATCAAATCGTGTTTAGGGAGCTTTCTTCCGTTCCCAGGAAATTGAATTTTTTCTTCATTTTATTCATTATTTGTGCAATAAAATTTTAAACAAAACTTTGAGTGAAATGCTTAATAGTTAAGCTATAAAACAAATAAAAATAGAAAAATTATTACATATGTATATTATAAAAAAATATGTATTTTTATTAGAATACGGCGAGTAAAAATTAAAATAAAAATTTACTTTATGGCTTAAGAAGCCTCTGTGATTTTCATGAATAACAGCTTATGTCTTAAATCGGGGAAGGAGGACGCTGCGATATGCATCAACATAGTTTGTAATGCATATCAGCAAAATCTATTTTGTTGATGTGTTCTAAAAAGAATTTGGTAACATTCATTCATAATTCATAATATGGCAACGCAAAACTAACAGCACACTTTATTTGAAGAGAGAGAGAGAGAGAAAAACGGTACAATTAAAGTAAAACACATCAGAAGCATCGGAATTACCACGAGAAACAAAAAAAATTATGCTGCCTGTTCTATAAATCGAGTGGATTTAAAAATTCAGGATTTATAAAAATTAAATCCACTAATAGCAAATTTTGTTCAGACTTTTTTGTAGTTTTCTATTTTTTAGAGCTTGAAGCATGACATATAAAATTAATTTAGTATGTATGATTTAAAACACATCAATGGGGCTATTATTTATTTTTGGGAAAACGAGAAAGTTCGCATTCGGTTTACAGAAGTTATACTTTAAATATTATTGTGAAAATAATGCCACGTAAGCAGCTACATAACTATTGAAGAGAAACAAATTATAATAGATTTGTTTCAAAAGGTACTATTCGAACATGATTAGCTGATCGGGGGCTGATGTCATGTGTGCAAAAAAAAATTATGTACTCATAAATAAAATAAACAGACGCAAGGGCTTATAATTTGCAAAAATGACGAATCGAAATATAACATATTTGATTCTGAGGGACGTTTAAAAGACAGCATTGAATCCAAAAAATATACTAAAGGTAATTGAGGCAAGTCACATCTAGTTATTTAAGCAATTGCTCTTTCTAATTATTTAACAATTTTTCAGCTCCATTTTCTTTAGATTACCAAAATGTGGCTTTCGCTACTTTTTTTTTTTTTGATAGTTGGTAGTGTAAATAATGTATTTATCATTAGAACAGCAACCACTTCTGCGCTGACAGCCTCAATTAAACATGGAAGTGGAGGTATTATATCACAATAATTAGTTGCATAATAATTTCTATGTGTGCATATTAAGTGGCAAAAATGACTGATTATGCAGTTCTTTGTTGCATATCGCCGTCGGCTGTTGGAAATCTCGTATTTATTGAACATACAAATGACCCAACGGTCATATTCGGAAATAAAAGGCAAACAGGGGGTCTACTGTGTAATTCGAAACGAATGAAAAAGTTTTCGAATTTGTATGTTTATAACAAATAAATTCGAAAGCATTTTCTTTCGAATCGAATTACAGAGTGGACCCCCAGTTTGTTCACGTGAAACTTTGCTATGTTGTATAGAAAAAAATAAAGTTTCACGTCAAAAACTTTTCGTCATTTGTTCCCAATATGAGGGAATATTCATATTTATCTAGATATTTCAAAAAATAATCTTCCGGAAAGTGCATCGGAAATGGGTCAAGCAAAAGAGTACCAATTTTTTTTTAAATAGAAGTAACGCTCAGGCAATGAATGCCTACTACTATTACTAGGTGAAGGAAGAGATTGGGGGCAGCTTAATTTTTCTGCAAGTTTTTAATATTGTAGTGTTGCAGCGTCTCTGGTGTTAATGAGGCGTATTAAATTTTTTTAAGCTATGCTTAGTACTTTTAAAAATATAGCGACCCAAAGCGCGCAGCCCACAAGATGAAAATGTGGCTTCTTTATAACATCCCACATACGGTAATAACACCTCCACAAAGTCCCGGGGGTCTCCTATGTAATTCGAAATGAAAGCAAAAACTCGAAAACATATTCTTTCGTTCCGAAATACAAAATATACCCCCTGACCTCAAACCCATTGAGCACATAATGGCAAATGAAAGACATGAAAGACATGTGCGAAGGCACGAAATTCGAAACAACGCCCAACTGAAACAGGTGCTTCTGGACGTATTTGCTGTCTGACACGATAAAGGCCATTGAATTATAATAAAAAATAAAATGTTCGCAATATTTGTAATTTTTAGAAGTATTTGCATGATACTTTCATATGCGTGCTCTTACTTTTGCGGTGCAAATTTAAATTCTTATATTAATAAATATATTTTGGCTTTTTCTGTTTACCGAAATTGAATTAATTTTTTTTGCTCTTGAGTGTTCTTGTTTTTTTAACATAAATAAAGTTTTTTTTTGTTAACTTAGAAATGTGTTTCTGTGTCCTTACTTTTACGGTCTACTGTAGCTAAAAAACTATATTATTCGAATACTTAGTTTTCTATGAGTTATTAACCCCTATCGTGAATAACAAGTTGCATTTTTATCCAATTTAGTCCCCTCGAAGGGAAATAAGCTATCGTGAATATTCCGTGAAATTTTTTCCCCTTGTCAGTTCTCAGTGAATGTATAAAACGGGAAAACATTCGCAAGACCGAAGCCAAGAAATGAGCGACAAAGGGACGGCGGCGAGCGGCATGCTTTAGAGCGGTGTAATTGAATTAAGTTTAATAATAAGAAATGGACAAAAATTTGGGGTTTTAAGTGTAAAGTTTTGTTTTTACATATTCTAGGCGCAGTAGAAAAAATTCTTTAAGTATACGAGTGCCACCACATATGCCACATGCCTTCAGTTCGCCTGCAAAAATAAAATGAACAAAACCAAGAGAATAGCGAAAAAATCCCCGTGTAGATTACTCATGATAAAAAGAATAGAGGCATAAATCAAAAAGCTAGTTTTGTAGAAAAAAAGTTTTGAGTTTTCAATTTCCATACAATTCAATGAAGATATTAAAATACTTATTTCCTTTTTTAATAGACGCGTGTACAAGACATTTCTTGTGTAAAATTTTAACACGTTTGCATATAATATATATAACTATTTTTTGCATTATATACCCCAAAAACGCATTTTTTGAGATATGCCAATGTTGCAATAAAGGAGCAATATGTACATGTGTATGTATATAATAATTTTGCATACTATGATTCGAATACCCTGGAATTTTATTATGGATATTTTTTCCATTTGTGAAACATTGCTCTAGATTAAATGTTTACATACAAAAATTTTGACATTGTGACTTACATTCAGTCTAATAAATTCACTTTTAACATAACTTTAAAATATTGTACGACTACATGCAAACATTATAAAATGGCTGTAAAACCTGTTTAAAAAAAAATTAAATCTTACTGTAAAATGTGTATTATTTTCAAGGAAATAAGGTCAATAAACTGCAATTAATTCTCATCTGCTTGCTTAACATCTACAAATATGCATACATACATACAAATCTACATATTAAAAGAATGAATGAAACATATGGCTTTAACCCTTTAGACGAATTATGTATTTAAAAATAAAATACAAATAGCCCGTTCAAATAAATCATAAATATAGAAACAAATTAAGTTCGAAAAATAATAATTAAAAATTAACTTAAAAAAATACAAGTAATTTAAACAAAATTTTTAAATACATTTGTGTTTGTATGTACATACCTTTGGTCATAACATTGTTGTTGTTGTTGTTATTGAAATTTTTATTTGAATTTTGAGCATTTGAAGCCAATTCGGAATTTTGTACCAAAACAGATGTTGGCACAGAAGCAACAGTTGCAATTAAGGCCAGCCACACAAATAGTTTAAAACTATTCAGTGATTTCAAAAAAATTGATAACTTCATGTTGTTGCAATGAAGTTCTTTTTCACTTGTCGCAAATTAAATTTGTTTTTGAATGGAATATGTATTTGATAAGTTTTTTTTTTCTTTTTGTAAAAGTTTAAAAGCACACACAAAAAATATCACTTTAAAGTTTCACTTTTTATACACAAGTATAAAATGGTTTTGAGTTCTTTTTTTTTGCTATTTTAAAAAAAAAAACCTTTATTTCCAGGATATGTTTACAGCACCAGAGTCCTGAATATACTGTTAGAATATTTAACAAAGCAACAGTTTTTATTGTATTTTTGCCCTCAATTTATAGTTTGCCTTTGTTGCTGCTCTTGCTGCAATTGTCGGTATTCGTTTAACAGCGAAAAACAAAACACCGAATTAGGCAAAAAATAAAAAAAATTTAGATTTACGTGGGGGGCCGGCTAGGCAATCCCGGGCTTACTTCAATAATGTAAGTGTTGCTCTTATGCTTAAATACTCATACACATACATACATATGTTTGCATGTATGTGTGAGTACTCACATACGCACGTGCCATGCAAAATCACAACTACACACCTACATACATACATACACCCAGAGAAAAAAAAACTTAAAATCAATAAAAACCATATTGATTTAATAAGAAACATTAACGAAAGTCTAGTCATGTTGAAATTTTTTATTTCAATATGGAAAAATATTAATTTAAAGTATTAATTTATTAATTTTATTTATTTTTAATTATCTCAATATACATAAATTTTCTATTATATTGAATATTATTGAATTAATGTGAGGCGTTTTTATTTTTAAGTTGCAGATTTTCCCTGAGTGTACATATGTATGTATGTATGTACATATTTACAAGTGTATTGGTTTTGCCACACTCGTCTGACCGTCTCCGCACTGCTTCTCACTTTGATGTTGTTGTTGTTGTTTTATTTTCCATTTAAATTTAACTCCTCTTACAAACACAGACGTATTTCTTTTCTTCATTCATTCATATTCAAAGCATGAATACCGTCGAAAAGTGTGGCCAAACTAACGCTTTATTTTCTAAAAAATTTTTTTCTACAAAAACTTCTCTTGTCCCAATAGAGCCCTATCCGGAGCTGGGTAATAACTATGCTGGAGACCAGAAATGTCACTGCAAGTTTAGGAAATAGGAAGCAGTCGAAAAGGGAAGAGAGTGAGGAATACCGCTAGGTGGAGTGATTTGCCCTATACTCTGGCTTCTGTTTTTTAATATAGGGTGTCTCAGTAAGAGTGCACTTTTTTAAATTGGAATATTTTTATTTGTTCGTGCAAGTGGTAACTCTGAAATTTTACAGCTGTCACATTTAGCTGTTAGATTTCAGATTATTAAAAATGAGCTTTTCGAAAGAACAACGCGTTATAATTGTGAAAATGAGGCCGAAATTGCAGTGACTGTGAACGACATTCGGAACGGACTTCTTGTGGCCTCAACTGCACGGCATGAGTCTGGACAACATGTGGTTTCAGCAGGACGGCACAACCTGCCTCACCGCTCATGCAACCATCGACTTATTGCAGCAACGATTTCCAGAACACATTATCTCACGAAATTCAGATGTCAACTGGCCACCAAGATCGTGCGATTTAACGCCGTGTGTTTTTTTTCTTTGGGGTTTTGTGAAATCTTGGGCTTATGTGAATAAACCCGAAACAATTCTTAAGTTCAAATCGGAAATCCATCACGTCATCGGTGAGATGCAGCCACATCTCTGTGCAAAAGTCATGGAAAATGTCATGAAAAGTTTAATGGCCTGTCATCGGAGCCGTGGGTGACATATGCCGGATATTTTATTCCATACTTACTCGGAACATGTCTTCTTTACAATACAATAAAAATATCACAAATTTGTCTTAAAATATTTGTTTTTATTTTTAAATGATAAAGTGCACTCTTACTGAGAAACCCTTTACAATTCTCCTTGAGTTGGAGTGCAAGGGCATAAACTCCGTAGCATGGGCGGAGGATGTGGAAATACTGGTATCGGGAATGTTCATGGATGTAATAAGCCATATCGTGACCAATGCTTTGGGTATACTAAGCAACTGGACTACATACAGAGTGTGGTCTAGGTGTAAACGCAAATAAAGTACATACAAAGTTTTAAACTCCCACACTAAAAGAAAAATTATTCAGGGCTATCATGAATAAAATTCCGCGTAAAAAATCTCCCTTTTCCAATTAGAATTTTTTGTTTTCCCTATTACTTGCTATTAGTTGGAATTGTTCCCAGGGAAAAATTTGTTGCGGAATTTTGCTCATCGCCAAAAATTTTAATTTTCTATTTCTTTGGGTAGTAGTTTGTCGCAATAATTATGTATTCTTACTATACTGTGCGGCAAAGCGGTTACTGGTTTGCCCGACGATTTGTTCGCCATTTTAACGATCGAATTGAGCTTTAGCTTTAGCGTGTTACAGAATACGGGGTCTGATCCCATGTGACCACCTTGTATGGATTCGCCTTGGTCTCAACTGTCCAAATGACTATTTTCGACGCTTTGAATTTGTATGTTAATTACATGCAAATTCGAAAGCATTTTAATTCGTTTCGAGTTACAGAGTAGACCCCCGGATTGAAAAAAGATTCTTTGCAAGTAGAATTTCTACACATTTATGGGTTTTCGCTTATAGTTTAAGAAATATTTGGCAAAAAAGATTAACACCATGTTTCCACGATGCAGACGGTCGATTTGAGTAGAAAATGTATATGAAATGCACTCATTTCTTTGAGTGATATTGTAGAAACAAGAGATACTTACTTGCTTTACTTTTCTGCTAACGAAGAAGTCAAATCTTGTCCGAAATGCTAAAGTAAACATTTTGTAGATTTCAAAGAATAAAATTTGAAAAGAAATTTGGTATGAAAAGCACAATTTCGTCAAAAGTTATTTATACGCAATTTAAATTTAAATTTTGAACAAAGTCGATTTTTTGGCGCTTTTGCGGAAAAAAGTGGGTTAAGTATTTTGCTATTACAAAAAAAAATTTGAAAAAACCAACACCATATTTTTACTGATTTAAAAAGTGTAATAAATACTGTAGATAATATTAGAAAACAATTTGTTTAAAAATATGTGGTATTTCAGTTACCAGATCGCTTCGAAATTTACTTATTTTTGTTATAAATATCAAATTTAAGTCCTTTTTTCTCAAATTCCGAAGCTGGCTCCAAAAAATTATTATGCACATGATGTGTTTTTAAATATTTCCAAAAATATTATCTACGCCCGAAGGAAAATAAGAAAAATACAGCTAATATATTGAAAAATCCTTTTTTTTAATGTTACGAAATTTATTTGGGAATTGCCGGGAATTCAGAAGCAAATCAGATTTCTTTTTATGTTTTATTTACATTAATTATATAACTTTACATGCAAACCAAACCATTGACCATATTATCTGTAACTGCCCGAAGCTGCAACGTCATAGGCTTAGGCCCGGTTCACACGTTTCAACTTTTGTTGCTCCACTCGTAATTCAGCTGTAAGAAAAAACGCGATAATTGTTTTCCGTCTCCGTCTTTCTTACAGCTGAATTACGAGTGGAGCAACAAAAGTTGAAACGTGTGAACCGGGACTTAGATGGCTGAGCAGACGTTTCCATGTCATTTCATCATGGGGATTTAGTGGCTTAATGTCGAACAATAGGCAATAGAAGGGAATCACAATGAACCCAATTGGGTCTCCTAGTGGAGGTGCGTTTTTGGAACCACCCTTCCTAACCTAACCTAATCTACACGCAAAAGAGAATTTTTAGCCTAAAATACTGTTAAATAAAATTTGTATAGCATTCTTTTTACCAACATCTCTAATGTCTTCTTAGTACTAATTTATGTTAAGAGCAAACAATTCTCATTTTCCCAGTGATTGCTCATAATTTATCGTCAGTAGCGACAATTTGCTAACGACCTCTACATTGAATTAGCGACCAGTCTTATTTGTATTGCATTTGGCGTTTTTAATAAAAGTGTACATATTGACAATTCTGTTTGCAACAACATTAACAACAACAATAACACTGACGATAAAGAAAAATCTGCCTTGTTTTTTTCCGTTGCTTACCTTTCTATGTACATACATACATACATACATATTAACATTATACATACATAGTATGTAAGTACGTCATTGATACTTAACATCAGAGTGTAAATGTGTATGTGGCTGTGAACCGCAACTTTTATTTCATCACTTTATGTGAGATGTTACGTACATGGTTTTCAAATTTAAAAGGAAAAATAGAGAAGATATACTCAAATACATACATACATACATCCATGCATACATAGATGCATATGCACACTTACCTAAATACAAAGGTATGTAAATATCTCTCAGAGCTTTGATAATAATCAAGGGTCATGCGCCGTTGTGAATTGTATAAAGTGAAGAAAGTCAGTAAAAGCAAAAGCTTTTCACATAAAATGGTTCTTGGCTTCGTAGTTTTTCAAACAACCTACTCGTATCGCAAGGTACGTAGCAATATGTTACATACATACATACATATTTACATCCATACATACCCAGCGGTAAAACTCAGAAGACCTTCTTGGTGCAGGCCTTATTGAAGGGCACTTTCGCATAAAATATACGATACACATTCCACACTCGCTTCTATGAGAAGGAGAAGAGAAGGAGAATTGAAGGAGTAACTTGTTTTGTTTTTTTTTTACCAAATCTATTAGTTTGAAGGCCTTCCAGAATCTCTGGCGAAAGAAGCAAGGAGGCCTGCTCCGCAATGAAAACGCGTGTAAAACAGATATGAGTATGCAATGGAGCGAGCAGGCTTTCTACATCCAAAAGAAGGCGTAAAGAGGCCTTCTAGAAGGCATCCCTACTCCTTCTAGTTCCCGCTGGATATGTATGTATGTATGTATCAACATCACACTGCACACTTAAATGCTTTAAATGTATAATAGAGGATCTTCCAATAAGAGGTTTCGCTTTAATATGTAAAATAAGAGTACATATGTATTCGTACCAGTGTTCGTGAATTTGCATTACATGTACATAAATGCATACATACATACACATGTGTGAATCTATGTCAAAGCTGGTCACCAAAAGAAACAAGAGGTAGATGTATTCGCGTATGTGTATTCATTTGTATACGAAGCCGATTAATGTTCGGCACTCTGGTGCTACTTTGGGCAGGTTGGATGTATGTATAATGTACTTTAGTGTTCTGTACGGTAGATTATTGAATTCACAAACGCGAATAATGTTTATTTAACAAATTCAACGATAATACTGTACTCAACCAACTAAACATAAAGATCAAAATATTTAATTTTGTTTGGTTTTTCGTTACATAATTTTGGACTTTTAAACTTCATATTCATTTTGAATTTTCAAAAAACGCGACTCGAAAAAGCTCTTAAGAATCCTTAAAAAATTCGGTTAGTAATTGAAGGGGTAAAGATAATGATATTGAGCACCAGTATTTTTTTTTGCGTTCTTTAAACTACTCTGTATAAAATCGTTTTAAGCCGACGTTTACTTATCTAAAACATTTTCCATTACGTTAAGATACGAAAAATATAGAGTAGACAGCTCTGGCAGTGAGAATTGGAGTAATGTTGGGCATAGTTGTTCCTTTTGTGGATTGTTGCTTTTTGTTCCCAACAACAAAAAGAACTAGTTCCTTCTTTTCGATCAGTTGCTCAGTGAACAATAGAACAGAGATTACACAGTCATCAAATCCTCTTTAATGTTTTCTTCGTGTGTTGTTATTCTAAAGTAAATTCATTTTATACTTAGTGACCTTATTCGTTGCGTAGTTTTTGTAATTGTAAATTATTAAAAGTAATATTTTTAATTGAAAATGCTTAAAATGAAAGTCCGTAATTATTTGAAAACAAGTTTTAATCACATTTTTAATACTGATACATATTCAGTACAAAAAAAAACCTTTCCTTTAATTTAGTAAAAAAAAATGTCCTTGTTCATACGTTTTTTTGTTTGTACTTTGTAGTCTCATTCGCTGTGTGCTTTTAGTAAGTAAAAGGAAAAATTTATATTTTTCCACGAAAATATTTAAAATGAAAACCGTAATCAGTTTAATAGCCCATTCAGGCTGACACGAAATTAAGTAATTTCAAGCTCAAATTACGAACGAAATGAAAAGTGTTCATACATATACTGAATGACATTTGAGTTGATTGAAGTAATTTTTTCCGTTGAATAAATTCTTTGTTATGCTTACACAATTTTTTTTTTCAAAAATCATCATAAATATAATAATTTTAAATCTTCTTTTAATTTCATATTGAATTTAAAAATTTTTATCTTAGTTAATTTTTTTTAGTTAAGACGTTGTTTTAGTAAATGAGCGATTTGTATTGTATGTATGGTCATTTTTGCAAATTTACATGTTGCGTATACTTAACGCGTTGCTTGAGTGGAAACAAAAAAAGGCCGACTTCCTAAACGCAAGTTGCAATGCACAATTTAATAAAATGCGTGTGCAATGCTAAGCATGTACTAAGAGCAACTTTGCATTGCGGATACATTTTTTGCATTTTATCGGCATTTAGGAACGTCGCTATGCAACTCATACATATGTTTGCCTACAAAATAAAAGTGATGCGCGATTTTGACAACTGACGCTCATTAAAATGAGTTGCCAAACGATTAGGAACATTGGACGATGCCAAAAAGTTTACATATGCGTTTACGAAGTGTATGCATTGTAAATATGAATTGTAACTTGCGTTTAGGAAGTCGGCCAAACTGTTGATATTGTATATGTATGTATGTACATATATGTATGTAAGTGACATAACAACGTACATAACAGTATTTTTCCAATTAAAGAAGACCATTATGCAAAATAAGCTTGTGATCGTCAGGGAGAGAGAGAGAGAGAGGGAGACTTCTTCGATATTATAGCGATATTAATCATACGCTATGTTATTAAACATGTTTTTCAAGAAAATATTTTGACATACATATGTACAAACATACATACTAGTGATGCACGAATATTCGTATTCATATTCGAATTGTCCAATATTCGGCCGTTTTCAATCGAATACGAATATTTTTCCAAAGAAATTAAATAAATAAATGCATAAATCCTAAATGAAATTTAAATAAATGGCTAAAAATTTTAGTTTGTACAAATACATTAAGTTTGTATAGAAATTTGTGCTTTGTATAATTTTCAAATATTATTTAATGACAATCAATAAAATTTTGGGTACTTTTTATTCACTTTAAAGTACGCCAACAAGAGTGTGAAGTCCTTTTTCATAATAATTATTTAATATTTCATATTGCAGGCGTAAATAGAACCCCAATTTAATGTATATAGATTTCACATATAATATTCGTATTTGTAATCGCGAATATCGTTTCAAATATTCGTATTCGCGAATATCAAAAATTGACATTCGTTACATCACTAATATATACATATCGCTGGTCACAAGTAGAAAGGCCCTAACTCAAACAACTGTAACTTCACAGCAGAAGGTAAGAACAATAATAAACAGTATAACTGTTTGTACAACTGCCTTTTAAAGCGTTATTTTTAAACTATTGCAATAAATGTGAAATGTATTGGAAGCGCTGAAAAACTCGACTTCGTGAAAATACGAGCTGGGGCGTTTCTAGTTGTGGCCATTTATATGTAGATGTGTACACATATTTATATGTATACTGTCAGAAGATGTTTTAAAAAGTATTCAAAACAATCATACTGATTCATTGCTTTAGTGAATCATCTGAATAAATTGAGATTGCAAGCAGTGGCATGCATTTATTAACAACAGTCTCATTGATATGAATCATGCAATAGCACCATTCATTATTTTAATGTTAAGCTCAATATTCATTTTAGAATATACAATATTATGCCATTTGATACGTAATCATGCAGATCACTGATGTACATATACGTACATACATACGTACATGCATATATAGTACAGTATACGCAGTAAATAGTTTTAAAGTCTTTCGCATTTCTACTGACCCAACATTTTAAATTTACATAAGTACATGCCAAGTCTAGTAGCGAAAATGGTAAATTAAAATATAAAAAATATAGGGTACTTTTTACTAAAGTTTTTTATATTTTTAGTACTTTTTCTGTATTTGCTAAACTTTGTACATACGTACATATGTATGTATGTACAGGGTGGCCCAGAAAGACCAAAGTGGTGTGAATTCCTTATAACTTTTTATTTAAGACATATTTTTTTAATTTTTTGTTTTTTAAATGCAGTAAATTTATAGGGAATATTTTTAAATTAGTTATTAAAAATGATATCCCGCAAGTGGTGGACATTTTCTGCTTCGCACAAATGTGTTCTTTCCATTTCCATTATTCATAACTTAGTTATGAGTGACGAAGCCTCGTTAACAAACAAAACTTTAGGATATGGGATATTGAAAACCCGAGAGTACTTCATCAACGACAATTACACCCAGTTAAGTATACTGTTTGATGCGGTGTTTCTTCAGAAAGGATCATTGGCCCATATTTTTTTGAAAATGAACGAGGTGTCGCCATTTCCATCAATGGTGATCGATATCAGGCCATGTTGGAAAATTTGGTAAACCCAACCGTGGAAAACCATCCGCAAATATGGTTCCAACAGGATGGACCCACAGCGCACACTTCCAGGGCCACAATGGCTCTTTTACGCGACATCTTTGGTGAAAAAATAATTTCGCGTAGAAGCAATTTTAATTGGCCTCCGCGTTCCCCGGATTTAACTGCTCCAGACTGTTTCCTTTGGAGTTATTTAAAAGGGAAAGTTTATCTTAATAAGCCTAGGACTATTGAGGAATTAAAAACCAATATTCGAGACGAAATTAACAACATAACACCGGAAGTTTTGCGAAAGGTCATTGAAAATGTGTTGGAAAGAGCACATTTGTGCGAAGCAGAAAATGGCCACCACTTGCGGGATATAATTTTTAATAACTAATCTTAAAATATTCCCTATAAATTTAATGTATTTAAAAAACAAAAAACTAAAAAAATATGTCTTAAATAAAAAGTTATAAGGATTTCACACCACTTCGGTCTTTCTGGGCCACCCTGTACAAACATACATATTCGAACTCAACTCACAATTTTTCGAAATCGATATTTTTACATATTTCGATAGACCATTACTAGATACACCTCCTCCAAAAAAAAAATCAGATGAATTCGGAAAAAAATACCGAAGTTATAGCCTAATAAAAATTGCGTTTAAAAAATGTTTGTATCAATATTAAATTTTTTTATTTATTTTTTTTCCTCCTCCTGTAAACTATGATAAGCATGAGCTAGGACTTTTTCGTATTAAGTTAACGATATGCATACATATGTACATGAATTAAGATTCTTCCTGGATGGGAACGTAGTCGTTGGAAATAAATAATAAGCATGTCATATCATTTTTCGATTTTAAATCGATTCGTCTATAAAAATCGATTTCCATAACATTCCTGATTATTAAAAAAAATGTCTGAAGTTTTCCCCTATTGTTGTAAACTTGCTTACCAAAAACGACGTACAAGTGAAATTAAATTTTAAAAAGTGATGTTTTTTCTTCAAGATAAAATTCTCCCATTTCACTACGAGTCCATTTGAGTACGAATTCAAATTAAATAAACAATTTTTTTTTTAATTTTTAAAGAAAGTTTAAGCCAATTATATGTAAATCCTGTTTCGTATGTTATATTCCATATATTTAAAGTTATAAATGATAAAATTAAATAATCTAAAAAGCAATATTAACAACATAAAGAACATAATAAAACATTTTCTATTTAAAGCAAACAAACAGAAAGAAAGAATTAGTGTAAAATATGTAGGCTTTATAATCTATATTTTTTTTAAATAACTTTTAAATACACAATAAGTACCCGCGTTTCTTTAACAAAAAAAGTAACAAAATGACACGTATAAAAATGTTATTTTATATTAGGCTACTCACAATTATGTATATAGAACATTTTCAAAATCAGTTGCAATCATAAGGTTTTGTCGTTTATTCTAAATTCTACATATAAATACATAACAATTACGTTAATTTAGAACCATCTAAAGTTTGAACAATATGCTTAGATACTATAGCTGTTGCTTCACTTGCATTCGGTATTAGAAAACGATCCATATCAGTAATTAGAAGGCCATCGCCATCAGGGAAACCATACTTGAACGTTATTAAATCACGATGTCTCTTTTTGGCTGTAATTTTAACGATGCTTTCCAACGGCCGTCTCACTATTATCTGCGCTTGTCCTTTACCCAATTCACGCAAAACAATCAAGTGCGTTGGTGTTATAATTAAATGTGAATCATACATATAGCCATTGATGTGTACCTCCTGACATTTGAAAGCATTCATTATGTCCGGTGATTTTAAATAATTAGTTATATTAACAATTTCTTTTGAATCTCCCGGCAATTTCGTTGTTGCATTTGCTGGAGTATCTCTACTTTCTTGTTGAATACCATGACCACCGTCTAATTCGCCGTCGTGATCATCGTCAATACTAAAAACTGGAGCCACATTACGATAGCGTTTTCCATTTCTTTCGGCTGCCGAGACATGGCGTTGTTGTACAGCTGCTTGATTGCCACCGATCTCGCCGTTACCTGCCATTGCACTCGAACCGTTTGTAGGATTGACAATAATGTCCATTAATTTGCCTTTAACTTCAGCTGATTTCAGTTTCATAACTTGAGAGAAGCGATTAAAGAAATCGGACGAAGAACCTTGCTTGCTTGAGCTATCTCTACGTGCCTGACCACCCTTCGATCTCATTTGCACATCGTGTATTTCAGTTAAACTACTTTTACTGCATACCATACATTTTCTAGGATCGTGATCTTCTAGGCAATCAGCCATGTGATCACCGAAATAGTCGTGTATCGCATTGTAGCCACCACTCAATAGAGAAACATATTGTGTGTTCTTTTGTAGAAAGGAGGCTACAACCATGTGTGTATATTGATCCTCCTCTACACGGCCACTGCCCATAAAGCATAAATGTTCTCCGCCTGCGTTTGAATTTGCCTCAATAGATTGACGTTGAGCTGATAACAATCCTTGGACGGCGGTTGTAAAAGCTATAGGTTCCTGTAGCATTAAATTGCAATCCAAATGAAAAGCTGTTGAAAGATGGCCTGCATTATATTGGTCTGCCGGACGGCAATCAACTAAGAAAAATCGCACAGCATCCGGCGATGTCAGCTCAATAGATGAATTTTCAACCAATTCGTATACAGAGACTGGAAGACAAAGAGCCTGAGCAAAAATTTAATGAAAAAATAATATTAATAAAACATTTCTAAGTATAGGAATACTAATATAACCTGCGATACTGCACACGGCTCCTCTTGACTACGTATTGCATTTTGCTTTCCATACAGAGCCTTGAGAAAATCTGTTTTAAATGATCCTGGTGTTTTCATTGAATAATACTGAGCTAAAGAGCAAAAGTCAACAACATCATCTGTGTCTAAAGCACAAGGCATATTTGATAAAAATTTTATAATATTTTCTTTAGGTGCATCTTTCATGGCTAAAATTTGATCACGTCCGTTTATCAAAATAATAAGACCCAAGAAAAAAACCAAAAATGGGTCTGCATGTTGAAAATATAAATCCCACATTGAGAGGATCACTGATAAACCGCAGCTGGAAGCGAATATGCATTGAAACCACTGTTGAGAATACAAATCTGGTGAAATCTTCTTGGTATCCAGCATAGTGCACAGCTCGGGATCATGGTAAAGTATTAGTAAACGGAATACATGGAAAACATTTCCTTTTGGTTTGCAGCCATTTGGTATATAAGTATCACGTATGGCTTCAAATAGATTGTAGGTGTCGGACCGATTCAGTTTTAGGGCCAACAGTGGCAACATCATTTCTATCCAACCATTATCGCTTTCATATTGAAGATTGCGATTTTTACAATAGAATGTCAAGATGGATTCTAAATCTGATAAAACTGAAACTTTATCCTCGTCATCGTTGCCTATTCGCTCTACCATTCTATGGCAGTCCTCGCGCAATTTGTTTTGAAACGGCAAGTCGTAGATCTCGTTGAATAGCGACATTTGGTCACTTTTGTGTCGTACATCAAGGCATACTTGCCAAACATCTGGACGCAAGGCTTCTGGTATGGATTTACCTTGACAAATTGCGTAAATATCATTGACGTTACAGTCATCCAAAAGAGCGGATTCTAGTTCAATGAGCCTACAACAGGAGAATTTTTTAGAGATAAGTTTATATAGAAATGACTCATACAGAGATAGCAAGATTAAGGTCTTAAAGTTTATGGGCACACCAAGATATTTGCAATCCATTATTGTTCTTTTAATGATCATTCTAATAAAAAATATGCACAGCCATATAAAGTAACGCAGTTAATAAAATATCCCACTGATATTTTTAGGAATTCATTGGGTTTGTTGAAAAAGTAGATCTTACCACAAATTATCATCCATTTTTTAAGTGCAATATTTTGTAAAGTGCTAAAGTTGTTTGTAAATTACGAAGTGATACACCATTTACTTTAAATTTGAAGTATTTTGTGTTGTTCTGATATTAACAATTATTAAAATTGCCAAAAAACATCAATAATATACTTAGAATTTTCTTACTGGACTTCGTATTTTTATTTATTTTTTTTTTCTTGTAAGAATATACCTTGACGTAAGCAGCTGTCAAAAATGTATTTCAATAATCAAGTATGGCAATATTGCGTTAACGTGTTAGTAGTTTATAGTGAGTGCGGCCTAAAAAACTGCCGTTGGGGATTCCAGTACTACAGTAGCTGAAAAAGCAACAAATGTTCAATTGATTGGAATTTAATTTCAAACTTCTAAATTCATACTTTATTTTAGATTTTGTTTTGACTATATTTGTTTAAAGCGAGCTTATGTGTATTTGAAAATCGAACTTACTTTAAAATAATTTGGAGATGCCTGACTTAAAGCCACAGGTTGTTGTCCTAGATAGCAATAAAGTGTATATTCAGTGCTGCCAACATAAATTTGTATTTATCTAGAAACAAATTCTGACAGACTCGTCGAAAGATACCATTTGTAGTGAGTGCCAGTTCATAATAACAAAGTTGCATTGTGTTGAAAAAAGCATTACTTTGAACGCTTTAGTCAGAGAGCTAAGCTGACCGATTTTCAGCCGTGGCTAAGCCACCGCTGATTTATTTTCAGGTATCTCAGCGGCTGCTTTCGGCTAAAAATTGTGCTGATTTAAATGAGAGAAATGTATATTAATGTTTGTGTATTCATTTATATGAGAAGCCAATTGAAGTTTTGCACTCTGGTATTACTTTGGCCAGCTATGATATACAGCAATCTCAAATTATTTAAAATTTCAAAAGTCAAAACCAGTGCTTCATAAACTAAGTTAAGAAATCGGGTCACTGTTTCATAGCCATTGGCGTAGATATAAAATTTTTCTAGGGATGCTTATGACTGGTGGTGACTTTCATGACTCATAATAAAATAAATAATTATATGCAATTTTTAATAATTCTGGGGGGGCAACAGCAACTCTTGGGAGTTAAATGTGTCCTCCAGAGTGGCCTCTCTATGCCTCTGTTTATAGCATTTGCAGGTTTGCAGAGCAGTGCATGCGTCATAATTTGTGAACATTTCTTAAAAGAATAGGTTTGTTCATTTACTGAAAATTATTACGAATTTGTAGCAAATGTTACTGGAAAGTGTTCATTAACTCAAAAAGTTTGCAAGGAGAGAGCTTCAAAAGAGAGAAACAAATTCCTACAAATTTTTACCAGTAAAATTTTTTCTTGCAAGAATTGTCCAACCACCTGTTGTGTATTTTGTTGTCAAATAAATTATTTAAAAAATATTTGAAAAAGGAAAACTGAAAGAATGTGCATTTCTTTCTTAAAAAACATGTATACGTATGAAAAAAGAAAGCATGTTTTCTTAATTTATTGTTTTTCTTCCATTAAGCCACATAAATTCAATTTTACTGGCAAATAATTTTGCTTGTTTCTCATATATGATCAGACTTGGAAAGTTGAATTCATGTATTTGTTAATGGAATAAAATTAAAAAAGTATGAAAAATTAATAAAATTGAAATATACATGAAAGTAAATGCACAGACCTAATATAAAAAAACAATTTTTCGTATGTTTCAAATAAAAATAATTCATCGGACACATCTGATCAATATGACAAGCCGATTCTTAGCCGCCGCCGGTTCATTTTGTGCTCAGCCGCCGCCGCCGACTTATTTCCTTCAGCTTCGTTCTCCGGTTTGTGTGTGTTTTCGAAGTGTTTTTTATTCACAAGTAAATTTTTGCTCAATTGTAAAATTTAATAATTGCATATTTCTAAATTGTAGTTAGCAAATATTTGATACCATCCAGAAGCTAAATTATTAACAGTGTTTTAAATAATAAAAGCAAAGTGTTTCGATTAAAGTTATTTAGTGCGGGAGTGAAAATTTGACCGTCGTGTTTTTTCCGTAGAAATTTGCATAAATTTATCTTTTTTCTTTGCTAAAGGGCTGCTTTAACACTTTAATTTACAAATTCTTAAAAACGTAAGTAAATTCTGCAAAATTTTCACAAAACTTTCTCTACTTTAACTACAGATGTACATACATATGGACGTCCATGCATACATATATATATATATATATATATATATATATATATATATATATATATATATATATATATATATATATATATATATATATATATATATATATATATATATTGGCATCATGTACATAAGTATGTACATTTTGTATGTAGGATAGCTTGTAATTTGTACATGCATATGTATATATTAACTTCTATTATATGTACATACAGTTGCCCAATAAAGTCTACATACAGCGTCAATATTTAAGTTTTCTTTTTATTTAAAAATAATTATTTAAATTTAAGCCTAACTAATTTTTTTATTTTCCAAATAAAACTTAAAAACAACAACAATTCATTTATTTTTTGGCTTAAAATAAAGTAATAAAATAAAAACGTAATTCAGTCTTAAAACGTATCACAAAAAAGTGTACATACAGCTTATATTAGACATTGATTTGTTAGATGTTTATTAAAATAACTTTAAACTAATATTTTGTCGGGCCACCTTTAGCATCTAGCAATGCTTGTATGCGTCTAGGCATTGACGAAACCAATTTTTCTGTTATATCTGATCCAATTTTTTGCCACTCGTCTGTTAGTGCTTTTTTAAGGTCATCTTTGTTAGATATTTTATTTTTTCGCACGCGTCTGTCCAATTCATCCCATAAATTTTCAATTGGATTCATATCCGGCGATTGAGGTGGAGAATGTAATTGTTTGGGGACATTATAAAGAAGCCATTCCCTTACAACGAGAGATGTATGCTTGGGATCGTTATCCTGCTGGAAGATCCATTTTTCAGAAAGACCCATCTTACTGGCGGACGTCTTCAAATTTGCCTTCAGAAGATTCAAATAAATATGACGGTCCATTGTAGTTTCAATAAATACCAAATTTCCTACACCAGCGAAGGACATACACCCCCAAACCATTACAGATCCTCCACCGTGCTTCACAGTTGGTAATAAATTTTGGATTGCCATCTCCGTGTTAGGTTTTCTCCATACCCTTTGTTTACCATCGTACCCAAATATGTTGAATTTAGATTCATCACTAAATATTACGTTTTTCCAAAAATCAATTCCATCATTTTTATGTAATTTTGAGAACTCGAAGCGTTTTTTTAAATTGGTTTCGCTAATAAGTGGTTTTTTTCTTGGAATACGACTGTGAAAATCATTTTCTCTCAGCACGTTGCGTACAGTCTCGGGATGAATACTAATTTGTTTGGTTTTTTGAAGATCTTTAGCGATATTTACTGCACTTATTCTTGGATCATTGGACACGAGTCTAATAATATTTCGTTTTTCACGGTCAGTAAGCTTGGATGGCCTTCCTGATCGGTGTTTATTTTCTATTGTTTTTGTGCTATTAAAATTTCTTACAATGCTTTGAACTGTAGAACGGCTTACTCCAACTATATTCGCTATTTCTCCATATGATTTTTGTTCAACTCTTAGCTTAACAATTAATTTTCTGATTTCCAGAGAAATTTCCTTGCGTTTTTGTAAATTCTGCGACATTTTAAAGAACAAATAACGAAAAACTCACTTAAGCTGCTAAATTATTTTGATTTGATATTCTACTCGCCAGAAAGCATTCAACAAATCATGTACCGTTACTTTGGGAAGTGTTTGTTTTAATACTTTCAGTGATGGGATTTGCTGTATGTACACTTTTTTGTACTATCGTTTCAGATTGATTTGCATTTTTCTTTTATTACTTTATTTTAAGCCAAAAAATAAATGAGTATTTTATCGTTTTTAAGTTTTATTTGGAAAATAAAAATATTTGTTTAACTTAAACTTAAATAAAATATTTTAAATAAAAAGACAACTTAAATAGGGGCGCTGTATGTAGACTTTATTGGGCAACTGTATGTATGTATGTATGTACTGCCATAACCACGCATGTTTTCACAATGGCTCACTACATTTGTTCTTGCCTGTTTCTTTAGGGGTTTTCAAAATGTTTGAAGATTTTCATGTTTATTTTTAAGAAATCCCATATGGAATCTTTCTTACATTCATTGCATCGTTTTCTGGGATTACAAAATAAAGATTGGATTATAGCTATGTACATATACATAAGTATATACTTATGTTCTTACCCTGCAAGCATTTTATGAAAAGTTGTATCAGGTTCGAGTCATTTACGACTACTCGGCGTGATTAAAATAGGCCTAGGTACATGAGCTCATTTTCTGATCATATGTAAATTATTGTTTTCTCGGGAGAAAATGGTACCCTACCCGCGACTCTTCAAAATGTATCAATATTAATCGAAAGGACCATGGAGATGGGTAATTGCGGAAAACGTTTAGATTTTTTATACATGAGTAATACATATGGGAACTTTCAATATTTTTAAAGAATAATAGTTAAGTAGTTATACAGACATATGTACATACTAGACTTGAGCGATATTTTGAAACCTGTTCTTTTTTCACAGCGATTGAAAAATCACTAATCACAACTGTGACTGAATTTATCAAGTAACAGGTTCAAGGCATTGGTCCAATACAGTGCGACCGTGGCGTAAAAGCAGAACCAATGAATCCAATAATGCTATTTTTCTGGATAAAATTCTTTTGCATTGTTATTTCATACATATGTATGTATTATTATATTACATATTTTGCATTGTTATTTGGATGGCGAAAAATTGAACTCAAGAAAGACACTTTTGACATACCATGAGCATCGACATACAAACTTTTTATATTGTGCTTTTAAATAAATATGTATGTATGTACATAAGTATAATTATTTTTATAAATAATAACTACAATAGTTAATTTGGTTAACTTGCAGTATAAATTAATTAATTAAAATGCATGGCTAAGCCCTTATCATATTTAACGTTATAGTCTTGCTATGTATTTATATTTATGTATGTATATGGAATGTTTCTTGGAATGACCCAGTTTGAAGCAAGAATATTTCTTTTGGCTCACAAGTGCTTAAAATGTAATGTCCTCACAGCCTACTTACTAGATATACATACATACATACGTATGTATGTAAGTACATATAAACGCACACAATACCTCCCCACCAATTGATACGTCCACTCGTTGCACTATTTAACCATGACCAACATTAAATGGTTTTTTGAAGAGCAACCTGGCAAAATCTAAGTGTATGTATGTATAAACAAATAATTATTTGTAAAAACTTGCATACTATATACACAGGCATACATATGTTCATATGTGTGTATACATATGTATATTTTCATAACTAAAGATTTTTATAAACACACTAATAAAATGCAACATTTTTCTTGTTTTCATTTTAAAAATATTCTATCGATTTTCTTTTTATAAGTGAGACTTTTGAATAATGAACAATGCAATTTTGAAAGCGCCTGCGTTGCAACATTTGAAATTGGCACGCTATAAGCAATCAGTTGGACTGATGCTAATGTTTGTTATGCTGTTGGAAGTTACTTGGTGGGGGGGGGGGGGGGGTTATTATGTAATTCGATTCGAAAATGTTACCGTCAAATCCCGCAAATTCGTACCCCGTTAAATTGTAATTCCCGATAATTCGTAATAAACTGTCGTTCGCTTGAAAAAATCTCGTTAATTCGTAAAATTTCCATACATTTTAGTTCCCTCGCTAATTCGTTTTTTTTTAAATAAAATTTTCTTTACCTCTTAAAAGTCGTAATCGTAACTACCACTTATAATTCGTAATAAAATCAACAGAAATATGGAAAAAATGATTTTTTGTTCACCGCTATTTTTTTTCGTGGGTTTTTGCTTTTGCTTTTGTTTGTGTGTTTATTTTCTTAAGATCAGTTTGTTAATTAATGAATAATAAAGAAAAATGTTTTTTTTTATTATAGTTTTAGTAAATAAATTAATTTTAATTTTAGACCCTTTAAATCCAAACCCCGCTAAATCAAAAACCCCTATAATTCGTAAAAAATTACCGCTCCTTTGCGATTACGAATTATCGGGATTTGAATGTATTAACAATACAATTCGAACACATTTCCATTCGATTTTGATTACATAATAACACCCCGATTTCACCCTGATTTTCGAAAATATCGTTTTCGTCAAATCTCCACGTTTCAAGGTTTTGGAAATCTTTCATAACTTAAGAATTGCTTAACCCATCGGAACCAAATTCATGGCAATTTAGAAACATTGAGCTAACTTAAATTCGTGGTACAATGAAAATATTCCGTTTGATAGATTTCGAGAAATTTCGAAACAAAGTTTTCGAAATAATTTTTATTAAAATCGATTGATTCGTTCGTGAGATATCATTGATGGACAATTTCTAAAAAAGTGTTTTATTTTAATAACTCCGAAAGTTCTTATCAAGTTGATTTAAAGGATTCGTTTATTATTTTTGATTTGAAAAACTGTGTCTAATACTGAAAATTTTTATTTATTTATTTATTAATTAATTGTTAGTTAGTGACAATTTCTTAGTATTGATCAAAGCTTACACTGAAAATTTTATCGCTTTCGAAAATTTTTAAATTTGTTTAAAATTTCTCTAAAAATCTATGAATTTTCAGCTTTGGCCTGCATTAAATATCTCGCTTCATCGTCTTTATGTTTTAATGCGCTCAAGCCAATGCATGCATGTTTGTTGTTTGCCCTTCGAGGGTTTTGTTTTTCGGTCGCACTGGTTGATTGGTTTGAATAAAATATGTAATTGTATAGTTGTTCATTTCTTTTGTGGAATTTCATTGTTAACCTCGTTGCTGTTTCTTATGTAAAGGCATATACTTATATGTACATATGTATGTAGGTCATACGTAGTTGTTCACAAAACCTTTTACAAAATTTTGTTAATAACATCATACGGCCTATTCCCTCCGAGCCATTTCTTGCAGCCATATTTTGCAAATTAACTTTGCTCATTATATTGTAAATAAATAAATAAATAAGTTTGACATATTTGTATCACGTCTGAAAGTCATTTTAAATCTGTCTTAACCCGAATTGTCCCAGAACTATTTTTTGGAATTATGATTTGTGTGACATTAATAGAATAATTAAGTTCAATTTATTGTAAAAAAAAGTTTTTTTTTTCAAAGTTTTATATACACAGTGGGGCAAAAAGTGGTGTGTCCATATGGCTACACCGGTACAAACAGGACTAATTTTAATTAAAATAATTTGTATTGAAATTTTTATTTTTATTCCATTTAAATACAATGTAAGAAATTTTAAGAGATATTTTATGAATATACGCAGCCAAAAAAGTTATGTATAGACCATATTTCATTATACCCGAAAATTAATGATATACGTTTACATATATTTTTTTTATATATGTTATACGTATGTTCATATTTAACTCAATATACGATGATATATGAAAAATATATGGGTCATATCTGGTTAATATTACTCTCAGCTTTGTGATCCAAACAAATGTGGCTCATACATAACTATTTAAATATTATAATGTTGAATTTATAGCTCATTTTGTAGGTTCTCACGCTTGATACATGCTATTAGGTCAACAGATTTGCAGTATTCCCAAGCTAAAACTTTTTTATTATCAATTGGTACAACATACTGCTAATATCCATCAAAACGCAACGCCGCCTGTACTGAGGTTTTTTTCTGCCGTTTCTGTTTTTTTTTTCGATATTTGGGGATGTCGACTCCAGTAGATCTACAGATATGTTTGAAGCAGTACATCCTTTACTGTATCATCCAATTTTTCTTTAGTTTGACAATTTTCCAGCTCTTCTATTGTGGATGGCCTACGTCCATTTTTCTACCAGCTTTTATTTATTTTTTGCATAAATTATCTGGGACACATTCTAGATCATTTTCAGCATCATCTTCTCCACTAAAGTATCCCCCATTTTCTAGAATATCCGCCTTCATCTTAACTATCCTAAATCTTCAATATATTTCAAAATCTCTTTTAGCGTAAATTTTGTCTTAAATCGTTTAAAAAAAACTAAAATAAAATAAAAAATTTAACTTTGTTCAAAGAATATTTGAAAGAAAAATTTTATATTGATATTGTCCCGGTGTGCCCACAAAATTTTTCAAAAATACACAACACATCAGGAAAAAATTTTAAAAGTCACAAACAACACTGTTTTATTCAACAACCGTCTAACTGTATTATTCATCAAAATGTACATGATTAAGGGCGACTTTTTGAGTTCAAGATTAGAGATTAAATTAACCTTAATCTTCATTCTCAATTTTTGGGTAGTCGATTATATTGGTTTACTTGCTAGTTTAAGCGACCAATCGTGGTGGTTTAATCTTACTTTGTCAATACTAAAGTACAAGCACTTGTGAAACATATAAATTTTTGTAAATATTATAAGGTAAAATTATTTAAAATCGCTTAAATAAATATATATGAATATTTTATATTATATATATATATATATTTAATTAAACACGTGCAATATTTTACTTGTAAGTAATGAAATATGACAGTTTCTTCTTCTTCAAAGTGTGTTGATAACATGTATGACTTTTGCACAGAAAATGTTGCAAATATTTTGTTAATCAGTATGGTAATACAACACATAACAAAAAGTTTAAACTACCACTCAAAAACATCAAACTCAATTATGTGAGATTAAGTTAATTTTCGGATTAGCTAACTAGAGAAATAAAGTAATCTTAATCTCGATCCCAAAAAGTCGCCCTAAAACTAACACATAAACAAATATAACGCAATACTTACATTTTCATCTCAAAACAGCCCACTTTTTGTATTTTTTTAATTTCCACACTTTCACTCACAAACAAACACTCAACTGAATCGTAGTGACAATAAACATTGATGATTTACAAAGCAACAACAGGTTGTCCCGTTATTTTAAAGAAATTTATTTAAATTTGCTACCACATTTACCAGCAGCATATTTATGTGTCCGTATGGATACACGGGGACAATTCGGGTTAAAATTATTCCTAGAGCTTAACGGTCGGCTGATTTTTAAATAATTCTTCGCCATATTGCTCTTACCTCCTCTGCGCCATATTATTTATTCAAGAACGGTTTTCATATGGGATTTATCATTAGTCAATTTAAAAGTATTTGTATCTATTGATAAATAAACCAGTAAAAAAATTTAGCAACAAAAAACTTCCATAAATAACACTGCACCCCAAAAATATAATTTTTTTTCTAGGAAATTTTTTAAAGTCTGCGTGAGAGATTAATTTAAAGCGTGTGGGTCTGGTTATTAGTTCTTTTATTTCTAAAAATAAATATTTAATTAATAATTGTTTGGGCATTAAGATTTTTAAAACCTATAGATTAATATGTATGAAGTATATCCGCGTAGCTAGGAAAAATATCTGAAAATATTTGTCTTTATAATCTTGTTATATTTTTGGTTGTATTGTATTGTACATTGATGACTTGAGTTAAACTCAGTTGTGGAATAAAAAAAACTTTGGCTTCTTCTGCTCTATTTCAAGAAGAGTATTGTAAAAGTCGTTACTGCCAATCAGATTTTATTACATGCATGTGCATTTTTAATGTTGACATTTGTAACTTTGATAATATCAACTTTTACCCTTTCAAGTGCCATTTCAGTTAAACAATTTTAAAACTTGCACACACACTCGTGCATAAATACATGCAATATTTAAAACTAAAAAAAGTTTAATTGTTTTTTTTACAGATTTATGTATGTATATGTAGGTATGTATGTACATGTACATATATACACCCACTTAAATTTCTGTTTTTCGTACCATCGGAAACAGTATTTAGTGCCATGCTGCTCAAAACTGCCACCAGAATGCCGAAAATCAATCAGCTTTTTATACAAATGAATACACATACGCTTTACATTTCTCTCGGTTTTCTCTCTGTGGGCAGCTCTGATTTAGTGGACCTCAAAAAAATATCACCAACAATAACAAATAAATACAGTGAAGTGCGACTTTGACCCGCGCACGAAGGGTTCCGTACGGACACGAGATATGTAATTCAATACGAACTTTAGCCAATATAAACTATAGTTTGGATTTTTTTCGTTTTTTTCGGTTTTAAGCGTTTTTTAGTTTTGGGGTTTTTTGAATTTATTGGCGCTTTCTGAGTTTTGGCACTTTTTTTTCTCGTTTTGGCGTTTTTTTGTTGGTTTTTGAAGTTTTTTTTAATTTTGGCTATTTTTATCATTTTGGCGTTTTTTTATTATGGCGATTTTTTTAATTTTGGCGTTTTTTCATGTAGGTGATTTTTTTGGTTTTTGGCGATTTTTTTAGTTTTGGCACTTTTTTCTCGTTTTGAGGATTTTTTTTGTTTTTGGCGTTTTTTTAATTTTGGCGATTTTTTTCATTTGGGCGATTTTTTCGAATTTGGCGATTTATTTTAGTGCTAGAATTTTTTTTTAATTTTGTCGATTTTTTTCGATTTGGCGATTTTTTTTTAATTTTTGGCTATTTTTTTCAGGTTTTGGCGATTTTTTCTGTTTGGCGATTTAATATATAATTTTCTGATTTTTTAGTTTTACCGTTTTTGAAAATTTCAAGAGTTTACACCTCTTACGGTTTCTACGACATAGCAAGTTGAAAAAAATACATAGTCAAAATTGCATTAACTGATGGACCACCCTTTAGTTTAAATTTTTTTAAATTTTAGTGTTAATTGTTGTAGTTTATACAAAAAAAACTAATTTTACATATTTCAAGTATCAATATACGTATGTGCATACAATTATATGTATTTTACATGGGATTTTAAAATTTTTCGTTGCTTGTTGTGGAACACCCTTTAGTTTTTAATTGTCATTTATTTGTTGTTGTAGCGGCCAAGTTTCTACATACTCTGTTCAAGTTTCAGGTCCGTAGCTCTTACGGTTACTTTTTCACCTTTGGTGTACGGAACCCTAAAATTAAAATATTTATTGTAATATAATTTTATGTTATTGTTGCTATGTTTTTCATCTTAAGAAAATGCCCCTTCATTTTAGCTTCCATCAAAAAATTTAAAAATATTTTTCGTACTAAAAACGAAATTTTAAGTGATTCTATATTTTGTTTACTTTTCAGTAAAACTTTTTTAAAATGAAATCTCGTCCAACTAATTCCAATACTGTTTCGGAATGGGATGATGGTGTTCGCTTCGACGTTGACGATCCGGATTTCTGTAACATCAATCCGGCTGAAACTGCTGTATTAAATAATGTAGTTGTCGATGGCGCTAGTAACGCTTCCAGCATTTTTATACCACCACCTCCTATTTTAGATGCCATATCGAATGGATCTTTCAACTTTAAGGGTAAGTTTTTTTGTTTTTTATTTCTGTTCCATATTTCACAATTAATAATAATAAAAATCATTCCATACGTTATAATAATTTCAAGAGATTTATATAGAAACTTTTCGAAAATTAAACGCAATATTTTCAATAACAATTTGTTTAAAAATTTTCTAAATGAAAATTAGTTAAAAATATTGCTCGGAAATTCTTAGTTGTCACCTGCACACTATGAAATATTTTCATAGTTTCTTAGACGCAATTTACAATGTGTCTTTTCTGCTATTTTAGTTTGTTGTTGAGACGGGGGGGGGGGGGGAAGCTTTCGTTTTAAAACAAAAGGCACGAAATGAAAATTCGAGGGGATTTATGACATTTCTCTTTTTGACTTTTTTGTACTCTCAGCATTAAGCGTGTATATAAATGTCAAAAAGATATTAATAAAAAGACTTAATTGAAATGAGCGTGACTATTCGTAGGTGGGTTAAAAGAAAATTGTCAATCCAAGGCAGGCTAAAAATGCTAATATGAAATGACTCTTAATGCGAGGAGAAATGCGAATAAAAATGTACTTCATTACTTTCACATACACGAATGCAGTTTCAAAAGAGAATTTTCGAAAATTTTCTTGAAAATATTTCATAGTGTGAACGACGTTAAAAGTTAAAAAAAAAATAATTAAGTTCAAATTAATTTGCTTAAAATAGGTTTGTTATCGCTTAATTTATAAAAAGGGACAGCAGAGGGAAAAAACTCGGACATTGCTTAAAAAAGTAGGACTTGAAAGTAAAACGAAATTTATTTCTTCCACAATCGTGAGCAATTTTTCCCTCGAAAAATTTTCCCTTTTCCCCAAATAGCAATCGTGAATAATTATTCCCTAGAAATGTGTTGTATTTTTAGATTTCCCGTTATCGTGAATAATATTTCTCATGGGAATTTTTTAACTTTTCCCTTGGTTTTGCTCGCTTTATCTTTGCAGGCGAACTGACTTAATACATCGCGTAACTTGAATATTATATTTCCAATTATATATTAAAAGTTATAAATTGTAGGATAAGAGCAATAAATAATGTCCACGATTAATAACAATAATTCCCTGCAACAACTTTTGTTCATTAAATACTCACGGCCCTATGTATAAGCAAAAGTTGGCATGAAGTTAGCATAAGTGGCAAAATTGAACATGTTCTTAAAGATTTTTGCCATGACACTTCACATTTAAAATGATGCTAGGACTTAGAGGTGGATTCAGATTAGGTAATGCGCCCATTTTTAATGGCAAATTATTTGTTTGTTTGTTTTTTGATTTACATACAGTAAATTTTATGGTGATGGTATACTAAATAATTTTTCCCCGGCAGCTAAAATATTTAAAAACTTACAAACATTTCATTCCAAATCCCAAATTTTTGTATGTTTTACGATTTCATATTTTGAATTCATTTTTAAGATTTACAAGTCTTCTTCCCGTTTTTTACATTCACTACGCATTGATAGCGGGAACGCATTGTTTAGTTAAAATGCCTTATTTGTTCATAAAATAAAAATTTTGCCACCCACTATCAATTATTTCCCTTTTTAGTTTAGTTTTTAATAAATACCATTTTTTATGCAATGCAAAAGGTAAAAAATGTCCTTAAAAAGTAGGACTTTCCCGCACGCTAATTTTTTCCGAGGACAGAGATACCAAAAAGAGGACAGTGTCTGAGAAAAAGAGGACGGATAACAACCATACTTAAAATAATATAAGAAACCGTATCTAAGCACAAAAATTACGTTCGTTCAAAAAAAAAAAGAAGGAGGTTATCAATTCCTGTCTATTTTTTTAGGCTGTGTTACTTCATAACTCCATTGATATTAGACCGATTTTACAAATTCTTTTATTGTATGATAGGGTATAGCTTCCCATTGGTACTATTGTAAAAAAATTGGGCAGGGATACGCCCATAATTTATTTAATTTAATTTTATGGTATTCTACTTATTTGATTGCTGCGAAATCTAACAAACGCCTTTATGTCTGGTAATTACACAATCTTAGAGTTGAAAAAATGGGCGGGATTACGCCCATTAAAATTTATTCTTATATCTTACTTGGTTCTACTTAACCGATTTTTACGAAACTTTCCACACACCTTGAGCTCAAAAATAGACACAATCTTCCATTTGGAAAAAATGGTTGGAGTCACGCCCATCAAAATGTCATATTTTATTTTAAGTGGTTCTACTGTAACGATCTTAACACACACCCTGAGCTCTAAAAAACACAAAATCTTTTATTTTTAAAATGGGCAGAGGCACGCCCATTAAAATTAAATTTTATATCACATAAATTTGTTTTTTTTTTGGCAGAATTATCGACCAACCAGTTTCATTCAATCAATTATTTCACCTCTATCGTGAATATTTTTTCCCTCGAATTAATACCCTTTTCCCTAAAGTTGCAATCGTGAATTATTTCCAAGTGAAAAAACTCGCATATTCTAAAAAAGATTTGGCATTGCCGATTTTAATTCCCATGATTTTTTGCCCCAAAAATTATGTGCGTTTTTTCACAAACTTTTTGTTTGGGAATAAAAAAAAAGAAGCACAATCCCAGCAAAAAAATATTCTGATTTGGAAGCACTAACAACTTCTTCTAATAACATAAATCGGAACGAAATGCCATTAACTTTGCTAAATAATAATAACCAATTTATTATGAAAATGATACAAATACGCGTAAAAAATAAAATTACATCAATTCACAATAGATGTTCGAACTGCAACAGATGTTTACTGTATTCCCTAATACGAGTTCCGATGCTAAAAAATATTCTCCTCATTTAGCAATTTGTACATAATTTTTTTTTTAAATTTTAGGTAATGTGATTTTTAAGCGACTAATGAAAATTGGTAATTAGAAAAGTAAGTCATTACATACATATGTATGTATATGGCAAGTAGTTCTGATGGTAATGTGTAATTTTTTTGAAATGAAACAATCTTAATAATAATTTTTTATTGTCATATCTGAAAAGGGGTATTTATTATTTTATTTGACACATTGTATATGCTTCCATGTTTCCTCCATGTGTGTATGTGTGCGTGTATATATTATTCAAAAATCTGCTTTTGTTTGTTTAGTCAATAAATTGAGTGAAGAAATGAAAGCAATATTAAGTTATTACCAATTCATTCTGAATTAAAAATCCCTACGTAGGCAAATAAATATACACGACACCTAAATACATTGGATGTAAATATGTATGTATGTATGAATAAATGCACATGCCCACTTGACCTGAGATTCGATAAAAACGAATGCTCACTAACTAAAGCGAAGAAATTTCGAAACAAAATTCTTCGATATTTGTTCGATAATCAACGAAAATTCGAATTTTCGCTAAAACTTCGAGTTTCGAACTTCTCCCGATAGTTTTTCGAACGTGTGTGACGGTAGTCGAGTGGATGTGTGCTAGACTGTTAGTCTAGAGATACCAAGTTCGTTGCATGACAGCACCGTAAGTTGAAAAATAAAATAAGAACACATAACTACATACATTATCGTCGGTTAATAATTTAGTTTTCGTTTGTGGATTTCGATAGTTTCGTGTAAATTGAGTTTGAAGTTTGACCTCTTATAAAATTACATCAGCAAATGCCACATACGGCAAACTCAACACTCCATATCTCGAAAACCGTATGAGGTATGGAAAAACTTATTACGCCAAATGAAAGATCGGAAACCCTAAGAAATCGATCTTAACTCAAAGCATAAAATCCACATATGACATTTAAATTATCAACCGACGATATGTGCAATAATTGTGATGTGAGTTAGTCTGTTAGAATGCAGGTAACATGATATAAAATCCTGCAGCATAAGTTAAGGTATTAAAAAATAAAATAAATAAAATAAGTAAGTTAAAAATAAATAAATAAAAGAATAAAATTACTTTTTTACTTTGTCTGCTTCGTTTTTGAGATATCGAAACTAGTTCGATACTCTCTCACTTTTGATATTGCTAGCGAAACGAAGATCGAATGGTTTTTGGGACGAAACTGAGCGACAGGTGAACTCTTTTCGATTTATTTTTGAGTGTCACTCTCGATAGTTTTACTCGATAAATGTTCGAGATATATTCGAAATCGTTATCAATAACGAAAGTCTTGGTCAACTGGGTGGATATACATATGTATGTACATATGTATATGTATGTATACATATATGCCTGTACATGCCTAAGTGTGTAACTGAAAAGTGTGTGAATTTTAAAAAAGTTTCATTTAACGTCTGGGCGATATTTAATTTTGTCTTATTCGCAAAAAAAGAAGCAGATTTTGAAAAATAAGCAATTAATTTTATGCCTTGGGAATAATAGGTCAACGTCCACTGTTCACCATATTGAGTATACAAAGAAAGGTATCTGTTACACGTATTACAAGTTGTTTTATTGTTAAAACGAAATGCAAAAAGAAAATACTCGTACTTAATAATAAAAAGAAAGACAGACAGACTTCAACGGAAAAGCAAAACAAAATTTATTCAAAATGTTTATTTTTAAATATTTCCACAAAAATAAAGCTGCCTTTAAAGAAATTTTATGGCAATTTATGCTTTTCTGAAAGAAACTTAACTTAAACGGATTTATTTTCTTTTTTTCAATATTAAGGAAAGGAGGACATGCCGAAAATAGGAAATGGTTTAAATAACCGCCAACATGTTTGAGTTTTGTTGTATCATTGTTATTTTTTCTTAAAAATTTCAGCTAAAAGGTATAATAAAGGGATAATAAAACTGACACTGAAAATATACATGTACCATAGGCCGGGAAGATTTTTTTTACAAAAATGTAATTTACACGAAATTCTGAGAAAATTCTCCGAAGAAACCACGTGTCTAAAATTAATCCCTATACCACGCCTCTCGATATGAAAAAATGTATATCCTCTGCTTTAGAAAAACAATTATTTTTTAGTTTTGGCACTTTTTTACTCGTTTTGGCAATTTTTTTTAATTCTTGACGTTATTTTAATTTTGGCGATTTCTTTTATTTTGGCGATTTTTGTAATTTTTGGCGATTTTTTTGGTTTTGGCGATTTTTTTCGGTTTTTGGCGATTTTTTTCGGTTTTGGCGATTTTTTTAATTTTGGCGATTTTTTTTAGTTATGTCGATTTTTTTATTTATGTCGATTTTTCGGTTTTTTGGCGTGGCGACTTTTTTCAATAAGGCGCTTTTTTAGTTTTAACACTTTTTTCTCATTTCGGCGATTTTTTTTTTTATAAAAAACAATTATTTTTGTTTTGGCGCCTTTTTCGCGTTTTGGTGATTTTTTTCTTTATGGCAATTTTTTAGTTTTGGCACTTTTTTTCTCGTTTTGGGGATTTTTTCGGTTTTTGTCTTTTATTTTAATTTTTGGCTATTTTTTTCGTTTTGGCGAATTTTTTAATTTTGGCGATTTTTTCGGTTTTTGCGATTTTTTTAGGTTTGGCGAACATTTTGGTTTGGTTTTTGAAAATTTCAAGAGTTTCTTACGTTTTCCAAGATATAGCAAGTTGTCAAAATTACATAGTCAAAATTACATTAACTGATGGACCACCCTTTAATTTAAATCTTTTTAAATTTCAGTGTTTATTGTAGTCCATATAAAAATACACTAATTTTACAAATTTCAAGTGTCAATACATATGTACATATGTATGTAAATAGAATTGTATGTATATTGCATGGGATTTTAGCATTTTTCGTTGCTCGTTTTGGAACACCCTTTAATTTTTAATTCTCATGTATTTGTTGTTGTAGCGGCCAAGGTTCTACATACTTTGTCCAAATTTCAGGTCCGTAGCTCCTACGGTTCACCTTTGGTATACGGAACCCTAAAAATTTTGTACTGAAATAAGTGCTACTAAATTCGAGTCATTACTCTTCCTCCCACGTACATACGTACTCCCTGCTTTTATTTTATTTTTTTTTCATTTTTATTATACGATTTCTTATTTTATTTTTTTCATCGATACAAATCGACCCGGTCGTACTTTGGAAATATCTTTTTTGTTTTTCTTACTACAATTTGATTACAAAGTAAACAAGCAACAAAGAGCGGGAGGACTTTATTTATATCCATTTGTGGACACATGAATTTGTTTCCTTAATTTAACAGCTTAATTTAGTCTATGGAATCTTATATTTTATTTATGAACTTTTTTGTTGATGTGATTGTAAATTTTACTTTGCTGAGTCGGTCGTTAGACAAAACATGTCTGGTAAAAACCAGCTTTTTTTTTTTGCTTTTACTATTCGCTGCTGATATCTCGTTATAACTTAGAGAAAAGCAACATTTTGCAGTTAAATGCAGTTTTAAATCTATAATATGGCTATTACACATTTTATTAACCAAATCAACGCCTTATAATATGAATGTTGAAAATATGTTGGAGAGAGAATACAAGAATAATAACTAAGTACATATTAGAGGTGAGCACAAGATGTGTGGTTGCTTAATCTTCATGGTGTACAGTATTGCATTGTTCTCTCTTTTTAGTGCTTTTGGTTTTATAAGAACACTAAAACTGGTATTTTCTTTTAGCAAAAGTATGCAACAGCATTTGTTTATCTGCCAAGCAAGGGCATTTGTTTTTGTAGTGTCGAAGCATATTTCACTAGTGCATACCGAATGACAATTGTAAAATTAGCACAGAAGTGTAAAAATATGTATATGTAGAAGAAAAAACAAACAACGTAGATTAGTTGAGCGTGTTAGTTCGTAGGCTATGCTTTTCTAAGTTTTATAATTTATTTATTTAAGACTAAAAAATAAAATAAATAAATAATAAAATAAAAATAATATCTTTCACAATGGATATAATTGTAAAAAGTTTTTTTTATCACTTAATATTTTATGAAATGAATTATTGTGCACTATAAAGTGTAAATACAAAAATTGCACACTTGACACACCTGTCGATTCAACTGTTGTACAATAGTTTTGTGTGTTCTTTGTTTTATTGTTCTCAATTTTTGCTTTACACTCAATTACAATTACCACCACAAACAATATACGCTTTTTCATAGCTTGTGCTCACTTCCAGTTCATATGTACATTAGAGTGGCCGTTAGTTGTATGGAGAATTTTTGATTCTGATTTTTTGTTGTTGGGCTTCAAGGCCAACTTTGAGGGGCGGACGAACCCCATAAAACACAATTTATCGCAATGAAATTTGTTTGTATTTTTTTTTACATAAAACTGAACCGATTTTGTGGGTGAGAATAAAAGAAGCGAAAAAATAAATAACGGCCACTATAATGTACGTACATACATACATATATTTATTCGGCGTTAAGCGCTTAGAGATAAAAAATTTCCCGCATGCTTAGAAAATCGATATCAGAACGTTTGATGTTCACACAAGTGTGTTTGTTGTTTATGATGCCAAAAGGGTCTACTACTCTGTATGTAATTCGAAACGAATGCACATGCTTTCGAAATGCAAAGTTAATAACATACAAACTCGAAAGCATTTTCTTTCGTTTCGAAATACAGTTGCAACGCAACCACCCTAATATAACAAAATAAAATCCATGCTTACATATATACGAGTATATTGTGAGTGGTTATCGTTGCAAATGTATAAGATACAAATTAAATTTCAATTAAAATATTTGTTTATTTTTAAAGTTGTGGCTGCAATTTAAGCATTAATCACCTTGTTTAGATGAGCTTTAATTTGATTGCTAACCTTATATATACATAATAATAAAAAGCCATTTTTTTGTAATAATGAAATTTAATAATTTATATTACCTTCATAACTGTAAAAATTTTATTTGTGAATTTTTCACAATTTCTTAGTGTCACCAGCTTAGATTTTGTAAAAAAAAAATTTCTTATTACATTATTTTTATGACAACACGTACACATGCTTGTGAATCTTAAATCGATTATGGATTTGTTCGAAAATGATGCAGCACTGCGCTGCAAATGGAAATTTAAATATGCTAAAGTGCTCTGCATAAGTAGATAACACACAAAATAATGTCAAATATAAAGTAAATACAAACAGGGTCACTGCTAAAAAAGATTATCAGCAAATTTGCATTGCATTTTAAATTAAAGTTTGCTCGTATGCGCAGAGCAGTGATGCATTTCGGAACAGGCCCTATAACGAACTCCAGGTCATACAATTGTATTCCTTATAAACAAAGTTCGTTATTAACAGATTAAGAGCTATTTTTCAACATAAAGATAAACTCTACCTGTTAACTGTAGTTTAAACTTAAAATATTGTTTTTCAGATAAAGATTACCTAGTTAATAATCTAGGTTTAACCGACCAACATTGCTCAGCTAAACTATAAACTAAGACTCAACTATAAACTATAAACTAAACTGTCAAATGATAAATATGAAATAAATATTACGCAATTGAAAAAAAGTACTAAATAGTATAATAAATAAATATATTCATACATAAATAAAATGGATGCTTATTATGACGACGAAGATTTTTGTGATTATGAAACCAGAATAACTTGGATAGGACAATTGTGAGAAAAATAAGAGAGATAAAAATATGTCCAAATCATTTTTATGTGCATAATGAATTGGAGTTCTTGGCAAAGATGATGAATTGAGAAGTAATTTGGAAAGAAAGTCTATTTTGTTGGGTTGAAAGTTTGATGATATATTTTGGTTTTATTTTTGGAGCGTCACTATTTAAGTCCATATCATTTATCTTTTTATTTTCCAAAATTCAGAGTTCAATTATTGAAGTTTTTTTTAAAATAAATTTAAAGAATTATCACATCACTTAAAAACAGCATGGGCGGTTAAATCCCGTTTAACTTTGTTTCTTGATTAACTCAAACGCATGTTAAACTAAGTTTAACTACTTAGTAAGAAACTAGCCCTAAGCATATTTTTCCTCATTTCGAAATTTCCTAAAAAAATTATGCAAATTCTATGTCTTCACTTCATTTGTTATTTGAATTTTCATGCTTATATTTAGAGAATTTTTTTACTTTCGATATGATAACTTAGTGTTAAACAATTTGGTTTAGAAAATTCGTAATTGAAAAATGTTTGGTGTGGGATATTCAAATTACAAGCGTCGAAAATAGTCATCTGAACAGTTGAGACCAAGGCGAATCCATACTACGTGGTCACATGGGATCAGACCCCGTATTCTGTAACACCCTAAAGCTCAATTCGATCGTTAAAATGGCGAACAAATCGTCGGGCAAACCAGTAACCGCTTTGCCGCACAGTATAGTAAGAATACATAATTATTGCGTCAAACTACTACCCAAAGAAATGGAAAATTAAAATTTTTGGCGATGACCAAAATTCTGCAAAAATTTTTTCCAGGAGAACAATTCCAACTAATAGCAAATTATAGGGAAAATAAAAAGTCTAATTGGAAAAGGGAGAAATTTCTCGCAGAATTTTATTCAGAATTGCCCTGTAAATGTTTGGCCTGATTTATCAATACACGTTTGAAAATTGAACTCGCTGCCGAAAATCGATAAATTGACTTTATAGATAGAGATTTAGCTTTAGCGAGAATACGGGGGACAGGTGACTATTTTCGCCGCTAGTAATTTGAATATACTTTGCATGTCAGCACACATTTTTCAGACATTCTTTTGACATTTAAAGTAGTATAAATTTCTCAAAGCGAATTGAGCTTCCTTTGTTGCAGCGTTACCATATGTGAAGATTTATTTTATTTTGGAAGTTTTTCTGGATGTTAAAAAGACTTAAAGATTCATTTTTGTTGAAAATAAGATTTTTAAGAATATGCAGGTAAATTATGAATAAAATTCCGCGAGAAATTTCTCCTTTTTCCAATTAGAATTTTTTTCCCCTATTACTTGCCATTAGTTGGAATTGCCCTAATAATGTTTGGTACTTTTAGTATATTATTTAAGATCATTTTCTTCCTTCCTTCGTCAAAAGTATGAATTATGTGCATAAATATATTTATCTTATACATTCAGTAAATAGTTTGTGTTATTTACCTTTACGTTTGTTAGTTCATTTAAAACAAAATAAATTTTTTCGGAATTTGAATTCAGTAAAATCAAAGCATATTAATATATTTTGAGTAAAATCACTAAAAAAAAGATTTTTAATGATAAAAAATGATTTTGTTTATTCGACTTTTTTTTGGTTTTTTTGAGAAAAAAACATGGCAACGCTGCTTGGTTGAGACTACCTAATATGGATTCGCCTTGCTTTCTTTCTAAAGCAGGGATCCCACTATCGGCACAATGTACCCATTTTCGTCGGAAATAATTGCACCATACTGCATTAGTAATAAAGAAATATAGACTTATCTCGGAATAAATTGAGAAATAAGACTGTTTTGGTTTATTACTTATGACTTTATTGCAGTGAACCGACGAAAATCGGTACATTGTGCCGATAGTGGGATCCCTATTAACCAAGCGAGTAAATTGATATTCATTTTTGTTAGCAGACGTTAAAAAATATCGATATAAACGATAACACCGTATTTACACAGGAAATGTTTATTTTCTTTTCTTTTCTCTTTTTTTTTAATTTTGTTGATTTGTTCTTTTAATTTATTTTTTTAAATCTATAGTCGCTTCGTTGTAAACAAGGCAATTTCATATAAGGTATACTCAGCTCAATTCGCTTTAAGAAATTTATATTTGAAATGTCAAGAAGATGTACTGAGAAATGTGTGTTGACATCCAAAGTATATTAAATTTACAAGGGCCGAAAATAGTCAGCTGATCCCTTGCGACCATCTAGTATGCATTCGCCTTGGTTGTAAAGTAAAAAATGTGAAAGTTTAAAGTCGAATTCAATAAAAATTCTTGAAGTAAACTTTGTATGAAATATGATTGGTTATAACCAGGGAAACCGCAAATATGCAATTGCATGTTTTTTCTTGCGTGACGTATTAATTCAATGAAACTATTTTTTTAAGCTTTAGGTCAGTAAATTTCATAAATTTCCTTATATTTTTATTTTTATAACAATATTTCGTATTCGTGACGTATTAATTCAATGAAACAATTTTTTTAAGCTTTAGGTCAGTAAATTTCATAAATTACCTTATATTTTTATTTTTATAACAATATTTCGTTAACCTTTGGTTAACTTCTTCAGGATTATTATTGTTTTTATTTTTTGATAATTAGTTTTCGTCTTTTTTTTTCAATCAAAAAATTCACTTTTGATTGATATTTTTTGATAATTAGTTTTCGTCTTTTTTCTTTTCAATCAAAAAAGACGAAAACTAATGTATCAAAAAATAAAAACAATAATAATCCTGAAGAAGTTAACCAAAGGTTAACGAAATATCGATATAAAAATAAAAATATAAGGAAATTTATGAAATTTACTGACCTAAAGCTTAAAAAAATTGCTTCATTGAACATATATAAAAGGTCGAAAAATTAGATAAACAATGTGACGTATTAATGCGAGGACAAGATATTTATCCGTTCCAGAACTTTTTAAGAATTTTGACATCGATTTGTTAGTGCATATTTTTGCATGTTTTTGCATATATCAGTCTTATACGCATATCTTTAGCATAGTTTTGAATTTTTAGAGCATCATTTACGCTTTTAGGGCTTATTTTGATGGTTTATAGAATTTCTTTTTTATTTTAACCCACTTGACGTAACCATGCTTTTGGAAGGACACCCCATTCCGAAAAAAAATATATACTTTTTTTTAGAAACTTATTTAAAAAAAATTTAATTAAGGGGTTGGTAAAAATTTTTATATTTATTTTTAGTAGTGTATAAATTTTTCTTATATATTACTCAGTCTTACGGACGTTAGTTTCAATACAAATTCAGTTTTGCTTTTGTGACGGATTCTAAACCGAAAGGACGTTGAAGGATCATTAAAAAGTATAAAAGTTTATTTAGATGAGACAGAAACGACTTTTATTTGAAATTCTTTGTCAGTATTTTGTTATTTATTCCAATAAAAAATATAAATAAAAATCTTGTCCTATTTATCCAAAATACAGTGCCAAAGCATAAATTCAGATATCGTGATCTTTTTAAATTGAAGTTAAATCCAATAACAACTAATTTGTATGCTAATTTTGTTTTAACTTGCGCTTCAAACCCAGTTATTCTCTGTTAATTTTGCAAATATTTTATATGCAAATGTTGTTGAATTTTTGATTTAAAAAATATTTTCATTTACAAATAAATCAATTTATTTTATTTTTAAGCGCATATTTTTTACTTTTTAGTGCATATTTTAAAGTTTTTAGTGCATATTGAATGCGCATAAAACCTTTTTTTTAGAGCATATATCTGGTTTCCCTGGTTATAACCGATATTCGTTATCAACGAACTCAACTGTATTTAATAATTTTTCAAGAACTATTTTCCTATTATTTATTTTAATGTAATTCAAATATGTGACTGATTACATTCCTTTGTAACTTAATCAATGTTATATTAATTGTCAGGTGGTAGTATGTATTTGACATCAACACTTAATAAACCTTAACTATTAACTTCTTTTATTTATTTTATTTGTGTATGTGTGTGTGTGTGTTTTTTTTTCTATTAACGCCAGCAAAAGTACCAATAGCATTCATAAATAACTATTTATTGGCACAATCCTACATTTAAGATAAACTGCTTATCGGAATCAAATGGTTAAAGTACTTTTACCTGAAAAAAAAAAAATGCGAAATCATTTCCCTTGTTTCAATTATAAACTGTTATTAATATTATTATCAGCTTTTAAATAATATAATCTTATAATTTATTTAAATTTATTATGTAGCTATGACTTTCTTACATTAAAGGTTTTTCCACGATTTCTATCAATCTTTAATTTATTATTATTTCAAGCTATTAAAAAATACTTATTTATTTGTACATAAATTTATTTATTTTTACAAAATACAACTTGTTATTTTTTTTTTGTTTGTTAACAATGAAATCTGTTAATTTTTATGAATGAAAAAAATATTTAAAAAAAAATTCCGATTGATAGTTTTGCGTAGATGCAAACAAGCAAATCAGTGTGTGCACGAGTTCATCTTTTTTCTTTCGCCTTGCAGTGTGAGTTTAAATGAATGAATTTTTTTTATCGAAAACGGAAACAGGAATTTTAACAAAAAAAAAAACTGCGTTCTTGTCGACCTTTAAAATGGAAAATTTAAAGTGAATAAAATATTTATGTTTCGTATAATGAATTGAAATATGCAGGCGAGTTTTTTAAACTAATAAGTAATATCAAAGTCTGTCTGTTAACTTATGTATATAAAATTATTATAAAATATTCACTTAACTGAGCAATTATTTTTGTAATAGAACAATTAATGTTTGCAATTTTATATGCTAAAAATAAATAAATAAATTCCAGTATTACAATATGGCGCCGGCAAAATCGCTTATAAAATATAAAACTTTTTCTAAATATTTATGTGTTTTAAATTCCAAGAAAATATTAATTTATACAAAAAAAAAAGCCAACGTCATTTAGTCAAACATTTATTCTTCAAGCATCATCTTGGATGTCAGTAAAAAAAAGATACTTTGCAAAAATAAGGGAAAATTACAGAGAAATCTGGGTATAATGAACGACATGTCTGCCACATGCCATGTGACCTGCCACTGTGCGACATAATAGCAAGTCTCTTCGCTAATTGAAAAAAAAAATTATATCGCGAAGTCTTTTTATTAAACTTTCTTTTCCAAATAAAGGAATTATATATGCGTACTGCGAATCACTTATTAAATAATGAATTTAATTTTACCAACATAACAGTGTATATTAAAGACCTGCACAAGACGTCTTATAAGAACTTTTAAGACATAAGGGCAATTTCAAATGCTTTACTACAGCGAAATCTTCTGAAACAAACGGTAAACAACGTGTTCGGCAATACATTTGTTTAACTCATTGCAGGTATAAGAGTAAAGAAGAAAATAGTTCGTGACTGAAAAATTAAAATAAATAATTACATGCAATTATTAATAATTCTTGTCGGTTGCAACAACAGTTCTTCGGGGAAGGGGACAATTTGCCCCACGGAATAGCCTCCCTGGGCATTTGGTATCAGTCTCTATTCTTAGCTGAGGAGGAAATAAATACGTTTTAATTCCATATGTACATTTTGTTTTGGAAAAATATACATACATATATACATACATACATACATATCGTCGACCCAGAATAGTTTTGCTCCAACGACCATTCTTAAAAAAATGAGAGGTATGGAATATATTTACATATTTCGAATACCCTCTTTCTGAATCAAAAACGCTTTTCACGAAATTCATTGTGGTTTCTGAGATATTAAGCCTTAGTTTTGCTCCATATCCACTATTTTTAGGTTTAATAAGTATTGTTGGGTGTATAGCAAGCCACTGTTTGGTGATTGAGTCAAATTTTTCATACAAAAATGTACAAGTAATGTTAACTCTAGTTTCGCTTCATTTCTATAAGAACCAAGTGAAAAAATGGAAGTTATTCTAGTGGAACTACATTTTCATTGCTTCCAAAAAATCGATATTTTTAATTTGCCGAGAGTGAGCAAAAAACCATGTAGAAGCTTATTTTAGTCACACAAAACCTTGCAATTCCTCCATAGTGTTAGAAAATACTCGCCAGAATTAAAAAAATTTATTTTTTAAAGAAATTTATAAACTAATTTTAATCTAAAATTCAAAAATTATTTTCTTAAACTTACATGAAAACACTGCTTCGGGCTTAAATTCGTATAAAAAGAAACGAATTATTAAAATAGGTAACTATTTACAATTTTTCCTAGATGAAAATATTATCATAGAACACAAAAAAGGGAATTTTTCTTAATATCGCTTCCAATTCAGTGACCAAGTATCGAAAAAGAGAACTTGCACAAAACCCTATGTAAAAATCATTAGATCGGATAGAAATTTTCACTACTTCCAGATCGCAAACTCTACATTTTCATGACTTTTTTGGAGTCTCTTTTTTACTGGGTAATTATGCATGTTTAAGTATAACAAAAATCATTTAATTTCATTATTTACATTAAATACACTTCAATTAATTGTTTCTCTTGTGTAAGTGTGTAAGCGGATCGATAATTAAAAATATTACGGCGGCGGCTTCTTGATCGGCGTTAAACAATCGACTTATTTCTCTGGACAAGAAGAGAAATAAACAAAACAACAAATTCTCAATGCACAGCTGTGACACAGCAATGAAGTATACGTACATACGTATGGAGCACATAAAGCTAATTTTGGAAAATAAATTATGAAAAGTGTAGTATGTGGCACAATACGTTTTTTTACTTTAGCAATAAAGTAATATTAACTTCTAACTTCATTGATGTAAATACAAAAAAAATACGTATCAACTTATGCAAATTTTTTTAAAGTAAAAAACCTACGAATTGTCTGTTTGTTTGTATTTATCATTTTTTGTCAACCACAATTGCTTTTAAGTACGCCACATTGTGTTTTCCTACATGTAAAAATCTGTTCTAGCAATACTGTATGTTAATGAAATTAATAGCATACTTTATAGGTTAACATACACTTTGAAATTTATTTGCTGGTGGTTTAGCTTGGTCTATATACGTATTTCATTGGCGCTTGAACCAAATCATCAGTAGACTTCAACCACAAATTTTGAACAGTCACAAACCTCTTACTTTATGCACAGACTTTCAAAAACTATATGAGAATTCATAAAATAATAATATTTTTGAAAATCACAAGGACAAAATAAGCTTAGTAGGCTTTGTAACTCATACAAAACCCAGCATATAATTTATATTCGATATGAATCTATTTTATTTTTCTTAACCTTTATACAATTAGATATCCATTGGATAACAATAAAAGTAATTACAAGGCAAAATGAAAAATAAAATCTAAAATTTGACATTTAAGAAATTTATTATTCGACATATTGTCACAATTATATTTTAATTTGAAATTTATTTGCTGGTGGTTTAGCTTGGTCTATATATGTACGTATTTCATTGGCGCTTGAACCAAATCATCAGTAGACTTCAACCACAAATTTTCAACAGTCACAATGAAATACGTATATAGACCAAGCTAAGCCACCAGCAAATAAATTTCAAATTAAAATATAATTATGACAATATGTCGAATAATAAATTTCTTAAATGTTAACATACACTGGGCGATTCAAATAAAAATAGTCTTAGGTTTTTATTTTCCTTACGGAATTTCTTGATTCGGTCGACACCCTCAAAGCCTGCGATAAAAGCTATAGCTTAAAAATCCATCGGGGTATATTTTGAGAAAACTTCATGAAAACCTTCTTTGTCGTTTTTCTCCACTCCAACTTTGTGGCAATGGGCTAAACCTATTCTGCTGAGGCGAAGTTATGTATGTACATAATTTCAAATCTGAGAAATATCACGACATAAGGAAAATGGCATGAGCCTATTGCCTCTGTGCATACATACATACATAAAATGAAATTGCCATTTATTGTTTGTTATTTCTTTATTGAGCTACGAGTCAGTTGCTTTTGACATTTAGCCGTCTTGTTTTAAACAAATAAAGATGCCTTTATTAGCATCCATCCATACACCACAATAAGTATAAATAAAATAAAAAGCAGACTCACACATGCATATTCATTGACGTTTAGAACGCAGTTGACGTCAAACTATAAAAATTAATATTAAATAACAAATTATTTTTGTTTAGTTATTGACAACTTCTTAAAAAAAAACTAGCAATATTTTAATTTTAACAGGTTTTTTTGACAAGTTTAAATGATATTGAAATTATTTTACAACTGTTCGACCTTGATTACTTCATTTGAAATTGTTGTTTTTAAAATACTTTCTCTCCTACAAAAAGGTGAACTGAACTCGTACACCCAATGTGTGCAGTAGGAAAGAAAACGAATATGTGTGTACATACATAAATAAATATGTATGTATGTATGTATGCATATGAATTGGTGAATTTGAAAGTTGTTAATATAACTTTTTTACGAAATCGAATATATATACATATATATACACTTCTGTTAATTTGGAAGTAACGAAAATGTTATTCCTTTAAAAAAAAGAACTTAATTATTTTTGCAAGGTGCTTTTTTAATATAAAATTTCTATGAGTGACTGCTAACAAAAGTTTGAAAAATACAAACAATGCGAACGCGTGTACACACGTACATACACACATGCATACATTAATAAAACTTTTTTTGGAATTGTTTTTATATTAGTCGTTTTGTTCATTGGTTTTTACGTGGCTGCCAATAATGGAAATAAGTTAAAGTCTTTACGTTCTATTTTTCCTCCAATTTGTATTTCATTTATATACATAGAGCGCATTTAGATGAAGCGAGAGGTAGCTGCGACAACACTTACATATGTACGTTCTCTTTTGGAGATCCTTCTTACTTAAATCCACACGCGTGTACATAAAGACTTTTTTAATCGCAACAGCGAGGGAACATTTTAATATTTCTGTGGCCATAAAGAAAAAGTGCTTAAGTCATATTTTACTTTTAAGCGCTCAAGTCGATTTTAAGAAATTTATTTCTTTTACAGTTAAATTGGGAAATTATTTGTTAAAATTTATGTTTTTAATCAGAAATAATTTTTAGTCAGGCTTAAGTTCAGTAATTTCAATTCTTATTGAATGAAATATTTTTATTAATTAATGTGAGTTTCTAAAGAAGAGAAGAAAAATTAAACTTAGACTTTATTAGCTGGGGGAAACACCGATATTTTTCTGTGCAGCCACGCACTTCATCAGAACCCTAGTCTATCTATTTGGGTAGAGATTCTTATTAACATCAGCTATTTAACTTAAATAACTTTTCTTCTCTTCTGTAGAAACTCACATTAATTAATAAAAATAATTCATTCAATAAGAATTGAAACTACTGAACTTAAGCCTGACTTAAAATTATTTCTGATTAAAATTCACTGCAGTTCAATTAAAATTCCAAAAATGTCTTACTTAATTTATTTTTTTATGCAAGCATAGCTCTACACACTATAATTAATACATTTAAATTGAGATATACCAAAGCATAACCTAACTTAAGCTATTATTCCAAATGAGATTAGAAGTCTAAAAAAGAGAATTCGCAAGTCATAGTGTTATAACTTCCTGAAAAATCACACGAATTAATAGAGACTTTCGAATATGCAGATTGCGAAGGTATCATTAACTCAAAATCCGCTTATCTCGACTTCAGCACTTATTCCTTTTTGCAACAGATTTATTTGATCAACGCTTTTTATTCGTTCATATTCGTAGCAGTGTTGCCATAAAGTAACTAATTGTTAGTTTGGAAAATGTTGAATTAATACGTCCATATAGTTTTACTTTTTTTAATTTATCTACCACGAAAATATAATAATTACTTTTCTCTTCTTAATTTATTTATTATTTTTAATTTTTATATAACTGTTTATTTCATTTATGTTATGAAAAAAAGGTCTAAATGGCAACACTGATTGTACATACATACATACATATGTAGAATCAGGTCTGGCGATTTCTCGCCAAATGTGGTTATTTTTCAACTTGTATGGCGTCCAAATTTTTGGTTTGGCGACATTACGATTTTTCTGGCGATAAATTAATTTGTTGGCGATTTATATAACTATTTCTTAACAACAATGAACTTCAAAATTTTTGTAATTCCGGAAATTATTTTGTTGAAGAAGTAGATTAAAAAATAAATCCTCTTCTGCAGGAAATTAAAAAAAATTGGATTTTGATGATTTTTCTTATATCCCAATAAGCACTCAAAAAATTTAAATTCAAGCACTTGAAATTTAACTGGAAACAAAGTTGAATTCAAAGATTTTTTCAAGTAATATTCAAGTTTGAAAATATTTTGAAATAAAAAATAAAACAACATACAACATGTTCAAACCTTGTCAAATATGTACTTTATTTTTTAATAAAATTGAAATTGTGGCGAAAAATATCAAAGATAAATATAAAAGTGATTTTTTAAAAAACAAAAGGTGTTTCAAATCGTGAAAACAATAGTGAAATAGATATGCAGAAAATTATTATAACAAAACTTGTCGATTGCATTTTCCTTTCTATTTTAAAAGCACTTTTTTTGAAGCTTGAAATACACTTGAATTCAATTTTAATACAAGCTTGAATTACAGTATAATTCAAGGCTTGAATTGAAGTGTAATACAATTGAATTGTCGAATTGAATTCAAGTTCCCATTTCACTGGAGAATGCTATTGAAATAAAGTGTAAATCAAGCATAATTCAAGCCCTGACAATTGAATATGTGACTTGAATAATTGTTTTACACTTGATTTCAAGCAAAATTGCTTATTGGGATTAATTATAGTAATTAATGAATTTGGATGAGAAAAACTTAACCCAGATTGCGCCACAACATTTTTTCTTTAAAACTTAATTTTTTTTTCGAAAATGAATTTTAACAAGTTTCTAGAAAAAAATTGTATTTATATTTTTCCGGTGTCCTTTTAAAAGGACGGGTGCTACAAGTGGGTTAAAAGAAATAATTTTTAGCCATTTTATTTCTGCTTTTGGCGTGTTTCTCCTAAACGTGTAGGCGATTATTTTATAAAAAATTTCATAAAAAAAATTTTTGTATAAAAACAAATTTTTTATTAAATATACATATATTAAAAAAAACTACATAAAACTGTTTTTGGCGACTTTGGTGCGATTTTAAAATCAATCTGACAAACCCAGCTCATCATCAGTTAAAAAAAAAATTATGTTAAAAATATTCTATCACAAGAAAACAATCACCCAATCGTGAACATTTTTTTCCCTTTCTAAAAATTCACAATAGCGAATAATTATTTCCTAGAAATGTTGTTATCTTTTTTTTTTTGATTGGTTTATCTTGAACAATCGCCCTTTTCCCCTTTTCAGTAAATTGCAATCGTGAATAATTATTCCTTTGAAATATATTCCCATTTTTATTCCCCTTATAATAACTAATATTTTTAATGGGCATTTTTTACTTTTCTCTTTGTTTTCGTCACATGTGGATACACAGTATGAACCTCTGAATATTCGATCGGAATTTATTTCTCATGGAAAATAATTTTCACGAGAAAACATTCCTCCAATCATAAATTCTTTGGAAACAAAAAGGAGTAATATGTGGCATCACTGCATTACGAAGCTCGTTGTTTTGCTTGTTTGTTGACATTTTGTTTCTCCTTTTTTTTTTGAGCGAGAGAGTAAACAAAATTATTAAAATTCACCAACTTGAAAAAATATGTTAAAAACAGTTTATAAACATTTATTTGTGCATTATTTGTGTTTTTTTACATACAATATCTATAAAATACAAGTTTATGTACATAAATTTTGTTTTAATGGGGTATTAAATATGTTTTTATATAAGCTCCCTTCTGTTTTGCAAGGGAAAGATTTTTAGTGAAAAAAGCAAGTTCAATTGTGTTCAATTGTGTGTGTGTGTGTGTTTTTAACCGGGGGTGTTTTTTATTCCCGCACTTGGTAAAAACAGCGAAAGATCAAATTCATAATAGGAGAAAAGGGAAAATGGAAAAAACTCACACGGAATTGTTATTCATGATTGGGCTGTTTATGTTAAAATTTTAAAATTTATTTCATTTTAACAAATTTTGTTTAATTTTTAATTAATTTTCGAACTTTTACAAATCTTTGTCCCGTTTTCTACATTCACTGAGAACTGATGGCGGCAAAAAATTTTACCACAGATACACGATAGTATTTTCCCTTTGAGGGGAATAACAATTCCATGGGAATAGAAATTCCTTGGCAATAAAAAATTCAACTTGTTATTAGGGTGAGGGGGTGTAGGTGTGAAGATACATATACTCATCTATTGTTACTCAATTCACACGAACACATAGTAATGGTATTTATACTAATGACCACTGTATATCAGATAATTGTTGAATCATTTTAATGTATAACCAAAATCAAATATAAATACATATACATATGTATTTACAAATCTGGTGAATAATTAATTTATTGTTTGGCAGTATCAAAATTCGCAGAATTTTTTATAGCTAACTTTTCTTTTCCAAAATAATATGAATGTGCTAGGTACTATGTTTGTATATACATACATATTTACAAACAATTCCTTTGAAATTTTTAAATTTTTGCAAAAATAGTCAGTCTGCTTATTTATTTAATTTTAAAATATTTACTCGTAATTTTAATTGTTTATTTTTTACCACATACAATAACAAAGCCTCTCGAGAGATAATTTGTATTTAATATATGTATGTGCATACGAGTACATTTATACTTAAGTACGTAAATATTTACATGAATGTATGTATGTATGGATGTATTTTGCATTCCAGGGCTGATGAAATCTTTAATTAAATTTCAATAACATCATCACATTTTCATTTGAAAAATCTGTTACTAGTCGTTCCAAATTTTTATTGCTTTATTATTTAATTTACTTAATTATAATCAGGGCTTTCATGAATAAAATTCCTCCTGAAATTTTTCTCGTTGTAGGGGTGGAACACAATTCCCACTAATAGCAAGAAATAGGGAAAACCAAAAAAAATCTAATGGGAAATAGGAGAAATTTCACGCGGAATTTTATTCATGATATCCCTGAATATATATTTTATAATACATAGTATACCATTTAATAGAGGTTTATTTTTAAATCGGTTTTTCATAAATATAAACAATATTTATTAAAAACCGCACTGTAATAAATATTTACATAGTCTTCCCCAATATACATATTCCTTTTTTTGTTGTCATTGCACTATTTTTAATTTGTGATGGCAGGCAATTAAAAAGCTTTTTTGCTTCTTTTTTAATTTTGATGATGATGATTTTCCCCGAAAAAAAACATGGAATACATAAATATTTATATTCAACATGTAAACATCTTTATCGTTTCTAATTAAGTGGGCGTTGAATTTTATTCTGAGGGAAGAAATAAGAAATACTTTTAGATACATTCATGCATTAAGTGATAAGCACAAATTGTTACTTTATAAGTATGACGATGAACTATTTGGAATCTTTATTAATAGTATTATGCATGCATGCATGTATGTACTCGTATATATGATAAAATAATATCGGAAATATAAAATTTAATGTATGCACACATATATATATTTACGTACATATCGTAAAACCGCACTAATTAATATTTTGAAAATTTTACAGCAGAAGCAAAAAACTTGTTTCAACAACTAAAAAAAACACTTGTGCATGGAGATTTTTTTGTTATTATGCTAATAAAATCGTTATTTGTTGCCGGAAGAGTTTGAAAATTTACCGACCGGAATCCATAAAAAAACACAAAATTTTAATTTATTTATTTTTTGCTAAATTTTGACGGTGGTTTTTTGCATTTTCTCAAATGAACTAATATGAAGTTGTTTTCCTTATAGTGTTATAAGTCTGACTAATTCATTGAATGCAAATGAAAGATCTTTATAGAAAATCGTATGAAATCCAGCAGGATACTCGTATATTGAACTTAATTTCTTAATGCTGAATAGACATTTGGTATTTCTCTTGTTGTCATTTTCAAACTGTGTGCAATTCCGTTCGCATTATGTTTTTTGTTTGTAACACTATGCCACACACAGAAAACTATGGGAAATGTTAAACATTGCCACTATTACACAACAAGCCGAATGGGGAAGCAGGTGGCATCATCATACCTGATGATGATCAGCTGTTTGATGCCGAATTGAACTGTTTTAGACTCCAACTGTCGAAATCTATTTTTTCTAATACGATTTTAATGGAAAACATTTTTAAATTGTTCTGTTTGTAACAGATGGCGTTATTTGAATTATTGTACATGTTGTACATGTTGTTGTCTATCAAATCACCCTGGGACACACAATTGCGATGCCACAAAATGCCAGAATGTATACTCCGCAAAAATTTAAGATTTCAAGATTAAAGTAAAGTAAATAAAAAATAATAGGATGGCCTTGAATTTAATGAGAACATATTTAACCTGTCAATATGTATGTGTTTATTTCACGGCAGCTGTTTGACTTTTAACCATCAATCAGCTTACGTACACGCAAAATCAATAGCCAACAAACGTTTTTAGATTTTGTTAAAATTCATGTTTGTTTGTTTTTTAAGCGAACTAACACTCGGGCAATTAATATGCATACATTCATACACTTACTATACATATGCATGACTGTTACCTTATTTATAAAAGGACAGATAATAAAGTATGAAATTATTCAGCTTAACTCGTTTGACAACTCTGCTATCGTACGCTTTGTTAATTTTTATAGCATCGTTGCAGCGCCTCTGGTGTTAAGTAGGCAAATTACTTTAATTTTCGAAAATTTTGTTGGCACTCTGCTGTCCTGGAATACGCATTCCATCAACCAGTTATATTTATACCATATAAGACATGGAAAAAACACTATTAAAAATCAATCGTTTACCACATAAATAAATTCAGTGAAGTGCGACTTTGACCCGGACACGAGATATGTAATTCAATACGAACTTTAGACTATATAAAATATAGTTTTGGCATATTTTTTCGTTTTGGAAGTTTTTTTTTAATTTTGGCGATTTATTTTTATTTTGACGATTTTTAAAATTTTGGCGATTTTTTTCATACAGCCGAATTTTTTTGGTTTTGGCGATTTTTTCGGTTTTTGGAGTTTTTATTTTGACAATTTTTTAGTTTTGACACTTTTTTTGGTTTTGGCGATTTTTTCGGTTTTTGGAGTTTTTAATTTATTTTTTGGCGATTTTATTTTAATATCGGCGATTTTCGGTTTTTAGCGTTTCTTAATTTTGCGATTTTTTCTTTTATGAGCTTTCTTTAGTTTTGACACTTTTTTTCTCATTTTGGCGATTTTTGGCGTTTTTTTCAATTTGGCGATTTTTTTTAATTTTGGCGATTTTTTTTTTCATGTGAACAATTATTTTGTTATTGGCGCCTTTTTCGTGTTTTGGTGATTTTTTTTAGATTTTTGGCGACTTTTTTCATATGGACGGTTTTTTTTCGAATTTTTCGACTTATTTTAGTGTTAGAAATTTTTTTTTAATTTTGGCGATTTTTTTCGTTTTGACGATTTTTTTTTTGGTTTGGCGATTTTTTTCATTTTTGTGATTTTTTTCATATGGACGATTTTTTCGAATTTTTCGACTTATTTTAGTGCTAGAATTTTTTTTAATTTGGCGATTTTTTCCATTTTTGCGATTTTTTTTTGGTTTGGCGATTTTATAATTTTCGTATTTTTTAGTTTTACAGTTTTTGATAATTTCAAGAGATTACCTCTTATGGTTTCGAAGATATAGCAAGTTGTCAAAATTACATAGTCAAAATTGCATTAACTGATGGACCACCCTTTAGTTTAAATTTTTTTAAATTTTAGTGTTAATTGTTGTAGTTTATACAAAAAAAAACTAATTTTACATATTTCAAGTGTCAATATACGTATGTGCATACAATTATATGTATATTACATGGGATTTTATAATTTTTCGTTGCTCGTTTTGGAACACCCTTTAATTTTTAATTCTCATGTTTTTGTTGATAGTTAATTAAAATAATTATTTACAAATTAAAAATTATTGTGTAGATGTAATAAAAATTTAGGCGTAACATGCTTACAACTTTATGTTAGTGTAGGGTACATTTCTTATAATTTTGAAAAAATTTAAAATTATTAATACAGAGCCCAAACGCTACTGCTATTAATTGCATACAAATGATATAATACATAATAATACAAATCGACCTTTGTATCACACCATGCGTATAAACTTTCATTGCTTTCTTCTTTAGTTCTCGTTTTCGTTCCAATAGTTAATGTCAAATGGGTCACATATCAATCAACCTGAAACTTTATTCAAATATTATGGCTTGTGTTTAATTTATTTAATTTATTTTTTGCATAACAAGAATTATTTCTAATGTTACAAAATAATTTGGTATTGATGAATATAATTATACAATGTAAATATATGCACATATTTCGAAAATGGTGTTATTTTTTTAATAAATTAAATTCCATTGAATATTCTGTTCTTAAAAAGCAGAGTAAAAGTACATAGTGCGATCATTTATTAAAACAACGTCATAACTCGAAAAGTTCAAGTTTTAAATTTACACACACTTAACTTAATCGAAAAAGAAAATCTTATTTGAGATTTAAGTAAACAAGATATTTGTATGAAATTTTCTAATGCAATATGAAGAAGAATATGCGGATTAAATCTGCATCATTATATCAAAAATTAGAATTTTCGACTTATGACGTTCTGTGAGTAAATCGTTATGCATTTATTTAACAAATGGAATTTCCCTTCAATTTATGCACATCATTAATTGCACTCATACGGAAAGAATTGTTTTATTTGGAAAAAGTGATAAGATAAAACTAAATAAAATAAATAACATTAAGTAATTTTGGTGTCTGTCAGTAATTGTTTTGCAGTTTTTTTTAATACACTAAAATATAATCTCAGTAAAAAATTAATGAGTGAATCTTACTTCACACTACCGCCTGTCACATGAAAGCAAACTCTCTGATAAGCCTGCAGGTACTCGTATAACAGCTGTAATTTGTACATATGTCTTTGATTGGCCCTTTTTTTACACTGACACATGTTGGAAATGTAATATTTGTAAATTTTTATTGTTCGTAAATAGGGCCCGTTCATAAATGCATCTTTTTGTTAGTCATCTGTTTTTGATTTTTCTAAAATACTTATATCTACATTGTTTGCAAGCCAGCTTACACAGGTACCACCAGTTCTGCAACAAAATTACAACACTAAAACAAAATAAAAACACATGCCTTTTGTTGTTGGTAGAAAAAAAAACAAAATCTTTTGTTTTTAGAAATAACAAAGCAATATGTCTTTTCCTGTGTGTGTGTGTGTTTTTAACAAAACACACTTTATGCCACTTGCAGACCAAGGCGAATTCCGAATTCAATAAGGTGAAATGCAATACAGCAGACAAAAAACATTTACATATATTAGTTAGTGTAAAATTTCCATCTGTTAAAAAATATACAAACCGTTTGCTTCATAGATACGAGTAAGCTATCAGCTGATCATCATCTGATGAAATGAGGTCACTGGGGGCAGGGTGACCGAAGACGATTTTCACAAAGTGCCACCAAATAGGGGATTTATCAAAAAAAAGGGGGCAACATTAAAAAAAAACGAGACAATTACACTAAAATGTCTTACTTATAATGTATTGTTATATAATTCACTTTAAAAAAAGGGGGAAAGTGGTAAGACAGTTGAAAAAGTGACTACTTACCACTTTAGTCGGTCAAACGATCACGCTGACTGGGTGTGAGTTCGCCTTGTTGTAGACAAAATTGTCAGCCCAATCATGAATATTCCCTCGGAATTTATTTCTCACGGAATATAATTTTCTCGAAAAAACATTCCTCCAATCATAAATTTTTTGGGGGGAAAAATAGTAATACGTGGCATCACCGCATTACGAAGCTCGTTGTTTTGCTTGTTTGTTGACATTTTGTTTCTCCCTTTTTTTTGAATTAGAGAATAAACAAAATTATTAAAATTCACCAACTTGAAAAAAAATTTAAAAATAAGTTAATAACTGATTTTTGGGCATTATTTGTGTTTTTCCACATAAAAGAACTAAAAACTACAAGTTTATGTTTATAAATTTTGTTTTGCCTTCTGTTTTGCAAGCGAAAGATTTTTAGTGAAAAAAAGCAAGTTCAACTGCGTGCGTGGGGAGTTTTTTTATTCCCGCATTTGATAAAAACAGGGGAAAAACAAATTCATTATGGGAGAAAAGGGAATTTTTGTTCATGATTGGAGGAATGTTTTCTCGTGAAAATTATTTTCCGTGAGAAATAAATTCCGAGGGAATATTCATGATTGGGCTGAATATTTATTTATAATATAATATTTATAGCAAAAAGTTTAAAGAAGCACCGGAACGTTACATATATGTATTTCCCTCTTGCTTTAGACACTTTTATCCAAGCCCTGCGTACATCAGCTTCAGAAAAAATATTTGTTACACACAATAGGCAAATGGAAGATTTGTTTCCCTTTAATATCAAGGCCGATAAGAAAAACTTTATAAAATTTACAATTTCCTTTTTATATTCAGTCACTGCCTCTGTTTTCGCTCCACTTTCTCAGCATAAAGTTGTTCCGCATGCTAGTGAATATGTAGTTAATAATTTTATTTTATTTTTTATTTAAGCAAAAACAGATATTTATCTTAAGACACAATCTTATTGGCAATGAAAACATAAAATTTTTATGAAATTTCTATTGCTGAACTTTTGCGTTAGTGCAAAATAAAATGTAAACATTAAACAGCTGATGCAGAGTTTACTTAAATAATTACCGGCTATTTAGAATAGGAAGAGAAAAAACTCCCCGGGAAAAATTCACAATTCATAATAATATTTATATACAGTAACATTTTCCATCATCTTAAAGCTTCAGTAGTGATATACATATGAGTATATGTATGTATGTATTTAGGAACGTTCTACTCAGTATTACCCCATAGTAATAATACTTTGCATCTTAAATTATTTAATTTGTTTGTATGTATGGTACTGTGAATAAAATTGCGTGAATAAAGAAATATGCAAATAATTTAATTTTATTTTTGAGACTTCAAACTATAGTTTTTTGCTTTTAGTTTCCTACTTCTGCCAATTCGCTATTATTATTCAGAGTAATTTATTCAACTAAATTATGTTTCCATCTGAATTAGTTTCGAAAGTAAATTTCAGCAAAAAAAAAAGAAGTGGGCAAAATATATTGAATTAACACAAGTTTGCAAACTGTAGCAATCAATACTTTTTAATTAACACCTAATATAATATATAAAAAAAATTTATAAATTATCGCAGAAAATAATTAAAAACACCTGTCAATTTGCACTTTCGTGGCTGAAGAGTTTGTCGACAACAAAAATAGCAAATGTACAATAACATCAACATTTTTCCAAAATAAGAAGACTTCAACTACTTATTCTGGCCGAGGAGATAGACTGTAAATGTAAAGGGTGTTTTTTTATAGAAATAGAGAAATGGAATAAAACAAAGATGAATTTTTTGTATTGAAAGATAATCTTCTGGCATTATAATTTAAATATGACTTCTGGCATATGACTGACTCATACGGAGGTCAAATTTTCGATTGTATTTTTTTCTAATATTTGGGGCCGTATATTTGCAATAATACGGCGAATGTTGTCGTCCAATTGACAAGACTAGCGACTTCACATATCCCCACAGAAAATAGTATAGCAGTGTTAAATCGTTCGTTCTTGGAGGACAATTCACGCATCCGAATCGTACAACTATGCGGTTAACAAACGTTTCCGTCAATAAATCAATTGTGGCACGAGCTGTGTGACATGTTTCGCCGTCTTCTTAAAACCACAGCTCCTGCACATCATTATTGTAAAATTGATGAAAGAAGTCAGTAATCATATAGACTGCTTCGGGTCTTCCTCTGAGCTGTGCTTACAGCAGAAATTACTTCTTCTGTACGCTCTGTACGTACGACCTCTGTGCATGCGTATTATCGTTTAGAGTAAACGTGGTGCGGATATGTATTTGGCGATACGTATTTCGAACAGAACTATGATTTTCAAAATAAATTTGTACAATTTTTAAACGTTGTTCAGGCGTTAGTCTATTCATGTTGAAATGCCAAACCAAACATAAATCAAAAGTGTTGCCAACTTAAACTTTTATAGCTCTATAAAAAACACCCTTTACATGCTTCAGCATTTTGAAAGTTTACATATGAAATTATTATAAAATCGGCGTTAAATTTCCCTCCTACCCTTTTGTTAAGATAAACTTTTTGTTGGAAGGTTTTAGCGCTATCACTCTTCTCTGAATCGGACCTTTTCTCCTTTCGACAAATGGTACAATATTTTACTATAAATCTCTGAATGCAGCAAAGCTCGAAATTAAACCTAAACAACAGAATTTAGTCGTAACTGAGAGAGTATTTATGGGCTTATGGGTCATACATGATGCATACATTTTAAGATTTTACATACAATTCCTGAACATAATTTTTTGTGTTGCACAGTGTTATAACTGCCATAAAATTGCAATAAATTATTCAGGAATTAATATCTAAGCCTCTACGCTTGTCATCCATAGTAACAGAAGGTGAAATGAGAAGAAGAGTTCGATAAAATGTAATTGCACACAGTGTTCCTGTTACGTAAACCAAATAAATGTTCACGCTGATTACCGTCCACAGAAACCTCTATTTAAATCCATCTCTAAAATATGCATATATTACACAATACTTAAATCAGCAGTTGAAAAGTGCTGCAAGTGGCTGTTTCTAGTAAAACTTGGTCAGAAGAGGTTATCATTTAGGTCTTAATTTTTTTAAGTCATAGATTTTGGTATTAAGTTTTAATTGCTGCACCTAACCAATTGTTTTTCAGTTTTGGCACATGTAATATTCAAATAGTATAAATTGTTTCCTTTTGAGACAATTTCGGAATTTTGGGGATACAAATTTTAAATTGGGGTAATAATAGAAAAAATCTGGCAGCCCTGATTGGAGTTTGTGGCATTTTTTGTGTCTTTTTTGTTTAATTTTATAATGCTTGGTTTTCACTATGTCATTTATGTTGTCAAAATGTCCAAATTGTTGGCAATTGTATGAAAACGGGTTGTCATATGCCGTCATCTATGTTTGCAGTCAGTTATGCACACAAACTGCCATCTAAACTGACAAATAAGTGAAAACGCCAAATTTCAGTTTGTCAGCAGATATGGCAGCATTTTTTTTCAAAGTAAATTTGACAACAAGTTGTCAATTATTTTTGTTTGTCGTTCGCAAAGCTGTGGGATTTTTTGTTTTTATGCTGAAATGGTAAGTTTTTATATGTATATTTTAAAATTTAACAACTTATTTATAGTTTTAAACGTGTTTTTTAGTTGAGCAATATATTGGATGATTTGGATGACACAAATTTTGTGTGTCAGAGCCAAAACGAACCTAAAAAGCGCGTACGGAAACTTAAAGAAAAATGGACAAGTGAGCAAATAGCGAGTCTAATTCAAGAGGTAGAAGCTAGGGAAGGTACATGGAATTTCCTGTCTAGAGAATATCGGGACAGAAATTTACGAGAGGCTTTATGGCAAGAAGTGGCAGATGTATTAAAAATGCCACGATCCGAAGTGGCAACGAAATGGAATAGCCTTCGCTGCTCTTTCCGAGTAAGTTCATGTAAAATAAACAATTTATTATTTACTTAAAACAATTCTTTAGGCGATGTTTAACAAAATGGGGCAGACAAAGAGTGGACAAGCTGCTGGAAAAACAACACCAACAAACCCATTGTACAATAGTCTTAAGTTTTTGGAGCCAACATTACAAATTGAAGCGCCCACAACATCAAACTTTGCAAATGTATGTGTATATATGGTTTAGAAGGTATTACCTAAATAATTGTGTCGGTAAAAATTTAGGATTCTCTATTAACTTCCCCTGGTTCGCCGCATGGTGCAGATGCCTATTCAGATTTGGACGACTCACAGCCAACAGCGCGGAGAGCAGCAGTAAAGCGTTGTGCCGTGGAAAACGAGGACGAATACTCCAAAGTGGTTAAACGTGCATTACAGACTATGGCTGAATGTACCAAAAGTGATGCTTGGAGCGATGTGGGTGACTTTGTAGCATCCAATGGTCGTCTATGGGCAACAGAAAAGCCACAATTGGCAAACAATTTTAAGACTGATATTTATGAACTTGTTTTAAATTATCAGAAAAAAGCTACAAGGTACAAGCATCAAATATACAGTGAGCAACAAATTTTGTCGGCATTTGGAATAAAAATAAAATAAATGACATGACATGTAACCACGATTTTAAGTAATTTTAATTAATTTCATTTTAATTTAATTTCTACATTAAATTATCACGTTTTCATCTTCATAGGTACTATTATTTTCATTTTATAGATATGCATATACATATGTATATTATTTTCAATTGTTTTACCAATATCGGTTGCATACAGACTTTGTTGCCTGACTGTGTTGTTGCTCTTTTGACTTTTTATCGATAAGTATTAACCACCATTTTTCTTATTAACGTTTGCAGCTCAACATAAGTTATTTATATAACTATTTTCTTGTTTTGAATTATCGCAATTTTTTAGTTATAACTCCACATTGCTCTTAGTTTTTATGATCTCAACATAAGTTACCTTCTTTTTTTATGTGTTTAACATGGTATTATTATTAATTTAAAAAAAATGTGCTTTATTTTTTTTTTAATAGTCGAATGAATTTTTAAATTTATTAATTATTATCTCAAATGTGATAAATAAAAAGGTACAAAATCTTAACTTAAAAAAGTTTTTTATTGAATTAAAATGAGTTGTGCAGAATTGTCCTATTATATTGCCATGCTACTTCACCATGAGGTGTCATGAAATACTCCATAAACATTTCACGGACTTTTATTGCATTATCAGCTGGCCTACCTGGAGCGCTGTCAAGACGAATAGATGTTAGCATTCCGTTCTCACCCAGCTCCATTCGCCAATTTCCACGTACACCAATACCATTTCTGTCATCGTCGACGTCAGATTTTCGTAAATAACTAGATTTGCGCGTTAACAAAAAATTGTGCAATACGCAAATGGCTAGGACAATACCTTTTGCGTGCTCAGCTGTTACATCCATAGGCCTCCTGAGGATTCTAAAGCGCGATGCACATATCCCAAAAACATTTTCAACTACATTTCTTGCTCGCGATAACCTGTAGTTAAAAATTTTGTGCGACATCACTTGCTCGCGATAAGAAAAAGGCTTCATCAAGTACGGTTTTAGGGGGAATGCATCGTCAGCTACGATGACAATTGGCATCGGATCAATTTCATGTGGAAATGGTCTTGGTGGTGGAAAATTTATTGTGTTGTCAGCAAGCGCTTTTGAAAGTGGACATCTAAATGTTTGAAAATTGCAACGTATGAATATAAACATAGTTTAAAATCAAATATAATGTAGATCGCCTACCGTGTGAAAACACCACCATCTGATTCACGACCAAAAGCTCCAACTTCTACAAACAAAAATTTATATTCAGCATCCACCATAGCCATCAAGACTATGCTATTGTATTTTTTATAATTAAAATATTCCGAGCCACAATTAGCAGGTGCCTGAATTGTTATGTGCTTTCCATCTAATGCTCCACAACAATTAGGGAAATTCCACCGTTGTTCAAAACCCTCAGCAACTTTTGTCCATTCTTCGGAAGTTGTCGGAATCTTTATCAAAAACGTTAAAAAGTATTAACAAACGAAGTTGTGGTCATATTTCTTAAATACTTACCTTTAAAAAATCGTCCTTCAGTGCATCGAATATAGCAGCACAAGTTTCGTGGATAATATGACAAATGGTGGTTTTTCCGATTAGAAAAACAGTCATCAGACTCGAAAAGCTATCGCCTGTTGCCAGGTAACGTAAAGTTACTGCCAATCTTTCACCAACTGTAATAGCATTCCTAAACCTTGTGTTTTTTTTCATAATGTATGGGGTGAGACGCTCCACAAGAAACTCAAAATCTTCCATATTCATTCTTAAGAAATTTTTTAACCACTTTGGATCCTGTTGCACCAGATTCGAACGGAGTGTAGCGTAGAAGCCACTGGTTCTTCTATTTCTTAATCCTGGCCTAATCCAATATAATTTCTTCTTTCTAAGCTGCTTCCTTTTATTTTTCCAAGCCCTTAGAGTTGTAATAACACAAAGTGCCGCAGTAGCTATAGCCATTTGCTTTTTTTTAAACATATTTCAATTTTTTTCACTTTTTAACTTATTTTTTTACTAATAAAATGCAAAAATGGAAATTGACGCACGAAATTTGACTTTTGTAATAAAAACAGCGTGTCATTCAACTGCACTAAAATTTGACGTAAGTATTTGACAAGCTCTGTTTTATCGACTTTTTGTCAGTTTTTAAAATGCAGTGGAAACGCATTTGACACAAACTGACGAGAATTCATTTGAGGCAGTTTTTGTTGTCATTTCATATGACATAGTGAAAACCAAGCATTATTCTTTAAAATGCTCTAATTAAGTGTAAACACACGACATATGCCACTGTCCTTTTTTTTGCAAATAATAAGACATCACATGATTTTATTATCAGCTACACAAAAAAACATCGCGTGAATGTCAAAAAGCCCAAAAAAATATAAATATTAATTTATCATAAACGTAAATCAATAAATAAAAAAATGAATTAAAAAAATATTAATTAAATAAAAAATATAACAACACAAAATGCACTTGTATACACAAATGACTGATTAAATATAATAAATTGACCACGCACGAAGGGTTCCGTACGGACACGAGATATGTAATTCAATACGAACTTCTGTAGCCTATATAAAATATAGTTTGGAATTTTTTTTCGTTTTTGACGATTTTTTAATTTTGGCGATTTTTTTATTTTGGCGATTTTATTTTGTTTTGGCGATTTTTTCGTTTTGTGGCTTTTTTGTAGATTTTTTTAATTTTGGTGATTTTTGGTTTTTGGCGTTTCTTCATTTTGGCGACTTCACTCATTTAGGCGCTTTTTTGTAGTTTTGACACTTTTTTTTCTCATTTTGGCGATTTATCAATTTGGCGATTTTTTTTTTAATTTCTTTCCTTCCTTTTTTCACCTTTGCTGAACGGAACCCTAAAAAGGTTATTTCGTTGTATCTATCGCCTGCTGGAATAAATAGTCCGATCTATTCTTCTTTGAGAAAAAATTACAAATTTCAAATGATAATACGGTGCAAGGGCGATTGATAATACGGTCAAGTTAACTTTTCGAAGCAGAATATGCATATGAATGAATAAATTGGATCAAAAGTTTTTTTTAAATATCTTTTTGTTAAAAAAAAAAGACAGATATAATACCCTTTATCGGGAATAAAAGTTCACGTGAAATGTTTTCCCTTATCCTAAAATTGTGATTGCTAATTTTTTTTGTATTGTTGTTGCGTCAGTATACTATTTTCTAATTTTGTTTCCATTTTTTTTTGTTCATGGGAAATATTTCACGTCAACAAAGAGGGCAATTATGAATAAGACTCCGCGAGAAATTTATCCCGAGGAACGATTTCAAACAATAGCCAGCAATAGGGCAAAAAAATTCTAATTGGAAAAGGTAGAAATTACTCGCTAAATTTTATTCATAATTGCCCTGAAAATGTTCGTCTTTTATTCCCGATAATGGTGAATAATTGCTTATAAAATAATGCATAATCCTTAAGCTTTAATTAGAAGTGACATAACCATAACCATGCAAAACAGCTGTTTGAACAAAACTTAGGGGCAACACTGGATTTGATTAAAGGTGACTCGCCATAACGCCATAGCCATTGCCATAGAAAACAATTAAATTTTGGTTTGCTTGTGGCTATGGCATCATGGATATCGCACGTCTAATTTAAGCTTTACTTACTTAGTCCTAATTTACACTATGCAAGTCTTATTGCTAAGATGATTAGTTTGTTAGGAGAGAAAGACGAGGGGAATAGAAACGGTTCTGTTCCCCTCGTCTCTCTTTCCCACAAACTAATCAGCTTATCAATAAGACTTGCATAGTGTAAATTAGGACTCACTAATATTATAAACGTTAAAGAGAGATTGTTTGTTTGTTTGTTTGCTAGGCTTTCATGCCTAAACCACTAAACCGATTTTGAAAATTATTTACCAATGGAAAGCTACATTACCATCGTCAAATATGGGATATTTTTATCCAGTTCAGAACCGTTTTTTTCATATTCGGTACGGATTATTTCGAAAAACAAATTTTTGGTCTCGTTAGGGTAATTTTTGATTCGGGTTTGATTTTTTAACCAGTTTTTAAACCGGTTTTAATGAGAGAGGAGCCGTTCGTAAAAGCTAGTATAATTATAAAATTACTTACGTATTTTTTGTATTACTTGTACTGGTTTCCCACACAGAAATTTTAGTTGAGCAACTTAGAGAGAGGAAAATATGATGGCTTCACTCTTCATTATGTTCTCCATCCTCTTCCATCAGCTCAAAAGTTGCTCAACTATAATTTATGTACGTGTGAGAGAATTGTATTGTTCCATGGTAAGTGTACAGTAGTAGTTAAAGTTATCTTTCGAATTGATGTGGTCGTGTGCGATGTCATTTAATGCAGGTGTTGCCAAGGAAAAATAAATCAAGTATTCCGCCTTAATGAAAATCACTTAAATATGTCACACTTGAGAGTCGTTAAAGCAAATAATCAAGAGGGCTCTTATAGTAAATTTGAATGGAATACTCTTATAACATATTTTATTTAGTTAACCCACTTAGGCTCAAATTTACAGTCATTAGTTAACTAAAGCAAAAGTTTAAACAATAATATTTGATTCACAGCACAGCTGACTCGTTGTAAACTTTATTAGTATTGTTGCTTTGTGAAAAATTTTATACACTTTTCACACATACATTATAAAAGAAAGTTCTTTGTATTTAGCTGTAACACATTATTTTTATTTTATTTAATATTATATTTTAGTTTTTCCGAACCAATTTCAGCAATAATTCAATATTTTGCACGGTAAAGTTAGATGAGTGCGCACTGTTTTATCCATTTTTAAGAAACCATACAGCAAATGGAAACAAAAACCATCTCCTATAACAGAGCTGTCGATAGTGAAACTTACTTGTTTGATAGGGTTACCATTCTTTTCTCATATTAAGAACTTTAGTTAAACAATGCACTGTGAATATGTAGTATTAGTTAAACAATAGTTATCATTTTAGTTCAATAATAATTAACTAATGACTGTAAATTTGGCCCTTAATACTTTATCTATTAGTTACAATAAACTAAGTACCTGATATATTTGTACCGTAGTGTAATCAAGAGGTTCCTACAACAAGCATTTTTAGTTTTAATTACAATGAGTTTTTAACGAATGATTGATGTAATTTTGTCTAATAGACTGGTTCCGCATAATTTTGGTAATTTGAACGACAGGAATGACCTTCAATGAAATTTTTTTTCCAAAACTTAGAAATATATTTTATCATAATAACTACATAGTAAAAAAACACTTCCTAATTAAAATATAATTTGGTTTGAAGATTTTTGATTAATTGATTTTTTATCAGTACTAACTAAAATTAAAAAATATGTAAATGAATTGTACCTGAGTTTTAAGAAACTGTAAAGTATTTTTAGTGATTTAGACAATGCAATTCGAAAATATTAAAAATAAAAACTTATCGGAGCATTACAATTATAAAATGTATCATCAATATAAAAAAAACCTTACGACGATAATGATGGGAATTATGATTCAATTGTCTAAAGTTTCGTCGTCTACTTAAAATGTTAAAACAAATATATTTTGCTTATGAAACAATAATTTCTTTGGGTAGTGTGTTTTTTTTTTGTAATAATCTTAATTTAAATATTTGTGAGAATGATTTTTATCTCAGCAATTTCATTTGTTTTGTAACATGTGAAATAATTAAATTTCCTCACGTGCATATTATTCAATTCATTTTATAATTTAGTTATAATAATTTAAGATTGAATTTAAACTAAAAATTATGAACTTTGAAGTATTTGTACAAACATACAATGCGACTACATGTCGCAGCTGCAATTTTTAACTATTTACAACAAGAAAAAATACGATAATTATGTAAAAATTTATATACACAGAAAAAACAGTGCCTATTAAATACCTCATAAAATAGAACAAAATTAATAAGATGGTTTTTTTTTCAATAAGGAAATCTTACTAGTTTTTGAAAAAATCAAGAAGAAATTTAGTAGTTTTTATTAGGTTATCTTATTGATTTTTTCAAAAAGGTGTTCGTCTTAATTTTATTAGGCAACCTAATAAAAAATAAAAAAAAATGTTACATCTTTATTCTTTGTACTTATGTATTTTCATTTAAATTCTGTACGATAAATGTATGTATGTATGTAGTATATTTAGTTAGAACTCTAACCAATATGCTAACAAGCAGCCTGAATCCGCACTGAAATTATTTTACAAATCTGCTTATACAAGAACGAAAAAGATCATGAAAATTAACAAGAAACCTAATAAAATCAAGAAGATTTCCTTATTAAAAAAATTAATAAGTTGCCTTACACATAATCATATCGGAAACTAATGAAAACAATAAGGAATATCTTATTCAAAAAATCAATAAGGCAACCTAATAAAATCAATAAGAAATCCCTATAGGTTACAATTAGTGATGAGCGATTACGCGTTTTTTAATAATGTTGCTCCTTGTGAATGTGATTTCTAATCGCTGTCCTTTTAAACTGTGTCTGTGATCACAGTTTTGCAGTATTTTGTTTGTAGCAGTTCTGTTATTTTGAGAGAATCTAATAAGAAGAGCAGCAGTGAAATTAATTTGTGACTGTGATCACGGTTTAACACATTTCAGCTCTTCTGCTTTAAAAGTCTTTATTAGTATTGGTATTTTGATAAATACTAATAAGAAGAGCGACAAGAACAAACAATTAGCAATCAACCCCGTCCAAATAATGACATTTTCGTATAAGAGGCAGAGAGACAAAAATTGCAAATATGAACATGTGAGATGTACATAGTTGCCAGAAAAGACGATTTGACGATTTTTTTTATAGACAAAAGCTGAAGGTATATAAAAAAAATTCATGTGGTAGCCTTATCTAATGTTAAGGAAGCATATAAGAACAATCACAGTCTGTATAAAAGAACTATATTTTCAAAACCTGTTCCTTGATAAATTCAGTCACAGTTGTGATTAGTGATTTTTCAATCGCTGTGAAAAAAGAACAGGTTTCAAAATATCGCTCAACTCTAGTTACAATTTATAAGAAAACCTAATAGAATCAAGAAGATTTTCTCTATGGATTTTGTTTGTTTTTTGTGCCAAAAATAACTGAAATTGAGTAAAAAAAGTTGTGAATAATAAGATTTTTTCTTGGTTTTATGTCGCTTTCTTCTTGATAAAATTAATAAGATTTACCACATAAAAACAATAAGGAATCTCTATGAAAAAATCTTCGCTTCTTTCTGCTGGGATAACAATTTGCCTAAAAACGTTTCATAGAGAAAATCTTCTTGATTCTATTAGGCAGTTTTTTCTCTGTGTAGTTTTCTCTACTTTTTGACAAAATATATAGAGTTGTATCCATCCCTCTTATTAATACAAGATTATATGAACAAAAAAATTTTTTTTTAGCCTCTAATGAAAATTTGCTAAGTTTTAAGTTGACCGTCTTTAGAGGAACAGGTGCGATATGTATGTATGTATTTATAATTATAATGATCGATTGTAGGTTTAGTGCACACCGTTGTACACTCGTGCCTGTACTTGTATTAATTAATATCGTTATGACAATTAATTTCATTATAAAGCCAGTCAAGTCAGTCATATGGACAATTTAACACTTTGTGTTAATATTTGTATTTTTTAAAGTTAAATATTTTTTTCAAGGCGTGAATTGATGGAGTGAAGTTTCTAAGAATTTATTGATAATGAAAATAAAAAAATTAATAGCTAAAACTTAACATTTTATTGGTTGTAATAAAAGGATTTGAGCATAAATTGTAGGTTTAAGCATCAATCGAAAGATCAACGGTTGACCGTAGAGACATGGGGGCGAATTACGGCATTCGATACGATGCGAAATGTAAAAATATTTCCATATAAACTCTATTGAAATATTTCGTAATGTCGTTCGATAATTTGCCCCCAACTTTCGTTTATTAGGAGCAGTGGGTGGTTTAATCGCTACAAAAATTTTAGCACGCACATAAGGGGACCTTCTCTAAATCTTCCTCGTCACCGCTCCTTTTTACCCGACTGCGCAACGCAAAGAATTGTATTGTGTTTATCAGCCTATGTATGGGTCTGTTCGTAAATGCATCACTGCGCTGGAAATGGACATTTAAACGTTTTGAACTGGTTCACTAAAGTAGATAACTCACAAATAAATGTCAAATATGTCGTACAAACATATTTACTACTAAAACATATGATCAGCGAACTTGTATTGCATTTTAAATAAAAGTTTGCTCGCATGATGCTGAGCAGTGATGCATTTACGAACACACCCTATGTATGTACATATGTGTGTTCTTTTGCGGCCTTTTATAAACCGAACGCGTGGACCGATTTTAATGATTCTTACGTCAATCGATTTGTCTTAATATCGGGAGTCACTAAAGGCTATTCCAGACTATAATACAAGTATTAACACTTTTGACGAAAATTCATCCCTTCAAAAGTCCTTATACATGTGTAATAGTCTGAGTGGCCCTTAAATTAAAAATTCAATATGGCGGCCAACAGACGCCATTCTGTGGCACCTCTTCAAATTGCTCTATGTCAGTACTATCAACGACAATATTGTGAAGGATGCAGCACACTAAAATCCAATCGTTGCAAATTGTGTGGCTTTCCTCGTTATGAATTCGCATTCGTAATTCTTTAAGACTATTAAACCTGCCTTTTAATATACCAAAACAATGTTCAACTCTTACTCGGAATTTACTATGCTGCAGGTTAAATTGCTTCCTCTTTATTGCATCAAGGTATTGAGCATTGCTTCTATATGGAGTAATTATAGTATTACTTAACGGATAAGCAGAATCACCTGCAATCCATTCCTGTCCAGAAAAAAATTGGCTTGGCTCCTTATAAATTGAACAATTCTTTAACATTTTTGAATCGTGGGTTGAACCACTATATCCTGTAACTACATGTCGAATCTTAAGTTCGCAATCACAAACTATTTGTGCTTTCAGTGCATATATATGGCACCTGGAAAAATAGTCAACGTGGTTTTTTACTGGAGCTTCTGCAAGTTTGATTTCAGTCCCGTCCACATAACCAATACAAAACGGTAGTTCACTGAATGTTTTGCGTACTATTTCCGAACGTTCTGTAGAATCTGGCCAGAATATATATTGCTGTATTAATTTCAAAAAAGCGCTAAAAATTCTTTTTGTAATTTTAAGAAGTGTGCCGCCGTCACCGATTCCAAAAAATGCAGCAATTTTAGCGATTGATGCGCTTTCTCCAGAGGATCCCAATCTAAACAAAACTATTGCGAGTTGTAAGTCTATTGGAAACTGCTTGCCGGTACATTTGGTAAAAACCTTGTCGTTACATATGAGTGATAGTAGATTAGCAAATTGCTCGCGATTCACGCGTAACATCTGGCAGAAACGATTTTCATCCATTGAAGACAAAACATCTTCGCGCCAATGAATTGATTTTGGAACTTCATACACAACTCCTCTGCGACACTTCATGACAGCATGTAAATCTTCATACAGCTCATCCAGTAAATTTCGGTTTCATCTTCATCATCGTGGAAAATTTCTGCATCAATAAATTATTTGTAATTAAACTATTAAACTTCGATAAATCTTGTCTACTTACCGCCAGCAAACGTTATTTGTGTCAAAGCATTAGTAATTAAATGGCTTACAATTGTTTTTTTTATACTTTCTCGTGGCATATTTTATTTTCAGAATAATGAATTGTGTCAGAGCAATAACTCAGCTGTTTTACTACGAAAGTTACCAGACTAACAAAGTTATAAAATGGGGGTCGTTCACAGTTGGTAACTTTAACAAATTAACAAACTACACAGTAACAAATTAACAAGTTCGGTGTGAATACCGCTAATATTTTTTGCACGGTAAAGTTAGATGAGTGCGCACTGTTTTATCCATTTTTAAGAAACCATACAGCAAATGGAAACAAAAACCATCTCCTATAACAGAGCTGTCGATAGTGTATCTTACTTGTTTGATAGGGTTACCATTCTTTGCTCATATTAAGAACACTTTAGTTAGTTAAACAGTGCATTGTGAATATGCAGTATTAGTTAAACAATAGTTATCATTTTAGTTTAGTAATAATTAACTAATGACTGTAAATTTTGCCCTCAGTTTCTAAAACTTACTGGATAAATATGTATGCACACATGTACTATAAACATCTGTAAAAACGTTTCATCACTAATCAAATATTTGCTTTAAAAAGACCGCTGTAGTTATTAAGATGTTAACGTAAATTATTTAAACAAATTCGTGCAAACTTACATAAGAGTACATATGTATATCCTCATATCTATACCATGTTCTCAAAACAAAACAAAAAATGTTAATAAAGTTTAAATAAGACGAATTCTAAACTGAAAATAATTAAATCTTACTCGTACAACAAAATTCTAGTTGAAACCAATTCTTACCGACATAAATTCAATTTATACTTGTAAAAAAAAGAATGAATTGAAGTATACAATTGAATATCTTTATATTCATATATGAGTATCTTTTACAAATATTGTATTGGTGTTCATCTTTGATATACATATGTACATACATGTATGTATGTTAGTAAGTGTATAAATATTTCTTGTTAAATTAACGTACATACATATACATAAGTACTCAAATGAAATGACCAAACCTACTACATCTGGGGCAAAAAAAAAAAAGAAGAAAGAAAATATAAAACACTACCATATTCTGTATTTACGCGTATCTACCAGAGAAACTGGAAAATATTTATTTCTGCTTGATATCATCAAGAATCATTATGAAAGAATTTCAACAAATAAACCGCACTGTTGTTAAGGTGATAGATACATAATAAAAAAATGAATTCGCAGGAAATTAATAAAAAATTTGTTAAAAAAAAAGAACGCACACTTTCATGCAATATCAAACTTGTAAAACGTATATATTGTACATACAGTAGAACCTCATTAATCCGTACAGTTATAGTTTCAACTTTTGTCCGGCTGACTGAATCGTCCGGACTTCAATTAAAAAAGTCAAAACATAATTTTCATTAATATATTTTGGCGGAAAATTCAACCAAACAACAACAACTAACAGAAAAATAAATACACTTAGGGCCAAATATACAGTCATTAGTTAATTATTAGTAAACTAAACTGATAACTATTGTTTAACTAATACTTCATATTCACAGTGCATTGTTTAACTAAAGTTTTTAATATGAGAAAATAATGGTAAAGTAAGTTTTATTATCGACAGCTCTGCTATAGCATATGGTTTTTTTTACATTTGCTCTATTATTTCTTAAAAATTTATAAAACAGTTCGCGCTCATCTAACTTTACCGAGCAAAATATTGAATTATTGCTGAAATTGGTTCACAACAACCAAATTGTGATAGAAAATAAAATAAAAAGAATCTGTTGCAACTAAATACAAAGAAGATGCTTGATAACGTATGTATGTGTGAAATGTGCATAAAAATATTCACAACACAACAATACTAATAAGGTTTACAATGAATCAGCTGTTGTCTAACTATTTGTTAACAAATGACATTTGGCAGTTTAACTAATGGGAAACAAAGAGCTGTGAATCAAATGTTATTAGTTAAACCATTGCTATTAGTTAACTAATGACTGTAAATTTGGGCCTTAAAAATTAAATTTCATTTAAATAATTTACAGAAAACATTTAAAAGTTTATACTAAGGTCCATTTCAAAACTTGCAGTTTTGCAGTATAAAAACTTCACTTGTTAATTCTTTATCTATTAAATGTTATTATTACTGTCAATAATAACAAGAAAAAATTTAAGTTGTAATGATGCAAAGATAATTATCGGGCAGACAAAATCCTACCTTTAACTAAAGGTAAGTTGTGAAAATGGCCCTAAAAGTGCTTAAAAATATTCATTGTGGGAAATAAGAATTTATTTTTGTTTGAATACACATGGCTGAATGCAGTTTATCTGCTCTCTTTTTAAATTCTTTTAAAAATTAAATTTACTTCTCTGTCGCTTTAGTTTGTTCGGCCCATAAAATAAATAACTCTTGAAAAAAGTTCACTTGCTTCTTTATTTGAAATTTTATTTTTCAACATTCTCAGATTCCTCCAAAGAACTATCAATGTCTTTAATATTTTGGTTTACAGTTATCGATTGAATTACATACATATGTATACATATATTTTTATCAGAGAAATCGAAAGCGTATTAATTTTCGCCGCGTGCCTAAGTATCGATTTCAGAAGGGCAAAATGGTTAAGAGTAGATAAAGTTGAATAAATATTATTCATATGCTGACAGATCGTATCCTTTGGCTTTTCTTGATTTCATATCAAGTATTTTGGATTTTGGGACACATTTTTTAGGGTTCCGTACATCAAAGTTGCATGTAATTTTAAAAACTTGCTGTATTTTGGAAACCGTAAGAGGCAAACTCTTGAAATTTTCAAAAACGGTAAAACTAAAAAATCCCAAAATTATAAAATCGCCAAACAAAAAAAAAATCGCCAAAAATTAAAAAAAAAATTGCCAACACAACAAAAAAAAATTGTAACACTAAAATAAATCGCCAAATTTGAAAAAATCGCTCAAATGAAAAAAATCGCAAAAATTAAAAGAAAGAAGTAAACGAAAAAATCGTAAAAACGCAAAAAGGCGCCAAAACTAAAAAAATTGTTTATATGAAAAAAAATCGCCAAAATGAAAAGAAAAAAACGAAAATATAGTTAAAACGCAAAAAAGGCGTTAGAACTAAAAAAAAATTAAATAAAAAAAAATCCCAAAAATTAAAAAAAATCAAAAAAGGAAAAATGCCAAAAAATCGACAAAAAATCGTCAAATAGAAAAAAATTCAAAACTTAAAAATATCGCCAAAATAAAAAAAACGCAAAAAACCGAAAACATCAACAAAATTAAAAAAATCGCCAAAATTAAAAAAAATCGCCAAAAATTAAAAAAAAAACGCAAAAAACCCAAAAAATCAACAAATTTAAAAAAAAACTCGCCAAAATTAAATAAATCGCCAAAGCTAAAAATCGCCAAAATTAAAAAAAAAACGCAAAAACCCGAAAAACGAGAAAAAAGTGCCAAAACTAAAAAAATAGCCAAATAAAAAAACGCCAAGAACCGAAAAACTAAAAAAAAATTGCCAAAATTAAAAAAAAATCGCCAAAATAAATAAAAGCAAAAAAAAACGAAAAAACGCTCAAAAACGAAAAAAAGCCTAAACTATATTTTATATAGGCTAAAGTTCGTATTGAATTACATGTCTAGTGTCCGTACGGAACACTTCGTGCGCGGGTCAAAGTCGCACTTCACTGAATTTATTTTTATTCAGCAAATTGTCTGATCAATTTTGCACTATCAATTGTATTTTCCACTATCAAATGTATTTATGTATGTATATTGTGTCTAGCGGCAAAATACCAATAAAAACAACGCTTGTCCGGACTACAAACGTAAAATTGCTAAACTGTACGAAATATTGACTTGGACAGATTACTGGATAGTCCGGACTAGCTACTGTCCAGATTATAGAGGTTGTACTGTATTTAAAAAACAAAATTTACTCTACTAAAAACTGACTTACATACATACATACAAATAAGTAAATATAATTTTATCATTTCATTTAAAAATTGAAAAGAGCACCGTCATTGATTTGTAATTCCCCTAAGTCGGCGCGTCGCAATTTCGGTCACAAGTTGACATCATCTGTTCTACATTTATCCGAATGCTGACAGTGTAACAAAAAAAGGTCTGACTGACTGTAATGTGATTTTACAATCAATAAAAATCTAACTAAATATAGATCCCAACCGATCTGTAAATAAATTATAATGTAGTTTATACACACATAAGTACATACATATGTATGTATATATGTATATATTTATGTATTTATATTTCTATTAATGTCTAAATACATCATATTTTTAAATTTATTTTTAACATTAATGAATAATTCATTACAACAACATTTGTTACTGAATGAAATTGTAAAAAAAACAGCAAATAAAATTTTAAATAAATTATAACAAATATTTGGCGAAAGTTATAAAATTCTTTAGGCATTATAAAAGTGGTCTGACCATTTCTTCTATTCTATTCAAAAGCAAACTAGAACGTAAAAACAACCACATTGGAATTCCCTCATTAATATTTCAATATGTATACATACGTAAGCTAGAGAAAATAATTCAGACTCGTTTGAGCTTCGCAGCAAAAAAAGAAAAAAAACCTTAAATGCTACTTAACATAAGTATGTAAATAGCTGTTGAATTCTAGATTTATTTCTTGAAGTTGCTCGAAGTTTCCTAACAATCGCACTTCAAATTTTACCTTAAATGATAAACGTTTTATAACGATAGTCAAACTTTGTTCACAAATGTTGTTTTTAAATGACGCTTTTAAATTAATTGAGGAACATGTATGTACATGTGTACATATATACATATCTCATTTTATTTTTTTATATGCTAAAACGTTTAATTACGCGCCACTATATTCATTAAATTTCTTAATATTGAAATATTTTAACGGAAATATTTGATTTGCGTCAGTCAACCTTTGAAGAGTGTTGGAGAATTTTTAATACAAAGATTAAGAAATTATAGAATAATTTTTTTAAGTAAAGTTTTGTTTATTTTAAGCATGATTAAAGTGTCATGTCATCATTAGAAATCAAAATAAATACTCGTATTACATACTAAAATTTAATTTTATAGATTGGAGAAAGGCTTGAGAATGTTGCTTAGGTCTTAAAATAATGAATGGAGGAGTATATATGATTCAAATGATTAAAATTTGGAATCCTGCTTTCGTAAACTGGAATGCAGCGTACAATAAAATCCTTTGGTAGCGTCATATTAAACGCTGGTCTTTTCCACCATTTTCTTTGCCGTTTTTTGGATTTCCTTAATTTTGTTCATTATTTCCTTATGGATAAACACACCATTGCACTAGCCAATTGAATAATTTTGCGATTATCCATTTGTATAGATAATAATTAACAAACAATACAAAAAAAGGCTCAGAATTATAAAACAAACGTCATTAAATGTCATTATGTCAAAATTAGCTCTTGATGTAGACAATGATACTGCATTGCCATTATTTAGGGATGGGACTTTTTCCTGTCACAATTACACAACAAAATTTTGTGACATCGAAAAATTTGATGGGAACGGCTCTGCAACATATGAAAATGACACCACAAAATGAAATTTGGATTTTTCCCTGTTTTTACCAAATGCGGGAATAAAAAACTCCCCTGGGGAAAAGGTAGGTATTATGAACACAATTGAACTTGCTTTTTTCACTAAAAATCTTTCCCTTGCCAAACACATAAAAACATATTTAATACTCCAATAAAACAAAATTTATATACATAAACTTGTAGTTTATAGTTCTTTTATGTGGAAAAACACAAATAATGCCCAAATAAATCATTTATTAACTTATTTTTATATATTTTTCAAGTTGCTGAATTTTAATATTTTGTTTACTCTCTCGCTCAAAAAAAAGGAGAAACAAAATGTCAAGAAACAAGCAAACCAACGGGCTTCGTAATGCGGTGATGCCACGTATTACTCTTTTTTTGTTCTCAAAGAATTTAGGATTGCAGGAATGTTTTCTCGAGAAAATTATTTTTAGTCAGAAATAAATTCCGAGGGAATATTCATGATTGGGCTGAATATAAAAAAATTGATTCAGATGTAAAATTAAAAATTAATTAAAAACTGTCCAACACATAAAAAAATAACAATGTTCTGGCAACTGATTCTTGCAGAGGGGACTAAAGAAATAATTCCGTGCATCGGTGTTTTAAAAGTTTACATCTGAAACTCATTTTACGGCCTATTTAAAGTTGCACCCTTGTCTAGTAAAAAAATGTAGAAAATCGTGTAATATATAATTTGGAATACAGTGGAGTCTCTCTTGAGCGGACACCGAAGGGACCAATGAAATGTATCCGCACAAGCGGTCTGTCCACTCAAGAGGAAGCAATTCTTTTCTTATGGAGCTGTCGGACCTGTAAAATGTGTCCGTCTAAGGGGGGTGTCCGCCTATAGGAAGTGTCCGTTAAGGGTGATTCGACTGTATAGTGTTTTCAGAACATTTATTCAGAACACTACAAGCAACGTTTTTTTTAGTATACATTAACCCTCTAGCTCTTCTGGAAATTAGTCTTTCTTGCAATTAAAAAAAAGAAAAAATCACCCTTAAAACAGGGATGTACTATACATATATAGCAGAAATATTCTGTGAAAATAAACACCCTTACAGCAGTTGTCAACGTCGACGTGACGCCAATATAATACCAAAAAAAATTAGGCCTTGACTACTCGCTCCCGAGAAAAATTTTGTGCTATTGACAGTCTATTTCTGTTCCCGAAGGTCTAGAAAATAGCATCAGCCTGCTGTCTATAGCATTTAATTGTTTTTGACAACGAGTAGACAGGCCCCAAATTTTTGGAATTTTATTGACGTGACGTCGATGTTGACAGCTGCAATAAGGGTAATTTATATATTTTGAAAATTAATATTTTAAAATAATTGAACTACTTATACAAAGTGAAGAAGTGCTTGGGAATCAAAATGTTATATGTATGTATCTATGTATGTATGTATGTATATAAAAAACGTAAGAGGATTTTGAGAGAAAAAATTTGTTTAAAGCATTAATTGATAATTTTTACGTCCAAAAGATTCTCTTCCAACGCAATTTTTGGGTTATTGTTGTTGGGTGCATATAATTTTAAGTTGAAAAGGTTTCAATCAGTATTCTTAACCGACATATACTACGTCTATACTCCCACAATTTTTATTTGCAAATAAATTAACTTCCTGTTTATACGGCATAGCAAATGTACAAAAACTTGGTAGCACTTCTATTGAAAAGTAACTTATATTAGTTATTAGTTGTTTTTATTGTTATTATAATAACAAGAACAAGGGAAGAATATTATTCTTCTATCAATGTTTTTTGTGAAATAGTTATGCATTTATTGTTTTTTTATTTTGCCAACATTTTTCTTTTTTTCAAAATGACTAAACCAAGCCGCCGAATAGTTTTGACCAGCCGCCGCCGATTTTTTTTCGGCTAATAAGCGGCTGCAAATTAGCCGCCGATTGATATAATTTTTTAATTTATAATACTCCTGTTGGGAGACTGAACGAAAATCCGTTGTATATTTGGAAATATTAAAAATCGCAGTTTCCCAAGCTTTACAAGATCGCTTTTAAATACCTTACAGTGGTGGGAACATGAGTTCCGTCTGAAAGATTCAGGGCTATCATGAATAAAATTTCCGCGTGATGGCTGAACAAAGCAACCGGTTGAGTTTTAAAAGACTTGGTAAACTTTTTTTTTTACTTCTAAACAGTATTGAAAAAAAGTATTAGGAGATGTAAAATAAACTTAAGATTTTTTGAAAATATAATAATAAATAATTAAAAAAAGAAACAATCGATATATAAAAAACATCGATGTATTTTATGAAATATCGATGCAACATCGATGTGTGTTCGCATCGAAAAAAACATCGATGTTTTTTACAGTATCCATCCCTAGCTTGTATACAGTTTGTTGAAGAATTGTCTAACTAGTGCGCTGATTGTATTTATATATGTATTTACATTTTAAAGAACAATGGATTGTATACATATGTATTTCCAACAAAAATTATTCCACGAACGAAAATAACATTTTAATATCCTTCAACTTATGTATGTATGTATGTATGTTTGGTTAATATTTGTAAATATTTTAATTTCTAGTGAATTAAAATAAAACTGTACATGTTTGTTTGACGAACTAAAATACATACATATGTACATATATGTATATAAAATAAAATTAAAAAAAAAAAACAATTATACGCTTGCTTCTTTCAGTCCATAGTGCAGCCTTTGATAACAGTTATGTACTTTCCGTAGACTGTTGTGTAACTTAAGGCTAGCCGCTGTGTCATGGTAATTAATTATAATCTCCAGTGTTTTTAAAATTTGCATTTGAAGGAAATTCTAAACTAACAAAAAATCAAAATAAAAAAAACTAGATTTGTTTTAAGTAGCAAAAAGTTTTATTTGCTTTATGCCATTGAGACGGCTGTTGTACGAGTACTACAGAGTTGCCGTATTTTTATTTATTTTTCCCTCTATTACTCGTACGTATGTACTATATTGCATATGGGAGCTTCAAACAAAAGAAAATTGCCCGATAAGCTTGCATACATATATTACTTTTTTTTTTTGCAAATAAATAAATAATACAGTAAATTAGTTCCTATAGAGCCACTAGGTATATCTACTCTCTGTCTAATAATTTAATGAAAAGAATTCATGAAAATGTTTTAATATACATATCTACATAAATATGTAACAGGAAGAAATGCACGCTTAAGTGAGTTTCGCTTAATTGAATTATTGACTCATGAAGTACAATCCCTTGTTGAAAATCGCATGCAAAAGTTCCGGTTATTTGATTTATAAAAATATTCAAAAATATTAATGAGGGTATTTTTAATAACAATGTGTGGATAGCTTAAAGCATACTAATAATACATAGCAGTACTACTAGTAACTTCTTCCTATTCTGTGCATTCGTATACCATTTAATTTTTAAACATTCACACGATTTAATGACGTGAAGTAGTGGAATAAACAAACAGTTGCTTTGGGGAAATATTTTTATTTTCCAAGTTGTAATAATGATCTGCTGTTATATACTCGTACATATGTGCATATACATATATAAATTTTACGACCCTAAATCATTTGAATAAAAAAATTAATTCAATCTTCGTATAATTCTTAAAAGAGTGACAACTCTAAAATAAATATGTATGTACATGTGTACTCCGAGAGAAAAAATGTTACCATGCGTGGTCGAACTACTTACTGATCACATTCCTTGTCGAAAGTGGTGGGTGGCGTTGGTTGAAGTAGTTAGCACGTTGACTAAAAAACCGAAGATACTGGGTTCAATCCCTGTATCCAACAGTTATTAAATAACAACACCACGCATTTTTCTAATGTGCATTAGTGTCGCTTTGTGTCAGTTGTTTTAGGAAAGTTCAAGTGTTGAAGGCATAGTCACTGGTCACTGAACTATACAGACTTCAGCAGATACTAATCCTAATGTAACATCAGAGCGCCCTCCTTCGTTGTGTAGCAGTATCATCGGCGAAGAAAAATAACCGATAAAATGGCTACTAACCACAGCTTTAAAAAATGTAATACGCCTCATTAACACTAGAGGCGGTGCAACATTGCATTATTAAAAACGTGCAAAAAGCAGAGTTGTAAAAGAACGAAGATTCTCTGTGTCTCTTCCTTCAGCGCCTGCCTGTCTTCTCTATCACTATCGCTTTCCTGAAGAAGGTAACACCTAGTAATAGTAGCTGGCATTCATTGACTGTGTGAAAAAAAGCAATGTAGTCCGATCACAGGGGGATGTGTAAACATCTAGTAATGAAAAAATTTTTTTAAGTTGGAAGCTTTTAGTATATTTTTTTAAATTAATCAATTCAAAGTATCAAAACTTTCAAATATTGTAAATACATAGGAATTCGCTGGCTTTTGTTTGTTTTATTTAACTGCTGTAAGCAGTAAATTTCACTAAATTTTTACTGATAATGAAATTTAATTTGCATTACCAGTAAAATCGTAGCGTCGTATTCATAATAAAATTGTAGCAAGTGACAAAGTTTTTTTCATTAAAATTTAGAAATTTTTGTATGAAAAAAAATTTAGCCACTTTGTAGAATTTCATTATGAATACAAGCATTACTGATTACTGAAAATTCAATGGACCTCATCATATAATAAATCATTTAGACACTTAATAAAAATTAAAGAAAAAAATTTTAGTAATCAGTAAAAATTTACTGGTTAAAAAATTATTTTTACTGAAATGTTAGTAGTACTGCAAAGTGCCCATGGTATGCCAAATGTCTTAAGTACAAATAATTAATATTGGCTTATGACAACTAAAATAAGATATATAAATTTTTATTTAAAAATTTTTATTTAAAAATCTATGGAGAACTGCGAATTGCTCATATGCAAGTGGAAAACGTCAAATAAAAATTTTGATAAAGCTTGCGACTGTGGGCTTTGCAAAATTTGTATTAAAATCTCCACCCATAATAATTGGCATGAGATGGAGAGATTGTTACCCAATTGTCGGGCACCACCACCAGTCTTTATAAAGACTGCTTTATATATCTTTTAAACAAATAATTGACATTTAAAATGCTCTTTTATTTAACAGTTTATATTTCTTTTATATTTTTCAACTTTTTAACAAAATTATCCCCACTGGCAACACTATTACACTTCACAAGCAATTTCTACTAAAATTAACATTGCTCCTGAAGGTATGCTTTAAAATTCTGATGAGTTATTTCTATGCAGCTGTTAAGTTTCCTTGGACTTCTTGTTCGTATGATTACATAACACGGTGTGATCTTACTTAAGGGCGACTCAGACTATAATACAAGTATTAATACTTTTGACGAAAATGCATCCCTGGTCTCATATTTTTTTAAAAAATTTCAAAAAAACAATAACAACTCAACATTTCAGAGCTGCATTTTTCACAAAAGTATTAATACTTGTATAATAGTCTGAACGGGGCTTTAGCGTTTAGCGTTTGTTTTAATATTAGACACACATTTTTTAATTTCGCAGCAAAGTATTGACAACCAATGTCTAGTAGTTGACAACCAGTGTTGTCAATAACCAAGTTTGACAACGTACCGTTGCCAGTTCGTAAACGTCCGTGCACTAGTTGACAACTAGCGTTGCTAAAAACAAAAACAAAAGTAGGGTATAATATACTGACCACAGGCGTTGTTGATTTTGCAACGTTTTTTTTCGCTCAGTGTACATAGATGTACATATGTATATTATGTATGTAAATATGTATATAGAAAAAAATTTCCATATGATTAATTACTCTGCTAAAAACAATAAGTTAAACTTAAGCAGCGTTTGGAATGATCAGCCCACTTGCGCTTGATGGCAACAACATTTAAATTTAAAGACAATAAAAAAGAGAAAAACAAAAGAATAATTATTAAAGAAAACAACACAAAGAAAAATGTTAAAAAAATTTTTTTGGTGAAAGTATATTTATCAGTTGATTAGACTCTCAGAGGCATGTGTTCGCAATGCAGATGCCCTTGCAGTTCAGTTAATTAATTGGAGTGTAATGACTGGATACAATTTTTATTAATCTCCAAATTTTGCAATAAATTTCGTTTTCTCTTCTCCACTCAATATGGCAACTTAATAATACTCGTAATAAGATTTATCTATAAATAATATTTTTAGCTCATTGCGAATTTAATTTTTTTTTTTGGTTTTGCCAGCGTTGGCGCGGCACTTAGCATTGAATTTCGTCTGCGCGTGGCTAAAATAAAAAAATAAAAAAAAAATTTTAATTATACGAAACGATCAAATGTTGTTTCTCACAAAATCTTAAACAAAATGGTTAAACATTTTAGCATAATGTGAATTTCAGAACAACAGAGTTTCTTCAATTACATTTTCCAACTAAAATGATTTTATGATACTCGTATTACTGCAACTCATGAGATCTCAATGTGCTTTTCTGAAAATATAAATTCGTTATATGTGTACACATTTCAATTTTAGTTTTGAGAAGATATTGGAAAAAAATTTAATTGAAATACATACATATATTTTTCCCCCTTTTATTCAATTAAAGAAAATGTGAATGAACTTTTTATAAACAAACAATAATTTAAGGTAAAATAACAAGCTTTTTTGTTGTAAAATTTCAAAATATTAAACTCATTTATCAACACAATCACACTGGTACATACATAATAAGTGTTTTGTTAAGCCATTTAGACTTGGGGGCCCTACTACTTGCTGCTTATAATGAAAAATGTAAATACATATCCACTCAAAAGTTAAATCATTAAATAAAAGTTCATTGAATTTAGTCAAGTTCACAATAATAAATAAATTTGTAAATAAAACAAATTTCGTGAAGCATTTTACAGCGAACTACAACATTAAGTTTCAAACATACATAGAAACGTATGTATGTACATATGTATGTATGCATGTATGTGTGCACATTAGCGTGGCTGTATTTTTTTGATATCTTATATTTTCCCTCCCCCGAAATCGGTTAAATTTTATGTAAAAAAATACAAAAAAATTTCATAGCGATAAGTTGTGTTTTAGGGGGTGCGTCCGTCCCTCAAAGTTGGCCGAAAAAACTAGAGCAGCAGGCCTACACCGCAATGACAGTGCGTGTAAAAAGATATGAGTATGGAATGGAGCGAGCAGGCCTTGTAGCCCTTGTACTAAAGTCCTGCACAAGACTACTGACAAGAACTTTTAAGACATGACGGATTTTTCTAAGGGTGCGTACAGAGTGGCCGCTTCTTGCCGAGCCGACCTGGTTGACGCTTGTTGCGAGAACCAATGCGAGAAAACTGGTACTATACAAATTAGTACAAAATAAGCGCGAACCGTTCACAGTGGGCGCCGAGCTGGTCAGAGCGTAAAGTTGATTGAATGCGAGAAAACAGTTCCAAAGCGTTTTTCAGCTCTGAAAATATTGTTTATGTATTTTGTTATGATTTCAACTTGTTTGGAAAACATAAAAAAAATTAATAACAAAAATTTGAGAAAAAGGCCCAATTCATACGATGATTTAAAAATCGTGTTTTATTTTTCATTCTCTCTAAAAGTTGCTTCCAAAAACATTGTACATTCATACCATGATTTTTTCCATTTTTCTAGCTTTGATTTTTTTTCTTCCGAAAATTGTATCAGTGTTACCATTAGATTTTTTTCTCTACATGTTAAAAAATTTCCCCCTACGAAATTAATTTTAAGTAATTTAATTTAAAGAAAGATAACTTGAAAATATTTAAGACCTTATTCAGAAAAAATAATTTTGGCTTACAAAACGTTTACTAAACAAATGTCCATGCAAAATTTGTTTTGTAAACCAATTGAAACCACTTCAATTTCACAAACACGAATGAACAACAAACACAAATGCATACAAACATTCATAAAATACAAATAATAAATAAAATATCAGGGGGTCTACTCTGTATTTCGAAACGAAAGAAAATGCTTTCGAATTTGTATGTTATTAACATTGAATTTCGAAAGCCTTTGCTTTCGATTCGAATTACAGAGTAGACCCCCAGCCCTGATTCTCGCATCCACTATGCACACTCAAACTTGTTTCTCGCATGAAAAATTCTTGCAATAAGCGTAAACCAACTCGGCTCGGCAACAAGCGGCCACTATGTACGCATCCTAATGCTTTACTACAGCGAAATTTTCTAAAGCAAATGCTAAACAACACTGTTGGCAAGACATTTGTTTCAGTTATTGCAGGTATAGAGGAGTAAATAAGAAAATACTTCGTGACTGAAAAATTTGTGATGATTGCTTCTTCATACACATGGGCTCCTATACAAACGTCATGCATGTACTTACATACGCACACACGTTGTGTGTATGATCTTTTGTTTTTCTGCGCACATGCATTGATATTAGTTGTGTGCGCTTGCTTTAAAAACCACCCTTAAACACATGTAGCTTACCATCTACATCAGAGAACAGATTGAATGCTTTATTTTGTTGTTTTGAATGCAATCACACAAAAACCTGCATGTTGTTGTCAATCCACAACATTTTGAAAGAAACAACGCATGGCATAATCGAAAGAGATGAGTGCGGCACTGGCCTTGTCAAAAGCAACGAATACTCAGTGAATGGTGCGAATGGAATGATTTTTACTGTGATTGATCACAACGTCGTAGTTTGTACTTTGTGCTTGTATAAAACTCTTACATTAGTATTCATAAAAAACGATAGAGATTTGAAATGTATTTTATGTTATTTGAAATACATTTCAGATCTATTTTACATTTTCCAAATTTTACTTTTTGTATTTTATTTTTTTTTCTAACAACGTAAATATCGACATTTATTTCTTCTAAAATTTGCTCCCTCACACTGCATTTTTTATTATTTACAAACATTAAAATCACTTAAAATAAACTTATTACTTAAACGTGATATACAAAAGATCAGCGAATACTGAGTGAATGGTATAAAAGAAATCTATTCTTTCATGCTGCATCATTTCATTTCGCTGCTTGTGTTATAGCGGCATTGTAATAATAGAGTGCGTATGAGCAATCAACAAATCGCAATGAATTGTACAATAGCAATTTGCTTGCGACTTGCCATATTGAGTTAGGTCAGCTGTATGTTGAAATCGTCAGTGTATAAGTAAACAATGCGAAGACAAAATTAACAAAATAAAAGAACATTTTATAAATTTAAATTTTATAATAAAAATTTTGCGAAACTATTAATATTTTTGACTAAAATGAAAAGAAAACATATTAAATTTCATTAATTAACCATTTTAGTGTTTCTTTAAAGTTATGTTTGGGCTAAATTCATCAGTTCACTTCACTATACTCTTGTAATTTGAACTGGCCAAAAGGCTTGCGATTTCGAGTTGCAGAACACTTATCTTGCTAGTTCAAGTCACAATCGCAAATATTATGCGGTTTGCGAGTGTCAGAACATGCCCGTATGAATTGTTAGTAAATGCGAATGGTCTCATTCTGTTCTCTGATCTACATCTTACACACACACACACTCAAACGTACAATATGCAAACACTAGTTCTTTTGATTTTTTGTTACGAACTAGACGTCTTCGCGACACCCATCGTGCTTCGCTTATAATACGACAGCATTTATTATTGGTTTAGTATAACACATGCCACGAAAATACATTTAAAAAACAAGACGTATTTACATTTCAAGACTGTTTAGGCAGGCCTCTAGTATGTACTTGTTTATCTCAGATTCTTATTGAATGTGGGTACAAATTTCCCCTTTATGTTATTTAACTTTTCCTAGGAATAGAGAATTGTGTAGGAATATTTTTGATGTGTATTTATTTATTCGTACAAATAAGAAGGCAGATAAGAAAAACCCGTGTTAAAGGCAGTAAAGTTGTAAAGAACTGTTCGTTTAAAGTTTGGATGTGTTAATTAGTTCTATTTTTTCCTAATGTTTCTTTTCTATTAAATAATTAAAAATAATTAATAAAAATTTCGAGCTTGGTTCCGTCTAATGGTGTCTTCGTTGGGAATTACCAATTACATACTTAATTGTTGTTGTTTGTTTTATTTTTCAGGACTGGTATGGCCTGACATTATTGACGACCAACCACGAGCATTTCTTATCAATTAAATTATAAATAATAACAAAAATCTAAGTATAGAATTTTGTTTAGATTTGAAGCAGCTTGTTGATAAGCCAAAAACAATAAGATTCAAATTGGAAAATAAAAAATGTGTGCCTTGGCATCATTTCACAAAAATAAATAAATAAAAAGGAAAAATATTTTTGTTATTGTTGCACCACCCATCGCCGACTCATTGACTTCAATGAGTGAAATACGGAACTTTACAAAACATAATAATTTCAAAATAAATGTCATGTGCGCAGTATAAAAATTGCTGATGCAATGAAACATTATCGGACATCAACATCACAAAATATGTAATTATTTCCCAGTTGGCCAAATCGTCGCAGACGACATTGTCTTCGACGATTAATGTAAGACATGTCTGTCGCCTGTCGATTAAGTTTTACCAATCGACAATTTAAAGGAAATCGTCTCTCATGACTATCTGAGCGACAATGTCATACGTTTCATCTTCAATAAAATTTTGTTGAGGACAATCTGAGCGACAATGTCCCTCGTTTTGTCTTCAATAAAGCCGTGTTGGCGATAATCTGAGCGACATTGTCATACGCTTTGTCTTCAATAAGACTTTGTTGAGAACAATCTGCTCGACAGTGTCACATGTTTTGTCTTCAATAAAGCCGTATTGACGACAATCCGAGAGACAGTCATACATATTGTCTTCAATAAACCCGTGTTGACTACAATCTGAGCTACATTGTCGCTCATCTGGTCTTGTATGACCTCGCCGCCATTTGTATGAAAATTTCGTCGACGATTTGTATGAAGCTGTCTCCAATATGTCTTAAATGACCTACCATTGTCTTGTACCCGTCGTCAAAGATGTCTTAAAGACGTGGCCATCTGGGTTATATTAACTATGCAAACTACTTTGTGTCCGTGCAATACTAAATTTACGGTCCTATCTATGATCCTTGTAGGAGTTAAAAGAAACAAATGTATACACGTACATATATATATAAGGCCAAATTTATAACTTTGATGTAGATTAGATCTTTGGTTGGCCTCTTATTATTAATCCCGACCAAAAAAGGGGTGCTATAAGTTTGTAGTGTGTGCACGTACAGACCAAACGGCTGGACCGATTTTGATTTAGTTTTTTTTCTGTTTGAAAGGTGACTTGGTCGAGAAGGTTCTTAGCTATGTTTTAAGAAAATCGGTACAGCCGCTTAGAAGATATCACATCTTCTCTAGATATATTCGAGGGTTTTGGACATCATCGACATCACTTTAACACAATACCAACAAATTGGTGCTTGTTTACTCGCTCCCGAGCAAAATTCTGCTCAACTGACAATCTATTTCCGTTCCCTAAGGTCTAGAAAATAGCATAAACCTGCCAACAGGAGTCAGTTGTTATCGACAACGGATATACGAGCAAACATCTTTTTTGGTGTTGTGTTAAAGTGACGTCGATGACGACAACTGGAATAAGGATGATTATTATATTATTTCAAATAATTTTATTTTATAAAATATTAAAGTATGTATTTATCACGTTTATAGTTATAAAATTGCAAATTGAAAAAGAAAAAAACTATTTGTGAACACTGTACACTGTCGCTCTGTGAAACTATACAGAGGGATGGGCAAGCACACAATTATGTGGCAACAACGATTTTGCAGCTGATTTGGCACTATGCGCCCCCGTTGATGGTATGAGGAGATATTAAGCATTAATTTTGCTCCATATCCATTATTTTTAGGTTTAATAATTATTGTTTTGCTGTACAGGCCATTGTTTGGCGATTGAGTCAAATTCTTCTTGAGTCAAATTTACAAAGTATAAGGTTACTTTGTTTTTGCTTTTGTTTTGCTTTATTTCTATAAGAAATGAATAATAAAAAAAGAAGGTGTCGCAAGAGAAATTTAACGGCGACTGTTAAGCAAAAACATCATCAACCAAACGCAGCCGCTGATTAAATGTTTTAACATAAACTTATTAAACACTAAAATAAAGTAAAAAAAATCTTAATTATGCATGTTTGAGTACAAAAAAAATAATTTAACTGCATTCTTTACATTAAATACACTTCAATTAATTGTTTTTTCTTGTGTAAGTGTACAAGCGGATCGATAGTTAAAAATATTACGGAGGCGGCCTCTTGATCAGCGTTAAACGATCGACTTATTTTTCTGGACAGCAAGAAAAATAAACAAAACAACAAACTCTTAATTCACAGCTGTGACACAGCCGTTGAGTATACGTATGGAGCACAAAAAGCTAATTTTTGAAAATAAATTTAAATCTTAATTAATTAAGAAAAGTGGTGTATGTGGCACAAAACGTATGGCCGACTTCCTAAACGCAAGTTGCAATGCATAATTTAAAAAAATGCAAGTGCAATGCTAAACATGGCTTAAGTGCAACTTTGCGTTGCAGAGACATTTTTTGCATTTTATCGGCATTTAAGAACGTCACTATGCAACTCATACATATGTTTGTATACAAAATAAAAATGATGCGCGATTTTTACAACTGATACTCTTTAAAATGAGTTACCAAACGATTAGGAACATTGCACATTGCCATAAAGCTTACAAATGCGTTTAGGAAGTGTATGCATTGTAAATATGCAGTGCAACTTGCGTTTAGGAAGTCAGCCTATTTTTACTTTTACAATAAAGTAATAATAACTTCATTGATGTAAGTTCACAAAAATTTACAATTTTCTTCAAAACACGTGTCGGAAGCAGTAGTGCAAATACAAAAAAAATTTCTAGATATATTTTGAGAAAACTTCATCTTAACCTTCTCAGTAGTTTTTCTCCACTCCAACTTTGTGGCATATGGGCTAAACCTATTCTGAAGCCACGAAATAACGATCGATATGCAAATTGCAATTATCCATTCCTGCCCATACAATTTGCGCAAAAATTTATTTAACATCCCCGTTTTTATAAATTCTGAGATGGTGATGAGTGTCAGCTGTTGTTTGTTGTGTTTGTGTTCTATGACCAATTTAGTTTGTTTATATTTTAATTTTTTAACTGATAACCTGCTACAAAACAACTGTTTTTTACATTTATTGTAGTGCTGTCACAATGTTATTTTTTAAACTTAGCATAATAAAAGGTGCATTCACGCATTTATTAGATCTAAACATTATGGCTATGACGTTATGTTATACCATAACGTCTAATTAAACCTTTATATACATACATATGTAGCTGACACTGAATTAAGTTTTATCAATCAATAATAAAAACCGATAGTTTTTGATTATTTCCTTATACATATTCTTCGTCTGAAATAGAAAAAATAACCGCTTAATTCTAAAAATTAATGGTTTTAAGATTTTATTTTTTATTAATTTGCGGAAATACAATTAGAAAAAACAATTGTTAAGAAAAAAAACTATTGCTCGTTTAGATAAGTACATACTATACATATGTATAGGTATAGTATGTACTTATGTATTCTATGAATGCCATTTGTGGAGAGATTTAATAAATATATGTATGTATGTGTAAATGCAAATTCAGTTTCGTTATTCCATTTTTAGAATTATAAATATTTAGAGTATCAAAAATAAAAATAAAAGTCATCAATATTTCTTTTGTTTGTGTATTTTTTTTAAAGTTAACTTCCTCCGCCTTTAAAGACAAATAGTGTAAACATTTCATCTATTCTTAATAATGAAGAAATAAACAAAAGGAAAAGTAAATGTTCGTTTAAGTGTGCAGCAGCTGATTTTAAGCTGTACTTAAAATTTTTATCTTTAAAAACAAAATTGACTTTTAAAAACAAAAGCAAATAAAAAAAATACTCAAAACAAAAAATATCGTAATAAATATTAAGGAGTGCTTGCTGTACAATTATTGAATAAATTTTGGAGGATGTGAATTGTTTTGTACCCTATATTGATAATTTTACAATATAATTTGTTCAAAAAAATACAAACATACCAACATATTAAATATTTTAATTCATATTAAATATGATAAATTTTATCATTGGTTTTCTGCTTTCATGTTGTGTGTTAAAAAAATTCTGTTAAGTTACAATCGTTGTGATGTAAAAGCAACACGCTTGTGCATAAGTAATATTTTTATTGATCAAAAAAAAAAATTAAGTTTAACGTCATTTGCGAAGGTTAAAATAATTTATATGCAAACAAAAAATCATCACCATAGAGGAATAGACAAATGTGAACTCGCATAACTGAAAAGGGTCTGAAAAAATGCATAAATTAAGTTAAATGTTGATTTATTTGCGTATATACTAAAGCTTTTTTCTTCTTTACTTTCCATTGATTTTACAAGTTTGCAAATTTATTAATTGATGTCCAATAATGGAGATATAATTGTAAAATACGATATGAGCAAAAAAGAAACAATCATGATAAATTTATGAACACATACACATAAAATGTCTGGGGAGAAAACTTTAATGTTGGTGATACGGGCATATTGCAAATTTTATTTTTATATCCAATTTTTGTCGAAGCGTCTATAAAATATCTTTAAATATTGTTTAGAATTTCATAATTTTAAATTGAAATGTTCCGCCAATATGCGAAATTTCGAAATGGCTCATGCGGTAGCTGGTACTTTTTGCGCTGGAACATCGCCTACCGATCGATTTGAAATCGCACGAATTTAGAAAACCTCCGACAATAGATATTTTTTAATATTTTTATTATATAGATTCTCAAACATCATATCTGAAAGAAACACGTCTGCAGGACCATTATTAAGTTTTTGAAAACGAGAACTTTACTCGGATTAGGTTTTCAAAACAGGGCCGACTATTCTATTCTCATCTTAAAATTTTGGGTCAATATCCGATGTATAGTAATTTTTGAAATGACTATCATAATACCATACTGTGGAATTTCTCCATCGTCCTTAACACGTTAATTGGGCTAGCATCAGAATAGAATCTAGAATGACTTGATATTGATTGGACCAAGACCTTTCAAATGAAAGTACTGCATTGCATAACGCTAAACATGCTTACGAACACGCTGAGAGAGTTTATTTTTGGTTGTTCTAATGGTAGGTACAGACTTTGCAACGTGTTTACGCAACAAAAATGGGTGCGTAAACAGTCTTGAAATGTAAATACGTCTTGTTTTTTAAATGTATTATCATAACATGTATTATAATATAAATGATAATGATAATAATAAATGATGCCCTGCAAACAATTTCCATCGCCGAATCATCGCCGGCAAGTTGTCTAACATCGCTGCGATGCATCGCGTGGAAGCTAAATGCGATCCTCAGGCGAATCGCGAAAACGTTCGCATGTGTCAACCTCGCGAATCGGGTACAGCGCTTCGCGGATAGCGACTATGGCGATTTGCCGTTACTTGTGTGCGCTAGCGTATTCATCGCTTAGTTGTAAGGCGTAGGCGATGGTTAGCGATTCGTATTCCCTGAGAAGGATCGTGTAATCATCGCGAAGACTTCTTGTTCGTAACAATCAAAAAAAGTAGTGTTGATGAGTGTATGCTTGTTATTTTGCATATTGTACGTTTGAGTGTGTGTGTGTGTGTAAGATTTAGATGTTTAAGGGTGGGTTTTTAAAGCAAGCGCACACAACAAGTGTCAATGTATGTTCGCAGAAAAATAAATGGTCATACACGTGTATGACCTTGACGTGTATGCGTATGTGCATGCAAATTTTTCAGTCACGAAGTATTTTCTTTTTTACTCCTATACCTGCAATAACTTAAACAACTGTTTTGCCAACAGTGTTGTTTAGCGTTTTCTTTTAGAAGATTTCGCTGTAGTAAAGCATTTGAAAAACCCCTCATGTCTTAAAAGTTCTTGTAAGTGGTCTTGTGCAGGGGTCTAACACGTATATATTACATGTTGCATATTTTGACACAGAAACTGCAACCTACAATGCAACCTATTTCGATATTTTTGAAACTTCGTACGCAACCATAAACAAGACTACACACCATGCGACCGACAATGCAATCTGCCTGGTTGCATAAACATGACGCATACCATAAATTAATTATTAAACAACGTGCCATTTTGAAACTTCAAACACATGTTTTTTATGTTTTTCAAACTACTGCCGCCATCTACATATATGCCAGGTCAGGCAGTTTTGGTTGGCAGTATTTCCAAAAGGAAATTTATTCAAATTAAAGCTTAAATTAAACGTGTCATACAAAACTTAAACTGGTTTCTATGGTAATGGTTATGGCGAGTCACCTTTAATCAAATACAGTGTTGCCCATAAGTTTGGTTCGAGCAGCTGTTTTCTAAGGTTATGGTTATGGCACGTCTGATTGAACCTATTATTCTATTAACGAATTCATTTCGGCATTAATTTGTAACACAACTTCCGATGATAGATAACAATTTGTTGTGTTGTAGATCTGATACAGTTAGATTTCTATAGACTTGATATACATACATAACTACATACGTATGTATGTATGTATGTATTTATTACGTTACGTTGCTAGCGGTATAAATTAAATGTAGAAGCAAAACATTTTCTCGATCACTAACACTACCTCTAGAGGTTATTCCTTAGCAACAGTTTGAAAAAAAAGAATTTTAATTTTTACTTTACAAATCACTTTTGATACCGTTTCAAAGCTAAAGTTACAAGAAATTTTAATTTATTCACGCTTTTATAGTGCTCGAGGCCAGTTGTTTTTAATGTTTTTTATGCTTAGAATTTACAATTGTAATTTTGAAGGCGATAGTATACATACATACATACTCGTACATAAATAATTTACAGTAGTTTGGTATTTGAATTAAGGTTAACAAATAAATTGAGAAAAAAATATATGCGAAGCTAAAGAGACGCATTAATTTGTTGTCCAGTAGTAAAACGTCTGGATAACAGCAATAACAATGCGAGTACATGCGTAGCTGCTATGGAGGCATAAAAATATACATAAATAACTATCTACGTATACATTTTTTATTTTAATAAAATTTCACTTTTAAAGAAATAATTAATAAGCAATAGTAATTCTTTGACATCTTTTATGGCGCGACCAATTATTTTAAAATCACAGATGTACTAAATACATACAGATATATGTGTATACATATATCGCTCATTTGCTCAAAGAACGTCATAACTCAAAATGAATTATGCATGAAGTATGTGCCAATGAGCTGCTAAGCTCAGTGCAGAAATAATAAAAAAAACAGCTTTACTATAATTTTCTTAATTTTTTTTTCGAAATTATTTTGCAAGAATAATATTTATGTATGTACATTAGAGTGTCCTTTAAGCCCCGTTCAGACTATTATACAAGTATTAATACTTTTGTGGAAAATGCAGCTCTGACATGCTGAGTTTTTATTGTTTTTTTGAAATTTTTGAAACAAATATAAGACCAGGGATGCATTTTCGTCAAAAGTATTAATACTTGTATTATAGTCTGAGTGACCATTTAGTTATATTACACTGGAAAATTGGATTGAAGACCAACTTTTAGGGGCGGACCCACTTCCATGAACACAATTTATCGCTATGAAATTTTATTGTAATTTTTTTTGTACATAAAACTGAACCGATTTTGGGGGAGAGAATATAAAAAATAAAAAATATTAACGGCCACTCTAATGTGCATATACATATGTAGATAACTAAATATTGATTTTTTTATTTTTATTATAAATTATTGGCAATACTGTAATTTAGAGCGATTTAGTGCGCTGTGGAAATGGGAATACCACGTTTTGGTTATAAGCAGCTCAGACAAAGGAGCTTCTAATAGTGTTTTCACACTGACATGGTTTTAATAAAAGTTGTTTTTAACGTTAAAACCAACTGTTAAAAATGGGTTTTACCATACAAATTGTTGTTGTTAAAATCAACTGAAAACCAGTTTTAATTTTCTTATGAAATGCAACCTTGTTGTCGTTGTGCTAAATTCAGTGCTGCCAAGTCAAAATGACCAGAAGCAGCTGACAATGTTTAGGCCAGTGAATAACAATAGATGGCGCTTGAAAAATTTCTTAAAAATAGATGCAGCAGCAACAATAATCAAAAAATTATGGAAAAAAAGATTTTTTTTTTTTTGGAAGAAAACGAAAATATTTTCATTGACCTCTGTGAAGTGAAAATATACGATATGACTGACATCGATTCGCCTATAAAAAGTTTTATTTTGTTATGTATTGTGAATTTTTTATATACGATAATTTGATTTCCAAGAGGCTTATTCTGAATTGCGATGCGAAAATCAATGCGATGCGCAAATGATATGCGATGCGAAAGAAAATTGGTATTCTGTTAGACTTTCGCAATCGCATTCGCAATTTATTTTAAATCGTGGCAACGCTGCTTAAATAAACGTCAGTGTCAACAAATGTCAAATTAAAAATAAATAAATTGTTTGTGTTTGGCTGTGAAAATTATTTATAAAATTATTTATTTAGGAAATTCTGTAAGAAAAAAAATTATAAAAATGGATTCTGTGACACTGTGTTTCGACGACGAAGAAGGGCATGAGCAAAATGAAAGGATACAGAGAAGATTAAAGTTGAATTCAAATATTTTTCAACTGGTTTATATATTTCATACTTTTTTCCATCCTGCAGCTTCTCAATAGGTGGTCCATTGATATTTAGTTCTTCATTTAACGTTTGCCACAAAGTATTTGCCGACTGACGTGCATTTGGTGTTTTCAAATGGCCTCTTGCCAATTGACTTGCTTATTCATAAATTTTATCATTATTTCCAATTGACGCGGTTTGGTGGTCTTATTGCTTGTTTCTCTAAATTAAATAATAAATATGTGATGAATAAATAAATAAAATATTATCTATCACTTACATGTTTGTACTTTGCGAATGCTATTTTGTTGTCGAAAAAATTTTGCGAATTTGACATTTGTTTTCGCAATGTAGAATACCGACTTCGCACCTTTTCGCATTTGAAATACGAATATCGCAATACAGAATAGCAATTGTTCGCATTTATGTATTTTCGCATCGCAATTCAGAATAAGCCTCCAAGACTTTTTCACTTTGAATAAGTAGTTCCCTAATTTAAAAATATTTATTTACAAAATATAAAATAATTTCTACTTTACAACGCATTGTATAATTTCCGACATTTTCATAAAAAAACAGTTGATGTACAGTTTTTCAAATAATTGTTATAAAAAGCAGAGAAAAATACAACAACAAATACACGCATTTCTGCAGGAGATTTATTTAATTTTTGAGCGAAGTTATTAGAGAGTCTGTGAGTTAAAACCTGAATTTAACAAACTTGCAGTGTGAATGCAAAATCAGCTGTTTATGGTTTTAACGTTAAAACCAGGTTTTAACTTTTAGTGTGAAAACACTATAATGCAAATTGGTATGCTAATTAGCATCTCCTGTTTTGTTTTTATTAATATCAACCAACCTTATCTGCAGTTAAAATTTGGCGATAAATATTATTAATTAGTCTTATTTTTTTGGGAATTGTTACAATTTAAGTTTAACATTTATTAACGCACTAATAATAATAAATTATTATTTTAATTATTCAGTAAAATATTTTTTTTATTAAAAATATATTGAAATTGATTATTGAGGTGTTTAGCTGGGATGCTATTCGCATTTCACTGTTGCTAATGCAGATCATCAGGGATACTTTACCCAAAAATGTCTTAGAATAACTAGAGTTATTATGTTAAACTAATAATAAAGTTGAAACAATAACTTAATAATCAACATGTTTATTATTTTCTTATTATTAAAGCTTAGTTCTCCCAGTATGACTGTCACACACCATTATTCACTATTTTGCAATAACACTAATATATGTAGATATTAATATTAGGTATATAGATTTATTAGTGACTTTTGTAATAATAAAGCATTGTTGTTTAACAATAAAATAAAACCAAAACGCAAAAGAAGTCTAATTGGTAAAACTGGATCTAATCCAGCCACGTAAACCAACCAACCAACCAACCAACCAACAAATCAACATCTCAGAATCATTCTACATACATACTCGTACATAAATCATAAAATAACACGAGCGTCATTGACACTTGTTTACTTCCTCGAAAAATATTAGGTCCAATGCCAATTTTGCTGTAACAATGAAAAATTAAAATATTTGCTTACACGTGCCTGCGTAAAAACTTGGTTAAAAACAATAGTATTTTGAAGTTTTTAATTTATGTGTGCATAAGAGTTAAATAACTTATTTTACCTTGAATATCTCTCTCTCTCGCTATTAGGTTATAATTTTTAAAAAATATTTGTTTTCTCGTACTGCAGACTTTTATGAAAATTTATAATAACAAAAATTAAAAATTTTAAAAATCCCCGAATATATCTAGAGAAGATGCGATATCTTATATACGGCTGGACCGATTTTCTTAAAACATGGCTAAGAACCCTCTCGATCAAGTCACCTTTCAAACAGAAAAAACTAAATAAAAATCGGTCCAGCCGTTTGGTCTGTACGTGAACAAGGGACAGACACACAGATACACAGACACACACTACAAACTTATAACACCTCTTTTTTAGTCGGGGGTTAAAAAATACAATAAATGAGTGAAGTGGGAGTAAAGATATATTCATAGAAATAAAGGCTTTTTATAAAAATTTTTACTGTAACCAAACCTTTCTTCCATAGTGAATCAAACCTAGAGGAAAATAAAGCCAACAAATCATAGTATTAAACTGCATTTAAATTACATATATTCGGATTGTGTTTGTGAAATTTTTTAGAAACTCTTGAAAATATGTTTTGGTGAAAAATTCTTACTTCTAGCTCTGTCTGCTGTGGCCAAGCCCTTCTTCCTCAGCGTATCAATCAATCCTAGAGGAAAATAAAGACACAAATAATACTACTAAACTGCATTTAAAGTATGTCTTGAAAACATTATTTGGTAAAAAATTCTTACTGTAAGAGAAATACCCACTGTAACCAAATCCTTCTTCCTCAGTGAATTAAACCTAAAGACAAACAAAGACCACAAATCATACTTTTAAACTGCATTTAAATTATATCCGAACTGTATTTGTGAAATTTTTTAGAAACTCGTGAAAACATGACTTGGTGAAAAATTCTTACTTCGAGTTTTGTAAGGGAAATGTCCACTGTGGTCAAGCCCTTCTTCCTCAGCGAATCAAATCCAAAGGAAAATAAAGACAACAACTAATACTACTAAACTGCATATATGTAAAATATGTCCGAATTTTATTTGTGACAAATTTGAGAAACTATTGAAAACATGACTTGGTGAAAAATTCTTACTTCGAATTTTATAAGATAAATGCTTTTGTGATTGCCAAGTGAACATATATTTGTCACGAGCCCATTATGCAGCCTTATTTATAAAAATTATTAAGGCTTAATAAGAAACATTTTGTATGAAAATTTTGTTTTAAAAAGTTAATAAGGCCTCAATAATTTTTATAAATAAGGCTATTACATATTGAAGCTTTTTTAAGATTTATTTCTGTGGCAATATGGAATAATAGCTTAAGTCGACTTAAGCGAAGCAGTGTTTTTTGGAAGTTTTGACGTTCCCGATAGGAGATAAAAAAGTTCTAACGCATGATTCTGATTTTGTGTCATCCTTTGTTTCCATATGTAATATTTTAACCACTGCAAATTCCAAGTGGAGCATAGTAGATTATAATAGAGCTCAATTTCCTTAAGTCTGCTCAAACTATTATTACATATTACCAGAGATTTAATAATAACTTAGATCACTTTCATAATTAAGGGCACAACTATATATCAATCATATAACCAATTCGAGTAACAACAAAGCCGGTATTTTAATGAAACATTTGGCTCATTGAAGTTACTCGATGGGGTTATTTACACTAAACATGTGCATGAGTAAACCATAAAGTACTACATGTTGCCAAAACCGATATAACAAAGAGGCACCTAATACTTCTTGTATAAATAAGGGAATATCGATGGTCACAAGGCGCTAACTCGTATTTTAACGAAATTGAGTTTTTCAGTGATTCCAAAACATTTCACACAAATACACCTCGCCACAATAGTGTAATTGTTACAATAGTGTAAAAAATAATCTTTTTACAAGCAGTTGTACTATTTATTATTATGTTTCTACCTTCTCCTGTAAACTTACAGTTATTTGAGTTAGAGCCTTTTTACTTGTGACCAACGATTTGTAAGTATAACAGCTTGTTCTGACAATTGTCTATATTAGATGCTTAAAGCCCTTATGACACTTAATTTTTTCTTCATTGATTTGATATTGAACTGATAGAAAGAAACGATAAATGTTAGAAAGAACAAACTATACAAAACGGAAACAAAATGTTTAAATGTTGTAAAATTTTCACAATTAAAACCCGCTAGTATATAGACAAAACAAACTAAAAATCGCTATGCTTGACCATAAACCGCTAATGGCGAACACTTTTATGTTTCAAGCTTGAAATGTGAATTTTAAGTTAAAAATTAAAAAATTTTATTTTGACATATCTTCATTTTTTATCGATAACTTTAAGCAAGTTGTTGACATTATTTCATTTTTCTGAATATAGCTGAAACCATTTGCACCTGTTGAATTTTCCTATTACAATATGTTTGCACTTTTCTATAAAACTTGATAAATGAAAGAAAAATGAAGTGTCATATGGGCTTAAACAGTTTGTGAGGTATTGCCACACAACCAAAAATATCAGTAATGACATACGTTGCCAATACTACATACTTGCACACTTTTATTTTTGATTGTGATGTCACAAAATGGCCTAATGTTTGTTTTTACATACATACATACATATGTATTTACATAGAATATGCTCCTAATAAAATGAAAAGCTATACATTGTTTGATTTCATTGAAGCCACAAAACTATCAGTTTCTTGCTCTCAAATATCTGTTGTATAAATAAAAACTAATAAATATTTATCATACAAATAGCGATTACAGAATATTTTTTCTTTAGACGCTCAAGAAATGTTGTTTTGTTTTTCGCTTTCATGATTATGTGTGTGTGTGTGTATGCGGATGTATGCATGTGTATGGAAATATGCAACGGCGCAATAAGTACGCATGCAGTGTTGCCAGAAAATTATGATGGGAGAATGCTAAATCGACCCAAATTGTCTGGTAAAATGCTCTACAGAAGAAAAATAAAAATGCTAGATTTTAAATTAACATAAATTCATTATAGATTCTTTTAGCAATTTTTTTTTTAAACTCTAAAGCTTTTTAGGGTTCCGTACAGCAAAGGTGAAAAGGACTACAACAATTAACAATAAAATTAAAAAAAAGAAATTAAAATTAAAGGGTGTTGTATCAATTAATGTATGAATGACTATGTAATTTTGACAACTTGCTGTATTTTGGAAACCGTAAGTGACAAACTCTTGAAATTTTCAAAATCGTTAAAACCAAAAACAAAATCCCAAAACTATAAAATCGCCTAACCGAAAAAAATCGCTAAAATGAAAATAAGCACCAAATTGAAAAAAAAATCTAGCATTAAAATAAATCGCCAAAGTGAAAAAATCGCCTAAAGGAAAAAAATCGCCAAAATGAAAAAAAGCCAAAAAACCTAAAAAAAATCGCTGAAACGAGAAAAAAGCACCAAAACTAAAAATAAACGCCAAAACAAAAAAACCATATTAAAAAAAACGCTCAAAACGAAAAAAATTTCCAAAACTATATTATAGGATAAAGTTTGTATAGTATTACATATGTATGTATGTAGTGTTCTGGAGTCAAGTTAAAAAACTTTAACTTGACTCCAGGATTCCAACCTGCAATCCTCCGAATGCAAGACTAACACACTGCCTACCAGCCAGCAGCAGTTTGTTGGCTATTTACAAACAAAAAACAACAACAATACAAAAAAACAACAACAACTAAGCACAAAGTGTATTGCAGCTATGAACAAAGCAAATAACCACCAACACACTCAAACAACATAGTAAATTTAATGTGATTTTAATGAGTTTGAATTAACCTTTTGGCATGTTAATTTTACATTGGTATTTTTTTCTGTGTGTGTATGCATGTACTGTCCATTTGAGAAAAAATAGTCAGTCAAAAATGCATTGCAGTGTTGTCATTTTAGCTTTTATATATTTAACCCCCGACCAAAAAAAGGGGTGTTATAAGTTTGTAGTGTGTGTCTGAGGATCTGTGTCTGTCCGAGTCCACCAAACGGCTAGACCGATTTTGATTTAGTTTTCTTTTTTTTTTTTGTTAGCTATATTTTAAGAAAAACGGTCCAGCCGTTTAGAAGATATCACATATTTTCTAGATATATTTGGTGGTTTTTTAAATTTAAAATTTTTATTTTTGTTTATTGTTGAAATTATTAAAAAAGAAATATTGAACTGAAGTGCATAAAATACACATTTTTATGGGGTTTCAGTTCAAGAGTAATTTATGCAGAACAATACAATATCTCGTGTTGACGTCAGCGTAGTCATTTCACACATTCGATAGCGGAGAAAAAAAATACCTGTTCGTCATATGATGATGTTCGCTATAGCGTAAAGGTATGGAAATATTAAAATTAAAACTATAAACTAAATAAACGTAATAAAAATTTTATTTGTTCAATGGAAATGTGTTGTCTTAGCAAAACTGTCAATACAAAATTAAAAGTACATACTGCTGCGTCATTATGATTCCCAATATTTACCCAATTGTAAGCGTAAATACGAAGGGTGTTAAAAGCAATTGGTGCTACAAATTGAAATTAATAAATAATCGCTAAATTTTTAGTTTTTATTTCTAGCACAAAAAAATACGTATTATTTCGCAAAGTTTACGTTGAACGTTTGCACTTAGACATTTTCTCTCTATATGAATTTTTACAGTCGGGAAAGAGCAATAAAATGTATTTTCCATTGCAAGCGACCCAGTGTAATTTTTTTATATGCATGCACATACAACATCCTGAAACCTTATTTATAAAAAAGTTTTCTTTAGTTTTTTTTCGATCTTTTACACATAGGGGAAATTTTTTTGTCTGTTAGTTCGTTTAGTTCTACAGCTGTTCTTCTATTCTATTCTTTTCTGTCTCTTCTAGAAGCTTTTTGTATAAGACTTACAACTGTTTTTACAAGGTACAAATTGTACAAGTTTTATGTGAAGCACTTGCAGTTAAAGTTCACGTTAACTCTTAATCATACATTGTGAAAGGGACGTTAGAAAGTACGAGTATTAGTAATTAGAAAAGTTTTAATTGACAAATAAAAAACTGAAAATATGTACATATTATGTATACTATAAATAAAACTATAATTCAAATAGAAAATGCGCATTATTTTTCTAAATTCCTAATGAAAATTTTGTAATCGTATTTTTATTTGAAGAAAAAAAAATGCTGTCAAATTGCTGGTATGAAAATGAAAGCCATAAAAAATATTAATATGTAGAACTAAACCAAAGCAATATATTTTCTGTGGCGCCGTAAGTAAAAAGGGTGACCTTCTAATCATAAAATAATGTTTAATTGCAAAATTTAATACATAATTCGAGTGATGAGTTTTTAATTTAGTTCACAATTGTTCCAAGTTTGGTTGCAGCAATATGTGCCTTTTTCCCATGCTGTGAGTGTACTTTCGTCAAACAACTGCTTGAGAATATTTATTTATATATTTTTTTTCTTTCTTACTACTACTACATACATATTTATTTATAAGGTTAAATAAACGTCATTTATTGTAAAAAATAATAATGAAAAAAATTGTCCTTAAAATAGACATGTCGCTTTCATACAATTATTCATTTACATACTTTAAATTCATAAATTTATACATACATACCATACATACATACAGTATTATGTCCATACATACATACATATGTAGTGTATGTATGTACACTAGAGTGGCCGTTAGTTGGTTGTATGGAGAATTTTTTCTGCTTGATTTCTTATATTCTCTCCCCCCAAAATACAAAAAGATTTCGTAGCGATAAGTTGTGTTATAGGGGGTGTTAGATATGACGATTTGACGTTATTTTGACGATTTTTTATAACAAATTTCTCAATATGATGTTTGACGATTTTGGTTCAAATATTCCTCATATTTTGATGATTTGTTGAAATAAGTATTTAGTAACATATGGGTAATTCCAGAAAAAGGTCAACAAAAAAAATATTTTTTTGTTAAAAAATTTTGTTTTAAATAATAAAGCATATACTTTACAAATGTAAAATCGTTTTTAATTTGTGAAATTTTTTGAGCAAAATATGGGACTTTTAAAAGAAATATTTTCTTTGCTGAATCTTTCTTAGCGATTATTTAAATTAATTTGTATTATTTTTCCTTTTTTCTAATTTCCAAATTTCCTACTAACAACCTACGCATTAGCAGAAAAAAAGACTGGAGCTCTTATAAGGAAGTTGTTTTGAGGTTGATTCCACCTATACCTTAATGTCGCATACGTCGCATAAAATCAATATTTACTAACTTTTGTTAGCAGTAAATAAGCGTTTGTTATCATTTTATTACTTTTTAATTAAAGTTTAATCAATATTAGAAAGGTTACTGCTTTTAATTCTCATGGGAAAAAAATGTCGCGTCCGTCTTGTCGCGTCCGTATCTTCTTTCACCTTCATTTCTAAATTTACAAAAAAAAATCTTCATAAAATTTCGCTGAATTATGTATATTTATATAAGTGCACAAAAATAACTTCTATTCTTTTCGCGTCCGTTTCTTGCTGACATTTGCTTATATATTTTACTACGTTATTGATTCTTAAATATACTACTCCTTCATTGCTTTAAAACGCTAAGATATATATTGGATCTTTCCATTCCTTTCTTGTTTTTTTTTTGCTCAAATAAAAGTGTACGAATGTCGCGTCCGTCTCCTGGGAATTGGCAATATGTTAATATCACAACAAGCTCTTGCAGAAAAGAGATTTGATTTCGATAACACAATTATGAAAAATTTTAATTTAATTACAGCATCAGTTATGTTAAATATAGACTCTGAAATTCTTCCTTTACTAAAAAGTTTTCCAAATCTTGTGTCTAAAGTGTTGAAAGAATATTTAGTAATATTAATCTTACTAAAACCAAGATCTGAAATATACTGGAAACAAAAGCCCTTGAAATCATTATGTTTTCAATAGATTATTTAAAGTGTAACTCTTCGGAATGTTACAATGACGGTATTCGATGTTTGATGCAAATGGTCTTGCGTTGGTGTAAATGCAAAATATCGTAGCTTTTCTTTAAAATCCAACAACAAAATACGCACACAGTTCTAAGAAAAGCTACGATATTTTGCATTTGCACTAACGCAACGATATTTGCATCAAACATCGAATACCGCCAATATTAACATTAAAGAGTAGATTTTGTATTTACAAACGATTTTTTTTTTCGTTTTGAAATTTGTATGGAAAAAAAATTTTTAAACGAGTTTTCGTTATTTTTCATACAAATTTGAATCATTTAGAAACCCAAAATTTTTACAAATCTGCCTTTAAAAAATTTTTCTAAAAAACCACAATTCTAGAACGTATGTATGTATAGTTTTATTTTGAAATTAGTTGTATTAAGAAATTGTTTTTACAATAAAGTCGATTTTTTTGTTACATAAAATAGTTTTTTAATAAAACGTATAATTCTTGTATGACGATTTTTCGAAGAATTTTGTGGAAAAATGTGACGATTTTGACGATTTTATTTTTAAATTTTGACGATTTTAAGAAAGAAATTCCTAACAACACTGGCCCTCAATCCCCATTTATTCAATGTAATTTTTTTTTTAATTTTCTGTTGACTATACGTGTGTATATGTATTAAATAATTTAATAGATATATAAGCTCTTATTTTACATGCTTAATATAAATAATTTCCATTTAAATATAATTTTGGTATATACAATTTTTGGTATTTTGGGGGTTACTTTCTTCAATATTTTCTAAAATATTAATTTTACCAAAAAAGCTTTCTTTGAGACTAATGTTGTTCAGTTCGAAGAGCTAAAATATTGTCATATATCATGTTCTTTTAGAATGAGTTTTTTAAAAGATAGTCATATGCAAAAAATTACATTGCTCCAAGGCCAAATCAATACAATTACCAATCTGTCAAACGATGTCTAAAAAATTTTGACATTTTGATTTAAATTGCTCGATTTGGCATAAACAGCTGATTATCATCCAGTCTGAAAATGCCACCTGAAACTGAATTCGCCTTGGTATACTCGCAAAACTTAAATTTAAATGCACAAGGTTGGGATTTACACTAGGGCTCATTCACATATTACGTAACAGTATTTTCCCCCAAGAGCATTACGAAATATGTGAATAGACCCTTGCATGGGATTTGATCACTGGTTTGTGTCTAAAACGCCCGACTGAACGTGTTGGACTCAGCTTTAAACGTAGGTGCATTATGTTTTATATTTTTTTTATGTTTGTTATTTATATAAAAAATTGCTATAAATTGCTATAGGGTTTCAAATAAATCTTACATCACACATGACAGCCTAAATTGTTTCAGAACTGTTGGGTAGGTAATTCGCTTTCCTAAATTACGAGAGTGCATTTACCCAAACATTATTTAAAATAACAACAAGGTCATTGTATTTAATTTATTGATGTAATTTCTCTTTTGTCTGACTTATCTGTCAAATACATAAATATTATTTTATGTTGTGCGTATAATAAAATATTGTTTGCGAAATCACACAACCTAACAAGCATTTAAATAATTTATTCTTATTTTCATCAACCGAACAAACAGATAATATTTGAATATTCGAAGTGGTTATAAATTGTATTTATGTATGTAAATATAGTGCTAAAATAAAATATAATGTAACTTCACGGTATTTAGATTTTGTTATTCCCTTCAATTAGCATATTCCCATTGAATTTCCATACATTTTAAAGCAGCAGCAATTATTCTCTCTATTGCGGGATGCATGTGCTAAACTAAATACAACCAACTTATAAAACCGCAATGTTTTCTGATAAAACGCTTTCGACGCGACGCAGTGTTTATAGGGAAATACCGCTAATAAGTTTATGAGGCACATAAAAACAAATACAAACAAATACTTGGAAATATTTATTAGAATACAATCATTTAACCGGTACGTTGACTGAATGAACGAGGAGAATAACTAAAATACAAAGTGTGAAACGAGTATATTTATGTATAGTCATCAATATGGAACTTACCCATTTATAATTATAACTAACTAGTCGTGAATCTGTGGAATAGTATGTCAACGTTAAAATAATTAATTCATTTTATTTTTATTTTTTATTTCGATACAAATACTCGTATACTATTTAGTTAAAAATAAAACAAGTTAAATTTATTTTTAATCATAATTTTATTAAATGCTTTCTGCGAAATGAAGGGGATTTTTATTATAAGTTTATGTGGGTTTTTATATGATACTCGTACCTATACGTACGATATAAATATGACTTCAAGGGAATGCAGATTGTCGGATTTTTTTATTATATTCCAGAAAACATTGTTGTTTTAAAAGATTTCGAAGAAACTTTTTCTTTTAAATTTGCAATGTAAATTACTTTTAATTGAAAATATGTACTCACAGACATCAGACCTGGGATAATTGCATTAAAGAAGGTAATGCATTGAGCATTTTCCTAAACTAAACCAAATCCAGTGAAAAAAATGGAAGTCATTCTAGTGGAACTGCATTTTCATTGCTTCCAAAAAATCGATATTTTTAATTTGCCGAGAGTGAACAAAAAACCATGTAGAAGCTTATTTTAGTCATACAAAACCTTGCAACTCCTCCATAGTGTTATGGTGTTACTCACCAGAATTAAAAAAAAAATATTTTTTTTAAAGAAATTTATGAACTATTTTTAGTCTAAAATTTAAAAGTTTCGGGCTTAAATTCGTATAAAAAGAAACGAATTGTTAAAATAAGTAACTATTTAACATTTTTTCTAGATGAAAATATTATCATAGAACACAAAAAAGGGAATTTTTCTTAATATCGCTTCCAATTCAGTGGCCAGGCATCGAAAAAGAAAACTTATTGCAATGACAACCCTATGTAAAAATCATTAGATCGAATTGAAATTTTCACTACTTCCAAATCGCCAACTCTACATTTTCATGACTTTTTTGGAGTGTCTTTTTTTGCTGGGATTCAATGCAAATGCAAATTTATTGCATTAGCACTAAGTCTCTTATGCTTTTAGTGCACTATATATTTTGCATTAAACTAAATTATCATCCAAGTAATGCATTATTACTGCACTGGCATTAGATTTTATAATTTTAATGCACTATTTTTTGCATTGAACTAAAATCTTCTCAAAGTAATGCATTATTATTGCATTGACATTAAATTTGATATTTTTAATGCACTATTTCTTGCATTAAATTAAAATCTCGTCAAGGTAATGCATTAATATTGCATTGACATTAAATTTGATATTTTTAATGCACTTTTTTGCATTACCACTAAACACATACTTCATGATGTGTTTAGTGGTAGTGCAATATTATTATATTAACATACTCTGCCTTATTGTGGCTATAAATTCTTTTCAACTTTGAAAGGACATGTCAGACATACTTATATATTTTAGGATTATACATACGATTATTATTTAAGATTTGAATTAAGGTTTTTACTTTTTTTTAGAAAGGGAAGTAACACTCGGGTAATGAATGTCTACTTTTAGAGTTTTACAACTTTGAGTTGGCATCACTGCTTTATTTGAGCACCCATTCAACAGCTGATAATTGCTTTTTATTTAGTTTGCTTTGAATTCCATTATGAATCGACTTACACCAGAGCAACGCGTGCAAATTGTTGAAATTATTAATCAAAATAATTTTTCTATTCGTCAAACTCATCGAGCACTCCTTCCATTTTCCAATGAAGCATATATTTGGTTGAATGTGTACGTTAATAAGCAGAATTAGCATTTGGGGTGAGGAGAATCCACATCCACAGAAAATTACTGTTTGGGGCGCTTTATGGGCTGGCGGAGTCATTGGCTCATATGTCTTCAAAGACGATGATAGTCAGAGCGTTACTGTCAATGGTGAACCGTATAGGAACATCATACATCGTCAGCCTTAATCTTGCTGATATGTGGTTCCAATAGGTCGGAGCCTCATGCTACATAGCGGGCGCTACAATTGGTTTACTCAAAGAAACTTTTGATGAAAAAATAATTTCACGTAATGGCCACCAAGATCGTAAAATTTAACCACATTGGATTATTTTCTTTGGGCTTATTTTAAGTCACTTGTCTAAGTCGATAAACCGCAAATGCTGCAAAAAGTTGTTGAAAATTGGTGTTTCAGATTGCGCCTTCTACGCGCAAGCCGTGGAGGCCACATGGAAGAAATCATATTAAAACATTAATTTCATAAAAGTTTCTTTCCAATAAAGCCCGTTTCATTGACATTAAAAATATATTTCCTTGTTTTATTATGATTGAAACTTGTGTCACTCTATAAAGAAACATCCTTTATTACTCGTACTAGGTGTTACCTTCTTTTAGGAAAGGGATAGTGATGGAGAAGTTCAGGTGGTCAAAGAAGAGATAGAGAAAAGCCTTACTATTTTACAACTCTGCTTTCAGCACGTTTTTAATAATGCAGTGTTGCAGCGCCTCTGGTGTCAATGAGGTGTATTAAATTTTCAAAGTTGTGTTTATAAGCCATTTTATTAGTTCTTTTACTTCGCCGCTGATTCTGCTACACAGTACCGACGAAGGAGGACGCTCTGATGTTACATTAGCATTAGTACCCGCTGAAACCGCTGTAGTTCAGTGACCAGTGTCTATGCCTTCATCATCATCAGTTAAACTTTCCTACAACAACTGATACAAAGGGACCAGAGAAAGAAGCCGATTGGCTCACAGCCGGCGCCGACTCTCAATGTAACTTCAAGCCGCCGCCGATGCATGCGGGTTACCTCGGCTCAAAAATGCAACCGGCTAATGGTTTTTTGTAATTGCAAATTTGTACTACATCTTACAAATTATATTGAAGACATCAGCTGTTTGAATTTTCTTTATAGAAATGTGTTTAAAAAACATAAAAAGCGGCTGTAAGTGTCAGCCTTTTTAAGACGGCTTATTTCTCTGAAATGGGCACTACTGTACATCAGAAAAATGCGTGGTGTTGTTATTTAATGACTCTCGGATACCGGGCTCGAATCCTGGACCTTGGGTTTTGTAGTCAACTCGCTAACTATTTCAGCCAACACCCTACTGCTGTTTTTTTAAATAATTTTTTTGTTTATAAAAGTTACTCAGAAAATCGCCAAACATGCAACAAATTCGTATTTCTAGAGAGCAAACTTCTATAGGCTAAAACTGATTTCACACAACGTTTGTTTTACATCTGACATGACTTGATCATTATAATGGCATTAACCACCCCCCCCCCTATGTGAAATATTAAAAATTGCATTTAATTATCTAGTTTAATATTACTTATGAAAATCACCAGTCGTAACGCTCACCCAGGAATTTGTTTAGTGACAAACCAATAATGTATTCAAGATTTTTATACGCAGGGAATAAATAAAAATTGTTGATATGTAACTATGGTTAAATACATTGAAGAACGCGTTGCAAAAATTACAGCCAAACTTGTATCAGATCGCTGCATAAGCAGCAGAGTACGTAAATACTTTAAATAAATTCAAAGTATTTTTGTATACGTTTAAATGTATTGTAAATACGTACCCTGCTTACACAAGGCTTGACGCTCTAATTTAGTTTTGACAGTTAGACACCAAATTATATTTTGGATGAACTTAAATAAATTCTTTCCACCACTAACAAGTAGTACAAATATACTCGAATATGTCGCAGAGAAATGCACAATTAAAGAAAGGGTGTGAACAAAAATATCTTACGAAAATAAATCTTCAAAACGAAAATATTTATTCAAAAATAGCCGTTCTAAAGGGTCTTCGAAAAGGGACTATTAAATCTACATCTTACGAAATGGATATAATATATTCAGTGTATTTTGGCAAATGACAATGGATGGATATGGCGTTCAACGATACATGCAAATAATAAAATTGTTTTATCAATACGGAAAAGGCTCATTCTGAATGTCAGCAATCAGAATTATCGAATTTGGGACAATACCAATTCATATGATATCCAAGAGCATTTGTTGTTGATATTATGCTGGCGGAGTCATCAATCCATATTTTTTGTGGGAACGATCTGACCCGTCAACGGCGATCGCTATAGATCGATGATCGCCAAATTCGTTTGGGCACGATTGTTGCTATGTGCCCCACAGCTCATGCCATATTTTTCATTCTGCACGAGTGATTTGAGGGCCTGGTAATTTCAGCTATAGGCGATGTGAACTGGGCATGATTTTAGCTAGTTAGAATTTTTCTTGTGGGTTCTTCTTAAGTCGCAGGTGTTTACGAATAAGTAACAAACCACAGCGGCTCTCAAAGACAATATAACCCTTGCCATCGATTAAAATTTGGATAGGAATCAATTAATGAAATACCCTTTATCATTCAAAATAATTTTCACGTGATCTTCGTTGCCCCTGATATAGTAAGTATTTTTTTTACAGTTTGGTTCAACAGATAGAAGCAAATATATGTGTACATATGTATATTTTTCTTGGCAACAGAATAGAAAATAAAAAATTATTAAATTTTCTTTTGTCTACAAATGCGAGAGTTAAACTTTTTATAAACAAGCAATAAAAATAAAAATAAAATTTCAAGCGATAAGAATAATAATAACGGGTGGATTTAGTATTTTGATAAATTCTTGAAATCACTTTTTTAGGACATGATTTCTCCCATATTAAATTGTATGAATGTAATATTTTTACTGTACTGTACATATATAAAAATGTATGAGTCCAGCTGTGGCATATATAATAATCGCTTAAGGCCGTGATACACTATCATACAAAGTCGTGCGATCTGCCAAAAAAATACAACCCTGGTACCATGGAGTTCATGAAAATTTTCAAAAGACAATAACAATTCATCACACCAGGGTTGTATTTTTTTGTAGATCGCACGACTTTGTATGATAGTGAGTCATGATATTTAGCTCGACTTAAAATAATTTAGCCTTAGTATGCCGTATTATGTCCCCCTTGAAAGTTGAAACGATCGCACGATTACTAAAAAAATACAACCCTGATCTGATGAATTGTTATTTTCTTTTCAAAACTTTCATAGAATTCATCATACCAGGGTTGTATTTTTTTAGTAAATCGTGCCTTTAATAAACTCGTGTCTGAATCAAAAGGCTTTCCTTAGTGTGTAGTAGTTATGTTTTTTTGCGCAAATATTTGTCAAGTGTGGCCGTACCTTGAGAATTGATTTAAATCTTAATTGGAAGCGTACACGCAAAGAGAAGATATGGTTGTAGAATGGTTGAGAAAACAATATTATGTTCTCAGACACATATGTGTGGTCGTTGAAAACAAGTTATTGTCATTTTAAATATTAATTTTGTTACGGTAAGCAAAGTAATGTTTGAATTTAATAATTACATTATTATATTCACAAAAAAGTGTGATATGGTTAGAGTTTAACAATATAGTTGTGTTAAAAACTTATAACTGCAACATGATTTTTGTTATTATTTAAAAATAATATAATGTAAATAACAATAGAATGTTATCCAAAACCATACTATGTTTAGTTTTAAAAAAAAATCTTTTTCAGAAACATCTTCTGTCAGTTCAATGTTTCGTTTGTAAGCTATCGGTATTGCACGCGTAGTGTTAAATAAATAAATTAAGTACAAACAAACAAAAGAGTAGATAAATAAAAACATATACATACGTACATATGTTTATCTCTTTATAGAGACGTGTCTGTATTTTGAGTACATATACACACATACAGTTAAGGAATTAACTCTACATACACCCATCATTTTTGGGGTTTGAGGAAATTTGGGAAGAAATTAAAAAAATTAATTATGCCAATACTTAGGTGCTAATAAATATGTATGTATGTTTATACAAAAAATAAAAATATAATTATAATAACAACAACAAAAGCAAAAATATTCAAAATCCCTAGGAAAAAAGTCTACATACAGGCATAAAATACATGAAAAAATACGTGCAAAATGTTCGAGGTCGTCAACTTGTTTGAAAATTCGGTGATTTCCAGTACCAAGCCGTCAGCAAATGGCATCCGGATATGGTCTAATATGTTCTTGAAAAGGCAACAATTGATATTAATTTCGAAATAATCAAAAAGATTTACCACAAACGACGTATTGAATTTAAGTTTACGTCATGTGTAGTAATGACTCAATTTTAACTCTATTTAAATGTGGTTAAGGTTTAAAGGGCAATGGCGTCATTTGTGGTAAATGTTTAGGTTCTTTCAGAGTTAAGGGGAACTATTACTATTTTAAAAACATATTAGACCATATTGGGATGCCATTTTTTGACGGCTTGGTACCGGAAATCACCCAATTTTCAAACAAGTTGACGACACGTATTTTTTCATGTATTTTATGCCTGTATGTAGACTTTTTTCCTAGGGATTTTGAATATTTTTGCTTTTGTTGTTGTTATTATAATTATATTTTTATTTTTTGTATAAACATACATACATATTTTAGGAATTAGGAATTAGGAATTTTGAATACTTTTGCTTTTGTTGTTATTATAATTATATTTTTATTTTCTGTATAAACATACATATTTATTAGCACCTAAATATTGGCATAATTAATTTTTTTAATTTTTTCCCAAATTTCCTCAAACCCCAAAAATGATGGGTGTATGTAGAGTTAATTCCTTAACGGTATGTAAGTATGCATTTATTTCTATATATATACATACATTTCATTTCAACAATATTAATTTATTTTTATTCCGTATTTAACGCACAACTGTTTTAAAAAAGAGATCTACCAATAAATATATGATTGAAAAACAATATATTATTATTATATTAAATAATACTGTTGTCGTATTTAACAATATTATTTTAATATAAGAACATGGTATGGTAAGTCTCAATTATATTTTAGTCATATCTAACAATAATGTTGTCATATTTACAATAATAAGATTATGTGTAACAAAGTTCATTGTTTTTGTTGATAATATTATTATTAACTCAGATAATAATATTATTAAAAGTTTGCTTTTCTATTGACAATAATATGATTTAACTACAACCATATAATTCAATCATAGTATGTTGCTGTTTGATTATGGTTACTTCAACCATATTTTTTCTTTGCGTGTACGTTGATGCATTCTTTTCTTTTACAATCCGTCATTATTGTAAAGAAATAATTTTAAAATACTACTTGTTTGCCAATATTAATTAATGTTAATTGTTCAAACATTCTATTTTCAATTTAATTGATTTTGATTGAAAATTATTGGTGTAAAAAATTAATTGTAGAAATGGTAAAGTTCGATTTCGAAAGTTATAAATAATTTCTTATTGTACTCCAGAAGTGTTTTGCTAAATAAATTTCATTTCATAATAGCAAAAGATTAGTTAGTTTTTTTGCTGGAACTGAGTGCTACGAAAATTTTTAAAAATCATGTCGCCAGTTTCTTCAAAAAAAAAACAACCACTACAGAACCACATGTCGTGCAATAAATGCCAAAAAAAACCTTAAGCTACGTAATTTTAGAGCTTAAGCTATTTTTGCCATTTATTGTACGAGTATATGACAGAATTGTTACCCAGCAGCAGGGTTTGGTTTCTCGTCAAACGTGGCGATTTTTCAACTTGTTTGATGTCTAAATTTTTGATTTGGTAACAGCGATTTTTCTGGCGATAAATAAGTTTTCTGGCGATTTTTATTGGATATTTTTTTAATAAAATTGAACTTCAAAGTTTTTGTAAAAAATAAGTTCTACCAAAACTCGTCTGCGAGAAATGAAAACTAATTTGATTATTATGATTTTCTTATATTAATTATGCGTTTTGAATTTGGGTGCGAAAAATTTACAAGAAATATTTTTTGGCAATTTCGATTTTCTAATAATATACATTACATACTATATATTAAAAAAGTGTTATAAAAAACAAATTAATTATCAAATATATAGTCAGTCCATCATGAATATTCCCTCGGAATTTATTTCTCACGGAAAGTAGTTTTCTCGAGAAAACATTCCTCCAATCATAAATTCTTTGGGAACAAAAAAGAGTAATATGTGGCATCACCGCATTACGAAGTTCGTTGTTTTGCTTTTTTGTTGACATTTTGTTTCTCCTTTTTTTTTTTGAGCGAAAGAGTAAACAAAACTATTAAAATTCACCAACTTGAAAAATATGTAAAAATAAGTTTATAAACGATTTATTTGGACATTATTTGTGTTTTTCCACGTTTTAATGGGATATTAAATATGTTTTTAAGTAAGCTGCCTTCTCTTTTGCAATGGAAAGATTTTTAGTGAAAAAAGCAAGTTCACTTGCGTTCATAATACCTACTTTTTCCCCCGGGGAGTTTTTTTTATTCCTGTATTTGGTAAAAACAGGGAAAAGGAAATTCATAATAGGAGAAAAAAACTCGAACGGAATTTTTGTGCATGATTGGGCTGATTAAGAAAAACTACAAAAAATTAATTTTGACGATTTTTAAAATCAATTTGCTAAAATAGGTCGGAAAAAACCTGACAACCCTGCCCAGCAGTGTTCGAACTTTAAATTAGTAAGAAAAACCGAGCATTATTTGCTCATTTTTACAAGTTAAAACGAAAAAGTTCAAGGTATAAACGCTTGTTTGACAAACGTTTTTACATTTAAAACGTGTTTTGGAGATGGCGCAATCAAAGGCAGTTAATGAGATAAATCAAAAATTCGTTAATTTTTATAAACAAGTGTGTTTTGGCTGTCACGAGAATATTGTGAAAATAGTGTAATGAATATTTAATAATGAATATTAAATTAAGATTAATTATTGCACGAAATATATCTAATTATGTACATATTTACACGCGTACGTACCCTGCAGTCAGACTGGGGCCAAATTTCTTTATGTCATCGCTAAAGTTCTAGTAGTAGTTACATTGTCTACAATTTCTCTTCTATTCGTCAGTACATATGAAAGATAATAAACAGATGTGGTGTATTTCTGGTGGATTTTTTAACAAATTGTCAATATAAATAAATTTGTATGTACGTAAGGTATAGAAATGTACCAGTAAATGTCTGGTTGGTATGTATCCATGTTCCCATAAGAACCTATGTAGTCAGTACCTAGTCAATTGTTTTAGTGTTACTAGTAGATTTTCAATGACAAGCACATGGTAAATGTCTATACCACAAAGTATTGTATGGGGAATAATTGTAGAGTAGTACTGGTGACAAAGTCAAAAGCGACTCAGTACAGTTTCACCATCGACATTTCCTTCAGGGTATATACACATGTACATATGTACAGGGTGGCCCAGAAAGACCGAAGTGGTGTGAATTCCTTATAACTTTTTATTTAAGACATATTTTTTTAATTTTTTGTTTTTTAAATACAGTAAATTTATAGGGAATATTTTTAGATTAGTTATTAAAAATTGTATCCCGCAAGTGGTGGCCATTTTCTGCTTCGCACAAATGTGCTCTTTCCATTTCCATTATTCATAACTTATTTATGAGTGACGAAGCCCATTTCCAATTAAATGGGTTTGTTAACAAGGAAAACTTTAGGATATGGGCTAAGGAAAACCCGAGAGTACTTCATCAACGACAATTACACCCAGTTAAGTGTACTGTTTGGTGCGGTGTTTCTTCAGAAAGGATCATTGGTCCATATTTTTTGGAAAATGGAAGAGATGTCGCCATTTCCATCAATGGTGATCGATATCGGGCCATGTTGGAAAATTTTGTAAGGCCAGCCGTGGAATACCATCCGCAAATATGGTTCCAACAGGATGGAGCCACAGCGCACACTCCGAGGGCCACAATGGCTATTTAACGCGACATCTTTGGGGAAAGAATAAATTCGCGTAGAAGCAATTTTAATTGGCCTCCGCGTTCCCCGGATTTAACCGCTCCAGACTGTTTCCTTTGGAGTTATTTAAAAGGGAAAGTTTATGTTAATAAGCCTAGGACTATTGAGGAATTAAAAACCAATATTCCAGACGAAATTAACAACATAACACCGGAAGTTTTGCGAAAGGTCATGGAAAATGTGTTGAAAAGAGATCATTTGTGCGAAGCAGAAAATGGCCTCCACTTGCGGGATATCATTTTTAACAACTAATCTAAAAATATTCCCTATAAATTTACTGTATTTAAAAAACAAAAAATTAAAAAAATATGTCTTAAATAAAAAGTTATAAGGAATTTACACCACTTCGGTCTTTCTGGGCCACCCTGTACATCTGTGAAGAGAAATTAATATATGTACTAATACTTTGAATATTATCTTCTTTTTTTTTTGCAAATCATTTTAACGTCGTGTTAATTAAATAATATTAAACATTTAACACCGCTATACAAATGCAAATATTTATAAGCATAATTTTTTTTAATACATATTAAAATTATGGTTTCATATTTCAACTTTTTGTTTGTGTTTAGCTTGAATTTGTGAAGGAAATTTCCATTGATTATTGTTTTGAATTAAAGTGCAATCAGTTCAATATTAATATTCTTATAAGTAACGCGTGTACGTCTCGGTGTAAATAAGTATGTGTGAATGTAAATTAAAACTGCAATATAATAACGGAAAAAAATATTTATCAACATATTGAAACTACGTACGAGTAAAATAAAAACAATAACAATCATATGTTAATACAACATGGCATTTACTTATGTGCCCTTACAGTTACATAAGAACATAAAGAATAACAAAAACGAAAAGAAAAACAGTAAGAAGACTTGATCGATTGAAGATTGAAGTTATACCAAAGTATCAATGTGGGATTCTGTAATTTCTTTTTAACGATAGTGTACATCTATGTTCTACTCACCATTTAATTTCATATCATGTGGCATCCCTGCATACAAAATGTCAAAATAAGCGAAAAACAAAAAAGAAGAATTAAAGAAAAACTAAACGAATTTCATGTTGTGATTTTACTTTTTCTCCGACAGCGAATATCGTTAAAATATGTTATTGTGTAGCAAATTTTTTTAATTTTCGTTATATTTATTATAGTGATACGATTATTGTAATAAAAGTTATTGAATCCAGGTACTGGAAACGATCATATAAATCCGTCAATCACTGCATATTTGTAGGTGCACACATGTCGTATGTTTGCCGCGTCAATTATCATTTTTATTTTAACTTCATAGCGTTCGTGTCAAAGCATGAAAGAAGAGAGAAACAAATTTTTAATGAAAAGTTGGATATATTTACCCACGAAAATCTTTTAAACAAACAGATTTTAAAATGTAATTCTGAGTAAAAATTATGGCATTTTGTGACATCGAAATACTGTGTATTAGTGCCCACATTTGTCATTTCCTATATTTTTCTTTGTGCGGCATTACGTTGCAAACAAAAAAAATATAATGTGCACGGCCTTGCATACAGTTTGAAAATAAGAAATGTCTAAAGTGTACTCATCAGCATAAAGGCCGAGTCACATAGAATCCTACATATGATCAACTTGAACTTTTTCAACTGACAGCTAACCTTAAATCCAAGGTTTCTTAGTCCTAATTTACACTATGCAAGTCTGTCTTATTGCTAAGTTGATTAGTGTGTTAGGAGAGAGAGGAGGGGAAATGTAACGGTTCTGTTCCCCTCGTCTCTCTTTCCAACAAACTAATCGGCTTAGCAATAAGACTTGCATAGTGTAAATTAGGACTTATGAACTTTATAGCATTCAGTACGACTCCGTCAATGCAAAGTACAAAAGTTGGGCAACTTTTAACTTTTAGCGTACCGTCCGTAGTTTGACAGCATGAGGAGTTGGTTTTTTGGTATATTTTGATTTAGGTTCGTGTGTTTTCTCGGAGCAAGAATAACATAAAACAAAAAAATAAATAAACTCAGTAAAAACAAAAACTTGAGCTTAATTAATGAAATTGAGAACAAACCTATTAAAGCTGCTCAAATGTTTCGCTCAACAAAGGATGCATTGTGCCAACTTGCTTCGTCCTTACGTTAATGCCAGTTAAAGGCTCAGTTAGCCGAGTGTAATGGAATGTAACTGCAACTGTAGGAAACAGCTGATCGATATTGTTATGTGAAATGTAATGAAAATGGTTTACAGAGATGTAATGTAACGCAACATACTTTTCACATAAAAATATCGATCAGATGTTTCCTACAGTTGCAGTTACATTACATTACACTCGGTTAACTGAGCCTTAAAAAAGGTAACGTATAACGTTTGAAGGGTTCTATGTGACTTGGGCTTTTTAAGGTACAGTTTACAACATAAACGATCAAACATGGCGGTCTTAAGTTATGGTCACACTTGTCATAAAAACGTAACCAACAAACACTAATCAAAAAAATTTTGATCCAGACACTTGTTTATCAAATTTAACAGTTTCGAACAGAACTAATAGACAATATCATACAATCCAACATTATTGGCTACTCTTTAACTTGATAAATTTTTGTCTGAATTGAAAGATTTTTAATTAGCATTTAGTGGTTACGCTTTTTTGGGCGAATGTTTGACAAGTGTGACCGTACCTTTAGTATTACGGTGTTTTTCCTATCATGGTTGCTCTTAAACATTGTCTTAAGACAACAATTCTAAAAATAGGAAATTTAAAACTCTACTTTCCAAGTCTGACTAAATGGGAATAGAATACAGTATTGATTTTCTTTTGTGCTACAGTATCTTCGGAAATTCAGCTTGGATTAAAGTACATATTTCTCTACCTGCACTATATCATTGTTTAATAGTTTCAAAGGAAGGTTTTTTTTTGCGAATATTCTTAGTGTGCTCATAAATTTTTTGCTGCCGCCTAACTTTTGCTTTGTCTTAAAAACTATTGTTATCGCTCAAATAACAAAATTCTTACAGATTACAGAATTATAGAAACTAAAGTGGCAGATATCCAGCAGCTCACAACTATATACACAAAAATATACATATATGTATATATATATGTACATCATATGTTGTAAGTGAAACAAACATAAACAAATTAAAATTACAACAACATAGGCGAAATTAAAAGAAAACCTTGCAAATTTTCAGTAGAAACTTTTGTTAATAAATAACATGTGTCCTAGTGTGTTCCCAGTCTTAAATATTTGTTATTAGTGTTAAACTTTCTACTAAAATTAATTTTAAGCTGACCTTGTAAATTTTTATTTATTACACTTGAAAAAAAAAACATAATATATTAGAAAATGTGTTACACGTCTTAACATAATCAATTATTCACTACATAATTAGTAAAACAAACTAAATATGTATATTATTATAATTTTTTTTGATTAAAACGTACAAAAGCTGTGTGCCTCCAGGCACATGTTCCAACATACAAAAATATTAGAGTGGAACTTTTAAGATGTTTTAATATCGGAAACACGTGCTCGAATAAAAAACAAATAAATAATATTCATAGGTTTTCTAATTTCAATTATTATCTGATTTGAACTTGTATTACTTATTAAAGCTTAGTAAACTGTTCGAAGTTGTGAACAATTTTCAGCCACATTGATTATTTCGCGTGAAAAATTTGACACGCAACAAGTGATGACCAACCATACTGCTTATTTCGAAAAAATTTTCGTTTTTATTGGTTAGAAGTATGCAACATTGATCGACTTTTGTAAACAAAAACATCAGCTGTCAATATTTCGCGCGAAATAAGTGCCTCAGATGACAAGAAAATGTTGCCACATATATTTCACAAATTTTTCACGACTTGAACAGAATACAAGTTTGACAACATTTTTTCATAAATATTTCATGTGAGTTTTTTTATATGGATTATGTCCACATTTCGCGTGAAATTTTAAACAGAATACCAGGCTTAAGAGCCAATTTTTAGGTTCGAGCTTAAATTTAGTTTTTTTTTCCGCCAGTTAGCTAATCCGAAAATTAATTTAACCTAAAGTTGAATGGGTTTGGTTCTTATTAATTTGTTCTCAAACTCTATCTGTACACACGGTTGTCAGATTTTACTATAATGCCACTAAAATTGTGCTACAAAGTTTTTTATAACCGTGTGTATTGGCAATTTTTGTCTTACAATGTTGCCAGAAAAAGCATTGCCAGTTCTTTGCAATACCAGCAGCTGACAAACAAAATGTCAGGCAACTAACAATCGTGTGCACACATTTCGATGCCATTGTAAAATTGTATTCTCAGATATATGTTTGACATTTTATTATTGTTACATATGCGAGGTTTATGTATGAAATTATTATCAAAGAATTCCTCCTATTGGCAATGCTGCACACAGCTGATTTAAAGAAAAATTAAAGTGAACAAATATAAACAAAATATGTACATATGTGCAGCCAAAATCGTTGCAATTGCTTTTTTTATCGTATATAATAGTTAATATTTTCACTTTTTTACATTTAACACAAGCACAGAAATTTTTTGTCAAATGCTTAACATCAGATCCAACAATTTTTGCATGTGGCAGCCCTGTGAACTATACAGAGAAAACAGTGCCTAATAAATACCACATCAAATATAACAAAATTAATAAGATATCTCTATGGTTTTTTTTCAATAAGGAAATCTTATTAATTTCATAAAGAAAACCTTTTTGAAAAAATCAAGAAGAAATCTTGTAGTTTTTATTAGGTTATCTTATTGATTTTTTTTTAAAAGGTTTTCTTCTTGATTTTATTAGGCAACCTAATAAAAAAAATGTTATGTCTTTATTCTTTGTACTCATGTATGTATTTTCATTTAAATTCTGTACGCTATATGTATGTATGTAGTATATTTAGATGTTATTTATTTATACATACATACATACATATTATATTATATTCTTAATTAACTAACTCACCATACATACATATTTATTACTTGGGAGAAGACAAGTATTGAACCAGCAACCTTCTGACTGATAGACAAGAACTCTAACCAATATGCTAACAAGCAGCCTGAATCCGCACTGAAATTATTATACAAACATTCTTATACAAGAACGAAAAAGATCATGATAAAAATTGTCCCTATGTTTATTTATAGATATGAAATAACAAGAAACCTAATAAAATCATGAAGATTTCCGTGTTAAAAAAAATAATAAGATGCTTTACACATAATCATATAGGAACCTAATGAAAACAATAAGGAATACCTTATTGAAAAAATCAATAAGGCAACCTAATGAAATCAATAAGGAAAACCTTTTTGAAAAAATCAATAAGGCAACCAATAAAATCAAGAAGATTTTCTCTATGGATTGTTTTTTGGTGCCAAAAATAACGGAAATTGAGTAAAAAAAAGCTGTGAATAATAAGATTTCTTCTTGGTTTTATGTGGTTTTCTTCTTGATAAAATTAATAAGATTTACCACATAAAAACAATAAGAAATCTTTATGAAAAAATCTTCGCTTCTTTCTGCTGGGATACCCCTTAGCCTAAAAACGTTTCATAGAGAAAATCTTCTTGATTCTATTAAGCAGTTTTTTCACTGACAATGTTTTCAGATAAAATTATAAGCAATTTAATTTTTTTTTTAATAATTCTAACATTAACATTTATTAACGCACTAATAATCCCAAATTATTATTTTACTTATTCAGTAAAATATTTTTTTTTTATTAAAAATACATTGAAATTGATTATTGAGGGGTTTAGCTGGATCCTATGCGCATTTCACTGTTGCTAATGCAGATCATCAGGGAACCTTTACCGAAAGTTTCTTTGTTATTATGTTATAAACTTTCATTTAAATAAATGAGAAAGAAGCTCAACAAATAACGAAATTTTAAACAAGAACTCAATAATCAACATGTTTTTTATATTCTTGCTTTACTAAATTGGCTGACTTTTTTTCAGCTCTAAGTGTAAAAGTATGTAAAGAAAATAAATGTAAATAACAACAACTGCTTTTCAATAATAGAGTGTTGCCACACAAGTATTTTTGACCTGGTGCCGTCAAGATAATAATTAGTGTTTCTTTATTGGGAATTGTTGTAGTAAAGCAAGAAAATAAAAAACATGTTGATTATTAAGTTCTTGTTTCAACTTTGTTATTTGTTGAGCTTCTCAACAGTTTAAAATAATAAATCTAGTTGTTATAAAAATTTTTCGGTAAAAGTGAACAGTGAAATGGGCATAGGATCCAAATAAACCCCTCAATAATCAATTTCAATGTATTTTTAATAAAAAAAATTATTTTACTGAAAAATAATAATTTGGTATTATTAGTGCGTTAATAAATGTTAAACTTAAATTGTAACAATTGCCAATAAAAAACATAATTCTAACATTTATTTCAAAAACTAACTACAGATTTTCGGTTGCATTCAATATTGTCCGTTATTTATGTTACGAGAACTAAATTCCACTTTGCAACGTTCACCTTGTTTTGAAAGTTACAAGAAATAAACAAAATAAAACAAACAAAAATTTTACGGTTTTAAGTCATTTAATTGTTTAACATTAAAAAATATTTAAATGAAATTTTTCGTTAAATTTAAATGAAAAATAAGTAAAATAGGTTTTAAGTAAATTTTCATTTGCTTAAGTTTTGATTTCGTAGCGTAACTCAGAAATGATATATTATCTATTTATACTCAATAGGTAGGAAGGGATATATTGATTAAGTTATGATGAAAAAAAAAACTAAAAATACTCGTATATTGTTTTATTACTTTCAAAAGAATATGCAAATGTATGTATATTAGGATTCGCGTGACATTTTTCATTTTTTTTTGCTCAAAAATAAAAAGCTTAAAAATAGATGCAAATCGTATTTTATTTTTAAATGATTTTAAGTTGTTTTCTATTCTGGTATTAATATATTTTTGTTTTGTTTATATATTTCTACACTCATAAAATTACTAGAGCAAAAAATTATTTTTGCAAGGTTAAGACAGTTAATTTTTTAATATTAAAAATAAATGAAAATTGTTCTTAAATTTAAATGAAAAATAAGTAGAGTTGATTTTAAGTGAATTTTTATTACTTTTACCCACCGTCTAGACCGGCAATAAATTGATTAACATATTATTGCAGCAAATGTCAAAATATTTATATTGCCAATGGAGGTAGCTCATTTCAAGTGCTTGCAATAATTGCCAACAGTTTTTCGTTGACAATTATTGCGAACATGAAACGTAAAATTCGGTATTAATTTATGTTCGACTCTTCTGTATTGCTTTTTACATTTAGATAATATTAGCAAAATTGAAAAAGGAAAATAGTCGGCCAGGTTCTGAAAACCATTTCGTTTTGAAACTGACAAATTTCAGAGGAAAAAAATCAACAAGAAAGGTCACTTATTGCAGCTTTTTATTTCGTTTTAAGATTTCATATGGTTGAGATATTTTATCCGAACTTAATTGCAAATGCACTAAATTATCTTCTAAATAGAACATTGTTTTCCGTTTTTGAAACTTTGCGGTTTCAAAACGAAATGGTTTGCAGAACATGGCCGAGTGTCTTAAAAACGTGTGTACTAAAATAATTTTTATAGCAATAAGTTTATAAAAATAAAAAAATTTCTCGATTGACCTGATATTAAATTTTTATAAAGCGAATCTTGTTTAATGTTTTAAAAATTTTTTAAATTATTTTTTTAACCAAATATGTTTCATGTTGAAATTTTCTTGTTATATTTTTTTTAAATTTCTTTTTTGTAAATAAATTTTGAAGTATCTAGCTAATTTTAAAGTAAAAAAATTGCTCAGCTGTTTGTTCGCCTTGAAATTTGGCAAAATAAAAAAAACAAAATAATGTTTACAAATACATATTCACCCTCATCGGGAATAAAAGGCAAACACTTTGTTCACGTGAAATGTTTTGAACTACATATTAACCCTTATCGCAAATTTCAAGGGAATACATTTTTTGGGAATAATTTTTTTTATACCCATCAACAACAAATTGGCATTGCCAATTCGTAGGAAATAAAGTAAACATCTGTTGCGAGTAAAACATGCTATTGTGAATTGATGTAATTGTATTATTTACTGTTTACGCGTATTTTTATAAACTTCTTAATAAATTGTGATTGCAACTTTAGGGAAAAGGGAAATGTTTCCAGGGAATAAATATTCACGATAGGGCTGATTATTATTATATAAAATGTTTATTTTGGGAAAAATTGAGATTAAAATATTAAACTTAAATTTAGCAATTCCCAAAAAGAACCAATTATACTATATAACTTTTTTGTGTGCTTTTTTCATGACAGTGTACGTAGTACATACATATTTCATAATGTCAAAATTATAGAATGTTGCAATTTTTTGTGATTATATTTTTGTTCTTGTCACAGAAGTTTAGAACACGAGTGTGAATACTCAATTTATTTAAATTAATTTTAATTCTTGTTTTTGTTTATCGTAGTATAAATAGTTTTATTTATTCTTTGGTGTGTTACATTCTTAACAAAATATTTTTGCTGGGATTTATTTCATGTATAATACGCATGCACATCACATGCACTTCACATGCACATATATATGTATACTAAATACATTCACATAATAATGCGTCTGCAATGGATTTGAAAATAATCCCTAAGTCGTCTACTCTACTCTGCCTTAAATTTTTGAATATTATTCCCAGATTATAAAGTTATTATTTTCGTAATGCAGAAAGAAAAGAAAATTTCTCACTTGTCCATAATGCGTTGTTAGAAAATATTTAGGTAAATATACTAGTACCTACATACAAGTATATATGTATATGTTATGTATATCTACTAGTGGCCTGCGTAAGCATTCTTGAAATGTAAATACGTCATGTTTTTTAAATGTATTCTCGTGGCATGTATGTATACCAATAATAAATGCTGTCGTACTATAAACGAAGCACGATGGATGTATTGGTGTACGTGTATATGACTGTTAACAAGCGATGTCGCCAAGACGTCTTGTTTATAACAAACAATGCAAAGAAGTACTGTTGATACATGTATGTTTGTTATTTTGCATATTGTACGTTTGGGTGTGTGTGTGTGTGTAAGATTTAGATGGTAAGCTGTTATGTTTGTGTTTAGGGGAGGTTTTTTAAAGCAAGCGCACACAACTCATGTAAATGCATGTGTGCGTTTGTATGTGCGCAGAAAAATAAGAGAGCATACACAAATTATGTAGGTATGTATGTATGTACATGCATCACGTTTGTATACGCGCCAATGGGAGAAAAAATCACAAACACCACAAATTCTTCAGTCACGAACTATTTCTTCTTTAGTCTTATACCTGCAATAAGTTAAACAAACGTATTGCCGAACACGTTGTTTAGCGTTTGTTTCAGATGATTTCGCTGTAGTAAAGCATTTGAAATTGCCCTAATGTCTTAAAAATTCTTATAAGAAGTCTTGTGCAGGCCTTTAATATCTACATATTATTCGCATGCATATGAACGTACAAACAAACCTGGGATAAAGCAAAAATCAAAGTATCCCAGCAAACATAGTGAATTGTCAAAATGTATGTGTGACCGAAGCACAGCCAACTCGCGAAAACGTGTACATTAGAGATGATCGAAACTGTGATTTTTTAATAATGTTGCTGTGACTGTTATCACAGTTTAGCTGTATTTTGTTTGTAGCAGTTCTGATATTTTGAGAAAATCTAAAGAGAAGAGCAGCAGTGAAATTAAACAGTGACTGTGATCACGGTTTAACACATTTCAGCTATTCTGCTGTAAAAGTATTTATTAGTATTGGTGTCTTGATAAATGCTAATAAGAAGAGCGACAACAACAAACAATTAGCAAATTTTGAGAATTGTCGTATAAGACGCAGAGAGACAAAAAATTGTACATATGAAAATGTAAGCTGTTCTTGACAAAAGCTGAGGGTATGGAAAAAAATTAATGTTGAGCTTTATTTAGTGTAAAGTAAGTATACAAGAACAATCACAGTTTGTAGGAAAAAACTATGTTTTCAAAACCTGTTCCTTGCTAAATTCAGTCACAGTTGTGATTAGTGATTTTTCAATCGCTGTGAAAAAGTAACAGGTTTCTAAATATCGCTCAACTCTAGTGTACATACTAATTTTTCCAAAGGTATTCACGTTTTCAAGTTTGCTCATGTTTTCGAATGTAAATATTTTAGAGCTTACATGCGCGGCTTATCATCATAAATTCAATCAAATACATTTTTTTGTAAGTGGTTGTTCTAGCTGGATAGCCTTTCATTTGATTTACATCATTATTACTCATACGCCCTGATTTGCAGTTCCCTCTATCTACCAATATCCAACGAAGTATGCAACACTTTTCGTTTAAAGATATACGTATGAGTGATATTTAATTGCAGTCTAATAAATTACTACCAGTGTTTAAAAAACTGACACCAGAAAAGCAAAAGTTTCAATTAATATTAGGGAGGTAACGATACGCCGTTTTGGCGATCCGATACCGATACTCAAAAAGAAATATCGCCGATACCGATACGCATATTGAAACTGAACTCAAGCTAAAATTAACAAAACCTTTTATTATTTAAAATTATAGTGTAAGAGATTATTAATATTTAAAATTGATATTTGAATTCATTCTGAAATTAACAAAACAACAAATTATTTTTTTTAAATACTTATGTACACGATTTAGCATTGAGAGAACATTTTACTACTACGGTGCAAAGCAAAACAAAAGAAACGTTTAATTTTTCTGTTTAGACTTTATGTTCTGCTTTTAATATGTTATTTCTCTTAGTTTTTATGCAAAAAAAATCGTTGAAAATTTAATTGTTTGTTCAAAACAGCTCTAAAAAAAATTTAAGAAGTAACGCCGTATCGAGTGTAAAATATCGGCGATATCGATATAACGGCAAATCAGAAATATTGCCGATATATCGGTATCGGTATTCGTTACTTCCCTAATTAATATGCTATTGCTTTGAAGCTACAGTATTTTGTTCAAAAAGTAAACTCTTGCTTTCGCCTCTGCTTTGAAAGTAAATATGTAGCAACTGTTGAAAAGTATTTTATTGCGTTTGCGTTCGTACAGTTTTGTTTTGCTGTGACTTCGTAAAATCAAAGAAACAGTTCCAAGTAAATGGGCAGACGTCAACAGCAAAAGTTAAAAAGTTAAGTTCAAAGAACACGAAAAGTTGTTTTACTTTCGACGTACAGCATAAACTCACAGTTTTTACTTTCAAAAAATATAAACTGTAAGCAGTAGCACAGTCGAATGTTTTGCCTTTGTGTTACCAATTTTGCAAGAACAAACGAAAGGATCATTCCAGGAAACCATCAACAATGTTTTTCCTCTAAATACGAAGAATTATGAAAGACCAAGCAAGGCCAGAGTTAATTTTTTTTTAAATTTATTTTAGTCTTTTTTTTAAAAAAGATGGCATCAAAATAAACACAGTCGAAAATTTCACACCTTTTCCATTAAAAACATGAATCTTCTACTTGATAAGAACCATCACTACAAATTTTCATACTCGTACCTTAGAATATGTAACTTTTATTTATTTTAAATTATAATGTAAACCTGCTAACTTCACTTTTTATAACATATTGTCGACTTAGAGTGTAAACCTGCTAACTCACTTCCAGAAAACTTAAGAAACTACCCAAATACATTAAGTTTCTTCGACATATATAGGGCTTCAAATTAAAATAAATATTTTATCAGGTTGATGAGGCGTCTCTTTCTCTTTTGAAGTGGATTTAGCAGGTTTACACTCTAAGCCGGCGATATGACATTTTAATGCCGCTCGAAAGAGAAAGGGACCTCTCATCGACCTGCTAAAATATTTATTTTAATTTGAACGTATATATGTGACAGCGCATATAGAAAGGGACCTAAGGGTGAAAAAAATCAACTTTCACTACTTTTTTTTGTTGATGTGGACAACATCTGAGCTCTCCTGAACAAAACTGGTCCCTTTCTATTTGCCGCGTCACATATATAGAAGATTAGGCTGTTTTCTTAAGCTTTGTATATAAATCGTTAACACTATTTTGGCTCTCCTGTAAAATTTTCTGGAAGTGAGTTAGCAGGTTTACACTCCAAGCCGACGATATGTATATATATTTGTTTTTATTATTTTTTTTAAATTAAATAAATGCATTTGTTTTAAAACTTACCTTTTGATTATTTAATAAACCTTTTATTTGGTTTAAAGTAAAATGTTTAGTAGAATACAGGCATATAAATTCTTTACTCGGTTTTCGCAACAAACTCAGTTTTCCAAAATTTCTATTGGTTGTGTTAACCGAATCTGCACTGTATTTATTGGACGTTCAGTTTTAACGAATTAGCATTCTAACGTTCCTTTTCACAATGTATGAGTAATGTAAGAGTTAATTTGAACTTTAACTGACAGTTCTTCATACAAAACTTGCCCTTAAAGTCCCTGTTATCTTTTAACCATACATTGTGAAAAGGTACATAAGTGTTAACTATTTTTACGAATAAATGCAAATAAATGACACTTCAGGTGACAGATATTTAACAGCTGACAGCCTTGCCAGACCGGCAGTTTAGTTATCCACTAAATGGATGACAATGTATCATGATACAATTATAACACGTACATGCACAAGCCCTCCCTGTTAATGTATAAAATACGAATGAATGAAACAATGAAATAACACAAACAAAAATAAATAAAAATAGAACATAAAGTAAAATTACGCACGGATTATACATGAATATAATTACATGGCCTACACATGGAAATAATTGCACACTCTGTGTAATTACACACCTATTGGCAACACTGAATGACTATGACATTCAAGCATGAATGTCGCGCCTGCAATTGTACTTTAGTTACCCTGTAATTGTTATTTTTAAAAACAAAAGACATCTGTTTCTGACAATTCTTCGTTTGCTTATACCAACAAAATGCATGTGTTTTTTGGTGTTGTAATGTTGCTGTAGTCATGCACGTACCTAGTATAATTGTATCATGCACTGTATGTATATCTCCTTGCAAATAAAATTGTCAAACTCTTCTTTATGTAAATAACGATTTTATTAATAAAACTTCCCCTATGCACTAGTGTTAAACAAGTTTCCTTTGTTTCTGTTGTGAAGTTTTGAAAATGTTAGACCGATTTTAATTTTCTGTAACAATATTTTTATACGTAATAATATTATAATATGTACATATCGTTAACTTAATACGAAAAGGCCCTAACTCATGTTTTTAATAGTTTACAGGAGGAGGAAAAAACTAAATAAAAAAATGCAATATTGATACAAAACTTTTTTAAACGCAATTTTTATTAAAAACACTACAAATTTAGTGTTGTATTAGTTTTATTAATATAAAGGAGGCGTATCTAGTAATGGTCTATAGAAATATGTAAAAATATCGATTTCGAAAAATTATGAGTTGGGGCCTTTTCGTATTAAGTTAACGATATGTATGTTGAACCTAGTGATAGGTAATTTTTGAGAAATTTGGATTAACTTATTATATACATACCTACTAGTGATGCACGAATATTCGTATTCGAATTGTCGAATATTCGGTCATTTTCAGGAGAATACGAATGTATTCGTATTCGTCAAATTCAGGCGGATTCGAATACAAATGTATTCGTAATCGCCAAATTGAGTCGAATACGAATACGAATATTCTAAATTTACTAAAAATTTTAGTTTGTACAAATACATTAATTTTTTTATAGAAATTTGTGCTTTGTATCATTTTCAAATATTATTCAATGACGATCATTAAAACTTTGGGTACTTTTTACTAACTTTAAAGTACGCCAACAAGAGTGTGAAGTCCTTTTTCATAAGAATTTTTTAATATATCAGATTGCATAAAATATCCGTATTCGTATTCGCGAATATCGTTTCAAATATTCGTATTCGTATTCGCGAATATCAAAAATTTGATATATTTGTTACATCACTAATACCTATGTATTGTAATGTAGTATATATTTATACATTTTTCTGTTTTTTTGCTAGTCACTTTATTTAGAGAGTATTCTAAAAAAGATTGTAAATTGTATTCAACGAATTTCATCATTTTATTACATATTTGTCAGCAGATTTTTCCCCCATCATTTGTTATCAGTTGATGTAAATTTTTTTTGCGATTTTTCTAAAAATAAAAAACAAAATATTTTAATGAAACGAATTTGTTTTTTTTTTTTCAATTTATCACTATTTTATTAGAGGGAACAGTGTGTAGTATAAAAAAATTACAGTTAAAGATTTCATGGTTGTTTTACATTGGCTTACGTCTTAATTTATGCATTAAATATCGCTCATTTATTCAAACAACGTCATAACTCAAAAAATAAAAAACTAGTTAGACAGAAAACGAGTTTAAAGTTTTCAATTTATATACAACTTAATGGAAAAAGAAAATTTCATTTTTCTTTTAAGAGTTGAGGAAACATGATGTTCATGTGAAATTTTTACACAAAATGAAGAAGGATATGAGGATTAATTCTGCTTAAATAACACCAAAAATTTAATTTTTTGAGTTGTGGCGTTTTTTTAGTAAATGAGCGATATATGCGAGGGCGGATAAATAAGTCAGTGAGTTTTCGAACTTCCCTCGCAGTTATATGAAATGCAACACTGTTCCCATCAAGTACCACCTGTTAATAGACTACTGAGCAAGTGTCGTCATATACTTTGCGTTTAACAGCTGTTCAAAACATGCATGTTTTTTTGTATTTTTCTAAAAATGGAAAAAAGTGAATTTCAAGTGCTCATTAAACATTATTTTTTGCAAAAAAAACCGTCAGTCAAACCAAGGAAAAGCTCGATAAATACTATGAGGACTCTGCACCATCGATTTCAATGGTCCAAATGGTTTCAAATGTCCAAAAAATCCACGATATGGTGTTGACCGGATGTGTAATATCCTGAAAACTCGAACTTCAAGAAAGTCTGAGTATGCACTTTTATGGATGGCCACTTGGACGCTAATCTATGAACAATATCATCCGCCAGCATTGTATCCCAAAAAAATGCAAAAATGAAAACTTGGCAAATTCTAGTTCAATTTCATGCTTTTCAGAAATATATTCATGGGCAATAATAAAGGAGGATATCACCTTGTCTATAAATTTGCATTACTTTTTTCCGTCTCGGTTGACTCATTTACTGAAAAAGTCCTTTAGAAATGCATTATAGCTTAACAGAGCTCTGTTAAGACACTGATATAGCTCTGTTAAAGTGCAAGGTTTGTGTTATAAAGGGTTATAAATCTATACAAGCACAAACTTGAAGTTGCGCCGATTTCAAAAGAAAATAATAACATATTAATAATGAGAATTGTGAACTACAAATTAGTTGAACTACAAGCGTGACACATCTAATTTAAAAAAAAAATTTGTTCCTTTCAAAATGGGTGCAACGAAGCACACAGGGATTTGGATAGTTAAGCAATAACTACACTTAAAAAAATATTTGTATTGAATTTCTATCAGTTGCATTTTAATAAAAATCTAATAAGAGATTGAAAATTTTAAAAGCGGAATGTCTGGTCAGGTTACCCGTAGCTGAATTCCGTAATACCATAAAAGTTTCAAAAGTATATTAAAAGTTTACAATCTAGACTGGGGATTGAAGTTTTGCCAAAATCAGCCAATGTATCTCGAGTTAATTTAAGTTTCATTTGTGTTCAATTAGAGTCAATTTGTTATTTCTTTCCATTTAAGCCGTCGATCAAGGTGTATGTTGAGGAACAAGTTGGGAACAAGTATCTCTTCATGGGGTAAATGTTACCTGAACACCCTTTTTAGGGTTTCGTACACCAAAGGTGAAAAAATTAACACTATTGTTTTCGCTACGCTGTCCGTCACACGGTATTTCCTCAGGAACCGTAAGAGCTGCGGATCTGAAATTTGGACAGAGTATGTAGAACCTTGGCCGCTACAACAATATACATACAGTTGTATGTACATACAATTGTATGTACATACGTATATTGACACTTAAAATTTGTAAAATTAGTGTATTTTTGTATAGACTACAACAATTAACACTAAAATTTAAAAAAATTAATTAAAGGGTGGTCCATCAGTTAATGCATTTTTGACTATGAAATTTTAACAACTTGCTATATCTTGGAAACCGTAAGAGGTAAACTCTTAAAATGTTCAAAATCGGTAAAACTAAAAAATCTGAAAATTATAAAATCGCCAAACAAAAAAAATCGCATGAAATTCAAAAAAAATCGCCAAAACAAAAAAAAAATCGCCAAAACAAAAAACATCGCCAAAATTAAAAAAAATTTCTAACACTAAAATAAGTCGCAAAATTCGAAAAAAAATCGTCTAAATGAAAAAAATCGTCAAAATGAAAAAGCGCCAAAAACCGAAAAAATCGCCAAACGTGAAAAAGGATCCAGTAACAAAATAGTTGTTATAATGAAAAAAAAATCGCCAAAATGGAAAAAACCGCCAAAAATTAAAAAAAATCGCCAAATTGAAAAATCCAAAACTATATTTTATATAGGCTACTAAAGTTCGTATTGAATTACATATCTCGTGTCCGTACGGAACCCTTCGTGCGCGGGTCAAAGTCGCACTTTACTGAATTTATTTCATTTACTTTTATTCTCCATTAGTTCATCCATAGTTCAATACAGTACTATTACGAATATTACGCTTGTATGTATTACGAATATTTTTGTATGTTTAGTATGTATATATAAGAAAGACTCCACTGGGACATATATTATGTATTACGAATATTTTTTTTCTTTAGTATGTACATATATGTATATAAGAAAGACTTCGCTAGGTCTATAAAGGTTAAACAATTAATCGATATAAATAGACCGCCAAGCCACTCTGGAAAAAGTCTCGTAAATATACCTAGATATTAACCTAAGCTGAACTGGTAAATATTTATACTTTTGAAAAGTTAGTGACACTGTGGAAGCCTAGTTCGAATATAAAAAAATTTACTGAAAAATATAAATAATAAAAAAAGTTTAAGTTTTTGTTGTTACAGTTACATAAATGTCGGAATGTCATTTATGTATATGTAAGTTATATTATTCTACACCGATTAGGTCCCTATAGGATATCTAATTCAGTGACACGTCACAATGTGCATACGAGAAGTACCAATTAACCCTCTCCTACGCCATCCTCATATAAAAGTGGCTGGTCCGCTTTATAGGAAGTGTTAGAACTCGCAGTGGTCCCTATCGCTTGGGGACCGGTCACTTGTGTCAGTTAATACTGAAAGATAATTTATAACACATCGGATATTGTCAATTAGTTGTGTTCGAAACTATTTAATTTGATAAACAAGTGTCTGATCAGAATCAAAACTTTTTTCATTACTGTTTGTTGGTTACGCTTTTTTGGGCAAATGTTTGACAAGTGTGACCGTACCTTAAGGAATCGCATATAACTAGTGTTATAATAAAAAATTATTTTCACCGGTGTTTGAGAGACTACAGATAGGCGCTTAAGGGTTAATGCTAAGCTAAATCAAAAATTAGGCATATAAAGTTCAAAGTTCATAAAATGGAATGCCAGACTAAATTCTTAAAATAAAATGTAGTTCATACATACTTATATTTAGAAAGCATTTTAATTTTTCTTTCTAATCGATCATTTAGTTAGAAATAAATAAACTTTAGAAAATTTGTTTTATTATTTGTTGTAAAAATTAAAACTAATCATTTAATTAAATAAATTAAAAATTTAAGTGGGTAGTAAAGTACATGTGTATGTATGTATGTATATGTATGTATATAATATGTTTGTATGATCCTATTTAAAAAAAGCTATAAATAGATACAGTGTGATTGAGTGAAATTTTTAGGAGATTATGTAAATGAAATAAATTTATTTTAAAATATTTAAAGTATCGCAAATTATATAATTTGCATTTCCATAAAATTTCTTATTACATACGTTTAAAAAATGGTTTAAGATTAACTTAATGTTTTAAAATTTTCCTCAAATCGCTTTTAAATAAACAACTTATTTTATTTATACTTATAATGAAATAAAAAAAAAACCCAAAAAAAATAAATCCTCATATATATTTATTTATTAAAAATAATAATCTGGATTTTTCCAAAATGTTAAAGTCAATAATGTACAATTTTTATATACTCGTATGTAACTGTCGTAATATGGAATAATCGCTTAGGTCGAAAGATCCCTTATTTGCATATACATATGTAGTTAAATTTTCTTATGTGGACTTAAGCGATTATCCTATATTGTATGTATAACACTTTCAGTTTATTATAAGAGGTGCATAACTTATTTCGAGGTCCCAAAACTAGCCGACCTGAAGTGTACAAGGTGGCAGTTGTTTAATTTAAAACTACTTTTGTGTGAAAGTGGCAACCTTATAACATGTGTGTTTTAACCAGTGATACCAACTATTTTGGCTCTAAAAGCACATAAAAATTTTAAAAAAGTACTAAGAAGCGTTATTTTGAGATCTAAAAAGCGTAAAAAGCACTAACGTGAAAAATCAGTGTAGAAAATTAATAATGTTTAATTATTTGTAAGCTATTCTCTATTCTCGGCAATAGTATCAACATATTCAATGAAATATATCAGACTAAAAAGGTATGCTCTACACTGAAAAAATAAATACACAAAGTTTTTATTAAAGTAATTTTAGGAAATACACAAATTTCTCAAAAGTCTTCAATAATCACTATAAATAGTGCCAAAAGCACAAAGTTGGCATCGCTGGTTTTAACCCATTATTGCCCGGTATCCAAAAACGTTAACCAATTTTAATGAAAATTTTTAGTGGAATTTTTTTGACATTTCATATTTATAGTTTGAATACTTTATATATAATGTATATAGTAAATATAGTATATATGTATGTATTAAGTTTGAAGAAAATGAAGCAATTGGTTTTTGAGATATAAGATGTTAAGTTTACTGAACAGTGGGCAGATATGTTAAGTGTTTTCGTAAGAATACACGAAAATTTAGTACACAATAGTTCATATTTTTTTTCAAAAATATTTATTAAAAGAGAAAAAGTAGAAACATTTTTTTTTCATTTACATATATGAAAATTTTTTAAATTTTATCACATGTGATTTTTTAAGCTAATTTGCTGAACAAAACCATCATAATGAAGATATTTCAATAGAGTTCTTGGTGATGTTTCAACTCAATAAGTTCGAGTTTTTGCGTAAATTTATAACCATGCATCAGACATGGATACACCACTTACATAATACCTGAGACAAAAGCAAAGTCAAATTAGTGGAGTGGAAGGCGAAGACAGTTCCAGTTGCACTGGGATAATTTTATTGATTATCTTCAAAAAAAATCAATCAAGTCAAAATCAATGAATAACGGCCTGTCCTACGATGTCACCAGCAAACGTTCGATCGATAATTTGTATTGCAAGCAACAATAACATTAGAAAATTTGTTATTGTTTGCAATACAATCGATCGATGCTGGTGACATCGTGGGACAGGCCGTTAAAGTTCGAATTGCTTCATCACCACGCACCTTTTTTTCGTCATATTTATTATTATTATTTTATTTTCCATTTCCAAACTTTAGAAAATTTATTTGGGGGTAAAAGATTAGCCAACAATGAAGAGCTCGAAAGTTCTTACTGTAAACAGATTATCGAAGTTATTGAATTTCGATCGTAAAAGGGTATTGAGCTAAAAGGAGATCAGGGGGGCTACTGCGTAATTCGAAACGTGTGAAAATGCTTTCGAATTTGTATGCTTATAACATGTAAATTCGAAAGCATTTTCTTTCGTTTCGAATTACAGAGTAGACCCCCAGGTTGAGAAATAAAGAAGAAAAAATTTCACAAATTTGTTGGGATATCTTTGTTAGGTCTGCCAATTTCGAGGCCGCTCTTGTACATTCAAAATAAAAATTATTTTTCAGATATTTTCTATTGCCGATTCTTGAAATTTAATGCAAATTCGTATTGACTAATTTTTTTAATGCGGCGTTATAAAACACTACACTTTGTTCGATGACAAAGCAATTGACATTTTGGAAGTCTTCGATTGGTAAAATTTTGTACATATTATTCTGGATTGATTCTAAGAACTGGTTCACACACATCAACAACTTATGCCAGCAAAAAAAAGAGACTCCAAAAAAAGTCATGAAAATGTAGAGTTTGCGATGTGGAAGTAGTGAAAATTTCGATCCGAACTAATGATTTTTACATAGGAATGTGATTGCAAAAAGATCTTTTTCGATGCCTGGTCACTGAATTGGAAGCGATATTAAGAAAAATTCCCTTTTTTGTGTTCTATGATATTATTTTCATCTAGGAAAAATGGTAAACAATTCGTTTCTTTTTATATTTAAGCCCGAAACAGTGTTTTCATGTAAATTTAAGCAAATGACTTTTAAATTTTAGACTAAAATTTGTTCATAAATTTCTTTAAAAAAAATAATTTTTTTTAATTCTGGTGAGTATTTTCTAACACTATGGAGGAGTTGCAAGGTTTTGTATGACTAAAATAAGCTTCTACTTCCTTTTTTGCTCACTCTCGGCAATTTAAAAATATCGATTTTTTGAAAGCAATGAAAATGTAGTTCCACTAGAATGACTTCCATTTTTTTTACTGGAACCTTGATCAAGTTTGGTTTTAAATTGAGAAAGAAACAAGATCTACATTGTAGGTACATATATTTCTTATTGATTTCTCTCACACAAAATCAAAACTTGAACAAGAAAACTGTGTGTGTGTGTGTGAATCAGGGCTTACTAAACCGGTAATTCACCCAAACCTTTATTAAGGAAATTTCGACATTTAAAGTAAATTAGTCGAAATGGGTAAATGAATTTATGTTAATTTGGCAACAGTGTGAAAACTAGCCAGACAGAAAATGTCTGTGCATACAAATTGTAAATAAAAAAATTCAACTATTTCCGTCCCCTCTAAAATGAAGCAGTGTCAGAGTTGTAAGTAAGTATGCACAAGTGCGGTGCATTATTTTGCTGAATATTTTGAAAATGTAGTACACAATCGTTTTACATACATACATACATGTACATATGTATGTATTATACATTCATTATAATGTACGAGTATATTGGTTTTCATCGGATCCGATCGTTGTAATATTTTTATTTCTTTTTGTGCTTTTGATTTATTTTATTTTGTTAGTTTGCCTTTTATTTGATGCATGCCTGTTATACTGCATTGTAAATGGATTTGAGTCGACATTTGGCGGCATAATGCTGTTGCTTTTGTATGTAGTGTTGTTGTTGGCCTTTAATGCGAATTTGTTGTTATGACTTGTCATACGATGGCTTACTTACATACTACATATATAAATACATACATACATATGCATGTGTGTACATACATACATATGCATGTGTGTACATACACACATGTACCGAATATAAATACATACATATGTACATGTCTACCTGTCCCTCATGTACATGCATACTTATATAAAGCCATGTGTAAATACATAGATACATATGTATGCATGTATGTATTTACATACCCTTGCATCTATGTATGTATGTAGGTAGGTTTGGAAACACAACACAAATGCATTCTCACATACAACGAATGTACCCAGTTGACCACGGCATCGCTTTCGAATATATATCGAACATTTATCGTGTAAAACTATCGAGAGTGAAACTCAAAAATTAATCGAAAAAAGTTCACCTGTCGCTCAGTTTTGTCCCAAAAAACATTCGTTATCGAAGTTTCGCAAAATTATAAGGCGTTAAAAGAAGAGAATGGTTTCAAATTCACAATTAACGTAATATACACGAAATTCTGAGGAAATTCTCAGAAGAAACTACGTATATTAAATCAATCCCTATACCGCGCCTCTCGACATGAAAATATATGTACATATTTCCTCTTCTTTATTAAAACAATTTTTTTTAAATTGCGATAGAAAAATGTATGTACTACTGAAATATATGCTACTAAATTCGAATCATTACTCTTCCTCCCACGTACGTAATCTGCTTTTAATTTTTTCACGACCCACCTTAGATACGAGCATATCCATAATATTTGGTTCCCCATTTTCATCTTTAAAGTCAATGACTTTAAATAGGGCAGGCAGGAGCCAAAAAAGAAGCAGCTCAGGAAGAGTAAATACATTTTCATGTCGAGAAGCGCGGTATAGGGTTTGATTTTAGAGTCTAAAATTTAGACGCATGATTTCTTCGCAAAATTACATGTAGATTTTGTTTTTACTATCTATAAGATTTTTTTTTAATTTTTTTTAATCCATACAGACCGACCCGGCCTAGTATACACGTAAGAAAATTAATTTTGATTCAGCCGATTTTTCTGACGATTTTTCAAGTATAAAATGACGATTATTTATTTATATTTATTTATAGTTTATCGGGATTTCGAAAATTTTTTGGTACCTCCATTCTAACAGACTAACAAACATCCAATAGGCTATCGTGGCAAATTTATTTCTGTTCAATCATTGCATATCAAACTTGGTACCTCTAGACCGGGGGTGCCCAAAACCTTCTTATGGAAGCGCAAACACCAATACGTATACACTATATTAACGCACACAAAAAAAAATATTTCATTACGTGTGTTTCATACTCACGAAATCATTAAAAAAACAACAAAATCATAAAAACAAAAAAAAAACAAAATTTACGCTTGGCACCAATCTGTACCAACAAAGCATGCGTTCTTGTTGCTCTGCATATGAAAGTGTTGTTGCTTTGAACTTGGGGTATGTGTGTATATGTGTATTTCATACAAAGAGTTGTGTATACATATTAGAATGATCAGCCAATGCTTCGCGCTTTTACAAAAACAAATGCGCATTAAGCGTATAGGCCTTGGGCACCCCTGCTCTAGACTAACCGGCTGACAAACATCCACTCGGCTACCGTCACACATTCGAAAAACTTTCGAGAGAAGTTCGATTTTCGAAGCTATAGCGAACATTCGAATTTTCTTAGATTAGCGGACACATATAGAATAATTTTGTTTCGAAATTTCTTCGTTTTAGTGAACATTCGTTTTTATCGAATCGGTCAAGTGGGTAATTATCTCAAAATTCGCATGTATGAGTAGGCGATTTCAAGTGTTGTCAATATACGAGTACATATAACCATTTCTCATATTCCATTTCATACTAAATTTGCGTTAAATAGCTGATGTTGATAACAAAACTACCGCAGTAGAAGATAGACGTCGGTGCTAATGAAGTGCGTGGCTGCACAGAAAAATATCGGTATTTCCCCCACCTAACAAAGTCTAAGTTTAATTTTTCTTCTCTTCTTTAGAAACTCACATCAATTAATAAAAAATATTTCATTCAATAAGAATTGAAATACGTATATAGACCAAGCTAAACCACTTTATTTCTGATTAAAATTCACTGCAGTTCAATTACAGTCTAAAAATGTCTTACTTAAAAATAATATTTACGCAGACAATGCAAACTCAAAATTTTTGAGTTGAATTATTAACCATATATGGCTCTATGAGCTCGGTTATTTTGTAATTCTTAATAATAAAGTAAATAAAGTAAAATTTATTCACATCTTAAAGTAAAGAAACGAATCAGGACAATCATGGACAAAATTCCGCGTGAAATGTCTCCTTTTCCAATTAGAATTTTTGTTTGTCCTATTAATTGCTATTAGTTGAAATTGTTCCCAGGGAAAAATTTCACGCGGAATTTTATTCATGGATGCCCTGAATAATTTCCCCTCTCAAGCTTTTTTACAAATAGTAGAAAAAAAGAAAAATTTGGAGTTTTCAATTATTTAAAGTTTTTTTCAATTATTTAAAAAAATTTAATTAAATGACTGACATTAATTTTTTGAATTGTAGTCTGCATTTTTCGGATTACAATTTACATAATGATCTAACATGCCCGACAAACTTTGTACTGCGAATACAACGATACATCACGAACGTATCAGTCCATTTTAATCAAACTTATTCACCCCTATTGTGAATATTTATTCCCTCGAGCTATTTGCCTTTTCTCTAAAGTTGCATTTTGTTTTGGGAATATAAAAAAGAACCACAATGTACGTAAGTAGTTTTCTTTTTTTTTTAAACTATTTTATTTTATTTTTAAAAGGAGTGAAAATGCATGAATTTATTTACATATATTATAGTATGTATATACACAGATACATAAGTATGTATATATGTACATATATATACACATATTTATACTTTAGTATATACGGCCAACAATTCTTTTCAATTACATACATACTATGGACATTATTTCCGATAAACAGTGGATTTGATGCATCTTTCAAATTCTTTCTCTTTATTTTTTCCAATAAAAATAAAATAAATCTGAGCAAAATGCTGTTCATTTTCCTGAATAATAAAATTTTATTAAGAAAATTATAAAAATACAGGTAAAAAGTAAAAGATACAATTGCATCAATTCACATTAATTAGCATGTTCGAATCACAACAGATGTTTATTTTATTGCCTAACAATTGGCGATGTCAATTTGTCGTTCATGGGAATAAAATAATTATTCCCAAGAATTTATTCCCTTGAGATTCTTGATAAAATCTGTAACAGCTGTTATAGCGTGAATTAAAAATATTAAAACCGGAAGTGGATATAAAAACAGTAGCACTTTGGGGCCATTCGCATATTATGTAACGCTATTTTCGGAGTTTTTATATCTCCCTTCCCTTAAAAACGCTTTTTACAAAATTTTCAATATAAATTTTCTAAACCGTAACAAATCCTTAACTCGCCCCTCCTTTGGACCGTTACGCAATATAGATGTGAACAGCCCCGTTCTGGAGATTTTTCAACTGCAAAATTTAAAAGCAACGTTGACATCACTAGAAAATTATTATAAGTATCTCAAATCTCACTTATACATACACACTTAAAATTTGTATCTTATTTAATTTCTGTTCGAATTTGTATTTTATTGAGTTGAATATACCAAACAAAAGGCAATACGACGATAGATAATAACAACAATAAAGAAAGAAAAAAAACTATACATACAGACATACCGCGAGAGACAGCAAATAGTCTTTCCCTCTCTACATATCGTATACAAAATGAAATCTCCATACGATACTACAGCAGTAAAAACAAATTGCAAATCGCTCATAAAAGTGGATGTCTGGTGTGAAACATTTTCAGTTTATTGAATTTAGTCGTGGCTGTCAGTACTCCTGAAAAGGGTAAAAAAGTTGGATTCATACGGAAATCGAGAAACAGCAAACCTAAAACTAATTTAAACAGAATAATAACTTAAAAAAAATAAAATATTTACTTAAAAACCTGAAAAGGTCGCTTAAAGCAACTCTGTCGGTAGTTACTACTTTTTCAATATTACATATAAAGTTATTTCCAAAAAATAAAAACAGAAAGAAACAGTTCAACAAAAGAAAAACAAAGAAATAAAACTTGTCTTCAATTTAGTGCTTAAAAAAAGAAGTTTTGGAAAATTTATTATTAATGCAAAATAATAATTTATTGAAAATAATTAAAACAAAAAATATTTTCACTTTAAAAAAATAAAATATAACTACAAATAAAGAAAGAATAAACTGAAAAGAAGCCTATAAAGCTTACAAAAAGTGACAAAGTGTGATTAAGAGCTCTATTAAAATAAACATTGAAATGTAAGTTAAAAAAAATAATACATATTACCGACATACATATATATTTATATATGTCTATCTATCTACTTGTATACATAATAATGTAATTACGTATTTTGTAATTCTTACATATTTATATTTTAATAATGTATGTACATATGTACGTATTTCTTATAAGCAAGGTTACTTGTCTAGCCAAGTAAACCTATTTTTAGATTAAAAAGTATTTGTCATTTTAAACAGTCTATTACAAAAATTAGGTTTGAAGTTTACATTGTGATAGTATTATTCATCAGGCTTGTATTTACAATAGTAATAATAAAAAATAGACAAGGTTTATTAAAACAAAGCATTTTTTTTGTAAATTGTGAAATTTTAAAAATTTAAGCACATAACTGCATATCGGTACCTTAATATACATACTTATATATACATATATATTTTATCCATAGATTAGAAACTCAACTATCGAAATATCCAAAAAATCGAATCAAAAAAAATAATCCCCCTTATTCCAGTTGTCAACACAAACTAAAAAAATTGGGGATTGTCTACCCGTTGTGGAAAACCACTTACTTCTATTCACAGGCTATTGCTGATAGAAAAAGACTGTCAATAGCACCAAAATTGTTCTCGAGAGCGCCTAGACAACTCCGTATATTTTGGTATTATATTGATTTGACGTCGATGTTGGCAACTGGAATAAGGCTGAATGAGTAAGGGCGTTTGCTAATGTTTCCCTTCTAACCTTACCTAATGTTTTGCTAATTTATGTTTCAAACTTCCCATTTTTGAGATGGATTACTTTTGTTATAACTATGACATATTTTATGTAGTAGGTACCTCGCCATACTTAATGATTTTTTAACCCACTTCATTTATGATACATACATACATACGAGTACATATTGGACCTACATATGTATGTATCTAGTACATATAAATATAACTACTTACACATACATACATATATGTAAATGTATGTTTATCGACCTATAAAATCTAAAAAGGCGTATCTAGCGAAAAATGCTTTTCCCCGCAGCATTTTATCGGTATATATATACATATATGTGGATATGTATGTATGTATATATATATATATTTACATACATACATATGTGTGTCAAAACTGCCGGTTTTATGAACCACAGTCAAAAGGCTAAATATTCGAAAATTCATGTTTTTTGCTTATTAGTATGAATTTAAAAATTTTAAATTTTACGTTACGGTATGTACATACATACATACATATGTACATACATAATATGTAGAATATGAAGAACATATCTCAAGATCAATATGATATCCATAGAATGGAAATACAAAATATGAGAGAGGAAAAGCTTAATGACATAGAACACAAACAAATTTGCAAATGAATACAATGAAAAACTAGTTTCACTAAATAGCTCTTTAATTACGGTTGAAAACCATTATTTTTTTAACCTAATTATAACTTTTATTAAAAACATTAATGTACTTACGGCTTTTTGGTTTCAGAAAAATCGATTCCAAAAGGCCGTAAGTACCATTACTAAAAAAACTACTATTATTTTATAAGTTTTTTTTAATAAACCAAATCCGCATTGATTTTTTAATGATAATTCTGAAATTCGGCACCTAACAATTAAATAGTCATTAATTTATAAAGTTTTTTGCTTCTATTGTAAAAAAACATAAAGTGTACTTACTACGGTCTTTTGGATTTTAGGTGACGATATGTATGTATGCAGGAATCTAAAATAACTTTGCCTTAAAAAATTCTTTGAAATTTAGGTAGTTACATCTATAGGTAAATTACCTACTTAATATGTTATGATAACTTTGACATTATACCCACCCTATAAGAACTCAAACCCATTTGTAAGTACCTTTAAAATGGTTTTTTAATAACCACAACTGGTTGATTAAGTGACTTTTTTCCTTGTCGCCGACTCACTATTTTAACATAGGCATGTCATAGGCGGTAGTCAATTGGCCATCTCTGAATGACTTTTAAATTGACTACTAACTACTCATTTTTCAACTAATTTGTAGTTCATTAATATTATAGTGAAAAAAAGATATACATATGTATGTACATATGTATATGTATATATATATATATTTATTTATTATTATTATATTCACTAAAAATAAAAATACGAACTGCTCATAGAAAATATTATACATTTTAAGTATTTTTTTTTTCAAAACAAACATTTGGTATTTGATTTCATGGCATCCTTCTTTTGATTTTTTTATTTTCTTTTCATTTACTTATTTTGCTTTTATTTATTTCTTACGTGTGCTTCTATTCAATACGTTTGGTTGATATCTGCATGAGACTTAAACCGATTTTTAGTCACTTGCAAGATAATTAATTTATAAGTTAGTGTTTTTTGTCAATTGATTATTTTATTTACTACAGGGCAGTTATGCAAATACTGCATACATATGTACACATATATAAGTATGTATTTAAGTACATACGCATGTATCTGTGCGTGTGCATATAGATGTATGTATGTATGTACATACATATGTCGCTCATTTTTTATATATGTATTTCGATGGAAGAACAGGTAATGTATTAAAAAAATGCAAAAATCTCGATTTCAAAAAATTAATGTGCTAGGACCTTTCTTTATTAAGGTAACGATATCTAGTATGCATACATACATACATACATATGCATGTACATACTTACATAAGTATGTAAGTAAGTACATTTGTTTGTATAAAATTGTGTGCTTCCCTTTCCTACTAATGCATTGGCTGTCAACTGACAATAGTAGACAGACTATTTTAGTTTGGTATTTTTTTATTAATTGCTTTTGTATCTCTTCAATATCTATTTTTATACATTATAAAATACACACAAAAAAATATGGGATGTGCATCACAAAAAAAATGTATATTTTTATGTGCATAATTCTTTTTTTTCTGTTTCTAGCTAAATTTAGTTTTGTCTAGTTTACATTTTTCAAATGATGATGCAGCTAGCACCAAAAGAGAACGTGCACTTGCAACTTGCATTCTCTCAAATTGAGAACTAAAATAAAATACTTAAATGCATTGAATTAAAAAAACAAGTCTTGCCATTTTGTCACATTAAGTTCTACATGCGACGAATTTATTAATAGTGCAAAAATTTACTTCTTCTTAAGGACGGTATTCACTATCCTCGAAACGAGTTTTAAGGAAATACAACCCTGGTGCGATGGATTTTATGAAAGTGTTTAAAAGACTCCTTACTAAAGCTTAAATTAGACGTGACATAGAAATAATGTCATAACCAAACCAAAACTCAATTGGTTTCTATGGTGAGAGTTATGGCGAGTCACCTATAATCAAATACAGTGTTGCCCATTAGTTTGGTTCGAACGGCTGTTTTCTATGGCTATGGTTGTGTCACGTCTGATTGAGCCTTTACTCCCTATTCAAATTTTTACTGCACAAATTTGTCGTAGTAAAGTTTAGTAAGATAAAAACATATGATTCTAAATGTAAACAAATGAAAATTAAGCAAACGAATACTGTAAAAATTTGAGAAAAAGTTAAAGATTGAGAAATTCATTAAAAAATTATTATTTTATAAAGTATAATAATAATTACAGTTAATATACGAGTAAATACATACATATATTGTAATTTACTTTTGTAATTTAATTTTGTAAATTATTCTAATAACTCAGAGTTGTAAAAGTGTAAAATATCTGGTTACCTAATATTCCACTTGCTTTTAAGGTAATCAGTAACATTAACAAATATTCATTTGATACATATTTATTAATTTAAACAGCAACAAAACAAGGAAATCAAAAAGAAATTATTAGGTACATGAAATAATTTACAAAATTTATTCTTAGATTGTTCGTGTTATAAAAATATTTTATCGGGTACCAATAATTAAAAGAGTTGAATAGTCAAAAGTTTATATATTTTTCAACACTATGTGGAGTGGAACTCAGCTGTTTCTTTAATCTTACTAATTTTTAGTATTTTTCCGTTCGCTCTTTTTGAGAGTAAATTTTAAAATTTTCGCTGTAACTACTCATTTAGTGCATTTTACTGCAAAAGTAAAAAAAACACACCTAATATGTAGATATATAATTGTTATTTGTACCCGCGGGCTAAAATGGCAGAATAAAATTCCAGGTCCATGCAAATGCAAATGAGTTGTGACTGTTTATGGTTTAGTGTGCTATATTTATAGTACAAAAAGGTATTTTAATTTTAATTTTTTTTAGGAAGAACTTTACATTTTATAAATTCTTAAAAAAAGATTATAAACAACAATGCTCTTATTCAAAAACGATTGTTAAAGTTAAAGCATGTGTTAAAACCGGTTTTGCCATACAAAATTCGTTTGTTAAACCAACTTTAAGTTTACCAATTTTTTTTGCATAAGGGGGTAAGACTGGCAACTTTTCGTATCGCAATTTCATTGAAAATACATACATACATACATACATACAAACACACATACATATGTATGTTTGTATGTATATACAAAATGAAATATAATTGCAATATCTTTAATATCAACTTTAAGTTTACCAATTTTTTTTTGCATAAGGGGGTAAGACTTTGGCAACTTTGCGTATCGCAATTTCATTGAAAATACATACATACATACATACACACATACATATGTATGTTTGTATGTATATACAAAATGAAATATAATTGCAATATCTGGTTTTAACCACATATAGAGACTTATATAAATGAATATTATACAGCCTTATGTACATAACTACATCCATATGTATTTAAACATGTTTGTATATACAGACACATAAAATGCATATGTAAAGGTAAAATTGTCCAAGTGACCATAGCCCGACGATATGAAAAGATTGCATTCCAAATTTATTTAACGTTGCCATTATGGCATATGCAAGTTTTAAACACATACATACATATATGTACATATACAAACATCCTTACATGCATACATACATTTGTACATATGCATGTATGTATGCATGCAGATGTATGAATCTGCACCATTAAATATTTCTAAAAAGTTCATTTATTTTATAAGTGCAAATAAAAAATTAATACCTTGTTCTCCATAGTTGAACATTGTATTATTGTGAGTTCACTGTACGCTAAAAAACGGGTATTTTAATTCAAGGAAATTTAAAATATTCAACAAAATACGACGTTAGAATGAATTAATATTATTTTGTTTTTGTTTTACAATTCTATGTACTTATATGTATGTAAGTATATACTATTGAAATTCCACCTTTTATTATTATTATTATTCTTATTTGCATTACGATTACTCTATTAATTTGAGTTTTGGTATACTTACAGTCATATGTACATATTTATGTATGTACATATGTATTTTTAATTTTTCTTAGCATTCTTATCATTCATAAATTTTCTCTTAAAAATATATATTTTTTAACTGTACTGTACTGTAATAAAAACCAGTTCAATCGACTTAAAACTAATGATTCATTGTTTTACTTATTATTTAAAAATTAACAGTCAAGATAATTCATTCAATTCCAAGAAAGATGAAAAGCAAGAACATTTGAAACGACTGGAGTCAGGCCGTTTTGTTAATTATTTACAAATCACAATCGAAATGTAATTAATATTCTAAATACGAAACAACTAGCCATAAATAGAGAACAAACAAAAAACACAATTTGAATTCAAAGATCCACTCACTCGAAAGCTCTGTGTTTAACAAAGGCTATACATACATACATACATACATATTTATTTAAAATTTAAAATCATTTCCGTTAATACATATTGTATCAGCGAATTTATCATTTTTTCCCATAATTGTAAATTTTTATATTTCAAAAGTTTTCAAAATTTACTTTTCCCTTTAACTAATTTTTGTAACTTTTGCGGCTAAAATTAATTTTATTTATTTATTAACTTGTGCTGACCCAAATAAGTCTTTTAGGAAAAAAAATTTAGTTGAGTTAATTTTGTCAATTTAATTTCATTAGCTTATTCATTTCATTCAATTTCATTTCAAAACCACATTTTTCCAATGAAATAAATTTGATAAGTATGTCTGCCTGGGTAGAGATTTAATTTAAAACGCAATAAAAAATTTCAAAGAAAAATAAATTAAGTGTTACAATACAAAACTAAATTTATGAAAAGTAAAAAAGCAGGTCAAACTCTTATTTCCACCATACAAATTTCTCATCTAGCTTTAATATCCTAATTTAAGTATTTCCTTATGTTTGCAAATTTTTTATTTTTAATTTTTTCTTCTATTTCTTTTTAGTACCACCAACAATGTCTTTAGCAAGTGTACATGGTCCTCAATTCACCGATATCTGCAGTACATTAGGGTAAGTACATAATATCAAAATAAATGCTTTCTTTTAGAGGAAATAAAACTAATATACAAATATGTATGTGCATATATGAATTGAAAACACAGATTTCTGCGCTGTTTCTCAGTTGCTTTGGGACCTACAAGGCACTTTTCCTACACCCAAATAGGCTTATAAAAAATTTTATGCGTATGATTATACTCACGCTTATAAATAATAATAATAAAAAAGTTGTCATCTTCAGGGGCCGTTCGAAATTTTAAAATATTTCTATATAAACTCTTTTGAAATATTTCGTAGATTCGTTCGTTAACGAGTGCCGTAATTTACCCCCAGCATAATTTTTTAAAAGGCCAGTAACTTCGCATTTTCTTAATTGCAAATAAACCTTGGCCTTTATCAACATTTTCTCATTAGCTTTCACTAATTCTTCTTTCCTTCATTTGCATTTATGAAAATTTTAATTTAACCACTTTTTATTTCATTATAAATGTCTCCACTTCTAAAAAAAGCCGATAAATTTTAATGCGGAAATGAATAATAATCTTCATTTTTTTTTTTTGAAATTATATATAGACTTGTTATTAAATGTAAAGAAACACTGAATTTGTTATTCATTAATAAATTCTAAAGTAGGATTTTTTTATTTCCAGAAAATTTTGTGAAAATTCATTAACCGCATGATTAATTTTCATTATGTAAATTCCCCGATTCCAGAAAGCGTTCGGGGCACAAAAAATTAATTTTTATTTGAAACTTGATAAGATTACGCTGCTTACTTTTTCGCACTCTATTTATCGATTAAATTTTTTGTACACACTCTTACGAATGTATCATAATTTATTGTTTAACATTTGCTAATAAAATTTGTTAAGCGCATTAACGTCACATACGAGTATTTAGTTGGTTGTAAATATTTTGAAAGTGTTATAAAAAAAAATAACAACGCTTCGAAGTGCCAGTCATTTGGAAAGATAAATAAATTTAAGCTTGGAATTTTAAATATTTACAAATAATTTATTAATTTTTTCTTTTCTTATCAATTTTAGTCGCAACAGTATGAGCATGTCGTCGTCAGTGTCTGATTTAGTTGGCAGTCCCTTGGAAATTTCGATGGATAATGTATTGACCATCGAAGAACTGAGACAACATATGGGGTCTTGTTTCACCTGTGGCGTATCTTGGACCGATGATCATGTCTCTTTGGATTGCAGTGAATGCGGTGGCTACAGCACCGAACGTCCCTGTCCTCTATGTGACGGTCAGTGTGGTGTACAATGGAAGCGTGACTTTACTATGGTATGTATTTATGCCCACCAACATGCGGTGATTTTAAATCAATAAAATTCCGCGTGAAATTTCTCCCTTTTCCAATTAGAATTTTTGTTTTCCCTATTACTTGCTATTAGTTGTATTTGTTGCCAGGGAAAAATTTCAAGCGGAATTTTATTCATGATAGCCCTAAATATATTCAATTCAAAATTTCGTATTTCAAATTAATATACTTATCTATTTTTGTATTTCTTTCTTAACAGTCACATGCTTGTAGTAAAGCACGTTGGTTGGGCGTCTGTCCCAGTTATCCTGAAGCAGCTTTGCATTTTAATCAATCTACTTCAAATACTTCTACCATTACCAACGCCTCCGCCTCGTGTGCTGCTGCGGCTGCCACACAAATGCGTTTAGCTACCGAGTTATGTGCGCGTCTGGAGCAACTATCCGCCTCGACCTCCTCATCATCAAATCATATATGATTCCCCTACAATCCACCATTACCACCTCTAAACATCCAAAATAATAACCCCATCTACACAACATAATAATTTACCACATGCACATCGTATACAATTAGTTTGTATGTTCTCTCGCTAAAGATTTCAAGTTTATTCGCCCCCATACACACCACAGGAAGTTAATATTTTGGAGTTATGTTTGGTGTTTTCGTTCTTAATTTTTAAGTTTATTTAAGAGAATCTTTAAACTTTAAGATACCAGCATCATTTCTAAGTCTAGACTTAAGTTTAAAATACTGTTAAATAAAAAAAATGTGTATAAAGGAAGAAAATTGAAATACGTTTTCGGTTATCACAGCCATAAAAATTGGTTTGGGCACTTAGATTGGATTAACAGAGACCAAAAACAAACTTTTAAAATTTTCTTAAAAAAATGGGTTTTCAATAACCAAAATTTAAAATTTGTTTTAAATGCTTGTTACTCCAAGTTGTGTACTACACCATTTTTTAATGGCCGCAATTTGACTGAAATATTTATAAACGAAATATATTGCATAAGTAAAATAAACAAAAAGACTATATATTGCTTTAAAACTTAATTTGTATGATATTAATATGGATTATATACTGCAAAAAATATAAATATTTGCGTATATACATATAAATATATCTTTGTACTTTGTTTTATAGTATAATCCTAGCTTAACTAAATGATGTTATTTTAAACATACACACATAAATATATGAATACTACACTCTTACATACATACATACATAGAAGTTCTAATTGATATGTTTTAATTGCCACATAATCAAGCTCAACAAACTTTGTTTTTATTGTACTTAAACTTTGTTTAAAAGCAGCAAAATCATTGCGGGACTAATATCGACAGAAAAACGACAATTTTACTTACATTGAAAATATACAGTATTACCCTAGTACTTACTGCATTATCATTTCAATGTAAAAGTGTTGTTTTTATGTGACGTTTCAAAACGATACTCAAACGAGAATATAGCCCAAGTAATATTTTGCATAATTAGTATATCTTTCTTTTTTCATTTATTAGTTTAAAATAGATCTTTCAAGTTATAATGAAGCTCAAAACATATGTTTAATATATTGATTTTCTATGAAAATCACACTTACGTTTTTATATGATTTAATTAAAACTGAAGTGTAAAGTGTTAGTTTTTCTAAATATGTATGTATTTCAAAAGCAACTCAGCTCATTTTTTGTATTAAGTATAATTTTTTTATTAATAAAATTCCTAATTTGAAAAATAAGAAATGCTTTTTTATATTGAGAAGATGCATACATACTAGTCAATTTTTGATATTCGCGAATACGAATACGAATATTGCAAACGATATTCGCGAATACGAATACGAATATTTGAAACGATATTCGCGAATACGAATATTATATGCAATATGAAATATTAAAAAATTGTTATGAAAAAGGACTTCACACTCTTGTTGGTGTACTTTAAAGCTAATAAAAAGTACCCTAAATTTTAATGATCTTCATTGAATAATATTTAAAAATGATCAAAGCAGAAATGTCTATAAAAAAAATTAATGTATTTGCACAAAATAAAATTTTTAGTCATTAATTTAAATTTCGTTTAGGATTTATGCATTTATTTATTTAATTTCTTTGGAAAAATATTCGTATTGGACTAAATTTGGCGGATGCGAATACGAATGTATTCCGAATATTCGACAATTCGAATACGAATATTCGTGCATCACTAATACATACATATGTACATATAAATATCAAATCATTACAACCAGTTGAGACTTGGTGCTTTTTTTTAGTTCTAAGAATTGTTGACCACTCAGCATAGGCTAAATTTCCAGGATATCAAAGTCCAAATTGGAATTTCCTCCAGAAATTACACGTCAACCCATCTCTGCTTGTAGAGAGTACCGGTGCTGTATTTTCTTCAAAATTATATACATATGTACATACATATGTATGACATCCAAGAGTATAATTATAGTATTATATGGCATCCACCAGTATAAGAAGTTCAATTTGCAAGAAATCTTCATAATTATGCGCAATCAAACAAAAGTAAGGTGAGACGTTTTTCTTCGACCCAGAGATATTCAATGACTATTCAAGTTAGCATGCATTACCGTTTTCGATGTCGTACAAGATTGTAAAATATTTTCATTTGAATTATGCTGATATAAATTGGGCCTGTTCTCTTTCCAATATCGTTTTAAAATGGCACATAAAAACGACAATTTTACATTGAAAATATACCGCTTTACCCTAGCACCGTACTACCATCTCAATGTAAAATTGTGTCGTTTTAAAACGATAATAGAACGAGAATAGGCCCGAATATATACATGTATGTATATATCGTTAGCTTAATATAGAAAGGCCCTAACGCATTATTTTGTTGATATCGAGATTTTTGCATTTTTCGATACATTAGATGTTCTTTTACCAAAATATACAAATTAAGGTAAACGATATATATCTATACACATGTATGTACATTTATTTATTTAAAAAAGCAATATCAATTATTTTATTTTATTATTTTAAATTTAGTAAGAATACATACATTTAACTTCAACATTATTTATGTTAAACTGAACAACATTGTTGATCCCATACGATTTTGCTGTAATCATTTTAAACATGTAATTAAGTTACATGTAAGATTGTTAAACGGGAAAGTATAAACAATTACATACATAATTATTAATTATACATACATATGTAATTATATACATACATATATACATGCATTATAATTCAAGGTTGATTTTAATTAAAAGATAAAACAGGTGCATTGAATAAATTCCTCGAAATAATTACCGTGAAAATACCAAAGCATACTTTCAGGCTTTTGATTTCTTATGGGTTCAAGTTTGTAAAAAATTCGATTAAATTTCTTCAAATGACTGCTTATGTCTTAAGTCTTTTATAACTTGCGTTCAACGCATACGCATAATTGGAAAAGTCTTAAGATACATAGCTACACACAATTAATGAATTTTTGGAATTTTTAAGTTTTTTGCATTTATCTCGGAAACGCGCGGCCAAAAATGGCCGCTTGACCCTATACGTACGAATTCCACCTGCTCAATCCGAAAATCACCACTAAATTTTGATTCAACCGAATTTTCATTATTTCCGTGTTTGGGTCTTAAGTCTTTTGCGATTTTTCATTCAATACAGCTACAGCATGAACATCAAGAGACTTAAGACGCATACATGAAAATGAGGTAATCCAAGGAAAATCAAACTGCAAGTGAATATTTTTAATATTTTCAGATTCGGGCAAGTAAAACTATCGAGAGCGGTATATTTGTACTATCGTATTTACTTACAGCCCTATTTATAAAATTTATTAAGGCTTTGTAAAGGCTTTTTAAGACAAATTTTCATACAAAATTTTCTTAAAAAACCTTTATAAAGCCTTAATAATTTTTGTAAATAAGACTGTTAATATCTTACTTAAAGGAGCAAAAAAACATTATTTTCTTAAAAAAATTCTGCATTAAGATTAGAAATAGGTATGTACTTAAATTTTAAAATTGCATGGCTGGACGTGAAAATAATCAAAAAATACTCAACTTGAGGCTGATTTTCTTTGAATTCTCCCATTTTCATGTATGTGTCTTAAGTCTTTTGATGTTTATGCTATATAAAAAATCACAAAAGAATTAAGACCCAAGCCTGGAAAATTTTAAAATACGCCTTCTATTTTCTAGCAGGGTTAAGATTCGGCCCAGTTCTGTAAATCGAGCCGATTGGAAACCGCAAATTGCATTGATACAATAATTGTAATAATTGTGCTTTGCTTTTACTTTTAAACTGACAGATACTGTATAAGTATGTATGTATGTACATAACTTTGTTTTTCATAATTTAAAAGCAAAACTTAATATAAAATAAAATGCAAATAATAAGACTTTTAATTCAGATAATAATGGTAATCAATACGTCCAGATGCTGGGAATATTGTAAAAGTGACATACAAAGTAAATTATGCGGAAATTACACACATTATATTTGTGAATCTATAAATTCCATAACAGAAGTAAGTTTTGCATGATATTTGTTATTAATATTAGGTAGAGATTGTGCTATGGACCTTAGAGGATTCAAATAATATAACATTTATAATATAATATTTTGTAATTAATATCACATTGCAGCCTTCGAACGTATCAAAAGAATTTTTAGCACATGTACCCTTGACGAGAAAAGTTAAGGCATCTTTTTTAAATTGGCATAATTATTACCGCAATCGTGTAGCTGGTGGGTGGGCAAAAAATAAAGCAAATAAATATTTTCCAAAAGCCGTACGCATGCGGGAATTAATATGGGACAATGAGATGAGCTATTTGTCACATATTCGCGCCAAGTTGGTTTGTGATGGAGAGGTAGCTTGCCGCAGCACGCAGCGTTTTCCATTTGTTGCACAAAATTTGGTAAGCACAAGAACAATTTGTTAAATAATCTTGTACTACATACTTCGTTGCAACGTATGGTTAGTCTTTAAAAACAAAATGCGATATAAGTTTACAAAATGTTAGTAAGCTCGTGGCTGGTATCACATTGTTATTTGGTATAAACTTTGATTTTAACTGTAAAAAAAAAAATTGGTGCTCGTGTATCCGTTGTCGAAAACAACTGATCCTGTTGGCAGGTTTATGCTATTTTCTGGACCTTATGGAGCGGAAATAGATTATCAGTTGCATAAAATTGCTCTCGAGAGCGAGTAAACACAGTATTGTGTTAAAGTGACGTCGATGACGACAAATGAAATAAGGGTTATTAAATAGCTGATTTTAACAACAATCTCTGCCCAAGTACATAGGCATGGGTGCTGATGAAGTGAGTACCGCCACAAAAAAATATATATTTCCTCCAGCTAAAAGTCTAGTTTAGTTTTTATTTTCTCCTTTATAAAATCAATTTTAACATTATTTAATTATAAAAATATGTTTTTATATTCCTAATAAAACATTTTTGTATTGGGACTACCCTAATGATTGAAGATGGTGGGCTAGGTGTGTTCTGAACAAATGTTGGGACAAAAAAATATGGGGGTCGGTCATATACATATTTGATTCTTCTAGAAGCACTCTGGGGCTAGTTGGGGCAATGTATAAAAAATAAAATTTTGTATGGCAGCGTATAGAGGGGGGTTGCTATGTTCGCAAAATATATTGGGGGAGGAATAGGTCTAGGAACAACTCAGGGACAGCTGTGTTACTGTTTTTTTTTTACAACAGGTAGTCCAAGCCGTAAATAATAATACAAAGCCAGTTTTAGAGATTATTGCCTTATCATTGAAAAAAATGTTTGAAACAAAGAACTTTATAAAAGATCCAGAAGAAATGCCAAAAAAGTATTTGGAAAGGTAAGACTATTTATCTAATTTATTTGCATATAAATATGTATAAGTATATATAATTATAAAATATAATTTTATCATAAGTCATAAAGAATCAAATCAATTTGTAACTATGGTAAACGACCGCATTTCACGGTTGGGTTGTGCTGTTACTTTGGGGACAGACTGTGGAGAGTAAGTAAACCAACTTAAGTATCTTAAAAAATATTTACAACGACTATTTTGTTTAAATTTTTTAGAACAGAATTTGTTCACCAGTTTTGTTATTACACCGTTTGTACCTATGATGAAGACAACTATGATTATATATATAAAATTGGAGAGCCGACTGGCAAATGTTCTCGATGGGAAGTTGGCAGAAGTAAAACCTATAAATATTTATGTGCAAATTTTGGCAAAATATTTAGAGGAGAAAACTGAAAATCTACTTAATATTCTACAGAACTTCATCCATGTTAATGACTTAAATCAAGGCTTAAATTTTTCGTTTTATTAAAATAAATAATAATATCTATGCAATCTAATTTTGAATTAAAATTTTCAAAAAAAAAAAACTAAACGACCGTAAACAAGTAATGGACGTAAATGAAGCATGTTCAGTACATTTTTGATAACTCTGGCAATTCTGTCTATATGCTTCAGCTGATTAGTTCCCAACTGTCAAACACCATATAAATAAATGGCCTATTTCCCATCTGCGAAAGAAAACGTTCGACTCACAATTTATATTGAAAACAACAACAAAAAATAAAAATTTGTTTTTGTTTTCAATATAAAATTTAAGTCGAACGTTTTCTTTCGCAGGTGAGAAATAGGCCAAAAGTGAAAAAGAGAGATAAACAATAATTTTTGCCTTTTTACATACATACAATCAATTGTACTTAGTTTCATTAGTTATGCACTTGAGTAGTACTATGAAATGGACACGATTTCGTTAAAGTTGCCAGCATTGGCAGTTAACATTTTGTGTCGTTTGTTAACATTTCTGTGGATGAAATATCACAGAGCATTGGACACGAAGGCAGTCAAAACAAATTCTTTAAAAACTGAAATTAAAAATATACAACAGCAATAATATATGCAAGTTTTAAATAAAAATTTAATTATTAAATTTAAATTAACCCATTAAACTTACAAAAGCAATAACAGGAGTAAAACTTGCAGTGTGTGTGTGTGTTATACAATGAAAACTCCTGCCACTAAACACTTTAAGCAGCAAGTAAAGAGATGAATACATACAGATACATGCATATGTATTTATGTATGCGGATAAGTGCATAAATGAAATAATAATATTTGCTTATTTCACAACAAACATTGAAAATTTTAATTGTATTAAACAATATTGCTGGCGAATACACAAAAATGAGAATACATTTTCGTGAACAATATGGCACTAGAGGCGAAGAAATACTCTATGTAACACCTGCTGGTAAAATGCGTTTTTGTTTTGTTTGTTTACAATTTAATCAATACCTTATATTTTTAGAACAACAATCAATTGTCCGTGTGCCACTGAAAAGTGACAATAAATCGGCTATCCATGAAAAGTTCTTTCTTTTTCGGTTATTCCAACAAATATTCCTACCCAAAGGTTACCCGGATAGTGTGAGTGAGGATTATGCCACCTATCAAATTTGGGACACACTCCAGGCATTTTGCAGTACAATATGCGGTATGTATGTTTTAAAAGAAATACTTATGTTTAAAATATTTACATGTGTAGGGATACACATGCCAATGTACATACATATATACATACATACTCTGGCACAAGTCGATATCAGTTTCATATCCTAAAATTAATATATAAATGGAATTATATGCGTACATACATACATACATATGTATGTATGTATATTCGAGCTCCTAAAAGTATGCCTGTTTTATAATGGTTATGTCAATGTCAATATAGGCTTACAAGGTTAATATTGGGTGAAAAAAGCGTAACCGCTATACTTATTAACAATTTGAACAAAACAAACAGAAATTAAACACAATATTTTATAAAATACAAAATTACCTACATATGTATAATACATTCGTTGTAGGCACACTATGTACACACGCTATTCTTAAGGGGCTCGGTGTTGGCAACGAAAACATAAACGCTTACTCGGCTACAGTTACATGGATTTTAAAGGAAGGAAGTGGTCATATCGGGCGAATTTTGTTCTCTTGGTGGAAAGGTGCTCAATTAGATATAGACAGCAAAAAATGGCGCTTAAGAGCAGATTTTCTTAACGATTTAGCCATGGGCATAGAAATTTATGTGCTTCCAAAATACCCGCATTTGGGTACACAAATATTATGTGGCACAACAGTTTTGAAAGCCATTGTAGGCGTTGCAGGTAAATGTAATTTTATTTATGTTATATTATTTACTAAACACGACATTTCTTATGTATAAGGTGGAGCGACGAGAGCAGCTTTGACACAACATCAGGCTGTGCGCGGCAATTTGGCAGACGTCAATTCAAAAGATAGTTCACAAGAAACTTGTGTAAATCTCATAGCTTCATTTATTGGTTTATATTTATTGACTATTATCAAGACTCCAGGGTATTTTTTTATTAGTTATTCTTGATAAGTGTAAAAGAACATTTAAAATTATATTCTTTGCAGGGTTCTTTATTCTGTTTTCTCAATTGTTATCATACTTCATTTGTACGCAAATTTAAAAGCAGTTAAATCAATTTGTTTAAAGACTTTCAACGAATCTCGTTACTTAATAGCTTTAGAAGAATTCTTTAGATCTGGTCGTATGCTTACACCTAAGCAGGTAAGATTAATTAATTTGCTTAAAGTGTTTATGGCTGATTTGAACATCTTCTAGGTAAACAAATTGGAAAGAGTTACAGTGGGACAAACTGTCTCGGTGTCCTTAAACATACGTTTGGGCTTATCAATTAAACATCTAGTTGATGAATATCAACAAAGTCATATTATTGACAATATCGTTTCTTCATTTGATCCACATGAACATTTCATTATTGCGGAAAGCAAAAAATTTCTAGGTGTTTATTTTCATTTCGATACAATGCCTCATGACGTTTTGAAGGCATATTTCTTTGCCGTGTCATATTTACAAGACCGCAATCAAATTAAGGAAAAATACTGGGATGTACAAAGCAAATGGCAAGAGTTTTATAATATGGCACAACAAGAAGGTAATTTTTCGAAACTACAATAAAATGAAAGGTTTTGAGAAATCATATCTAATTGATAATTTTATCACTTAGAATACGAACTTAATTTTTTTTTGTTGTATGATTAATTTCGTTTCATCAGTAGACTGACTTCAACCACTTTTCAAATCTCCAATTCTCATACAATGGAAAAACGCAGTTAGAAACATTTTAAAAGCTCCACGAGCAATTATATTATTTAACATGTGTTAATATTTTTGTAATTATTGAGTTTTTTTTAAAACATTGGGATTTTTGTGATGTTTTTTTAATAGTGGCTGAAGTATACTTCTGACTTGCCTAAGCAGCAAAAAAATTTGCCCAACCAAGATTTTTTAATACCTTTTCATATAGACTCGTGGTTAAATAAAACCAATAAATATTAAATTTAAAAAAAGTACAAAAGTACAAAGTAAGCATAGAAGTCACGTATATAAAGCATCAACTGACACCACACTTAGTGGACAAAAAACCAAGAACGCTGATGATGAAGGTGTAGCGGCCTTCGAAAACAGCTGGTTGTTCCGTTCTACTACGTGTTTGTCAGAATAATTTACAATTAACTTTGGTGTTATTTGTTATTAAAAATTATCACATTTAATTTGGCTTGCAAAGCCATACGAACTTTAGCCTGATCAAATTATAAATATAGAAATAAATGAAGTTCGAACAATAATAATTAAAATTAACTAAAATTAAGTTTTTTTTATTAATTTGCTTAAATATCAAATATATTTGATTATATTTCTAGGTTGGTTGATATCACAACACCTTTTGATGATAGATGAATATAGATTGAACTGGAATGCATAGGAATATTATCGGTAGAAATAGTGTAAGTATGTCAAATCCAAATTTACTTTAAGTAGAAAGAATCACTAACATACTTAATTAAATTAATTAAATAATTGTTTAATAAAAGCTTTTGTGCTCTTTAGGAAAATTTTAATATGGGCATGTTTATTTTATAAAGAATTGTTAAGATTCGTTTCTAAAAGTTAATTGAAAATTGGTTAAAGTTTAAAGAAAAGAACTTTTCTTTTACAAATGACTCACGCAGTCATATTCTTGAAAGACACACTACCGAATTAAAAATTGCATGCCTTGATGCAATTGCGTCTGTTTGGCAGTCATAGAGGAATTTCTGTCCCATATAAGCTACCACAATGAAATGTTAAATTTCACTTTAGTTGGACTTGTATTTTAAATTTTCTTAAAACTGACTTTAGCAGCAAGTTTTGTATGAAAAACTTGCAGTTAAAGTTCATGTTAAATCTTAATCATACATTGTGAAAAGGGACCTTAATCTATAAATACTATTATTTTTTTTAATGGATTGCTTGACTTTAAAGATGCAGGGTTTCATATGTATATGGATTTTTCTATTTGTATAATTTATGTTCAATGTTAAATAAGTAGGTATTAACATTTGGAATCATTTAAAGATTTTTAAAATTTATTTATTAGATTTTTTTGTAATTAAGCTTTTTACTTTAAATAGTGGCTTTTACTTATATTAGAAATCTTTTAACATACATAATTGGCGAAAAAATCATATTTTTAAATACATATGTAATGTAGTCATTAAATAAAGTATTGCATTCAGATTACCATTCCAAAACGCTATTTTGTTTTAAAATGTATGCTTATTACAAACTAATAAAACATAATAAAAATACAGTCATATAAAACCATACATATCTACATATTCATAAATATTTACATACATATATCTAGTAATCTCTTAAGATCGTATTGTGAAATTTAGTTAGTTCTATTTTTAATTTCTAAAAACTTCCAATTCGAATGTAACATTTCTGCCTTAAATGTATATAATATTTAATAGCAGTTAATTTAAAAAAAAATCCCCTTCTAACAGCTAAGAAAATTATGTAGAAATATTTAGTTTAATAAGCTTTTAAGAAAATAACAATACATACAAACATATGTATGTACATGCCTAAATATAAATACATATGGAAGTGTAGATTATCTATTTATTAGAAATTATTAATAACTTTAAAGGTAAATAATAAACATACTTACACGTAGTTAAGTGTATGTGCACATACATACATACATACATATATTCATATAATACATATGGAAATGTTTGGTGTTTCAAAATTACCTATTTTCTTACATCCCTTTACAAAAAAAAGTAAATAAAATATCACAACAAATTTATAAAAAAAAAAATTGAATTTTTATTAATATACCTAATAATATTGTAAGTTTGAACAAAGCGAAAGGTGCCTTTCTTATCGTATCATGCAAATATGCTGCAGACTGAGGAACAATACGGAACAATAGCGGTTCGATACTTTCCTAAATAAAAATGCATCCGTTGATTTCTTACATCGATCACAGAGTAAAAAATCATTTCACCCACACATAGTATGTAGGCGAATTGCAATTTGCATTGCTCGAATCTCGTTTAATTAATAGATTTATATGTATATAATATGGCCCGTTTCCCCTGTCATCGCTGACTTTTAAGTGCTTTTAGCATTACAAAAATTTTTTGCAATGTCTATGCAGTTTAATCGGCCCTGTTCTGTAAACCCTTCTCTCCAACAAACTCAAGATTTTGCGGCTTTTGCACGCGCAAAGTTTACTTTGAAAGGTCTCAAGTCTGTAGGAGAGAAGGATTAATACCTATCATTTGGGGCTTGTCTACCCTAAAGTGTATTAATGCACTTTGGCCTACCACTTGGCGAAAACGACTAACTGCTATTGGGAGGCTCAATAAAACGAAACTGTTCTGGATAGAGAGAGTAGATAAGCCCCAATTTGTTGGAATTGTATTGACTTACCCAGAAATTACCATGCTTTCCATTATCGATGAATTTGTTAAAAAGATTGCAGAATTTAGTTTAATCCTTAAAATACACATACATACATACTTACATATGTAATTATTTTTGGATTGAATAGTCTCAAACATTAAAAAAACCTGCACATAAACTTTAAATCACAAATTAATTTCAAAATAAAACAACCAGACCAATTTTGATCAAGCAAACTAACGGTAAATGTCCCGCGTGGCCAGAAACAACATTGTTGATACTTTTGACGGCGACAACTATACTAACGGCGTCAGTTTCCCAGCATCGAACGGCTGTGCTTTGACATACATACATATTTTACATGGCTGTCATCATAGCTGTTTTTACATTGTGTGAGTGGATTGTTTGTTTTGGTTAAAAAATGCCTGAACGCAAAAGAATTTTCCGCATTAAAAATTTAAATAAAAACAAGCAGTAAATAAAATGTTAAAAATTTTAGCAATTTTTATATACATATATATTTAGTATTGAAAAATCAAAGAACTAAGAATGGCCAGCACTTTGAGTGAATTGTCGAAAACTGATATGACACATACCAGTAGCTGTAGCATTGATAAAAAACGATGCAACCACCTAAAAATATTTAAAGATTTTCTGTGTGAGTTTTCGAATGATGCTGTGACTAATGAAAGCAGCAGAGAAGAATACAAATGTGCTAATTTGTCTAGTAATGGATGCAGTGGCGATGTTGAATTGCGACCATTTATCTTAACTCGTTCTAATAATGAAGGTTATGCAGTGACTAAAGACGAATTACCCGCCGAAATAATAATGTGCATATGGCAGTGGCTCAGCCAAAAGAAATGTCCGGAACACTTTCAAATGGGAGTGTATCTTTCAGCCAACGAAGAAATTAAAAGTGAACTGAAGAACAAAAAAATTCAAGAAGATTTAAAAGCTGTGACTGTCAAACATTCCGACGCAACATCAAATTGCGAATTGTTAGATTTGTTAAAACTGCAAAAGTTTATCCATCATCAGCTCGACAAGTTTCTTTTGCACTTATCTGACAATTCAAATGAACAAAATTTAAAAAACTTTGCAGATTGTAGCAGAGAGAGTAATTGTGCTTTGTCAGGTTCAAATAATTATATGCAGTATGTTGAGGGACATGTAAAAAATAAACATAGAAAAATGGAAGATCGCCATATATGTTTACAAAAATTTAGCAAAATGTATCAAATTGAAAAATCTCTTAGTTTTTTCGGCATATTCGATGGTCATTCTGGATCCTTGTCTGCTACCTATGCTACCAATCAAATCCCGTACCTTCTCGCGCAACAGTTAAAATCTGTTCACAATTCATGCTCTATTGATAAAGATATTTATAGGGATGCTTTAGAAACGAGTTTTCTGCAAGCTGATGCCAATTTCTGCCAAAAACAGTTAAGTAGTGGAACAACCGCAGTTTGTGCTCTCTTAATAAATGATATTGTAGAGGATTCCAAACATTTGTACGTAGCTTGGGTAGGAGACTCAAGATGCCTCTTGGTTTCACCTACAGTACGTTTACAGTTGGTAAAACCACATAAGCCCGACTCAACAGATGAAAAAAAACGGATAGAGTCAGGCGAAACTGGGGGTTCAGTGCTATTTGTCCAGGGTCAATGGCGCGTTAATGGTATCATTAATGTTTCACGTTCTATAGGTGATTATACTGTAAAGGCGGTTATTGCCGAACCTGATATCGTTGATGTGCCATTACAACCCTCACACGATTTTCTCGTGTTAGGTTCAGATGGTCTTTTTGATCATGTTGGTGAAAGTGAAATTGTTGATTGCGTTTATAAGTTCATACTTAATGATAACCAGTGTTTGGACGACATACCTAAACATCTTATTGAGTTAGCCAAACAAGGCGACTCGCAAGATAACATAACCGTCGTCATAGTTTTTCTTAAGGAGCCTCAGCGAATTAAAGAATGTTTAAAGAAATCCTCGTAATGCGACTTTGAACCATTACTTTTAACTTTCAACCCATCATTAAAGAACATTTTAAAATTCGCTTAAATAATCAAGAAATCTCTAATCAATTGCACGTTCTAAGGTAATTAAAATCGCATTATCTATTTAAAGTAAAACCAACGTAAAACTATGCATACAAATACAAAACAAATATGTAATGATAAAATATCTTCCAAAGACAAATATACTTAAAACATAAGATAAGATTTTCGTTCACAGTTTTAAGTTTTTTTTTCAGAATGCAATCACTTAACTTTCGGAAAAAGAACAAAGTATAAAATTATTTAAGCTTCAAAATATTGTGCCTAGAAATTCAATTATTATTATCGGAATATATTAATTGAAACAATAATTACTTTTTAAAAAGGTTGCAACGGAAATAAATAATTGGAATGAAACGCTTTTTGTAAAAAAAAACAGTTCAGTGCTTTGTTCTATATTAATTTATTTATTTAATATATTAATGACAATGTTTTATTAAAACAAAACTTGCAGAAATAAAAAATTTTGTTGTTTTAAAACAAAATATGTCAACGAAGCAAACGTAATATTGTTATTGTATGTATGTTTAAACAGATTTGTTTAATTTTAAATTATGGAACACTACCTACTAAGAATTTAATTAAAACAAACCATCATTTTATTGTTAAATATTTTAATAAGTTACAAAGTATTAATGTATGTGTGTTGTAAAGTAAAAATTTAGTTTCAGTTGTAGTTATAAATCCACAAAAACCAAGTATTCGTATATCATTTAAAGTAGAAAATTTTAGTCTTAATTGGATTCAAGTTTTCCAGACGACTATCAAGAAGTTAGAATATAGTAAACGATTCGATCATTGTGTACTAAAAATGAACCTTCTTTCGTCCCTCCGTATTCCACAGTATAATAATATACATATAACCAATATGCATCTAAAATATACACTACAAACTTTTTGTACCAAACACAAATATTTATTTATTTATACATATGTATCTAAAATATAAATACAATTCCAATAAAAAAATTCGAAAAAAGATTTTTAATTTTTTTTATTTGCATAAAAGTGAAAAGGATTAAGACGACGTTTTTATTGACTTCCTGGGGGAGGAGGTGGGTTTGAGCTATACTGGTGGTGTGAAACAGGAGGAGGTCCTTGGAGAGGGGAAGGTCGTATGCCAAATGCATTTGGCATTAGCTGGGATGAATGATGGGGAAACATAATTGGTGGACCATATTGCGTTGGTTGGTTTGTTGGATATGGCATATGCGCAGGTGGCATGGAATAAGCAGGTACATGGGAAGAATATGGTTGCGAAGACTGAGATTGATTTGGAATTGGACGCATTCCATATCTAAATGTGGGATGAGGAGCGAAGGGTTGGGGGTAGTAATTGGAATGCCAGGAACCACGATTATGACTTTGTGTACTATGCTGATTTTGAGGCGGTGGTCCATTAAAGCGAGGTCTAGCGTTCACATTTGAACAACTCGCCGAACCGCCTCTACTGTTTCTTTGTTCATTATGACGATTTCTGTGATGTGCATTAAAGTTATTGGATGTATTTGAATCAGAATCGTCTTCATCATCCACAGTTCTTGGTCTTTTCGTTGGATCTTCGTTGTCGGTCGGTCTGTCTTTGTTCCGCAATTTCCTCCTCGCCAGCTGTTCTTGCTCATCATCCGAGTAATCCAGAAATCTCGGCGGGGGTTCCATGTCATTTTCCCATGAAGCGTCAGAGCCTCTTAGGTTCATTAAGCTGGATAATATCACATATTGCGTGTACTGGGTTTTAGGGGCTACATAAACTACATCACCAACATTGATTAGTTTCTCTTTTATTTGTTTATTCGAATTAAAACGCACGCAATATAAAGGATCGGCAACTTGGCCTAACACATCAAATACTTCTCCCAACACCTTTTGACCCTTTTCCAAAAATATAACAGTTTCTAAATCCAATAATATTGCGTTGGGCAAAGCACCAACTAATACTAGTTGATCAACAATCGAGTGTACTTTACCAAATTCTATACACTCATCTTCTGGTACAGTTATTTGTAGCTCTTGTATGGGAGGCAAATCTTCTAACAACATCTCACCTTTAACTCTCATTTTCGGCTGATGTCTTTTCTTGCCCCCATTATCTTCGTTGTCATCTTCTTCATCTTCATCAGCTATTTCAATACGTTTGTTTATAGTTTTACGCAACTTATTAAGATACTCAACGTCGGAAGAGCCAGTGCTATCATCCGAACTATCGGAATCGATTTCAACAATTTGACTACGGTAATCTTGAGCTGATGTAGTTGGAACTTCAATAACAGAGTCATTGTCATCATCGGAGTAATATTGAGCTAATAAACCAAGGCTATTTGTTGTTTGGCCTAACGGATGTAACATTTTTGTAATACTTGCATCTGCATTGCTATTCAGATTTTCTTCATTTTCTGCTTGTATTAATCCAAAATTTGCATCAATTTGCATTTCATCTTCTCGCAAATTTTCGTTATTCGCTTCACTTGGGACTCCAATTTTATCTTCGGTTCCGTCTAGACTTTCTGAGTGCTCTGTTTCTTTACCATTTTCTTCATTTTTATTACCATCAGTTTCTATATGATCGTTGGTCACGGGAGCAACCAATTCTACATTCAATATTTCTATGGTCTCCTTTTGTTTTGTAAATACTATTAGATTTTCTGTTTCTTCCATGATCAATTCATTGCAGACACTTTCTGTCATATTAATGTCAGCGCAATCAGAATTATTTAAATTTACATCTGCCTCCTCAGAGCCTTTAGATGTTGTGTCTTGGATATTGCTCTCCGCTTTCTGAACGTTTTCAACATTCGTTGCTTTAACAAACGTATCTATAACTTCTGCCTCCTCAGAGGCTTTAGATGTTCTGTCTTGCATATTGCTCTCCGCTATATGAATGCTTTCAACATTCGTTGCTTTAACTAACGTATCTATAACTTCAGCCTCCATAGAGCCTTTAGATGTTGTCTCTTGTACAGTGGTATCCGCTATCCGAATGTTTGCAACATTCGTTGCTTTAACTAACGTATCTATAACTTCTGCCTCCTCAGAGCCTTTAGATGTTGTGTCTTGCATATTACTCTCCGCTATCTGAATGTTTTCAACATTCGTTGCTTTAACTAACGTATCTATAACTTCAGCCTCCATAGAGCCTTTAGATGTTGTGTCTTGCATATTGCTCTCCGCTTTCTGAATGTTTTCAACATTCGTTGCTTTAACTAACGTATCTATATCTTCTGCCTCCTCAGAGCCTTTATATGTTGTGTCTTGCATATTACTTTCCGCTATCTGAATGTTTTCAACATTCGTTGCTTTAACTAACGTATCTATAACTTCAGCCTCCATACAGCCTTTAGATGTTGTGTCTTGTACAGTGGTATCCGCTATCTCAATGTTTTCAGCCTCCATAGAGCCTTTAGATGTTGTGTCTTGTACAGTGGTATCCGCTGTCTGAATGTTTTCAACATTCGCTGCTTTCACTGATATTAACTCTCTATCACTACCATCCATCATTTAAAAATTTTAAATTTATTTTAGTGTAACTTTTCACTTTATATATAATTGTAAATATTAAAAATCCAAACCCAAACAAAAGCAACGTGCTTCGCTCGTGGTATTTTTTAGTGATGGCAACTCACCAAAATTGTCAAAAACGCTACGCAAAAAAATTTCACATGAAAAAAGCAAAATGTTGCCAGGTCAAAATGAAACTGATTTTATTTAACGAAACTTTCAACAGCTGAATAGCAAACATATTTACATATCGTTACCTAAATATAGAAAGACCCTAATTCATTATTTTATCATTTAAGTTTTTTGCATTTTTCAATATTGGATGTTCTTCTATCGAAACATACATAAAAAAATCGGATTAAAAATACATGTGATAAGGCCTTTCTATATTAAGGTAACGATATACATATACAGATTGTGCCATGATACAATAATACAAACATACCATACACAAAATTGTTCATTAGTTTTCAACAAATTTTATTAACAAAATAAAGTTTGAGGCAGTGAATTGAGTTTCAGCGTTATCTGTCGAGGTTTGTCTCAAATATTCTCAGCTATTTAAGGGCTGCAAGATCGGACCACTAGTCTTTGCTACATTTTGCTCATCTTTGTAACCTGTTTGCGATAAATGTTTTACAATATCAACCCAATCCCAACCTCTTGGCCGATCTCCTTTATGATCTGCCTTTTCCCATTGTTTACGTTTTTGGGCTTTGGTTAGTTGTTCTTTCTTCGGTTCTTTTTTCAATGTTTCTGTATTGTCTGATATCTGTATTGCACTTATTCCTACCTTATCCAAATCTATAGCCTGAATAGTTGAATGTTCTTGTTGTTCTGCTGTTAACTCATCTATGCGTTCTTTCAAACATTCAAATAAAGTGTATGTCATACCGCATCCTAGCCATTGTTCGCCTTCTTCTTTTAAAGCTGTTTGAATTCCCAGCTTCACTGAAGTCGCACTGGAAAGTTTATTGTAAATAGTTAACGTGTTTTAAGTTTTGTATGAATCTACAAATGTGTGTACACATGAACATACACACATGTATGTATGTAGTTTAAATGACTTACATATTTCTGTTATAAAACGTGTCCATGTTTATGGTGGGTAAGTCATTCGGATAATTTTCTCCCCATTGTATTTCTACCAAAAACGATTTGTAATTATTTTCTTCTCCATACTATTATTGAAGATATTCCAAATTTATTTCATTTTGTATTTATTTTTTTCACATTCTATGTACCTTATATTGAAATGTGGTGCTGTTCACTTCTTTAAAGGCATCATCCCCCTCATATATAGAATGTAAGGCTTCTCGTTCTTCTGCTTGTTGTTCCAAACTTTCCGACATTTTTAATTACAAATTCAATTTACTTTTATCTAAAATTTATTTGTTTTTCAACTATTTAATATAAATTAATCTATTTTATTTCTGTTAAAATTGAACAGCTGTTTGCGCTTTGATTAGTGAGGTCAACGCAGCGATTTTATTACTTAGTTTCTTCAGCCATTGTAGTTGGGTAAGTCCTGGATCACACGCCTCAACTTTTCGTCGCCCCGGAATAACTTTGCTCCATCGACCATTCTTAAAAAAAGTTGTTAGATATGGAATACATATATATGTATACATATGTAGATATATTTATATTTTGAATACTCTCTGAACCAAAAACTTGTTTTACGAATTTTATTATGGTTTCTGAGATATTAAGCATTTTGCTCTATATTCACAATTTTTAGGTTTAACAAGCATTGTGTTGCTGTACACGCCACTGTCAATGATTCATGCAAAAACGTACGAAGTAAATTTACTTTTGTTTTGCTCTACTTCTATAAGAATTAATAATAAAAAAATTAGATGCCGTAAGAAAAATTCAACGCCGACTGTTAAGCAAAAACATCATATCCCTACACGTAGCCGCCGATGACATGTTTTAATATCAACTTATTAAACACTGAAATAAAATAAAAGAAACCTTAATTATGCATGTTTGAGTATAACAGAAATTATTTAATTTCATTATTTATATTAAATACTCTTCAATTACTTGTTTTTCGATAGTTAAATATATTACGTCGGTGGTTTCTCAATCGTCAATTCACAGCAGTAAAGTCTACGTATGGAGCACAAAAAGCTACTTTCTGAAAATAAATTAAGAAAAGTGGTGTATGCGGCACAAAACGTATTTAACTTTTACAATGAAGTAATATTATCTTCTAACTTCATTCATGAACGTGCACAAAAAATTACAGTGGTGCAAATACAAAAGAAATCCATCGGGTATATTTTGAGAAAACTTCATGTAAACCTTCATTGTCGTTTTTCTCCACACCAACTTTGTGCTATATGGGCTACACCAGTTCTGAGGCGACGTTTTGTTGATCAATTCGTAAGTCAGCTGTATGAAAAAAAGAGATGATTGTATTTCCTTATCCGTCTTTATTAAGATGAATTACGAATTGATCAACAAAAGTTGAAGTGTGCGAATCGTGACTAATATTTGCACTTCATCACTAAAAAGTGTTTTAATACCAAGTGGAACTATCAGCTGATCGTCCGCTGACCTTACCCCATCTATCAAACTTAATATGAAATGTCATAAAATATTACCCCCGAACTGTCAACATACAAATAAAAATAATTCATGTCGCTACCAAGCTCGTAGAAAACACCTAATCAAAGAGCAACTTAACTTATAATAATATCGTTTTTAAAATGTAAGAACGCAAAAATAATAATTTCTACATCATTATATTTTGAAATGCAATAATATTTGTTCTTCAGTGTAGGTGTAAACTGTCAGAAAGTCCAGACCAGTAAAGTAATAAATTATTTAAAAAATAATAGAATATCTCCTGTTCCAGAGTTGAAATTTTTGTTGCAGCAATTTTTTATTTTTTTTAGTGCAAAAGAGGGAGAGAGGAATACAAAATATATATGTTTGCTACTGTATATGTTCTTCCATCTTCTTTTTTTCTTACAAGTCTTATATGTACATATGTATGTATGCTTACAGAGTTTTCGTGATTTCAACAAAACACGTAAACTAGACATTTTTAATTAAAATTAAAAAAAAATTGTAAATATAATATTCATCGAGACTTTTGATTGATTTCATTAATGTTTATATAATATACATATACATACATACATACATACATACATACATACATACATATGTAATTAATGTATTAATGATTTCAATCATTGGACGCGTATCAAAGTATGTAATTAGCACGAAATACATACATATGTTCTTTAGATAAAGCTTTTTCATGTTGCTTGTTATTTTTAGAAATTTAGTAATTCTCAGTTATTTTTTTATACGAAGTTTCAAGACTTTATTTGAATGAAGGTCCTTCGGATTTTTTATTAGTGTGTTGTTTAATTCAATCAATCATTAGATGAATTGGTTTTAAGTCGATTTTCAATTAATTTTTTAGTACATTCAATTAAATGCATATAACATTCATGAAATACACTCTTTTAAGTATCTGTGGAAATGACCATGGCTATCATTTGGAAGAACAAGGTCAACAAGAAATTAAAAAAGCAGGCTTAAACTTTAAAATAAAGATAGCGATGCTTCCAACACTTACTTGTTAACATACATACGTAAATATAATTTCATTTTAGAATAAAATTTTCATAATACTTTTTCAACTCAGCAAAATGTGTTCTTTTAAATTGTGTTTAATTCCACAAATCATTTATTGTACTTATATGAAACAAACAAAAAATAAAAATACAACTGAATAAATAAAAAATATAAGTAGATATCTAACTGAGATCTTAAGAATTTAAATTATGTGCATACATACATACGTGTGTGTATTTATTAAAAAAAATCAAATTTTGTTGTTATTTTTAAATAAAAAATAATAATTTAGTTGAACAATAACCTTTGTATTATGCAAAAGTGTATCGGTTTGATGTGATATTATCTTAATGGATCATATTCTTTTTTATTCGAATCATAATTTAATTAATGAATACATATCTAGTACACACATTCATACATACATGCTAGCCATGGGAAATAACGTGTCTTTGGTCAATGAAAACAAAACTTCTGAATTGAAATGTTGCAAATGTTTTTCAATGCCATACCAAGACATTTCTGAATCTCCTATTCATATGATGGAATATAAAACAGATGAAAGAGGTGAGATAAGTCCGTATGATCAACAAATTTTTTTTATAAATTTTAAATATTTTTAAATAAATATACATACACACATACATATGTATCGCTCGTTCACTTTAATAGTGTCATAACTCAAAAAATGCGCTCTAATACAGACTAGTTCAGAATTTTGCATTTTATTTTGTGTAAAAATTTCATATAAAAAGCTTGTACATACTACCACCTCCTGAGAGAAGAATATTTTTCATGGCTGCTTTGAGTTGAATGTATGTACATATGTACATATGTTTATAAATTGAAAACTTTGAACACGTTTTACGCAAAACAAGTTTTTTTAGTTGTGACATTATTGAAGTAAATTAGCCATGTACGGGTGCATTAGAGTGGCCGTTAGTTGTATGGAGAATTTTTTTTTTGATTAGTTTTGTTCTAACCCCCCAAGTCGGTTCAGTTGTGTTTTAGGGCGTGCGTCCAGCCCTCAAACTTAGCCCTCAAGCCCATATATTCAATGCAATTTATTTCTTGTTTAGTTTTCTTATGAATATGCTTAATATATATATGAAATAATTTAATAGATATAAATTCTTATTGTAAGCGTTTAAAAAATCATTTCTATTTAAATGCAATTTTGGTATATCATGAAATTCACAGAAAAGTCAACCGCAGGGCTAAGAAATAAAATTAAAAAAATTAGTTATTTTCATTGAACTGAATTTTTTCATTTCCAGTCAAAGATGCAAATAAAGATAAAAAAACTTGGATTGCATTTTATTTATTAGCTTGTTCGAAACGAAGGAGTACATATCACAAACGTACCGTGTAATTGTGCGTGATAGACTTAAAATTTGCGGGACCATGTTAAAAGTTAAAAAACTATAATATATTTGTATAATTTTATCAAAGTTGTATAGCTATTTATATAATCTAAGATAACTTCTTATAGCTGTAAAAAAATAAGAAAATTCTATCTCAAGTGGTTTCGCAGAAATCTAAAATATAAACTGACATCATAGTTTCAGAGTATCATTTTTGTAGCGCGTGCGTATGTTGCGTCGCTTTATATCAACGAAAATAAAAACTCGTTTCATAAACACTTTACACAGTTTATAAACTGGTACAAAATTGAATAGTTAGAACCTAAATGTACTTACGTAAAAAAAACTTTCCTTAAAAAAATCAGCTATAATTATACGCACGCCGTAACAGTGCGTGACGTGGATTTCATGGTATATAATTTTTGGTATTTTGTTGGTTACTTTCTTCATTATTTTCTAAAATATTAATTTTAACAAAAAATTTTCTTTGAGACTAATGTTGTAGACTATTGCCACACATATATCATATTCTTGTCAAATGATTTTTTAAAAAGATTGTAATATGCAAAAATTACATTGAAAAATGGGCTTGAAGGCCAACTTTGAGAGGCGGACGCACCCCTTAAAACAAAACTTATGGCTATGAAATTTTTTGTATTTTTTTTTACATAAAACAACCGATTTGGGGGGTGAGAATAAAAGCAATCAAGAATAAATAAATAACGGCCACTCTAATATACATACATACATACATATGCATGTACATATAAATAATTGCAACTAAACAAACCGTCAATTTAGGAATAACATATTGCAAATAATTATATTAATTATTTATGGTTCCAATATTTTCTAATTACATAATGGAAAAAAATATTTTTTCTCTCAAAAGTTGCTCAATATGCATAACGATATGAGAATTAATTGTGAATTATTAACTTTTTGGGTTATGATATTTGATTAAGGATATGCGTATGAGTGATATGTATATCCCGGAAACTACATATTAACAGCTTTTTTGGCTAATTTGAAAAATCATGTTGTTAATTTTTATGAAAGTTCAATATTACAGAATATATAAAACTATAACATTTTTTAAATTTATGAACAGCAGCAACAAATTTTGAACTGCTGCATATGCATGTATATATATATGTATGTATGTAGTATAGTTGTGTTTACTACGAATGCCAAAATTCATTTCATTCGATACAATAATGAAAAATATTTCACAAAAAAAATTTAATGATTTTTTAGTGCCATATTGGTGATAATTTGCCGAACATCTTTGATTCGAAAATTTTTCGATTGAAACATTGGTTTCAACATGCGCAGATTCATAAGCATCCATTCAAAGTAAATTATTTTTAAGCTACAGGTACTTATGTATATGGGAAAACAGGTTTTGAAACCAACATTAATCATCTTTTATGTTTAAAGACAAATATGTAAAAAGTGTTTGTATGTAATTAACATTCTTTTCATATTGACTTCACCGCATTACATACATATATGTACATATAAATATATACGAGTATATTTTTTCTCCCATTAAATAATGTAATTTTGTGGATTTTAGTCACCAATTTGTATGGATGCGAGTATCTTGCATAATATGTACATATCTATTATAATACAGCAAAGTTTATTTATGTCGTCATATATAACCAGGAAGTTCCAAGAATTTACTTAAATTTTTTTTACGAATTTTTAATAATGAAATTTGTCATCAGTTACAAATCATTGGCATGTTAAATTGTCATCGAAATATGTAGATGGTTAAAATATTCAGAAATATTTACATGAACGCGTGTAATTGAGCATTCAAACAAAGACTATAGATTTATAAAGATACATATGTACATAGATATGTACGTATGTATACTTAAATAATAAAGATCTGCATGATTGTATTCAATAGCCATTACATGACATATTTTAAATACAACTGGCCATCGGAAGAAACACGAGAGAAATGTATTCACGTATTTGTATTCATTTGTGTAAGAAGCCGATTGATGTTCGGCACTCTGGTGCTACTTTGGGAAGGCTGGACGTAGTGGTAGTACCAAAAGGCACATTAAATACTTTCACAATGTAAATTTTGCAAATAAGTTATTTGTCAAATCAATTGTTCCTTATAAACGTGCATACAAAAAACCAGCTGATTCGTAATCTCGGTTAGGCGTATACTTGTTTGATATGGCTTGATTAGTACTCACTCCACATGATCAGAATGCTTTAAAAATACTCTGGCCATTAAATAAACTAGAAGACAAACTATAATTCTCGTTCGATTTTTTTAATATTAAAGTATGTTTAAAACAATAATTAAAATACAGTTTTTTTTTGTCTTTTCAACATCAACATCCAACAAAAATTCCCTTTTATATTTTCTAAAGAGACAGTTAGAGTTTTGAGTAAAACCTAAAACTTTAATCAAAATCAGCTTTGGCTTAGAACTATTAAATAAATTGTATAATTCAATTTTGGATGTTTAGTTCATCATTCTTAAATGGTTATGTCATTGAATTATTAAATGATCTTTCAAAAATTATTATTACAACCACACTACATACATACATACATATATTCCTATGCATATGCAGCAGTTCAACATTTGTACCTGCTGTTCATAAATTTAAATTGCAACAAAAATGTTTTTCATCGGAAAATAGTGTGCAGTCTAAGGAATGCATATATTCGTGCAGCGCTTTAGTAAATACTTGTATAAACGCCAATTAAGTAATTTTCTAATTTAGAGATTGCGTTTCGGATATTCAATCAATTTGAACGATGACGGCATCGACTGAACAGCATACGCTTTTTGTTACTTGGTCATTCAAAAATCTTTTTCTTTTCGTGTTTGATGTGTTTTTTCAATATTTTCATGAGCTTTTTAGTTTATTAATAAACAAATATACGAGGGTTGCGACTTTAATTTTTCGTAAGTCTCACACTAAAGACACTACTAAAAACACTTTACTACTGGAGGGATTTTATTGCTGTTCAAACAATTTCATATTTGATACAAAATTATTTTTCAACATTCGAACGAATTTGTAAATTAGTTTTTCAAATTCTATTGAGATAACTGCACAGCACGACGACTTTTCCACGCGGAAAGCTTGTGTTTGTAGGCGAGAAGAGAAAAGATAATGGGACATATTTTTCCTCCTTTCCTAGAAATCAAAACTTTGCAAAGTAAACTTTGCGTGTGAAAAAGCCGTCCATGCGTTAGAACCTTTTAATATTTTAGCGGTAGCGTCAAAGCTTCCGAAAAATACTATGTGCAAACGCCGTCATGCCTCGAATTTCGTTTCATACTTTCTTTGCATACAGCATAACAAAGCTAAACTGTCGACTAAGCGATTATTACATATAATATGTATGTATATTCTAAAACAAATCAACCCTCGTATTAGGCGCAGTACACTAAATGCACAAAGATGTAATACTTTTTTTAAAGTATGATTTTAATTATAGTAATAAAAATGCAAAATAAGAGCATATTTATTAGTTTACTATATAAGCGCATATATTACGAATACGTACAAAGAAACAGAACAAATAAACTTAAATGTGCATATGTGTGTATGTATGTGTACAATACATGAAGCGATTTCATAGAACAAGTAGGAGTTTTGGTGGGTTCATGTAATTTATTCGCAGTATACATTTATATATACATATTTGCATATTTATATATGCACTTACATTTTACTGTCATTAATTATTCGTGTTTTATTTATATTGTAATTGAGTTCAAATCTTTTAACACTTTTTCCAGCATTGAAAGCTGGGATTTTCAAGCAATATAATACACACAAGTATATTTGTGTGTATGTATATCTGAAATGTAGATTTTACATGCATATACATATGTATGCATTTATACATATACACGCATACATACATACATATGCAAGTATGCATATAAAATTAAATTATTGTATATGAATTAATAATCGAGACAGAATGCATGATGCTTTTTCATTATGGCCAATACGAACGGTTTTTGGATTGCTGTGGGGCCGGTGAGCGTAGAAAGATTTACTGATTTTCGTACACACATCCATATACATATGCATGCAAGTGTATGTATGTACATATGTATGTATGCATATTAAACTTTGAGCAAAATTAAATAACAAAAACAAAGATACATAACCTTGGTCTCAAGTAGAAATGCCCTAACTCAAATAATTATAAATTTACAAGAGAAGTGAAAAGCATAATAGAAAGTGTAACATTCAATATGTAACTTTTTTGTGCAAATACTTGTTAAGCGTTATTTTTTTGCACTATTTGTGTGAAAGTATTGAGATCACTGAAAATCTCAATTTCGAAAAAAAATACGAGCTAAGACCTTTCTACTTGAGACCATCGATACATACATATGTACATACATACATATATGTATACTATCCCTAGCCGAATAGTTTTCCAGTAGGAATGGCAGCCTGCGTAGGCATATTTCATGTACTGTTTCATTTACATGCAACGGTGCCAACTATTTACAACCCAAACGCATTATTGCCCTTCTTACAACGCGCTGGAACGCGCTAAGTTACAACATTGCCAACTATTTATAGCCAAAACGCGCTATTTTCTAGCGCGCTAAATTAAATTTGAATAAAAGTCGAAGTATGTATCAGTAAATAAAATTTTTTTAGTAAACCTTTTTCAGATTTTTCAATATTGCTTCTTCGAAATTAAATACTAACGGCACTATGTATAAGCAAAATTTGGCATGAAGTTAGCAAAAGTGACGAAATTGAGTTAGGTGTTAACGAGTACCTCCATACAATTTGACATTAAAAATGGCCGCATTAGCTTATCTTAATCCACCTCTAAGTCTTAGCATGATTTTTAATGTGAAGTTTCATGGCAAAACTATTTATGATCATGTTCAATTTTGCCACTTATGCTAACTTCATGCCAATTTTTGCTTGTACATGGGGCCGTAAATAACTAAAATCATTTAATACGGAATAAGAATCGCCTTCCAAATAATCGTATATACTATGTATATAAAGTTTTTATTTTAATTTTATTTGCCAAACTTTGTAACAACATATAAGTTTTGGAATAGTTGCGCTTCAAATGCTTTTTGTACTTTAGCTACAATATATGCTTAATAAGTTATATAAACTTTTTGGTTCATTAATACATATTTTTAGAGTATTAAAATGCGTTTTTAATTCTAACCACAGTTAAGGCAATTTTATTTGCGACAGCTGAATCAATAACTAACTTGAAAATTTTTATCAGAGTTTTGGATACTAGAAAATTGTTATTTATAACAAGCGCGTTTGGCATAGTTAAAACCCGCTAAATCTAGCGCGAAACGCGCTAAATTGGCATCGCTGTTTACATGTGTATGTATATGTATTATATATTGACACCACTCAGCGTGGACCAAGCAGAAGAATTCTGATGAAGGCGTAGATTTGACTTTTGCTTTAATCTTTTTTGCTTATTTCAATTTGACTCACTCTAATTGTACATAATATAGAAAGACCTAACTCATCATTTTCTTGAAATCGAGTTTTTTGTATATTTCGATAGAAGAACATTTAATGTATCAAAAAATTCGAAAATGTCGATTTCAAAAAAATAATAAGCTAGGACCTTTCTATATTAAGGTAATGAAATACATATGTACATATGTACATGCATACAATATACATACATAACTATTGTCGAAGGTTCTTAACGCTAATTCTTTGATTACCAAGTGGATAAGAGCGTGGGTACAACTAAGCACGAGTAGTTTCTATACATATTTACATCAGTCAGAACTCTAATAATTATTACACGGTATTACAGTTAGTTTGTGCAGTTGTGGCGCAAATTGTAATAAACTCTGTGTGTATTGTTTTTTTTATAAAATCTCTTATTGTTTAAGAGACTACGTGAGCACCCTTTTGCTAGTGATTTTTAATATTTTTAAATCAAATAGTGAAACTCATGTTAATGAAAATAAAAGTTTTCTCTCTTTTTTCTATACATACATACTATGAATGTAGATACGTACATATGTATGTATGTATTTTTTTAACAATCGAGGGTAACTAAGTATTGTTATGCTACTAATTCAGTTAATAAATACGATCGCGTTAGAATAGACCCTAAGCGGAATAACGTGGTGATAGTTCAAATAAAAATAATAAAATTATTTTGACTGAAAATATATGTCCGCGTAAGAAAATAATTAAAGTCAATAATAAGACCGTTAAAAATTAAAAAATTAATATGGCAACTTGGTATTCAAATTATTTGCCCACTTGGGTAAATCGATGGTGGCAACCTCCACGACCCTTAAATCCTTATCGAAGTATACGTCCTGCTTCAGAAAGTAAGTTATTTTTGAGAATTTTAACAAAAAGATTTTTGAAAATATATGTATAAATATACTGCGTATGTTCATAATTATACCCACATCCATATTTACGTACATATGTACATATATCCATACATATGGATGTACGCGAGTGTTAATGCGTGTATACATGGGTGTGTGACTTCATCTACATACATATGTACTTCATACATACATATTTAATTTAATTCGTCTGTATTTGTTGTATCTACTTCTTGCCAATATTTGTTTTGTTTTAAATTTGTTACCAAACATGTTTTTATGATAGTAAATATTTCTTTTTAACCGCTTTTGAAGTCAAATCTTTAAATTTTCGCAAATTTATAATTTAAATGTTAATGAAAGCCATGGACGTCGTCTTTTAAAAATTCCAAACATATATACATACATACTTTGATAAAAAATTATTTAGGTAAAAAAATACAAAATTAAAGTCATTAGAAAAATGTTAATTCTAGTAATAGATTCCTTCATTCGAAAAAGTAGATATTTTCAAGAGAATCTTTACTTGTGTTAGTATAATTTACATTAAATAGAAAGAATTAAGATTTTGGTTTTAAAAATACAGCTCCCCGATATTGTAGCAGTGCACGACTGGTACATTTAGTTTTCAACGAAGCTTAAATAAAAAAAATACCGTGAATACTGAACAATTTGTTTTTGGGGTAACGCAGATATGTTTGGATGTACCTTTAAATGTTTATCAGCAACTCTTAGTTTTTATTCGTAAGTCCTAATTTATACTATGCAAGTCTTATGCTAAGCTGATTAGTTTGTTAGGAGATTGAGAGAGAGAGAGACGAGGGGAAAAGAAACGTTAATGTTCCCCTCGTCTCTCTCTTCTACAAACCAATCAGCTTAGCTTATTAGTAATTTACATAGTGTAAATTACGACTAAGGAAATGGAATAAATTCATATGTATACAATCTTTTTTTAAAAAAATTTCGTGATAATTATGAATTTTACTGATATTTGTTGTTGTTTCCTCTATTGGAAGTTACTGTCTTAAGTTTTAGAAGTAAATGGTCTTGCAAACTTTGATAATAATATTTCTTACAATTCTCAAGGACGAAAAAAAAGTAAATTCCTCAATGGATATCAAATTTATAAATTCTTAAAAGGCTGCGATATTCAGGTGTATTTTAATAAGGATATGATTTTAATTTTTGTATATAATTTAATTTTAGAAAATACCTATTATTATAAAACAACAACAGTAAAATGCGCAGGTGCCCTAGATCGTGTGACCCTCCAACTTTAAAATACATTTTTAAAAAAATAATTAATTAACTATAATTTAATGTGGGAAAATAATTTTCGGATAAATATAATTTATTTAAAAATGTAAGAGTCATTCAAAAAAAAGGACAAAAAATAAGAAAAGAAAACTCAACTGCGTTTTGTTCTACATTAACGAATTTGTATAGCTCTAGAGCAACAAGGTTATCGCACCGTGGAATAAGTGGTAAAAATCGGGTGATTCGTTCGAGCGATATCATTGACGAAAAATTAAAAAAAATCGTTATTTTTTATAACTTTAAAAGTCGATTTTAGATATTTACTGAGTTTTAATCAAGTTATATGACAGTTTTAAATGCTGTTTCCATGTCCATATCAGTTAAATATATATACGCCCCTGCTCAAAAACAAAATTGAATTGTGGTATGTTCATTATTGCTTCAAATATGGAAAAAAATGATTTGAATAAATAAAAACGTTTTCTTTGCAACTCAATACTATAAGAGCTTCGGCCCTTTTCAACTCTTTTTATTTAAAATATGATTTCTTTTATCAACAGCTGACTTTGGCGTTCAAGTATTTTTTGTTAACTTAATTTCGGGTGGAAAATTTCTTGTTTTTAAAAAAGATTTGGTTTACAGAATAGACTTGGGGCTCTACTATGTAATTCGAATCGAAAGAAAATGCTTTAAAATTTTTATGTTATTAAGATGCAAATTCGAAAGTGTTTCTTTCGTTTCTAATAACAGAGTAGACCCTCTGATAATGTAAAAATTAAAACAATATATCGAGCCTTGTTTTCGTCATTATCATAAGCGACATGTTATCGAAAATATACTTTTTTATTGAAATTTAAATTTTATGGTTATGAATTATTTATCAAAATGCCAAAATTGTTGATAACTTTTAAGATACGGGCTGTAAAATTTTATCGTCACCAACAATTTAAGTATGTAAAACAAATTTGAATATTATAAAAGAATATAGTTTTTTCCCCTTACGATTAAATCGAAAATAAGGCTCGATATTATTTAAAACAAAATATGCAAGTAGTGAAAATAAATTTATTAGGAGCAATTTAGCATTAATTTAATTTAATTCTTTTAAAACATTTTAATTACTAGGTCAAACTCTCTAAAAACAATAATTAAATTATTATACATACATACATTCATATTTATGTACGAATGATACGCATTGAATTGGAATAAAAGTGAAAATTTTTGATTGAAGTTCAATCTATTTTATCTGATGTACACACATACCCTGTCGGAAATTACGTTAGCTTTAAACTAACTTTAAGCTAACTATTTTGCAACTAGTACTGACTGACACTTGAATTACTTTTCAATGTAATCAACTGACTATTTTAACATTGCGATGTCCTAGGCGGTAGTCAATTGTCTCACTCTGCGTAACTTCCAGCTAACTTAAAGTTGACTATTTTAAATCTCCTGGTAGTCAGTAAATTAAAAAAAATTCTGGGGTTCGAACATGTATGAGATCACACGTTGTGTACTCAACGCGCTACCAATCAGCTAAGGCACCATCTAAAATGACAACAGCAATATGTTAATATAAAACTGAAATGAGTTTTAAAGTAGCTGAGAATAAATTTGTGGGCTCTCATCAAATTCGATTACGTACTCAACTTAAGAAATAATTTTGGGTTTATTCTGGATGACATTGCAGTTAGCTTTTAGTCAGTCTAAGAAAAGTTAACTATAAGTTACATAACTATTTTTGTAGTCAACCATACGTTCTCCGACAGGGTATGTACATATATACATATGTATGTATTTTCATGTATGTACGAGTACATATGTATTTGTATGGAAATATTGAGCTACATAATGCCTTGCATTGTATCACAATACATAAATAATTTATGTATATTTTCTTGCAATAGCATAAAAGTCCACATGCATATCGCTCATTTACTTGAATAACGTCATAACTCAAAAATTGCAAGTTTTTGCATAATAATACAGAATTAATCTTCATTTCGTTGCTAAAATTGTGCAAAAATTTCAAAGGAATATCTTATATACGCAACTCTCGAGAGTAAAATTAAATTTTCTTCTTCCATTAAGACCTGTGTAATTTCCAATTTACTTTAAGCTGGTTTTCTGTACAATTAGCTATTTTTTTTTAGTTACGATGTTGTTCAAGTAAATGAGCGTTATGCATGAAGGAAACGTGGGGCTAAGTGTCCCCAAGTCACAACTTTTGTCGACTATTTTGGTGACATTGTCAACAGAGCGTGTATTAGTATTGTTCTTAATGCGTAGAAAACATTTTTTCATATACACACAACTATGCTTCTTCTTGTTTTATTGGTTTGTTGAAAACAAAAGTGACGTAAGACAAAATTTAAGTGTTTATAAAAATTTGTTTTAGAAATCAAATTAAAAGGTAAAGTTAAATGAATTGAACAATAATTTAAAAAAAAATACACAAAAAGAATTTGCAAAAAATATATAAAATAACAATCCATATTGTAAAAAATAGAAAATGTTAAAATTAAAAAATTTTAAGCGAAAGTGCAAATTATGGAAATTGTTTTACCCTGTGGAATAGTGAATCAGTACTGATTCACTAGTGACATTTCCTGTAGGATAAATATCTACATATGTATGTATGTATGTACACATATGCAAGTACATATCACTCATTTACTAAAAGACATTCATAACTAAAAAAGTTTAATTTTTGAGTTAATGATGCAGAATTAATTCTCATACCGTTCTTCATATTGTGTAAAATTTCATACAAATATTTTTTTTTACTCAACTCTTGACAAAAAAATCGTTTTCTGGCAAATTAGTTTTTTTTGAGTTATGATGTTCTTTGAGTAAATGAGCGATATGTAAATGATGAATTTCAAAAAAATCTATTAGGATAAATTGTTTCGATTACTTGACAATTAATAAACAAAAATAGAATTTGCATCCGTAAAACATGAGGTCATCTTTTTAAACAAACTTATAATTTTAAAATAAGTGCACATACACACGCACACATACACACACATAAAACAGCATTCGTATAGCGGATTTTGTTTACATAAGAAATATTTATATTTTAAAATAAAAGTGGTTTTTATTAATTATTAAAAAAAAGTAGTAATAATTGAAGGCGCCTTCTACACGCGTGTGTCTGTGCTTATTTAGTTGTTTAATTTTTTAGTACCAATTTATAGTCTTTTTACCAAAAATGCAAACAACAGAATTACCGTTGGCAAATTTTTTCCATCAAAACCTGCCATAAAAAATTGCAATAATCGAACATTTTTGCAGCAAAATGATCGAAAATCCATTTTTCTGGCCAAAATAATTAATACATAGAAAATTATTTTTATTGGTATTTTTTATTATTGATCAATTCTTTATATGTATGTATTAGTGATGTAACGAATGTCAATTTTTGATATTCGCGAATACGAATACAAATACGAATATCTCAAACGATATTCGCGAATACGAATATTTGAAACGATATTCGCGAATATGAATACGAATATTATATGCAATATGAAATATTAAAAAATTTTATGAAAAAGGACTTCACACTCTTGTTGGCGTACTTTAAAGTTAATAAAAAGTACCCAAAATTTTAATGATCGTGATTGAATAATATTTGAAAATGATACAAAGCATAAATTTCTATAAGAAAAATAATGTATTTGTGCAAACTAAAATGTTTAGTCATTTATTTAAATTTCGTTTATTTATTTAATTGCTTTGGAAAAATATTCGTATTCGTATTCGCCTGAAAATGGCCGAATATTCGATAACTCGAATACGAATATTTATGCATCACTAGTATGTATGTATTTTAGTATTTCCTAAAATGTTTATCCCACTTAACAATAAGAAAAGTAATTTTATTTCTCTTACCAAATTGAGATAATGACCCTAATTACGAGTGTCATATTCCGACAACAACTACGATGATTTTGTACTAGATTAAAGAAAAAATGTTGCAGTGTTCCTTAATATAGTGCAAAATCGTTGTAGTCGAAGTCGTAACACGACACTCGTAATAAAGCCTGATATTAAGGCAGAGCAATTTCGTTATTTTTTCTAAAAAAAGTCTAAGAAGCTTCTTTTTTGTTTTCCTTATTGAAACCACTTTGCAGATTAAGGGCCATTTTCAAAACTTGTATTTAGCTAAAGGTAGGATTTTGTCTGCCCGATAAACGGCTTTGGATTATAAAATCTGCATTTATTATTTTTTTATCCATTAAATATTATAGCTATTGATAATAATAATAAAAAATTTAAGTTGCAATGCCTACCTTTAACTAAAGGCAAGTTGTGAAAATGGACCTAATTCCAAATAGTTAGTCGTTTAATTGCCACTCATACAATAATACAATTTTAATACTTTTGACGAAAATGCATCACTGGTCTTATATTTGTTTAAAAAATTAAAAAAAAACAATAACAACTCAACATGTCAGAGCTGCATTTTCCACAAAAGTATTAATACTTGTATAATAGTCTGAACGGGGCTTTATAAGTTTTAAGCACAACTACACATTTTCAGAAAAAACGTATGTATATGATATACACATTTCCAAGCAATTCATAATCGTCATATATTCGTTCCATAGACAAAAATTTGCAAAAAAAAAATACAGCCAGTTTGTAGATCACGACAAAATGAAATTAACAATTACATATTTAAAAAACTATGGGATCCGGTTGAGCTTTCAGACCATTTCTAGAACTCTTGCTCAGTTCAACACCAAATTTATTTATAAATTTTCTATCGCTCTAATTTCTTTTATAAAATACAGTTTTTGAAAGTTGACCGAAATCAATTGTTCAGCTTTTATAATACTTATATTTTTAAGCCTTGTTTAAATTATTGTTAAGTTGGCAATCTGTGAATATTATGTTTTGAGTAATTTTTTGGCAACTTAAGAAAGTTGGAATACATAATACTGAAGTTCAGTTGCCATACATAATCGAACTATTAATTTTAATTTTTGAAACATTTTTGTAAATTTTTCAATTGAACTTTTAGTGATTTTTAATCAGAAATAATTTTTAGTCAGGCTTAAGTTCAGTAATTTCAATTCTTATTGAATGAAATATTTTTATTAATTAATGTGAGTATCTAAAGAAGAGAAGAAAAATTAAACTTAGACTTTAAGCTGGGGCCCAAGCTTAAAGTCTTTAGATACTCACATTAATTAATAAAAATATTTCATTCAATAAGAATTGAAATTACTGAACTTAAGCCTGACTAAAAAATATTTCTGATTAAAAATTTTAATTTTTTTTTCGAAAAAAAGTAGACTACTCGTAGCTCTGATATTTCTTAAGGCATTAAAGCATTTTACTGATAGACATATATGTATAAAATTTCCTGCAATCAACGCAGTTCTTAAAGTTCAAATTAAGTAGCCGTTTCCTGAAAATCAATTTGGCAAGTAAAAACAAATTTTTTTTAATTTTTCGATAACAATATCTATCGAACTGATTTACTTATATCAAATTTACAGCATTTGACACAGTTTTTCAAGTCCAATATCAAATGAATCACAAAATTCGATTTGACAAGAACGTTTTGAGTTATTCAACTAACGAGTTTCTTTCGAAATTTTTCCTCAAAGATATCTCTTCGAACAAATCAATCGATTTTAATCAGATTTTCTGCAATCGATCTTGTTTTTGGAGTTCACTCGATCAGTTTATTATTTCAAATTTTATTAAAACAAAAACAATTTTAGAAAAGCTTCGAAAACTTCACTATCTTTTGAAATCTGAGTGAGGTCAATATCTTTAGAATATCGTAAATTTAGTTAAGATCGGTTAAGTCATTATTAACTTATGAGAGGCTTACACACACACACTCATATACATACATACACATGGACATCATTGGAAAAATATTCGGAATAGATTCTCCCTACCTCTGATGAAAACTCGATTTTTGAAATAAATTTTTTACAGCTAAACTTTTAAATTATATTTTCTTTTCGCACAAGATGAAGAAACACGCCCATAAATTAGATTTTGACCAGAAAAAGTACGAGTAGATCGTCCCATAGTGCGTAGATATTTAAACAAAGTTTTTAACAAATGCGAAATACGAGCAGCTAATTGGAATCTTTTTTATTTTAAATGCTGACCAATTTACGAATCCATGACTAGTTTTTTTTAAAGTAAGCTCCGAACCAGTCTGCCGGTACCCCTTAATATCAAATAGTAAGTTTTATCACTCCAAGCACGACAATTTTCTTATTGAACCAAAAATTAACCTCATCAATACTTAGTCCTAATTTACACTATGCATGTCTTATTGCTTAGCTGATTAGTTTTTTAGGGGAGAGAGAAACGAGGGAAAATGAAACGTTTCTGTTACCCATGTCTCTCTTTCATCCACAAACTAATCAGCTTAGCAATAAGACTTGCATAGTGTAAATTAGGATTAAGAGTGGTTTCAATGCTTTCTGGAAATCAGAAATTGAATAATACACTCCAGCATCGAAATAAACGGAAAGCAGTGAGTAAAGTCAGTTCAAATAAAAAAATATGTAACCAATATTGATTCATTTATTGAATATTAAAGCAAAACTGACGAATTTTTGAGAATACGCATAGGCGTAGAAAGACCATCCTGAATTGCATTTTGTCTGCCCTAGAATTATAAAAAATTTTCTGTAATTATCTATAGTATATTAGTAATAATCATAAAAGGGGATCCCCCCCTTTTATTTTAGCTCCGCCAATGCAAATATCACACATAAATTTAAATATTCGACCATAACAATTGTATGACATCGATACCCACTCATTAACACGAATTCAATGTGGGATTCAAATTCATTCATATATATATAACTTACTAAAATTTTATTACACATAATATTGCACACATAACAAAAAATTTGAAATGCTTAAATATGAGTATGTTTATAAACTTCAATTGCAGCTACTGCAAGTGAGGACGTTCTGGCAGTAATTTCTGTTGAATTGCATCAAGAAGAGAATCACGATGAACATCATACAGATCATTTTTATGCAGCCAAGGATGCACTTATTGTGCGTCGCGGAGAACCTTTCCGATTGACATTGAATTTTAATCGACCCTTTAGTCCCAACCGAGATGCCATAAGTTTCATTTTTACAGTTGCCGATGATAAGAAACCAAGTCCTGGTCATGGAACGCTAATCGGCATAGTGCCCAGAGATGGCGTGGATTTTTTAGGTGATGCTCTCGAATGGAGCGCAGGTATAGAAGTGCATGAGGCCTACTCCTTAACAGTTTTAATCAAACCTGCCGTAACAAGTCCAGTAACAGAATGGAGGTTAGATATCGACACCAAGCTGCTGGGAGATGGCTCAAAATCGTTTGCCTTGCCGGTGCCAATATACGTGCTCTTTAATCCCTGGTGCACGGAAGATCAAGTCTACCTGGCAGATCGTGACGAGCGAAAGGAATATGTAATGCATGATACCACGCTTATTTGGCGCGGTTCTTATAATCGTTTGAGACCGTCTGTATGGAAAATTGGACAATTTGAACGGCATGTTTTGGAGTGTTCTTTGAAATTATTGGGCACCGTCGGACGTATACCGCCAGCTTATCGTGGAGATCCAGTAAGAGTTGCCAGAGCTTTGTCGGCAGCTGTTAACTCGGTAGACGATGACGGTGTTATTTTGGGCAATTGGACCGAAGATTTTTCGGGTGGCATAGCTCCCACTAAATGGATGGGTTCTACAGAGATTTTGCAACAGTTTTATAAAACACAAAAGCCAGTAAAATTTGGCCAGTGTTGGAACTTTTCTGGTGTCCTTACGACTATAGCACGTGCTCTGGGGATACCTTCAAGAATTATTACCTGCTATTCGTCGGCTCATGACACCCAGGCATCGTTGACTGTGGACATATTTATTGATCAGAATAATAAAAAAATGGATGCTGAGACTACAGATTCTATTTGGAACTATCATGTATGGAATGAAGTTTGGATGACTCGACCCGACTTGGGTGTGGGACAAAATGGTACAAGCTATGATGGTTGGCAAGTTGTAGATGCAACTCCACAAGAGGCGTCTGATAACATGTACCGTGTAGGACCCGCTTCGGTGTCAGCTGTGAAAAATGGCGAAATCCTAAGACCATTTGATTGTGGTTTTGTGTATTCCGAAGTAAATGCTGATAAGGTTTATTGGCGTTACAATGGTCCCTTTCAACCTCTAAAGCTGTTGCGTAAGGACACATTGGCTATTGGTCATTTAATAAGTACTAAAGCCGTCTTGAAATGGGAGCGCGAAGACATTACTAGCTCATACAAATTCGAGGAGAAAACAGACGAAGAACGCAATGTTATGCTGAAGGCATTACAACAATCCCGTCAAGCTTTTAGTCGATATTATTTAAATGATAGTTTCAACGAAGTTGAATTCGATATGCAATTGAAGGATGATATCAAAATTGGTGAAAATTTCACAGTTATTGCCAGTATTACAAATAAGTCTAAGGAAAGAACACACATCGCTACGGGCCAACTGAACTGTGATACCGTTTTATACACGGGCCTCAATAGCGAAGAAGTCAAATCAATGCCTTTTGAAGTGGAAATTAAGCCAGGAGAGACAGAGTATGTACGTATGGGAGTGGTATTTGAGGAATATTTTAAGAAATTAACAACGCAGGTAAAACGACTTTATTGAAAATAATGTTCAAGGAATTAATTGAAATTGTTAATGATTGTTCTTTACATACATAGGCCGCATTTAATATTTCATGTTCTGCTTTGGTCAAAGATACCGAATACGAATACTACGCTCAAGATGATTTCCGTGTACGTAAGCCAGATATTAAATTTACTTTCCAAGGAGAAATAGTGTCACAACAGCCGGTGGATGTTATTGTACGATTGACAAATCCATTACCCATACCTGTCAAAAAGGGAATATTTTATATTGAGGGTCCTGGTATAGACAAGCCTTTAAGATTTAAGGTAAAAATTTATAACGTTTTCATAAAAAAACTCTCTCTCTCTGTCTATCTTTCTTATCGTCCCCAAAGATTGCTGAAATACCGGTTGGTGGTACGGCAGCATCTACTTTCAAATATGTACCTCCATATTCTGGCCGTGGTACGCTGCTGGCGAAATTCTCATCAAAAGAATTGGATGATGTGGATGGCTACATGCACTACGAAATTAAGCCCAGACCTGAAGACCTTGTCAACGGTGATGCTATACGTTCTAGCAGCAATATCATAAGAAGAAGAACCGATGTTATACCTTGAAAATTATTTAAATTTTTCTCTCAGCGATAAATAACACTGTACAGCAAAAAAACACAAAGTTCTAACGCCTAATTATGGAAGCGGATACCAAAAAAAGCATATATCGCCGTTTTGTTACCCTTTCTAGGTGTAGGATGTATTCAGTGCCTTCTAGCGAGGAACATTTTTATAAAATAAAAATTTATTTTGATGTTTTGTATAATTGCCTTAAAAAAGGATTTTTTGTTGTTGGTTATGCATGTCTAGATGTATTTCGCTACTGCATAAGCCATTCATCATCATTAGAACTCAGCCACAATTTATACAAGCTTACAAAACCCCAATTCTTATGGACTCTCCCTATAAACTACCACAGTGAGCCAAGAAACTTAAAAAATTCAGTAAAGTGTGATTTTGACCCGCACACGAAGGGTTCCGTACGGACACGAGATATGTAATTCAATACGAACTTTAGTAGCCTATATGTATAAAATATAGTTTTGGCATTTATTTTCGTTTTTGCCATTTTTTTAATTTTGGCGATTTTTTTAATTTTGGCGATTTTTTCGTCTTAGCGATTTTTTTAATTTTGGTGATTTTCAGTTTTTGGCGTTTCTTCATTTTGGTGACTTTATTCATTTAGGCGCTTTTTTAGTTTTGACACTTTTTTTCTCATTTTGGCGATTTTTTCGGTTTTTGGTGATTTTTCAATTTGGCGATTTCTTAATTAATTTTGGCGATGTTTTTAATTTTGGCGATTTTTTTTCATATTAACAGTTATTTTGTTACTGGAGCCTTTTTCGCGTTTGGCGATTTTTTGCGATTTTTGGTGCTTTTTTCATTTTGACGATTTTGTTCATTTGTATGATTTTTTCGAATTTTGCGACTTATTTTAGTGTTAGAATTTATTTTTAATTTTTGGCGATTTTTTTTTTGGTTTGGCGATTTTATAATTTTTAGATTTTTTAGTTTTGCCGTTTTTGAAAATTTCAAGAGTTTACCTCTTACGGTTTCCAAGATATAGCAAGTTGTCAAAATTACATAGTCAAAATTGCATAACCTGATGGACCACCCTTTAATTTAATTTTTTTTAAATTTTAGTGTTAATTGATGTAGTCTATACAAAAAAAAACAAAACAAAAAATTACCTACTATCATACAAAGTCGTGCGATCTACGAAAAAATACAACCCTGGTGTGATGAATTGTTATTGTCTTTTGAAAATTTTCATAAACTCCATCATACCAGGGTTGTATTTTTTCGTTGATCGCACGACTTTGTATGATAGTGTATCACGGCCTTTAGCACGTGTTGCCCATTTTGGTTTCTTTACTGCATTTGTAGTTTTGTAGTTCTCAATAGGTTTTTGAGAGTTAGTCTATAAGCACGGGAGTTTTGTACTGATGAGTTGAACCAACAACAAACAAATTTTTTTTAAGTCGTACTCATTTTGATACGCGTTATATATAAAAAAAGAAATTACCATAACTCCTTTTATTTAGTAATAATATATTAAAGTTGAAATTAATAAATTACCTTAACGAATCTATCTTCAACATATGTATGTACACATATGTTAACTGTAAACATACATACATATATAGTATGTATATCTTTTAAGTTGATCATTTGATAATAAATTATTTTTATTTCTACGCAAAGTATTTTTTTATCACAAAAGAACATTTTTATTAAAATCAAATAAGACTAAAAACATTTAAACGAAGAAATTTCAATACTTTTAAAACATACACAGTCCAGATAAAGATTATTCCATACCGAGGGCAAAAGCCGGCTTGTTGGAGGTTTTCAAATAATAAATTCCATCTGCAGATCTGGGTACAGGATCTCCCATCAGTATTTTTGCACCAGTACAGTTTTGACCGCTTACATTATCCAAGGAAGTACAGGGAGTAGCATAAAATCCTTTTTCGCTATTGACGGACTCGGCATAGTATTCGTAGGATCTGCCATGGCTGCAACCAGCTAAAAGATGTGAAGGCGGATTGAGTATTAAAAACACAATACACATACACAGAAAAAAATTTTCCTGTGATAAACACATTTTATTAAAAACAAAACCAAAAATCAATTAAATATTTAATTGATTCAATTAGACTTTTGTTTAAATATTTAATTTAATTAAAAGTTTCATTGACTAATAAAATTTTTAATTGATTTCTTACTTTATTTTCAATTAAACATGTTTATTGCAGGAAAAATTTTTTTGTGTATATATGTACACATCGTTACCTTAATATAGAAAAGCCCTAACTCATTATTTTTTTTGTATCGAGATTTTTGAATTTTTCGATACATTAAAAATACACAAAAAACTGGATTTAAAAAAAAAAATAATGAATTAGGGCCTTTCTATATTAAAGCAACGATATGTACATATTTCTAGAATTGTATGCTTACTGAAGATTTGACTTATTTCGGTGCAACCCGGTTGAGGTGGATGTCCACCATTTGGATAGAAATCAGCATGACCAATGGGATTTTTAAAACCCAAAAATCCAGCACAGCTATGGATTATATCCACAAATTCGGCATCAGTACGATCCAAATGATTTTCGGGACCTATGCAATCTTCAAAAGCAGGACGTGCTGGATCCAAACCTGCTTCCAATAACAGGGAATTCAAGGCAAAAAAAAATAGTTAGACCATTAAACAATCACACATCTCACTTACCAGTAATTCTTCCTACACGATATTTTGTATAAGAACCGGCATAGCCCATTATGTGCGAACCCAAACTGTGGCCGATTAAATGAATACGCTTTGGGTCTGCCCCTTTCTCTTCCACTAACAAATCAATCAGTTTGGCTACGGCTCGACCAACTTGTACAGTATAGCGCGCTGGTCTCAAATAGTATATATTGTCAGCTTGATCCCTCCAATTTATGGCTTCAAAAAAAATGTTCTACAAGATTTGAAAAAAAATTAAATAAAACTTACCAAAAACATTCATGTGTCCCTTTTCCCTGTAGGCACCTCTTATTGATTGTATAGAATTACTTTGTGTACTTGATTTCCAGCCGTGCACCAGTATCTTTGTATCCAATTTGGGATTAAATTTTTCCGCCATTTCCTCCCAAGTATCGCGCTTAGCGCGCAAATGTACTAAAGTTTCATTGTCTTCCAAGGCAACGGTATTTACCAATAGAGCATCGGGATTGGAACTATAATTTTGATAAATTAATTAACTATTTTATTTTAGAAATACAAATAGCACATCACAGTTGCATTGGAAAGGTCTTTAACCAATTATTTTTAGTTATCGGCTGCATTATCCTGAATTATATAATTCTAGTGTAATACATACTTACTCGTCGTAATATTCAAATTGTATTAGTTTTGGAGCTTTATTGCGATTATCCTCGGGCGGAGGTTCGACTAAATAGGCCACTTGTGGATTACCATCCCCATCCGGCATATAGATCCAAGTATCGTTATAATCTTCTTCGTTTAGTTCAACTTGAGCACGTATACCCACTTTAAGCAAAAAGGAAAAATATTGTTAATTTCTTTTGGGATAAAATCATCAAATTGCAGAGAAAAGAGATTATTACACAATTGTACCACAGGTTTTACAAAATTTAAGAGTGTTGAAACTCCTCCAATTAACCATTGAATTAATATAAATGTTGAAGACAATTCATTACGACAAGGACTAAAGAGGTTGCACAAACAATGAGCTGATGTAATGGCAGCCATTGTTTTTTTCTTAATATGCTTCCGGTTGATGGCTGTGTTTTCAAGCAGAGATGGGTATCGCACCCAAACTAATTTTCCGTAAGCACAACTCGTAACACCTTTCAGTTAGAAATGTTATAAAAACATTTATCTAATGCTTCTAATTGAGGTATGTGATGAAATTTTATCGATTTAAGAATAAAATTACGTATTCCAATTTGTTAAAAAAAAATTATACTCCTTTTTAAACTAAACACGTCTTTATATATTTAAAAAAATCGTTAAAAAAAGCGTTTACATGAATTGTAACAACTTCAAAACTACTTTCTTTCATTAAATACTTCTTTCTTAATCGAAAGTTGTTAAAAGAATGTTGAGTAAACCTTAAAAAGTTTTATTATCTCCATCATTATCGTATATGCTCTTTGATATTGTTATTGTTGAAATTATTACTAAAATCCTGCAGCAACTGACTGACTGACTGCTGCTAAATGACATCCACAATTGTAAGCAAACTGGTTTTAATGATGATTAATTAATTGTCCATTTAGTGTAATTTTTAATGAGTGAGTGATACAATTTAAACGAACTAACTGCTCATTAAGATCAAAAAGTAAGATTTTAAACTTAATGTAAGAATATGTACATACAGTGTGAATACATGTGTATGTATGTCTATAAGTATATATGTATGTGTGTAATTATGTATTTTTGTATATATGTAATTAGGTCAGTTATTATAAAGAAATTTAAAAGTTCCATAATAAATCGAAATAGGAATTACGCATAAAGAAGTATCAAGTTACTAAAAGTTACTTTTTTGCAAAAGCAGGCTGTTGTGTTTCCAGAACCAAATTGCATCAAATTAAAAATATAAATTTTGTCAAGTAGAAAACGTTATTTAACCCAATTCTAAATATTCTAAATATATTTTTCTAAAAATAAAATCCACCTATCCTAAACAGATTGAGCTAAAAATTAACAGCCTTATTTATAAAACTTATTAAGGAGTTTATTCCCTTTCCATTGTTTCCCCATTTTAAAAAGGCATTTGCAAGGTTTCAGTTAAAATAAAACAACTTAAAACAAAATAAATGACCTCGGAAATTCGAAGCTATCACTAAAATTGTACAGCCTTAAGTCTGGTACTCTGTTCACAATTTCGTGCGAAATGCTGTCAAACTACATATAAAAGTTTTTGGTATGAAATATTTGCGAAATAAATTCGGAAAAGTAGGTAGTACTCTGTTCTTGTTGTGAAAAACACGTAAAGTCATGTCTTTCCATGCAAAATTTCTCATGTACTAAATGTAGCCCAACTCGTGGTTTTTTTATAAATTTCTTGCTTTTATTGCTTGAAAGTATGCAACATTGTTAAAATTCCGTGCGAAAAAAAAACACGGCTCATGTTGTTTCGCAGCTAAACTAAAATGATGCCAGACTAATTTTGCATGGAAAGACATGACATTACGTGTTTTTCACAACAAGAACAGAGTACTACTTTTGCGAATTTATTTCGCAAATATTTCATACCAAACACTTTAATATGTAGTTTGACAGCATTTCGCACAAAATTGTGAACAGAGTACCAGGCTTTATTTATAAAACTTATTAAGGCTTTGTTAAGAGTTTTTAAGACACATTTTCATAAAAAATTTTCTTAAAAAACCTTTAACCTTTTGCTTTTTTTAATCAAAATATTTTCTTCAAATGTTGCTGTTATATAAAAACTTCGGTTTCGCCATCTAACTGAGTCCGATGTTTTGCTAATAAGAAAAACAAATCTTATGCAATTTAAAATTTTTTTACTGCCTTGGCAGCAAAACTGTAACAAACTATGGCCTTATTATGTATAAGAAAAAACTGGCAAGAAGTTAGCATAAGTGACAAAATTGTACATGATCTAAACGGGTGTTTCCAGACAATTTTATATTAAAAATTACGCTAGCATTTAAAAGTGGATTACAACTACATTATGCGTTGATTTTTAATATCAAATTGTTTGGAGGAACTCGTTAGCACCTAGTTCAATGTCGTCACTTATGCTAACTTCATGCCAGTTTTTTCTTATACAAAAAGCTGCTAATGTATAACGAAAACCTGTCATAAAACTAACAACAACAAGAAAATTTTCCAATTAAGCACATACATTTCTCTCTTCGTTACAGAATATTTTGTATACATATCGCTCATTGACAACAACCTCATAACTCCAAAAAATTACATTTATTAAATAAAATCGTTAAATATTCAATAATGTTACTCGTACCATTTAAACTCATCACATACAACAGCACTTTAATATAAAGTCTTACAACATTCCTCATTTTTTATATTTTCAATAGCTTTTTGATTTTTGTTTTTAATCTTAAAACTTTAAATATTTTGTATAAATATCACCAACTTCTAATACCAAACATGCTTTTAACACTACTTAACAACTTAATATTGTAATGAATAATTTCTTTCGTATTTTAACATTTCTTTTATACTCTAAATTACAAAAAAAATATTTACTTTATTTATTTACAATAAATACATGTACATACATATGTGTAGTAATACATATGTTACCACAATCAATGTCATACATATGCACTCGTAGTAGGGTGCCAAACAATTCACCTTGCCTTACAAATTTGACAATGATGATAAAGTTAATTAATTATCCTACTGTTAAGTAGGCTGAAGCTTATTTGCACATTCTTATTTATAAAGGGTTGTTTGTACATATTGCAAAATAGTTAATCAAGTGGTCGACTGAATGAATGTGTCTTGTTAACAGTATCAGTATTCCAGTTTATATACATACATACATACATGCACACATACATACATATATACAGAAATGGTTCGTTATCTGCAACAATATTTGAATTGCTTCAATATTATTTATATAATATTTAATATTTATTATTGCTTTTATATTTATAAACTAATTTCTTGACTGCCGTTAGAGTTTCGGCTTTTGGTTATTACTCTTTTTAAAATATGAATCTTTTTTAAATATTTTATTAACGGTCAATAAAAACTCGTTTTGTAGATAAATTATTTATTAATGAAAATCTATCAATAGAAATAAATATAAACTTTAAGTTGATTTTCATATTTTTATATTTTTTTTTTAATTTTTATTAAAAAAAACTTTGTATACATGTACATACTCTGCAAAAAATTATACATTGCCATCAGAACTACTTGCCATATAATAACTTACTTTTCTGATTACCAAATTTCATTACTCCCTTACAAATCACATTACCTAAAATTTAAAAAAATTATGTACAAGTTGCTAAATGAGGAGAATGATTTTTTTAGATTAAATAGATTACGTGAACAAGTTGCCAAATAAAAAAAGTAAGTACTTCTCAAGAATCGATTAGTTTAGTCTCACGCCTTGTTAAAAGCATTAAGTTGGTAATCCAGTAGGGAAGTGCTTCCACCAAAAATGCTTAATTCCAAACTCGATTACCTCTTTTGAAATTTTTTGCTGGCTTTTTAGTACCCAAGATTTTCATTATTGGAGAAATATTTGAAATATATGAAAAATAAATTTTGAGAGAATATTAATGATTTGCCTAAGAGAAAAGGGAAAAGTGAAAAAACTCGCACGGAATTTTTGTTTACGATGGGGCTGCTACAAAAGCGTTTTTTTTCTTCGCCATGATGAACATGTCGCCAGCTGTGGACTATTAGGAAGACGTGATATTTTTCAATAAGACCAAAGTAATGTTAAAATAGAAGCATGGATGTGGACTACATGGACGTTAACATCTTTAAAGAATTGCAATTTGGCATGTATATTCAACTTGTTGTATTATGTATATTCAACTTGTTCTTCTAATGTGGGTCAACTCAAAAATTTTTGATTTTTCCAATTTTAAAGAAAAGTTTCATTCTGAAAAATACAAAATAAATACATATGTACATATCTATGTATGCATATTTTGTTATGTAAAATTTGTATATAGCTATTATGCTAACTGAGCTACTCCCAGTATTGCAGGTTAAAATTCCAAAGCAGGTATGTTTGATAGATTTATGGCCTGTCCCACCTTGTCACCAGCAAACGTTCGATCGATCGATACAAGTATGACAAACAACAACAAAATTTCATGTTATTGTTGTTTGCAATACATTATCGATCGAAAGTTTGCTGGTGACATCGTGTTACAGGCCCTTAAACTTATTAATATTGTTATTAAAATGCATTATTTGTTTCAAATCTTAATTATAAGATCCAAACTCTTGATGAGGTAGCTTGTGATTACCCAAAAATTATACAGAGTTAAAGAGAGTACTGACTCATTCCTATGGCAATGCTTTGAAAAACTAAATAGGATTTAATATGGAAAATGGGTAAGCATTTTAGTCACCTGTGACTCAATTCTGACTAACAATGAGTTAGCTTTAAATTAACTCAAATTCCGACGTGAATGAACTTATCAATTATACCAACAACATACATATGTATATATGTAATTTTTTTTTTTAGAAAAGCATATACATACGTACCTGTACTTTCGAGCCAATAATGACATCAAATCATATCGCACACTAAATCATAAACACTCACAAATCAAAGTTATGAAAATGGTTTTTTTAAACCAGTTCACTGAACAAATCTCTAATGAATGCAAAAATTTATTTTACAGCACAGACTTGTACTTGAACAATATTAAATACCGTTAGGCCTTTTTTTATGGTACATACTTGCGTCATTTGCACGGTATCAGCAGTTTGTTTCCACTACTGAACCTCTTGGATTTTGTGATTTGTGACTGTTTATGATTTACGTCCCTTTTCACAATGGGTGGTTAACGTACCTTTTCACAACGTGTGGTTAAGAGTTAACGTGAACTTTAACTGACAGTTCTTCATACAAAACTTGCCGTTAAAGTCCCTGTTATCTTTTAACCATACATTGTGAAAAGGTACATTAGTGTTTTAGAAGCAATAACTAGAAGTAATATTAATTTGTCACATTTTGTTAAGATAACGCAATGTTCTTAAATTTATCAGTTGAAAATTACAAGCCATTCACAATAAAATTTAAAAATAATCACAATAACATAGAACAACCATTTTAAAAATTGTTCCATTTTATGCATCTATTCACACACAACAATTATTTATGTAGTGCGTAAGAAAATTATGATATTTGTGAAAAAGCAAGATAAAAACAATAATGAACAAAAGAAATTTTATAAAGTTTAATTTAAAATATGCTTACATATACATGTATTCATTTCTTTTTAAATTTTTAATTTTGCTCTTAATAATGTAATAGAAGTTTTGCTCAACGCAATGATGACTTCCGATCAAATGACCGGTAGATTGACTGATAATATTCTTGTAGGGCTGTTATTACATCGAGATTTTTTAAAGTAATTTATTTGTTTTAATTTTAATTAATTAAATTAATTTATATTGAATTCAATAGTGATAGTCAATTGACTAGTCATTTGATAGGAAGTGATGATGAATTTATGAATTAATTATAGTTGCTCTACTCTAGCATAAATATATTGGGTCATCTAATGTACACATGCCAAAACTTTTACATCGAGTTTTATTAAAAAAAACTACAATTCATTCTGTCTGTGAAAACTAAAATGTATAAGTGTTAAAAACGATAAGTAAAAACAATATTAAATAAAAGAAATTTACAAAATTGAATTTAATTTATATTTATTTTCAAAATTTTAGATATTTGTAAAATGCAAGGTGCGTTGGTGGTGAAAAGGGCTAGATACCATCTAGTTTATTCTGTTTTTGCTGAAGTATATCTTTTATTTTAAATATTTTATTTATGTTTATATCTTTTTATAATAAAAACTATATATCCTGTCATTATATCAATCATGTATAATTACTCAATTGTAGGGGATATATTAGTCCGTTAAGATCAGTCAAACTTGCTATAATTGATTAGTAAAAAGCGGTGGAGTGAGCAGTTCAACTATACGTTACATTCATTATTTAGAGAGAGAGATGCAACATCACACGTACACAAAAGTTTCCATCATATTTTTCATTTTGCCCTCAATAAAGTGATAGAAACTTTGTTCTACAAAATTATGAATATATCCTGCATGACTATCGATCATATGAGCAGTCAATTGACTGGTAGTGTTCTTGTAGAATTATTAACAATTTTTTCGAAATGCCGATGATTTTTCAAACGTGACGATTTTTTAGCAAAATCTTCTGGCAGCCCTGGTACATAAGTACAATTTAAGCAACCCTAGTTACTTTAGCATTTTTATTTCATTTCCATTCCATCTTTTCACACACAAGAATTATTTATGTAGTGCGTCATTACCTGAGTGAATTTGTGAAACACATTTTGTTAATTTTATAAAATAATTAGGAGAACAATCGTATTCATCATCTACGAAGAAATCGAAACCTTGCATATTGTATAATTACCAAGGAGGAAAACATGTCGGGTACGTCTCAAAAATACAGAAATTTCGTTGCTGAACCCATGAGCGATAAACCTGTCACGGATCTCGCGGGCATCGGTGAAACTTTGGGAGGGCGCTTAGTTGAAGCTGGCTTCGATAAAGTAAGTTTTATTATTATAAATCGGCATGATTAAATTGTATGCATATATACGATAATGATTTAAATTGAAGAGAATCCCCACTATACATATGTATGGTTATACATTTATATATGTATATGTGCGAAAGTAAGAAAATTTTGAATTCTAACTGTTCTTTTATTTATTATATTCAGGCGTATACAGTACTGGGACAGTACTTAGTATTGAAGAAAGATGAAGAGCTTTTTAAGGAATGGATGAAAGATACATGTAATGCCAGTTCCAAACAAGCTTCTGATTGCTATAACTGCCTTAATGATTGGTGCGAAGAGTTTTTGTAAATAGTATTAGCAAATTATGTTTATTATTCCGTTTGTATTGTTCTTGAAAAAAACCAAACTTCAGTTTCTGTGTTGCAGTTACTGAATATTTTCCTTGTGTAATTTTTTGTAACTAATGTAATTAATAAACTTTTAAGATAAACGAAAAAATTAAAAGTTGAGTGACTTTTTAAAAATGTGTTTTACCAATCGGGAATCCTTGTACCACAAGCCGCAGCCGGTGAAACTACATACCTTTCCCAAGGGATATTCATATGTGCCTTGCCATATTTGGCTTCATATCTCCATGAGTTTAGTGTGAATAATATGTATGTGTGTTCATATGCAAGTGTATGTCGAGTTATTATTGGCTCGTACGAATTAAGTAAAAGCACTTAATTTATTTGGGTGTTTATAAAACAACTTTGTTTATTCATAAAGTTAAGCTATGAACTGCAGTAATTCTGCAACCAAAAAAATACATGTATGTATGTTTATTAATACAAACCGTATGCATCAGAGAAACCTGTCGATGCAAAATTATCGGCGGCGCAGTGGTTTTGTGATCGGCGCGCCGCATATGCAAATTTAAAGAAAAAATAAAAATTTAAACTGAAGATCGATTTTCAAAATTTTTTCCACGAAATTTGTCTGAGAAGATAAAATTTCGGCGGCGGCGTGCCGACGGCTTCGAGCCGGTCGACTTGTTTCTCTGTTATGCATGTTCTATTGTATGCAACTCACGCGATACCCAGCAAGCATTCAGTTCTCAGTTGAGAATGACATTCATACGTACATACATAATTTGGGAAACAATCATTTTCAAAAAGAACCGCACTACTTCTATAATTGAGTAAAACTCAAAAGAATTTCATGTGGCAAATATACACTTACATAATATAATGCTCGTGATTGTTAATTTTGTAAATCTGGATTTGACAGGATAGAGGTTTTGTGTTGGTTATTGTTTTGCGGTACAGAAATTAAAAATACATTATGTCTGCAACAAACCAATAACCAACCGACGAAATTTTTCCGGTTTTATGTGGAAGAAAATATTTATAATCAACTGTTTTCTTAATACTTCCTATTTCGAAAAAGCTGCCATATATTGGAATCAATATTCAGCCTCAATTTATGTGGTTGTGTGCGTTTGTTTACCAAAACTAGTCTCACATATATTATTGGTGTGAATATTTTTTATAAATAAACGCACACAACCACATATGTACATATATTGAAGCTGAATATTGATGTGTCTGGCACCCGCTTAATAACTGTTTAAATTGGGGGCCACACATTCAATTTTTGGCTTTCAATTCCATTCAATTTGTAATATACTCACACTTTTTTCACTAACAGAATCCAACTTTTTGAATTGAAAACTAGATTGCTTTGTCCTGGTTCACACACCTCAACTTTTGTTGATCAACTCGCAATTGACCTGTAAGAAGACGTAGAAGGAAATACAAATATCTATTTTTCTTACAACTGAATTACGAGTTGGTCGACAAAGGTTGAAGTGTTTGAACCGGTACTTTCAAATTCACCTATCCATTTATATTAAAATTTAATTTTCAATTTGGACAGCTATTCACAGCACACATTGATTGAAGCTACAAATTTGAGTTGTTTCTTCGTCGGTGGCACTTAAAAAATTAAATTTATTATCAATTTGTGTCACAGCTATCAATTTCAAGGAATTTTGACACACAATATGTGTAATGAAATTGAAAGCAATTTATTGAACGTGTGGCTGCAGCGTAACTTAGTACTTAGTAGTGCAACTATGAGTATGTCAAACCCATTCATTTTCTTGTGCGTGTGTTTGAAATGAAGAAAATTTTTCTGCTTTCGGGTAAAAAAAATTATATATTTTATTGAAGGTGGAAAGAAAAAAGGATAAACTACTATAAAAAATATATTTAACTAAAAGCAGTGCTTGTAATAAAAAAGAACTGAAAAAATGACCAATATACAAAAGCTTTGTCAACATTTGTAATATAAATCTAAAAAAAGAAAATTCTATGTGTGTATGTCAGCAGAAAGAAAATTACATATAATAAAAAGAGTACGACGACGTAGCCAAGGAAGAACAAACGACATCACACAAAAATAATGTGAACAATCATAAAATGAAAATATATTTAAAAAATAATATTTTAAATTAAATATTTTTAAATTCGACATTAATTACAAACAAATATTTTTAATTGTACAACAAATTTTTCGATTTTATTTTTAGGGATGAATAAGTTGTTCTAATTAAAATGTGGCAACACCTTAAAGTGCAGCCATTGAGAAAAATATAAATTAACAAAAGAAAAAAAGCATTGCCATTTGTCTACAGAAAAAATATAATAATCCTATTATTAATTAAACTAAATAAAAAAAAATTAATAATATACATACATATGTAATTCATCAGTCGGAAGGCAACTTGCGAATATAAATATCTATATTTATTAAAGAATTTTTACTTGAATCGAATTCAAAATTTAATACTTGAAATACGTATGTATGTATGTATATTTACTAAGTACACACGCACATGCATACGTAATATAGATCGCTAATATTTTCTAAACGTTTGTAGAAATTTGTTATTGCAAAAAGAGAAAGCCTTTCTAAATGCTAAAAATTAAAAAAAAAAATTAATCAAGCCTGTTGAAAAGTGGAATGGTTAAGTGCTTATGAATTGTGGACAAGTGTAGGTTTGTGTGACAAGTTTGAACGAGAGTCTGCTTGCGGAGACAATCTTGATGATAGTTGCCGTATAAAGCAAATATAATGGACTTAATTTAAAAGAAAAAGTAGTTGTGTGTTTTAGAAAAATACCTGTTAAATGCAAAATTTTTTATAGGTACTTCGTACATATAAAATGCAAATCCGAATTTACGACTTAGTGTCTTTTATTTTTTTACTTATTTTTATTCCACTCAACTGCGCAAAGGATCAAAAATAAATGCATCTATCACATTTTAAAAAAATTGTATATTCATAAATAAATATATAATTATACACACGTACATGCATATGTACATAGAAAACAATATTTTTGAAGTGTCATTTATAAAAAAAAACTAAGCAACTAAAGCAATAACTGAATGATATAAACCAAGAATTTATATTATATGTAATAACATCAAAAGATAGCTAAAAAACTAAAAACAGTAAAGCAAACCGCAATATATTAAAAAGTAATTGTATTTAATAGATATAAATAAGTAAGAAAAAACACCACAGAGCAAATAAACACCACAAATGGGTACCAATTCAGGAGCCACGACTGGCATAAATAATAAACCGGTTGGCAGTAATACAGGTGCCGGCGGTGGCGGTGTCATTGGCACTGGCCTAGGCAGTTCTGTAGGTCTTGTTGGAAGTGGTGTTGGTGGTAGCATTGGTAACACACCCAATAATAGCATAAATCCTAATTCTGGTCTGGGGTTAGTTGGAGGTAACAACGTTTCCAATACCGGTGGACTAGGGGTTGGTTCTACCTCTAATACAGATGACGGTAATGGTGGTACATCTATTGTCAACAATCAACAAACCACACCACAATATACAATACCTGGAATTTTGCATTTTATTCAACATGAATGGTCGCGTTTTGAACTAGAGAGATCTCAGTGGGATGTAGACCGTGCAGAATTACAGGTGAGCGTATTTTAAAAACACAACCTATTTTAATTATGTGTTAACAATAACTTAGTTATTTATTTACATATCTAAGTAGAATATGTATGTATGTATATTGGGGGTTGCATGTAAATGTTATGAAGGGTTTAATTACAGATTACGCAGACCTTCCGCGAGCCGCACTATACCTATCGAATGACAATGGCGGTATTCGGTGCTTGATGCAAAATATCAAAAGTTTGTGTGTGTATTTTGTTGTTGGATTGTAAAGAAAATCTTTATTTTTTATTTACACTTGCACAACACCATTTGCATCAAACATCGAATACCGCCAATAATTTTTACATGGGTTTTGATAAGAATTTGTCATTGAGATGTTTAATTAAATTAATTATACTTCACTGATTATTTGCTATACAAACACTAGTTAATTGCATATCCACAATACATATTGCTCATTTAATACAACAACGTCATAACTCAAAAAAAATAAGAAGTATATACTTTTTACTTGAAAATTTGTTTTAAAACCAAAAATTGTTATGTTTTTTTAATTAAAAAGCAAATAATTTTTTTTAATCAAACTTTAATTTTTTAGTTATGACATTATTGAAGTAAATGAGCGATATGTTTGTATTTTATATTAAACATAAAGGATTCGTTGCTTAATTCTTAATATAGACACATCATGCTTATAATAGGTGTACCTACAATATAAGTGCATAGTATAAGGGAAGCTCATTATACCTATTTAATTAACATGCATTTATTTATTTTTTTCTAAATACACAACTGATTTAATTATTTATTAAAGTGTAATATATTTAGAAAGACAAGAAAAATTAGTAAACAAATTGTAATTGAATTTTCGGCTTTTAGGCTTGTACTGCATTGTTTTAATAAATAAATTATATTCTTCTTCTTCTTCTAAGTGGAAAGTATTTTGCAATGTCGAAGTTATTTTTTAATTTATTTTATTAAACATACGGGCGTGTTCTGCAAATCACAACATGTCAAATCACGGTGATTTCAAAAAATTAATGAAAGCTAAATCATTGCTTTTTTGAATTGCACGATTTATAGCGTTGGAAGTTGGAAGAAAATATTCTATTATAAGTGCCAAAAAATTTAAAATACAATAAAAACCCACTATCAAGTCAGATATTAGTAGTTTACTTTTGAAATCACGTGGTTTGAAATCACCGTGTTTTTCAGAACAGGTCCGATAGTCTCAGTTTTCAGTCCAAGACATAGTATAATTGTTATATGTATTTATCTCTAAAATATTTACAAGAACATTTTGATTTCACGTGGGCTAGAATTTTTTTACTACTTGATTTCTTTTTTCCAACAAAAAAAATATAAAAAAATCAAATTTGCTAGTAATCCCCGAATGATACATATTTCAATGACTGTTCTTATTTAAACTAAAAATAATAAATATAGTTACCTTAATATAGAAAGGCCCTAACTCATTTTATCTTTGAAACCCAGGTTTTTGCATTTTTCGATGTATTAATGTTCTTCTATCGAAATATACAAAAAAAAAACTCGAGTAAAAAAATAATGTGCTAGGACCTTTCTATATGGTACCGTTATGTACATCCACGCAAATTTTTTAAATTTCTATTCGCCCTTTAAAGTTCGATCGTAGCTAATGGTTCGTACAGAGCTTAAATATTATCTTTGATCGTTTTTTATCCGACATGAAATTTTAGACGCGGCTTATACATATGTATGTGTGTATATACATATGCATGTATGTATATAGGATACTTCTCCAAAATCGCCAATTTTTCCAAACCAAAAGAGACCCCACTTAAAACTAAGTATACTATTGTTTTATCTTTAAAAAAAATCAATTTTCTGCCAAACCCAAAAAGGCGATAGTTTTCTATGAAAAGCGTTTTCTTATTGCCATTGTTGACAGGAGTACTGAACATGATGTCAATGATTACTTGTTAATATTTACAAATCATAACAAAATTAAGAATCTGACGTACATATGTATATTAGGCGCAATTTTACATTTAAATTCCTTTATTCATATATCAGCTAATGAGTTAGCTAAAAAAAACTAAGAATTATAAATGCAAAAGACAATAGTAATGACTTCAACAATGAGAATTTTGTTAAAACACAAGAGGATAATATGTAAATGTAGAGTGGCCATATATAATTAATGTAATGTGTGATAACAAATACAACACAGAAACCATCCCCAAATAATAACGTAACAATGGGTAGTATGAATAAAAAAAAGTATTTGCTTTTTACTTAAAAGTTTGTTTTAAAACTCAAAATATCCATGTATGTATGTGTTTTATGTTTTTTTTTAAAAATTTTTAAGTAAAAAGCAAATACTTTTTTTATTCATACGACCCAATAAAATAAAATAGATTTCATGTTCAGGTGTAAATATTCTGTAGTGGTAGGTATTCACTTTGCAATGCGTTCACGCAACATATTTATACTTCATATTGCATATTTTGAAACACACTCTTTAATCTACAATGAAACCATCTATACTATTGAAACCTCGAATGCAACACGAAATGAAACCATAAACAAGACTAACATTTTGGGACCAACAATGCAATCTGCCTGGTTGCATAAACACATTGCAAAGTGTGTCCCTATCATTGAATGTAAATATACATATACACGTGTATGGATGTATATATGTATATGAATGTATTCCGTAAACGGTTAAATAGTCGTACATAAATGAAATTTTTTTCTGTTACATAACATTTTTTTGGTTAGTTATAGGGCATTTACACCTGAGCTGCCCAAAGTAGAACCATAGTCCCCAACATTAATCGGCTTCTTATACAAATGAATACATATACGCGGAAACATTTCTCTTGTGTTTCTCTGGATGGCCAGCTATGATTTAAAATGGGACAAATCGTTTTTTTGAATGGATTTGCCATAAGTTGAACAAAGTGAAATGCATTAAACTTTTTATTTATCAAATGGAGTCGTGGAGAAGAAATTCATATCAAATAAACTGTAAAAACTTGCTTCAGAGATTCATGTTACGCCATTTAAATATTTCTCTTTTCTAGCGCTGCTAATAGAAAATATAAAAAGTTTCGTGTAACAAATTTAATGAAATTATGTAATCTAATTTCTAAAATATATTATTAAACGTAAAAAAGTTCTTTAAAATAAATTAATAAATTACTTGAAATGCTGTGAATTAAAAAACGTTATTGTACAATACTCGCATTCCGTTCACACATGCATATTTCTCATCAAAAAAGAGCAATTTTTAAATTTTTGTTTACAATTCCTTAAAATGTTAACAATTTATTCAAACAAAACACCATAAAACTGAAGCAAATTACCGTCCGTGACAATGAGCACACTTCCATAATCAGGCGATAACAAAAAAGTTGCACCAAAGTACCACACCGTAGCTCAACAGCAGCAAAGCATGCAAGCAAGAAAAACTTTAGACCGTACGAGTGCAACCATACCACTGACTAAATAAAATAATGAATGAATGAACAAATAATATACAATAAATAACAATGTAATTAGAATGAGAAATTATACTCGCATTTAAAAGTACATGTGTACATACATATGTATGTATATACATATGTACATGATTAGAATGTAAACATGTATGCTTTGTAAATAATACATTATGACTTAATGATTTAAATGCAGTTCCATTCCGACAGTATGGACTTCCTATTTTAGGATTAAAATATAAATGAGTTAAAAACCGCTTTTATCTTGAAAGTATCTTACAAACTTTTGCAAATCATAATATTTGTATAACCGAATTTTATTTTTAAAGGCTACAAAATAATACGAGTAGCACTAATCAGAAATTGCGTTTAATTGCCAACTTTCTTTCGTTTCGAAAATACTTTCTTATGATATCTTGGAATTAAAAAAAAAACTATAAAAAGCGGGATAGAAATTCGACGTGGATCGACCTCTGAAAAGCGGGATGTCTGGTCAGGTTAATCATTTGTCAACTTATTTAATTTAGTACTAATATTTATTTTATTGTTTTAATTTATTACTCAAATTATATAAATAAAAATTAATATTTCTTTAAAAATAAAAGTGGAACAATTTTAATTTTTTAATGTCGAAAATAAAGTATTGTTATATAAATATAAAACCTTATTCTCAATAATTTTTTTACCTCAATCTGTTTAGGACAGGTGAATTTTATTTTTAGAAAAAAATTAATTCCATAGGAATTATTTCCCAGGGAATATTTAGAATTGGCTGAACATATTTTCTTGTACTTGTAAGTTTTGAGAAATAGCCCATAAGGTGTACAGTTTCTTTTGACGTTCACAGTAGATATTTATTTTAAACGTAAAATTGTTTCAGCAAAAGTTCCAGATATCAGTCGCGAATAAATATTTACGAACTAAGAAATAAAGTTACGAATTTCTTGAAATGTACTACATACAGGAAGGAATTAATTCTTTGAGCGTTCAAAAAGTTTTTCTTAGCGGTTTAATTTTAAAATTTTTAAATCAGTATTAATAATATTAAAATAACTCTAAACAATTTGTTAATTTATTTTTAAAATAATTTTGTACATACATATTTTGGTCTATTTATATACACAGGCTCGTATTGCCATGCTGTTGGGTGAAAGAAAATGTTTGGAAAGTCTTAAATCGGACTTGACGCGTCGCATTAAGATGTTAGAATATGCTTTAAGACAGGAACGTGCTAAATTTTACCGTTTAAAATATGGTACGGATCCTCCACAATTAAATGAATTGAAGCCATCTGGTGATGATTCTTCACTGGGTGGAGAGGTTGCACCCGACTCAGAAGTTCCCTACAGTTCAGTATCAAATACTACATGGCGTCAAGGTAGACAAATGTTACGCCAATATTTGGCTGAAATCGGGTACACCGATAATATTATTGATGTTCGTTCCAATCGTGTACGCTCGATCTTAGGACTAAACAATAACGCTGAACAGGAAGAAAATGTGAGTCCTAATATCAATGGAAATGAGAACAATAAAAGAGCGTCGGAGTCCGAAGGTATTTTCTTTTTTGACTTAATTTTTGCTTTTATGTATGTATGTATGTATATATTAATTATTTAAGGACGTCGCACACCCGCGAAAAAGGTTCAACAAACGAACGATGCAATTATATTAGACACTGAAGCTGCTGTTATGGCCAACTTTGAATTTTTGGGACCAACAGAAATGTCAGATGATGATGAAATTTCCGACGATTTGGAAATGGTCTCTGGTGACAATGATGAAACCGATATTAAAACACAAAAACGCTTAAAATCCGGAAAGGATATGCTTAGTGAAGGTAAATGAGCACAATTTTTGTTTCGATCCAGTATATTATCACTATTTTTTTAACTCACTTTGTTTGGCTCTTTGTTTCTGCATTATTATGTATAATATAAATTTTAAATTGTATTCATGTCCAATTTGTATGATTTATTTTATTATTTTTCAAGCCGACTGTAGTCATTTCGCAAAGTCTAATTAATTCCTTTTATCTTAGTTAAGCAAAATTTCAACTTTCCTCTTCTGTTTTTCATTTCTTACTACGTATTTGTATTTAATATGCTTGTAAATATGTACTTCTTACTTCTTTTAACTTTTTATTTGCTTAATTTAATGAAACATGCGAAATACTATACTATTATATTTGTTTTTCAATAATTTTATAAAAAGATCTGGGAGCCGAGTTGGGAGAGCAGCTGCTCAATGATATAAATCTTATAACAGAAGGTGCTTATTATATTATTGATGTAGTTTTTGTTATTATTTATACTAACAGCTTACAATTGAAAAAAATGCACTTTGTTGTTTAATTTGAACGTTTACAACGGCGACTTCAGAATATGGGACTAGAAGATAAGAATATTAATGATAGTTTATATTTTACTCCATGCTTTCCATGATTTTAATCCCTAATTCTGATGCGTCGATGATAAATAAGATTTTCCATAAGTAATATAGGCTTTATAAACCACAAAATTTTTATGTATTTTTATAATTTTGCACAAATTTAAACCAGCTTTTTTACAAAGAACACAAAGTTGGGTTTTTAAACTAACTTTTGTTTTAGTGATACAAAAAAAAAATGATTATTTAAATCCGATATTTTCATTGTAATCTAATATATTTGTCTTTTTAAATCTTTCCCCACATATGTGTTTTTATGAATGCATTCATATATGTATATTTGATAAAATTATGATCAAATATTGTACTCATTCACATGCAAACAACTATCAAAACAAAAAAAAAACTTGATTTCCCTTGATCGGTCTCATTCATCAAGGATATTCATCATCGAATGTTGAACAAACAAATAACACTGTTAATACAGCCGCGTCGGCAGCTGCTCGACGTAATCTCATAACAGCAGTATCAGCCGGAGGTGACGAAGATGTGGATGCCTCTTTAGGTTTGGGAGAGTTGGCCCAATTGACTGTCAATAACGATTCGGAAGGTTCATACGATACGAATGCAAAAGATGGTACTGGCGGCGGAACTGGCTATCGCAAGACTTGGAATGCCAAATATACATTACGTTCACATTTCGATGGAGTTCGTTCGTTGATCTTTCATCCAGAAGAGCCGGTGCTTATAACAGCATCAGAGGATCATACGTTAAAGCTGTGGAATCTACAGAAAACGGTGCAAGCCAAAAAGTCAGCTAGTCTCGATGTTGAGCCATTATACACGTTCAGAGCTCACACGGGACCCGTTTTATGTTTGGGTATGTCAACCACCAGAGATACTTGTTATTCGGGAGGTTTGGATGGCAACATCGAGTGCTGGCAATTGCCATCACCTAACATAGACCCATATGACTGCTACGACCCCAATGTACATTCGGGGACATTAGAAGGCCACACAGATGCTGTCTGGGGTCTGGCTACAATGCACAGTAACATTGTATCGTGCTCGGCCGACGGCACGGTGAAACTGTGGTCACCAGCCTACACCAAGGAACCACTCCTTCGCACCTATACAGCTTCGGATGCCGAAGGTGCCCCTTCATCCGTCGACTTTGTGCGCAATGAGGTCGACCATATTGTAGTTGCTTACAACAGTGCTCACTGTATTATATATGACACGGAGACCGGAAAGCAGATCATAAAGCTGGAAGCTGCTCAGGAAATGTCTGGAAATACGGGGAAATTCATAAACAAAGTGATCTCTCATCCAACGTTGCCTATAACGATCACTGCTCATGAGGATCGGCACATACGCTTCTGGGATAACACTTCGGGGACATTGGTGCATTCGATGGTTGCTCACTTGGAGCCTGTCACATCCCTGGCGGTCGATGCACATGGTCTCTATTTATTATCGGGCTCTCATGATTGTTCAATACGCCTGTGGAATCTAGACAATAAGACATGTGTGCAGGAAATCACAGCGCATCGCAAAAAATTCGACGAAAGCATATTTGATGTTGCGTTTCATGCTACGAAACCCTATATTGCAAGCGCGGGAGCCGATGGCCTGGCGAAAGTGTTTGTCTAGATGGCAAGACCTGAAGAAACAACGATTACGTAAGATAATAAATGAGTTGAGATTGTAATGGATTCAAACGACAATTTCACAATGCCGTTATTTTTGTTAGAATAGAGAGGTTAAAAAGGCAGCCATTAAACAAACAAACAAAAATAAAAATATATTTATATATAAAATAAAGAAACAACAAAAAGAAATTATTTAATTAATGAATGCTCGACATAAAGTAGGCAAATGTATAAAGCGACTGAGTCAGCAGCGTATATTCCAAGTAAATGGCGACTGCAAGTATTTTCAAACTTTACTACAACTCCAAGTTGTTTTGTTAAATCAATTCGAAGTCCTTATTACATTAAACTACGAGTAACTATATATATTATAACAACACCAACGTCACAGACATTAAAACTTACTTTTTACAATATAATTTATTTATTGATTGATTTTTTTTATTTCTAAAAATACTACCTTCACGTTTGAAAATACCTTCCATATTTTTACGAATGAACGTCGACTTTTTATATCCAAATAACTAAAAAATTAAGATTCATCAAAAAAAAAAAAAAAAAAAAGAACACAGGCTTATCGTCGAAAACCCTCTCTATAATAATGATTGATAATGAAGATTATGAATAATAAATAAAATGCATTATAAGCAACAAGAAAATTTTAACATTTATTATAATTATATGTTATTCAAAATTATAACAAATACGCATTATATTATAGAAAAATAATAATAAAAATAAGTTAATATAATATAAATAAATAAAAACCTAACTTTACTATGCATACATAAAAACACATTAAATACATACATTTATAGAAATACATATAAAAAAGCAAATATATATGTATGTATGTATGTATATAAATAAATACATATCGCTAGTTTACTGTAACAACGTCATAACCCCAACAAAAACTAATTTGTCAGAAAAAGATTTTAAAGTTTTCAATTTACATACAACTTAATGGAAACCAAACGTTTAATTTTCTCTCAAGGGTTGATTGAATATGAATAACGAGATGCGGATTAATTGTGCATCATTAACTCGAAAATACCATTTTTTAGTAATGACGTTGCTGTAGTTAATGAGCGATATTTATACATACATACATACACATGTATATGCGTTTGTCAATGACATGAAATACGACAAAAAAAACAGATTTCTTATACCGATTCCCTTGTTCTGTAACTCGCAAAAGCTGATTTCGATCGCTAAAATGTTGAGCAAATACAAAATTAAAATTTTTTGGCGATGACATAAAACACAAAATTTTTTGGCGGATTCAATTTTTAAGTCATAATCGACTTTATAGATTTTTAGCGAGTTACAGAACTAAGGGACCGAAAACATTTATACTATTTAGGCGTTTCATCACAAATAAAAATATCATCTTGCAAAAAAATGAGAAAACTACAAAATATCAAAGTATATAAAAAAAATAAAAACAAGTACATATAAATACAGGCATACAAACACCTTAATGTGATTTATTCTTTAAACCTTAAACCAAAATTATGAAAACAATAATCATATTATGTTAAACAAAAGAAGCAAATAATAACAATAAATAAAATTTCACATAAACCAGATTCTCCAATATATTTAAAAATGCACATTTTTTTTCTGTTTTCGTCATAAAAATAATAGAAATCATGTGTGTTGACTGATTGACTGAGATTATTATACGAAAAACGCAGTCTGTTCAAAATGCACCTTTTTTAGAGCTCTTAATCATCGTAATATGAAAAACGAAATTTGATTTCCAAAATCATATATGCCGGAGTAGCAATCAACCCCGCTATTCGAACAAATAGTTTGCAATCCTAGTAAAATACAAAAGCAACAAAATAATTGCACTCGCGTACTCAAAAGTTTTTACAAATTACCCAAAATGCAGTAAATGAGAACACAAATTGAGAGAGTAAAGTGACAGTTCTCGACTGAATGTTTTGCAAATTTTTACTGCAGAAATTTGTCATAGTAAAGTTTAGTAAGATAAAAACAGATGATTCAAAATTTAAACAAATGAAAAGTAAGCAAACGAAAAGTGTAAAAATTTGAGAAAAAGTTAAATAAAGATTGAGAAATTCATTAAAAATTATTATTTTATAAAGTATAATAACAATTACTGTTAATATACGAGTAAATACATATATTCTAATTTACTTTTGTAATCCTTTTGTTTTGCAAATTATTCAAATTACTCAGAGTTGTAAAACTGTAAACTATCTGGTTATCTAGTATTGCACTTGCTTTTAAGGTAATCAGTACCATTAACAAATATTCATGTAATATTTAATTATTCAATATATAAAAGAGTTAAATAGTCAAAAGCTTATATATTTTTCAACACTATGGGGAGTAGAACTCAGCTGTTTCTCTAATTTTACTAATTTTTACTATTTTCCGTTCGCGTACTTTTTTCAGTAACAGCTCTTTTTGAGAGTAAATTTTAAAATTTTCGCAGTAACTACTCATTTACTGCATTTTACTGCAAAAATAAAAAAAACACACCTAATAATAAATAAATATTATAGCATTTATTCATAAAAAAATATTTTTGATTTATAAGAGGTTTATAAAACAGTTTTTTATACAAAAAAATTTTTTTGTGAATAAATCAGTATAAATCATATATAAATAAAAAAAATAAAATTTAACACAACAGTTCGTGAAATGGGATATCCATACATACATATATACGTATGTAAGTCCAGGCTGCCCAGAGAAGCGCCAGCGCGCCGAACATCAATCGGCTTCTTATAAAAATGAATACACTTACGCGAATACATTTCTCTCGATGACCAGTTCTGATGTATGCATGTATATGATTAACTTAATTTTGTCGTGAATTATGAAAAATATAAACAAATATAAAAATATATTGTAAACCAGAATGAAATGCAGATGTTTCGCTTTAAGCTGTAAAGTGTTTTTCTTAAGTTTTAAAATAAAAATTCTAGTTATTACATATATTATAGGCTTACAGAAACCATTTAAGTTTGAAACTCTCCATTAAAGCAATCATGAACTAACTAAGACTAGATATACATACATACATATGTATGTATGCTAAGACTGTATCATGAAGTTTTGTTGAATTAAGTAATCATTTGCCCATTTAAGGAAAAAGATTCTACATAAACTCACAATTTAAATTTCTTTCTGCCTCCCTTGCTTTTTCCGTGTGCAATAAAACTTCTTGAAAAAATCGTATTACGCATAAGTCAAGTCTAATGAGTACGTACATACATAAACTCCTTTAAATATTTAGTTGGTCAAATTTTATAAATACAATACATATTTAAATTTTTATCTTTAAATATTATACAACGCCCTTAATTAAGTGCTGATGATATTTTGCGTATAATAATTTATAAATGTGTATATTATTGTAGCATATTGATCATAAACAAATTAAACAGCTCTAGACTTTTATTTGGCCAGAAAAATTCTAAAAATTGCCCATCTATGCTTACATATTAAAAATGTTCTTTTGCATATTTTTATATTGTGTATTATGATGTAGTCAACAAATTGAATTGGTGCCAATCAGCCCTATTCTGCATTTCTATTACGTTTCCGTATTCAGTTACACGGAAAAAATCGGATAAATTTATTCCAACAAAAAAATCAATCGTAAGAAAAAGAAGATGACAATAGTTTGTTTTTCAAAATTTTTAAAATAAGAACCAACTAAATAAGCAATTTTCTAAACACCAATAAAAATAAATAAATTTATTGCAAATAAAACTGATTTAACAATTAAAATAAGTAAGAATTAAAGATTGTGTAAAATTTTATTAAAAAATACACCATAATAAGTGCTGAAAGCCGAAAAGAGCAAGGAAAGAACTGATATACAATTAATTTTTTATAGATACATATTTTTTTGCACAAAAATAAACATTCTTTATTTTAATTTTAATGAATTTACCAGTTTTTATATTGTTCGCGAGACCTGCAATAAATTAAATAAAACTCACATTTCAGTAAAAAATAAATAAAAACAAAGTAAAAAATTTTTAGAACTTTAATAAAATTTTCTATTGCATTTTACAATTACACTCCGTCACTAAATTAACAACTTATTATGCTGATTATACAATATGTCATTTTGTGTTACCGTAATATTGTGTACTAGTGGCATATCCGATATTTTTCGTTGCGTGGCATTGCGTTGCAAACAAAAAACATTTTTAATGGTGAACAGCATGACATACATTATCAAAATGATGCCGCGAATCGAAATGCAGAATAGGAATGAATAAAAAAGCAAAGCCCGCACTACACGACATGTAAAAAGCCAAATCCACAAGTGATTGCAGTAATTTTGACGTCATCATGAAGCTACATGCCGTATACAGTAACTAGAATTCTGTCCTCTTTGGCCTCACATTCGGATTTTGGGAGAAAAATACTAACAAAATTTTACGGCTTGTAGCCACTACAACTTATTTAAAAAAAAAATGCAACCCACATGCAACATGACTCCTCGTGACATCATAACCACATGAGCGTGCGCCTTTTTACATGTGTACTATAGGCTTAACAAATTCATTTATCAATTTCATATTGATATTTTATGGAAAGAAAAAATTCGAACATAGCAGAATTTTTTAAGTACTTTTATATACATACATATAACCTTTTTAAGAATAATTTACATGTGTTGTTTCATCACCTTAACGATAACAGTTATAATTTGTAGCGCATAATTAGATTCTCTTCTGTATAATAATCGAAAATAATAAACCTGCAGCCATATTCAAAACATACAATATAGGATAATAAAAAATTGGTCGAATTACAAATGGCATGATATTAGAACGAAATAATATATAACAAAACATATAATTTTCATTAAGTTACCGTTAATTTAAATTTACTTTAAGTTTATTTTAATTTTTTCTTTGTATTGACTAAAATGTTTAGAACATTTGTTTCATTTTCATGCAATTAAAAAACAAAATAAGTACTTTTTATATGAATGTACATTTTGACGTAATTTATCAAAGTATAATTATATTTTATTTAATAAAGAAGAAAGTTAAATACATAAAGTAAAGCATAAAAGGAATATTAATTAAAATTTAAGTTAAACATACATACATTCATATAGTTACACAAAATATTGATAAAAAAAATAAATAAGAAAAACTACATACAAAATTCACTAATGAATTATTTTATTTTTAATTTTTTTTAGTTTAAAGTACATACATATGGTACATACACACATACATACATTTAATTTTAGAAATCTTTTTCGTGAAACTTAAACAATATTAAGCAATTTGAAAAATGCCTATGCTATACATTTGTGCTGTCTTTTTTAGTAAACAGTTTTCAGAAAAATTAATTGAAAACATGAAAAATAAAATAGTTTACAAGCTTATTAAACAGAAACAAAACATTAAATTTTTTGTAGATACTATTAAGAGAAGAACCACAATACATTACATACCGTATATAATATACAAACCATAAAAATATTAAGCCCTTTTAATTTTTTATATACACACGCATACATTTAATGAAAAAAATATATAGTGTTATAAGAACACCCATACATACATAAATAAAGAAAAGTATGGAATAAACAACAAAATGAAATTTAAGAAATGTACTTTAATTAGATATGCTAACTCACATTCATATAAAAACGGTCGTTACATACATAGAAATATGCATAATTTTCAAAATGAAATCTAATAACCACTAAACTAATAATAAGTAGTAACAAAAAAAGAGGTAATAAAAACCAAACATTTTCTAATGGAAAATAACCCTAAACCGATAATTAAATAAAAAGAAATGATTTATGAAATAAAAATTTTGAAACCAAAAAGCAACAAAATTTGTGTCTGTGTAGTATGGAAATTATTTACAAGAGTTAAAACGTATTTTTAATTTTAATTTATTGTATCTTGAAGATAATATTTAATAATATTTGTCCCCTTAAATCTCTCATGCTTTTATAAAGTCCCAAGTACATATTTTTTCGATGATGTTTATTTCTTCTTGCTGCTACTACTACACTGAAAATATAAACACATATTCTTTATTTGTTGCAAAAATAGAAAATGTTTATTTATTACCTATTTAAGTTGAAATATACTGTTGTTTGTGTTGAAAGCGAGAACTGAAACTAATATCTCGGATTTCCAATTTGAAAGTTGAAAAAAATCCATTTTTGAATTATTAAGTAAAATAAAAAAGTCCAGTGCCCCATTTCTGTAACTTGTGAGAAGTTCTCGCATCGAGAAAAATTGAATAATTATATTGGTTGTCCTATTTGACACAGGGTTACTCACACAAAAATTTATATTAACTTACAGAAAGTATAAAAAATACAGCTTTTCTCTTACTCACCTTTTTTTACAGGATGATAACAATTTTTTCGACTCAAAAAGTTCTCACATTCCTTACAGAAAGAAACGAGGCACATTATCCATTGTTTCAAAAAGGTTCGCACTATGCGTTCCTTCCATCATGTTAGGAATAAAATCGTTCACTAATTCATCGGATGAAATTTCTGTTGCAATAATTTCAAATCTAGTGAAAGAATCAAATTTTGATTGTTGCAAAGATAACCACATTTCAATTTTTAACCGACTTCAAAAAAAAAGGAGGAGGTTTACAATTCGTGTCTATTTTTTTTAGGTGTTCATAACTCAGTATCAGTACATTTTAGAGCGATTGCAAAAATTGTTTTGTTGTCTGAGAGGGTATAGTTTCCCATTGTAAAAAAGTGGGCGGGGAGATGCCCACAATTTATATGCCCACAATATATATTTATTATTCTACTATTTATGATATTCTACTTATTTGATTGCTGCGAAACCCATAAAACACCTTTGCTTCTTGTAATTACATAATTTGAAGGCTAAAAGAATGGGCGGCCCATTAAAATTTATTATAATCAGCCTTAATCCAGTTGTCGCCATCGACGTCACTTTAACACAGCACCAAAAAATTGGTGCTCGTATAAACGTTGTCGAAAACAACTGACTCCTATTGGCAGGTTTATGATATTTTCTAGACCTTAGGAAACAGAAATACATTGTCAGTTGCGCAAAATTTGTTTCGAGAGCGAGCAAACAAGCCCCAATTTTTTTGGTATTGTGTTAAAGTGACGTCGATGACGACAACTGGGGGGTTTTTATGTAGTTCGATTCGAAACGGAGACTGTTCGAATTTGTATGTTATCAACATTATAAGGGTGAATATTTCGCGCGGTTCTACTTAACCGATTTTTACACAACTTCCCACACACCTTGTACAATATACACAATCCTCCATTTAAAAAAATGGGCAGTCACGCCCATTAAAATTTAATATTTTATTTTAAGTGGTTTTACTTTACCGACTTTTACAAGACAATACGCACCCTGAGCCCTGAAAAACATACAATTTTGCACTTAAAAAATGGGCGGAGGCACGCCCGTTAAAATTTAATTTTATATTTCACGTACTTCTTTTCTTCTATCAGATCTTTGCACTGAAGTCGGTTTTTTTTGGTGAAAGAATTACTATTATTAAAATAAATGCTTTTTATTTTATAAATTGTAGCGAGAAATTATTCCCGGAGAACAATTCCAACTAATAGCAATAGGGAAAACAAAAAATTCTAATTGGAAGAGGGAGAAATTTCACGCGGAATTGTATTTATGATAGCCCTGAATGAGGACAATTATGAATAAAATTCCGCGAGAAAATTTTAACAAAATTTTCAAATTATTACAATTTTTATGAAAAATTTTTTTTTCATAATTCTGTTTTTGTATCAGTCGAATCGAAATTTGATTTAGATTTTTAAAATTATAGCAGAAACATTTTAATATTCACAATTTAGCCAAGTCGCAGATATTTTATGGTGGAGAACTTAGGTTCGTTACTCGATAGCATGTTTTCAAGTCAAATGCTTTTATAGCATACCCTAGGGATTTTAAATGAAAACTCGCAATTTGATTGTGCAAACTACTTTGAATTCACTTTTAGTTTTTGTGCAAAAGATAGTAGAGTAATATGGATACATAACCCTCTTATATTGTTATTGTATTGATCTATAACATCAATATTAATAAATAAATATAGATACGTTTAGATTTCTTTAATTCTCAGTAATATTAATTCAATCAAGTTTCTTATATTAACATAATTTCATAAACAATTCATTTCTGTATACGTAATCTATTGTTAAATTCATATATGTATTTTAATAGGGGTTTGTTTCTAACTAAACCAAGATTTCTTATTCATTGAATTCCATTTGGCTACGTTCATCAATATTGAGCTAACACACTGGTCTTTGTCACGATTTTGTCCATAATAATCAACAAATTCACCATCAGGATTTACTAAGTACATTATGATTGTATGATCGACAATATAATCATTATCTTGATCCCGTGGACCAGCAGAAAAATAAACTCTAAAGGCCTTGCAAACTTTGCTTATCTGTTCCACACTACCGGTTAAACCTAGCAACTTTGGAGAAAATTCTTTTACATATTTAGCGACGACTTCTTTTGTGTCACGTTCGGGATCAACTGTTATAAAAATTGGCTGAATTTCCAAGTTTTGGGGAGACTTTTCTAAAAATTGATATAAAAATATGATGTACTTAGTGTATGTTATTCATATGTAAGTATGTATGTCTGTACATATATCCATATGTATGCATGCATGTATTTGCATCATGTATGAGAGACGTTGATAATGGAAAATATCTTACCTATTTCATCAACTACAGCAGACATTTTTTCTAATTCATCAGGACAAATATCAGGACAGTGGGTAAAACCAAAATATATCAATAACCATTTCCCCAAAAAGTCCTCCGACTTTCTTATGTTACCTTCGGCATCTAACAATTCCCATCTACCACCAATAGCGGCTTTGCCTAATTGTCGTTTACGTTCCTTTAGAATGGCTTCCTCTTTTTCATGCTTAATGTATAACATAAAAGCTAAACCTGCTGCTCCCAATCCTCCAATAGCAGCAAAACTTTTCCATGATATAGGACCTTTCCCCTTGACCGGATCTGTTGCTGCTGAGCGACGTTGTTCCACTGTTAAACTTCTTATTTTGTTAAAGTAACTATTACGACCACTAAGTTGGGTTATGAAAAATTGTTGCAATTTGCGGGACATTTCTATTTAATTGAAAAATTCTGCTTTTTTCCCTATTATTAATCAAAACAAATTTACGTAAACGAATCACAATTGGCCGGCCGTATTTCAGTGATGCTAACTGCTTTTTCAGTATTGCGCTGTTACAAAATGTTTATATAAAATTGTGTGTACCATGGTAAAACAGAACTTTTGAGATTCGATCACAACTGAAAATTAGACGATTGAAGGATCGTTTAATTATTATCCATCATTATTCTATTTTTTGGGCAAATTATGGCATTAATTTCTTCAAATGCACTCCAATCAATTTGGTACAATATTGAAGAGCTATCAATAATTTGTGCCAATCATATAGTGTAAGAACTTGTCAGCACTGTTAGCCAACACGAACACTCCTTTTGACAGTTAACTTTCAGTGAACAGAATTTGCAAGCTAGTTATTTTAATAGAAAAAGTGAAAAAAAATTATAAAAAATGGTAATTATATTAAAAATAGCGCATATTAATACAAATCGCAATACACGAACAAAGTTATGCATTTGATCCAAGTTGAAATTTCCATTGAGAAATCTCTCAACCTGGAGAATTGGATAAATATATGTATTGTTTAACACATAACCTAACAAATGATATTGTATTGTTAACATGTTCGCATATTTAATGTATCTTTTATATGGCATTTTTAGAGACCGTTGATGCTTCAGGGACATGAGCGTTCCATTACGCAGATCAGATATAATCGTGAAGGAGATTTGTTATTCTCATGTTCAAAAGATCAAAAACCTAATGTGTGGTGGTCAATTAATGGTGAACGTCTAGGGACTTACGACGGTCACCAAGGTGCTGTTTGGTGTTTAGATGTAGACTGGACTACATCAAAACTTATAACTGGTTCAGGTGATATGACAACAAAAGTTTGGGATGTTGAACATGGTACTGTAATTGCGTCTTTGCCCGCCAAATCCTCTGTTCGTACCTGCAACTTTAGTTATTCTGGAAATCAAGCTGCCTATTCAACAGATAAGGCTATGGGTCAAAATTCTGAACTATTTATTATTGATGTACGCACAGCAGACTCAAGCTTAGGTGAACAGAGTCCTATTTTACGAATACCCATGCTACAATCAAAGATTACGTCTATGTTGTGGGGATCATTAGATGAAACTATTATAACTGGTAAGTTACTATCGAGCGAGCATTGTGTGATTGATTTTTTAATAACCTAATCTTAAAGGCCACGATAATGGTCAAATCTCCATCTGGGATATTCGAAAAGGTCGTGAAGTTAATTCTGTTAATGACCATACTGCCGGTATCAATGACATGCAAATGTATAAAGATGACACCATGTTCGTCACTGCTTCAAAAGATACATCAGCGAAATTATTCGATTCTGAATCTTTGATGTGCCTCAAGACATACAAAACTGAACGTCCAGTTAATTCGGCTGCAATAAGTCCAATTTTGGATCACGTAGTTTTGGGTGGAGGACAGGATGCTATGGAAGTAACAACAACATCCACGAAGGCTGGCAAATTCGATTCTCGTTTCTTCCACTTGATTTACGAAGAGGAATTTGCTCGACTTAAAGGCCATTTTGGACCTATTAACAGTTTGGCTTTTCATCCAGATGGTAAAAGTTTCGCTTCTGGCGGAGAAGATGGTTTTGTTCGTGTAAATACATTTGATAGCACATATTACGAACCACTTTTTTAATCCAAATATATAATTGAGTTTTTTATACTTCAAAGCCGAGTTCATAGGTCCACAGGATTTTGTTTCGATATTATTTGTGAAAGTAAATTTAACTTATCTGGATGTATTGGAATAAAATTAATAATCAAATATATGCGATAACAAAAAGAAAATAAATAATCTGTCTTGATGCGGTTGGCGTATTTCGACTTTTTGGTCTTGAATTAATTTATTACAAAAATGGCGTAGTCGAAATACTCTAGCCACGACAAGGAAAATACAATATGATGAATGAAACGCGTGCAGTAAGTATACTTTTCAGAAAAATCAATACAGGCGGAGCCATAAAAAATATTTGTTTTCATGACGATGCATTTTCGTTTATTATTTAAGCTACAATCAAATTATAAGAAATTTTGTCTTTAATGTAGGCGTTTAACATTTATCTTAGTAATCAAGAGAACGTTCTCAAAATACGGTCCAGAAAATGAGGCACTAGCGTTTACACCAAAGGTACCTGTTTAAAAGAAAGATTTTTTCTGTTTCTTTATTATGACTGGTTGACCAGCCATAGCAGCCATTTGACCGGGGGTGGGAGCACAACCTGGAGGTGGCGGAGGTATGCTTATGGCACCAGATGCTGTAGTCCTTACCTTAGCACCTTTAGCTAAATATAAAACATTTTCTGTAGATTTTCTTACTGGAAACTGCTGTAATGCGGGTGACGCATTATAAAAGCTTTGCTGTTGCTGAATATGCATTTGGTAAGGATTGGCATAACCATAAGACTGAGATGGCCCTTGCGGCAGAGGAAAAAATGTTTGTTGTTGTTGATATGGTGCACCATTAGAATATGTGTATTGATGATGAGCTATAGCGGATGTATCATTCATTTTTAAGCACTCATCATATGAAGGTGGTGGAGGGCCCCTCTACAATTAAAAAAATTTCATATGTATATTCAGATGAACAAAGTGTGTAAAAGTACTTAAGTATGTGCATGAATACATATATACATATTTTACTTGGTTATTATCTAGTTCAGATGGAGCCATAGACACAGGAATTTGTGATTTATCTTTAAAAAAAATTCAAATTGATTTAAGTTTCAAATAATAATGATTGTTAACTTACTAAAATTTGCAGACATTTTATTGTTTCTATTGGAATAAGTAGCAAATGACTACTGCAAAACTTTATAAAAACGCATACGTATGTACATATGCATGTGTGAACATAAGCACACAAATACTTATGTAATTGAATATGTCAAAATTATTAGGTGGGTAGTTTTAGCACAGATATACAATTTTTAGAACATCCGTCGTTTACTTAAAAAACGTTACTATAACTAGATATAAGTAATTAAAAAAAACTAAAAGCTATATACATACATATGAATCTATATTCAAGATGTTTTTAATGCACAAAATGAACACAAATTTAAAAGTTTGTTATTGGTTCAGCCTCTATATGCATTTACTTGTATAAATTTTGTTTTTTCATTTTAAGTACATTTAATTAAAACCAAAGTGACTTAATGTAAAAGGAATGCAACAGTAAAATAAAATATACAATACATGCTGAAGAATATTTCACAGATATAAAATATCTGCCTAATTCACAAGCCTCGTTGTACCGGTTACAGTTCTTTTGAAAATAATATTTCAAATAAAATTTCCCTAAACTAAATTTCTATCGTTAATTTCAAACAAATCACAATTGCAAGGTTTTCAATACAATTCTCGAAATTGTAATAACGTTTATTATTATTATTAGTTAGAACTTAATGTTAACGCATTAATAAATTTCACGCTGCTTCAATTTCTTCCAAAAATTTGCGACATTTTTTCTTCAGCACTTTTACAGCTTCAATGAATATGATGTCTGGTTTAAGAGCCCCAACTGATTCAACAGAAAATATGTAATGATCACGAATTCTTGCCATCTCTACAGCGTCGGCTAATTCAGGATAGCGGAAAACGTTCCGACTACATGTATCATAACGTGCATTTTTCACATATGCACGTTCATCTTCATCAATACCAATAACGTCAGGTGAAAAACATTTCTGCAATAAAAAAGCATCTTTTCCCTTCACTTCCCGCTTCAATTTAATCTCCGGCAAAAGGCGATAAAAGGCAGTGGCTACAGGCGAAAACTTGGCGTGGTCTTTACCTATACCCTTAACAGCCACTAATTTCAAATCAAACTCATGGCCTGGTCTCATTTGTGATATCAGAATGTCATCTTGTATGCAGCCCACATCGGATTCAGAGTATAGCTGCGATTGTTTGCCCCTTGGTAGCCATTTTATTTGTCCTGAATAAACTTTATGATTTTTGTAGATGGCATCAAAGTTTGAAGAATCTTTAACATCTTTTCGGCGTGTGCACTTTACTTTTAACTCAAATTCAAGCGTATCCAGTTCAGTACCCTGTTCATTATCCTCACTGCGATATTCAAATAGCCGTGGGTCTGCTTTAATCGGTATTAAACCTATGCGATGAGCTAAAACTTCATCCTGCACTATAGATGTGTTGTTATAGATAAAAACTTTCTCAAATGCCATGCTGGGAACTTCACTAAGCATTAAACGCCTGAACGCATTTGCAATAGCGGGGTGAACACCAATCATATCGAATTCCAGTTCATTATTTTCATACCTAAAAGCGTAAGTTTAACAAGATCGTTTATTTTAATATACATAGATTCCTTAAGTTTACATGAATGAATCCTTGTCTATACCTGATAATAATAATTTTCATCTTTTTCTTGAACGTTTCAATGTCTACAGGGTCGTCAGCCAATCCATAATCGTGTGGATCCTGTTTGAGTTTATATTCGTCCATATAAAGTCTAGGTTTTTCATTGCCCATATTATCGATATTATAGTTCAATATACTAGCTAAAGAAATAAAAAATAGGGAGAAGTAAAATCCTTTTTTATTTACACGTGCAAGCAAAATGTAAACATTTAAGAAAAACAGAGACGCTAAGAAGCATTCACCTAATTCACACGACGATTTTTCCCATGTTTCTTGAAACACGATTTTTGATGCATGTTGACAAACGTTGTAGAGTGGCAAGTGCAGCAGAGAAATGAATGACTGGAACTAAATAGGAAAGTCTTTGGCGCATTTGCTGCAGAAAGTTTAACTTTCAACTTTTTAACGCGTTGTGTTGTTTTGACAACTAATCAGCCAAAAATAAAAAATTAGAATCACGAAGAAAAATCTTGTTGAAGAGTTTGAAATGTATGTTTTTTTGCATAAAAAAGGAGTTTAAAATGTTCAAGTCAATATTTCAATGTCAAAATAAATAAAAAAGCTGATCGAAGAGGCGTTTATAACGCGAGTTGTGTAATTTGACATTTTTCATGTGGTAAAGTTTTCAAACGCATGAATTTCGTGAACGAACTACCGCGTGTTATGTATTTCTGCTCTAAGAGTTTATTTTAATTTATTTAGTTTTGTAATAAAAAGCCTACATGCCAATAGAATATTACAATACCCGTGTGCGATCCGGGACTAGAAACATGCAAATAGAATCATCGCATGCATGTATATTTCTGTGAATCAATTGACTACATTGGTTGTAAGTCAGAGGTGTTAAGCAAGTACATTGAGGTGAACTCTTTAGTCAGCTTATCATCAGCTGCTTGTTATCAATCTATCAAATTTCTGTAAAAAAATGTGAATACAGTTCATGTGCAGAGTTTGACAGTAGACATTATTGTGAAAAGTTCCTAACATTATAATATTGGCGCATTTTCGGTTTCTACTTGGGTACTTTTGTTTTTCCGGAATTTATTATAATTTACGATGTTAAATTATTTTCTAACGAAATTATTTATCTACTGAAGTGAATGAAATAGCATATAGCAATAATGTCCAAGCGATTTCAGCCCATGAAAGAATTCGGTCGTTCTATGAAAAAGCCAAAGCTGGACATAAGTATTAATAGCAAATGCATTTCGGATGCAACAGCACGCAATTTCAATACAAAAGCTCCTACAGTTCGAAATGTATTACCAATCAAAAACAGCGACAATGACTTCTGGGATGATGATGACGACGACGTCATTCTGTTGGCCACCCAGGTTGCTGACGCAGCCGAAAAGATTTATAGCCAGACAAAGCAGGTACAGCACAACAGTATGAATATAAATGAAAGCGAAATTACGTTTTCAGAGTTTGCCAATGCAGCTACAAGTACTCAACATAAGGTGGAAAATAAAGTCTTAACACCAGATATTTTGTCGCAAATGTTTCAAGATGACGACGACGACTTCGAATTATTGGCCGCTGCCCAAATCAGCGATCCAACGGAGTTCAAAAAACCTGCTCCACCCTTGCCAACACCCTCAGCATGTGTCGCAGCAGCAAAACCGAAACCAAAACATACACAACAGACATACGTTTCAAAAGAGTCTTCTGAAGATGCAATGGAATTTGTATTGTCACAAAATACTGGACCAGAATCAACTTTGCCTTCAAGCCAAAGTGCTGCCAGAAGACAGTTGGCATCTGAGAGGCAAATCAAGTTCCTAATTGAGAAGGTAGATGTTTTAAAAAAAGAAAACTCGAAACTAAGCAAGGATCTGTCGGAGACGAAGACAAAGGTAGCTTCGAAAGAAGGTGAAGCAACTTTGCTGCGTGATGAGCTGCGCCACATAAAGCAACAAGCACAGTCCTTAAAAATGGAAAAGATCTTAAGTGCCCAAAATGCACAAAACGAATGTCAATTAAAAATGGACGAGCTGGCGAAAGCAGTACAGGCTAAAGACGCCGAAGTCCGTATGAAGGAAATGGAATGCTCTTTGGTTAAAATGAGATGCGAGGACGATACGCAGCGATTGCAACAAACTCTATATGATGATTCTGTCAAACAAGTGCAGAAGAGCCCATTTGTCACAGGACAATCGTTAACGATAGAACAGCGGCGACTGGCAAATAGTCTAATGAAAATGCCATTCTTCGACGTGTATTCATTAGCAAATCGATTAGATCAATGCACCCTTAATCAAATACATCCTTTAATATATGAGCATACAATGGACAAAGGCAGTTCAAAAAAGCAGAGAACACTTTTCCAACTTGAATTGGAAAATATACAAACCAAACTGGCCCAGCTGCAACTATTGGGAGTCGAAAAATTGCCTGAGAATTTCATAAAGAATTGCATAGATTCTGTCAGCAAAACATTATCTGAATTTTGGTCTTATACTCACAGTTTGGAGTTTCCCAAGAACCGACGTATACATCCTTATCATGACTACTTTCTTACCAATACAAAATGCTCACGAAAAGGTGACAATTATGTTCGTTGTTTACAGGAACCCCTTGAACTGTACGATGATGAACGATGCTTATGTTTAAGGCGATATCTTGTTGTCCTATCTATTATTTGTCAGCAGGTACCGAAGTTAGCATCTTCTCTTTTGCTACATAAACATGGTGAATATTACCTGTTGCAAATTGCTACGGACTCTGTCGCCAAATTGGGATTTGCACGTGAGATTTGCGAACATTTTGGAGTGCTGGAAGCTTTAACTGTTTGGTTAAACAGTTTACTTTTACATGTATCGTCAGACACTCAATCAAACATTTTAATAATGCTAGTTGATCTTTTAAAGTCCTTAATATTTTCACGTCCTAGCGCTTGGGTTTTTAGAGAAATATCAATTGCGCTAAGACAAAGCTGCAAATTGGGCAATCTTTTGGAATTATTGTGTGTAAATAGTTCGCAATCAACGTTTGTGGCAGATCGTGTGAGGTCCACATACAGATTTTCTAACGAATCATGTTTGCTGCAGGCAAGTGTCCTTTTATCTTTGCAATATGTAAAACGCAGCTAATTTACATTTTAATTCCATTTAAGGTGTACTGCGGTTTACTTGAAAATGCCTTTCCTCTAAGTATGCGCCTGCAATTAAAACATTTCAAGCTTCTCGTTGTAATATGTTTAAATCATGTGCGTTTTGTATATCACTGTTTCCAAAAACCACCGAAATTTATACAAAAACTGTTGCCTTTATACGATGACGAAGAAGATGAAGCTAATGGTAATGAAAAAAATGATAGTACTTCGAACAATATCAGCAACAATAATAAAATTACCTTTGAAGCAATCGAACAGAATTCAATTCAAAATTCGGCTAGTAAAAGTAATATTACTTCTACTACAATAACGGATAACGATTCTGCTGCAGATGTTTCAAATCCGAGATGTGAGTGCTATGTAAAATTATGTCTGAGTGTAGTAACATTGACTTTTCAACTTCTTAGACAGTGGCTACTTCATGAAAAGCAACATAGTAAGAAAATTTTAATTTTCTCCAAAATTTGCCTTCAGAGCTTTATTATTTTTGTTTTTTTTGGCAACAGGTACTTTGCAAGTGGCGGAAATTTCGCGTTTAGCCGTGCAACTTCTGCATGTTATATTTTGTGAAAACTATTTTACGTGCTTATTTCAAGACTCTGAGGAAACCACAAAACATCATTTAGTTTTAATCGTTAAATGGTGGTCTGAAAATTCAACGCAACTCCAATTTAACGATATTAATAGTATGTTTTGTTCTATTACTGCTCTGATGAATCAATTTTTATTTTTTATGGTTTTTATGGTTTTCAGAAAAATTTTTACAAAAGCTACAAAATTCCCATGTGCTACCCAAGGAGCTAAAATCCGATGTAAATTATCATAATATAAATGCTGATGTATCTGAGTGGCAAAAATGTACAAATGAAAATGTGGAACGTTTGAAACCTCCCAAGGATTCCGCAGAAGCTGATAGTTATGCAAGTAAATTAAATCTAATCTCAGATGTCGCAAATCCAAAAACATTTTTTGAAAGTCTCAAAGGTTTTGCCTTCAATTTTCAGTGATTTAATTTCACATACATATGCATACATATTTGTTATTTTTTAAGCAATTAATTTTAATTGTTAAATTTTCTCTAATAAAAATATTATAATTTTATTTTATGTTTGGAAAAGGCGAAGTCCAAAGAGAAATTTTCAATGTTTTTCCTAGTGGAAAATTGAGATTTGTTAAATACAATTTTTTTTAACTTCAACTGCATCTAACTTATTTTAAACACCAACGAAATTTTCAAGTTTGTTAAAAAAGTTTTTATTGTTATGAGCTATAAAAGTATAAAAAAATTGTTGTGTGTTGTATATTATAAATCTACTTTGAATAAATACGATGATGATGATGATGTGTTTTTTTGCTATTAATTTTCGAATGTGTATATTATATGACTAAGAAAATTGCAAAATTTTGGTGTTCAATTTTTGGTTTGGATAGATTTAATTAAAGCAAAATAAAAAAAATTAAAGTTAAAAATAATAATTGTATTTAAACTTGGGCTTACTTTCAAGCTTAAGTACTTGTTCTAATTATAAAATGTCAATAAATATATGTAAGGCTGAGTTTACATATGGCATTTCATGTGTGCCATGTGCCAAAAAAGCGTAACCACTAATTAATAATGAAAAACTGTTTGATTCAGACACATATTTATTAAGTTTCATACATAACTAATAGACAATTTTATAGAATCCAAAATGATTGGAAACTGTTCAATTTAATTTAAATCAATTCAAATACATATTTGAATCAAACAGTTTTTCTTTAGTAATTGGTGATTACGCTTACTTTGGCACACGACACACAGATGTAAACACGGCCTAAATATGTATGTGTGTATTAGTGACCTGCACAAGACCATTTATAAGACCTTTCAAGCCATGAGAGATTTCTTAATTGCTTTACTACAGCGAAACATTCTAAGACAAACGCTAAACAACACTGTTGGCAAGACAAACAACTGAAACAAATGTCTTGTCAACAGTGTTGTTTAGCGTTTGTTTTAAAATATTTCGCTGTAGTAAAGCATTTGAAAAATCTCTCATGTCTTGAAAGGTCTTATAGTATAAATGGTCTTGTGCAGGTCACTAGTGTGTATGTATGAATGTATGCGTTTGCATTGAGTTTTTACTAAATATCGTTATAACGTTAAAAACTACTTGAAATAATCAGAGACACTAAAAATAAATAGAAAATTACATATAAGAAAATTCCAAGTTACGAACAGACATGAAAGGGAAGGAAAATATATTCGATTATCTAAAGTTAAATAAATTAAAGCAAAGTATATAATACTTAATTGTTAATACGTTTGTGTGTATGTATGTAAATGCATATACATATGTATTAGATACATATGTATGTAAGTATGTATATTAATTATCCATAAATTACCATTTTAAAGGCGTGCTACGGTTACTAGCAGCATTAGCCCTGAAAAAAAAATAATTTTTTTTTAAATTTCCTTAAATATAATTATAATAGATAATGAAGTAATTAGTATACTTACTTTACAACACCCTGCGCCTGCGTGGGTGACATTGTAATTAATGGAGTTAAACGTTCAACAAAACGGTCATTGTTGCGTTCTAGTTCGCGTTGATAGTCCTTTTGATCGGACAATATTAAATTTCTATTTTTCTTGAGAGCATCGGCACAGCGCTTTGAGAATTCTCTGAAACATAAACGTAATTTATTTTGATTTTTAGTTGGGATAGTGACGCCGTCCAAGAGATTCGATAGAAATACTGCCGCCATTTCCATAGGCCCCTGATTGACTGTGGTTCCAATGCAGCCTTGCAGAACCATTTGCAAGATTTTTGGATCGGCCGGTTCCTGATTTGTGGCCGCAGCCAGCTCTAAAGTTTTCTTTTGTATGTCTTCGATAGCCACCTCAATGGGATCTAAAATTATTTGCTGACGACTTATGACCTGAATACGTGTTTTGACATATGGGAAGTGATTTGCTGTTGTTAAAATAGTTTTTCGTTTACACTGTTCGTGTAGTTCACCATGAGCTTTGCCCGACTTTGTGAATGGAGTAGCGAAAATGAAACGTTCTGAAATATTTATAATAAAAAATCATTAGATCAGTACGCCTTACGGTTGAGTTTACTTCAGAAATGTACTCATATTGAAGTTTCTCTCGAAGTAGGTTTCTCTGTGTCTAAGCTCATAAGTCTCAAAATATGGCTCAACGTAGGTAATTTGTATGTATGCTTTATCTGGGTCAAGACTATTTACATCGACACTATTGGAATCCTTTATAATATGAATAGAATCTGGACCAAAACGATCTGCATAAAAATTCTGAAAATATGTAAATAAATACAAGTTCTGAAGATTTTGGATAAATTGAATAAAACAAATTTTATTTCTCAATAAAGAGATTTTTGGTGATCTTGTATAAAATATTTTACTACACATAATCCAATATGAAAACTCACTTGAAGCCGACTGAATATTTCGGGTAATTTAGTTAATGTGGGTTCCTTGTAGACGAACTCCTGCTGATCCAAATCACCGAATTTGGCACCATAAAAGCCAACCCTGAAATACGTACCAAAGACTCTTTTCCCCTGAAGCTGTGCTATACGATTAAATGCCTCTTGAAGTTTGCCATGAATTTTACTCAATTTCTGAAAGTCTCTATTCGCCTCACAGATGGGTATAAGAATTTTGTACACTTCATTCATGGCTTCATACATTCCGGCTATTTGAAACGAATTTGAAGCTTCCTCCAGCAATGCTTTTAAGCCCAATTCGGTAAAGTGATTACCAAGGCATATCCCATCTTCGCCTGGACTAAGGACATCATCGGACACAGCTGACTCTAGTAAAGAGTTCGGAGTGACCTTTTGGAAACTTACAGCGCCCACCGGCAAATGGGTTTGCGATTCCAGCATGGTTAGATATTCAGCCACTAGAGCAGCGGAATGTACAAAACACATGGCAGCTTCGGTGTGATTGGCACGCTCTTTGTGCTTTTTAGCCATATTTTCCAGCCAAGTAAGACGTAAATCGGGATTATTTTGATAGCCTTTGGCTATGCGATGCATGAGGTCCAATAACATTTCTGGATCTTCCTGATATTCCTTCATTTTGACCGTATCCGAAAGAATCATATGAAGATTGAAAAGCAGATCTTGTACTTGTTCAGGGAATGAAGTATCCTGCAGATCTGTATCGGACTCAGCATACACTAAAATAGTTTTAAGTGCTCGTCGCAAAGATTGTTCGCTGAATGATGAACTAGTGCCCACAAGAGAGGACAAGGACATTGTTACTTGCATTTTAACGCGTGCAAAGTTCTGAAAATTATATAAACATATGAAATAATAACGGTTTTTGAACACAACGAACTTACGTTTCCTATTTCAAAATTTTGCCTCATTAAAAGGTACAAAGAAGCAGCAGCCTGAGATCTAATACCTGGTAATTGCGAACCGCAATGCTTTAGCAATAGCAAGCACAAATCGGCACACATGTCTGTTTCTTCATCGAACAACAGGTTGGGAAACTTGAAAATAAGCGATCTCTGGGAGGAAAACAGATTCTTCAGTGCCAAAGTACTTTGGTTTCGTGACAAAGCATGCAATAAAACTTTCAGTGCTGTGCCCAAAAGATTGTGGTGCATTTCTGAATTTGTTGCCACCTGAACGATGATTTCCAGGCAGTCTAGAATCACCAAAGTGATTTCGGTGGCCAAAGACCCTTCGATATAGTGACTCAATTCCAATTCAGGATCACTTTTCGTTGTAGTATCACAAAATTGGGCTCTGTATGGCATTTGATCCTTGCGCCAACGAAATTTCTCAGTAGAATTACGATCCTTCCGGCGATTAATTAAGTCGTAACGGGCTGAATTGGTGCCACGTATACATTCCTCCAATTTTTCTTTAAGATCTGCGGGTTTACGAAAGCTCTGCGTGTTACGTTTCAATGTAGGCAAACGCTTCTGGCCCTTATATTCGAAGCAGGGTATGCAACTATTCAGTACCTGCAACATCTGGTGTACTCTATGCGGCGAAAGTCCAAGAGTCCATCTATACAAAATAGTCTTCTCCAGATTCTTCAGTATCCAAGTGCAGCAAACTAAAAGATGTCGGGTGTTTTCACTACTCAGCGTTGATTTATTCTTTACATGGTCATTCATGTAGGCATACGATCTTGATCCTGATATGGCATACGCTACTTCCGGACTAATAGTTGTAGTAGCTATGGTAGAATGTGGACCCTGGTAGTCGTCTAGTAAGCCCATACTATGCAGGCGATCATTAGAGTCTGTTAAATATTGATGTAGTTGCGGTATGGCATCCATTACTATGCCCAACAATGGCAGATACAAGGAGGCCACTCGAGCTCTAGCTTCGCTATCACTATAGCGTGCATCCAAGTCGTGAGATGTCATTAAATTGCGTATACATCTTATGGCTTTACCATGCAGTTGAGGATTTCTGAGAAAAATAGGGTTAGTGCATCACACTGTTGTAGTTTATCAATCATTTTTTTTATATTTAAGTTGCAACACCAAACTTACGGAACTTCCAAAACGGTGGCTAAGTCACTTAACACCAGTCCAACGAGGAAATGTTGCTGTCTAAATTCGATACTCAAATCTGCATGTAAAGATCGTTCGATGGAACCCTGTTGAAAAAAACCATTTTTATCTTAAATGTACATATGTGTGTATGTTGGTGCGCACTATGCACACGGTATACTTACATATATTTAACATATACTTAACTATTTAACTTGTTTTTATAAAAATTATACTTATCTATAGGTAGCTTTGTTTCCCTTAAACATAAAAGGCGGAAACTTGAAAAATTTATACTACACTTATACATACATATGTAGGTTGCATACATACGAGTGCATATAGATCTTGTTGATTAAGTTATCAGAAAAACCTGAAAACTTTTATTTTATAACGTATGGGACGGAGTCATCCATTACAATTCTACTTTATATTTTGAGCTCATCTAATTGTTGTTTGTTTGTGGTTTTGTTTTGGTTTGGATGGCAGAAGCAAGTACGCAAATTGCCAGGCTATCCCACACAAGAAAAGAAAAAACTCGGGAAAGTTGGGCATTTATAAATGCCTGCTTCCTCTCTATTATATCGCTGAAAGTGACTAACGGTTGTGTATTAAGTAATTATAAGCGTTTATGATTTCTAGTTTCCTTGATAAAAGCAATCAATTGATGATATATACCAAGATCATGAGAATTTAATAAATCAAAAAGGTTCGAGAATTTACGAAAAAAACTGGTGCTTTACTTTGATATCCCTAAACTCAGAGCAATGAAAAATTAAGTGTTTTGAATTGTCAATCATATTACAAGAGTCACACAAGTCTGAATCCTTTCTTCGAATCACTATAACAATGACCACATAAAAGTCTATTAATAATCTTTATATCAGTCGGATCCCATTCAACATTCCAAACTCATCTAATGATACAGCTACTTGTTTAGAAATATAGGCAGGATAACAGCAATTTAAATATGTACATATGTATGTATAACTTTACAATTATCAACGAAACTTTGTATGCGATTAAGGATAGGCAAAGTGAGCATTTGATATGGGAAACATCTATTAGTGGAACTGGCATTAAAAATAAGTTAAAAACGTAAACTTTCGAGATATAAAAATGCACACTCATTACCAAAAAAAAAAATAAAAAAATAGACTTCGAATCGTGACAAAAAATCTTTTTAGTGAAAATAAATTTCTGGAGGGAAAAATATCTAGTGAGAGCAAAATGAGAACAAAGTTATTTTCTTTTGTCACCATCAAGCGTCCCGTTTCACTTCTCGGTAATCTGCTAACTTGGCAACATTTTTTCATATACATATGTAGTTCTTCTCCATATTAAAAAGCTAAATATATACATAAAATAAGTATTCGATTTATAGTATGTACTTACATATGAGGTTCCGCTGGTGTTTGAGTTAGTACTGGGCGTTGGACTACAGGGAGCGGACTTTGTGGTGTAGGGGGTTCCAAAGGGTAAGTTGAGAGCAACATAGTGCTCGTGACTGCAGACAATGCGCAGAAAATCTATTTTGTAGTTCATTAAATTTGGTATGGAAGCGTTTTTGGATATAAGAACTTTGTAATAGGTTTTTATTAGCCCAAATATGAATCCTCTGTCCATGACACTGAACAGATCAAATATAAAAAAGCTTAAGCTGGCGTTTAAACATTGTGCAAGTTTTGGTTCATTGCTATGATATCCTACGACTTTGGTGGTAACTAAATGGACTAGGGTTGATAAGTCATCTGTGTACTGGTGAGGGAATCTTTGCTTTCGAGGTGCTTGAAGGGAACGTGTAAAGTCTAGATGTTCTATCATGGATTTAACAATTAGTTCAAATAAAAACCAAGAGTTGCTCATAGCCAAATCAGCAGCACGACCACTTGCTACTACCCAATGCAACGCTATTTCTTCGTGCAGTAAGCGTATCTGGCCGTCGCGGCCTAAAAATGTTGGGGACATTTCCAAACCCAATTCTTTGCGGTCCAAGCTGCGTCCAGCTATTACATTATCATAGACGCTATACGTCTCCGATATAGAAGATGAAGTGTAAATTTCTTCTGCATTGCTGCGGCTGCAGGTAATGCGCCTTTTTCCACTAAAGGGATGAGGAATCTTGGTCTGAAATTGTACATAGGTGGATAACAAAGATTGTCGCCCATATTGGTCTAGTATTAAGTCATCACTTAAAATCTGCAAAAAAAAATTATTTTATTTTGAGATAGAAAATATTATTTACTTCAACAAACTCACAGATAAGTTTGCAGACACTAAGCATACAACTTCAAATACTGTAGAGCCCAACGATAGAGTTTTTCCACCAATTTTATATGTTGTTACCAACAGCTCTATTAGTTTATCCAATACTAAATGTAAGTTCTTGACTAGGGGCTCACGTTCAGCGTTTGCGATTTCAAGTAAACACTTTTTCATTTCAACTTCCATATTATCTTCGCCTATTCGTGGTGGCACTTTTCTAGAGTTTAAATATTCAGACATCAAGAAGAAACGATCCAAATTTGGATCCAAGGTATGCACTGATGTTACTGCCTCCACACTAATGGTAAACACAGGACGATGACTGTCCAGCCATTTGGTGCCCGGTAAGTGAACATTTGGTGGAATGAAGGAATAATTTTCCGGAGGGTTTTCTACCATCACAGGAAGTTGAAATTCTCCCACTTTGAGTTTTCCATCCTCTAACAAAGGCCACCATGTATACCCTACAGGTGTTTCCACTGATGGCTGCAGGTCTTGTGGTTTCTTCTGACATGACACATGATAGATTGTAAAAAATAGATGATGATTTTGCTTAACATGAGCTGGCAAAGCAAATTTAATTTCATCATAAAATGCCGGACATTTATTATGGTAGTTGACGGCAGTAAAAGCTTCATGAGCATACTCGGGACAGGAGGATTTTCCGTAAATAGCATTTACTACATCGTTTTGGGTTTCCCCCGCCATGAGCTGCACCCTGACGGCAATATTGCGTGCAGATCCGGCTCTTGAGGAAAAATTAAGCTCTTTAGGTGATACAAACAATAGGTTACGGTAAGTGTAGTGGGGATTGTAGATGGCTGAGGGAGGAAACTCAAGGATTTCCTTGACTGGTCTGGTTTTGTCCTCTACATACGGCTCTACTTTAGCTAACTCTGGCGTCAAAGCATTTTTCACATCCTCAGGGCAAGGAGAAATTTCTAATTTAATGGAACCTGGTATGCATTTATATTTTCTCATAGCTGAACTCGGTCGTTTCAATTCCATTAAAAATTTATAGAGGTCTTCATCTTTCATTTTGTCTGTTTCCTGTTTGAAAAAACTTGATATAGTTAGAGTAATTGGTCGAAAAGACTCCACTACATTGGCGAAATCATCAGGAGACCAAGAACGTCGTTTCTCCTTACGTTCTAAGGAGCCTCTACGCGTCAAAGTGCCACTCATATCGTTCGCTTTACGTCTCAGCTGGTCAAAGCTGCTGGTCGATGATTTACGATCAAGACTGTTTGAACTGGCTGCAGAACATAACGATCCATTAGTTTCTCTGTCCTGGTTTGAATTAGAACATTCTTTTCCATTCTCAAAGCTGTCACCGTTGAATATGTTAGTCAAATATATACCCGTCCAAGCAAAAGGCATTCGATATTTTCCTAGCCTTTCACAAAAGTCAGATGCATTCTGTTTTGCTTTTTCGCGGCATTTGTCTTTGTCATCTTTAATGTAAGGCTCGACTGAGTCCTTTATATCACCTTGAAGTACCTTTTCTAGGCGTATGACCAAAAACAAATCGTTACTGGGATAACTTATTTCGAAAATTCCTGTTCTACTTTGTGTACTTTCATCAGCATAACGCACATGTGCGTGCAACATTCGCTTTAAGGTATCAGAGTTCATATCAAAATAAAAGTTTTCAGAAACTTTTTTCTTCTCTTTGGCATCGTATATTGCCATAGAAGCAAATATTGGTTCTACTTCTAATTCCAGTCTTAATTGTAAACATTTTATATATATACGATGACCCATATGTTCCAAGGGCAATTCGCCCGACAGTCGCCGTTCAATCATATCTTCTGATTCTGCTTCAGGATAAAGAGAAAACAAAGATTCCTGTCGGTCCTCTTGCCTTCTTGATTCATTCGTTTGATCAACATGTTCCGGGGGAACATCATCTAATAAATTTGGTATTAAAGGGTCATTCACTGAGCGTCGCAAATCAAAACTTGCCCAAGAGCCACGGGGTGTTAAGGTATCAGTACAAGAACTTACCGACGATAAGCTCGCTATAGATTGCCTAGAGCTAGGAGTGCAACTGTTACTCTGATCGGTCAAGGACGACTCATCAAAAGACGCAAAATCTTTATCTACTTCGAATTCTTGTTGGTAAGCGGATGGACTTATGGTTCCACGATCAATACGTTCTCTTGCGCAACAAGAGCTGGAGAAGTGGCGTTGGGCATATTCGACTACTTTCCAAGGACGTGTATAACAATTTACACACTCTTGTATATGTTGCGGAAGTTCAGCACTAATTAAAAAAAAGTAAATTTGATATTAAAATAATATCTACAGAATTTACTCATGTATCAACTTACAAATTTTCTTTTGGCACAATGTGTTCTAATGTTCTTATTTTGCGTGGTATTGTCCTGACAGCTACGTCTCCCACTGGAAAATCGAGTATATTTTTCAAGGGATCACGATTTATGGTGTTTATATGAGAATTTAAAAACTCTTCGTAGTCCAACGGCTCAACCGGTTCGGCTAAAGAAAGCTATGAGAAGCGATTAAATTAATGGTGGTGCTGGTCATACATACATATGTATGTACATGTATGGCGAACTTGCTAGTACTTACTGTCGAAGAGCACATGGCAGAATCCGTAGTTTTCGTTTGCATATGGCAATTGACCACATTTTTACGTACATCGCTAGCATGGGTCCTGCAAAGGATATTACATACATAAGCACACATGAACATATTTACATATTGCGGAACACTTCAATTTTGATTTAGCAAGTGGCCTCGCCCTTTTTCACTATTACAATTTTTAACGTTTTTGCTTCTATACCTTGACAATTTTTGCGCAAAAGAGCGCTGAGTTGTAGTCATTTTTTAGATCCTTATACTTTTTGATACTTAATTGTTTTAAGAACTAATGAAAAAATCTCACAACTTTTCTGCTAAAAATGTTTGTATTTTTATGGCAGACATGTAAAATATGGCTATTAATTTTGCGGTGTTATGACATTTCATAAAACAGCTGACTGAAATGTCATTATATTTCAATCTGTGTTGCCAGTCTTGGAAGCAGTTAACCATCTTTATCATAGCACTTAAAAATTTTAATAAATTTGTATCCTCTGAAACAGAGAATCCGATTACAAAATGTTATACAAACATATGAAAGAAAGATAAAGGTGTGATCAAAAGATACTTGACCTTAAGTCGTAAGTTGAGTTAATTAAATTCATACATACATACAACTCTTATAAAGTTTATTCTTTCTCTAATGAAGTTTACAAGCCATTTGTAAGAAAAATAGAACAAATTTTTGAGATATGAATGCGTTGCAACAAATATGATTAATTTTAAACCGTCCATGTAATGTAACAAAACATTGAAAATTAGATACATATGCGGCCTAATGTATAATCAAAAACTGGCATGAAGTTAGCATAAGTGGCAAAATTGAACGTGATCTTAACTTTTTTTGTCATACAATTTTGCATTAAAAATCATGTTAGGATGTAATCGTGTGTTAAAACTACATTATGCGACGATTTTTAATGTCAAATTGTATAGAGGAACTCGTCAACACGTAATTCAATTTTGTCACTTATGCTAACTTCATGCCAGTTTTTGATTATACATAAGGCCGATAATCATTTATGTATATTTTTGTAATAAAAAAATGTATATTCTTATATAAATACATAAATGATAGCTTTATTAATCAAGGGATGAATAGCGGTCACACATTTTAACGAAGGTTTTCCCGGGGGTCATTTGCTATATTCTCTGTACATATGTACACATATGTATGTATATAAAATTGCTCAATTCACAACGTTACATTACAACAATATCGATCAGCTGTTTCCTACTGTTGCAGTTACATTCCATTACAGTCGGCTAAAATAAATTTTGTCCTTTATTTTTAGCGACTTCTCAGAGCAACAGATTTGATACGTTAGTCTCGGTTCACACGTTTCAACCAACTTTTGTTGGTCCACTCGTAATTCAGCTGTAAGAAAAACTGAGACGGCAATACAAATATCTCGTTTTTTCTTACAGCTGAATTACGAGTGGAGCAACAAAAGTTGAAACGTGTGAACCGGGACTTAATCATGACTGCAACAGTGTTTATATACATTCATTGCATGCAAAATACATGTATGTCCCGATTCACACGTTTCAACTTTTGTTGCTCAACTCGTAATTCAGCTGTAAGAAAGACGGAGACGGTATAAAAATATCTCTTTTTTTCTCAAAGGCAGTTGCTGATCTATTGCTGGAAAGCTTCAATATTCACCCTTATTCCAGTTGTCGATATTGACGTCAAAAAATTGGGGCTTCTGTACCCGTTGTCGAGAACAACTGACTCCTGTTGGCAGGTTTGTGCTATTTTCTAGATCTTAGGGAACGGAAATAGATTTTCAGTAGCACAAAATTGTTGCCGAGATCCAATAAAATCGTCACTTTAACAATTATGTTAAAGTGACGTCGATGTCGACAACTGGAATAAGGGTGATTAAATCTTTTAGGAGCAAATAGTTTTTTGTTGCGTGAATGTATGTATGTACATCATGAACCACCAAAATCTTTTTTGTTTTTGACGGTACTGGCCGCAAAAGGGAGAAGAGAAAGCAATGTGTAGGAATATTTATTTATGTCTCCATTGTTCTTTCTAAAAAATTTGATGTGTGGAAGTTTTCCATACCCCTTACTCTATTTAAGGCTGGGACAAAATGAATCCGCCATACGTTAAACTTCGCCTTTTTCAACTGATATTAACGGCCTTTAGTGAATAAAGCTAAATTCGATCGAGTAAATGCTGAACAAATACAAAACTAAAAAAATTTGGCGATGACACAAAAAAAAACAAATTTCGGCAAATTAAATTTTTAAGCCATCGCCTGATTTAGCAACACACGTTTGAGAATTTCATTCGTGGCCAAAAATCAATAAATCGACTTTATAGATTTTTAGCGAGTTAAAGAATAAGCGGGATGATTTATTAATTATGCGTCAAAATTTGCATATCTTTACAGCAAGCGTAAGGAATTTTTATTATAGTAATTAAATCGTTACTTATTGCCGAAATAGTTTAGAATTTTACAATTATATGTACATGCATACATATGTATACATGTATATGTATTAAGATACTGGACACGGATCAATAAAAAACAAAATTTTTAATTTCTTGTCCAGATAGTTCAGTTTGTGTTTTCTGTAACGATGTGCATTTCTTGTTAATTTCAAGACATCATTTCGTCATAATTCATTGTTACACAAAACAACTTAAGAAAATTTTTTGCGAAATACATAAATGCTATTTAGAGATCTTAATCAATCTTTCAGAGCACGGAAGTAATCGATTTGGCCATTGAAGCATTCATATTAAAATATCTGTGGCTTGCAATACACATATCGGCAATTTTGAAAAATTTCCATTGGTATCTAAAAGAGAAAAATTAAATTATGAATTATATAATTTCGAAGGTCTTTGTGTTCAACAAAGTTTAATTTTATATTGAAGATGCTTGTTCATGAACTCATACAATACATACTCATGTATGTATGTGTGTATGATAATTTTTGAATGGACTTTATAGTTTACAAAGTTTTAGTTATTGATAAAGCTAAAAATAAATGTTTTTGTGCTTATACACTTTCAAAATAAACTGATATTTATCGTAATTTATCTTGGGTAAAATCTATCGCATATTTAATGTTCATGTATGTATGTATGTACATACATGTGTATGTATCGTACCATATAGCAACAATAAATAAAACTATTCAGCATCACAAGAACAATATTTTTATAAGAAAATTATCTTCGGAATTGTTAATAATGCACATAAAAGTACTATATGTATGTATGTAAGTATGAGCAAATTTGTAAATGTAAATTTTAAATACATATGTACATATGTATGTGTGTATTTACAAACATACATTTTAATATATCGATTGTTTTTTTGCTTTATATTTTCAATTTTAAATCTAACTGATGAGATCTCTTTGCTCAGTTCCATCTCTTGCTCTCTATATATCTTTACATGTACACATAAATATGTATGTATGTACGTATGATAAATGAAGCAGCTTTTAATCAAGTTCTAAATGATATTTATGCCATCTGGACTTAAACATTTTCGTTACTGTTCAAATCTTTTTAAATTAAATTCATAAATTCTTAGCATTAGCATTGATATGCACTAGAGTTGAGCGATATTTTGAAACTTGTTCTTTTTTCACAGCGATTGAAAAATCACTAAGCACAACTGTGACTGAATTTATCAAGTAACAGGTTTTGGAAATATAGTTCTTTTATACAGACTGTGATTGTTCTTATATGCTTACTTAACATTAGATAAGGCTACCACATGAATTTTTTTATAAAAAAATCGTCAAATCGTCTTTTTTGGCAACTATGTACATCTCACATGTTCATATTTTCAATTTTTGTCTCTCTGCCTCTTATACGAAAATCTCAATATTTGGACGGGGTTGATTGCTAATTGTTTGTTCTTGTCTTGTTCTTATTAGTATTTATCAAAATACTTATACTAATAACTACTTTTAAAGCAGAAGAGCTGAAATGTGTTAAACCGTGATCACAGTCACAGTTTAATTTCACTGCTGCTCTTCTTATTATTAGATTTTCTTAAAATAACAGAACTGCTACAAACAAAATACTGCTAAACTGTCATCACAGTCACAGTTTAAAAGAACACCGATTTAGAAATCACATTCACAAGGAGCAACATTATTAAAAAATCGCGTTATCGCTCATCACTAAATATGCACCATTAGTATGAGTTTTTGAACGTCATAATTATGTGTACATACATATATTGATTGGGTTTTTTTTGTTATTCTTCCTTTCACTTGCAAAAATAATTGCGTTTGAGAAGATATACACACATATGTATATAACAGCAGATGAATCGAAGATCATATCTACCCACTCCCACTGTATTTTAAAGTGTGTGGTTAAAATAACACAATATTTAGAATGCTTAAAAATAATTTTAATATAGAAATAATTAAATATCTCTTATGGAATACATACAACATAGACACTTACATACGTACACATTAATCTGTACAGACATAATATTATGCTATGCATGATTAAAAGACTTGCTTACAACAGGGTACTACTAAATATTCTTACCTTAGCGTAATATTGAGCCATAACCACAAAAAAAAGCTTAAGCGAAACATTTTTTGGACCTCGTTTTTTATTGACGAAAATCGATTATTTACGATTTAATATAATACACATATTTATGTGTGTATATATGTACATATATGTACATATACATGGATGTATTGCATACATAAGCACATTTCCGTAAAAAGACCATTCTGACCTAAATTTTTTGTATTTTTATATTAAATTCTTATTTACTCAATTTATTTATATATTTAGGGTATTCACAAAGTATGTACTTTAAAATTATGTTCACACATATTTTACAATAATAAAAGTGAAAGAAATTTCAGAAATTTGTATTAATATAAAAAATATATTTATATATGTGCCCTTAATTATGAAAGTGGTCTAAGTCATGTGCATTTTTGCTTCGAAATATCAAATAAATCTTTGAAAAACTTCAATAAATATTTGAACATTATTAAATAAATTTATATAAATCGGAACAAGTACATCTCTAGATTAAAATGCTGCATAATATAATCTAATAAATATCTCCAGCAGAGCAATATATGACTTAGACCACTTTCATAATTAAGGGCACATATTTAGGGTATTCACAAAATATGTACTCTAAACTTATGTTCACACATGTTTTACAATCATATAAGTGAAAGAAATAGTATTTTTGTATTTTTGTTTTTTTATTTTAACATTTCATTCATTACCTTTTATAGTTTTAAGCTAGTCTGGGTCTTCGGATGTAAATAGTGTGGTCAATTTAAATTTTTAATTAAATTTATTTTTTTTTATTTTTGTCGTCCTAATTTCTGAAATCGAACACAGTGCCGCCGCAACCCACAGAATTTTTAAAAATTGCCTGTAGTTATTTATTTTCAAGTTATCCATGAATATTGTTCCCACAAAAAAATGTCTAGCCAGGCCACGCCAATGCATGCATATATGTACATACATACATACATATGCATGTATGCATGCATGTATGCAATTTTATTGATCATTGTTGAATTTTCTAGGACTCATGTGTCTTAAGTCTTTCGTTTGAAGTTATGATATTTTTTTTTGAAAAAAATTTAAACCATTATTCAATTAAACTATTTTTTGAGCTTTAGGTCTGGTATTATTTGTATTTTATTTGATCAATATTTCGTTAACCTTCGGTTAAATTCTTCAGCATATAAGTTTATTGTTTTTTAATATTTAGTATTTCCTTTGCAAAGGAGAAAAGAAAAAAGAAAAATTTATTTAAATAAATTTAATTTATTTAATTTGTGTCGCTTACGATTAAATCGAAAATAAGGATCGGAATGTACATATGTACCTAAATGATTTTAATTTTGATTTGTTGGAATTACAAACAGTGCGTACAAATTTTTATCGAACATTTCTTTAGAATAAAAGGAAGACAAGAACAAAACAAATATTTAAAAAAAACATATGTAATCAATTAGATTTTCCTAATTTTTTGTTAATTTTTTTCATTAGGTTTCATCTTTGATTTGCCTTAAAAACATATACATATTTATTTTACTACTTTATTGTTATTTTTGTATTAGATTGTCTTCAATATAATCAAGTATATTTGAATCCGGCTGGCACAACCTAGCACCATCAAAAAGGCAACAACAAATGCTAGCATGTTAAGATGACTATACTACATACATACATACGAAAGATACTCTTCTTTACATTTTTATACAATATTTCTTAAATTAAAAAAAAGAAACACAACGAAAAATAGAATGTGCGATGTTATTGTTTCATTTCGTTTATAATCTAATCTTGCCTTTTTAGGCAAGTTAAAAAAAACACAAGCGTGCATACATACATACATATGTACACACATACATAAGACTTGAAAAGAAGGGTTAATAAAAAGTTGTTTTTTATTTTTTCGTACGAGTATGTTGACTGATAGATTTAATTTTTTAACATCTACATAATAAAGATTCAAGAGGGGTTTTTATTAAAAAAAAATCCTTTTAAGGTTCATTCGCTTTTGAAAATTACAGAAAAATATGCACATATGCAAATTTGTATACCAACTTGCATAAATAAATTAATGGTTTTAATTTTATTCGATAAATTGAAATTTTTACTACTCGTATTGAATTAATTTTATTTATTTTCTAAAAATCTTATTTATCCGGTTTGTAGGAAATTTTAAAAGTATACTTTTAATCAGTTAAAATTTGTTAATAATTATTAATTATTATAATGAGTAAAGAGTGATCATTATTAAATTACTGATAACATTTAACTAATACAAATCAATTTGGCTTATAAGCGGAATAATAAAAAGAATGCACTTTAGTTTAGGCAATTGGTATGAATGATAAATTCGTTACAGCTGAGATTGTATTTATTTTATATGTACATATGGGCATTTCCACAGGAGTGTCAACTTTTTGTAGCATTCAACACCAAGCAAAAATTCTTGTTTTTTTTCAAATAAAACGAATTTTTTTTTTACTTTTTTATATATTTGTGTAGGCCGTCAGCAACTCTACGTTAGGTTAAATTTTAAGAAAAATCGAGGCACGTTGTTTAGAAATACAAGGTTAATTCCCAGCTGTCGCACGCTACAAAATAGTGGAATTTCTCGTAGAAATGCCCATATGCATTTAGCTGTTACTAGTAAAAAATTATTAAGCTTGAAAATTATAATTAATTATGAAACTGGTGTAAGTCATATGCATTTTTTTCGAGGTATTAAATAAATCTTAAAAAATTGCAATAAATATTAAGACTAGTACAACTCTGTGGCAATATGGAATATTAGCTTAAGCATACTTAAGAAAATCAAGCTTTATTATGCTGTACTATATTTTAGTTGTACTTTGCAGTGATTAAAATGTCTTTTAATATCTTACCGGTAGCGTGTAAACTTCCAGAAAGAATTGCTTTGCTTACAGCTGGATTCACCCATTGATTCTGAACAAAATTTTTGTCCGGACAAAATTTTTTTTATATGGAGTTTCTCTTTCTCTCAAAAAGAGAAACGTCAAACTCCATATAAAAAAAAAATTGTCCGGACAAAAATTTTGTTCGGAAACAATGGATGAATCCAACTTAAGTCTACTTAAGCTACTATTCCATATGGTCATCATAGTTGCCAGATGAAATAGGTGTGAATTCGTGAAATTTCGCACAAAAAAAATCGTCAAAATCGTCAAAATTATTATCCGGAAACGTCCAATATTTGTCAAAAATAAAACAAACACTTTTATCGAAAGAAAACACAGCACAACAAATAAATTCGTAGTTTTTATAAATATATCAAAAAAGGCATTAATTGTTTAAAAAACAAAATAATTACATCTTACGTTGGTTTTGTTTAAGTTAACTTTACTATATACTCTTGCTACGTTTGTTGAAGTTCATTATTTTCAATTCTTATTGAATGAAATATTTTTATTAATTAATGTGAGTTACTAAAGAAGAGAAGAAAAATTAAAGTAGACTTTATTAGCTGTTGGATTTTTTTTGGATAAAATTAGTTATGGTGGGAATTAAAAGACTATAGTCCTTTTTTTCCTCTTGGGAAAAATTTAATTTAATTTTAAAGTTTTAAGTATGTAAAATGGAAAACTTTGTCCAATTTTAATAACTTTAATTGCCTGAATTAAGATTTACTTTCCTGACCCTCACACTCTTTAACAATGTGAGAAAACACTGAATATTGTAGAAAGAACTTTTGTTTTCTATAATAATATTGTAGGGATAACTAAGACTTAATTTATCTTCGAAGTCTAATATTATTAAAAATTTACCACACGGTTGCATATGACATTGGGTAAAGTGAATAAAAAATAATCATTTGCTTTTTACTTGAAAATTTTTTTAAAAAAACAAAATACACATACATTTAAGAAGTTTACTATTCGACATATTGTCATAATTATATTTTAATTTGAAATTTATTTGCTTGTGGTTTAGCTTGGTCTATATACGTATTTCATTGGCGCTTAAACCAAATCATCAGTAGACTTCAACCACAAATTTTGAACAGTCACAAACCTCTTACTTTATGCACAGACTTTCAAAAACTATATGAGAATTCATAGAACAACAATATTTTTAAAAATCACAAAGACAAAATAAGTTTGGTAGGCTTTGAACCTCATACAAAACCCAGCAAATAATTTATATTCGATATGAATCTATTTTATTTTTCTACACCTTCATACAATTAGAAATCCATTGGATAACAATAAAAGTAATTACAAGGCAAAATGAAAAATAAAATCTAAAATTTAACATTTAAGAAGTTTACTATTCGACATATTGTCATAATTATATTTTAATTTGAAATTTATTTGCTTGTGGTTTAGCTTGGTCTATATACGTATTTCATTGGCGCTTAAACCAAATCATCAGTAGACTTCAACCACAAATTTTGAACAGTCACAAACCTCTTACTTTATGCACAGACTTTCAAAAACTATATGAGAATTCATAGAACAACAATATTTTTAAAAATCACAAAGACAAAATAAGTTTGGTAGGCTTTGAAACTCATACAAAACCCAGCAAATAATTTATATTCGATATGAATCTATTTTATTTTTCTACACCTTCATACAATTAGAAATCCATTGGATAACAATAAAAGTAATTACAAGGCAAAATGAAAAATAAAATCTAAAATTTAACATTTAAGAAGTTTACTATTCGACATATTGTCATAATTATATTTTAATTTGAAATTTATTTGCTTGTGGTTTAGCTTGGTCTATATACGTATTTCATTGGCGCTTAAACCAAATCATCAGTAGACTTCAACCACAAATTTTGAACAGTCACAAACCTCTTACTTTATGCACAGACTTTCAAAAACTATATGAGAATTCATAGAACAACAATATTTTTAAAAATCACAAAGACAAAATAAGTTTGGTAGGCTTTGAAACTCATACAAAACCCAGCAAATAATTTATATTCGATATGAATCTATTTTATTTTTCTACACCTTCATACAATTAGAAATCCATTGGATAACAATAAAAGTAAACTTCTTAAATGTTAAATTTTAGATTTTATTTTTCATTTTGCCTTGTAATTACTTTTATTGTTATCCAATGGATTTCTAATTGTATGAAGGTGTAGAAAAATAAAATAGATTCATATCGAATATAAATTATTTGCTGGGTTTTGTATGAGTTTCAAAGCCTACCAAACTTATTTTGTCTTTGTGATTTTTAAAAATATTGTTGTTCTATGAATTCTCATATAGTTTTTGAAAGTCTGTGCATAAAGTAAGAGGTTTGTGACTGTTCAAAATTTGTGGTTGAAGTCTACTGATGATTTGGTTTAAGCGCCAATGAAATACGTATATAGACCAAGCTAAACCACAAGCAAATAAATTTCAAATTAAAATATAATTATGACAATATGTCGAATAGTAAACTTCTTAAATGTTAAATTTTAGATTTTATTTTTCATTTTGCCTTGTAATTACTTTTATTGTTATCCAATGGATTTCTAATTGTATGAAGGTGTAGAAAAATAAAATAGATTCATATCGAATATAAATTATTTGCTGGGTTTTGTATGAGTTTCAAAGCCTACCAAACTTATTTTGTCTTTGTGATTTTTAAAAATATTGTTGTTCTATGAATTCTCATATAGTTTTTGAAAGTCTGTGCATAAAGTAAGAGGTTTGTGACTGTTCAAAATTTGTGGTTGAAGTCTACTGATGATTTGGTTTAAGCGCCAATGAAATACGTATATAGACCAAGCTAAACCACAAGCAAATAAATTTCAAATTAAAATATAATTATGACAATATGTCGAATAGTAAACTTCTTAAATGTTAAATTTTAGATTTTATTTTTCATTTTGCCTTGTAATTACTTTTATTGTTATCCAATGGATTTCTAATTGTATGAAGGTGTAGAAAAATAAAATAGATTCATATCGAATATAAATTATTTGCTGGGTTTTGTATGAGTTTCAAAGCCTACCAAACTTATTTTGTCTTTGTGATTTTTAAAAATATTGTTGTTCTATGAATTCTCATATAGTTTTTGAAAGTCTGTGCATAAAGTAAGAGGTTTGTGACTGTTCAAAATTTGTGGTTGAAGTCTACTGATGATTTGGTTTAAGCGCCAATGAAATACGTATATAGACCAAGCTAAACCACAAGCAAATAAATTTCAAATTAAAATACACATACATTTTTTAGGTTTTAAAACAAATTTTTAAGTAAAAAGCAAATGCTTATTTTTTATTCACTTTACCCATTAACATCAGCAAATACTAATATTCCTAAATAAATTTCAATAATGTCTAAACAATTATTTTCATCTTTATAATCCCCCAAATAAAAATTATCACACTCAAGCAAATTTGTTTTTAAAAATTACTCATAACTTTTTTAAATAGTTTTTGCATTTGACCGTATAAATTTTGTATTTCTGTTGTTTTCGTTGATAAATTCTGTACAATAACAGACTTAGACAACATTTACTTCCAAAATTATTAATACAAAAATTAAAATTGATTACCTTTTACTCTTTAGTTTTATTGCACATTGTTTCAAAAGCTGCCAAGTTCTTGGTCAAGGTCAATGCAATTTCATATAAGGTATACTCAGCTCAATTCGCTTTAAGAAATTTATACTTGAAACGTCAAGAAAATGTACTGAAAATGTGTGTTGACATCCAAAGTATATTCAATTTACAAAGGGCGAAAATAGTCAGCTGATATGAATTCGCCTTGGTCAATTATAATTATTTTAAAATCGTCAAATTGAAGGCGAAAATCGTCCAGTCGTCAAAATGCTACTTTTGCAACCCAAACTCGTCAAATTCAATTAAGTTTAACATTTGTTAACGCACTAATAATCCCAAATTATTATTTTAATTATTTATAGGCAGATTTTGTAAAAAATTTCGTGTCTAAACGTTTCTAATTTGTATGAAAAATAACGAGAATTCGTTTCAAAAAAAATTTTTTCCATACAAATTTCAAAACGAAAAAATCGTTTGTATTTACAAAATCTACCCCGTAGTAAAATATTTTTATTAAAACTACATTGAAATGTACTTTTAGGCAATCAGTAATCTATTAACTTTTGGATGTTTGTAGGCGAAAGGGTTATTCAGTCAAATTGTAAGTACGAGTACTTACAAATGGAGACTATATACACTTTTTTGCATTCTAGTAAGCAAACTTTTTTGCTGGGATGTTTTAAATTTTTGTACAGGTTAATGAAGACATTTACTAGCGTTGTGTAAAATTTATACGAAATCAAATATGATATGACGAATACTTCTGCATTATTAACAGAGATATGACTATTTTGCAATAAAGGAGCGATATGTACTTATGTCAGCATACATACCTATATGTGCAGCATACATATTAACATACATATGTTTATGCATGGTTTTGATTTTTTATTTAAATTTTATGTCTTTTTTAGAGTATATCCAAAATTGAGTTTTGTTTAGTGACCCAACATGTCTTCAAAATTTAAACGTTGTTGCTACTTAATGGTTATGGCAAAAATATGGATTTTATCTTTTTGTATGTGATATGCAACGTTCGTAATATACTCTTTTATTACATACATGTTGAAACAGAAAAATAACGACATTAAATGTAACTGCTAATTTCTACTGATATTTTGGTTAAATCTGCCCTTAAATGTTTGTTGGGTTTGAAGCACAACCAATTTTTTGTTTTGTTTCAAGTCAAAAAGTCAAATGCTTATTGTATTAGTCAAATTTTTATATTATTCATCACGAAAGAACGTGACGAACAGCGCATTTTATTTTTTGTTGCGATTACTAATTTCGCAATTTTCGTTACTTATGTATGTATGCATGCATATTAAAATAATTAAAAGATTTTAGAAATGATCAATAAATAGAATAAAAGTGAGTTCATTAAACATAAATGTTTCATATGAATTGCTGAAGTATGTACATATGTATGTATGTCCATTTCTATTAAGGACTGAAATAATGCTCATTTATGGCCTAATTTTGTAAGACAGATTGAAAGATTTGAAATAGAAATTTTTGGTTAACTTTGAATTTTTTTAAACATTATAAAACGATAATTCTATCTTACGTAGGATAAATGTATTTTATAAAACAGTAGCGAACGATTACAAACGGCTTAAGCCAGAATCAGTTTTAAAACTTTCTGTTCTGTTACGAATCAGCTGACTCTGTTTTGTTTATAGAAATCTAATACAAGTCGTTAGTTTTTCTGTTTCGTTCTGTTCTGTTTCGGTTCAACCTGTGAAATTTAAAAAATTTTTAAGTAATTGTAAGCACTGGAGTCTAAACACAATGTTTGCGGTGCGGTTCGATTTCTCGTTGCGGGAGAGAAAAATAAACACAATACAACGGAAGACGGCGCCGGAAATAATTGTCATTGTTTGTTTAAATTTTTATTAATTTTTTTTGTGCATACATTTTTATAACTAAAAACAAAAAATTATTAACATTTTATACGTTTGCAGATATATTTGATATATTTTTTAAACTTTTATAATCTATGACTAAAATGTTTGAACTTCAAAATCATGTTTTTTTTACAATAATGTTGTGAACACAGCCAATTATTCAAAAACTACGGCAACGCAATGAACATAAAATAGATTTTAATTTTATTCCGTTCCGCAATGCGGATTTTTACGTCAAAATCGTATGGAAAACCGCATTGTTACACTGTGTTCAGAATCTTAGTTTTGTTGCAATTGCGAGTAAATTAGTCTCTAGGCGCACGGTATTGCTCCAGGCCATGTTTCGGCCTATGCACGTAGTGTCTATATACCAGGTGTCCGCCGGGGAGGTATACTGCAGAGAAGAGCAATGAGTAGTGAAAAAGTGAGTAGAGTTAAATCATAACTTATTATATCTTGTATTTATGCGCTCTCCTACTTATGCAATATTCACTACGAGTCAGATTCACTCGAAAGTTTGAAGTGCGCTTAGAACTCATACATACTCGTAGCAACATTTATGACGTTGTTGATTTCGACTCTCCTTAACTCAATGACTATGGACGATGCAAAATAAATAAGTATGATTCACAATGCGAACTTCACATGCTTATTTTTGTTTTTTTTTTGCTGGAATTGCAAAACAACCCTATTTATTACTATTGTGTACTACTTGCAAAACTCTTTATAATTCAGTAATAGTGCATTTACATTTTCTCGAAATCTAGTGCTTATGAGATTTCCAGCTAAATCTTGCTGCTTTTTACTAGATTTCCCATACAAAACAAAATCTATTTTTTCAGAAGATTTGTAGAAAATCAAATCAAAATCTAACATTTTTATTTATTTGTTACCAGCTTGTACAGCATATTCAAAAAAAAGATGAGTGAATTAGCTACGTTCTGCTTAAAAAGATGTGTGAATTTACTACATTGCAGTTTGGTTGTAGTTTTGGAAAATTTTCAGCTAATGGGTTTTGTTTTGGATAGAAAAATCTCGATATATGTCAACAAATTTTTGTGTAAACGGTATAGATTTTCATAAAGATTTTAATTAAAATTTGCTAGATTTTAAGCAAGTGTAAATGCCCTATATGAAGATTTAGGACGTTTTTGTTTGAAAATACTTTTGAGTTCTTCTGTTTGAGTTCTCTAAATTATTTTCTCCATAAATAGTTGTTGTCTTTGATAATGAAAAATAAAAATATTATTGCAATGTTTTTAAAACATAAAAATTAAATTAAATTATTATACAATAGTTTGAAAAAATATTCGTTGGAAATAAAGTTTGGAACAAAATCATAAAGCAAATACACGCATAGACAATAAATAATTATTGTTTTAAGAGCTAATTCACACTATGCCTTTTTAGCCTGCCTTGTATTGACAATTTTCCTACGAAAAGTCACAGACATTTACATTAAGCCTTTTTTATTCATGCCTCTTTGGCATTTATATACACGTTTAATGCTGAGAGTACGAAAAAGGCAAAGAGAAATGTTATAAGTCCCCTCGAATTTTCAATTCGTGCCTTTTGTTCTACCCCGCAAGCTTCTCACCCCCTTACACCAATAAACTGAAAAAGCCTGCCTGCAGAGGCAAGTAGAAAGGGCACAGTGTAAATTGCTTCTAATGAATCACAACTGCGGCTTTTTTTCGTCCATAGACAAGACGATAAAATCGTCGAACAGTCAGTGATGCTAACTCTTCGATCATCAAAAGCACTGTAAGCATGTAAAAATAGGGTAAAAAAGTTTTTGCCCTATTTTTAAAAATTAAAAAAAAAATTCTGTTATTCATATTTTTATAATTAAATATTCCGTTATTTATTTTCCAGATAAATAAGTCTTTATTTTTTGTTTGACTATGAGATATTAAACAGCTATACCGGGCAATTATTTTAAAATTACATCAGATGTATGTTGCCTTGAACGCACCTTTTGCTGGTCTAAGCCACCTTTTTTTAATGTTCGATATTTTTCCAAGCTTTTTCTATAAAGGTATTCATTTCAAGTCTTTCTCGTTGAAAAAATGGAAAAATTTAATTTTTTTGACAACAAAGACAGGAAAAAATTCATTTTTTTTTAAATTTTTTCCTGTGTTTGTTGTAAAAAATTACTTTTTTTCATTTTTCCAATGAGGAAAAAAACTGAAATGAATACCTTGTATATTTTTCGTTTTTTATTTTAAAAATAATGTTTAAGGCCGTGATACACTGGAAAATCGGATTGCATTCTGTCACACTCCAAAAAAAATCGCAACAAAATTTCTAATAGGTCCCACACTATTCCACAAAAAAAGATGCAAAACCATTTAAAATAATTTTTATGCTTAATTATTTTGCATTTCTAAAGAAATAACGCAAAATGTAATTTTCCAAATGTATCTCTCTATCTTTAAATAAATGAAGCAGAATTTGCTGTTTTCTTAGCAACTGCCTCACAAAATGCATCGCTGATCTAATAGAAATTATCATTTTATGAAAATTTTCATAAACTTTTGAAAATCGGACAGACTTGTCAAAAAAAAAATCTTTCACACATGCCAAATTTCAATCTACACTATCATACTTTTTGAGCACACACAATTTTTTGACAGATCGAACGATAGTGTATCACAGCCTTTAGTTTCATAATAACTAAGACACTTTTTTGTTATTTCTTAAATTTGCACAAGTGACAAATCCACGTTGTTTAACTGTGTTCACGCATACGAATTAAAATAGTAAAATTGTTGCTTGGCAAAATATTAATAAAGAAAATTTATTAATAGGAATTAAAAAAAAAATTAATGAGAAAAGTGGCGGCGTTTGTTTTTTTTTTGCCTTGCTGCAAAAATTTTGGTTATTGAAGAAGCACTAAAAAGAACTGCAAAAAAATTGCGAAAAGCACTATAAATACTAGTTTTTCTGAAACGGGTATTTAATAAAGTTTCGGGTATTTGGAAAGGAAAAAAAGCACCAAAATGGCAACGCTGATTAGTCTTATATTTATATAAGATTAATATCATGCATGTAAGTAAATAAATAAATAATAATATATAAAGCTCACAAACATACCTGTTTACACGGCATGTAGAAAGCCACATGTGCATGTCGCAATGACGTTGCGGGACTTTTCAGCATGTTGGTTGCATTTTTTTAAAGTTATTAGTAGTGGATACATGCTGTAAAATTTTTATAAAAATTTTGTTTCAAAATACGAATGTGATACATATAGCCGAATTAAACACATTTTCTGAGGCAGCACATCTGTAAGCATGTGATCATCTACATGTGCACATGTTAGTAGTACATGCCATGTAGCAAATGTAGCTTCGTGATGACGTCAGAGCCACGTGCGCATGTGGTTTTTTAGATGCTGTGTACTGCAGGCTTAAGTATAGTTGCGGGACTGGCTGTAGAGTGATTTGGCAGTCTAGTCTATTGATGTTGATTCGTCGGCGGACACCTTCAGACTGAACAGATACCCCAGCACAGACTTCCTTATATACTTAAAAAAAAGTAATAAAAAATATTAGTAATACATATTACACGCGAAATATTCGTAATACATACGCATAATATTCGTAATAGTAGGCTATTGAATATTGGATATTGTACACTCGTATTTGTAAATCCAACTGTGGCCTTCTGATTTGTATGTATTTATACCTAGAAAAATGTTTATTTTCTTAGCCAAAACTGCAGAGCGATGCTTTGAAAAAATTTTTAGCCCTTAGGACAATTTTTATTCACTAGATATAGTTTTATGGCTAATCTTATCTATTTTGCCTGTGCAAGCAGCAAGCATTCCACAAGTGCGAATTGTAATTTACAAAAACTGCAAATATCGCAAAATAAATTACTGAAATTAATTTATAATCTCCCATGGTTTTTTTCGACTGAGCGACTCTCGGGTATTGAATTAGTTACGGAAAAGATAATTACTCTTACTGAAAATCTTAACACCAGATGCTAGATCTCTGGTTTCAACATGTTAATGAGCTATCTCATCATAATTAGGATTGTAAGTAGGTTAGTTTAAGTTATTTAAAATTAAAAAAATAGTCAAATAGGTTGTTGCTTAGTTTTTACCTCAAATAAAATTTTTTTCTATACATTTTTAAATTGTATTAGGTGGAAGAAGATAAAAATCTTGGACTCTTTAAAATCTACATATATAAATTAAGTAAAATTTAAATATTATAAAAGCAAATATATAAATTGTTAGAGAGGGGGGGGACCATTGTTGAAATTTACGGCCTGGCCCACGATATCGACAAGGAATTATCTGTCGCTTAGTTATGTATATTGAAAACAAAAACAAAATAAGAAAATTTGTTTTTGTTTTCAATATAACTAAGCGACAGATAATTTCTTGTCGACATCGTGGGCCAGGCCGTTAATCAAAGGAAATTAATAGTGTTGCAGCGTGTTACTTCTATTCATAATTTTTATGAAAAAAAGAAGAAAATGTGGAAGTAGCTTAGTCAAAAAGAACTTCTTCAACTAATATATTAAGAGTACTATTTTTCATATTTTCAAAAATCTTATTTTTAGCTAAGAAATCTTTTACACAGAGAAAACAGTGCCTAATAAATACCTCATAAAATAGAATAAAACTAATAAGACATCTCTATCGTTTTTTTCAATAAGTAAATCTTATTAATTTCATAGAGAAAACCTTTTTGAAAAAATCAAAAAAAAACTTAGTTTTTATTAGGTTATCTTATTGATTTTTTCAAAAAGTTTTTCTTCTCGATTTTATTAGGCAACATAATAAAAAATTAAAAAAAATTGTACTTATGTATTTTCAATTAAATTCTGTACGATATATGTATGTATGTATGTAGTATATTTAGATGTTATTTATTTATTTATTTATTTTATTATATTCTTAATTAACTAACTTACATATTTATTACTTGGGAGGAGACAAGTATTGAACCAGCAACCTTCTAACTGATAGACAAGAACGCTAACCAATATGCTTATACAAGAACGAAAAAGATCATAAAAAAATTGTCTCTATGTTTATTTATAGATATGAAACAATAAGAAACCTAATGAAATCCACAAGATTTCCGTATTAAAAAATTAATAAGATGCTTTACACATAATCATATAGGAACCTAATGAAAACAATAAGGAATACCTTATTAAAAAAATCAATAAGGCAATCTAATGAAATCAATAAGGAAAACCTTAAAAAACAATAAGGCAAGCTAATAAAATCAATAAGAAATCCCTATAGTTTACAATTTATAAGAAAACCTAATAGAATCAAGAAGATTTTCTCTATGGATTGTTTTTTGATGCCAAAAATAACAGAAATTGAGTAAAAAAAGTTGTGAATAATAATATTTCTTCTTGATTTTATGTGATTTCTTCTTGATAATAATTAATAAGATTTACCACATAAAAACAATAAGGAATCTCTATGAAAAAATCTTCGCTTCTTTCTGCTGGGATACCCCTTAGTCTAAAAACGTTTCATAGAGAAAATATTCTTGATTCTATTAGGCAGTTTTTTCTCTGTGTAGTCTTTTTTACATCTCGAAAAACTTCAAAAATAAGATAAATCTTCACATATGCTAACGTTGCATACAACAACCCAGCGGCAAACATTGCTTACAATATTACATCTCTTTAATGATGTTTGCCACACTTTGTGTTGAATGAATGCAAGCTTACAAAGTAAGCGAGATTGTATGCGAACTGCCCACTGCCAACTTACAATGTATGTTAGGCAATACTGAGCTTTTGATGTTGATTGGATGAACAATTCAGTATATCGCTTACTTTGTGTGCAAATGAAATGCGTTCACTCCACAAATGCGGCAATGCATTTAAAAATGTATACAAGGTGCGTATATGAGGTGGTATGCATTACTTCTGTAATGGAAATTTTTGCCGCTGGGAACCAAGTTTATCAAATATGAGAGAGGAATTCGGTGAGTAAATTCGTCATTATTGCGCTTCACAAGGCGAATTTACTCAGCGAATGCTTATCGACGAATTCGTCGACGTGGACAAAATTTGTCGTTCGTGCCAATTGTGTTTACAGCATTAATTGAATTTTTATGTTTTAAAACATGGTAATAATATTATTTAATTTTTCATTATCAAAGACAACAACCATTTTTGAAGAAAATAATTTAGAGAATTCAAACACAAGAACTCAAAAGTATTTTCAAACAAAAAAGTCCTAAATCTTCTTGCTGAATTATGGCACGAGTATTTTCCTGAAATTAGAAAACAAACTGAGGTGCTTTGTAAGTGTGAGTGTGGTATGAATATGAATGTCAACGTCGCATTCATATGTATACATTTCAACTTATTTATAAGTCAATGTCATTGTGAGTGTGCGTACATCAGAGTAGTTGAGTTTAAACGATGTCTACGCATTTATATTTAAAATTTCATGAGTCAGTATGAATAGCAAAAACACGATTCATTGCCGATCACTGGTATACTACTCGCAGTAATTCCATTGCAATCCTGGCTGTGTGTGATGTAGCACCGTCTTGTTGTTGATACCACATGTTAATCAAGCCCAAAGCATGCAGTTGGCGTTAAAAGGTTTTTAATCATATCACGATATCGCTCCCCATTCACAGTTACCGTTACACCGTTTTCATTTTCAAAGAAGTAATATTCAATGAATTGTTCACCCCGACTGTCACTTTTAATGGATGCAAAGGTGACTGATGAATAATTTGAAGGTTTTCCATTGCACAGAACCGACTATTCTGTTTATTCACATATCCATTCAAATGAAAATGTGCCTCGTCACTCATTATAATTTTTTCATGATAATCGGGGTTGTCAGGGGCGAGCTGTTTCAACGAATATTTTTCCATAATACATTTGCCACATATCTACTTTACGACTGCCAAATATGAACTGTCAAGACTAATGTTTACCAAAATGGCGGCAAAACAAAGTAGTATACCTTCCCGGAGGACACCCTGTATTTAAACATACATTCGTCTTAACCATTCTGTTCCCACATATTGTAAAAAAAAATTCAGGAGACTTCATCGTTATATGCAAATATTGCCGAAAACGCTGTTTTGCCAGAAACGCTGAATAACATATGTCATACCAGAACCAACACACGCAAAACTGGTGCAAACAGGTATATATACATATCTGTGCGGGCCTATTATGCAGAAACATTTATAAAAAAGCTCCTAATTGTTGAAACATTAAAAATAAATGCATTCTTAAGAGTCAAGTCCAGCATTATATGCAATTCACTTTTATTAAAAGTTCTATTTTTTTTGGGTCTACAAATAGTTAAATCCGCTGACCCAGTTCCATTTTGAACCACTGTATACGAAGAAAATTTTCATTTTTAACTTATCTCATCCATTTAAAAAAACCTTGTAAATGATTACATGTACATACATATGTATGTATGTGTGTATATTTATAAAAGATTTAAAAAATTTACATGACAAAGTTAGAAATATGTATATAATTAAAACTTCAAGATCAAGGTAAATTGTTAGTGTTTTTTAGCTTTTAATAGCTTCTTTGAATGACTATTATTTACTTAAAACAAATTGTATTTTTATTGTAGATACATAATTTATTTCATTATCCACCACAGCATATAATAATAAGCATAAATTAATAATTTAATTTTCAATTGACCTACATTGGAACCTATTAAACTAGAATTATATACATATACTCGTAGTTTGCGGTTGGACTTCACAAAGAGAATAAATCTTCTTTAAAACATTAATTTTTATGGCAGAAAACGTCAGCGAACTTTTAAATCATTCAATAAAATTAAACAATAACTTTATTAAATAGCTTTCTTTCTTTAGTTTTTTTAGTATTATAATTTGTTTAGAAAATACCGCAGTATATTTATCTAACGTTAATCTGCAAATATAATTGCTTGGAATAGAGAAACATGTATTATCTAAAAAAAGAAATGTCACATCGTGCCACAACCGCCAATAAAGCTTTAGTGCCATAATTTCCGAACTTAAGTTTTTGACCAAAATCGAGTCCAAAAAATGTGTCGCTTAAGCTATTTTAGGGGTTATGGCTCGATATATGTTTGTGCATATATACAGTAGCAATTTAAAGTCTACATACTCCTCTGAAAAACGACGTTTTGAGTTATCTATGAACAATGCAGCAATAAAGTTCATTTTAAACAAATTTAAGTAATGTTTTTTTAGAAAAACATTAAAAAAAATTTTATTTGAAATTTATGTTTTATATTTATAAAATTCTTTAATTAAAAAAAAAATTAAATTAACAGAAAAGTCTACATACGGTTTTGTAGAAAAATATATAAAATGTAACTCTGTACACAAACAGTGCTACCAACTACTTCAGATGTTTATTATGCAGTTATGTTTATTTAAACAAAGTGTATATGGAAATCTGTGTTAAAGTGTAAAGTACCATAATGAAAAGTGCTAAACGTTGCAAATTTTGTTAGTGGTAGCTGCCATGGAAAAATTTTTTCAACTTTATATGAATAATTTTTATTTTTATTTTGTTAAACAAATGCTATTTTTGACATTTTGGATCAACTAAAAACCCATGTTGTTTTTAGGGTTCCGTACACCAAAAGTGAAAAAGGAACCCTATTGTTTTCGCTATTTTCTCAGGAACCGTAAGAACTACGGACCTGAAAATTGGAAAGACTATGTAGAACTTTGGTTGCTACAACAACAAAGACATGAGAATTAAAAATTAAAGGGTGTTCCAAAACGAGCAACGAAAAATGTTAAAATCCCATGTAATATACATACGATTCAAAGTGTCAAATCTAAAACAAGCGCCTAAATGAAAAAAGTCGCCAAAACGAAAAAAATCGCCAAAAAATAAAAAACACCAAGAACCGAAAAAAATCGCCAAAACGAGAAAAATTGTCAAAACTAAAAAAATTTCCAGAATGCAAAAAAAATCGTCAAAATTAAAAAAATCGCCAAAATAAAAAAAATTAAAAAAACGTCAAAAACGAAAAAAATGCCAAAACTATATTTCATATAGGCTAAAGTTCGCATTTAATTACATATCTCTCTCGTGTCCGTACGGAACCCTTCGTGCGCGGGTCAAAGTCGCACTTCACTGAATTTATTTTTTCATTGTTGTATTTTCGTAATCTTGATATTACCTGGATAGTACGAGTAACGTTACATTTAAGAGACTTACTAAAGTTTTATGATGTAAAAGTTATTAGTTGTTTGGTTCGAAATCTGTTTAAATATTTTTAGCTTTTACTTATTTTTCGCAATATTCAAATATACGTATGTATTTATGTAAAATAAATGAAATCGCAGCTATTTTACATTTGAACACATCCATACCACAAAAGACTGTAATAAATATTTTCAAAGTCAATGCGAAGTTTTTTCCTTATTACAGTTTAAAACTGCTTTTGGTTACACTTTCGAAAAACGTGAATAAATTTTTGAGATATTTTCTGTCGTATTGATAAAAAATTATTTTGGTTTACAAATAAATTTTGTATGGAAATTTGTTTGTTAGACGTTTGGCAAACCTCAATTATTTTTTATGTATTAAATTAATTTTTCTTTCAAATTAATATCAGCTATTTTAAATTAAATGCTATTTTTTACGCGCTATCAAAATTAATTTTTCGGAATTTATATCGCTTTAATATTTCAAACATTAAAAAAATTAATTTAATGTTGGGGCATAGTAAAACTTAATAGGGCCAACAAATAGATAGAAATAGTAAGAAATAGGTATAGACAGGTTTTCAAACTAACTCGTGTAATACTCGTATATTGTGTGAATATTAAAGAGTTCATTATTTTCAATATTTGTTTTTAGTTTTTCTGCTTATATAAATACTACTTTTGAACTTTTTGAAACAATTTAAGTAAAAAGCTATGTAAGCATATTATATAATATTCATAAACATATGTATGTATGTACTCGTACATGTGTATTTATTTATAATTTACATTTTTGTATTATTACATCCGTATACGCGAAGATCTTATGAAAATCTTATATACATACGAGTAGAATGCGAGTATTGATGATGCATCTAATTCCCACTGACGATGTGCCTGATGACGTTTTGTTAAGAGTTATAAATAAAATATTTCAACAATTACTTAAACATATAAATAGTAACTAATAAATAGATTTATAATTGTGATACACAATTGCTTGCACACCCCCCATTAAAGTAATTTATTCAAGTATCTACTCGTACAAATGTATAATTACAGAAATCTATTAATTCGTGTTTTCAAGTTATTGGTTGAAAGGGAGATTTAATGTACGAGTATAAATTCGAAATTTCTATTTGAAGTGTTAAAATAATGTTAATTACATGCTTCATATGAAATTTTATTTAATACTGTGTGCACGAGTGAAAACCATCTAAAATCTTGTTGCAAATAATGTGATAGTAAAACTAAAAATATTGTTTGCTTAAGCAACTAAAGGGCCATTATTAGAACTTAATAGATAGATGGGATCAAATTTAGTAATTTTTCAATAGCAATCAAAATGAACTGCAGCTGGAGCTGAGGATCACCAAAGCGTAGGCAGGGTAAACTAGACAAGTTTTAGGGCCATTATTACAAGTTTGGCGTTAGTGAAAGGAAAGAAAGAAGGCTTTGCATTATAAAACCTTCATTCCCAGCTAAAAAAATTATATATGGTCCATATATTTTTAATATATGAATGTATATAACTATATATGAATATGTATGAATTCATGTATGGAAATATATGGGATTATACATGGCAAAACTATTATATATGAACTAATATATGGACCAATATATGAAACGTATTATAACATATGAGCTCATATATGAACATTTAATTATGAAGCTCTTCATATCTGGATTCATATATAAATATGAGATTTTATATATGGAGCCATATAAGAATGTATGCATACATGATATCTAACATAAGATCGTTTTTTCAATCAAAAAAGCTAGGAATTTTATCACTGCTGTATTGGAAATTCATTAGAAAATACATACGGTATGCAAAGTTTATATGCGTACCCTCAACGTTTAAAAAGAAAAATTTTTTGTTACGAAAAAACCATTCTTGTATGATTTTATACATTGTGGCCTCATTTAATATATCAAATAATCAGAAGGATAATCCAGTCATTAATTTTATAGAAAAAAACAAAATTCTCTAGATAAGAAACAAAGTTATGAAGTGTATTGAAAACTATTGTTAGACGGATTATTTTTTGTTTTATAATTAATTGCATTAGTTTTTAATCTGATTTCTTAAGCTAAATGTTATGTACGAATATTATTTATGTGTTTTTTAAATATTTGATTCACCGTTTGATGAATGAAATGACTTTTAGTTCGTTTTGAATTATTTGTCCAAACAAATGTTTCATTAAATACAACCTCTCTCTCAAGTCTTAAAAAATTCAATTTTAGTAATTTAATTTATATCACAGCAGTACGCTTTTCTGAATCAAGAGTGTATGAGTATGAATTTTGCATACTGTGGAGGGAATTTGCACATACATGTATGAAAATTTATGAATATATATATATATATATATGCCAATATACCCTCATTTTTCGGATCCGAATCATATATGGGATATCATATGCTCCATACATATTTTTTTAGCTGGGTTGATTATTTTTTTTTAATCCATTAAATATTATTATTATTACTATTAATAACAATAACAAAAAAATGGAAGTTGCAATAATGCAAAACTATTTATGGCCCTAGGCCCTTACTGCAACTTGACATTAGTTAAAGGGAGGATTTTATCGGACGTATTTTGCATTTAAAAAAATTTTTTTTAAGTAGGACAAGACGTAATAAATTAACAGGCATGTGCACAATTGGCAAAGAACAAACAACAATGGCAAGACTGTGTTTTATTAAATTAGAGATGGTAAAATTGAGTTTTCATTACAAAAAAGCTTTCAGCGAATCAAAACAATTCGCATATTCCATTTTCATTGAAAAATATGTATATAAAGCTAAAATTTGCATCAACTAGGCAGGGTAAACTAGACAACTTTTAGGGCCATTATTAGAAGTTAAAGTGAGGATTTTATCGGACGTATAAAAAGTTTCTCATTTAAAAAAGTTTTTCTTAAGTACGACAGGACGAAATAAATTAACAGGCATGTGCACAATTGGCAATGAACAAACAACAATGGCAAGACTCTTTTAAATTAGAACTAGTAAAATTGAGCTTTCATTACAAAAAAGCTTTCAGCGAATCAAAACAATTTAAATATTAAATTTGCATTAAAAAATATGTATATAAAGCTAAAATTTCCATCAACTGACACCACACAAGAACGCTGCTGATGAAGGAGTGGTGGCCTTCGAAAACAGCACATTGTTCCGTTCTGCTAGTTTTTACAGAATATTTACAATTACCTTTGGTGTTATTTGTTCCTTAAAAATTACCTCACGATGCGAACTTTTTTACCTTAAAGTTCGATAAATAATTATTACAAATAAATTTACACCAAATTATTTTTTTATAATAGGACCACCAATCCGGTGATGATCTCTACTCTTGCAATGCATTGTGCTAGAACTAGGAAAATAGGTTATGGGGACGACGATAGAGGGAGTAGTTTTTGTGGGCATTCGATTTGAACTTTTTCACGTTGAAAGTGACAGGAAAGACTTTTGCAGGTTGTTTGTTTCACATACGAACATTACATTTAAAAAAAGGAATTCTCTCTGTAGTGCATGGTGCGATTTATTGGGCAATAGACCACAAAAGGATGTTCTCTAAATGAAGCACAACACGTGTGAGTAAAAATTTGTGGGTTTCAGGACCAAGTTCTCTAATTTTTTAGTTAAATCTATAAAAATATTTGAGTTATTTGATGAATTTCAATCAAATTTGAATTGAATATTTAAAAAACAATTAATATAATATTTTCTTAGTTGAAATAATCAAAAAAAAAAAGAAAAGAAAAAAGAAAAATCAATTACAACGTTGGAGTTAATATTTTTTGATTTTTAGTAGGTATGTAACGAATACCAGTTTAGCGAATGCGAAAACTAATAATACATTTTCATTTTTGCGAAAGCGAATGCAAATATTACAATACGGTAGAAAAAATTACATGAAAATAAATTTGTATAAGAACATGAAGTTGTGTTGTGTACTTGCGTCTTGAATTCAGGAAATATTTATTAATTTATTAAAATTAAAAATTTTTAACCAGAAAGATATATGAAATCATATTAAAATAAGTATAGAAAATACTTAAAAAATAAATTTACGAAATGTTAGGCAATCAACACATTCGTACTTTGACCCTAAAACCTTGTACTAAGCGCAACATTTCAATGAAATGAATTGTTCATAAAGTCGCAGAAGAAGTACTCTATTCATCGTGGGTAAAACATATAAAATATTTCTTCAATATTTTGAGTTTTCATGCGCAATAATATGAGTGGCACTCGCTCCCCATGGAATTTACAACAATGAAGGACTAGTTAATAGTTTTTGCATTTAAAATTTTTTGTACGAATTAATGTCTTACGTAGAAAATATTTTCGTGCAAACCAAACACTACCTTTTCTTTTTCAAAAACTGAAAAATATTTCTAAGCACCGAGGGATTTTAGTTTAACTTTGATACTTATGAGAACTTATTTATAGAAAGGTTTTCCGATAAAATTGTAAAGCTTTGATTACAATGCTTTACTTGTAAGTATACATATGTATCTTTTTCTTGCTGGCTTTTGCCGTTTATTAATCTTAAACTATTTTCGTAAAACAGGTGCAACATTTTTGTTTGTCTTTAGTATTCGCTTGAAATATTCGCATACTTTAGCGAATATTAGCAAAAGTAAGCGAATAATTTGCGAATGCGAACATTAGTTACATCCCTAATTTTTAGCAACACACATCTTTGTATCTTTTTGTTTGTTTTAATATTATTATTATTTTTTGTTTCAAATGCTCGACAGCAAAAATTTAATGAAGAGTCCTTTCTAAAATAAAAATACAATACATAAAATACAATACATACATACTTATTTATGTTCGCATAAGTGTAGGTCACTTATGTATGTATATCCATACATTATAGGACATAAATAAAGAAATAAATAAATTAAAATATGCAGACAACCAGAAAATTAAAGAAGAAAAAACCCACATTTGTTAACGGTTAAGGTCATTATAAAATTCTATTAAATTACTAAACTATCTGCCTTTAAAATTCTGCTCTGCTTTAAGTTCCTTAAAATTTTAATTTGTGTTACATTTTTACGATTGATAACTTTACGAATACTACGAGTATGTACATACATATGTACATAGTATAAACATACGCACATATGGATATACATAATATATAATATCTTGCATAACAAGTAATTGAAAAAATCTTTGATGATTTTTTTGTGGTAAAATTAAAGTAAAAACCGGAAGTTATTTAATTAACATAAATATTTGCTTGAAAACTAAAACTGATGGTTCATTCGCACTGATACTTCCGATCGTTGAGATAATCTTAATTTTAGTGTATTGATATTCACGAGGTTTCTTTTTTTTTAATTAATATTGAAAGTTAATTTATTTATAACCTGATGTTCATCTTCTGCTTCATTCCCTTTGATTTAAATATCAGCAAGGTCATTCATTATCAGTACACTTTTATATTTTTATTAACCAGATATTTTTGCTTTTCTGAGTTTAGGCGGAATTGTAGTCACCCTGCTTACAAAATCGCATTAAAGCTTTTTTAGGGTTCCGTACGTCAAAGGTGAAAAGGAACCCTATTGTTTTCGCTACACTGTAAGTAATTCCGTCTACGGACCTGAAATTTGGAGAGAATATGTAGAAAGAGGCAAGCAAACGATTGAAATTTTCAAAAACGGTAAAACTAAAAAATCCAAAACTGTAAAATCGCCAAACCGAAAAAAATCGCCAAAACCCGAAAAAAATCGCCAAAACGAAAAAAGCGCCAAATTAAAAATAAATTCTAAAACTAAAAAATCGAGAAAATACTAAGAAATCGCCAAAATGAAAAAAGTCGACAAAATGAAAAAAGTCACCAAAATAAAAAAAATAAAATAAACAGAAAAAAATCGCCAAATCGAAAAAACGCCAAATTAAAAAACGCTCAAAACCAAAAAAAATATATATTAAGGTAAGTCTAGACGATATGTTGAATCAGCAAATATATGTTTACATTCATATGCTTAAAAATAACAACAAATCCTGCTGTCGGCATATATATATATGTTAGCCGTCTACACAGTATGCTGAAAGTACCAAATTTTTTAAAGTCAACATATGTCAGCAAATGATAATACAGCATATGAGTTAGCTTACAATTTTTGTGTCTACACAATATGCTGAATTTCGTATTCTGATATATATGTTGAGTCATGTGAGCATTTGCTTAAATATAAAAAATAAAAATTCTCTTTCTTTATTATTAATTTATGTATGTATGTATATCGCTTTTAGTGAAAAAATTTTTATTTTTTGAATTATCTATGTATATAATGAAAAAGAAATTGGCGAAATGACGGAAATTAACAAAACGCTGCAACAGCAAGATGAAAAGGTCTAAAAATGTTTTAAACTCTTCAAAACTGTTAAAAACCACACAAAAGGCCGCTTTTATTGCAAAGTTTGCAAAAATTCGCGAAAATTGGCAAAATTTTAAACAAGCCATATATGAATTAAAAATCGCTAAAACTGTAAGGAATGCAGAAAATTCAGTAAAAATCGTGAACATTACATAAATTTGCAAGTCTCGTTTATTGCGAGAAGTTGCAAAATCGGAAGGAAGCTGGAATAAGAGTGATTATCTCCTTCAGTATCGCCTGAATTTTTTTTTATGAAATTGTAATTTCCCTTATGTTTTACTCACCCGAATCCACCATTAATATTTCTGCAGTATATTTTTCACATTTACCTTTTCGTTTTAATCAATGGTACCATAGGTTTAATAAATAGGCTTTTCAACAAATAACATATATGACAGCATACGAAGAAAATTTGTTACAAAGTAAAAATATGGTGACTACACTATATGCTAAAATCATGAACAAACGTTTGTTGGTAACATTAACAAATGCCCTTCATATGTAGTTAAGCATACGTATATTGAAAAAAATTTTGTGTCTACACGATATGTCGGCACTGGTAACAAATTTTTCACCATAAATATGCTGATTCAACATATCGTCTAGACTTAGCTTTATATAGGCTAAAGTTCGTATAGTATTACATATCTTGTGTCTATACGGAACCCTTCGTGCGCTAGTCAAACTCGCACTTTAATAAATTTTTTCTTATTATTCGTTTAATAATTAATTTAAAAGTTGCTAAACTTGCACCTATTGTATGTACTTACATATATAATATATATAAATATATTAGTTCCTTTGGCTCCTTATAAGGAGCATAGGGCTTATTTTCATATGTGTGCTTATATAAAGATTAATTTAAAGGCAAACATAAAAAAATAATTGAGGATAAGGCAACGTTTTCCGGGCTCAGGTATATATTATAAAACTTCAGATTCTTTTTTTGAAACGCTAAAGTTTTGCCGGTACTATTTCCTTAAAAAAAATGTATAAATATTATGAAAAGGTACAGTTTAAAAAATTTACTTTGTTGAAAAATATTTTTTTTGAAAAGTTGCTGTTTTGAAAATACTGTAGTGCTTTTATCTTTTCGTATAGGCTTTCATAGAATTGTTTTAAAGTGGTTTGTATTAATTTTATTATAATTAAAAATATTTTTGTAGCTTATATGTTTTAAATTCATTTCAAAATATTAATATATGTACATATTCTTTGTAAAAAGCTTTAAAAAAAGAGAATAAAATAAAAAAAATACATACAAATGACTAAGTTATTTATTAATTTGCTTTAAAGTGCACTTGTCTGACCACATCATATGACGATATTCGATTAATGGTGGCAAACAATGCCATCAGACACCAAATCCGAATATATAACACGATACGGCATATGGGCATTTCCATAGTTAGAAAAAAAATATTTTTAGTGCCTCCAATGCGTGGAGAATGTTAGAGCTGATTTTTGGACAGTATCAAGAAAAATAGAAAAACCTGAATGAATTCCTACAGAATTTCTCTAAGCTATTATTTATGTTAAAAAAAAACAATAAAATGTCTCCATATTTATTAAAAAAAATTTAATATGTTTAAAATTCATCTTAAGAAAAGTTTGTATGAAAAGTTTGAAATAAAATACATTTCAAAATCATAATCACAATTTTATGAACATGAGGGAAATTTTGTTTTATAAACTCTTTTTAAGACAAAATTTAGTTTTTATGAATAACAGCCTGTTTTTAGAAAACATAAGCCCTTTCGTTTTTATGTTTTGTTTATAAACAATAACTTCAATAACGTTTAAAATTTGCTTTTTATAAAACATTTTCAAAAGCTTTCGTTTTGTCATAAAAAGAGCTTTTTAGGTATAACTAAAAAATCACACTCACAAAATTATAGCAGTAACGGAATTAAAAAAGTAAAATCTATTCAAAAAATTTCAATGAAAAATTTTAAATAAAGTTCATTTCAAATTCATTTTAAATTTTATGAACAAGGGGTCAAGCAATTTTATTTTTAATCGATTCAAGCATTAATTTAGAAAATTATACACAGCTTAATATAGATTTTCATTGTATTTCGTATTTTCCGTTGTTATTAGAACTTTTATTTTTTCCTATAACTCGTACTTTAATTTCATTCAATGCTAAAAAATTTTGTGATTTGTTTGACAGTTAATTATGAAAAATAATGCAAATATTATTTTGTTATACTGAATTTGGTAACAGAAACATTACAGAAACAAGAGACATTTTTTTATATGAAAGTCGAGATTCGGTCTTGTGAAAGTTAAGTTAATCCGATTAAAGAAAAACCCCCATGTACAAAAAAAAAAACTAACGTATGATTCAAGTGTATTTAAAACCGGTATTTGTATGGAAATTTTGATTTACCGTACACTTGAAGCACACGTAATATTTTTTGCATAGCGGAGAAAGTTTTTCACATTTTCGCGTTTATTTATTTATTTTTGTAAGTTAAAGTGAAAAATAAAAGAAGAAGAAATTTTCTTAGAGTTTTAAGTCAGTTAAGATTTCAACATTACAAATTAAATAGGATTTTTATTAAAGTCAAATGAAAAATATGTTGACCGAATTTTAATTAATTTTACATAAAAAATTTTATGAGTGTAGAAAACTGAAAGCTCTTTTGTTGTCACTCACATGAAAATAAATAAATGTTTTGAAAACGTAAACATAGTTTCGTTCGTTATTTTAAAGAACGTATACACTTATTCATTTTCGAAAAACAGGTTGTCAAGCAGTATGTGTCCTACGTATCTACAAAATATAAAAACAAAAAAATATAATAAAAATATTTCGGTCCTATGAAATAAGGCCCAAATAAGAAATGAAATAAGCCCCAATTAAATAAAAACTAAAAATATCAAATAAGACTCAAAAGAAAGTTGATGAAAAAACTTACAATATAAATGAAATAAAGCCCAATGAAACAAAACTCAAGATGAATTAAAGCCCAATTATAACTTCCTTCATTTAATTGGGCCTTACTTCATTTTCTTATTTGGGCTTTATTTCATAACCTCAAATATTTTACTAAATAATAAATATTTCACTAATTGATAGCTTGACTGCAACCGGTCAAAAATACTTGGGTGGCAACACTCTATTCTTGCATAGCTGTTATTCTTATTTACATTTATTTTTTTACATACATTTTCTTACAACTATAATTCGAGCTGAAAAAAGTCAGCCAATGTAGCAAATGGTAAAGTAAGAAAATCAAAAACATGTTGATTGTTGCGTTCTTATTTCAACTTTGATATTTGCTAAGCTTTTCATTTGTTTAAATTAAAGTTTGGAATAATAATTGTAGTTTTTCTAAGAAATGTGTATGATAGTGTATATAGGCCTTAAATAATAGTTTTATGTTTCCAGTATCTGTGTTCTGTAACTTGCGAGAAGTTTCGAGAAAAATCCAGCAATTGTATTGGTTGTCCTGATCTATACAGGCTGATTCATATAAAATCTGAAATAACGTTACAAGAAGCATCAACCAGAAATTAAAAATTTTTCGCTTGCAAAAGTTCTCGCCAAAGTTGCAGAACATAGGCACAGGCCCATTTTCTAAAAAAAATACTTTAACTTGTATTATAAAAATATTTAACATAATGTTAAAAAAAGTACTGGAAAGTAGACCAGTAATGGTATCACCCATATGAAAAAAACCATAAGAAAATAAATGATAGAAGGCAGAAGAACATAAAGACGACTCAATAGAATAAACGACCAGTCAACTAACCGTCTCAAACAAACGACAAAGACTTAAAACCAAAAGAATAATAGTGTTGGAAAAAAATAATAAAATTTGCAGCACTAGTTGAGAATGAATATCACATGTTTATTAAAGTTTGTTTTTAAAATAATAAGATTTTTTTTAATATTTGCTAGTCAATTTCAAAATAGTCAGACAAAAAGCAAAAAAAAAAAGAGTGCAAATGGTAAAAAATCCCTCGAAAATAAAAATGACCATACACAAACATAATGAAGATAAATTCTATTTGATGCACACTCATTCCCAATGCTTGATAATAAATTTTGTAAAACGATTAGCAATCACTGTTGCCAGATTTTATTCAATCAATTAAATTATTTAGACTTGATTTGATCAGTCTTAAATTTTTGATTGGTTTGTCAGTACTTTCTGGCAAAAATTTTTTTTGACACGGATATTAGTAAAATATATACATACATACATACATACACACATGTGCCAGTAATAATACTCGTATGCATAAAACTCCTTGTATTTGTAGTTTTTATTATTTTGTAAAACTGGCGATGATGCTATAATTAATTTGGCATCTTTTTTTATTAGGAAATAGCAATTACTTTATACAATTACTTCAGTATGGTCTCGTAAACATGAAACAGATTGCAGCGTCTGGCCCTTAGATATTCCTCGTCAATACAGTGAAAATTTGCTGCGAAACATTTTTGATTTCTCTTTTTAAACTGCATTCCTGTGCACACTGTGACGTTTTTGTTTTGCAGGTTAATACACTTTCTCATATATTTTCTTTGAGAATGAGGCGAGAATGACGTACTGAACAAGAACTTCGTGTACATGAAACAAAATACTCTTTGCCATTTCTCTTTCCCCTCTCGTCTAACAAACTTAAAAGTTTTGCAGCAAATGTTTCACTGTATGGACGAGGACATAGACGACAATCTATTATTTATTTATTCTAGATTTATCTAGACCCATGTCCCTGCATGCTGTTTAGGGTTTGGGATACGGGATTTCTCACCAGAGAATTTGCGGGGAGAATGCACATTAAATTTCCCGTAAATTTTCATTAAACTTCCCGGAAAACAGGAAATTTTGAATTAACTTTATTTAGTGTACTTTATAACTTTGAAAAATATTTTGATTGCTAATGTTGTCAGATAAATTTATTGTCTTTGAAAAATATTTTGATTGCTAATGTTGTCAGATAAATTTATTGTCAGACAATCGCTTGTCAATAAATTGATAGCTTTACTGACAAAGTTTATGCAATCGTGTCAACAGACAATCTATAATATTTTATTATATGTAGATTGTTTAATTTTTATGTTTGAATCAAGGTATGCATTTTTTTATATGTTCTTGGATGAGAAAGTTATTTTATTGAAGAATTACTATTTTCCCCGGAATTGCGAGGAATGTAATATTTTTTCCCGTTTCCCGGGAAGTCAAAAGGTTCGGGCATTCGAAATCCTAGTTCTCATACATAATTAATGGCGCCAACCCTCTCAGACGAATATATTATTTCCCAAATGGGTTGACACAAATGAGGGAGTTCAGAATCATCAAAGAGAAAAATGGAGAAAATACAAAAGAATTATTTAATACGATTTTTACAAAAAAAAAATATCGTATCGTAAGCTACAATTTACGTACAAAAACATGTTTGAATATTTAAAAAAAACCTTCTCCTGAAAACTTTAATTTTTGTCGCTTACGATAAAATCGAAAATAAGATTCGATATCATTGCAAAACATTAACTAGAAAACAAATATTAATATTCGGCCCTTTTCTGTAAACCGAATCCGTGTAAATTTTCGTTTTCAAAAATTTAATAATGGTCCTGCAGACGTGTTTAAAATCATACACGATAATTTTTTGTTCTAGAAATGATAATTGAGAATCAATATAATAAAAAAATTAACAAAAAAAATATTTCTATTATCACAGTTAGTTTTCTAAAATCACGGGATTTCAAATCGATCGGTTTACAGAACAGGGCCGATTATTTTTTGCAAACGATATTGTTTTATTTACTCTATTGCCCTGCATCAAAATCAAAATTTTCAAAAATTGTGGACTTCTTCTTCTTTACGACTGAAGGTAACGATATGGACATACGAGTATCTAGTTCTACACACGCCAATACTATATGTATATAAAATGCAAAATATCTTAGCATCACCGAATTAATGTTTTATTTTAGATGGCGATATAAAATCTCTATCAATTAATCATATACCTTTATATAAATTATAATTGATTATCAATTCAATATCCAATATTGAATTAATTGTTAATCAATTGTTGTTATCTTACATCTTGTTTCACGTATTTCTATTCAACAAAACTTTATGGTTTTCCTACCAATTAATTACTAAATCAAAATGAGTAAAATTTCGAAAACAACAAAGCCGAAATGCCATAAAATATTACAGTGGCCTTTCTTTATTAGACAATCATTGCGGGTAAATGTAAATTTTGTTTATTTAATAACATGGATTAGCAACACGTTAACTGCGCCACGAAATTTGTTAGCGAATTTTTATTAAGCTTTGTTTATTTAATACGAGTATAAAACAATTTACATACTGGTAAAATTTTATGATTTTTGTCTTATGTAATTTTGACTAATTTATCGCGCAGCTAAGCATTGTAAATTGTAAAATTTCTATAGTCTTATGGGATGTTGCAAATTTTTTCCTTTTTAAATAAATCTAATAAATATTGCTTGTTTACTAAAGCTTGGATCACACTATCGGCACAATGTACCGATTTTCGTCGGCTCACTGAAATAAAGTAATAAATAATAAGCTAACTTTGCTTTATCTCTCAACTAATTGAAATATAAGGACATAATTGTACCACACTGCGTTAAATACAGACTTATTCTAGAACTAATTGAGTAATAATGTCATTTTGGCTTATTACTTATGACTTTATTGCAGTGAGCCGACGAAAATCGCTACATTGTGCCGATAGTGTGATCCATACTTTATATTGTTGTTTACTTAGACTGGATTCCCACAAAAAAATTTTGGTCGCTCGGATCTTGAGTTTATAGAAGATGGGGGAGGTAAGATTACTTTAATAACTTAAAATATGGCCATTGCACAGAAAAGTACACTTTTTATCACGTTACGTCACCATGGAATTTACCTTGTATTTTAGAGGCATGCTGTTCGATTGCTTTCTAGTTTTTACCGAATGTAGACCTAATTGCGCTCTACACAGATATGCAAAAAAATTATATAAAACATTAATTTTTCTTTGCAAAACAAGATACATCACAAAGTAACGTAACGTGACAAAAGGTGGATTTTGCTGTGGAAATTCCCATATGGAAAAAAAAAGTTGATTCAATACTTTGTTGCAAAGCCACCTCGTTATAACCTCAAGTCTCTTTGTAAAAAAAATTGGTAAACTTTTAGGTTTTCTCATGTTTTACCTTTGATGCTGGCGTATTCTTTTCTCTAACATATCCCATAGATATTCTATTTATTTTTAAATAAAATTCCCCACAAAGTTAGTTAAACGCACAACTAAGACCAAGCAAGCAAGAAGAAGAAATATCCTTAAATGATACCGTTATTAAAACAAAACAAACTGAACGCATACTTATTTATTGGTTGTAGTTTTTCGTAGTTGTTTCACTTAAGGCCGTGATACACTATCATACACAGTCGTACGATTCATTCACTGGAAAATCGGATTGAATTCTGTCACACTCTAAAAAAATCGCAACAAAATCTCTTATAGTTGCCACACTATTTCACAAAAAAGATGCAAAAACATTTAAAATAATTTTTATGTTTAATTATTTTGCATTTCGCAAAATGTATTTTTCAAAATGTATCTCTCTATCTTTAAATAAATGAAGCAGAATTTGCTGTTTTCTTATTAACTGCCTTACAAAATGCATCTCTGATCTAATAGAAATTATCATTTTATGAATTTTTCATAAACTTTTGGAAATCGGACAGACTTGTCAAAAAATCTGTCACACATGTCGAATTTGAATCCACACTATCATACTTTTTGAGCACACACGATTTTTTTGACAGATCGAACGACTGTGTATCATAGTGTATCACATCCTTTAAATATTATTATTTAAAACAAAAACATAGATGTTATTTGAATAGTATTCTTTTTTTAACCACAGAAGGTAGAGAAAATTACATGAAAGTAAATTTGATATCAGTAAAGGCAGAATTAGTTTGTACGTGTTGTTTCTGTTCTGAATCAGCTGCTTTGTTTCTGTTCAGTTGAAAATCAGTATGTGTGGTTAGTTTTTTCTTTTTTTTTCAAAGAAAATGTAATTGCAAAATATTTTATGCAGAAAAGAACGCCACAGAACAGAAACGAAAAGTAATAAACTAATGAGGCCGTAACATATTTTTATTGCTTTATTAAGTCCAGAGTTTTGGGCGATGTGTAAATTTATTATATTTTTTTTAAATTCACGCCGTTGTGCTACAGTGTAAAAATATTTAGGAAACATTTTAACTTGCAGCTAAAGATTGCTTTCAAGCTTTGTTTTAACGCTTAACTGGTGATACAAATCTATAAGGAAGACATTTTACATCATGACAGGTTTGAATTTAAAAAATAAAATAAAAAAATATAACACTTTATGAAGGGCACTATCACAAAAAATATTTTTGTTTTAGAAAAAAAAGTTTAATAAACTAAACCTGCTCACTATAATAAAAAGTATTTTTTTTATAAATCCGGTAGTAAGAATATAATGGACATACTTTTATACATATACATATACTTGTGTTTCAAAAAGTCTAAGATTTCTTCTAAAATTTTTGCCAAGTTTTTCGTTTTTTTTCCAGAAATTGGCAACCTTCAGCAATGTGGATGTGCGAGAGTCAGCGCAAGGAGGAGATCAACAAGAGAGAAAATAAATATTGTACATAATTTATAAAAACAAAACGTGCTTTTGATGAGCTACTGACTATGACTCTTGAACTTTACAAAATTATTACAATGGCCGCGACTTGCGTACCAGTTTGTATCTTGACCACATTCATAAATAAATAAAAACATGTGATGCTTAATGTGGTTTTCGTATATACATACTTACATATGTATACTATATATGTACATATGTATTTAGCACAGTTTTTTGTTTTTAACTTTTAGCTGATTACTTTTGACTGAAATCCAAAACAAGTTTTGCTTTAAAATTTATGAGGAATTTAAAAACTTCTAAGATTTTGATGAATAATTTTATTTTTATTTTGTTTCAAATGCTTAATTTTATAGACGCAAACTAACAGAAAAGTTAAGAGAAAACAGCATAAGCTTAAAGACAGAAAATTAAAGACGAAAAAAAATTTCTACACAAGACTGTGTAAGATATTTTTGGCAATATTTTCAGTTTACTAAAAAAAAACAAAATTTTGTGTGCCAAGACTCCATCAATATTCTTTTTGTAATTAAAAAATTGTGCTTAAAATTTTATTGTCGTTAATAATAATTATTAATATTATACATACAAATATACTTTTTTTGTTCAGTAAATGATTGATTATGCAACTATGAAATGTTTAATGCATCAGTTTTTTTTTCGCGGGGCAATGGAATTGCTCATTGATGCAATTTAGCATGGAGACGTTAATCCATGTTTTAAAACATTCTTGGTGCCAGTATACATACATAATTGTTTTTTTTTGACAAAACATCTAAGTCTTATTAAACACTTGTCACTTGATCCAATACAAATAAAAGTAATTGTAATTTGTAATGCAGATATTTTATAAGTGATTGTAATTGCAAGTATTCTCTGCAATTGTATTGTATGTATGCATATACTTGTAAATATAGTATTTATATGTTCATCACAGTGAACCCAACTGGGTCTCTGAATGGAGGCCTACTTGCCTAATAAACTAACTAGCGATTGCAAGATCTTAGCTTTATTTAATAAAATTATGTTTTTTACTAAAATAAAAATCAAATAGAATTTTTTGTTTATAAATCGTGCAATTTAAGAATATAAATAATCATCAGTTGCAATGCATTTATAGCAAGCAATTGTAAAATATTTTGAAAGAAAAGCTCTAAAGTAAAAGTGAACTTAAACCCCCATATTCAAAAAAAAAATAAATGTATCCCAATAAGTACTCAAAAAATTAAAATTCAAGCATTTGATTTTTAACTGGAAACAAAGTTTAATTCAAGCATTTTTTCAAGTAATTTTCAAGTTTGAAAATATACATACATTTATGTTCAAACCTTGTCAAATACATAATTTATTTATTATTAAAACTAAAATTGTGGAGCAAATATCCAAAATAAATAAAAGTGAATTTGGAAAAAAATGTGATTAAAATGGTAAAATAGCGGATTCAGATTTGCGGAAAAACATTATTAGAAAACAAAGGAATTGCATTTTGCTTTCTATTTTAAAAGCCTTTTTTTGCTGCTTGAAATACACTTGAGTTCAATTGTAATACAAGATTGAATTACAGTATAATTTAAGGCTTGAATTGAACTGTAATAGAATTGAAATGTTTGAATTGAATTCAAGTACCCATTTCACTGGAGAATGCTATTGAAATAAAGTGTAAGTCAAGCATAATTCAACCCTTGACAATTGAATATGGGACTCGAATAACAACTGTTGTACACTTGATTTCAAGCAAAATTGCTTATTGGGATTTGATATCCGTTTTAAAAACAATTTTTATAAAACAATTTAAACAAAATACATTTAAAAGTCATTTTAAATTTTATTAATATGGGGGAGAGTCTTTAAGAAAAACACTAATTGTTTTGAATAAACAAATAAATTTATCAGTCATTAAGAATCTAAAATTTTCTTCATTACTCGAAGTTTTTATTCTAAAAAGAGAAAGAAAGCAAAACCAGTTCTTAAAAAGAAAGATAAATAGAACAAAATTAACAGAGCTTGCAAAACACTTAAAAAAATCATCAAACGTTAAGTAATTAATCGTTTTGGATAAAAAGTTTATTTAAGTGTTTTAAATTTTTTTTTTGAAAATATACAATCGTTAAAAAAAACCCAAATTTTTCTTTCAGACCAAATGCTTTTATGTCTTAAATGTGAATGGAATTTTTTTAAATAAAAAATTTATCAGTTCCTCTTCTGTGCAATTTATACTGAAAACATTAAAAAGAATAAAAATAAACAAAAAATATGAAATACTTTGTTATTTTTAGTTTATTTTTCAACAACCTATTAATGGAAACGTGTTTTGCATTGCAATATGTTTGTAAGCATAATTATAATAACGATCATGTTGTCGTTGCTGATGATGATGACGTCTTCGGGTCTGACACCTTTAACATTGCACAAACAAATATCATATCATGTGATATGTTTGTTTAGTTCTTTTATTTTCTCACAAAAAAAAATAACTTGGCTTATTTATTTATATGAAGAGTTCATTTATTTAGTAGTACGTATTTATTTAAAAATATATGTTAATAGAAAAAATAAAATAAAAAATTTTAATAAGCGAAAAAAAAACAAGAAATAAAAATAAAAAATGACACAAGAATCATTAACAAACATTTTACAGACACTTAAAGGGTTTCATTCAAATGCAACACCATGCATTAAAGTATGAATGTAAAAGATAATAAACATTCACATATACATACATACATGCATGTTCATACATGCATACACTCTTGCATGTTGTTTAGATTGCAAGTACAATACATATCTATGTATGTAGGTATGTATGTATGTATGTATGTGCATCTTTGCTACCGACTGCGATTGCTAGTAAAAAAGTTTGTTGCTTAATTCATTTGTTTATACACTTGTGACAAATGAAAAAGTAACAAATAAATGATGAACTACACTTAACCCTCTTTTTACACCCCAATAATCAATTTTGCTTGAAATGAAATGTAAATCAAATGTTATTCCAGCCAGACAACCAACTGTCAAGGGTTGAATTAGCTTGATTTACACTTTAATTCAATAGCATTCTCCAGTAAAATGGGAACTTGAATTCAATTCGAACATTTCAATTGTATTACAGTTCAATTCAAGCCTTGAATTATACTGTAATTCAACCTTGTATTACAATTGAATTCAAGTATATTTCAAGCTTCAAAATCTATGCTGTTGAAAAAGAATGAATAATGTAATCCACAAATTTTCTTACAATTATTTTCTGCATATCTACCTTCACGATTGTTTTCACGGATTAATCACATTTTGTTTGTTAAAAATAACTTTTTTATTTATATTTGATATTTTTATAAATAGAATAAATAGATTATTTATTTGACAAGGTTTGAACATGTTGTATGTTGTTTGATTTTTTATTTCAAAATATTTTCAAACATGAATATTACTTGAAAAAATTTTTGAATTCAACTTTGTTTCCAGTTAAATTTCAAGTACTTGAATTTTAATTTTTTGAGTGCTTTATTGGGACAGTATTAAGAATAGATAAAACATTTCTAGGAATTTTATAAGCATTTGGTGCTTATTACATTTAACTTTTGTGGGAAAGTTAAATCAAATACACATTAAGAGATTTATGAGTACAACAATCATGGTATACATTGCGGTAGCATAAATGCTTTTAGTTTCGCGACCTTCAGAACTTAACCTTTGCTTTAAATACTAAATTAGTGCTTGGGAAATTTTTGTTTGACACTTAAACAACGCTAATAATTAAAATACTTAAAAACCAACTAACCACTAACAACAAGAACTAACTACAAACCTACATTTACAAATAAATATGTATGTATATTACATGGATATAGAATGCTAATTATTAGCTTTGTATACAGTTCACTAAAATGCTAAGGGTATATACAGGGTGGCGCAGAATGAGCTATATGGTTTGAATTCTTTATAACTTTTTAGATTATTATTATTTCTTTGTTTTTTTTTCAGCATTTTGTGAAGCAGACTTGGGGAATTAATTATGAGTCATTACACGATCGAACAACTTACAAAAATAATTGAATTTAAATGGCTTTGTTAAGGGAAATATTAGGAGAACGCATTATTTCGCGCACAAGCGATTTAAACTGGCCTCTACTTTATAAGATGACACAAGGAGTGGCAAACCTATACATGTTTGTATGTACAGGGTGGCGCAGAATGAGCTATATGGTTTATAAATTTTTTTATTTATGCTATTATTATATATTTTTTTTTTAAATACAGTATATTATTGGCGAATGTTTTTGCAATTAACTTTGAAAAATGATATCCTGTAGTAAGTGATGTCTATTTTCTGCTTCGCACATACGTGGTCTTTTTAGGATATTTTCCACAACTTTTTAAAATATTTCGGGTGTATTGGCCATGATTTCATTTCGAATGTTGGTTTTTAGTTGGAGTATGGTTCTTGGGTTTTAAGCATACACTCTCCAAAGAAAACTGTCAGGAGCTGTGGGTGCAATGCGCACATTAAAATGACAACGATATGCATGCTGTGTCAACACAGTAGACTGTTGGTTTGAAAAATAAAATTCAATTATTTTTGTACGTTGTTCGATCGTGTAATTAATAATGCAAGTCTTCTTCATAAAATGCTGAAAAAAACAAAGAAAGAATAATAAGAATTAAATAAGTTATAAAGAATTCAAACCATACAGCTCATTCTGCACCACCCTGTAGTTATTAGTATTTTTAAAAATTTTTAAAAATATATCTAATGTGAATGACTTAACTAATTTATGACACTAACTATGACACTTAAGACTACCGTTTGAATCTCCAAATATTTAATTTTTTCTATAATTAATTATGTTAAAGATAAATAAAATTAGGCAATAGAGAGAGGACAGGTCAACAAGTCCAAGAATTTTTGAATTTACCGTCTCTTAATTGAAATGGCAATACTGCTGCTGTCAACAGGCAACTGTCAGTTGACTTCTATCTAAATGTGAACAAGCTGCGTCAATAGTTTGTGTTTGGCAGTCGTTGATAGCAAACTAGGACGCGTTTTGAGAAGAAAATTGAAAAAAGTGAATTTCGTGTGCTTAAATGCTTAATTTTATAGACGCAAACTAACAGAAAAGTTAAGAGAAAACAGCATAAGCTTAAAGACAGAAAATTAAAGACGAAAAAAAATTTCTACACAAGACTGTGTAAGATATTTTTGGCAATATTTTCAGTTTACTAAAAAAAAACAAAATTTTGTGTGCCAAGACTCCATCAATATTCTTTTTGTAATTAAAAAATTGTGCTTAAAATTTTATTGTCGTTAATAATAATTATTAATATTATACATACAAATATACTTTTTTTGTTCAGTAAATGATTGATTATGCAACTATGAAATGTTTAATGCATCAGTTTTTTTTTCGCGGGGCAATGGAATTGCTCATTGATGCAATTTAGCATGGAGACGTTAATCCATGTTTTAAAACATTCTTGGTGCCAGTATACATACATAATTGTTTTTTTTTGACAAAACATCTAAGTCTTATTAAACACTTGTCACTTGATCCAATACAAATAAAAGTAATTGTAATTTGTAATGCAGATATTTTATAAGTGATTGTAATTGCAAGTATTCTCTGCAATTGTATTGTATGTATGCATATACTTGTAAATATAGTATTTATATGTTCATCACAGTGAACCCAACTGGGTCTCTGAATGGAGGCCTACTTGCCTAATAAACTAACTAGCGATTGCAAGATCTTAGCTTTATTTAATAAAATTATGTTTTTTACTAAAATAAAAATCAAATAGAATTTTTTGTTTATAAATCGTGCAATTTAAGAATATAAATAATCATCAGTTGCAATGCATTTATAGCAAGCAATTGTAAAATATTTTGAAAGAAAAGCTCTAAAGTAAAAGTGAACTTAAACCCCCATATTCAAAAAAAAAATAAATGTATCCCAATAAGTACTCAAAAAATTAAAATTCAAGCATTTGATTTTTAACTGGAAACAAAGTTTAATTCAAGCATTTTTTCAAGTAATTTTCAAGTTTGAAAATATACATACATTTATGTTCAAACCTTGTCAAATACATAATTTATTTATTATTAAAACTAAAATTGTGGAGCAAATATCCAAAATAAATAAAAGTGAATTTGGAAAAAAATGTGATTAAAATGGTAAAATAGCGGATTCAGATTTGCGGAAAAACATTATTAGAAAACAAAGGAATTGCATTTTGCTTTCTATTTTAAAAGCCTTTTTTTGCTGCTTGAAATACACTTGAGTTCAATTGTAATACAAGATTGAATTACAGTATAATTTAAGGCTTGAATTGAACTGTAATAGAATTGAAATGTTTGAATTGAATTCAAGTACCCATTTCACTGGAGAATGCTATTGAAATAAAGTGTAAGTCAAGCATAATTCAACCCTTGACAATTGAATATGGGACTCGAATAACAACTGTTGTACACTTGATTTCAAGCAAAATTGCTTATTGGGATTTGATATCCGTTTTAAAAACAATTTTTATAAAACAATTTAAACAAAATACATTTAAAAGTCATTTTAAATTTTATTAATATGGGGGAGAGTCTTTAAGAAAAACACTAATTGTTTTGAATAAACAAATAAATTTATCAGTCATTAAGAATCTAAAATTTTCTTCATTACTCGAAGTTTTTATTCTAAAAAGAGAAAGAAAGCAAAACCAGTTCTTAAAAAGAAAGATAAATAGAACAAAATTAACAGAGCTTGCAAAACACTTAAAAAAATCATCAAACGTTAAGTAATTAATCGTTTTGGATAAAAAGTTTATTTAAGTGTTTTAAATTTTTTTTTTGAAAATATACAATCGTTAAAAAAAACCCAAATTTTTCTTTCAGACCAAATGCTTTTATGTCTTAAATGTGAATGGAATTTTTTTAAATAAAAAATTTATCAGTTCCTCTTCTGTGCAATTTATACTGAAAACATTAAAAAGAATAAAAATAAACAAAAAATATGAAATACTTTGTTATTTTTAGTTTATTTTTCAACAACCTATTAATGGAAACGTGTTTTGCATTGCAATATGTTTGTAAGCATAATTATAATAACGATCATGTTGTCGTTGCTGATGATGATGACGTCTTCGGGTCTGACACCTTTAACATTGCACAAACAAATATCATATCATGTGATATGTTTGTTTAGTTCTTTTATTTTCTCACAAAAAAAAATAACTTGGCTTATTTATTTATATGAAGAGTTCATTTATTTAGTAGTACGTATTTATTTAAAAATATATGTTAATAGAAAAAATAAAATAAAAAATTTTAATAAGCGAAAAAAAAACAAGAAATAAAAATAAAAAATGACACAAGAATCATTAACAAACATTTTACAGACACTTAAAGGGTTTCATTCAAATGCAACACCATGCATTAAAGTATGAATGTAAAAGATAATAAACATTCACATATACATACATACATGCATGTTCATACATGCATACACTCTTGCATGTTGTTTAGATTGCAAGTACAATACATATCTATGTATGTAGGTATGTATGTATGTATGTATGTGCATCTTTGCTACCGACTGCGATTGCTAGTAAAAAAGTTTGTTGCTTAATTCATTTGTTTATACACTTGTGACAAATGAAAAAGTAACAAATAAATGATGAACTACACTTAACCCTCTTTTTACACCCCAATAATCAATTTTGCTTGAAATGAAATGTAAATCAAATGTTATTCCAGCCAGACAACCAACTGTCAAGGGTTGAATTAGCTTGATTTACACTTTAATTCAATAGCATTCTCCAGTAAAATGGGAACTTGAATTCAATTCGAACATTTCAATTGTATTACAGTTCAATTCAAGCCTTGAATTATACTGTAATTCAACCTTGTATTACAATTGAATTCAAGTATATTTCAAGCTTCAAAATCTATGCTGTTGAAAAAGAATGAATAATGTAATCCACAAATTTTCTTACAATTATTTTCTGCATATCTACCTTCACGATTGTTTTCACGGATTAATCACATTTTGTTTGTTAAAAATAACTTTTTTATTTATATTTGATATTTTTATAAATAGAATAAATAGATTATTTATTTGACAAGGTTTGAACATGTTGTATGTTGTTTGATTTTTTATTTCAAAATATTTTCAAACATGAATATTACTTGAAAAAATTTTTGAATTCAACTTTGTTTCCAGTTAAATTTCAAGTACTTGAATTTTAATTTTTTGAGTGCTTTATTGGGACAGTATTAAGAATAGATAAAACATTTCTAGGAATTTTATAAGCATTTGGTGCTTATTACATTTAACTTTTGTGGGAAAGTTAAATCAAATACACATTAAGAGATTTATGAGTACAACAATCATGGTATACATTGCGGTAGCATAAATGCTTTTAGTTTCGCGACCTTCAGAACTTAACCTTTGCTTTAAATACTAAATTAGTGCTTGGGAAATTTTTGTTTGACACTTAAACAACGCTAATAATTAAAATACTTAAAAACCAACTAACCACTAACAACAAGAACTAACTACAAACCTACATTTACAAATAAATATGTATGTATATTACATGGATATAGAATGCTAATTATTAGCTTTGTATACAGTTCACTAAAATGCTAAGGGTATATACAGGGTGGCGCAGAATGAGCTATATGGTTTGAATTCTTTATAACTTTTTAGATTATTATTATTTCTTTGTTTTTTTTTCAGCATTTTGTGAAGCAGACTTGGGGAATTAATTATGAGTCATTACACGATCGAACAACTTACAAAAATAATTGAATTTAAATGGCTTTGTTAAGGGAAATATTAGGAGAACGCATTATTTCGCGCACAAGCGATTTAAACTGGCCTCTACTTTATAAGATGACACAAGGAGTGGCAAACCTATACATGTTTGTATGTACAGGGTGGCGCAGAATGAGCTATATGGTTTATAAATTTTTTTATTTATGCTATTATTATATATTTTTTTTTTAAATACAGTATATTATTGGCGAATGTTTTTGCAATTAACTTTGAAAAATGATATCCTGTAGTAAGTGATGTCTATTTTCTGCTTCGCACATACGTGGTCTTTTTAGGATATTTTCCACAACTTTTTAAAATATTTCGGGTGTATTGGCCATGATTTCATTTCGAATGTTGGTTTTTAGTTGGAGTATGGTTCTTGGGTTTTAAGCATACACTCTCCAAAGAAAACTGTCAGGAGCTGTGGGTGCAATGCGCACATTAAAATGACAACGATATGCATGCTGTGTCAACACAGTAGACTGTTGGTTTGAAAAATAAAATTCAATTATTTTTGTACGTTGTTCGATCGTGTAATTAATAATGCAAGTCTTCTTCATAAAATGCTGAAAAAAACAAAGAAAGAATAATAAGAATTAAATAAGTTATAAAGAATTCAAACCATACAGCTCATTCTGCACCACCCTGTAGTTATTAGTATTTTTAAAAATTTTTAAAAATATATCTAATGTGAATGACTTAACTAATTTATGACACTAACTATGACACTTAAGACTACCGTTTGAATCTCCAAATATTTAATTTTTTCTATAATTAATTATGTTAAAGATAAATAAAATTAGGCAATAGAGAGAGGACAGGTCAACAAGTCCAAGAATTTTTGAATTTACCGTCTCTTAATTGAAATGGCAATACTGCTGCTGTCAACAGGCAACTGTCAGTTGACTTCTATCTAAATGTGAACAAGCTGCGTCAATAGTTTGTGTTTGGCAGTCGTTGATAGCAAACTAGGACGCGTTTTGAGAAGAAAATTGAAAAAAGTGAATTTCGTGTGCTCATCAAGCATTATTTTTTGCGGAAGAAAACCAAAATCAAGGATAAATTTGATAAGTACATGGAGACTCTTCATCATGAATTTCAATAGTAAATGAGTGGTTTACTGCATTTCGTTATGACCGTACAAGCATAGAAGATGACAAAGGTTCCGGACGCTTATTACAGATCTCTAAAACCAAAACAAAAATACAATATCCGGCTTTAGCCGATTGGAGATTGAAAGTGAGAAAGATTGTAGAAGCCATATACATCTTACATGGCTCAGTGGTTTAAATTTTTAATGATCACTTGGTTATGAGAAAGATTTGGGTGCCGCGTTTGTTCAGAATCGGTCAGAACCGTGAGGCATTTTTACAGGAATATTTGGTTTCATAATCCTGGACGAAACGTGGATCCAGCACAACACACCTAAGATCAAACAGTAGTCCAAACAGTCGGTTACTCCGGATGAATCGGTGCCAAAGAAGGCAAAAAGTGGTTTTGTCAGCCAATAAAGTCATGGCGACCGTTTCTTAGGATGCATGCAGTATATTCCACATTGACGACTTTTAAAATGGGGAAACAATCAATGGCGAACATTATACCAACTTATTGGGTCGATTCAATGAGGAATTAAAATTAGGTCAAGAAAAATTTAATTTTCTACCAGAACAATGTGCAGTTTCCATGGCAAACATCCATGAATTGTGCTACGAATTGCTCCTTCATCCACACTATTCTCCAGATTTAGCCCCGACTGTGTATTTCTTGTTCCCAAAATTGAAGAAATGGCTCGGCGGAAAGAGATTTGACTCTAACGACAAAATCATTTCACAAACAAATGTCTGTTTTAATGACCTCGACAAATATATTCTTCGGAAGAGATAAACAAATTGGAGAAACGTTGGAATAAGTGTATAGAACTCAAAGGACACTATCGGTCAGGTTCTGAAAACCCTTTCATTTTGAAACCGAACAATTTCAGGAAAAAAAATCAATAAGAAGGCTCACTTATTGCAGATATTAATGAGATATTTTATTCGAACTTAATTTCGAATCCACTAAATTTTTTGATAAAAAAGACACTGTTTTCCGTTTTTAAAACTTTACGATTTCAAAACGAAATAGTTTTCAGAACCTGGCCGTATGTTGCAAAATAAAACAACTGTGTTTTATTCAAAAAGTCACGGACTTATTGACCCGCCCTCTAATTCAATAAATGGGGAAGGGTGTTTGCTATGATTATGTTTCTATACAAATTTGATATACAAAAACATATTTAAATAATTAATATATATTAATATAAATTTTCTAGAAATATTTAAATATTTCAAAATAATTGAATATTCATTACGAGATAACTAAAAAATATAAAAGGTGTACAATTAATAAACGGCAATAATTCTATTATTGACTACGAGTAGTTTATAACTATTTATGCATTTATTTTTTAAAATAAATAAAACCCTAAAACTTAAATCTTAAAATAAGTATTTTATTAACATAAAAAAAACTAAAACTAGCAATAATTAAATTTTTTTAATGCTTCAGTTGTTGATTCTCTTCCTTTTAGCAATTTTGTAATTGAATATGAAGAATTTTATTACATATTTTGTTTTACTTTAAAGAAATCATCATCATTATTATTGATCTTAAGCTAAGATCAACATTAATATTAAAAAAACACACATACAACTCTTTTAACTCACACAGTTTGCCATTATTATTTATTCATACATCGCATACAAATAAATGAAAACAAGAATAATATACATACACACACACATACATGCATGCATACGTACGAAGAAGATGATATTATAGTGGGTTTTTTTTTCTACAAGCATCTTCACTATGAACAAAAAGTAACTCACTTAAAATGTAAAAAAAAAGCTTACAAATAAATAAACAATAGCAACAACGTCGTGTGCTTGTTGCTCTTAACTCGTTTTTGGCATGTATGTGTTTAAAAGTTTTTTGCTTGAGTGTTAGTAACAATATAAGTGGCTATAAAATACTTTGCGCCTGGCAATTGATTTTTGTTTTCGTTCGCTAGTTTCAGCGTTTGGTTGCTATACTACCAAACCCGGTCATTTACAAACAAAATAGCAAAAAATAAAAATTCGATTAAAAAATACAATCAAAAAGTGAAATACAATCCAAGGTAAGAAGTAGTGCAGCTATAACTAAAGGATAACAACAATATGTATATTTTAAATAAACCATGGATTACTACCATTAATAAGAAGAAACAATTTAAATGGATTATTATGGCTTACCTTGATTTATATAATAATAAAAATAAAATGATATAATGATGATGGAAGAGAAAAAAAGCGTTTTTGTTCAAAGAACTGAATTAATTGCCTAAACTATAAAGCTGTGTTGTAATTTCCTGAAAGTGAGCACGTAAAACCTTTTTAAGATTGACTAAAAAAAAAAGAAATAAGAAATAAGAAAAAATAAATCACACAGAATCAATGAAAATGTTTAAATCTACCAAACAAGTTTGTTGCTTAAGTCTTTTGTTTTTTCCCCAATATGCTTGATGCTGTGTTGTGCATGGATGGATTTTGTTTTTGTTTAGTGTAGCCAGCGTATGCGTGTGTAAATGTATGTGTGCTGTTGTGGGTTTTGTCATAGTTTTTTTTACATTTATTAAAAACATAAAAATATTGTAAATTTAAAAAAATTATATTCTCCATAAAATATGTGTCAATCATTCATTTTCATGCTGCAATAATATTAACGACGAATATATGTATTTGTGCGATAGTATTTAATCTTAAGCTTGAAGTGCTGACATAATAACGTATGACAGTCATAAATTCAAATTTTATTTTTAAAACTATAATACAAATGTTAAAATGCTTTGGTTGCAAAGCAAATAATTATTTATTTTGTGTGCTATGAAAATGTTATGAAACTTCTTAAACGAAAAAGATTATTTTTTTCAAAACATTATGCAAATCAATGATGACTGGTAGAGAATATTAAAAAGAAATATTTTTAAATTTTTTTTATAGAAAAAAACGTTTATTTTAACTCCTTCCACGTCGAGTAAATTTAAATTTAATTTCATTTTATATGCAATAATATTTGCATTGCATATTTGCATTTTTAATAATGCGAATACAACAAATTTTTAATTAGTAAAATATGTTAAATAACTATTTTGATCATAAAAGTAATTGACTCAATGACTAAAATTAATTGAAAAATAATTTTGGGTAAAAAATTTATTTCGAAACAAAAACTAATCTTCGAATGTCAGTTTTTGATATTCGCGAATGCGAATACGAATATTTGAAACGATATTCGCGAATACGAATACTAATATTAAGCAATATGAAATATAAAAAACTTGTTATGAAAAAGGACTTTACTCACTCTTGTTGGCATACTTTAAATTTGATAAAAAGTACCAAAAATTTTAATGATCGTCATTAAATAATATTTGAAAATGATACAAAGCACAAATTTCTATAAAAAAATTAATGTATTTGCACAAACTAAAATTTTTAGTCATTAATTTAAATTTCGTTTAGGGTTTATGCATTTATTTATTTAATTTCCTTGGAAAAATATTCGTATTCGCCTGAAAATGACCAGATATTCGACAATTCGAATACGAAATTTCGTGCATCACTAATATATACATAAATTGTTGGAAGAAGTTTTTTTTAAATGCTGGCAATGCCGTTCACGTTATATTTTTTGTTTGTACCGTAATGCTACACAGTAAAAATATCGTAACGGGCAAACGTAGCACACACTATTGCGATGTTACAATATGTCATAGTGTGTATTCAGCATAATTTTTGAATTTTAATTTTGAAAAAATAACTACATTTTGGAAGTTTTTGATTAAAATATATATTTTTATTTATTTTACCTCAATTTTCGAAAATCTAGTTATCATTATATTTCGAGGTTTTGAGGTCTTGGAAGTCCATTCTAACTATTTTTTCGATGATAAATCCGTATGGATGTAGTGTGTATGTAGGTATGTAAATATCCCCACAACTTGAGAACGGGTGGGTCATCGGAACGAAAGTAGGTAGAAAGTAGATTCGAAAACTGTTGAACTCACTCAGATGTCGTAAGATAATGAATCGATTCGGTTGGGAGGATTTCGAAAATAAAATTTTCACAAAACAGTTTTTTTTTTAAATTTTAAAATAATAAGGGTTTTCATGAGACTGTTCAAAAGTCTCGCAAACTGTGCAATTGTGCATTTTTACACTCTCGTAAATAAAATGCCAAAAAGTGTATAGAAATTTATTTACACAAACCTGTTAAGTTTGCTCAATAATTTTGGCTCGTAAGCGTAAGCTGTGCAATTGTGCATTTTGTAAACATCAACTTCTTGCTTTTTTGGACTTTTTTAGGCACATACAAACACTTTTTTATTTTTATAAATATGTTTTTTAATTAAAAACTGCTTTAAATTTTATTATTTTATTTTTATTTAAAAGGGGCTTCATGAAACAAGTCTCGCAAGTTTGCCCAATTGCACAAATGGCAATTTTAAGAGTTCTCATGAAAATCCTTAATAAGTCCCTGTCCAGACTTGAAATTTTTGTTTCAGCAATTCTTGAATATTTGTTTTAGAGTGTTGAAATGGAAATATATACTTTTTGTATTCCTCTCTCGCTCCTTTTCACTAAAAAATAAATAGTTGTTGTATCAAAAATTCCAAGTCTGAACCGGGACAAGTTCAAAATCTTAGATTACTGGAAATTAGACTAAAATCGGACGATTTCTTCGTCTTTTAGGGTTCCGTACCCCAAAGATGAAAAGGAACCCTATTGTTTTAGCTGCGATGTCCGTCTGTCTGTCACAGCGAGCAACGAAAAATGTTGAAATCCTAATGTAATATACAGACAGATTTTCAATGTTAGTGTATATTTATGCAGACTGTATCAATTAACACTAAAATCTAAAAACTTAAAATTAAAGGGCATTCTATCAGTTAATGTAATTTTGACAACTTGATGTATCTTGAAAATCACAAGAAAGAAAACTCTTTAAAATAGCTAAAACTAAAAAAAAATTCCTATAATTAAAAAAAATGGCGAAACGGAAAATTGCCAAAGTAAAAAATAAAAGAAATCGCTAAAATCACCATGAGGTGAAAAAGGTCACCAAGAACCGAAAAATCGCCATAAACGAAAAAAGCGTCAATACTGAAAAAATCGCCAAAAAACAAGCGCCGTACGGAACTCTTCGTGTGGGAGTCAAAGTCGCACTTTACTGAATTTATTTTTTAATATTTTTAAATATTCACTGATTTTTATGGATTTAAAGTGTATTGGATGCCAGGGATGACCTGCAAGCTCAAGCGATTCACACATTTTTTTTGTGTGATTTGCAAAAGAAAAATACTGAAATCTATTTTTAATTTAAAAAAATCTCAATTACTTTTTCATTTCTGTTTGAAGTTCTGTTTGAAATTAATGAATTTTTTTTAAAGCTTGTCAAACAGTTTAATTTTTGATCATACAAGCAATTGATTTATTTGATGAAGAAGTTAATTGAAACAATTCAAAACTCTGATGAAAAACTCTATTTTTTAAATACGTTTTTACGCAATTTGTAATGCTATTCTTTTCTTGAATATGCTCGAAAGAAACTAAATTCATAAGTCCCAGCGATTTAGTGCTTCCCATAAGTTTATTTATCTCATTTTCTACAAAAACATTCTACGGCTTTCTTGAAAGCTTATTCTGTAAAATACGCCATGTTTTTGTGAAGTTATCTGAGTTGTGTTTAATAAGGCGTTAAACACATAAGTGTGAACATAGTATTAGGCTTCCAATACATGGAACTAATTTTTGTATCCTTTTATATAAGCCAATTTTTATGAAAAGGGAAAATATTTATATAGAAAAATTATTCACAATTGCAATTTTGGGAAAAGGGAAAATATTTCGAGGGAAATATGTTCACGATAGGTGTGACTACATATGTATGTATATATAAACAACACGGATCTGTATGTCATAACATTAAAAAAGTTAAGTGTAAATTTTTATTATGCATATTCATTGATTTGACTTTTACAATTAAAAATCAAAAATCACACTAGAGATATAGACACAATGTCACTGTCAATTCAAATAAATGTTGAATTTTAATTAATTAAACAACCAAAAGCTTTTTTTTGGCTTGGTTTTTTTGCTAGATGTGTGTATAAATGTATGTACGTTTGGTTGACCACTCAACAATGATTAACACACAATTGAAAAAAAGCCTACACCGAACATCACAAGAGCCAGAAAAAACGAAGCACAAAAAAATATTTATAGTTTTAAAATGAAAAATAATAATGAAGTCAGAAATTCGTGGAATTCGTTTAAACAGCAAACAAAAATTAAATTGTTATAAAAAAATAACTAATAATACGTGAATGAATGAGTAGATGAATAGACATAAAAACTTACTGACATAGTGACAGACAGGTTTCTCCCCAAATTTGTATATTATGTACATCCATATATGTATGTATGTATGTATTTAACTTTTTGTTGTAACAAAACTTTTTGAAACTAAACAATAAATCTTATTAATTATTGTACAAAAATAGCAATACTATTACGTTAGTACGAAGAGTATATTCACATGTAGTAGTGCGTTTTTTAATAAAAATGTGTTCAAAACTATTTTGTTAAGAATTTTGTTATTAAAAAAATTCTTCGAATAACTTGTGAGGAACTTATTAATAAACCATTCTATGACAGGCACTATTTCATTTAATTTACACTATGTCAACAATAAATTTTCAAATTAAGAAAAATTAAAAAAAAATAATTTTTTGTTTTAAAACAAATTGTTTTACATCATTTACATAGATTTAAAATAAAAGAAGTCCACACATTTTAACAAAAAAAAAAAATAGTAGCTGAATTTTTTGGTGTCAAGAAATTCTTTACATACATAATATGTACATATATTAAGAGCATATTTCTCCAATTTGTGGCCTTTTGTTCCAATAGGAACCATACATTTCACCAATTCCATATAAATATTAATTAATATTTATTATTGGTCTGCACAATGCTTAAATATTATTGAGCATCTCTGTGAAGGTTTAATCTTCTATCCCTTTACTCGAAATACAATCATAAATATTTGAAGTTTTTAATCAGAAATAATTCATAGTTAGGCTTAAGTTCAGTAATTTCAATTCTTATTGAATGAAATATTTTTATTAATTAATGTGAGTTTCTAAAGAAGAGAAGAAAAATTAAACTTAGACTTTAAGCTGGGGGAAATACCGATACTTTTCTGTGCAGCCACGCACTTCATCAGCACCCTAGTCTATCTACTTGGGTAGAGATTCTTATTAACATCAGCTATTTAACTTAAATGTACAATGAACGGAATATGAGAAACGATCGTTTCGGTATTTCCCCCAGCTTAAAGTCTAAGTTTAATTTTTCTTCTCTTCTTTAGAAACTCACATTAATTAATAAAAATATTTCATTCAATAAGAATTGAAATTACTGAACTTAAGCCTAACTATGAATTATTTCTGATTAAAATTCACTACAGTTCAATTAAAATATCTAAAAAATATTTGAAGTTTTGTCAAATTGGATATTAACGTTCACGTAGTCCACATTAAAGACCTGCACAAGACGTCTTATAAGAACATTTAAGACATGAGGGCAATTTCAAATGCTTTACTACAGGGAAATCTTCTGAAACAAACGCTAGCCAACGTTGTCAGCAATACATTTGTTTAACTTATTGCAGGTATAAGAGTAAAGAAGAAAATAGTTCGTGACTGAACAATTTGTGGTGTTTGTGCTTTTTTCTCTCATTTTTCTCTCAAACGCACACATGCGTAAAAAAACTCCCTTAAACACAAACATAATAGCTTACCATCTAAATCTTACACACGTACACCCAAACGTACAATATGCAAAATAACAAGCATATATTTATAAACAGTACTTCTTTTCATTGTTTGTTATAAACAAGACGTCTTGGCGACATCGCTTGTTAACAGTCTTATACACGTACACCAATACATCCATCGTGCTTCGTTTATAGTACGACAGCATTTATTATTGTCTTAGTATAATACATGCCACGAGAATACATATAAAAACATGACGTATTTACATTTCAAGACTGCTTATGCAGGTCACTAGTCCACATCCATGCTTCTAGTTTAACATTACTTTGGTCTCATTGAAAAATATCACGCCTTCCTAATAGTCCACGGCTGGCGAAATCTTCATCATGGCGAAGAAAAACAAAACGCTTTTGTAGCAGCCCAATCCTAAACAAAAATTCCGTACGAGCTTTTTCACTCTTCCCTTTTTTCTTAGGCAAATCATTAATATTCCCTCGGATTTTGTTTCTCATGGGACATAATAATTTTTTCAAGCAAATATTTCTACAATCATGAATATCTTGGGTACTAAAAACCCAGCGAAAAAATTTAAAAAAGGTAATCGGGTTTGGAATTAGGCATTTTTGGTGGAAGCACTTCCCTACTGGATTACCAACTTAATGATCGTAATCTATTTAATCTAAAAAATCATTCTCCACATTTAGCATACATAATTTTTTTAAATTTTGGGTAAAGTGATTTGTAAGCGAGCAATGACGTTTGGCAATCCGAAAAGTAAGTTATTATATGACAAGTAGTTCCGGTGGTAATGTGTAATTTTTTGCAGGGAATATTAATAAGTGGCATCACTGCACTTCGAAGCCAGTTGTTTTGCTTGTTGATATTTTATTTTCTTCCTATTTTGGGCAGAAACATAAACAAAATTATTCAAGTTCAGCAACTTTAAAACAATAGCCCAATTCACAATCTTGTGCAAATGGTCTTGCAACGTAGCATGTGCAAAGTGGATGCAAATTAATACAGTAAATTAATATTTTTCCATATTTAAACAAGAAATTTCAACATGACTAGACTTTACGTTACTTTAATGTTTCTATTAGTTCAATATGGTTTTTATTGATTTTAAGCTGTTTTTTCTCTGTGTGTAGTACTCCAATTTGTTGAAAGTTTTATTTTTGTAATAAAAGCTAAAATTTTCCATTATTAATTTTTTTTTTGCTACATCTACTTCAATTTAACATTTGCCGTCACAAACTATACGTAGTAAAATTATTTAGAAAAATATTTATTAATTTTTAACAAAGATTCAATAAATACATATTCGTCCGCAAACTAACTAAAATGTAACTTCTTTAGCTGAATGTTGTGGCGTCTTCATAGAATTTTGAAGCAAAAATAAGGAAACGGAAATAGTGATCAAACTAAAACACTATTGTTGAGACACTTCTTATCGAGTTTCAATAATTTTTTTTATTCCAAAGATATTTCTAGGTTATGAATAATTCCCAAATTATGGGCGTTTTTATTTCGATACTTTAATTTTAATTAAAGCTAAAATATTTAAATACATCCGGATATCATTTACTATTATATTGATCAAGTTTTTTTTTAATTTTATCGCGTTATAATTATAAAAACTTTAAATTTTACAAGCCAAGAGAATATGCTATTTTTATCACAAAAATTAATTTTATTATTATAGATATTTTAAGTGAAGACAAACAGCATTTTTTTATTACTATACTGAGATATAAATAGATTCTGTGAAGAGAAAACCAGTTCCATAATATGTTACTGATTAATAAAAATTTTCTAACAAAGAATGTTTCTTTTGATGTGATGACGTCTATTGTTTAATGTCGCGATTTTTAGATTTAATTTGCTTGTTCCAGTTTTCGTTTCATTGTGAAGTTATTGTTAAAGCCAATTTCACCAACTTATAAATATGAATTCATATTTGAAAGTAATTTTAACATACAACAATTAATTAAAATCAACATTTAAAGATGAATTGATTTAAGAAATTTATTATTCGACATATTGTCATAATTATATTTTAATTTGAAATTTATTTGCTGGTGGTTTAGCTTGGTCTATATGCATTTCATTGTTGCTGCAACAAATCAGTAGACTTCAAAAATATTATTATTTGTGAATTCTCAAATAGTTCTTGAAAGTCTGTGCATAAGATAAGAGGTTTGTGACTATTCAAAATGTGTGGTTGAAGTCTACTGATGATTTGTTACAGCAGCAATGAAATGCATAAAGACCAAGCTGAACCACCAGCAAATAAATTTCAAATTAAAATATGAATTGATATTTAAATACTTGTAGAATTGGTGAAATAGGCTCTTGGCCACCGATATACATATTTTGATTTAACACCTTCAGACATTCCTTTTTGAGGCAAAGTGAGTAATAAGGTCTATGCCAATGACCTACAATCGATTCAGGATGGAGTTCCTGAAGTTATCGAGGCCGTACAGCAGCAAATATGGGAATTTATTAAGGAAAATTTTATGAAAAGAATATGATTCTTGGCTGATATTGTTTTAGATTATTAATGCCATACCCTCCTCTTAAGAACTAAATAAACAAGCAATGATTTCGCTTGAAAGTACTTGTTGTTTAATTATTAAAATGTAAGCTCTCATTGGAAGACCCTTTAAAAAAAATAAAATATAAAAGTACGGCAACAATAGATTTCATTTAAATGCACATCGATGTCCTCTACTTATTGGAAAAACCACAAAATGTACTTCAAAGACTTTTTTCAATTTATTTATTTATTTTTAAATAAAAATTTAAAGGTCATTTGGGGTGTCATTGTCTATCAATTTGTCTGCCATTATGTAAAATTAAAATTTTTATCAGCTAAAATGCACAAATATACGCACACATGTTTAATTTATACCGAAATGTGGTGTGCTGACATAAAACAATTTTTTTTTTTTACACAGCCATACAAACATACATGTACATACATACATATTATACATGTGTGGACTTACAGATGCATGTATGTATGTTTGTATTGGTGAATGCATGTTACAACTTGCAATACTAATTCACCATAGGCCAGGTTTTTGCTTGTTTTTTTTTTGAATCAGAATGAAAATAATCGAAATCAAGAGTCGGAGCTTCTTCTCATTCTGTGTTTAAAAACTTTTAATGTAGATATTGTTTTGCCAATTTATTGAAAAAAAATACACAATTTAACCAGTTATATGTATGTGTGTATGCATTAATGTCTGAAGTTAATAAAAAAATGCATCCTTGACATAAAAAGCAATACAAAAAGCTATTTTCAGTTTATTTTTATTTTTTGTTTTGTTTCGTTTGTAAATGGCAATATATGTATGTATGTCTGTAAGCATGTATTTCTTACACTACACTATGTCAGGCCATGGATGTCATGTGCTGGCAAACAGCACTATCCGTTTAAAGGTGATTCCATTGCGTATGCGCCATAATCACGCATACTGCATTATTAATAAGTATGCATGACTATGTTTCTTTTTGTATTTTTGTTTTTTTTTTGTATGAGGTTTACTTGTCATTCAAGCATGTTAAATTGGTGCTTATCGTGTTCTCATGATCATCATCACCCATCACCGTGGTTAGTTGTGGCGCAGCGGCCAATTTTAATTATCAGTTATAGACATTGGCATCATCTTCAAGCTGGCAGCAACCTTACAAAACACAGCACTAACAAGTTGATAAACATTAAATACACATTCATTACATGCAAAAGATTTTGGTCGATTATAATGCATTGTTGCGTTTTTATTAACACCCTTTTTGTGTTTAAACAATTCATTATAAGCCATTCAGGTAGAAACGCTCGAGTGATATATGACCGGACGCTTAAGTTGGTAATTTCAACAAAACAGTGCTTAAGTGGTTTTGTTAATCTTCAAGTGTAATAAAAATAAAATGTTAATTTGCATTTTATAAGGTTGTTTTTATTTGTTGCGTGTCTTCTTTGCATTGTATTTATATTGCATTATTTGCATACATAGATATACTTATTGAAAGTTTAATAAAAATATTGATGCTTTCGACACAGGTTTGTTTCCTAACTCTTTTGTTTAATACACACGTGCCCAAACACTCACACTCAAACACACAAACTCACTCTCTCTCTCTCTATCTGACACAAATTTCTAAAATGCCGTTACATTTTGTCAATCTTTTAAGAAACGTTACACATATGTCCTTTTTAGAGAAGATAAAAAAGGAAGCCATAGTAAGAATTTATCACAAATGCAAACTTTTAGTTTTTATTTCGAAATATTAAAAATATGTATTATTGAAAATAATCACCCCTATCGTAAAAATTTGTTTCTCTCGAAATAATCCCCTTTTCATAAATTGCAATCGTAAATAATTTGTCTCTAGAAATGCGCTTTCCCTTTATTTGATTCCCCTTATAATGAATAATATTTTTCAGGGAAATTTTTTTCCCAATTTCCTTTTGTTTGCTTTATTTTATTTTTCCAGGTAAACTTAATTCTTAGATTGCATAATTTCGATATTTTCCATCGAATTAAATATTAAAAGTTATATATGGTGTATTCTTTTCTGGCGTTACGTGACATTTGTACGACAAAATGTTGAAAACAAATTTTAAAATCATGTTTTTTTAAAGATTTTTTTCTTACATTTGAGAAGCGATTAAATATTTTTATATTCAGTGAAAAAATGATAACAATCAAACCTAAGGATTTCAAGATATACGCACTTTATTAATCGAATTCTAGCATATTTTTCTAATAGATTTTTGGTGTTACAAAAAACTAAGTTCACATTAATTCATTTTATATATAAAACTGGAATGAACTTATTCTAATTACAATATATGATGGACTTGTTATAACTACAATATATCTAATGGGACCATTTTGCTTTCTTTTCTTTCTTTCAGATGAAAGTCACCTTGGTTTTAGCTGCATTCTGTGTGGCAGCCACATATGCTGAACCTGCCATTAGTCAAGCCAGAACTGCCACCACCACCTCAACTAAACCTGGCAGATTTTTATCGCTGCCTGTACCTGCCAAATGTGCCAGCCGTAAGTATTTTTAATTTTTTTTCACCTTAACTAAAAGAATACGTGCATGTACTAATTTGAATTTTCCTTAAAAAGAAAACAATTAAACAAACTTGGAGTGTTTGATTTTGTTTTTTTTTAAAGAAATTCTTTCAAATATCGGAAACAGTTAGTAACTGACGTGCAGGTGTCATAGACCTTAAAAGCTGAATAGAAACTAAAAAATATCATGCACAACTCAATTTGCGAAAGTAATAAACTTTAAGTAAAATATATACAAACATAAGACTTTACACATACATATGTACACAAAAAGTAATAAAATTAGAAAGAGAAAAGTAAGCAATTGACAGTTGAAAGCAAAAAGCTAAAAGTAGAAACGTTGCGACACACTTTTAACAATTTAAGTTACTTTTTTAATACTAAATAAAAAAAGGGGTTATTGCAAGTCCATCATTGTTTGTAAATCATTTCAAACATTTAATTTTAAAGTTTCATTTTCCGCTTAAGTGTAAGTGTAAAACTTTCTTTAGGCACAAGTGCCAACCAGCTACAACCCATCAAAAAATGACAATACAAATTATTAGTTACATCATTGATGAACTCAGCTCCAAATAGTTCAATTTCTGGTGAATCACCAATGAATTTAACACATGGTTTGGGCTTAATATTGAATGGTATGCGCTTAAAAGGTTGTCTATAACAATTTTTTGTATAAACAACAGCCTTAGAATATTAAATTCAGCACCTGTAGTGATTGATATGCAATGAAAGTGGTGAATCTTTGGAACTAGTTCCGATTTTTGTTTTGCTGGGAGTGCAGTATTATTATTACATAATAGAAATAATTATTATCATAGTATTGTAAAAAATTGTAGTAAAGTAAGATGGCTTAAGTCTCAATTAGCCGACTGTAATGGAATGTAACTGCAATAGTAAGAAACAGCTGTGCGATATTGTTATGTGAAAAGTAATGAAAATGGTTATAGAGATGTAATGTAACGTAACCTACACATTTCACATAAAAATATCGATCAGTTGTTTCCTACGTTGCAGTTACATTCCATTACAGTCGGCTAATTGAGCCTTTATTCGCACGCAAAGGAGTGTGTAGTAGAGAAGAGAGAATATCTCCCATTTCCTTGTTGCTTTTCTCCAACAAATTCAAGACTTTGCAAAATAAACGTTGCCTTTGGAAAAGTCGTCTAAGATTTGTTACTTAATTTTTCTTTTTCTCTGAAAATACTTGTATGGAACATAAATATTTTGGCAATTGGCTCTAAAAAATAAAGATGAAAGATGGCCCAAAAAAACTAAAATTTTCTGGAAAAAAATGGTGTAAAAAATATTCTCTTTTGAACAGTTACCCGTATGTCTAAGCCAAACTCACAATGTGCAAACTTTTACATAAGAGCTTTTGTGCTTTCACACCAACGAGAACTCAACAGCCAATCAGGGAGCAAATTACACCACTCGTTATCGAACGAAATTACGAAATATTTCAATAGAGTTTATATGGAAATATTTCGTAATTTCGTTCGATAGCGAGGGCCGTAATTTGCCCCCATATCTCGGCGACAACAATGATTGCTCTTATATTGCAGAGAAACAAGCAGAGTTGTCAGGTTTTTTCCGACCTACATTTTTCCTCAAATTTATTTTAAAAATCGCCAAAAGTCGCCCAAATCAATTTGATGTAGTTTTTCTTAACATATTTTTGATAATAAGTTTGTTTTTATACAAAAATTTTGTTTAATAGACATTGTTACAAAATAATTAATCGTATAAAAATTTGGCAGAAAATCGCCAAAAGTTTAAATAAAATCGAGAAAAATTATTTCTTGTAAATTTTTCTCATCCAAATTCGAAACGCATTAATTACTATAATTAATATGAGAAGAATCGTCAAAATTAAATTGATATAATTTCTTGCAGACTAGTTTTGGTAAGAATTATTTTTGGGCGAATCTCAACAAAGTAATTTTCTTGAATTAAAAAAATTTTGAAGTGTAATTTTGTTAAAAAAATATTTACAAAAATCGCCAACAAATTTATTTATCACCTGAGAAATCGCCACGTCGCCAAATCAAAAATTTAGATACCCAATAAATTGAAAAATCGCCATGTTTAGCGAGAAATCGACTTATCTGACAACCCTGGAAACAAGAACAAAAAAATTAAGAGCTTTCAGAGCTGTTTACCTCAAATGCAAATATCGAAGTTTGTGTGTTTGGACGTAACGATAATCGCATCGTTAAAAAAATTATAACGAAAATTTATCGAATTTACTATTCAGTAACATTTTTAATGATATTCGCTGTAGATTATTGCCAGCTGTATCAGTATTTAAGCGACAATAATTTAGGTGTTGTTAATTCTATCGACAAAAATCAACAAAAAATAACAGCTGCGACCTATCGTTAAAATACGTCTCAGCATCACACAATCGTTATTTTAAGGGGTAAAATGTAAAGAAAAAATTACTATTGACGGATCATTAAAAGTTACTGAATCATGAATTTGGGACCATTGCAAAGAAGAACCAAATTAAAAATAATTCTCTCTTTAAAAAAAAACGACGGTACAGTAGAAGCACTTAAAATAAAGTATTAATTTTACATGGGCGTGACTCCACCCATTTTTTTAAATAAAGGATTGTGTCTATTTCAGAGATCAAGGTTAGGTAGAACCTCGTGACTTTAAAATTGTGTAATTGCAAGAACCAAAGGTAATTCTTAGGTTTCGCAGCAACGAAATAAGCAGAATATCATAAAATCAATTTTTACAATTGGACCAATGGGAAGCTATACTCTCTCAGACAAAAAAAATTATTTTTACAATCGATCTAAAATGTACCGAGTTACGAAGTAACAGCCAAAAAAAAAATAGAGACGAATTGTTAACCTCCTCCTTTTTTTTTTGAAGCCGGTTAAAAATTAAAAGTCGTCACCGAAAATTGTAAAAATTTATCCAAAAAAATGTTTACAGCTGTTTTCATTAGATACATTTTGAAAAAATTTTTCATTTTGCTATTTGCTGTTATTTTTCAAAACGAAAAGGTTTTCACAATTATTGACCATTTTCTAAATTTTTGTGGAATTTTCTATATTTTTTTTTGAGTTAAAAAAAACTAAATTTGCTTCATTCAACTCTCTTAGAGGAGAAAATTTACTTTTTTAAAGTTCTTCGGCAAAAAAAAAATTATACAACAAATTTCATGAAACACTTCACGAGCATGAATACGAAAAAACTTCGCTAGGGAATGCTTCAATTCAATATCACTTCATGCGCACTCTCATGGTTTGTAACAATACAAAAGGCAGCGTTTATCTTCGTGCGGTTAATTAGGCAAATTTTATTAATTATCTACATAATTATTTGGTTAGAAAATTTATTTTTTTCACATTTATTATTTATTTAAACAATGACAGCAAGATGAGACAACTACCCGACCCGACCGCCATTCAAAACAAGTTTTCGAACAATTTGGAAATATTTAAAAAAAAAAAATTATTTAAAAAAGCTCTTGTTGAAGTAAGTCAACGTAATTACAAACAAAAGAAGATAAAATTTTATTGCCTTCTACAGACACTCAAATAAGTTATAAAAATAAATACATGCTCGTGTATTAAGCAATTGTTGTAGCGTCTCTACACTTTGCACCAGATTCTACTTTTTATTATTTCCAGATTTTTGACATAAATTATTTACAAAAAAAAAAAAAAATAATAAAATTGTTTCAATAGCAATAATAAAAAAGGAACATTATTAGATTGTTATAAATTAAGTCATTTTTATGGCTTGTTGCTGGCATATTATTTATTTTATTTTTTTCAGACAAATCTTAACATTGCATAAAGTCACAAACCGTAAATGAATGTATAAAAAAATGCAAAAAACGTATTTTGAAGTTAAATCTTTTCAAATAAATACCGTTACCAACAGGTTTTTATTAAACGAGATTTATTTTTGTATTATTATTATTTTTTTTAATTTCATTCAAAGACAATTTAAATAAATTGAAAGGTAGTGGAAAGATTTTGATTGCAAGAAAATAAAAACGCTAAATCGCTACCTGCTCCTAGATCTAGGAATCTTTTCTCCATAACATGGCTGCCATATTTGACAATTTATAGTCATATTGACGATCTGGGTCCTTAAATACGGCATGTTAATGTTCTAAGGTTTTTATGTTCCGGTTAATTTCAGTCGATTAATTTTTTTTAATATTTTGTATTATTACAACATATTTTTTGTGTGAATAATTATTTTTTTCGTCTCATTTACAAAAGGTGAGTGTTTAGAAATTATTATTCATACAAACAAAGAAGTATGTTCAGTGTTTATGACTTAAGTAAAACTTCAAAATCTTTGGACATGGCTATAAAAGCGTTTAATAGAGACTCTGGTACCCTAACTAGAAGGAATTATTAATTTTTTATTTAATAATTTAATAAAAGCAAATAGTACTGTTGCCAACGATTTAATTAAAGATTATGTTTAATGAGATACAGTACAAAAGTGAGAGCTAAGAAATTCAGAAATGAAATTATTTGCAGAATATTCGTCGCTGAGCTCTGCCATTATGAGTCAGATGATGACCCGCCAACAGAAGGAACTATAATTAGTAATACAAGAAATGTCCTAACAAAAATTAAAAGTATTAGTTTAAGAATTATTATGAGTTTTTTTTTTACTAATAAAGTCAAATTAATAAATTATTTATGCACTTTTATTTGTTAAAAACAACTGATTTATGAAAAAAACTTTATTAATCGGTTAACCTTTTAAAGCCGAAATTAACCGATTAAGCAAAAACTTCGATTAATTAATCGATCGATTAACCGATTAAAGCAAAACCCCGATTAAATGAATACCCTAATATTAACTAATTTCCTTAACATTATGACACTACCCAAATTAGCTAATTTTTTTGAACCACGAATATATTTACAACCATGAGTAGTAACAAAAATGTTACACCGTCTTTTTTGTTCGAAATAAAATAAACTCTACTTGTCAGTTAACTGTAGTTTAAACTAAAAATATTGTTTTTCAAATAATGATTATCTAGTTAATAATCGTAGTTTAACCAAGCAACATTGTTCAGTTAAACTCAACTTAGAACTGTCAAGTGATAAAAATATGACATAAATATTACGCAATCGAAAAAAGAAGATATAAAATTTATGTTTCTTATGACTCTGAAGACTTTAGTGATTATGAAATCTATAATAAATTGGATAGTAAAATTGTGAGAAAAATAAGGGAGATAAGAAAACGTCCAAATCAATTTTATGTGTAAAATGAATTGGAATTCTTTAAAATATTTCGTTGGATTTAAAATTGTATGTTTTTTTTGTTTTATTTTTGGAGCGCTACTATTTATTTTTAAGCTCATATTACTTAATTTTTTTAATTCTCAAAAATCTCAGAAAACAGTTACGAAGTTTTTTTTTTAAATAAATTTAAAGAATTGTCATATCGCTTCTTAAGTGTTGCCCCATTTATATAAAATATTTTCAACGATGCCACATCTAGATTGAAAACAAAGTATGACATTTTTAGCTAAATTGGCAACTCTTAATCCATTACTGAAAAAATCATATGTGGTTAAACTCCGTTTAAATTAGTTTCTTGCTTAACTCAAACGTATGTTAAACTAAGTTTAAATAGTTAGTAAGAAACTAGCTCTGAGTCAGTGTTCAGACGAAGAGAGTCTTATTGATAAACTTATCACTTTTTCTTCTTTGAACTAAATTCGGCGTTCACACAATGCGAGTCTTATTTTTAAGCACATATTTTTTATGCATAGTTTTGTGTATGCATGTATGCTTTTTTTGACATTACGAATAAGAAAGCAAAACGTAACGACAATACATGAATCTCAGTACTGGTTTCTTTTCCCCTCGTCTCTCTCGCCTATACACTAGCAAACTTAAAAATAAGACTCTTCTCGTCTGAACACTAACTAAGCTATCTAGACACTATCAACATTTTTATCAATCATTATGATAGTATTTATGAAAATGAGTTTCTTGTGCTTGCGATTAAAATTAAACTTTTATTTTTTTTTTAATTTTCCTCAGTTAAAATAACAAATTTGTTTGTTGAAAATTTAAAATTTTACTTCTCATACATACATAGTAGCGTAGCGTAGTTTCAAGCATATTTTTATGTTTACAAAAAAATAATTCTAAAAATTAATTTTAAAGGCAATTAAAATTTCACAATGGCTGTTAAAACCAACAAATGAGCATCTGTATTTAATGCATTTAACCTCCTTAGATTTATACAGTTTTTTTTGTTTATTCAATTTTGTGATGTTTTGTTAATTTTTATTTACAAACAAAAAAAAAGAAACATCAACACCAAATGCATATGCACTTGCCTTGACCCAAATTAAACACAAGATCATGCTAATGAATAAAAATAAATAAAGAGAAGCAAGCAGATAATAATGAATTTTTTTTCATAAAATAAAAAATAAAAATTAAGAATCATAATAGCAAAAGGTATAAAAGGTTAAAAAAAATAAATAAACGCTTATATATATTTTTTAAAATATAACTAATCAAAGTACAATGGCTTCAACATTATTATTTTTTCTCAGTTTAAGCTATCAAAAGGTAAAAAGTTCATTACAGCGATATTATATTTGCATCTATTAATTAAATAATTTCATTTAGTTGTTTAAAGGTTCGTTATGAGTTTCGGAAAGAAAAGAAGCGTGTTAAACAAAAATATATATAATATAAGTTTTAAAAACGAATGGAATGAAATTGTCTATTTGCACATTCTTACAGAAAAAGGAATAATAAAGTATCATTAAATGGAGATGTATTTGCCATAGAATTCTGCTAGTATAACGGCTTGTTTATGTATGGCATTGCCAACTTGCAACGCAACTAAAATTAAAATTATTATTACTCATGTCATCTTTTTTTAAAAGCTTAAAAATATAAGAAATATAAGGTTTGTTCATTTACTAAAAATTTTTACGAATTTGTAACAATTTTTACTGGAAAGTGTTTATTAACTCAAAAAGCAATGAGAGAGCGTTAAAGGAGAGATAAAAATGAGAGACAAAAAAATTCCTACAAATTATTACTAGTAAAAATTTTACTTGCAAGAACTATCCAAACACCTGTTGTTGTGTATTTTGTTGTCAAATTACCAAATGTCAAATATATTTGAAAAAGGAAAACTGAAAAAAATGTGAATTTCTTTGTTAAAAAACATGTACACCTATGCAAATAGAAAGCATGTTTTCTTAATTTATTGTTTTTCTTTCATTAAGCCACATAAATTCAATTTTATTGGCAAATAATTTTAATTGTTTCTCATATATATTCAGAGATGGAAAGTGGAATTTTTGTATTTTTTAATAAATAAAATTAAAAATATATGAAAAATACATAAAAATAGTAAAAATACATGAAAACTGTCTAAAGAATTTTATATTAAATGCCAATTTATAAAAAAAATTGCAATTTAAAATATTATGAAACAAAATACATCAGAAAAAGTACAATTGTATCATGATTTTCATCCATGGTTCTGATATGAATAAAATTTTATTGCAAGTTTTTACAAGTAAAGCGTTCATCTACTTTTTCATATTTGGGAGAGTATTTTGTAAGTTTATGTCTTACTCTCTCGTTGCAAGTTTCTGCTGGGAAAGTAAGTGAACAGACCTATAATCATAGTCATAATAATCATAAAGAGAGAGATTAGCTCAGTGAGAGAGAGAGAGATTAGCTCAGTTAAATCATTTTTCCATGAGGAGAAGGAAAAGGCCACAAAATGTGGCCATCCGCAATCGAGCCAGACGTTTTAAATAAACTTGTAGCAAAGCTCGAAACTCAACTTAAACAACAAAAATTTATTGAAACTTGAAACGCGTTAGATAAATGGACGGCTTTTAAAATAAAAAATATATAAAAAATAGTTTTGGGAAAATGTTTATATATCGAAATTTTCCAAAGTGAATCTAGGTTCTAAATCCCTTGCTGCTATCTCTAGAATCGCGGGATGTAAGATCGTGGCTTATGCTGATGATGTGGCAATAGCTGTAAGAGAGAAAAATTCCTCACTTCTCAAAAGGATATTCTACAGGATGGTCTTTCACATTTCACAAGATGGGCGGAGAAACGAGGGCTCGCCGTTAATCGTAATAAAACGGAAGTAGTTCTCTTCTCCAGAAAGTATAATATATGTATCTATTGTCCAACCTATCACTCTTAAAAATACGGAGATAAAAGTGTCCAACACAGCAAAATATATCGGTGTTATTCTTGATTCAAAGCTGAGTTCCAGGGCTAGTATTCTAGAGAGTGAAAAAAGCAACAATTTCTATGCGAAAAATTCATTAGATCTATACTATATAAAATCGTTCATTAGATCTATACTGCAACAGTACGTCTAATTCTCATGTATAGGATCATCGTGTGGTGGCCGAAAAAGTCGTATCTCATACAAGGTGCAAAGACTTGCATCCTTGTATATAACCAGTGCTCTTCGCACTACTACTACGAATGTTCCTTTACCTACTACCATTGGACCTAGCAGGGAAGGAGATAGCAACGACCTCGGCAATCCGTGTTCTTTGTACCTCTCTATGGCCGCTGTAGAATACTCGTTGATGAAGCTTGGGGTTGAAGAATTGACCAAACGTCCCCTGTCTAACACCTCGAAACCATCCACAGAATTGTGGATGAAGGGAACTCCAGGCAGAAGAAAAAAAGTGTTGATTCTTATACGGAAGGGTATAAAACACAAGAAGGTGTGGGTTATGGAGTCTTTTTAGGTCTCGTATTGCAAATAGACTTCCGGATTACTGCAGTGTCTTCCAGGCAGAGATCCTTGCTTTAAAAGATGAGTATTGGTTGAAAGTAAATGTCACTTCAACGACTTTAACCATATACACTGATAGTCCAGCAGCTATTATGACCTTCGAATCCCCACTTCACAGAACAACATCCCTCGACTGCCGATCATCTCTAAATGAGATGGCAGAACAGTTTGATATTAGAATCATCTGGTTCGCGGTGCATAGAGGCTTTCAGGAGAACTCTAGGGCTGATAAGCTTGCTAGAGCTTACCCTTACTCTCTTGAAAACTCAGACTTAGGCCCGAGCAGAAGATGAAACAAATAGAATGTGGGAAATTATTGTGTCATCACAAGGCAGTAATGGACTCATCTAAATAGGAAAAATACATTTTCTTTAATTTTGAAGAAGAGGAAACAAATCCCGATTCTAGTGTCCGGACATTGTCTCATAGGTAGACATGCACAAAGGTTAAAGGTCGAAGACAATGATTTTTGCCGCAGCTGCCAGGATATCAATGAAGAGGAACGTGTAGAACGCTTTCTCCTCTCAAAAAATTGTTGTTGTGCCCCTAGAATTATTAAAAATTTTATGTAATTATTTCTTTTATTATTACTCATGAAAATCTCCAGCCATAATTCCCCCCTAGAAAAAAATTCATAGCTACGCCAATGCATATGATGCTGCAATTGCATACACTAACAAACAAACATTCATATGTACATATAAACCAAATAAAAATAGAAACGAGTGCAATGTATGCATGTGTGCGATGGCTGATGTTGACTATTGCATTTCATGGCTTAATGAAATGGAAACTGTTAACCAAAACTATAAAGGCGTCTTTTTTTGCAGTACACCAAAAGTACACAAAAAAATTATGATAATTACGTACATATGCATGCATTCATTCGCTTATGAGAAGAAAAAACTGTAATGGCATATTTTTTGCAGACTGTGAAAATTTAAGCGGAAAAGTTTATTGTCTTTCCTTTTGAACCAAATATGAAACCAACAAAACTTACGAGTTGCTAAATTCAACAACATTTTAAATACAATAACTCAAAATGGAAAAAGAGTTATACATGAGTTACTCTAGACTATTCGCTGTATTCATTAGACTTATGTATGTATTTTTGGTTTTATAAACTTTTCATTGGTATTTAAATTCAAAATATTTTTAAGAACAAAAGACGAATTAATACAAAAACATTTGGGATATTCAAATGATACACATAAATTAATACGAGTATGTTTTAAAATAATAACACGAAAAAATATGACTGCTGTGAGCAACCAACCAATCATAATTTACAATTATAAATATTGGACTTATTTGCAGTGATGCCAACGTTTTTGGTTCCAAAAGCACATCAAAATTTAAAAAAAATCTCTACAAATTTTAATTTTGATATCTAAAAAGCGTAAAAAGCACTAATGTGAATTATGGTGTCTATTCTGCAATACGCGTCGATTTGGTAAAAGTTACATGGCAAACAAAAACGTGAAAATGCAAGGCGAATCCATACTAGTTGGACGCAAGGGATCAGGTGACTATTTTCGCCGCTTTTAATTTGAATATAACTGGGATGTCAAGACGCATTTTTCAGTACATTTTTCTGACATTTCAAGTATAAATTTCTCAAAGCGAATTGAGCTGAGTATAGTAACCGTTTTTAAAAGAGAGAGAAACGCGTTGAAATTCTCACGTTTATTTAATTTTACGAGTAGAAATGTATGGCAAAATTTTTTTTTTAATTTGTTTTTGTTCTAATTAGGGAGTAACGAATACGAATACCGATTCCGATATATCGGCGATATTTCTGATTTGCCGATATATCGATATCGGCGATATTTTATTGTCGATACGGCGATGCCTCTTAAATTTTTTTAGAGCTGTTTTGAGCAAACAATTCAATTTTCAACAAGAGAAATAACATATTAAAAGCAGAACATAAAGTCTAACAGCACAGAATATGAAATTTAGTAGCCTATGCTAAACAGAAAAATTAAACGTTTCTTTTGTTTTGCTTTGCACCATAGTAATGAAATGTTCCCTCAATGCTAAATCATGTATGTACTAAAAAAAATAATTTGTTTTTTGTTAATCAAACATCAATTTTAGATATTAATAATCTCTTACAGTATAATTTTGTATAATAAAAGGTTTTGTTAATTTTAACTTAAGTTCAATATGCGTATCGGTATCGGAATCGGTATCGTCGATATTTCTTTTTGAGTATCAGTGTCAGTATCAGTATCGGTATCGGATCGGCAAAACGGCGTATCGTTACATCCCTAGTTCTAATGTAAAGTCTCACTTCTTCGACGCGTTTTCCAGATTAGCCAACAATGTTTAATAATGTTTATTATTTTCTAAACTATTCTCTATTTTTTTATTAAAGTAATTTTAAGAAATACACAAATTTCTTAAAAGCACTACTTAGTGTTTTTTTCTTAGTTTTGGTACTAACGCTCAAAATTTTGGGGTTTGGGTCTTCAAAAATCCCTAAAAATAGTGCCAAAAGCACCAAGTTGGCATCGCTGCTTATTTGTATTTCACTTTACCACCTTTGTATAGTGCTTACTCTCTCTCTCTCTCTCAGTTTCGTTGGTAAACATTTCACTACATTTCTACATGTAGTTATGAAAAAACAATAAACATAGCCACAAAAACATTAAAATATTAAGACATTATGACACTTAAGAAAGAGTACCGTTTGAATACCCCAATTACATACTTTTACATCCTTAACAAAAATACACTGTAGGGTATATCAAATGTCATTGAAGCAAAAAATTTAGCACTACATAGTATGTATTAGTACATAGATATATAAGTATGTATGTATGTACTTAAATAGGAAAAAAACAAAGTATGGTCGTGCATCTTGCCACCGTTGAAAGAAACTTGAAATCATGATGTGGTTGCTGATGATGATGATGATGTTGCGCAAGTTGTTTCGCTAATGATTGAAGTATTTTTGTCTTGAAAGATACATATTTGTGTGTTAAGCAACAGCTATAAAAAACATCTTAAGGCTAAATGAAATTGTTAAGTCATGAATGAAAACGAAATTGCCAAATAGTCATTTGCGAGTACAAACAATGACACGGCACCCAATTTCGTAAAATAACAACAAAACTAAAAAGAAAAGCAGAAATATTTTTTTTTAATTTTAAGCTTCCAGTTACACACCCACATTTTTTGAGTGTATTTATTGCAGAAGGTCGATTTATTGCTTATAAATGTATGTATTTATACAGTTGTCAAAAGCAATCAGGAACGCAATTTTAATATTTTTTAATTTAAACTCTATAGAAATATTTTGAAATTTCATTTGATAGTGAGTGTTGTAATTTGCTCCCAAGTAAAGCGTTGACAAAGAAAATAACGGTCTTTGAGAGCCCGAGTTCAACCCCTGACCAAACTTAGTCATATCATAGATTCATCTGATATGGTGGTACATATCACAGCGCCTTCCTTCGCCAATATTTGAAGCCATAACTAAAGCTTCAACTAAAGGTACCATAACCATAACCATAACCATACAATCCAACAGCTAATCCAACCAAACTTATGGCCAACACAGTATTTTATTGTAGATGACTCGTCGTAACGCCGCACCATAACCATAACCATAGAAACTAATTGATTTTCGAGTTTTCCCCATATTTGAGATAGACATATTTTTTGTTGCACTTTGAAATGAATAAACAAATGAACATGAACAGCTGTTTATGGTTGAGAAAGCAACTTGCCTGACTTTTACTCTTAAACAAATTTAAATGAGTAAAATATTATATGAATATTAAATATTTTTTCTTCTATTTATATTTTTCAGGCCCCAAGGAATTCTCTTACCGCGGCAGAAACATGTTCTTGAGCTCTCACGTTCCCGCTTTGGCTAACAAAAAGGTCGATTGGTTAGATGGTCGTAATTTATGCCGCGAATACTGTATGGACTTGGTGGCCTTGGAAACCCAAGAAAAAAATAATCTCATCTTCCGTGTTATACAACAAAACGATGTTCCTTACATCTGGACGGCCGGTCGTATCTGCGATTTCAATGGTTGTGAGAATCGTCCCGATTTAGAACCCAAAAATGTCTACGGCTGGTTCTGGTCTGCAACTCGCGAGAAGATCCAAGCTACCAACCGCATTCCTCAAGGCTGGGGCTACAATCCTTGGTCTCAAACTGGCCACAAAAAGCGTCCTCAGCCCGATAACGCCGAATACGACATCAATCAGACCAAGGAACAATGTTTGTCTGTCCTAAACAATGTTTACAACGATGGCATTGCTTGGCACGATGTGGCCTGCTATCACGAAAAGCCTTTCATATGTGAAGATAACGATGAATTGTTGCGTTATGTCGCTGCTACCAATCCTGGTATTCGTCTTTAAAAATATTTTGCGAGCGGGAGAAGTTTATTTTTATTTTATTTTTTGTTTTTATTTTTTTATTTTATAAAGAAAACAAAATAGACTTTAGAATTTATAAAACCACAAACAAAAACACAAGCATTTTTTTTAAATATTTTTTCCACTTTCCCTATTTTCCTTTTTGTATTCGTTTACAAAGTTTCGCACAGTTTCTGTTTTAATTTACTGCCAATTTATAGAGAAAAAGAAAAAAGAAAAATTTAATTGTAACGAATTTTGAAAATGTACCTTCGACATGTGTATTATATGCAAAACTTTATTTGTTGTAAAATATTTATTAGCTCAATACTTTATCAAAACACAAAATTAAAATTCCATCAGCCTTATTTTTAAAAAATATTAAGGCTTTGTAAAGGCTTTTTAAGAAATTTTTTTTATGAAAATTTGTTTAAAAAACCTTTTTAAAGCCCTTATAAATTTTATAGATAAGGCTGTATATTTTTAAATCAGGTTTGAAAATGTTTCTTAAAAAACTGTTTTAATTATTTGTAACTGTTTAAAATTAAAAAAAAATTTATATAAAAAAACTTACAAAAAAATCAATAAAATTAATAAAAATTTAACCTTTTTCTTTGTTATTAATTTAAAAAATATCGTATTATGAGATGGTAGTAGCACTATCGAAATATTCGCTGAGCATCAAGTTTTCTAAGGAAATGAACTTGAAAATATGAATAAATATCGTTACCTGAAACGCAAAAAGCCAAAACAAACATTTTCATAATTATACAGATGGAGTAAAAACATGTTAAAATGTAAAATATTCAAGTGATCAATGCGAATTTTTCCAATTAAAATAAAATAAATAATATCGCTTTTTTTGTTCGCGCAAATTTAGTTTCATTGTTTGTAGCGATTATTTTTATGAAATGCTTTGGCATTTATAAAAAGTCGGTTTAAACGGCATGTAGCCCGTTTCTGCATTTCTCGCATCGTAAAAGTTCTCACATGAAGTGTGAAACTAAAAATTTCATCGTTTCTCGATATGTGAGAAAAAAGTGTTTCTGTATTTGAATGCGAGAACAGACAACAGTGACTCTATTTTTATTGGATTTTTTCCGGTAATCGAGTGTTAAATGAAAACAAAATGTCCCAAAAAATTATTTCAATAACAAAAAATAAATAATTTAAAAGAAAACGAAAATAAAATAACGAACAAGAATTTAAAATGAATGTAAAATGATTGAAAGAAGTTTTTTATTTCTACATAAAACAATTAAATAATCATAATAATAATAATTTTAGTTCAACAAGTCGTTGCATATCTTTCCAACTTGTTTATTTTTCATATTTTCACACACAAATTAAAAAATTCATAAATTTTTGAACAAATTTGGTTGTTCTCGCACCAATTTAAAATGCGAGTTGTTTTGACAGTTCTTGCGAGAAACTTTTCACAAAATATTGTTACAGAAACACTTTTTCTCACATCCTTCCAACAATTGCTGGAAATTTATTTAAATGACAGACAGTTCTCGCAAAGTAATAATACAGAAACGCTTATGTGAGTAAAGTCATTTTGTGTTTCAATTCACACTATTTTTCTTGCAATTTCCTCGTTTCATGCGGGAAATATTACGATGCGAGAAATACAGAAACGAGCCACTGTTTCCCAATAACGACACGAAGCTTTCGACTTACAATTTATATTGAAAACAAAAACAAAATTTCATATTTTACTGTTGTTTTCAATATAAATTGTAAGTCGAAAGCTTCGTGTCGTTATTTTGAATCAGGCCATATACATATGTTTTGTTAGGTAGGGGTTTTGCGTTTTAGTTAAAAAAGCTTTCATAGTTAAAAATTTAGCCCTGTCGTGAAAATTTTCCCTTGAAATTATTTCCCTTTTCCCAATATTACAATCGGGAATAATTATTCCCTTGAAATCTTCCTCTTTTTTTGATTCCACTTATCATTAATATTGCAAGGAGGCGCAAAAGTAGTCACCCGATATTCTTTATTTTTGTAGGCGAACCGAATTAATGCATTGTGCAGTTTCAGTATTTTTCTTCCAATAAAATATTAAAGATTAAAAAAAAACTTATTTTTACAACCAAATCAGTTTAAAATATTCACGATTTTAAAAATAATTTCCTGCAATATGTTTTTGCATAGAGTATGAATTTCTTTGGTTCACATGCATTAAATTTGATGGGAACTTATTAAAGATTTTTTTTTCATTTCACATAGAAAGCCTAACATTTGCGTATTTCTAATTAAACTTAAATTTGTTTGATTTTAATTTTCCTATTTTCCGCGAACTTCTCCAAGACGTCACAAAGTAAATTATATTATTTTCTTCAATCAGAGTTCGAGATTATCGAATAGGTCATTCGATCGTCCTCTGGGTACTTAGACTGTCGCAAATACAACTTCGCAAAGAAACGCGAATATGAATCATGAAAATGTGTGATGCAAAGGATGAAGAAATTAGAAAAATTGGAAATAGCTGTTTACCAAAAGTATTACAAACTAATTATATTACTCAGCAGAGTAATGCGTTTATCACATGGATTTAAAAAACAGATATAATCGTAGAATCATTATTTAATTTTTGAAAATCGGTGGATTTATATCTAACCGAATATCTTTAGAAGGTGCCATGTTAAGTATAAAATTAGAGGGTTTTATTTTGTTAGTTTTAAATACATATCGCTCATTTACTTCAATAGTGGCACAACCCAAAAAAACCAGTTTTGCAGAAAACGCGTTTTAAGTTTTCAAATTGCATACAACTCAATGGAGAAATGAAAAAACATTCTTCTCTCAAGAGGTGATGGTACAAGCTATTTATATGAAATTTTTACATAAGATAAAATACGAAATGCCGCATCTTTCTGCATTATTCAGAACTCATTTTTTTAGTTTTGCATTTATTAGAAATTGTTAAATATCAATCGTTTGTGTTTGTGTTAAATGTAAAAAGTGAATGTATAAATTATTATGGGCCATAAAGAAGCAATTGCAATGATTTTGTGTGCATATATTTTATTATAAATGTTTTATTTAAAATCAAGCGTGTGCAGTGTTGCCCGTGTTGCCCATAGAAATAATTCTCTTACAATGACGCCATTGTCAGATGCATAAACTTTGCACATCTGACAATATTAAAATGTTTGACAAATATCTGGCAATAATTTTACAATGTGTTCCCACGATTGTAAAATATCTGACAATTTGTTGTCAGCTGCTAGTCTTTCAATGGACTGACAATGCTTTTTCTGGAAACGACGCCTGACAAAAATTTGCCAGTTCACACTGTTGTAAGACATTTTGAGCACATTTTACTGGCAATATTGTAAGATCTGACAACCGTCTGTACATAGCTTTAGACCCTTCCTATATTAAGGTATCGATATGTAATATATGTACATGTACATACATATATTACTAGCTGTTGCTATCTGGCTAAATTTCATTAACCGACCATGATAGTCGGGTTCTAGCTTTTAACTTGTAAATTGTTTACATTATTGAGCACAAAAAGCGATTGAAATTGAAATGAAACCATAGTTTTGTTATAATTATTTCCAACAAAATTATGCTATGGCAATTCTAAATATTTGGATTTTACGTGGAATACAAAACATAAGTGAGTATTTTTAACAATCTTGCTATTAAAGTCATGGTCAGACAGGGCAAAAATTTTAGCAAGTAAGCGCAACTACTTTTGACAAATTCAAACTTACACATACGTCTTGAATTTATGGTTTTCTTAAGCTGAATTGAGCTCTTGTGTCATGGCACAATGTATGTATTTTTGTATAAAATAAAATAAACATTAATTAAGATGTCTTTACACTATCTTGAGTGTTCGTCAATTCAATTCAATTCTTTTTTCATTTTATAATTATACAATATTAATTTTAACTAACAATTTAAGTTTTTAAAGTTAGCTATTGATATCAGATTAGAAGTTAGACAACTGTAAATATAACTTTAGTAGTTACGCTCATGTCAAATACTTCTCCAGTCTGACTATACCTTCACACTTCTCATTTGTTTAAATAATTTTTGTTAAGATATACTAATAGCTTTAAATCTAATCACTAATTTCTTAAAAGAAACCAATTATGCAATATTATATTTCTTTTTTCAACTAGAAATTGGAAAAGTCCAGTTTTGTTTGGTTTGGTTAGTCTTCATATTTACATAAATACATAATTTCGATTATCTATTCTTACCTTGTTGTTCATTGCTTATTTAGATCTTTTTGGCTTTCTTCCACTTGGTGATTTCTGTCGATGGTGATGATGATGATGATCTATTGATTTATTATAACTACTTTGAATTTTTTTTGTTACAGGAGTTTTTGATCTTGATCTTCTCTTGTCTTCACTATAGTGCAAATTTGGACTACGTGATCTCTTATGTGAATGTTTCTGGCGGTGTGATTTAGATTTTTCACTTTCTTTATTGTTGTTTCCAGATTCACTATTACCTTTTAAGTCCTTTTTATGATCTTTGCACGTAACATTTGTAGAACTTTTACCATTGATTGAACTCGAACTGGCTGATTCGGACCTTTTTCTTTTCTTATAGCGCAAGTTTGGACTTTTTGATCTTGATTTTCTGCTTGAAGATTTTCTTTTCGATGAATCAGATACGTTTTTATTATTGTTAACTTTGAAGTTTTTATCTTTATTCTTGTTTTTAAGTTCCATTTCAGGGCTTTCAGACCAACGCCAATTACGAGGAATTACACTTTTTTTATTTTTTCGATTCCCTTCGGTAGTCCAGCTTTAAAAAAAACATTTTTGTAACATAACATAATAGCGGAATTCACGGTTGGCCTTGTATACATCTTACATCTTGTAGCTTTGTTAATTTGTTTTTACTTTGCTTTAAATTTAAAAAAAATATACCAAAGCTACAATATGTAAAATATCTACAAGGCCAACTTTACAATTGCAATAATATAACAATCGACCATTTTAAATGTACCTTATGGCAGGCGATTCTGGCACTGCTGTAGTACTTTTAGACACGCCACGTACGGACCATTCCGGCTTATCAATACGTGTGGTATACTTGTTATCAATATTTTTCATTATATGAAAAAAATCACATTTTACTCCTTTTGGGCATTTACGGCCTAACGATAGACCTTTAAGAAAATCACGAAAAATAGTTAAGGAAATATAAAACGGTAAAAAAATTAACATTTGTATATCTTTAATTTTGCACACTTTTGTGCTTTGTGTAAAAAGGATACTGAACGCATACCACAAACTGCTGAACGCCATTGCTTTATATTAGAAAATTCAACATTTAAGCGTTTCGATGCGTAGAAACGATTTTGAAGATTGGTAAATGCTTTCAAAGCTGATCTAAAGGAATAATTTTGTAGAGTGAAAATATTTTCAATATTTAATTCATTACATTTATTTAGGAATTGGATTTTAAAAACCAAAAGCAAGGCTTATTAGCATTAAAGAGTCTTGTCAAAGATATAATAATATAATATACATATGTACATATGTGAAACATGATTCGATTTATTTTGCAAATAAAAAAAACACAAGTTTAATCTATAAATACTATTGTCTCTAAATTTTAAAAATATGTGTGTATGAAACATATACATATGTATGCATGTATGTAAATAATATAAATAAATTGAACCAAACATTTTGAACTGGACTATATGTATAAATAACAAGAATAATTAGTGCATCAAAACCTTTTTGGTTTAGTCGTTTTGGTGTTTAAAATCCCTATCAATTACATATATTTGAATACTTTGGATGTCCCAAAAATTACCTTTTATCAGCATACTCTACAAAAACGTGTCCTCTTAAATGGGGTTGGACATTTCTTACTGTACGAAAGTTTACAATTATACCAAATTCTTCTAATACCGGCCATACGTCTGCACAGAATTCATCATAAGAGTCGCGCAAATCACGTTCACTCAACTCCAAATCACTGTCGGACCTCGAGTATTCCTCATGTTCTTCTTGTTCCAACAAAGGGTGTTGAAAAAAATGTTTAATTAGAATAATTTTGGATAGCATTGGCCTTTTATGATTATATAAGCATGTGGCTTCAAAGCGACAAGAGTTGGTTTTATCAAAAAAACTACATGATTTCTCCCCAGGCCTAGATTGCGTTATATAATCGAATCTAGTAGGAGTTTTCGCCGTACTGTCCTCCAAATATTCTTGCATGCTGGTCATTATGTCGTCAAATTCTTTGGCAGCTTTCTCTTCCTGTTGCCTAATTTCTTCGAGTTTCTTTTGTCTAGATTCTTCCAAAATTTTTAAATTTTCTTCTTGTTTTAATCTTTCAGCCTCCAGTTTGGCTTCTTCGGCTAGTCTCTGCAACTCGTCTTTTTTGAATTGTTTTTGAGCCAACAACTCTCTGCGTAGCCACAACTCTTCTTCTTCCTGACGTTGGTTCTCCTCTGCTAGTTTCTGTAGCCTTTCAATTGTTTCTTGTTGTTCCAGCCATGATTTGTACAACGGATCTTTGAGTTTTTCAGCATTAGCTACACGTATATAACAAACTTTAAATTACATTCTTTTGGTTTAAACTATGAAAATTAGTGCTTACAGGCTTCCAATTCTTCATCCCTTTTCCGAGCTAATTTTTGCCTTTTTCGTTTTCTTTGCAATTTCTTAACTAATTTTCGCCATGGTCTAAAATTTCAATTACAATGTAATATAAGCTTTGAGCCAATAACTAGTATGCATTATAATATAAATCAACATTAAATTTACCTTTTACCTTTTGCAAGAATTCCGTTCCATTATGAAGATTTAATGCCATTAATGAAATTTTATTACAGTTGTCAGCTGTTTGGAGAGTTGCCAGAAGCGAAAGGAAACTGTCTTACCGTATAATAAAAGTTATGTAGAACTGCATTATCCTTACTTTGGGACGGTTTTTATTTGTCCCATATAAATTAATCACACGCCGGAGCCGGAATTTAAAATAACAGTCATCGGCTTATTTAAAAATCAGATATGGCAATTAGGCCTTGTAATAGAGTAGGTATTTCACATAAAAACTTTTCTCATCTGGCAACATGACGTAAAGTTCGTGTGCGTGTGGCATCATAGCGGAAGGTTAGTTATAAAAGCGCGCAATTTTTGTAAGTTTCCACGGAATTTGTCATATTTTAATAAATAAAGTTTATATGTAAGTATATTTGTTACAAAAAAAAAAATTAAGCAATAAGCATTCCACAAAGTGTATTTGCACTTACATATTAAAGTGTCAAGAGTGGCTCTATTGAGTTATATTTAAGTACTCCGGAAATATTTGCCCTTTTTCGTTTTAATGCCACTGGAATTTTATATGCGATAAATTAAGGTATGTATGTATATATTTATGTATCTAGGTATCTACTTGGCATTCTTATTTGTTTGGTTATTATTATAAAGTCGGTGTAAAAACTTAAGCAATTAGTGAACGTTAAAGCACTTTAATTTTATTCTATTGTTTTTTCTATTTATCTTTTATAATATTAGTTATGCACAAAAGTAATTGCTTGCTTGAGTCAATTAGTTTGACATTTTCCTTACACTGCGGGTTATAATACCAAGCTTATGCGCTATTTTTTACTCCGTCTTTATTGACTTTGTTTTCGCAAGTATTGTATAGCTTTTTGTTTTATGTTTGCGAATAAATGACTTTCGTAGCTAATTAATTAATTATTTAAAGGATTTATTAACACTTGCTAGAGGGAATTAATTAATTATATTGAATGATATAATAATATGGAGTATTCTATTACGAAAACTTTAATTAAAAGCTAACAGATTATGGTTATAACCACAACAAAAATCAAAAATTGATTTAGTAAGAGCTTAAATATAACGAAAAACAAAGAACAAAAAGAGAAATTCTTATTCTAGATTTATACAGAACTTTTCTGATTAATAGTGTTTAGAGAGTTGACTACAAATACCAGAGCTTTATATATTAAATTCACTAATTATTTTATTAAAATTCAACCAACTATAAAAATTGTGCCCTTAATTATGAAAGTGGTCTAAGTCATGTGAATTTTTGCTTCAAAATATCAAATAAATGGTAAAAAATCTTCAATAAATATTTAATTAATGCTAAATAAATTTATATTAATTGAGACTAGTATAACTATAAATTAAAATGTTGCATAATATAAAAATATTTTTGGATTTGTTCAAATGTAATCTACTAAATATCTCGAAGAAAGAAATATATGACTTATACCACTTTCATAATTAAGGGCACAATTGTATGCATGTATGTATATCCAATAACAAAAATGGAAATGGAAATAGAAAATAGAAAGAACATTTTTAAAATTCAAGGAATTTTCTTTAGCATTTTGTTTTGTAAATATGTATGACCAAATATTATAACTAATAAGAGAAGTGCAAGAATAAAATATCTGGTGTGCAATATTTTGATTTTCCTTTTTTTTGTAGTACTTAATTTAATAAAAATTAACGGTGATCTAACATGGTTTGATTGACCGCTGTAGCAACGGTTGGATCACATGCGTTTTGCGGTAGAGTTGGAGCACTGGATGTGAACTGTAGTAGAATTATTAAGTATGTAGTTAAGGCTCCACTGATCTATTATTATTACATAGAAATAAATAGATTTTTAGCCAAATTTTCTAAAGATTCTTTTGTATTTTTTAGCTTACTGTAAAGTATAAAGTACGATCAATAGTAAATAAGCCTGCTGCCGTAAAATTGATTTTCAAATGCAATAATTGCATCGAAAATTGTTGCAACTTTTCCTTGACTTCTTGTGTCTTGGCCTTATTCAGTAGTGCATGAACAATGCCACCAGTTTTCTCACTCTAATGAAACATAAATCATTTTCAATTAAAAATATATTTAAAATTTTATTTAGAACAAATTTTAAACAAACCTTTTTAATGGCTCTGTTGCTGCCCTCCACTATTGAAATTATCGCAATCAAATACAATATCATTTGGCAAGAAAAGAACGTTACAAATTCTGCGGTTTTAAATTTACTTTCCCTCTTCGATTTACCCAATAATGTCTCCAGCACATAGTATGCATCAAATACAATAATGAGAAATGCAATTGATATTATGGTTAATAGTTGATAAGTGAAATATTTATTGGCTGTTGAGGCTGCCTCACAAATCAGCTGATGTATTTCCATAGATTCTTGTATAATTTCTGTTGGATTTTTCGAGACAATAGTGTACATAGAAAATGAGTCTAAGCATTGAAGGGAACGTTGTTTTTGCTTTTTGCTTGCTATTGTTTTAATGCTGCGTGTATCCCATTGGTGGCAAAGATTTTTAAGGACCTGAAAAAATAATATTTTTTTAGTTTTTTTTCTTTATTAAGTTAAACGCAGTAAATTTAATAGAGCAAAAGCAGTTTTGAAGTTTATTTATTATGAACATTTTTATTTAACTTAATCAATTTCAATAGTAAACCTTATAAAACTATAATTAACAGATTAGTCAAACAAAAGGGAACGTAAGCTATCTGGCATGATCGAAAAGTAATAAAAATGATTATAAAAATGGTTAATGTAATGTAACGTAAGCTACTTTTCATATAAAAATATCAATACTTTTCATATAAAAATATCATCTACGTTGCAGTTGCATTACATTACAGTCGGCTAACTGAGCCTAAGACAATTGCATTGAAAGTATACAAAAGGGTGTATTAAGTGTAGGAATGATTGGTTACAAAGGTGCGTTTTTTATTATTTTTAGTAGAACAGAACATTGACGTAAATATATATATTTTTTGCCTTAAGCATTATAAATACAGGACATAAATAATTATATGAGTAAAAAACGTGTCACAAAACATAATTTAAGGAAATTTATTTTCAAAATTTGCGATTTTTCGCCAATCTTATAGTACGGAGCTACGAGCCAATATAAAATATAGTTTTAGCATTTTTTTTTGTTTTTGAAGTTTTTTTAATTTTGGCGATTTTTTTTTACTTTGGCGATTTTTTTAATTTTGGCGATTTTTTTTTTGGTTTTGGTGATTTTTTCGGTTTATGGAGTTTTGGCGATATTTTTCGGTTTTTGGCGTTATATTATTTTTTGGCGATTTTTTAATTTTGGCATTTTTTTTTAATTTTGGCAATTTTCGGTTTTTGGCGTTTCTTCATTTTGGCGACTTTTTTCATTTAAGCGCTTTTTTTAGTTTTTACACTTTTTTTTCATTTTGGCGATTTTTTTCGGTTTTTGGCGATCTATCAATTTTTTTTCATTTTGGCGATTTTTTTTCATATTAACAATTATTTTGTTACTGGAGCCTTTTTCGCGTTTGGCGATTTTTTTCAGTTTTTGGCGCTTTTTTTCATTAGTCGCAAGACCGTCCAGGTCTTGCGACTTATTTTGGCGTTAGAAATTTTTTTAATTTTGGCGATTTTTTCTTTTTGGCGATTTTTTTTTGAGTTTTTGGCGATTTTTTTTTTTGGTTTGGCAATTTTATAATTTTCAGATTTTTTATTTTTACCGTTTTTAAAAATTTCAAGAGTTTACCTCTTACGGTTTCCAAGATATAGCAAGTTGTCAAAATTACATAGTCAAAATTGCATTAACTGATGGACCACCCTTTAATTTAAATTTTTTAAATTAGTCTATATAAAAATTAGTCTATATAAAAATACACAAATTTTTCAACTTTCAAGTGTCAATATACATATGTAAATACAATTGTATGTATATTGCATGGGATTTTAGAATTTTTCGTTGCTCTTTTTGGAACACCCTTTCATTTTTAATTCTCATGTATTTGTTGTTGTAGCGGCCAATGTTCTACATACTCTGTCTAAATTTCAGGTCCGTAGCTCTTACGGTTCTTGAGAAAATACCGTGTGACGGACAGACGGACAGCGTAGCGAAAACAATAGGGGTCCTCTTTTCACCTTTGGTGTACGGAACCCTAAAAATTTTGGAAATATGAATCATTTCCCATGACTCATTGTATGTATATACTGGATTTCTTTTCCGATGGATATTCATTTAATCTTAAGTTAGGAAAAACAATACTCTATTTTTCATCACAGAAATAAACTTAACTGTTATCTTAATTTTAATGTGAACCAAATGAGAATTCTATCACATATTATTACACAGAGTAATCGCTGTACGGTACAACTCATATGCCTTTATTATTATTTAGTATTTATTAATACATATTATACAAAGTAAATTTGCATAACATGGTTGCACAAATATGGGCGGAGTAACTAGACCATATGCCCAAGATGCTTTTATTTTTACATTTATATGTTTTTTCCTTTGGAAATTACGTGCCACTTTAACTCAGCATTCTTTGCAACATGCACACACACGTATGTATGTATGGATGTGTGTATGTATGTATCTATCTAAGAAAATAATATGCATGTATGTATTTATTATAGGTCTGCACAGATATACATACCAGTTTGCACCAGTTCTACGTTCGCTGGTTCTGGTATGTACAGATACATATGTTATTCAGCGTTTCAGTTACTAGTCATAAATTATCGGTACATTCAAATCAGTACCCCTCCTCTTTCTTCTTTCCTCTCTCTCCCATAAACTCACACTCAGAGTAAAAAAAAAGAATCCAGTCTAAAACATGACTGGTAACAGAAGCGCTGTACATACCAAAACTAACAAACGTAAAACTGGTGCAAACAGGTATATCTGTGCAAACCTTTAGTATACCTGCATACATATACAGGGTGGCGCAAAAATAACCTTCCGATGTTATTTGGCTGTAATTTAAAAATAAAAGAAAAACTTTGATTCTTCTGGTGGATTATTTTTATTTGGTCTTTTAATTTTTTTTACATCAAGTTGAGTATATGATGTCATGTAAATGTTGATTGTCATTTGAGCCCTTTTTATGGCATTTTCCATCACTTTGGCCAAAACTTCCTCACTTTTTTGACGGATATTGTCTTTAAGAGCTGCAAGAGTCTGAGACTTGTTGACATAAACCCGCGCCTTCAAAAAGCCCCACAAAAAGAAGTCTGCAGCGGTCAAATTGGGCGATCTTGCGGCCGATTATTGGTCAAATAAATAGTCACCAATATTCCGCGTTCTGGAGCAGTTGAGAGTAACATTGTTTAATAACGTGTATTTTGCATGTGTTTACTACACAAATGTCAAAACAGAACAGAACTGACTGATTAGGCGCCAATCGCAAAATTTATAGCATTTTCTGATAGGAGGATTACTATTGCGCAACCCTGTATGTGTGTGTCTATGAGCATTCATTTTTTACCGTAATAAAAAATGAATTAATTATACACAGAGTATGAGCAATTTTTATTAGCAAACGATTGTTAAAATATCACTCATACGTCTGCACTCTTGGAAACACGAAACCCGACAACAACAAAGCAGCACATTAAAGCGAAAGGCAAAATTATAAAACAATTTTCATTAATAAAAAACTAAAATGGCATTTAATATTTATGAATAACAACACATTTATGTATGTATGTATGTGTGTAGTTTTTTTGCTTCTTCTATAATAACCTCGTTGACAGCTTTAAAATAAAGTGTTATTTTATGTAACGCCGCATAAAAAGTCATCACCACACTGCTGATGATAATGTGAGGCGAATAAAATGACGTGATTGCAAACCACGAGAGATATATTCCATTATGCTTGAACACCAAAAAATATCCATACAAAATAAATGAAATGTTGGACAAAAACATAAAAAGTATAATGAAGTTTATTTTCCTGGCACATTTCTTCTGCACGATCTGAACGCCAATGCGGGAGAAACACAACTCCAGCCATACGTACTGTTGCATTAAACTGATAAGTAAGTTACGTTGTAATAAAGAAAATATTTGCACGGTTATATTGGCAAACATGCCATTAAATTTCTCCAAGGAGTCTGTTAACTGTGAAACTGAAGTGATATAGAAATGAGCCAATAACGATTGCTCATTATTCATGCTGTAGAAAAGCACACAGCTGTAGAAAACAATACGCGCCATCATATTGCAAAAACCAAACGTGGTATTTTTTAAATGCCTCATGGGCTGGGATGAGAACTGAGATGGTATAATGCCAGCTAAGGTAGCAACTATGAAGAGGACACGATAGCAGGCGTAAACATCTCCCGGACTTTGCAAATCATGCAGAAGTGTCCGTACACTTGAGGGTAAAAACGTATTAACACACATCGCTTTACTAGAGCTTAATGAATACTAATAAATGGTTCGTTAATGCAGAATGTCTTTCCACAAAAAGCCAATGAAAGAAAGCTTTATCAAAAACAATGTTTGTTTTTGCTGAAATATCGTGTTGTTATCAATGTAATTAATTGAATTAAAGTAATTGAAAGCAATGTAAAATAAGAGAAATAATTAGAGATACAAGTTTAATACTTTAAGGGCCATTTTCACAACTTACCTTTAGTTAAGGGTAGGATTTTGTCTGCTCGATAAATGTCTTTGCATTACTACAACTTCAATTTTTTATTGTTGTTATTATAAATACTAATAATATTTAATGGATAAAAAAAAATTCTCTCTTTAGCTAAAGGCAAGGTTTTTAGTTCATAAATGAGGGTGGAAAATATGAAGGCTTCTATTTTCATTATCCTCCCCTCTCTCTCTCTCTCTCTCTCTCTTCCATGTACTTAAAAGTTGCTCAACTAAAATTGCCGCGTGTAAGTCTAGTCTAAGCGCTGGCGAAGTTAGATTTCTTTGACGGGTAAGAGTGGTTCTGTGCAAACACTAAATGAACACTTTTCTTGAACAAGAAATATGAAGGGTATATAAAATTCGGTATAGCCGAACAAAACATAATACAGAGTAAAAATTGCCTTTTTATATTTTTCCTATTTTCGGTTTTCCAGGATTTGTAATTCAGGGACTTAAAAGCAAATAAGGTACAAGTGCCAAAAATAATATTCTGAGTACTTAAGTTTCAAAGTTTTTTGTCCTATTAATTTATTTATTTATTTTAAACATATTAATGCAAAGTAAATTTGCATAATATGGTGTTGCACAAATATGGGCGGAGTAACGTATTTTAAAAAGTTTTGTGACTGACTGTAAACGACCTATGCCTTCACATAGGAAGTAGGGAAGGTGTTTGTTAAAGAAATTCCACAAAAAACCGCAAGATTATAAGGTTATCCGTGGCTGATCAGTCAACCAGTACGAGCGAGACAAAACACTCTCGAAGGCCAAATAACAAACACAAGCCTGACCGCACTTAAGAAATAATTACGATGACGCGAGAGATGTTCCCCAACCCAGAGCTGCTTAACGACTCTATTAAGTTGTTGCTAGTTGTAAGACTTTCGGTCACTTTGAGTTTATTATGGAGATCTGAATTTTTACAGAGTGATAGATCTTAGTATTAAGTGTTGATTGCTGCATCTTTTAATAAATTTTGTTTAGTTTTGGCACTTGTACCACTTTAATTTTCAAGCCCCTCAATTGTAATTTGTTCTATGACTCCTCATAAGCATAATTGTTTTTATTAATTTTTAACTTAACACATTATGAACAGTTCGCTTTCTTCCACTTACCTTGTTCAACAAATTATAATGTTGCCAAAAGCGCATAATAAACGAAACATTTAAGACCACCACACTAAGCAGAAAAATATGAGGTACAAAAAAGGCCACACATGCTTGGAACGATGGCCATATTTGATTGTGGAACAACATCCACAAGCTACTGGACAAATAGCTTACACAAACAATTGTCATCATAATCAGCTTCGAATGCCTAAATTTCATAATGTAGCGATAGTTGAATTCCACGCCCAAATTCAAAAATCTTTCATCTATTGCAGCCACTGTGTGATAGAGATTGATAATGTCATGACTTTTTCTCATGCTTACGCCGAACAGAATCATCATACCGCTCAGGCCTATAAACTTTTGCAAAATATCACCGATTTTGGAAATTTCTGTTTTGAAAAAGAATCCCACTATAGAGTCGTCCACTAGGAATGAATGCAGAAAACAATAAACGAAAAATACTCCCTGCAATATGGTGATGCCGTAACCCAATGGTGACGTAGACATTTTGCGTTTACCATGGGGTCCCACAATACGCAGCGGCGTGAGACCCAAAACGAATGTTATCGAGAGAAGAGTTTTCTCAGCAGCATAAGAGTCTCTCGGATTAAAAAAGTCCTTGCAAAATGCGAGCATTTTCGTATAAAGCGACTTGGAGATAAAACTGAACAGGTTTTAGGAATGATTGCTTGTTTTATACTCGTACTGTCCTGTTTACTAAAGCATGTACATACATATGTATTTTTGTATGTGTGTGTCCAGTAGTTGAAGTTAATTTTGCTTCTTCAAATGGTTGTCAGCTAATTAGTGTCAGTTAATACTTTTTGCCAAATGGTTACGGTAATGGCAAACAAATTAACACATGTATCTATTTCTATTTTTATTATTATTTATTTGCCCATAGCCCGTTCCAAATTCAATAAATTCAATACATGGTTGAAAATACTTGTACGTAAAATGGTTCGCAGTCCTCAGCAGAAGTTTTTCAAAATGTATGATTTAAGAAAATTGACATAAAATAAATTTATTACACATACTAGTACATGTGTGCCGTACGGTCGGTCTTTTCGTCTGGGTATTCTGGGTTGGATTCCCAACATTTTTAATTGAAATTTAATGTCTATTTTTACTCTTTTATTTCCTCTGTCACACTAACGAGGCTCTGACGACCGATCAGGGGCGGTAAAACCCTTAAAACAGCATGGGCGAAATTTTTTACAGGAACTTCGCTGTTTTTACATATATATTTTTTGAGAATTGCAATTTACACAGATATCAATATAAAATAAAGATTGGACAAAATTACACAAACATCTTTTAGTAGGGGTAAGTAATACATGAATTGTTATTGTCGAAATTTTCATTAAAAAAACTGCCATATTTGGACTTTTAAAAAATCATAAATTTTAATGAAAAAATCGTCAAATCGTCAAATCGTCATTTTGCTATTTTGGACACCAAAAATCGTCAAATGACGATAAATCGTCAAATCTGGAAGCCGTGATTCACCACATTGATTAATTGATTTTAAACAATGTGGTTAATTTATAAAATATTTAGTAAATGATTTTTAACTATTTATTTGACCTTTTGATAATTATATATTATTATCCATTTAGCTCAAGGTCTTTAATATTTCTTATTTTCTGTTCGATATTTCGCTAGGCTTTGCTTAGTTTGTTAGTAAATTATAATTTATAATATTTAATAAAATGTTCTAAAAACGTTTTCCCGTTACATATTACGAATAATTTATTTTTGATTTATACAAATAAATTTTTTTTTGCAATTTAATAATGGTTTCCTTCATTATTGCGTCACTGTCCTGCATAATATGATTAATATGCAGTGCTTTGTTTAATCATTCCTTTGTGACTTTTCCACACATTTCTAGTTATGATTTACATTTGCTTTGCTTGCACATAATATGGTTGATATAATGAGTGCTTTTTTTACAAGTTCACAACTTGTGAGTTGGTAACACTGCTTTATTTGATAAACGATTTTTACCAGATAATAAATTAGACGTGCCATAGCTATAGACATAACCGGGGAAACCGCAAATATGCAATTGCATATTTTTTCTTGGCTGATATATCAATGCTGAAGAACGTTTCAGAACTTTTTATGAATTTTGGCATCGATTTTTTAGTGCATATCTTTGCACATTTTACCCCTTAAAGCATGTTTTTCATATTCTAGTCTAACACGCATATTTTCAGCATTTTACGAGTTTTTCAGAGCATATTTGCCGTTTTTAAGGCATATTTTAACATATAAAAAATTTTTTTGGTAAAAATTTCTACTTTTCTCCGTGAAAACTTCATTTTGTAGCAAAAGAAACAGCATTATGGGCAAGCAATTTCTCGCTACCATTATTAAGTTAGACTTTAAGAAAGGCTATTGTGTCTGTTCTGGCTTCCGAATCGATTTAACACGTTTTCTTATGAGTTCTGATGTTAAAACACATGCTACACGAGCTTAAGTTGAAATTTAAAACATACTAAATAAAACATATTAATTATCCAAATTTATAAGAAAAAATTTTAAATTAACGATTTCAAATTTTTTACTTTTCACTCACTGTAAACAGTCTTGTGAAAGAAAAACGAATCAAGAAAATTAAACAATTTTAAATCGTCTATTTCCAATTTTTTTCTACTATTGATTTGTATTTTCCAAATTTAAACTTAAACAGATGTAACAACATGTGTTTTAACATCTTCACTGGACGTTAATTTCAATAAAAACATGATTTGGTAATTGTGACGAACGCTGCCCCGATTACATCAGTTGAGGTTGAAAAAGAGAATTGTCACTGTATAAAAGTTTGTTTAGATGTGACAGGCGGTGATTTTTATTTTAAAAGCCAAGTGAATAGTTTTTGTTTAATGCATATTTTTTGAGTTTTTAGTACATATTGAATGCGCATAAAACACTTTTTTTGAGCATATTTCTGGTTTCCCTGGACATAACCAAACCAAAATTCAATTGGTATGGTAATTGCTATGGCCTTATAGCGAGTCACCTATAATCAAATACAGTGTTGCCCATAAGTGTGGTTCGAACAGCTGTTTTCTATGGTTATGGTTATAATTATAGCACGTCTGATTGAACCTTTAGTTTGGCTACTAATTCCAAACGGATAGACTTAGAGAAGAGCATTGATAGTATACTTCATTTTCGGCAACTGGGCATATGTCCATTCACTTTATGGAATATTTTATGAAAGAATATTAGTTTACGAGCTTTTAGTATTAAATTTGTTTGATATTGCTTTTGGTCTTCCATAAACAATTTTGTGCCATAATAGTGCTCATTTATTGAGTGAATAGGCTTATAAATAAATAATTATAAAACTGTTGCATTTAAAGTGAAAATAATTCATTAGCCTTTATCAAAGAACTTTTGTAAACTGTTCTAAGAAAACCAAACACTTCGCATGTTGTTTTATATTTTCATTATTTTTCAACACACTATTAAATTTTATATCGATAAATTTATTGCACTAACTTCTTCTTCAAACTTACCTTGTGCATCATATTGAAACGCATTTCAATCATTTTCGTAAAACACGAAAATAAAGCCAAAGCAAATAGTACCACCGTGTGTTGCAACACGAATGTAATATGCAGACAAAATGAAGGCTCCTCATTGGCTGCCTTCAATAGTTGAAAACTAAAAATAGTATAGCCCAAATTCGCCGAAACCATAAATAAAATATAAATGTAACTGAAACGCAGAACCTTGCTGTACATTATTTTTATGCCCACGCCTTGTAGCTGCTCATCCATGGCCTGCATTATGCCTAAACTCTTTTGTACATAATGCTTGGGTATTATAGCCGTAAGGTAAATTACTGTCACACCAATGAAGCCATTTAGAATTTGCATAAAGTCACCAAAATACGTAATTCGCGAACGAAAAAAGTAACCGGCCACAGTTTCACAATCATTCAACAAAGTATTAACATAACAAATGCTATAGATGACGATGTGTACAACGACATTAATGTAACCCCAAGTGGAATGTTTTAAATATTTTATGCCCTTGGGGCTACTTTTAATATAGAAAGGCGTTAGACCATGCCAATACGTAAGAAATAGTAGAGGTTGTAAGCACTCGTACAGGCGTTTAGCAGAAAAAAATCTTCGTATGCGATTCCGTATGTTATTATCAAACTTTGGCGTTTCAGGAAACTCCTCGTCCATTCTAATGAAAGTCAAGGCAACAACTAAATAAATGTTTTAAAAATATAATGTACATGATATGAAAACGTGTAGAGTTTAAAGTACGAGTAACAACAATAAAGTGTTTTTGTTTGTCATTTCAATGTGTCCTGTGTGTCCTGTATTGTTTGTTTTTTTATTTGTTTTTTTTCTGGTTTTACAGTCGTTAACCTGTTGAATTTGTTGGTGACAAAGTGCCCGGTTGTTGATGTTTTAATTACATCCTTGATATGAAATAATAAAGTAATCAAACAAATTTACATAAACACATACTCAAGCACTGTGTCTATTAATATTAACTATGAAGATGTCTCTAATTTATGTGTAAATTTTTTGTTGAACAAGTGTATGCATACGATAAACCTTAAATGAATGAAAAAATCTACATAAATGCTAATTGCTTTTATTTATTGCTACAGTATTTATAGTCAATTTAAAGTTTTGTTAACTTTAACTGCTGTAATTAGAGAAAATGTTTGATCCCTTTTTTTAAGAATAAGTACTCACTAAATAATAGTCATTGGTATTGATTGGAGTGTTCACTGTTTGTTTGCTTTGCGGACCTTCCCGAAATTATTTTTTCTTGTCTTAAAGCGGTATATCTTTTAGAAAATGCGTAAATCTATAATGTAAAAAAATTATTGTAGAAAAATTTCTGTAAGAGTGGTGGAGGGATGTAAGCCCCATAACCAGAAAATATTTATTCAGCCCAATCATGAATAACAATTCCGTGTGAGTTTTGTCACTTTTCCCTTTTCTCCAATTATGAATTGGTTTTTCCCATTTTTTTTACCAAATTCGGGAATAAAAAAAACTCCCCGGGGAAAAAATAGGTATTACGAACGCCGTTGAACTTGCTTTTTTCACTTAAATTCTTTCCCCGGCAAAACAGAAGGGAGTTTACCAAAAAACATATTTAATACTACATTAAATCAAAATTTATATACATAAACTTGTAGTTTATAGTTGTTTTATGTGGAAAAACACAAATAATGCCCAAACAAATCATTTATTAACTTATTTTTACATATTTTTTTAAAATTTGGTAAATTTTAATATTTTTTTTTTATTCTCTCACTAAAAAAAAATTGAGAAACCAAATGTCAAAAAACAAGCAAAACAAAGAGCTTCGTAATGCGGTAATGCCACGTATTACTGTTTTTTTGCTCCCAAAGAATTTGTGATTGGAGGAATGTTTTATCGAGAAAATTATTTTCCGTGAGAAAAAAATTCCGAGGGAATATTCATGATTGGGCTGATTATCGTTTTAGCAGATATCTATTAAAACAAGAGCTTTTAGGGTTCTATAGTCAAAAGAAAAATAGAACCTTTTTAACGTGAGTACGTTGTTCGTCCTCCAGTTTGTCTGTCCGTCTATTAACGTATCCCCTCGTTTGATCTCTCACTGAATGAAAAAGAAAATCTGTTCGTTTGTTACACTTTATAGACTTAACAATTGAACCGATTATGATGAAATTTAAAACGTTAATGGATCTGCGTCTAAAAGAATATATAACTTATAAGGGGTAATATCTACCCTACGAAACTATCCAAACGATTTTTATGAAAAACAAATTTAAAAAAATTTAAACTATCACAAAGATTTTTATGAAACTCCAAACATAAATACATCTAAGCCTAAAAACATAGGGTATATATATTTTTTTAAAAGTGTGACCAAGAGAGGACAAGGGCCTATCTGGCGTTCTGGCTATTCGAAATTATCCAAAAGATTTTTATGAAATTCTAAATATGCATAGATGCATATATGGCCAAGGCCGCGGAAAAGGGGAATTCAATGGAATTTTTTTTATTATTTAGAGCTTTTGTGATTGTCATTTGTTGGTTTACAGTGCAAAGCATCACAAAATTCAGAGAGTACATTTTTGAAGAACTGTGCGTGAGATATCGATTGCACACAAAATTCAAATCATTGATGAAAACATAATTATGTATGACACTTCTCTTGAAGGATACAATTAATTAATTATTTACCTACTCTTTTCTTTTTATTTTTACTTCGGTTTCTATTTTTATTTTCATTTCATTTTTTCTTTACAACTTTATGAGAAAATAAGTTCACTTAATATTGTTTGTGAAAGAATTTACGTACCTACTGAATAGTATAATCAAATATGAAGTGATGTTTTTTTTTGATCCAATAAAAAATAAACAATTTATTTTATTTTTAAGTAAATTTTAGTGTTTTATTTATTCACATTGGTCGTTTTTGCATGGCTGCTAAGTAAGAGAATTTTATGTGTTGTTCCAGTGTTTTTTTGGTGACGTTCCAGTCTCGTATTTTTGCATCCAAAACAACTATAAATGTAGTTTTTTATATATTTTTTGTGCTTAGAGTATTCTTTGATCTTTCACCTACGATACGTTAGAGGGAAACGTGTTCAGGATTTTGAAAACATTACGAATTTTTGTAGAATGTTGTACAAGCTCTTACCCCACTTCTCTTTTAGTGAGACGTTCCAGTTAACTTCAAATGGCTGTAGCTTTTAAGCCGCAAGAAATAGAAGCACATATTTTTGCGCCAAAGTTACAGCCTGAGAATATATTTTGGTGAACATAAGTTATCAATAGTTTTTTACTTTGTTCATCAAATACACGTCGAAAATTGCGCAAACTGGTGACGTTCCACCCTACGCCCTTGGCTATATATATCTAATAAAGCTACGTCCAAGCCCTATGCACAATGTGCAAGCCACGCCGACGAAAACACAACAGGCAACCACATCTCAGATACAACAATGGGCGCATTCATAAGAAGTAGCTGTTGAGCTCAACAGTTGTGAAACTGCTGGCAACTGTTGGCCCCAACAGCTACTTCTTAGAAACGGCTTGATGTGTATAATGTAATTGTATATCTTTATTTCGTTACTTCATCGCATTTGTAATGTAAAACTTAACAAATATTTGTTGCTGCCACCTAACAGAGCATATAAAAGAAATAGCTCCATTTGGCCAGCTGTTCAGGCTGAGCACAACATGTTGACTATAGGTAGCGAAAAAATTTTATGATGGAAAATTACTCAACTGTTGAGTGGAGCGGAGATACTCAACTATGCGTTTCTAAGACAAACACTCAACGGTTGCGCAACTGTTACGTCTTATGAATGCGACCAATGCTTGCTCTTATTTTGCAAAGAAGCAAGAACAAATTTAGGAGCTTTCAAAGCTGTTCACCTCAAATAGAAATATAATAGCAGCCCTAAAACGACACACACTTTATATATTTTTAAACAGATAGCACCAAGAAGGGCCCAGGACAATTTTTGCTATCGAAAACTATCTAACCAATTTGTATGAAATCCAAAACAACGTTAGGATCAAAAGGATGGTAGAATCTAACCAATTTGTATGAAATCCAAAACAACGTTAGGATCAAAAGGATGGTAGAATCTAATATCTGTCTCTCCAAGACTATCCAATCTATTTTGATGAAACTTGCAACATAGACATAATAAAAAAGCGCCTAAATGAGAGAAATATCATCAAAAATAAAATGAATCGCTAAAATCCAAAAAATCACCAAAAATAAAGATTTCGCAAAAAAAAAAAAAACAAACAAAAAAATCGCCAAAAAAAGAAAAAAATCGTGAAAAACGAACAAATGCGCTGCATCTAAAACTCGCTAAAACTAAAAAAGAACCGGAAAAATCGGAAAAAGCGCTAAAACTAAGAAAAAATCGCAATAACAAAAAAGGAATCGAATAACCGTAAAAAACGGCAAAACTAAAACACGATTAAGCTAAAAAACACCATAGCTAAAAAATTTGTTATTGCACAACTTTGTAAAGAAATGTGTGTGATTGCACATAAATTCGTTCATATTTTATATCTATAACCCACCCTACGTCTACACCTGATACATTTTTTCCATGACAAAAGCCAAATTCCACATAGAAAAAAGAGCTAATATAAATAAATTATTTTTCAATATGAAATTTGACTTTTATTATGATAAAAATATATCAGCTGTTGACCTAGGGTAACATGTAAAAGTATTAAACATTTATACCAAGACTACATACAGTCCACGAAATTTCATTGATCATAAAAGTTGTCTGCTTATTCATTTTAGTTTGTGTTAATTTTTTGTGTTACAATAATGGATAATAAATGTCAAAAATTTCGTGTACTTTCCATTTGAATTTCAAATTTCTTAAGCAGTCGACAGCATATTTTTATACAATTGGAACTGTTACATTCGAGAAATTCCTCATACATTTTCTAATTTTCTAATTATGTAATAATAAAATGTATGTATGTATTAGTGATGTAACGAATGCCAATTTTTGATATTCGTACATACGAATACGAATATTTGAAACGATATTCACGAATACGAATATTATATATGAAATCCAAAGACATTAAATTGGGGTTTTATTTACGCCTGCATTATGAAATATTCAAAAATTTGTATGAAAAAGGACTACACACTCTTGTTGGCGTACTTTAAACCTAATAAAAAGTATCCAAAATGTTGATGATCGTCATTAAATAATATTTGAAAATGATACAAAGCACAAATTTCTATAAAAAATTTATGTATTTGTACAAACTAAAATTTTTAGTCATTTATTTAAATTTCGTTTAGGATTTAATAATTTAATAATAATTATCACATGTAATTTGGCTTAAAAAAGCGATACGAACTTTAGCCCGTTCAAATAAATCACAAATATAGAAACAAATGAAGTTCGAAAAATAATAATTAGAAATTAACTTTATCAATTTTATTTTTTTAATTTCTTTGAAAAAATACTTGTATTCGTATTCGCCTGCATTTGACAACTACGAATACATTCGCATTCCCCTGAAAATGGCCGAAGATTCGACAATTCGAATACGAATATTCGTGCATCACTAGTATGTATGTTAGTCTCTACAAATTTGTTGCAATCGTGTTCCATATATTTACAATTAAAAAAAAATTCTGCACAATAACGTGCTAAATGCTATTCACACTTTAATACCAAATCACTTCTTCTTACCTTGTTAAGTATCACTAAACGCCGCTCAAAACTACGGGCCATAATACAAAATAAACATATTGCGATCGAAAACACCGAATGCTGCAAGAAGAATGTAACACAAACACTAAACGATGGTGTTACTTTCATGGATTTCAACAAACGAAATACACCCAAAAAATAAATACCAATCACAACAGTTTGAAAAACAATCATGATTATGCAGTAGCGATATATGCGCGAGTATTTAACTTTAATGCCGATATTGGCAAAATTTGCATCCAAACCATATAAAATGCGACACACTCGCAATATTTTGCGTCTCTGGGTTACGGCCGAAATGTATATAACGGCACCGGTTATGAGACCGTTACAAATTTGCATTGTATCTCCAACATTTGATATTTTCGTACGGAAAAAATAACCCACCATAGTCTCGTCCTGCAGCAAGGATGTTATGTAACAGCAGCCATAGAGAAATATATAAACTGCTATATTGATAAAACCGCAAAAGGACATTTTAACATTCGTTTCACCGTCTTTATTTTTCGTCACACGAAACGGTGTTAAACCATAGAGAAATGTTAGAAAAAATAAGGGCTTTAAGGCCTCAAACACTTGATTCGATATAAAACGTTTGCGAAATTTTCGAACTTTATCTGATACAATTTGTGAAATCATTTCAAATTTATTTATTATTTATTTTTTTTTATTTTTATAAAAAAGCAGAGAAACTAATCCTTATCAAAGGAGATCCTTCTTACTACTAAAATAAAATTTATCGAAACTTTATTTATTTGTTCTATATTAATTGCATTTTATGTGTGCTTATCAAATGTTCTTTCACGAGATTAAGCAGCAAGTGGCTGCTTAAAAACAGAACTGCAAATAATGCAATCTTTCATAGAGATGATAATTTTTATTATATTTCCTTAAAAAAATAATAATACACACACTACAAGGAAATAAAAATCAATATTTTTTTTTTAGTAAATCAAAATTATATTAAACTATTGATCAAAGTTGCAATGACGAGGAAGAGGAAGAAAGTATGCTGCATCTGCTGTGCCTTTGTCCCGCTCTGGAGGATCTCCGTCTGCACCTCTTTGGCAGAATATCTCTATGACGCTTATCCTATTTATCGGAAATCGGGCTCAAAAACCTAAGCCTCTATATTAGGAGTAGTGGTTGGCATAATCGCTGCCCTCCTAACCAAATTTCTTGACCCACTCTCACCTCTCATCCCCCCCGAACACTCTTCTATCTCTTTTCTATTTATACCCTTCTCACACTCCTCTTGTTCTCTCTCTTTCTTCTTTCAACTTACAGGCAGCACAAAGGGATCATTATATTGGACCCAAGTGAGCTGGACTCTAACTTTCTACTTTTCCTTACCAGCAGCCTGCTAACCTAATCTAACCATTGATCAAAGTCAAATCATATTAATAATCATTTCGTTCCCGCTTATGGAAATCGTGAGTAAACTTCAATCCAAAAGATTTTGAAACTAGCTAGAATACTTGGTATGCTTACACAGAAAAAATATAATCGAAATGCGATCAGCAAAATAAGTTGTTAACATTTAATTTAAAAATTAGCAATCATCATTGTTAATATAACAAATTTAAATTTTTATAGTCAATTAAATTACTCAACAAAATTATTTATTGGATTATATCATAAGCAATTTAGTTTATTATCGCTGAGGTTGCCGTTTCAACTCCGCCCAAAGAATCGTTTCTAGCAAAGAACCGTTTCTAGGATTGTGATTGTGTAAAAAAAATAGTATTGTTAGTGTAACAATTATTATAATTAAAATTTGTACGGAAATTAAATAAGCCGGATTGTTAATATAACAATAACTTTAATTAAAATAACTTTGAAATATAACAAAAAAAAATGTTGAAAAAATAAATAAATTTCAATTTATTATTTATTTGTTGATATATTTAATTGAAAATATTTTTCAGATTTTCCTTTAACTTACAATTTCGTTAATTGTATTTACAAAAATCGTTGTAGGTTCGAAATCATTTAATTATTTAATTGATATAACAAAAAAATTAATTGTATCTACAAATCATTTTTTTCTGTGTATAGACGTTACATGCATATGTACTTTAAAAACTGAATGTCAAAAAAATATACTTTGGAATTTCTTATAAGATTTAATATACTTATGAAACTGTTTTTAAAATGAGTAGAAAATCAACAGGATATTAAAAAACGAACTCGCACATAGAACGTATTTGTGCATGTGTGCATTTATGTATGTATGTGTGAATGTATATGCTTTTTTAATTTAACGCTAAAAGTGTCTCTATTAATCAAAAAGCAATACATCATTTTTTAGTGAAGTACCTTAAATTTTAATATTAACCACAATTGTTTATACAAAAAATACAATAAATTTTGGGCCGTTTTTAAATTTTGGCAATGTTTCAGGTTAAGGTTCATACATCAATCAATCTTTATGCACATATTTCTGTTTTTGGATAATTAGCTATCAAATTATCCACAAAATTGACAGCAGTTGCTTTTAATTTTTTGTTATTTTTGGTCATTGACTTCAGTCGCAATTTCATCGAAGTGTGTTAAAAAAGAAGTCATTGAATTTCGGGTTGGAAATTTTTTAAGAAAAGAAAATTTATAACAATAAACAAATTATATGTAGTTAATTCATTATTTTGTATTTATATAATTTGTTTAAAAAATTCATTACTATTTATTATTTTAAAATTGTATGTAGATAGTTTTTTTTTGAGTAATATATGGCCCATAGGCTAGGTATACATAATGAATAAATAAATGTAATGAAATGAAAAAAAATTTAAAATTTTCCATACAAACAAAAACGTACTCGCGTGTTCAAAAAAAATTTTTATCCAGTAGATATTTTTCAAAATATGATATTTTCTATGAATTTGGTTGCGTAATGAAACTTTTTTATTTTTCTATACTTGTCAAAAAGAAACAAATCTGATCAAAGAAGTCTTTATCTGTTTGTGATCTGTGTTATTCCGTTCTGTTGCTAAATTTTAATAGTTACATTTTCTGTAATAACTTATCAGCTGCTTTAGACAAACAAGGAACAGAAAAACTAATGACTTGTATAGGATTTCTTTAAACAAAAAAGAGTCAGCTGATTCGTAGTAGAACAGAAAGTAAAAACTAATTACATATATCTTTAGTTATAAAAAATATTCAGAACGGAATTAATGAGCAGGTTGCTACTTTTTAAAGTCAATTTTCATCACATATCTTAGAACAAACCACACCATTCGATATCGTTCTAAATATCCATATATGTCAATAGAGTTTAAATGAAAACATTTTTAAATTTCATTCGATATATATCAGAATGTTAATTAACTTTTAACTTAGTGAATATAATTTTTTATTGATACTATCAGAACTGCAGGGTATATTCTACGTTAGTATATATATGTACATATGAAAAGAAAATGGATGACGTTGTATTTTATATCTTTTCAATAGAATATGCAAGCAAATGCTTAAAATTTAAATTATCGATTACATAAATGATGGATAGAAGAATTTATGAAGTCAATTTAAAACATTTTTATAAAATATTTTTTAGTACAGGCACGGTCTTAATTTTTTTATTTTTGTTGTCTTTAAGACAGATCCCCTAGAAGAGAAATAATTAAAAAAAATTAGCCTATTCCTACAAACAACTCACTTATCATACGAAACCAGTTAATGATTTCTGCTTCTGAAGTTTGTATTATTATAATAAGACTCAATAACATAAATTTGTATCCGAAGTATTACATACAACAGCTCCAAAAATGGAACGGGTTCCAAAATTCTTCTACACTGCATAATGAAGTTTAAATGCTTAATGTTCTTTCTGTGTGATCAAGAGGATTGTTAAATGAGTATGTGACTTTATTATGAATAAAAGTATGAGCGGCAATTACTAACATTAATTTGATTGCCAGCTATTCCTTCATCTTATTATCTAATTTTCAATGAAGTTACAAAGTGCACTTACGTTATTCTAGCACAAACCTCATATCAAATTCCTTGACCTCATAAATATTGCAAACTAGATGAGGCTCCTACGCATTGCGACCAATATTCTATACTTTCATATAAATTATGCCACTCTAGTAAATTTTAATTATAAAATTTTTTTTAGAATGTTGTTTAGAAAAAATAACTTTTAGGTGCTGCTTCAGTTAGGTGCATACATACATGTAACATTGAAATTGAAGACGATCACTTGCTTAAATTATACAACGCATTTAGATGAACTTGAAATTCTTAAAAGCGAATTCTATGCAACGTTTATTTTTATAAAAAAAACAGCAGCAAAATATATGAAAGAAAATGTATTTCAATTAACGCATTTGTAATATTTGCTTTTAATAGTTTAATTTTTATTAATGACCATAAAAATACAAACATTCAATGAAATAACACTTGCATGAATTAATCGACCTTTCTGTTAACATTTGAAATACTAAAATTACTTTTTGAAAGTGAAGATGTCTATAACAAAAAAAAAAAACAAAAAAATATAATCATCAAGTAAACGCAACTTTTCATAATTTTCATTAATTATGAAATTTTCCTTGAGTTACATACTCGTATAATAATAGTAGTTCAAAACAATAAACAAAATTTAAGTGGTTTTTAATTTAAGCAATTAATTATTTTTTAATTTGTGCCATAATAGTTGTAATGAAGCGAGTTATTGAGAGAATTATTAATAACTATTATCTTTATATGTATAATGTCTAATGTCTCTAAAAAGATTAATGATTTCAATATATTTATCTTCATCTTCTTCCATTTAACGGAAGTAAATTTTTGTTATTTCTTTTTCATTTAAGTATTTAAGTTTCAAATGCTTTAAAGTGAAATGAATACAAGTAAATACACATTTGGCCATTTAGAAATAAATGGCCTAGTTATGGCTTTTATTTTTACAATATTATATTTTGAACACCTCTATTCATTTATGTGTGTGTGTGTTATATGTGTGTGCATAGTTTGTGCTTAAAAGCAGCGAGAAAAGTGAGAAAACAAAAGACTTCAACAACAAACTTCATGGAGATCTCATTGATTGATGTTTGTTTGTGAGTTTGCTTCTCAAGTCTTTCATTATGCATTTTTGTACGTATGTATGTACTGTAAATTTCTTTTTCTCAGTTTCATTATTATTTACATGACTGTTTATTAATAATTTTTCTTTTATTGAATTTCTATACACACTGTTTAAGGCTGGTGTTTGAATATGGCAGCCGTAAACATCTTTCAAGGTCATTTATTTATCTTGTTGGTAATTTTAATTTAGTAACGGTTGATATTTAAACCCTATAATTATAATTGATCATGGGAAAACGAAGCTTCTTCGAAAAGTATTAGGTATAAATTAACTTAATGATATGATACATTACAACATCTTATGAATATCTCTATTACTTAACTAATCTTCCCATGATTTTTTATTAGTCACTTTTAGTTAATTTATCAACTTAAATATTTATACATATATATACGTATTTTGCAATTGTAATTTTTTATTCTTATTTAACGCGTTGAAATATTAATAAAAATTTCAAAAAGTTTTTTTTGTTGTTAGTTGAGCACATCTGGAGTGCAATTCAATAAATTTTTCAACGATAATCGCATCATTAAAATAATTATAACGAAAATTTATCGAATTTGCTATTCAGTAATATTCTTAGCGATATTCGCTGTAGGTTAATGTCAGCTGTGTTGGTATTTAAGCGACAATAATTTATGTGCTGTTAATTTTATCGAAAAAAATCAACAGAAAATATCAGCTGAGTCCTATCGTTAAAGTCCCGTTCATTATACAAGTATTAATACTTTCATCACATTTTACTACACAGAAATCTAAATACATTCGTTGCGACTGTGAAAAAATCTAACGTAAAATAACATATTGTGTTCAGACCATCGCACTTCAAATAAAATGTGTAATGTAAGCAGAAAACAAAACAGCTGTTCAATTAAAATGTCTGTGCTATTCATTGACTAGCGGCAGCAAAGTGGTTTCATGTAGGCACTTGAAAAAATTCAGCAGTTAAAAATATTCTATGTAAATAACAGAAAAAATTTAAAAAAAGATATTGCAAAAACGTTAAAAAATTACGTCAACGAAGTATACTTCCATACGATTCATTTATTAAACATTTTGAGCCGATATACATATGACAAAACATTACATCAATGACGACACGCTATCGGCGGCCAAACAGCCGACTTGGAAATTTGGTTTGTGTGAAAATGCAACCCTGATATAATGAAAAGTATCATCGCTTAAGCTCCAAACACTTAGACGACAGCAGACTTCACAACTTCACGACTTCAAATGAAGTTGGCTTCAAATGCTGCCGTGTAGTCAGCTACATAATTATTTTGAAGGCAGCAGCAACACTGCCAGATATATATTTTACATAAATAAAATTAAAGTTACTGACTCAAAACGTACTAATATCACGTAAAAATTTAAAAACACATCAATTTATTTCATAATTTTAATTTTGTAATGTTATTTTCTTTTAAATATTACGAAAAATATTAAGCTCTTATTTCTTCCAATTTATATTTATAGTGGCAGCACTGCATTTGCTCTTTGCTGCTCACGAAAATAGAAATTAGTCTAAGTTGGCAGCAGCAGCAAATGCTGTTGTGTAGTCGTGCTGCTGTGATGTCGTCAAAATAATCGTTTTCATTTAAACACATGTATTTTATTTTTTACACTTTGCTGTCTGCTGCCTGCTGTCGTCTAAGTGTTTAGAGCTTTAGAAAATTTTCTACTTTGATGCCACTTTGATGACATTTTGCGTTCAGACTATCGCACTTGCACGTATTATTTGAATTTTTGACAAGTATAAATACAAAGTATAATAGTCTGTGCGCGGCTTAAAAAGAAAATTCAGATTCAATTCATTCAAATGTATAGATAAAAATTACGATTGGCGGATCGTTAAAAGTTAATTTTGTCTACAATTAGTATGGTTTGCATTAACGAATATTTTATTCACTAACTTCTTGTTAATAGCTTTGTTAAAATTGTATATCATGTGGCAGCTTTATTAAAATAAACGGAAGTCACAAATATAAATAGAAAAAAGCCAATTGAATTTGAGTTGTACACAAAAATTTTTCACGAATTTCTTTAATTTTGAGAAATAAAAGTTAAATTGTATGTAATAATAATAGCAATATTGTTATATATATATATGTATATAAAAGCTTTTATAGGTGTACATTGTCGTAGGATAATTACTTGAGTTCTGCCAAAAGATGATGTGCTTTAAATGTACTTTACCTTGATATTTATTTAATTTGCTTGCAGCAACGATAATGGGATTCCTTAATTTATTTTTTACAATTGTCTCCAGCTTTATCTTACTCCCTATTTTATTCAATGTTATGTGGTATATCTGTATAAAAAATACGCGAAAATCACAAAATTTAATAAAGAAAAACTCAATGAACTTGATCTTGCGATTTATTTATTTTTTTCTACAACCGACAGCGAATATCGCTAAAACGAATAGCAAAGTCGATAAATGTTCGTTAAATTTATTATAGCAATACGATTATCATAATAAAAGTTACTGAATCCAGCTGCTGACTATTGTCTATTCAATAGCACCACAAAAATTATTGTCGTTTAGTTAACAAACAGCATATGTTTAGGTTTAAAATTGTATTACTGCATAGAAAAGTCGAAAATTTGGCTGTCATTGTTCCTAAATGATTCGATTAGCGTTAAAATAAGTTAGTGAATCGAACTCCTGGCTACATTTCATTTCTGCTTAGGCTACACGTCATAATACTCCAACAGCAATTTGAAAACGCTTACAAAAAATCTCCAACTAATTATTCAGAATGATAAAAATATAAACAGAAAATTAAAAGATGGACTTACAAATCCATTTACCAGTTTTAAATCAATAACTGCACACACATATAATAATTTCTCATATTCCATTTCATTAAAAATGCATGTTAAAAAGCTGATGTTAACAAATAATTTCTGTCCAACTTGATAGATTTCAGTGCTGGTGAAATGCCGCTAACTCGTCCAGAAAATCACATTAATTAATAAAATATATTTCATTCTTTAAGGACCAAATTCACCGTCATTACTTAACTAATAGCAATAGTTTAACCAAAAATATTTGATTCACAGCTCTTTGTTTACCATTAGTTAAACCGCCAAATGTCATTGGTTAACAAATAGTTAGACAACAGCTGATTCGTTGTAAACTTTATTATTAGTATCGTTGTTTTGTGAAATATATACACATTTCACACATACGTTGTCAAGCATCTTCTTTGTATTTAGCTGTAACACATTTTTTTTATTTTATTTTCTATTATATTTTGGATTTTACGAACCAATTTCTTCCACGATAAAGTTAGACCAGCGAGCACGGTTTTATAAATTTTTAAGAAATAATATAGCAAATGTAAGCAAAAACCATATGCTATAGCAAAGCTGCCAATAGTGAAACTTGATTTTTTGATAGGGTCACCATTCATTGCTTCTATTAAGAACTTTAGTTAAAGATTGCACTGTTCAATAGGGGTTTTCACTTGTTGGTTATTAATCGTTACTTTCTTACACGCATTTTGTTTTTGTTTATTTAACGCGCTACCGGATTAACATTTAACATATTAAGCGCCCGTGATAAAATAGCTGTTAGTTGCTAACTCACAATCAGCTGTTGCAGTTTCTAAATAAATATAATAAAAAAGTCATTTGTGATACATTTCTAAAAAAAATATTTGTTTGTTTTTTTACACTTTCTCGTGGCATGTTTTATTTTTTCATAATAATAAATTGTGTCAGAAGAATAAATCAGTTGTTTTACTACGAAAGTTACCAGACTAACAAAGTTTTAAAAAAGGGGTCGTTCACAGTTGGTAACTTTAACAAATTAACAAACTACCGAGTAGCAAATTAACAAGCTCGGTGTGAATACGACTAATATGAAGTATTAGTTAAACAAAAGTTATCATTTTAATTTAGTAATATTAAATTAAATTTGTTAGGCTAATTTTTCCACTCATAAATCAACAACTCTTAATTTTGTTTAACAATATTATCACTAGTTCCCAATTCCCCATGGATTGGAAAATTGCAAAAGTTTTACCTATTAGAAAAAAAAATTCAGAAAGTGAGTTTAGACCAATATCACTTGTTCCAGTTTTGTCCAAGATCTTTGAACATGTTATAAAAGACCAAATCCTACAATTCTTAAACCTAAATTTTTTGCTAAACCCGTATCAGTCAGGCTTTCGCGAAGGATATAGCACAACTTCTCTTTTAATTGGTCTCTCCGATTCTATTAGAAGAATTATTGATAAGGACGATGTAGCTGTTTTACTTTCCTTAGACCTATCAAAAGCTTTTGATAAGGTTGGTCATGCTATTTTAATCAATAAACTTTGCACTTATTTCGATTTCTCTTTATCCGCTTGTAGATTATTATATTCTTATTTATCAGGTCGCTCTCAATATGTTCAATGCAGTAACCTTAATTCGAGGTGCCTACCAGTCACTAGTGGTGTGCCGCAGGGCTCCGTTATTGGCCCCTTATTATTTATGATATATATGAATGATTTCTTTGCTTTACTTAACGGCTTTGAATGTGAAGCCTTCGTTTTTGCCGACGATATACAACTATTATTTAAGGGTCATACGCAGCTTATAGATGTTTTCGAATATGATATTAACACTTTAATGTCCAATGTTTCACGTTGGATGAGTAACAGCAAACTTAGTATAAATTCTTCTAAGACCAAAGCGATGATTTTTAAACCGTCTAGTGCTACGTTTAATCTGTCTATCGTGATCGATGGCCGACCTATTGATTTTGTCGATCGAATGAAATGTCTTGGTATTTTATTAGACAACACTCTTAGCTTCGGACACCACATTAATGAACTATTTTCTAAAATAAACTTCACCTTAAGAAGACTATATGCAATGAATTTATACCTGCCATTACATATTAGAAAGAGCATAGCTCACTCCTTATTGATGTCTAATTTATTGTATTGTATTGAGGTATATTCTGGCTGTAGCGCTGAAAATTTAAATAGGTGTGCCCTACTCTTTAACAGAATAATACGCTTTATATACCAACTAAGAATTAATGATCATGTTTCAATGTATGTTAATGATTTTCTGGGTTGCAGTTTTAAAAACTTCATACAGATTAGATCACTACTTTTCTTCTATAATGTTATGCTCACAGATTGCCCAGATTATGTCCGTAGATTTTTTACGTTTTTGCAAAGTTGTAGAAGCCCACAGCTTCTATTTCCCACTAGAAATCGTCTTATTTATGAAAGATCATTTACTGTACGAGTCGCCAAATGTTGGAACTCATTGCCACGATCCTTAAGAGCATTCCATCTTACTCGTAATTCATTCAAAGGTAAGCTTGTTGAACATTTTTCACAATTGAACTGACCTAGATTCTGAATACATATAGTTAATTTCATGCGCAATTTATCTTCCAATTTTTAAGTAGTAGTCTCATTTAATAATTTTATAACTACATACCTATTATTATTATTTTTTTTATTTTTTTTTATTTTTTGCAATTTTTGTGTCTAGTTTATTTGTTGCCTAAATGTATAATTATTCTTATGCTATTCTTGTAGTCCACCAACTATATATGGCCCTATGGGCTCGGTTGGTTATTGTTATAAATAAATAAAATAAAAAAAAATAATTAACTAATGAATATAAATTTTGCCCTAAGCATTGAAAATATTGAACTTAAATCCCATTAAGAAATTATTTCTGATTAAAAAATCACGCAAATTAATTAAAATTTTGCACAGTTATACTTTTGAGTATGAATAGTATAAAAGTGCTACTAACAGAAAATTAGCTCATCTCAACATAAGCCCTTTTTCCTTTTTGCTACATATATGATAATATTTGTAGGCATTCAAAGATCGGTCGTTTGTTTAAGTCTTGGCAGTAAAGCATAGAATTAAAGAGCTATTGCAAAACTTAAGTATATTTCTGTGAGTTGGAAAAGCAATGGACCTAGTGAATACTGGAACTAACATAAGTTCTTATGCTTAGCTTTATAAATAATTATAAATCAAATCATGCACACAATTATATATTAATACCTACAAAGTATTAAAATATTTATAAAAATTTAAATTATTATAATGATCAAGATAAAAAATAGTTTCTAAGGCAAAAATAGTTTTTTTTATTCTATTTTTATTTTTTCATTAAAAATAAAAGGCAAGTGTCAAGATTTTTTCATTACTTTTATTTTATTTTTTTAGCTTGAGTCACAATCATAAAAACGTAAGACAAAAAAATTAAATAATTAATAATATTGTTCAAGTGTAATTGTATACGACTGTTGTTGTTAATAATAAGCATAGATAAAACCAAATTATGAATTTAAAAAAAATATATAACAATGAAACAGAGAAATAAGTCAAGTCAAACCATTATCCATAACCATAACCACGTATCTAACATTAAAGGAAGCCTTCAACATAGAAACAAAGTGACCTTGAGTAGATACAAAGTAATTGAATTAAGAAAACTAATTATTACCTTAAAAAAGAGATCTTTAGCATTTTTAATTATCAAAAATGTTCTGTTCTGGATGGCAAGCAAATTAAAAAAAAATTGGTAATATGAATAGTTAACTAAGGTCCAAATTCACAATCTATAGTTAACTAACGCCCGTGGTTTAACTAAAAATTTTTCTTATCAACTTCATTGGTTAAACCACCTTCATTAGTTAACTAAAATACTGTGAATTTGACCCTAAAAGTTATCTAAATTATGATTATGAAAGATTGGCAATTGAAAATAATTTTAATAGAATCATGTCTTACGCGCATCACTTTGTCGCTAGATTTTCTCGAAATCTAATTAAAAAAAGTGGAACTATGGTACAACTATGATTTTTCTTCTTCAAAATTGCACTAAAAACTAAGCCGATGCACTGAAAATGGTGTGTGAATTAGCTACATATATTGCAGTTTTTTGGTTGTAGTTTAGGAAGAATTTCATTTAATTGGTTTCATTTGGATACGAAATCTTGATGAATGTCAAAAATAAATTGGTGTAAACGGTATAGATTCTAATTAAAACCTGCTAGATTTTGTGCAAATGTCCTATAAAAAGAAAATTTGTAAATAAACGTGCTCAGTAGAAATACATATATTTTGATAAAGATGAAGAAAGTCCAAAATGTGACATCTATTAGACGCCACTTAAGGGACCATTTAAATCCTTCAGAATTAACGCATCTAATATGAGTAAACCCCGGGCACAATGAGTCCGTCATACGTTAAACTTCGACTTCTTCAACTGACATTAACACAACGACGGAGAAGGTGGGCACAATGACTTCTTTATTGAAGGAAGCATTTGTACAACTTCAATAGGTTGATTCTCCATTTTATTTATTAAATTCAACTTTTTTATTTATTTCTTTTGTTTAATTTTGTTTTTGCTGCCACAAAACACAAACAGATACCAAAAAACATACCATAAAAACCAACCAAAATCTGTCAAGCTACTCAATGTACGCAAAAAGTTAAAAGTTGAACAATTTTTGTACTTTGCGTTGACGGACACGTACTGAACGTAACAGACCTCATAAGAAAACATGTATCAACTTTTCAGTTGAAAGCGAAGTTTAACGTACATTGTGCCTCGGCCTTAAAAGTTATTGATTAAAATTATTTTAATTACTTGAGACAGAGAGAGAGAGAGAGAATTGATATTTACAGACAACTCTTGGTTTGAATTAGTTTTATTTTATATCGATTTATTCCAAGCAAAGTGGAACTTTTCGCAACAATATTAATTCTAGCAGAAAATTATGTACGAGTACAATTTTATTCGTAGTCGGCAGCACTGTTCATTAACATTTTCATATCTTTTTTTTTCTAATTTGCTTAATAATGTAATTGTTGCTTTAATTTTTGGTATTAAATAACACACTCTCAAGCGTTATAAATAACATTGACATCAGTTATTTGATCAAGTGCTCATTCGAGTTATTAACAATGATAATCTTAATTTCCTTTTAACGTGATTTGTTGCTAAAGGCGTTTTATAAGAAATTTGGGATTTTTTTTAAATAAATTAACACTTCTTGAGGGTTTTATAAAAAGCTTAAATATATAAGAGGTTTACCAACATCTATAAATTAGGCCAAAGTTATCAAATCAACAATATTTCAACACACACAGTGGCTCCTAATGCAAAAATAATGCTAAGAAATATGTATGTATTGCCTAAACTGCTAAAACGATTACAAAACCATTTACATACAAGATAAAGCTACACAGAAAAAAGTATTCACCAATTAATATTTTCAATTAAGAATTTAATTGTATTAATTAAATTTTTAATTGTATTAATTAATATGAGTGAAAAAACTTAATTGATATTATCAAATTGTTTATAGGTGAAAATTTAATTAAATTTTTAATTGATATTACAAATATTTTAATTAATATTACAAAATCATTCATATTACTTTTTTGTGTGTAGAAGAGGAGCTAAATCTTGTGGTTACCGTGTTATAGTCAGCGTGACCGTTTGACCGACTAAAGTGGAAAAATTGCCACTTTTTCGACTGCCTTGCCACTTTTTGTGCCCATTTTTTAGAGTGAATTATATAAAAATACATTGAAAATAAAAAGTTTAGTGTAGTTTTCTAATTTTTTTTTTTTAATTTTGCTTTTTTTTTGATAAATTCCCTTTTGCTGTCAGTTTTGAAAAATGTCATCGGTCATCCTGGTTGTAGTACAAGATGAACTGCTGTTTAATTCTCAACATAACTGTGGCAATTAGGAATAGACCCCTGCAGAAGAATACTTACAAGTACTTTTGAGACATGAGGGATTTTTCAAATGCTTTACTAAAGCGAAATCTTCTAAAAGAAACGCTAAACAACACTGTTGGTAAGATACATAAAAATGCACATATGAATTGACATTAGTTGTGTCCGCTTACTTAAAAACATTATACCTTACCATCTACATCTTACATACACACTCAAACATACAATATGCAAAATAACAAGCATACACGCATCAACACTACTTCTTTTGAGTGTTTGTTACGAACAAAAAGTCTTCGCGACATTGCTTATAAATACTCATCTACACTGACATCCAATACATCCATCATGCTTCGCTTATTAAACGACAGCATTTATTATTGGTTTAGTATGCCACATGCCACGATAATACATTTGAAAAATAAAGACGTATTTACATTTCAAGACTGTTTACGCAGGCTTCTAACAAGGAAGCCGAGTTTAAGTCATATTTTACTGTATCGTAAGAGAGAATTTTTAAACTTTCAAGTTGATTTTCAGAAAAATATTGATTTTGCAGTTAAATTCGGAAAATCGGTGTTGACTTTTATTTAAATTCGTTCTACACATTATAATTAATATATGTATTCAATTTTAAATACATATACCAAAGTATAAGCTATGTTAAGATATTGTTCCATATGAGATTATGAGTAGTAAAAAGATAAGCAGCAAATCATTTCGCTGTAACGTCCTGAAAAGTCGCACAAAATAATTAAGATTTTTTACAAGGATTCTTTGGATTGAATATGAAGATTATAGGAATATCGTTATCAAAAAATTAGCGTATCTTGACTTAATAATTTTTTTCTTTCTGCCTCAATGTAACCCAACATGAATTTTTGAGGATATTCAAAGAACCACACAGAGAAAATAGTGCCTCATAAAATAGAACAAAATTAATAAGAAATCTCTACGGTTTTTTTCAATAAGGAAATCTTATTAATTTCATAGAGAAAACCTTTTTGAAAAAATCAAGAAGAAATCTTGTAGTTTTTATGAGGTTATCTTATTGATTTTTTCAAAAAGGGTTTCTTCTTGATTTTATTAGGCAACCTAACAAAAAATAAAAAAAATTGTTATATCTTCATTTATTGTACTTATGTATTTTCTTTTAAATTCTGTGCGATATATGTATGTAGTATATTTAGATATTATTTATTTATACATACATACATATTATATTATATTCTTAATTAACTAACTCACCATACATACATATTTATTAGTTGAGGGGAGACAAGTATTGAACCAGCAACCTTCTGACTGATAGACAAGAACTCTAACCAACAAGCTAACAAGCAGCCTGAATCCGCACTGAAATTATTGTACAAAACATACTTATACAAGAACGAAACAGATCATGAAAAAAATTGTCTCTACGTTTATTTATAGATATGAAATAACAAGAAACCTAATAAAAACAAGAAGATTTTCTTTTTAAAAAAATTAATAAGATGCTTTACACATAATCATATAGTAACCTAATGAAAACAATAAGGAATACCTTATTAAAAAATCAATAAGGCAATCTAATGAAATCAATAAGGAAAACCTTAAAAAAACAATAAGGTAACCTAATAAAATCAATAAGAAATCCCTGTAGTTTGTAATTTATAAGAAAACCTAATAGAATCAAGAAGATTTTCTCTATGGATTGTTTTTTTTTATTGCCAAAAATAACAGAAATTCAAAAAAAGTTGTGAATAATAAGATTTCTTCTTGATTTTATGTGGTTTTCTTCTTGATAAAATTAATAAGATTTACCACGTAAAAAATAAGGAATCTCTATGAAAAAAATCTTCGCTTCTTTCTGCTGGGATTCCCCTTAGCCTAAAAACGTTTCATAGAGAAAATCTTCTTGATTCTATGAGGCAGTTTTTTTGATATAAAATATATAGACAAAACATATGTATATAAATTTTTTATACATTTCATTATAATTTTGTCGCATGTGAAATATAAAATGTTTTTTGCAGTTTGCTTTAAAAACATTGATTTAAATATTAATTGTTCATACTTTTTTTTAATAATTTTCAGATATTATATTCGCTCAAGTTGAATAAAATGTGAAAGTTTTAATTACCACTTGCATATACTCGTACATACATACATATTTAAGTGGCAGAGGCGGTCTTTGAAGTAACAATTGATATTATGTATTATGCATTTCTTTTAATTGCATTTAAAAAAAAAGTAACTTTGTATGTCTTAATTGTATGATAAAACATTGCTTTACTATTTGTTATGTTATTATTATCATTATTATTGTTTTATTTTCTGGCAAATATTAACAATTCATATATAGCGACTTAATACAATTTTTGTTCACTTCAATTGCATACGAGTAAAAAGTAAACGGAATTAAATACCGCCCGCAAGCAAAAGAAATTTAAACGACATAACCATGACAGTATATTATAAACACACACACATACTCACTATTAACTTGAAGACAAGTTCTCAAGAAATATCGATTTGTTTTTATCTTTTTACGTTTTATATTAATTCAATATATGTATGTATGTTACTTGAAGAGTATCAATGAAAAATTGTTAACATTGAAAATGTTTTTCATTCAAGAACATAACACCTTCAATGAGTTGTACTATTTGAAATTAGTTAGTTTCCTGTCGTTCTTTTAGAATAAGTATAAATAAAAAGCTTACAAGGTATTATAGAGCAAAAAAATCTCATGTTACAGCTCCATCATGTCTATAAATATAAATAAAAGTCACTCTCACTTAATATTTATTATTTGTTATGAAGATTTTCACTTTAAATTGTATAAACTAACATGAAGTATCCTGACCTGTCATGAGACACAGTCCTTTCAGAATTTAATTTTATTAAAATTAAATTGTTGCATGTAATGTGAAGTGTTATTTATTTAAGGGTATTTGATACTGAATGTGCAAAATATTATTAATATTTAATTAAAAAGAATTCCATTAAATAACAATTTTTACATGCAGGTTCAGGATCGTTTTCGTTTCCTTACAAAAAAAAATAATAATAAAATTTCCAACCTTTCTATTAACACGTAATAAAGCCTGGTACTCTGTTCAACATTTCACGCGAAATGCTGTCAAATTACATATAAAAAAAATTTACACGAATTGCTTAAGAAACATTGTTGCAGTAATAGTACTCTGTTTATCTTGGAAAAACATTTGAAATGTATCTTCAACATTTTAAGTTTCCATACGAAATAAGTAGAGTGCCACGTGTTTCTACAAACATAAGAAATTGCAGCATAGTTTCCGGCAGAAGTTAATATTGTTTACATGCCAAACTTTTCGTACGAATTAGTCAATGTTGATAAACATTTTTCAAAAATTTGAACAGAGTACCAGCCTTCATGCTAAAAGCATATTGAAATTTATTTTTATAATATCATACATGCACAAGTTTAATACAATTTTCAATAGAAATTTTCTAAGAAAGTTATGGGCTTCAAAAATTGCTCCCAAGAAGTTTAAATTTCTTTCGATAACTTAAATCAAAAATTTTTGATTTTCTACTAAACTTCGAACAACACCATAGGTTAAATTTTTATGTAATAAAGGAACCAACATTTTGAGTCTACTAGATTTCCCGATCTCAAAGAAGAAAGAAACTTGAAATACTTACATCAGAACCCAATAGAGTGCAATATGCTTAACTACAGAGGCAACGCTCGACTGAAAAAGATGTATTCTCTGGCATTCAGATGGTCACAAGATTCATAAAGACAACAAATAAAGCAATCGTTTAAACCAAGGCTATTAAACCTGTGGTACGCGAAACTTTCCCAGATGGTACGCCAAATCTTCGAAAATTTGTAATGCAATTACTTATTATTATGTTTAATTTCCTTATCGCCAAGATATCATAATTTTTATATATTTTATTTTATTTATTCTTGTAATGTTTTTAATAATTTTAATTTCTTTTCAATTTAACCCCCGACTAAAAAAAGGTGTGGCTGAACCGATTTTAATTTAGTTTTGGTTTTTTTTTTTGGTTTGAAAGGTGACTTGATCGAGATGGTTCTTAGCCATGTTTTAAAAATCGGTCCAGAAGATATCGCATCTTCTCTAGATATATTCGGGGGTTTTTAAAATTTTATATTTTTGTTATTATTATTAATAAATGAAATAGATTAAATATTTTAAAATTGTTTGGTTATTTATTGAGCCCATACATGTTTATACACATAAAATTTTTTTTTGTGGTACACGAATTGTTGGTTGTGAGTTTTGTGGTACGCGAACCAAAAAGTTTGAATAGCGCTGGTTTAGACTTCTATTTTGTCTACCATTGTCTAGACTTAGCAGCAATTAATAATTTTAGAGTTAAGATTTTAATATTTTTGTTAGTCCAATTGAATATTCAATGTGTGTACATACATAAATTAAAAACGTAAAAATAAATTCATATTAAAGAGAGCCAATTATCGATAGATAACTGTATTTAGTTTTATTAATAAATTGCTGGAGAAACAAATTTTCCGCCTTGATGATTTTAAGCCAATTTATTGCATAAAGCGGATTATACGTATTATTATGACGTCACTGCCAAAAATTACTCACTTGTAAAGATCGAATAATGAGATTTAACGTAAAAGAATATTTTTAATGCATTTCCATCAACATTGTTTATACAAATTGTTAGCAACATTTATGAACTGAAACATACAACAAAATATAGCAGCATGTCCCAGAATTGAAAGTGCATTAAAAATTGAGTTGCCATACGGGGCAAATCACGGCATTCGATACGAGTCGTAATTTAAAAATATTTCCATATAAACTCTATTGAAATATTTTTAAATTAATTTAAATTAAAATGTTGAGCAACATTGATTATTTCATACGAAAAATTTGATATGTAAAAATGTTAATTAGCCCTGAAACTATGCTAAAATTTATTATGCTTTTAAAAACGCCCCATGTGTAACAAACATGTGTAAATTCCATGCGACATAAGTGTCACCTGTCTTATTTCGCATGAAAACTTAAAATGTTAAAGATACGTTACATAAGTGTTTCCCAATATAACCCAACAAATAAAAGAGACTCCAAAAAAGTCATGAAAATGTAGAGTTTGCGATCGGGAAGTAGTGAAAATTTCGATCCGATCTAATGATTTTTACACAGGGTTGCCATTGCAAGAATTTGTCTTTTTCGATGTCTGGTCACTGAATTGGAAGCGATATTAAGAAAAATTCCCTTTTTTTGTTCTATGATAATATTTTCATCTGGGAAAAATGGTAAATAGTTACCTTTTTTAACACTTCGATTCTTTTTATACGAATTTAAGCCCGAAACAGTGTTTCCACGTAAATTTAAGGAAATAACTTTTAAATTTTAGACTAAAATTAATTCATAAGTTTCTTAAAAAAATAAATTTTTTTAAAATTCTGGTGAGTATTTTTCAACACTATGGAGGAGTTACAAGGTTTTGTATGACTAAAATAAGCGTCTACATGTTTTTGCTCGCTCTCGGCAAATTAAAAATATCGATTTTTTGGAAGCAATGCAAATAATGACTTCCATTTTTTTTTTGCTGGGAAAAAGAGTACTAGTTTTGCAACACTTTTCCATGAACAATTCGTGCCAATTTTTCTTTATATTAATTTTGACAGTATTTCACGTGAAATGTTGAACAGAGTACCAGGCTTAAGCCAGAATTTATTGAAAAAGTTCGGAAAATAATTTTCAATATTTTGTTATGAACATAAATGCATTTATGCAGGCCTCTACTAGGGAAGTTGCATTGTACATCTATTACAGCATTAATTTAATTTGACTTACTTTGTTACGGACTGCAAATATTCGGCGGTACCATTATAGACGTACATATGTATGTATGTACATAAAAATTAAATGCCGCTGATTGCTGATGATGATATTGCGAATAATGAACATGTAATACGGGTGGAATTGGTTAAATATTTGAAGTTCTTAGTTTTTGTTGATACTCGTTTGTATGTGTGTATGTATGTAATTTATGCATAAACAGGTGTATTTGAATACAAAGCGAAATTTTTCATAAAAGACAGTAGCAAAAAAATACAAAAAAAAACAAATCCCAAAACACAAAAGACGTAAAGTAGAAATGAATCATTTAGCGTTACGAGCATGCTAATTTGTGCCACCAGCAAATATTCAAAATTACAACAATGCGAATAGAAATTCTCATGCATTATAATAATTCAATAGAATAAAGTACAGCTTGTACGTATGAATGTGCGAGTATTTAATAGGGAGGAAAGAAGATGCTCCTTGAATGCATTAAATCCAATTTGTACGCCAGCAGTACAGATAACCGGAGCTGATGAGTCTAGTCGACTTAATCTCTTAACAACTTTGGTTTTAATAGAGGACTTACGATTCACAAAAGTATGTACAAGTCTATCTAAATACAATGAAGAAGAACGAATATTATTGTAAACTTTGGTGGAACCAAGTCGTAGTTTACTTCAACACAATCAACATTATTGTTTCTTCTTTAGTTTTAGGTTTTGTTGCTGTTGTTGTTGTTTTTGTTGTTGCTAATGGCTGCTAGTATGTCGTTAGAAAAAATCGCCGTATGTTTGCAGTATTTTTTTTTTACGAACGCATTAGTGGCCTGTGTAATTTCTGCCTGAACAGTGAGAAGAAAGTGTTGTAAAATTGATTTGTAGGTAATTACGTTCATACATATTAGCGATAGAAGAAGCTTTTCCTTTGGAACAGCACCCCATGATCTCTGCTAATTAAATATGTAAAAAAAATTTCATACATATAAAAAAAGATTCTGCGTGTGAATCGACTTGAATTTTTTACTCAAGCTTAGATCGATTCACTTTATTTTTGTGTAACTCGGAAAAAATTATTTTAAAAAAATATTAAATATGTATAAAAACCGAGTTCATTAGTGAATGACGAGTGACCTCTTAAATTATACTGTTGGGGGATTCAAAGGGGCATATTGCCATAATATTTTAAATTATTTTAATCAAGAACAATTTCTTGACAAAAGTAAATCAATATATACAATTGCTTAATTCACAACAATTTGAATCGTGTACTTGTATGTATATCAAATACACTTTTTGTTTTTTAGTTGTGAATACCCTCTGTGTGGTGTATTAATGTATTTTGTATTTTTAATGAAAAAAGAAGAACAAGCTACATACAAATTCTCTCAGAGAGCCTCTCTGAATACAGCATTTTAAAAACATATGAAATAAAATTGTAATAGTGTATTTCATTTTTGTATGAAAATTTCATACAACAAATTTTACACTCTTGTACTTAATATGGTAATACAATCGATACAGAGATACAAGAGGTTTTGTGAATCAAGCAATTATAAGCATTTCTCATATTCCATGTTAAATAGCAGATGTTAACCACAATCTCTGCCCAAGTAAATAGATATGGGTGCTGATGAAGTGTATGGCGGCACAGAAATGTGTCGTCATTTCCTCTAGCTGAAAGTCTAGTTTAGTTTTTCTTCTCTTCTCTTCTCTTCTTTAGAAATATCAAGTGGAAGAAGATTTGTAAAGCTTACAAATTAATTAAAAATCAGTCTAATTTAATTTATAATTCTTTTTTAACTTTAAAGTGTTTTTAAATATTCTAGGTGCAGTAGAAAAAAATTCTTTAGTATAACACAGCGGTGCGCCGCCATGAAATTTACTGTGTGTGAACCAAAGCGATTCATACCGACGAAAATCGGTATATTGTGCCTATAGTGGGATCTAGGTTTTACTCGTAAATATTTAACCATATTTCAGCTGCCTGGTCCCACTGTTCTTATGTTGTTTATGTTGATGAGTCTCGGTGCTTTGGAGTAGTTTAATGTAGTGGCAAAAATTGTGTGATTACATTCGTTTTATATGTGTTTGGTTCATTTGCTTGTTGTTGGTTTTTATTTATTTTGTATTTTTTGTTTTGTTCACTTATTTGATTTTTTCACAGTTGTGCTTTTTTTTTGGGGACAAGCTGTTATAAGCCATGGTAAGATAGTCTGAACGATCAGTTGGTAAAAGTATATCGTTGCGTACGGATTGTCAAGAGTTTGTGGGAAAAATAAACAAAACAGAACTAAAATAAAAATAAAAAAATTTAAACACCAAGCCAAGTTTCATTTTTATTTTCAGTGAAATCGAACTTAAAAAAGAAAACACATTAAAGCAAGTGTAAGTGTTAAGAGTTAATAAAAATTTTACTTCAAATTGGCAACAAATCAAAAAACTTGTGGAACAATAAAAAAAAGATTTTATACAAAAAAAATCATTCTTCAAATGGGAAATGTTAAATGTATCCTCTTCTTTTTTGCGACTGTGTTCTATTTATAGTATTTTCGAAGGTTTGGAATTGTGAAACTTATTTTACTTAGAATTAATTAAATATTTGGTAACATGTTTACAAAAAAAGAAGCTTTCACGTTTTTTGGCTCACGTTTCTAATTACATAATTTCATGGAAAGGATTTGAAAATCGAGCGTTTGCATCTTAAGAAGGAGTGTATTTTGTTTTAAATATTGGTGGCTTACAAGTTTTATAATGGAATTCTTGTTAATGTTTGAATGTTTATTTTGTCAATTTTCACCTTTTGTAAACTTCAACAATTCAGGGGGCAAATCGAGTGAGATTTCTCTATTTCACTGAACAAAAAAATTATTCTTTAAACAAGAACTTTTTTAAAAATAATTTTTAAAATAGTATATTTTTGTATAATACGAGTATCAATATCGTATCGTATTTTAAAAGTGAAATACACTTAGTTATTTTTCATTAACGTTTCATTTTAAAATGAAATCATTTCTTCTTGATTTTAAAGCTTTTTTTTTAGTACAGAAATATTTTGAGAGTTTGTTCGAAATTTTTTTGTTTTTTCTTTATTTATTTTAAGAAAAAACTTTTTATTTAATTTCGACAATTTTAAAAATACCTCGAAATGAGTGTTTTGTGTTTTCTGCAAGGATTAGCTCACATACATATGCATTTACAACGTTTAATTTTTAAGTTTTTAATCGACTATGATCGACTAGTAATTTGTTGTATTATGGCAAAAATGAATAAATTATTGAAAATAATAAAAAGTATTAAATTCAGTCGTGCTTAGATCGATCACGACATTTAAAAGAATCTCTTCTCTATAAATGAAAATTAAAATTTGCATTAAATTGAAGTTATATTTTTTTAAATTTAACAATAATAATTATGTTTGATTGTTCAATAATTTACATACAATACGAGTACACACATTTAATGTTCTAAGCACAGCTTGACATAAAGATATATATTTTAAAATGTTGATGATGCATCATATTGACAATATATGTAATATATGTTTGTGTACATATTTGGTATAAATAAAACCAATCAAATAAAGATACCTATGTATGTATATACATATTAAATTTGTCGTTGTATTTATGAATCTTTGATATATTTTATTGAACAGTCCTTATATGTGCACGAACCAAACAAGTTCATCTTAATTAATAATTCACAAAAAAGCAGTATAGAGGCAGTCATTTGTATGATCAATAACACAAATAAATAAAATAAGGAATATCCAGTTATTGCTGGTATAACTCCAACTTTACTACAAAAAAAACTTCAAATAAAATTGGATACTGTTTGAATCAAAACAAGTCTCGCATTCCATTTACATTGAAAATTATGTATATAGGACTGAAGTTTACATCAGCAGACACAGCACACAGTGACTCAAACACATGAACGCTGATGATGAAGATGTGGTGCTCTTCGAAAACAACATGTTGTTTTATTCTGCTAATGTTTGTCTAACAACTAAAGTCTTTTTCAGACTATAATACTAGTATTAATACTTTTGACGAAAATGCATCCCTGGCCTTATATTTGTTTCAAAAATTTCAAAAAAACAATAACAACTCAACATGTCAGAGCTGCATTTTCCACAAAAGTATTAATACTTGTATTACAATCTGAAGCGACCTTAAGCATTAATTGGTTTCCTCAGGATATGAAAATAGCCTAACTCAACAATTTCAATTCGAAACTTACAGCCATATGTATAACAAAACAAAAAAAGCTTCATGCTAACTTCATATAAATGTTTAGTTATGCATAAGGATGTTAGTGTTCCAATTCAAATAAGGACAAAAAATTACATTTTTAATACTCGTAACTAGATTTGGGTCGAAATCGTTCCCTAGTTGATCTTTGACACAAACCAGTGATCAATGAACTAGCGAACGAGTTCGACACAAGTCTACTCGCAACGTATCGATACTTTCAAACGAGTATGAGTATTAAAGCATATACGCATCAACAAGCATGATTAAGTATAGGCTTTCTTACCTTTGAGTGTCAACACAAATAAGTGCGCATATCGATAGATGCTCGTTCGATCGTATATGCATAAGCATGTATAGACGAGTATGAGTATAAGAACAATGTTACCACATAAGTATATTCAAAACCATTTTGTATAAGTTAAGGAAACCCCATATCAGAGAAATACAATGAATACAAAAATATTTGGATACTCCAGCACATTGAAAATATAGTCATAAAATTTTGACTTTTTCATTAGCGGTTAAATACAAATTAAGAAACCCTTGTTATAATTAAAACAAATTACTTTAAAAAACCATTTATTACACAGAAAAAAATATTCACTAATTAATATTTTCAATTAAGAATTTAATTGTATTAATTAAATTTTTAATTGTATTAATTAATTTGAGTGGAAAAATTTAATTGATATTATCCTATTGTTTATAGTTGAAAAATGAATTAATTTTTTTATTAATACTACAAATATTTTAATTAATATTACAAAATCATTAATATTACTTTTTTTGTGTATGTAGTACCTTAACAACCACAGAAAAATTTTTCGGCGATACATATAAAAAAATTGGAAAACAGGAAGTGTTGTAACTCAATGGTATAATGGTGTAAGTACGCCGTTGTATAAAGAAGATAGAATATCGATATGAAATAAAGTGTTAAGGGTATACGCAGGTGTAGGAATGAATTGGTATGAATATGTACAAGTATAAAAAAATTTTGGTATGCGCTGAATATCCAAATTTTTCCGTATTTATTTGCTCAATTCACAAGCCTTGTTTTATCGTTCAAAGCAACTGTTTTTCTATATTGTAGATATGATCAGTAAGCGAAAACAAAAATGATCATGACTGTTGTCATGATGGATGTATTATTTGGGATATTCTTATTTTAGTAAAGATAAAAAGCACTTAGGCAATTAATGCCTACTACTGTTACTAGGTGTTACTTTCTTTAGAAAAGGGATAGTGATAGAGCATACAGGTGGTGAAGGAAGAGGTAGAGGAAAGCTTCATTCTTTTATTACTCTCCCCTTTGCACGTTTTTAATAATGCAGCGCCTCTGGTGTCAATGTGGCGTATTAAATTTTCAAGGCTGTGTTTGCTAGCCATTTTATTTGCTATTTTACTTTGCCGATTATTCTGCTACACAATACCGATGAAGGAGGGCAATCTGGTGTTACATTAGTATTAGTATCCGCTGAAGCCGGTGTAGTTCAGCGACAACTGTCTATAACTTCGTCACTTGAACTTTCCTACAACAAGTGATACAAAGGGACACTAATGCACATCATAAAAATGAGTCGTGCTGTTATTTAATGACTGTCGGAGAACTTCGGTTTTGTAGTCAACGTGATACTTTAACAACTACTACTTCAGCCAACGCCATTCTCAAAATGGGATCACATGTATTGATTCAGGGTTTGTTTAAAAAGTGCGTCAAAATCGTTAGTATCCCAGAAGGTTTGGGTCAGTGATAGTAGAAACGTAAAATATGCTACTCTGTCCAGTTTTAGCATTTAAGCAATTATGTTTTTACTTCAGAAGTCTTATTTGCTTTTAATGCAAGCATGGCGCTTAACGTTTAACTGAATCATGGCGCTCGATTGTTATATCTTGTTTTACTGTATGAGATATACATATACACATATATAATATAAGAAAGGCGGAACTCGAATTTTCGATATTTTATAGGAGAAGCAAAAAACTGAAGAACCAAAGCATTTACATGCATAAATAATTTTTTTAAGTTGCCATAAGTCTTTGATTTTGAACTGTAATGGACTAAGATCTTCAAGGAGGATGCAATTATACGTTGTCTCCCAGAAAACGTTAAAAACGAGATTTCGAAAAAAAATTGAGATACGCACTTTTTATATTACGCCATCGATATACAGAAGTTTTCGTTAGGTGTAGGACGCATAGACATCATATCTGAATAGTGCTGCTTCCAGAGCTCTCGGTGTGTGCTCTACCAAAGCTTTTTGTGCATTGAATGCAAGTTCTGTATAAAAACGCTTTATATTGCTGCAAGCGCTCCGCTTCACCTGCTTATCGTGCTGGTGGTAGAATGTAAACAATAAATTTTTATATGAAACATCAAACAATTTCATTATTTTAAGCAACAAAGTAACTGTGGACGTAACAGGCATGGATTGCTTCAATGCTTCTCGTTTTCTTTTTTATGGCACAAATTAATCTCTTCAGATATAAATACGAATTAACACAATTTTCTTGTCAAATTCATGACTATAACCAAGGCGAATTCAGTATCAGGTGACCTTATCAGTACAACAATTTTACAACACAAAAAACAACATGTAGTTTGCTATGCTAGAAAACCAATCTGTCAAAAGATTTCTGAGCAAATTTTGACATTTTGGTTCAAATTGCTCAATTTTGTATCAACAGCTGATAATCAGCCGGGCTGATAAGGTCACCTGATACTGAATTCGCCTTGACTATAACTATTTAATATAAGCACAATAGCAATATGCATTTACATACATATCATTAAATGTCACATCAAAAACAAACAAATTTACGAGTAGCAATGTTGTAAATATCTGATTAAATTAATTTAAATCTGTATATTTGATAAATGATTCTAACCTTTAGATGGCACATTAACATATTTATTGGTTTTCTTTGCCCTAAGCTACCAAAGAGATGCTATTTTTTTTTAAATATCTTTTCAACAGGTTCCACAAACAAAAAACGTTTCTCTAAATATTTGTTTACAGTAGGCGACCATTGTGGTTTATTTTAACAAAATCAATATATATTTTTTTCTTACTCAAACTGGCTTTTGTTTTCTTCTTCAGGTAAAAGTCTTTGCATACTTTCGACTATTTTCGCTTTTAACTGAATTTTTTGTACTGTTGTTTTATTTTATTGCTTCTTTGGGTACGCAGAAATAACAGACGTGGCATTTCCCGCCCATATTTTATGTAAAAGTAGTAAGTTTTTTTCTCTTCTTTTTGTTTGAAGATCATTTAAAGTATGTGGTTGAGTGGCAAAGAAAAAATCTGTCTGAAATTGTATGATCACTAACATGATGAATTCGCCAGCAGTGGTTGATTATTGTTTAAAATGATTTTATGATGGCTTTGAGTATCTGGTACAAGTGTACCATGAAGTAGGCAAAAAACAAAACATGACCATAACAATTACCAATATCATAAACATCTTAGCCAGGTTACTGTTAATGTTGTTGTTGAACAGCTTGCGATTTCTTCTTTGGAATGTATTCCGACTTTTTTTCTCTAATTGATTTGTTAAAAAAAATATCAATTGAATTTTCATGACGCTGCTGCAAGTACGGTATTTAATAACGTGAGTTTTTTAAAACAAAATAATGGAAAAGTTCAACAATAAAGATATTTATTTATGAATAACAAAAATTAAGTATTTTAAAAACCCCCGATATATCTAGAAAAGATGTGATGATGTCTTCTAAACGGCTGAAGCGATTTTCTTCAAACATATGTAGCTAAAGAACACTCTCTTCGTCCTTCCAGAGTGCAATATACTGTGAACATTTCTGCAAGATTGGTTCACTGGCCTAGGAGTCCATGGCTTTCATCAGCTATTAAATTCTTTAAGTATAATAATACACATTTGATAACAAAAATAGTTTTTTAATTTCAATTTCTTGCAATTTGCTTGTTAAGTAGCCCATGCACAGCAAACATGACGTCCAGCATGAGCAAGTATGAAGCTTACACAATCAACTTAAACAAATATTTAAATATGTATGTATGTATGTATGCAATTGTAAGAAGTTTTTGGCAGAAAAGTACTGTTTTTGCAAAACAGTACTTTTTCTAAAATTATACCCTATAAAGCAAGGTGGTTTTTACAGAAAGGTAAATTTTAAAAAGTATTTTTTGTAAAAATATACTTTTTGTAAAAACCTACTTTCTGTAAAAGTGTACTTTTTGTGAAAAGGTACTTTTTGTAAAAGGTACTTTTTGTGAACAGGTACTTTTTATAAAAAATTTACTTTTTTTGTTGAAGTACTCAAAATAAGACACCTCATCTAAATAGGGACATATTGTAAAAAAGTTACTCCTTATAAAAAGAAAATTCTATATAAAGGTACTTTTCAGAAAAATGTACTTGTTTTTTATAGGTAAACAAGTAACGTTTGCAGAAATGTACTTTTTGTTGAAATATGCAAGATACATTTTGGAAAAGAAATTTTTAGTTGAGCGGTACGTACACTTACTTTTTTTAGAACTTTTTGCCAATAGACTCAGGGATCAATATTTATAATCCCACATTTCACGCATAAATATTCAAATATGACTTGATGTTCTGTGAAAAGTATAAACTCCTGATTAGGTTATGCGCTAGCCCATAAAAAAAATAATATTCAAGTCCGATGAACCAAGTTAACTTCAGGGGACATTAAAATCTGCGTCTTATTTTATTTAAAATTTCTCTCTCTATTTGTATTAAATTCCTTTTAACAATATACATAATTAGTGCTAAAGAAAGATGTTGCTTGAACAAAGTGTTTCTATACATTAACAAATACCACAAAAATTTTTAACAAAAGCAAATTTAACTAAATTTTTTAGTGAACTTGTTTCTGTTTACTTTTCGCCAGGAGGCATCATTTATTGTAGTCACGTTGTTGGTTCACTTTTTATCTCAGTCGATTCTTTTAAGATCAATACTTTTTCGAAGCAAAAAAACTATTCATATTTTTTTTTGCTTCTTTCAAAAAGATGACAGACAAACTTCACGTTTATGCATTTATCAAGTTTCTTTTTCTTCTTTCAATTTTAGTTGTAAAAATGGGTTTTTTATTGTTTGTCTTGCAACTTGCTTTAAAAAGGAAAAGTTTTCTCATTTGCGAGTGTGTACGAGTATTTTCCAATAATTCTGCAAATACTAATAACGATGATTGTCTGTTTTTTTTTTGGCTTGACTGTCTGTGTCTGGAACTCACACGACAAATGAATTTGCTGACGATCTTGTTTGTCTTGTTTACTTAGAAAAGAAAATTATTTTATTTTTACACTCTTAGTTGAGTCTATCTTTCCATATTCGTGCAGGCCCAGCCAACAATTTATTTAAGATTATAAAAATTCCTGGCGGCAATGACGACGTTGGCCAATAATGGTTTTACTCGTAAATGATGATTTGAGTAAAAGTAACGCGCCTTTTATGTGCAGATACATATATGTATGTTTGTATGTACATATGAATGCATGTACATAAGTATTCGAACATGTGTATGCTGTCTGCATCAGTTGATGCGTGCTTGGCCAAATAACTGCCTTCCCAAGTTGTCAAGCTGTTGTGGCTGCTTTTGTTTTCTTTTTCTTAATGTTGCAGCCGGTTGGTTAGTGGGTTAAATTTGCGATCTCATTTAAGTCTATTTGTTTTTTTTCTCTTCAACTGCATTGCTTACCATGCTTTCCTGCAATGTATACATACATACATACATATGTACGTGTGTGTATGTATTTATGTATGCACATCCATTTATGTTTAGAAACATTTTTATTAACTTCATGTGTTTATGTTGCTGAATTTACTGCTGCCATCGTTGTTGGCAATAATAAGAGGTTATTTTAATATCCGCTTTGAAATAACTGTTTCCGGTTTACATTTCAAATTGTGCTATATATTGTAAAATATTATTTTGAAACGTAAATGAATTCGATTTACAACTTGTATGACAAGATTGCTTAAAATTATCTATTGCCAACAATATGAAAATATACGTAAATATTTTAAGCAGAATAAATAAATATGTACTTGTTGTAATAAATTTAAATTCTAAGTTCAATTAACAATCTTCAGTCACAATGTATCAATGTATATTAACGGAAGACAGCGTTCACCGATTTTGAGTCAACATATTTATTATTCGAGTAGAGTTTTAATCAAATAAATTCTTTAATTCTTTACGAATAAACGAATAAATTTTAAATTTTATTCAAATAATAGAATTAAGAATTTGTAAAAAGATAGAAAGCGAAACATTTGGGGTATTCAAACGGTAGTCTTAAAAGTCATACGTCCCTTTTCACAATGTAGAATTAAAAGCTAACAGGCACTTTAAGGGCAAGTTTTGAATCAAGAACTGTCAGTTAAAGTTCACGTTAACTCTTAATCATATATTGTGAAAAGGGACGATAGTGTCATAATATCTTATATTACAGTGTGATCGAATTGGAAACTTTTTTTGTAACAAGCTGGGAACTAAATGGGAAAACCTAATTCGAGTACGTTGAATCAAATGGTGCTCTTGTTTAAAAAATAATTAAGATTGGAAACTTGGTTAAGAGAACCAAAAAATCAAAAATTTTCCTAGTTTTCTACCACTTATCCACCTTTATCTCGATATATATTGCATGAAAACGCATGTATTGATAAACTTGCGTCCTGAGAAAACTTTTGAATTTTTTGCGTAAATATTTTTGGGGCAATATTTTTGATTAGGGCAATTTTTAAATTTTTTTTTAATTCTTTTTTTCAAAAATGTCTTTAGGGCGCATGTACAAGCATAATATGTTCTTTTAATTGATATAAAATTGAATGAATAGTAGAAAACTGGCAAAAATTAGGGGGTTTTAGGTGCTTTTAACCAAGCTTTCAGTATTAATTATTTTTTAAACAAGAGCTAACCTAAAAAATGGTTAGCACCACTGAATTCAGCGTATCTACTCGAATTAGGTTTCCCCACCAGGTCCCCCGCTTGTTACATTTGTGAACTAGCACAGTATTATTTTAAAAGAAGTGTTTTTGCATTTGTTGTTTATTTTTCAAACAAAAATTTTAAAACTGAATACTACATTTGAATCCCCCCTTTATATTTTATTCTTTTTTATTGTTTGCTGGCCTTATAACTTCATTATTGTAGGACAGTTTTCAGATTTGAGTTTCATATGAAGCAATTCTTGACAAGAGTTTTCATTTCAAAGTTTGGGAGATTTTATAAATGCCACTTTGTTTTGGCTCAAGTGTTAATCCATGAAAAAGGTTTGAAATCAATGCTAGATCTAGAGATTAGTCGTACTAGAAGCGCAATGTTGTATCTAGTATTTTTTTTATAAACTTGTATCGCGTTGTGTTTAATCTTGGGAACTGCCTGTTCCTTATCCAGTTCTTGGCTTCTGGAAGCATTTTCTTTGCAATCCTGCACGTACTCAGAATATTCCTCCTATCTTCTGCTTTCTTTAGATAGTGTTTGAGAATATTATTTTAAATGGTGCCAAATGGCAAACTTTCGAAACTATGAGCACATTATTTGTACATTCGTAGGCAGTCAATTATTTCAAACTTATTGTGTAATAAAATCAAATAAATACAATCAAATTATAACACATGTCAACAAAATGAAATTTATTGTGTAAGGTCAAAGGTTTCGTTGTCAATTTGTATAAACTAAGTACTGTGTATCAATCCCTCTAAATCAGTTTTTTTTTGAATTGGCTCTGTATCTCGAGATTTTTCGTTATTAAGAAAAAAGAGGATGCTGCATCACATAATTTGCATTTACTTGAGAACCAGTTCTTTGATTAAAAAAAAATATATAGAAGGATAGGAAACGAGTTGTCCTTTAAATTACGTCCTTATTAATTTCTCAACAGTTTTATAGTTTCGGAGATATTCCGAAAGTTTTATACAAAAAAATAAATTTTTTCAAAGAAATTAAGAAAATCGTTTTTAAAAGACTCATTAAAATTTTAAACTAAAGAAACTTTTATATTTTATTATTAATTGTGATACCTTCATATGTTACAAATAAAATGAGCCAAATTTATTAAAAATCATTCCATGAATTCTGAATTTATTCACAATGAAGTGATAAAATATATACTCGTATTAAAGCTTTTTTTAATTATTTCCCCCTTATCGTGGTTGGCGTTTTTCGACTTCAAATTCGACAGTTTGTAGTTGATTAAAGAAATTAAGCTACATTTTCCTTTAATCTATTACAATACGCCTGACTTTCGCCGCAAAATCGCCATTCACAATAAGGGGGATTATTTATTTTAAATTAAAAGAACTGGTTCTCAAGTAAATGCAAATTATGTGATACAGCATCCTCTTTTTTCTTAATAACGAAAAATCTCGAGATACAGAGCCAATTCAAAAAAAAAATAATTTATAGGCATTGGAGCTCAGTATCATATGCACGAAAATTTAATATCAAAGTACCGACCTTAAAAATCGTGTTGACCTGTCTAATTTTATCACTCGAATTTTGCCATTATGTAATAAATAAAATAAACACAAACAAATTTGTTCACTTAGAAATGTCTAGCAGCAATTAGTGCAAACAAATACAATTAATTAATTGTAGAATTATTCAAATAGCACCAAAAATATAAATTAACATAAAAATTAGTTGTAAATATTTCATATACATATTTGTATGTATGTACATATGCATTAAATTATTCATAAACACAACGATTTATGCACTATAAATAAAAAAACACTACACTTAACTAAATAAACTTAAAAATATTTGCAAAGATTTATGGTTTAAGCAATGAACGTAACTTCAAGAAAAAAAGAGTGCATAAAAATAAAAAATTAATGAGGATTTAACAAAATATTTATCCATGCTTTACCAGCCAAACATTTTTTTCCTATTGAATTTACAAAACTACGTGTAATTATTTGTACTACAATATTCACGATGCGGAAGACAATTACAAATGCAACAAATTGTAAAATTTACTACAAAACTTTCGCCATAACAAAAACAAATTTGGGCTTAGCTACATATAACAATAATTTATTTGCCGAAAATTCCACTCACGACAGGCATTCAGTTGTAGGTGCAACAATGTGTCTTTGTTGGAACAATTTTTATTGAAAACAGTAAAAGAAATAAAAAAAACAAATAAAAATTGTCTAAGGTCATGGTACGAGTACTTAAGTACGTACTTACGTATTTTATTATTTAAAAAAATCAAACTTGTTTTTATATATTTACATAATATTGGTTAGGGGCAATAATAATTTCGATGCATCAAGTGAGCACAATGCACAGTAAAACAGTAAACTACTAGACTACGTTGAAAAATAAACTGATTTTCTATCTAACAACCTGTATTTCATTCAAAAAGTCACGGACTTATTCACCCTTATCGCGAAAAAAGGCGAACAGAACGTGAAATATTTCCCGTGAACAAAAAAAAATTAGAAAATAGTATGCTGACACAACAACAACGCAAACATTGGTGATTAGAATTTTAGGGAAAGGGGACACTCTCCACGTGAATTTTTATTCCCGAGAAGGGTGATTGACCCGCCTTCGTTTCTCACGCATACACATATATGCATGCATTATTTGAATAGTGTTGCCAGTTTAGCTTCTTCGAGGATAAATTTAACCTGCGTTTCTTAGCGCAAAATTTATGTTTCAGACACCTTTTAAGGCTCAATCAGACGTGACATAACCATAGCCATAGAAAACAGCCGTTCGAACCAAACTAATGGGCAACACTGTACTTGATTATAGGTGACTCGCCATAACTCTCACCATAGAAACCAATTGAATTTTGGTTTGGTTATGGTTATGGCATTATGGCTATGTCACGTCTAATTTAAGCTTTAGACACTCAAAGTTTAATTTGTTAATTTAATTAAGTTTTAGTTTAACTGGGTGAAACACAGCTAAATTAAGACTTTAAACTTTCCGTGTTTAAAAGGGTCTTAGCTTGGTAATGTTGCTGGTGGTCAGCGTTGTCAGATATGGCGATTTCTCGCGAAACATGGAGATTTTTCAATTTGTTTCGCATCTTAAATTTTCTGGCGATAAATAAAATTGTTGACGATTTTTTTAACAAAATTTAAATTTAGAATTTTTATAATTCAGAAAAATTTTTTTGTCGAAGGACTAGTTTCAGAAATAAATCCTACCAAAACTCGCCTGCAAGAAATTAAAACAATTTGATTTTGGTGATTTTTTCTTATATTAATTAATCCATTTTGAATTTGGATGAGAAAAATTTACAAGAAACAATTTTTGGCGATTTTATTTCTATTTCTTTATACAATTTTTTTTATAAAAATTTATATAAGAAGCGTTATTCGAAAAAAAAAATCAAAATTATTATCAAATATATATTAAGAAAAAACTACATAAAATTGATTTTGGCGACTTTTGGTGATTTTTAAAATCAACTTGGTGAAATAAGTCGGAAAAAAACTGAAACCCCCGTGAGATTATTTCACCTCAATTCTTGAAGAAGAGATTGCAGCCATGTATTAGTATTGCCACCTGTGTGTTAAAATTGCCATGCAGGTGTGGTAACATCAAATTGCGGTGGTGTTTTTGTTTATTTATTTCTTTAGTTCCAATACAAAAATATACATACATACATTAATGCATTACATACATATGTATGTATTTATTTATTAAATTTCATAATTGTACTAAATGATGTTTATAAAACTTATTTAGACTTTATAAAAGCCTTTTAAAGGAAATTTTCATAAAAAATTTTTCTTAAAAAGCCTTTATAAAGCTTTAATAATTTTTATAAATAAGACTAAAAATATTTAGTGCCTGTTTTTGAAAATAAAAAATACTGTTCGTTTGGGAATTTATATTTGCTCAATTCATTCACAACCTATTGTAGGAGTTGCAGTTCGTACAAACGTTTATGGTAATTTCTATGTAAACATTTGCTTATAAACAATGTTTTTTTTGCAACTACCAACAACTCATGTACGAACTGCGACTCCTACAATAGCTTGTGAATTGAGCAATTGTAAGAATAATAAAAAATAACTCAATTGAAATTTTAATACGAAAATTTCCTTAAATGAATAGTTGTGTAGGTGTGAAATAAAATTTAAAATTACATATATATATAATTTGCTCCTCAAATTTTAGAAAAATCGTTTTAATTTTGCAAAATTTTCAAGTTTTTCAAGTGTATAGAATTTAATCACAATCTAATTTTAATAATTTTATGTAAAATTATACATACATATACATATACATACTCACCCTACTTCACTATGGCGAATAATGTGAATGTGAAATTTTTGTCCCCATGAAATTTTCATTCCCCACGAAGTGAAATTTGCAATTGTGAATTTCATGTGAACGTTTGTTCCCGCTATCAATTCGTATTGAATGTAAAAAACGGTAAGAAGACTTTTGAAGCTTCAAAATTAATTGAAAATCAAACAAATTAAATTAAATAATAAAAAATACACACATTTTGGGTTTCAAATGAAATGTTATAGAGTGTAAAGTTGTGTTTTTAATTGTTTTAGGCGCCGTGCAAAATAATTTTTAGTATGCCACAGCCATAAAATTTACGGCGTGTGAACCAAAGAGATTCATGTTCAATGAAAAAAGGTTTTCCAAAGAATTATTGTTATTAATCGTGGACATTATTAATTGATCTTGCCCTAAAAATAATGATTTATAAGTTTTAATATATAATTGCAAGTATTATATTGAAATTACGAAGTGTATTAATTCAGTTCGCCTGCAAAAATAAAGTGAACAAAACCAAGGGAAAAGTGAAAAAACCCATGTGACAAATATTCAAGGCTATCATGAATAAAATTCCGCGTGAAATTTCTCCCTTTCCCATTTAGAATTTTTTGTTTTCCCTATTACTTGCTTTTAGTTGGAATTGTTCCCAGGGAAGAATTTTACGCAGAATTTTATTCATGATAGCTCTGAATATTCACGATAAGGGGAATCAAGAAAGGGAATATATTTTAGGGGGAAAATTATTCACGATTGCAACTTGGGGAAAAGGGAAAATATTTCGTGGGAAAAACTTTTCACGATAACGGTTGACTATGTATGGACATATTTCAACTTATATACACTCGTAATTAAAAATCCTTTACCAAAATGTTGCCAACAAAATGTTGCTAGATATTTGTTGCATACAAAATATCATACAATCACCATCTATCTCTAATACCCATTAATTAATCAACCTGAATCTTTTTATTTTCATAACATAAAAAAATAAAAGATTTTTTTCTCAATTGATGGCTGGTGGCAAATAAAAACAGAGTTAATTTAAGCTTGAATGGTACTATTCCTTGCATCTTTATGAAGGCAGCGACTATGTATGATACTTAGTTATCAAAGCTGAATGCTGCTCCCCACTATTATGAATACAAAAAAAAGCACTAAACAATATTCAACCATTGTATTGCATAATTTATATAAGTATGTATGTATGAATGTAAGTGGTGTAATTCGCTTTGTCGTATAAACTTTGTGTTTGCTGTAATCCAAAAATATAAAAATATTTTTTAGTTTTTTTCCTTCGAATTGTACATCTGCAAAAAAAAATTGTGGAAAAATCATGGCAAAGCTGTTTTAAAAAAGACTTGTTTCTTCGTGGTTTCATAAGCCATTCTCTTCAATACTTAAAACGAAGTTTTTTTCTTAAACAACATTTTCAATAAGGCTTTTATTAAATTTTGGAATATAGCAGTTGTACTCAGTTTTATTAATATCTTAAGCAATTTTCGTTGACACTTTAAATTATCTTTTTTTTTTTCATTTAGCTTGGTATAAATAGCCAAGGAGTCGAAATTATAAAATATTCAGCTTTTTAAGCCACATCATGTGTTTAATTAAATACCTCAGCACCATTTAGAAACAAAGTAACTTTTCATCTTCTATGTTTGAGTGAAACATTGAAAGGAATTGAGGAAAAATATTTATAAAAATTGTGTTGAAATAAATTTGACAAATCGAATTTGAATAGTTTTAATTTGTAAGTGTTTATGACATTTTTTTAATGACGACTGATGACATTACGGATTTTAAAGCTTTTAAATATTCAGCTGACCATATACTAGTATTCGTATATAAAATTAATTATAAAATTGAAAGGAGTCTCAATAGACTTTATGTGCTGTTTTATATACTTACATACATCCATATGAGTCTTTCATTAGGTGCTTCTATTTTAAATTTATGTAAAAAAACATTTGTTTGAAACTTCCATCTATGCCACTATATATGGAATATAACATCTTCCAAATGTCCGCCACGACTTCGCTGGGTGGCGCGTATCCGAAATTTCTACATCATATCTCCTTCACTTCAAATCTTTCGTGCAAAATGTCCACTGTGACGTAAGCTTTGTGGGACGTAGCTTTGTCCCAGTGTGGGGTGAAGCCTTCAAAAGTGGCAATTAATTCAAAAGATGAACTTTAACTTTCACAACCGCATTTGGTACCATAAGAAAGTAGATAAAATTTTACATAACTAACTGCAAAAATAAAAATTCTTGGTAGTTTACTTTATTTGCAGTGTGTGTTCAAAGTTCAATAATTTGAGTTATTTTCGCGCTCATTGATTAAAAGAGAAAATTTGGATATTTCAAGTGATTATAGTTTTTGTTAAGTAAAAGTTTTATAATGGAACCGCCAAAGCATTTAAATAATTATTTTTTGTTTAGATAAATGTTTTAGAAATATAAAAAAAATTAAATTGCTCTAAAAATTTTGTATTTTTGATATACATATACATTGAGTTTTAAACAACTTTGCCGATGAGTGCAGGGAAAAATGCTTTTATGCTCTAAAAATATAGATAAGATTTTAGCTAATAAATTCCAGAATACCTATTTGGGCATTTATGCTCTAATTTACATTTTAATTTACTAAGTCCTCGTCCAGACTTGCAATTTTTGTTGCTGCAATTTCTTAAGTTTCTGCTTTGGAATTGCGTAAGTGTCCACATTATGAAATTCTAATTTGCAATTATGCATTAAAAACTTTCTATTACACCACAAATTTCTCTGAAAAATTAACAATTCTATTTATTTTTTATTTTTTACACATCTGAATAAATAATATAAATAAACAACGTCAAATACAACTAAAAATTTTATATAAACAAGTACGAATTTCAAATCAAAAGAGAATTGCCGAGCACATGAAACTGTGTACCCCTCCCCAATCTATTCACGGCTCTTACCAATAAACTCAAGAATTGCTGCAACAAAAATTTCAAGTCTGGACGAGGACTAATTTAAGGCTTCATTAGTCTTTACTTTCTGTTGCTGTTCTGTGCCGTTCTTTTCCGTATAAAATACTTTGCAATTACTTTTTTTGTGAAAAAAAATCAGCTGGCAACCTATAGAACTGATTACACTTGTACAACACACTAATACAGACACACTTTTGGCTGTCACTTAACGTTGAATTCTATTTTCTACAGATCTGTCCGCAACAGAACAGAATGAAAAAGGAAAAACTAACCACACATACAGATTTTCAACTAAACAGAAACTAAACAGCTGATTCAGAACAGAACAGCACGTACAAACTATTTCTGCCTTTACAGCAAAAATAGTAAAATAAGTCCATTTCTCCAAAATACAAAACAGCCCGTAAAAGGAAATAAATTTTTTTTTAAAACTTTTTTTATAAATACTGGTTTTTATGTATTTATTAATATTCATCAATAAAAAATAACAACACTTTAAAATTACGACTTCTATGAATTAATCGCCACTTTCTCTACCATTCACCCCACTGTGCATCCTCTTGGAACTACATGTCGTTGGTGTCCATATCATCCAATTCTGGCAATAAAAAACAGTTGGTAATCATTTACACCGCGTTACAACAGGACACCCATTTTGATAAAAACAATTTTATCAGGTCTTGCTCTTTATCGATGTGCGGCTGCTGGTTGATTCTTTACCGCACCATTTTGATCAAAAATGTTTGTCATTTGCACCTGCTGTATCCTTAATGATTTGGCTAAAAAAACTCAATTAATGACAGCTAATGCGACAGATTTAGCTTCAACAATATAACCGCTACCAACTGCGAAAACTTGGAAGTCTTTATTGGAAGACCCTTTATATTAGTATATGAACTCCAAATTCATATTTTGAATTAAAAAAATTTGGTTTCGTGTATTAGAAGTTATATTGCAAAGCATATTATTACTGCAGTACAATTTAGTTTCACATTTGTTTTAATGAAGAAAAAAACACAAACACACACACACACACACACATGAGAGAAGACAATGTTTACTAACTGAAAAATAATAATAAATTAACGAAAGAAGCGAGTTTGTAAATAATGAACGACTTGCGTAATCGAGTGGCAAATCCGTCTAGTCTGTAAAACTTAAAATTCATCTTGAGACATTAAACATTTTTTTTAAGATTCGCCTACTTAAGCTACTGCTTGATACTACAACTATTGCCATAAAACAATTGCAAGTTGGCAAGTGCTCTCGTATCTATGAGACACATCTATAGGTCGATTAGTTTTTGTGAAGTACAACACATGCAACTAACATGCAAGGCATGAATGACATGGCAGTATCTTCTTCAGTTTTTGGTTTGATTTTTGTTTTAATACATTCACGGCCATTTGGATAAAGCGGCTGGCTGGCTGAATGTGTCTCTGGGACTGACGGACTTAATGACTAAATGGTTAAAACAAACGAACAAATCTTTGTTTTTTTCTGTCGTCGCAGTCATAAAATGTTGTGTCTTACAAATAACAATGTTTTTAGGTTTTTGTGATGTGTTGCAAGTTATGCATGCAATTTTCTAAAGCGGATTTGAAAAAATAATAATAACAAATAAATCTAATGAAGCATATATGTACTACATATGTATGTAATTATGTATGCTTAATAAGTGTAAATATAATACATTACACTTATAAAAAAATCTTTAACCAATTACATATGTATATGGTATTAACACTCCGTGTTTTGGGTCAGTATTTAAACGAAACAAATTTTAAAGTATACTTATTTATGCTGATGTAGCAAAAAAATTACAATTACATATTTTCATTAAAGATATGAATTTAGTTTTACTCTTTAAGAGCTAGTTTTTAACTGTAGTTTAAACATATGGCCAACATTGTCCAGTTAAACTCAAGTTAGAACTGTCAAATGATAAATATACATACACACATATGTATGTATAAAATAAATATTACGCAATTGAAAAAAGATTTTAGTGATTATGAAACCTATAATAACTTGGAAAGGACAATTGTTGGAAAATACAGGAGATCAGAACACGCCGAAATCATTTTTATGTGGGTAATGAATTGGAATTCGTTCAAACATTTCGTTGGATTTAAAGTTTGATGTTCTTTTGTAGTTTATTCTTGGAGCGTCAATATTTTTAAGTCCATATTATTGTTTTTTTGTAATTCTTCAACATTTCAGAAAACAGAATTTTCATATCGCGTTTTAAGTGTTGCCCTATTTATAAGAAATATTTTCAAGAATGCCATATCTATATTGAAGACAAAGTATGGCATTTCTAGCTAAATTGACAACTGTTAATCCATCACTGGAAAACAACATGAACGGTTAAAACCCGTTTAACTTTGTTTCTTGGTTAACTCAAACGTATGATAAACTAAGTTTAACTGACTAGTAAAAAACAACATTATCCGTCGTTGCTCAGTTGAAAGAGATATATTATAACATATGAGGGATTCTATGTGACCCACACGTCATTCATGATAGTTTCCGGTACGCCTCTTCGACTAAGATTTTTTTAAATCACGATTCGCTAAAATTAATCGCGAGACCTCCAAAAAATATCTGTTGAATTGTCATAGAACAAAGAAATTTATAATCTGGGAAGTGTAACTAACACGTTTTTTTCGTGAGCCGCTCTAATGGTGTACATATACATATGTATACTTACATACATATAATTAATTACATAACGTTTTTCACAAAAAAGAAATCCAAAATAAATTAGCTTGACTCGCGTAGTAATTCTCACGTTTATGACGATTGATTACGAAACAAAATTTTTGAAACATTTAAATGATTGAGGTACGATATTGTAAAGCAAACACATACCAAATAAGATTTTAATTAATTTTTGTGCTTAATGCAAAATGAAAAATAAATAAAAACTATTCTTTGGATTTCTTTTTTGATTTTACAAATGAGGCAGATTAAACAAATGAAGGCAATAAAAGTGATTTAATAAAATGATACAAAAAATTTTAACTAATCATGTACATGTTTTTAATTTAAATATACATACATACATATCGTTAACTTAATACGAAAAGGCCCCAACTCATAATTTTTCGAAATCAATATTTTTACATATTTCGATAGACCATTACTAAACTAACTTTAAAAAAAATAATAAAACTAATTAACACTAAATTTGTAAAGTGTTTTTAATAAAAAATTTCGTTTAAAAAATTTTGTATCAATATTTCATCTTTTTTATTAACTTTTTTCCTCCTCCTGTAAACTATGAAAAACATGAGTTGGGCCTTTTCGTATTAAGTTAACTATATGTAAATTTGTAAGTAGGTATTTATGTACTTACGTACAAATATTTAAACGATGTGTACGATTTTTTTTACCACGCATCGGAGATGCCAGACAAGAAGTCATTTACAGAGCATCATTAAAGAACTGTAAAACTATTTATTTACTATTTTTAATACTATTTTAACGAGTTCAACAACCAAAAAAAAATTTTTTTTAGTACAATCTTCTTTCCCAGATGTTCAAAACTATATAAAATAATTATTTATTTTTTTAATGTGGGTACTCATTCCTCACCCGCGTCTGCTATCCTTCCATTTTTCTGTCATTCTGGCAAAGCTAAAGACCCTCAGTACTGTATTTCTCTAGATATGCCCCCTTATCGTGATTGGGGTTTTTCGACTTCAAATTCGACTATTTGTAGTTGATTAAAGAAAATAAACTTAATTTTTCTTTAATCTAGTACAAAACGCCTGACTTTCGCAGCAAACTCTGCAACACAATAAGGGGGATGATCTCTACCAAAACGACAATAAATATGTTGTTGGTGTGGGGGTCTTAACGCTCAACGAACCTATGATAAGCGCTCTAACGAGACAATAAATAACCTATTGAGCCATTGAGAGGTTCCATTCTATATTTTTCTGAAAGAATTTTAAGAAATCGGACCGGACCGTTGGTTCCGGAGAACAATCGCCAAGCAGTATATAACCACTCTGTGACAATAGCGATATGTACCGACATTTTCGATAAAAAATTTCTATAATTATTTTATATTATTTTTTAGCATTTACTCTATTAATTTTCACTTTAAACCAACTCTGTATTAAAGCGAAGAAAATAAAAAAATAAGTAATGAAATTGGCGAAGCCGTTTTGGAGTTTTAGCGAGACTAAAAAAAGGGTCATTTACTTATAGAAATATAATAATAATGAATAATCAGAATTTGTTGTCACAGAGAAAAATCGTTGATTAAAAAAATATGGGAATTGGTTGACCTTGCAGGACATACCTGAAACTTTATGCTGCTGATATTTGAATTTAAAAATTTTTTTGTCTCGATATCGTGTGTCTTTTTGAGGTAAAGAGCTGATTAGGCTTAGAACTTAGTCGGCTTAGTAGTTGAACATTTTTTTTAAATAACAATTTTATGAAAATTTTTGATTTTTATAGCGTCGGTTTGATTCGCTATCAACGAAATCTAAGTGAGCTCAACATCTTTCTAATGCGGCAAATTTGTTTCCGATCGGTTGAGCCATTCCTAAAGCTACGGTCACACTTGTAAAACATTTGCCCAAAAAAGCGTAACCAACAAATATTAATAAAAAAAGTTTTGATCCAGACACTTGTTTATCAAATTTAACATTTTAAAATACAATTGATAGATAATGACATATAATCCAACATTATTGGCTACTCTTTACCTTGACAAACTTTTGTCTGAATTACAAGATTTTTCTCAGAAATAATTCTTAGTCAGGCTTAAGTTCTGTCATTTCAATTCTTTATTGAATGAAATATTTTTATTAATTAATGTGAGTTTCTGAAGAGAAGAAAAATTCAACTTAGACTTTTCTGTGCAGCCACGCACTTCATCAGTACCCTAGTCTGTCTACTTGGGTAGAGATTCTTATTAATATCAGCTATTTAACTTAAATTTTCAATGAAACGGAATATGAGAAATGATTGTTGTGTATACAATTGATTTACCTTTGGTAAACATAAATACATACATATAAACACACACAAACATATACACACATACATATACACGCGAAAATAATTAGAATCGACTCCCAGGACGCCGAAACGTCTATATATACTGAAAATTTGATTTTCGAAAATTGGTGCAAAATGTGTAACTAACTTCCGGTAACGGGAAGTAAAAATACTCGATTTTTGATGATCTAGAAATTACCGAGTTTAAAAAATATTTGATTGGCATCTCGGCTCTATGTACTAAATTTAAATAAACGAAGTTTTCCAATCATTGGATACGTTACGTTCAATTCATTCTCTTACGCAAAATCAAATGCACGGACACATTTACATACATGCATACATATTTGCATACATATGTACATGAAAAAACTCTTAATTTCCCTCAAAACTTGATGACAAATAAAATTAATAAAAAAAATCTGTTCCACATTTTTTTTTAGCATAACAGTAGTCTTTCGGGAAGTCAAGCGTATCAATGGGTGCGTCTGCTCGTCTGCTTAACATCAGCTTTAAACAAACAAACAAAAAAGCAACCATTGTTACTACATACAACAAAATTTAAAACAAATAAGACCAAACTGTTGTCAGAAATAAGGGCCTGTTTGTTTTCAAACATTAAAATTTTTGGGTGTATTGCAAAAGTTGAAAAAAATTTAACATTTTCAGTCTGATTTGAAATTTTAAATATTTTAGTCGTTGCTAATTATAATTTTAATTTTATCTCTCATTCTTGTTTCAGTTAATTCCAACAAAGAAATATTGTTTAAAAAAAAACAATCATGTCGGCTCTACGCACTATGTTGTTGTTGGCTTTAGGAGCCACAGTTACACTGGCTCAAAGACGTTTGGCGCTACCTGATCCTAGAAGTTGTGCTAACCGTAAGTAAATGAGATTTGAATTCAAGACAAAGTAATAAATTTTAAATTTATTCTCTGTTTCAACTTTGAATTTTTGAATGTATTTGTTTGATTTTCAATCAATTGAATTGAATTGAATTGAATATTCTAGGTGTGCGACATGCCTCCTACCGTGATGCCCGCGGTGTTTCTCATTCGTATTTCTTCAGCTGGGAACATGCTCCCACTCGCAGTTTAGAGGTCGATTGGCTGGATTCGCGTAATATCTGTCGTCGTCATTGTATGGATGCCGTTTCTCTTGAAACTCCCCAAGAAAACGAATTTGTTAAGCAACGCATTGCCCGCGGCAATGTGCGTTATATTTGGACATCTGGTCGCAAGTGCAATTTCGCTGGCTGTGATCGTCCCGATTTGCAACCCCCCAATGAAAATGGTTGGTTCTGGTCTGGTTCGGGAGCTAAAATTGGCCCTACTTCTCAGCGCAACACTGGCGATTGGTCTCACACTGGTGGTTACAATCAAGCCCAACCCGATAATCGTGAAGCTGCTCAGGGTAACGATGAATCCTGCCTCTCCATACTTAATAATTTCTACAACGATGGCGTCAAATGGCATGATGTGGCTTGTCATCATCTCAAACCATTTGTTTGCGAAGACTCCGATGAACTATTGAACTTTGTGCGCTCCCGTAATCCTGGTCTTCGCCTGTAAAATAATATTTTATATGCTAAATTTACATTTAAAACCGTGTCCACCAACCAACCCCTTTTATTATTGATCTATGGATGATTGGTATATAATTGTAAGAAAATTTGTACCTTTTTGTAGGAAAAAAAAATGGGATAAACAAAAAATATTTTAAGTTAAATTTAAAAAAAATGCTTATTTATAAAAAAAAATTCTGTTATTGTTTATTATGTATTTTTGTTTTGTTATACAAAATTCATTTTTGATATAGATGGATTTTTCTTTATCTTTATTTTATATTAAAAAAAAATTTAGATTAATATTATTGTGTAATTCGTCGCGAAACTAAAACCCAAAAGATTTCATCAAATATGTACACATTCTCTTAAATTATTTTTGATTAAAAAATGTCAAGAAATTTCATTTTACAAAAAACACACCAGTGCATTTACTTAAATAAAATTAAACAAAATTGTAAACCACAAATTGTTTCTCTAATTAACAATTAGACGATCATTAGATAGATCATTAGATACAAATTATTCTTCACTGAACTACATATTTCTAGGATTATTTTTACCCGACTGCGCGACGCAAAGAAGGGTATTCGGGTATGTTCTGCATTCCACGTGAAACTGCCATAAAATTCTTGTTGGAAAGAAGTAATTATAGCGATGCTATAATGCTATGGCAATTTCACTCGTTTTAATTTCACGTTAGAAACTCACATTAAGTAATAAAAATATTTCATTCAATAAGAATTGAAATTACTGAACTTAAGCCTGACTAAAAATGATTTCTGATTAAAATACCTGTCGAATGATATCCATTTTTATATAGTTCGCCGACTTTTTATTATTTTCATAAATATAAAATGGCGTCTGTTGGCCGCCATATTGAGTTTTGACTACTGTTATATCTTTAGTGACACTTCCAGTATTTTAGACAAATCGATTGATGCAAGAATCATTAAAATCGTTTCACGCGTTCGTTTATATAGTGCCGCAAAGGAACACACATATGTACATACACTAGTGGCAAAAACTAAAGCAACTGAGGTAGTATTATTACAATTCCATAGCCGTATTGTAAAAAAATATTTAAATGGTCTTAGCAGTTACTTTTACAAACTTTCAGTGTTGTATTAAACTTTTACCACCAATTTTTTTTGTAAAAATTTTATTTAGTTAGAAAAAAGATAGCACGAAAATAAAAATAATTCATTTGTGCGTGGCAAAAACTAAAGCAACTCACATTAACTGATTAAAATTTATAAATCTATTTTAATAATTAGTGACATATCCATTATTTTTTGGAACAGCAGCACATCTTCTGGGCATTGTAGTAATTAACTTATCAATTTCGCTTTTAGAAATGCTTTCCCGTGATTCTTTTCTTTCGAGGAAAAAATTTCGTTTCTTCGACCCTTGGTCCCGCCTTAAATTTCTGCCGACCATATTCTACAAGGTATTTTTAGGGTTTAAATAAGGTGAATGGACTGGCCATTTAAATAAATTAATAATTTGATCTTGAATCCAGGACTTAACACGTCGCTAAGTGTGCTTTGGATTGTTATCGGAGGCATTTTATCTTTTGTAAACGGAAACATGACAGCTTCAGTGATTTACAAATTATCACGATCACGCACGCTCACGAAAAAGTATATAATAAAATTTGTATGGTTTTTGGGTTGAAAAATAGCTTTTTACACATACTTACATGTCGTTAACTTAATACGAAAAGGCCCCAACTCATAATTTTTTGAAATCGACATTTTTAGATATTTCGATAGACCATTACTAGATACACCTATTTTATATTAATAAAACTAATATAACACTAAATTTGTAGTGTTTTTAATAAAAATTGCGTTTAAATTTTTTTTTATCAATATTGCATCCTGGAAACTATGAAAAACATGAGTTAGGGCCTTTTCGTATTAAGTTAACGATATATATATATATATATATATATATATATATATATATATATATGCATGCACATGTGTATGCATGTAAAATTTACATTGCACAATGGGGACTTTTATAAAATAAATGGTTATCAATCTGGAACTACTAAACTACTGATTAGATTTATATGAAACTTCAACATACGTAGAGGAGGACTTAGACTATATAACACATGACATGAAAGCCTTCTGGCTTGAGCTGGAGAGGAGTTACAGTGGGCCAAAGTTGACCACGTGACACTCAAAAAACTTCTGAGGCTTCTAACTTTTTAAAAATTATCCGGTTTTTTACTGGATAAAGCATATCAAGCTAATTTTAATTTGAAATTTATTTGCTGGTGGTTCAGCGTTGTCTACATATATGAATTTCATTACTGCTGTAACAAATCATCAGTAGAATTCAGCCACACATTTTGAACAGTCACAAACCTCTTATGAGATATTCAAAAATATTATTATTTGTGAATTCTCAAATAGTTCTTGAAAGTCTGTCCAGGAATGATATCTCGTGAAAGCGTAAGAATTCGTGCGTGATTCTTAAAAATATCTCACGCACGGCTACGCACGAGTAATTTATTTTAAGTCACGATCACGCAGTTATGGCACAATATTTCGAATCTAATCTAAAATAAAATGCAAAAAAATGCTGTCAAATGAATCAAAACGTTAAATGAATCAAAACGAATACGCAGAGTTGCAAATACAGACCACCTTGTGTCAATATGCCTTGATTGCGACTTTCTAATTGAATTCGAATTGATCAAAAGTATAAATTGTTCTAAACGAATTGAACCGAGTGCCTTACATGAATTTGTCTTGGTATACTCCGCTCAAAATTCGCTTTGAAAAACTTATGCTTTTGATGTCAAAAACAAATTAAGACCATCTAATTTAAATTCGCCTTGATATTTTTCATGTTAAAATTTTTTCTTAACCTTTTTTTTATTATTTTTTTTAACAAAATTTACGTTTTAAACTATTTTTAAATTAAAAAACAAAGACTCACCTCATTTCACTTTGTCAATTTATCAAAAAAATATGTGTTGACACCTGGGCAGATTCGCCTTGAACTCAGCTGTGTTAAGTGAATTCGCCTTGGCATACAGCACAATTCTAATTCGTTATTTTATTTGCAGTTGTTTTTTATTTTACCTGAAAATTTCCAATAGGGGGAAAAACTTAAAATGGGGAAGGTAATTTGCCCAATAATTTCTACAATATAAACTTGTTACTTGTCTGAAATATCTGATTTAGGGTACGGACGATAGTACCCTAAACCATAAACAGTCACAACTCAAAAAATTCAAGATATTCAGGGGGCAAATTACGGCATTCGATGCAATTCGAAATTTTTCCATGTAAACTCTATTGAAATATTTCGTAATTTTGTTCGATAACGAGTGCCCCCAGGAGTGGCAAAAAGCTGTTGATACTGTACAAATTAAGCAAATATGTAACACAAAAATAAGCATAACGGTATTTATTGTGAAAGAAATTTTTGCTGTCGTTAGAGAATTATTCAGATAAGTGGTTTATTAAAAACAAAACAATTTTGAGTTGTTTCTGTTTATGATTTACTGTGCGATATGTAATCGTACATAAAATGCAGTACCTTTTTTTGTGTGATGTCCACAGTCTTGGGCAAGACTTGCAATTTTTGCAGCAAAAATTCTTAAATAGGTGGGAGTGTTAAAATATAAATATATACATTATCGGTCCTATGTATAAGCAAAAATTGGCATGAAGTTAGCTTAAGTGGCAAAATTGAACATTATCTTAAAGAGTTTTGCCATGACACTTCACATTTATAATGATGCTAGGACTTGAGGTGGATTAAGATTAGGTAATGCGCCCATTTTTAATGTCAAATTGTATGGAGGAACTCGTTAAAACTTAATTCAATTTCGTCACTTATGCTAACTTCACTTCGTTCTTTTTCACTAAAAAATAAAAAGTTGCAGCAACAAAAAAAGCAAGTCTGGACCGGGACATACAAACTTTCAAAACAAGACATCTGTTTGCAACCTGGAAAATGAAATTTACTTCATTTTACTTTTTATGGTAGGTACAGACCTAGCAACGTGTTTATGCAACCAGGCAGATTGCATTGTCGGTTGCATAGTATGTAGGCTTGTTATGGTTGCGTTCGAAGTTGCATTCGAAGTTTCGAAAATATTAACATATTTTGATGTTTATAGGTTGCATTGATGGTTGCAGTGTCTGTGTCAAAATATTCGAAAACGTGTTGCGTAAGCAAGTTGCAAAGTCTGTAACTACAATTATAAGCACATATACGTCACTTAAAATAGCTAAATCCAAGAAAGAGCTTAAAGAAAATAAAACATTAATTGATTTCGAATGAAAATAACTGCTTTTCGATCAAAGCCAGACTACTAATCGGGTTTTTTTGTTTGTTTTGTCTCTTTTTTAAGAAGAAAATATATATAATATTCCGTCTTTCTATTTATTTTTTAACATTTATTAACGTAAGACATATTTCGACAAATTCTAAATTATTATTGATTTGTATTTAACGCAAAATTAATAACTAATATTTCGATTAATCATTAGATTATATAGGGAATACGTACATACATATGTTTGTATAAATGTTGATGAGTGTGAATACTTTGGTAGTTGCGTTTCAGAAGAAAAACTTAAAAACTAAAATTATGTATATTATAGTGAGGGGGGGATTATGAATAAGATTTTACATAATATACAATACCTACAAAATATATTTTTTTATATATATAATTACTATGAAGATTTTATATAAATTTTATTAAAACGAAAAAAAAATTGGTAAAAATAGTTTTATGTATACATGTAGAAATATAGACTCACAAGACACTTAACAATATATGTAAATTGTTTAAATTTTAAAGCATTATTTATAGTCCAACAAATGAGTATAAAATTGAATCTTAAAAGTACATAAATCCTAAAAATTCTATAAATAATTTTTTAAATTCTCATTTTAATCATAATAAATACATACATATGTATACAATTTGAAGTTTTGTGAAAGAAAACTTATTATACAATAAAGAGGTAAAATATCATTATCATTAATTTCTTGTTTTGAAAAATCAATAAAATCTTACAGCTATTTAAGTTTTTGTATATAATTTTGATTCGAACTCATTTTATATGAAATTGGACAATGAGTAAGTTCAGCATGAATATAAAATATAAGCAACTTTTATTTCAATAAGAATAAATAACAAATAATAATTACATAAACAGTTTAACTGCAAAATATAAAGCAAACTTATACATACTTACATATAAATATATACTAAAATTATAGTTGATGTAGTTAAGAATTAAATGCATTTATGCTAAAATTATTAAGGATTGCGAAATTGTGAAGAGGAATTTTGTTTGTTGTATATTTTTGTTTTGTGGGTAAAAGTAATAATGTCAATATTAAATATGTATGTCTGTTCATATTTCAATGAGGTTTTAGTAAGCTGGAAAACCTAAAATAAAATAATAAAAATATGTATTAATAATACTACGAAAAAAAGAATTCTAAAGTATATGTATATACAAATAATTGTAGTTTGAAATGGTTTATAAAAACCATTTTTATAAAAAGAAATGTTTAACCCATAAACCCAATTCAGATATTACCACGGCTTCGCAAATTACATACATACATACATGTTTTATTATTTCTTTTGAGGCGGTATTGGTAACACAAAATAGGAATGAGTTTATGAAAAATAATTTTTTTTTACAAAAGGACTGTTATAAATAATATTAATAATAATAATAAATTAATACATACATAGACGTTTTTCCATTCCCAGCTAAAGTATCATTCATATTTTTTTTATTAAACAGTTAAATGAACTTAATTAATATTTCAAGTAAAGACAGAACATATCTAGATAGAAAGAAATTGCTCCCTTCGCAATGATGCCTTGATAAAAATTATCAGCCTTATTTATAAAGGCTTTAAAAAGTTTTTTAAAACAAATTTTCATACAAATTTTTTATAAATAAGGCTGTATGCTTCTAGTTGTGCGTTACATCTACTTCTGGTGTGCTATTTCGGACTTTTTGCGCAACTCTATATATGGGCGTAGCCATAAATTTTTTTTGAGAGGGTGGGGTGGGGAAAGGTGCCACTTTGGCTGGTTATTTTCATGAGTAATTTTAAACTAAATAGCTACGGGCAATTTTTAAAGATAATAATAGGTAAGGGGGTGCAGGCAATGCCCACCAAACAATGGTTTTTCTGCGACCATTGCTCTATAGAAGGCATAAACCAAACACATATGACGTCAATTATACTCGAGACAATTGGCTTAATGTTTGCAGCACTATAAAGCAAAACTATTTTTTTAATTTTTAATTCTGGCAGCACTGCCCTCGTATATAGTTTATTTATAGTTTTTATTTTATTTTGTAGCTAAGTGCCTGTACAGACTTGCAATTTTTGTTGCAGAAATTCTTGAGTTTATTGGTGAGAGGGGTGACAAGATTGGAGAAGGGTACACAGTTTCATGTGCTCGGCAATTCTTTTTTGATTTGAAATTCGTAATTAAAAATTGTATTTCACAACAAATTTGCCTGAAAAATTAGCAATTCTTTTTTACTTTTTGTTACATTTTGTGTTTTTCATACAACTGAACATAGGTTTGTTAATTTACTGAAAATTATCCCGAATTTGTAACAATTGTTACTGGAAAATGTTCATTAACTCAAAAAGTTTGCAAGGAGAGAGCGTCAAAAGAGAGAAAAAAATTGAGACAAATTCCTACAAATTATTACTAGCAAAATTTTTACTTGCAAGAATTATCCAACCACCTGTTGTATGTTTTGTTGTCAAATAAATTATTTAAAAAATTTTGAAAAAGGAAAATTTAAAAACAATTTTAATTTCTTTGTTAAAAAACATGTATACGTATGAAAAAAGAAAGCATGTTTTCTTAATTTATTGTTTTTCTTCCATTAACGTCGCTTTTCACAATGTATAGTTAAGAGTTAACTTGAACTTTAACTGACAGTTCTTCATATAAAACTTGCCGTTAAAGTACCTGTTATCTTTTAACCACACATTGTGAAAAGGTACGTAAGCCACATAAATTTAATTTTAATGGCAAATAGTTTTTCTTTGTTTCTCATATATGATCAGAGATGGAAAGTCGAACTCTTGTATTTGTTAATGAAATAAAATTAAAGAAACATGAAAAATGCATAAAAATCCTAAATATACATGGAACTGTGTAAGGAATTTCATTTTATATATCAATTTCTTAAACAAATTTCAATTGAAAATATTATCAAACAAAATACATCAGGAAAAGTACAATTGTATCCTGATTTCCATCCTTGGTTCTGATATGAATAAAATTTTCTTGCAAGTTTTTACAAGTTAGTGATCAAACAGAATTGCGGCATAAACACATTTTCCATACAAATTGACACAAAAAGGTAACACCGAAAAGCAGTCAAATATAAATACTCATTCACATATAAATACTCATTCTCTCAACAATGATACCATACTTTCAATAAATTTCATAAATTTTGTGAACAAAACTACAAAAAAATATAAGCACAAAAGAAAATGAAATAAAATTTAGAGAGCATTTGAAGTTACTGCCGTAGATTTTATTTTGGGCTTTGTTAATTTGACAACGATTTTTCCTGAAGTTGCGGACTTATTCTGTTTGAGCATTAAAGCGTTCATTTACTTTTTCATATTTGGGAGAGTAATTTTGTAAATTTCTGCCTTACTCTCTCCTTGCTAGTTTCTGTTGGGAAAGTAAATGAACAGACCTTATATAAAATAAAATAAAACGTGAAATACACCTACAAACTTTAAATTAACAATTTGCGAATTTCAAAACAAAAGAGAATTGCCGAGCATATGAAACTGTATATCACTCCCCAATCTTCTCACCCATCTCAGCTATAAATTCAAGAATTGCTGCAACAAAAATTGCAAGTCTGGACGAGGATTTAGTTGTATTTGGCATTTTTTATAATTTTATTTCTTTAAAAGAATTTTTAATTTTTCAGGGAAATTTGTAGTGTAATAGAAAGTTTTCAATGCATAATTGCAAAATTTGAATTTCATAATGTGGGCACTAGTGCAATTTCCAAGCAGAATTTTAAGAAATTGCAGCATCAAAAATTGCAAGTCTGGACGCGAACTAATGCGACCATAAAATGTTTTAATTAAAATTTTCACATTTTACAAATTTGAAAACCAATTGGGAACATTTTTTAAATTTTGCTTTCACATAAATTTCACTTTGGTGACGTAATTTATGCAATTAAGGTCTTAATTTTTTTTTAAAGAAAATATTTCGAACTAATTTCTGTATATTCAGCATTCTTAAAAGATGCTTTATAACCGAAACTCCCAACCCTGGCTACTAAATAGCATCATTTAATTTTTATTTAATACAGCTATTAGGAAAGTGCCTCGGAATTTCCATAAATTTCAACAGCTCACGCCAAATTATATTAATTCCATTTAAAAATTTGCTATGAGAAAGTAGATTTTGATGTAAAATATTTAATTATTTTTTTCATGAATCTTCATATATATTACCATCGAAATTCCCAACTTTGGCTATGCCATTACTAAAGAGCATAATTTCATTTTTAATTATTACAGATATTAGCTAAATTTTAATAATTTCAATAAATTTCCCCAGCTCTTGCAAAATTAAATAAATTCTATTTAAAAATTTGCTATGAGAAAGTAAATCTTGATGTGATGATATAACTAATTATTTTTTCATGGATCTTCATTGGTTTGTCGGGTATGCTCCATGCTTCCATGTCAAATTGAAACGTGCGGAATTTCAATAGTATTGTTTTTATACATACATACATATTTCCATCAATAATTCTATGGCAATTCCGTAAGTTTTAATTTCACGTGGAATAGAGCATAACCATTTTACTATTATTTTTTTTTTTTTTTCAAAAACACTTGTCTAAAAATTCTCTATCCAAATAGAATAACTACTTGTTGCTAACATCTAGCAGACTACAATTTAGTCGTGAATAAATAAATTCGTAATTATGCTAAGTTATAAAAAGTTAAATTGTAATTGTTAGTAACATGTTTTTTTGTTTTTTGTTTAGATACACACAGAGAGATACACACAACACGTATGTACGTTTAATTAGATGATAATAGACAAACTACGTTTGAAAGATATTTTAAGTTAAATATTTAGGGGTATTTGCCCTTATTTGCTTTTTATCTACTAAGTAGATTATGATAGAGAGGAAGAAGATAAGACGTTGACATTAATTTAGGCAGTACTTGAATTATTCGAGGCTCCACTAATGGCATTAAATAAGGCCATGCTATTGCGTTGTGTGTTATTGTTGGCACTGTCATCCAAAGGTTGAAAGGGTTCATCCAGTAATTCGCTTAAGGCCTGGCAGAGCTTCTGATAGTTTTCTTTCAAGGCGTTGTGATATTCCTTTTGATCGCTAGAAATCATGCGGGCATTTAATTGTAATGCCGTGTGGCAAACTCCTATAAAATCTCTGTTGGGGAAAAAAATAAAAACACCAGATTTAGAATGGAGACAAACTAATAAGAAAATGTTTCAAACTATTTTTAAATACCTAAAAACATCCTTCAAATCTTCTACGCGATCTACAGAAAAGTTATTAACTACTTTGGGATCCAAAAAGACTTGAGCATAAGCCAGTGGCCCGGCGTTCACTTGTACAGCCACACTGCCCTGTAGTCTGAGCTGCAACTTTTTAATATCGGCCGGTGGCAGTATGGTCTCTTCTAATTCTGACACTTTAGTTTGCATTTCATCAATGGCCACTTCAATGGGACTCAGTTCGATAATTTCTCTTGATTTTACTGGTATACGTTTTAGCACATAAGGAAAGGAATATGTAGCTGTAATAAATATTAGTTATAATAATCGTTAGTTTTCAATTGATCTTAAAGAGGCCAAGTAAGTTAGTGTTTTCATACTTTTTATAACTGTTTTGCGTTTCCATTGCTCCTCGACGGCACCTCTGGCTGCTCCCGATTTTGTAAATGGCGTTTCATACATAAATGTATCAACATCATGATTTTGTTCAAACTCATTAAGTCTCTGATCAAGTTCTTCTTTTGTAAAGAATGGTATCACATGAGTAACTTGTATGAAGGCCAATTTGGGATCGAGATCATTTATTTTAACCTGTTAAAAAGAGAGAATTCTTTTTTCAAATTTATATATATATATATATATAATAATTCTTATATGGTGTTTATAGGAAATGATATAAAATTATTTCATAGACTAATAAATCAACAATTGGAAGTAATACTGGGTTCACACACAGCAATTTTAGTTGTTTAGAGAAGAGAGATCCCGCGGGATCCCAATGTAGAGTAAAGAAACAAACCTATTGTCATATTTTGCTCATCTAGAAGATTGAAAAATGCTTAATCAAAAACAGATGATTCCGGTGCTTGACTGAAAATTTCGAAATTTTTCGAAAAAGAGTCACAAATGAAGTGAAATAACACTAATAAATGATCAGAAAAGGATTCGAAAAAGAGTTTAAATACTACTAGAAAAGGGGTCGAAAATGGCTCAAAACTAATATAGAAAAAGACTCATAAATGGCACATCAAAAATAATATTTTATGATCAGAAAATTAGCGCATATTCAGCTTTAGAATCGCGCAAAGGAGTAAAAAAAACTCGAACTTGAATGAAAATTAAAAAATGCTGGCTGGGTATTTGGTGAAACAAATTAGTTTCATGACTTTTTAAATTTCCTATTAAAAAAACTAAAGTTTATTTAAAAATATTTCTTTTTTTTGTTTCATAACACTTTTATGTAATACCAAATTGAATAAAACAAAAATATTTTGCTTTCATTGGCATCACTGCTGCAGGAATGACATTTTTCCATAATACTTCAAATATCAACGAATGTTTGGTAAAAATTTATATTTTTATAAAATAATTTTCTTTTGAAGGAAATACCAACAAAAACCTATTTAAATAAAAGCGATGTCAAATAATCAAGTTGTGAAAACATCATTGCTGACATCTAAAATTCCTAGAGAAATCTTAAAAGTGCGCGATATTTTAAAAGTAACCACCAGGCCCACAACAATTACTGTAACGGCTAATGGGCAAGAAATTCAATCAAATTTGAATCCAAATGCTTCAGAATTCGTTCCCTCCTACTTGGGAAAAAAGACACAAATTATGTTAAATGAAGAACCACAAGAAGAAAAGATATGCGACAAAATATTTCAAAAGGAGGATTTTAATATTAAACATGAATTAATTATTCAGGAGAGCAACAAAAAAGCAGAAGGGATTGTCAAAAATTTAGTAGAAGTTGAAGTGCAAAATACCCCTCAAGACCCATTAAAAGTTTCAGAACAGGAAATAAATGAGAATATGAACAATAATTTGCAGCTGAATTTGGCACAAAATTCTTTAGATGTATTATTCGCTAGTTCTTCGGCTGTAAATAATACAAGCTCTGAAACGACAACATCTGTTTTCTTAGTAAGTTCCACTGACATACAAAAGGATAAAGAAAAACATAACGATAAAGAGGATTTGATTTTTGTAAGGGATTTAGACAAAGTATCTTTATCGAATGTTATCAAAATTCAAGAGCGTGCTGATGACAAAAACACCTGGGAAGATGAACAAAATGTTGCTGAAGCGGAGAACAACAACAAGATGGATAAAAACCTTGAACATAATCCAGAAATAATTCCTTTAAATGTATTAATTGCCAGCTCTTCTGCAGTAGAAAATTCCAGTCCCGAAACATTAAAATCCAGTTTTGGGATTGAAAATTTATTACAAAATTGTATATCTTCCAAATCAAAACTAAAGGAAGGTGAAAGCGAAAATGAGTTTGAAGAAAATGTTTTATCAAGCAAACAAGAAGATATTGTTGAAATAATAAAAGAAACTGAAAATTTGAGAGCGGACAATGCAGAAATTAAAAATATAAATAAGAACCAAGAGACTAATAATGAAATAAATACGCCAGAAGAAAAGCTTAATCTTTCTAAGGAAATAATAGAATCTAAGAAGAAATTAAATGTTAATTCGAAAATAGCAAGAGTCGCGAAAACAACCGCCGTAACAATTACTAACAAAGTAAGATCAACGAAAACAGAACCAGAAACAGAAAAGAAAGAAATTAGGCCCAAAGCACAGCGTGCGATTGCTTCAAATTCTAGTTTAAACAAAATTTCCAATAGTTGTGGCTTAAATCCAAACAAAGCTCCTGCGAAACCACTTAGAAAAGAAGTGACAAAAGCTTTTAACAACAAAGACACATTAACAACAAATAAAACAATTAATTCCACAGAGAAGAGTTCAACATCGAACAAGTAATAACAAAAAATTTTAAATAAATTTATACATATTTATTTTTATGAATCTTATAATTTTAGGTCTCATCCACCACATATCAGTAATGCTAAATTTGGGGAAAAGCCTGCTGGCCATGGACCAACAACAAAGACCAAAGACAGTTTTCCGAAATCACCCAGGGCTACCGTCGCTTCAAAGTTACGCAAGACTGAGACCCAAAAAGTAAGCTGAATTGAAATGTACCAACTTTAATTGCTCTTTTTTTAAAATGTAAAATTTTTCTGTCCATCTCCTCGTTTAAACAGCGACGAACTTTATTTTTTGACCTTGATTCTATTAAAATGTCAGAATTTTTATTCAAATAAATGTACGACGCTGTTATAAAATATTGAGAAATTCTTTATGGATGCCTTTTTAATAAGTCTGACTGATGGCAAGGAAATTAAAGAAACAAACAAGTGGTGGTTTAAAATTAATTCAAAATAAAACTTTAAAATCGCTATATCAATTAGTCTACTCATTATAAACAATCAAAGTTAATGAATAAATTTCTGAAAGTCTAGGGTGATCAGTTTTGACGATCACAACCTGTATCCAAACATTTACATTTTCTAAATGCTTATGGCATATTGTAGAAATTTGTATTATCTTGCAATCGGATCTATAGTATTAAGAATATCCCAACATACTTTAATTTTTCTCCTAGTATCGGGAGTCCAGGGATTCCGATGAAAAAGTGTTTGAATTCTTTTTTACCGGTAAAATCCGAGAGAAATAACTGTTGCAAAAATTTTGCATTTTAGCTGACGACATATACACCCAAACTATGAATAAAAATTTCCCGAGGGTTTTTTTATTTCCCCATTTCTCCTATGAATTAAAATTTCCCCGGGAAAAAATCCCTGGGGAAAAAGTGGGTATTCTATATATGATTGAGAGAGAGAATTTGTTGAGAGTTTTCTCCTATACATTTTGAAAGGAACGAATGCAAAAATTTAAAAATCAAATTAAAAAATTTTGTTGTAAAACAAGAGTGTAAAAAGTTATAATAAGCACCGGCATGTGATACATCTCTATTATTTTAGGCATTTTTATCCAATCCATGCAAACACGCACTTCAAAAACATGCGTCGTTGTTATAAGCATACAAATTCGAAAGCATTTTCTTTCGTTTCGAATTACACAGTAGACCCCTGTAAACCGAATCCGAGTAAATTTCTCATTTTCAAAAAATTAATAATGGTCTTGCAGACGTGTTTAAAATCTTACACTATAATTTTCTTTCAGATATGATATTTGGGAATCTATATAATAAAAAATTAAAAAAAATCTAAAAAAATATTTCTATTGTCGGAGTTAGTTTTCTAAAATCGTGCGGTTTCAAATCAATCTGTTTACAGAACAGGGCCGATGAACTACATACTTCTGCCTCCCGAAAAAATATTAAAACGCTCTCAAATATGCACGACGCATTCTATAAGTTCACTTAATAGGTAAATGGATGATGTGTTTGTTTCCCTCTAATGTTATGAAGTACGATAACAGGCAAAACTTTATAAAATTTATAATTTCCTGTGTATATACAATCATTGAAAATTTAGTTTATTCGCATCAGCGCCTGGCTCGGTTGTCACTGCACATTCTCAGTATAAAGTTATTCCGAATGCTTTTGAATGGTGGTTACGCCATTTATTTAATTTTTTATTTGAACCGATAATTATATTAACACAGAATTTTATCCGCAGTGAAAATATAAAATTTTTATTAAATTTCTATTACTGAACTCTTGGGTTTGTGCAAAATAAAATGTAAACATTAAACAGCTGATCCAGATATTCTCTCTCTCTCTCGCATTTGCTTATTCTCTGGCTGTTTAGAATGGGAGGATTGTTATATAAGAATATGTCAAGGCTTTGAGAAATTTGCACTTTAAATGTCAAAAAATTGGGCAGATATTTATATCGCATAAATTGAGATTATACGATTGAGATCTTAAATAACTTACCGGTGAAGAGTCCATTATTAATTTAACCACATCAGCGCCAAATTTCTCCTTGTATTGTTTTGCCAATCGCTCAGATATTTCACTGAGTGAAGTTAATTTTGGCTCCTTATAAACATACTCCACGGCGTGATCCTCTTCGAAATACATCTACACATATATATATAAACAAAAGGCAATGTATTACATAAAAATTTAACAATAAACCTGGATTATTTACCATTCCATAGAAAACAACACGATAAAATCTGCCCAACATACGTTTACCAGAACGATTAACTTCAATTATTTTACTGTAGGCCTTGGCTAAGTGTTCATAAGACTCTTGCAAGTCATTGTAATTTCTTGTCCTCTCATAAATCGGTAATATCAGCTTGTATAATTCACCCAAGCATTCGTAACGCTCGGCGGAGTCCAAAAACACAGCACATTGTTTTAATTGTTCCAACAGCATTTGCTCGGTATATTGTGAGTCTTGAGAGCCGGCGTCCAATTTAAGACCACGTTCATCACGATTAATATTGCGTGAAATTTTGCTAAAGGCCGAGGAGCCCCAACTAATGCTGCCGCCACCCTTTAACCGCAAATACTCCGACATCAAGGCTGCAATATGCAAATGGCAACAGGCCGCTTCTGAAATATTACCATTCTGTTCGTGATTACGGGCCATGGTCACCAGCCAGGTGTGTCTTAATTCTGGTGTAGAAGCATACGAATTGGCTAGGGAATATTGTAATTCCAGCAAACGTTCTGGATCCATATGATGGGCCTGCATTTGAGCTGTGGCCATAAGCACAGTTCTTACCCGCCTTGTGAGGTCTTTGACCTCCACCGGGAATCCGGTGCCTTTCATCGCTTTGTCGCTATTCGCATAGCTGTTAATAAGCGATAGACTTTCTTGAAATCGCGCATTATTCAGGCCGATTACATTGCCAATCATTTGCGACACTGAAATGATGACTTGTAAATGTACCCTTGTCAAACCTTTACGTCCACTGAATTCGAAATTGCTACGCATTAGCAGATAAAGTACAGCACAGGAATCATGTCTAATTTGCACCAGACGACTGTCACACGCCTTCAGTAGTTCGTATACCATTTGGCCGCATAATATGGCGTTTCCCTTGAAAAGGGCCGGCGAAAAGTTGTTGATAAATGCGCGCAGGGCAGCAAAAACATGCTTTGAGAGATTTTCAGATTGACCGAGTTGAAGAAACTTAAGATATACACGCGCCAGTTTGGGTAATATAAGGCTGTCAATTAGTTTAACCCTAAATTGAACGGCAAACAGGCCCAAACAATCGAGTATAATCATACCCACTTCCGTGGCCAGATTTGATTCGTACAGAGCGCGTTGACTTCTCGCCGTTTCACTTAATAAATTCTCTCGATTGTGGGTGAGATTTAGAGTACCTGTTTCATTTAAATTGGGGGAATTTTCCAATGACGCTGGGGAGGTTCTAGCAGGGAGAGTACTAGCTTTAGCCGCTCTCATGGCTCTGGCATCTCTCGATTCTTCATTTATTTGCAGATTTTTCTTGCCGATGTAACGAAACTGTATGAGACATAATTCTAAAATGGTCATAAAATTTATGGTTTCAGTTTCGTTGCAATTTTGCCACCAGCCAATCATTTGTTCTTGCGAGAGATGTTTCACCACAAACAAAAAGCCCAACAGAAGATCTTTGCTCTCAGCTGCTGAGAATTTATCACATCTTTGCATAACTGTGGCGTGAGTAACACTTATGGACCTGTTGTGACCATTTCTTAAGGCCACATCAAGATTTTCAATATGATTGCCATTGTTATTGGCTGCTCCCAAGGTAGTGTCTTGGGAGTTTTGAGAATCGGATGTGATGGAGTTTAGAGAAGAGTCCGAGCAGCCATTGGCGATAGCAGAACCAGCAATTGCAGCCAAATAGTTCGTTTCTTTGAGATATACTGAAGCTCTCACAGGACTAGGATGATCTATGTGCAACGTAGCTCTGTTCTTGCCTCTGGGCGTAGAAGTACTGGAATTTAAGGTTGAATCCTTGCCAAATACATAACTGCTAGAGCAGGATAGTCTCTGACTATAGGAAGCTGAGTCGGCGTATACATGGCCATTAGGAGTGGTAACCTCTGAGAGATCATCAATTCTCTGTATATTATCCATTACTATACCCAACCAGGGCACATACAATAATGCAATTCTTGATAGCTGGCCTCTATTTTGATAACGATCATCCAGTTCATGTTTAGCCAATAGATTTTTTAACACCATTAGAGCATGCCTCCTAACATTACCCACTTCGTTTAAACTGCTTTTCAGTTCCTGCAGCAACAAGCCCGATAGGAAATGTTGGCGACAAAATTCTTCAGTCAAATTAAAATGTTGCATCATTTCTGGCGGACGATTTTTGGGATTCAAAACAAATGGCAAATTGAAGGGCACGTAATGTTCATGTTGACAAATTTCTTGTAAGAAATTGAACTTGAATTCCTGCAAAACTCGGGGATCTCCTGGAGAGAATTGTTCCATGTAGTAGCGTATTAATTTGAAAACAAAACCGCGATCCATAAACGTTAAGGCGCGGCGCACAAACTGTGATAACGACCGGTTGAGATGCTGGGTTTCAACGGGTAGATCTTTGTAGCGAGACATTAGATATGGTATCAGTACCTTAATAAGATTCTCCAATCTTTCAGGAAAATCCTTGGGAAACCTTTCATTTCTTAACATTCGAATTCTTCCTGTCTCCAAAAGATGTTGCGCCATACTTTTTATAATTAAATCGAAAAATATTCCCGAATAGCGCATGAATTTATTTACTACCAAGAAATCTGTATTTTGGGGATGTAAAATTGAGGGCAAGTGTTTGCACAATTCCCCATGAACAGTACGCAAAATCTTTTGGGAATAGTAGGGAGCATGGAAAACATAGGTCACGTATGAGCTTAATAACTCCTTACGTCCAGCCTCCTCCGTTATCATGTGTATAATATTGATTAGCAAACGTATAATATTTAAGCCCACTTCTTCGGATTGTGTGTGCACCAACAACGTGAAAAGTTCATTAAGAATTGTTGGTAAATAATTTATAAGGGTCGTATTATCGATGGCATGGGCTGCCTTTAGAATTTTACACGTCTCAGTTTCTGCGGGCATAGCGGAGGTTTTACCACCTTCTAAAAGTCGCTCAGATTGGACGAAGAAATTATGCAAATGCTGATCGGCAGTGTGTACTGTAGAGTCCATACGTAAGCCCACACTAAATAGGGGCCGTTGATTGTCGATCCATTGTATATCAGGTCCACAATTCTGCTAAAAATATGGCATTTTTGTAGATAGCCGAAAATAGTATAGATAGGAAATGTGTAAAAGTATCAACAGACGTGTTATAATGTGGTAAGTGATGACACAATGCATGGTTATGATGAGTGGATAATCGGACGATGATATTGTGTTGTAAAAATGTGTGTATGTAATTTAATCCGGATCCATGAAAAAAAAGAAGTGAAGGTGTAAAAACAAAAGAAACTTGTTAGGAAACGCTTGAAAATTAAAATTAAATTAAAAAAATGCATGTAAATAAAACCTAAAATTGTTTAACCCGCCAATGATGACGCAAATTTGACTTTGATCAATGGTGACACCGGTTTCACACACCAGGATTTTCAACTGAAGATTTTTCAAAATTTGTTGTTAATATTTCGTGATTTTTGTTTTAATTTATGCTCTTTGAGAATAAAGCAAAGATAAAAAGATAAAGATAAAGATAAAGATAAAGCTACTCGAAATTGCAACCAAAAATAATAACAGGGAATAATATTATTTTCTAACACACCCGGTCTCACAGACCAATAGGACACCAATGACGGGTTAAGATAAAACTCGTATGCCACTGAAGGGGAAAATCAATCAATTATCATGGCATTATTATTTAATTGTAACAACAATTCCACTCATTTGTTGTTATAAATCTGAACCTTCTGATATTAATCGAAATACAGAACATGAGATCATTTTATGCATACAGCAATTTAATATATAAATAATATATAAAATACAGCAGTTTAATAAATAAAAAATAAATAAAATTTAGTAGCAATAAAAAGCATATGGATTATATGCATGTTTACATATTTTTATATATACTTGTAGTTTTATCCCTGTCAACGACACAAAAAAAATAAATTTTTCGTACTATAATTAATGGAATCATGTTTTAACCTAATTTTTATGATGTATTGTATGACTGGCAACACTGTTATATTCAACTTTTTCATTTAACATACAGGCTTGCAGTGGCTTTTAAACTGTATGGATTTTAACATTTTGTTAATAATTAGCAGAGAGATGTTAACAGAGAAACAAACAAAAATAATGTTGAAATTTTCTTTACTATAAACTGTTTGGAAGATTAATTTTAACAGTATATATGTGATGTTAAGTAGCAAGCATGCATGTGACTCCGTGGCGCAACGGTAGCGCGTCTGACTCCAGATCAGAAGGTTGCGTGTTCAAATCACGTCGGGGTCAAATTTTATTTTATTATTTTACTTCATTATTTTATTTTAGTATTTTATGTAGTATTTTATTTTATTTATTTTATTATTTTATTTTATTATTTTATTTTACTATTTTACCTTATTATTTTACTTTATTATTTAACTTTATTATTTTAGTTTACTATTTTAGTTTACTATTTTAGTATTTTATTTTAGTATTTTATTTTAGTAATTTATTTTATTTTGTTTTAGTATTTTATTTTATTTATTTTATTTTAGTATTTTATTTTATTTATTTTATTTTAGTATTTTATTTTATTTTAGTATTTTATTTTATTATATTTCATGTTATTTTATTTTATTATATTTCATGTTATTTTATTTAATTTAATTTTATTTTGTATTGTTTTTTTATTTTGAAATGAAAGAAAATGCTTTTTATTTTTCTTTCGTTTAATATACATACTTAGATATGCATACGTAACGTACATACGTGTGTATGTTTTTATGCTTATAACGTATATAATTTCACTCACCCCTTTTCCCAAACCCAAAGGCTGAATACTTAAATATCCCACAGGCAAAGTGGCTGCTACTGGTATTAACTGTTCATCCAAATTTATTTTGCCCTTTTGCAATAACGGCAGCCAGGCATAGCCGATCGGTGTTTCAAACGAAGCATTTGCATCACGCTTTTTTGCAAGATTGCAGGACACATGATAAAAGGAAAATAAAAGATGGTGTTCCGGAAAAATGCCCAGTGGTAAACGCAATTTTATTTCCTCGTACCATGAGGGTGTGGTGTTGTGATGTAAAACGGCGCAGGCTATTTGAGAGACTAGAAAATCATGACCCGGTCGACCATAGATGCACTGATATTGGAAAACATTTGATTAAAGTCAAAACAATTATGATATTTCCAGCTGATTAATAGACTGAATTGACATTTGAAATTTTTTTGTTAAATTAGTTGCATGAAAATTAAACCAAAAATATTTTAAAAAAATTAATTCTCTTCTCTAACACTCCCATTGGTTAATTTAAAAACCTTCTTGCAACAAATTTAGAAGAAATTTCATGAAAAATTTCCCAATGCAAATTCAGTAATATTGAGTAATACTCACCTTTAAGGCTTTTGAATTTTCACTGTCCGAATCTCTTAATTCTACCACGACCGTTATATTACGAGCTCGGGAAAATATCTTTTGACTATCGAATTGTAAATTTAAAGGATATACAAACAAATGATTACAAAATAACGTAAATGGATGACAGTCTCTATCGGCATTACTTTGGAATTCAGTAATTTCTAGTGTGGCCGGTTTGGTGGGAGGAAAGCTAAAGTTTACCAAAGGAACTAATGATTTGGTAAATGAGCCTATGATGGATGGTTGATGCATTCGAAATGTAAAATAGCATTAAGTTTTTATTAACTTTCTAAAAGAAAAAAGTTCAAACCTACCTTCAACTTTCTCTACCTCCTCCAAAATTAGTTTTAACTGACCTGGTATTACGGTAAGTTTACCAAATTTATCAGGTTTCCGGTAGTCAGATAAAAGTCTCAACAATTCTTCATCCTTAAGTTTATTTATTTCTTGTCGATAAATGGTATTGAATTCAAATTCTCCATCTTCTTCCGTATCCAGTTCACTGCTATAAAATCGAAACAGGGGTTTAGCCGCCCAACCGAAGGGCTGTCTATAATGTCCAATATTCTGAGCATAGTTTCTTACATTCTTATGCAGCTTCTGGACATAACGCGGATCTCTATTGGTCTTCAAATATGGTTCAACTGCTTGTACTATATTTCCTTGTAAGATTTTCTCTATTTTGAGAACAAGAAATATATCGGGATGGGGAGAGGTGATGGAAAATAAAGCCTGCTTTAATTGAATAAAATGTTCTTTTGTGCATTTCTGTAGTTCAGCTGAAACATTTTCTATAAGTGTACTGAAAGCTTGTGAAGTAGTTCTTGTGCGTTCATCGTGCACATCTTTCTTGGGAACACCGGAAGAGGCCACTGACTGGGGCACGGGTGTGGAAGGTAACATATCACGGACATGATCATCATTAATATTGAAATAAAATGATTCTGTAAGTTTGCGACCTGCGCGTACATCATACAGAGTCAGACTAGTAATATAAGGTTCAACCTGACACATATGGCTGCCATCTGACGAGCTTTGACTATCAGCTGGACATTGTAGGCGAAATTTCAAACTCTGGCACCTCAAAAATATTCGTTTGCCAAATTGTTCTCTATATTGATCCACATTATCGGCAGGAGTTGCTTTCGAAGTTGATTGGTAATTAGCAAACAGGCGCCGTCTGTTTTCTCGCCTTGCCTGAGCAATCGATATATCAGTTTCTCGCCCATATTTTATCAACTGCGGATTCATAGATTGATCCAGACCTTTAAGAGTTCCAAACATTATGGTGTTGGTACTTGGTGGAGGCGGTGTTCTTTCTAACGAAGCCACACGTTTGTCTTCTTGAATTTTGTTTTGTTGTAATACTGATGAAAGTTTATTTAGCCAGTCCTTGAGATCATCTTCGTTTTCGGCAGCCAGTGTGAAGGACTTATGGCCGGCGGTCATACGCAGTTCGAAGCAATAACGGCCGCGTTTGGGATTCTAGAAATAAGAAAACAAAATATTTCCAATTTAATAACATTTGATAATTTTCTTGTCATTATACTCGTACTACTCACCTGCACAACTTCAGTGCAAAAGTCCATGACTATTGTAGCCTTTGCTTCGCCCTGCTTTTCATCTTTATGCAGTTCTAATATATAAGTACCATCCACTTCCTGACGCAAATAACAATATCTTCAAAAGAAAAATGCACTTTGTTAAAACTGAAACTATTCAGCGATAGTTATGTATGTATGTATTGTTAACTTGCGGACTAACCTTCTTTTGAAAGACTTGTTGCCAATATTGGCAAACATACGATCCGAACCAGAATCGGGACCCTTTAGTAAATAGCCCTGTTTAGTAATTGAATCAGCCTGAGAACGAGACATTTGCTCATCGATGCGATCTTGATCGGCATCGATTTCATACACTTCTTCTTTTAAAACTTCCGCTGTTGTTTTTCTGCAAAAGGGAATTAAATACAACTTGGGTTAATTTTTCTGCGAATGGGGAAACTGTAACTTACTTTGGCAAGTCATGACAAGTACCGCCATATTCATGATACTTATAATGTATTAAATGATTTTTAGCCTTGTACGTGTACAAGGCCTGACGTGTAAACCGCGAACACTCAAATTTTGGCTTGGCCAAATGAACAAAATTATTTTCAAATGTATCGCCTATATTGTCCAAGTCATCGTCCTCTTCGGGTTGAGCTAAATTACTTGATTTTAATGTTGATGATGAGGATGATATTGATTTGCTTGTGCCATTTGTTGATGATAATGCAGACTCGTAGGATTCCAGTGATGAGGTAGGTGACTTAAGCGAAGTGATTTGAGAGGCTTGCGAATATTTCCGTGAAATACTCCCACCAGTTTTTTGTTGCTGTATGGAGCCATTGGAAGCTGTTGATGTATTACTTAATTGACGCTGCGTCTGACGAGGACTATTGGAAGCATTGCTATTTTGACGTGTGATATTGTGCGAACCATTGGACGTTGACCCATTATTAGCACCATGTAGAGGACAAACTATTGATTCGTTTGGTGGTTCAAATCGATCTGTTATGGATTTGGATTTTGTGCGTAATTTGCGGGGTAGAATTTTTTCCTAAGATTCAAACATACAGATAACTAGTAAGTTAATGTAGTAGGTAATTATGAATTTTTTTTTATAATAAAATCAATCCATTTGCTATTTAAACGTCTCAAGTAGAGCGAAAAAAATTCAAAAAGTTTTTTTACCTCATCTTGTAACAAAATGAATATGATTAATCTTGTTACAAAATTAATATTATAGTTGGACAATATCTATAAAAAAGTACTTTTCTAAATAAGTCCTTTTCCAACAAGTACGATTTCAAAAAAGTGACTTTCCACTTCCTCGAGTTTACTATCCGTAATATCTTTTACTTCCTCATGAGAACCGCTACTCAGCCACTTAAGCCTGTGGCGTTGTAAACTCGGGGCAGTGACCCATAATGTATTTCATTTTCTCTGGCTTCCCTTCATCTTCGCATAGCCTGAAAATCTCCTCATAAAAACCGCTAAACAGCCACTTAAGCCTGTGGCGTTATAACCTCGGGCAGTGACACATAATGTGTTCCATAGTTTCTGGCTTCCCTTCATCTTGGTATAGCCTAAAAATATCCGGGCTGCAAATATCCCACCTACTAATCCCGCGAGACCCTGCAATCCTCCGTACTCTTGCGAGAACTATTTGTTCCTTTTAAAACCCGATTTTAGACGTCCCTGAAATAGTGTATTATTGGTGGTTTCATCGTCTCTTCTTATAATGTCTCATCATTCCATTGAGCGCCCTCTGACAGTCACTGAAGGCCTAATTTTTTAAAACGAAAGCGTTGACAAATTTTATATGTATACATATCTTGTTTTTTGTAATTTATATTTTTCCATATAAAACTTGTCAACGCTTAACATTTTCGTTTTACAAAATTTGGCCGTAAGTAATTTCGACTTCACAATAAGCCCCCTAAGTTTTTAGCGATGATTGACTGTCGACGTAGATGTCAACCTCCTCGCCTTTAATGACATTTTTGGCCACTATGTCTGGAAAAGCTTACACTTTTTCTCAAGTATGAAGGATTTGCGAACATTGCTTTCCCTAATGTAGACCCAGTGTCCATTGCGGACCCATCTGCAAAAACAGCACAATCCTCCTAAAAAATATCTGATGTCCTATATCCACTCCTTGAAATCCGTGAACCCATAATTCCCGGAATATAACTCAACCTAGACCAAGCTCAAGATTCTCGTGCGGCCCAAAGCCGACTACAAAATTTTTAGTAAACTCTTTGATTCCCTTACCATTAATTATATAGTCTCCGATTAGCAGAAAAGGGAGAGTGACAATAACGAACACTTGAGGAGTGCTGCTTCTTGCGGCACCAGTGATACCCGTTGAGGCACATCTCTGGACCTTAGCAAGGAATTTCCTATGACTTTCCTTCCTCGGCACCTACCACGACAAAACACACCTACGAGAGCACAGGTATAATAACTGTTGTATACATAAATCCAATTTAGTACTCTTGACTGTAGAACCCAAGTTCCTTCCTATTCCTTCCCTTTAGCGTTTCTGCACGTGCATTAGGGACTAAGACTTTTCTTAAGCCTCATTTGAGTATTTCTTTTCCAAGATAACTTACTATATATAATATATGTACATATTATGAAGTTAAACCTTCAGCCATTTAGCCTGAAATCTACACCTCTAAACGTGGGTAGCCCAAAGCTATCTATTTTATACCTTCTGGTAAAGAGAACTAGTTCCGTTTTGTCTGAGAGGGCTCTTAGTCAATAGCTAGCTACTCGCCAATAAAGATATTTTGCTCAGCGATATTTGCATGATTTAAGGAAGCATTTAAACTTTTTCAATTTAATAGCGTTTTGTAACTGATTTAATTTAATAATATTTTACAGACCGCTCATTTACTAAAACAACGTCATAACTCAAAATATGGATCTTTTTTCGAGTTAATGATGCAGAATTAATCCTCATATCGTTATTCATATAGTGTAAAAATTTTATACAAATATCTTGTTTAGTCAAGTCTTAAAAGAAAAATAAAATTATCGTTTTCCTTTAAGTTGTGTGTAAATTGAAAACTTTAAACTCGTTTTCTGCCAAACTAGTTTTTTTTGAGGTATGACGTTGTTTTAGTAAATGGACGATATGATATACATATCTTACCGATACATCATCAATTGGATATATGAGTAATTCTCTTTGGGGATCATTTTGTATAAGTGTTTTATTTTTGGAGATGAAGCTCTCAAAGTCTATAGGTTCCACTACTAAAGGTTTATTCTGAAAGTAAAAAAAAAATTATATAAAATTATTTTTATATTATACTATGTTATGTTTATATAATGTTATTTTTTATTTTTGAATGTTTTTAAATGTTTAGAAATAAATGTTTTAAGTTTTTAAAAAAATAAATAAATACATGGAATAAGAAGATCCGAAAGAGTAACTGAAAAATATACATGTATGTACACACATACATACATATGTACATATCGCTACTTTAATATAGAAAGCTCCCAACTCATTATTTTTTTTAAATCGATTTTTTGTATATTTCGATAGAGGAATATTTTTTGTATGTCGATTTCTAAAAAATAATGAGTTAGGACTTTTTTATATTATGGAAGAAAATATGTAGATTTTAGCATACCTTGTTTAGAATAATTTCTTTAAAATAGTATTTCATAACTAAATTAATGATGTACATACATACATACATATGTATGTTTGCATGTACATACATACATACATACATATTTACGTTAGAGTGGCCGTTATTTATTTATTTTTTTATTTCTTTTATTCTCACACCCCAAAATCGGTTCAGTTTTATGTAAAAAAATACAAAAAAAATTCATAGCGATAGTTGTGTTTTAGAGGGGTGCGTCCGCCCCTCAAAGTTGGCCTTCAAGCCCATTTTTTCAATGTAATTTTTTGCATATGACTATCTTTTTAAAAAATCATTTTACAAAAATATGATATATGGCAATATTTTAGCTTTTCTAGCCTACAACATTAGTCTCAAAGAAAGTTTTTTGCTAAAATTAATATTTTAGACAATAATGAAGAAAGTAGTCAAAAAAATACGAAAAATTTTATGCAACAAAACTATACATATTTATATGGAAATTATTTTTATTAAGCATGTATATCTACTGAATTATTTCATACATATATGTACATATAGTAAAAAATTAAGCAAAAAAAATTAAAAAAATTTAATAAATGTTCTTGAGGTGGCCAACTTTGAGGGGTGGAAGTACCCCCTAAAACACAACTTATCGGTATGAATTTTTTTTTGTAATTTTTTTACATAAAACTGAACCGATTTTGGGCGAAGAGAATATAAGAAATAAAAAAAGTTACCACACACCTAACGGCCACTCTAATGTACATACATAATATGTACTTATGTATGTGCGTATGTAAACAATAAATATCGTCAGTGGAATTAATAGTTTCCGACCATTTTCTTAAGTAAATATAATAAAGTAAAAAGCTATAAATATTTAAACTTAAATACGAGTACATAATATATTTTTCAACTCAAGACAGGTGGGGCCTTCTTATAGTTCTACTGGAAAACTCATAAAAACAAACATTAAAAAAGAAACAAATAAGAAAATTAAAGGCTGGGCACAATATCTCTGTTTTTCGTTACATATGTACATTGGAACGGCCAAACCAATTAATGATTAAAAATTTTATTAGCAAAACAAAAACGCAATAAATATATTACAAAATATAAATAAGCACTAATAAAAACGAAACAAAAGAAAGAAATGGCACAATTTTACATGTTCTAAACCAATTTGGAAAAACTGTACATAAGTATGTGAGTATTACAAAATGAATTGTCTATTCCATACATATTGCATGCTTAGAAATATTTCGTGCACACATATCACAACACACTGTGTTTTAAATAGAATAGATAAACTACATATACAAACATACATATTTATACTAAAAACGGCCAAGGTCAGTTACAACATTTTTGAAATACATAGTTCTGAGGAATTTCGTTGAAATTTATGCAAGTAAATATTCTATATAAAAACATTCCTTTTACGAATTGAGTTTTTCATAAAACGTATGAATTTACAAAAACTTGCTCATGCTGAGAAATTTATTAAAAATCTTAAAATACAATTTTTGTGCACATCATTTTATTGAAATCCCAAACAAAATAATTATGTACATATGTATTTATAATAATGTTTGTAAATACACTACTTAATAATAAATTATTGAAATATGTAGGTATGTATGCATATTTTTTTAATATTTCATCCCAATACTGTTGGGTATACAAACGTACATTGTTAGTTTGCATTTACGTATTTATGTATATACATTAGAGTGGTCATTATTTTATTTTTTTTATTTCTTATATTCTCTCCCCCCCCCCCCCCAATCTGTTCAGTTTTATTTACAAAAATACAAAAAAACGAATCGGTTCAGTTTTTTTTGTATTTTGGGGGAAAGAGAATATAAGAAATCAAACAAAAAATCTCCATACAACTAACGGCCACTCTGATGTACATATGTACATATGTACATATTGCACATACAAACATTTGCTTTTTTGTGTAAATATTTACGAAATTAAAAATTGATTTGTTAAATATTTAAAAGACGCATGCTTGGAGTAAAAGCTTGAAGAATCGATGTGTATCGTTAGATGAAATGCAAAATCAAGTAACTACACTTTCTTAAATTTTATAGGAGAGAGAAAAAACTACACGATATTATACTTCAGTCATAAAGTACTTTTTTTAATTCAACTAACTGATTGTATGATAAAGGTTTGAAAATGTGTCAGTCGTGTGCCAGCATATTATTTCATAGAATAGCATTTTAAAATTTTTCTAAAATTCTGATAAACAAAACATATGCAAATTTAAAATCTACGATTTAATTTTTTCTTCTGTAGAACATTTTAGCGTAATTTTCTGGCAACACTGGTCTGAGCTTTCAGCAGAGCAAAAGTAAACCTACACATTCCATATCCAGTGGAACCCGTAAGGTTTTCCGAGCTCAAAGGCAAGCTTATCAGCCCAAGATCCAACAATCACAATCAAATTGAGAATGATTTGAAATCAAACCTTTTCTTAAACGATGAACGTTTGAAAATTATTTGAAAATAACTTTTCAACAAAAAGTGGAAATTATTTTAAAATTGATAAAATTCATTTATTCTCAACTTATGTACTTTCAAACGTTATTCTTAATTGTTTTTCAAATGTGGATTGTAATATAATGTGGAACATAAATGAAATAAAATTTTTGCTTTGTAAAATCATGTTTAATATTTTAATTCATGAAATTCATTATTGACTGACATATTTAATTGTATTTGTATAGTTCTTAATCATAATTAATTTTTACTCACAAACAATACGTATACTTTTTTCACGAGCAAGCAATAATACAGTTTTTCTTTATTTGTAAAGCCTGGTACTCTGTTCAACATTTCACGCGAAATATTGACATAATCCATATAAAAAAAATTCACATGAAATATTTATGAAAAAATTTTGCTAAACTTGTACTCTGTTCAAGTCGTGAAAAATTTGTGAAATGTGTCTGGCAACATTTTCTTGCCATCTGAGAAATAATGTGACTGGCATTTATTTCGACCGAAATATTGACAGCTCATGTTTTTGTTCGATCAATGTTGCATACTTCTAACCAATAAAAACGGAAAAAGTAATATGGGCATCACTTTTTACGTGTCAAATTTTTCACGCGAAATAATCAATGTTGCTGAAAATTTTTCACAACTTCGAACAGAGTACTAGGCTTAATACACTTTGGTCGCCATATTTTTAAAATGTTTACAATTTATTTTGCGCTTTAAATAGTGTTGCAACCAAGGCGAATTCGTACATATGTATACCTTGGTTGCCACGTGTATTTATTATTTGAGAATGGCACTTGATATCAAGTTGAGACAAAATTGATAAAGGCTGGTTGTCAAATGTTCATATTCAACTCATTATCAAGTTGAATTCAAATGTTAAACACAAACCTTTGAAAAAGATTTGATTGATTGTGCTTGATATCAAATTATAAAGTTATCTTATTTCGTGTTTTCTGGAAAGAGTTATTGATCATCACACACACACAGATGTGTTCAACTTAAGTACACATAATTCTTTGTAACAGTGGAATAATAAATCCACTATTGTAGAATGTAAAACACGAAGAAAATTATACATTACACTTTGCCGCATATGTATACATACATACATGTGTAACTTATCTTATGAAAACAACATTGCATTGCACATCTATTTTTAAAAAAGTACCATGTGTATTTCAAAGTCTTATGTTTTTTTTACAAATTTATTTCATTTAAAATCTTTTGCGAAGTGTGCTTTTAAAGTACTTTTTTAAGATTCTTTGAACAAAAGTTATGAAAAAAAGCTTATGCTATATTACAAGCATTATAGTATTTCACTCAAGCAAATTTAATAAATCAAATATTTTTAATGCACTTCAATGTGTCTTCAATTTTACTGCTCAACCAAATATACAATTAACATGTACATGAGTAAATTAAAATTAAACAAAATGTTCTACTTAATTGTTGCTCTTAATATTACTTCTTTTTTTTCAAAACAACAATGACCTCATAGTAAGGAAATTCGAAGATTCTATGGCAATGCATTTATCGCTGAATGGGCATCACTAAGAAGCGTTTTTTGTGGTCTGCATTATCGTATAGAATTCCATTAAATATGCAATTCATAGTTTTTTTTGTATGTATGTATGTATGTATGTTTGTAATTGAAAAGAAAAGTTATCAAAAAGAAAAATAATAAATAAGGAAAAACTTTAAAAATAAAACACACTCATGCACTAAGAATGCGCCTATGAAAGGGTTTTATAACAAAATGTGTGAAATATTCGAAAAATAGAACAACGGCTGATATCATAACAAAATATATGAGAGTTTATGAAAACTTTGATTTAAGTTTAATACATGTTTTCAAGGCACTTTTCCCAAAATTAAAAATAAATATCTAGTACATAATCAGGCTTATCATAAATAAAATTTCACATGGAAATTTCCGAACGTGTGAACAATTGGTATAAAAAAACTGCATACGATTGCGAAATATATTTACAATTTACGAAAAAAAAATTATTCACGAAGATTTGTCTGTTGTAAACAAAAAATTTTATTCTGAAATTTTCACATGTGGAATTCATGATAAGCCTGAATATGTAAATAAAATAAATTTTATATTTGTGATTTAATTAGGCTAAACTTCGTACCGCTCTGTAAACCAAACTATATGTGATAATTATTAATGAACAAATAACACCAAAGTTAATTTAAAATATTCTGACAAACACTAGCAGAACGGAACAACTAGTATTTGTTAGAATATTTAAAATTAACTTTGGTGTTATTTGTACATTAATAATTATCATATGAATTTGGCTTACAGAGCGATATGAACTTTAGCCTAATCAAATCATAAATATAGAAACAAATAAGGTTCCAACAATAATAATTAAAAACTAACTAAAATAAATTTAGTTTTTCTTTTAAATACCTATTAAGCAAGTCTGTAACTAGTATGTATGTATGTATGTATGTATGTATGTAAAAAAGATATGTATGTACTATTTATATATATATGCTCAGATTCCATGTAATTACTCCATTGTAAACGATTACATACATATATAACTATACGCGTGTATGTATTTTACTTAAATACGTTTAAAATTACCCATATGGTCAGTCAATAAATTTAATGAGCAAATGTGAAAATAAAACCACATTTTACAAACGCTGTCGTCTGGACACACATAAAATACCAACAAACATCATAAATTGTGGCATAATTTGGTCATTGACATTAAAATATGTAGTTGCATGCACTTCTTTTTTTAATTTGCATACTTTTATTTAGAGAATACAGCGCAATACAGTTAAATGTGTACATTATTTATTTAAATTTTAAGTATGAAATAATGTAAAAATGCATATACACCGCGATTATGAATAACCATTTTCTGGGAGTTTTTTCCCTATTCTAAATAAAATCTCCCTGGGAAATTTTTCACTTTCCCCTTTTTAATTTTTAAAACTTTGAAAATTTAATAGCGCATTCTCTCTCGCTTAGCGAATGAGATTTTTACTTCTTCATTTTTTTTTATTTTTTCATTGAATTGTACGTAAATATAATAATACACGTATTTTTCCGATCGTGGGATCGACTCCTGAATCTATGTGCGAACAAAAAGTATTTGATAAGTGTACATTAATGTGTGTACGAGGACTGAGCACAAGCTACGAGTATGAAAAAGGGCACAGTATTGTATTTTTTTCAAAAGCGAATATTGTTTGTTGTGGCGATCGTTATTGAGTGTAAAGCAAAAATAAAGAACAAGGAAATAAAAAACACACAAAACCATTGTACAACAGTTGAATAGACAGTTGTATCAAATGTGCAATATTTTTATAGTACACTTTATACTTCATTTCACAAACTCAAAATTTCATAAAATATTAAGGGTTTTCATGAGAATGTTCAAAAGTATAGGAATTTATTTACACAAACCTGCTAACTTTGCCCAATAACTTTCAATCGTAAACTTAAGTTGTGCAATTGTGCATTTTTTAAACAACAACTTCTTGCTCTTTTGACTTGCTTTAGGAATTTTTAGACACACACACTTTTTTATTTTTATACAAATAAATATATATATATATTTTTTATTAAAAAATTTCTTGATGTTTTCTAATTTTATTTTTATTAAATGAACTTTTTGACGTTTGTTTCAAATTTAATAAACTGTTTGCGCAAAAGTTCCAAAGAGGTTTCATGAAACATGTCTCGCAAGTTTTTTATTTTTATTTATTTATTTAATTTTTTAGTCTTATGGCTCGATTATGGATGGCAACCGAACTATAGTTGCGTTGCTAGTTGCCGAAATGGTGTTACGGATGGCAACTGTCAAGTAACAGCTGGTAATTTCAGTTGCCATATTGGCAACCACAAATTTGTAGTTGCTGCATTTTAAAAAGTGAAAAATTTAAAAATTAAGTGCTATATTTCTTTTATTTTCGACTTTCTTCTTTGCATATTAAAAAAATGTGATTTAAAGTTAAGAGAGATTGTTAAAACCTATTTTAGGCCGTCTAATAGATTGAACATTTTGCATTTCCTTCTCTTCATCAGCAATTAATTCCACTTAACTAATAATTTTTAAGATAAGTATTATTTTAAGCACTTTTACTTAATGATTTTGTATTAAGCACTTGTATTTCTTATATTTCGCATTTTTTCACATTATTTTCAGTTGTCAATCTGTCATAATCGGATTTTCGATAACTTTTTGGCAACTGGAGGAAGTTGCCATACATAATACCAATTTTAGTTTCAGTTGCGTTGCTAGTTAACTTGGCAACTGAAATTCGGTTGCCATCCATAATCGAACCATTAAATTAATAAATTATAAAACTTAGAACAGTATAGCATGCGAACTAATACGCTCAAATAATCTACGTTGTTTGTCTTTTCTTTTACACATACACATATTTTTACACTTGTGTGCTTATTTTACAATTGTCATTCGGTGTGCACTAGTGAAATATGCTTCGACACTACAATAACTAATGCCCTCGCTTGGCAGATAAGCAAACGCTGTTGCATGCTTTTGATAAAATTCAATACCAGTTTTAGTGTTCTCATAAAATCAAGAGCACTAAAAAGAGACATTTTGTGCTCAGCTCTAGTGTGTAAATAATTTATTATTTATAGAAGCTTGAATATTCTATGAAATCACTGCGTACTAATTACACTGAAATAATCAATAAAAACGCTTTGCTCCAAAGTGGGGACATCGCGAACAAATATCATGCCATACGTAATAAGCCAAAAAAGCAGCTTGAAATTTCCTTACAAATCTGCTTACCGCTGATTTTATTTTATTTTTAACATTTTATAAATAATTAAAAAAATTAAATAATTGCAGAAAATATTTCCCAGTCATTACTACACACATATGTATGTATGTATTTATATGTTTGTATGTATGAGTATGTTTTCTTTAAAATATTTGAAGTTTATTTCATTTAACTTTATAACTTTAATAATCATATTTGATTTATTACAACGGAACAGCTTAATATTGAAAACTAACAAAAATGTTTAATTATGGTTAAAACAATTACCTACTGTTGGAATTTTCTTTTTTAATTTTGCAAGAGTGCAAAAAACAAGCAAGTAAGGGAAAAAGTTTTAAGCAAACTTTCTATTATTTAAAATGTGTTTCTATGACGGTTGGGCAATTTGGCAAGTGGCTGTAGTACGACAAGCGCGTTATTTTCATGCCACGACAAATGTGTTTGTTTGCCTTCTTCTCTTCTTTTTCTTTGTTAAAAAAATAAGTGCTACTGTCGTACAACACGCATTTAGGTTGAAACCATTCAAGCAGTTAACAACAATTATTAAAACTTAAAAGCAACAAACAAAGTCATGGTCTAGTTCAGGTTCATTGTTGAGCTGCAAGCATTTTTGTTGCAACACTTTGTTTGTTTGTATGTTTGTGGATTATTTTATGCCATTTTTATGCCTTTTCTAGGTGTTCTAAACTTATTTTAAGTTAAAAACCATGTGTCAATAAATAAAAGTAAGTATGCATGTAATAAAATTTTCTTTAAATGTAAAATGCAAATTACTACACATCCAATGAAATATTTGTAGATAAAAGCTGTTAATGATTGACTGTTTTTTGTTAAAAAGGGGGAGGAAGTTCGAGTATACAAATTTGTCATACTCCAAAGAGTTGTTACTTCCTGTAATTAAGTAGGTGTATTTTTAATTTTTTAGACATTCTCATACTTTTTCTGTTTTTTTTTTTGTTTAAACCCCTTTGTAATGAAGTCGAGTTCGAATAATGTTACAAGAATGTTTCATAATTCAAAGCTGCTCAAAACGAAAACAGAATTTTGAAAAATTGCCTACATACAAAAAACCTTTTTTATTTTGTTCTTTAATACCAGCATCATTTACATATCCATTGTTTCATGATTTTTTTTACATATTCAACTTTATATTTGTTCAATAATACACAATCATATACATACATATGTATGTATATTTTATGTACATATATGACGTGGAAAATAGAAAGGGTAAAAACCAGTTTTGTTCAGGAGAGCCATTTTAAAGATTTAAATACGTGTATCTTTGGTGTACCATCACTTCATAAAACGCGCATATGTATGGGAGAGAACACTTTTGGGGCATGGGATCGGTCTCATTCGATGCTCAGATGTTGTCCACATAAAAAAAGGTCCCTTTCTCTATGCGCTGTCACATATTTATGTATGTATGTATCAATTAATACCCTCTAGTCAGCCTAGAACCATATGTTTCCATGTCAACACTCTTTTCTCTGGCGACATTTGCACTATTTAGTTTTTTGTTTGCTTATGCTATGCAGCCAATGGCATACATAGGTGCAAGCCGATCGTCGGCTAGCCGCTGCCGTTTCTGATTGGCTGTTGCAATTTTAAACAAACGTTCTTAGTAGAATAATTTATTTTTTTTGTAAACGAGCGTCACTATAATGTAATAGTTTAAATGTCTCCATATGGCCGTAAAAGAACTACCTCGGCAATAGTGCTGAATACTACTGGTGGATTTTCAATGACAAGCTAATGTTTAAATGTCAATAGATAATTACATTGGCTGGGCTACACCTCGTCAGTAGTACTACTGACAGTGTCACTAGTAAACCACTACACTTTTACTATTCCCATTTCCTGCAGGGTATGTACACACACTCCCCGAAATATTAATAAGACCAAATGATGAAAAGGGTCGTTGTGGAAATCCCATACAATTTACCAAAAACTTTGATTGAGGTTGTTTCACACGACATGGTTTTTAAATGTATCTACTTGTATTATAATTAGGGATGTAACGAATACGAATACCGATTCCAATATTTCTGATTTGCCGATATATTGATATCGGCGATATTTTACTGTCGATACGGTGATACTTCTTAAAGTTTTCTAGAGCTGTCTTGAACAAACAATTCACTTTTCAACGATGTTTGTTTGCATAAAAACTAAAAGAAATAACATATTAAAAGCAGAACATAAAGTCTAAACAGAAAAATTAAACGTTTCTTTTGTTTTGCTTTGCACCATAGTAGTGAAATGTTCTCTCAATGCTAAATCATGTATGTATTAAAAAAATTATTTGTTTTTTATTAAGAATGAATTTAAATATCAATTTTAAATATTAATAATCTCTTAGACTATAATTTTTTATAATAAAAGGTTTTGTTAATTTTAACTTAAGTTCAGTTTCAATATGCGCATCGGTATCGGTATCGTCGATATTTCTTTTTGAATATCGGCAAAACGGCGTATAGTTACATCCCTAATTATAATCTATTAAAAATATTTGTATTCTAAGTAAAATTAAATTTAAGAAAATTAAAAATAATTTAAAAAAATATAACTTAAAATAATATTTTTCAAGTGCCTTACTCACTCTACCTTCGTTTATAGCTTCATGCTATATAGTATGTATCTATGAATTAAAAAGTGGTTGACATATATTTCCGCAGCATAGTTTTTTTTTAATTTGTATTTTATTATCTCTGTTGGTTATAAACAATAAAAGTGAACTAACTATAAACTGTTCCACTCAACTAATTTTTTTTTCGTTTTTTCCCATTTTATTTACTAACTAAAAATAAAGCCGAACCAGAAATAGGTATGTATGTATGTATGTATGTCTGCCTGCTTAATGATAAAGTTAAATGAACCTTTTTAGAGTTGAAATTTTTGTTATCTAGTTTGATGTCTCAAATTACAAGTCTCACATTTATGTTTGCATGCTCAAGTGCTGATGACAGAGAATGATTAATTGTAATGATTCGCTATCAATTATTATTGACCAGAAACATTTTTTTATATTACAAGTACAAGATTGTCCACAATCACAATCAATATACATACATATACCCTGTAGGAACCTTTGGGGTTGAGTGTCTACTAAAGTTCTGCACAAGACCATTTATAAGACATTTCACGACATTTCAAGATATTTTTCAAATGATTTACTACAGCGAAATATTCTAAAGCCCATATGACACTTAATTTTTCTTTCATTTATCAAGTTTTATAGAAAAGTGTAAACATATTCTAATAGGAAAATTCAACAGGTGCAAAGGGTTCAGTTATATTCAGAAAAATTAAATGAAATGATGTCAACAACTTCATGAAGTTATCGATAGCAAATGAAGATCTGTCAAAAAAAAATGTAAAATTGTTCAACTTAAAATTGACATTTTAAGCTTTAAACATAAAAGTGTTCGCTATTAGCGGTTTATGGTCAAACATAGCGATTTTTAGTTTGTTTTGTCTCTATACTAGCGGTTTTTAATTGTGAAAATTTAACAACATTTAAAAATTTTGTTCCCGTTTTATATAGTTTGTTCTTTCTAACATTTATTGTTTCTTTCTATCAATTCAATATCAAATCAATGAAGAAAAAATTAAGTGTCATAAGGGCTTAAAACAAACGCTAAACAACAGTGTTGCCAAGACATTTGTTACAGTTGTTTGTCTTGCCAACAGTGTTGTTTAGTGTTTGTTTTAGAATATTTCGCTGTAGTAAAGCATTTGAAAAATCTCTCATGTCTTGCTTGAAAGGTCTTATTTAAAAAAAAAATATAAATAAATAACAAAATATTTTGACCAAGAATTTCAAATAAAAATCGTTCCTGTCTCATCTAAATAAACTTTTATACATTGACAATGTTCCTTCAACGTCTATTCGGGGCAGAGTCCGTCACAAATACCAAAACAGAATAAGAATAATGTATACACTAAATGTAACATTGGAAGAGAGATTTAGATGGCGAAAAATAAAAATAAAAATGTTGACCAACCCCTTAACAGAGTAGCAAGCCGTACCGGCGCGGCTGACGGCTAGCCAGTCAGCCGTTTTTTTTACACAAGCCGAGCCGCCGCCGAACCACTCGGCTTATCGGCGGCTTATACTCAGCCGTTATTTGTCTTTTATTTTTTATAATTTTTTAAATTTCGTATTTAATATGATAGCGAGCGTCCCGGGAAGATAGTTGTTTTTGCTTCCACATAAAAAGAAAATGTTTATGTGAATGGCAACGTAGCTGCGACAAGACTTACGTTCTCTTTTGGAGTCCGTTCTTAAATTCATGGACGTTTACATTGACTTTTTTGTTTAAGCAGTCAGGCGACTTTTTGATAATTAATTGTTCAAAGCTTTTTGTTTGTTGATCCGTAGCAGTGTTCCAATAAAGTAATTAATTTTTAATTCAATCCGAAAACTTAAATAAAATTTATGTAGAAGGCAATCATGAATAAAATTCCGCGAGAAATTTTTCCAGGGGAAAAATTCCAACTAATAGCAAGTAATAGGGAAAGAAATTCTAATTTGAAAAATGAGAAATTTCTCGCGAAATTTTATTCATAATTGCCCTGATAATCTAGAATATGTTTCTATGATTTAACAAATAATTTACGAAGCTATTTTTTAGGATATCAATTACTGCAATATTTAAACTATTGCAAAATAAATAATGTTAGAATGTTGTGTTCAATAATTCACGTATTTTTTTAAAAACAGACTGGGTTAAAAATTTTTTTCAAATGCTTAAACAAATCGGCGTTAAGCCGTTAAGCCGCCGCCGCCGAAAATATTTGTCTTTCAGCCGCCGCCGAAATTTTTTGCTCGGCTTGCTACTCTGCCCCTTAACTTGTAAGAATGTTAAATTAAAAAAATTCTACGAAGTGTCAAAATGTGCCCTAAAATCGTAAATTCGAAAATATGTTAAAAATATGCATGCAAGACTGATATATGCAAAAACATGCCTTAAAGCGTAAAATATGCAAAAATATGCACTAACAAATCGATGCCAAAATTCATTAAAACTTCTGAAACGAATTAATAAGAAAAAACATTCAATTGCATATTTGCGGGTTCCCTGATAATCAGTATTGTTACTCGTATATTTTTTGTGTTGCAAAAACCTCGTATTTTAGTAAAACCACTTCGGTGTTTTTGACTGCCATCTGATACGAGTAAAGCTTTTATTTATCAGCTAAAATAATATTTCATATTTTAACATTTTACATTTACATTACATTTTATATTTAAAGGCACTAAGATAATATTTAATTTAGCCTTCAAGAAAGAAAGTACATGTCTAATTCTTTTTGTTTAAATATATAGATATAAAAACTGTTTTGCCACAGAGATTGTAATGTATACAACAATATTGCATATATACCTTTATAAAAGGTTTTTGTCTAAATGTCTTTTGAATTATGTGCTTAAATACTGCACTTTAAAAAAGATACATATCTATGTATCTCTAAACACAAAACTTGCAGCGAAGAATATGTACAAGTTTCTATGCAAAAATATATAGTTAGGGTATTCAAATGGTAGTCATAAAGGTCATAATGTTTTATGGCCAAAAGCAATTACACACATATATTTAAATAATTTAAAACATTATGACAATATGACCTTTTGGATAACCGTTTGAATCTCCCAAATGTGTATTTATTAGGGTATTCATTTAATCGGGTTTTTGCTTTAATCGGTTAATCGCTCGATTAATTAATCGTGGTTTTGCTTAATCGGTTAGTAATCGGTTAATTTTGGTACTAACCGGTTAACAGATTAATAAAGTTTTTCCATAAATCAAGTGTTTTCAACAAATAAAAGTGCATAAATTATTTATTAATTTGAGTTTATTAGTAAAACCAAAAAGACACATAATAATTCTTAAATTCGGTTAATTTTTTTTAGAACATTTCTTGTAATACTATCGATAGTTTCTTATGATGGCGGATCATCTTCTGAGTCATAATGACAGAGGTCAGCGACGAATATTCTGGAAAAAAAGTTAATTTCTGAATTTCTTGGCTTTCGTTTTTGTACTGTCTCTCATTAAATCTAATACTTAATTAAATCGTTGGCAACAGTACTATTGGCTTTTATTAAATTATTAAATAAAAACTTAATAATTCGCTCCAGTTAGAGTACCAGAGTCTCTAGTTAAACTCTTTTATAGTCATGTCCAAAGATTTTGAAGTTTTACTTAAATAAGGATCACTGAAAATACTTCTTTGTTTGTATGAAAAATAATTTCTAAGCACTCACCTTTTGTAAATGAGACGAAACAAATAATTATTCACACAAAAAATAAGTTGTAACACTAAAAAATATGAAAAAATTTGTTACGTCGGTTAATCGGTTAATCGACTGAAATTAACCTGTTTAACCGTTAACCGATAAACGCCGATTTTAAATTAACCGGTCAGTTAATCGGGTAGTAATTAACCGATTGAATAAAACCCTAGTATTTATATATATGTATGTATATACATATATATATAATTTATTTTTATTTCCTTACGAGTTCTACTAGTATTTCAGATATCTGTTCAAAATTGCCTGCATTGATTAATGGAATCAATCATCAATAAAAAATAAACTTAAGATTAGAAATATTTACTCGTGTAAATGCATTACATTGTACTTTAATGTATGTGTATGCACGCATGTATTTAAGTACATAAGTATAAAGTTTCATAAGAAAAATAAATAAGAAGCTCAAGTATTTACTCGAGTGCTGAGGGAATGAAAATTAAATATTTCATTTTAGTTGAATTTATCATCAATAATCATTTAGTTTTTATCCAGCAATTTAATTTAACAAATTCTCTAAATTCTCTGCTGCAACAAACTAACCTTTTAACCTTTTCCAACTCTATGTTCCTCAACCTTTTATATTTTTTTTATTTAACACCAGGTAACTGGCAAGAAGCACCTTCTGCTTACAAAAGCTTTTACTAATTTTTCAAGCAAACAAAACTCAAGCATTCATGTCAGCGCGTCTGCTGGCATTTAAACTAAAAACATACATACAAACATACATACATATGTACATACTTGGCACTTGAAAGTTTTAAAACATTAGCAAGCAACTAACTATTCAATTGTTCTGTAGCCATTGTAATGCACGAGACTACGACGACTATTTAGTGAATTGCTGCCATTGGTTAAATATTCAGATTCGCTTCACTTTCAAAATAAACCTACTTAACCACTTTGTTTTTTTTTCAAACAGATTCACCTGATATTTTTATCTGTACTCATATTTCAATTTTAAGTAGCCGACAGCTTAACTGACGGACTGCAAAGTATTCCTTTTTTTATTTAAATTTTTATACATTTAAATTTGTTTTTGCTTTAAAGAATTAATACAAAAAAAGGTTAAAAAGAATATGCATAATGACTATTTTTTTATTGAAATTGCAAGTTTCACTGCTACAACTTGGGTTACCACCAAAGAAGCCAGAAGTCATCATTATTATTAAAATTCTTATTTTGTTAAAAACAAAACAACTTTCTCAACACAAAAAAAGACTTGTACTGCAGATTACACTCCGTGAAATTATACTAAAGGTATACATACTTTATAATTTTAAAGATGTTTACAAAAAATATTATAACTGATTCTAGCAGAGGGTTAGGTTAGGTTAGGATAGGATCAACAGATTCACTTGGACCCTGATAGATCCCGTTGTGATGCCTAGAATTGTAATACGATAATTAAAAAAAATTACATTCCATTTGCAGTGAAAATCTGCATCAACTGATACCACGCACAGTAGACCGAAAACAAAGAAACGCTGATGTTGAAGGTGCAGCGACCTTCGAAAACAGCTAGTTGTTCCGTTCTGCTAGTGTTTGTCAGAATATTTACAATTAACTTTGGTGTTATTTGTTCATTAATAATTATCACATGTAATTTGGCCCAATCATATCATAAATATAGAAACAAATAAAGTTCGAACAATGATAACTAATCCAACTAAAAAGACATGAGAAATTGTTTTCGATACTAAGCCAACCTGGAGCAAATTACTGCACCGTTGTCGAACGAAATTACGAAATATTTCAAGAGTTTATATGAAAATATTTTAAAATTTCGTTTGGTATATAATTAATTTGCTTAATTTTCCCAATGAGTTTTGTGCTAATAAATTTGTTCTTCCTAGATTGAAAATTAAAACGTTCTTTAAGGTTCGTTCATTATTCAATTGTGCTAAAATGTCCCCAACCAGAAGTTTGATGGGAGTTCCACGAAGTTCGTATGAAAAATAAATTTTACGTACAATTTCATTGCAATAGCAATATATTGACATTGATGTTGGTTAATTATAATTCTCATTCGGTTATTGAGTAGAGCTGTATAAGGATTAAAATTTTCAAACGTATCGGCGTGTAGTTTTGCACTCAAGTAACTAACCGAGAGTTATTCGAGCACCCGATCATCCAAATTTTTTTGTGTGCTCGAAATCATTAAAATAATAATTAGACGAACGCGCTATTTTCCGCATTTTTCGTGTATTCACAAGCCAAACACACAATACTCTAGACTTGGATCGAACTCGTTCACTAGTTCATTTTTGCCACAAACCAATGATCAAACCCATTTAATTTACATGAACGAGTTCGACCCAAGTCTACAATCCTCCGAATTTCACTTGTGTTGGTAACACTGTGCAACAGTGAAAAATCCGTATGGTCTTGACAGTATACTCAGGTTCGATAGTACCTGAAAAAGTTTAGTAAAACCTTATACTCAGTTTGATGATCTTGGTGACCAATTTTTTTTGTCGGCCTCCACAGATTTCGAAAATCGGTGCGTCCTTTTTAAAAAAATGGTATCATCCAGTGTTGTCAGATATGACGATATCTCGCCAAACGTGGCGACGAAAATTTTTTTTGGTCATGAAAATTTTTAAATGGCGATTGGCGATATTTGAACTCCTGGGCGATATTATTGGTTAAATTTTTACGATTTCAATAAAATAGAATAATGTTAAGAATATGAAATTTTTTAAAGGAATTTTTTTTACAAAAGGACTCCTAATTTTCTGCTAACAATATTTGGCAAAGTTGTAGCTACGGTAGAGTTGAAAAAATTTTGTGAACATATCAATAGAACCTAGACGTGGCTAGGAACCCTAATAGCTCATACAGACCACTTTTTACCTCAAAAATTGTCAATGCAATAGCCAAAAATGAATTGAGAATTCGATTTTGAATTTTAGTTACGTTGTTTTGCATTTCATCTAACGATTTACTTGTTTCAAATCCAAAATCTACAAGCTTTCATAAATTTTTCGTTTATTTTCGACTTTAATTTAATATGAGGGAATATAATTTACTTCTGCAATTATAAAGGAGACGTAAACATACCAACACGACATCAGTACGATGTCAAAGTGATAGGCCGGCTTCTTGTCTGTCATAATGCGTGTGTTAGCTTTTCTAGCATGCTTAAGTAGACGAGCAAGTAGATTATTGCTAAAACGTTTTGTTACACTTACAAGCAATTAAAAAATAAATACTTTTCAGTTTATTATTATTATTATTATTATTTTAACATTTAAACATAATTTAAAAAGTAATGAAAAAAAAGAATTTTTAGTCTAGAAAAGAAATGCGACAATGAGAATTATTTTTATTGAAACGAATTAAATGTGTCCAGAAAAGGAAATTTCAAATTAAAGTTGAAAACATCTGTTTAGTATGACACGTTCACTATTTATTTGTATGAGAAAAATGTTTTCAGTATATTCATTTAATTTCTTCAATGACTGATTAAAATGATTAAAGATTAAAGTATTGAAAGATTTTTTTTTTGTTTATCTAATACTGACAAGCAAATCTGTGGCAATATGAAATAATAGCCTAAGTAGACTTAAGAAAATTTACCTTTATTAGGCTGTCTGTATTATGTTTCAGTGGGAACTTGCTGTATTTAAAATAGAATATATGGAAGGAGAGGATCACACAAAAGTATTAAGTTGTTAAAAGTTGTTTAAAATTGGTGTCCCAGATTGCGCCTCCTACGCGCCAGTCAGCGCCTGCGGCCACATGGCAGAAATCATATTTAAACATTAATTTCATAAAAGATTCTTTCCAATAAAGCCCGTTTCATTGATATTAAAAGTATATTTCCCTGTTTTATTGCGATTTAAACTTGTGCCACTCTATAAAAAACACCCTTTACTTTATAAACAGGGTTGTCAGATATGGCGATTTCTCGCTAGAAGTGGTGATGTTTCCACTTGTAAGGCGTCTAAATTTTTGGTTTGTCGACATCGCGTTTTTTCTGGCGATAAATACATTTTTTACGATTTTTATGAGTATTTTTTAACAAAATTGAATTTCAAAATATTTCTTATTTACGAAAATTAGTTGGTTGAAGGAGTAGTTTAGGAGTAGCAAGAAATTAAAAGAACTTGATTTTGATGATATTTCTTATATATAAATTACATGCAATAATTTAATAAATTTTGGGCGATTTTACTTCTACTTTTGTCGATTTTCTGCTAAAATTATGAAATACGATTATTTTATAAAAATTTATATTAAAAACGTTGGTTTTGGCGAATTATGGCGATATTTAAAATCAATTTGGCGAAATAGGTCAGAAAAAATCTGACAACCCTGGGTATAAGATTCCTATTTTAGACAACTTAATTTCATCCTCATCTTTTAATACAGCGAATTACGCTATAGAATATTGAAATTGAAGACACAAGGTGAGGAAAAGTTCAGGAAAAACACTGTTCGAAATAACAGTTTGCTATTGAGAAAATTGCGCCACGGAATATTTTAAATGTTAAAGCATTGTGTTTTACAAACAAAAATTCTAAATCTTGTTCTGAATTTATAAACTACTACTACGCAAAATTTAATTTACTTAAATGCATTAAAATATACATATATGCGACATTTGCATTATTGCATTATTCCGCCCACCCCAGTTTTCTGAACATAATAATAGCGCAAAATTTTCAACAATAAAGCAGGCAATACTGCCTGCCTGCCCTTCCTCTTAATAGTTTTGTAATAAATATTATTGCTTTAAAATGTAAACATTATCCGCAAAAAATTATTTGGAAAATCCTATTAAATTTCTTTACAAATCAAATAAATGCTATAAACAAATATTGTTGGAAATAGTCTGAACTTTTTTTATTTGCAAAATTTTATTTATATTCCAAGAAAACTGTGTTAAAATGTATGTACTCGTATCAAAAATGTTTAACCTTTCAAATTTTTTTTATATTTTTTAAAATTTACAATAACTTGAGCTTATACAAATACTCTTTTAAAGCTCCACACCTTTAGCAACACCAACTTAGATTTTGTGTGTGGAGTTGTAGCCATTGACATTTTTGGCAAATTTTGCACAACAAACAGACAGACAGATAAACACTAAAATATTACCTCACTTTATTCAAGACAAATATTTATTAAAATAAACATTTATTCAAAAAAAATTTTGAAATTATTTAAAATAAAATTAAGCATAAAGGTTCAACTAACTTTCTTGTAAAGGCCTTTTTCACAAGAAATGTTTATGGTTTATAGAAGATTTAAATAATTTATTTTCATACAAAATTAAAAAAAGTATATAAATCTGACATGAATAATAAAGTGAAGTTTCCCCGATACAACAGCCAATTTGTCGGAAAAATTTATATAGGAACCACTCAAAAAATTTGATGATTTAAATATAAAATGTTTGCACAAGTACACTGTTACTTCTATGGAAGAAGGCTACACCTAAAAGTCCTTTAATACTTGGTTGTGTATTTTTTATTTAAATTTATTCATAGTTTTTGAATATTGTGGTTTTGATGAATGATAAAACACAAAATTATTTTTTTGACGATAATATGAAACTAAGAGAATGAGACGTAGGAATAAATGAGCAAACATTTCTGTGAAAAAATCATGATCCCGGAAAGGAACAAAAGAAAAAACAATTAAATATGAGAGTCAGATAATGCCAATAAAAATGTGTTGTAAATATTCGCCATCATATCTAAAATTTGTTAACGCTGAAAGAAAATGTCTGAATAAAAGCTTCAAGAAAAATATCCCCAAAGAAATATGGCCACAAAAGTGTAAAAGAAGAGAATTGTCTTATAGCACCCGGTTAGAGCTATGCTGCTTAGCTTTATAAAACAAATTCCATTTATATTCCACTTCCACAGAAGGAATCAAAACAAAATCAAACATTTTGTTTCGTTTAATTTCGTACTCTGCTTTCAATCAAAACAAAAATAAATTCATAGCTGCAATAGTGTCGTTTATTTCTGTTACTGCAGCGAAAATCACGTCTTAGCTCCTGTGTCATGGCATAAAGAGCATAGCTCTAAAAATTAAAAATCGCCACAAACTTAAAAATAAGAAACTTGTTTAAGAAAATGGAAAATGATTTCCCGAAGGTCCAGGTTTCACGCCCGAACTCCGATAGTCATTTTATAACAACATCACTCCTTTTCTGATGTGCATTAGTGTCCCTTTATATTGGCTGTTTTAGGAAAGTTCATGTAATGAAGGAATGGACACTGATCACTGAACTAAACCGGATTCAGCGGATACTAATCCTAATGCGCCCTCCTTCGTCGGTATTGTGTAGCAGACTCATCCGTGAAGTAAAATAATCAATGAAATGGCGCTGCAACACCGTATTAAAAGAAAACGAGAGGCGCGTTATAGGGTTTAATTTTATACCCATGGTTTCTTCGTAGAATTTTCTCAAAAATTGGTGTATATTACGTTTTTGCTATACGATTTTTGAAAAAAAAAGTCGACCCGCCCTAATGTATGCATATGTGTATTGTCAAATTAATTCAAAAAAAGCATAAGTTACATTTAAAATATTTTACAGAAGAAGCAAAATACATTATAAGTTTTAGTGTACATATTTAGTTCTCATTAGGCTTTGGAATTTCGTTAATAAATTCGATACTTTTGAGCATAATCGGGCACTGTGTGGGCACTGTTGCTAGACAATTTTACCAAAAACCTGCAACAATTGGCTAAAAAATCTGAAAAATAATTCAAAAAAGTCGGTAAAAACCTGCAACAATAAAACACCTTAATTGTAAATTGTTTTTAATTTTTTTTTTTGAATTATCATAAATTATCTTGCCGTTATTACAAAATGTTTAATAAAAATAAATATTAAAAAAAGGATAGGGACAAATATATGCACAAGTTTTCAACATAAAACTTGAAAAATGGTTCATACACATACAAATCTATGCAAAGAAGTATACATACATATCGCACACTAAATAATAAAAAGTCTCAAATAGAAAAATCGAAGATGATCAGGAGTGGCAAAAAACTGTCCAAGAGGAATTTGGTGTTCCATGAAAAAACAAAACTATTTTCATAATTTTGAGTTCTGACTGATAATGATTTATTGCGCGATATGTATGTATGTATGTAGTAGTGATGCACAAATATTCGTATTCGTTTTTTAGTTTGTCGAATACGACCATTTTCAGGCGAGTACGAATATATTCGAATGTATTCAGTCGAATACGAATACGAATATTTTTCCAAAGAAATTAACTAAATAAAGGCAAAAATCCTAAACGAAATTTAAATAAATGACTAAAAATTTTAGTTTGTACAAATACATTAATTTGTTTATAGAAACTTGTGCTTTGTATCATTTTCAAATATTATTCAATGACGATCATTAAAATTTTGGGTACTTTTTAATCATTTTAAAGTACGCCAGCAAGAGTCTGATGTCCTTTTTCATTACAATTTTTTAATACTTCATATTGCATATAATATTCGTATTCGTTATCGTACTCGCGAATATCGTTTCAAATATTCGTATTCGTAAGCACGAATATCTTTTGAAATATTCGTATTCGTATTCCCGAATGTCAAAAATTGACATTCGTTACATCACTAGTATATACATACCATCGCAAAAATTTAAATTTAATTTCAATTCCCTAAAAAAAACTAAATTATGTTTTATATTTTCCTACACATGCTAATAAATCATTCAGTTCATTGTGTCAAATCAGTCACACTATATAAATAAATAAATAAATTAAATTTGATGATGATACTCGTCTGCTGTAATTTTTAACAACAATAAATAAAATAACAAAAAAATTTAATGCTTTGGAAATTAGTGTCACTTAATTTTTATAACAAAATATGTACATACATATCGTTAACTTAATACGAAAAGGCCCCAAACTCATAATTTTCCGAAATCGATATTTTTACATATTTCGATAAACCATTACTAGATACACCTCCTCCAAAAAAATCAGATGAATTCGGAAAAAAAATACAGAAGTTATAGCCTAATAAAAGTTTCGTTTACAAATTTTTTTATCAATATTGCATTTTTTTAATTTAGTTTTTTCCTCCTCCTGTAAACTATGAAAAACATGAGTTAGGGCCTTTTCGTATTAAGTTAACGATATTTATGTGTGTACGAGTATGTATACTTATTTAGTAAAAAGTATATGAAGAGCGGCAAGATAACTGTGCAAGATACTTTTGAAATGAACGCTTGCAACATTTTTATGGAATCCGAAACACAAATGACAATCAAACGTAATTATTTAAAATGCAGGTGGAAAACAGGAGCTTCCCTAATATTATTATTTTTTAATCAATCAAGCATAAAATTATATGATGTGTTCGTACTGAATGCGAATAATTCTGAGTACATATTAGTTAAACTGGCAAATGTGATTCACATATTCTTAAATTATTCTAATAATTTTATGGAATAAAATCGTTCTCCTTTACACTGGATTTTATGGTTAATTTAACTTTTAGTCAATTTTATTTTAATTGAATCTCACTTTTATTCAACGTCGTAAAATTTTTATCACAAATTTTCTTCATAAGCACTCAAATAATTTTTAAAATGTAATATAAAAGTTATAGTGTTTTCTTTGATCGTTCGTTTAAGGTTTAAATATGTAAATAAAAATATAATAATGCAAATAAAATTTCGCAAAAATTCACAACCAGTTATCAACTGAGTTTTCACATAATACGAGTACTGAAAAAATTTTTTTACTTTTTATGAGGTTCCCTTTGCTCAGTTTCCCATGGAAACTAGTTTGCCATTAAGTGAAGAGGAGTTGCTTATTAATAAAGTGTATAATTTGATTTAATTAAAAAAAAATTATTTATGTAATTTTTTATGTGTATTTTGGGCTTGTTTTTCGCTTCAACTTGTTGTAACACTTGAATGACATTTTGGAAGTGAATGTTCGTTCATATGTATAATCCAGTTGAATGTTTTTATAATAGTAGGGGTCATTATAGTTGTTGATGTTCTTCATTTAAATAAGAGACAGAGAGAAAATAATAATTCATTTTCCAAGGTATAGAAATTTTATAAAAATGCAGAAAGCTGTAAAAAATTTAATTTGATAAAAGTAAATTAAAAAAGTAAAGCAAAGAAAAACGTATGTTTCATATCGATACCTTAATATAGGGTAATACCCTAACTCATATTTTCTTTTTTAAATTGAGATTTTTGCATTTTTTAACACACTAGATGTTCTTCTATCAAAATAAAAAAAAGTCGATTTCAAAAATATAAAGACTTAGGGCCTTTCTGTATTAAGGTAACGATATTTTCTTTTAAAAATTGGTTTATAACGTAGTTACCTCTGTATTTAGTAAACGATAAGAAAAAATCGAACATCATGGCTTTAAATTATGTAACGCGCCTGTGGAAATTCCCATATCGCTCTTTTACTTCAATAGTGTCATAACTCAAAAAAAGCGTTTTTTTAATTAATAATACAGAATAATTCTTGTGTAAAAATTTTAAATAATTAGCTTGTACTACCACTTCTTGAGAGATGGATATTTCAAATTATAAAATGTTTTCTGCGAACGTTTTTTTTTAGATGTCACACTATTGAAGTAAAAGCTGTCCCTCCCTAATGCTAAAATGTGCTTGCTTATTTTATTAGATAAATAACTAGAAATCATACACAAACTCATAGAAACACAAATGCAACAAATAGATTTCTGTGTGAGTTGTATTCGCTCATAGATTAATTTCTATATACGAGTAATAATGTAATCATTGTACTTGTTGTTGCGTTCATTGAAAAGCCAAGCTAAAATAAATAGACTCAGCAATCTATTACATTCATAAATAGTTGGCGGAAAATTCAAATATAAAAAGCATTACAAAAAATTTTTTATATTTTGAATGAAGACTGACTCATTGAAGTTTCTATTAAAATAATAATAAAAGAACATAAATGTATGTCTGTTAGGCTGGGTCCATGGCCAACCGAAAATATATTTTAAAAGTAATCTGCAAAAAAATTATAACAAAATTTTCCAAAATCAATATAGAGCCTCGAACTCTTACGAGTAAGTTTGTATAATCAGTCTCTTTTTTTTAATAAACAAACAATGTGTATTAAGCATATTCATCCTTATTCCAGTTGTCTCAAAATCGATGACACGTCAGTACAATACCAAAAAATCTGGGTCTTATCTAGCCGTTGTTGAAAGCAACTGACTGCTATTGACAGGCTGATGCTATTTTCTAGACTTTAAGGAACAGAAATAGACTGTCAATAGCACAAAATTATTCTCCAAAGCGAGTAGACAAGACCCAATTTTTTGGTATTGTATTGACGTGACGTTGATGTTGATGTTGACAACTGTAATAAGGGTGATTAAGCATTTATTTAACATTAGCATTTTTTTTTAGAAAAAATACTAACCAATACCAATACCAACTTTCTTAATATTTTCTTTCATATTCTTGTTCTCCAGATAACAACAAACCAGAAAAGGAATGGGGGTATCGGTCCACCCATTTGGCCCTTTTCTCAATATACGATTAAAAACTAACAGCGACTTTAACGGCAAGTTTTGTATGAAGAACTTGCAGTTACAGTTCACGTTAGCTCTTAATCATACATTGCAGTGTCTTGAGAATTTTTTCATAGCTTTAGCTTGGACAAAAACCAAATCTGAGTACAAAGACAACACCCAGCAAAAATAAATTTGGCACAAATAAGGACTAAGACAAAAAGAAGCGGTTAGGTAGTGCGGAAAAGCACGCAGTGCTGGATGTAATAACATTAGCGAATGACGAAATTTAACACAAACACTACGATGTTGGACGGCTGTTTATACTGAAATTATCAATTTTTTTATAGTGCATCCTCTCTCGCTTACCTGGATACAAATTTGAATGCGATTGCAATTTTTAATTTAAGTTTTTATTTTTTAATTTAATTGTGTACGAAAATAAATATGTGCTTCGGTACTTCAGTGGGTAGTGCTCTAGCCTAACATACGGAGATCCTGAGATCGACTCCCGATTCACATCGCGGACAAAAAGAATTTGATTTGATATTGTACATGATACAATTATACTAGGTACATGCATAAGCCCAGCCTGTTACTGTATACATTGCATATAATTGTCAAACTTTGTTTACAAGCTGCAAAAATTTTAGTGAATGTGTGTGAATAATATCGTTACAGTGTTGCCAATGAATTTACACATGGCTGTGTCTCCAATTACACAGTGAAGAAAATTACATTACACAACTTTTGTGGAGGTTGAAATGAATACAAAAATAAATAAAAATAGAACCCAAAGTAGAATTACACACAGATTATACAAGAATTTAATTACATGTCGTACACATGTGAGTAAAAATTACATACATTCTAACTACACCCAGACTGGCAACACTGAATAACTATAATCATGCAGGAATGCCGCGTCTGCAATTGTACTTTAGTTACCATGTAATTGTTATTTTTATAAACAAAAGACAGTTGTTTCTGACAATTTTTGATTTGTTTATACCAACAAAATACATGTGTTTTTTTTTTTGGTGTTGTATTTTTGTATATAATTGTATCATGGATATTGTATTTAATTTATAATAAATATAAAAACAAAACAAAATAAGTTAATCTTAAAAGTAGATATAAAATTGTGATCTAAAGAACTACCAAGTGGAATGGAACTTCACGAACAAAAATTATGTGCTACCGAAGCAGGTTGGTAAGTGAGAGTTGTGTTCCCTCTCCCTATTATTCTCTCCACACTATTATTTAAAATTTCAGATCGTGCCATAACCGCTAAAATAACTCAAGTGACATAACTTTCGAATTAAATTTTGTTTAAACAAAATCGGTTATTTGGAATTATAATTAATCGATTTTCGTCAAAAAAAAGGTTCAAAAAATGTGTCGTTTAAGATTTTTTGGCGGTAATGGCTCGTTATTAAGAATTATTAGTTGCGTTCGAGAAATCAAAATTTTTTAAAATTGTGTACTGGATTTGCGTTCGCCTACACATAATCCATTAAATGAGAGGGCGAATTGAGAGAGAAAAATGTCAGTTCATTAACTGAGTAAATTAATGAAAATTATTTCTGGACAAATTTTTGCCAGTAAAATCCACTAAAACGAAACCATATGTTTTTAAATGTAAATAAACAAAAGCAAAGGGAAACAAGCATTTTTACTTTTTTTTATGAAATTTTTAAAATAACAAAGTACAAAGTATTGAGCTACGAGTATAAAAAAATAACATTAGTTTAATTGTGATGCCAGAAATAATTCGGGTGTGTTCTGGGGGCAATTTACGGCATTCGATGCGACTTGTAATTTAAAAATATTTCAATAGAGTTTATATGGAAATATTTTTAAACCACGAATCGAATCGAATTTCGTGATTTGCCGCCTGTATTACACGTGAAGTACGGAATTACTATGAATTTAGTTTATTCCCTTTTTTATAATTATAGTGAAGTTTTGGTTAATATGTATAATTTGTATGCATATACGTATGTATAGTTTCTTATATTTTTTTGCTTAAACATATGTATAATTTCTAGCGCCAAAATTATTAGTAATCAGCTGTTGTATATATTTTACTGGATTTTAACGTTCGCGTTGTTATTGAGAGTAATTTCTTTATATTACTCAGTTACTGGATTTTACTGGAAAAGTACTCGAACACACCTATTATTTTTATTATGAAAAAATAAAAAATAAATAAAAATCTGAAAACTTACACTTAAAATACTAAACTTCGAAGAGAAATTTTTAACGTTTGAAACATAAGAAGTTTGATTTTGTTAATGAGGCATGCCCAAAACGGATTCTAGTCATACTCGTATTAAAAAACTATTTAAAAAATGTATTCTATCAAAAACTGTCGATAGTGTCACTATCGATAATGTCATGCTCCCACAAATCGTCACCTGTTTGCGACATTTATTTCCTATTTCTCACTGTGACTACATCGATTTTTTCATATTACGGCAGTAACAATATTACATTCATTTAAAAAAAACATACAGAACAAACAGAAGTCAACAACAAATTTTAGACGGTAAATGTCCTTGTTGTCCCTGTACTCCACCATTTGTTTGGCCCAAAGCAGAGTTTCCTGTAAATAAGTAAAAGAACTTACAATTTGTATTAAATGAAAACTAAGTTCTGTAAAACCTTTTAATGTAAATAAATCTACAAACATAGTACATTCATATATAAATATACATACAACATACAAGCAATATAAGATTACGTAATGTCTCTAAAATAAGCGACTTCTCTGCGAGGCAGGGAGATTCGCATCCGTTAAATTTTTCACAAGAAAATTTAATTATAAATGCTACAGTTTAAAAAAAAAGTATAATATATTTTTGTAGCTGTAAGTAAAATTATAGAAATCTTATGGAAAAGGAAGTCACAAGGATAAATAAGAAAAATTGTTAAATAAGAATATATGTATGTACATATGCACATTAACGAGAGAAAAAATTATAAGAAAAAACAATCTGCTACCTTAAAAACTGTACCTGTTAAACTTTATTTTTCATTAGATGCATTTCTTCATATATTTACTGTACAAAATCATGCCACATTCTTAAAGAAAACATTCAACAACAGCAGATAAACAAATAATGAACCTTGTAGCCATAAACGGCATTAAATGACTCAATGTGGAATCAAGTGTAAGAGGAAATTATTATTTATAAATAAAACAGAAGCCATCTGAAATACTCGTCTTATGTGCAAAAATATATTATGAAAATAATAATAATAATAATTCCTTATCAAAAATATTTCAGAAATATGTATGTCAATAACTTGCATCAGTATAATCAACTGCAAAGTATGTGGAAATTATTATTTAAATCAATAAATACTCATATAACACATATAAAATGAATTTTATATTGAAAGAACAAAATTTAACATCAATAAGTAGAAATTCCGACTAGATGGAATGTGGCAATATGGAAATAGTAGCTTAAGTAGACTTAACGAAATTTTCCTTTATTTTATGGAAGCGGAAGCGTAAAACCTTCCGAAAAGCACGACTTTGCCTAAAGGCTCAGTTAGCCGACTGTAACGGAATGTAGCTGCAACACTAGGAAACAGCTGATCGATATTGTTATGTGAAAAGTAATGAAAATTGTTATAGAGATGTAACCGGAATATAAAGGCTCAGTTAGCCGACTGTAACTCCAACGTAGGAAACAGCTCATTCCATTACAGTCGGCTAAGTGAGCCTTTATATTCCGGTGACATCTCTATAACAATTTTCATTACTTTTCACATAGCAATATCGATCATCTGCTTCTTGCCGTTGCAGTTACATTACATTACAGTCGGCTGTTATGTGAAAAGTAATGAAAGTAGTTATAGAAATGCAATGTAACGTAACCTACTTTTTATATAAAAATATCGATCAGCTGTTTCCCGCCGTTGCAGTTACATTACATTACAGTCGGCAAACTGAGCCTTAAGTCAACTTAAGCTACTATTCAATATTGCACAAGAACAAAATAAAAAAATAAATAGAAGAAACTGCATGCATAGTAGATATGTACATAGATATGTATATTGTGTGTAAGTCTTTGCTTCCGAATGTCTTTTCTGCAATTCTATGACTTTAAAAATTATTTTGGAAGCGTTCCACGAACCAAGTCTTGCAATTGCTGCACTCATTAAGTTAGATAGAACTTTAAATTGCAGAACACAGCAGAATATATTAATTTTAGTCCAAACAATTTTTTATTGTTTTTTGAGAGATCAATACTCGGCCACAGCGTCTGTTCTTGACAAAGGCCGTTGTGTACGAATAATTTTGAGTCACTTTTTTGAGCATTGCTGCCGGTATGTCACGAATAAAACGAACAATTGTTGCTGATTTATCAGCATAAACCATTGACTTCACGTGGCCTCACAGAAAATAATCGAGAGGTGTCAAAGCGCACGATCTTGAAGATGAATTGACAGATCAATTTCTCGAATTTAACTTATCGTCAAATTTTGATTTCAATAATTCAATGTTTGCGGTCGCCGTATGACACATAAAACCATCCTATTGAAACCACATATCAATGTCCATCCTTATGTTCAAACAAAAACCAGTTCCACTAACAATAACGCGAGCTCCGGCTTGATTTCTGAAGAAATGATATCCAAAGATGTCACCCAGCAGCATGTAAACCGCACCACTTCTAAATGAAAGTGTGTCCGTACGCAGAAAAAAATATTCCTGCAATAAACAACTTTAATTTAAAATAAAACCAAGAAATCAATTAGAAGTGTAATTAATTCAATTAAACTTTGTAATTAATTAAATTTTTAAACAAAAGTTTAAATCGCTTAAATACATTTTTAATTGATTTTGGGTTTTATTTTCAATTGAAATTCTTTATTCCAGGAATATTTTTTTCTGAGTAGGGCCTGTTTTGGATTACTTTTACTCCATATGCCGCAATATTTTTAATTAATAAACCAGTTAAGTCAAGAATTAGGCTCATCGCTGAACACAATTTCGAGATAAAACATCATCTAAAAAATGCATGACTTTTCGGAGTAAACTGATCATAAATGTTGAAAAATCGAGCCAGTATGGCAGTTTGTTTGACAGTTAACCCTTTATTAAGTTTTATCGGGTTAAAAAAAATCTTTAATCTTTAAGCTGATAGCAAGTCCCAGTTCACACTATGCTGAATAGTTTGTAAGAGAGAGACGAGTACTCAGCTTCATGTACTGTCAATACGTGTTGCTTTCTCATTCGTAATGTTAAAACAAGCACACATGTATACACAAAACTATAAATAAAAAATATGTGCACAAAAATAAGACTTGGATTGTGAGAACGCCGATGAAAGTTCGAAGAAAAAAGTAAAAAGCTTAGCAATAAGACTTGTGTAATGTGAACTGGGACCCAGTAAAATTTGCTGGAGAATACCACAGAAAGAGTAAAACCTTCCGTTTCATATCGTTCGTTGAACTTGTTATTGTATCGCTTATATAATGGAAGCTGTAACTATCATCCCTTAAATATTCTATTCCGCAATTTTGATTGCATTAGTATTTGTGGCAAGAATTTACAGCCTTAAAGCTAATTGCTCTGGACTACGGCAAGTGCCTTCGTAAATCTTCAAGTTTTGCATTGATTGCAACGTTGGACTTGGATGACAGTTGTCATATTTTTATCTTAGCACTGTCAAAGCCATCCTTAGAAAAAAAAGACTGGAAGCAAACTAGACACCTACACACATACATACATACACAAATGTTTATATAACATTTATAAAATATTATGGAGTTTCTACTTCACCCAAACAAAATACACGTGTATATACAAAAAAGTATAATAAAAAAAATATGTGTGCATTTTATATGACTCATTATTCCATTCAACATTACCCATCGTTTGCTACCAGAACTACGCTGCCTGTTTGTTGGGTATTTCATCTGAGTTAATTTGGCGTTTGATGATTGGCAATAGATAGTAATGAAAGAGAATCAAAGTAGAGAGAAGAAAATAAACATATTATTTTATATTAATTATTATGCAAATTTTACTATTAAATTAATGATTTTCATTAAACTTTTAAAAAAATTTATGCACGCCAATATTTTTAATAGCAAGCATTAGTTTATTAATTAACAAAAAAATTCAAAAATATTATAAACAAAGTAAATAAATTTGTGCAAAATATTTGTATATACTAAAAACTACATACATTGCAATAATGTTTTGGAAAGAGAAATTACTTTTTTAAAACAATTTCACACATGAAAAGAAATTGATGTAAAAAAAATTTAAATATTATTACGATAGTTTATCATGTTCGAAGTTCGAACAAACGCTGGTGATAATTGATCTATAAAAAATTTGAGAACGCTTAAAGCGGCCTACCCACTTGCAATATAATTGTGCAATTTTTCGTATTGCTTTGAAAATATTGTGTCATTTATTGCATCGTATAGATCAAAACGACAATAATATGTCACACGTTTTCAAAACGTCGTCGACCAGTATTAAGCCTGGTACTCTATTAAAAATTTCACGCGAAATTTTGACATAATCTATATAAAAAAAGTTTACATGAAATATTCATGAAATAATGTTGCGAAAGTTTTACTTTGTTCAACTCGTGAAAAATTTATGAAATGTATCTGGCAACATTTTCTTGCCATCTGTGAAATAATGTGACTGGCATTTATTTCATGCGAAATATTGACAATGTTGCATACTTGTAACCAATAAAAAGAAAAGTTTTTTGCCAAAAAGTAATATGGGCATCACTTGTAAAGACTGGTACTCTTTTCAACATTTCAAGCGAAATGCTGAAAAAATTTTGCAGAAATAGTACTCTGTTTATATTGGGAAAAACGTATGAAATGTATCTTCAACATTTTTATTTATTTCGCATGGAATTTACAACAAACACATGGGGGTATTTAAAACCATAAGAAATTGTAGCATAGTTTCAGGGCTAATTAATATTTTTCACATGTCAAAATTTTCGTATGAAATAATCAATGTTGCTCAACATTTTTCACAAATTTTAATAGAGTACTAAGCTTAACGTTTCAAAATTCTCACGCGAAATAATCACAAATTCGAACAGAATACTAGGTTTTAAGAACACTGCAAATAAGCAACCAGCCTATCGGTCTTAAAGTTGATGCTCATGATTAGATTGTTTCGCAACTTTGTATCTAACCACGATAAATACAACATATGTAAATACCGAACACAAACTTTGTATTGATACATTTTGGAAATCAGCCGAATTTATAAATTTAACTGAATGATATATGCTCTTATGCAAAAACGATTCTTAAAGTTAAAGCATGCTTTAAACCCGGTTTTGCCATACAAAATTCGTTTGTTAAACCAACTTTAAATTTACCATTTGTTTTTGCATAAGAGGGATAGTAATTAAAGTTTTGTTTAATAATTTAGTTAATTAAAAAGTTTGATGGAGACAATAAAATTTAAAATTTATTGTGTGTTTTTAATTCTATTAATGGATTGATTGAAGAAATATTTTGTTTTCAGTGTATGTATGTAATTTTCATCAGAAATGCAACCGAAATGCTTGTTTTGAGTAAACATCTTCTCATACGAAAAGTGTACATATCGTCGCCTTAATACAAGGTGGCGCAAAAGTAATCCTTCTATCAGAAAATGCTATAAATTTTGCGATTGGCGCCTAATGTCTGTTCTGTTTTGACATTTGTGTAGTAAACACATGCGAAATACACGTAAATAAACAACGTTACCCTACACTGCTCCAGAACGCGGAATATTGGTGACTCCTGGTGAAGGATGCATTTCCCGGGCGCCTAATCTCCCGTTTTGGCTATTTGCACTGTCCAGCAAGATCGCCTGATTTGACCGCTGCAGACTTCTTTTTGTGGGGCTTTTTGACGTCGCGGGTTTATGTCAACAAGTCTCAGACTCTTGCATATCTTAAAGACAATATCCGTCAAGAATATGAGGAAGTTTTTGCCAAAGTGATGGAAAATGCCATAAAAAGGGGCTCAAATGACAATCAATTGTGGCGGCGGCCATTTAAATGACATCATATTCTCGACTTTTTTTAATTACAGCCAAATAACAACGGAAGGTTATTTTTGCGCCACCCTGTATAAGTAGAAATGCCGTAACTCATAATTTTTTCCAAATCGATTTTAATGCATATTTCGATAGATTAGAAGCTCATCTATCGAAGGAATGCAAAAAACTCGATATGAAAAACTTATGAGTTAGGGCGTTTATATATTAAGGTAACAATATGTATGTATATATGTATTTCATTCATTAAAATTTAATGCAAATGCAAAGCATAACAAAAAAAATTCCTTACTACTAGTATTTCTGAAAAACCACATTGTAAGATGGTTATTGTTCCCTACAAGTTTTGATGCATATTACATACAAATGTATGTTTAATATATGTACATATATGTGTACATATGTATACCTACAAAACACTCAACACGTGGTTCGGTTTCGAAAGAACAAACCTAAAAAAGTTGTAAGTAAGAAAGCAAGTTTGAACAACAAGAGTATTTTTCATAAAGTTTAATTCAGTCAGGTAATTAGGGTTTAGGATATTTTTGGAACAAAAAGAAAATTTTTGAATTAAAAAAACCTGTTTACTATATACATACATACACATACAAAATTTATAATAAGGAATGTCTGTTTCGAGAACATTCCAAGTTTATTTAAATTATTGTGTTTTGTCCCATTAAGTATCTACAAAGATACTTCATTTTCCGAAGGTAGCGAATTTTTTGAATTACTTAAGTAAGATGGCTGAATTTCACACAATTGATTATATAAACTATTCTGTGATTTGCTCTTACAACTTAAAATTACGAGTATATCTGGCATTCTCCTTCTTTTTAAGGGTTCCGTACACCAAAGGTGAAAAAAGGAACCCTATTGTTTTCGCTACGCTGTCCGTCTGTCGGTGACACGCTATTTTCTCAGGAACCGTAAGAGCTACGGACCTGAAATTTTGACAGAGTATGTAGAACCTTGGCCGCTAAAAAAACGAAAATGTTAAATAATTGTTGATAATAAAAAAAATCGCCAAAATTAAAAATAAAATCGCCAAATTGAAAAAACGCCAAAAACCGATAAAAATTGCCAATATGAGAAAAAATTTCAAAACTAAAAAAAGCGCCTTAATGAAAAAATTCGCCAAAATGAAGAAACGCCAAAAAACGAAAATCACCAAATTTAAAAAAAATCGCCAAAAAATAAACAAACGCCAAAAATCGAAAAAAGAAAATCGCCAAAACAAGAAAAAAATTTCAAAACTAAAAAAATTGTCAAAATGAAAAAAACTCCAAAAACCTAAAAAATCGCCAAACCAAAAAAAATCGCCTATATAAAAAAAATCGCCAAAATCAAAAAAAAAAACGGAAAAAACGGAAAAAAATGCCAAACCCATATTTTATATAGGCTAAAGCTCGTATTTAATTACATATCTCGTGTCCGAACCCTTCGAGTGCGGGTCAAAGTCGCACTTGACTGAATTTTTATTTGGAATCGGTTTAAAAAAATTTAGTATTTGAATAAATAAATATCTTTGATATGTGAATAGCCAGGGATGGGCTGTCAGGTCAACTGTTTCCCACATTATTTGATATACAAACGTTTGAACAATATCCGACAGACAGTAAGAGCAACACGATTTTTTTTTTTCATAAATTAATTGTTTTTCTGACCGTGTATTAGTGTGTTTATTTATTTAATTTTTTTTTTGTCAGCTAATTATTTAAATATTGATTTAATTAAAACTAATGGTTTTTTGTTTGCTTCTTCTTCATAACAATATTACATACAAAAATATTATGTACATATTTTTACCATAATATAGAAAGGCCCTCACTAATTATTTTTTTTTTTTGAAATCGAAAGTTTTGCATTTTTCGATGCATTCATCAGATGTGCTTCTATCGAGATATACAAAAAACTCGATTTCAAACATATATTGCGTTATAGTCGTTTTATATTAAGGTATCGATATGTACTTATTTATGTATATATGTACATATATGTATGTATGTACTTATATATGTATGTGCACATTTCCTTTTTGGATCATACAAATTATGAAATGTAAATTATACCGCAATAAAAATAAACTCATTGAAATTGACCAGAGTATCAGACAAATAAGTGATACACAAAATTTTCTGCTGCATTTATTATGAGCAAATTATGGATTAATTTAATATTATATGTACATATGTATACATACATATATTGTACATAATTGTACGTACAATAAAAACACACAAATTATGTTTGACTATTCAAACAGCCTTCTTATAAATTCAAAAATTACGAGTACAATCAAAACAAACTATACAAAAAATATAAATAATATATAAAAAGTTGAAAAATATTTGTCCTTTAGATATATGTTATTAAATTATGATTGATATTATTTATTTTCAATAGACTTTAAGAATAAAATTCTTTTATAGTTCAATATTTTATTACATTAGCCAGAGATTTGTAAATATGTTTATGGGAAATATCCAAAACCATATTATTTAATCGAATATTAAAATGCTTTAATTATATTACAGAAAATATTTAATTTTTTTTATTTAGAGTTGAAAAAAGTCAATTAAGGACACATTATTATCGTTAACTACAATTATTTAGTTTGACTATATTTTACGGCATGGCAATGAACAAAAAATGCATTTGAAGGAGCAGCAACAGAGGGTATAAAATTTGTTTAAAACAATTCGTTATAAAAGTATATACACATGTATGTAAGTCATCAAAAATATAAGCAAAACCAATATTACATCATTAAACTTTTAATAATTAAAAAATACTGCTATATGAATTGTGTTATTATTATTAGTATTTTTTCTTTTCGTAAGTTATGTAATTGAACATAATTTAATTTAACCCTTCATAATTACACATACGTGACTGAAATACTTTTTATAATTCTATTAAAAAGAATTTAACAAGTCGTTTGAAAACATACATTTAAAATAAATGTGTACATACACACATGTATTGTATATACATTATAATTTCTTCTAATTTTTATTTTTGACGAGGCATAGAAGAGGGCATGAACTTGTCTCTGCTCAAAATTTCGATTGTTATTATTAAAGTATTATTTATTTGGTACATATTTAAATTGAATTGAAGTGAAATTAATTTAATCAGAAATAATTTCTTAATTCGGCTTAAGTTCTCTATATTTAGTATACATACATATGTATATTATTTATTAATATTATTATTACTAATTATCATTACTAGTATTAATCAAGGTTGGCAAACGGTATCGTAAAAATACCGATACCGATTCAAATACCGCTAAAATTAGATACTGGTATCGATACCGATACCGAAATCCATTTCGGTTAGAAAATACCGGTATCCAGAATACCGTTTACGTCTATACCGGTACGTACCGGTATACCGATTCCCACCAAAAATAAAATTTCAAAAATTTATTTCAACTAACTTTCTTTTATAAACACGTTTTTGTGCTCCTTTACACATTCTTATCCAAGAGGTAAAACAAGTCTGCTACATTTCTGGGTTTTCGTTTACAATTAAGAAAATGTTCGAGAAAAAAACTTGGTGACTAATGCTAATGGAGAAGTCAATCTTGTTAGATTTAGGAAATGAAACTCATTATGAATAAGGGACAAAATGTGTAACATTAAAATTTTTAAAAAAAGATTATTTCCGCCGTTTTTTTTAAGAAAAAAGTAGGTTAATTATTTTGGAATTATAAAAGTATTTTGCTAATCAATATTTTCGGATGAAAAGTCTTTCTTAGGTAGGAAATGATGCAATCAATACACAAATAGAATTTGCTTTCCCAAAAAAAAATCCTAAAAATGGCACCTTTCAGTATTTTTGCAATATTCTTCTTATTTTTCGCTGGGATTTTCGGAAATATTTTTTTGTTCTCTTCTTTAGAAACTCACATTAATTAATAAAAAATATTTCGTTCAATAATAATTGAAATTACTAAACTTAAGCCCGATTTAGAAATTATTTCTGATTAAAATTCACTATAGTTCAACTAAAATTTAAAAACTGTCTCATATTTGGAAATATTTAAAAACATATCTTGTCTTAAGGTGACGTAATAAATTTTTAATAAAATTCAAATATATGGTTATTGCGCTGATAAGGATGATGGAGAACATTTTTCTAAACTTTTATATCTGAAGGTAAAGACCGCTGTCTAGAAGTGAATAAAATTACTTTTTTTAACTTTTTTAATATTAATTGTACAAGAAATTCGTTTTGTTTGTTTTTAAGTTGGCTACAAGAATATCGTTTACTGTTTGAATTGAAATATTTAAATATTCGTTTCGTCTGAATTTGGCGAGTACGAATACGAATATCTAAAAACGGCCGAATATTCGAGAATTCGAATACGAATATACAATTCTACATGAATTTCATATATAATATACATACAATGTAATGTATTTATTTTCAACATTTTGTTAAATTAACCAAAATGTATTCTTTATATATGCAAGGTTTCAACTGCAGTTTGATTATTTTACTTTTTAATAAATTATTTTTTAATAGAAGTATAAAAACGTATATAGAAACATATAAGTTTAAATGTTTTTATATGTTAATGTAAAAATACTCCCTTTTCGAAGTAATTTCATTAAAAAAAGAGATTTTTTGCTATGTCCACTATCTGAACTAACAAATTTAGCAGTAAATATCGGTATACCGGTATTATAAACTCGGTAACGGTATGTACCGGTAATACCGAGACCGAAATAAAAAAAATACCGATACCGTTACCGATACCGAAATTTTAAAAATAGTTGTACCGGTATCAATACCGATAACGTTATTTGTTTCGGTTTCCAACCTTGGTATTAATACAATAATCAATTCAAGAACATGATAGCCATTTGATATTTTTTTATATTAGAATGAATATGGCCATTTTTCTGAATTTTTAAGTTTTTTATCAAAAATGCAAATATGTATTTGTTTTTCAACATTATGTTTAATTATATTTATGCCAAACGACAAAATATTTCCTTACTTCACAACTATGTGAGATATTTTTTAATAATTTTCAAATTTCTCTATAAAATTTGTATACACAAATATACCTATAAGTGGGTATAATAAGACACTCTAGATGTTTGATAAAAACTTTATTTTAGTCGCAAAATCCCATTAGTCTAAGAATTATACTGTCACTCACACTTTATGTGTAGGTATCTAGATAAATTTATGATAACAAACAAACTTATTGAACCTACAGGATACAATAAATAAAAACAAGCATGTACGTACATACATACATACATATGTACATATATCCTGGTTGAAAAATACAAATTTCATGTACATTTTTCTATAAGTATTTATGGATTTACACATTTATTCTCATAAATATTGCATAAAATTAGACACACCCTTTTTTTAATATCAACTAACAAAATATCGTACTAAATAAGTATGTAAATTATTGAACGAGAATTCTCTTCATTTCATAAAACAGGTAGCAAAATTTCCCATATTTACATTTAACAAATTCAAAAAATTAAAAAAATAAATTAAAAATAAAGAAAACAATTATGATAAAAAAAGGAAATACTTACCAAAACTGCGCTCTCCCTAACAACTTGTGAAACTGTTTCACGCAATTGTGCAGCCATACCCGGTTTATTTAACGCCCGGGTGAATTTTCGCTCTGCCATTTTTTACACTAAATTAACTGACAATATAAACGTTGAAAAACGATACACACCACACGCAAATTAATAAGAACAAGATTTTAACTTCCCGTTTGTTTTTGTTTTAATTTTAAGTTAATTTTTAGTTGATTCTTGTTTTGCATAAACAATTATTGCTGAACACAAAATGAAACTCAAATACAACAAATATAACTACAAAAACAATTAAATGAAGGCAGCGTAGTGTGAGAAATTGGTTTTGTTGTTATTTTGTTTATGGCCTGTTGTTGATGTTGTTGTTGGAGTTATATGATATAAGAAACTGCAGAACAAGGCAAAATAGTAATGATAATTTTATTGTTTACATATATGATAATCAGTGTTGCCAAATTCAACATAAGAAATAAGCCTTTTCATTTTTTAATAAATTCCTTTTAACCCGACTGCCAAAGAGCTTTATGTTTTTTATATAACAGGTACATACTACATTTTTCTGATTAACTAGAAGCAGAATTTAGAGCTTAAATTTTACGGATATACATACAGATGTATGTACCTATTCCTGACAAAAGAATAGGTTTACGAAGGGCGTTAGAGCGCCACGTAAAAAAATTATGTATCTGGAAATATTGTCCTACCAACAGCTGGCTAGACATTGTATATGTACATAAGTATGTATGTACCTGTGAGTCGATATCTTTTATTCAAGAAGTTTTTGAAATAGTTATGCATGAATCTAATTTCGGATATACGAGGGATAATTTGAAACCTTTGCAGGAATCATTTAATGCTGACGGATACAATTTTGTACATATGTATTTATAAGTACATGTTACATAACATTAAAATAAATGCATCTGTACACAATTTCCATTTAGACATCTAAGTACATGTTTGGCAACACTAACAATGGTAAAGACGTGATGAGTAATCCCTATTCCAATTGGTAGAATGGTACAAGCCCTTGTTGGAATGCAATATCTAAATATACATACATACATATTTATGAATATGAATTAATTTTATAGATATTTCAACTTCTAAGATACTATTAAAATTTAACAATTGATCGAATTTTAAATACGTATATGTATATTTCCTTTGAGAATCATTTATATTTTCTCCATTAGCAAAGGTGTTTTCTATAAAAACCCTTATGAGCGGCTTTTTTCTGTTTTGTTATACACACTCACTTTAGTAAAATTATTTTTGTGCACTTTTTATTTTGTTATAATATACAGATTTGTATTTTTATTTAACAGATTTAACAAAGATTTTTATCTTATCAAATTCTATTTCCTTTACAATTCTATTAGCAACACATCTACAAATTTATGTATAGAATTCCTTTCATACACCTACACACGCACTGTTTTACAGAATTTATTTCTTTTTATTTTTCCACCTTTAGCTTTAAGTAAGTGCTTCTTCATTCATTTATGTCTTACAAATAAAGAAAGTTTATTAATTATTTTAACACAAACAATAAGAAAATTTTACTATTTATATATGCACAATTTATGAATGGAGGAGAGATAAACGTGTAATTACAGTGCATTTCAAAATATAGAACCAGTTTCGCGGACGCATAAAAATCGACTGAAAATTTTTTAACAAAAATACGATATGTCAAAATACATTCATCCACGTTGCTACCAGCTTGTTTTAAAAATCCCTTACATATAGTTACCAGACTTTCGGACTCATTCATGCAAGACACGGTACACAGTGTCTTTTAATCATAATAACATCCAAAATAATATTATTTAATGAAATATAAAAAAATATTAACATAAAACTTTATATAATTTTAGCAATGATTACGTAAATATAAAATATAACACAAGAGTACAGAGAAAAATACTTCAGTCTCATATATTAGATCACAGAATAAAAATATAATCAGTTCTAATTCAATAGCTCTAAAAAAGCGGTCTAATTTTATTCTAACTTGTTTCTGGCAAGGCAAATTGTTTGTACCACGATATGGCATTATTGCAAAGAGCATTGCCTAATCATAAGAAACTGGCACTGTATTAACAATATAAGAGATTGATAATGACGAAACTATCGACTATTATCGACTTGTTATACCTGCCTTATCACACTACATTGAACTGTGTTATCCTATTCATGGATGGTTTTATAATATCACTAAATTGGTGCTTAAAACCGCTTAATCTATATTAATAGTCGCTAAATTAGTCTACAGTCTTAATAGAGTATAAAATTTTTGCGGGAATTAATTTGTAAAGATATTTTGCGAAAATTTTTTTATTTTGAGTTTCTAGTTATTTTTTTGTGAAATTGTTACTTTGGAAAGTGAATATAAATACCAAAGAACTTCCAAAACAGATCTTTTGACGAAAGAGAGGTAAGTTTGAAAATAACTGTAAAATGATTCTGGCCATTCAATCGGCAATAACTTGTTTTTAACAAATTGTAATAAATAATACTACTGCAACATTAAATCAAATTAATTAGTTTTTAAGATATGATACTTAAAAATATCTTAACATATATGTACATATATACCTGATTTACATTAAGCATTTTTTTCATGCAATTAGTTGCATGAAAATTTTTTATTTTTCGATAGGAGGCTTAGAAGAGAAACTTATATCAAAAGATTTGCCAAAAATGCATCAGAGATTCATTCTACGTCCTTTTTTATATAACGTTCTCTTTTATATCGCTATAATTAGAAAATAGAAAAAGTTGCGTGCAACAAAATTCATGAAATTTCATGAAAAAATGCTTAATGTAAATCAGGTAATACATATAAGAATCATGTTTCAAATTCTTGTTACCAGCAAGGAGTTTTTGTGGCAGAAGTTTCTTGATGGGGCAAGTGATATTGAATATGAAAGTATGTAAGTATGTACATACTAAGTACATACATAGATATCCATACATACAGGTACATATGTCCGTTCAATGCATGTGAACATTGTTAGTATCAGAAAATGAAGCACATACCCTTAGCCCATTATAGCTGTAAAAAGCTGCAAGAGTATGAGGCTATGACGTCACCAGAACGAAAATTCTGTTGCATGTTGGTTGCATTTTTTTTAAATAATTAGTGGCTACATTTCATATGTATATCACTTCTTTTGACATTGTTCATGTAAATGTACCATTGAATATCCGATTATAATGTCCCATGAATGTACATACATACATACATATCGAATGTATTATCATTGACACCCACAGATAATCATGAGTAATATTACGATAAAACTCAGAAGACCTTCTTACCTTATTAAAACCCTGCTTAGGGTTTTTTTTTATTCAAATACTATTCCTATGTAACTGCTAAAGTCTGGATCACAATATCACCACCACCGATCGTAAATAACGATTATTTTCCAAATTTAAACTAAAAAAATTACACTAATAGAGAAGGAAGCACAAGGAATATACCAAGATAATCCATGTTAAATGCACTACCTATAATATAATATATAATGATTTTTATTTTTTGATTTTTATTAAAAAACTCCACTACCGATTATTTTTTGATTTTTATTTATTCCTCAGAAAATAACTTATTTATTGATTTTTATTTATTTCTCGGAAAATAAGGGCCTTATTTTGTAAAACGCAACGCCAGGCGTTGTCAAATTTTTTTTATGGAAAAAATTTTAATTACAAAAACAAAATACATACAAAATTTATTAACGCCAAGCGCTGCGTTTTACAAAATTATGCCCTAAATCTTATTTTGTGACTTTTATTTATTCCTCACAAAATAATAGTTACTTTTTGATTTTTATTTTTTTGCTCAAAAAAAATTTTAATTTCTAAAATTAATAAAATATAAAAACATAAATTTGATTTAACATATAAGAGTTTATTTTAGAGACTCTGTCGATAAATTCAATTTAAAAACGGGCGATATTAATTTTAACGCAAAAATTACACTCTAAATTTTAAGAATTAAGAAGAAAAAATAAAAATAAAAAAGCAACTGTTATGTTTTGAGGAATAAATAAAAAACACTCTTATTTTGTGAGGAATAAATCACAATGAAATAATAACTCTTTATTTTGTGAGGAATAAATAAAATCAAGAAATAAAAATTATTTTCTGAGGACTAAATAAAAATCTAGAAATAAAGATTAAAAAGTAATTTTTAAAACAAAAATTTTAACCGTTACGGCCCCTGATCAGCACAATATACCGATTATTGTCGGCTCACAGCAATAAATTCATAAGTAATAATTTATTACTCAATTATTTCTGGAATAATATTGTATGGCTTTATTACCAACGCAATATGATGAAATTATGTCCTTACATTTCAATTAGTTGAGAAATAGAGCAAATTTAGCTTATTATGACCCGATGAAAATCGGTACATTGTGGCGATAGTGTGATCCAGGTATCAAAAATACAACCGAATTAAGAATCTTCTCTTTGAAATCGTTTAAAAAGATAATTTCATTCACTTTTGGGGTTACATTTCAGCAGAAAATTATTCCCTATAAACAATTTTAATATGTAGTTGCAAATATTTCGCAACACAAAATCAGTTCAAAAGTTAAGAAAGTCTTAAATATAGCTTTTACTAAATACCACTGTTCTTAATTCTACTACTACTACTTTCATGATTTCCAAGCATTTGCAAACATAATAATGAGTACTTCATTAAGTACTATTATTCAAATTCAAGTACATCTTTATTTTATTTATCCCTACATTATAATAAAAGAACTACAACAAACTTGAAAACGTCCTTCTAAAATCGCTTGTATATGTGCACATACTCTTAATTAAATAATAACAACAATCGGCCGGTCTACCATTTATTTGCCTTTTGCTCAAATAAGAGAAGTTTCTTTTGATTGTAAAGTTGTATCCAACGCCTTGTGGTTGGTTGTATCTTTAAGATATTTTTGGATTTTTTTCTCATAGAGAGGGCAACAGAAAAATCGTATACATTAAGCGTTGCCAGGTTTTTATATACATATTTCTTAAATACATATTTCATTATTTGTATAATTTAATTCAATATATTAATTATATTATGAACACTTACTGCCGTGTATTCATAAAAAAATATTTAGGGTTACAAAATATTTACAAAACAAAATTTGTATGGCAATTAGTTTGTTAAACGTTTACAAGCCAAAATTATTTTTTATGAATAAGATCTCTAGGCTATAGGTCTTTATCAGTATCATTATACATATGTACTACTCAAACAAATTTTATTACTTTATAATTTTAACTACAACGACCCTATGCTCCTGCAGGAGTTAAATGGAACAAATATAAATATGCATATCGATGGCTTGATATAAGAAAGGCGGAACTCGAATTTTCGAACTGAAGAAAAACTAAAGCATTTACATGCAGAAATAATTTTTTATAATGCCATATGTCCTTGATTTTGAACTGTAACGTACTAAGATATTCAAGGAGTATGCAATTATACGTTGTCTCCCAGAAAACGTTAAAAACGCGATTTCGAAGAAAATTGAGATACGCCCTTTTTATGTATATTAAAGCATCGATATATTATTTTAACTAAAAAGGAATGAAATAATTAATTTCTTTTTAAATCCAACTAATTTTATAATTAATTGCAAAGTGTATTTCACTTCTGGTTCACACACACAACAATTTTTGTTTAACAACTACTTGGTTTATGGGCGTGAGAGGAAAATATGATGACTCATCTCTTCTTTATGTTTTCCTCTCTCTTCCACAAAACCAAAAGCTGCTCTATAGAAATTGTAAATAATTAAATTGCTGTGTATGAACAAATATCTGAGCCGTACAAACTTTGTTCTCGAGTTGAAAAACCTATCGGGTTCAAAAAAAATAAATTATTTATAAATAATATTAATACACTAACATGCAAACAATAATAACTTTATGATCTACAAAAATGTATTATTTATTACAATTTATTTATTTTAAAAGGACTAATAAAATAGCTATTCTCTATAGTCTTTACCTCATAAGTTATTATTCTATACTACGGCTCGCTAAAGACTTGTTTTGATTACCGAAATTTGATTATTTCGTGAAAAATTTATATATAAAATATTTTTTAAACCGATTTTCCGGGATTTTTTCTGCGGGATCCCGGGAAATAATAAAACAAGTAGTTGACAACTTTACATGCAGAAAACAACTGCTTTCACTTTGGCATTTGTGAAAATTTATTGCGAGCAGCGTTTTTTCTAACAAATTTTATATTTAAAGATGTATCTTGTCACATACATTGATGTTTTAAGCAGGAACATAGCAGCCATAAGAGAAATGAAGAAAGTTTTTATAACCATTTATTGAATTTAAAATCGTAACCAAAAAAGTTTTTTTTTTGGTTACCAATGACCATTGCCAAAAGTAATTTTATTTTTCGCTTATCGCTACAAGAAAACACATCGCATTTTAGATTTAATTGATGCATTTCTAGGGCAAGATATTGGAATGTCTTTGGAAAAGTTAACAAAACGGTCATAATAATATATGGATATCTCACGATAAAGTAGATAATAGTAATATTTTATTCAGAAAAAAATAATTGATTTTCGGTCCTTGGTTTTAAAGTAATTTATTGAAATCATTATTCTCTTTTTTGTTTTTAATAAAAGTTGTTTTTAAAGAACAAATCTACTGATCTGTTTTATTTTATTTTATGTTTGTTTTTATTAACTATTATGTTATTACTTACTTATATTTGTTATGTTATGTTATAGTTTTTCGCATTGGAAAAAACCTTTAAAGAATTTAAAAACTAAAAGTTAAAAACAAAATAAATATCTTGTTTTTAAACCCAATTTGAATTAACATTCGAATATTTACATATGTGTGAGAAGATGTGTTTTAGTGAGTGATTTAAGGTTTCTAATCAAATTTGTGTTAATGCCTGGAAAATTTAATGTTTATTATTTCTATGGAGCGGGATCCCCGGATATATAAAAAAATTTCCCGCTTTCTCGGGAAGAGTAAAGTCCGGGAATAAAAAAACTCTATTATATACATATGTCCATACTTACTATATATTTTTCTCTGTTATAAATATATCAATTTAAGAAATAATAAGTATTAATGCATCTCATCTTGTAGCAATAGTGAAACCAAATTTAAATTTTGAATAAAAGTGAAAAAAAAATAAAACTAAATTATATTTAATACATATGTTTTTTATGCTCAAGTATAAAGAGGCGTTACGTATTATAAAAATCTTTACCCATTATTTCTGGTAACACTGTGTGCAAGAGAGAGTGCATTTTATTTTGAGTTCATTTATTTAAAGATTCAATACTTTGTGAACATTTTGCTTCATTTGAAGAGTTTAGTTGTGAGTTGAACGTTAAAATTGAATGTTTGTAATGATCGCATATTGTATGTATGGTGTTTCAATAAATAATCAAAAGACAAGATATATTTTGTATTAAAATAATACTATAAAAAAAAGTGTTTATATGTTGTAACTTTAGATGTGTTGAAAATATGTACGAGCGATCGTGCAGTTGTGTGCGGTGTCTTTTTTAGAAAAAAAAACTATTGTAATCATTTGAGAGGCCCAGGAATTACTTCCAAATACATATAAATAAATTCTTGGATTAAATCTACTAAATTCATTTTCTAAACATATGGTAAGTACAATTTTTATTACTTTATTTCAACAAATTTAAGTATTTTATTTCAATAATAAAAAATATGGTGTGTGGTGTGGTGTGGTGTCTAACCAAACTGATATTTTCTCTCAATAAATTCAAGTTTTCTTTTTGGAACGATTTACAAGCACAACTTCGCTTTTGACGTTAAGTGAATTGTATGTCTTTTCTTCATTACATATTACATGCATAAATAAATATATGTATGTATCTATGTATGTATGTTTGTATATATTTTTTTTAGTTTGCCTTTATATTTGTTTTTTTCTGCTGTGTTTTACATTGTTTTTCTTTAATATGGTTTCTTACAGTTTTTCTTTTACTTCTGAAGTACATTCTGGGGCACTTAAATGATCTTCTAAAGATAAACATGACTGTTCCATGTACATACATACATTTACTTATTTTACACACTTGTGCTGTTGATTTTTAAGAAAATGTGTTCTGGTCGTATATCAAGTTCTTTCAGACAATTGCTAACTATACTAGATTTAGAAATTTAAGACATTGTATTTCTATAAAATTGTCTTAGTTTGCATTATATATATTCTTTTAAACAAAACTGCATTGATAAGCGGAGCATAAAAGTTCCATCAAATTCAAGTTCGTTTGTTGTAGGTGATGTGTTAGCAAAGATTTCCAAGTACCCTAAACATACTATAAGACGAATGACTGATATTTACATACATATGTATCTACATATCTTCGAATATGTATGTAAGTAAGTTTGTATGCGCAGTTCATTCTCAAATTGCTGGTTACCTAATGCAAAGTATTTTATTTTGGTTGTCTTATAAATATGTAGTTTATAAATGGAATTTGTAGTTCTATCAACACTTCGACTTAGATCACTTAAAAAATTTTGTTTACTCTTAACAAACAATGACATCAGTGTGTCAGTTTTAAAATCTGTTTGAAGTCCTCGCATTCTTGTATGTAAATAAATATAAATATATCTTCATATAGTATACAAATCTTTTATCTAGATTCTAGAGGAATATGAAGCTTATTGTATAATTTTTAATTTTGTTTATTTTTATGTATTTGTTTTTTGAACGGCCTGGCTTGGCTTATGCCTCACTTAATTCATTAAAATGTGTCCAAGCACTTTAATTGAAACCAAGTGAAACAATTACTGCTACATTAAATGTGTCTGTGTTTATTTTTTGTATTTTTTATAAGCAAAAAATTAAGAATATTAAATTTTAAGAGGTTTAACATTGCATTTTATGTTTTATAAGCGTTATTTGCTTAGTGTCTTGTTTTTTTTCTTCTTTTAAACACGAGTCAGCTATATTTTCTAATCCATTTATTTCATTTCATTTCGCTGATCTCATCTTTATTTTCATGAAAATTTGTCGGTTAATTTTCTCTGCACATTTCTGAAAATAGAGTGCAAGTAAAACATGTGATATGATATTTTATTTTACATATGTATGGATGTACATATGTACATACATACATACAAATACATGTAAATGAAAAGAAAATAATAAAAAAAATCCAACAGGAAACACTATAAACTTTTGGTGTATATCTTAGCTGTCCAGAGTAGCGCCAGAGTGCCGAGCATCAATCGGCATTTTATACAAATGAATACTGTCTGCAGCTCTGGTGTATGTGGATTGGAATATACTAGCACCCAACACACCAAATGGCCTGAGAAAAATATCATTATGATAAATTAGTAACATAAGCCTTAATTAAACTTCAAAAAGGATTGAAAATTATATTGAAAAAGGTTATTGTAACAATATTCTGTGAAGTCATATTTGCAAATCTATTTTGTAAAATATGTAAAAAATAATTAAAAAAAGGTTCTTCTGAATAACATCTTAACGGGAGTTATTCTCTATTTATTGTTCCTCCATTTTAAAAATTAATTTGCAAGCTCTCCTCAGGGAATGAATTTTGTAATAAAAGTTAAAAAATAAGAGTTGTGTTTTGATTTTTTTTATTTTTGAGCAGAAATAACTGTTATTTTATGATTTTTATTTTTTCGAGCAGAAATAAAAATCAAATTCTGAGATTCCGCATCCGAAAAAACATGGTGGCACTATTTTTATCACTATTAAAAAATGGGCATTGAATGAAAGGAATTTTCTGTTCGAAAAATAAAAATCAGTAAATAAATTTTACATCTGTCAAAAAAAAAATAATCAGAAAATAACAATTATTTCTGCTCAAATATATAAAACTAAAAATTACAACTATTTCCGCTCAGAAATAAAACTAAAAATCTGAAAAATATAAAATCGCCAAACCAAAAAAAAATCGCAAAAAAATTTAAAAAAATCGCCAAAAAGAAAAAAAATCTCTAAATTGAAAAATCGCCAAAAACCGAAAAAAAATCGTCAAAATGAAAAAAAGTTTCAAAACTAAAAAAAGCTTCTAAATGAAAAAAGTTGCCAAAATGAAAAAAGTTGCCAAAATGAAAAAAGTCGCCAAAATGAAGAAACGCCAAAAACCGAAAATCACCACAATTAAAAAAAATCGTCAAAACGAAAAAATCGCAAAAAAAAATAAAAAAACGCCGAAAACCGAAAAAAAATCGCCAAAACGAGAAAAAAATCAAAACTAAAAAAATTGCCAAAATGGAAAAAAATCCAAAAACCACCACCAAGTCACCAAAATAAAAAAAATCTCCAAAATTAAAAAAACCGTCAAAAACAAAAAAATGCCAAAAGTATATTTTATATAGGCTAAAGCTCGTATTGAATTACATATTTCGCGTCCGTACGAAACCCTTCGTGCGCGGGTCAAAGTCGCACTTTACTGAATTTATTTCGTCTTGCCGTTATTTAACTTTGGGTTTTTTTTAGTTTTACTGCTTTTGAAAATTTCAAAAGTTTTCCTTTTACGGTTTCCAAGATACAGCAAGTTCTCAAAATTACATTAACTGATAGAACACGCTTAATTTTTATTTGTGTTAAACTTCAGTGGCAATTGGTGTAGTTTGTATAAAAATCCACTAACTTTGAAAATTTCAAGTATGTATATATCGAATTATAACCTCTAAAAAAGCTTAAGCGACACATTTTTTGGACTGCGTTTTCTGATTATTTACGATCGCAATTGATTTTGGTAAAATATTAAGTTAGAAAATTATGTCCTAATTTTTTTTTTGGCGGTTACGTGCGGCATGATATAATAGCGTAGACAGACGACAGCGTTGATTTGCATTAGCTGTCTTAACTCAAATTAACTTGTGAATTATCACTAATCCAATATGTATTACCAAAGTTTTACATATTATGTGAAAATTTCAGGACAGCAGCTCTTATGCGTCTCGACAAAACAGGCTGTGACAGACGGACATCGTAGCGAAAACAATACGGTTTCTTTTCACCTTTGGTATATGGAACCCTAAAAGAGGGGAAATAGCTAAAGTAATTTTTTTTTTCAATAGTAGCAGTGTGTTGAATAAAAACTTAGGGATAGAAAATTATACTATCCTATACTATTACGACGATGGGTGTAGACACCGGATACACCGTGATACACCGGATATAAAATACTCGTAACAATAATAATAATAATAATAATAATAATAATAATAATAATAATAATAATAATAATAATAATAATAATAATAATTTGGGTACAATGTAAGAGGAACTGAGTGAACATTTTGACATTCTTGGGAAGCTATTCTGTGCGTATTTTGACAAGGCTTTCGTTTGATATTATTTTTCACATGGTATTTGCTGAAAGACTTTCATTCTTCTATTTGAGAAGCACAAGAAGATGTACTACAATTTGATGCGTGGGCTTTGTAGAACATGTATTTTTTTCCTGTGGTTATGTGAATGTGTTCCTAATGTGGTTAATTTTGTTTTTCTATACAATTGCGTATTTGGATATTTATCGTTCCTTTTTCACTCTGCAAAATTTTAATTAAAAATCTACATCTACATAATTTTAATGAAGTCTGCCATATTGTACAAATAAAGTTTTTTATTTATTTGTTCAGTTTGTTTACATAATGTTTTTTTTTATATCTTTAAACAAAAGACAAATCGTATCCGCTCAAATTGTGCAAGGTTTAATAAATACCACCATACACATTTGATATACCAAAATATAATTTCTTTAATGTTTGTACATAATCCATACATACATGTATATATGTATGTATGTATCTATATTAAAGTCCTGCACAAGACCACTTACAAGAACTTTTAAGGCATGAAGGATTTTTGAAATGCTTTACTACAGCGAAATCTTCTAAAAAAAACTCTAAACAACACTGTTGGTAATAGGTCCGTTCGATCATACATAAAATGCAAAAGAGATTGCCAATTGAGAGAGCAAATTGACAGTTGTTGACAGCGATGCCAATTTAGTGCGTTTCGCGCTAGACTTAGCGCGTTTTAACTATGTTAAACGCGCTTTTTTTCTTCTTAGCGCTTTTTATAAAAAACGTGCTAAGTTAGCGCTTTTTGAATAAAGTCGATAACATCATTTCAGTTCAATATTTTTTTAATTTTTTTGTATAAGTTTAACAATTTGCTAGTATCCGAAGCTCTGATAAAAATGTTCAAGTTTGTTATTGATTCAGCTGTCGCAAATAAAATTACCTTGAATGTGGTTAGAATTAAAAACTCATTTTAATACTGTAAACGGCAAATGTTTTTGAAATTTCACAACTAAAAATATCTAGTAATGAACCAAGAAGTTTACATAACGTATTAAGTATCTATTCTAGCTAAAGTACAAAAAGCATTTGAATCGCAACTATTCGACAAATTATGTATATGTTGTTACAAAGTTTGGCAATTACAATTAAAATAAAAACTATATAGGTATATACGATTATTTGGAAGGCGATTCTTATTCCGTATTAAATGATTTTAGTTATTTAAGGCTTTATTCAGAAAAAAATAATTTAGGTTTACAAAACGATTAACAAACAAATTTCTATTCAAAATTTGTTTTGTAATCGAAAATTATTTTTTCTGAATAAGGCAGTATGTATTTAGTTTAGAAGAAGCAATATTGAAAAATCTAAAAAAGGGTTACTAAAAAATTTTGTTTACTGATACATACATCGACTTTTATTAAAATTTAATTTAGCGCGCTAGAAAATAGCGCGTTTTGGCTATAAATAGTTGACAATGTTGTAACTTAGCGCCTTCTAGCGCGTTTTGAGAAGAGCAACAGCTCGTTTGGGTTGTAAATAGTTGGCACCGCTGGTTGTTGACTGATAGATAGTCTGCAAATTTTTACTGGGCACATTTCTGCCAGTAAAATCCAGTAGCTGAGAAAAACATAGTACAAACTATAGATTTTTTAATAAAAACATTTAAAAGAAGAAAAGTTCAAGTAAAAGTTTAACAAAAATAAAATGAAAATTATTATATTCAAGGTGAACCAAATTAAAGAATAATAATCGTTAAACCTATCAGTTTTTAAATTAAATTAAATTGTGTTATTTACTTTAATTTTTTAGAGATGTAAGTTTCAGGTGAATACTTATTTCTGCATAATATAATATATATTATATATAATATAATATATATTATACAAGACTATTATCAGCTTTTTTGATTAATCGGCAAATTTTCCCCGTTCGCGTACTTTTTTTTGCAAGAGACACTCTTGAGAGTAAAATTTTAAAATTACCCAAAATTTACTCAACTACTGGATATTACTGGAAAAGTAAACGAACCTAATACATTTGTTTAAGTTATTGCAATATAGGAGTAAAAAAGAAAATAATTCGTGACGGAAGAATTTGCGATGCTTACTTCTTTCTAGGCATGAGCGCGTATGCAAACGTCATGCATGTATATACGTACATACACACCTACATAGTTGTGTGTATGCTCTTTAATTTTTCTGCGAACATACAAACGCACACATGCAATGACATCAGTTGTGTGCGCTTGCTTAAAAAAACCTCCCTTTAACACATAATAGCTTACCATCTACATCTTACACACACACTCAAACGTAAAATATGCCAAATAACAAGCATATACGCATCAACACTACTTCTTTTGATAGTTTCCCTATCGGAGAATGTGTAGTTGACTACAAAAATAGTTAACTTTTCTTAGACTGTCTAAGAGCTAACTGCAATGTCATACAGAACAAACCCAAAGTTAATTCTTAAGTTGAGTACCTAGTCGAATTTGATGAGAGCCAACAAACTTATTCTCAGCTACTTTGAAACTCATTTCAGTTTTATGTTAACATTTTGCTGTTGTTATTTTAGATAGTAGCTTGGCTGAGTGGTAGCGCGTTGAGTACACAAATTGTGATGATAAATGTTCGAACCCCAGAAAATTTTTTTTAATTTACTGACTACAAGTTGGTTTAAAAAAGTCAACTTTAAGTTAGCTGAAAGTAATGCAGAGTGAGCCAATTGACTACCGCCTAGGACATCGCAATGTTAAAGTAGTCAGTTGATTACATTGCGAAGTAATCCAAGTGTAGTGAGTACTACTTCCGAAATAGTTAGCTTAAAGTTAGTTTAAAGTTAGCCAAATTTCCAACAGGGTTGTTATGAACAAGAAGTCTCCGCGACATGGTGCTTCGCTTATAATACGACAGCATTTATTATTGGTTTAGTATAATACATGCCACGAGAATACATTTAAAACACAAGACGTATTTACATTTCAAGACTGTTTACACAGGTCTCTAATATGTGTGTACTTATGATTTAACGAATAATATATCCAGACAAAAAAATATGATTTTTTCATATTTATGAAACCAAAAAAAAAATCCTGAACAAGCATGATATGATAAAAGTAAAGTCAATTTCGCAATGAAAATAACATGATGAGCTAATAATTTGAGACATATTTAATTAAACGAAATGTACTTCAATGCGGTAATCGTAAAATTAATGAAATGTTGGAGAATGTAGGAGAATTTGTTGCCGACATAGAAATGTTATCTTCCCAATTCAATTCTGTTCACAAAAAATTGGAATTTTTACCAAATAAAACAATCAATGAAATTTTTTAAATTATATAACACAAACATACATGTACATACATAAATACATGTATGTATTCTATAGGTTAAAAAAACTAAAACATAAATTCTTAAAGATGCTGATAAGAAGAATTTTTTTATTCAAAAAGAAAAATGTAAAATGGGTCCACATGATGACAGTGTATGTACTCGTAGTTGTTTAAGAAAAAGTGATAAAATGGTTTAAAACTATAAGGCGTACTTACAAAAAAAAATTAAATACCAAACGTACAATGAATAATATTTTTTATCGCCTTTTGTTTTATGCATGTTGTATATTTTGAGTTTGTTTTTTTTTTCATTTAATTTATTGAAATATTATGTATGTTTGTATGCCAGAAGTATATTTTCGAAATTTCATACTCAGTCTTAGCGAGTAACTGGTCGAGTTCGGTTCTTGGCAGATTTTTTAAAACAGATAATTTCAATTTAAGAAGAAAAACGAATAAGCTTATATTGAATTCCGTTACTAAAAACATATTTAATATCTAAAAAATATTATTTTTAACTCAATATTAATATGTATAATAATTATAATTAACTAATTGTGTATATACAAATTAAAATGCTCTTGAGTCTCATTTGCAATGGTGATGACTTAATTTATAGTGAAAAAGGAAATAACTACTAAATATAGTGATAAGGATTTGTTTCTAAAATATCTACATGTGTAGAATTGAAACATTTTGAAGAAAAAACCCTGCATAATTTTTTTTCTAAAATGAACTAATGTGATTACTTTCACTAAACTCAACCCAATTTACAAGAACACAATAAAATACATGATCTTAAAGGGCACAATTAAAGTATTGGTATGTCATTAGAAATAATAATTAAAGTTTTAAACAAACTATTTAAATACAAAAAATTTAAAAAAGTATTATTTTTCTGTCATAAAAATTATGTCCATACATAGGGAACATGTTGTTACACAGTAAACATTTGTGGTTTAATTTTAAACTCAGCGGAATGAATATTTAAGAATTAAATTTGAAATTAATTCTGTAAAACAAAAATAAAATCTGCTGTGATAAATTAAATTCTTTTTTAGGTTATGTATCCTTAACTAAATATAGAAAAGTCTTAATTCATTATTATTTTTTTTTAAATAGTATCGAAATAGAAAAAAAATCTCGATTTCAAAAAAATAATTAGTTAGGGCTTTTCTGTATTAAGGTAACGATATATATACCGTCTTGATATCTTATGTGTAGTGTGTTTTTCATAAATTTTTTCTAAACAAGTCGCTTGCTTGCATTGTGGAAACTACACATTAATTAACCAAAAATTTTTTACTGTGTAGTATTAAAAAAAAAATCAGCATATTTATTGAAAATTTGGTACTTAAAAAGACAAATAATCTGAAATCTATAAAAACAATCGGTTTATAAAAATCGCGCCGTGCTCAAAAGCTAATTTTCACACGTACATATGTACTACATTTCCGGTTCCGGTAAAACCAAAAATAAAAAATATGCATACACTGAAAATCACTTTAATAAGGAATATAATTTTTTTAAATAAATTCTTAACAAAAATTTACCAAATGGATACAACTTCTTTTATTTCCACGACTTAAAGTAAGAAGAAATATTTTTGCAACGAATAGACACACACACACCAGAAAAAGCGAAGTTGTGGTATCGAATTGGTATTTGAAGCGGAAAATTTACTAGAGCGTACAAAAGGATATAAGAGTGCGCATTTTCACAATCAATTTAAAAGCTTACCTGTGCTTATCAAGACAAAAATTATCAATTTTTCGCAGAAAGTGCTGAAAATTATGGATCTAAAACTTCTAAATTGACTTCCATCTTCTCCGAGTCATGAGATAATGCAAAATGTCTGGGATGGCTAGTTAAGCGGCCCACCCACTTCTAATATAATTGCGTAATTTTTGGTGTTGTGCAATGTGTGTATCATATTCGAATATAGCACAATATATTGGCAAATATCAAAAGACGTTTGATTCAAGGCAATTGTGTAATGTGGTGGCAACATTGTTCACTGTCAGGAAAAATGGGCAATATTTTCTTTGAAAATATTGTGCCATTTATTGCATAGTATAGGTCAAAACCACATTTGCAATAATATTGTGTGATGAATGGAATGCTTAACTATCCATCTTATATTTGGAACGTGCAAAATCCCATGGCTGGTAATATATTTATGTACACATGTACATATATTCATTTAACACTCTGAAATTTGGAGGCAATATTTAAAATGCTTTTTTGGAATGCGCATATGGCTTTTAACATATCGTGCACTATAGGCTTAACACTTCCAAAAAAACCGCTACAGGCATTTTTAGTGCGTCCTTTAAAGACTCCTTTGTAACAAATTGCTGTGTGCCGTCGTATACTTTTCTAAGGCAGCCCATCCATTATACAATATTATTGCATATATTATTGTAGTTTTGACCAATACTATGGCACAATATTTTCCTGACAGTAAAAATTAATCAGCATTGAACAATGTTGCCACCACATTACACTATTGTTTCGATTGTACAATAAAAATCAAGTATTTTGGTGTTTGCCAATATATTGTGCCATCTTCGAATGTGACATACACATTGGCGATATTATTGTACAATACGAAAAATTGCACAATTATATTGCAAGTGGTTGGGAAGTTCAGGCAAAATGGGACTTCGTGGTACTCTTTTGTAATTTTTTTAACATTCTGTTCTGGTTGTAGTCTTCCCTTCATTGGCGTAGCTATACCATTTGGTGATGGGGGTAGGCCACAACCAGAATATTTACAATGTTTACAATATTGCAGTAATTTGGATAATTTGAAGATTTTGCTCATTTTAAGGTAGGATCACACGATTGCAGGAAATACACCAATCTGACCCAATTTTTATTGTGCTGAATTGATGCACAATAACTAAATTATCCCAATCAAATACGTTGCAGTCACATGATTGCCGCATTTTATAAAAATTTTATTGACGCAGATTGGTGAAGAATGAATGAATGGGACAATAATTGCCGCAGCCCGGTCATACGATTGTTGTTACTTGCGCAATACAAACAAGTGGCTGTTGTGGTAGTTTGTTTTGTTCTACGTGCAAATAGTTTTTTTTCAGAAATCGTTTTATTTTTTCTGTTTTATTTTGTGCGTAATAATTTGTTCCCTTAAAAGAAATAAAATTGCCTCTGCTTTCTATATTTTGTGCTTATAAAATATATAAAGCAGTGGCAGTTTTCGTTCTTTTAAACGAATAAACACTAAATATATGGGTTAAAGATTGGCTCACAGCGCCATGTTAACGTTTCAGATAAGTTATAACTACGAGTACAAAAACACTTGGCGCACACGAAAAAATAAATTAATTTAAGAAATTGTCGCGTATTGACTACTTTGATTGCTGCTCGAGAACACAGTAAATATTGATGCATTTTCAACATTTTTACTGGGGCATGGTTGCCTATCAACCTTTCACACGATTGCCGTACCAAAGTTGCATTTGATTGCGGCAAATCATCAGAATATTGTTTTCGATTGTCGTATGGGACAATAAATTGTAAAATCACACGATGGGCATATAAAATGGACCAATAATTGGTGCTTTGCGGCAATCGTGTGATCCTACCTTTATGGTTACGCATTCACCCTTATCGGGAATAAAAGGCGAAAATTTTTTTTTCACATGAAATATTTCCCGTGAACAAAAATGTTGACCAAATTATAATTGTCATATGCAAAAAATTACATTGAATATATGGGCTTGAAGGCCAACTTTGAGGGCCGGACGCACCCACTAAAACACAACTTATCGGTATTTTTTTACATAAAACTGAACCGATTTGGGGGTGAGATTAGAAGAAATCAAAAAGAGTCTCCATACAATTAACGGCCGCTCTAATGAACATACATGCATACATACATATGTATATTCAAAAGGAAATTGTACAGAAAACTCATTCAAAACAAAGAATTTTTAATATTGTCATACCACAAGTTCATCGTGTTGTTCGTCTCAATTGTGTTTATAATCCAAACGACATTTTTCTGGTTTCCCTGATAATTTTTATATCCATTAAATATAGTGCAATCTATTTCTCTAGTATTTACTCTAAATAAATACGAGTACACAAAAAAGTAATAAATACTAAACAAATATTTTAAAAACTAAATGAGTTAAAATAAAACTTTTTTTAATTTAATGAAGCATACACTGCTAATCATTTATATAAGGTATTTAATTTAAACAAATTTGAACGATTATATCTTGTGAATCAGATGGAAGAGATTACAGAATTTTGGACTATAAAAGTATACATTCTTACTTTTAAGGTTTATCCCACGATATCGAAAGAAAACGTTCCTTCAATATTGAAATATTCTTCCGAAAGCCCAAAAATTAAATTCCTTATTTAAGTAATCAGCAGTGTACATACATACACAGTATTATTACTAAATTTAGTTTCACAATTAGTTGATACTCGTACAACTAAGACACTAGGATGAGCTAATTTGTTTGTTTTTAATGTAATTGAAGAAGATGTATTTCAATGTCTGCTAATGTAGTAAAAGAAAAAAAAAAGAACTGAAGTGTGTATATTAAAATTAATATACTTAAATAAAAATTCTAATCAGTAAATGAATTCTTATCAAATAAAATTAATTTAAAGAAATTATGTAGTATATAAATATGTGTGTATACTAGAAAGGGTCAATTCTAAATGTGTTTCGAAGACATTTTAAAAGCCTATAGTTACAGACATGCATATTTATGACGGATTTCCTGTCGTTGAAAATGGCAAGAGAAACGATTGGATACAGATCTCTTCTGATACAGAAAATACTTTCTCCCATCTTATACACTTTATCTCGCAATTGTCAGAAAAGGTGTGTAGACTAGGGAAATAGTATTTAATTTCGGTTGAAGTTCTCTTGAAAAAGTGACAAATCTTAACAATGTTAGGTTAGGTTAGCAGGCTGCTGGCAAGGAAAAACAGAAAATTAGAGTGCAGCTCACTTGGGTCTGTTACAATGATCCTTTTGTCATGTTTTAGATTCGGCAGTTTTTCTTGCTCAACTTTTGATTTAATAATGAGAAAGAAAAAGATGGGGATACAAAAAGTATATATGACTTTCTCAACTCTCTCATACAAAATCAAAAGTTGAGCAAGAAAAACTGCCGAGTCTAAAACATGACTTTGTGCTGAATGTAAGTTGAAAGGAAGATAGAGAGAGGAAAGATGGAAGAGGGTGAGAAGGGTTTGAGTAGAAAAAAGATATTTATTTTAGAAGAGCTGACAGTGGATCCAAAAAAAATTTGCTATGGGGGGATTCAGCGGCTATACCAGCAATTTATCCTAATATAAAGTTTTTGAGCTCAATTTCCGAAAGCTCAGATGGGCTACCGAAGGATGTTACAAAAATGTGTAAAAAAAATTTGCCTAAAAATTATCCATTCTCAGACCACATTTTTCGCCAGGCTGCTACAAATGTAATTTTTATATAATAAACACGCCGTCTAATGGAGGCCGCGTGTTGTAATTCCTTCTCTAAAGAAAGTTGCCATACATAATACTAATTTTAATTTCATTTGCATTGCCAGTTGACAACGCAATTGAAGTTCAATTGCCTTACATGATCGAGCCATTATTTTTGTTCTATGCAAAAACTTCTCACAAGAATGGCTTGAAATAAATTATTTTTCAAAACTTTAAAATTATTTCATACATACATAATTATGTACTCGTATGTACATTATAAATGACAATTTAGGAATTGAAAAAAAAACACTAAAACATAATAAATTATCAAAGATGCGGATAAGAATTTGTATTGAAAAAGTAAACTGTAAAAATTAGTCCACATGTCAGAGTATTTGTTTGAGAAAAAGAACTGATAAATAAAATGCTTTAAAACTTACTTAAGAAATCGAGTATGTACAAAAAAAATAATTGTACAAAGAATAATATTTTTTATCGCTTCTCGTTTTATTTATGTTGTGTATTTTGATTTTATTGTTTCTTATTTTGTATTGTGTTTTGTTTTGTGTGTTAAATTTAATTTCGAAATTTCATGCTCAGTCTCGGAGAGTATGTGGTCGGGTTCGGTTCTTGGCGAATTTGAAAAGAACACATTTAAAAAACGGGAAATCTTCTTCTGAAAACCGGTACTAAATTAAAACATATACGGCCGTATCCAAAAAAAAAATAGTTTTTAGTTAAAAATATTTTAATTTTTTTTTTTAATTTGGTACTTAAAATGTTCATCTAAATGCGATCGATAGCTTCGATCGAAAATTTATATTAGAAATAAGAAATTGAAACTTGTTTTTGTTTTCAATCACCCTTATTCCAGTTGTCGTCATCGACGTCACTTTAACACAATACCAAAAAATTGAGGTTTGTTTACTCGCTCTTGAGAAAAATTTTGCGCAACTGACGATCTATTTCCGTTCCCTAAGGTCTAGAAAATAGCATAAACCTCCCAACAGGAGTCACTTGTTTTCTACAACGGATATACGATCGTCGATGACGACAACTGGAATAAGGGCGAATATAAATATTCGATCGAAGCTATCGTTCGCATTTAGATGAACAGGCCCTAATTTTGATTTTAATAATATTGATGTCTCAACAAAATTATATTAAAATATCGTCAGCTTAACCCTAATATTTAAAAATATTTATAAGGAACCTTAAGTTTGGATGTACATACTCGTATTAAAAAACGCTATCTCAAATCTGGACATGGGCTTATTTTTCAGCTGACTACATCTACATTTTGCCCCCCCCCCATTGGAATGTTTTTAAAATTGAAACCTAATTTAAAATTTTAATGGAAATGTAATGTCTTTCTTAGTTTATAGTATAAGGGAAACAATTGCCAAATATACTGATAAGTCTTTTGTTATAAAAAAAAGGTTAATCTTAAAATGACTTTTTTTTTTGTAAATTGAACTCAAGTGATTACTTTCACTACTTAAAGCTAAAAGAATTTATTATAAGTTTGTAACTTATTACTAAATAAGTCTTTGATTAAGCGCTTCCTATCTTTAAATTTTATAATTCAAAAGGTGTTTGAATATCATCGAAATTTGTTATTCGTTTTAAAGGTTTGTTGATGATATTACGTATGGATTATAAAATCGTGCTTCTCTAACGCCATACTGTTGAAACCACATGTCTTCAGTGTCCATATCATCCAATTCTGTCAAAAAAAAGTTAGTAATAATCGACAGCATTGCCAACTTGTTGCTTTTGGCACTATTTTTAGTGCTTTTTGAATATTCAAAACAGTAAGTTTTGAGCGTTTGAAATGTGTATATTTCTTCAAAGTTATCGTATTGTTGTATTGTTTATTGTTTATTTAATAATATTCTTCGTATTTACATTTGACTTATAAAGTTTTAAGAGTTTAGGGACGATATTCCTTTTCTACTTAGAAATTTATTTATAATATTAATATTTTTATTTTATTTAACTTAATATATATAGTGGAGGAAAAAATTTACAAAACCTTTATGAAGAAGGGGTATAAGATAAAAGAATTGGAGTGGAGTAGTACGTTAATCAAAGTACTTTAATAAAAACTTGGTATATTTATTTTTTCAGTGTAAAGCATACCTTTTTCGTCCGTTATGTGTATTTCATTAAATAGAGAATAGTTTAAAAAATATTAAACATTATTAAACTTCTCTTTTTTGGATCTTCGCTCGTTATTCACGTTAGTGCTTTTTCGAACTTTTTAATTTTTTGAATTTTTTTTTTAAGTTTTAATATTTTTATGGCGATTTTAGCCAAAATTAATATTTATCTTGTTATCAAAAATTTTTCCGCAGTAATTTTTTTGTTTTGGCGATTTATTGCGTTTTGCAGTCCATTTCCGTTATAAAAAAAATTCAAATTTCGAAAGTAATTTGCATTTGAAGTTTGAAAACTAATAATGAAAATAATTTAATGATTCTTTGCGTGTATTAGGTTTGTTCATTTGCTAAAAATTGTTACGAATTTGTAACAATTGTTACTGGAAAGTGTTCATTAAAGCATTCAACACATTCACCACAGCAAGCTACCGACAACGAAATGTCAAAAATAGAATACACATGTTAATATGAGAATAATTATTTTGAAGACAGCAAGGCAACATGGCGGCAGGTTTTTGCCTATGCTGATTTTGTCGTTGAAGTCCAATTGAACTAATTTCTATTTCTTTGGCTGCAATGAGAAAATTCAGTGTTACCAGTATAATACAAAATGTTGAATGAGTGATATCGTACAATTATTTCATGTTATTTAACAGAAACAATATCCAAAAGTTGATGTAAAGAATAAATTGATTCATTTTTATAATTTTACGTCATATAAGTACATTTTGAAAGAGTAATATAATTTTTATAAATGCGAAATATTTGAAGGTGGCAATACTGAACTATGTATTTATACTTAAATATGAGGTGCAGATGATGCTGCTGCCGTCTCCAAAAAAAATTATTAAGTAGCTGGCTACGAGGCGACAAATGCTGCTAGCGTCATTTGAAGTCGTGTGTTCCTGTAGCCTGCTGTGGTGAATGTGTTTAATGCATAACTCAAAAAGTGTGCAAGGAGAGAGCGTCAAAAGAGAGAGAAAAATGAGAGACAAAAAACTTCCTACAAATTATTACTAGTAAAATGTTTACTTGCAAGAACTATCCACACAGCTGTTCTGTCAGTCGTTAAGCAGCTCTGGGTTGGGGAACATCTCTCGCGTCATTGTAATTATTTCTTAAGTGCGGTCAGGCTTGTGTTTGTTGTTTGGCCTTCGAGAGTTTTTCGTCTCGCTCGCACTGGTTGACTGATCTGCCACGGATAACCGTATAATCTTACGGTTTTTTGTGGAATTTCTTTAACAACCACGTTGCCTACTTCCTATGTGAAGGCATAGGTCGTGTACAGTCAGTCACAAAACCTTATAAAATACTGTTAATACCATCTTGGGCATATGGTCTACGTTACTCCGCCCATATTTGTGCAACACCATATTATGCAAATTTACTTTGCATTAATATGTTTAATAAATAATAAATAATAAATAACAGCTGTTCTGTGTTTTGTTTTCAAATTAATTAATTGAAAAATATCTAAAAAAGATTTAAGAAATTATTATTCGACATATTGTCATAATTATATTTTAATTTGAAATTTATTTGCGTGTGGTTTAGCTTGGTCTATATACGTATTTCATTGGCGCTTAAACCAAATCATCAGTAGACTTCAACCACAAATTTTGAACAGTCACAAACCTCTTACTTTATGCACAGACTTTCAAAAACTATATGAGAATTCATAGAATAATAATATTTTTGAAAATCACAAAGACAAAATCAGTTTAGTAGGCTTTGAAACTCATACAAAACCCAGCAAATAATTTATATTCGATATGAATCTATTTTATTTTTCTACCCCTTCATACAATTAGAAATCCATTGGATAACAATAAAAGTAATTACAAGGCAAAATGAAAAATAAAATCTAAAATTTAACATTTAAGAAATTATTATTCGACATATTGTCATAATTATATTTTAATTTGAAATTTATTTGCGTGTGGTTTAGCTTGGTCTATATACGTATTTCATTGGCGCTTAAACCAAATCATCAGTAGACTTCAACCACAAATTTTGAACAGTCACAAACCTCTTACTTTATGCACAGACTTTCAAAAACTATATGAGAATTCATAGAATAATAATATTTTTGAAAATCACAAAGACAAAATCAGTTTAGTAGGCTTTGAAACTCATACAAAACCCAGCAAATAATTTATATTCGATATGAATCTATTTTATTTTTCTACACCTTCATACAATTAGAAATCCATTTAGATTTTATTTTTCATTTTGCCTTGTAATTACTTTTATTGTTATCCAATGGATTTCTAATTGTATGAAGGTGTAGAAAAATAAAATAGATTCATATCGAATATAAATTATTTGCTGGGTTTTGTATTGTATTGTTATTGAAGTACATAATTTCAGTTTTTATCCGTTTTCAGCCCATAAAAGTACAAATATCGAAAAATTACTAAAAACCGGTTCCAATATAACGTATTTTGAATGTTTTTCTATTTCTACCTGCTTTATGCCCTAATTCTGTTCGACGATTGTGCCGTCTTGTCTATGGACGGAAAAAGCAGCAGTTATGATTCTTTAAAACAACAATTAGTTATTGTCTATGCTAGAAGGTTCGTGTATTTTCTTTATGATTTTGTTGCAAACATTATTTCCAACACATATTTTTTTTCATTATCAGAGAAAAATACTATTTTTGAAGAAAATAATAAATAACTGAATTCAAGCACAAGAACTCAGAAGTATTTTCAAACAAAACCGTCCTAATTCTTCTTACTGAATTAGGGTATTATACTTTTTTAGGCTCTTAGATTTTGAATTTCCCAAATTTCCTCTTTAATAGATCCAGCTTAGTCGTCTAGTCGTCTGGACAATGACATATCAATCAGTTAGTAAAGTGACCCTTTTATACATACATACATACATATATCGAACACCATATTTTTTACATTGATACATACTTTAACAGACTTAAATAATACTAAATATTTATAAATATATAAATTTACAATTCTCTTTTACAGAACTCCATCGAACAATTTCATGCTATTATTTACCAAAATTCTCCAAAAATCTAGTAAGTTTATCTCTATTAGAAAAAAATCAACTCAGAACTAAATTTTACCAATTTTTTCAGGTGAAATATTACAACAAACATGTTTTAGAAAGCAAAAAAACTTTAAAAAAAATATTGAGCTTCTTCAGTCCAATGTAAAAAAGAACAACTTATCTCTATGAACTGAACACAAAGAAGAAGGAAAAAAATCGAAAATTAGAGCATCTTTTACTTTGTATGGTCTTGTGATTAAGACCGGAAATTTATAAACACACACACACACAAATACTGACACAAATAACAAAATAGCAACTACAAAAAAAGAACCACTCAAGCTAAGGAGAGAAAGCTCAACAACATGACAAAATTATGCCGCTTCAAGTTTATCACAACAATATTTGTTATTGTATTATTAAGTATTTCTTGTTTAGTGGGCAGAATTGATGCTCAGCAAAAGCATGCTGGTCGACGTGATCGTCCACGCAATCCTCCGCGTCAATATGTAAAAACACATCCCTGCGAAAGATCTTCGTGTTACCCAGCTACGGGCAATTTATTGATTGGCCGGGAAAATCGTTTAACAGCATCTTCGACTTGTGGCTTAAATTCTCCGGAGCGCTTTTGCATTTTATCCCACTTGCAGGATAAGAAATGTTTCCTATGTGATACTCGCGAAGAGACACGTAATGATCCATATAAAAACCATCGCATTGGCCAAATAGTATATAAAACAAAGCCAGGCACTAATATACCCACCTGGTGGCAGTCAGAGAACGGCAAGGAAGATGTTTTCGTACAGTTAGACTTGGAAGCCGAATTCCATTTCACTCATTTAATTATGTCATTCACTACTTTCCGTCCGGCAGCCATGTACATTGAGCGTTCATTTGATTTTGGTGAAACATGGCATGTGTATCGCTATTTTGCCTACGATTGTGCCGATTCATTCCCTGGTATACCAACTGTTTTGCGTAACATCACCGATGTAGTGTGTACTTCTCGCTATTCGAATGTAGAACCCTCGCGTAATGGCGAGGTGATTTTCCGTGTTTTGCCTCCCAATATAAATGTCACTGATCCGTATGCTGCGCACGTGCAAAACATGTTGAAGGTAACGAATCTGCGTGTTGTATTTAAAAAACTTCATAAGTTGGGTGATAATTTGCTAGATAACCGCTTGGAGAACGAAGAAAAGTATTATTATGGTATAAATAACATGGTTGTACGTGGCTCATGTTCCTGCTACGGTCATGCCTCTCAATGTTTGCCACTAGATGGTACAGAAGATAGTGAGCCCGACATGGTACATGGTCGCTGTCAATGTACCCACAATACGAAAGGATTTAACTGTGAGTCGTGTGAAGATTTCTTCAACGATTTCCCTTGGAAACCGGCTTTTGGCAAGCAGACAAATGCTTGTAAGAAATGTGAATGTAATGATCACGCAGTCAGTTGCCACTTCGATGAAGCTGTATTTGACCAATCGGGACGTGTTTCTGGTGGCGTGTGCGATAATTGTATGCACAATACCCAGGGCCAACATTGCGAAGAGTGTATGCCATTCTTCTATCGTGATCCACTTGAAGATATTCGTAGTCCTTATGTATGTAAGCCTTGCGATTGCGACCTGATTGGTTCGTTAGATGAAGGTATTTGTGACTCGGTTAATGATCCCGAAAATGGTGCTGAGGCTGGTGCATGTCATTGTAAAACACATGTAAAGGGACGCCGCTGTAACACCTGTAAAGATGGCTTTTGGAATTTAGTAGAAGAGAATCCTGATGGTTGTGAGGCCTGTACTTGCAATACTTTAGGAACTGTGGACAATTCTGGGTGTAATATGTATACTGGCGAGTGTACTTGTAAACGTCTGGTTACCGGCAAGGACTGTAATCAGTGCGCTCCTGAAACCTACGGTCTATCTGAGTCAGTGGACGGTTGTACGCATTGTGATTGCGATATTGGTGGTTCGTACGATAACTTCTGTGACGTGCTGACCGGTCAATGCCGTTGTCGTCCACACATGACAGGTCGCACATGCTCTCAACCTAAACAAAATTATTTCATACATCAATTGTCGTTAATTCACGAGGCGGAAGTAGCTAAGCATTGCATAACATATTCCAATAATGGAAACTGTTCTATGGTGCCTTACCAACCACCTCAGGATCGTATCCAGGACTCGACAGGAATTGGCTTCATACGAGTGCCGGAAAACTCGGAGCTTGTTATAACAGTTGACGATATTCCTCGCTCGATGCCCTATGATGTAGTAATTCGCTATCAATCCACTTCTCGAGGAGACTGGGAAGATGCTTTCATCACAGTAATAAGGCCAGACGAAATTGATCCCGAGGGAGACTGTGCTCCTGCACTGCCACCTGGTTCAAGTGTTTATGAGTCTCGTGTGCCATTTTACCTGCCAGAGCGTGAACGCCAAGTGGTTGCCTTGCGCGAAGTATGTCTTGAGGCTGGCAAAGTTTACAAATTCAAGATTCACTTTGAAAGGCGCAGACACAACGAAGATAATCCCACAGCCACCATAATGATTGATTCTCTAACATTGATACCGCGCATTGAGCTGACCAGTGTATTCAGTGGTACACCCACAGCTGATTCACGACGCCAAGAATACTATCAAATGGGATGTAACCAATCGTTGTACGACTTGCGTTACGGATCCATTGCCGACGAACGCTGTCGTGAATTGGAGAATTACGTGAGTACTGTGATCTATGATGGTGCCAGCATGTGTAATTGTAATCCGACGGGTTCTTTGAGTAAAGAGTGTGAATCTAAAGGTGGTTATTGTCATTGTAAACCCAATGTTATTGGCCGCCAATGTGACCAATGTGCTCCAGGTACTTATGGCTTTGGACCAGAAGGATGCAAAGCATGTGACTGCAACAGCATAGGAGCTAAGGACAACAATTGTGACGTTATTACCGGTCAATGTGGATGTCATCCTAACACTTATGGTCGTGAATGTGATCAGTGTCAACCCGGTTTTTGGAATTTCCCTAACTGCCAGGCCTGTGAATGTAATGGTCATGCTCAACAATGTGATGCTCGCACTGGCCAGTGTTTGAACTGTGCCGATTTTACTACCGGTTATGCTTGTGATTCCTGTTTGGATGGTTATTACGGTAACCCATTCTTGGGTAGTGAAATAGGATGTCGTTCTTGTCGCTGCCCAGATACCATAGCAAGTGGCAATGCTCATGCGGATGGGTGTTCCTTGGACTCGCGCAACAATAATATGATTTGCCATTGTAAGGAAGGCTATGACGGTCCACGTTGTGATATATGTGCGGACAATTATTTTGGTGATGCCGAAACTCCAGGAGGATCTTGTGAAAAATGTGATTGCGGTAATAATATAGATATATACGACACTGGTAATTGCGATAGACGCACTGGCAAGTGCTTGAAGTGTTTGTATGACACCACGGGAGAACATTGTGAACATTGTCGCGACGGTTTCTTTGGAAATGCTCTGCAACAAAATTGTGTACAATGCGATTGCGATTTTCTGGGCACAAACAACACACTACAGTATTGTGATCGTGTTTCTGGACAGTGCCCTTGTCTGCCCAACGTTGTAGGTTTGAGGTGTGATGAATGTGCCGTGAATCATTGGAAGATAGCTTCAGGTGAGGGTTGCGAAGCCTGTGAATGTGATCCTATTGGATCTTTATCGGAACAATGCAATCGATATGACGGTCAGTGTGACTGCAGGCAAGGTTTTGGCGGGCGTGCTTGCAATCAATGCCAGTCCAATTTCTGGGGTAATCCTAATGAAAAATGTCAACCTTGTGATTGTGATCCTTATGGTTCTGCCGACTTTCAGTGCGACCGTGAAACAGGCCAGTGTGTTTGCCATGAGGGAATTGGTGGGTACAAGTGTAATCAATGTGCTCGTGGTTATATTGGCGAGTCACCGCATTGCATGCCGTGTGGAGAATGCTTCAACAATTGGGACTTGATTTTGAAAGAACTCGAAGAAGCTACTGTCGAAGCTATACAAAGAGCGAAGGAAATAAAATTGATAGGAGCTACTGGAGCTTACACATCGGAGTTTAATACGCTGGATAAAAAATTACAAAATATTAGAGACTTGCTGCAGAACACTTCTATTAGCTTAAAGGACATTGATGGTTTGGATAAGGAAGTAGCTGAGTTGAGATCAAAGTTGGGTAAAGCAAGTCAAAAACTTATTGACACAGAAGCCAGCTTAGAAGACATTTATTCTGGCCTAAGCTTGTCCGCCGTGGAATTGGAAGGCTTGCAGAACCAAGCTGCGTTGGTGAAAAAATTGTCTCAAGACTTAAAAGAACATGGCATACAACTGCAAGAATCAAATATTGAGGGAGCTCTCAACCTAACACGCAATGCTTACGAACGCGTTTTGGATCTATCGAATATAAAAAATGAAGCTGAAGATTTTGCCAGCAATACTGAACGTAACTGCAAGCGAGTGGAAACTTTGGCTAATAAAATGAAAGATGATGTCTCGGCAATTACAGCTAACGATGAAATTATCGAGCAATACAATAACGAATTGAATTCGCTTACATCCATGATTCCTAATTTGAATAATGAAGTTTGCGGCAGCAAGAGTGATCCTTGCGATAATGTTTGCGGTGGTGCTGGCTGCGGCTCCTGTGGTGGTCTGTCTTGCGAAATTGGAGCGCTTACACGCACACAAAAGGCTTTAAAAGTTGCTAAAGACACTGAACAAGAGATTAAACAAAAGAAAGATCAAGCTGACCAAACAATACGCGCTTTATTCCAGGCAAAGGTAAATGCTTCGGAAGCCTATCACAAGGCCAAAAGTGCTCATGAGGATGCTGAACGTTATCTTAACCGCACTAAACTGAATATAAAACGTGGCGAATTGATGGTTCAAAATTTAACCGACTTTATGAAAAATCAAACTGCCTTGCCTGCCGATACTAAAGAATTGGCGCAAAAAACTTTAACACTAGACTTGACCTTGGATCCATTTGAAATTCAAAACTTGGGAGGCAAAATTAACAATGCGGTGTCTTCTCTCAAAAATGTTGAATCCATTATTTACAACACACGCAGTGATTTGGCACGTGTTAATGAACTGCAAGCTAAAGCTAATGAAACTAAAGAGCTCGCAAACGAAATATTAACCACCGCTAATACTGTGGTCAATAATCTTGACGATGCTGATAATATTCAACAAATCGCTGTTCGAGCTATTTTAGACGCTAACAGTAACATTTATCTGGCTGCCAAAGATTTAGATCAAATTGATGCTGAAACTAGCGAAGCTGAAGCTCCAGCCAATGCAACAGCACAAAACGTCGAAGAGTTGGCTAAGAAAGTCAATCGTTTGCAAAAGAACATACTCAAAAATGAACTCGATGCCAAAGATGTCAAAAACGAAGCAGACAAAGTTAAAGAATCAGCTAAAAATGCTCACGCTGATGCCCAAAAACTGCAATATTCATCTTCCGCTGCCAACCAAACGCTCACTGATCGAGCCACACATTCAGAAAATGCTCGCGAAAGAGCAAAACAGCTGTTGCAAAGAGCTTCAAAACTAACAGTTGACACTAAGGAGAAGTTAAGAGAATTGAAACTCATGCAAGACTCCTACAAAGAGAAGAACGATAAATTACAAAAACTTCAGGAGGATTTGCAACCATTGCATGCAGAGCTATCAAATCATTTGAAAAACATACAAACGAATGCTGAACGTTATCGACAGTGTTAGAAATGTAGCAAGTAAATACAAATTCGATTAAAACGAAAATTAGCATTTAGCATACGACATACTTAAAGCATTTCTTAAATCTTTCAAAAGCCGCTTTCAAAGCTGCTCTCCCCGAATAGATTTTCGTTTGTATAGTTTCTATATTTATTAATAATAACTTTCTTTTTTTTAACACACAAATGCCATATCGAAGAAACAACCATAATTAGTATATAGATATTTACATGTTTTTCTTTATATATATTTTTTCATTTTTAAGTAGAGATCATACTGTTTGAAAAACGAGTGTTATTAGAAATATTTTTCTATTTAAGACGATCATAGTTTAATTTTCTTATACTAAATGCAATATTACCTTACTTTTATATTACCGCTTAAATTTTTAAATAAATAATCGAATAAGAACAAACAAAACACTTTTACTCGTATAATATGTGCCTTCTAAAAATTAAAAATATATATTTATAGGTATATATGTAGCAATCTTTAATAACTCGAATAGGAAATAAAATGTTTTTGTCACGTCTCTTTTTTTAAGCATAAATCATTACTTTTTTATATATATATATGTATGTATTTAATGTTCAAAGATTAAAAATAAATTAAAAAAAGATATAATGACTTATTTACTCTGTGTAAGAATAGAATACGGATATAAAAATGAATAACAGGCGTCATTGAAATTAACAGGTATGTTCTGACACTCGCATCGTTTTCAAATCGCATGCGAGTTGCAAATCGCCAAACTTGTGTCTACATGTTCTGTAACTCATGCGTTTTGCTTGCGACTTGCCATATTAATTTAGGTCAGCTGTGTGTTGAAATAGTCAGTGTATAATTAAAGAATGCGAAGACAAAATTAACAAAATAAAAGAACATTTTATAAATTTTTAATTTTATAATAAAAATTTTGCGAAACTATTAATATTTTTGATTAAAATGAAAAGAAAACATATTAAATTTCATTCAAGGTATTCACGTCAACTCTTGCAACTCTATGCAAAACGGCATAATTGCACTTTCTGACATGAGCAACCCATTTTGTTTAGTTGTCTATCAAGCAACACATAATGTGCAATGATATATTGTACTCGTATGTTTCTTAATTGTTAAAAGAGTTTGTTTAATGCTGAATTATTCTGTAATTAATACAAATATCAATATTAATAGTATTGGTATTATTTAACAAAATTGTAATAACGATTTAAGCCACAGTTCGTTTGAAAATAACAAAATTATGTTATCTTAAAATCGAATTTGATGATTTCTTTATAATTTCTAGCTAAGAATTTTTATTTCATAATTTTTTAATTAATTAATTTGGTCCGAAAATATATTCCACTTGTTTTTTCATTTAAAAGAAAAACATTTAGGTATTTCTGCGTTGTAATTTGTTGTATGGTTGATTTTTTAAGTACTTTTTATAAATTTTTTTGGATTAGCAATGCCATAAAAAGTTGCACAACTTTTCAAAATTTACACTGATAATCTTGCACTTACTCAGACCCTGACAATTTTGCATCATTTGTGTAAAATAATTTTCTATATGGTTGTTGTTATATTTTTTGAAAATTTTGTAATTTTGCTTTTTCGCACCAGTGCAACTTTTGACGTGAATACCTTTATTAATTAACCATTTTAGTGTTTCTTTAAAGTTATGTATACTCTTGTGATTTGAACTCGCCAAAAGTCTTTGCGATTGCGAGTTGCAGAACACTTCTCTTGCGAGTTCAAGTGACAATCGCAAATATTATGCGATTTCCGAGTGTCAGAACATGCCCGTAAGTCTGTAGACAAGTTGAAAGGAATTAAGGTGCCAGAAATCATCGTTTTTTTAAAGTTAATTTAAAAGAGTTTCTAAATTTTTTTAATATAATGTATTTGCATCTGATCCTATTGTTATGAGACAAGTAACCTGAAAATCTAAAATAAATTTTTGCATACTTCAATAGACCGTCTGTCCCACGATGTCGATAGAAAACGTTCGATGGATTGCTTGTATTGAAAACAAAAACAAATTTTCTTATTTTTGTTGTTTTCAATTCAAGTTGTCGATCAAACGTTTCCTGTCGGAATCGTGGGACAGGCCGTAAACTAATTTGAATTAAAATGTAGAAATTATTATCGCTTAGTCAGCAAACTTGGCTCTTTTTCTTAAAAATTTTTCAGTAAGGACAAACCATATACCCGTTAAAAATAAAATTAGTTAATCATGTTAAATATCCCTATTCTATAAATCGAGTCGATTTAAAATGAGATCTAAATGCATACATGTGTTATTTTAATAAATTTCTTTTAATACGCAACACAAACTGGGATGCTGTTTTGGATTTTCTGTAGAAACACGCCGTCTCTGCAACCCTCCGACTTCTAGAGTAGTACACTACTTAATATCCAAGAAGGCACTGACTGTGGAAATGTCAATATTGGAACTAGAATTCGTTTAAAATATTAGGTTAGGTTAAGAAGGATGGTGCTATAACACACCTTCACTCGCAGACGCAGTTGGGTCCATTGTGATTCCCTTGTGTTGGCACCCGTTAATAATAATTTTTAATCCACTTTTGTATCCAGAAGTGCACCAGTGATCTGTCAATAAGCCACTGAATCCCAATGGTGAAGCCCCTGATATCCTCCAGTTTATACTTACCGATATCGATATCACTATTGCTCTCATGGAAACGTGTGTTCAGCCATCTAAGCCTATGGCGTTGCAGCTTCGACCAGTGGCAGGGTGCCCCTGTGGCTCAGTGGTAGCGATGCTATCCTCTCGACCCAAAGGTTGTGGGTTCGATTCCCGCCATAGACCCTGGGTCTAATATAATAGTAATAACATATATGTTCAATGGTTGCTGACCCCTCTTCATCCACGCACATTTCACAGAAATCTGGAGTGAAAGTTTCTCAAATAGTACTTGCTCTGACCGATCAATGACCATTCAACGCACCTATCATGACTCGCATCGCCTTCCCATTCATATCCAGTAGCAGTTTGGATTTTTCTAAGTCAAGTGTTAGCCAAATAGCCCTCGAGAATTTACAATCCTCCGTACTTGTCTATGAATGGTTGCTCCTGGTCTCCACCCAATTTCTGAGTTCCCTGTAGTAATGACCTATCAGTAGTTTCATTGATCTGTCACACATTCCTTTCTTTAACGCCGAACCTATTCTTATCAGCTCATAGTCAATTTTATATCCCTCGACACTGCTGTGGCCAGGAACCCAACATAGTCTACACTATTTTTGTCCAACAAGTTAAAGGCTCTCCTACAGTCACTAACAAGTTTCGATTTTAGTGCCCCTTTAAAGATTTTAGCGCTGCCTTGCTGTCGACGTAGAAGGTTGCCTTCTGGGCTTCAGCTACATTTCTGCCCACTAGTTCGGTAGCCACGAGAATCGCCAACATCTCAGCCTGAAAAACGCTGCATTCATTCGACAGTCCGAAAGAACTACGATTGTTCGTTCCCAAGATATCACACCAGCCCCTTTGCCTTCCCCTTTTTTTGACCCGTCTGTAAAGACCTTATCAGATTTGGCCCAATAGTCAGTATACGGAATTACCCGTGAGGATGTTCAACTAAAATCAATTTCAACGACCTTTTAGTCCTTTAACCCAGGTGTCATGGACCTCTAAACACTAAAACTGATCTCATTTAAGATTAACGTGTGACCTGTTACTGCTGTCCTCACCAATCCTTCTTCAACGAGTCTAAGGAGAGTTCGCCGTTCTAACCGCAAAGTCTTCTATAGGAAGTAGGTGAATAATGACGTCCAATTATGACACCCGACTTGAATAATGACACTTAAGGTGTGCTCTTCTCAGCACCTGTCATGCCCAGCAAGGTACACCTCTGAATCTTAGCAAGTAATCACCTATGACTTTTCTTCCTCAATGCCTCCCACCGTACCACGCAACCATGGGACATAAGCGGTCTGACACCCTAAGTATAATTCCAGTTTACTACTTTCGGTTGCAGACCCCAGTTCCTTCCTATGGAGTTCCTGATTGTTTCTTTTCCAAGAAAGCTTGCTTCTAGTCTCAGCTGAGACCATCTTAGGCATCACAAAGCTATCTATTTTGAATCTTTTGGGTTGACTCCGAGTCCTTTGCTGCTGGTCCAGGAGGATAGCTATCTTAACGCCAAAAAATATTAGAAATTTAAAAAATTTAAAATACCAAAAAGTAGGATGTTAACGAACTCGTTAGAAATTGTTGATTTTTGGACGAGTCCGTTGAATATATAAAAATTTTATAAATGTAATTAAAACGGTTATCCAAAAATTTCAATTGCAAAAAAACCTTTTTATATCATATTAAACTTTAATAACAAGCATTTGTCCAGAAAAATCGATGCATATGGCCCATCATACTTTATTATGTTAACCCGTTATGTACCGTGCATAACTGCACATTTAATAATTTACGAATGCCTAAATATATGCTTTATTTTTTAATAGATACTTTTCAAAATGACTAAAGAAAGTGCAAAGTACAAAACCAATAATCACAAGAAATTAAATGTAAGCTCCTCGAATTCGGAGTTTGATACATTTTTAAAAAATCAACAGAATATCTTATCAAGACTTAAAATTGAACTCAAAACTGCCATTAGTAAAGTGCAACTATCGGATAATGGAACAGTGGAAAAAGATAAGTATATACTTGAACTGGAGTCCAGGTAAACATACACATACAACATAAATACATATAAACTCGTTATAATTTTAATAACTCTTTTTGCAGCAACAATCAACGTGAGACTGAAAACAAAAAACTTACTGCCGATTTGTACAATTTGAAAGAGGAGAACAGTAAAATTTTGCAGGAATTGAATTTTTCCAAAGAAAAATTCTGTCAACTCGAAATTAACTACGACCAATATTTGAATGAAAAAAATCTAGAAAATGAGAATATGCGAGAGGAGTTACAAAGACTAAAAGCTACTGAAAATCAACAAATTCAAGAATTCTCTGTGAAATGTCATGATCTTGAACAAAATTTACAGGATAATATGAATGAATTGACCCAGTTAAGAAACACTCATGCAGTAACTTTGCAGGATTTTGATGAAATGAAAGTGAACTTTGAGCGGCAACAGAAGGAATTTGAATTTTACAAAAATCAACTCAATGATGAAAAGAGAATAAATGAAGAAAAGACTAAAGTATGTACCATAAATATATAATTCGATTCATAAATTGAAAAAAAAAATTTTTTTTGATATAAAAACTATTAAATTTTAGCACGAGATTGACAATCTAAAAGCTGCATTAAAGGAAAAAGATGAAATCATACAGCAATGTATCTCAGATAAAAATATGTTGGAAAAAGATAAAAATGTATGTAGTAATAATATTTGTTTCTTACAAAGCATACTAAATAAACTTTATTAATTTTCTTAGCTGGTAATTGATGAACTTAATAATAAAATATATCGAATCGAAAAAGCCTTTAGTCAGCCAACGAAAGTTGTACAGCCAATGGTAACGTTGCCCCAGCAGATCAACAATTGCGATAATAGCTCTAATTCTGAGGTATGTAAACATATGAAACAAACAACTAATATTCGGAATAATTTATGTAAATATGTATGTATGCTTAATGTAGTGCTCTAACAACAATATGGTTATACCTCAAGTACGCAAGCCATTGGAAAATATATCTGTCCAAACCTTGTCTAATAACGAAAATCAGAAGGCTGATCAAAATCAAATGCAACGTAGTTACAAGTTCAAACGTCCTATCCAACCTACAACCAGTTCTCAGCAATCGATTGGCGATACAAATAGAAAACGACGACATCAACCGGTAAGACAAACTTTAACAATAAAAAAATACAACGAATTTTCTTTGTCATCTTCCGATGAAAATGATGACAATGAAAGTAACTACAAAACATTCTCACAACAACTCTGGAATCCAAATAATGAGTGTGTAAGTATAGGAGACTTTTAATTATGATCTACAAAAATAAACTTCCTTAAACTTATTGCAGTACGTTGCTGATACTGATACATCTGGAGGATTTGCTAAACCTAAACGTGCCAAAAAATAATTGAAATTTTATCTTATTTTATTTGTATTTTTTAACTGAAAATATTATTGAATTGTTAAAGTTGTTATCAAAAAACTTCAAACGTTTTGATGCTTAAAACGCTTCTAGAAGTTTTATGTTATAAGTTTTGTTTTATCCTATTTTTATTAACGTGCCAAAAAATAATTGAAATTTTATTTGTATATTTTAACTGAAAATATTATTGAATTGTTAAAGTTGTTATCAAAAAAACTTCGAACGTTTTGATGCTTAAAACGCTTCTAGAAGTTTTATGTTATATGTTTTGTTTCATCCTTTTTTTTATTTTCAAAAGTATTTTAGAGTGTCATTAAAATAATTGTTAAATAATTAAATATATTAGTCAAAGTCGCCATTTCATTGAATTTTCGTGTTTAATCAATTATACCCAAAACTCTGGCTTTGCTAAGATAATCAGTTCTTTGCACATAACATCCGGTCATAGTTCTATGCCCTGTATAGGCATGTCGGCCATGAAATATGCGCCAGTTATCAAAAATTATGATGGTGCCCGGTTCCAATTTGAGGCGCCATTGATTCTCACAACTTTGCACAATTTCCAAAAACTGGCGAAGACTTTCATAAAACTCAAACATTTTGTGCTGAGGCAGAGTATTCAGTACTGCGCGATCATAGACATTTAAACGTAATTGTAAAATTTCTTGGGTATTGGGATCCAGACGTATAATGGGAGCTGAATTTACATGATGTTGGCCTTCTTCTATGTACTCGGCAGGTACATTGACTTTTGTTAATATTTCAAATGCTTTAGGATTTCGTCTTTTCAATTCCACAGCACAATATAAACCATCGACGAAAAAGTTTTCACCACCTGCACCACCCTTCGAATGTTCCAGACAATGAAGAACTTGTAGACCAGCCGCATCGCAAAAGTATGTGTTATCAGTATGAGAGCCAATGAACTCTTTAGAGTAGGCAGTGTCTGCATGATCGAGTGAATCGGAGAAAGTATACATTTCACCAAAGAATGTTTTCATAATTGGAAATACTCTACGTATGGCCATTTCCGTCATTGTACTATTTGCTGGCACTTCATCTATCAACACAACACCGTAACGTATCAGTGATGCTACCAAATCCTTAACACAGGACTCTTTGCCCACCAACTCGGTGAGTTGAAAATGTAAATTTCTCTCGTTTTGTAAAATTATTGGCGAATTCCATTTAGTTTTAGAAGCTTGTAGGTGATTAATCAGTTGTTTATTGCTTTCCACTTGTGCCAAATATATAAAATCCATGTCATACTGCGAAATATGACCATCACTCCCTTTAAAATTAATTAATAGTTTAATGTAGGGTGTCTGCATTATGTTCTTTTGCACTTACATGTTACTTTCAATAACTTTCCTTCGTCTAAATAAAGAATTTCTTCAGCTTGCACATTCTTTGGTATGTCTAATAAGTTATATCTTCTTTGCTTGGTCGCTTTATTGTAGCATTCACTGCATCGGCAGTGATCTCTAAGCCAAAATGAATCAATTTGTATATTTATATTTTTAACAGTATATTTAATATTGAGCATTTTCGAATGTTTTAAGCCCGACTTCTGGCAGAGAACTAACACCACTGTTATTCGTTTTTAAAATAATGTTTTTAAAATTAGTACTCACTCATTTTGTTGTCTTTTGCTGGCATAAAGTATTCAATGTAGTATGTATACAAAGAATGATAAGGAGTTTTTTTTTTGCTAGATTCCGCAAATATATGTTACTGATAAGATGTTTGTTTATATGAACTGGAGATCAAAATGCAGCTTGTTTGCGATTTGCTCTACATAAAGGTAGAGTCTAAGCGTTGCTTGCGATAAAGAGTTGATTCGATTTCGTATTTGTAGTTTTAGATTATAGTATTCGAATACCATAATAACAAACTAAAAATTCGAAATGACAGTCAAGCTACACTCTAGTAAATGAAAGACACTTAACATTAAAATTAAGCAAATAAATACCTGCATATATACATACAAATGTATATATTGCATATCGTTATCTTAATATAGAAAGGCCCTAACTCATTATATTTTTGACATCAAGTTTAATGTATATTTCGTTAGAAGAACATCTAATTTATCAAAAAATTCAAAAATCTCGATTTAAAAAATAATGAGTTTAGGGAATTTCTATATTAAGGTAACGAAATGTATGTAGACACCTAAATATATATGTAGTATGTATTATTTTAGTATATTTAGTCCCTCGAAACGTATGAAGACGCGGAGAAGATTCAGTATTACGATAGGGATGTATTTTGTACATTAAAGTCCTGCACAAGACCATTTATAAGACCTTTCAAGACATGAATGAGAGATTTTTCAAATATTATATTACAGCGAAATCTTCTAAAAGAAACGCTAAAAAACTGTTGGCAAGACCTTTGTTTCAGTTGTTTGTCATGCCAACAGTGCTTTTTTTAGCGTTTGTTTTAGAATATTTTGCTGTAGTAAAGCATTTGAAAAATCTCTCGTCTTGAAAAGTCTTATAAATGGTCTTGTGCAGCACACTATTGTACATATTCGATATTCTGCGAAAGAAAAAACAAGTCTTTTAAAGTTAGATACAAATTGCAAAAAAAAACTAATGTTTTTTTAATTTTTCCTCAACTATATCTCTTGTGAGATTCACTTGATTTTAGTCAAATTGCCAGCATCGACGGTTCTTTTTTATCTTACGAAAATCGTAATATTTATCGATATATTTATTGGTTTGCGGTAACGATAGCGTACATCTGTGCCATTTAATTGTATAGCATGTGGCATCCCCGTATACAAAATGTCAAAGTAAGCGAAAAGTACAAAAAGAATTAAAGAAAAACTTAATAAATTTCAGCTTTTTATTATGCTTTATTTACTTCAACCGATAGCGAATATCGTTAAAATATGTTAGTGAATAGCAAAATCGATAAATTTTGGTTTTTTTTGAAGAACAAACACAACCCGCAAAGCGATTAGCTTGTCTGCGGAAAACACCCAGGGTCTATGGTGGGAATCGAACACTCGACCTCTGGACTGAGAGGCTAGCGTCGCTACCACTCAGTCACATGGCACCACTATTATCGTAATAAAAGTTACTGAATCCAGATACTGATTACTAATTGGCTTAGTAGTCTAAAATTTGTTTAAAAACAGTTTTGTGATAAGTCTCAAAATCTGCCGAACCAAATCGATTCACTATCTTGCTCAACATCTTTCGAATGCACCAATTTTGCTTTCGATCCATTTACCCGTTCTTAAGTTATCAGAAGTTTGCTTACATACACACATATACATACATACATATATACACAAACACATACATATGTACATCCATACGAGCATAATCGCGAACATAGTCATCGAGTACCAGGACTTCAAAACGTTGAAATATATTGAATACTTGATTTTCGAAAATTGCGGTTAAAATCAGTAAATTAAAAAAATATTTTCTTAATGGCAACACTCAAAGCAATCAATATTTATAAAAATAAAATATGGCAGCACTTTCAGTGAGTTAAGCTTTCAAAGTTGGCGCTTTAAAAACGTGTTTACAAATAACGGCTGAAAAAATTTTAAATATTTTAAAATGAAATACATACCATGGAAATGCAATTTTCGCTTTACAGAGATAAAATGCTTTGTTTTTAGCAATCAAACCAACGGAAAGGCGAAATTTTTAAAATTTATTGTATTAATTTTGTATTTTTATTCTATTCTATATATGTACTTGATCTGTGCAATAAATAAGGGTTCTACAAAAAAAAAATTTAAAAAAATATGAACAACCAAATTGAGAACGTTCTCCTTTTTGAAAGTCGGTTTAGTGTTCCCAGTAGATTGATTGATTGATAAAGTTTATTGAGACTTAAAAAATTCATTACAGTTTGTACATTATTATTTTAATTATATTAACATACAAGAAATTAATGCCAATGTTCATAAACACCAAAAAGATGTATTATAAAAGAAAATATTAGTAGATTTTTTGATAAATATCTACGCTATCCTGGGGGTAACTCACGGCATCCGATACGACTCGTAATTTAAAAATCTTTCCATATAAACTCTATTGAAATATTTTTAAATTACGAGTCGTATCGAATTCCGTAATTTGCGCATTAAAAAATTTGTATCCTCACCATTCTTTTGTAAATTCAATAGTTTAGACTTAAGAGCGACACATAACTTACTTTAACATTTGGTCGAAAGGTCATTTCCACATATCGCTCATTTACTGCAACAACGTCATAACTAAAAAAATACTATTTTCAGTTAATAATGAAGAATTAATTCTCATATACATATATATATATTTATTTATTCATATTGCATAAAATATTTCATTTAAATATCTTGTATACTCAACTCTTGAGAGAAAAGCATAATTTTTTTTCTATTAACTTTGTTAAAGTTGAACACTTTAAATTCGTTTTCTGTAAAATTAGATTTTTTGAGTTATGATTTTGTTGAAGTAAATCAGCGATATGGTTTGATTCGCTGTCGAAATGGTCATCTCTTAAAGAATTTGTAAGTTTAGAAAATTATTTGGAATACTCTGTCTGACAAACATTACAACATTAATACAGACTTAGAGAATTATTAAAATACTTATTTACGTTAAATGTTCATATCAGATTTACACAAAAACAAAAAAAAAAGTTAATTTTAATTGGGCATAGTCACACACGCATTAAAGCATCGATTTGCCCTTAATTTCAACTGCAATTTAGTTTTATCGCTATAGAAACTAAAATAGGTTAATTGTTGTTCTTTGGCAAAAACAAACCTCTACGAGTACATTAGTTGGTTGACTGGTGGACTGTTTTTCTTTTCCTTTTTTTTTGGGAAGGTGGTAGTTTTACTGAGCCATTGTATACTCTACAATATATTAATCCGAAATCAATTTTATTTTTTTAACGGAAATTCTTGTAGATTATTGTGCTCTATGTGACTTATTAAAAATATTTTTAAACTAATAAAAGAAAGTGTTTGGAGTTGCATAGTGCACATGCAAAATGCTTATTTTTATAATAATAATAAAAAAAATATTGTGCGGTAAATATAATTTTTTAACTCTGAATTAAGAGAGCGAAAAGCAGTGATGCCACATAAAAAATTTTTCTTTTCGGCTACCAAAATCACTCCTAAAATTTACCAAATACCAGAAAAACCGTTCATCAATTTGTTTTAGTAGTCGTCCACACTATGAAACATTTGGTCCAAAACTTTTTTAAATTATCTTTTGAAACTGTATTCGTGTCCATATAGTGGAGTTTTTGTTTTGAAGCCTAATATATTTTCTCATATACATATTTCTCATGAGAATGAAATTAAAATGAGCTAGTTACTCAACAAGAATTGTATGCACACAAAACAAACAAAAAACCGTTTTCCATTCCTCTTTCCCCCTTCATCCACAAACTCAAAACTTTTGCAGTAACTGTTTCATAGTGTGGACGACGACTTATTTATTTTCATTTCTTTAAGTTGGAAGTTATCGTTCACTTTTTGAATTCACTAAGAGCCAATTTCACCAACTTATTAAACATCAATTCATATTTAAAAATCATTTTTCCATACAAAAATTCATGAAAATCTAAATTTAAATATGAATTGATATTCAAATAGAGTTGGTGAAATTGGCTGTAAGTTATTCGAATCCATATAATTTATAAATTCGGTGCTCACAAATTCTTTAAACTTTTCCAGTTAAAGAATATACTGGTGTAAGTTGTCAATGTTTTTGATTTATAATGTGATTACTTTAGAAGCAAAGCAACTACACTACCAATTCCTGAAAACTTCACAGGCTTCGTACCAATGAAACTAAAATACGCGGCAACACTGATTCTAATGTTATATAAAGCAGAAGAGCAGAAATAGAACAAAAACAAACAAGAGAACAAAAATTCGCAAGTTCTTTAGTATAAAAATCATTTAAAAAAGCACTGGGGCGTATAAGTAATGTAATACTTAAACCACTTAGTACGTGTTCACTCACATTCTAGTTCATACTAACCTTTAAGGTCTTATGGTTTTATAAACGTTCTCTAAATTTATATAAACTCTTAATATCACCATGGCTCATGGTAGTATATATTTTGCTTAAATTATAATTGTTTTATTGTCGCCCAAAGTTAAAAAGTTTCTGAAATTTGTGGCAGCTCATAATTTTTGAAATGGAATTATATTCCATGACACTTATTGAAATTATGGTAATCTAATCCTTGTTTATATTATAAATAAGAAAATGAGTTTTTTGCTACGCTTTCACGCGCAAGCCCCTAAACCGATTTTGAACATTCTTTCACCATGGAAAGCTACATTACTAGTGTCACATATACAACATTTTTTATCTGATTCGGAACAGGCTTTTTTATATTTGGTACGAATTTTTTATTTTAATTCTGGAAACGCGACTTCTAATATACTTTTATACAAGGCTCTACTACTAGGATATGGCCGCCATTCCTGATGTGTCTTCGTTACAAAAATATTTCTTCCTTTCTTAAGTCGTGAAAATGAAAGTTGCATGCGTCTAGTCCACAGATATTAAACTTTCTTTCGTCAGAAAAATAGTCATTGAAACAAACAGAATTGAATTTCTTATTTAAGTAATTGTCTGTTTTATTTTGATTTTTTTTTAAATAATCACATCTCCATTTTCCAAGAGTATACACGAGTCCATCTTAAAAGCAACCAGTGGTGCGATTCAGTAACTTTTAACCATCCGACAATCTTAATTTTTGTCTATACATTTTGTCGCTTGCAATAACGATGGTGTGATTCTGTAACTCCTTTTTAGCGACAGTACGCAGCTGATATTTTCTGTTAAAATTAACAGCACATAAATTATTGTCGCTAAAATAGCGACACAGCTGACATTTAAAAAAAAGTTATCGTTAGTTGTCACACTACAGGACGTGCATTTTAGACTGTTCATATAATCTCGTTTTCATATTTCTCATTATTCGTCTGGGCAATTGCATCGAAAACAAGCTTTATAAAGCACAACACACAAAAATAAATAAATATCTGGAACATATTGCTTTTACGTAATAATATGAAGCCCATAGTGCAAAAGCTTATAACGCTTTTTCTTCTTCTTCAGAATTTAGCATGAAAATACTCGAAAGTTAAATGAGAGAATTTGAGTCTAATGCTAAATTCGTTGATAGAGGGTTTTCAAAGGTGTTCTGTAAGTGCACTTGCTCGTGTTTATTATTAAAAAATAAAAATAAAAACAAAATAATAGAAAAGAATATAAAATTTGAATACGATAAACTAAATAAATTTTTCTTATCATTGTGTATTATTTTGCTCTCGGTTTTTGCAATTTTCTTTGAGTCAACATTATTTCTTATGCACTTCTTAAAAAAGAAAATTAAACTTGTACAAATAGTATTTGCTGAGGAATATATTTTTTAGTTGTTCTACAAAAATTCTCTAAATTAGCAAAATGAAATATTTGCAGTGCGCCAGTGAAAAACTAAAAATGGAATAATAATAAAAAAAATATTGTCGTGTATTTTCAAGGATTGAGTGCAACAATGAACTTGACAATTTCTGCAGAAAATAATTAAAACCAATTAAATGAAAATAAAAATTAATAAATAAAAATTATTTAACAAAAATGCCGTTTTTAATTAGAACATTGAAAATTCAACATTAAGGCAAAGAAAAAAAGATGAAGATCATAAATCGATTAACTTTAAGTTTAAGGAATGATAAAATGATAACCAGTGCTTCAATGAAATTTTCGAAAATTTGCAATTATTATAAACAATAATATGCATACTAACAGCAGTATTAATTACTTTAGCTATAGTCATCATACGCAAACCCTGTTCAGTCGTTCCCTTAAACGTTCTATTAGTTTTAACACAGGTAAATATTTGAAAAATATGCAAATATATATTTACATACATACATACATGTGTGCATATGTAGTATCTGCATATACTACTATGCAGATGTATTTTGTATGTATTTTAATTAACCTCCATCATTATTATTATTTTATTTTTTCTTGCATACATGTCAAAACTTTGTTTATTTTATTCTTGTATTGTCACGTTTGTTTAATTGAACTGCAGTCGCTTTTATTTGCTCATTATTATTATTCTATTATTATTTTATATATCTAATTAAATTTTATTGCCAAAATTCGGAATACAAACACAAGTGCGCATTTGTATTTTAGTTATCAGTATCTTCTATAAAAATTATATCTAAGTACATATAAATATGGATATGTATGTATAAAAGAAAAACATAGCGACGACCTGATTGATGACGTTTGTTTATTCAAACTTTTGTCTGTCTGCATTGGTTTTGACTGATCTTTATCATATGACTCTTTTTTGTCTATACATACAGACAGATACATACATACATATATACATTAATTATAGATAATAATAATTACAACAATTAAAAGAACTATTGATTTCTTATTTTCACCGTTTGACAATAATTCAAACAAACATTGATTTCTTAATTTCACCATTTAACTTCGAGTTACACATAATTTTAATTCAAACAAATATTGATTTCTCTTTTCCACCATATAGCTTCCAGTAAAAATAAAATTAAAAAAGTTTTAAAATTTCATCGAAATGCAGCCGCGTTTGTCCCATTGTCATCAAAAAATTCTGTATAATAAAATACAATGTTAAAGTTAGGTTTTACAGTCTGCCACTTCCCCCATAAACGGGCTCACTTGGGTCCTGATAAGTCCTCTTATGATATCTGGTCGGTTGAGAAGAACTTGAAAAATGTTCGCTTCATCATCCTGTTTCGTCATCGGTACCAAACCAACCTGACTTTTCTTGCGAATATATTTATTCCTGCAGAAATACACAGAAAAAAATATTCCTGCAATAAGAAACTAACATGTGCATAATTAGTAAAGAATAAACGACAATGGTGAGTCTGTTGTAAATTAGAGATGCTAAATTTGGGCTTTCATTACAAAACACGTTTCAGCAAAATTGAAATACGATGAATCAAAACAATTCACGTATTCCATTTGCAAGAAAGTTTCGTATATAAGGCAGAAATTTACATCAACTGACACCACACACAGTGGACCCACACAGAAGAACGCTGATGATGAAGGTTTAGTGGCCTTCGAAAACGGCTGGCTGTTCCGTTCAACTATGTGTTGTCAGAATATTTACAACTAACTTTGATGTTATTTGTTCATTAATAATTATCACATTTAATTTGGCTTAAAAAGCGATACGAACTTTAGCCCGTTCAAATCATAAATATAGAATAAGAAACTTTAATTAAAAATAAAACCAAAAATCAATTAAAAATGTAATGAAGTCAATTAAACTTTGTAATTAATTAAATTTTTAAACAAAAGTTTAGAATAATTTATTAATAATTAAATTTAATTGATTTTTGGTTTTATTTTTTAATCAAATTTTTTATTACAGGTATATTTTTCTGTGTATTTATTTCAATAACGCATTTAAAATGAATAAATAAAATATTTCTCGCACTTAAATAAATTGAAATCAAAATATTATTATTTCCATAATAACAAAATTTTGTAATTAATTAAATTTTTAAACAAAAGTTTAATTTAATTTATTATTATTTAAATTTACGTCCCTTTTCACAATGTATGACAGTTCTTCATACAAAACTTCCAGTTAAAGTCCCTGTTAGCTTTTAATTGTACATTGTGAAAAAGGCCGTTAATTGATTTTTTGGTTTAATTTTGAATTTTTTCAATAACGCATTTAAGATGAATAAATAAAAAATATTATTATTTGCAGTCGGTTTTTTAGAATAACAAATCGTCGCCTTAAATGCAAACAGGCGTAATTACACTTTTATATTTTTTACATGAGAAACAAAAAACGTTTCAAAATCAATAATAATAAAGTATTATAAAAAATTTTCTTCGAAATTTACTTGCAGTATGGATACTTATATGTTTTCAACCATTTATATACTTTTTATATGTATTTAAGTTTTTATGTTAGTTACGTTCTTTGCAATAAAAAATAGATTAATTTTTGATCGCAGAGGTCTAAATATTTGCGTGAACATGTAGTTTGATAAAATGAACCATAATCAATCAAAAACAATATTTCGAAATTTTGTGTAGTCACGTCCGTTTGCATTGGAGGTGACGAAATATAAACATGTTTTTTGATTCACATGAAAAAAAAAATTTTTTAATGTAAAATTTTGGAGTAAAGTTCTGACAAATAGTTCAACGAAATCTCAAATTTATATTTAAATTCATTTCATTATTAAACTATTCGAAACATTAAAAAACAACTTTTGTCATAATTCTTCACTTCACTTGTGGACTTTCCATTAATATTTTATATTTAAAGGAAATAAAAACAAGTTCATGGCCATACAAAAATCGAACATACATACACATGTACATATGTACATAAGTGTGTGTTTGTGTAGAATATACACATGTATAAAACAACACTTTAAACGGAAAAACCAAAATATAGTTTTAATATTCTAGAAAAAGTGACATATTTACACACACGCAGCCACAAATAAAAAAATTTGTTTACACGAATTAATTATTTTTGCATGTGAAAAAGAAAATTGCAGTGAATTGTGTTTAAAAGGAAACAACAATAACAAAAGTTGAGTTTCAATTGCCTTTTATAGGAAAATTTCGACTGAGCTTAAATTTGGAAATTTCTTGTTTCTTTCTCGATATCTCGTAAAAATTTTAAAATCTTAGAAATGTTCTTTTTTTCAAAAAACATAAATATCCGCAAATTTTTTATCACGAATTTTTTAAAAATTTTTCATTTTTTTTTTGAGTAATATTTTTTTTTTTAATTTGAGATGATTTTTTTTATTCACCCGTATTGCGTATGTCACGACGAATATTCGTCTACGAGAATTTCAGACAAGATTAAAGGAATTGTGCAAAAGATTTGTTTAATCTAGTACAAAATTCTCGTAGTCGAATATTCGACATGGCATACGCAATACGGGTGATTATTTTTGAGCCCATTTGTTATTTTACTGAAAATGAAAATTTAAAAATATATTAAGGGTTTTCATGAGACTGTTCAAAAGTCTCGCAAACTGTGCAATTGTGCATTTTTACACTCTCGTAAATAAAATGTCAAAAGCTGTATAGAAATTTATTTACACAAACCTGTTAAGTTTGCCCAATAATTTTGAATCGTAAATATAAGCTGTGCAATTGTGCATTTTGTTAACATCAACTTCTTGTTTTTGGACTTTTTAAGGCACTTTTAGACAAACACGCACACTTTTTTATTTTTATAAATAGGTTTTTTAATTCAAAACTGCTTTAAATTTTATTCTTTTATTTTTATTTCATTAATTTTTTGACATTTGTTTCAAATTTACATAAGTTTTTTGCACAAAAGGTTAAAATTGGCTTCATGAAACAAGTCTCGCAAGTTTGCCCAATTGCAGAAATGGCAATTTTTAGAGTTCTCATGAAAACCCTTATTAATTTAAATGAAAAATGTCTAAAAAGATGGAACCAAAATATTGGAAAAAACAAGACAATTTTTGGGTTATTTTTTCCTAATATTCTTAATTTTTCAAATTCGGGTTGTTTTTAATTTTTAAAAATTATTACGATTACTAACCGTTACTTATTAGATGTGATTTTAGAAAGGCTTAAGGCAGAATTAGTTTCTACGTGCTGTTCTGTTCTGAATCAGCTGTTTAATTTCTGTTTAGTTGAAAATCTATATGTGTGGTTAGTTTTTCCTTTCCTTTCGTTCTGTTCTGTTGCGGACAGATCTGTAGTAAATATAATTCAGCGTTAAGTGACAGCCAAAAGTTTCTATGTATTAGTGTGTTGTGATACTTTGTGTACAAGTGTAATCAATTCTATTGGTTGCCAGAAAAAGTAATTGCAAAATATTTTATACAGAAAAAAACGGCACAGAACAGAAACAGAAAGTAAAGACTAATGAAGCCTTTAAAGTTTTATGTTTCTAAGTTATAACCAGGGACCGTAACGGCTGTAAGTTTTATTTTGAAAATTACTTTTTAATCATTATTTCTTGAATTTTATTTATTTCTCACAAAATAAAAGTTATTTCGGTAAAGTTGAGTTTTTTAATAAAAATTAATGCATCTGAAGGCAGTCCATGTAACAAGGACCTATCTTGGTGTATTCCTTGTGCACGTAACACTTTTTTATTTGTTTGATTTTTTTTAATCTAAATTTAGAAAATAATCGTTATATGCGGCCCCTGGTTATAACAAAAGGAAATTAGAATTTCAAAGGCCAATTTGTCGCGATTTTATAGAATTTTTAGGAGATTACATTTAGCATTTAGCAATAATTATTTCTAACAATAAAACTGCTATGGGAGAAATCATAATTATGACGATCCATGAAAATAAATTATAATTAGCAGTTAATTTAGTAACACTAAAAAATAATAATAAAATAATAATAATAATTCTTTCAGGGCAATTATGAATAAAATTCCGCGAAAAATTTCTCCCTTTTCCAATTAGAATTTATTATTTTCCCTTTCATTTACTATTAGTTGGAATTGTTCCCAGGGAAAAACTTCTCGCGGAATTTTATTCATAATTGCCCTCTTTATTTTTATTGTTTTTTTTTTGGTTTGTCATATTATAAAAATCCCTGAAGAACCCACCCAAAGAGGTAACGAAATCTTGGATATAAATAAAATAATAAAGGTGTTCATTTCAGTTTTTTTCCTCGTTGGAAAAATGGTAAAATTTAATTTTTTACAACAAACACAAACACAGGAAAAAATTGAAAAAAATTTTTGAATATTTTTCCTTTTGTTTGTTGTCAAAAATTACATTTTTCCATTTTTCCAACGAGGAAAAAACTGAAATGAATACCTTTAATAAAAAAAACTTCTTAAAAAGACAAAAAAAATTTGAAAACTTCGAAAATTATTCGAGCTAACAAATACTTCTAAGCTTAGATAAGTTTTATTTTGAAAAGCGGACGTAAAAGCCTTGCCCGAGTTCGGTTCAAAATCTGAATTCAAGTACGTATAATTTTAATTGAATTATGAAAACGTTCAACTTGCAAAATGTGTTTTCTGTGAGAGAAATATTTCATGAACGCACTTGCACACCCTGTTTTTTAATCTGACATTTGATTTTGGTCTAGACATTTATTGGCATTTCTTTTCTACCTAAACAAAATCTGCGAAAATAAGTACAAACATACAACGTACTTACAAATTCACTTCCCAGAATAACAAAAAACGACGAATAAAATTCATTCGCAATGTGAGAACCTCAATTAAAACAGATAGAAACTAAAATGTGTGCTCTTATATTTGGCCATACTAAAGAGAATATCCCCAACTAGAGTAATATTAAAATTTATGTGTGCACATGTCTGTATTTATAAATATTTAAGTTCGTACGAGGCACGTACTCGGATATACAAACATACGTACATACATACATACGTACATACTAGTCAAACTGATTTAATATGGCTCATACACAATTTGTTCAGTTTTAGTCTTTGCTATACGGTACTAGAGTCAACAAGTTAAAAAGCAGAAAATATATTTTAAAATAAATACACGACAATTGTCTCCGGTAAAGAGAGAATATTTTTAAAAAAATAATGTAGATAAAATAGTGAAAAATATAAAGAAAAAAACTGAAATTAGCTAGTTATTGTTGTGGTAAAGTTTTGTGAATAAAATAAACTTCCAAACAAAAAAAAAAGTTCAATCAATATGGCTTTTAAATTGTTTCTTTTCATTTAATAAATGATGTTATACATACATACACAGTATGTACATACAAATGTATATATATACATATGTATGCACATATTTACATGATAAAAAGAAAAGAAAAAAAATAATATGTAAATTACTTGTATCTACGCCATCTTTTCTGCACATAAAGCTTAAAATAAGTAAAAAAAATCTTAAAAGTGCATTTTTACAATATTTATTTATACGTATGATAAAGAATGATAAATAATTCTGTGGTATATGATATAAGAATACACAAATTTGTATATACTTGCGTACATGTTTATAAATAACCTCTTTGAAAAGAATATTTAATAATATAAGCAACTTTCGCTATAAAACAGAATTACGCGATTGTGAACGCATTTGTGTGTATGTATATTTAAATAAATTAAACAGAATCTACATCCAAATACATACATTCATATATGTATGTACATATGCCTATGTGGAATATCTGAAAACGAATTAAAAATAATTTAAATTCAAAAATAAATAGGGGTGAAAATCTTTTATAGAAAAAAAACAAAATACGGCTGCAAAAAATTACTGAAAACAAGGATTACTTTTTAAGACACAACTCAACGACTTTCCATAATTATTAGCATTTTAGACTTTAGTTTTCAGAGCTAAATCCCTTCAAATACATAACAAAATATGTATAATATATGTATCGATGCTCAGTCAACAACTTGCACTGAAATCGGTTCGGAGGCTTAGAAGTTTTGCGTAAATGTATACAAGGACACTCAAATTTTAAGTACATACATATGTACATATACAAATATTAAGCAAATTCGGTGTTCGAAATAACATAGAAAGGAAATCTTTGCGAATGCATAAATTTTTGTAAAAGAAACTTGAAATATTGTGCGAAATACCAACCAAAACAATTGCACAAAATTTTTTTTAATACCTATCACTTCATTTTTCTCTATAGATTAGCTTTTGTTCGTTTGGGGAACGATAAAAATATTTAGGGCTGAAATAGCAATCAAATTCGTACAAAAGTGAAAATCGGGAAAACTAAAATATTTTGAGATTTCCATAGCGAAAGCATTTTAAAAAAATTGCATACTTTTAGGCAGCTCAAGTAATTATTTTGCTTGATAAATTTTTGGGCGCAATCATTTTTAAAATAGCGCCTTAAAGTATGTGAAGATTTTTTTTACCTTCATGATTTAAAAACGAAGTTTGAATAAGCAAAAACAAAATTTGAAATGCCCTCTTAAGCCCGGTACGGAGTTCTTACGAATTTCACTTTCGTAAATTTACATTTATTTCTACACGGAAAAGTAATCGTGTAGACTATTGTGCAGAATTATGTTTGCATACACACAAATTCATTTATTTTTCAATTTAAAACACAAAAACTAAAAATTATTCACAAATTGAAGAAAATTAGAAATGTCAAAAATGCCGTGACAAAACAATTGTTTAAGCATTAATTTTTGTTTCAGTTGACTGAAAAAAGTCTCCACCCAGCTAAAAAAATTATATATGGTCCATATATTTTTAATATATGAATGTATATAACTATATATGAATATGTATGATTGCATGTATGGAAATATATGGAATTATACATGGCAAAACTATTATATATGAACTAATATATGGACTAATATATGAAATGTATTATAATATATGAACTCATATATGAAAATTTAATTATAAATCTCTTCATATGTGGATCCATATATAAATATAAGATTTTATATATGGAGCCATATAAGAATGTATGCATACATGATATCTCACATAAGATCGTTTATGCAATCAAAAAAGTTTGGAATTCTATCACTGCTGAATTGGAAATCCATTAGAAAATACATACGGTATGCAAAGTTTATATGCGTACCCTCAACGTTTAAAAAAGAAAAATTTTTAATCTGATTTCTTAAGCTAAATGTCTGTTTTTTAAATAATTGATTCACCTTATGATGAATGAAATGACTTTTAGTTCGTTTTGAATTATTTGTCCAAACAAATGTTTCTTTAAATACAACATCTCTCTCAAGTCTAAAAAAAATTAATTTTAGTAATTTAATTTATATCACAGCAGTACGCTTTTCTGAATCAAGAGTGTATGAGTATGAATTTTGCATACTGTGGAGGAAATTTATACATACATGCATGAAAATGTATTAATATATATAATCATATATGCCCATATACCCTCATTTTTCGGATCCGAACCATATATGGGATATCATATATGCTCCATACATATTTTTTTAGCTGGGCACTTATATTTATAACATCCCTAAGATAGGCAATAAATTTCAAAAATTCCGTGTATTTTTCTTTTGAAAGTCCGTACTAACAAATAGAATTTCCTTTATGAAATTTACCAACCTGAATTTCCGTAATTTTTTTACATACAGTTTGTATGAGAACCTGAAATTCCGTATGAACTCCGTACCAGGCTTTAAGGTCTAGAAAATAGCATAAACCTGCTAACAGGAGTCAGTTGTTTTCGACAACGTGTACACAAGCCCCAATTGGAATTAGGGTGATTAATTTGTTTCCAGTTTACTGAAAAAATTCTCCACTTATGGGTATAACATCCCTAAGATAGGCAATAGATTTTAAAAATTCCGTGTGCTTTTCTTTTAAAAGTCCGTAAAAGCAAACGGAAATTTCTTTATGAAATTTACCAACCTGAACTTCCGTTTTTTACAAGCAGTTCATATAAGAACCTGAAATTCCAGCCTTTAAAAATAAAATAATGGTGTATATTCTGGAATACGTGTCGACTTGGTAAAAGTTACATGGAAAACAAAAACAAAAATGTGTAAATGTAAAAAATTTGTTTCTGTTTCTCATGCAAAATTAAGCGTTTTTTAAAAGACATAGAGAGAAAGAGAGAGAAACGCGTTGAAATCCTCACGTTTATTTTATTTTAGAAATGTATAGCAAAGAAAAACAATTTTTGAAAATATGTTTTTGTTTTAATGTAAAGTTTCACTTCTTCAAGGCGTTTTCCAGAATAGCCACCAATAAGTAATTATCATCTCAAGAAATATTTGTACGAAATTTTTACACAATTGGGGTATTCAAATGGTAGTCATAAGTTAATATGTTTTCAAATAATAACACAAAAAAATTGACTGCTGTGTAGTTATGATAAAACAATAAATATAGCTCAGAAAGTCAGAAATAAAATGAAAGTCTTATTATTTTATGATTTTTTTGTTTGAGCCACAACAACAATTTTTAAAACTATGTTCAAATATTAAGACATTATGCTACTTAAGACTACCGTTTGAATATCCCAAATATGTATATGTAAATCAGGATATGACGTGCTATGTGCTATATGAGCTATGAGTCTTGTAGCAAAAAAATATTGAAATTACGACAACAGAGCCAGCAATAGGTTACAAAAGTAACCAATTATAACTTGAAAACATAAACAAATTTGTGTTGTTTATTATTCTTAGCCCTAACGTTAAATTTATAATTTTTTGATGTTTTAGTTTGTGAACTAAATAGACGAATCCCTACAAAAAGTGTACAAAACATTCAAGAAGCGTAGGGAAATATGAAATAAAATTGACATTTTTTATTGTCATTAAAAACACGTTATGCCTAATTAGCTAAAGGAAATAGATGTTTATATTAATTTATATCCCTATAAAATCGGCATTTAGCTAAAAATATATTGAAGAATTAAGATAAAAAATATAAATTATAGAGGAATACCTTAAAATTATATGAGGCTATCAGCACAGAAGTGGTGTAACCCACATTCGGTTTTTGGTTGCTGTTCTGGTGATAAATACATTATTTATATTACGAACTATCGAAAAAAGTAGAGTAAACCACATTTTGGTATTGTAAAGAAATTGGAGCTGCAAAATCGTTTTTGCACAGTTCATAATATTGTAAAGTAATAAAGCAATTAAATTATTAAAAAGAGCGATGGTTTAAATAACTAGATGTGGGTTACACCACTTCTGCGCTCAAAGCCTCATATATATTTAGTACACAAACTATTCAATTTGATGATTCGCAAAATATCAAACAGTCGAAATATTATTTTTTAACGATTTAATATTTCACTGGCTGTTGACCTGTAATAAAATGCAAATAGTTTAAATTAATTTTGAAAAATATTCAATATGAAATAAACATAAACTTTTCTTTAATATTTTCCTAATAATAGTGTCATAAATATACCGGATATTTGAAGCATAAAATTTACTATAAATCTTTTAAAATTTGCTTTTATTTACTATATACATATTAAAGTCCTGCAAAAGACCATTTATAAGACATTTCAAGATATGAGAGATTGTTCAAATGCGTTGCTACAGCGAAATATTCTAAAACAAACGCTAAACAACGGTGTTGGCAAGACATTTGTTAAAGTTGTTTGTCTTGCCAACAGTGTCCATTGAGCCTCGAATTATGTACATATTAGGGATGCCAATCGGGATCGATTTTTGGAAATCCCGGGATTCGGTATTTGTAAATCCCGATCCCGCAGAACCCGGGATTTTCGAGATTTCGGGATCTACAATTATTTGGTAAAATAAATTATTTTTTTTAAGTAAATATTACTTTAATAACAAATTTTATGCATTTTAAAAGGTTTTATGTTGATAATATTATATTGTCTTTAAAGTTAACAATTTTCTAATATGAGTATGAAATAAAAATCAAAAGAATTTTTCTCATCTATTTTTAAGTTGATTAATCACATTTGATGTTAGAGAATTAATACTGAAACCCATAACTAAATATGAAAATTTGTTTTTGTTTTTAGTATATGTACATTTTTTCTATAATTCTAACCAAAACGAACATACATATGTACATATCTATGGACTTTTTAAAAACGAAATACATTATTCGGTAAATATTTCTTACGTTTACGTCAACCCGACAAAGAAGTTTGAACTTGCCTTGTATTGTATTTTACTTCAATTTAAGTGCTAATTCACACTATGCAAGTCTTATTCCTAAGCTGATTAGTTTGTTTGGAGAAAGAAACGAAGGGAAAAGAAACTTTAATGTTCCCCTCGTCTCTCTCTTCCAAAAACTAATCAGCTTAGCAATAAGACTTGCATTGTGTAAATTCCGACTAAGGTGCTGTCAATACTACTCAATTGTTACCGACAAGTGGGTAATTGCTATTTTTTATAGCGTTGAGGAGTTGATTTCTATATTATTTGTTACCGTTTAAAATTATTCCCCCGGAAAAATTTCTCGTGGAATTTTATTCATAATTGCTCTCATAATATAGATTAAGACGGAATAAATTTGTCAAACTTATGAATTTTCCAAATGTTATTTCCCTTCCAAAGCGCATATGCTTCTTTTTGTTTTCAAAATAATTCTTAGTTGTATATTGTGGCTCCTTTGAAGAAAATAACCGTGAGAAAGTAGTTAATTTATTTTGCTCTTGTTGTTAATTTATAAGAAATATGTCACGAATAGTCACTAAATTGTTAAAACTGCACGTATAAAATTATATGAGACTTTTAAATATTATAAAAAAATACCATAAAATCAACAAAAATTTTAATTTATAAATGGTTTTTTTATGTAAAAATTTCTATGAAATCCCGAAAGAGAAATCCCGGGATTGAAATTTACAAATCGCGGGAATCGGGATTTGCCAAATCCCGAAAATGCCGGGATTCGGGATTTCCCGTTTGGCATCCCTAGTACAAATGTATTTATATACAGCATGTATCTTAGTTTCTAGCGATTGTTATTGCTTTAGGTACCCAAGCAGGTCTGAGGTGCAAAAAGAACATTTAACTGATGAGATAAATATGTACATATATGTATATTTCCATGGTAGTATGTAAGAGTACATATGTCAATGTATGACCTAAGCTTATGAGTCGTAGACTATATAAAGAACCCTGCAGAAATAGAGACGACTCCTTACATGCGTGTAAAGAGTACTCCACAAGAGAGCAGGACTAGTCCAAAAGTAATCCAAATATATGGGGGAAAAAAATTCCCAATTTTACAATGTCCTAGGAGAGGACCATGTAATCCAAAAAACATTACGTCAGAGTAATCCAAAAACAAGTCCAAGTACTACTCTGCAAATTATTAACACAGGGTTAGTCTTGAAATTACTTCATGTCACTACTCCATGGATTATCATAGAAAACTAGTTTAAAACCATTTAACACTATTACTAATATTAATAATGTGTTGCGAGTATTGCCAAATATCTTTTTTTTAGTCATCATGGTCCATGTTTACATTACATCGGACCATGTTGTAACTACTCCTTTTTACTTAAAACGGATCATGTACTCCAATAATTTCTGCAGGGAACTTTCAAATTCATTATGAAGTTTTCCCTTTTCAATAAATAATTCCGTGTGAACTTTATAAATAAAAAACACATACATACATTGTACATATTAATTTTTTATGGTAAAATTTAAAATTCTGTACAATTAAATCTGAACACGATATTCATTACAAAATTCAACATAGTGTAACAAAAAAATAAATACAAACACATGTAATAAATTTAATCAGATAGCCGACATACTTACATACATATGTACATACAAACACATACTGACTGTAAAGTTAAGCTGCCAATAGATATAATATCAAGAAATTATAATAGAACGTTAAAAATATAATAAAACAAAAGACAAAAGAAGAATAATAATATTTAATTTAAAAGATTTTCACTTCATAATTTTATTTTTGGGTCACCTCGAATGAGAAAATGTGAAAAGTAAAAGAAGAAAAATACTCGTGTCTACCAACATAAATAACGTGACTACGAGTATTCTGATAAGTGTGAAGTGATTTAATGCAAATCATCTATAATTGTTTTTATATTTTTTTTTGTTTTCTAATTTTACTAAACCCATCATCTGTTTGCTATTTATATCGAGTTTTGTAACATTACAGATATTTGACACAATTAAATAGAAAACACATAACATTAATTTAAACACACGAATAACAAAAATCAAGTGACTCTGCAGCTGCTGCTTTTGAAGAAGAAAAATAAAAATAAAATAAAAATAAATGAAAAATCGTTTTGTTTTTATTTGTCCTTAAAATTTAATTTCTTGTTTGTTCACTAAATTCCCCTTGTAAATTACATATTTCCTTTAATAACAATTCAGTGAAAAAAAAATAAAAAAAAAGATAAAAAAGTGGTTTCAGACATCCATCAGCTTTTGAAGTTCCTTGAATAAATATCAGTCATCGCTTTATTTTTCCTATATTTATTGAAAATTATTTCACTACATGGATGACGAGCTTGAAGATAAAGTTTTCTACCAAACATACGTTTCACACATGAAGATTTTATCAAAATTCGCTGTGGGCTTTTCGTCCATTAATTCACCATTAGCCTACATATGGAAATTGTGTCGTCTCTATGTTTTGCGACCAGAAGTGATATTTTGCGGTGTAATACTTTTCATTTTACTACTTTATTTACAAGCTGTAGACACATGGTCACGTGGCTTGCTGGGCCGCATACAGGCCACTCTAGGTCGCCAGAAATCGAATCGCATGAAAATATTGGAAACATCCGGCCAAGGTGATCACCAAGCATGGGAAGCACAGCGTCCACAAAGCGCTGCATATGCGATACTTGGAAGGAGGCCTCGTATGGAAGATCGGTGAGTATTTCCTTATTTTTATAATGTATTATTTAAGATAACGCACTTGTTTATAGACAATAGAGCTTAAACATAAATTTCAATTGCAAAGTCCTAATTTAGACTATGCAAGTCTTATTGCTAAGCTGATTAGTTTGTGGGAAAGAGAGACGAGGGTGACAGAACCGTCGTCCCTCTCTCCTAAAAAAAAACTAATCAGGTTAGCAATAAGACTTGCATATTGTAAATTAGGACAAAATATGACATCGCTAATTACCGGTTCACACACGGCAATTTGAGTTGAGCAAGTTTTTAGTTCATGGTCGAGAGAGGAAAATATGATGGCTCCCTTCTCCATACATATGTACATAAGTAAATATATTTTTCATGAAAAACTGTGGCGTGATATTACTCCATTTTGGAATTTTTCAAAATTAAAATAATGTCATGTCTAACCTGACCAGGCATTCCGCTTTTCATTGGTCTATCCCGCGTCGAATTTATATCTCGCTTTTATATTTTTTTATGATGAGATGAAAAGAAATTTTGTTTATATTAGAAGTGGTTCAATTTTCACTATTTTGTGGAATACAATTCTCGTTATTGAAATAAATAGTCATGAAGAGTTTCAAAACTATCACTGCGCATTTTCTCGATTTGACAGGAACCACGCTCACTTCTCCAATCCCGATTATTTCTATCTTTGGCAGAATCAGCGGAATTTCAAGTTTTTGTTTGTAACACATGCCAAGACATTAAAAATCGAATTAAATTTTAAAAATTTATTACCCTTGATACAAACCTTATGCTTTAACAAAGATCTGTTAGAGTGTTAACAGAGTTCTGTTAAGCTATAAAAATTCGATTAATGCATTTCGAAAGAACTTTTCCATTAAATAAAAAAAGTAATGCAAATTTATAGAGAAGATGTTCCTTTATTACGAGTATAGCCCATGAATCTACTTCTGAAAAGCAAGAATTCGAACCAATGCCCCATTTCTTTTACAAAAATTATCAAAAAAGATAGTTTTCCCCTTTTCGTCCTGTGTTTTACAGGATGATAAAAATTTTTTTCGACTAGAAAAGTTCTCACATTCCTTACAGAAACGTGCATAATCAGAGTTGCTTAAAGTTCGAGTTTTCAGGAGTTCTTCGAAAAACTTTAAATTTGCTCTATATTAACATTTTGTAATGTTGGAAACTATGAAAACCGTATTTCATAAGTAGATACGAAACTGTGTATGTGCATTAGGGCGGGTCGATTCAAAAAGCGCACAAATTACAAAGAAAATCGTATTCTAGGGATCAAAATAAGAAACTTTGCCCCGACTTTTGATCCGAATGGTAAAATTTTCTTGAAGGGTCAAATTTTGAAAAATCTCACTTTGACCCATTTAGAGTTCCTCAATCGAGTCAAAATGTATGAACGACCACCACTAATTTTGGAGGGTCGACCCACCTGTGCCAGAGGCACACCCCCAGGGATGGTTGCATGGGGACATCAAAATAAAAGAACTCGTATGTATTTTTAAATCCCGATTTTTATGGTATATTCTTCAAAATCCCGCTTTTTGATCGATCATTTTTCGTTTCTTGCAAAAACCATCTGGTCACGTTAGTCATGTTCCATCTAAAATGTGAAATAACGTTCATGGACATTAGTGGCCTGCGTAAGGGGTCTTGAAATGTAAATACGTCATGTTTTTTAAATGTACTCTCGTGGCATGCATTATACTAAGCCAATAATAAATGCTGTCGCAGTATAAACGAAGCACGATGGATGTATTGGTGTTCGTGTATATGACTGTTGACAAGTGATGTCGCCAAGACGTCTTGTTTATAACAAACACTGAAATTAAGTACTGTTGATACATGTATTCTTGTTATTTTGCATATTGTACGTTTGGGTGTGTATGTAAGATTTAGATGGTAAGCTATTATGCTTGTGTTTAAGGGAGGTTTTTTAACGCAAGCGCACACAACTCATGTAAATGCATGTGAGCGTTTGTATGTGCGGAGAAAAATAAGAAAGCATACAAAAGTTAGTATACGCGTCAATGAGAGAAAAAAGCACAAGCACCACAAATTCTTCAGTCACGACAATAAGTTAAACAAATGTATTGCCGAACACGTTGTTTAGCGTTTGTTTCAGAAAATTTCACTGTAGTAAAGCATTTGAAGTTGACCTCATGTCTTAAAAGTTCTTATAAGACGTCCTTTGCAGGTCTTTAATGGACATATCTCAAATATTGTCTTCGGTGAGTAAATGCTTTTTGCCTTGTCGGCCTTTTCGATTTTCTCCAATATAAAGATGAAGACTGTAAGGCCCCTTTCAGATTAGGCAACTTTAATTGGGCAAGTATAATTTTAATTTTTACTTATTTTCTTTTTAACTTACTTTTATGTTCACATTCAGCAACTTTGTTGAGGAAGTTTAATTTTCTTATGCTCGAATTTTCTTAATTTGACGTTGACGTTTGGTTTCATTTCTGTATTCATTGTAATTGTGTATGCAATGGAAGTTGAAGAAAAAATAATTTAGCTAAAGATATACTTGAATTATACAGAATTGCCAAGTACAAGCAAGTCTGTACTCAAATCTCGGCAATTGTTTCCCCTTCAAAACGACATTTGCTCTCACAACCACAAACACAAGACTTGCGCAAGTAAAGTTGCCTAATCTAAAAGGGGCCTAAATTTGTTGCAGTACAAATTGAAAAATGAATTTTAAAAATCAAATGTAAATTTCATTCTGTGCTTATTGCTTCAAGTGTAGACGTTGTAGCACTTGAACAAAAAACACATTAAATCTTTAAATGGAATAATAATCGAAATGTACATAATTCATTTTAAACTAAGGAAAATACCATTAAAAAATCAATAAAATAGTACACACATATGAAGTATTAAGTAGTAAATATGCCATTTCCGTTTTCATTTCACACACACACACACATTTCCATGTCGTTACTTAAAAGACAGCAGGTGTTTTTTAAGCAGTTTTTAATAATAATTATTTATGTATGTATAGTCAAATTTGTCTATAACCTGAAGGAAATGTCGATGGTGAAAATGTACTGAGTCGCTTTTGAGTTTGTCACCAGTACTACTCTACAATTATTCCCTATACAATACTTTGTGCTATAGACATTTAGCATGTCCTTGTCATTGAAAATCTACTAGTAATTGACTACCCTACAAGAAATGAATGATTGAAACTAACACAAACAAATTTTTTCACTAACACATTTCAAAAAATTTTACATTAATTTCAATAATGACAGTCAATTGACTACTCATTTGATCGGAAGTGTGATGCAACTTCACACATACACAAAAGTTTCCATCATATTTTTCATTTTGCCCTTAACAATGTGATAGAAACTTTGTTCTACGCAATGATGAATATAGCCTGCATGACTATCGATCAAATGAGCAGTCAATTGACTGGTAGTGTTCTTGTAGGGTAGGCAGTTACTACATAGTTCATATGGGAACATGGAGACATACCAACCAGACATTTACTGGTACATTTCAATACCTTAACTACATACGAATTAACTTATATTGACAAGTTGTTGAAAAAACCACCAGGCATACACCACATCTGTTTCCTCTCTCTGTTTTATACTGACGAATAGAAGAGAAATTGTAGACAATGTAACTACTACTAGAATTTTAGTGTTGACATAGATACATTTGGCCTCAGTCTGACTGCAGGGTACTAATATGCAATATATCCACGTTCATATGTATGTATATGTATGTATATGTATAATATTGAATATTTTAAATTAAGAATTAAAAATAAATAATAATAATGCCCAAAATTCTTGAAAGTTAATACTTTTGTTAAACAATTAATTAATTAATTAATTAATTTTCAGTATAAATTTTCTAGTTTTATTAAATTATCAGGTATGTGATGAAAAACGATTTAGACACAAAACCAATTTGAAAACGATAAAAGGTGTGATGTGTTTTCACTAGTCGTTTTTTCTTTCAATCATTTTAAAATTTGTTTTAATGGTTTTTCCAAAAATGTGCGATAAATTTCTGCTCACAGCCCCATTAATTGTATGGTTTATATTTTATCTTCTAGTGTGCTTTTAAGAAGTCAGTATTATGCAGTATGATATAGGCTCAAAAATGATGCTCGAAATCTAGCAGAATTCATCACATCCTTTCAAAACGATTACTGTGAAATCGTTCGTTTTCCATCACATACCTGAATAATTTAAATGCTTACAGCCTTGCGCAAATCACTACGAAAAATAAAATTTGCTAGAAATAAATTTCAAAGTTCATTCACTTATTGTGTATTTCGCCTTTGTTTGCACATGCTTATGCATGTATGTATGTATGTGCCTTTAATTATGAAAGTGTTCTAAGTCATATATTTCTCTGGTCAAGATATTTAGTAGATTACATTTGAACAAATTAAAAATCATTTTTATATTACACATTATTTTAATTTAGAGTTGTTATGGTATTGATTAATATAAATTTATTTATTAAAGTTTTTTCAATATTTATTTAATATTTCGAAGCAGAAATGCATGTGACTTAGACCACTTTCATAATTAAGGGCACATATGTAAGTATGTATGTATGTAATATACATATATATGTACAAATGTATTATAATCTCAATTTATTTTTCGTATTGATAAGATTGATTTTTATGATTTGCAGAACTCATGTCATATCATCATAACATGTCATAAATATGTACATACATACATATGTTTAACGTTTTCAATATTTGCTGGTTAAGACGAAATTCAATTAATAAATTGTGTTTAGTTTTCACTTCGAATACAAATGTGTACATACATATATACATATTTACATACATATGTATGTAAATAATAAAATTTTTCAAATACATACCAATTCACGCGTTAAATGAAAATAAGAAATTAAAATTTTACAAATACGAGGGAAGTTAAAACTATCCCAAAAAATAGACGCCATGATCTTGCCTGCAGATGGAACAATTCTCGCCTTCTTTAGGCTTGATTCTCGATTCCAGTCCACTGCTTGGACTATGTCTTTCTTTCAGGTGTAAAGTGATGGAGCCGTGCAGCTTCAGCCAACGATCATTTTGTGAATCTTCCTCACCGTTTCTGGCTGGACACCTCAATTGGTCGACCACTATGATGTTCATCGTGGCACCTCGTACGGCCTCGCTTAAACACCGCCCCACAATATTTTACATATATATGGGCAATTCTCCGAAAAGTTCCACTATTTTGTAGCGTGCGACAGCAAGCAATTAACCTTGTATTTCTGAACAACATGACTCCATTTTTCTTAACATTTTACCTAACGTAGGGCTGCTGACGGTCTACACAAATATATAAAGAAGTAAAAAAAAGTTTCGTTTTCTTTAAAAAAAAACAAGAATTTTTGCTTGGTGTCGCATGCTACAAAAAGTTGATATTCCTGTGGAAATGCCCATATGTAGTCGTAAACGAAGTAGCCAATCCCCCACAGTAGATTCCACCAATTTTTTTCATTTTTACAATTACAATTTCTCAAATATATTGAATAAATTGCTTAACTTGAAAACCAGATTCTAGATTTTTGATACTTACTTATTCTTTTTAACCGACTTCAAAAAAAAAGGAGGCGGTTAACAAATCGTCTCTATTTTTTTAGGTATGGAGCTCTTCATAACTCGGTACGTTTTAGACTGATTGTAAAAAATTTTTTGTTGTCTGAGAGGGTATAGCATCCCATTGGTCCGATTGTAAAAAAGTGGGCGGGAACACGCCCACAATTTTTTTAATATAATTCTTTGATATTCTACTTACTTGACTGCTGCGAATTGCTTCTTGTAATTACACAATTTAAAAATTAAAAAAAACAGGCGAAGTCATGCCCATTCAAATTTAATATTTTCTTTTACGTGGTTCTTCTACTTTACCGATTTTTATAAAATCTAACACAAACCCTAAGCCCCGAAAAACACACAATCTTTCATTTTGAAAATGGGCGGAGGTACGCCCATTAAAATTTTATTTTATATTTCACGTACTTCTTATCTTCTTCTATGAGATCTTTGCATTGAAGTCGTTTTTTTTTGGCAGAAAGAATCATTTCTTTAAATTCTTCGTAGACTGACGCCACCCTAGCAGATTTGAGTTTGTTTCCAATATTAATTTTTGATAAAAAAAAGTTCGTTCGCCTTCAAAGAAACAGGCCGTAAGATTTTATTTGCCTCATGTTTTTTTTACAGTCCTAGTGCTCGTTCACAAGTTCTGGGAAAATATCTATATGTGTACATTCATACATATGTACTTACATACATACATATCGTTACCTTAACATAAAAACGCCCTAACCCATTATTTTTTTCAAATCGGGTTTTATGTATATTTCGATAGATTAGAAGCTCATATGTATGTATGTTGAAGCATGCAAAAATCTTGATTTCGAAAAATTAATGAGTTACGGCGTTTCTATATTAAGTTAACGATATGTACGTTGTATATAAAATAAATTTTATTAATGCTAATTTCAACAATGAAAATTTTAATGCGAATTAAAAAATTCACGTGCATACATATGTATATACATACATACATACATACATACATATGTATGTATGCACATAAAACACACGAATTTTTGAGACACACGCCAACGCCTCGGAAAAACATTCCACTCAGGCACAAACGACAGAATTAATAATAACTGGTCATAGTGCATTAAATACATTTTGTAAATAATTTTTCTTGTCTAATTTTAACCATTTTTCTTTTATAGCTGACAATGAAAAGTTGAAAAATAAAATGTGAATGAAAAATTTAATGGAAAACACATGCAATTCCTACACGGGTTCAAGTAATAATATTTTCAATGTTGTTTGCCAAATTTTAAAGCGTTTTTTTTTAATCATATGCACAATTTAGCTTGAAATCATCGTTACGCAGTAACTACATACACATCCAAACATACGTTACATACGTAATGCGGAGTACACATTATGGCATTTTGTGACATCGCAGTAGGTGAACCTTCCCGCTAAGCTAAAAATTTTGCCAAAACTTTTCCGATATACTTTTCAAGTCTATAAAAATCAGGGAATATACAAACTCGATTTGGCGAAGACTTTTGAAGTTATTAAAAAAATCTATTATTTTTTCGAAGTTTTTCGGCAACGATATCTCTCGAACGAATCGTCCGATTTAATTCAAATTCGTTTGAACACGTTTAATCGTTTTAAGTTTAAAAGCTGATTAGATTTTGAACTTGTCATTGAGTTAGTAGTTTAAAACTTGTTTGTGATTATCGAATCGATTAACTATCTTACGATATCTAAGTGAGCTCAACATCTATCGCATGCGGCAAATTTACGCTCCGACCCGTTTGCATACATACAAACATACACACATGCATACTTACATACATCCATACGAATATCATAGCGTCGAAAATGTTCACCTGTCGCTCAGTTTTGTCCCAAAAAACATATAGCAATATCAAAAGTGAGAGAATATGGAACTAATTTCGATATCCCAAAAAGGCAACAGAAAAAGTAAAAAAGTAATTTAATTTTTTTCATATATTTGTTTTACTTGGCTTACCCTGCAGGATTTGAATATGGTACCTCCATTCTAACAGTCTAATAGTGGGTACAGACCTTGCAACTTGCTTATGCAACACGTTTTCGAATACTTTGATACAGACACTGCAACCCATAAACATCAAAACATTTTGATATTTTGGAAACTTCGAATGGAACTTCGAACGCAACCATTAACAAGACTACATACTATGCGACGGACAATGCAATCTGCATGGTTGCATAAACACGTTGCTAAGTCTATACCTACCATAACACACATCCATCGAATTTTCTTAGATTACAGAACAAATATCGAAAAATTTTGTTTCGAAATTTCTTCGCTTTAGTGAGCATTCCTTTTTACCGAATCTCAGGTCAAGTGGGATGATGTAATATTTCCTATTTGTTGCAATTTATTTTTATTTTTTGACAACATTTGGGAGAGTGTTATTGAAAATTAATTAATTTTGCTTTCACGCTGAAAGTTTCTGCTGGGGACAATGCATGTTGCATGCTTTTAACATATCTCAGCTGTTCCATGAAACATTCAGGGGCATTTCATATATTCATTTTGTATGTACATAAATAAAATATAATAAAATTATGCAGATGTTAAGTCATTTTGTATCCGCTTTTGGAGGTTTCTCAGTCTCGCTGCTGGTGGGCTTGTGCAGCACAAGAAAAACATTTTGGATGCAAATTCAATATGATGTTTTCTTCACTACATTGTGAATGCCCTCTAGCAGCAAAGGCTTTTCCATTAGTATTTACATATATCTTATTTGTTATTCTTTTAAAATAATTGTTTCATCAACATGAAAACAATGGCGGTATTCGATGTTTGATGTAAATGTTCTTGCATTAGGGCAAATGCAAAATATCGTAGCTTTTCTTTGGATTGTGTGTATATTTTGTTGTTGGATTTTAATTTTAATTAAAATGTAATTTTGCATTTACACTGACGCAAGACCATTTGCATTGAACATCGAATACCGCCAACATATTGTATGCAATATTAAATTTTTTTATTCCTTATTAAATACTGGCTGTCTATCTGTCTATCTACTTTTCCATTTACAAATTGTTTATTTATCTTTTGATATTTACTTTATTTTACTAATTTTTTTTCTTTCTTATAGATTCATTATCGAGGAAAATATAAATAATAATACTGGTATTTCATTTTTTGCCGTATTTGATGGTCATGGCGGTGAATTTGCTGCTGACTTTGCCAAAGATATATTGGTTAAAAATATTTATAACAAGGTCATTGAAACAACCAAGTTGTTGAGTGTCCAAAAGTTAGAACAAAAACATTTAATGGCAGCCAATGCAGCCGATATTGATAAAGACTATGTGGAATATGATGCTAGTCCGTATTTGAAAAGGAAGTCAAGCCGCAAAGACAATAACAATGATGTTAGCAATAAGGAAAATGAACCAACAATTAGACGACGTGATAGTTTACGAAAAACAATAAGGTAAGTGTGTAAATCTAAACTTTGTTTTACCTTCGCATTAAAAATATCATGCGCTTGTGTTCCTATAGCAGGCAGGAATTTTGATTTTTTTCTCAATGTCGAAAAATATAGAAATAATTATTAAAAAGTAATTTTTAAAATAAAACTTATAACCAGGGAAACCGCAAATATGCAATTGCATAATTTTTATTGTGTAACGTATTAATGCGCAGATAAGACACTTCTTGTCCGTTTCAGAACATTTTATGAATTTTAGCCATGATTTGATATTGCATATTTTTGCATATTTTACCTTTTAAAGCAGGTTTTTGCATATTTCAGTCTCAGACGCATATTTTTAAATTTTTTTTCTAGGTTTTGGGGCATATTTTTATTTATATATATATATATATATATAATTATAGATATATATAATTATAGATTTTTCTATTTTAATATGCTTGGTCAAACTTTTTGTTATTATTTTTCATTGTATAAAAGTTCATTTAGATGTGACAGGAAACGATTTTTAAAGTGAATATTTATTTAAAATACAACTCCAAAGTTTTAATGCTGATATAGGAATATACATATTTTGAAGTTGAAGTCACATTTTATTTATTTATTGCTTTGCTAAATTTATTATTAAAGGTATTCATTTCAGGTTTTTCTCGTTGGAAAAATGGAAAAATTTAATTTTTTTTCAACAAACAAGAAAAAAATTCAAAAATTTTTTTCAAATCTTTCTCCTGTGAAATGAATACCTTTATTATTTTCTTTTATTTATTTTATTTTATTTTTTTCTTATTTTATATGCGAATGCTCTTGAAGTGTTGGATTAAAAATACATATATTTTTTTTTTCAAATAAATCAATTTATATGCAGTCGAATCCGCTTTAGCGCAAAAAAAATCGGATTAATGAAAGCGATACAAATTCCCGCACTGATTTTAAACGCAGCGAGTCTTATGCACTTCGCTTTAGCGAAACATCACTTACCTGAAAATATCGTATTACTGAAAACCAAAAGCAAGCCCACAACTACGCCTCGCATGAATGAAACTTACTTCGCTTTAGTGAAAAAATAAACAATGACAAATTTATTTATTAGAAATCTATTGCATAACTCAAGGCTGAAAAAATTTGTGCAAGGTTTGTTCGTTAAAAAGTTAAATGGCAAAATGTATTTGTTCTTTTCGCTCTTACGTACTTTATTTTATTTTTCTACTATAATGTACTGATTTTAAGCAGTACGCTTAACTGTAACACATTTCACTAATCCGAACTACGTTTTAGAGAAAAAATCGGATAACTGAAAAATAGAGTTTTGGTTATTTCCAATAAATCGGAGTCGACTGTACATATTATTATTATTATTATTTTTAAGAGCATATCTTTTGACTTTTTATGGCATATTGTAAAGTTTTTAGTGCATATTGAAGCCGCATAAAACACATTTCAAAAACATATTTGTGGTTTCTCTGCTTATAATCGTTACGGGCCCTGGTTAGTTTTTTATTTAAAAATTACTACAAGCATTCATAAAGGATTGTTAAAGTTAAACCATTCTTTAAATAAAAATTAATAGATCTAAAGCCGTGGTCGGCAACCTATAGAATTGCATTTTACAATTGTGTGTGTAATACTCTCACCACGATCCGACGTTGCCAGTGAAATTTTGTGTCATTTTCCTAATTTGAAATTTTATATCTCCAAAGCAAAATTTATTTTATTATGGTCAGAAGAAACACTCAAGTTTTGTTTATAAAGAAAGGCATCTTTTCTTATTGCTACCTCCATGTAATAGTTAGTAAAAAGATGTTTTTGTAGGAAACTTTCTTAAAATAATATACATATATGCTTGAAAATGCCTTTGCATGTCTTGTTTTTTCATGCGTGAAAACACACATTGTCAAATCAAACATTCTGGTTTGTAAAAATAATTTTCTGAAAATTTAAATTTTTAGTAAATTATCATCCCACATATTTTCTTATTGTGGAAACGCTGATTCTTAACAGCATACGATACACACAACTTGTCTGCTTGAATGTTTAAGATAGACTGATTAATGTTGTTTATTTCTCATCAATGCGTGTGTACACATACGTAATAGAAGAGTATATTAAAAGTCGCGGCGCTCCTATTTCGCCGACCAACAATCTAAAGCAGCAACGCACAAGCCATATGCACAATGTCCAAGCTTCTACAAAAGAGCTTTGTGCCTTACACCGAGTAGAGTAAAACAGATAGACTTGTGTAGAACAGTTCTTTTTGAACTAGTTTGAGAGCGTTTGAATCAAAAGTTGTAATGATTAAATTACGATTATATTGAGTTTCGTAAAAAAAAAGTAATCTTTATTACTTGAAGTTACAAAAAATAATCAAAAGTAATTACAAAATAATCCGATTACTTTTAATTCTTTTGGATTATTTGTTAATAATCACAAGTAGTCGGATTATTTTTTTATTACTTTTGATCCTTTTTGATTATTTTTTGTAATTTCTAGGAATTCAGATTACTTTTCGATTATTAGCAATCGTAATCAATTATTTATCAGAAATTCTTTTAAAGGGAATTATATAATCAGTACAATTATTTTTAAAATGTAATCTAATTGATTCCTAATCGTAATCCAAATTTAATAGCTCTGTTTCAAACCCATTAAATTTACATTGATGTTTTTGAGCGGACTTGTGTCCAACTGATCGAACTAGTTCAAAAAGAACTGATGGACACAAGTCTGACAACAGCCAATCAAATTTCGGCGAAAGCAATGCTTGCTGCATACTTTGCAAAGAAACAAGAACAAATTGTTAGAGCTTTCAAAGCTGTTTACCTCAAATGCAAATATCATATTTAGGGCAATTATAAATACAATTCCGTGGGAAATTTTTCCCGAGAAACAAATCAAACTAATGGCAAGTAATAGAGAAAACAAAAATGTCTAATTGGAAAAGGGAGAAATTTCTCGCGGAATTTTATTCAGCGGTAGCTATAGCCGCCTGTGGCTGATCTAAACAATCTAAACACAAGGATTATCTTGACGTATTCCTTGTGCACGTAGCACTTCTCTTTTAGTTTGATTTCTTTAGTTTAAATTTTGAAAATAATTGTTATTTGTGGTCGCTGAAATAACTGCTTCAATACAATGTTAATATCAAATTGTTTATCTTTCCACAGTAGAGTATTATTGAAAGTTGCGCTATTTCGCAGTCCATAACTGTATAGCATCAAAATTTAATATTCAATATTGAATGAAATGAAAAATCTTGAAGTTATTTTGTTCTAAACGATAAATTATCAAAAGTTTCATTAATTTTTATTTAAATAATTCTTTTTGCAAATAAAAAAAAAACAGAAATAAATTATAAATCTCATCCATTTGAAAAATATGTATCTATAATCTGGACAAACAAATCACGTTGGCAAAAAACAAACTGAAATAAAAACAATAAAATGTTCAGGCATCACAGTAGTACACGACTGATTATGGCTTGATTAAAACAAATAAAAAATTATCAGAATTCTACAAAATGACGTCAAATGTTTTACATCATTTTAATCGATTCATTAAATGCAATTAGGAAGAAAAATTACGTAAACACAAGTGCATGCATACTTTTAATTTTAAGCCTTTGCCATTTCACAGTTTATTTACAAATAAATGGAATGATAATTTTGTTTTGGTGTAACACGGGCCAATAATAATGCCCGATAACAGAGTGTCGTACCTCATACAGAAATGTCACCAATAAAAGATTCTGAATTATTTTTCCCTTCTCAAGATTTTGCAAAGTAAAATTTGCGCGTTGTAAAGTTGTCATCCATTCTTTTTCATTTATCCTTAAATAAATTCTTTTATTTTTTTAACGTGATATATGTAAATAATGTTTAAATTTTAATTTTCACTTTTTAATTTCAGTACTAGTGACGATTGCTCTGCTAAAAAGTCGAGTGACAAAGATCCATCAGATGTCTTTACTCTACAGTTAAACTCCCTCTTACGTGGTGTAAGTGGCGGTTCTAGTGTTAAGGATAGTTTTTTAAATAGCAATAAGGACTCATCGGCAAAAGATGGAAAGGGACCACCACAGCAATTCGATGCCAAGTGTTACATTGAAAATGGTAAAATAAATTTCGGTAAATTAATTACCGATGAAGTGCTAGCGGCCGATCATAAATTAGTGGAGACAGCTAAAAAAACGGTAATAATAAAATTATTTAAATGGCAAGTTTTTAGTTGTAATATTCCCAACTCATGCTTCAGACCAATATAGCCGGTACTACAGCTTTAATTGCAATCATTCAGGGCGGCCGCTTAACCGTCGCTAATGTGGGTGATTCTCGTGGTGTTATGTGCAATTCTAGGGGAATCGCTATTCCCCTGTCATTTGATCACAAGCCGCAACAGGTATGTATGTCTAAACACAAAATTATAAATTTCTTCCTTAAGTTACACACAAAAATTGTTTTTGGAAGTACATATTAACAAGTTAAGCAAATTTGAAATCATAGTAATTTTTGAATCGAAGCCCAAATCACGCAACTACACTTTTTTAAATTTTATAGCAGAGAGAAAAAAATAAACAAAATTATTTCAGTGATGTGAAGCAAATTTTCATTGCTTTAATTTTTAATTCGGCTGATTTTTATTGACATGTAATGCCCGACAACTAAAAACACGATTTTGAATTTGTTTGAGTTACGTGGTTTTGCATTTCCCCTTGAAAATGGCATCTTTTAATGTCAAAAATGTGCTGAAAAATGTGTGTTGACATCTGAGCGAGATTCAAATTACAAGCGGCGAAAATTGGTATGAATTCGCCATGTTCTACACCAATAATTTTTAGGGCAAAATTTTCTTTATTTCTTCTTAGACTAGTCATTCCTCCCATACATTTTACATTTTTTATAAAAAAAAAACAATATCGGCCAGCCCTAATGTACATTAGTGTGTCCCAAACAAATTTTTGACAACTTGCTTGAAACCGTAAGAGGTAAACTCTTGAAATTTTCAAAAACGGTAAAACTAAGAAATACAATTATAAAATCGTCAAACAAAAAAAAAACGCCAAAAATTTAAAAATAATCGTCAAAAGTAAAAAAAAATTCTAACACAAATAAATCGCCAAATTCGAAAAAATCACCAAAATTAAAAAAAATCGTCAAATTAAAAAAAACGCCAAAAACCGAAAAAATCTCCAAAACGCGAAAAAGGCGCCAAAACCAAAATAATGGTTTATTTAAAAAAAAAATTACCAAAATGAAAAAAAATCGCCAAATTGAAAAAACGCCAAAAAACCGAAAAAAATCGCCAAAATGAAAAAAGTGTCAAAACTAAAAAAGCGCCTAAATGAAAAAAGTCGCCAAAATGAAAAACCCGCAAAAACCGAAAAAGTTGACATAAATGAAAAAATCGTCTAAATGAAAAAAATCGCCAAAATTAAAAAAAACGCAAAAAACCAAAAAACATCGCCAACACGAGAAAAAAAGTTCAAAACTAAAAAAATTGCCAAAATGAAAAAAGCCAAAAACTGAAAAAATCACCAAAAACCAAAAAAAAAATGGCCTATATGAAAAAAATTGCCAAAATTAGAAAAATGTCAAAAACAAACAAACAATCGCCAAAACGAGAAAAAAAGTACAAAAATTAAAAAAGCGTCAATAAACGCAAAAAACCCCAAAACTAAAAAAACGCTTAAAACCGAAAAAACCCGAAAACGAAAAAAAATGCCTACACTATATTTTATATAGGCTAAAGTTCGTATTGAATTACATATGTATCTCGTGTCCGTACGGAACCCTTCGTGCGCGGGTCAAAGTCGCACTTCACTAAATTTATTTAAAGCTTATGGGGTAAAATATTCTTGTGATTTGATACGCGGCCCATTAGCACGATTTTTTTTTGGTTGCTAGATCAGCTTTTTTAAAGAAAACTGTTAAAACTTTACTTCTCTGTGCAGAAATTATAAGATTAATAGAAATCGTAAGCATTATTTTTAAAAATTATGCTAAATTTACAAAAAAAAATTCATATAGAGTACCAAAATGAGCAAAAAACTAACCGAGCACAGAGAAGTAAAGTTTGAACAGTTTTCTTAAAAAAATTGACTTAGTAACAAAAAAAATCGTGCTAATGGGCCGCGTAATGACCAAAATTAAAAAAAGTCGGGCAAACCCGATTTTTGTTTTAAAATCGATTTTAGTGACCTCTTCCGAATCTGAAAAAAATCACAAAAATACCTTACCCTCATAGGCTTTCAAAAAATGCTGGGGTACTTATAAAAATCGAACAAATTTTTTTTTTTTGGGACACACTAATGTGTTTACATTTCGCAGACTAAACAGTCACAGCAGAAATTCAGGAGTGGCAAACACTATTAATACTATTTATATTTGTTCAAGAAAAATGAAAAGAAATTTTTGCCGTCGTTAGAGATTTGTTCAGCGAACTGTCTTATGAAACAACAAAACCATTTTGATAATTTTGAGTTGTGACTGTTTATGATTTATTGTACGATATGTATACTTTAAGTTGGAAATAATAAATATAGTTAAAAATATATTCAATTAATTTTACGAACAGAATATTTCAAGAACTAATTTAAGAACATTTACTCTTTTTAGAGGTTAGATATACATCGAAGGAATTCTGTTTATAAAATCCAAATTAGTATTTCATACAACTTTTGCTAAATATGTATTTGTTTAAGAAAATCTATTTTTGGGGACACACTAATAAACAAATAATAATAATAATGAATTCCCTTGATAATAAAAAAATTCTATGTTCATGTTACACTTGTATAAACAATTGTAGAAATAACTTCGTTTATTTGAATATTATTGTTAAATCTATCTAAAAAAATAATTTGGATTTTAAATGAATGTTAAAACAAAATTTCCATAAAAATGTTTAATTAATAATTCACACTTGAAATACAAATAATTTCTTTTTTAAGAATACAAACGTATATGGGAGTTTCCATAGAAAAGTTCAATTTCTGTCACGTTGTGTTATTTATTTTTAAAAGAATTCACTGCTTTCGACGAATAAATAAGAAAAGATTTTCTTTTATAAATTTTAAAATAAATTAATTGCTCTATTTTTGCGAAAAATACTGAGTCTAAAAAATAAAATTAAATAAAAACCCTGAAAACTACTGCAGATCATACATATTTAAATATTTTGCATAATACTGACATAAATAACTAAACTAATGATAATGAAAATTTTATTTTCCAACTTTATAGGTAAGAGAACGCAAACGAATTCACGATGCGGGTGGATTTATAGCGTTTAGAGGTGTTTGGCGTGTTGCGGGTATATTGGCTACCTCCAGAGCTCTGGGAGACTATCCCTTGAAGGATAAAAACTTAGTCATAGCTAATCCAGATATTTTATCATTTGATTTGAATGATCACAAGTAAGTGATTTAAATAAAATCATGAAACAATACATTGTATAAAAACTATTAATTGTGCTTTTTAAATTTTTGTGCAGGCCATCATTTTTAATTTTAGCCTCTGATGGCCTTTGGGACACATTCACCAATGAGGAAGCCTGCAGCTTTATAAAAGAGCATATTAACGAACCAGATTTTGGTGCCAAGTCGCTGGCGCTACAATCCTACTATCGTGGTTCCGTTGACAATATTACCGTTTTAGTAATAGTCTTCAAAAATGGTGTATATCGCATTGGTTCAACGGCAAACTCACCAGCATCCTCAGCCTTGCCAGCATCATCACATGCTTCAGCTGTACCGCATAATTTAAACAAGGAAGCCGCTAAATCAGCAGCATCAGTTATTGCCTCGACAAACTTGAATCGCTCTAACAGCGGTCGTGCTAAATAAGAACTTTCTGTTCTGTCGTCGTCATGGACTTGTTTCATTCTAAATCGCGCACCAGCCAAATTAATTTTGTTATTTTATTATCACATTATACATATAATACAATAACAAAATTTCAGATCATTATATAAGAGCCCAAAGCTTAATTTTTGTAAAACCCACGCATTTTATCTTTAAGTTAGGTTCTGATTTAATGTCAAACAAGCAAAAATCCCACCACATCCGTCTACTTATTACAACATATAGAGAGCGCTTTCAATATTTTTACTCTTATGTATTTTGTATTCTTTTTTTCCAGCTTAGAAAAAATCTATATATCCATGTATCTATTATATATTTATGTTATATTTTTGTTCATATTATTTATATAGCAAATATATTTAATTTATTAAACACACAACAACACCCTCACAATATCTACAAACATATTTCCCGTTTGTTTTAATTTCAAACGAGTTTCAAAAATTAATTTCCTGAAACCAAAAAATTCAAAAAAAAAATTGTGAAGAATTTAAAAGAAAATTGTTTTGAAAATTGAAATTCTTTATTAAAAAAAGAACAGCTACCAAACGAAAATAAACTATTGAAATCATAATTATTATTGATGAGTTTTATTATAATTTAAACAAAATCAATGGAAGGAGGGCAAGAAGAGAACTTGGAATATTTTTAAAAACTGTCGGTGCCTAGCAACCGAGCAACTGTATAAAAATATGCTCAACGGTATTTGTATGGCTAAAGATGACTTTGATGCAAAATAGATTCGTTCCGAGTGATTAGTTTTGATTCAGGGTTCGATGTTCGTATTTTTATTTCATACAACCATATTTTTGGATATTTGTCGATAATTTTTTTTTGAGTAAATCTGGAAATTAATTTAGAAATTATGTACCGTTAAAAAAGTATTTTTTGAATCGATTTTTTTGTATATTTCAACAGAACATCATTAATATACCAAAATGCAAAAATTGCGATTTAAAAAAAAATGAGTTAGAACCTTTATATATTAGCCCTCTAGTACCCAAATTTTTTAAAAGTGGGGAATATTAAAATGAATTTTTTTTTGGTCAGATCGAGTTTTGTAGCGCCAAAAACTTAGACCGCCCTAAGCGGCAATGCAACATTATTTTCTTCACATAGATCGAAACGTTTTATTAAAAAAAGAATAGTATATAAAAGGAATTTATAGAAAATAAAGAAGTTCAGATTTAATAAACTTAAGTTAATTCGTACAAAAGTTTTTAAAAAAATTAACTTCCGACATACGATTTTAGTTTCCGAATTACAAACAGCAAATTTACAAGTTTTTTTACAATCCCGTGACAAAAACTTCGGAAAATGTCCTTGGCAGCTGTTATCGCCTATTGTTAGCATTAGGCTTATTGATTCTGTTGAACAAAATATAGGCGTTTACTATGGCCAACTCAAGCAAATGTATGAACAGTCAATTTGAGTACTTTTTGCTCTTCACTGGAATTAGAACATCATGTTTCCAAGATTCACTCCACCAGTACAAACCTTACTTATAAACGGTTACACCTTGAGGGTACTCTGTAGTTCGAAAAGAAAGAAAATAAATCTGTATGTTAAAGTAACAATTCGAAACCATTTGCTTTCGTTTCGAATTAGAGTAGACTCCTAGGGGGTTATGTAATTCCATTCAAAACGGAAACTGTTCGAATTAGGGAATAGTAAATCGATTTCGATTCCAATCGATTATCTTCTGGGGGTTATTATGTAATCCGAATCCAACGGAAATGTGTTTGAATTGTTATGTTAATAACATGAAAATTCGAACAGTTTCCGTTTCGAATAGAATTACATAATAACCCCCTGGTTAAGAACGTCGATTTTTTGCAATCGATTATTGAGCTATTAAAATCGATTTTTTATTATTATGAAAATTTTGGCAATTGTAATATTTAATAAAACACGCTTGTAATAAATCCCAACATGTACGAAATCAAAAGAAAATATTTGTGAATCCCTGCGACATCAGAGCCTTGTGAAAGATTATTTTATAAGGCTGACGTAATAGTAACTTTACAAAGAAACAGTCTTAAGCAGTCATCACATAAACCAACAACTTTTTTTTATAAAATCTTAGTGAACAATAAAGGTTTGGTAACTAAAGTTATCAATATCAAAAATGGCTATGAAAACTATAAAACAGCAAGTCTGGTAAAAATAATAAATTTCTGAACAAAAATAGTACGTAATTGTCCTTTGACATCGATATTGTCTTGACATTGATGTCAACAAGTAGTTATATAATAAAGGTGGCTAGTAAAACGATGTGTGTGTTCGTAAATGCATCACCGCTCTGCATCATACGTGCAAACTTTTATATAAAATGCAATACAAGTTCGCTGATGATCTGTTTTAATAGTAATCATGTTTGTAAAACATATTTGACATTTATTTATGGGTTATCTACTTCAGTGAACCAGTTTAGAACAGTTAAATTTTCATTGGCAGCGCAGTGATGCATTTACGAACATACCCAATATTTAAACTAATAATCCTTAGATATAATTTTTCTGCAACCTACTCTAAAATTTTTACACTTTTAGTTTTCTGTTTTGCTATTTCTTTTGCTTCGAAAAATGTCTGCAGTACAAATTTTTTAAATAATCAATAGTCATGACTGTCACTTTACTCTCTCATCAAATTTGTCTTAACCGGGTTTAAAATCGATTTTCATGTAATCGATTTCAAAAATCGAAATTAAAAAAATCTATTTTTGAAGACATTTTCCAATCCCTAGTTCGAATTTGTATATTAACATTAAAATTCAACAGTTTCCGTTTCGAATCGAATTACATAACCCCTGGTTATGGAAAATTCCAAGTTCGAGTGAGAAACAAAGCTCTTTGAATTTGCTTTACACAACTCTAGAAATTTTACTTTTGATTTCAGTGTACGGAAATGGGCGCAGAACAATTTAACAAAAGCCCTAATGAAGGTCTCGCCTTGCGATGTCTACACATCAATATTCTGCTTCAAAAACTTTTTAAGTCCTTTAAATGGTTGAGTAAATACAGTTTAAATAAAAAAATACACATATTTTAAACTTGTTATTTATTTGTTTATATAATAAACAAATCAGCACTCAAAATACATTTTATATAAAATCTTTTTTCATATTCTACATTTTTCTTGCATAAAAATCTTCCACGATGAACATCCAGGCAGGATTCACATATTTTACTTTTAAGTGGTAGTATGGTAATGCTGCAAAAAATATACCTGCCAACTTAATGAGCAGAGACAGACACTTGCCATACACGGATGACGTTGTCAGAGTAGCCGGCGAACAAAGTTTGACCGTCAGTAGACCAAGCCAAAGATAAACACTGAGGTGGTTCAGCCTTAGGAGCATTGGAGACAATGTCAGGACGCAGTTCTTCGACAGTTTTTTTGCAAGCCAAATCCCAGATTTTAATAGAGGGACCATAAGCAACACACAACCAATAGCGGTTGGGGGAGAAGCACAAAGCATTGATGATGTCATTGTGTTCCAAGGTATACAAATTCTTGCCGTCATTCAAGTCCCACAATAGAGCTTTAGAGTCCTTTCCACCAGATGTACAGAGAGATCCATCAGGAGATACAGTAACGGTATTCAAATAGCCATTGTGGCCGTGATGGTTGTTCTTCAACTTGCAGTTGGCCAAGTTCCAGACTTTAACGGTACGATCCCAACCACAAGATACAATAATGGGATTTGAATGATTAGGAGAAAAGCGTACACAAGACACCCAATCAGAGTGGCCATCTTCTTGGATTGTGAATTTACATTCGGCCAAGGTGTTCCATAATTTTATGGTCTTGTCACGAGAACCGGACACAATTTGACGGTTGTCAGCGGAGAAAGCAACTGACAAAACATCCTAAAATAGTAATGAAAACAATGTTAAAAATAAGTTTTAACTTCATCTTTTTAAGAGCAAAAATCCAAAAATTAATAAAATTTCTGAATACATATAGTTATAAAACACTTACGAGAAACCACTCCATTATTAAGAACAACAAAGCAGTATAAGTGCGCAAAATGATGAGCATATTCCGCATATTGCATAGGGATGATCAATCAACCAGAAATTCTGCTCCGCATGAGCGACACTTTATTTGGCATGGAAGTTTCCAAATTTTGTTTTACAACAAACAAGTCTAAACTCCTAATCTCATTCCTAACAACTCCCATGCCTATTCACTACACGTACTACGTACAGATACAAAACAAAAGGCCCTATATCATTTTGACCTACATATTCATGAATTTCATACAACTAAAACACAATTCCCCACCTTAGTGTGATCTTCGAAACGACGAGTAGTCTTGCCAGCAGCCAAATCCCACAAACGCAAAGTCTTATCCCATGAGCCAGACAAGGCGTAGTTACCATCAGAAGACAATACTACATCACTGATGAAGTGAGAGTGACCGTATAACCGTTTTTGAGGGAAACCGTAGTTGGTGTCTTCATCGCGGGACAATTTCCACACAATCAAAGTCTTGTCTAAAATTGTACAGAAAAGTTTGGATATTTCAATAAAGGATTGTTCAGATTCGAGCAGATTATTTACTATTCCCATGCCTTGCAAGGGTACAAAATTTTTACTTACCACGGGAAGCAGAGATAATGGTATCGGGATCCTTGGGATTGGTGGCGATTTGGGTAACCCAACCATTGTGTCCCAAAAGGGTTCCACGCAATCGTAAAGTTTCAGTCATTTCAATTTAAATTTTATTTAAGCTCCGGAGCGCTACGAAACAGACGTCCTACCTCAAATAGGTTTTGATGAAAAAGAAGGAAACTAAAAGTCAGGGATGCATTTCACATTTTATCACAAGTAGCTTTTACTACTCTCCAGGTAGAGGCGCCATAAGCACAACATGTAATTTTAAATAACTTGGCAGCACTTACTTAGTTGAACACAACAGATTGACTGGATTGCTACCATGAGCAATATCCAGTATCAACTTAGAAATTTTCAACTTAAACTACTTCAAACACGAAATTTTTTCAGCAATAATCTTGTTTTCTCTCAGGATGGACTTAACTGAGGAGTCTTCATTAAACGTGAACTTTGTATGAGCGTTATGTCGGACATCACACATGTCCATGCTTTGTCCATGTTCTAATATCCATATCCGAACATATGGCGGAACATCTATATTCACCATGCAATCCACCTTAAATAACCATTTTCAATACAAAGAATAATAAAATGGCGATGTCCATTGCCTTATCGGAGTATTTTTCGGTAGTCCCATGGGGATGGAATATTTTCAAATTTGTTTTGTCTCTTTTCTTTCTATTTCATGGCGAATATTGCTGCCCAGCTATGTGTTCGATATTAAATTCAAAGTAAGAACAAATCACAGGTATGAGTGGTTTCCATTAGACATACGCGATGCCCATGATGGAATTAAAATATAATGGCTAATGTAAATCCTCAAGAAAGGTAGCACTACAGACTTGGCACTACTTTATATGTATTAAGCTGGCAGCACTTTAATAGTAATCGAACAAAAAAATTATTGTCTATTCATCAGTCTCAGAAAATAAATCCACGGAAATTAAATATTGTTCTAATTTATTAATAAATCGTAGAGTTTTATAAAATAAGAATAAATAAAAGATTTAATAAAATTAAATCTAAATATATGACTGAAATAAATTATAGAATAGTTAAGCAGTAGGTTACATTCAGACATAAGTTAAAAAGAGCTAAATATAGCAATAACTCGTCACTTCTTCAATTTTATAAAAAATAGTGAAGTACTCAATCAGTCGCCCGTCGTTTTTTCACTCGTTCGTATCGTTTTTAAGACATCTATCGTGTTTTTTTATTCATTAATTTAATTTTAGACGTTGCTGAAATTTGCATTTTCTTATTGAAAACTTGGCAAATCTCATTACAACGCCCAAAGAACAAGTGAAGGTGGTGTTATTAAAAAAGATATTGGATAACTTGAAAAGTTTAAATCGAACTTTTAACCCCAACTCTTTGGATTATATAAATTTTTCTCGCCCCTCCGTGTAAAAAAAAGCCGTCAAAATTGAATCGACAAAGATTGACGAGACTTTTTCCTCTACTTCAACTGCAATGGAGGATAAAGCAACGTCAAAAGATCTGGATCAATGGATTGAACAGTTGAATGAATGCAACCAATTGACAGAAGCACAAGTTAGAACTTTGTGTGAAAAGGTATGACCTCAAGACAAGATAAAGTTTATTATTGCAAGCGGTATGACAGAAAAAAGTTTTAATAGTTTAATTAAATAATTTAATCACATGCCAAAATTGTTAAAGGAAAAAAGTGGAGAAAATCGTGAACTTGTTTTTTGCACATATTGTTTATGTTAAGCATATGTGTCTCTCTTTCTAATACTTTAATTCTTTATATCTAAAATTGTTTGGGAAAACTTGAAGTCATCTTTTTTTAGTTTGTTTTTTTTTTGTAAAGTTGAGTCAGCCATTTTTCATAATGCTCCCTGTGATGCAATTGAAAAAAATTCATTGTTTTGGTGATTTTACATTAGGCCAACAGAGACGACAAGAGGTGTAATTTGAAAAATCATTATAGTGTGTTCCTGTTTGCGCTTGATTTGTTTCGCTCTTTCTCATCTCGTAAAAGAGAAAATTCTACGCGAACTATCTTAAATTTGTTAATGATGCGTTAATATTTTTAAAATAATAATAGATTTTAAAATTTTTAAATATATGTAAGTTTAGAGAAGTTAAGTTTTTTTATAAAAGTGTGAATTATATTCACGAAAATTAATGGAATTAATTGCCGTTGTCCATCAGGTTTGCCACTTAAAAATCTCCAAATATTTAAGGTTATGTGTTCGTGTAGACATTTGGGGAATATTTTGTTAATTTTATTAAACTATATTTCAAAAAATGTGAACAATTAAAACAAATATTTCAGTCCAGTTTAATGAAAGATTTCATAAATTTTTAGATTGCGCTAAGACAAGTATGAATGTGTAAACGTATGTGTACGTAGAATGGATTTCCTTGCAGTTTATATTTCGTGACCTTTTCTCCCAAACAGCCTTCAGAGGTGTCTTCAAACTATGTAGCTCAATCGATTTTACGAATGCATGTTGTTGGTTGTTATTAAAGTAATATTTAAGAAAATCACTTAAACCGGTTGTGTGTTTCTGTAGCTATCGTATAGTGCTAAAAAAATTCTCATGTTCCAGCATCTATCTTTTGTCCCTTTGTTTTTTTTCTTTTGCCGTAATTTAGTAAGTGTTAAAAGAACCAGTTTATAAAATTTTCAGGTAACAAATTTGAAATCAATTTGGTAAACTGGTTTGTAATTGTTTAATCCTTACAGGTAGCAATTTTGCTTAGTTCCAAGTTTTTTATTTTCCTGTAAAAAATAGTCTGTTCTTATGGCTGTCATCATATCAATTTGCTTTCCAGATAATAATGACAAGAAGTTACGAATATTCATAAATATATACACAGTTCTAGACAAAAGTGAAGCTGAGCCACTCGATTCCAAGAATTTTGTCAAATGTATAAGTTTAAAAAATTTAATAAAAATTCAAAAGAAAGGTCTTGAATTATTCGATTATATTATTTTTACTGTAATTATAAATAAGAAATATTTATAAATTCAATAACGTTTCACGCAAAGGGGAAATATCTCCACTTTCTTTCCCCTCCTCTCCTACAAACCCAAGACTGCAAATAAACTTTGCGTGTGGGAAATCCGTCAATATAAAATAACAGAATATCTTGAGCAACAGCAAAAATGAGCCACTTTATCACAAGTGTATTAAATAAAAAAAAACCATTAACGTAAATTTCCAGGTTTTTTTTTATTCTTTTTAAGGTCAAATATAAGGTACTTACTTTAGGATGGACACAATTGTTTTTGTGTACATACTGTTCCTTCTTTGAAATATGTTAATTTTTGGAGTTACAAAAAAAAAAATAAAAAAAATATTTACGGCCCTATGTATAAGCACATTGAAAATCATGCTAGGACCTAGAGGTGGATCGATATTATGTAATGCGACCATTTTTAATGTAAAATTGTAAAGAGGAACTCGTTACCACCTAATTCAATTTCGTCACTAATGCTAACTTATGCCAATTTTTGCTTATACATAGGGCCGTTAATCTTGAGATAAGACAATATTTTTATATCTTCATTCTATTGTTTGGAGGTATGTAAATTAAAAACCTTAAACTAACTTTCTGAAAATTAGCGGCCTTATGTATAATCAAAAACTGGCACCACTCATGCTATTTTCATGCCATTTTTTGATTATACATACCCTACAAGAACACTACCAGTCAATTGACTGCTCATTTGATCGATAGTCATGCATGCTATATTCATCATTTCGTAGAACAACGTTTCCATCACTTTATTAAAGGCAAAATGAAAAATGTGATGAAAACTTTTGTGTACGTCTGAAGTTATATCACACTTCCGATCAAATGATTGGTCAATTGACTGCCATTATTAAATTGAATGTAAAATTGTTTTAAATGTGTTAGTGAAAAATTGTTTATAGGTACATATACATATGCATACAAAGAAATGTCAAATTTGATATAGAGGGAATTATAGCAAAAACAGAATTGCCTGTACGGGCAAGTCTGTACGGCAATTCTGCTGGTTTTTTACACTCCTCACTTCTTCCTCACTTCTTTGTTCACCAAATTCATGACTTGCGCAAGTAAAATTGCCTCGTGTAAATTGGAATTAGTTTCAATCATTCATTTCTTGTAGGGTATGGCGTAGATTATTTAGTTTTTTTTTGGTATGTATGTATGTATACCCACATAAATACATACATATGTGTCCTTAATTATGAAAGTGGTCTAAGTCATATACACATACACATACATATACATTTGAACAACTCAAAAAATATTTTTGTATCATGCAACATTTTAATTTAGAGTTGTACTAGTCTCGGTCAATATAAATTTTTTTAACATTTATTAAATAGGTACATATTTGTTGAAGATATTTGAAGATTTATTTGATATTTTGAAGCAAAAATGCACAAAACTTAGACCACTTTCATAATTAAGGGCACATACATATGTATGTTGCAATAAAAGTTGGGTCGCCCTAGAGTCAACACAACTTTTGCAATATTTTAGTAGGCACTTGAACATTTTATGGCACAACTACAAACCAATAGTTAATAAGGGTTGAGGTTTTTGAAAACCATGGAGAACGAATTATGTTGCTTTTCTATATTGATTTGCAGTTTGTTTCGTTAATTTAGTAGGTACCTATTATACTTAGATTTGGCGGCTGCACTGGTTGGTTTCATCTTTTCCGATTATCCAAGGCATTTATGCTGCTTTTCAACTAAAAATGTTTATCTACATATATTAATAAATGCTACCTACCTACCCCTTATAAAAATATAATTTAATAAACTTTTCATTTATTACATATGTATGTATGTAGATACTTATAAATTTTCATATTTTAGAAATCTAATTTTAAAGTATAAACAACAATACTTTTAATACCTGTAGTGTAATAAATTTTGCTCCGTGATATGTATGTTTTTAATTATAAAACACAAACTGTATATGAATTAATTATATCGTTGGTCACAAGTAGAAAGCCCCTAACTCTAGTATTTGTTAATTTACAGGAGAACGTAAAAACATAATAAAAACAATGCAACTACTTGTACAAACTGTTTTGTATAACTGGTTGCAAAAGCTTTATTTTTTACACTATTATAATAAATGTTTGTGACGTCGTGTATTTGTGTGAAATGTATTGGAATCACTGAGAAACAAAATTTCGTATAAAATGTGAGTTAGGGCATTTCAACTTGACACATCTTTATCTATGTATGTATGCATGTGTACAATGCTGGTTGGTTGGGTTCATTTACATAAAATAGATCATAAATACATTTGCGAAATAAATACATAGGTATGTACATACATATGTACATACATATGTACATACTTGAAACAAATTATATTTTTTTTTGTAAAATAAAATCAAAATAATTAACAGGAAAACGGAAATGTATTTCAACAGGCAAAAAGAAAAAAAGAAAAAATTAATAGGTAATTGTAAAAATAAAGCAAATTTTTCTTTGCTTATAAAATAGTATCAAATAAATATTTAAAGCTTTTTGTCTGCCGGCTACAATAAATATTTAATTAATATGTTTATATGTAGATATATAGACATACATATACATACATATACATACATACATACATACATACATACATACATACATACATATCGTCTGCAGCAAAACAATAACAAACCGACGATATGTATGTATGTACAGTTGCAAACATTGAAATAGCATTGCCACGTTTGTTACAAGAGATAATAAAATGTATTAAAATTCAATTCTGGTTGGTAAAAATTCAATTTGAGCGTAAAAAATGGTATTCGTACTGAACAATAAAAAAATATAAATAACAGTGGCTACAGGTACGAGTAGGTATGTGTGTTCTCTCCAAAATATACGAAAAAAATATTTAATATTTATTGCCTAGAACTTGTCGAAAATTCTTTATTTTTACAACTATAACTCCTTGAAATGCCATTGAGTCGACTTAATCTTGACAAAACTTCTAGACGGTTTGAAGTCGTGTTCAGCCGTAGTTGACGATTGCTCACCAGAACGAGTTGGTTGGCTGCCTACTACACGGGCGGTGATATTCAAAATAAATCGTCGTTTGTTAGTCTCACTTAAACTTAGAAACTGCTTCACCGTTTTGAAAACTTTTTTGCTTTCATTCGTTGTAATACAGGTTTTGTTTAAAAAGAAAAATAATAGGGAAATTCCTAAAGCAAAGCTAAAAAAATAACATTAAATACTCATACAATTACATTTTTTTGTGTGTTTTAGTTAATTAATTGATGCAATAATTAAAATGCAAAATACACATTCCATTTTTGCGTTTTAATTTGTATAGAAAATCTGCATTTCAAAAAATCAACATTTTTTTTTGTCATAATTTCAAATTGTTTTTAAATCTGTTTGAAAATAAATTCGGCAAACACATTTAAAGTTTAATAACCTCGGGTAATAAGATTGACAGCAACGATGTCGTTGGTTACCTCCACCACTACTACGTAATTAGAATGACAACCAACGGATACACCACGAAAATAATTCGTGAGTTATAAACAAAGAAAAAATTACACAAAATTTTATAGTGTAATATATTAAAGTAAACTATTGATTAACATGTATGTGATTTGCTGCTGGTCAACCTGTTCCGTGAATTTTCAAGAGTTGTAAATCGTATTGAAACGTTTGCTACATAAAAAATAAACTTTTTCTGCTTCAGAAAATTGTGTGTGCAAAAAGGAATATGAATTGCAATGCCAACGTTCATATGTATAAATTTATGTCTCGAAATCCGCAATCCATCGATTTCCGTTATGTTTGCATTATTGACTGAACGAAGAGTTAAATTTCTTGAAATGCAATTAATACATTTTTCATTTAAACTGACTTCAAATGCTAATTTGTTATTCGGTTTAATACTGTCGTGTCGCAAGTACACTTTCTTCAACTAAAACTAAATGATATCATACTTGATAATTGTTGAAGAAAGCGTATTAATAGATATTATTGTCAAATGGCTCTTGATGTTTGTCGTTATTGTAGTGAAACATTTTTTTTTTAAATTTACTTTTTGTTGTAATTTTATACTAAGAGAATATTGATTTTCTTAATTGTCTAGAAATAATTAGTTAAATCCCTAATTTGTTTCACTGAAAGTTTAACATAATAACTCTAGTTGTTCTAATACATATTCCATATAATCAATTGCAAATGTATTTTTAATAAAAAAAAATTTAAAAAAAAATTGTGACTTAACATAACAAATACACTGCGAATCATTCAAATAAGGAATTTATTTTTCCAATCAGCTGTTTGATTTTTTAAACTTATTGGCGGTATTCGGTGTTTGACGCAAATACGCAATCCAAAGAAAAGCTAAATAAATAAAATCATAAATATAGGAAAGCTACAATATTTTGCATTTGCACTACGCAAGACCATTTGCATCAAACATCGACTAACGCCATTCTAATAAATTAAATTAATTAAAAGAAATTTCTTTCTTTTTTTAATTTACTTATGCATACATACATACATACATTCATACGTATGTAGAATGTAACAAATTAATTTGTTTTTTTTTTTTAATCAAGGTTGAAAATATAAGTCATCAAATAAAAAAAGGTATTTCCTTTAAAAATACACCCAATATCCAAAAAATTTTAATAATTCTAAGATCCGGAAGTACAACATTTTGTTCACAAATTCACCGTGTCAGTAGGTACACGGTATGGGTCCAAAGAAGTTCTTAATTATTGGAAACGCGAATCCTAATATTCTTTTTCACAATGCTCCATTCTTTTTAACCGTCTTCAAAAAAGGAGGAGGTTTATAATTCGTATCTTAATATTTTTTTAGGTGTGTATAACTCAGTATATTTTAGACCTATTGTAAAAATTTTTTTGTTGTCTGAGAGGGTATAATAGCTTTCCATTGTAAAAAATCCGGGGACACACTTACAATTTTTTTATATATAATTTTATGATATTCTACTTATTTGATTGCTGCGAAACCTATAAAATACCTTTGGTTCTTGTAATTAAACAATTTTAAAGTTTAAAAAAATGGGTGGGGTTACGCCCATTAAATTTTTTTATACTTGACCAATTTTCACGAAACTTACCACACACATTGAGCTGTAAAATAGACACAATCCCCCACTTAAAAAAATGGGCGGAGTCACGTCCATTAAAATTTATTATTTTATTTTAAGTAATTCTACTTTACCGACTTTTACTAGACTTAACATGCACCCTGAGCTCTGAAAAACACACAATCTTGCATTTAAAAAATGGTCGGGACACGCCGACTAAAATTTAATTTTATATTTCACGTGTACTTCTTATCTTCTTCTATCAGATCTTTGCATTGAAGTCGGTTTTTTTTTGGCAGAAAGAATTATTCTAATACCAAGATGATAGTGCCAAAAATATTTCATTCTTTCTGGAGTCGTGGAAATAAAAATTTCATCCATCTGGTCCATCGACCTTAAACCTTCTCCGTCAGAAAAATGTTTGTTCGAAATTGGTTAAATTGTTTCTTTCTGATTCGCTGTGCATTAAGCTAACTAAAATATGCTTGTGGGCTTTTCATTTGCTAAATCACGTTCACCAAGGTTTATACTTATTACTGTAATATTTATCTCTTTTACACATATACAATAAATACAAAAAATATCTTTACTATTTACATAGTTACTCATATTATTGACATGATTATTTAATGTAAAAATAATAATCATTATACATAACTTGATTGTGCAATCGGAAAGCCAATACTTTCCCTAGCACACATAAATATGTATATATGTACATACATACATATAGTATGTATCTATAATTTTTTCAATTGCCTAACTCAGTTGTGCATGTTTTTGTTTTATCATGAGAATAAAACTATTTTTAAATAACATCCTCACAACCAATTAACTTATTGACCCAAAACCATTTCATTGTAAATAAATCGATTGAACCAACACGAACCCTTTAGCCGCTTCCTCTCATAATAAGTTTTCCGATAAATTAAAACTGGGCACAACAAGAATTATAAATAAGTTGAGAAAGATAATAAAAACATAAATAAATTGAAAGAAATACTGACAGATAAACCCCACTGGCATGATAGAGATAGTTTAGCTTTAGAACCGACTAAAATAAAAATAAAATATTGCATTTGTGAATGTGAGTGAAATGGATTTTTAATGTATGCAATGACTGACTGAGACTTATTTTTAAATTTATCACAATTAAAAATAAATCACTTGGTCTACAAATGATGCGCTAGTGTTACAAAAGGGACGCATTTATATCAATGTAAACAAAAAGTTGGCAGTATCCACAAAAAATGCAAAAGGTGAATTAAAAGAGTAGGCCAGACATATACATACATACATTCACACATACATAGGTAGGAACAACGAGCAATAGAGATGACGTTAAATTAGATAAATGATAAAGACATCAGGGCCGTTCGATAATTCGTTTACAAATCAAATAAAGAAAATAATTGATTTCTTCAAAAGAATATTTCTTCAATAAACAGTATTGAATAAAATAATAACAACAATTACTATTTTTCTAACAAAATGTTGATTTTTCTTTTTATTTATTTATAATGAAAAATTAATTTTTTTAACTAAACATCACAAGTATTTGCATGTGCGAGCAGCTTTATAGTTTATTTACTTTTTCCTTTAGTGTTTTATAAAATTAGATAAATTGTGAATAAAAAATGAAATATGGTAGATATTAAAAGTCTTTCAAATAAAATAAAAAAAAAACTTTGAACAAACATTAAATACTCTTATATTACCCTACAAGAACACTATCAGTCAATTGACTGCTCATTTGATCGATAGTCAGGCAGGATATATTCATCATATCATGTCATATTAAGGACAAAATGAAAAATGTGATGGAAACTTGTGTGTTCGTGTGATGTTGCATCTCTCTCTAACAAAGGAATATAACATAGTTGAACTGCTCACTCCTGTGTTTTTTTTACTTATCAATGATAGCATAAATATTACTCAAGTTTGACATCATAATAGACTAATAATATCCCCCACATACATGATTGGTATAATGACATTAAATATAGTTTTTATTATTTTAATTGTTGTTTTTTTACTATAAAATGATATAAAATTAAATAAATAATTTAAAATAAGAGATATACTTCAGCAATAAAAAGAATAAACTAGGCGGTATATTGCACTCTTTACACATTTTCACCTCCAACGCATCTTGTTTTATACAAATACATACATACATATCTAAAATTTTAAAAAGAAATATAAATTGAATTAAATTTTGTAAATTTCTTGATTAAATATTGTTTTTACTTATCTTTTTTAACACTTTTAAATTTTGCTTTTTACAGACAGAATAAATTCCAGTTTTTTTCCATAAAACGTGATGTTGTAAAAATTTTGGCATATGTACATTATATGTCCCACCCTAACATATGTGCTAGAGTAGAACAACTATAATTAATAAATAAATCCATCATCAATTCCTATCAAATGACTAGTCAATTGACTATCAATATTGAATTCAATGTAAATTGCTGCAATTGTGTTAGTGAAAAAATTTTATTTGTGTTAGTTTCAGTCATTAATTTCTTGTAGGGTAATGTTTACATTACCAGTATAAATTCGAGCAATTTTTTTTTAAAATTGCAGTTTTCAATTATTTTTTATTAATATCAGTCAACTCTAACCACTTAAATATAAAGTGATTTTATTTTCTCTTCGTTTTATTCTTCACTAAAATTTTTTTTATAAATAAGAACAAACCCAATCAAAATAAATTTAAATGAATGTATACATAAATATTTGGCTAAAAGTGTAAAAAATTGTAGATTTTAAACTTTCTTATTTTACAAGCACATATTATTCTAGTCCAATATAAATATGCTTGTTCTGTTATTGATAAACAAAGATAAAAGTTTCTGTTTAATTAACACATTTTATTAAATAAAAGTCATTAGGGAATGCGAAATTTTTAATTTTTGTACAAACACAATTAATTTAAGATACAACAAATTTATTCGCTCCTATTATTTCTTTCAATACTGTGTTGTGCAAAAAACATCAGACGTAACTAAAAAAAAGTATGATGATGATGTTATAATGACACAATAAAAGTCTTCCGCTACTGTTAGCCAAAATCGATCTATTTAATCTATTAAACTTTGAAATTTTATTTTTAAAGGAGCATTAAATACATATATCGTTAGCAAAAATTCAATAAGGCGTAACTAACAAAACATTTAAAATCGAGTTTTTGATTACTACGAATGCAATTGAACTACATGACTTGACAAAAATTTTACACTTCTGCGATCATACATGACGATCTGATTAACAAACAACAAGGGACTTAACTACAAGTTTATTTAGTTTTGTTTGCGTTGTTTGCTTCTCGTATAAAATTATATTTTTGTTAGTCAGGCCTATTTGCATTTTAGCTAACGATATGAAGAAATTCAAAAGAGATTGAAAGCCAAAGGCTCAAGGTGAATTTATACCAGGTGGCCTCGACAGCCCAGCTGACTTGTAATTGGAATCTTCCTTAGATGTCAATACAGTGGTGTCTACTCTCTAATTCGAAACGAAAGAAAATGCTTTCGAATTAGCTTACAACATGTAAATTTGAAAGCATTTTCTTTCGTTTCAAATTAGAGAGTATACCCCAGATTTAAAAAAAAAATTTTCGTATCAAAAGAACACATTTTTGAAAGCAAATTGTAATACGTATGTACATATATATGTATGTACCAATCTTCTCAAGAAAGTGGTTTTTCTTGAATCTATGTTCTTGGCTTTGGCAGGCATATTTCTAACATCATACCATTATAAAAGATCTCTTCGAGCGGTTTTTATTTTCTTTATTTTTACTGATCTCGAACCAGTTCAAAGGTTTGTGATTCCTAATCCTAATTTAGCAACTACTGTTAAGTAACTAACAGTGCTATGTTATGTGCAAAACATGTTATGTTAGAAATTGTACATATGTATGTATGTATGCATATAAATCATTAAAACTAGTTTAATATATGTATACATTTTTGAAAAATGTATTTTCTAGGCTAAGGAAATTCTTTCAAAGGAATCAAACGTTCAGGAAGTTAAATGTCCGGTAACAGTATGCGGCGATGTGCATGGCCAATTTCACGATTTAATGGAACTATTCCGGATAGGTGGAAAATCTCCAGACACAAATTATTTGTTTATGGGTGATTATGTAGATCGCGGCTATTATTCGGTGGAGACTGTAACATTATTGGTGGCGTTAAAGGTGCGCTATCGGGAAAGAATTACCATATTGCGCGGCAATCACGAATCGAGGCAGATTACACAAGTCTATGGTTTTTATGACGAATGTCTGCGCAAATACGGTAACGCAAACGTATGGAAGTATTTCACCGACTTGTTCGACTACTTACCGTTAACCGCTTTGGTTGATGGTCAAATATTTTGTTTGCATGGTGGTCTCAGTCCATCTATTGATAGTTTGGATCACATCCGCGCGCTGGATCGCCTGCAAGAGGTGCCGCATGAGGGTCCCATGTGCGATTTGCTTTGGTCTGATCCCGATGACAGGGGTGGCTGGGGTATTTCTCCACGTGGTGCCGGTTACACCTTTGGTCAAGTAAGTGATGATTATGCGTTTATATTTTGAGTGAATCTCTATTTAATTGAATATTTTAAATTTTGCAGGATATTTCAGAAACATTTAATACTACAAATGGTCTAACATTGGTGTCACGTGCCCATCAATTGGTCATGGAGGGATATAATTGGTGTCATGATCGTAATGTTGTCACAATTTTCTCAGCGCCAAATTATTGCTATCGATGTGGTAATCAAGCGGCTCTTATGGAATTAGACGATTCACTTAAATTTTCATTGTAAGTAAAATATAAAAAATAGTTTGAACTTTTTTCATCAAATTAACTTAGTGAAAAACATTATTATTTTAAACTTCTTCAGTAATTAAAGTTAAGATTTAGGACAGATAAATTTATTTTTTGGCTATTAGATACAAGTTAACTTAATCCTAAAAGTGAACGATAATCTATCGACAAGTTTTCTCGTCGGCAAAGTTTAAAGCGAACTTTAAGATATGGATAATTCTGATTTGAAACAAAAATAAGAAAATACGAAATAATACAGAAAAAAAAGAATAGGCAAAATGGTTTCATTGGTTTGTAATTGATCAAATGGAAAAAAAAATCAAAATTAAGTTATAAATAAAAAGAGTTGATAATCCGCAGAGAACTGAATGTATGTAAAAGAATTTAGCAAAATTTATGTAAACAACTCGAATATGTCGTGAGTTTTTAAATTGTTTATTTCCTCGCTTCGCTTCGCTTTTATCTTATCTTTTCAATAACATTCTGCATGCGTTATTCATAAAAAATATTTTAGGTTTATTACAGGTTTATTTGACAAATTTCCCATAGAAATACGTTAAATAAGCGCTTAATGAACCTGAAATATTTTTTATGGTTTTGGCAGTTAGTAGTAAACTATGCAAGGCACAATTTATTAAAAAGTGGTGGAAAATTCAATAATTATAATGTAATACGTATATCACTCTCACGAGTTAATGATGCAGAATTAATCCTCACATGTGTAAACATTTCATACAAATATATTCAATAAAATAAAATTTCCTTTTCGCATTTGAAGAGGTGTGTAAATTGAAAACTTTAACTTTTACATATGGCGAAGTGATATTATCCTAATACCTAATACCAAGACGCTAAACACGTACAAAACACGCACGCGAAAAATGTTTTCAACACTATACTACACAACACGCACGAAATATTATTGGTATTGTATTTGAAAAGCAGAAAATTTAATTGATTTCTTTCAAGAGTCGCTTTTCAAAATATGGCACCAAGTTGGCACTTCCAGCTGATACTATCTGTCACCACAGTTAAAACTATCGGTTTACGTACATAACTTTAAGCTTCAGGGACCCATACAATATCAACAAATATGCTGGTGTTGTGTGTTTGACGATAAAAAATATTAAACTTTTTCTCTACATACTTGAAATTTATTCCTACATATTTTATATCTAAAATCGTTTCATGTTTCTCGTGTCAATTTTGCTCAACACGAAACCACCCGATCACGCACGAAATCAGATTTTTTGTCACGAACACTTCGTGTTGACTAGCGCGTGTCCGTGTCTCGAAAAAAACGCGACACGCGCCCATCTCTAATCGTACGTCATTATTAGTCATATTTTTAATTATCGCAACAAAGAACTCAAAATAAGTTATCAGAAGATATAAAAAAGTGTTTCTATTAAAAACTCATAGATAATTTACATAAAACGACAAAAGTTTCAATAATTTTTTTGTGTCGTGTATCGCTAAAATAGATTTCTATTTGTTTCTTGAAGAAGGAAACTATCTTAGTGATGTTAAATTTCAAATGTTAAATATACAAAGAAAACACTTGAAAAAAATAATATTGTACATAACAATTTTTCTATTTTAGCCACTTTTTGCTTTAAAATTATGCAGCAAATGGCAACGCAACTTAGAATCGTTTGCCATTCATAATCAAGCAATTTATCCCCTTTAATCGTGGTTGGCGTATTTCGACTCTTACTACAACGTTTTTGTAATAGATTAAAGAATACCGCAACATTTATTTTTTTAATATATGATGAAACTGTCGTAGTGGAAGTCGAAATACGCCAACCACGATGAGGCTCAATGTTTTTTGTTTGTATGTGTATATTTTAGGCTTTTATTTTTAGAATTTTACTAAATTGTAGAATGTATTGGAAAGTTTTTCTATATTTTGAGTTTTTCTTGCAGAAATATTTTTTATTTTTAGATCACTAGCATAAAATTAATAATTTCTTACAGAAAATTGGGATAGTGTTACCATTAAATACGAATTTCACATTCGACAAACATCGAATGTTATTTAAAATAATTATTCTTTTATTTTGTTGATATTATTCAGTTCCTCCACTCGCCAAAATTCATTTGGAGACTTATTTGGCCAGTTCCATGAACTATTTCGTCATGTCCAATTCACACGCCATACGTGTTAAAGTTTGATTTCAATTTCTTTTAGAAAGTCTTATAATTTTATAATTATTATATTCTTCTTGATTGAAAAAATCAGTTAAATTTGAATATTTGAATAATAACGGTTATCTGGATCTGATACTATAATAAACTCACATTCAAATATTATATGAGAATCAATTTCAATTTCACCACAATGATCATCACATCCTTCTGAATCAACGGTTTTCATTTTGAACAGAGTTGTTTTTCCGAAAGAATGGCCACTTGATAATCTGTTAATTTGTTTTATATCACTGGGTTCTAAGTTAGTTATACTACTAAACTATGGTTCCATCTCTTTACAATAGGGAATATACCAAAGTAATAACGTCCTTTTTGTGTCCCAAGAGTTTCATAATTCTGGGTCCATTTTCTTCAAAGTTTTTCTTCTATATTAGCAATAGCATCTTTAATTGATAGTCAATTTTGTAAAATAATAACATCAAAATAATTATTCAGAGAATAATTTTACTTTAAATTTATAGAATTCTATTTAACGCTCGAATTAATATTTATTTATTTATTTCATTTAATTTTAAAGCCTACAATTCGACCCAGCACCAAGACGCGGAGAACCACACGTTACAAGAAGAACACCAGATTATTTCCTTTAAGAGAAATTACCAACAAAAACACCTTTACAAGAAAATTTACATTTATTACTATATAAAATACTAATGATAATAATAAAAAATAAAATAAAAAAATCTTTAAGGGGAAAATCCAAAATAAAAAGAGATACAGTAAAATGAAACCAACCATTGGAAACCAACAACAAACATTCTTACCATCAACGACGTAGTCGTCACCATCATCATCATCACCAACAAATCGACAACAACAAGCACATAAACAATTAAACAATGGTAGAGATGAATGGATGGATGCATGTATGATGAGGAACAGTTGGAAAATGAAAGTAAAACTACTAAATGAAAGCAGCGTTAAGAAAAAAATTCAAACAATATAATTTATATACAATTAGTTACAACAAAGCTGTAATTTAGAAAAAGAAAAGAAAACAAATAATGAAAAAATCGTACTTCTAATAAAAATAGAGAAAAATTTAAATTAAAACAAACGTAATAATTTTAAAGAAATGAAAGTTATTAATAAGTCCGCGTTCATTTTGATTTTTAAAAACAATCAAACTATTTCCTCCGACTCCGAAATAAACACATAAATTTAAGATATGGCCGTTATTAAACAATTTGATAAGAAGCCCATTATGGAAAGGAAAGCAAAAGAAAGGCAGAAGGACGTATTACATTTGACAAGTCAGATGGACAGATCAGACGGCAAGAGAGCAAAAACGTTGAAGAGCCTCTACAGCATTTTCTTTTTTATTTTTCAATTGAAAGGCTCAAAGATAAAAATTATATCTACAAAGCCACACAATATAATTAAAAAAAAACAAAACAAACAGTTACATTACATTAAGAAAATATTAAATAAAAATTAAAAAAGAAACAAATTGCTAAAAAAAATAGTTTATAATGAATTAGTAGTAACAGAAAAAGGCGAAAGCGAGGCATAAGTAATTCAAGTTTGTCTATCCTCTTAAAACATTTAATCAACAAAATCTCTTTCATACTAAAATAAAAATAACCTCTCTCTCCTCTCCCAGCACGTGCAAATTTCCATTCTGAAAATCATTCAAACATTCAAAACATTCTCATGCAAACGCACTCACTCACTTCATACACATTTAAAAACCTAAAAATTAACACAAATGTTTATTTTTTTTTCGAAAACAAACTACTTAAAAAAAATTACACATAAGAAAGATAATACCAATAAATGTTTTAATAATTAATTACGTACACCAACATGCCGCAGAACTATACAAATAAAAGTTGTAATCATACAATGTAGTGTTTTGTTTATCTTTAAGTACATACATTAATTATTAATTAAATTATATATATAAAAAAAATATATAAAATTATGCTTAAACGATTAATGAATCTTCTCTAAAAAAATCTATGATAATTAGAAAATTCTTTATGAATGAATAGTTTTGATATTGAAGCAATGAAATGCAATTTATTTCAATAACATCTCAAAAATATTTTGGAAACATTTTGTTGCAAATTATATAGAATTTCTAAAATATGAAACTTTTACAAAATTTTGAGAGAAACAAATTTTTGACCAGGCTCAGAGGAAGTTTCCTCTGCGCAGCAACTCTTAACTGCATTTCACTATCTATAGGTAAATTTATTCTAGAAAAGCTTTTGAATGTTGAAAAAATAAAATTGAATTTATATGTAGTTTTTCTTCATTAATTTTATTTAAAAACTTTGAGGACTAATTCGCATTTTTAGATACCCAATCTTTTAAAAATTTTGACAAGTTTCACAGATCTCGTAAAACATTTATATATGTACATATAATTATTTAGCATGTTACAATTTCGCCTTATAACTAATATACACATTTTCTAATGTTTAGCCGTAGGCAATAAAAGGAGTTTTTTAAGCGGAAGAAAATTATTAAGTAAATAAAGAAGGATACGAAAAAGTATTTGAAATTGGCAGAAATAACGTTTAAATTATGTAAAAGTATTTTGTTATTTTCAATTACTTCTATGATTCTGTGATTTCTGCTTTCATTTGTATACTTCTGCGGCACAATGTTTAGAAAAATGAAAATATTAAAATATACTAAAGGCAAAAAAAGTGAAAACAATTACATACATTTAATTATAAAAATAAAAGAGAAAACAAAGCAGATAATTAATTATAGCTAAAAGAAGCGTTTAGAAATTTTTATTATATAATATAAAAAATCAACTTCCACCCCCTGAAATTTATTTTTTTCAACTTGTATTATTTTAAAGTTAATTTTATGTACAATTAAAAAAATCTTTATTTTAATATTATTTTTTTTATATTCATAAAATGATATTTTTCTACAAACAAAATCTAATTTAATTATAATTTTGTGCCATCGAAGCTTTATTTAGTAAATGAGAAGAAAAGGTAATGATTTTTCAATTAATAAAAAAAACAGCTTTGAAATTAAAAATTTCAATCATTTTATTAAAAACAACAAGAAACGTATAAAATTGTTTTGTTTTCACAAAAAAAAAAATAAACGTGCTTAATGGCACTTGAGTAGTATTCTTTTATTTCTTAAATACTTTTTTTAATAACTAATAAATGTAATTTTTTTATAACTAAACAACACAACCAACATCTCTCTTTAAAACATTTTTTAAACTAAATTTTCGTAAACTTAAAAGATCCTCGCTTTTGTATTTGTATTTGGGTTTTTCCAATAAGTATTATTAAAAAAAAAGATTAAGCAGAAAACTATATATATTTTATATGCGTATTATTCTAAGAATATATAAAAAGTAGCACAACAATACTTTTAATACTTTCACCAATTAAAGCATTATCCCAGGCGGTTTTTATATAAAATTTTTATAACAAAGGTGGAGTTAGTAAAAACGTATCAGTTGGCAGGATCTGTAACATAAACTAAGCGCTTTGCTGTTTATATTATAGCCAAAGTGTTAATTGATTTTTACGGCGAAAAAGCCAAACCTTCGAAAATGAAAAATTAATTGTATCTTTTATTAAGGAAATAAATAAGTTTTCTTGCATATTGCGCGCACAAACTAATCACCCTCATTCCAGTTGTCGTCATCGACGTCACTTTAGCACAACACCAAAAAATTGGGGCTTGTTTACTCGCTCTCGAGAACAATTTGGCGCAACTGACAATCTATTTCCGTTCCCTAAGGTCTGGAAAAAAGCATAAACCTGCAAACAGGGAGTCAGTTGTTTTCGATAACGGATACACGAGGACCAAGTCTTTGGTGTTGTGTTAAAGTGACGTCGATGACGACAACTAGAATAAGGGTGAATAAAAAAGAAACATTTAAATTGAGTAGTTGGGTCTAAGTTTTTACTAACTCTTACCTTAATCACCCTTATTTCAGTTGTCAACATCGACGTCAACGTCAATACAATACCAAAAAATTAGGACTTGTATATGCATATATCCGTTGTCCAAAACAAATGACTGCTATTGACACACTCATGCTTAGTGAAAAGAAATACACAAACTTGTATTGACGTGAGGTCGATGTTGACAATTGGAATAAGGTGAAATGTCTTTTTTTTATCGAGTTTTCAAAACCCCAAAAACTTCAAAAATTAGTTAAAGAAGAGCAACCAAACAACCAAGTCTGCTGGTATATTGAGATGATGAAACACTTTAAAAAATAAGAAATAATTAAATGACAAAACAATGTATAATGTTTTAAAAATTATCCTATTGCCTTTTTGGAGAGACGACTGGAGCAATAAGAGAGTTTGAAGAGAGTGTTATTAATTAATTAAGCTGAAGGCGAAAGAAGAAAACAATTAATTGTTGTGCTCAATAAATAAATTTGGCTCATATTCCATTCCGTCCAATCATGAACAAAAATTCTGCTCGAGTTTTTCACATTTCCCTTTTCCAATTTATTTCCCCCTTTATTACAAAATACGGGAATGGAAAAACTCCCTGAGAACACAAACACATCGTGGTTGGCGTAATTCGACTTTACTACTACACTTTTGTAATAGAATAAAGAACAGCGTGATTTTTTTTAAATCCATTACGAAACTGTCTTAGTATTGAGATACGCCAACCAGGGAACAAATCGCGGCACTCGTTATCGAACGAAATTACGAAATATTTCCATATAACGATGGCTTAATGGGCCTTATCGTGGTTGGCGTTGATTAAGGAAAACAAGATAAATTTTTCATTAATCTAGTACAATACGCCTGACTTTCGCCGCAAAATCGCTAATCACAATGGGGGGTAATAAAAAACCAGCTCAACTCGAATTTTCAAAATTTTACAAGAGAAGCAAAAAACTGAAGAAAAATTAAAGCATTTACATGCCGAAATAATTTTTCAAGTTGTCATAAGTCCTTGATTTTGAACTGTGACGTACTAAGATCATCAAGGAGGATGCAATTATACGTTGTGTCCCAAAAAAATAAAATTCCGCGTGAAATTTTTCCCGGGGAACAATTCCCACTAATAGCAAGTAATAGGGTAAACAAAAAATTCTAAATTCTAATTGGAAAAGGGTGAAATTTCACTCGGAATTTTATTCATGATTGATCTGATTAAGCCATCGATAAACTCTATTGAAATATTTCGTTCGATAAAGAGTGCCGCGATTTGCCCCCGGTATAATGGTAAAAATGTCAACAAGATCTTTTTTTTGCTCCCAACGAATTTATGGTTGGAGGAATTTTTTCTCGAGAAAATAATTTGCCGTGAGAAATAAACTCTGGCGTAATATTCATGATGGGGCTGCTAAAGAACATTTTCCCCAAAATTTACTTTTTTTAATTGGGTTGGCTAATTTTGGCACTACCCAAGCAGATGCTTCAATCCCCCTTATAGTGATTGGCTATTTTGCGGCGAAATTAAGGAGTTTTGTAATAGATAAAATAAAAATGTTTGTTTTCTTTAATCAACTACAAATAGTCGAATTTAAAATCGAAAAACGCCAACCACGATATGGGGGAATATTTTTCGGTAAACTTTCATACGGTAGCATCATTAAAAGTTTTTGAACGGTAGAGAGCGCTTGGAAAAGAAAAAGGTTTAAGAATTTGATAATTTCTAATGGCTTAGCTAATTGGTTTACAAATATAATTTCCTAAGCAATATTTATTACAGGAAATTTTAGTGCTAAAAAGAACTAATTAAAAAAAGCTTCATGTAATTAGAGTAGAATAATTAATTATCCTCGTCAATTGCAATATAAAGTAAAAATGAAAAGCAATGTAATGTTACGAGTATTTCACTTTTTCTTTACAAGCTAAAAACGCTTATATGTCATAATGACTAGGTTTTACCTTTTTTTTAAATTTCCGCTTTTTTAATTGATAAAAAAATGTTAATGTGTGCATGTGTGTGTGTTTGAATGAAATAATTCAGCAAACATTTAAATTAAATGTTAATTAAATGCTCCAATTAAATATCGTTGCTATTTTCTATTTTGAGTTTTGTTTTTGCTCTAGAAGTAACAAGAATGAAAAATGTTTTCCTTTACAATTATTACTTCATTTCCTGTCCATATTCATTCACTTCCGTCTACTGAAACATATTTTTTTTCATTTATATCTCTATACTGTTTTGTTTATGCTTGCGTTAACTTGGATGCGATTCCGTTAGTTTTGTTTTTGCTTTATTTGTTTTGTAGTTAGCTGTTATATTAACGTTAACCTCCTCTTTTAAAATTCTTCTCAATTTGAGAGATTTGTTTTTTTCGTAGTTTTGTCCTTCACTACTATGTTATTTATAATTATTAGAGATGTGCACGTGAGCGGTTTTTGACTTACGACACGCACGCTCACGCGGAAAAATATTTTTTTTCACGCACGAACGGTATTAAAAATTTTCACGATCACGCACGCTCACGATTAAAATATTCTTAATCACGCACGAGTGATTTAGAACTATCACGATCACGCACGCTCCCGAAAAAGTATGTAATCAAATTTGTATGGTTTTTGGGCTGAAAAATAGGTTTTTACACATACATATGTACATATGTATGTATCTATGTATATGTGTATGCACGTGCGCATGTAAAATTTACATTGCACAGTGGGGGTTTTTAAAAAATAAATGGTTATAAATCTGGAACTTCTAAACTACTGATTGAATTTATATGAAACTTCTAACATCCATAGAGAAGGACTTCGGCTTTATAACACATGACAGCCATCTGGCTTGAGCTGGAGACGAGTTGCAGTTGCCCAAAGTTGACCACCTGGGACTCAAAAAAAACTTTTGAGGCTTGTAACTTTTTAAAAATGATCCGGTTTTTACCGGATAAAGCATATTAAGCTAATTTTAATTTGAAATATATTTGCTGGTGGTTCAGCGTTGTCTGTATGCATTTCATTGTTGCTGTAACAAATCATCAGTAGACTTCAACCACACATTTTGAAGTCACAAACCTCTTTTGTGATTTTCAAAAGTATTATTTTTTGTGAATTCTCCAATAATTTTTGAAAGTCTGCAGTAATGATATTTCGTGAGAGCATGAGAATTCGTGCGTGATTAATTATAAATTTGATCACAATCACTCGTGAATCACGCGTGATTTACGCGTGACACGATAAAATCACGACACTTGCACATCTCTAATACTTATAATGGCTTTTCCATGTCAACTGGTATAAAATATGACCTTTTTTTGCATACAAAAATATATTTTTGCAATCATATAGTCAAATTTACGTATTCGTATCGGATTGCAGTTGTATTAATTAGTGACTATTTTTGTCCGCGCTTGTGTTAGAAGGAAATACCCAGTGTAGTATCGATTGTCTGAGCACCTGGATATTTTCGTTCAGACCGGCAATTTTTGTTGCTGCAATTTTTTCTGCTTTGAAATTGCATTAATGTCCATGTTATGAAATTCTTGTTTTGCAATTATGTATTAAAAAATTCTATTACACCACACATTTCCCTGAAGAATTAACAATTCTATTTAATTTTTGTTATATTTTGTGGTTTTTTATACAATTGAAGAAAGAAAATAAAATAAAACGTCCAATACATTTAAATTACCAAATTTGAATTTCAAAATAAAAGAGAATTGCAGAGCACATGAAACTGTATACCTCTCCCCAAGGAGTATTTAAACAGGTGGCAGCACTACTTCAGCTGATAATTTTTTGCTCTATAGCCTGGTACTCTGTTCGAAGTTGCAAAAAACCTTGATTATTTCGCGTGAATAATTTGACATGTACTAAATGTAGCCCTACACGCCGTTTTTTTAAAATAAATTTCTCGCTTTTATTGCTTAAAAGTACGCAACATTGTTAAAATTCCGTGCGAAAAAAGCACTGCTCATGTTGTTTCGCAGCTAAACTAAAATGATGCCAGACTAATTTTGCATGGAAAGACATGACATTACGTGTTTTTCACAACAATAATTAATTTCGCAAATATTTCATACCAAATACTTTTATATGTAGTTTGACCGCACGAAATTGTGAACAGAGTACCATGCTTATTTGCTTTGTAGCTAAAGAATGTCAGAAACTTCGTTTTATTTTGGCTTTGGTATACAAATTTTTGTGCCTTTGACATTCTTCGGTTCTTTACACAGCTATGGTTGCCGCATTATTGTATAACAAATCCTTACGCAGTCACCGGTATAATTACAGCATGCCCCTCCCCAAACTTCTCACCACTCTCAAGAATTGCTGCAACAAAATTGGGACAGGGACTATGTGAAACAAATTATTATTTGCGTTCTATCAAATGCCGCTGCAGGGGTCCTGGCCAAAGGAACTTCTTTAATTTATTCTCAGCCAGAAAATCACCGTTATTCCAGTTGTCGACATCGACGTCACTTTAACACAATAACAAAAAATTGGGAATTATTTACTTGCTCTCGAGAAAAATGTTGTGCTACTGGCAATCTATTTCAGTTTCCTAAAGTCTAGAAAATAAAATAAACCTGCCAACAGGAGTCAGTTTTTTTCAACAACGGGCACAAAAGCCCCAATTTTTTGGTATCGGATGAATTAGCTACGCTTTACAAAATTTTCTATTGAAGGTGTGTGAATGAACTAAGGGTTACGATTTAAGGCAAATTTTAGTCAAAGGATTTTGTTTTGGATAAAAAATCTTGATAAGTGCAAAAAAAAAAAAAGAACTTGGTGTAAACGTTATAGATTTTCATAGGGATTTTAATTAAAATCTAGATTTTGTGCAGGTGTAAATAAATGGCCTAAAATCATTTTCTTCAAAAATTGTCTTCCAAAAATTTATTATTTCATTATCAGCCCAATCATGAATATTCCCTCGGAATTTATTTCTCACGGAAACTTGTTTTCTCGAGAAAACATTCCTGCAATCATAAATTCATTGGGAACAAAAAAGAGTAATACGTGGCAATCAAGTTCAACGGCGTGCATAATAACTACTTTTTTCCCGGGGAGTTTTTTTATTCCCGCATTTGGTTAATAAAAAAGGGAAAAAACAAATTCATAATTGGAGAAAAGGAAAAAGTGAAAAAATTCGCACGGAATTGTTGTTCATAAGTGGGCTGTAAAAGTAAAATTTATTTGCTGGTAATTAAGCATTTTCTATATGCATTTCATTGTTGCCTTAGACGTCGGAATGTAAGGGTGATAAGAGCTATAGAAAATGTTTGCAGGGTTATTGAAAAGTACAATCTAACACTTTTTTTTTTCAAGTACACGGCTTATCATTGTTACTTTGTCGAATGACTAGCTGACGACGCTTCATTGAGTTGCGAATTTCAATGTTTTCGTAGTAGTGTGTTTGTAAAAAGCTGACAACGCTTGTACGCATTGTAGCAAAGCAACCGTGAAACATGTGCAAAACAGGCAGGTTGTGGGAGTTGAGTTGATGGTTTTCCTTTAACACATTAGCATAATTTAAACACCAACAACAGAATAAAATTGTGTTCAATTGTGTGCTAGTGAAATGGAAGTCGAAGCAGTAGCAGCATCAGCAGCAGCTAGTGATAATAGTGAAGCAGCATCTGTTTCTGCTGGATAATTGTACACATAATGCTGCTTTATTGTTTGTACTTATGGAAAGTTCGCGTGTGAGCTTGTTTGTATGTTGCATATGCCAAATTTTATAGAGCCAACAGTGGAACAAAAGTCTAAATTTTTTAGAAGGGAAATTAAGTGTTTAGAAAATTCAATTTTATAAAAAATTTTAATTAAGGGCCTTATTTTGCAACATGCAACGCTTAGCATTGATAAATTTTGTGTGCCTTTTGTTTTTGTTACATAAACTTTTTCATATGAATTAAACATAAATATAAATTTTTTTGTCAAGAAATAAACTAATAAAATTATAAAAATACTCTGAATATTAATCGGCTATACATGCGTATATACAAGGCTGTTTATTTACACACACATATTCACACACAAAAAGCATGTTTCCAAACAGACACACAAACACAAATTTTCCATTCCATTTTATATACAAAAATGATTGGATACGGTGAGAAATGATGAATAAGTATCCCGAGTATCGTGCGTATATTTTATTTTGTCCGATTAAATATCCATGGCCTGAGTATAAACATACTCACACTGTAAGTATGAGAGAGAGTCAATGTGTTTGATACTCAAGTGCCTTTTTATTTTTAGTTGTAGCGTATTTTACTTTTTCCCATAAACAAGGTAGAGATGGTCTTGTATGTATATTGGAATGGGCTATAATCATAGTTACTTGATAGAAAATATGTGAGCATACAAATTGTTTGGGCTACAATTGGGATTATGTATATTTTTTTTTGGAGTACTCATTGTCATCCTCTAGCTTAAGCCTTTTATATAATTAAACAAATCCATTATACATAGTCGTCTCTTTCTAATTTGAAACTCTTTAATTTGTATCTCTTCATAAATTAAACTATTTCGCAGGTCCCTTGAAAAACATTCAATTACTTGAAAAGAGTAAAAGTAATTTGGAAATTTTAATGGCAAAAATTAAAACATATTTTCGTCTTTCTAAATAAAAAGCAGTTGATTTAATTTTAACTTTTTAATTTTATATCCATTTTCCTTTTAAGACTATGCAGCAACAAACAATTTATGTTTTCCAATGTGGCAACTGAAATTTACACATTTTAGTTACGACGGTAAGTGGCAACGCTACTAAAGTTGGGTTGCCAGCCGTACTCCAACCATTATATTCTATAATATAAAAAACAAATACTATTTAATTTTTTTGTTACTTCATGTTAAACTCGGTCGCAGTGTGTTAAACACGAACACTAAAAACTGAATTAAATCTTATTTAATTTACGACTCATTAAATTTTCTATCTTCTTTATTAAAATTGTAAATCGTAAACTACAAAAAAAAACTAAAGAATTTATTCACTCCAACTATTTGCCATTTTTCTCAAAACTCCAACACAAGAATTATGAACTTCGAATGAAAATGTAATAAACTTGAAGATGTTGGTGCTGTTGTTATTGTCTTATTCTTCATTCATTTACTTGGTCCATATTTCCGGCAGAAGATTTATGCTTTTTATTTTTATAGCAAATAATTTGTATGTACGTCTTAAGAAATGTCTGCATAAATATTTATTTATGTATGTATATACGAATGTATGTAAGTATGGAGGTTCAGATGAAAGTTTGTTTAATTCGCCTGTAGAAGCAACAGTTTATTTAAGAAATGAAAAGTCAATTTTCTCTTCGTAGAGTTTTCATATTTTTTTACTTTATTTAGTTGCTTGTCTTATTTGGTTATGAACACTTTTATTGTCATCATCATTTAACACAACTCAATGAGCAGGAGATTTAAGTTTAACAAATATAAGAGTATGTAATTTTCTTGTTCTTATAGTTTGTATACAGCAGAATGAAATTGATTTTCAATGCAAGGCAATGAATGCACTTCGTCAGCAATTTTTATAACTTTTAGAGCAAGGGCGTAAACAAGGCGACTTGTGTAATTTAGAGGGTGATACATTTGATGTATCAGGGGTTTTAAGCACTTTTAAGGATTCGAAGTACCGGAAAGATAGATGAATTTTCTTTGCCATACTAGCAACGCTGGAAAACCTCCCAAAGGTTTTATATAAGATGGAAAAGCAGAAATGTTTATGAAAGCAATGCCGCATGTGGCTCTAGTAGAGCTGTTAAATTTCCATTACGATTAGTAATCAATTAGATTACATTTTAAAAAGAATTGTACTGATTATATCATTCCCTTTAGAAGAATTTCCGAAAAACAATTGATTACGATTACTAGTAATGCAAAAGTATTGTGAATTACTTGAAATTACCAAAAATAATGGAAAATAATCAAAAGTAATCAAAAAATAATCCGACTACTTTCAAAGATTACTTTTGATTATTAATAAATAATCTAAAAGAATAAAAAGTAACCGTAATTTTTTTAATTACTTATTATGCTTTTCGATAATTTTTTTTTAATTTCAAGTAGTTCAGATTACTTATCCATTATTAGTAATCGTAATCAATTAGTAATCGTGGGAAACTGAATGTAATCATAATTTATCTATAATTCACCTTTCAAAAAAAAAGAAATCAAATTAGTAATCAGTACTACTAGTAATCATTACTTAACTTGTTCTACCATAAAGGGAAAGAACAAATTTTGCGCCTGGACACAGGTAATCGATACTGAAATGTTTAACAAAGCGAAGTGGAATTTTAATTTGCCCAAGAGGAGAATATTTTTGTGAAAATCAGGAATTGTTTAGAAGTCTAAATTTTTTTTATTAAAAACAATTAAAAATATTAAAACTAAAGATAAAAACGGCTTTTCATAAAACACAAATAAAATATGAATATAAGCAAAAAAAAAGCAAACTTCACTATAAAATCAAGGCATAAATACCGCTTTAGGGTAAGCCGTAAAGAGAACAGCCGGTAACGACACATATGTTTCAAATTAACGTGAGCAACTGCCTTTACTTTTTAATCTCACGGTGGTCTAAATGACGGGTGAAGGTAAGGGTCCAACCATCGCCCCCATGCACCCTCACAAAGCACTATGTGACACTATAAGAATACTCACACCAACACACACACAATCTTTTAACATATTTAATCCTGTACTACGAACAAGTACCTTGCTGAAGTACTCAGAGCTATCTAAACTTTTGCTGCTAAGACCGTAGTCGAAACAGCTTCTGTTTTATGGCAACAGCACCTAGAATAATGTCTGGCTGATCCCTTCACACCAATCACTATCATTTATTTAACACTGGGAAGGCTAGACTATTCTCCCAGTAATTTTGGTAGCAACCACAGCCACCGCGTACGATTCTCCCTGATCACACACACAGCGAGGTCTTCAGGAGAATTCTCCACCATTAACCATCACAGTTCAGCCACTCATCAGAGTCAGAAGAATTCCTGAGCCGATACGATCCTATACCTACTCCACACAGCTCAACATTATCCTTTTAACTTTCACCTCTATCGTCTTTTAAACTCAAGGCAGTTCCAGGTGACGCTGCACCTCCTTGACAAAACAGATCTATTTCCTCTTATATACATATGTATGTGTGTACCAGAGAACAGAATGAGACCATTCACATTTGCTAACAATTCATAAATTCGATGCTATTGCCATGCATTTATTCGACAACAATAACAAATGTTAATTGCTATGATACAATTCATTGCGATTTGTTGATTGCTCATACACACTCTATTATTACAATGCCGCTATAAGACAAGCAGCGAAATGAAATGATGCAGCATTAAAGAATGCTGTGTGAGGAAGGAAATTTTATAAAAAATAAATGTTAGAAAAAAAAACACAAAAAGATCTGAAATGTATTTCAAATAACTGTTTATTATATAAAATTTGACATAAAATACATTTCAAATCTCTATCGTGTTTAAGGAATACTAATGTAAGTTTTATACAAGCACATAGTAGAAAGACTACGTTGTGGTCAATCACAGTAAAAATCATTCGCACCATTCACTGAGTATTCGTTGCTTTTGACAAGACCAGTGAACATTTATATAAAACAAGCAATGCACGCAATAAAATTCGCCGCACTCATCTCTTTCGATTGTGCCATGCGTTGTTTATTTCAAATGTTGTGGATTGACAACAATATGCGGGTTTTTTGTGATTGCATTCAAATCAACAAAATAAGGCATTCAATCTGTTCTCAGGTGTGCACATCTGTTCCTCTGTTGATAGAGATTGGGTAGTAACACATAAGTTATATGGGTAAAAAGGGGGTCCGGGATTACTATACCGATAATCTATTAATAGATCCCTTGGGGGGTGATCCGCAACGACAAAAGAAAATATTTGGCTATCATGGCTAACGATACCAAACAATATGAATTGGCACCAGGTGATCTTGATAAACTATAAATTAAATATATTTGAGTTATTAATTTTTTAAATTTTTTATTAACGTTTCCTTAGTTATAAATTTATGGCTTATAAATTTATAACTTTTAAATAAATATTTGCTGAATTGTTGTTTTTTGTCTGTTTTTATTTGCAATTCTTATTTCTTTTTGGGCAAAAAAAAGTTATATTCATATGAGTCTACGAGTATGATTTCTATTATTTTTAAACTTAAATTATATTTCTGCCAGTTGCACAAAATATTAAACTTTTTGATTTCTGTGATAATTTTTTTTATTTTAATTTTATTTTTGGTAATTCGAAGTTTTTTTCTTTTTTTTAATCATAATTAAAAGTTATCATGATATCAAGTGAGTTGGTTGGTAGGTGTCGTTTTCCTTTCGTTCATCTTAAGTTTATATTTAAACAAAATATTTAGTTGAAAAAAAAGAAAAAACATCTGTATGTATGCTTATGTTAAGTTATGGAATATACATTGTGTATTTGTGTTTAAAACTTAAATATATGAAATAAAAAAATATGCAACTATGAGATGAGAAAAGTTTTCAAATGAGTTTTATGTAGAAATAATGATAGATAAAGTTAAAGACCAGCAAAATAATGCATATAAAAAAATATATGTTTTGCTTTTTGAGGGATAATTTGAAATTTTTGTAAGGAAAATTGTAACTCACTAAGTTTGCAGAGCAAAGAAAATTAATTAAGAAATGAAAACATGGTGAAGATAAAATTAAACTTTAATCATCAGCTGTTTAATGGAGTTTGATTTGCGCTTGAAAAGTATTTTTTATTATTATTTTGTTCAAATTTATTTGTTTTACACTTTTGAGGAATAAGTGAATTCCTTACACTTTGCTCGATATAACACAGTGGGGCTTGAATTACAATTATTTGGATATAACTTAAACTTTTGACATCGTGGGGCAGGCAGTTACATTTTAGTGCTAATTGTTGTAGTCTATAAAAAAAATACACTAACTGTACAAATTTCAAGTGTCTATATACATGCAAACATACTACTGTATGTGCATTAAATGGGATTTAAAAAATTTTCATTGCTCGTTTTGGAACACCCTTTAATTTTTAACTCTCATGTATATGTTGTCACGGCTAAAGTTCTAAAATATCAGGTCCGTAGCTCTTACAATTCTCGAGAAAATAACCTGTGACGGACAGAAAGACAGACAGGCGGACAGACTGACAGATGGAAAGCGTAGAGAAAATAATAGGGTTCCTTTTCACCTTTGGTGTACGAAACCCTAAAAAGGATCGAAGTTCCAACTTCCAACAAATAAGATCCAGTCGTTAATTTTAGTTCGTTTCTTTTGCCAAAAACTTTTGTTATATTCTTGCTAATTTTGAAAAAAAATTTTAATATTGCTGGGCAGTGTAATATGTAGAATGATATATATTTTAGCATTGCTGGGTGTTTTAAAGTCTTTGATTTAATATTATTTCTATATAATTGGACAAAGAAATTATAAATTCCTCAACTGCTCTCATAATACAAGCAGCATCGCACAAACAATCAAATAAAGTAATAATTTTCAATCTCCATTGAGTGTGGGAATTGTAACAAATGTCGAAAAGTAAAAAGGGCTTTAAAAATAAAAAAAACAAACCCTGATAAACGAGTAGAAATGAATATGAAATCAAAGTTAAGCATGTAAATTCAAAGTAAATATGAAAAGTTTACTTAAAAAAAAAATAAAAGAGTTAAACATTTCTGTTTTATTTGTAGATTTGTTCACATAAAGTTGATAAAAAAAGTTTCTAGCACTAATGGCAACTTAAAGTATGCCAGAGTTTCTAATACGAAACTTAGCCTAAAAGTATACTTCGAATTTGCCTAGGCTCTCCCTAAATAAATAGGCTTTGAATAAATATTCTGGGTATTTAAGCAAAATGTAATGCTGTTTGTTTTGTTGACTTTGTTTAAGTTAAATTAACTGGCTGCTTGAAAAACGAACTTAATAAAATAAATTAAAACGTTGAGATAACATTTGCTGCCAGCTTGTTGTTTTTGTACGTGTGTGAATTTCATTTTGAGTTATTCAAAGCTGTTGCTGTTAAAATAACTTGCTTACGTTTGCACCAATTGAATGTAAATTTTCTGTTTCCTTACATGCGTAATTTATCTTAAGACAGACATGCTTTTCTTTTTCTTCATCTCTTAAGGATAATGATAAACGCACACATCTTGAGTACAAGCGAAGTATGTTTAGCATGAGGCATAAGTTGGGGGCTTAATTTCGTTAACAAGCAAACCTGATACGTGCTAGTGAACAGGCGTGCATGTGTACATATCAGTCTGATAATAAGAATACAAATGTTACCTCATTAGTGGAAATGAAGCTGATTAGTCAATTAGTTCAACTAAATGTATTATTACACACTTTTTGTTGTTTTTTTTTGTTGCAAGTTACTACTATTAGTTGTAAACGTGTTCGTTCGAAAAGCAGTTAATTAGTAACATTTTGCGAATTGAAGAAGGTCATAAAAGGTGAAAGGTGATGTACTTTTGAGTTAACTTAAAAAGCAGTTCGGTAGAAAGCTATAAATTAAGCAACTTTATTTTTATTGGGTAATTTTTTAAGAGCATTTGGATTTGATTTATAAAGCAATGTGAGTCCGATAAATTTTTAATATTGGCTTATGGTAACTAAAATAATAATAATAATAATATGGAAAACTGCATCTTTAGTAGTGGAACTATTAGTTGTGTGAGTTTGTGGAGAATTGCTCATATGAAAGTGAAAAACGTCAAATAAAAATTTTGATAAAGCTTGCGACTGTGGGTTTGCAAAATTTCTATTAAAATCTCCACCCATAATAACTGGCATGAGCTGGAGATTGTTACCCAATTGTCGTGCACCAGCTTCAGTGTAAGGCAACAGTAAGTAATGAAGATATGTTGTAATATAATATTATAAATGCTTTATAAAGACTGCTGTATATCTTTTGAACAAATATTTGACATTTAAAATGCTCTTGTATTTAAAAGTTTATATTTATTTTATATTTTTCAATTTTTAAACCAAATTATCCTCACTGGCAACACTTTTACACTTCACAAGCAATTTTTATTAAAATTAACATTGCACCTGAAAGTATGCTTTAAAATTCAGTTGAATGTATTTCTATGCAGCTTTTAAGTTTCTCTGTACTTCTTGTTCGTTTGATTACACTAATACACTCATACATAGCTCACACCGATTTGATAACGCTTTACGATCTTATTCAAAATTTGTGATTGTATTGTGAACGAGATTCTTACCTTCTAGCGTTTAGTTGTTTACACATCAAAACATAAAATTTAGAGATATGTTTGTATGAAAACTTTCTTTGAATCGGTAGAACGATCTATATTTATAACGCAATATTTAAAGATGATTTCATGTAAATGTTGACCACTGATACGTCGGAAATGAAATTTCTCCATCTATCTCCGCTATCTCACGAATTAATTCTTCAATATTCTCATCCAGTGTGTTAACCGTTGTGGGCTTGTCCCTATAGGAGCTACATCCAAACACATATACACTAATATTTGCATTTGAGGTAAACAGCTGTAAAAGCTCTTAAATTTTTATAAAGTTTTCACATTGTTCATATGGTTTTGAACGTAGCTGCCCTATAGACATGAACCTTAGCATAGGCCCGTTAAATGGTACAATGTAGGCGGCCAACTTACCGGTCCCAAACGTGAAATAAACTGTTCACCGAAATCGCCTCTCAATTGGGCCATTGTTTCGCATAATGTAATTGATGTGACATCGTCTTGCTAAAACCACATGTCAGCCAAGTTCAGGTCTTAAATTTATGGGGGTGGGGGGAGTAACAGAGTCCCAACTGCTACGAATGGCGCCAAATCGGCAATTCACGGTTATTAAAAACACTGGCAGATACAGCTGCAATATTTTCCTCTGTCCGCTTTCTACGTCTGCGTGTTGGTGGTTTAATGTTCAATAATTTAATTTTGGCTTGAAACTTAAGCACACAATTCCGAATACCTGCCTCAAAAGGTCACCCAAACTGGCCATAAAATGTAAGAAGTGCACGGGCGCACTTTCTTAACCAAACATGAATTTTGATAATAACATGTAATAATCTGCAAGCATTGTTCATTTGTAAGTCGATTGATGATCAAATTATAGACATGTAGTATGATACAGGAAAACAGCTGAGTTGCCAAACACAGTGTTGCCAGAAAGAAACTTCCTAAAAATTCACCCTTTATATCGGTTATTTACTTGAAGAACGTCATAACTCAAAAAATACTAGTTTTACAGAAAACGAGTTTAAAGTGTTCAATTTACTTACAACTTAGAGGAAAAAAGAAAGTTTTATTTTCTTCACAAGAGTTATATTTTATATTTTATACTTTTATAAAATTTTTAAACAATATGAATGGCGATATGAGAATTAATTCTGCATTATTTGTTAAAAAAATGAGGCATTATGTGATTTACTGCTTTTATGCAATATCCTATTATTGAATTCTCTCTTTTGAATTTTTATTTAAATTAATTATAAATCCTATTGACTTATCGATAACATTTTGTTTTTAATTCTTACTAATATTTGCTTTATTCAAGAAATGAGTAGGTATATTTAAAAAGGTTTATTTTTTTAAATAAAATAAAATATATAAACTGCATAATACACTACTAGAACATAAACATTATTAAGGAGTTTTCTTTACCGAAAATATAAAATATAAATTGAAAAAAAATCCTTAAAATCAGACAAAAAATAAATTTGCAAAGATCAACAAAAACTCAATTGAATGCAGACATTCAGTCATTTATTCTTGCATACACAAAAACACACATACATAAATATACGCACTCACACACACACATATATAAGAATATACATTTATATATACATTTATATACTAACTAGGCAAAAGCAAATTAATTTAACATTTGTCTTGTTAAAAAGAACATCACAAGTGAGTACAACATCACAAGCATGTCCTTATTGTCCTTGTACACTTTCGTTTAAACGCAAGAGAAATCATTCATATGCACACATGTGGAAAGAAATAAAAACCAAAGTAGAAAGCAAAAAAAAAAGAAAATAACTAAAGACTATAAAAGAAATTACTCTTGTACAATAATTTTCAATTTCCTAAAAACAAACTTCATACAACAGACCAGCAAGCAGCTTTTGTAGAAATGACAGAAAAAAAAAATTTAAATGGAAGGAAATAAAGTAAAATGCTTCCATATGCAACTGAGATTTATTTATGCTGCATGGTTTGTTTTAAGAGTTTAAAGCACACACACACACACACAGCACAGTTTCGTATGTATATGTATTTCGGCAGAGGCAGATCCCAGCAAACACATTCGTTTGAAATTGTTTGAATTAGCAGTTTTTCGTAATGGAAACAAATTTCTGTCAAAAGTAATGTTTAGTTGAATGGAAAAATCACTGCATTAAAAACAAGTTTAAAGCTCTTTCAAATAAGACTCTAGCGTAAGCTTTCAAAACCCCTATACATTTAGTTATATTTTCTGGTCTCATCTGCCAGAATCAGTCGTTAGAACTTTGTAAATTTTTGTGTTGTACAGTGTTATTAATGGGAAACTAATATGATTTCAGTATAGTCTAAGCATATGATTGTTCAGAAATTTTTGCCACTATTTTTCTATTTATTAGCGGTATACATTTTTCTATGATTCTCTTTCATATTTTGTTCTGTGGCATGTTCAAAAATAGTTCAGCAAAAGTCCGCCAAGATCACTTAAATTCATGCGATGGAAATGAGTATTTTTAAAAAATAATGCGAAGTACCAACAAATTATTATTCACCACAATCATGTACATACTTATGTCTAATGTTGACTAGTGCTGGCCTCAAATTTACGCTTGCATCATGTCTTTATATAAAAAGGGTTTATTTTTTTTAGCAACTTTCTTGTTGGCAACACTTTTTTTCGCAGCTCAGCTGTTTTCTTGTATCATGTTACTTTTAAACATGTTCAGTTTGGTCTATAATTTAACCATGAATCGACTTAAAAATAAACAATGCTTGCAGATTATTAAATTTTATTATCGGCTAAGAAAGTGCATCCGGGCACTTTGGGCGTCCTTTTGAGGCGGCTATTGGAAATCTTGTGATACAATTTCACACCAAGATTAAATTACTGGACGTTAAACTACCAACACGTATACGTAAAGTGTGGACACAGGAAAATATTGCAGCTCTATCCGCCAGTGCTGTTGATGACCGGGAATTATCGATTCGGTGCCATTCGCAGCAATTGGGATCTCTTACTTTTTTTTGTCCAAAATGGAAGAGCTGGACTTGGCTGATCTATGGTTTCAACAAGACTTGTGCCACATGCCACACATTATGCAAAACAGTGGTCCAATTGAGAGTTGAGTTCGGTGAAAAGTTTATTTCACGTTATTATTTAAACATCTCGGTGATTTTAATCTTAGTGTTTTTTTATGGGGAATTGTTACAATTTTGCAAAAACACTAATTATTATCTTGACGACACCAGGTCAAAAATACTTGTGCGGCAACACTCTGTTCTTAAAAAGCTGTTGTTGTTATTTACATTTATTTTCTTTACATACTTTTACAATTAGAGCTGAAAAAAGTCAGCCAATGTATTAAAATAATAAAATAAAAAACATGTTGATTATTGAGTTCTTGTTTCAACTTTGTTATTTGTGGAGCTTCTCATTTGTTGAAATGAAATGAATGTTTATAATATAATAACTCTAGTTGTTCTAAGAAACTTTGGGTAAAGGTTTCCTGATGATCTGCATTAGCAACAGTGAAATGCGCATATCATCCCAGCTAAACCCCTCAATAATCAATTTCAATGTATTTTTAATAAAAAAATATTTCACTGAATAAATAAAATAATAATTTGGGATTGTTAGAGCGTTAATAAATTTAAAACTTAAATTTGAATTTTATTTTGTGATTCTTTCATTTTATTTTTTATTCAATAGTAAAATATTTATTACTATTCTTCCGGCTACAATTTTGCACTTCACTGTAATTACTTTCATACTTTTATAAATGTGTATATATATATATTTTTTTTAAAGAATTTGCAGTAGTAAAATTACTTGCACTCATGTAAAATAAAATTCCTGTGTGTTTGTTAAAAAGACATTATTGCCTTTAGTTGTGTTAAGTTGGCAAAAATATAATTCTAATTTTTTTCATAAAACAATTCTTTTTCTTTTTGCAAACATTTTTAAGGCTTGAAAAATAAAATAAAAATAAAAGAGAAAGGAGTTAAATGTAAAACCAAAGCATATATAAGTTAAAAAAAGATATAAAACATATAAAATATAGAGAATAATTTTGAATGCTTTAAAGATTTTTATTCCCAACAAAATTCTAGGAAATATGAGTTATAAATAGTAACAACCAGAAAATGACGATTACTAAAAATATACATACGCAAATAGTCTCAATTTTAGTAACTGCGCTTAATCATAATTCCAGTGCAACCAAATAGTAAGCTCACATATTTTCTCTCAAGAGACTGTGAATATAGCCGATTTAAATATAAAAGAGCATCTCTACTTCGTTTAAGCGAAAAACTAAAATATCTTACAACTAAAAATTAAAAAGTACATGAGTATCAAATACTCATATTTAAATTCTGAGTATGTTTATAAATAAGCTGTGGATATTTATTCGGACAAAAAAAAAACGCAATACTCGGGATATTTATTCATTATTCGCGCCACCGTATACATACATTTGTGTTTATAAATTGAAGTGGAAAATGTGTGGGTGAGTGGCTGTTTGAAAACATCCCAAAGGGTACCAAATATTGCTGGAATTTTGCAGGAATATTGTTTCGTAACGTTGTAATATCACAGGCAATATTCCTAAAGTATTCATGCAATATTCCTATGTCCGCTTTTTTGTCTTGCCAGAAAGATTGAGGAAATGTTGCACTCCAACATTGCAAAAATATTGCAAACATTTCTAATAAATTTATATTTTTTTTTGGGAATCGTACATATTTTTAGTTGAAACTTAAAGAAAAATAAAAAAAAAATTTCCTCCAAGTTCAATTTTTTTGGACTTAGAAAAAAATTTAAATTTTATTTTACGCCCTTATGCCTTTTTATCGGTACTTCTGCCGGTATATGCCCTTATGGCATTCGTATCGCGGAAATTAATTTAACAGAAACAATAAATTCTAACAATTTATAATAATAATACTGATACTATGTGGCAAATGTAATATTACCAAAAACTATTCCGGCAATATTCCCTATTACCTGCAACTTAGTGAAATTCCAGCAATATTTTGCGCTCTATGGGATGCTTTATGTGTGTGCGTAAATAAAATAGCCTTGTATATATGCATGTGTAGCCGATTAATAAATAAATACTTTGACTATTTTTATACTTATGCGTGCAATATAATGTATATAAACATATACACGTACGTATTCGGTTTGAAATTAATGCGTGTGTTACCATATGAGCGTTTTTTTTTAATTTTTAACTGTACGTCTTCGTAGTTGTTTGAAGGCTAATACTTTAAGAGTCCTTAAACCGACACTTTTGTCATTCTCTGGTCACAACCGTAGGATATCCTTTTTGTAGGTTGGCTGAGAAGCCTTTATAGAGATGGCTCTAGTAAGACTTTAATACAAATTTACTGTCATCTATGTCATGTCGAGCCATTCGCATTCCTTCAATAATGTAAAAAGCTTTTTTAGCTCTATACCTTCCAGAACATTTGGTTTCCATTCGATCTCACACTTAATAATTTTTTTTTATTTTTTTTAAATTGGAATGGCGTTTGTTGGAATAGTTTGCACGTTGACTACAAAACCGAAGGTCCTGAGTTCTAGCCCGGCCTCCGACAGTCATTAAATAAGAATATTACGCCTTTTTCTGATGTGCTTTAGTATCCCTTTGTATCAGTTGTTGTAGGAAAGTTCAAGTGATGAAGGCATAGTCACTAGTTACTGAAGTATACTGAATTAAGAAGATACTAATCCTAACATAACGTAACATCAGAGTGCCATTATTCGTCGGTATTGTGTAGCAAAGTAAAATAACCAATAAAATGGCTATTAAGCACAGGTTTTAATACGCTTCGTTGACACCAGAGGTGCTGCAACACTGCATTATTAAAAAACATGATAAAAGCAGAGCTGTAAAAGAATAAAGCTCTTTCTTCACCACCTGTCTTTTCTATCGCTATCCCTTTTCTAAAGAAAGAAAACCTAGTAATAGTAGTAGGCATTAATTGCAGTGTTACTTCTCTTTAAAAAGAAAAAAATATGTTCCATATTATTTATCACTTGGTGAGGTGTTTTATACAATAAGGCCTTAAATTTCAGTTAGAAAGAAATAGTTCTCAAAATTAAATTTAATTTAAACTAATTTATACAATATCAAACATATTTGAAACCTATATCACTGTGCGATATCGCATGAATATTTAAATAAATTTTTAAGCCCATTTTACAAATTCACATCTGAGTTTTGTTGTCATATTCATAACTTATTCAACTTTACTGCATGAAATAAAAGAATAAGAGACACATGTATGTACTCGTAAGTAAAATAAATAAAATATAATATTTTTTTTGTAGCTGAAAAAGTGACATTTATTTGTGGCTAAATTGAAAAGCAAACATGCGGCATTAGTATGCAAAATAAATACGAAAGAAAGAAGAAATTTTCAATATTAACACACACAGACGTACATTTGCGTACGTGTTAATGTATGTGTGTATATGTAAAATACAAAAAAAAATTTAAAGCAAGACAACGCACAGTGGGATTGTGGTGTCAAAACCCCTATTTCTTCGACCACTAAATTTTAATAATTCTACCAGAAAAACCTCAATTCAATGCAAAGATCTGATAGAACATTTTCGAAGAAATGTATGGGACCAAACTAGAAGTAAACTGTTACAAACAAAAAATTTTTTTTTTTAAATCTGTCTGCAATGTCATCGAGAACAAACCCAAAATTAATTCTTAAGTTGAGTACGTTGTCGAATGAGAGCCAACAAACTTATTCTCAGCTACTTTGAAACTAATTTCAGTTTTATGTTAGCATTTTGCTGTTGTCGTTTTAGATGGTAGCTTAGTTGAGTGGTAGCGCGTTGAGTACACAAATTGTGATGATACATGTTCGGACCATAGAAATTTTTTTTAATTTACTGACTACAAGTTGGTTTAAAAAAGTCAACTTTAAGTTAGCTGAAAGTAATGCAGAGTGAGCCAATTGACTACCGCCTAGGACATCGCAATGTTAAAGTGGTCAGTTGATTACATTGCAAAGTAATCCAAGTGTAGTGAGTACTACTTACGAAATAGTTAGCTTAAAGTTAGTTTAAAGTTAGCCAAATTTCCAACAGGGAAATGTGAAATATAAAATTAAATTTTAATGGATGTGCCTCTGTCCATTTTTTAAATTCGTTTTTCAGAGCTCAATATTGGTTAAGTAGAACTACGAGAAATATAATAATGAATTTTAATGGGCGTAGTCCCGCCTATTTTTCAACATAAAAGTTGTGTAATTACAAGAACCAAAGGTGTTTGCTAGGTTTTGCAGCAATCAAATAAGTAGAATATCATAAAATCAAATAAAATAAATTGTGGGCGTGTTGCCCCCCTTTTTTTACAATGGCAACAATTGGAAGAAATGCCACCTCAGACGAAAAAAGAATTTTTACAATCGGTATAAAATTGACAAAGTTATAAAATAACAATGTAAAAAAAAAACAATGTGAGTCCGATCACAGGTGAGATGTGTAAACAAATTGAAATGAAATTTTTTTTAATATTAGCTTATGGTAACTAAAATAAGGTATATACATTTTTGACTCTACTAAAAATCTATGGAAAACTGCATCTGTGGTAGTGGAATTATTAGTTGTGGGTGTTTGTGGAGAATTGCTCATATGCAAGTAGAAAACGTCAAATAAAAATTTTGATAAAGCTTGCGACTGTGGGTTTGCAAAATTTCTAAAAAAAAAAATTTCTCCACCCATAATAACTGGCATGAGATGGAGATTGTTACCCAATTGTCGTGCACCAGCTTCAATGTAAGGCAGCAGTACGTAATGAAGATATGTTATAATATAATATTATAAATTCTTTATAAAGACTGCTGTATATCTTTTAAACAAATATTTGACATTTAAAACGCTCTTTTATTTGAAAGTTTATATTTATTTTATTTATTTTATATTTTTCACCTTTTTAACAACATTATCCCCACTGGTAACACTAGTAATTGCTCCTGAAGGTATGCTTTAAAATTTGGTAAAGTTTCTCTGTACTTCTTGTTCGTTTGATTACACTAATACACTCATACATAGCTCACACCGATTTGATAACGCTTTACGATCTTACTAAAAATTTGTGATTGTATTGTGAAACAGATTTTTACCCCCTAGCGTATAGATGTTTACACATTAAAAAAAATAAAAAAAATACAGACGAAGTCTTGAAGTCAGTTAAAAATGGAATGATGCAGTTTTGCAGAGAAATGCTTTAATATGAAATGTGCAAGCGAACAAAAATTTCGTTGTTATCTCACACACACACACACACACTCTGTTTCATTATAATTTAAAGCTACAAAACGCTTAGCGAAAGATCCTTTGAAGTAGTCTTTTACAAAATTTAATTTTTTCCCTGCAAACAAGAGAAGAATATTTTTCTTTTCTTATAAATGCAGATTATCCTTTTAACTATGTTTTTCAACATTAAAAAATAGGTTAATCCTCAAATTATACTTTTTCATTTAGAAGTCATCTTCATCTTAATTCCAAGTACATAATTAAAATGTCTTGTTTATTTCTTTGTGGAATTTATTAACTAGCTAGTTCTTTTGCATTATTATTTTGCAATTTCCTTTAAAAATTTCTATTTTTTTTCTTTGTTTATACGATAAAATTTGTGGCTCTGTCTGTCCGTCTAAGCAACATGCAACAAAATTGTTTTGGTTTTTTATTGCTTTCTTTACTTATTTGTTATTTATGATCCCTTTAATACGAGTAAGAACAAGGTTCAAATGAAAGTTGATTACACAAGTTTGTTCAGCTTTTGCAATTGTAGATTAAAAAAATAATATTCGGCAATAGAGAATATTTTGTGCTGTAATCAAACGATTTTTAACCCATAAGCAGCTGATTGTTGGTAGTGAAGGGTATAAAAGCCATTTTTTTACGTACCCAAACACACACACACAATATTTCTAGCAGGTAAGTAAACAAATAAGAAGAGTTTCAACACTGCGAGCAGAAATGGGCTATAATTTCAAATTCCAGGAAATTCACAAATTTCCTGTTGAACAAAGTTTGTTAAATTCTTCTATTTGCTATTCCTACACTTTTTTGTTACTTTAAGGAAAATGGATGAGACATTTACAACTGCATTTTAATTCGGTTTGTCTAATGAAAAATTAATGAATGTTTGAGTGAGTCAGTGAATGAAGGAATGACTGCACAAGCATACGATTGAATGCAAGTCTTAAACTGGAGCGTAGGAATGTTGTGAAATGTTTTCTTTATATTAATTATACGCATATTATACGTCTTGTTAATTTTTTATATATTGAATACATATAATATATAACACGTTTCCTTAGAAGAGTTGTGTCATTCTTCCATGAAATGTGTTATTTAAGTTTATGATTGCTTAACGTAACCAGATAGTTTTTGCAAAAAAACGGGACAAGACCGATCCTAAAGTGGGATTTTTAAGAAAATACTGCCAAAAAAGCGGGATTCATATGTAAACGGTGATTTTCTATCAATTTTCTTTTTGGCAACACTGTATTTGGCAACTCAGCTGTTTTCATGTATCATGTTACTTTTAATCATGATGAGTTTTGTCTATAATTTAACCATGAATCGAAAATGATCAACGCTTGCAGATTATTTAATTTTATTATCAAAATCCGTGCTTGGTTGATAAAGTTTGACCGACCTTCTGAGGCCACCACCAACACACATACAGGGTGGCGCAAAAATAACCTTCCGATGTTATTTGGCTGTAATTTAAAAAAAAGAAAATCTTTGATTCTTCTTGTGGATTATTTTTATTTGGTCTTTTAATTTTTTTTACATCAAGTTGAGAATATGATGTCATGTAAATGGCCACCGCCACAGCCATTGTCATTTGAGCCCTTTTTATGGCATTTGCTTTGGCCAAAACTTTCTCACAATCTTGACGGATATTGTCCTTAAGAGCTGCAAGAGTCTGAGGCTTGTTGACATAAGCCCGCGACTTCAAAAAGCCCCACAAAAATAAGTCTGCAGCGGTCAAATCATTATTATTGGTAAAATAAATAGTCACCAATATTCCGCGTTCTGGAGCAGTGTAGCGTAGCATTGTTTATTAACGTGTATTTTGCATGTGTTTACTACACAAATGTCAAAACAGAACTGACATTAGGCACCAATCGCAAAATTTATAGCATTTTCTGATAGGAGGATTACTTTTGCGCCACCCTGTACGTAGAGTGCGGAGGGAGGCAATTATCGCAGCTGTATCCGCCATGATGCCGATGACCGTGAACTATCTAGTAGATGCCATTCTCAGCAATTGGGTCTCCGTTACTTTTTTTGCCCAAAACGGAAGAACTGAACTTGGCTGACATTTGGTTTTAGCAAAATTGTGCCAACTGCCACATGTTACACAACACAATGGCCCAATTGAGAGGCGAGTTCGGTGAACAGTATATTTCACGTTTGAGGCTTGTCAATTGGTCGCCTAGATCATGCAAGTTAACCACCTTAGACCATTTATTGTGAGGATATGTTAAGGCTCATGTCTATAGGGACAAGCGCGTAACGGTTGACATCCTAAAAGACAATATTGAAGAATTTATTCGTGAGATGCCGGCAATATGATGGAGAAATTATGCCAAAATCGCACCCAGCGTATGAACCATTTCAGATATATTAGCGTTAAAAATTTACATGGAATCATCTTAAAATATTGAATTTATAGATTGTTATACGGACTTAAATAAAAATTTCACAAAGTTCTTTACATTTTATGTGTTTTCTTTTTATAAATCAAATCCGAAAGCTCTTAAAAAATCACTCAATATAAACTTTTTTTCTTTTCATCTCGCAAAATTGGTGTAGCCAAGCACACAGGGTTTTCGCTAGTGGATCAATAACTTTACTACAAAAAATATTTGGGATTAATTTTTATCGTTAAATTTTATTAAAGATCGAATAATTAAGTTGAATTGAATTGAAATTTCAAAAACTCTAAAAAGCGCTATAAAGTGGTATAAAAATTCAAGACGGGATTGACCTGTGAAAAGCGGCATAATTTCACCTAAAGCGGGATGTCTGGTTAGGTTATGCATACTGCAAGACAATATGTATATTTTTGTTAAGAAAATGTTAATAATTATTATTTTTTAGATAAAAAGTTTTTTGAAACTGTTTTGCTTAAAAACAACTTTTTTATATGCAATTTTTGCATTGAAGTAGACATATTTTCTGTAAGATATACATAGAAAAAAAAGAACTCTTTCAAATAAATATAAAAAATTAATCAGAAATAATTTTTAGTCAGGCTTAAGTTCAGTAATTTCAATGAAAGTAGATAGACTAGGGTGCTTATGAAGTGTGTGGCTGCACAGAAAAGTATCGGTATTTCCCCCAGCTTAAAGTCTAAGTTTAATTTTTCTTGTCTTCCTTAGAAACTCACATTAATTAACAAAAATATTTCATTCAATAAGAATTGAAATTACTGAACTTAAGCCTGACTAAAAATTATTTTTGATTAAAATTCACTAAAGTTCAATTAAAAATCTAAAGATGTCTCATATAAAAAATTAAGTGTGTTGAAGTGTACATTAATTGCCACCACACACTGTAGACCAAACACAAGAAGCCTGATGATGAAGGTGTAGCTGCTTCCAAAAACAGCATGTTGTTCCGTTCCGCTAATGTTTCTCAAAATATTTCGAATTGTCGTTGGTGTAATTTGATCTTAAAAAAGTTTTGTTTATTTTCATACCCTGACTTTATAGGGCCTTTACATTGTCTCAAAATCTAGTACTTACGAGATTTCAAGCTAAGTCTAGCTGCTTTTTACTAGATTTATGATACAAAAGCTAATTTCTCAGTAGATTTTTAGTAAATCCACTCAAAATCTAATATTTTTATTTATTTTTTACTACCCTGTATAACATATTTATAAAATATGAGTGCATTAGCTAAAAAGGTGTATGAATTGGCTATATCGCAATTGTTTGTTTGTAGTTTTGGAAATTGTATAGTTTAGTTTTTTTGGATAAAAAATCTTAATAAATGCCAAAAAAAAACTTGGTGTAAACGGTATAGATTTTTATAAAGATTTTAAATCAAATTTGCTATATATTGTGCAGGTGTAAAACGTCCTATTATGTTGTTTCACTGATTTTGAATTTCTTTCTCTGCTTTACTTAAAAGCTTTTTCTCACTCAAAATGTTAATAGTTAAGACACGGCTTAACAATTTGTTTGTGTTTTCATACATCAATATTTAAATATTATGTATGTATGTATGTATGTATGTATTGTTATTTAAATTCTTACATCTTTCCTTGTTTGCCCTTTTCTCCTTTTTTAAAATCTTGTTTTATAAAAATGATCAGCGCGTATTCTTGTCGTTGCATTATGATGTCGGTGATGGTGTTTAATACTCTTGATGTACTTTAAATCTTTTGAGATTTTACTGCTCTTGTCAAGGTATTGTAGTATTACAGTCGTTGCGCTGTTGTTTCTCAATCTAAATATTTCTGAAAGTATGTTTTTATAATTTTTTTTTACTTTTGTTAAGTTTCTTTAACTTCATATGCTTTTGTTTTCCTTTTCCCGCTTTGTTGATGTTTTTGTTAAAGCTGTGTATATGTGTGTGTGTGTTTCTTTCTACATTTAATCTCGTTTAATTAAAATGAATAGAAATAATGTAACAATATTATGTTACAGTGCATTTTTGCACAAACTAAAAACAAAGTAAAAGCAGCAGAAAGGATAAAATGTGTAAATGAACATGAATAAAAAATGCGTTAAATAAAAATATGTTAAAGCGAAATGTTTTTATTTTTAAAGTAAAGTTTGAAATTTAAATTAAAAACTGAAATGTGAGCACAAGCTAAAAAGAAATTTATGCATTATAATGTGTGTATATTATTTAATAGAATAGTAGAAAACTTCATTCTCAAAGATTTTTTAAAATGATTTGTTAAGAGAAATTTTTGGGTAAATATTCTTGATGATCTGTGTGCAATCTACAAGCCTTGTGCTTATAGCCATTGTCCTGACAAAACCACTAGTCCTTGCTTAAAGCAAATACTAGTTCCCCTATTGAAAATTATGCCCAGATCATCACTGATACATGCACCATACTTTACTGCCGATATCAGCTCAGTTTCTGACTTTGTCATCCAAAAATAAACTTTCCATTGGTTAACAAAACATTGCTCCAAAACGAATTCTTGGTTTTATCTTTTTTTGGCGAATTTTAATCTGCGTTTAAGTAATCTGAAACCGAGAAGTATGATTTTTTCTTTTGTGTTTTTCATGACTCACTAAATACAACAAAAACACATATGGCCATTTCCATGGTGTCGAACGTGACCGTAATACACTTTTAAATTGAGAAAAATTAAAAATAAAACGAATTTTTATTTTGAAATTAAGTGCTACTCTAGCTCTAAATTGATCGTTTTCATTTTCAAGATAATTGCAAGAAACCAATTCGCATGTGACAAAAATGGAATTTAGTTTTAATGCCAACGATTAGTTTAGTATAATACATGTTACGACAATACAATTAAAAACAAGACGTATTTACATTTCAAGACTGCTTTTGCAGTCCTCTAATAGATAATGATTCTCTGTAAAAATGTTTCGCATAAGTAAACGCGTAAGAGAAATATCGAAATGAAAAAAGTTGAACTTTGGTGACGTTGCATTCGAATATCTCGAAATGGGTTATGTTTAAATTTTTGCAAGAACGTTCAAGTTTTTGGTGTCGCTGGACCTTACGGTGGAAATGCCCATATGGAATTGTTTAATTTATTATTTTATATCTCTTTAATTGTTACTAACAATTTTATATTAAAAAAGCGTTTCAGCTTAATTTGGAGCAACTGTATATACAAAAAATATTTAGTCTTTCTGTGGTCTTAAAATTAAATACAACCACAATTAATAATGCTATTGCCTGGCCTAAATTAAATATTATTAATATTCAAAACATGATACCATAATAATGACAATTTTTTATTAATGATTTCTGACCCTTTTTTGTATTCGTTTTAAGAACTTTTTTGCTATTTATGTATAAATAAACACTAAACAAAAGTTATTACAACATTTTAATAAATACACTTAACACCCACATAATTAACAACACACTTGTTAGTCATTTAGTGTTGGGGCTGTTAAAATTATTCTTCCAACAATAACCCAACCCAACCCACTTTCGATTTGAAAAATGTGAGAGCTAAAATAAATTCCCTTGTATTTTTCCGGTATTTAGCATAAATAAGATAATAATGAGGTTCATAATGATGTCGAGACGGACGATAATACAAATTTCATGCGTACAAAATGGTACAAAAAAATAAAAAAAAATAAATAACGCATTCATTGTCCATCGTATTTATGTTGCCCTGGGGTAACATTTTTTATTTTGTCAGTTGGCATATGGAAAAATTTCAAGCTGTTGTTATTTTTTTCAAGCCTTCTAAATTATTGTTGCCAGCGAAAGAGTGTCAGCCAACGAATAAAACACTGTTGCTAAACCAATTGTAATAAGCGTTTCTAATTAGTATGCAGGCTCCAAAATTAATGAGTTGCCGAAAAGCGGAAATAGGAAATAAAAATAAGCAGATAAATTTAAACAGCCTCATGAATGGGAAAAACGAAAAAAAATATTGGCATTTTTAATAGAATTTTTAGTGAAATAAAAGAGAGGCAGGCTTATAGAGAGTCACGTTCTTAGAAATAGTGTATGGATATTATATTAGAATGGATGGATTTGTATTAATAAAAGAAACATTTCTGTTTGATTATAACTAAAAATACATTTAAATTCTTTTTAAAATCTTTTTAAATTCTGGGGCAAAGTTGCTTCGAATTCTTCGCAGGATGCTAACGTAGTTCCTTAAAAATTACTTAGATGCAAAATATTTGTATTCTCTTTTCTTTTAACAACCCAAAAAACTTAATATTTAACAATGGAATGCCAAAATAAAACAACACCACCAAAAAAAATATATATTTAAAAAATCAATAGTCTGCAGCTTTCAATACTTAACACCCGTTTCATTAAATGACAAATGATGTTTCACTTCTTCAACACTTAAGTGTTACTTAGAATTTTATGTTTTAAAAAATTTTTTTTCATGTTTTCCTCTCTTAAAATCTTTCCCGCTCCAGCAAATGAAAAAAAAAATACAGAAACATTGTTTTTTATGCCCAAAGTGATGAAAACGTCTAAAAGTTCTATTTGATTTATAGCTTAAACTTCAAAGTGTATTAAATAAATTTCAGAAAACTTTTGTTTGTTGTAAAAAAAAAAAGAATTTCAACATATTTTGTTTCTCCTTAATATTTCTTTCCTTCAAAATGCTTTTGGTGCAACAAATAAACGAGTATTTTTGTTCTTTGTACTAAAAGCAAAATGCTTAAAGGCTGAAGCAAACAGTTGTGTTCAAATATATTGGTTTACAAATAATATATCTATTATAAATAAAAAAAAATAAATTCAGTGAAGTGCGACTTCGACCCGCGCACGAAGGATTCCGTACGGACACTAGATATGTAATTCAATACGAACTTTAGTTTTCGGGTTAATCGGTTTTGAGCGTTTTTTTAGTTTTGGAATTTTTTAATTTTTGACAATTTTTTTTTAAGTTTTGGCGCCCTTTTTGGTTTTGGCTTTTTTTGTTTTGGTTTTTGGAGTTTGTTAATTTTGGCGATTAAAATGATGCATGAAAAGAGCGAATTTTACATTGAAGTATTACCGTATTACCCTAGTACCGTATTATCATTTCAGTGAGAAATATTAATTCTTATATGAAGATTTGAAACGACGATATTCAGATAAGAAAAGGCCTAATTGTTTGCACAACCCGGACTCGTCTAGAAAATTTTATGAAATTAGTGCTTCTCATATAAATTTTATACTCAATTCGACCGTCTGGGTTGTTGAAACAGGGAGTAGTATATTTTTTAAAGGTAAGATTTTAATATACTTTCCTTTTTTAATTCATTAGCATTATAAAATGTTCTTATGAACAGTCGAATTTTTTATATGAATATAGTAAAATTATGCTGCTTATTAGCATAATAAAAATTCCTTATGAACAGTCGGTGTTTCTATAAGAAAAGTGTGCTGTGATGGCACAGTAGATATTTTGGAAAAGAAAAGTTTGCTGTGCTGGCACGATCGATTTACAAGTATCTAGAATAAAATTGTACTATGGTGGGAAGGTAGAGATTTTGCTATAAGAAAAGTGTGCTGTGGTAGCACAATCGACTCTGTGCTGTAGTTACACAGACGACTTTTGTTGTTCAGACATTTTCAATATCCAATTTAAAAGTTTCCTTAGAAGTCTTTTTTGAAAGGAACTTTCTAAAGAAGCATTATCTTATTAAATAAACAAACAAATTAATAAAAAAAATTTGGAAGGTACATTTGTTACCCCAATTAAAGTTTAATTGTGAAAAACTATGCTACTTATTTGTTCACTACTGTAAGTCCTCAGTGCAATATATTAATCGATTGAGTGGCAACTGTTGAAATATACTCAAAAGTTGGCATTGAACTGAAAAATGTCAGACGAAAGATGTATAATAAATGACATACAGACTGTTTAAAAACTCTTACTAGTCTATATTTAAATAGCATTATTTATGAAAATTATAAAGGCTTTATAAAGGGTTTCAAAACATATTTTAATACAAAATTTTTCTTATTAAGCCTTTATAAAGCCTTAATAATTTTTATAAATAAGCCTGAAAATCTTTAAATTAAAAATGTCAAATCATAAGATTGTGCAATGTTTTGTTGTAAGAAATATTAAGCAGATGACAATTTGCTCTACAAAAGCTCGAAGACAAAAATATTAACTTTCTTCTGTTGCAATTATTGTTAAACATTGAAGAGATAAACTATTATATAAGATAAAAAAACTTTAAGCATCTTCATGCAGACATACTAAATATTTTAAAACATTTTATATAATTTAATTTTATGTACAACAGATTTCTCATGTGACAAAAAGTATCTTAAGAAAGCGGCAAAGACATAAACATTTCTTGTCTTGTTAAGGAAATGACATTAATTAATGGGCAAATATTTTCTATTCTAATATACATAAATAAACTTAAAATACCGATGTAGAAAGTATAAAAATTCATTATAGTTAAAATAAATCAAAATAATAATAAATAATTTTCTTTGTTGCAACGTATGATGTAACGTGCTGCATTAAAAATGTAACTTAAAGACTTTATTTCTTTAGTAACATATAACAAATGCACATTTTCATGTATTGTTGGATACTACAAATATCCTTTTATTTACTTCATTTTAAATTCTGGGAATTAATATTTTATTAATTCTTAATTCATAAGTTTAAAGCATAAATATAATACGTATGTATGCACATAAGATATCACAATTACATAAAAGTATATTGCAATATATTGAAATTAATCAATAAAAATATTTGCAAAAACTTGAAAGCAACATAATTTGGAATGAACTCATCATCCATGACTGGAGAGGTAGTTTGAAATTGTGTCACAAGAGACACACCATAATAAGGGGTGATGGCATCGATGTATTGAGATTTAATGATAATAATTTTTGGTTGTGGGAATGAAAATCATACACCTCCTTACCTTGGAAAAAAGTACTTAACTTAATGTTTGTTGAGGTCGTGAAATTGTAGTTATAGATTCTCGTTTGTCGGTGAACAAGGAAGGAAATTGGGAGAGAAACGCAAGCAACATTTCACCAAACACCATCATTTCGAGGCAGTTATAGACAAAAACCAATCACAGCCATTTTCATGAGATATATTGAATTATTAAACGAATATTTGCACCAGCGAAATACGAATATACAAACTGAATATCACGATTCTAGTTGATTGTTTGCAGGAGTTAAAAAGCAGGCATGCAAGGCCAACCAACCAACGCAACCTTTTGCATATTTATTCTTACAGTTTATTAGACTGTTTGTCCTCCAATTTGCTTGCCTTTTCGATATCCTTAGACTTTAAACGTTAAATATATTAATTTAATTTTTAGAACAGTCTCAAGATGGGAAAAAATTACGTAAAAAACTCCTTTGAAGGAAGAGAATATTACAACAACAATAACAAAAATTTTACACGTAAAAAGTACTGTATTATCATAACACGGTATTATCATTTAACTGAAATGTGTTCAGTGAATGTTAATTATTATTTTTTAAGCAATCGGACCTATTCTCGTTCCAGTATCGTTTTAAAACGACACATAAAAACGACAATTTTACGTTGAATATATACCGTTTTACTCTAGTACCGTATTACCATTGTAGTTGTCGTTTTTATGTGTCGTTTTAAAACGATACTGGAACGAGAATAGGCCCGAATATTTTATTATACGTTTCTTTTTAAGTTCATAAACACAACAAAAATTCCTTAAGCACAGTAAGCTTATTTATAAGATAAGTGTGCTGCAACATAGTAAAAAAAAATGTGCTATGACTTTTCTATAAGAAAAACTGGTTGCAGTAGCAAATTTTACTTTCCTTTAAAAAAGTGTGCTGTGGTGGTATAGTCAATTTTTCTATAAAAAAAATGTACCTTGGTAGTACAGTTAACTGCGACACAGTTAACATTTGTGTAAAAATCGTGTGCTATGGTGACATTACTTTAAAATACTTTTTATTAGCTTATTAACAATTCCGTATGCTGGAAAATAGTCAAGTAAAAATTATTTTGTAATCATGCAGAGCACACATACCTTTTTCCAAAAGCTAAAAATTTAAAATTTTACATTTCTCAAGACTCTGAAATTATACCTGTTTTAGACACATAAAGTTTACTTTGCAAAGTCCTAATTCAGCTGTATGTAAGACAGATGCAATAATACTTTCTCTCTCTCTGACTTTCTCCCAGCTGAATTAAGATTTTGCAAAGTAAATTTTGCATGTCTAAAAGGGGTATTATGTGATATGTGATATGGGAGCTATTGGTTGAAGCAGTTGAAGCGACAGCCCGAGTTCAATCCCTGGCCAAGCTCAGTGATATAGACATCACGGATTTTTCTGATATGCATTAGTGCTAATGATTATCTCAGCGTCCCTCTGCGCCGATATTTTTAATAGTGAATCATTGCAGAAGTAAAATAACTAATAAAATGGCTGAAAAGCTTAAAGTAATCCGCCTACTTAGCCCTAATTTACACTATGCAAGTCTTATTGCTAAACTGATTAGTTTGTTAGGAGAGAGAGAGAGAGAGACGAGGGGAATAGAAACGGTTCTGTTCCCCTCGTCTCTCTTTCCAACAGCCTAATCAGCTTAGTAATAAGAATTGCATAGTGTAAATTAGGACTTAACACCAGAGGCGCTACAACGATGCCATAAAATCTAAAAATGAACAATAGCAGAGTTGTAAAACGGCTTAAGCTTTAATAATTATGGCTAAAATACCCAAAACCTTGCATATTCAATACCATGTATTTAATGCTTGCTACTGCATGGCAAAATTATGTTTCCAACACTTTGATTCATTCCTTAACGACAATTTTGTTTTCACTAGCAGGGACGATTTTCCTCATGTATGCCATGTCTTGGTTAAAATCTGATAATGATGACACCAAATTGCTCTTTGTCTGGCTATTTGTACTACACTTATTTATGGTTGTGTGTCTGAGGGTGGGTGGGTCTTTTCAGTCAACCAACCAAACCATCGAATTGTCCTCAAGTGTGAAATGTGAAATGGTTTGTTAGCGTTATTGATCCCTAACAGGCCGAGACTAATAATTTGCTAACTTCACTTATTAAAAAAGGATGGTGAGGGTGTGTATGTGTAGTACACACGCACACATGTATGTATGTGGTATTTGTGTCAATTGGTTAACAAGGAATGAGTGAACGAATATTAAGTCCTCTTGTCCATTTGCTGCTTCGATGTAAGTCTGGTTAAATAAAAATTTTAGCTCAAGAACATAAGGGTGAATTCGTGTTCTTATTCTTGTTTTAGTTGCACTACAATCAGATAAAAATGAATTATTATTGCAATTGAGAACTATAATTCTTTAGTTTAATTTCGTCAGGTAGCAAGTGCTTAAGAACATTGTAGTTACTTTTATTGAAGGGAATTTACAAATAAGTTGGAGTGATTGTTTAAATTTGCTGTATAAGAGGCCTTCGATAAGATTTTACAGCTCTTACGATAACTGTCTCGCCGGTTTGCTGAAACCATATCATCTCTAATAATATTATGTATATATTTTTGAAATTTTACATATTTAAACGCTTAAGCAATTGAAAGAGGCTCTCTGAGCTATCAGCTAAGATGTTGTTTTATTAGCAATTGTAAGTGTAATTGTAATTGTAATTGTAATTGTAATTGTAATTGTAATTGTAATTGTAATTGTAATTGTAATTGTAATTGTAATTGTAATTGTAATTGTAATTGTAATTGTAATTGTAATTGTAATTGTAATTGTAATTGTAATTGTAATTGTAATTGTAATTGTAATTGTAATTGTAATTGTAATTGTAATTGTAATTGTAATTGTAATTGTAATTGTAATTATAATTGTAATTGTAATTGTAATTGTAATTGTAATTGTAATTGTAATTGTAATTGTAATTGTAATTGTAATTGTAATTGTAATTGTAATTGTAATTGTAATTGTAATTGTAATTGTAATTGTAATTGTAATTGTAATTGTAATTGTAATTGTAATTGTAATTGTAATTGTAATTGTAATTGTAATTGTAATTGTAATTGCAATTGTAATTGTAATTGTAATTGTAATTGTAATTGTAATTCTTTTTAATTCTTTTCTTTAGCTTACAATAAATCATGTTGAGTTGACGTGGAATATATATGAAGTAAAATCAATGCCGAAAAATGTTATATTAACCTTGTTTTTGTAGATTTTTATGTGTGTAAGTTAGAAGTAAGAAAAAATGTATTGAGAAATATTCAGAAAAGGCAGCTTATGTTTCCATCTATGTAATGCAATTATATAGTTTTAAACCAAAGAACAAGGGTTAATAATACAGCAACTTACATATACAAAGCACTGTCGATTAAAAAAGATTGATACACTTATATAATAAATAAACTATAAGTGAAGTTTAAAGAAATTTTAATACATTTTGCAATATTCATTATGATGTAATCCTAATAAATATGCTTAATATAATGGAATTAGTTGCTTTTATTGATTTATCAAATCTCATTAAACTTTTATAAACATTCAATTGTAGAAACTAGAAAAGTCCATTAGTGCTCTTAATGGCATAAGTTATAATTCATGATACTTTTCTATTGATTTACATTGACATTTTCATGCGACAAAATTCATGAATTTTCCATTACAAAAGTTTTTTTATATCATGTTTTGTAGTTCAACTTTTTTTTGTAGTGTCTGCCTGCCACAAGCCCGTCGTAGTAAAATGCAGTTTTTAAAATTTTTATTGTTACGAATATTTAAAATAAAACTGAAATGTAGACTAATGTGGCATGTACAATCGGGTTGTGTGTTTTAAGCTATGCTACTGTATTATTTTGTAATCTGTTGTTGCAGTTCATAGTTGTTAAGGAAAGTGTAGCATATTTTTATTTTGTTATGTGCATAAATTTAAAATCTTAAAGCTTGTTAAATTTTTATATGATAAAGCATGAAAAGTACAAAAAAACATACAAAATTCATATTTAACCCTGAGCATTTCTTTCACGCAGTATACTTACTAAATGCTTCTTCTATGGCCAGTATTTCAGCCTGAGATACACTTGCACCATCGTAAAGACGTTACGATAGCGCCAGACCAAGCATAACAGATCACATTTAATCGGCTAGAGTAGACTTTGGTTTCATAATAATTTACTATTTACGTTCTTTTTCTTTTGATTAGTGGATGGGAGGAAAACTTTGAAAGCAAGTAGCCGACTTACAATTTTTGTATGTCTGTACAGTTGTGTAAATAAATCATTTTCATAGACAAAATATACTTTCACAGCTATCTTACTTGTATTGAAACTCCTGTAAGTTTTGAGAAACGATCGCCAGGCAGATAGATGCCGCCAATCCTGCAGCACTTCTTCTGACTGTGACCATTATATGTAACAACAATGCCCACAAGGACGCTGTTCCCCCAAAATGTTTTACGAGTCCCCATAAAAGTAATAAATACATCTTTAATTTGGAAGCGAAGGCAAAAACTCTGTTTTCATCTTTAAATAATTTTGCGTATGAGTAATAATTAATACACACATCCAACTAATATTGAGTATACGTCCTCAAGCTGGTTAAAATAATTTACAGTAAAATCCCGATAGTTCGTAATGGAAGGGACCGATTCGATTGCTTTATACTTATTAGAAGTTAAGACAAAAGAAGGATTTATAGGCATTTAAATTCTATTAGGTATGTTTTTCTCTGCGTAATGTTTTTTTGTGCGTAAAAAATCTTTGCAGAACATAATTAATACACACACAGCAATTAATATTGATTATACGCCAGCAAGCTTAGTAAAATAAATTACAGTAGAATCCCGATAATTTTTAATCGAAGATGCGGACTGTTTTTTTACGATTAAATGAGGTAAAGATAAAAAAGAGGTTTTTTTCTCAATCTTTTTTCACAAACACAAGAAAAATATTAGCCAAAAATATCTAGATTTATAACTAAAGGTAATTTTTAATAAACTTGTAAAAAACCATCGAAGTTTTTTCAAATAATTTTGGTTTCGATTATGATTTATAAGAGATTGTTTACGAGTAAGTATGATTTACAAGGGTCTCAGCAGACTTTGAATAGAAATAAATTCAGTAAAGTGTCACTTTGACTCGTACATGACGGGTTCAGTACGGTACCTGTTTCTTTTTGGTTATTTATCCGTTTTTTTTAGCGATTTTTAAGTGCTGGTTTGACGTATTTCTTAGTTCTGACATTTTTGAGATTTTTAAGTGTCTTTTTTTAAATAAAAATTTCAAGTTTTGACAATTTTTTTAGTTTTTGCGCTATTTTAGCTTTTTGGTGATTTTTTTTTTGTTTTCTTACATATTTTTAGTTTTCACGATTTTTTTTAGTTTTGGCGCTTTTATTACTTGTGGGGTTTTTTCGTAGTTTTTTTCTTCCTCTTCCTTTTGATATTTTGTTTGCAGTTTTGCGATTTATTTTATTTTTTGTGATATTTGCCATTTAAGCGATTTTTTTATTTTGGCGGATTTTTGTTTCTGCATTTGTTTAATTTTGGGATTTCTTAAGTTTAGCCTTTTTGGAAAATTTCAAGAGTTTGCCTCTTACGGCTTCCAAGATACAGAAAGTTGTCAAAATTACATTAACTGATAGAATTAAGTCTACATAAAAATACACTAAAATTTAATATTTCGGTTGTCTATATATAATTGTCTGTATATTACATTAGGGATTCAACACATTTCGTTGCCTGCTTTGGAACACTCTTTAATTTTTAATTGTTATATATTTTTATTGTATCTTAAAGTTTAAAGTTTAACATATTCTGTGAAAATTTCAGGTCCGTAGCTCTTACGGTTCTCAGGAAAACAGCCTGTGACACACAGACGGACAGACAATCGAACGAAGGAACGGTTATTGCAGCGAAAATAACAGAGTTCGCTTTCACTTTTGGTGTACGAAACCCTAAAAAAATTAAATAACAAGGGAACATAAAGCATGAGGATTTTTATGAGTTTATAAGTTTATCTAAATGGTACCAGCCATTTATTTCGAATTGTTGAGATTTTTGAATTAATGGATTATAAATTATGGAGGTTTCACTGTATATAAGTCTATGCATATGTATGTTTATGTGTTTTTATTAGTATTTTTTTCAAGTCTACATATGCATGAATTTTGTATAAGCATATCTGCAGGAGAAATAAAACAATATGTGTATTTTATTATATTAATTTTGTCAAGATTAAGCTAAAATAATTCAATTATATTTCCATTTCCTTTCAGTGTTTCTTTTCTTTCCTTTAGCTTGTTCTTGACTTAATTAAAACAGAGTGAGTTCACTTGTTTAGCCTCTGAGTTTGTATACTTTTACTTCCGGGTTAATAAAGACAAATGACAAATTTACCAAGTTACTTAATGTTTATTAAAGCAAAAATTTCATTTACTTATTTAATAATTGTAAGTGATTATGCTGAATTATGAAAAATAGGTATAACAATTTGTACTTTGGAAACAACTTTATTTAGCACTTTATAGACAAGTAAATTCTTTAAATGTATATATTTTTGTGTGTTAAATAGTTTTGTCCATAACTGTTTATCAGTCTTATGTTTGTTATTGAACCTTTGTTATTAAAGTAATTAAAGAAAACCTCAATCTAAAATAAAATAAAATATTTTCTAGCTTTATTATTATAAATTTATATAAATGTATATATTTTTATAGTTCTTTTTAATTTAAACTCCCAACTTACATGACCTATAAAGTTCTGCTCCTACTGGTATAAAAAATATAAAAAAAAACAAAACATAAATAAAACCCCAAACCAAATAATGCACAACTTTGTAAGCTGTAATAAATGAAAAAAGTGGGTGGTTGCATGAGACGGGTAGGAACAATTCAGATGTCTGCTTTCCTTGCTAATTGGAAATGAAAAACAGCATGATTATACCCTACAGGAGAGAGTTGCAGGCTTTTAAGTTAAATTGATTGATGGAAAGTATTCGTATTTTTAGTTTGAATTAAGGAATGGGAAGTATAATCTGCTTTTTTTGTATTAAAGGGGTTTTTTTTAATGAAATAAATTCAGTAAAGTGTTCGGTATGGACACTACATATGTATGTAATATGGCACGAACTATTTACTTTTGGCACTTTTTTTTTGGCGATTTTTTTGTATTGATGCTTTTTCATTCTGGAGTTTTTTCTGGTTTTGGCGATTTTTTTTTTAATTTTTTACAATAAATATTTCTAGTTTTATCGATTCTTTTAGTTTTAGCGATTTTTTTTAGTTTGTGGGCAAGTTTCTTTTTTAACGATTTTTTTCGGTTTTTAGCGATATGTTTTTTTTTGATTTTTTAACAGTAAATAGTTTAATAAATAAATAATCTCCGCTTTTTTTAGTTTGACGCTTTTTTAATTTTGGAGATTTTTCGTATTGATTTTCTTTTATTCTGGAGTTTTTTTCTGGTTTTTGGCGATTGTTTTTTTTATTTTTTTTCAATAAATATTTTTAGTTTTGGTAATTTTTTTTTATTTTTGGGGCATGTTTCTCTTTTGCGATTTTTTCTCTTTTTAGCGATTTATTTTTTTTTAAATTTATTTCTTTTTAGTTTTGGCGCTTTTTTTTGGCGATTTTTTCGTATTGATGTTTTTTCATTCTGGAGCTTTTTTCTGGTTTTTGGCGATTTTTTTTTAATTTTTTGCTATAAATATTTTTAGTTTTATCGATTTTAATAGTTTTGGTTATTTTTGTTTTAGTTTGGGGCATGTTTCTTTTTGGCGATTTTTTAGATTTTTAGCGATTTATTCATTTCTAATTTTTTTGGCAATAAATATTTATAGTTTCAACGATTTTTGGCGATTTTTTTGTATTGATGTTTTTCATTCTGGCGCTTTTTTGTGATGTTTTTTACTCTGGCACTTTTTTAGGTTTTTGCCGATTTTTTCAAATTTTTTGCAATAAATATTTTTAGTTTTTAATAATTTTTTTTTTTACTTTTGGCGATCTTAATTTAAGTTTTTTTAAGTTTTAATTTTTTTTAGTCTTGGCGATCTGTTTTTTAATTTTTTTTACAATAAATATTTATAATTTCCACGATTTTTTTTAGTTTTGGCCATGTTTGTTTTTGGCGATTTATTCGGGTTTTACCGATTTGTTTTTTAGTTTTTTTTATGATAAATATTTTTAAATTCGCCGATTTTTGTAGTTTTGACTCTTTTTCAGTTTTGGTGATTTTTTTTGTATTGCCGTTTTTTTCGGTTTTTGGCGATTTTGTTTAACTTTTTACAATAAATATTTTTAGTTTTACCGATTATCTTGTATTAGCAAATTTTTTTGTAATGCCATTTTTTTTGTTTTGGCGCATTTTTCGGTTTTTGGCGTTTTTTAAATTTTCTTGAAACAAACATTTTTAGTTTTACCAATTTTTTAGTTTTGGCGATTTTTGTGTTTGGCGATTTTTTCGTTTTTTTGTGTTTGTTTTTGGTTATTTTACTTTTGGTGATTTTTTTTTGCATTTAAGCGGTTTATGTTATTATTGAGATATTTTTCATTTAAACGCTTTTTTATTTTGGCGAATTTTCGTTTCCAAATTTATTTTTAGTTTTGGTACTTTTTAGTTTTAGTGTTTTAAAGAATTTCAAGAGTTTGCCTCTTACGGTTTCCAAGATACAGAAAGTGGTTAAAAATTACATTAACTGATGGGGTATTCTATCGTTCGATCATTCTTACATTAACTGATAGAATGCCCTTTAATTTTGATTTTTTAAATTTTAGTGTTAGTTGGTTGCCTAAAAATACACTAACATTGAACATTTCGGTTGTTTATCTGTAGACTACATTAGGGTTTCAACATTGTTCGTTGCTCGCTTTACAACACCCTTTAATATTTTACTGTCAAATTTTTGTTGTTATAATGGCCAAAGCATATTTTTGTTGCTGTTACTGTACTCAAGAAAACAGCCTGTGACAGACAATAGGATTCCTTTTCGCCTTCAGTGTGCGAAAGCATAAAAAGAATAAAAAAGTACAGTAAAAAATACATTTATTTTTGCAGGGTTCTCATACAGCCGGTGTATTAAATCGATACGACTCGTAATTTAAAAATATTTCCATATAAATTCTATTGAAATATTTTTAAATTGCGAGTTGTATCGAATGCCGTAATTTGCCCTCTCAAACTATGAAAGTTGTAGTGTGAAGGCAAAATCAGCTGTTTGCAATGTTAAAAAGCGATTCTTTCTTTAACTATGAAAACACTATTATTAAAAAATTTAATATAAGATAGTGCGGGAAACATTTTCGTCGAAAACTTTTAACCTCTAACACTTTTTCATACAATAAATATAGTGAACTTTATCTAAATAAATCAAACTCTCGTTTTTAAATTACTTTTAAACGGCTAATTATCGATTAAATTCTCATATATTCTCTTGTGTTGTATGATTAAAAAAACAAGTCTTTAAATAAATATAGAGTATTGCAACAACCGCAGTTAATCGACCACCATGAATTTGTTTTTCCTTGTTTTTTTTTTTTGCTCATACAATGAACAACATAAAAAGTTCCTGGAAAATGTGTTCATTTGAACAGAAAAGTTAAATATATTTTATAGTCTCTGCAACATGAAATTGAATGTGAATATAATAATAAATGGCAAGTTGTAACAAATTTTAGGTCATGCAATAATTAAAAAGTAAAATAACTTAAAGTGCCACAGACAAATTAAGATTACAACTTTAAAAAGTAAGAATAATGTTAAATAAAATATTAGACTTTAATTCTCTAGCAACTTTATGCCTTAATTATATCTCTACTTAAATTAATTTATAATACGAGTGTGTATATGCATAACATACGTCTACTTCCTACTCTTACAAATTCACATCAAATGTTACAACACACATCTCCTGTAACGATTGGTCTAGTGCAGGAAACGGATATCGCTAAGTAAACTTAAAGTATCACATTAGTTTTGCCACTTGAGCAACTTATGAAACAAAAATAGCACAGAAAAATATAACGAGCGCAAAATATTCTTTAAGTAGAAACGACAGATTTAATGTTTGCTAAATTTTACGATTTTTTGATGATGTTCCGCCTGGTTTTCCTCACACTGAGTGTTATTTCCGCCGCTGATTGTTAGAGGTTTGTTTTTTTTGCCACTAGTTTAGTTGTTAGCTTTTTTTGATTGCTTGCTAGATAGCTATATATATATATATATATATATATTTGTATGGAGTTTAACATTTGGATTTTCTTAAAGTTTTCTTATGCTACGTCTATACCTGATAATATTTTTATCATGACAAAAGTCAATTTCCATATAGAAAAAAGAGCTTAATTAAAAAAAAAATATTTTTCAATATAAAGTTTGACTTTTGCTATGTTAAAAATATATCAGGTGTAGACGTAGGGTTAAGGATAATTTTTGACTTGTTAAATGTAAAGTGTTGTTCAATAGGGGCTTTTTAAGGGTTTGAGTTGAAAGTGGCCACTTCGTTGAAGTTACATCAAGTTCAAATTGGCTTTCATTTATTTAGACTGTTTTGCTAAATCCTCATGTTTTGTTAAATCCTCATGTACGTCCAAGTGATAAAATTGTTTTATCGAAATAAATATTCTGTGTAGGTAAAGTTTTGCTCACTTTTGCTCACTAGTTAAATAGATAATCAAAAAATCTGCTGCAACTTGCCGAATTTAGGTTGATACCAATCAGCATCATCACACCATTCTATTTTTTTTTTTATTTAAAAATGAAAAATAGAGAACTATTTGGAAAAAGATAATGGAATCGATATATCGTAGCCCCAGACTAGTTTTGCTCCACCGACCATTCTTAAAAAAACGCGTTACACGAAATTGATTATGGTTTCTGAGATATTAAGCATTCATTTTGCTCCATATCCACTACTTTAAGTTTAATAAGTATTGTTTTGCTGTACACACCACTGTTTGCCAATTGCGTCAAATTCTTCATACAACAACGTGCGAAGTAAAGTTAACTCTTGTTTTGCTTTCCTTCTGTAAGAAATTAATAATAAATAAATTCAGTGAAGTGCGACTTTGACCCGCGCGTGTTCCATACGGACACGAAATATGTAATTCAATACGAACTTTAGCCTATATAAGGTATAGTCTTGGCATTTTACTTATCGTTTTTGACGTTTTATTTAATTTTGGCGATTTTTTTATTTTGGGGATTTATTTTGATTTCTGAGATTTTTTCGGTTTTCGAAGTTTTTTTCATTTTAGCAATTTTTTTAGTTTTGAAATTTTTTTTCTCGTTTCGGCAATTTTTTTCGGTTTTTGGCGTTTTTTTATTTTGTGGCAATTTTTTCGTTTTGGCGATTTATTTTAATTTCGGCGATTTTCGTTTTTTAATTTTGGCGACTTTTTTCATTTAGGCGGTTTTTTTAGTTTTGACACTTTTTTTCTCATTTTGGCGATTTTTTCGGTTATTGGCGATTTTTTTTTAATTTTGGCGATTTTTTTTCATATTAACAATTATTTTGTTACGGGAGCCTTTTTCGCGTTTGGCGATTTTATTCGGTTTTTGGCCCTTATTTTTTTTTTTTATTTTGGCGATTTTTTTTCATTTGGACGATTTTTTCGAATTTTGTGACTTATTTTGGTGTTAGAATTTTTTCTTTAGTTCTTGCGATTTTTTTCGTTTAGGCTATTTTTTTTTAGTTTTTGGTGATTTTTTTTGGATTGGCGATTTTATAATTTTCAGATTTTGTAATTTTACCGTTTTTGAAAATTTCAAGAGTTTGCCTCTTACGGTTTCTAAGATACAGCAAGTTTTAAAAATTACATAGTCAAAATTACATAAACTGATATAACCACCCTTTAATTTTAATTTTTTTTAAATTTTAGTGTTAATTGTTGTAGACTGTATAAAAATACAGTGATTTTACAAATTTCAAGTGTCTATATACATACTATGTACATACGATTACATATATTACATGGGATTTAAACATTTTTCGTTGCTCGTTTTGTAAGTGTGTAAGCGGTTCGATAGTTAAAACTATTACGGTGGTGGACTTCTTAGAAAGCAAGAAAAATAGAGAAAATAACAAAATTCTTAATTCACAGCAGTAAAGTTAACTTATGGAGCGCAAAAAAGCTACTTTTTGAAAATAAATTAAGCAAAGTGGTGTATGGGGCACATAACGTATTTTTAATTTTACAATAAAGTAATATTAACTTCTAACTTAATTCATGAAAGTTCATAAAAATCTAAATTTTTCTTCAAAACATGTATCGAAAGCAGTGGTGCAAATATAAAAGAAATCCATCGAGTATATTTTAAGAAAACTTCATGTAAACCTTCTTTTTAATTTTTCTCCAATTCAACTTTTGAAGCGTATGAGCTAAACCAAATCTGAGGCGAGGATATGCAACACATATGTATGTATATTAATCATATAGTTTAACATTCAAAATATTTCCCTTGAAGCAATCACGACAGAAAATCATATTTATTTTTAAGTATGCCTAACTGTCTGCAAGTTAAGATTCCCATTTCTCCCACTATTGTTTTTAAAAGAAAGCTGCCTTAATTTTAAAGAGTTTTCCCGGACTTTCTTCAATTCTATTATAAAATCTTTCTGCATTGCCAAATAAACTTTAATATTTCCGTTTTGCAAAAGCCCAAGGGGCCGAGCATTTGTTGTTGTTGCCTGTTGTTATAGTTTTTTGGATAATAAAACAAAAGTTTGTAATAAATTGTTTTGACTTTTTCCCTTTTATTATTATAGCACATACAACATAATTATTATTTTATATGCGAGACTTTGTATTATGTCATGAGGGTAAATATGCAGTATGTAACAGGGTAGTTTTAGTTAAAAACAACAAATAAAAGAATAAAATAATGCACTTAAGTGTACAATCACAGACTTCGGTTGTTACTTTTGTCAGCACGAAAGTTTTTGGTAAAATTATGTACATGAAATACTATTCAACAATAACACTAAGCGACAGAATTCAGAGCTGCCAAATTAAAACGACTGAAGTTAGCTAGTAATGGGCGCATTCAATAGATGTAACTGTTGCGCAATCGTTGAGTGGTAGTCTTAGAAACGCATAGTTGAGTAGTTCCGCTCCACTCCATCACAATACTTTTTTTTCGCATTTGTAGTTTATCTGACGTAACTGTTAAGATCAACATAGTCAATAGTTTTACGTTTTCCGAATGCGCCCTATTGTTTTTTTGCTAGAGTCCGTTAATCTGAAGTGTGACGTATCTGCGAGTCCCTTCTTTAATCCATGAGCATTTACATGAAGTCATTTTTTATTGTAATACTCAGGAGACTTTTTGAAGGAACAAATTAGTTCCCTTATGGTAACACTGTTAGTTTGGGAAATGTAGGATTAATATGTCGAAATAGTTTTAGTTTTTTTAGTTTACTACCAAAATACAATAATTCCTTTCTCTTCTTACTTGTTATACATGTTATAAAAAATATGTCGAACACTGCATAACAAAAATACGAGAGAAATAAATATGTAAAAGAGAAGAGTTAAAATTGTCACTACAAATCCGTGGTCGGCAACCTATGCCATTGCAATTTACAATTGTGTGTGTGTTATACTCTCACCACGATCCGGCGTTGCCAGTAAAATTTTGTCTCATTTCCTTAATTTGAAATTTTAAATCTCCAAAGGCAACATTGGTTTTATTATGTTCAGAAAAACACTTTAGTTTTGTTTATAAAGAAAGGCATCTTTTCCTATGCCTCAATACCTCTTACTAAAATGCAATGGTGAGTAAAAATATGGTTTTGTAGGAAATTTTCTTAAAATAATTTATATATATGCTTGAAAATGCCTTTGCATGTCACGTTTTTTCAACGCACGTTGTCAATTCAAACATTCTTGTTTGTCAAAATAATTTTCTGAAAATAAAAAAATTTTGTAAATTATCATCACACATATTTTCTTATTGTGGCAACGCTGATTCTTAACAGTATGCGATACACACAACTTATCTGCTTGAATGTTTAAGATAGACTGATTAATGTTGTTTATTTCTCATCAATACGTGTGTACACATACGTAATAGAAGAATATGTTAAATGTTGCGCCGCCCTTATTTTGCCGACAACAAAAGTATTTTCATTGTTCTCTGGGAGGAGAAAATATACATCCGATAAAATCCTACATTAATGTAACACCAAAATGCAATAATGACCTTTAACGGTCAGTTAGCCAACTGTAATGTAATGTAACTGCAACGGAAACAGAAACAGCTGATTGATATTGTTATGTGAAAAGTAATGAAGATGGTTATAGGGATATAAGTGGAATGTAGGAGTCTGAACATTACTTTTCACATAACAATATTAATCAGCTGTTTCCCTTTCCGTTGCAGTTACATTGCATTACATTACAGTCGGGTAACTGATCCTTAAGCTGTGTTTCCATTCTATTAATTATTTTACTTCGTGGACGAAAAAAATCTATCGCACAAGGCTTGACCTTTGGCTCTCTTAGGTTTTGTAGTTAACGCTTTAACTACTTTAGCCAACAACTGAACAGCAGGCACGTTTGAATTTTACTACGCTTTCATATACAAAAAAAAATGGGCAAATAAATGTGGTTTCTTAAGAAATATGATGAAAGCTGTTAAGCAAATTATTACTCAGTGAGAGTTTTATAAAGTTTTGTTGAGTAGTGTAATTCAGCAGCAACAACAACAAAATTGTACCATTTTCATTATTTAATGTCCATTTGTCCATGTTATGTGTTAATGAATTATTGCTTAAACTAAAATTTAAGAACTTACAGGACAATGCAGGGTAAAGTTTTACTTTGTAATTAACACACCTTGTGATTTATTTGTAAATTAACAGAGAAGAGCTTTTAATGTGTTAAAATAATTTGTAATATTTTTGATAGTTGAAATGGTGATTTTCAATAAAATAAAGATTGGCAGTATAAAATTGAGCAAGTGATGAATATTAGCTCAGCCTCATTTGCAAAAAATATTAAGGATTTTCATAAGAACTCTTAAAATTGCCATTTTTGCAAATTGGGCAAATTCGCTAGACTAGTGTCATGAATTGCGTTATCAACTTTCACGCTTGAAGTAATGTCAATTAAAAAAAAAAGAAAAAAATATTTAACTAAAATAATCAACGAAAACTTAAAGAAAACTTAAACTTAAGGTTGGGAAAGATTCTATAAAAATTGTTGGCGAAATCTTCTCTTTAATTTCATTTGGAATCAAAATCAGTACGAAAGTTTTTTTATCATTTGCTATTTTTAAGTGCTTTATTAGTTTTATCGACGAGAAAAAAATACTCCCAAGCACCAGCCCGCACTGTGACAGCACACTTTCTTCAAACTACAGACACACCCATGCATTCGTGTAAAAATTTAAAAGTTCTTGCAAAACTTTTCATTCATCTTGGGCTTCCAAGTGCAGCGAATGTTCAAAGTTTATTTTAATTTTTATTTTTATATTATATACATGCATACATACATACATTTACAAATATTTTTTGTTTGTTTGTCTCAAACTTAAAATTCCCTGGAGGCATCCAAAACATCATCATGATCATTGCCTGCATTTGTTTCATTATCATCAGAAAACTTTTGTGTCAACGAAACGTATTTAAATGTTGAAAACGTGCGCAACGCAAAAAAATTTCATTTGCATATTTGTTTGCACTATTTTTCTTTTCTTTTTTTTTGGGAAAAGTGAAAAAATAAAAATTAAATTTAAATGTATAGAAATGTTTATGACAATTACAAGTGCATTGAAGTTTTCTTTTCTTTTCGTTTAGGGGGACTTTAGTAAAACTGTGCGTTAGTACCTTTTTAAATCACTTTAAGCTTTTAACGTCTGGCTGTCAGAGCAGATTCAATTAGCTTTTTAATGAAATGTTTTTCTTTTGACAGTTAATTTTTAGAAATTGTGTTGAAACTTTTATATATAAATGACATCTTCTATATTGATTTAAGGCTTAAGTATATTTTTAGCCTCAAACCTAGGAATAATAGGAATAATAGATAAAAAAAATACTTTATATCTATATGTACATTAGACCGTATGAAAATATAAAGTATTGTTCCAACGACATTTTAAAATTTTTTTTTGCCGAACGTAGGGGCCGCCTTTTTAGTTTTTTCGTTATATCTTCCATATTTACAGTTCGATCTTAAAGTTTGATATAGCGAATTTTTTGCTCTTAGATCCATTAACCTCAAGTATACCGTTCTAGAACTTACATCTCCAAATCTCATTTCCTACCACCCTAATGTGACACCCTAAGGTTAGAAATTTATTTTATTTTATTTTACTTGTTTTAATTCTTTTTGTATAAGTTGAGATATGATGGGTTGATACTATAGACGTACTTGAGGTCAAAGATTTAAATTGAATTAAAAAAAATTGGTCTGTCACAGAAAAACTCATCGATATATTATACTTTAATATCTGAACGTAAATACTGAAGCTATGACAAATTTAAAAAGGTGACCCCTACGGTCTGCAAGAAAGAATTTATAAAAACATTTTTTAAATAGTTGTGCAGTAATTATCGAAATACTTCTTAGCAAAAGTTTCATGATTTTTTGCGAGCTATAAATTTTTAACATTAGGGTGTCACATTAGGGTGGTAGGAAATGAGCAAAATAATTGGCCTTGAGACATAAAATTCGATACATCAAACTTTAAGATCGGACTGTAAATATGGAAGATATAACGAAAAAACTAAAAAGGCGACCCCTACTTTCGGCAAAAAAAAATTTTTTTAAATGTCCTTGGAACAATACTTTATATTCGCTGGTGTACGGAGAACTTTTTTTATTGCCTGTTGAGCGAGACGCTGTAATGTACATACTACATATGTATGTATACGTGTATGTGCATATTCTGAAGGAAATGTATTTATGTATGGAAACTAATTATTATGAAAATTTTGTTAAATATATTATTGAAAAGGAAATTCGCTTATCTAAAGTTATTTAATATAAGAGGAACATCATATGACATATACAAATTAAGTACAGACGTGAATAAAATATATATTTTTCTGGAAAATCATGAACGTTACAAAATTCCCAATCGTATTACTTTGCTTCTTGTGGTTCTTTAGGAAACAAAAATTGTCTACATAATTTTATTACTTCACATGTCTTTGCTTAAAAAAAAAGACATTTTTATTTGTTGCGAGTGTGGTGTAAATAAACTTTTTGATTAAGAAACTTTTTGTCATAATTCGATTTTAACGGAAAAAACAACTTTAACTTTAAAGTAAACAATAATAATTGTATTCCAGAAGGCTGCATAAGTTAAGTGCCTGCCAGTATATGAGTTGTAGCAGTAATTTTCAATAAGTGTCGCATGTTAAAAATGAAAAGCTTTAAATGACTTTCTTAAAAGCAAATTCAACAAATTCACAGCAATATTAACATCCTACGATATAATAAAAGTACATAGTGCTACACAAATAAATTGTAAGTAAGCAGACGTAATACAAATTTTTTCTATAAAAATATTTGTCAACAATAAGAATGATACAGATATTATCAGATAAGGAATACAATACACAAACACACAAACATTTGAGGCGATTTTGAAGTAAAAAATTAAAATCATAACAATAACTATACTGCTATAAGAAATGTACAGGCGCACAAAGACATAAGCCAACGCAGACACCAGGCATAAACAGCAATAAAAAAATATAAAGCTTTTACAGTGATGCTCTATTGCCATCATATATACATAAACACAAACCAACAGAATTATATTGCAAATTAGAGATATGCCCGTGTGGAATTTTTCCAACATGTGAACACCAAAACAAAAGTACTAAAATGTCCAACAAATATAATACGAAATTATGTTGAATTGAAAAAAATTATTTTAAAAATTATTTTTGTTATACAAATAGACACATATTTTTGTTTAATTTCAGAACTTTAAGCTTAAGAGACCCATGCACTATTAACAAATTTGCTGGTTTTGCGTGCCTGACGATAGAAAATATTAAATTTTTACTTAAATACCTAAATTCGTTTCATGGTTTCTCATGTAAGCACTCACGTTTGAGTCATGAAAAAAATATGACACGCACCTATCTCTAACACAAACATTAATGATCTGTTCAAAAACGCATATTGTTAAATTTGCTGTGACTTTTTTGATGTTGTTAACATTCTTCTGGAAGCTTTATGTTAAGTTTTAAATGTAGACAGTTCTGTGTAAAGAACAGAGAAGTTAACATCGTGGTATTCCAGCATTTATTTAATTAAAAATTAAAAATATTTAAATGAGACATTTTTAGATTTAATTGAAATGTAGTGAATTTGAATCAGAAATAATTTCTTATTCGGGCTTAAGTTCAGTAATTTCAATTCTTATTGAATGAAATATTTTTATTAATTATTTCTGATGAAAATTAAAAATATTTTTCAAATAAGTTTTGTGATGTACATGTGTGTATGTGTTAATTATTTAAAAAACGTTTAAAATTTTTTATATTATGACAATTTTTCAAGCAATTTTATAATCTAAAATTTGCTAAAAAGGAAAAAGAAAAAGTAAAAGACCCTTTAAAATATTAAATATTTAACATATTATTAAAATATTAATTATAAGATTTTTTATAAGTTTTTAAAAGTATAAAATAAAATTACGCTGACTTCCAAAACGAATCAATATAAAGTTTAAATACTTTTCGGATGCGGAATTTATCAGAGACAATGACAATGATAATGAGTACTAAAATACATATATTACAAAACTAAATATTCTTAATTTTAGTAACATAATTGTAGCGCAAACAATTCGTGCTCATAGTAAGATAAGCTATATTCAATTAGACAAAAACTATACGCAGGATACTTGGGATATTTATTCATCATTTGCCACCATATACAAACATTTGTGGATATAAAATGGAAAGGAAAATGTGTGGGTGTGTATGTGGCTATTGGAAAACATGATGTATGTCTACGCGTATACATAAAATAGCGCTGTGTATACGCTTGTGTAGCCGATTAATAGTCAAAGTATTTTTATACTCATGCGTATGTGTAATTGAGTGTTTGCATATGAGTGTGTTCTTTATTTTTAGCTGTACACATTCATAGTTGTTGGACGACCAATATTCAAAGAGTACTTAAAACGATACTTTTGTCATTCTCTGGTTTTTATACAATGTACAGATATAAAGCTGCGAAACATTGTAACCATGAATATCAAATATGAATCCAGTGCTCTGATATTTGTTTTTAGCGTATTTAATACTTGTCGACGATGTTTTGAAAGGGTGTGAATTGTAAATGTTTTGTACTGCGGGGTTATGAAGCATTTCACCTTTTTCGAAGATAAAGCCATAGACGTAAGCCTTATGTATGTAATGCTGATTATACATTTGTCATTTCTTTTGTTGTCAGTTTGTTATGTAATTTTTCGAAATGTGTACAATGCCATTCACATAATAATACTCTACGAAAAATATTGAACAAATATTGCCACTAGTGCATACTATTGCCAAATACTCAGCATAAGAATTGTTTTATTCGTGCAGCGTCATCTTATTGTATCCTGTTATTTTTTTTTCTTTTTTCTTTTTGCTTATTTTTATATGCAACATATTCCTTAATTTTATTACTTTGCTTAACTGTTAAGAACAAATAACTTGCATTAAAACTGAGTAGATTTTCATAAGCAAGCCCTCACAATTTGTGAGAACAATTTTGACTTTTAATAAATTTGTTTTTCTTAAATTTTTAAATTTAAACTGCAAACAATAATATAAAACAACTGTAGCAATAGTAACACAACATTTGAAGAATTTTTGTGCTGTATAGCCACAGCAACATGCAACAGAATATTAACAACATGCTGGTATGTATAAAGGCATTTTTATGTTATATTTTATGTTTATTTTCACAAGTAAAAATCAATAAAATGCAAAAGAACATAGACATGCACAGAGAAAGGAAAATGTAGGAAACTAGGATTAAAAACAAGTTAAAGTAATTCTTAAAGGAAAAAGTATTTGAAAATGAAGATTTCTATATTGGCAACCTGGACCACAATGTCGACAAGAAACTTTTGATGGACAGTTTGTATTGAAGCAAATACATTTTTTCGTCCTTGTTTAAAAAAAAAACAGATTATATACGATCCTAGTAACCGATTTTGGCTAAAAAATGAATTTTGAAAATAATGTCGCTTAAGCTTTTTTTTTGTCAAACTACTAAAAAAAATTATTGTCCGTACAAAAATTTTGCGCAAAACTAATAAGTGAATTCAGTTTAAAATTTTGTTTCTAATTCGAAATATTTGCATTTCCGAAAACATCGCCAGATCCTTTTGTTTTTTGTTGAGTGCAGGATTAATAAAATTCGCCCTAAATCTCTTGTTTTTATTAAGCTTTTTCTGGAATTTAGTTTAGGTTTATATTTTGCTTTTTGCCATCATCTACTTTCATGCCGCAGAGTGTTTTGTCGTTTTATGGAATTTGCAGCAAAGCATGTTGCTTTATAGCACAACATGATTGCAACCACAAATACCAACCAAAAAGAATTGTCGTTATTCATTTGAATTTATACAAATTTTCATTTCATACCACACGAGTCATTCATTGTATTGCTCTTTGGACAAACGAAAAACAAAGGAAAGATTGAATATATAATATATAAAAATACATACATAGAGTTACCTTAATATAAAGAGGCCTTAACTCATTATTTTTTTGAAATCGAGATTTTTGCATTTTTCGATACATTAGATGTATTTTCATCGAAATATACAAAAAACTCGATATCAGAAAAATTATGAGTTAGGACCTTTATATATTAAGGTAACGACATGTATGTACAAGTATATACAAATGTACATATGTATGTTGACTTTTTTGGAAAAATTTAAAACAATTAAAACAACGCGTATACTTGTGTATGGGAAAATAAGCACGATGCAGCCCATAAGAAATTTTAGTAACTGAGAGAAATTTAATGAAAATATTTATCAAAATAATAAAGGTGTTAATTTCAGTTTTTTTGTTAGAAAAATTTAATTTAACTTTTTACAACAAACACAGAAAAGAAAATTCAAAAATTTTCTTCAAAATTTTTAAAATTTTTTTTCCTGTGCCTGTTGTAAAAAAAAATTTGATTTTTCCATTTTTTGAAATGAATACCTCTAATGTAAATTTTAACGTGAAATTTAAAGCTTAAGAAATTTATTTATTATTATTCCTATTTTAGTTTATTATTAAAATTCACTACGAAAATGCTGAACACTTCGCTGTCACACTTCGAAAAAAATAAAGCATTTTTGTGTCGTCATGAAGCACCTTTGTAAGCGTGTGATTTGTCGAAGAGGCGATCCAAATTTTGTATTGTTTTTTTTAGCAAATACAACCCCATAAAGCGATCAGCTTCTCTGTGGAAAGCACCCAGGATCTATGGCGGGAAATGAACCCACGACTTCTGGACTGACGTGTTGGTATCGCAATATACATAGCTCCCTTAGACATTGGATCACAACCGATTCAAGACCAAAAAAATTATTTTCGTAAAATAAATATCAACTGGCTGGGCAAATGCTGCATTTTCTGAGCCACCACGCACTTCATCGTTTTTATCAGCAACCATGTCCCTCTAGCGAACATCAGCTGTTCAACATGAACTTTTCGTTTAATGGAATACGAGAAGTTTAGTTCTTTTATTTATCTTATATCTCTAGGGAACACTAGCTGTTTAAGTGTATACGCTTCGTGTAATGGAATACTAGAAGCTTAGATATTTTTTTGCATACACAATTATTAATTTAAGGTCGAAAAAAAAATTTTTTTTTAATATAATTATTCATTTATGCCTTCATCTTTTTTTATATTCAGTTTAGCATGAAGTAATAAGAGTAACCTGAGTATATTCAACCATACTACTTATTTCTTACTTTAGTCACAGTTTACACTAGTGAGGTCTTGTTGCTAAGTTTATCACTTTTTCTTTTTTGAACTTTCATCGGCATTCACACAATGCAAGTGTTATCTTTCAGCTAATTTTTTATGCATAGTATACAGGGTATCTGGCGGAAAATTTATACGATACGATTATTTCAAAAAGTAATAAACGGTGCGGAAGGAGGGTGGTGCCGTTGGAATTATCGATTGTGCGGATTTGTTAGTCAGGATGTCGCAGTGGTCGGGTCAGCATCGCGCAGTCGCTGTGGAGAAATTTTTTAAGAGTAATGATTCTTACGTAATTGCTCGTTGGTATTCGGCGAATACATAATGGACCGAGTGTAAATCTAGTTCGTTCGTGGGTGCAGAGATTCTGCGCAACTGCTTCAGCTATGAATGTCCCTCGGGCAGGCCCAGTCGATTCTCAAGGACTCCAGAAAACATTTAACTGTTTCAAAGCAGTTTACGTGAAAATCCGCGACTTTCAATATGGGAAAGAGCAGCCTCACTGGAACTTCCAAGAAGGATTCTTCATGAAATTTTAAAAATTCCGTACGGATACAAGATTCAATACGAACTTTAGCCTATATAGTTATATAGTTTTGGAATTTTTTTCGTTTTTGACCTAGTTTTAATTTTGGCGATTTTTTTTATTTTGACGATTTCCTTAATTTTGGCTATTTTTTCATATCGGTAATTTTTTTGGTTTCGGCGATTTTTCGGTTTTTGGAGTTTTTTTTCATTTTGGCAATTTTCTTAGTTTTGAAATTTTTTTTCTCGTTTTGGCGATTTTTTTTTCGTTTTGGCGATTTTTTTTAATTTTGGTGATTTTCTATTATCATTATATCATCTTCTATTATCATATCATATCATGCTATTATATTAATTTCGGCAATTTTTTTCATATGAACAATTATTTTTTTATTGGTGCCTTTTCGTGTTTTGGTGATTTTTTTCAGTTTTATGCGATTTTTTCGTTATGGCGTTTTTTTTAAATTTTTTTTGGTTTGACGATTTTAAAAAATATAAACCGCATTTCCATTCTATCGTTCAAAGATCTTAATAAAACTTTTTGTCAATTATTACGTTTTTTATTTAAGTTTGAAAACAAAAATCTGCTACCAGACACCCTGTACATTTGGTTCAAAATAAAACGCAGCCACTTTTAATGAATGAATCCATTTATTAATGTACTCATGCATGATTTAACTCCAAAGACGTTAATACTTCAAAAATGTCTAATTAAAATTAAATGAAGAAGGGGGAAGTGATCTGGGGGTGCAAGTGAATAGTTTTCATCAGCATAAAATTTTAACAGCCTAAATTTTGATTAAATTGCTAGCCGTCATTTAAAAGTCGTAAAATATTTAATATAAATTTAATACAGTAACTTTCTCTCTCTCTCATCAGAGCTGACAACAGCTGCTCTAGTTGCAGCACCCTTTTACAAAAAAAAACATATACACACAATGCGTGTTTGTTTGTGGGAGTGTATAATAATTTCTACTGCTCAGCAGAAAAACAAAAGGAAACTAATTTTCCATCATTTTTATGTTTGAATTGTGTATTAAAATGTTGTGAATGTAGAAATCACTCACTCCGTTTGTTTCACTTTGTGTGCGGCAGGCAGTTTAGTCACTTTTGTTAAAGCTTTATTTATTCCACTGCTGCCATCAAACAGTAACTTGGCAGCTCAGTATTATGCACTCGTTTAAGAACTCTATAAAATAAGTTTTTATTATTAACATTAAATAAAATAAACAGAGATGGGACTTGTAGACTAGATATTAACAAATTCTTAAATGATTTTGTGCATGTTAAACTATTTTATAATTTTAGTGTGAAAACTAATTTCAAATAAAAATCTTTTTGAGATATATTTATTCACCAAATAGCCCGATTTTTTTGATAAAGACTTTTTGTAAGAATTTAAAGTAATTTTTTATAAAATTTTTTAATCTATTTTATTTGGGTATGAGGCCAAGGACTCGAGATATTTTTTCTATTACGAATATTGTGCTCAGTCTTTTCTTTTGTTTTACAAATACTCGAGGCAAATAAGACCGAAAAAATTCAAGCTTGAAGATGAGCCTTTACATACATAATGAAGAAGACTGTTTGCCATGTATAGTACGACTTTCTTTGAAATTTGAATGTATATATACAAAACAAAACGTAGTGTCCTTGAGCTTCCAAATCCAAATTAAGGACATAAATAAATTATAACTTACATGGTTCAGCTTACAACACATGAGTACAATAGTAATCCAAAATATATTTGTATGTTTTATAATTTAAAAAAAATGCCTTTATCCAACGCTGGCATATGCAGTTTATAGCTGCTTAAGCAAATGGGAACAATTGGAGAGAACAGAGTTTAGAGCCGTAAATAAAGTGAATGTATGCTGGCAAACTTTGCCTTTCTAGCCACTTCCTATTGTTAAGTATGTATAGGATTTTTACCGACATATATATATATATATATATATGTGTGTGTGTGCATTTCTTCTTCATGTTTAGGCCAATATTTAACTTTGTAAGAGTGTATTTTCCAAATCATAAATCCTTTATACTTCTTTATACTTTTTGCTCCCACAGCTGCTTTGAAAACTCTTTACAGTCATAAAATGAACTCCCAAAAATACATAAAATATAAAATCTCCTGCGATGATGGCCTCGTAAAATACAGCAAATACAAAAACATGTTAATATTATTTACAACATGTTTGGCGAAGAAGATTTTATTTACACCCTGGGGCCTGCATTCAGAAACGATTATTAAAGTTAAAGTTGAATTTGAAAACCTCTTTTTCTGCCCCACCGCTTAAGCACCATGAGTTAAATAATCGTTTATGAATATGGACCCAAGAGTATAAATAAAATTTTGTATAATATGTAGTAAATAATCTTAACATGTTATTGTATTTGTTGTATTTTATGAGAACATCAAGGCAGAAATAAGCCGCTTGGCAAACATTTGCACAAGCACACACACACACTTAATCATTTACAAAGTTGTTAAGCAAAGACTTACTTACACAACTCACATGTGATAGTTTGTGAATAAGGAATTCTTTGAAAAGAAAAGAAAAGAAAAGGTTAAGTGAAAATAAAAGTATCTTTTATTTGTATTAGAAGGCCAAAAATACAGAAGCAACAGTTGCACACAAAACATAAACTAAATACTTTGCAAAAGATTTGTTCAAAAGATTGAAGGAATCTTACTCATAAAGTATTTGCTTTCCTCAAAAGAAATTTGACTCAATATACATATGTGACGCGGAAAATAAAAAGGGACCTTTACCTTTAAACGTGTATCTTTGGTTGACTTCAATTTCATAAAACGCGCATATCTCTGGGAGGGAACACTTTAGGGGCATGGGATCGGTCTCATTCGATGCTCAGATGTTGTCCACATCAAAAAAAGTGAAAATTGATTTTTTAACCCTTAGGTCTTTTTCTATATGCGCTGTCACATATGTATGTACATACATAAATACATATATGCAATGAAAATGGTGTTACTTTAAAAATATTTGTAATGAAGATAAATAAGCGGAGCTGTTGAAGTACAAATCATTTGTACAACCTGGTATCTGTAACAATAATGTGAAGTTAAATTTAACTAAGAGGCACATATATATAACGTTACCTTAATATAGAAAGGCCCTAACATATTATTTTTTTCTGATTTTGAAATTTTAGTATATTTCGATAGAAGAAAAACTCAAAATTCTCAATCTAAAAAGAAAAGAATAATGAGTTAGGGTCTTTCTATATTAAGGTAACCAAAAACGTTAAAATTAGTTCCATGTAGCATGTATTCTATCATATTTTCATAAACATCCTCCAATTAATTCACTAAAAGTTAAATTTTTAGTAAAAATAGCAGTTATGTTATAAAATAAATAAAATTTATTTGCCCTTAACATTAATTTATACCATAATTGGTTTTTTTGCTCGCATTGGCATTGAAATAAAAGTGTTTACACATAAAAACACATGTTTACTTGTGTGAGTTATTAAGTATGCGCACGTATGTGTGTGAGTTTAGAACACGCTCAATTACATTAAGTGGATTTTAATTAGTTTACTTTAAAATGCTGTTGATTGTGCTGTGCTGTCAGTGTGTCAACTCAGTGTTATCAACTTGGAGATTTTTGTACCAAGTTAGCATTTTTAAATGTACGTCATGGATTAGTAAGCAGTAAAGACCTTAGATCATTCATATATGAGGTACTTATCGCCATTCAAATAAATGGCATATCGTTGGCATCCAAATGATGAAATTCTGACAAAAAGAAAATGGTAAACCCCGACCTACAATGCTCACGCCCAAAAAATTAGCGAAGCATGCTGAACCTTTCCTGAAGAAAACAGCCAACAATAGTTATACTAGTACTAGAGCTCCCGATTTAGAGACATTGTATACATAGTATATTGCATATATATAAAAATATTATTGTTAACAAGTGTTTAATATATATATATATATATATATATATATAGATGTTGGAAGATATTTTATGACATTTTATAATTCTGACAACGTTTGCGAAAAATGTTGGCAGCAGTGGCAGTTGCTTTTCAAAATACAAAAAGTTGTGCCCTTTCACTATAAATACACTTTCATACACGGCAAGAAAAACCTTACTCTAAATGTAAGTTGTTTATTTAGTTAAATATGAGTCGCAATTGAAAATTTAATTTAAATTGTAATTAAAACAAGCATAAAACTAGATTATTCGCTACATTTTTATATATTTACACTGTCATTTTAAGAAAGTATATATATAATTTTTTCGGTTGATTTTTATCACTATGATTCAGCAGAAACTCTCACCTGAGAGAAATTTGTGCTTAAATTAGAATTTAGACTTGGATTTGTCATTTTTACTATTCCATTCCATTACTACTGTGCAGATATTAGCTCAATAAATAAAGTGCTAAAGAAAGACAAGGTAGATGCTGTAAAGCAAAAATATTACATTTCTTGGAATAATTCCCAACATCATACATCCATCGAATTCAAGGCAATCTTTTCCTTTCTTAAAGATATTATTCCTAAAATCAATTTAAAGTAGCCTTAATAATGGATTAAGTCAAGAATTTAGTACTTGCAGAATCCATACTTGAATCAAGCATTGAATTCTTGGCTTAAAAAAATCCCTACTAATCGTACTATAGACAACGAGATGGCTTGATTTTTATTCACAGTGTGTGTCTGTTTTATACATGCATACACCTGCATTTCTACTACGTCGCATATGATTAAATAAATAAAATACTGCGTAAATATGCGGGTAACTAATTGTAATTAAATTAAAATAATTAAATCACAAACATATGTACATTATCAAGTTTGTAGCTGGTACTTAAAAAAATACAACAACATTTTTTTTCCCAATAATTTAGTTGTAAAAAAGAATTTTTTTTTGTGATTGTTGATTAATTTAAAACTAAAGTTGCTGGTGAAAACATAAATTAGTTCACAGCGTGCTCGAATAAAATTTATATTAAAAAATTTTAATTACTACAAGATTTATTTTAAAATAAGTTAGTATAATTAAGCTACGACCAAATTATGTGTTACATGCTAATTAACTTTACTTTAGAACTGAGCACAAGCTACGAAAAAGTGCACAGTATTGTATTTTTTTTTCAAAAGCAAATATAGTTTGTAGTGGTGATCGTAATTGAGTGTAAAGCAAAAATAGAGAACAAGGAAACAAAAAACACACAAAACTATTGTAGAACAGTTGAACAGACAGTAGTGTCAAGTACGCAATATTTTTATTACTTCATTTTACAAACTCAAAATTTCACAAATTCAAATATAAATAATAAAAGTTTTTACAAATATATCCTTTGTAAAAGATATTATTTTTATTTTTTTATTCATTTATTTTATTTCTTAGTGTTAAGTTAATAAATTACAAAACTTAGAACAGTATTCCACGCGAACTAACACGCTCAAATAAACCTACGTTTTTTGTTTTTTCTTTTACACATACACATATTTTTACACTTGTTTGATCATTTTATAATTAAAAATCGGTGTGCACAAGTGAAATATGCTTCGACACTACAATAACTAATGCCCTCGCTTGGCAGATAAATAAATGCTGTTGCATGTTTTTGATCAAATTGAATACCAGTTTTAGTGTTTTCCTAAAATCAAGAGCACTAAAAAGAGAGAATAATTCAATAATGTACATCATCAAGACTAAGCAAGCAAACATCTTGTGCTCAGCTCTACTTTAGTTTTTCATACTTGCCCTTGAGTAAGTAAATGGAAAAAGTAATAGTATAATTATCTCATGGTATTTCCTGAGATTGCTTGTTTAAAAACATTTGGGACTTTAATTTTAAATCTGCTCAAGTCTGAAAAACACAATAGCTGGCAAGGTGCTTTTAACAAAGTGGCAGCGCAACGCACAAATTCTGTGATTGAAAAGTGTAAAAAAATATTAGATTTGCTAATTTGTGCTTGTATTATAATATAAAATTTAAACAAAGTGATTTAAGAAAGAAACTAAAATAACTTAAGAGGCTTATTTTATAATTATTAGAGCCTAATTTTATATAAAAAATGTAAAATACAAAAACAATGCGAAAGGTACGGCCACACTTGGCAAACATTTGCCCAAAAATACAAACAAAAATTCATATTTTAATTGCACCTGACTAAATTACATTTTGACATCTGGAGTAAAATAAAAGCATATAATTATTTCTACGTTATAAAGGCTTCCTCTAAGATTCAAACTTTACTACAAATTTTATCTATTTATATTGTTTTTTCTTGCTATGGTAAATAATTTTAACAGCTAAATCAAGTTGCTTAAAGTCTTGGCTCATTATTTTTTTCCAGAAAAGTTTGCATTTTATTGTTTTTCCTACATAAATTTTATTAGTTTTTAAGTTGGAAGTAACATAAACATAAGATTTGAAATTTTAAGGCCCTTTTTTCAAAGCACTATGGACTTTTTTTATTAAGGTACACACACATATGTTCCAAAAAGGTTTATATATTCGTAAGTATGTAGTAAAAAAATACTAAAGAAAATGGACCTTTTTGTGACCTTCTTTAAAGACAAAAATATTGAAAAAATATAGCGTTTTTATGTTTCTTACAGTAGGATAATGATTACGGTCATATAAAGAATGACATAAAAATCGTTTATAAGGAAGTTAGTATTGAAATGTTTATTTAAACATAACTGTGTACATAAAAAAATCGCTAAAACTTGGGAAAATTATCTAAATTTTAGTAAAGCAAGTTCTTATATGCCGCCAAAGAATTTAATAAATATTTAATTTTCCTGTTTTTAATAAATATATCATTTTATGCTAAACAGGGCTAAACACAGGCTGCTCGGTGGCGTATAAGTAATAGATATTAAAGCATGTACAATATTGCTCATACGCATGCAACTCTCGAATCTTATTTTTAATCTAAGAAATATTTTTTAAAAAAAGGAACCCTATTGTTTTCGCTACGCTGTCCGTCTTACCGTCTGTCCGTCACACGGTATTTCCTCAAGAACCGTAAAAGCTACGGACCTGAAATTCGGACAGAGTATATAGAACCTTAGCCGCTACAACAACAAATACATGAGAATTAAAAATTAAAGAGTGTTCCAAAACGAGCAACGAAAAATTTTAAAATCCCATGCAATATACATTTAATTGTATTTACATATGTATAGTGGCACTTGAAATTTGTAAAATTATTGTTTTTTTTATATAAAGTACAACAATTAACATTAAAATTTAAAAAAATTTAAATTAAAGGGTGGTCCATCAGTTAATGCAATTTTGACTATGTAATTTTATCAACTTGCTATATCTTGGAAACCGTAAAGGTAAAGTCCTGAAATTTTCAAAAACGGTAAAACTAAAAAATTCAAAAATTATAAAATCGCCAAACAAAAAAAAAATTTCTGCTATTTAAAATGGAGGGAAATCGCCAAAACGAAAAATATTGCCAAAATTAAAAAAAAATTTCTAACACTAAAATAAGTCGCAAAATTCGAAAAATTCGTCCAAATGAAAAAAATCGCTAATATTAAAAAAAGCGCTAAAAACCGAAAAAATCGCCAAAACGCAAAATAACATAATAATTTTTAGTATGAAAAAAAATCGCCAAAATGAAGCAAATCGGCAAAATTAAAAAAATCGCCAAATTGAAAAAAAACGTCAAAAACCGAAAAAAACCCCCAAAATAAGAAAAAAATCAAAACTAAAAAAAGCCCCTGATTGAAAAAAAGTCGCCAAAATGAAGAAACGCCAAAAAACAAAAATCGCCAAAATTAAAAAAAACGCCAAAAAGAAAAAAATCGTCAAAAAATAAAAAATGCCAAAAAACTAAAAAAATCGGCAAACCAAGAAAAAAATTTTTAAAAACTAAAAAAATTTAAAAATTTAAAAAAACCGAAAAAATCGCCAAAACCATAAAGAAAAATCGCCTATGAAAAAGTTGCCAAAATGAAAAAATCACAAAAATTAAAAAAATATCGAAAACGAAAAAAAATGCAAAAACTATAATTTATATAGGATAAGTTCGTATTTAATTACATATCTCGGGTCCATACGGAACCCTTCGTACGCGGGTCAAAGTCGCACTTCACTGAATTTATTTCATGTCTAAAAACTTCAAAAATAAGATAAATCTTAACAAATAAAAAAATTCTGCAAAATCTTTAAGATTTAATTAAAAGATCTTTAAGATTTTACAAAAATTTATATTTTTTTTGAAAAAGTACATGTTTTACCCTTTAACATCATAAATTTCTACTCCAGTTAATAACCTTGAATGAATACTTTTTAGTTTAAATTCCTGCTGTGTGTAATTTTTCTTCAAGTTCATAATAACCACATGTTGTCCTCTGCAGGAAAATTTTGTATATATACTCGTAACTATTACTTTATTGTAATAAAATATTCTGTTTCATATTTTAAGACTTTAACCTTCAATGTCTGCTTGTTCAAAAACAAAAAAAAGGAAAACTCCAAATATAAGTATCTTGTTGCTTTTCTTAATAAATTCTCTCAAATAGTCTTTAACATCTTGGTAATCATGTGTGGGAGGGTGTGTGCATTTGTGGGTAAAAGAGTGAAAGAGGGAGCGGAACAGGAAATTGGTGTGTAACTGTATGCACTTCAGAAACACTTTTAACCAGTGCATAAATAATAATTTCTGATGCAAAAGGTGTTAATGTAATTTTAAGTTTCATAATTTATTTCCTTTTATAAAATTTAAGCATAGGGATTTTAAAATCGTATTTTGAGGAAATATTTTATAGTTAATGGCTGTCAGCAGACACATTTAAACGAGAATAATGTTGAAAATCAAAGTATTTATAAATAACATGCTCAATTATAATATAATAATTTTTGATTATTAAAATTTGCTTAGTTTATTAAAAACATAAAATATCCTTTATATTCTAGAAGAATTGTCGGCTGACTTGTTTTGAGTGGACAGTAGAACAGTTCCAAATTGTGAGAAAAACTTGGTGTGAAGCTAAAAGCAGCGAAATGTTCTTTCCCATAAAATTACTAAAAATTCATTGTATGTATAACATCAGAAGAAAAATTCTCTTATTTAACTTTTAGCTATTCCATGAATTGAGAAACAGAATGAAATGATAAAATAAAATATACTTTTGATTAATAAGATGTTGCAAACAAGTTTTATTTTGCCATAAAACAACATATGGCGAATTGTTTTCTCACTTATATATCATGCCATAATCGCCAAAAAAGCTTAAGCGACATAATTTTCGAACTTATTTTTTTACAAAAATCAATTATTTGTGATCGTAAATAATAAATTTTCGCAACAAAAAAAGAAATTCAAAAAAAGTATCGGTTAAGCTTTTTCTTGGAGCTTATAGCTCAATATATTAAAACATAAGTTCTAAGTGTATATATCATTCTTACCTTTTTTCTCGCTGCTCCTTTCAAGTCTAATATTTTCTTGCAATAATTCATAACATTTTATTCTTCCCTCAAACGAATAGATAGAAAAAAAATTAATATTCAGGATGGTTTTTTTTCACATAAAATTGTCAACCAAATTAACATTTTGCTCCCACGTTCAACTTCATTAGCTTATTTTAACTTGCACATATTTTAGACAGCAAAATATGAAAACATAATTAAAACATAAGCTTAGGGTTTTTATCTCTTACAACATCATACTCGTAGCATGTGAACAGGAGCAGCAGCCTTGTAGAAAAACAAAAAATAAGGGGAGAGAAAAAAAATTCAAGGCAACCACAGCATACGTTAAATATAATTCTTATTTATGCACAAAAAAGTGTTAATGTCACCTACACACACACACACTTACACTCAAATACACACTGAAAACCGACAGCAACTTCCAGTTAAATTATGCTTTACATCCGGTTTCCTCCGCCACTGCGGCGCTGTTGTTTCACAGAGACTCAATAAATGCAAAAGTTTGTTTTTGGAATGTATGTAAGTGTATAAGTGTGTGTGTGTGTGTGAGTTGTCACGCAATAATTTATATTAACTTAAGATGCGAAAAGTGAAAGTATGACATTTTAATGGAATTCGTGAATTTTATTTCAATTCTTCCCACCAGGTGTTTGTTGTCTTATGCTGCTGGTGAGAAAAAAGTTTATGTGCACAAATAATGTTTTTATTTAACAAAAAACAATAACAACAACAACAATATTAAGTGAAATATTTAATAAGAGGCGGCATTACTATGATGTTATGATTATTAAGCCTTTTTCTTTGTGGTTTTTGCTTTTACATTCATAATAAATTATTTATGATTAAAAAAGAGAGAGGAAGAAGACAAAAGACTGAGTTAGCGGAATTGATTTAAGCACAACGTTTCCTTTTAAATAAATTTTAATATTAGGGCTAATTTTTTTTAGAATTTGTTTGGAATCTCAAAAACATATTAATTTCTTTTGATATTTTTACTTAGAAAGTAATAAGTTAAGTTATTTTAATTAGTAAAGTAAGTAGCAGTAGAAATCAATTGAAAACTCCCCGAACACAGCCCTGATTTAAATAATTATTTACTTTAATTTTGCAAGATGCCAAACTAATATTTAGTAATAAGTTAAAATCAATTTCAATTACAGAATACAGAGAAGTACAGAATTAATAAAGAAAAGACTCATATTGCACACACAGGGAGATGTCTAAACATCTAGCAAATAATTTTTTTTTAATATTGGCTTATGGTAACTAAAATAAAATATATAAATTTTTGACTATACTGTTTTTAAAAATCTATGGAAAACTGCATCTATAGTAGTGTAGTTATTAGTTGTGGGGGTTTCTGGAGATTTGCTCATATGCAAGTGAAAAACGTGAAATAAAAATTTTGATAAAGCTTGCGACTGTGGGTTTGCAAAATTTATATTAAAATCTCCACCCATAATAATTCGCATGAAATGGAGATTGTTACCCAATTGTCGTGCACCAGCTTCAGTGTAAAGAAGATATGTTATAATATCCCAGTGAAAAAAATGGAAGTCATTCTAGTGGAACTACATTTTCATTGCTTCCAAAAAATCGATATTTTTAATTTGCCGAGAGTGAGCAAAAAACCATGTAGAAGCTTATTTTAGTCACACAAAACCTTGTAGCTCCTCCATAGTGTTAGAAAATACTCAACAGAATTAAAAAAAAAACATTTTTTTTTAAAGAAATTTATGAACTAATTTTAGTCTAAAATTTAAAAGATATTTGCTTAAATTTACATGAAATTCGTATGCGAAGAAACGAATTGTTTAAATAGATAACTATTTACCATTTTTCCTAGATGAAAATATTATCATAAAACGCAAAAAAGGGAATTTTTCTTAATATCGCTTCCAATTCAGTGACCAGGCATCGAAAAGAGAGCTTCTTGCAATGAAAACCCTATTTAAAAATCATTAGATCGGATCGAAATTTTCACTACTTCCAGATCGCAAGCTTACATTTTCATGACTTTTTTGGAGTCTCTAGTTTTGCTGGGATTTAATTGAAAACAAATGTAAAGAACAACAACAACAACAGCTGTTAATTGCTTCTGCTAGAATAGAGTGTTGCCAAACAACTATTTTTTATCCTGTGCTGCTAAATTAATAATTGGTGCTTATTTGTTGAACTGTTAGATTAAAGTTAACTTTTTTCTGTTATCTTTAAACAATTATTTCTGGTAGCAAAAATATTTTATTCAGTTCCCTGTGTTCCTTCTGCTTTTTTTAAAGTCTTTTCTGTGACAATTTTTATAATAATCTTTGTTATTGTAGCTGCTTTAGTATATTGGTGACTGAATTGCTGAATTTTATACTTTACTTCCCTTCTTTTCTATATTGTGTGCCATATTGTGTGCGATTTGCATGTTTGACGGCACAAAGCCCTTTATCAGATCATACGATAAACACAAATTTACACAATGTAGTCGGTCGGTTGTATTGTGCATGCTCTAGTAATAGCAAATATGTATTACTTTGTATACATATGGAATCTTTTGCATGCAGACTCACATGATTTTAAAGAAAATTTATATTTTTACGTTACACACGACGCATTGACAAAGATTTACACAAACTTACATACATTGTTAACAGAGTGCACGGCGTATTCTAACAATAATTCAAAATATCTTTTCGCAACTACCAAAGCTTATGTATGACATGAAAAAGCCATTATCGTACCGACTACACTCTCCCACACGCAAAAAAAAGCACAAAAATATTTTATGTGAATGCACAAGCGTTATGTATTCATATGTAAATGTGTATTTTACATTGATACGACCATGAGACAGAGTATGCAAGGAATGTATTTTTATATATATTGATAACTTTTTTTTAAAGCAGTCCATTTGATTGCACTACAATAAACTGGATGCTGGATATATCAGAAAAGTTGCATTTATTTGCATTTATTCGCAATTTTTAGCAACGATCTAAAAAAAAAATTATTTTGCAATATTGTATCATAATCGCCAAAAAACCTTAAGCGACATAATTTTCAAAGTTAATTTTTTGACGAAAATTTATCATTTGCGATAGTAAATAGTCGATTTTCGTCATAAAAACAAAGTCCAAAAACTGTGTCGCTTAAGCTATTTTAGCGGTTATGGGTCGATATATAATTTCATGTTTTTTGTTTAGTGATATATTTTCCACAAATAAAAATTTCACACAATTATTATTATAGAGCGGTTACTATGCAAGTAAGGTGACTACTGTATTGCTCAAAATACAAAAAATACATAAAAATACAAAATTCTCAAGTTTTATCAACAACCTCAATATATATGTGCCCTGCAGACGATCAAATAAAATCATCAATCACATAATTGTATGCATGCAGTCATGTCAATGTCAATTCTATGAAAACAAAGCTGCCTAGTCTTGTTTTAGAAACATCAGTTTTTCTTGAACTAATTCCGAAAAAAAGAAGAAAGAAAAGGGGGTTAGTCTTGCTTGTATCAAAAAGTTATTTCCATTGTCTTTGTTTTTTCATTCATTCATCAATACAAAAGTGAAATTGAGCAGGCAGACTGTCTAAAAAAAATTGAAGGAACTTGATTCAAGAAAAATTGAATTGAGCAAAAAATGATCAACTCTTCCAATTCCAATGAGAAATATTATCCAGGGAATTAATATTTTCCCAAAATAAAATCTTCCTATTCTCAATGGAGAAGAGAGAGAAAGAAAAAAAGAGATAGAATTTCGAAATTTCGAAGTCAGCTGTTTTCTTGCCAGATAACTTATTTTACCTGAAATCCTGCAAATTATCTTTTTATATGGCGGAAAAAGGGTATAGAGATAAAACTCCCTGGGAATTGTTATTCAAAATACAACTGAACTTCTGTCTGATAAGAATTATTCAAATCTTTTACACACTGGATTTTGAATCAGTTTAAGCTGACATTTCGATTACAAACATTTTAAAAAGTATCAAAGAAAAAGTATTAATATTGAAGAAAATAAAAATAAATTAAAAAAAATATAAAGACAAGAGCACTAAAGTGTAGCACTTGAGATGGATTATTGAAAATTTATGTTCGAAAATTTTCACAAGGACTTTTTTTTTAAAATCTCGATACTGTTTTGAGAGCAGGGGACTTACTAGCAATTTTCGTTACTAAAATAGTTTTTTATTGTATTTGTTCAAGAGGGCGATATAGAAAGATGTTATAAGGTTTTATTTGTTGAGATCTAATATTTATGTGCCGAATTTATTTTAGAAAAAATTGATTTTGTAGGAATAAGTTAAAAATAACACTATTAACTCTGTCACTGGCAATTTTAGAGGGCATTAAATATATATATATATATATATATATATATATATATATTTAAATATATAAAGATATTTGGTAAAGTGTTAAATATATGATGATGTCATAGATACTTCTTGGAGTAGTGAATAAATATTTTTTAAATAAAGAAACAAGCCAAAAGATAGTTAAAGTTTCACATTTTGTTATAATATTAATGCTGTGATAATAAGGAAAAACAACTTAAGTCATATTTATTAAATATTTGAACGGGCTAAAGTTCGTATCGCTTTTTTGTGCAAGAAAGTTTCGTATATAAGGCAGAAATCTACATCAACTGACACCAAACACAGTGGACCAACACAGAAGAACGCTGATGATGAAGGTTTAGTGGCCTTCGAAAACAGCTGACTGTTGCGTTCAACTACGTGTTGTTGTCAGAATATTTACAACTAACTTTGATGTTATTTGTTCATTAATAATTATCACATGTAATTTGGTTTAAAAAGCGCTACGAACTTTAGCCCGTTCAAATAAACAATAAATATAGAAACAAATGAAATTCGAAAAATAATAATTAAAAATTAACAACTTAAGTTTTATTTTACTGTTTTGTAGGAGACCACTTTTGAACTTTTAAGTCGATTTTCACAAATTAATTTATTTTACAATTAATTTGGGACTTTGGTTTTCGATTATTTTTGTTTTAGGAAAAAATCTTTCTAATCATTAGAAATAATCAGAGCTCGCAATAATTTGTATTTCTCGTGCTTGTTGTCAGAAAAAAAAAGCACTCTTCCCCTGACACAATGCTACACTGTCGCGAAAAACCCCTCGAACTTCGTTCTTCTTTGGCTTGCTCTTCAAACGGTCTTTTTACAATGTAATATGCAAGAATGATAAAATAAAGATTACGCCTTTCGCATGTTTTACCGTTTGATGACGTAGTAGTCCCCTCGCAAAGTTTACCAAGTCTATATCAGATGTGAAATTTATAATTTCTTGCAAAATATGTATATATTTTGTTGTAGTTGGCAGCCCTGTAATTAATTTACTCAGAGATTATTCCAAAAAAAATATTAAATGTTGTTGTTTAAAAGCTGCAAAACTAAGAAAAATTAATTAATTAATTAATAAGTAATGTGAGTGTTTGTGTGTGTAATAGTTCTACATCTGAATTTTACTAGCCAATGAGAACACAGGGTAAGCGACGTCAGAATTCCATCATGCGCAGAAATTTTTTTTTAATCTTGCGCGCTGGCGTAATCTTTGTTTTATCATTCTTGGTAGTATGTGTGTTGCGATTTGTTGTTTTTTATTATTTTATTTAAAAAATATTATTGAACAAAATACATGAAAATTAATTTTTTTTGTTGTAAACATATATTTGCCTTTTATTTTACATTTACACGTCGTTGACGAATAGTTTGATTTACAGATATTTTTGTTGTTATATATTATTAAATTCTCCCTTCCTCTTTAATGCTTTGCGTGTGACGAAATATCTAAGGCATCAACATAAAGCCAACGCAACAACAAAAATAAAGACCTATTTTGCGAACACTTTACTTTGTTTTGCTCACTTATTGAGCCTCGGTAGCTGAGCAAGGAACGATTCTGTTCGCATCATGAGGTCATTAAGAGACCGATTCGTGTGTTACGCTTAACCTATAGCCCGAGAGCGAGAACATGATTGAAACGAAAAAGAGGGTTGCTGCTCAGAAACTGAGTGATTAAGTCTAATTTTTTTAGGTCTTTTGAGTGAGAGGACTGCACAGAGAAATTTGTTTGAGCATATTTTGCGAGCTCTGGAAATAATACATTAAATTTGAAATCTACTAAAGTATAAGCGAAATAAAGTTTTTATTCCATATAAGATTATTTTAATTTGAAATTTATTTGCTGGTGGTTCATACGTATTTCAATTAATATTTAAAATATAATTATGACAATATGTCGAATAATAAATTTCTTAAATCATATAAGATTATGTGTCGAAAAAATATAATTATATATATTAATTGAGCTATCTATAGCTTCCTGAAAATTTGAACAGCATAGTTTTTGGGAGTGTTGCACCATTTACATTTAATAATCATGTAAAATTGGTTTCATTACATTTCCGTGCGAAATGTATAAACTAAAATTTTTTGATACTACAATTGATATTCATCAAATACCCAAATGCGAATCGCATAAAATTTAACAAAATAAAATTTTGTTAAATAATTTAAAAATAACTCTCTCTCTCTCTTTATTCGCCTTTGCATGAAATTCAATTATATTTACACCAGACACACAGAATATTAAAGGATTTAACAATATTTACAATATTGTTAATGTTACATAATTTACACTTTTCAAACACATTCAGCCACACCTTGGTGGTTGTGTAACAGGCTTTTCCATAAAGCATAAAGATGGAAAGTCGGTTGGATGGTCAAGAAAGAAAACAAATTAAAATATGTATATAAATAGTCAGTCAACAAAAGAGAAGTAATGTGAGTGCAGTCATCTAATAATTTACTGCAATGGAAGAATGTTTCATTAAAATTCTTACAAGGTCTTAAGAAAAGGAAATTATTTTACCAGTGCACACACACACATACACACACACAGATAAAAGGACACATTTCATGCCGTTGTCATCATACAAATAAAATACCATAACTTGGCTAGAAATTTGTTAACCAACTTCTAGGTCTGCTTAGGAAACCACAACAATCAAAACCATACCTTAAGGATACAAGTAAGCACAAAACACAGAAAATAACTCCTTCATAAACATCTACAAAGGCAATTGCAATTTATGAAAGGTTTGTAAGAAAGCAACTTGAGGAATTTATACAGAAAATTGCATGTAAATAGTTACTTGCACATACTTTATAAAGTGTCTTCCAATAGGGGCTAACGGACGGAGACAGTTGACAGCGAACATATTTTTGAAGCTACATCTGTAAAAGTGTCTATTATGTATTTATAGGGCATTCGATAACACGTGTAACGGCCCTTTTCACAATGTACAATTAAAATCTAACAGGGACTTTAACGGCAACTTTTGTATGAAGTCAGTCAGTTAAGGTTCACGTTAACTCTTAATCATAAATTGTGAAAAGGGACGTTAATAATATAACTGGTGTTTATCATAATAGACATAATCGACATAATCATCCTACGAAGAGCATTTTTTGTAGTCTTGTGGATAATTGGCATCACTGGCGTGGTTGAAAATATTTTTAAGGGGGAGGGATTGCATTAAGACTGGTGATTTTCATCAGTTGTATTAAAATTATTTATAATATGCAACTTTTAATAATTCGAGAGGGAAAACAGCAATTTCCCCATAATTACCTTTGTACGCCAATGAATTTTATTAAATTAATTTGAAGGATAAACTTTTGTTTTTATTGATTTTAAAGTTTTTGTAAAGCAGTATTGAAGACTTTTTGTGAACTAAATTTAAAAGGTGATTTAGTGATATTTCAATTTTTATAGGGCTTAAACAAAACTAAAGAAATTTTACCTATTTAAATTACATGGTTTTTGTTCAAAAGGAGCTGTTGAAAGCGTTTGATGTTTATATGAGAGTTTACTTCAACATGTTTGAAAAAATTAAACTTTAAATGGAACATATTGCAGAAAATTTTAATTTTTTCAGCACTTCCTTTGAGCTTCTATTGAAAATAATTTGCAAACTAAAGGTTTTCTTCTGACAATTTTGCAAAATTTGTGTGTGAAAACTTTATTTTTCTATCACACAACAACTTCTCAATGGATATTTCGTTAGAGATTCATTAAACAAAAACATAAACGAACAAACGAATCATTTTCATTTGCATAAACATTTACTTGTTTTAGTTGAGTTAGAGTTGAAATTTTAATTTAAAAAAAATTGAAACACAAGTTTGACATATTATCGACAATATTCTGTTGGTTTTCCTGTTGCTTTTAATGATTGCAGTTGAATTTTGTTTGCCATTTTGTTCGGATCAACTGTTGTAGTGATAAGTTTTAATGGAATTTTATCTGGTTGATGTCGTTTTCGTTGTTGTTGTTGCTGATGTTTATGGATTGAATAAATGTTGTTAAAAATAAACTGACAAAACTTTTTAATGTTGCTTATAAATGGCAAGTTTAGAAGGAATTAGCAAGCGAAGAACCACTTGGGAAAAGATGAAGTTTATTGGAAGAAAATTTCTTGCAAATGTTTAACAATTTTTATGAAAAAAAAATATAAAATAAGTTCTTCTAAAGGATGCAGAGTCTACAGAAAAAAAGTTCTACATATGGATATGAATACATTGCAAGTTTCGATTTCTCAAATATGTATGTACATTTGTACATATTTATGTGTGTAGAAAATGACAACATGTCAAAAAAATACAATCTCCAAATCTAATTATCCAACTAATTATATTCAGGCTTATCACATGGAAACTTTCTAACGTGTGAACAATTGGTGTCAAAAATCTTCATAAGATTGCGAAATATTTTGACAATTTATGCAGAAAATAATTCAGAAAGATTTGTAAATTTATCGTTTTTATAACAAGTCAGTTACTTCAGCACCCACAAGATTCCAACACATCAACTGAATGAAATCATAAGTTGTGAAATTCAAAGCAACAACGGAAGTTGCAGAGAGGCAATTATACACAAACACTGAACAAACAACGACAAAACATAAACTGAAAGACTTAATATTTTTTTTTTGGTTGCAGGGTCACTAATTTTTGGTGCAATTCAAAAGGACGAATTATTTGGTATCAAATCATAACTCAAGAAAAGAGCGGATACCAAGCAATAAATAAAAAAAATCTACGTGCTAAGTTTTTCTTTGGTAACATACCCGCAGGCCAAGTTTTAGAGACATCATCGAAAACGACTTCAGGTTAAACTTAACTTTAGCTAAAGTTTAAGAAAAAGTGAAATTTTATTATTTTCTACAGCAACGACTGAGTTCTTTTATTTGCTCGATTTTATAAAATTTTACTAAAATTCAAAAACTAAAAATTTTTAGTATTGCAGTTAAAAGAAAACTTGACCTCTCTATAAGAAAAGTGCGCTATGATGACATATTTACTTTTTTTAAGGAAAGTGTGCTGTGATAAGACATTAAATTTTTCCAAAAGATATAAGAAAAGTGCGCTGTGATGTGATAATGCAGTCAACTCTTCTATAAGTAAAGTGTACTGTGATCACACATTTGCCTTTTCTATCAGAGAAGTGTACTGTAATGACACAGTCCACTTTTCTGTAAGGAAAGTGTTCTGTGACAATACCGTCGATTTATTTTGGACCTAATTTTGTAAAAGACAACGCTTAGCGGTGATAAATTTTGTGTGTATTTTGTTTTTGTAATTTAATTTTTTTGCGTCCTTTATTTATTCATTATTTTGTGTTGTTTGTTGTTTGTTTCTGAATTCAATAGCAAAACTATTGTAAATTAAGATATAGTTAATTTTAGCTTTCATTACAAAAAAGCTATCAGGAAATTGAAATACGATGAATAAAAACAATTCACGTATTCCATTTGCAAGAAATCAGAAATCTACATCAACTGATACCACACACAGTGGACCAAACACAAAAGAACGCTGATGATAAAGGTTTAGTGGCCTTCGAAAACAGCTAAGTGTTCCGTTCAACTATGTGTTAGTCAGAATATTTACAACTCACTTTAGTGTTATTTGTTCATTAATAATTATCACGTGTAATTTGGTTTAAAAAGCGATACAAACTTTAGCCCATTCAAATCATAAATATATTTTTTTAGTTTTACAAACTTCAAACAAATTAAAATTATGTATATGTTTAGCTGTTGATGAAGTTACCATGTCTATATTTATGAACTAAAAAATTTTAGTATTGCAGTTGAGTCGACTTTTTTAAAAGAAAACTTGACCTCTCTACAGGAAAAGTGCGCTATGATGACACATTTACTTTTTTTTTAAGGAAAGTGTGCTGTGATAAGACATTAAATTTTTCCAAAAGAAATAAGAAAAGTGCGCTGTGATGTGATGATGCAGTCAACTTTTCTAGTAAATTGTACTGGGATCACACATTTGCCTTTTCTATCAGAGAAGTGTACTGTAATGACTCAGTCCACTTTTCTGCAAGGACAGTGTTCTGTGACAATACAGTCGTTTTATTTTGGACCTAATTTTGTAAAAGACAACGCTTATTTTGTTTTTGTAATTAATTTTTTTTTTCGTTTTACAAAATAAGGTCCTTTAGTTTTTCATTATTTTGTGTTGTTTGTTGTTTGTTTCTGAATTCAATGGCAAGACTCTTGTAAATTTAGAGATGGTAAATTTTAGCTTTCATTACAAAAAATCTATCAGGAAATTGAAATTCGATGAATAAAAACAATTCACGTATTCCATTTGCAAGAAATCAGAAATCTACATCAACTGACACCACACACAGTGGACCAAACACAAAAGAACGCTGATGATAAAGGTTTAGTGGTCTTCGAAAACAGCTAAGTGTTCCGTTAAACTATGTGTGTGTCAGAATATTTACAACTCACTTTAGTGTTATTTGTTCATTAATAATTATCACGTGTAATTTGGTTTAAAAAGTGATACAAACTTTAGCCCATTCAAATCATAAATATATTTTTTTAGTTTTACAAACTTCAAACAAATTAAAATTATGTATATGTTTAGCTGTTGATGAAGTTACCATATCTTTAGCAAAAAATATGGTAGCATAAAATGCTTAAAGGATTTGTAATTTAGCGGCAACAAAAATAAAGTTAACTTCTCATAATCAAAAATGTTTCATCTTTCCGAAAGCAATTTAACTTTAACTGATGGGAACAATGCATATTCATATAAGGTAAACTAATCTCAAAGTAACTTTAAAAACTTCATACTTATAATATCGAAAAAAATAACTGAGAATTGATATTCAAATTACAATTAATGCATATAGTAATTTGATCAGTTGAGACAGACCACTTTATATGAATTCACCTTGTTACGGGAATTTATAATAATTGGCATTATTAGATAAATTTCTATATTATTTCGATATTTTCGACAAAAGACCAAACAAAAAAAGTTTTTATTAGACACAATTAAACAAATCTATTTTTTTTAGCTGTTTTACTTGTGCTTTTTTATTCCCTTGCACTTGAACAAAAACCAATTTAACATTGTGGTAAAGGGAACAAAAACAAAAAATGCTTAATTCTATTGTGATTTGATTTCCCTCTTATTATCTGCTGATTGTTGAGTTCGTAACAAATTTACCACTTATTTAACCATTAAAATGTGGATTTTTCATTATTTTAAGCAGAGTCTAGCATTTTTAGACAATTTAGAGATGCTAAACACTTTTGATGACAACATGTTTTTATTTCTATTTAAGTTTTTCTTTTTTTTTGGTAGTTTCAAATGGCCAAAGTGTAGACAGAAACATTAATTTAATTTAAGAAAGAAAAGCACAATGAAGATTCGGAATAAAAGAAAAAAAATTCAAGAGTCATCATTGGACTTATCACTTCACTGGGACACTATTAAATATGTGACTTGTGCCAAAATAGTCTCAAAGAATTAATATTGATTATTGTAGTCTGTTATTCCAAGTTGTCATTACAGATCACAAAATTATGGAAACTTGTTTTCAAATTACTATTTAAGTTATAACTTTGATCCTATTTCATCAATTATATATTATAATTATACAAAATAGATATAAGCTTCTTTGTCTAAAGTACAAACTGCCTTATTCATAAAAAAAATTTTGTCTTACAAAGAGTTTATAAAATGTTTTTTTTTTTACAAAATTTGTTTTATAAAGTCTTTATAATATAAAATAATTTTGCTTATAAATAAGACAGAAACTATTAAAGTTAATAGTTTGAAGGCTTTTAGAACAAAATAACTTAATTAACATTAATTTTCTGTGTTATTTAATAAATTTTTGTAAATATTTCGTATCGTCTTTGTTCTTTTATTATTTCCTTTTTTTAGCTAAAACTTTGATAAAGGAAGATCTCATTACCTTGAAAATAATCTTGAAAAATAATAATAAGAATTTGTCTTTAACATATTTTTCTAAAAAATACAATTTTTTATTCATGTTCTGTATTGCCAGTGAACGGAAACTTTAAGCTGGCTTGCTGTGCTTGGTCTATTATATAAATAAAGTTGTTGAAACTTAAAAAAATAAAATAAAACATTCACATGCACGACTCCTTCTAGGTCCTTAGTCTGGCATATCAGCCTTTTGTGCTCTTGGCCCCCAAAGTTGTATGTAGTTAAGATAAAGTCAAAGTCTAGCAAAATGCCTTTAAATGAGTGCATAATTTTAAGACTTGTGCGAGTAGTGGTATGAGTTTGTCTTAATTTTCTGGCGCGATAACTGTGGCCACAGTGTCGTTGTTGGTTGTGTGCAAGTATAGTTTGCTTTGATAATTTATTTCACGAAAGGAAAGGAAAAATATGCTGTTTTCTTAGGAAAAGAAAATCTATTCCCTTGAATACATTTTCACCAAAGTAAATAAATACAAATAAGAATGCAAAATATAAACTAAAAGATGCAAAAAGCCAGATAGTTTTTTTTTCTTCTTTTAAATATTTGTGCGTTTAGGTAATGCCGACTGGTATTTAAATAAATGAAAGTATAAATGAACTTGTAAAGAGTTGCATTTAAACATAAAAGAGGCAAAATGCCAACAAGTAAAGCAAGAAGATTCCAGCTAATTTATGACTTCACATAAAAAGTAATTAAATTATTTAGCAAAGTTGAATTAAGGAAAGAGGAGACACTAACACTTACAAAGAAACGAAAATAAAACTAAATAATTTAAAATATTAAGATAAAATAAAGACGTTAAGATTAAAAGTATATTAAACTTAGAATAAGAAAATAAAATAGTTTCTGTTTAATCAGAGGGATATCGATATCTTACAATATTAAAACATATTTCAATATAGTTTGCATGAAAATAATTTAAAATTTTGATTAGTATGGAATGCCGTAATTTGATCCCAGCACTTAAGGGACCATTTAAAAAAGAAATATTAATAAATATTCGATTTGAGCTAAAACTTCTCAGAAAAAATTAATTTGGTAATTTTAGAACTATCTTCAAGGATTTGTGCCACAATAGTGTGATTTACTTGGAGTCCCTGTGTCAGATAATGGGACCACAAGTAGACCTAAACTAATTAGTTGACTGGCGTGGAGCTCACACCGTATGCGGTAATTATTTGGTTGTTGAATCCGCTAATTTTCTAAAACAGATTACTAAGTTTTTTAACTTTTAAAAACTTTATGTTTGGAAGTGAAAATATTTGCAAGCAGAAATATATATCAATTGACACCACACAAAGTGTACGATACAAGGTCAAAAATACGTGTCTGGCAACACTCTATTCTTGATTAGCTCTTGTTGTTATTGCGCTGATTTACACGGGCATAATTGTGCTGGCATAACATGCCAGTTTGTAGGTGAGAGAAGCAAAGAGACTGGTTTTGTGTTTGGCATAACTTTTCAACCAGCTACAACCCCGCATTAGCAGCATAAAACCAATACACACACAAGTTAAAAAACCGCAAATGTTAAATGAATACGAAAAGCACTAACACACACAAAGCATACACACACAAAGTATACATTTTGTGCCAGATGAATTAGTGTCGTGTAATTTGGAAAAGAACAAAAATTGTCCGGCTTAAAAATTGTTCTCGTGTAAACTACCTCATTTACATTTATTTTCTTTAAATACTTTTACAACTACAATTAGAGCTGAAAAATGTCAGCCAATGTAGTAAAGTAAGAAAATAAAAAATATGTTGATTGTTGAGTTCTTGTTACAATTTTTTTGTTAATTGTTGTACTTCTCATTTGTTTAAATGAAAGTTTATAACATAATAACTATAGTTATTCTAAGAAACTCTAGATTTGTTGCATCAGCAACAGTGAAATGCGCATAAAATCTAGCTAAACCCCTCAATAACCAATTTCAATGTATTTTTTATAAAAAATATTTGACTAACTGCCTGTTCAACGATGTCGCTAGAAAATCTAAGCGATTGAAAACCAGTCACTCGAAATCGAGCCAATTTGTATTCAACGATGTCGATAGTGCACGCTCGCACGCACTTACGTTTGTCAGTTGATGTTTCTTAGGTGGTAATGAAGCAAAAACTTTGCCAGGTTGATTTCTTTGAAATTTAAAATTAATACTACTCATTTGCAGGAGAATAAATACAACCATACTGAACAATGAAAAAACGTTCAAGAAAATAGTTGCACAACAACACCCTGGTGGTATTACTGTTTTGTTTTACTACTACATTTGTTTGTTTGAAATGTGCGAGTAGTTTGTAGAATTAATGTAAAGCAATAATCAAAACAACAATGTTCAATAATATTTTAATTCATATTTTATGAATATTGTGTACAAATAAAAAAATAATTAAAAAAATGTGAATAAAAAAAAAATAAAGTAATAAATGAATATTTTTGCCAAATTTATTGAAATAAATTGTACCAGTCGAAAGCAAGATAGCAAGTGAGTGGTTTTGGCATTTGAGTTCGTATTGTTGATAGCCTTGTCGACGTAGATGAACTGTATTTCAATTGTATGAAAACACTTATGATTTCTTTCGACTTGCCGTTCGAATAAATGTTCGTTATTGATGAGCCCAAATGAATTTTCTTTCGCTTAGAACGCGAAAGAATGCCCAGCTTCTATATCGTTGAACAGGCTGTAAATAAGTAAAATAATAATTTGGGATTATTAGTGCGTTAAAAAATGTTAAACTTAAATTGTAACAAATATCAAAAATAAATTGATAAGACGCAAAAAAAATCACCAAAAGTTGAAAAGTCCAAAAGCCAAAAAACTATAAAAATCGTCAAAACCGAAAAAAATGGCAAAAAAGCGCCAAAACTAAAAAAAGACTGCTTAAATTAACAAATAACCGAAAAAATCGCCGAAACTGAAAAAATCGTTGAAACTTAAAATAAATCACCAAAAATTTAAAAAAATCGCCAAGACGGAAAAAAGCGCCAAAATTAAAAAATTGCTTAAACTAAAAAATAACAAAAAAAAATCGTCAAAAACTGAAAAAATCCTTGGAACTTAAAAAACTCGACAAAAATCTAAAAATCGCTTAAACGGAAAAAACACCAAATCTTAAAAAATTGCTTGAACAAAAAAAAAACTTCAAAACCCCAAAAATATTGGCCAAAGCAAAAAATAAAAAAATTATACATCAGGTAAGAAACTGGATTCTATAGACTAAAGTTCGTAAGGAATACCACATGTGTTGTCCGCACGGGACCTTTCATGTCAAGGCCACGCTCTACTGAATTTATTATATTTAACATAAAACTTTCAGTAGAATGTTAAAAATAGTTCAGAGTCATTAATTTGAGTTACAATTCATTCTGTTAGTTTGTGTGTATGTAGTTTGACAAAATAGAGCATGATTGTAAAAGCATTGCAGTTGTTGCTGTTTGTGTCTGGCATCTTCATTGGTCTAGATGTTTGTGTGGATGTATATTCTTTACTTAGCAGAAAAAAGTATAACATTACAGTTACTGTTATACTTTGAATAACTTCTTCAAAATCGTCTTGTATGCTTGTTTGTTTATTTATTTACTTCCTTAGGTAATAAGTCATATTGTCCATAAATGGTTTTAAAGAAAATACTTATATTTGGGTAACAATATTTACAGTTTTGTTATCTATAGCAGACAATTACAGGACCAGTCTCGCAAATTTACCGAATTTAGTATAAAATTTACTTTACATAAGTATATCCTATTCATAACTGATCGTTATTAAGTCTGATTAAATTCCAAACAGTATGTTTATTCACAAACTTCACTAAAATGTAAAAGTATAACTCCAGTGTATTCTCTATACTTTTAGAGATGGTGATAAAAATCTTGCTATATAACATTGAATAAAAAGTTAAAATCAAGACCTTATTTAGCATTTTACTAAACACACAAGCAACAATTTAACGCTTAAGCAGATGATTTATATGCCAATGAAATCAATGGACAAAACAAGTCCCTTTAATGTAAGAAATCTAATATATTTGAACTCACACAATCGTAAAAATACGCATGCAGGAATAGGAAATTTCTTAATACAAACAAACAATCAGAATATGAGCTTAAATACGAACACAAACAATTTACCACAACAAAACTTTGCATTCCAACAACATAAAACTGACCATAGGAGAAAACCCCTCACCGAGTCCAGAGAATAATGTATGTACATGCATGTGCAAATATTGTTCAATAAACCGAAAGAATGTATTTATGTTTTCGTAATATAAATGAATGTCAACATGTAGCAGCGTGTGTTTTGTCTTTGGAATAAATTAGCAAATTTATTTTACGCTCCAAACTGTACAACAAACAATATTCTTAAGAAAAATGATAGAATAAAAAGTGTTTTTTATTTATTTATTTTGAAACATGATATGCATACCATTCATGCCACAGCACAAATTGAGTTTTATTTTAATATTTCGTTAGAATGCCACACGCACAAATAAACCTCAGCAGAAATTTCGGTTTTTGGCAAACTTTTATGGTGGCCATTATCAGTAAAAACAAAACGTGATAAGAAAATGCAACTAGCTTGGCTTTTCCTTTTCTTTCGTTGGTCTTGAGACACAAAACAGAAGTTCCTGTATAGCAGATTACCTTGAAAGTATGAAGTCAAAATAATTCTCTAATACATGAAAACTTTAACTAAAGTAAACTGGCCTCAAGATATACAAAGATTTACGGAAAAACATATTGGAGCCACGTAAAAAAATAATGTTTAAGGATATAAGGATATAATGTAAAAATATGTTCCAATATACATATATGTATTTAAATGTTTAAATATAACTAACATTTAACCATAGCAGTATTCCTTAGTATGTGTCAGGTGTAAAAAATAGATTTGTCAATGTTTGGCTAATACGACTTTGCTTCAATGCGTTTGCTAAAATTCTTACGAAAAGTAAAAGGAAAACAAACATTTAAGGTGCTTTCCTTTTTAAAGATTAAGAGTACATACTTGCTTACACACATGCATACATAATTATTATTATAATGAATACAAGTATACATGCAATGGTGTCCCATGATCTACCCCTAATTGGAGAAGTATACTCCTTTTAGGGTTAGTATACAATTTAGCGCAAGTTCGAATTTTCGAACAGCATCAAAATTCAATAGCAAGACAACCGATTTTTATGTAGAAAGTATTAGAAAGCAAAGGATTATAGAAATTCAAAGTAAGTTCGAATTTTCGAACTTCATCTAAACTCTATAAATATGATAACATTTTTTGTTTAGAAAAATTAAATATGTATGTATTTCGTACATAGTTTTTTACTGTTAATTTTGAAAATGTCAAAGCAAAAAAAAAATTATGAAACAAATCAAGGGAACATAGAAATATAAGCTAAGATCAAATTTACGAACATCATGAGAACTCAATAACAAAAAGGCTTTTTCTACTTAAAAAATATTGCAATAAAAATACATACAGAAACTATAACTTAAGTTAGCAATTTCGAACATCGTTAAATCTTGATAATAAAACTGCATTAAAAAGAGGAAATGCAGAAGTTCAAGTTAAAGTTCGAATTTTCGAATATCATTAAAATTTGATAATAAGATAGCAGAACACATTAAAAAAGAAAGTAAAAATTTTAACTTAATTTCGAAATTTCGAACATCGTCTAAACTCGACAATACGACAGATACCTTTTTTTTTGGGGTAAGAATCATTATAATATAAAATTGGAGCTTAAGTAAGCCAAGACATTTTTGACATTTTACAAACACCATCATCATGGTACAGAAATAAAAACAGGCATTTACTCGTAGTAACTTAAACTTAATTTTAAATTTTTTAACATCACTTAAACTCCATAGAAATTTTTTTGGTTTAAGTTATTGTAATAAAAAAGGTAGAATATAATAAAACTCATGTTAGAGTTTTCGAGGAACACCTAAACATGATATTAAGACAATTAATTTTTGCGTAGAATGCAGTCCAAGCAAAACAAATATGGGAAAATAGAAATTTTAGCTTAAATCGAATTTTCGAACAACACCAAAGTTTGATATGGAGACAAATAATTTTTATTTAGAAAGCACTGCAATCAAAAAAAAGGAACTTAGAAACTTGAGCTTAATTTCGAATTTTTGAACATCTCCTAAAGTCTATAACAAGCCAATAAATTTTCATTTAAAAGCATTATAATAAAAAAAGTATGTAAAAAATTTTGGGCCTGAGTTTAAATTCGATAAGCAGACCTGGGGGCAAATTACGGCACTCGTTATCGAACGAAATTATGAAATATTTCAATAGAGTTTATATGGAAATATTTTAAAATTTCGAATCGTTTCGAATGCCGTAATTTGCCCCCAGTAACTTTGCTGTAAGAAGTGCCTCAAACCAAAAAAAAAAAAAATTAAATTGAAATTTAACCTTAAGTTGGAATTTCCGAACATTATGAAAAATCCAAAATTAGTCCAGCATTTTTTGTATAAAAAATTCTCCCAGCAAAAATATAAGAATACAGAAATTTGAACTTGAGTTCTAATTTTCGAACATCCTATAAACTCAATAATCAGAAACAGAATTTTTGTGAAAAAAAACTCTTCAAATAAAATAAACAAGAAAATGGAAATTTTACCTTAAATTCGAATTTTCGAACTGTGTGAAAACTCGAAAATACGACACGCAGTTTTTTTTATCAAAAGCAGTTCCAATAAAAATGTTAGTGTAAAATTTTAAGCTTATGTTCGAATTTTCGAACAAATGTATGTATCTAAGAAGAAAAAGAACGATCAGGGGGCAAATCACGTCATCCGATACGACTCGTGAATTAAAAATATATCCATATAAACTCCATTGAAATATTTTGAAATTACGGGTCGTATAGAATTTCTGTGGTTTTTTTGCTACAAACTCGAATTTCCGAAAAATTTAAAAATTACATTATCATTGCACTTCATTATCTGAAGTGCAAAATGCCCTAACTAATATTTTCATAAATTTACAGATGGAGGAAAAAAGATGTGGAATATATTGAGCTGCTTAATGCGAATTTTTGCAATGCAATAAAATAAATAAAGAATTTATAAAAAAATTTTATGTTCAATTTTTTGTTAGATAGGACTTTTTGCGTTTTAGGTTACTATATACATAACTTTTTTAATGTTCGTTCTTCAAAGCTCAAATAGAAATCAGCTTTAAGTTAGTAATTTTGTAAATGTGAAATTAAAAAAAAAATGTCTTGAAATATTTAAATCCTGCTATGGGATTCTTAAACTTTAACTTTAATGTAGGTAAAGTATAACTTAAAAAAAAATACTCTTATTTTACAACATTTAACTTACCAGAAAGGATAAATTTGTTCTTAACTTAGTGCGCACTTAGGGTTAAACTAAAATTGTACTGATGAAAAACTTATTATTCGTCCAATAAAATCCTACTTTTAACAAACTTCAAGTTGAAATAATGGCCCCAATAGTTAGGGAACTCTTCTTTATATTTTTTTTAAATTGAAATATATATATTTTTTTAGAAATAAATTCTAACAAAATCAAAAAGTTTATTTGACTTTATTTTCATATGTACATACATAAACACGATTTACTCGTGCCTTAGTTGAAATAAAAATTAAATAAATGATGACCGGTGCCACAAAGAAATAATGTGAAATTTAAAAAATTGTCAACATAAGCTGATATTTCTCTCTTACATTCCTTAGATTATGTCAGTGTGATAAGTAAAGCAAATACTAGTACACTGTCGTCATAATGGAAATATGCCATTTGCTCTTTGTATTATTTTTATATATTTTTTTTGGTCGAGCTACTCATGAGTTTAAATAGAAGCTTAACATACACTGACATATTTGTCAGACATTTTAAAAAAAATATTAGATACTCGTGCATATGGAACAGGTAGTATAAATGTCATAGTGCTGCACAGCATTACATACAAATGTTGCATAATGCAATATGAAAATATAATAGATTAGCATGTGTGTGTTTGTTATAGGATTTTAGTTACCTGCAACAAATACATTTACATATTCATTTGTATGTTACAGCCTTATACATACATATATGTATGTATGTGCTTATATGTGTATTCAAATTAGCATTAGAAAATAATGCAGGGCTTTTATCAGAAAGGCCTTAACTATTTTTTGGAAAAAGTGATCAAAATTATATTTTTTCGAAAGTAATCAAACTGTTACACTTTTCTGTCACGAATAAGTCTAAATGGATAGGAGACGAACTTGGGCTGTCGAAGACCATGATTTGCTTTGTACTCAACACACTAACTACTTTAGTCCCCTGTATAGAACAGCATATCTCTTTTATACCCTTTACCAAAAAATGGTAAAAGAATATATATAGGTTTGTCATTCCGTTTGTAATTCCACAATATTAATAATATTCTTATATATATTTGGCGAAGACGAACAAGCGACGTCTGTCTGTTTGTACGTGAAATTTTCGATTTTTCGAAGCTCCGAGAAAAGCTAGAGACTTTGTTCCTCGACTGGTATATCAGAAATCGAGCAGACGGTTTCAGAGCTGGAAAACTAAAACTTTATTTTGCCATACAAAATAACTACCGAAAACTACTTTTTATTATTATTTTTTTAAATAAACTTATTTTATACTTCAGCATTAATAAAATTGGTATTTCTAATTAAAAAAAAATTTAAAAAACTAAAAAAGTTAAAAAGACGTTTCCGGGGTTGGAAAACTTTAACTTTTTTCGCACACAAAAGTAATTTCCTGAAAATTTTTTTTTATTTTTTTCTATAAATTCTACATATTAAGATTCTTAAGAGAAAAATATTGATGTAAGAAATCAGAGGAATTAAAAAGGACGATTCCAGGGTTGGAAAACTTAAAATTTTTGTGATATATTAAATTAACTACCGTAAACTAATTTTTTTATTTATTTTTATTAAATAAACTTATTTTATAATTCAGTACGAATAAAATTGGCATTTCAAAATAAAAAATAAAATTAAAAAAATGAAAAAGACGTTTTCAGGGTTGGAGAACTTTACCTTTTTTTCTTATACAATAGTAACTTACTAAAACAAATTTTTGCTTTTTTTTCTAAAATCAAACATATTTTATATTCTTAAAAGAAAAAAATTGGTGAAAGAAATCAGAAAAATCAAAAGGATGATTCCAGGGTTGGTAAACTTATACTTTTTGTGATATCAAAAATTAGCTACTAAAGGGTGTTTTATCAGTTAGTGTAATTTTGACAAATTGATGTGTCTTGTCTAAGAGGCAGTCTTGAAATTTTTAAAAACGGTAAAACAAATTATCTCAATATTATAAAATCGCCAAACCGAAAAAAATCGCCAAAACGAAAAAAGCACCAAATTAAAAAAATCTAGTGCTATGAAAAAAATTAAAAAAAAAACGCTTAAATGAAAAAAACTGCCAAAATGAAAAAAATCGCCAATATAAAAAAAACCTAAAAAATCGCTAAAACGAGAAAAAAGCACCAAAAGTAAATAAAGCACCAAATCAAATAAAAAACGCAAAAAATGCCAAAGTTAAAAAACTTAATAAAAATTGCACTAGAGCGAAAAATTTTAAATTTTTTCACAAAACAGATATGTACATGTGCTTATGTATGTATCTCTATACTACATAAATGCACTCTGGTAAAGGGTATATAAGATTCGGCACAGCCGAATATAGCACTCTTACTTGTTTATATTAAATCACTTGTAAATTTCAAGTCCACTAACTCAAAAATGCATTTAAAATTATACTTACAGGCATTTAATTTTGAAAACAATTTTGAGCTCTTAGGCGTCTTGAATTCTTAATTCTACCGCTGAAAGAAATTAAAATTTTTTGAATAAGGCTGGTATTTTTTTGAATAATGGCATGTAGTTGTGATGTATGCACCCTTCGTGTTTACTTTGTGCATTTGTTTTTTTTTTTAATTTTCATTTGCAAATACTCCTCTACTGTGTGTGATTTTTGAAGAGTGTGTCACTCTTCATTTGTATTTGCGAGTTTATATAACAACAGTGTATGCAATACTGCAACACATTGTGGGTCATTGAAATGAACCCTTATATTAACTTGTTATTTTGTGTTTGTTTGTGTTTGAAAAGTGTTTAAAAAGAGGGTCACTTACAGACACATTTCCAAACCATTAATTTGCAAATAAACTTTGCAGAGTTTGTACGGCTTTGAAAGAGGACAAGATATGAGTAAGCAAAGAGTACATACGTACACACACTCTTGTAATAATAATTGTATTTATAAATTACTAAATGGATTTCTTAAAGTATCTTCAAACTGTTGCAGAAACTAATTTTACAAGGATAGCTTATAATATTTGCAAAATAAATATCTTGCTAGCTGCTGTTTATTGAAGGTTTTTATATAATGGCGTAGTTGGTTACTTTATTAAATGCCTTTACTTAAACTAACTCTATTAAATACGAGTAGAATTAATATATTTTTTAACTTGCATACGTATTTTACAACCCAGCGAAAATTCTTTTACCAAACCCTTAAAAAAATAAATTTTTTTATTACAGTGTTAATTGGTATAATCTGCATAAAAATACATTAACTTTGAAAATTTCAAGTGTCTATATACATACATATACATATGTATGCATATATACTCGTAATTGCCTCTATACTTCATTAGGATTTGAATATTTTTCTTTGCTCGCTTTAGAACATCCTTTAATTATCATATATTTTTTAATGTAGCGGCTGAAGTTTTGCACAGTCTGTGACAATTTTAGGTCCGTAGCTCTTACGGGCCTCGAGAAACAGCCTGTACCGCACAGAAAGACAGACAGGCAGACGGACATCATAGCGAAAACAATAGGTTTCCTTTTGCCCTTTGGTACACAGAACCCTAAAAAAGCAGCACAAGCAATTTGCAAAAAAGGAAATAAAAACTTTTGCAAAAACTAAAAACGTTGACATAAAGCAGATTGAGCAAGAAATAGAAGTGTGTGTACATACAACTAATAAAAATAAAAGCCGATAACAACTTCAAAATCTATAGCCGTATTAAGTTTATTTACCAAGCAACAAATGGTAAAAGTTGCTACTCGTATTGTAACTGTAGCCTGAAATTGCCAAAAGCAAAGTCAATGTGAAACCTGCCTGCCATCTTGCCAACTTGGCTACCAAAACTTTGTAGGAACCTAATCAGTACACACGAACTGCAAACTTGGCTTAAACTTATTGGAAGTAGTTTCGTTCAAATGTTGTTGCTGTTGCTGTTGTTATTGTTCCTACGTCTGGATCAATGTATTTTATGATGCTCGGCACGTGCGAGACAAGCAAATTTAGTTTTAAAAAGAAAATTTAGCTCAGCAAGAAAAAAAAATAAATAAGAAAATCCTTAAAAAGGCGTAGAAAGAGAAATTAAGGAAACAACAACAAAGTTTAAGCTGCCAACAAATATCTATGTATATATTGAAATGGAAGATTTCTTTTAACAATTAAATTTTTTTTTGTGTAATTTTCCTTTTAAATTTTACAATTTTTGGCAATATTTTCAATATTTTACTAGAGCTTGCAAAACCATTGATTTATTGGCTTTAGCTTTAGCTTTTGAAACGCACATAATCTATATTTTGCTTACGGCTGCTTTTGTCTGGTTGCATGTGTATACGAGCAGCATTCATTTGCATGCGCGAGTATGAATGTGTGCCAAAGTCAACGTCATGTTATGCGCGAAATTAAAATGTCATTTTGTCGGCTAAAATTTTCGTTTATGCCAGAATAGAGTAAATCTTGCTTAAAGGCAACAATGTCTGTTTTATACTCGTGTAAATATAAGTTTAATATGTGCCAGTGGAAATACAATTTGAAGTCAATTCTAATATAATATGAGAATAGAAAATGGCATATGTTGGGGCCTTTTTTAAAATTCAAAACTTTTCTTGTACCATTTATTTCCAATTAGATTTTAAAGTGTGGAAATGCATTAAATTAGTTTTTGTTCAGTTGGGCTAATTCTCAAGATCATCGAAATTTGCTTGGGAAATATGGTTAATTTTGGATTGTTAGAAATAATGATTTTGGAATGCTTATTTCCACAATCATTGGAGAACAATGCTGTCGAGACCATCAGCACCAATAGCGAGCGCTAAAAGTTCATGATTACCAACTTTTTTAGAGGCAGAAGTAAATGATTTGGACACAAAAGACTTGAGATCTCAACAAAACGGCGCCTGGTAATCTCACGTAGAGGTGATATGAACTGGCTGTAGGGTCTTTTCAAACTGACGCATTATTCAAGCAAGCTAAAAGCTAAAACAGTTCACACAGTCAATATAAACCATGCCATTGATAAAATTTAGGACGATTTCATGGCAAATTTAACATTTCGAATGCTCGCCAGCCAACGAAGCACATCTCCATTGCACATTTACCACTTCAGAGGTTGAAGGAGAAGTACAGGCAAATCCCGGTATAACGAGCGATATTATGTCAGGCCCATTCGTTATACCGAAAAATTCATTGTATCGCTAAGATTTTTTTGTATCGCTAAGATTTTTTTCATGTCTTACCTTAATTAGTATTATTGTAGATATGATACAATACAATAATACCAAATATAAACTAAAGGAATCACATTTTTTCTGCATTTACATTGCTGCTGTATATTTTGTTTAATATTTTTTGCCGTTCGTTATACAGGGCACATATTTATCAAAATATTCACTATACAAGATAGAAAAAATCTTAGAAATATGTTCCTAGCAAGTTTTTGTTTTTTATTTTGCGATTTTTTCTTCATCATTCAAAATAATTCCATCAATATAATTTATCATTATTTTTATTAGGAAATATTATTACAATTTTAACAGTTTATCAATGATGACGTGATGTTTCTCGAGAAGGAACTTTTCAAGAGTATATCCAGTATAAAATTAGGCTAGTATTCGCTATATTATTGTTAATGTAAAAAATTTGGACGTTCGTTATATCGGATTTTTGTTAAAGTGAGATTCGTTATACCGGGATTTGCCTGTATTTAATTTTACATAAACGGTTCCAAAACTGAAAGAGAAATGTATTACGGAATTTATTTAGTGGCTTTAGATATTTATATTGCAAATCGACTTTCGGATGAGTGCAGTGTCTACCAGGCAAAGGTACTTGCTGTCAAGGAAGTTTGCAGATTGGTCGAAGGTGAATGTCACTTCAGCAAATATAGCTCACACATACTCTGATATTAGAGCTACTATCTCTGCTTGTTAGAACAACAATTGCTTTCGCCTGCCGATAATCTATTGACGAGATGCCACAGCAGTTTAGTATTCGAATCATCTCTACTCTGGGTCATAGAAGCTTGAAGCAAAACTCTAGAACTGAAGTTATAGGTTCCACTGAAAATGTGCAAGCCAGCTATCGTGCTAACTCCAAATTGGGTTAAGAATGAGGAAAAAATATATAGAAAGTGAGTTACAAAAAATGACTGCAGAATTATCAGACAGTTTGGAATCATATATTTCTTTAAAAAAAAAACAGAAACCAAATCTTGGTTTAAAAGTCCGTGTTGACCAAATACTGTTTTAAGGACGTCTTATGAGCAGGTATGCACATATGTTCAGGGTTAAATACAATGGCGTTTGCCACAGGTATTGGTGATATATATTAGAAGCCTGCGTAAATAGTCTTGAAATGTAAATACGTCTTGTTTTTGAAATGTATTCTCCTAGCATTTACGAATATTATACTAAACCAATAATAAATGCTGTCGTATAACAAACGAAGCATGATGGATATATTAGTGTTCGTGTATATGAGTGTTAACAAGCGATTTCACGAAGACTTCTTGTTCGTAACAAACAATCAAAATAAGTGTTGTTGATGCGTCTAAGCTTATTATTTTGCATATTGTACTCGTTTGTTTGAGTGTGTGTAAGACGTAGATGGTAAGTTATTTTGTATATCAGGGAGGTTTTTTTAAATCAAGCCCTCACAACTAATGCCTGTGCATGTATGCGTTTGTATGTACGCAGAAAAATAAAAGAGCACACACACAAGTGATGTATGTTTGTATGCATGTATGTATGTACATGTATGATGTTTGTAGACGCGCCCATGCGTATGAAGAAGCAAGCATCACAAAATCTTCCGTCATAAAGTATTTTCTTCTTGAATCCTATGCCTGCAATAATTGAAACAAATATCTTGCCAACAGTGTTGTTTAGCGTTTGTTTTTCAATATTTTGTTGCAATGAAGCAACTGAAAAGTCTATGAAAGTTCTTTTAAATGGTCTTGTGTAGGTGTCTAAAGGATATTGGTGAAAAAGGAATGATAGAACATCTTTTGGGTCATTGCCCTGGATTAGAAAGAATTAAAAGGTTCCCTATGGGCGCTTTTACGTTCAGGGAACTTTCTGATGTTGCCAATTTTGGTAACTTCATACTGGGATCTGGTTGATTCGATGGTGGGAACTCCGCTTCAGCCCAGTCTTCGTGGTATCATAATGATGCAGAACATTCTGAATGCCACCTATTTTTCATACATAATGGCATCGCTAGGCCTTTGAAAGGAATTAAAATTTTCTATGGCATTACATCAAACACGTTTTGTTCTATTTAAATTAAAATTAAAATTGAAAGGCTCTGTAGCATTCTTGTATAAACTACAAAGGACTAAAAGCAGGTCCTTATAGTGAAGTCCTTGCATGTTTTCCATATGTTTTAGTAATGTGTGTGCATATGCAAGGACATAAACATACATACACAGCATGTATGGTTTTGTATACGTGCGGGTGATTTCCCAGTTAGTCATGTCTTTCAGACATTTTGCAAAACGGATGCGCGACAATCGGATGCAAGTGACAGATCATTGAGAAAATATTCGAATAGTAAGTTCAGACAGGACAACAAAAGCGACACTTTCCCTAATATTTTCTTTGTCCCTGGAGAGCTGATAATTTCTATAACATTTTCGTTAAAGAAATATTAAAATTGAAATTGAACATTGCAAGACTAGTTTGCGGACAATATACACCAACTAGTTTAGTGCATGGTCAGTTGAGTAGTTTTTCTTTAACCCAGTTCTTGAGTACAGTTTCTGATAGATTTTATTATAAAAAAGTGTAATTGAGAAATATTGTGCAAGGCAAATGTTGAATGTCGTTGATGAAAGTATTTTTTGCGACAAGTTGGCCAACTGGGTTATACTGAACATTTTGTGTGTTATTTTCGGTTGCGTAAATTGTATAAGTGGGGTTTTATTACAAACTTATTAATAAACCATTTAAAGTTCAATTTAATAATGGTTAAATTAATTTTGGGCCATGTATTTTCTCGTCAAAATTAAATTTTTTTAGGTAGTAATAAATAAAGAGGAAGCTTTTGATAGATTTAGCATATTAGTTTAAATTATATTGAACTGTTAAGATGAATTTGGCACAGGAACGCAAAATATAATGTAAATAAATTGAGATAAAATCAAGAGAAAACTATAGTTATTGGTAGCTATAGTGATAAATTGGCGGTAGTATTCTGATATTACTTAGAAAGTTAACGTAATAACTTGCATGCATGAGCTTTTGCTCTAGACAAGCTTTAGTCAGCAATTTACCATGTAGAAGAATGCAATTAATTTAATTTTGATGCATTGAATAATTTATTTAAAAAGCTATACTTACTAGTACTAAGTTCACAAGTTAAAGTTAATTGCTCACTTAATGCTCATAAATGTTTTCATCAGCCTCAAAACTGGGTTAAATTTATTTAAAAATTTGTCACGTGCTAGCACTTAATAATAACATTACGAGTACGTATGTATATACAAAAAACATCTGCGACAAAGCACTTTATACTTCAAACACATGTGGTATTGGAATGTTGTTTGTAAGTTTGCAAGTATATAGACTTGTGCACATTGCTAATTATAAATTAAAAGCCAAAAAGTCTGGATAGGATTTCAGTTATTATTTTAAATGATAAATGCCAACACGTTCAAATTGTTTAATAATCAATTTGTGTTATTTTAAAAATGATAATAATGAAAAGACTGCCACTTTTGTAGCGTTAAAAAAAGAAAAATATAAAAAGAAATAGCACACGCCATTTGTGGAATTGCTAAACATTTATTTTTTACACTAAATGGAATAAATATTAGTTTATACTTTAAGATTTTCTGCTGTAAACTTTTTGCTGTCATACTACGTGCTAAAGTTTTAAATCAAGTATTACGGTGTGTTCTTTTCTACAAAAAAGGTGTGACATTTTATGTAAAAAATGTGATTTGGTGTGAGTTCTTTAAATACTATTTGCATTATCAAAGGTTGGTATATGTTCTAAACTAAAAATGACATTCTAGTTATGGCGAAAGATATTGCGTTTTACGCTCCGTGATGGTAAAACAGTGATGGTAAAAGAGTTCAACTCTGCATATGTACAGGGTTACCAAACTATGTTGGCAAAATATTTCTTCGAATGAGTATATTAAAAAGAATACATTTTTAGTTTACATTTACATATCGTTAGCTGAAATGCCATATCACTACAATTTTAAAAATTTTAAAAAGCTGATATTTTTTAGTTTAAAACAAAACACTATAATTTTGTCGTTTTTAAAATTATTCTTTGCACATAATTTTTTTAATGTAAATTAGCCTTGTTTGAAGAAAACTTTATAATAATTAAAAACAAATATCAAACGCTTTATACATAAAAAATATTTTTTTTATTTATAAAAGGTTTATAAAACAAATTTGCATAAAAAATTTTGTTTTATAAATCCATTATTAAACGAAATTAGTTTTTATGAAAAAGGAAGTCAATATGTATTACTTAAATAAATATATTGAGAGCTTAATAAGCCAGTAAATGCATAAAAAATTAAATTTTTTTATTGTCTTTAATAACTAACTCCAAAGGAGCTATAATAAGCCATTTTCAAAATGACTTAAAAATATTAAAAAGAAGTGAGACATTTCTTACATTTAATTGAACTAGAATGAATTTTAATCAGGAATAATTTCTTTATTTTAAACTTAAGAAATTATTTCTGATTAATATTAAAAATATTTAGTCAGACGTTTAGACAATTAAATTTTTAAATTTAAATTTTTCTTACTTTTCAGTTAAATGTTTATACAGGGTGGCCCAGAAAGACCGAAGTGGTGTAAATTCCTTATAACTTTTTATTTAAGACATATTTTTTTAATTTTTTGTTTTTTAAATACAGTAAATTTATAGGGAATATTTTTAGATTAGTTGTTAAAAATGATATCCCGCAAGTGGAGGCCATTTTCTGCTTCGCACAAATGATCTCTTTTCAACACATTTTCCATGACCTTTCGCAAAACTTCCGGTGTTATGTTGTTAATTTCGTCTGGAATATTGGTTTTTAATTCCTCAATAGTCCTAGGCTTATTAACATAAACTTTCCCTTTTAAATAACTCCAAAGGAAACAGTCTGGAGCGGTTAAATCCGGGGAACGCGGAGGCCAATTAAAATTGCTTCTACGCGAATTTATTCTTTCCCCAAAGATGTCGCGTAAAATAGCCATTGTGGCCCTCGGAGTGTGCGCTGTGGCTCCATCCTGTTGGAACCATATTTGCGGATGGTATTCTACGGCTGGCCTTACAAAATTTTCCAACATGGCCCGATATCGATCACCATTGATGGAAATGGCGACATCTCTTTCATTTTCCAAAAAATATGGACCAATGATCCTTTCTGAAGAAACACCGCACCAAACAGTACACTTAACTGGGTGTAATTGTCGTTGATGAAGTACTCTCGGGTTTTCCTTAGCCCATATCCTAAAGTTTTGCTTGTTAACAAACCCATTTAATTGGAAATGGGCTTCGTCACTCATAAATAAGTTATGAATAATGGAAATGGAAAGAGCACATTTGTGCGAAGCAGAAAATGGCCACCACTTGCGGGATACAATTTTTAATAACTAATCTAAAAATATTCCCTATAAATTTACTGTATTTAAAAAACAAAAAATTAAAAAAATATGTCTTAAATAAAAAGTTATAAGGAATTCACACCACTTCGGTCTTTCTGGGCCACCCTGTATTAAACGACAAAGAATTTATTCACAAAAATCAAACAAATCTTTTGCAAATTTTTTGCAAGCCAAAATCATTTTTTTTATGAATATAAGAGAAAATATATTTAATTTCGTATCAAAAATATTCAACAATCTCTGTTATTGGTTATATAATTTTAGTGCAGTGACTTATGTTTATAAGTCACTAGTCACTCTAGCACGGGTTGGGCTTATTTTCATATGATGTCAGAGTATTAAATAAAAAAAAGTTATTCAATTGCTTTGTAATTTGCAGAAAGTAGAAAAAAGCCAACATGAAGCCGCTCAAAAGAAATTCAAAAAATCAAGATATAAAAAAATTACATATTGAGAAATTGAAAAAAAGAAAGCCTACTTAAGAAAACTCAATTTATTTGTATCTTTTATAAGCAGCAGCTCGGGAGGAAACAATATTAAGTAATAATATGAGGCGTTTGTTTTGAAAGTAACATAAGTCACTTCATTAAACATATTTAGTCAGCCCTTAAGACTATTAAATCCTTAAGCTTTATTTTTATTATTCGTTTAAATATTTATTTTAAATAATAAAGATCTTACCAAAAAAATCTGAACTAGTCCCAAATCTTTACCACTTTCATTGCATACCAATCACTAAAGGTAATGAATTTAATACTCTAAGGCTGTTGTTTATTTCAAAAATTGTTCTAGACAACCTTTTAAAAGCATATCATTCAGTTATTTGGATAACTTCTGTCCAATGGCAAGCATGTCCTAAATTTATTAATGTTTCACGAGAAATTAAACTAGTTGGAGCTGAATACATCAATGCTGTAACTAATGATTTGTATTGTCATTTCTTGCTGAGATTTTATTCATAAGAAAAAAAATTTTGTTTAGTAAAATGTTCAACAAACAAATTTCTTTAGTAAACCTTTTGTTATTTATCATAGAACAAAAAAATAATTAAAATATTTAACGACATGATTTTAATGGAGTAACTTAGGTTACTTTCCAAAATTACGGCTCCATACACTTATTGAATTTTCTTCATATTGAAATGTACTATTTTACAACATTTTAATATTAATGGCCACATAGTTTTAATATTTTGTTTTTATGCTTCTTATAGTTTTTATTTGTTTGTTTTTTTCAACTGGATTCTTGCCAAAATATTTTTATTGCATTTCCTTCTATCTAGCGATGCGTATGATTTGCTGTAATAAAGTTTTTGCTGTAATAGCGTTTTTATTATTTGGGTTTCAGTAAAAAGTATTTAAGTTTTGAAAAATTTCAAACCAAATTTAAGAAAAATTTAAGAAAAATTTTATAAAATAGACTCGTCTCGGTTCGCTTTGAAAAATTCATACTTGATATGTTAAAGAGATATTCGAATTACAAGCCGTTACTTGGGCAGTTATGTTAAGTTAAGTTATGTGGTATCACCACATAACTTGACTTGTACTAAATCATATAATGTAAAAGACAGGTTAAGGTGAATCCATACATAGCGATCAGGTTACTATTTCGCTCTTTGTAATTTGAATATATGGATGAAGGCGAATCTGTACTAGGTGGTCGAAAGGGACCAGATGACAATTTTCGCCCTTTGTAATTTGAATATACCTTTTTTCAGTACATTTTGCTGACATTTCAAGTATAAATTTCTCAAAGCGAATTGAGCTGAGTATACCTTATATGAATTTTCGTATGTATGTATGTACGTTGAATGTCAACAAACATTCTCAGTACATTTTTTTGACAATAAAAATATAAATTTTTCAAAGCGAATTTAGCCATGAGACAAGTATAGCGGCCAAGACGAATTCACTTTAAAGGTGATAGCAACTCAAATTCATATAAAGTGTAATTTTAATATCAAAAAAATTTACTGAAAAATGTGTGTTAACATCCAATGTACATTCAAACGACAAGCCGCGAAAAAAGTCAACTGAACGGTTGACTTTTACGCTTTATTACGGATTCGCCTTGGTGAAAGCGATAACACAGCTGAGCAGTTTTCTTAATTTGAACTTTTTCGCAGTGTTGTCAGTTTAACGGATTTGTCCTCAAATTGATAATTTTTTTTTGCGATTTGGTATAAAAAATTTATGTTAAGGATCTGGGAATTTGTTGGGGATGATAACCAAACGTCTGGCAAGTCTTAATGTGTGTTACTATTCATAGTGAATGGTTTTTAATAAAGGAGAAGTATCCAGGCAGATTAAAAATAATGAAATAATGAACACTACCATAACAAAAACAGGTAACAAAATGTAATATGACTTGTTGGAAGCACTTAAAGCACTTAAACTTAAAGCTTTTTAAAACAACTACTATATAGAAAAAAATTCTGAGGCTGATTAATAAGAATATATTTCGAATTCTAAACTTTTCGAAATGGTAAACTTTGCTTAAAATTTTTTTATACTTGTGCGTATTAATTAATTAATTTTATACTTGTGTGTATTAATCTATGTGTACATATATTAATATAAATGTGAATATAGCTATCGATATAAATGAATTTTATTGAATAATTATGTTATTTTTGTCATTATTTTTTAAATAAAATTAAAAAATTTTATTTCTTTCATAAAAGAAAAAATTTGACTAAACAAACTCAATTTGGGGATTTTCGGGGATGATAAATAAAACAATGGGAATAAGCTCTAGAAGAAAACTGGCAACACTGCTTTTTCGGAAACTTAAAAATTGTTTGCGAAAAAGAAATCAACAAAATATATCAAAAAAATTTCAACATGAAAAATATTTGATTAAAAAAATTTGTTTAAGAATTTTGAATTTGTTATTCTTTTTGTGATTTTTTTATATTTGTATGTTATTTTTTATTTATCTATATTTAGTACTGGTACTTTTAAATAAAAATTGCAAATTATTTAGAGGAAAGAAATTTATTTGGCTAATGATCCCTATCATCAATATAATTTATTTCATCTCGCCTGCATTATTACTGCGCCATAATAAAAGTAAATAAACTATTGCATCCAGCAATAAGCCAATCAATAATAACTCAAAATTTATTTTGTTCCCAAACACATTTATGCTTTTAAAATTGAGAGTAAACTGAAATACATATATGCCTAAATTCTGTATGTTGTTTTTCATTTGGTTTTTAATAATCAAATTTTAAAGTGCTAATTTAAAATTCATAAAGTTTATTTACGCCTCTATTTATTTTAGTTGCAGCAATTTATTTACGATACAGTGAAATTATTTCAATTCAAAATTGCTGCAGAAAGTTATGAAAATTAGTTTAGTTTTGAATAATTCTTTGAAATATGCATTTCGATTAGAAAATTTATCAAATTTTTGCATTAATTATGAAAAATTAAGCGTCACGTAGAAAAAGTAAATGAAATTAATATTGCTGAATTTCATTTGAATAAAGTAATTAAAATAAAACTTTTGGGCCAAAAATGGATTGACAAAGAATTATTAAGAGCTTTTTTAAACACTCTGTTGTATATAGTTTGTCTTTGTCAACTACAAAAAATATATAAATAATTTTTAAAACAGGATATATAGAAAATTACTTTGCCAAGTCTTGAGTTTATTGGAGAGAAGGGGAAAAAGAATGGGAGCACTTTTCCTTCTCCCCTACATTTTCTAGCCAGTTATGCACTACCCTAGGAATTTGTGGTATTTCTTTACTTGCATTTCTTTTGGGTTGACAAACTTGAGTACACTACTTTTTCTTATTTTTCTAATACTAATTTCAACATCACACTTTTGTGGTCATACACATGTGAAAACAAAAAAAAAAAATGGCCACACGTGTGCTCAGAGTCCATGACATTATTATCACTGGTAGCAATGACAATAATTTTGTCTCCTGACAGCCCACAAGCAAATGAAACATGAGATTGATGACCTTCATAAGGTAGAAAAGCATAGCAAAGCGAAAGAAAAGGCACATGTTTGAGGTAAAATAAAACAAACAAATATTTTTTTATGGATTAAACAGCCAGCAGATGTATCATTTTAATTTGGAAATTAATCTCGAACAAAACAAACATTCAAGACTCCCACTACTAATTTATCACACATAGTTTTGCTTAAAAAAATGCATACCATGGATACTGGAAGTTAATTGTTGGTATTCATTTGCAATGGAATTTGGAAAAGAGGGAAATATGCATTCAAATTTAAGTGATAAATTGAGAATTTAAAAGCATTATTCATAAATGGCATTTGTACATGTTTAAATGTCTAAGCGTGCATATTTGTGCAATGAAAAAGATTATTGTTGTTTTAGAGAATACGAGATACGTTGTCTGCAAAATTTTCAGCAAGGGCAACGGAAGTATTTTAAGTTTAAAATTGAATTTTTAAGCATTGACAAATTTAACGATCCCTTTTCTACATAAGATTAAAGTTATTTAATGAATTGCCTAATAATATGAAAAATGAAAGATACGATAGTATATTCATAAAGAGATGTGTAAACTTTGTTTTATATAGTGTAACTATTTAATTATATTGGTTTTGTCAAAGTATTATTAATACTAATAAAGCAAAAAAAAGCAAGTTTGTTAAGGACTTAATTGGCTGTGCACATAAACTGGTGGCAACTTGTGTTTCTTACAGTGGTCGCATAAAAATAATTTATTTAAGAAGGGAGAATATGCTTCACAGCAAAGATCTAAATGCATCATAAGGAATACAAGAAAAGCCATGGGTGAAGATTGATATAAATATGAAAGTAGTCTAAGTCATGTTATTCCTTGGTCGAAATATTTAGTACATTACATTTGAACAAATCAGCAAATGTTTTTATATTATGCAATATTTTAATTAAGAGGGTTAATAGTCTTAAGATTTCTTAAGATTTATTTAATATTGCATAATTAATTTCATAATTAATTCTTACAATACATAAAAAAAGTTTAATAAGATTTTTATTTGTTATGAAATATATTTATTTAAGTTTTTCAATATAAAGATTTGTAGAATATCTGCATTTAAAGAATTTCACGACAAGCAGTATGACATTTTAAAGACTTATGTGAGCAATTGGTTTTGAAAGTGGTATAAATCTACTCATAAAAAATAGTTGACATTAATTTAAATTAGCTATAGATACCTTCTATCTATGCTTACTGTCATACAAACAAAGCTAAGATGAATTTGAGTCATGACATGAAGTGTTTACAAAGTTTAAAATATTATTTTAATTTCAACAATTTACCACCTGTTCTACAAAATGAAATATAATTTTCCTTCTACAATTTAGTTTGAAAATACAAAATTTTTAGTGAGTCTTAAACATAAATTATTAAAAGAAAATAAAAACTGCTTCGTTTTATACAAACATTTTCATGTAACAAAAAGAGAAACAAATATAAGAAATCAACAATGTTGCGGAAGCATGTTGCTACAATAAGTTTTAATAGGAGGACTCTATAAGCAAAATAACAAAACAAAAACAAACAGCAACTATTCCGTTGTACGAAGTAACTGCTCGTATTTTTGCAGTAGCAGAACTCTGCCGCTAAGTGAATGTTTTTTTTAGTATTAAATGCAACATTGACGGGAACAGGAGCCCACATAACGCAAGTAAAAGTGACGCGAAATTTATAAAATAAAAAGTATCTTATATTTTTCTTTTTCCAAAGAAACATTTAAGGCCTCATTCAGAAAAAAATTATTTATATTTACAAAACGTTTAACAAACAAAATTGCAAACAAAATTTGTTTTCTAAACATTTAGGTAATCCAAAATTATTTTTTCTGGATGGTTACTGCAGTGAAGATTTTATACATAAAAAATAATTTTTGTTTAATTTGAAAAATTGGAAATTAAACATTTTCTAAACAAACCACTGGCATGCATTCTCAAATCTTCTCATTATATAAAAAATAATTCTGTTTCATAAAGGCTTTATGAAATAAATTTTGTGTGAAAATCTGTTTTGTAAACCTTTTATAAATCAAAAATATTTTTTTATAAATAAGGCCTTAAATATTTTGTATACTAATATTGGATTCATATGCAATTTAGGACAGAGTGTAAAGTTGGAGTGTAAAATGGGATTTTAAAATTGTTTTCATGCTTTCAACGGTTTGACTGCAACTCGAGCTGTACAAATTATTCAGCAAATAAATTGATTTTTATTCGAGGATCGACCTTTCTTTTTGCCAATGAAAGATAAAAAAATTATTAAAATATTTTCATTAAATAAGCCAAACAAACGAAAAAATATATAAATGATTTTCTTAAATTTATTTTTATTATTTTAACATGTCATTACTGCAGATAAGTAATTTTTAAAAGTTATCTATAAGTGCTCTTTTTTATGTAGTTTCTATTAGATAAAAAATATAATGAAATTTCAATGAACTTTTTACTGACATGAAGAGCTTCAAATGATTTAACGTTTGAGGATTTTTCAGTTAAAGTAAAATAACAAATTTTAAAATTAACACACCGTAGACAAAAATATATTACAAAATTCCAAGCAGTCATATCCCTATGGATGTTCAGCTTTCCAGACAGGCCAAAGAAAAATAGAAAATCGATAAAGTGGTGTTGTTGTTGTTATTGTAGATTATATGAAAACAACTGTATGTTGTGTGTTTTTAAAGAGTTCTTGAAAAAAATATGAAAAGCACTTAAACATTGTTGAATTGATTATTAAAGGATTGGCCATTTAAGATAACAGTCATTGATTTAAAATGAGCACACAGATTATTACATATAAAATAATTCAGTATAAATAAACCTAAGAAATTGTCACTTTTAAAGAGAAGTATTATTATCCAGCCTCTTCTTAAGCTGTGTTTCTACATATTATGCTAAAATAGTCATATATGTATCTATGCTATTATATCACAAACTTAAAGTATATTTGGTTATACACAATTAATGTGAAAAACGCCTTCATTCAAATTATATAAAAAATTTCAAATTAAAAGGGAGCATGGTTCCTCAAGAAAAAGCAACGTTTTTTATAGCTAACTGCTTAGATTTCTTGTTTTCTTTAGTTAAACTAGGCTTGTAAATGAACCTAATAATTCATTGCAGATAATAGAAAAATATTATGCAACATTGTATATTTACTCTAAAGTGATATTTATTGAGTAAACTAATATGTAACATGTTTGTTACATAAAACTCTAGGACTTGTCGGCAAAATAAAAAAAATGCTGGAGACTTTTACTTACTAGCAAAATATATTAAATGAATTTCTTAAATTTATGTTTATAGGAAATTTAATAATTATTTTGCTGCCCATTCTAATGGTCTTATTATTTAAGTAAAAAGCATGTACAGCAAGCAGGTTCTATCAAATATAGAAAAATATTTTTTTCTGAAGTAAAATAATGTGAATGTTTTGTTTTTATAAATAAGATCAATGCAAATTCAATTCGCCTTGAAGAAGATAGAAGGAAAAAGTCAACGCAAATTCGTTTATTTTTGAAAAATTTATGCTTTGGATGTCAAAAAAATTGACGGAAAAATGTGTGTTAAGTCTTACTGGTATTAAATTTATTATATAATAAAATAATTATAAATGATAAAAAATGGTTTTTATTAATAAAGCTGGCTATTTTATAATTGCATCGGCATTACTCATACGCACTGAGTTGCAGTTCACTCAGCATGTGAAAATCCATGAAAGTATGCAACAGTTTTTTTCAAAAATTTACGTATGAGTGATATTCAATTGAAACCCAATAAATAACACATACCATAGTCATTTTTACATTCAAACAAAAACAAAATATTTGCACAGAAAAAAGTATTCACCAATTATGTTTTTAATTAAAAATTTAATTGTTTTAATTAAATATTTAATTGTATTAATTAATTTTAGTAGAAAAACTTAATTGATATTATCAAATTGTTTATAGGTGAAAATTTAATTAATTTTTTAATTGATATTACAAATATTTTAATTAATATTACAAAATTACTCATACTACTTTTTTGTGTGTGGAAAATATGTTTTTTTTTTAATTCTTTCGGTTATGAATTTGTGTGGCCAACAAAAATAAAATTTTTTAAAATTGATTTGTTTTTATTCTCATATAAATATCACGTTGGCAACATGATTTAAGCAAGTAAGGCTTAAGATTTGAAAGTGACCTTTGTCTAATAAACAAAGTTTAAAAATTAAGGCAAAAATAATATTTTAATATAATGTTTTGAAAAAATTTCATATGCAATAGAAAACATGAAATCAGCAAAAAAAAAATTGTTTTCCCAAATTTTCCAATTATATTCTACTTACCACAGTTTATCGTGACTAGAAATGTAACTGTAAAATATCAATTGAATTTTTGGAGCTGTTGTAAAAAGAGCGATAACTCATTTCACTAAGAAAAAAAATTAATATAAAATTTACTTCTTTAAAAAAAGAATACCAAATTCATTTGAAAAAAAAACTACACTTGTATATTTATTCTGTTCTTTTGTACATTCATTTAAATGCAAATGCATTCATTCACAACCATAGATATGTATATAGAGTTAAAAATAAAATCTTTAGATGGATGCAAAGAAATGATTCTGCTTTACAATAATTTTTAGTTTCTGTAGGAAAAAAGGCGTTTCATAACAGAAACAATAGAAGTAAAAGGAAAGAATTAAGATGGTAAGAAATGGAATAAAATATTTCTGTATTCCTTTGAGATTTATTTAAGCATCATGGTGGTTTGTCTTAAGAGTCTTAGATATACATGCATACACTTGCACTTCTGCTTAGGTATATACATATATATATATAGTTATACCTCAGCTCATGCCAGGACTTGTAAATTTTCTTACACTTAAAACAAGCAACAGGTGATATAAAAAGGAACCAATTTCCATGTGCAGTCATATTAACTCCTACACACCATTACATATGCATTTATTTAAGTCTAGATGCTTGGAATATATATATATAAATGAAAATATTTGCAGGTTTCTTAAAATAAACATGTAGTTAAACGTATAATATAAGTACCTCTATTGAATTTTAAGATTTTTATAACTAAATTAAATTACTTGTAGTCAAATTTGGTTAACAGAAAACTTTTGACCGACAACTTGTATTGGAAGCAACAATAAATTAAGAAATTTTTTTCATTTCAATATAAGAAATTGGTCTAACGCTTTCTGTCGTTATCATAGAACAGGCCATACTACTTTATATATGAACGTAGCGAAAATAACAGGGGGCCTTTTCACGGAACTTTAAAAAACGCGTAGATAGATATTGATTTAATTGAAAGACAAATAATACACGGCTCACCTGATTATGGCTCCCTTCATTTTTTAATTACTTTTTGATACTTGTGGGCTTTTAATAACATGCACATTAATTGTATTTGAATAAAGTCTCATCAGTTAATGTTGCAAGTTCAACATTCATAATTACACATGTTTGCAAACATTAAACAAATCAGCATATACGACTAGATACTTCTCTAGTGCATGCAGGCAGCAGCAAGAGAAACTTTGTCGCTGTGTGTAAAATGTCACCAATTATGCGGTGTCAACAATTTAATAACTACAAATACATTTATATGAATATTTACTTGGCCGTAATAAACACGAATGCATCCACTCACAACATGTCAGTGTATGTGCTTGTGTTTCATTATCATTGATATCAATGTTTGCGGTTTATAATTACATTCGAATAACTGCAAGTTGCAATATTTCCATAATTTTCAAGTAAAAATTTCATTACACAATATTTGTTGCCATAAAAATGCGGTTTTTATGATTGAAAAAATCTGTAAAAATTTAATTATTTATACGCAATTTACTTCAAATACATATATATTTTTTTTCAGTAATAAAGTGTAGGTGTAAAATTATGTTGATAATATTTTGCGGTAAACAGAAAATTTAATAGATATGGAAATTAAATTTATTTTTTTTTAACAAATAATGATACCAGTGAAATTAAATTTATTCGATATGAAGTGAAGAAATATTTTCATTATTAATTTTTTATTTTGGAAAAAATTAAAATCATTTAAACTGTAAATAAGCTTTTAAAGTTTGAAAGAAATATGTTTTTGCTAAAAAAAATTTGTGAATCAAAAATAAAGTTCAATTGCAAGCGTAAACACAAATCAAATATTTTTAAAGATATATTATTAAACATTTTTAATCAGTTTTTGTACGCATGTTGAATAGAATATTCGTCTGCGAGTATTTTGTCCTAGATTAAAAATATTTTCACAATTTTTCTTTAATCATCTAAAGGGTCCGCAAGATAACTTTTTTTTTGAAAATGCTATAAAAAACTACTGAAGCTTTGGTTGTGTGGCACGTAGCGCCGTCCTGTTGAAATAAAATGTTGCCAATATCCTCCTCTTCAGTTTTTGTGGACAAAATTTCGTTCAACATGGCCCGATAACGATCGCCATTGACTGTAACGGCCAATCCTTGCTCATTTTCGAAATTATGCCTCTGCACCAAAATCTGCACCAAACAGTGACTCGTTTAGGGTGCGTGGGCTTTTCAATGTATGAGTGCGGGTTTTCTGTGCCTCAAGTGCGAAAATTTAGCTTGTTTACATACCCGCCAAGATCAAAATGAGTTTCATCTGAAAAGATGATTTTTTATTGGCAAAATCGGCATTTTCTGTAAGTTGATCGCAGGCCCACTTAGCGAAGCAAAAACGCATTGGATGGTCAGTTGGCTCGTTCAGCAGAAGGATAAAGCTAATTATCTGTCAAATCAGACATGAGCTAAGTGTTACCATTCACGAAATAAGCACTAGTTGAAAAAACGTTAGATGGCGGATCCTTAAGTACAAAATTCTCTTAGACGAATATTTACCTCGACATATGCAAAGCGGGTGAATATTTACATATAATTTTAAATTATATAAGAAGTTAAGTTAAACTAATTTTTGAGTTTTAAAGGTGTTTATATAAATTTATTTATTATTTTTTTACTAGCTCGATATTTTGTTAAACTTTGGTTAATTTTTACAGGATATTTTAAGTTTTTGGTTTTTTTGATATTTAATTTTTCTATTGTTTTTTTTTTCCTTTCAATTACAAAAATATTTTTTGTTATTTATAATTAGAAAAGGAGAAAAGAAAGGAGAAAAGTCAAAGGAAAAAATTATATATAAAAAAAACCAAAATAAAGAAATATCCTGAAGAAGTTAACCGAAGGTTAACGAAATATCGAACTAATAAATAGAAATATTAACAGACCTAAATTAATTATTTAATTAATTTTGCACAACATGCAAAAGACAACAGCCATAAATAAATTTCGAGGATGTGATAATATTAAATAGGGAAAAAATGGAAAGTAAACGTTTCACTATAGAGAGTCTGCGTATTCAAGAGAAAATACACAAGACTGTGAACTATAAAGAGGATAAGGACACCACAAAACTCCAATATTCCGTGGCGATAACTTAAATTAGTTGAAGATCTGTGATAATAGTAATAAATTAACTATACATTTTGTGTTGAGATGTACGATTTTATTTATTTATTTATTATTCATATCTGTGTCGTGATGTCCAGTTTTTAAGTTTAAATCTGTAATAATATATTATGATCCCTAAATCATTTTAAATTCATATACTTTTGTGCTAGATACATATCAATTAATAAAATACCACCCCTAAAGAAGTTTGCAAAAACAAACGAAACGTTGGGAGAAATAAAAACAAAAGTGATGTAATTTTTATTTACACATATATATGGAAAAAATTGTTGACCACAAATAGTCCGGAAAAAAATAACATTTTCTTCTTAAAAAAGAAATAGTTTAAGTCCCATTTCACTATGTATGATTAAGAGTTAACGTGAACATTAACTGCAACTTCTTCACACAAAACTTGCCGTTAAAGTTCCTGTTAGTGTTTAATTGTATATGAATATTTCAAAAAAAGTTAGAAAAATTAGATACAAAAATTAAATGAGAAGTACTTTTGGCGCAAATTTTAAAAATTAAATAACTCCTTTACACAAAAATATTTTTCTCATAAATTACAATTACATCTTCTGCTCTACTCTATTTTAAAGTTGCTGTAACACAGATACATACATTTACTTCCTTATGTTATTAAGTTGCTATGAATATTTAATTTCCGTCTCTCTCACTATTCATACTTTTCGCAGCACGTTGCAAGGTATTACTGCAGCTAATTGTTAACAAGGATTAAAAATGTTACATGTTTGTAATATATTTTCACAAAAAAACTTCCACAGGAAAACAAACACATTTTCACCTACTAACGTTAACATTAAATTAAAATGTTATTTTTGTTAAAGTTTTGTTTTTATTCTTTGTTTTCCTGTATTCATTTGCTGATTTTATGTGTTTGTTTCTCTTAACTATTCTACACGAAGTCTTAAGAGCTTAGTTTTTTTGGCAAAAGTAGTTACTGTAAAGCACAAACAGAATTCACATTCAATTTTATTACGAAAATTTTAAAAACATTATTTCAAGATTATAAAGTTGTGGCTGTTATTGTGGGAAATATAGTTTTAGTTTTTATGCTGAAAATGTTGTAACTAATTGCTAGCGTAAGGATTACACAGCTTGCCTTAAACACTCAGGTTTGTAAACACGTGTCTTTGAAGTTATTTATAAATTTATTAGTTTGTCATCTTTATACGTTTATTTTATTAGAGTGTCTTTGGGTGAGATTTTAAGCCTCGATTTAAATTTTTATTTAAAATTTTTTCTAAAATAAAGAATTTTAATAAATTATTTTCATAAATTAGTAAATAGATTTTTTTTAGCTTTGTGCCCAAAACTCAGTAAGAAGATTTAGGACGTTTGTGTTTGAAAATACTTTTGAGTTCTTGTGTTTGTTGAATTCTCTAAATTATTTTCTTCAAAAATGTTTGATGTCTTTGATAAGGAAAAATAAAAATATTATTGTCATGTTCACACAAAAAATAATATGAATGATTTTGTTATATTAATTAAAATATTTGTAGTATCAATTAAAATATTAATTAAATTTTCACCTATAAACTTGATAATATCAATTAAGTTTTTCAACTCAAATTAATTAATTCAATTAAAAATTTAATTAATACAATTAAATTCTTAATTGAAAATATTAGTTGGTGAACACTTTTTTTCTTGTTCTTAAAACATATAAATTAATTTAAATTAAGGGTGTTCATGATACTGTTCAAAAGTCTCGCAAACTGTGCCATTGTGCATTTTTACACTCTCGTAAATAAAATGTCAAAAATTTTATAGAAATTTATTTACACAAGCCTGCGAAGTCTGCCCAATAATTTTGAGTCGAAAACTTAAGCTGTGCAATTGTGCATTTTGTTAACATCAACTTATTGCTGCTTTAAACTTCTTTCGGCATTTATAAACACACACTTTTTAATTTTTTTTATGAATATATAAATATGTTCTTATATTAAAAATTGCTTGAAATTTTCCTATTTTATTTTTATTAAATGAACTTTTTGACGTTTGTTTCAAATTTATATAAACTGTTTGGACAAAAGTTCAAAAGGGCCTTCATGAAACAAGTCTCGCAAATTTGCCCAATTGCGCAAATGGAAATTTTAAGAGTTCTCATGACAACCCTTATTATCATACAATAGTTTGAAAAATATTTGAAAAAGTATGTCTTGGAAATAATGTTTGGAACAAAATCATAAAACAAATACACGAATTTTCTAGCATGGACAATAAATAACAATTGTTTTAATGAATCACAACTGCGGCTTCTTTTCATCCATAGACAAAACAAATTTTATGATCAAATTTTTAAATCAGCTTCTTTTTTAATTATTTCGCTATTGTGCAAATTAGCTTTGCTTAGGAAGATTAGGTTAGGAAGAAATAAGTTGTGCTTGGTTATGAACCATTTACTTCCTTTATATAAGAATTTATGAAAAATTTTTTAAATTTTATTTAGCAATAAATTTATTGGCAGTTTTCATAAGTTTGGTGTGCCAAGTCGTAAATATAATTTCAGACAAATTGATATTTTCTTTTGATTTATTCATTGCTTATTGCTAACTAATGGCCGCAAATGACACACGAAAGCAGAATATTGCAATTTATGTTTTGAAAAATCTTAAATGAATTATAAAATAAGAACATATTTGGTAGACTTTGTGGTGAAGATTTTAATTGGCAATAGCTCCAAGTCAAATGATGTTAAAAAATTTCACTCGTCTAGGTGTTAATTGGAGATGGCAGTGCCAATGATTTTTAACTCACTGTTATGCGATTTTATGATAGGACAATATTATTCATGCCTGAGCTTGTACGGTTTTTTTTGACACACGTGCATTGAAGATTGTCAAGTGAGTAAAATTACAAAAGTCCTCGTCCAGACTGGCAATTTTGTTGCTGCAATTTCTTAAATTTCTGCTGCTTTGAAATTGCATAAGTGTCCACATTATGAAATTCTAATATTGAAATTATGCATTAAAAAATTTCTATTACACCACAAATTTCCCTGAAAAATTAACAATTCTATTAATTTTTTGTTAATTTTTTATTTTTCACACAACTGAATAAATAAAATAATAAAAAAGTAAAATACAACTAACAACTTGATATAAGCAAGTAAGAATTTCAATTCAAAAAAGAATTGCCGAGCACATGAAACTCTAAACCCCTCCCCAATCTTCTCACCCTCTCACCAATAAACTCAAGAATTGCTGCAACAAAAATTGCAAGTCTGGACGAGCACTAATCACAAAATAGTTACAAAAAATATGTAAATCTTATAAAAAATTCTTAACATGTTTGTTGTGGGTTCATAATGTATTTTGTTGCTGTTTAAGAAATCCATCAGTTGACTTCAACCCAAAAACTTTTGGAAAAAAAAGCTAAGAAATTCATACGTATTTTTGTAGAAAAACTGTCAAAAAGTTATTGAGAATTATTAACATAAACTTCATTCGCTAAAAAACTTAAATATACAACAACAATAATTTTTGTTTGATACTGAATATGTTTTACGGCCTTTCCCACGATGTCACCAGAAATTTATGGATCGACAACTTGTATTCGATCGATCGATTTCTGGTGACATCGTGGGACAGGCCGTTAATTTTTTAATACTTTCGTTGACATTTTTTGTCTGGCTTATCCACTCCAGTTTTTGTCAAAGTTCGTCTTTCTCTCACATCTATGTAAGTAGTCACGTTAGTTAATCCATCTCTAGTATTTATACACTTCCTTAAAATAGTACAAAAATCATATATAAACCCAATTTGTCTTTAATAAACAAGTTTAAAAGGAAAATTTCTAACCAAAAGTAAATACATAACATAACCTGTAATAAAATCAAAAGTGTTTTCAATACCAAATACCAAAAACCAGAAATATTTACCGTTTTGTTAAATGACAAAAGAAAAAGAAAAAGCTCACACACTTTTAAATACTTAAAAATTTATATTTAAAGAGCAGAGGAGAAAAAAAATCAACACTATCTACTTTTATGTGTTGAATTGATGGAAAAACGGAAAGCATTTCATTTGATTTATGTTTAAAGTGCATTAAAATTTATGTTCGACTCACAGCAATAACATTTCGGATGACTTTTATTAAACGACTGAAAGTTCTTACATGTGAAAATTTAATTAAATTTTTAGTTGATATTACAAAATTTTAATTTACATTCAAAGATTTTTAGTTTTACTTTTTTGGTGTAAAAAAAATATTTCTCCAATCAACAATTTTAATAAAACAATGATCAAAAATCAATTAAAAAGTTACTTGTGTCAATTAATTTAAATTTTTAAATTAATTATTTTTAAAAATTTAATTAAACCATCATACATATATAAGTTTAAAAAATATTTGAATCAGTTAAATTTTCTTAAGTTTAATGGATTCAGTCAAATTTTTAATTGATTAGTTGCTTTTTTTCAATTTAAAATTAATTTATAATGGTTCTTATGGCGTTTGGCGTGCCTTGACTTGTGTATGACTTTTTTGTTCGAGATTAAAGTTAAAATGCTGCCAAATACTAAAAAAACATTCGAAACTGGCGAGAGATAACGAAAATATATTTTTCAAATAATTTGATTTCTAAGCAAAAGTTTAATTAAATTAATTAAATTTTTAAATGATTTTTTAAAAATTAAAGTTGTTGGTGTTAATTTCCTTTAAAAACTTTGTAGTTGAAGTTGTAATACACCAAGCGAGATAAGAGAAATAAATCTCAAACAATTAAATAAAAATTTTATTGACAAAACGACAGTTTTAGTTAATTTGTTTCAATTAAAGTTGTTGATTGGAGAAAACTTTTTCTGTGTAGCAATTTAAGGTTAAACTGGAGATCTTTTAGATGCTTTATTTTAAATAAATTAATAAATACTTCAAAGAAACTTAGCATTATGTGGTGGTTAAGCTTTTCTTCTGCTTGAATGTTTTCCGTTTCTGATCTTTAAGTTTTTTTGGGACATTTTGGTTAGACCCTTACTTTTATTAACTTTTGTTTTTGTGTGTATTGTAGTTATATATTGTAAAGAATTTTTATGAAAAGATAAAAGAATACAAGCAACAAGATAAAGTAAACTGGAAAGAAAAGCTTCGATAAGTGGAAAGGAAATTATGTAAACAAAGTAAAGAAAATATCTTAATCCTATAAAAATGTTTTTGTTTTGTTTATGTATGTGTATGTGTGTGTGTTTGTGTGTGTTCTGGTATATACATGTGTGTGATTTGTTAATCATAGTCTTAAAAAATGTAACAAATGCTTTAAGATACATACATATAAAAACTATTTAATTCCAAACAATACTCGAACTTAAGTGAATTTAACTTAAAAAGCCACAATCCCTCTGAAAAAAAATTAAAGTAATTGTTTCGGAATTGTTTTGACTCTACTTCCAAAATGTCAGTCAAGAATCGATTGTTAAGAACAATAGAAAACCATATAAAAATATAATTAAATTGAAAGTTTAACTATTTTCAATTTGTAACCAGTGCCTCGTTTCTGTAAGGAAAATGAGAACTTTTCGAGTCGAAAAAATATTTATCATCCTGTGAAACACAGGTTGAGTAAGAAAAAAACTGTATTTGTTGATACTTTTTGTAAGTTAATATAAATTTTTGTATGAGTAACACTTTGTCAAACAGGACAACCAATATAATTACTTAATTTTACTCGACGCGAAAACTTCTCACAAGTTACAGAAATGGGGCACAGACCTAAAGCTGAACAAATAATTTAGAGCCTAATTTTGTAAAACTCAACGCTTAGCGTTGACAAGATTTATATGTATTTTGTTTTTGTAATTTACAATTTTCCCATACAAAATTTTTAAACGCTAAGCGTTGCGTTTTACAAAATGAAGCCCTTAATAATTAGTAAAATAAAGGTCTGCTATATACTAAATAAAAAAAATATATATTTAATTACAAAAAAACGTAGAACTATAATAAAGAAGTACAATAAATCACATATAGCTTAAAAACTGCAAAAGAACTTTTAAGGAAGCAAATAAAAAACAGCGCTAAAGGAAGTCAAATAAATAATTGAATTTAACATTTGCAAGGAGTAGAAAAAACAAATTTATTCTCAAACGCCTAAAAGTTTACTATTATACTGCAGAGTATTAAAAAATAATATAAATTTTACTTTTGACTTCTATTTTCGTTACTTTCCAGTGCAAGTTGTCAATATAAATTTCTGGTTTCACATTCATACAAAGACATCGAGCGTATAATTGTAAGGAATAACCAGTGTTGCCAAAACACAGCAAAAATGATGTTTTGGCAGAGAGAGCTTTTTTTAACTGAAGAATTAAAAGACATTAGATATGTAAATAGCAACAACCTTATATCAGAAAGCCAACTCCTGTCAATAGAAATGTTGAACCGTTGTTAAGTTTAAATACATTTTTTTAGCCGGGTTTTTAATTCAAAATTAACTTTAATAATCGTTCATGACTTCCGGTGATATTACTTGCATATTTTCCAAAATTAAAATGACATTTTTAAGGAATAACAAGTCATTGGGAATATCTGATGGTTGTGGTTGGAATATTTAAGTGGTGAAAGCATAGTCACTGGTCACTGGTCACTGGTCACTGGTCACTGAACTGTACTGGTTTCAATGTACAGTAGTCCTAATGTAATATCAGAGTTCCCCTTTTCATCGGTATTGTCTGCTACACATCGGCGAAATAAAATAAGCAGAAAAAAATAGCACCAGAGCTTCGAAAATTTAATGCTCCTGATTGACAGCAGAGGCGCTGCAATACCAGCTAGTAATAACAAAACGTGCAAAAAGGCAGACAGTTAAAAGAATAAAGCTTTCCTCCATCTCTTTCTTCCCTATCTGAGCTCTCTATCACTATCCCTTTCCTAAAGAATGTACTAAGTATAAAAGTATTTATTGCCAAGGTGTTAATTCTCTTTAATAAAATTAAATTTTGGTAGTATATAAATAAGTAATAATAACTTGTGTTAATGTTGGCTTAATGTAGGAATTTTGTATAACTAAATAGTAACTAAAGTTTGCTTTAAAACATCAAAAACCGGCAACACTGACAACAACGTACACTAGAGAGTTTGTAGTAAGGGAAACGGAAATCGTTAAGGAAACTAAAAACGTCACATTAGTTGTGCCACTTGAACACTCAGTGCAACTCCTTCAAACAATTTTTATGAGTCGCAGAAATAAAAAAAAATATATTTAAAAAAAATATATATAAAAAGCAAACGCTTTTCTCAGAATAGAGGAGACAGATTTAATGTTTGCTAAATTTTACGACTTGTTCACAAATGTTACGCCTTGTTCTCCCCAGACTGACTGTGCATTTCGCTGCTTTTGCAAGTCCTTGTAAAAAGTCATTTTTTTATTTTGCAATAAAAACTTAAGTGTGTAGAAGTTTTGGTTTTCCTTTGCCTTGCTGAGTTTTTGGCTTTCTTTTACGAGTTACAAAATATTTATACTTTTATACTTTTATATATTGATTATATGATGGCTGCTATTTTAAATACATTTGCTTGCAAAATATTATGAAAATGATTGTTAGTACATTTGCATTTTTTATTCAAAAGGGACTTGAATCAACTACAGTTGCTAAATTTTATAACAACTAGAGCAAAAAGGAGTTTTTTTTATACAAAAACTTTAAACGCAAAAATAAATAATAAAAAATTTTAAAATAAGTTTAAATATTTGTGACTTGTGATTGGAAGCCTAGAAAGTGGCTGTCTTTTTTAGCAAATATATTAAGGTAGTCTTTGTATCAGAGCTTAATATTGGATACTGTTGGCAGTGATAGTTGATAGGCTTTTACACCAGGCAGGTAAATAAGCAACTTCTTTTCTTCATCCCATGATTATTTTTTAGATAATAGTTAAAGTTTCCAATTGCTTATGAAATTGTAATAATTTGTTAATACATATGTACATACGCTTTACAATTGTCTATTTCTATTGCTTTTTTTTGATCTTAATGTTATTTTTAATTTTATTTACTGAGCTATAGATTAGTTATTTTGAAAAAGAGACAATGAATTATTTTATTTATATCCAATTAATTGCTGCCACTTTAATTAGCTTCTTCAGATATTTTTATTATAACATGACAAAAATAATTTTTTGATTTCCAGCCTTTTCAAATAAAATTTTTGTTTGTAAAATTATCATAAAAATCCCTGAAGGAGCTACATAAAGAAGCAGCAAAGTTTTTGGATATAAATAAAATAATTCATTGTCTCTTTTTCAAAATAACTAATCTATAGCTCAATTAATATAATTAAAATTTTTCATTTCTATTCGAACTTTTGCCAAGTTGATTTGTTGCTTAAAAGTTGTTGTCCCATGATGTCGAGGGAAAATTTTCGAACCAAAACTTGTATTGAAAACAACAATTAAATAAAATAATTTGTTTCTATTTTCTGACAGATCGAACGTTTTCTGTTGAAATCGTGAGACGTTTTTTTTTTGTGAACATTAATAGAAGGTGCAATTATTTTTTTTCCTCCAAGACTATTTTTCCCACAAGGAAAATACAAATAAATTATCAAACAGAATAAGTCCGTAACTTCAGAAAATATCCCTGTCGAATTAATTTTTATGTAATTTATTGAAAGTATGGTAGCATTATTGGGAAAATTTTTATTTATATGTGAGAGCAAAATAAAATAGATTCTATTTCTCGACCAATTTCTGTGACTGCTTTTTTGTGTCTATTTGTATGGAAAATGTGTTTATGCTGAAACTCTTTTTTACGTGTTATTAAATCTTAATGATCAAACAGAATAATGCTAGGAACACAACTGGGACGAACGACGAATTTCGTCCACGTCGACGAATTCGTCCATAAGCATTCGCTGCGTAAATTCGTCGTGTGAAGCACAATAACGACGATTTTACTCACCGAATTCATCTCTCATATTTGGCAAAGTTGGATGTTGTGTGTACAAAAACAGAGAGAGAGAGAGAATTTTCTCTCAATTTTGATTTTTCGTCATTCGTCGGCGTACAAAATAGAAATAAATCTATCTCAGAATTCGTCACGTACGATGAATTTCGTTGTACGTCTGTATTGTGTTCATTTTCATATGCACAAATGTGTTTTATTTTTTATGACGAAAGTTCGCACCGAAAAATTCGTTGTTCGTCCCAGTTGTGTTCCTAGCATAAATCTGCAACTTCAGGCAAATCGCTGATAAATTAAGAAAGCCCATAATAAAATCGACGGCAGTAACTTCAAAAGCTTTTTGATTTTTTTCTTTATCATTTTCTTTTGTGCTTATTTTTCTGTGTAGTTTTGTTTACAAAATATATGAAATTTATCGAAAGTATGGTAACATTTTTGTGAGAATGAGACTCACTGAGGGTGACCGATAACATTTTTCCAAAAGTGGCAACAAAAAGGGAATTTATCAAAAAAAGGCAAAATTAAAAAAAAACGAGAAAACTACACTTAACTTTTTATTTTTAATGTATTTTTATACAATTCACTTTAAAAAAATGGAGACAAAAAGTGGCAAAAGCACTCGAAAAAGTGGCAAGGCAGTCGAAGAAGTGGCAATTTGCCACTTTAGTCGGTCAAACGGTCACGCTGGAATGAGTATAGATATGTGAGAGCATAAGAAAAAACGCTCTCAAAATATAACAGATTCTATCTGCTTTTTTGCGTCAATTTGTATGGAAAATGTGTTTAAGCCGGTATTCTGTTTAATCATTATCCCTCGACTACTTTCTGGTGTTACTTTTTTGTGTCAATTTGTATGGAAAATGTGTTTAAGCCGGAATTCTGTTTAATCGTTTATTTTAAAATATTTTGAAACAGAATCTACAAAAAAATGAAGAAACACATTTGCATGCTTGGGTATATAAAAAAGTTATAAATATTGAAAATATATTTTGAAAATGTAATAATATTAAAAAAATTTGCATATTTCCATTATTTTTGAAATAAGGTTTGTGCGTATGTTACTTACTTATTTATTTATGTATGTATGCATGTATATGTATTTGTGCCACTGTCGATGATGATTTGTTTTACAAAAAGAAAATTGAATTGAGTTTCTTATAACTTTTGCCAACCCCTCTAGTGATAAAAATCGAATCAATTCTTTTTGGCAATGAGTCTAACAACGTCTCTCGAACTAGAAACAATTTTAATAAATTCATAAAAGAGTGCAAGTAATCAAGTAGCCGAATGTACTTCAAAGTAACTGAGTTATCTTGCAAAATAATTTGGAAAGCATGGATGGAAGTAATTTCAAAACTTTTTTAGAAGACTTTCTTTTCGAAAAATAAATATTTTCTTAATCGAATGGAATGGTTTTTGAATTGTTATGTTAATAAAATACACGTACGGTACGGAGTTCTTTAGGAATTTCACTTTTGGAAATCTACATTTATATCTACACGGAAAAATAATAGTGTAGCCTTTTTATATAGAATTATGATTGCATACACAAAAATTCATTTATTTTTGCTTTTTATATACACAAAAACTCTAAAAATTAGTCACAAATAGGTAAAAATAAGAAATGTCAAAAATTCCGTGATCAAACAATTTTGTATGAACATTAATTTGGCTGAAAAAAGTTTCCACTTATATTTATAACATTCCTGAGATAGGCATTAAATTAACTTCGTGTCGTTTTCTTTTGGAGCTCCATACTAGCAAATGGAAATTTCTTCATGAAACCTGAATTTCTGTAATTTTTTTTACGTACAGTTTGTATGAGAACCTGAAATTCAGTATAAACTCTGTAAAAGGCATTATTTTTGTTTTAGAAGTAATTTTTTTTTAAATAAATGTATTTTGAAAGGTAGTTTTTTAAAAATAATTTAACCCATAAAGCGGCGGAAAATATTTTTTTCACTAAAACTTATGCCCTAAGTCAGTAATAGGGTATTTACATTATCTTAAAATCTAGTACTTTCGAGCTAAATCTAACTGCTTTTTACTAGATTTCGCTTACAAAATAAAATCTAGTTTGTGAGTAGATTTGTAGGTACTCTACTCAAAATCTAATATTTTTATTTTATGTTTACTACCCTGTACAAAATATTTATATAAAAGATGATGGAGTTAGCTACGGTCTGTTTAAAAAGGTGTGTGAATTGACCACATTGTAGTTCTTTGGTTGTTGTTTTGGAAAATTTTCGGTTAATGGGCTTTGGTTTGGAATAAAATCTTGATAAATGTAAGAATAACTATGTTTTATAGATTGTATATATATATAGGTATAGATTTTCATAAGGATTTTAATAAAAATCTGCTAGATTTATTGCAGGTTTTTGTTTGAAAATACTTTTGAGTTCTTGTGTTCTCTAAATTCTCTAAACTATTTTCTCCAAAAATGGTTGTTGTCTTTGATAATGAAAAATGAAAAATAAAAATATTTTTGCCGTGTTTTTAAAACATAAAAATTAAATTAAAGTACTATACAATAATTTGAAGAATATATGAAAAAATGTGTGTTCGATATAATGTTTGGAACAAAATCATAAAGCAAATACACGAACCTTCTAGCATTGACTATAAATAATAATTGTTTCAACGAATTACAACTGCGGCTTTTTTCGTCCATAGACAAGACGACACAATCGTGGAACAGAATTAGGAAATTAAATTTTTATTTCGAAACTGAAATTTTTATGGGTTTCTACAAAATTTTTATAATTTTTATATTTTTTTCCTAAAACATATAGTTTTCTTGGAAGTGAGTGTTCCTTTAAGAGGATAGTGGCTAGATACAATATTGTATCTTTTTTGTATTTGTAATATAACTTTAAGTAACCATAATAATAATAATAAACTCTCCGTATATTTTTTAAAGCAGAGCGCTCAACATGGTTAATGGCTCAAGTGTAAAACCTTCATAATGGGATTAGTTTACAAATTAAATTTAACCAAAGTTCAAGTTCTCATTTTTTAAATAATCGTTTCTGTTTCTTATATAAAAAATAAACGTGCATATCTTTATTTTAGCATCACTAGCGACATGTGAAAATAACAATTTTCTCCTTTAACACGGCAAACTTCGCGTAGAATGTTTTGTTTGTTTTACGACCACATATGTTAATTTAAAAAAATCTTATGTTTTATGTTTTCTCCATTGTTAAACGCACATAAATAAAGAAAGCGAAGCTCTGCATTGAAAATGCATAAATTTTTTATGTTTTTTTTTTTTTTTGATTTCATGACAAGTGAATAATGAAGTTTAGCGGGAGTGGCTGTGCTTGTGGGTGTGGGTGGGTCTCTAAAAAGTCGTAAAATTTAATATGAAATATTAAAATCGATAAATTATGCTAAAATAAATATATAAAAAAAATCATACACAACGAATGGAATGAATTATGAAAAGCTTCACAGCGAGAGTGAAGTTTATGACTCTGCTTAAACCACGCAGAAAGCTCTTTGAAACACACTGACAATAATGATGAAGATTTTTTATAAAAACAATAAAATATGGAAAATATAATATTGTAAAACAAAAGTGTAGTAGCATAACAATAAGGGTGTGTTTTGCCAAGAAGTGCGATTGAAGAAAAAGAATAACTTGTGGTTTTTTTAGTGGATAATCAAATTTAAGCAACTGCATAAATTACTTTGCTGTGTAATTGTGAGCAAAGTCGATGACTAGAGGGATATATTCGTAAATTTTTAGGGTTCCGTACACCAAAGCTGAAAAAAGGACCCTATTGTTTTCGCTACGCTGTCCGTCTGTCCGTTTGTCCGTCTCTCCGTCACACGGTATTTCCCAGGAACCGTAAGAGCTACGGACCTGAAATTTGGACAGAGCATGTAGAACCTTAGCCGCTACAGCAACATATACATGAGAATTAAAAATTAAAGGGTGTTCCAAACCGAGCAACAAAAAATGCTAAAATCCCATGTAATATAAATATGTATATTGACACTTGAAATTTGTAAAATTAGTGTATTGGTTTATAGACTACAACAATTAACACTAAAATTTAAAAAAATTTAAATTAAAGGGTGGTCCATCAGTTAATGCAATTTTGACTCTGTAATTTTGACAGAGACAGATCCTTATCTTGGAAACCGTAAGAGGTAAACAATTGAAATTTTCAAAAACGGTAAAACTAAGAAATCTGAAAATTATAAAATCGTCAAACCAAAGAAATAAAAATCGCCAAAAATTCCAAAAAATCGCTAAAACGAAAAAAATCGCCAGAATTAAAAAAAATTTCTAACACTAAAATCAGTCGCAAAATTCAAAAAAATCATCCAAATGAAAAAAAAACACCAAAATGAAAATAGTGCCAAAAACCGAAAAAAATCGCCAAACCCGAAAAAGGCTCCAGTGACAAAATAATTGTTAATGTGAAAAAAAATCGCCAAAATGAAAAAAATCGCCAAAATTAAAAAAAATCGCCAAATTGAAAAATCGCCCAAAACCGAAAAAAATCGCCAAAATGAGAAAAACGTGTCAAAACTAAAAAAAGTACCTAAATGAATAAAGTAGCCAAAATGAAGAAACGCCAAAAACCGAAAATCGCCAAAACGAAAAAATCACCAAAAAATAAAAAAACGCCAAAATCCGAAAAATAATCGCCAAAAAGAGAAAAAAATTTGATAACTAAAAAAATGCCCAAAATGGAAAAAAACCAAAAACCATAGAAATCACCAAAACAAAAAAAAATCGCCAAAATAAATAAAAATTTGCCAAAATTAAAAAAAAAATTCAAAATAAAAAAACGCCAAAATTAAAAAAATCGTCAAAATAAAAAAAAAATCGCCAAAATTAAAAAACGTCAAAACGAAAAAAAAGGCCAAAACTATATTTTATATAGTAAGGCTAAAGTTCGTATTGAATTACATATCTCGTGTCCGTACGGAACCCTTCGTGCGCGGGTCAAAGTCGCTGAATTTATTTAAATATTAATATAGTACCTCTATATATTAATATTTATAATTGTAAAGTTTTGCTCCTGAATAGTTTCCTATTCAAAACCAAACAAAAGCACAAATTTTCTCTGAGCCAACATATTTAAGATATTTAATTTAATGTTTATATTGATTGTACAATTTTAAATAGCTAAATGTTGAAATTGATATAAAAATACGAAAATAAAAGCAAAATTCGTTTTTATCTTGTTTGTGTCCTTTCACAGATTCAACTTAAGAACAATTCACTCGTATACTGGTTAGAAATATTTTTTTATTTCGTGAACTTGTTTTATTAAACAAATGGAGTATGAATGTCTTCTTCTGAAGATATACAAGCACAAAACTCAAATGTTAAATAATTAAAATCTGTGTGTGTGTGTGTCTGTTTTTGAATCTATCTGCTCCTTATACTTTGGAATTTCGCGTGCTTTTAACTTAAAATAACTTTACCTGGCAATTAAGAAATTACAATGTATTTACCAATCACAACAAAAGATTTTAGAAATTTTTCTTTCATAAAAAAAGCGCAGTGAAGTTTATAATATACTGGCAAGGACATGGAAGTTTCGTTTTCTTAAATTAATTTGAAGAACATATAAATACATGAGTAAAGCAGACTTGAAATACAAATAAATTTTTTTTCATGCGACCGTTAATGTTTTAAAGCCTGTCAGTGCGAAATTCAAGGCATATTTTATTTATTAAGCTTATGCATTAAGTTCCGCTCACATAATTTCAGACAGTTTTAAAATTATTGTGAATGATTTAACTTTTTATTTGTTTAGCCCTGAAAGGCTTAAATAATTTATAAATAAAACCAATTTCTAAGTTCTCAATTATCTTTATAAATTTCATTTCTATTAATTAACATCTTGAACTCATAACTGAATTAAACTCTTAAAATTATCTCACACTTTAGATAATAAAAGCTTTTCTTGAAAGGAAATAAGCTTTTAAACGTTTAGCCTAGATTATGCAAACAAATTGTTTAAAATTAAAGAGATTATCTTTTGTCTTTTGTATTCTTCCAAGACGACATGTCTTCTTTCATACTTTCCTACTTTTATAGGATTTTTTTAACGGCATGAAGCCTATTGTTCTTCTGAAAAATAGAATGCCTTAAATTATGTTGCCATTTTAAGGTAAAAAGACTAAGCACATAATATTATAAGCTCAAAATATTTATTTTTTTGCCATCTTGCTTTTGGTGTGCTTGTAATATTAAAGCATATTTAAGAAAATTCAATTAAGTTAATTAAGTGTTTTAAATACATTGTCTTGGTGTTCCTATTTGTTTTGTTATTGTTGATGCTTTTGTAGCCTAAAATGTAGTTGGAAACTTGAAATTAATTTCACAAGGCTTACTTTTCCATTGTTTCCAAAATATAAGCAAGTATTTTATGTTTTTGAAGCGAATAGTTTTTATTGTCTACTTTATACAAGAGCTTTCAAACACACATACTCCTATACTTGCATTTGAAGCAAACAGCTTTGAAAGCTTTTAGAATTTGTTAATTGTTTCTTTGCAAGGCCAGCAGCAAGTATTGTTGTCGCCGATATCTGATTGACTGTTGTGCTCTCGATGATGTTAAAGCACAAAGCTTTTTTTTTATAAAAGCTTGCACATTGCGAAATACTTCTTGGACGAAGCTGGTGTAAAGTATAAAACAATTCTCATTTAGTTGATATTGATATTAGTATTTTTGATTTATTGATTGATTAGAAGTACGGAGAATGAATTTTATTTAGGGAATCGAGTAGAACAGTTAGTAAGATAAATATCAGAATTGTTTTTAAGATTTAATGAATACTCGTTTATGTCATATAAATAAAAATAACTTGTGTTTTGTAACATTTTCACATTTTGTGAACTTTATGAGAGCTTTCATTACTTCAGAAGATCCATTTCCGAACTTGTTAACTTACTTTGACGTTTTGTATTCTCTTGACTAATTTAAAGAAGCAGATCCAAGATATTCTCATGTGCTCCAGCTTTGAAGTAAGTTTCTTAAAATAAAATTTGATACATCCTGAACAACTGAAAATTTCTTATCAAGGCATATGAAAACTGAGGCCAAAAACTAAAAATAAATTCAATAAAGTGTGACTTTGACTCTCACACGAAGCGTTCGTTGTACTAACTTTAGATTATATAATGGAATATATTACCTGATGCAGACATTTAAAAAATTTTTGTTAAGTATTTTTTTTAGTTTTAGTGATTTTTTCGTTTTCACATTTTCTTAAATTTTTGGCGATTTTATTAGTTTTATAAATTTTTTTAGTTTTGGGTTTTTTTTAGATTTTTTTAAAATTTTTTTCGGCTGTTTTTTAGTTTAAGCGATTTTATTTTAGTTATGGCGATTTTTTTAGTTTTGGCGCTTTTTTCGGATGTTGGGATTTTTTTTTCTGTTGGCGATCTGTATAGTTTTGGTGATTTTTTTTTTTGCATTTGATCGATTTATTTTATTTTTGATGATATATTTCATTCAAGCGTTTTTTCTATTTTGGCAATATTTCGTTTCGGCAATTTTTTGATAGAATACCCTTTAATTTTGGTTTAATAAAAGTCAAATTTTTTTTTAATACAAACGATTTTTTAATTTTGAAATTTGTATGGAAAAAATTTTTTTTTGAAACGTATTTTCGTTATTTTTCATACAAATTGGAAACGTTCAAAGACGAAGTTTTTTACAAAACCTGCCTGCAAATTTCAGTTTTCCATAAAACCATACTAACCTTGAACATTTCATGTATACAGACATGAATACACATTACATTAATATTTATTTTAATTTGAAATTTATTTGCTGGTGGTTTAGCTTGGTCTATATGCATTTCATTGTTGCTGTAACAAATCATCAGTAGACTTCAACCACACATTTTGAATAGTCACAAACCTCTTATCTTATGCACAGACTTTCAAGAACTATTTGAGAATTCCATAAATAATAATATTTTTGAAAATCACAAAAGAAAAATAAGCATAGTAGGCTTAGAAACTTATAAAAAACCCAGCAAATAATTTATATTCGATATGAATCTATTTTATTTTTCTATTCAAAATGTGTGGTTGAAGTCTACTGATTATTTGTTACAGCAACAATGAAATGCATACAGACCAAGCTGAACCACCAGCAAATAAATTTCAAATTAAAATATAATTATGACAACATGTCGAATAATAAATTTCTTAAATATTAATATTTATTATTTTTCGTTGCTCGCCTTGGAACATCCTTTAATTTTTAACTGTTCTAGTGGCCAAATTTTAACATATTCTGTGAAAATGTCAGATCCGCTGCTCTTACACTTCTCAAGAAAACAGGCTGTTACAGACAGACAGATGGATATACTGTCATCGTAAAGAAAACAATAGGGTTCCTTTTGTGTATGGAACCCTAAAAAGTAACTTAAACAAATGTGTTCCATATACAGGTGACACGCGCATATTGTTGCTCTAACAGCGGTGAACTACAAATTTTGGAATACAGGTACCATATGTACTACATCAAAAATTTTTTATTCTCTTGACAAAAAAAAAATACGATTGCACCCCTCTCTCTGTTTTGTCCATGTACTAGAATATCCTTTTATTTCTATTTAGTAGTATTAAAATTATATTCATGTTATCTCAATCTCTGTTAGTGCTAAGGAAAGGAAAAACACCATCCTTCCTTTCTTAGTTTTTTTTCTGGTTTATTTTAAACATCAATGTTTTATGCATAAATTAATTTATTCATAAGATTTTTTTTGTAAGGCTTTAGTGTACTTGTTTTTTTTAATTTTGTTTGTTTATTATTATAAGGACCAAAAAGGAGTTCTTTTGTAGCGCTCTTGTTTTAATAATCTTCATAAAATAAATTTAATTGCCGCTAACAAATTCTTTTTTCACTTGCATAATTTAAATGAAGTCTTTTATGTTCTTAATTTAAATTTTTTTCCTTTTTAAAAGAAAGGATATAATGAACGGTAGTTCAAACTATGATATTAGAAAAAGTGTGTGTGTATACGTATGCTTGTATCTATTATATTGTAGTCTTGCTTTAGTGTACTGCTTTAATAATCCTTCATGTTGTTCACTGGTCTGAGCTTTGCTAAGCTTAAGTTGTATGTTTATAAAGTTGTTATTTTTTTTAGTTTAGATGAAGTTGTTTCCTTTTTCCCTCTTTTGCTCTCTAGTGCCCACTTAATATAATCACCTAGTTTAATAAAAATGAAAGGCACTTATGAAAATTTCCATTAAACAAATTGACCATAAGTAAGTTGGTGACCCCAAAGATTTGAATGAGTTTATTTTAGGAAAGTTTTCTATTTCATAAAAGAAGAAAAAAGAGTAAGGGAGTAGAATTAAGTTAAGTTTAATCTGAAAAAGTTTCATTAAATCTTGAGAGAAGTATGTATATGTTCTTTGTGCTGCTTATAATTAAAAGCAAAACATTATCATAGCTGTTGTCATTTGAGAACAGTTTTTAAATGAAAGCTTTACATTGAAATGGTAGTACTGTGCCATGGTAGCACAGTAGCTTTTAACATTAAATATTTATTTTTTACGCTCTTTTAAAACGTTACTCAAGTGAGAGTAGGGCCGTATGTGACTGGGCTGATATACGGCAATTTTAGTATAAAAACTTTTGATTTCATTGGCATTCATTATTTTCAACTCTCATTCATACACTCAAAAGTTGCTCCATTAAAATTTTTGTGTGTGAATCTAGTTAATGTATTTTGTGGTTTGTCTGGTGTTAAGCAAAAAAGTGTAGGATTTTATTTAACCAGGCCATCAAACTTTAGACTTCTAAGTGCCAATGTCCTCCTGTCAGTAAATCAAAAGCACTGATATTAATTTAATGCATGCTGTACAGTTTAATGTTTGAAAGATATGTGTATGTGAAACAGTTGAAAATAAGCATTCGTGATTTCCATAGTTCTATGATTAATTTCGTTAAAGTTTATTTTAAGATGTAAAATACCAGGATTTGTAATAAAAAAAATCTAGCTAGTTTTACCTTAAATAGTGCTTAATAATAAATAACTAATGCCATCCATATTTCTTATTATGAAACATTTTACATTTACATAAACATCATTAAACTAAAATAACCATAATTAAAATAATTAAACTTAAATATCCCTGCCAACTTAACTGCACATTTATTGCACTTCTGGTATCAGCAACGTTTTCTTATTTATCTTCAAACTATTAAAGTTAATTATAATTAAAAACTATTGTTTTAAATTCCTTGAACTCATAAAGAGCATAGAGTGTAATTTGTGGCAAAAAGAGATGGCTGTTATCGCCTTCTGTGGCACATAAAATAAAGAAATATTTTTCACATAAATTTTATGGACAACACCACCAAAGAGCCACAGAGGAAATGAGAATTTTTAATGCAAACATAAATTTTTATTAGCAATTTGAATTAGACATTTCTGTGAAAGAGAAAAAAGTAAAAGCGCAAGCTTAAAAGGGAAGTATCATAAAAATTTAATCAGCATTAAATTATTTACAGTCAACTTTCTTTTCCATCAAATGGCAAACCGTCATTTAAAAGTCGTAAAATATTCAACATAATTCAAACTTGTTCGCATTCATCTGCTATGCAGCCTTAAATAATTAACAGTTTAATTGAGATTTTTAAACAGCTGTTTCACTGGTCGCAAGTACTACAATTGCACGCTGTAAGGGGGTGACTATACACTTCAGCGGCCAGACAGAAATTTAATGATTGTACTCGTTTTCAAAGTGATGGATTGAAAGATTGGCTGATTGGCTGTTGTCAGCAAGTTGTTAAAATATTGAACAAATTTTCTATATTGCAAAAAGTATAAATTATAAAATAACTTTGTTTGTAAACAATTTTTGTAAAATGTTTTTGAATAATTGGACTATTCTTTTTCCAAAAAGATGCATTATTAATTTGTAGTAGCAATTTAATTTATTATTTTACCTTGCCGATGATTCTACCCAAAACAAATGCAGGAGGGTGCTCTGATGTTATATTACGATTAGTATCTGCTGAAGTTGGTATAATTCCGTGACCACTGTCTATGCCTTCATTAGTTAAACTTTCCTGCAACAGCTGATACGAGGAACAATAATGCACATCAAAAAATTCATGGCATTGTTATATAATGACTGTCAGAACCGTGCTCGAACCCACGACCTTTGTTTTTATAGTCAACGTGCTAACTAAAGCAAGACTTTTTAGAGAGTACACATTAACAGTACACATTTAAAAGCTGATAGTTGCTTTTTGACTAGTTTGATTTGAAATTTTATTATGAATGGACTTACAACAGAGCGAAGCATGCAAATGGTTGAAATTTATTTTCCAAATAATTGTTTTAATCTTAAAACTCATCGTACACTTCATTCATTTTGTTGCGATGAAGCACATTTCTGGTTGAATGGGTACGTAAACAAACAGAACTGTCAATGGTGAACGTTATAGGAACATGAATCGAAATTTTTTGGTACCTCAATTACTCGTCATAAATTTTGCTGATATGTGGTTTCAATAGAACGAGCCATATGCCACACAGAGGGCACTACAATTGATCAATGAAACTTTTGATGAAAAAATAATTTAACATAATGGGTCAATTAATTGGTCACCAAGATCGCGTGACTTAACCCCATGGTATTATTTTCTTTGGGGTTATATTAAATCATTTGCCTACGTTGATAAACCACAAAAAATTTAACACCTGGAAATCAATATTCGAAGAGTGATCGGCGAAATACGGCCGCAAATGCAGCGAAAAGTTGTTGAAAATTGGTGTTCGAGATTACGCCTTCTACGCGGCCACATGGCATACAATTCAATAAAGCTCGTTTCATTGATATTAAAAATATATTTCCTTGTTTTATTATGATTTAATCTTGTGTCACTCTATAAAAAACACCCTTTACTTTATTAAAAAAGTACCGTGCTACCCTAGTGCTGTACTATCATTTTAATGTACAATTATCGTTTGCATTGATCGTTTCCAAACGAAATATAAAAGCAACAAAATGGTAGTACAGTACATTTCATGGTAAAATTGTTGTTCCAATTATCGGTCGTTTTGAAGCAATACTAAATTAAACCATATTTTCGATTTAACCGTAAGCGGCAAGAATTAAAGTTTTCAGGAGAAGGTTTTGTTTTTATAATATTCAAATATGTTTTATATAAAGAAATTGTCGCTTACAATATATTTGAAATGTTATCAAGACTTTCGGCCCATTAAATTTAAATTTTAATAAAAAAAAGTTATTTTTTATTACATGTCACTCGATATTAAATAGAAAATAGGACCAAAAGTCCCATTAACTCTTCATAGTTATTGCATATTAATTATTTACTTGCAGCCTTATGTATAAAAATTATTAAGGCTTCATAAAACAGATTTTCACAAATATTTTCTTTTTAAGCCTTTATAAAGCTTTAATAATTTTTATAAAAAAAGCATTTACTATCTAACATAAAGTAATGCCACTTAAAGTGGAAACACCTTTGAAAAAGTTTTTATTAAATGGGAGTCAGGAATTGTTTGTTTAAATGCATTCTTGGGAGCTTTAATTTTGTTTTTACAAAAAATTAATGTGCATGTTTTTGTTTTATATTAAGGCCTATATTAAAAATTTCTGTACACTATTTTGTACAAAAAACTTTCATAGTCTTATAATTCTTAGCAAGAAAACTCCTAAAAAAAGTATATTAAACCTAAAGTCTCAGGAGTGTATATAAAAAACTTTACTTGTAGAAAGTAATAAAAAAAGAATAAAATTTTGTAAAAAAAATTCTTACAAAGATTTTTGATATGCTTTTGTAAGTTTATGAAATGATTTTTTTAAAACGCTAAAGCAAAACAATAAAAAATTAATAGAAGGGTTAAAAATAAAATTGCATTTTATATTCTACTTAAAACATTTGTAAAATTCAGATATTGTTGCTTCACTAAAAACATTGCTTCTAAGGCTATAAGCAGAACTACGATGACCAACGAATTTTGCTTGCCTTAAAAAAATATATTTTTAGAGTTATGCTCTTTATGTCCGATACAGGTACAGTTATTGACACTAGTACAGTTAAAAATTAATCTTTGTTTTGATTTCTTTGTTTACATTTTTTAGTTTTATTTTTCCTTACTCCTCTGCCAGATAAGATACTAAGAACAACTTAAAAAAATAGAGGGGCTAACTAGGGCAGCGTTTACATATTTTATTTATTTAGTTTTATAAATAATAATAGTAATAATAAATAAATTTTATGAATATTAAATAAATAGTTTTAAAAATACAAATAATTGTACTGTACTGTTATTTAACAGATAAAATTTTGTTTAATATACCTCAGGAGCATAGCTCTGGATAACTTAACACATCTCCCTTCTTTTTACTGTGCATAAAAAGAAGCTTAAAAAGATTTTTGTGACACACTAGGATAAAACTGACGTTCTAATATTGTAAATTTTTCCTAAGAATAAATATACGCCATATCGAGTATTTGCTTCAATAGAGTCACAACACAAAATAACTGATTGTGTTTAATTTAAAGCGGCCCATTACACAATATTATTGCATATATGGTTGTATATATTACTGTCGTTTTGACCTATACTATGCAATAAATGATACAATATATATGAAAAGAATTTTCCTGACAGTGAAAAAGTAAACAAGATTGCCATCACATTACACAATTGTCTTGATTGTACAAAAAAAAAAATCAAAAGTCTTTTGATATTTGCCAATATATTGTGCCACCTCCGAATATGACATACACATTAGCGATATTATTGTAAAATACGAAAAATTGCCCAATTATATTGCAAGTTTGTGGGCCGCTTTAAAGTTTACTGTTTTTGACAGAAAAGTTAAATATTTAATTAATTTAAAGATAAATATTTAATATATTTTTTTTAATTTATGGGGAGTTCTATCTTGCACTCAATTACTGAACCCCAATAGAGATCATGTTCTGTAAAATAACTTAAGTAATAAACATCAAAATAATAGACAAAGCCATTTTGCTGCTGTCATAGTCAAATAATGTCACAAAGGAAGCGGTTACAACAATAACCTTTACAAATACCAAAGAGAAAGGATAGCACAAAGGCACTACGTATACAGGATTATGTGTGACTATGTGTATGTGCAATATATGGATTGTTATAACAAATAGTGCTTATAGAAAAAAGGAGACAAGTTCAGCAATAATAATGTCACCATAAAAAGAAAAATAAAACCGAGCTGGACAAAAGAGAAGCAAAATGAAATTAAATAAAAAAGCATTGAATATTGGTTGCTTCGTTTTAAAAATGTTGAGTCTTTACTGATGACATTACGCTGTGGCATCTACAGTAAACAGTAGGACCAGGATATAATATGATTGTTTGCAATAATTAGTTACCAAATATTTTCTTTTCATTATAATGGTCCCACAGTGCAATGGTAGGGTATAAAAATGGAATTCTTGCATTCCATGCACTGTTCAGTACAAATATTTCAATTGAAATAAAAATGAACTTAGTTGACCATTTGAAAACTTTAACTACAATGACTGCCATGAATGTTAGCAGCATAACAAGTATACAAGTAGAGAAAAAAGAAATCAATGTAATTCATGACGTTTGCTCTCCAGACATCTGTCCATTTATATACGGATAAATAAAATGGAACATGTTGACCATGGTCAGGCAATAAAAGTATGGGTTTGTTATTTTGTATTTGTGTTGTGCTTTTCTAAATGCTTCAGTTAATAGAGAAAAATTGCTAAATGACCCATAAAATGTATGGGAGTAAAACTAAACAAAAAAAATATAACAATAGTAATAATATTCCTTAAGGCATTGCCGGCAGAAAATATAACTGCTGCTTGAGCTCTACTATGAAGAGTGACAAACTCTTTTATTCTTAGGAGACTATTATTTGCTGTGTGCAATCGTATTATAAGAGAGTCATACACTTTTTAGTAAATTGTAAAATAGTGACCGTATTGACAGGTGACTCTTTATTGTAACATTGTTTTCAATTTATTTGTTGAAGTAATAAGTACACAAGGCAATAAGCTAACACGAGTTTATTTATTTTTATTTATAAATATATTGCCACAGGATTATGCTTATGCTGCAAACAGGAAGTTGCTTATTAAAAAAATTTAACGATTTAATTGAAAGAAAAAAAATTTTGATTTATCCCCACAGCTGTGTGCTTTGAAACATATTTATCAATTTATCTGGTCAAATGATCTTGATTAGTAAATTCAAATGTTCCTTAAAATGCAAATAGAACCGCTCACTTTAAATAATGAGTTTTGGCATGTTTTCCCAGGTAAAAATAACACTTTTATTATCATCACTGCTCTATATCATACGAGCAAATTTAAAAATGCCCTAAAAGTTTACTGGTAATATTTGTTTTTATTAGTATTAGTCATGTTTTAATTTTATATATGAGATTTTTTTGTTTTTGTTTTATACTTATACCTGATTTACATTATGCATTTTTTTCATGAAATTAGTTGCATGAAAAAATTTTATTTAGCAATAGGAGGCCTGGAAGAGAAATTTATATCAAAAACGTTGCCCAAAATGCATCAGAGAATCATTCTACGTCCTTTTTTATATTAAATTCTCTTTTATATCGCTACAATTAGCAAATAGAAAAAGTTGCGTGCAACAAAATTCATAAAATTTCATGAAAAAATGCTTAGTGTAAATCAGGTATTAATTAAAGCAGTTTTTGACATTGATGCATTTAGGAGCAGGCACAGACTTACTTGGACAAAATATGGAAAAATTAAGTTTTTCAAAAAATAATACTATCTGCAAAGAGCGCAAGTGAATTTAGACCAGACATCCTTTAATGGTCAATCATAAATGTATTACATCTTATGGCAACACCATAATAATGTTTGAAATTTCTTAGCATTAACGTACTCACAACGTTTTGATGTAGAAATTCTACTTGTTTTGCTTACATTGAGTTTAGAAAATCAATGGGGGAAAAGAGAATCCAATGAAGATTTCAATGCATTGTTTTATGGATTATTTTCACAACTTTCGTGTATTTTTCATTCTAGTTTTTAATATTTAGTTCTATTAATTTTGAAATATGTTTTGATTTTTGCAATTGAATACAAGATAAGTTTGTATCTGCATCGATTATAAAATTAATCCTGATAAAAATTCATTATCGTCTATGTTTTGGCTTCCACATCGTTTTCATATGTTTTCTTGTGGAATCGGATGTTAAAACACTTGCTACACCTGTTTAAGTTGAAATTTTGAAAATAAAAATTGATAGTATGTGTTCTTATATCCGAATTTAGATGAAAAATGTTTTTAAATGGACGATTTCAAACTTTTAAATATTTTCGTTTTCACTTTTGAGCAAAAAACTCGTATTCTTTTCACAAGACAGTTAACAAGTAAAAAGAATAAGCGTTTTTTTTTGCAAAAATTTAAATCGAAAAAATCTAAAAAACATACACGTATTTTTCAGTATAATTCAAATGTGTATCAATTAAAAATTATAGTAAATCTCTCTTTAGTTAGTTTTTAATTTTCATGTGCGCACTTAATTAAATATATTTGTTTCTCAATTGAATACTATTTTGATGACCAAAACTCTGTTTTTAGAAGGCCAGCACTCCATCATCATCAGAGTTCTTAAGGTTGATATTCTTTTTTTTTATGTAGTATCAGTCATTGCAAATTTCATCCTTACATGCATTCGCCATCTCTAATTTATAACAGTCTTACCATTTTTGTTTGTTCTTTACTAATCAGGCAATTGCCTATTTATTAGCTTATATTTGTTGTAATTAAAACAACATGTCATTAATTTTTCCTACGAGCCTTTGCATAAGTAAAATAAAAAACAAAAACGAAATTAAATTCAACAAAAATTAGTTAAAGTACGATAATTTTGCTTGAGAATTCTTGTTTTTCTATTCATATCAAAGTGGTACTTCTAATTAGAAGGCCTTTAAAAATAAAATATTTTTCTCTTCATTTAATATTTATCATTGTTAAAATAATACTAACATAAGGAGTAAAAAGCTTGCATGTTTCAAATAATCTTGCTCACAAAATGCAAACAAAAGTCTCACACTGTACAATTGCTTTATATACCTATACATATGAATACGATGTTCTTTCGAGATTTAAATTTAAAAGTAAAAGTGCTTTGATGTTGCACAGCCTTGAGTGGTGTCATCACGAATGTCAGCCTCAGGTGACACTAAACATATGAGAAACTGCCACATTTTTCCAAGCAAAGTTTTTGAAATATAAAGCATAATTTAGAATGTTAAAGTAACCTAAAAGACAACAAATAATGAACTTGAAGATTTTTAGTAGAAGAGAAAAGTAATTAGGAAGGAATAGTTGATTAGTTTGCACATGAAATTTCTGGTAACATATAAATATAATATGAAAGTTAAACTCAATACTGAAATTAATTTGCACATACATTATTTAAAAGTGGTGCGAGAAGTTTAAAAAGAAAAAGCGCTGGCATATATGCCTGTCTAACCGGCATTATCCCATCAAATGACTAACGATGCATTAAAATCAATAATATAGAAACTGACATTTAGACAACAACATCAACAATATACAGCAACAAAAATTTCATCATTACCATTATAATCACCATCATCATCTTTCCCATTATCAACATTTGCACCAACAACATTTACATTAAACCAATTTGAAGAGCTGACTTCAACAATAACAAGAATTCATGTATGTAAAGAGAAAAGAGTCAAGTACTTTGAAGCTAAAAACTCAAATGGAATTTGTGTAAGTGAAATTTGAGTTACTACCATCTACTTGGAATCGTTTAAATATGCAGCAGCAACTCCAGCAATTTCAATTCAACTGCAAAAACGTACATACATACACACATACTTAAAACCATAGTCGATAATTGTGTTCGAATAACAACAAAAAGCAATAAAAGCAATTGTGTTGATTGACTTTGTGGAAGTGCTTGGTTCCCCAAGCGGTCCTCATCAAACTCTTAGAATGAATATTCAGTATGGAAAAGAATAGAGAGAGAGAGAGCAAGAGAGGTGAGATTAGACAGCTCTAGTAAACCGAAAAATATAGGGCGTTATTATCACATTGTGTTGAACAAATTAGAAGGACCTACTTGGCTTTGAAGTGGTTTTTGCTATAAATAAATTCAAAAAAAAAAATAAAAAAATCTAAGCAATCCACATATTCTAATTCAATTGAAAAATTCGTATAAAAAGCTGAATTTGTCATTAACTTACACCAAAGGCTGGAGACTGATGGTGAAAAAGTATCGGCCTAAAAGTAAATAATTTTTTTTGTTATACTTTTTTAATAATTATATATTTTTTCAATCTTTTTGTTAATACAAAATTTTTTTAATATATATTAAATTGCGTTAATTTTCATTAGCAGTCTTAATTCAAATTAACTTCTGAATTATTCCCATACCAATGCGTGTTAGATTTACCGTAAATGCACTAAGTGGATTATTAAAAACATGTCAGTGTGAACCACCAAAAGTGAATTAATACTGAAGTTAGCTTTATGATAGCACCGTCCCAATTTGGTAGCACCGTCAGCTATCAATTAAATGGCAAACTGTTATTTCATTTGTTTTTTAAAAGAGAAAAGAGAAATATTAAAATCGAGACACATTTTTTTCCATTTTAAGATTTTCAAGGAAAATTATCGAAGTGAATGGTACGAAAGGGATGCAGAGATTTTGTTTATTTAATGCAAATACTGTCGTCTGTCCTGGTAAAGTTTTAATTCACATTAGTGAGCTTTTAATGCAAATTAACGCTGTCATCTGTCTACGCTATAAGTTGAGCTTAATGTTAAAAAATAAAGCAACAAAATAATTCCAACAGTTAATAGAAGACTTTTATTTCAGTAAATAGTCAAGACATCTGCACAGAAAAATCAATTTTTGTATTCAAACACAAAAAATAATAATTTAATAAATCAACATTTAAAAAAAAAATTCTATAAATATGAAGAATTTATATACAAATGTACATATCGGGCCATAACAATATATAATAATCAGTTTTCGCAAAAAAACGAGGATCAAAAAATTTGTCGGTTAAGCTTTTTTTGCGGTTATGGTTGCTGTAATTAATAAAATAATTCTCTTAAGGTATTTCATCCATTAGACAAAAAAGATATTAAGAAATTGAATATTAATAATTAAAAAAGTTTGGCGACCTCTGCTTGGAATCAATAGCTATTGAAAATTAAAAATAAAAAAGGTATTGGGTACTTCATGTATTCCTCATCAGACATTCACACCACTAGTGGAACAACATTAAACATTCATCTTCTAGTGCATTTTTAGTAGATTTTGCAGTAAATTGATTTAATTAATTTCGTAAGGAAGTAAGAGGAATTGTTACAAAAGAAGAGAGAGAGAGAGAGCACGATGAAGCAGCTTAAAGTTTCCAAGGGTGTAGTAAGAATTTTTATACCGGAGGACTTTAAATTGAAATCTTAAAGGATTTTGAAAAATATTTAGATATTCAGTTAATAATAAAGAAAAGGAAAAATTTATATAATTTTGCTAGAATAAAGCAAAAAGTTTTTAAATGAGACTTGAAATTTTTATTGTTGCAATTTCTTAAAATTATGCTTTAAAATTGCACAAGTGTCCACATTTTGAAATTCTAATATTGCAATTATGCATTAAAAAATTTCTATTACACCACAGATTTCCCTGAAAAATTAACAATTCTATTTATTTTTTGCTATATTTTTTATTTTTCACACAACTGAATAAATAAAATAATAAAAAACGTCAAATACAACTAACAACTTGATACAAATAATTACAAATTTCAAATCAAAAGAGAATTGCCGAGCACACAATCTTCTCGACCACCTTTCATCAGTAAACCCAAGAATTGCTGCAACAAAAATTGCAACTCTGGACGAGGACTAACTTTAATAAAAAAAATTTGTGAGGTATCAATAAAATTTTTTATTAATTTGAAAGGTCTTTCGATGACGTTATATACGGAATAAGATAACTCAGGCAGCTTTGGTGGATGCCGCTTATCCCAGACATAAATTTTTGCCATCCTCTGGTGCATAAATCACTCTAAGTCTTACCGATGGTATATACTGTGTTAAGTTTAGGGGTTGCTCTGGTTTGTGACTTCTTTGCACAAACCTGCGAAGTGAGAAAACTATGTAAGTCAATGTCTAAAAAATCAATTTTGAAACTGAATTTAATGCTTGAAGCCAACTTTCCATGATTGTTCACTTCGTTACTGAACGAATGTTGGTAAGTGGCTTGCTGAACCAATAGACTCAAATATGCAGAATGTTTTCCGCAGATTTTAACGCTTTATCATTGTGAGAAAATAAATAATTATATCTAAACTGAAGAAAAGAAATGAAATTCTTACCCACTTTTTCCTTTTTTTAATAACGACCCTGTCTTCTTGTTTATTGTACTCGTACCTTCAGAAAACAACACTGATTTTCTAAATATGATTACGTTATTCATTCTTCTTTGCCAATAACAACAACAAAAACTACAACAAAAAAAAAAGAGCAAGGCACATACATACATAAAACAGTTTAAAGTAATTTATTGTGCCCCATTTATCGATAAAATTTGATGTAAGACTATAAAAACTTATTTTCCATTTGAAAGGAACTCCCTGTTTTTTTTTTGCATTTCAATTACAGTTAATACACAACCAATCACAATAATACAGGAAATGAAAGAAGCTCATGGGGATGCTGTAAAAGAAAATTGCATTCGCATTTGTTTGTTTTTCGCTATTGATGGAAAATGTAAAAATTGTTTTAACAATAGTTGATAATTGATTTAATGGTAAATGCTCATTAAAATTTAAGATTTGAATTAAATTTTTATAAACATGAAAAGGTTTTGTATGTATATTAATTTTTTTTAGATAAATTTTGATATATTGAAAAGTCGAATAAATAAAAGGCCATGTTTAGTGGACTAATGGTCATTAGAGTTTGATTCTCATTAAAATCTTAGAAGTTCTTCACTTCAACGATTAAAGGCTGATGGTGCTTCACATTAAAAAAGGATCATTCCACACAAAATGACTCCACATAGGAAAAAAGAAGAAAGGTGTCTTAGAACACCTGCTTAGAGCTGTGCTGCCCAGCTGTACAAAACAAAATTCATGTGTGAAATAACAATGCTATAAAATTATATTATTATATGATGCCAAATTTGCCTTAAATACTTACAAACGTTTCTATTTATTTCCCGTTATTTTGTTTTCTAACTGCGTATGATTATTGTATTGTTTGTAGCTGGCGGTGACTATTAGTTGGCTAACAGCTGATATGTTTCACTCTCTGGTTTGTACTAATGTACAAAAACAATACAAAAATAAATTAAGTAATTGTTATTGAAACTAAGCAAAATCAAAAATTTTTTCCGTTTATTTTCGTAGTCTGCTTGTAAGTACAAAGAAATCAAAACAAAAATAAATTTATAACTGTAATAGTGTCGATTAGTTTTCTTACGAAAATCAGATCCTATCTCCTGTATCGTCCAATAAAGAGCATAGCTCTAACAACTTTTTATTACTTACAAAAATTGTTCAACTGATAAACATGACGACATGGGCATGGACAAATAATTGTTTTTTATATATAAAAAATACTCTCCCTTTTTTTGTACTTGGGCTGAGCAAAAACAAACTTCTTTCAGTGTCTACCTATTATTTAATGTTCTAAAGACTAAATTTTTTTAATTATAAATTATTTACATATATTTCAATTACGATAATAAATAAAATGTCTTATAATTGAGAGTGTTTTCCTGCAAGATAAATAAGAACATTGAAAATAAATTTGATCTATTAATTAAATTTAATTTTAATTTATCAGTTGTTGAGTGTATACATTTATTGCTTCACGTGAAGATTAAAAATTTTGTATAAGTTTTTTTTTGGAAATTTTTTCTCCACGATTTTATTATTACCTCTAACACCACTAAAACGATGGAAATATTTGTTTAATTAAAGTGCTTAAACTTTGACTACCGATCCAATTTGTCTAGTGTAACTCTTGATGTCTATTGTTGCCATTGACTTTATGCAGACTGCCTCGTTAAAAAGCGCACAAATTGTGTTAATTTCAATTGTCATTGTCTGTCGTCAATTTGTTTGCGTATGACCAGGCACAGCTGAGGCAAAGTTTAAGAAATAATAAAGAAGTTTTTAATAAGGGCAAGCTGATGACGAGAGCTAAATAATTTAACAACTTAATGAACATTTTAGAAAAATCAGCAAATAGAAACATTTCACTAGGGGCGTTTAAGTTTTTTAAACTGGATGTAAGAGCATTCGAAGAAATAGTAGTTGTTGCTGGCGAAATAGCTCTCTAATATATACAGCATTTACTGAAAAAAATGTTATGTTAGGTTAGGGTAGATTGAAAAGAGGAGCCATTACCCTCATGTCCGGGAACATACACATAAGCCAATATAGGCCTGCTGTGTGCTCTCATATAAATTAACAAACGAAATCAGTATCGTTCGCGTACTCCCTTAAATTTTTCCAGTCACTACCTCTAAAGTGGGTAATGTTCGATAAGGTGTCATCAATGGGCATGTTTATAGATTTTTATGAAAATTCTCTTTATTCGTTCTATTTCGCCCACAAAAAACAATATACTTTAATTCTTCGAAGACCTACAGCTAAAACTTTGATAATATATTCTCCTTTTCAGACAATGATCTGCTCCTATTGGGAAACCCTTCAAATAAAATCCAATATGAAAGTCCTCGTTATCGGCATTTAATATCAACAATGCCAAAATGACCGCAAACAATGACACTTTGCTTCACGAACATGTTATAACAGATAATTGCGCGATAACGTCCTTTCAAATGAATGTACACGTCCTCTTGACTAAAATTAAAAGAAATTTATAAATTTAAAAGCATTTGGAAGAATTTTTAAAATTTGATTTTATCTTTCAATAAAAGATTAATCATAGCATGTGTGTATGTATGTAAGTACATATGTACAAATGGAAACGAAAAGTGAGAGGTTATTATATTGTTACGTTTTTATTCTGTTTAAAAACGCTTTTCCGTGGACTCGAAGATTTGCAAATGAATACAAGACTCAGTGTAATAATTAGGGTTAAGAATAATACAAGCTTCATTTACAAATACACTTAAAACTAAATTAATCAAGAGCTTAATTAAATAACTAATACAGCTTAAAATACTCAAATATTCACAACTGGTTACCAATGCGCCTTCCTTGCTGTTACTTACGCACGTCTCATAGCACCTCTTTGTCTGCTGCTCATCACTTATGAGACTCACTCTGCCGTTATCCACAGTTGAAACAGCAATACCTCTTTGTCAGCTGCTTGTCACACACGAGACTCGCTCTGCTGACACTCACGTTTGAAACACCAATAACAACTCTCTGGCCGAAACTCACAGTTGATACACCAATAACACTTGCTGGCTTTACTTAGACCTTTACAGACATCTAGTTGCTGAGCTTTTTCCTGTACCAGTCGACACGATAGACTCCACAATTATCTCACTTCCACGACAGACTTTGCTGCCACTATAGACTGCCCTATAGTTTCTTTAATACCAACTCACTTATTGTAAAGCACAGACTGCTCTTAACTATCAACTCACTATTGTATCACAGACTATTATTAACTCACAACTTAATTATCAACTGACTTGCTTACTCGCAACTGTTTGACTTGTTCACAACTTGTTCGTTCACAACTGAGCTCAACTGCAACTTCTTCACAACTAACTTATTCACGATTGACTTGGTATTGGTTGCGTCGCCCTTTTTATACTTTACACCAATACCACTATAAGTTTCAAGCATTGTTTAGACGATCATTATCTTCTTAAGTGTTGTTTACTAAGTTCCCAATTAAGTTCATGTGGTAGCTATGTACATGCATGTGTATATACATACATCGTTAGTTCATTGAGTTGTTTACTTTATTTTCGTTTTTCGTTGGAATTTAACATGCATGCATGTATGTATGTACATAGTGAATCTTCTTAATAAGCAGGCACTTGTAGTTGTTTTTTGTTTATTTAATTCTTTGCTTTATTCTAGATGTTTCTTTTTAATGCCCCTGTAGGAATATTTTTCGCAACACTTATGTTAATCCTGTTGGAATATTTTTGTACAATTAAGCTTGTCGACGGCCATTTTCGTAACAATATTTATATCCATAACAAAATTGTTTAAAACTACTTACATGCATAATTAAGTAATATTACAATGTTTTACCAAGAGACATATGTCTACATTATAAATAATTTATTTATTTATTTTTTGTTGGTTAAAAACAAAATTTAAAAATCATTAAAAATATGAAATCAGAACTTCAAAGTTCAATTCAAAGAATTATTCAGTCATAATAAACTGTTCAAATTTTTATTGCTACGACACATACTCTTCACACTTAAGAACTGTTTTCTACTTTTTAGTTCGTTTTCCTATTAAAGCAAGATTTTCAAAATGTATTTCTCATAAAAACAATCAACAAAGCTTAAAGTTTAACAAGTAATTTTTATTATTTCAAATTTCAGCGCATGGTATACATTTTTATTTAAAAAAAATGTCTGCATACTCTTCAAAATAATAACAAAATTTACAACGAATACAGGAGGCTTTCTTTCCTAATATTAATGAATCAAAAATGTTTTCTATTATTATGGCTTGTGTTGTAATGTAAATGTTTTGGGTTGTTTTATGTTGTAAATGTTTTTGGCTGGCTTAACTGTCAAAATATTTGAATGAACTGTAAAATGAATTACAGTTAATAAAAAAGCAAAAGAAAAATTTTGCTGAGAGCTTTTTTGCTTTAAATTAAATAAGCTTAACTTAAATTTAAGTTTTATAAAAAGTAAAATTTTAAGATAAAATTTTACAATCACATATACATATATACATTTATAACTATATTGACACAATTTGTTTTCTGGTTTTATCTAATTAATAAATTTGAATAAATTTGCATTTGGCCTGTCTATTCTCATGTCAGTTAATTATTATATTTATTTCGTAATAAATACCTTTTCCGTAATAAATGATGCTTAAAATTTCACAAAATGAATAGACATTTTACCATTTTGACATAAAGTTTATCTTGGAAGGAATTGAGTTTAATGATAAAAAATATACATACAAGACCATCAAAATGGAAGATAATATATTTAATAAATTTTGTGGTGCAAATGGTTTCTGTAATGCAATAATTTGCATACTTATTTATATATTTCTAATAAAATATGCTTTAGAATTAAAGTAAGATTATTTTTCTAATATGACAAATGTTTAAATTTAATCAAGAGAGAGAAGGATTAAAGTGCTGCATAAGCCAACTTAATTTATCTGAATTTCATAATCAAGATTGCAGAGATCTGTTGCGTTTTTATTGCCGAGAATTCTTAAATAATTAAAAAAATATGGAAGAGTTTTTTAAACAATATTTTGCAAAGGAGTTACATTAAAACTAAAGTAGTTAATACTAACTACAAATAAAAGGACTTGTTCCTAAAAATCCCAAAAAATAAAACAATAAAAATATTTATAAATAATTTTTTAAATTTTCTTTTGTTTATTTATGAATATTTAAAGCCAATAGATAATTTTTTAATGATGATTAAAGACGGGTTTCATATTATATGCATATTTAAAATTGGGCTTAGGATTGTGTACTTCATTGTCTGGTGAAACGTTAGTGGTACTTGAATTTAAAATATAGTTAACATTAAGTTTGAAACATTATACATATCGTTACCTTAATATAGAAAACCCGTAACTCATTATTTTTTAGAAATCGAGATTTTTGCAAGTTTCGTTACATTAGATGTTATTTTTATCGAAATATACAAAAAATTCTATTTATAAAAAAATTATGACTTAATCCTTTCTATCCTAAGGTAACGATATAAATAATGTTCTGTGTTGAAATTTGTTAATTACTTTTATTTCCATCTACTTTCTTTCTTGAATAAATTCAAATCTTTTCACGTCTTGAGAGCATTAATATTCCATATACATTTACTATGGTTGTATCCCTAAAGTTTTCGTTTATTTAAAATGAATTTAATCCCTAAATCTTTGTTTTAGATTGATATGCAACACGTTGCGTATGTGCTCCCTATACACGCAAATATTTACAGCATCAAGACACATGAAAAGAAACTTTTGAATTTTTCATAGAATATAAATATGTATGTATGTATGTACGCATTTGATTGAATATGCAAGAAAGTTTTTGGAAAGACCTTGAACAACTCATAGTAATCATTTTACATACATGCATTGGAAGCGTGAGAATTAAACAATCGCACAATCTACCATTTACTTAAAAGAATAGAAAGTATAGGATATGTAAATTATAATCTTAATATTTTGATTGTTTACTTAAACAATGTCTTAACTCATAAAAACTAGGTTTACAGAAAACTACTTTAATGTTTTAAATTTTCAAACAACTTAATAAAAAAAATTTTATTTTTCTCAAGTGTCGAGTATATAAGATATTCTTATGATTTTTATTACAAGATATGAAGAACGATATGAGAATTAATTCTACATTATTTATTCAAAAATTGCGTTTGTTAAGTTGTGATGTTATTTCAACAACTGAGAGATGTATTTTCTTATATGTCGTTATATATAAAATGTACACGGAGAAAAAAACCTTCCTTATGACACTGAATATATAAAAAATAATAACTCACAGATATGATTATTCCACTCTCTTCGTCTCTCCCACTCACTGATGGTTCTTAAAACCATGATTAACAAGCAGATTTAATGTTATTCTCCAAAAAAAATTAAATGTTTAAATTTTGTTAAGTTAACTTTGGCCAATTCTATCTCTCCAAGGACATCTTTAATACAATGAAAACGCATTGATATATTTTTGGTCTGGTATAGAGAAGGTGGTATAAAGTTTGATTCCAGAAAATACTGGCAGACCAGCAATTGACTGCAGTAATCATGGAAGTATTTGATCAATATAAAACTTATTTATGAATTCATAACAAAGGTATAAGCATTCGATTTTAGGCGACTTAAATGTCAAGCAAGGTTCATATATGAAAATCTGTAATGCAATCAACAAATCCTTTTTTCTATGTGTAGCAGTATTTATTATTCACATCCATTTACTTGCTTATGTATTAAAATTTGTTACATGTGAATGTGAGTAAGTTAAGTTAAATATTCAAATTATTTCTTCATCATACAGCTGATACTTTTTTCTAATGCAATCTTGTTTATTGAAGCTTTTGTCGCTGTCTGTTTTTTTTAAAGATTCTTTCATCCTTGACAAAATCTTGCATTGTTGAAGCCATAAATCATCGATAGAATAGTCTGCGATGTTTAATCCTGTAAGACAATATAACGATTGGGAATTAGATATAAGAATTTGAATAGAATTTTAAATCAACTGAATACAAAAATAAGAATTAATGTAATTTTCTTTGCAGTAAGATACAAAAAAAATTTTAATGAAAATTTATGCTGCAAAATAATTTTATAAGCTTTGAATTTGGAATGGAATTATAAACTTTAAGTATAAAAGATAATAAAATATTTTTGAAGTACTAAATATCACAGCCTCTTTTTTACAAGAAAGGAAATAATAATTTTGTTACTCGTATTTATATTGAGATCTTAAAAAATGTTTGTTGCTTAAAAATTATTACATGTGAATACACAACGATTAAAACGTTAGTGTATTCAAATCATAAATATAGAAAATATTTTTTTATCTTAGTTGTTTTAATTAAAAGTAATACAAAAATTTACAAAAATGCTCAGTTAAATTATAACAACAAATAATAATAAGAAGCAATTTAAATATGTTGTTTATGCCAGCAGGCAATTTATTATTGTTCTTTAAAAACACTAGACCTGAAAAAACTATTGTTACAAAAACAAACCAAAAAACGTACATAAATTAAGCCAAACACATTACAAAAATGGCTTAAAAACACGCTAATGATTTGAATTGTAGCAAAAGCAAATAAATTCTAAAAAAAACTAAATACTACTTTGGTTCAGATTGTTGTTAAATTTAAAAATTCTGGAGGAACTTATAAAACACATAATTAGTGGCATGAAATTTGTACTACACGTAATCCAATATAATTTTCTTGTTTTGAGAGAAATAGGAAAAACAAATAAAACGGTTGTTTTTAAGGCGAAGAAAATGAGAAGCGGATATAAAGAAAATTAAGTGAAAGCACGCATTAGATGCTTATTGCACAACAATCATATAGTGAAATTAATAAAAGCGACAAATATATATTTAAACTTCAAGAATCTACTCGTAAAAATATGTTAAAATGCGCAGCAACGCTTTCGTAGATTAAAACAAACTGAGTATTAAATTAATTACTGTCACGATTTGATACTAATATTATAACTTTTAAATATTATAGTTGTCTATAGAAAACTTGACTTTTACCCAATAAGCAATTTTGCTTGATATCAAGTGTAAAACAATTGTTATTGAAGTCACATATTCAATTGTCAAGGGTTGAATTATGCTTGATTTACACTTTATTTCGATAGCATTCTCCAGCAAAATGGGAACTTGAATTCAATTCGAACATTTCAATTGTATTACAGTTCAATTCAAGTCTTGAATTATACTGTAATTCAACCTTGTATTACAATTGAATTCAAGTATATTTCAAGCTTCAAAAACAATGCTTTTGAAATGATTTGAAAAATGCAATCGACAAGTTTTATTACAATAGTTTTCTGCACATCTGCCTTTGCTATTGTTTTCACGATTTTGAGCACCTTTTGTTTTTTAAAAAACCACTTTTTATTTACAATTTCAATTTTATTAAAAAATAAAAGACTAAAAATATTTTCAAACTTGAATATTACTTGAAAAATTATTTGAATTCAACATTGTTTCCAGTTAAATTTCAAGTGCTTGAATTTTAATTTTTTTAGTGCTTATTGGATATAAATTAAAATTATTTCCGTTTAGTGAATTTTAGCTCTTTTAGCATTTTGTTCGGAATAATAACAACAGAAGATTCTACAGTGTTGCAAGATTGGTGTCATCAGCTGGTGCAAATCTACGCAAAATGTCTTAGGCATGTCCCCTCCAAAATTAAAAAATTCCTCAAATGCCCAAAACTTTCACTTCGTTCATTCTCAAGTTGCAACGTCATAGTCTTAGATGGCTGAGCAGACGTTTCCATGAAACCATTACTAATGTCGGGAAGTGTAAACTAGAGAACATCAACGGCTACATCATGAGAATCTGGTGGCTTAGTGATGGATAATATGGTCACTTTTGGCTGCAAATTGGAGTGTAAATATTACTCTTTGGGCAACAAAAAGGAATCATAATGGACCCAATTAAGTCTTCGAGGGGAGATGCGGTAAAGCACCACCCTTCCTAAACTAATCTAACCTAACCTAAACTAACCTTCATCCCAAAAGCAATGGAAAAAGGGAGAAAGAAGTATTAATTGATTATGGCACTGGAGGTCTACACTAACGGATCAAAAATAATCTGCAGTGAGTACTTTACATTTTCTCAAATGATCTAGTCGTCCCCTATCGTACTGTCCTCCAGATCTACTGGTCATAATAGAGGCAAATAAATGGTTTTGTGAGTCGACATTTTTTTCGACAGCCAGGCGGAAAGATCACTTACAAGGTCATGACTTTCAGTTAATAGATGTAATGACGTGCTAGTCACACTTTATCCCCAAACTGGGACCACTCTTATTTAGATTCCTGCGCCTAATAACTTTGTCGGTAACGAGCAGGCGGATGAACTACCTAGAACTGTTTATACTATGGACGCCTCCCATGCATTGTCAGTCGTTCTGCCATGTGAAACTGTTTCTCAAAAAATTCTGTCACATTATACATTTACATTTTACACATACATATCTCTCATCTTAATACATATTTATGATTTGCTGCATGTCCTGATATTTCATACTAAACTAGCGTATGATTAACATATTCTTGCAAAATAATGAAATATTACGTATACGTACATCACTATAAATTTTTATTGGCGTTTTAATATTGAAGACATTAATGTGAAAAACATATAATTTCTCCTTGGTGTGCTGTAAAAATAGCTTTTATAATTTATGGTGTAAAGCATATTTTTTAAAATATTCATGTAATACATACACTGTGCAACAAAATTTAAGATCTTTCAATATAATAAAAATTCTCACGACTGATTCTGTTAGAAGTGATCGAACTGTAGAAGTGCGCAGGCATTTTTAAAAATTTATCGTAGTAGGCTTTTCCAGAGAGGATTTAAGGCCTCAACGCGCAGGCGGCATTTAAGAAACATTATATGTTCTAGAGATTTATATAAATACTAAGGAATTATTTTTTGGAAAATTTTTTTAATTTTTCTGTTATATAGAGCCTCAAATGTCATATCTGACAGAAAATAATTCTATATGTTTTTAAAAACGTTAGCAGGACAATTAGTTATTAATTTTGGAAATCGTTAAATTTCAAATCAATTCGATTTAATGAATATCGCTGATTGTCTTCTGATACGATAATAATTGTCTGCTGATGACTTTTTCTTTAAATGCAAATTTTGCAACTACAAAAATAACGTTCTTAAGAGATCAAAATTAAACAATGTGTTATTATCAGACAACTTTTATTAAATAATGATTAGTATAATTTACGTATCGAAGCACCAGTGTAGGTGCAACCTTTTTATTTTAATTCATAGTTTGTTAATTCTTTTCTTTTGTAATTTATATTAAAAATTAAGCACATTAACTTCCCCAACAACTCTCGCTTAATTTTATGCATATCAACACACTTGATAAATATGTTTAAACATATTACAACAAGTACGTTTATAGCTCAAGAAGGAATGATAAAATGTAGCAAAATTTTTTTTTGCAAATAAAGGTGTGACAACTTAACAGCTTTTTCTGTTGGTAATATGTATAAAATATAATCTAAAAATAAAAAAAAAAATATATATTTTATAAAAATATGACCATGGAGTGCAATTTACAATGTAAATGTCTAAAAATATTTGTGAGATAGTTTTACCAATTGTTAAAAAATTTTTAGTAAAGAAGAACTACACTTCAGTTTTAAATGAAGCAACAACTATGAAGGGTTTGTGTTGAAAAAAAAATAAACTAAACGTGAGAATTCTTCTTGTTTGTTAATAATATATATTTTTTTGTATTTTTATAATTGTAACCTCAACACGTCACTTTGTGGTTGTCCGCATTTATATATAAATATATCAAAATCTCATCTCCCAGTAACAATTCATATTATTTTATATGTGTTGATTTTTTTTGTAGTATGCAAATACTTTAAAAACTTGACTTAATGACATGGGTGTTGATGCATGACGCATGATGCACAACTTTCAACATTTCATTTTCCACTCACATTTAATAACAAATTTAAATTCTATTTTTATGACATGTTAACAAAATATGAATGATAATAATGACGTGGTGGTGACGTGTTGCATGTCTCTTTAGTAAATTAATGATTTAAATTGACTGTCTCATTTTAATTGTGTGGTACATCAAGAAGTTAAATTAAATTTGTAAATATAAAGTTGGTTGTAATTAAAAACACAAAAAATAGATTATAATTCTATGTGAAGTCAAATAAATAATGGAAAACAATGGAAAAATGAATAACACTAACAAAACTTAAAGTGCTTTATATGAAAAACTTTAAAGGTGCTTCGTTTTTGTAATTTAAATTTATTTCATAAAAAACTTAACACTGATAAGGTATTTTACCAAATAAGCATCCAAATGTAAGGCAATCAGTTTTATCAAAATGATCAACAACTGAAAAGTTTTTGAGCTGAGTACACAACAGTCTTAAGTATTCTTTTAAACAGTTTAAATTGAATTTTCCTGGACACAATCTTAAAAATTTTTCAATTTGATCATGTACGATCAGGCATAAGAATTTTTTTTTATAAAAAACTCTTCGTTTTGGGAAGATATTAATTAATGATATCAATTTTTGCAATTCTTCCACAAAAAAAATTAACTAAAAATTTGGAACATTTTCTAAATTTGAATAAAAAAAGTTGTCGTATGGCGCCAAGGCTGTTTTTTACTTGAAGACAATAAAATATTTACTAAATTTCTAAATTATTAATAATGAACTTTTTAATAGTAATTATATTTTCATATTTAAGTAAAATTTTCTTTAAATTAAGTCAAATTTTCCCATAAAATTCGGAGCGTACCAAAAGAACTTTTTCGTCTTTGATCTCAAATTTAGTAAATTTTCCAACTTTTTTTGTCTTTAATTCTGGTACTTATTTTTATTTTTAATTAAATTCTATACCAAATGATATGTTATCTATTATATCTTCATATTATATTTTTAATTATAATTCACCATACATACATATAAATTCCTTGATAGTTGACAAGTATTGAACCAGCAACGTTCTGATTGATAGGCAAGCACTCTAACCAATTGCCTAAAAAGGCAGCCTGAATAAGCATTGAAATTAGTGACTTTTAAAATTTTATTTTATTTACAAAAAAATAAATTTCAAGTTCAAATATTTCTCGAAAATATGAAAAATTTAATTCGATTTTTTGCTAAATGCAAATTAGTAATAAATTCTATAATTCAAAGAAAAAATACTTAAAACTGGGAAATATTTACCTAAAATTTAGTATACCGTTTTACATCTTTTAAGTTAGTCAAATTTCATAAACTAATCATGAGTAATTCATTTCCTAAAGTCTACTAATTTTTGATTTAAGACGAAATTGACTAAACCTTAATATAAAATTTACTTCAATTTATAACCATTTTCCTACTCTTAGTAAATACTTCCTTTAAGTCAGTAAATATTTCCTGAAATTTGAGAAATTTATTGTGTATTTTTATGAACTATTTTTGAAGATATGAACTATTTATTTTTTAAGTCATATTAAATAATTTGTATTAGATTTTTGTAAGATTTTATTTAAATTTTTACTTAAACTTAAAAATTTTTTTACTTGAATTTAGGGAAAAAATTTTCTTAATAGTACATGTTTTTTTTTTGAGTGTGTGATAAAGATTTTTCTTTACTCTTCTATGGAAATATATTAGTTCAACAAAAAAAGTTGTTGAATTTTCTATAATAAATATATTTGCCAAATGTTCAACAAAGGCCATTTCAGTGAAGAAATTAATAATCTTTGTTGGGAGTTCAACCCCCTAACCTCGTACAGATAGCGCAGTGCACTATCCGCTATACTGCCGTTACAAAAAAAAGCTTTTATTTCAAGGTAAATACGATTTTTAAAACAAGGTACGTTCACACTTGGAAAATATTTGCCCACTTAATAGTAATGAAAACCCTTTTTTTAATTAAGTTACACAGTTTCCAATCATGTTAGAATCTACATGTAACATTGTCTGTTAGTTGCGTATGAAAATTTTGAAATGAATAGATTCATACGTCTGAATCAAGAAGCAGTTTTTCATTAATGATTTTTGGTTACACTTTTGGAGGCAAATGTTTGCCAAGTGTGAAAGTATTTGAAATATTAATCACCCTTAAATATTGTAATGCCACATGATCAACCAGTTCTATATGCCCGGGTAGCTCAGTCGGTAGAGCATTGGACTTTTAATCCAAGGGTCCAGGGTTCAAGTCCCTGCTCGGGCGAATAATTTTTTTTTATTTTTCATAGAAAAAAATATTTATTTTATCAAACCTTTTCTTTAGTGGTTTTTTATCATAGAATTCTTTTAATAAAATCTATTTAAATATAAAAAATAACTATGCATCGGCCAGGAATTGAACTTGGTCCGCCTGCATGACAGGCGAGCATTCTATTATTGTGCCACTGATGCTTACATTCTCAATTATTAATAGCTTCTTTTGTATAATGCTTCAACATATTTTGCGATTAAATATCACTATTGTTTAGCCAGATAAAAATCTTCTTATGTTAATAAGATAAAATTTTTATAATGCGAGTTTCATCTATAACATTTTGTATGAACAAAAGTAAAAGTAGTAAAAGTTTTTTAATAATGGTTGAAGTTTTCTGTTGAGTTGCTTAAACAGCGGCGATAGGCATTTGGACATGTCTAGCCCACATTAAATAATCTTTTTTAGGAGCTTTGGATACTCAACAAAAAATTAAACATTTCCATTAGAAATACTTGCCATATAATAACTTACTTTTCTAGTTGCCTAATTCTATAATTTGCTTAGCAATCGCATTACATTAACTTCGAAAAAAAAACGATGTTGAGTTTAATTGATGAGAAGTATGACTCTTTTAGTTTTAATAGAGTACGTCAAAAAACCAAAATAAGTAGTTCTCGAAAATCTATTATTTTTTAAAACCAGTAAGTTGATAATTCCCTTCGGAAAAGCTTCCACTAAAAATGCTTAATTTTAAACCCTTCCTTACCTTCCTTTGTAATTTTTTGTTGGGTAGTTTTGTGCTAATTTTTTGTTATCTTTTATATCCTTGTTCTTTTCTAAGCTTTCACACTCAGCTTTCTAATATGATTAATGGAATAAAAGTATTTAGAAAACTAAATTATGAAATCCATATTTTTCTTATCGTTTAATTCATTATCTTAAATTCAGATTAAAGTTAGTTGTTGTATAATAATAAAGCAGTTTTTTAAAAGTAAAAAAAAAATTAAATTAAAATAAAAGCAAGAAAAAATTTTTTGATATAAATTACACTAGCTTTAAATCAAACAGTATTTGATGCCATTAATGTTCAAATACTTTTTACGAAATGTGGCATATACAGCGCAATCTACAATTTCAATTTTAAAAAATTTTTCGCAACAGCTTCGGTCGTATTTCTTCGATAATTTGTCAAATGTTGATTTGCAAGTCTTCAATTGCCACTATTTTATCGGCTAAGACAAGTAATTTTACATATCGCGAAATAAAAAAAAATCTCATAAAACGCCTAAATCAAGTTTAGAGAATTTGAAGCCCATTTAATAGCACAACTTTGCATCGAGTTGATTCTGAATACTTTACTGTAGAACTTCTGAATACTCTTATATTGCATTGTGTTTCCTTATTTGCTATAAAAATACTCATTCCCTTTTTCTCATCATTTAATTTACTTTAAATGATTCTCTTTAATATTTAAAAACTTGAGAAAACGTTTATATGTATATGTATATTATATATACTTAATTTGCGCTTAAGACACGTGCCAGCGTTTAACAACAACATTAAATAAAAAAGATTTTTAAAGCGCCTACAGCAGCAGTAATAATACTAAGCATATGTCTTAAACACATGTTGTTTATTGTTAGATGTAGACACATTTCATCTTGCAAACGCACATCCCTATAAACATTATTTGGGCTTAAATTGTTAAAAAAGAAAATTTTATAAACGAAAGACAAGTAAAGTAGGCCTCCTATTTTTATTATTAATAATAAATAATAACACGTCAAAAGTGTTATACAATTTTTACGATCATATTAATAAAGCAACAAAGTCACGTTTGAACAACAGCAGACATTAACAATTTATTTTTTCCACCAATATTTTATATCTAAAGGTTTGTACTGCTGGAGTGAAATATTACTCATGCAGGTGGTATATGTGTAAAGATTCAAAGAGTAGCATCTCTTAGAAATAGTTTTTTTATGCTATTATATAAAATAAAAGTTTTTTTTATATTTTTTTCAGGCTTTGAGAAAAGTCAACTTTTTATTCAAGTATAATTTTAATATAAACTTTTTATTTGGTATTAGTTTTTAATTTAATAATAGTTTTTAAATTAAAAATTATTTATGCATATTTCTCTATGATGGAGAAATATGGAATATGTCTGGAAGACCTTTTTATAGGATCCAAGGATTTTTAAACGAATATTTAAGGAAAATCTTGCCAATCCTTTAGCCAAACATACACTCAAAATAAAAATCAACCCATCCGTATTTTAATCAATCAGAAGCGGTGCCATAAGTACGGTAAGTACGGATTTACTCAAATCAAGTTCAAAAAAAAGGCTTAAGTCAAGTACGGACTATTCCAGACATAAATACTCAATTTTATCCATATTTCATCCCTTTTCCGTACTTGAAATGAATCCAATCTGGTTTTAGATTTGTTTCAGAAAACCAAAGATAGAATTAATGTCAAAATACGCTTGATGCAAGAATTTCTTAGTTGATTTAATTTAATTCGTACTTGAAATACTCCCAAAACGATAATGATTTAAGAGAATCTAAGATTGAAATAATCTAAAAATGGGGTTGATTAAATCTCTAATCCGTAATTGAAATAATCCAAAGACCGGATTCATTTAAGAAACAATTAGTTTGAATTTATCTCAAAATACGTTTGTTTTTAGAAATGCTAGCTTGATTTATTGAATAAAAAGATTAAATAGAATTTTAAATTAACTTTTATTGAATTTCTATGGTAATAACAATTAAATTTAATGCATAAGACTAAAAGCGGGTACTGATCCCTTTACTTCTGTTACATGTATCGCTAACAGTGCTGGCAGAAAATTATGATAAAAGAATGCTTAATGAGTCCAAAAATGTTTTTTTACTAAATAATAATAGGCACTTGTCCTGCACAATACTTCCTCTTTATCATTAATGAATAAATTATCTGTTTTGCTCTCAACTAAAGTCCACGTTTCTAAACTGATTACATTTATAATCGTCATCGCCACAAAAGTGCAACCCCATCAGTGCTCTAAGGGAAACGATGTCATTAAGACTCTAGGGGTTCTTGGTCACCTAGAGCGATAACATATTTCTGAGTCCGGTCTTGCAGCGAGTTGAGCATAAGAAAATATTTATTCAATAAGAACTCATGAGGCATGCATATAGTCACGTATAACTGTTTCCAATGCGAACCACCCTAATAGTCGTTTAAAGTTTCTTAATGTATGTGAATTTGCTTTGCATGCAAATTAGCATGAGCTTTAATAAAGTGTGTACTTTGTTTTTTATTATTTGCAAATACGAGAGCAGAAGCAATTATTATACTGGGGTTCACAGACGACAATTTTAGTTGAGCAACTTTTGAGCCTATAGAATATAAAAGAAATAAATTAATGAAGATGAGAACTATCATAGGCTTATGAATTTAAACGTTTCTCCACTAAAATTGCCGTGATTGAAATGTGACTTATTAAAAATAACATACACACTCGATAAAAAAAACCCCATATTTATTACTTACGCTGTAAATATTTAGGAACAGTTTTGCAATTTAAGCCCCTCAGAAGCTAGAGCATTTTGAAGTCGTCATTTGCTCCCATTTTTTATTTATTCATTTGTTAATATTGTTATTAAAGTTTTATTTTATTTACCTTTATAATACTACAAAAAAATACTATTCAAAATAAACGGCACTTATTTACACTTAAATAAAACAAATTGCCATTAAAAAGTACAAATATTAAACTTTTTTATTTTAATGTATTTAGTTTTTAATTTGATTGAATTTCTATCATAAGCACACTAATGAATTTGAAATTTTTTGGTAAAAAGGTGTGTATAAAGTTTGTACACGCAGTCGTACTTTAATTAAGTTTTATTTTACTCAATTTAAGAACTGTTTCCTTGATTTAAAAAAGAAATTTAAGCACTTTATACTTAATTTAAAAAATACAGGATTGGTTTCCTAAAGTAATCCCGTTTTCGGCTTGATTTAAGTAAAAGTTAGTTATATTCGTACTTAAATTTTTAAATACGATTCGTACTAAAAGTAAGTAGAAAAAACTTGAATTAAGTACGGCTTAATTCTTTTTGTGTAATTTCGAAACAATATAATTACGATTATAATTCAGTGTTTTATGAAATTAAAAGCAGAAAGTGGCAAATACGTAGTTCAGAAATCTTGGAAGCCTGTGACAAATATTGGGGAAAAAGCCCTTGAATGAAACCTTAAGGGCAACCAATGCAGAGATAGACCCACTCAAATATTGACAGGTCCAAGATGAAATAAGGAAGGAATATATAATATGGATGAAAATAAAATTGTTAACATTAAGATGTGTTTGGCAAAACTTGGATTTGGCCCCTAGGAGCTGGACTAATAATAAATAAAAATCAATGACGATTTTTTTTCAAATACTTAAAAATACTTTTTCAACTTTGTATTGCCAATATCCTTAAAACAAACAAAGTAATAAAATAAACAAAAATCACAACTTCAACAAAATCTCGACCAAGTAAAAGAAAATCTCATCAGAACTTAGACACACGTAAAAGTCATAAAAATCAAAGTATAAGAAATATTTTATTTAAAACGAAAAACAGCAGCCGAAATTTATGTATTTGTGCATGTGTGTGTGTATGTGTGTTTGAGTATTTTTCTTGCATCTGCTGGAATTGTAAAAATTCATTCGCCTCCTTGCCGCCTTTGCTCTATTTCTTTGGCAAAAATTTATGCTCCGCAAAGTATGCTAATTATTTTATGTGTGCATATAAGTGTGTGTGTGTGCATGTAGTTGAGAGTTAAAAATATTTAACTCCTTGTGTAGCATTCAGATGACTTTTTGATGACACTTAGCGCAGATTTTTATGGTACCAAAGTTGTTGCAATAAGTTTTCCCAAAAGAAAAATATAAGACGAAAACTTGGAAAATTTTAAATTTTAAGATTGTTGTTTTTGTCTGTCCCATGCGTGGTTAAAAAAGCAGCTGGAAATAATTGTATGGTATTGTTCTGATAGACTTGTCATTTAGTTTTTATATATTTTTTTAATTCTGACAAAAAAATATTTTCGTTTTTTCTAATGAGTATATAATTTTATTTCATTTTACTTGATATTTTAGATAGTTTTAAGATAAAATAAAAAATAACAAATTAAATTCGCTTAATAACTTGAACACTAGGCTCATTAAGGAACTTATAGACTGTTTATGTAAGACGCTGAGGTCAGAAATCTTGGCGTTCTGCAATAGATTGAAGAAATCGTGAACAAATTTCTTATTCTCATCTCATTATCATATTTCCTTAACGTCATACTCAAAGAGGCTCGTAGGCTGCTTTTACACACAAAAAAGTTTGCTTTGCAAAGTCTTGAGCTTATGGAAGAGAAGGGACGTATGCAAAAGCCATCGTTTATTTGCTTAAATTTATTACTTAAATTTTTCTTAATGCATAAGTAAAATGCACTTTTTTTTGTCACTGAAAAAAATTTATAAAATTGTCTGCAAGTCATTGGTTATTATTCACTTTCAACTACTAACGATATTAAACTTTCAATTTCTTTTCTCTAACCAACCAAATCATTTTTGTTTTCACTTTTTCTGTTATACATTTTTTTTTTCTCAAACTCGATTTCTTCTCCACAATTGATGAATATCATCTTAATAACTTCTGAAAGATTTGTAAAAAGTAAAAAAGTACTTTTTGCAACAGAAAACTAAAAGGAAAATGAAATTCTAATGGTCATCAGACGATAATAATTCAATGAAAACTAAAGAAACACTTTACAATGCTTTTTTCAGACAAATTGAGAAAACGAAAAGATTTAGTTTAGTATTAACTTCATTTTATTATTTTATTTATTGCTATTATCTGGAAGAAACACTTTAGAGAAAAGATCAATAGTTGACTGCAACAAACGATTAAGTCAGGCAAGAAAAGTGAATAAGCATTTAGTGTCAAAAATTACCACCAAAATATTATTTATTACTTGCAAAAATTTAAAATAGTTTATTTTTTATCAGAAACAGTTGGCCCTGTAGTTATCTACTTATTTGTAAGAGTTTTGATCTTTTATTTTGTTAAAATTAAATAAACTAACCAAGCAAATTTATTTTTAAAGTGTATATGTGTGTATGTATGTATGTATATATTTTTAAAACAACCTCACATAAAAATAAATAACAACAGCAAGTAACACCACAATTATATGATTGTACATCAGATAAAGCAAATTACGTGCTGCAGTAATAAAACATTATGGTGATGATGATGATGATGATCATAAGGCATGGTTTGCCAAATCCGATTGTACTGGTGCGTGGCATAAACTACAGCATAAACTACAGAATGAGAAATGCAAATTCAACCAAACAACAAGTCAACCAACAAAATGTTTAATTTTAAAATTTATTTATTCATGCACAAATTTAAACAAACATTTAAACTCTTGCAACTGACGGCGACCGACAAAACCAACATCAATTTTAATATTAAGTTTAAATTTTTTTAAGTAATCACTAAATTTTTTTAATTAATTTGTTTATTTGGTTCATTTAAAAACACAAACACATGTCATTATTCGAACTCAATTTGGCCTCAGGAAATTTATAAAATTAATTGAGTTTTAAGTAATTTTAAAATAAATGAATAAATAATAGGAAATTTGGCCAAAGTTTAACATAAAGTTTTTTCTAAATATTATAAAATTATTGCAGTAATTTTAAACTGAATATTTATATGTTATATTTCTGTGACAATACATTAATGTTAATATAATAATCCTGCAGGTCGATTAAAAAAAAGCAGAGTTTTTGGGAAGTTTTGGCGTTATAGTTTTCATAAATTTTTTTTCTTAACTGCCTTATTCATAAAAAATATTTGTGGTTTATAAAACAAAATTTTTAAGGAAATTGTTTTAATAAACCTTTTATAAAACCAAATAATTTTTTATGAATAAGGCCATAAGTATTTAGAAATGTCACTGTGTATTTAATGACAAAGGTATTTTAATCATATAACAAAAGTATAATACTTTATACCCCCATACGGAGTTCTAACGGAAATTCAGGTTCTCATACAAACTCTGTATGTAAAAAAATACAGAAAATCAAGGTGGTAAATTCCGTAAAGAAATTTCCATTTGCTAGTACAGACTTTCAAAAGAAATGTTTGATATGTTATAAACATAAGTGGTGTCTTTTTCATTCAACTGAAACAAAAATTAATGTTCATACAATTGTTTAGTTAAACAGAAAAAAATAGTCACAAGTTAGATTTGATAAATATGTGTCGTTGGTTACGGAGATGAATTTTGACAACTTTATCCTTTAATTCGATAAATTATCTATCAATACAGCGAATTCTCGCATTACAACTCAAAAAAACTATTTGATATATAAATTATCAAATGTATTCATACATTCAAAAAAAAAACACGGATTTGACAACAACATATACAACAACAACATTAAATTTTATCAAATTCTATAAAAAAAAACGATTTGAAAATTCTTCGCTTTTTTAAAAAAATTCTCTTTGTTTCAATAACAAATTTTTTCGCAGGAAATGTAATAAAAAGGTTGTTGAAAACTGTTATTGAAACTGAAAAGTATTTTTTAGTGTGTACGGAATTTTTGACATTTCTAATTTTCATCAAATTGTAATTAATTTTTGTGTTTTTGTGTGTTGTAAATTCAAAAATAATTGCATTTGTGTTTATGTGAACATAATTCTCCACAAAAGCCTACACTATTATTTTTCCGTGTAGAAATTAAATGTTAACTTACAAACGTGAAATTCCGTAAAAACTCCGTACTGGGCTTAATAAGCAATACATATAATTAATATTACTCATACGTTCTATTTCGGTAAGCAATACTAAAAACAAGCTAAAGTATGCTACGTTTTCTTGCATTAGTACTATTGAAATTAATTGATATGAATATTAATCATACGCACAGGTTCACCAGTATCATATTTAAACTCAAAAAGAAGGTATGCAGTAATTATGGTAAAAAAGTCGTGGTAAATATGAATTTAGGTAATTTAATATGGTGCAGTGTTGCCAGTTTTTTCTAGAGCTTATCCCCAATTTTTAATTTCTCATCCCCAAAAATCCCTACATTGATATTTTTTATACAGTTTTTTCCTTTGTGAAAAAAATAAAAAAAAAATTAGTTTTATTTCAAAAATCATGACAAAAATAACATATTTATTCAATAAAATTCATTTATACCGATATAGATACGAGCATATTTACGTTCATATAAATTTAATTTGTACTTATAAAAAACTTGTAAAGAAAAAATTACACATAGTTTAATATACACCAGTATAAACAAATTTTTAAACAAAGTTTACCATTTAAAAAACTCTCGAAATCTTCTGATTCACCAGCCTCAGAACCTTTGTTGTACATAGTACTTGTATCAAAAAGTTTTAGCATTTCAGCAGAACGAATAAATTTGTCACAACAAATTGAATTATTTTTAAAGTGTGTGTTTATTCTAAGAAGTGCTTTCAAAAGGTTGTATTGCATTTTGTTGCGTATTTTTGCTTTGGTACCTTTCATTATTCGTTAATCTGCCTTGATACTTCTTCCTTATTAGAAACCATACACTGTGAATAGTAACACACATATATGCCAGACGCATATTTCTTAGTTCAAAAATCATTCTTGTTTGACCATCAGTTATACAAAAAATCCCCGAAAAATCCCCTCAAATTTGGTTACATCCCCAACAAATCCCCAATCGCGACAAAAATCCCCAATTTGGGTACAAATCCCCTAAACTGGGAACACTGATATGGTGACGAAACATATTTATTTGGTTATTTGTTCTATTGAATAAATCTTGGTAGATACATACATTCAACATATTATGTACGTAAATATAAATAAAAAATCATTTGAAACAAGTAAAATATCCATAAAACCCCATTCGCTAACATTTCAATTGAATCAAGAGAGTTTTTCAATTAATTTTTAATGTTAATTTTTAAAAATCTTTTATTTTATTAAAAACTTTAAACTTATTTATGGGGATATCCCACGATGTCACCATCGTTCGACTTGTCGCGCAGTTACATTGGAAACAATAACAAATTTTTAAAATTTGTTTTTATTTTGAATGTATCCAAGTATGCGACAAGCCCTATAAGTTAGATATTTTAGATTTATTTATTAACAATTGAAAATAACTGAAAATTTTGACTGTACGTAAAATCATATTAATTTTTTTAGTTGGTTTCTTTAGCAACATACATAAAATGTTATTATATATATGTATATATATATATATAACTACAACCAGCAGTTAGTGTAACAAATTTATTGAATGTCCATAAAAATATAACAATATTTATTACAATTGAATACTTAAAAGCAATTTTACATTATTCTCAATAATTATATATTACAGATTGTTGATAATCTCAACAAATTCTTCCGATAGTATCATCGTAAGCATAATTTTAGAAAAAAGTTGAAATAGACTAAAATTTTGTGTAACTTAAAGACAGTATTGTTAAACTGTTTATATAGGAAAAATATTTTTCTTTGTCTACACGACATATCATAATTTTTTGTTTTTTTATTCTTAACTTTATTTAGAAGTCTTCTTATCAGTTTGATAAATTATTTTTATTATTGCGACTATTTGTTAGTTATGGTTGTTTAAAGCTTTAATTTTTGTATTAGTTTTTATATACATTTTCTTTGACTCAGTTGCAACATTCGAGACAAGACATATGGTCTAGTGTGTGGAACGTTACAGAATTAGTACACAGAAAAAATTATTCCCAAAAAATTTTCAAACAAAAGTTTGTTTAAAATAAAATTTTGATTCAGTAAATATTTTTTACTATTCCAGTAAATAGTTTAATCCAATTTTGTTTTAAGCAAAACAAAAAACAATATGGAGTGAAAAATTCTAGTTGATACAATTAATATAAAGTAATAGTTGTAACAAAATTGTTAAGAGTTCATTTCTGTTCCAATATAGAAATTGCATACTGTACACAATAGATATTTATTTTATTTACTTTTTATTTTTATTAAAAAATTTTGTTGAATCAGCCAATCTGTTGATTGAGAAAATCGGGGTTTTTTCCAAACAAATTATTACAAAACCTTGCATTTGAATTTACGAATTTCTTTGTTGGACCTAAATTGAAAAAATTAGTATATCATTCAGAGAATTAGTTTTTTCTGTGTTAATAGAAAAAACTTCTTAGAATTTCTTCTTCAAAAAATCCCATTTCATTTTCTTTCTTTTAAGGGGTTTTCAGTAATATTTAAATTATAAGTTAAATGTTAGATTATAGTATTTGTCACCTTCTTTTCATTTAAAATAGTATAATACATAACAATTAAAAACTGAAATATAACATGTCTGAAGTAAACTTATAAAAACTCTAGCAAACTAACATTTTCTTCATATGTAAAAATTTTCATATGAAAACATGTGCAAGTGAGATGCAAAATTTTAATCAAATAATAATAACATCGTCTCAAAAATTTATTTCTCCCTCTAAAATAATAGCTTTGATATGAAAAATTGTTAACATTACTATACATGTTTGTAAAAGAAATTGTTTGTACAACAATTTCTTATATTTTTTGAATACTTTTCTTAAGCAATTTTTCATAATTTTTTTGTGCTAAGACTTGGCTGCGTTGTTATCTCTCTCCCTCCCTCTCTCTCTTTATAATAACTTCTTATAGCTTACGTGAAACAAAAAACACAATGATATAAATGTATTTTTGGTTAGACTGTCATGTAAGAAATTTGAATTTTAATGTTGTAATAACTTTAGTTTCTATTGTTGTTGTTGTCTTTCATTTCCTCTAAGAATGTTCTGCTGTGCAGCTATAATTTTATTTTGCTGAAGAAAATGCTGAGTTTTGTTTTATTTGAAATTATAACTGTGAGAATCGTTTGTCAAACAAAGTTATTGTGCTTCCTTTTCTTTTATTTTTTTTGAAAACGTGTTTTTCTATTTTCATTTTTGTGGGAGTTTTTTTTGGTTGAAATTGTGCATTTGAGTTCTCTTACGTTTGCATTATTTTCACTTGAGTTGTAATTTAAATTTTGGCACTTATATATAATTTTTGTCAAAGCAATAAGCCACAGAAAAGAAAATTTATTCGGAAATGATTAGAAGCAATCTTCTGCAGTTAGCAACATTCCATAAACTTTAAATTATATATACAAACATAAAGCATATTCCAATTGTTTCTGTCTACCAAAACGAATTATTACTGAAACTATAACCACAAATCTTTCGCGCAGACATCCATCAGTAAGAGAAAATTTTCCAAACAATCGATTTAATGAAAACCAACCAACAGTTTAGAAACCAATTGGAAAATATCAGTGATTTAAAATAAAAAAATCACTGCAAGTTGTTTGTGATGCCAGTAAAGAAAACAAGTTCTTTTACTGTGTTTCTGGTTTCTACAAATTTAAATCACTCATACGTCAATGGAAGATTTTATTTTTTTATTTTTGCAGATAAATTTCCTGCATCAAAGTACACAGAAGAGAAAAACATAAATGTAAATGCATGTGTGTGTGTGTTTGCCCATTAAATGATTTAACAAACTTTTCAATTGAATTTTAATGACTTTAGTTTCTAGTGCTCCAGTTTTTGAAAGACACTTCCCCAAAAGCTGCACGAAAAATATTTTCCGTTACAATTATTGCTTCATTTCCTGTCCATATTCATTAACTTCCGTCTGCAGCAATAATTTCTTTGCATTCATTGCTATCTTCTGTTTTATTTATGTGTATTCTTCTGTTCAATGTACTCAATTCGTTTATTTGTTTATTTTTTTATTATTATAGCTTTTTCTTTTGCATATTTTCAGCATTTAAAATTTTTTTTTCTACACTTGGTTGCAGTTGCCTTTATGCAATACTTTTTTCTTCATTACTATTTTATAATGGCTTTTCCTTGTCACCAGGCATAAAATATTGTCTTTTTTCATTCCCTGCTTACAAAAATATTTTTTACAAAAACACAGCATTTACATACATACATACACATGTATATAAGAATCTTATAGGTATTAACATGTGTAAGTATTTCGTTACGCGTATGAATATTTTTGCATTCAACTCTCTCTCTCTCTCTCTCTCTGTTGGTTTAACTGCGAGATGAGACTGTTGATGGTAATGATGAATGCTGGTGGAAATAAATAGCAGGAGGTTAAAGTAGAGGCAAACAAAGCGCAACACATTATTGAAATTTCTATAAGAGTTGGTATATGAGCAAAATGTCAAATGGGAAATTAACTGTTTCAATTGCACACAAACAATTTATATTTCTGTTGAAAAAAGTGCAAATGACAAAAGGAAGAACTGTTTATTGATTATACCATTTATTTTTGTGTAGTGATGAGGTATTTTTTTAAAGGCGGACAACTTGAAATTGGCTATCTTAAAGGTCTCGTATACCAAAGGTGAAAAGGAACCCTGTTGTTTTCGCTTTGATATCCTTCATTGTGTCTGTCTGTCAGAGGCTAATTTCCGAAGAACTTTAAAACCTACCCATCCGAAATTTTCACAGAATGTATTTAACTTTGACTTCTAAAACAGAAAATATATGGTATTTAAAAATTTAAGGGTGTCCCTAAGCGAACAATGAAACATGTCTAATAGTATTATACAGAAAATTATATTTAGACACTTGTGACATCCAAAGTAAGTGCATTTTTATGCAGGCTAGATAAATTAATACTGAAATTTAAAAACCTAAATTAAAGGGTATTGTATTAGTTAATGTAATTTTCACAATTTACTGTATCTTGAAAACCGGAATTTGCCTATTCTTGAAATTTTCAAAAACACTAGAACTAAAAATCCCAACTGAAAAAAATGCCGAAAAGAAAAATCTAAATAATTATAAATTTAATCGCTAAAATGTAAAAAAATCGGCAAAAATAAACAGATCGCCAAAAAACAAAAAAAAAATCGCCAAAAATCGAAAAAACTCCAGAACTAAAAAAAATTGATAGACCTAAGAAATCGCCAAAACGGAAAAAATTGACAAAACAGAAAATAACGCGAAACCCACTGAAATCGCTAAATTTAAAACATAACCTAAAAAATCGACTAAAACCGAAAAAAATCGCCAAAACGAAAAATCCCTTAAATTTAAAAACGCTTAAATGATATTTCATTTCATAATAACAAAATTAATCGCTAAAATTTAAAAGAATCGGCAAAACTAAAAAGATCGCCAAAAAAAACGAAAACAACAACAACAACGAAAACGAAACACAAATCTCAAAAAATCGAAAAAACTCCAGAACTACAAAAATCTTTTAGCATAAAAAAGAACGTAAAACATGCGCAGAAGCGGAAAAAATGGGAAAACAGAAAAAAAAACGCGAAACTCTTAAAAAAAACGCTTCAATAATCGCTAAAACTTAATACAACATAAAAAATCTAAAAAAAACACTAAAACCTCGCCAAAACAGAAAACCGCGGAACCACTAAAATCGCTAAAAAACTAAAAAATGGCAAACTCTAGAAAAACTATAATAAATTATAAGATTCAAATAACAATCTGAGCTCTTGACTTTGTTATGAAATGTAAAAAGGTTTTGAGAGAAGAGAAAGTCTGACTTCTGTAAAATTTCCTAAAATTATTAGTATTGTTCTATTGTGCAATTTATTGTTTCTACTTAATGCTTGTGGTGCTTATGTCTTACCATTTTATGTCATTTCCAACATTAACTGATGCATTAAAGTAATAGTAAAATCGTGCCTTCGTGTTTAATGTCTTCAAGGTAAATATTTGCCTAGAAGTAAATATGCCTGCAGTGCTGCATAATAAAACAATCATTATTCATTTCATTAGGTAAAGCAAACTTATAAAAGTTTTTATATTTGTGCATTTTGCTTCAATCTGTGCTTCTCTGATTTAAAAAAGTGCACACTATTTTCTTTTATTAACCAAATTTGAAACTAATTAATGCAAGTTATGAAAAAAGATCCTGTATTTTAATTAAAGCTGCAGTGCTTATTTAAATTGAAGTTATTAACATTCTTATGCTTAAGGCTAAAATCAAAATTTGTTAAACTCGTTAAAAAATCATTCTATTAAAAAGTTTGCTTAAGGGCTACTAAAATTAATATATTGTATTTTGTTATATGATTCTTATTTTTAAGGTTCTGTAAAAGTTTTTAAAAGTTTCAAAGAAATATAAAAAATACTTTTAGTAAGTAGCTCAAGTCTTGTAATTTTTTTAATCTAAAAAATTTGTGCTAATTATTTGCCAAGTTAATATTAGAGTGACATCAAAGAAAACTATACAAACAGTGATATTCACAGTGACTCTTTGTTTAAAATCAAATGATTTTCCTTTTAAAAGAGTAACTATTTATTTTTTAATTATTAACTATTAATATTAATTTTACACATATTTTATTTTTTTACCATCTTTATACAATTAGCTGACGAATTGGGTAACTATAAAATTATGAAAAAGTAAAAGAAAAAACACAATAGCCCTATTCACAGTTTTGTGCAAATGATCTTGCATCGTTGTATGTGGAAAATGGTATAATATATTGATACTCACCACTAAGAATTATTAAGTGGTGAGTATCAATATACTATATCATTTAGCACATGCTACGATGCAATGACATTTGCACAAGATTATGAATTGAGCTAATATTTATTGTTATATAAGAATACTGAAGTATATTTATTTGACATAAAATCTTTCAGCTTTATTTATAAAAATTATTGGGGCTTTATAAAGGCTTAACAAGAAATTTTTTGTTATGAAAATTTGTTTTATAAACCCCTTGTAAAGTCTTAATAATTTGTATAAATGAGACTGCATATTTCTTTCTTATATTAATTTTTATATTAAGGTTTAGACATATTAAAAATTTAACTACTACTACTACTCTTTCCTGTAAGTAACAACAACAAGATGTATCTTTGTATGTCAGCATTTTTATTTATAAAAACTATTTGAATCTATCACATATAAACACATTTGTCACCACAACAAAACTTTAAACTCTAATAACATTTTGGCACAAAATTTTGTTGAAATTACAACTCATTAAATTCTCTGTTCTGTTTGCCAAAACCATAAACGAAAGATATTTATAAAATTTTATTCATACCAATTGCTAAATATTTTTCTAACATTTATAAAAAAAACAGCAACAGCGAAAGAAAATGTAATAATCTTGAACATAAAGTTATTGCTGTTGTTGTGGCTTCTTTTTTACTTCTAGCATTTATTTTGCTCATAATTCTGGCAGAAGATTTACTATTTTATTATTCCTGTTTCTTGCGTAAATGGGTGCGTGTGTGTGTGAATGTAAAGGACCTCTTGCCATGGAGGCATTTTTCATTTTTACAATTTTTATGGCAAATTATTTATACATCTTTACGAAGAAATAAAACCAAAAAGAAATGTAAATGTGTTGGTTGTCTGCAGAAGCAACAGTTTGTTAAAGAAATGAAAAGTCAATTTTCTCTAATAAAAAAGTTTTCATATTTCTTCTACTCACTGCTGTTGCTGTTGCTTCACTTGTTAGTTGTCTTATTCGTATTTGCTTATGACCACTTTTATTATCATCATTTAGTAAGCTCGATAAGCATGAAATTTCAGAGTCAACAATTATTTATTGCGTACATATATTTTCATGTTCTCTTGTACACTGAAAAAATTAAATTTTTATATTATTTACATAAGATATATAAGATATACATATATAGTATTTAAAAATGTTTATTAAATATTTTTATGTATTTTATAATTAATTAAATTTTATTTGCTTATTTATCTCAGTGCATAAATTAAGAAAAGCATGCATCTAGGTGGCTCAGGAAATGCAAGATTTCTCGGAAAATCAATAATAATTAAATTCTGTTTCCACATTTCACATTTAAAGCAACAAAACATGGAGTTATTATCTTTGATATCTGAACGGCATTTAAAGTCGTTCAAGATCACAGCAGTTACAGAAAATGAATATTTTCTTACTACTAAGAAGTTGTAATGTATTTTTCGGGGTTAGACTATGACTATCTGCCCTCCTTTCAAGCGCACAGTGGGACTTTTCTCATTTAACTTCTTATTTTTTAATATCCAAATTTTAAACACTCACCAATTTCTCTCAGTGTCAAGACATTGTCTGCCTGTAAACTTCTTTTTTGTCATTATTAATAAATATTTGCATTTTTCATTATTCTTTGGATAAAAGAAAGTTTCTCCTTAGACAATTCTATGATTTATTTCATTAAACTTAAATTATTTTTCTGCCGCTTGCACAAAAAAGTAACAAATAAATAGAACAGAAGTGAAAATTTTTGTTTTCTTTTAGTTCGTAAATTTTTGTTGACTTGTTCTCTTACATTGCTTCCTTATACAATTAAAATTATGCGTTTGTATGTGTATTTCAGCTAAAGAACATATTTAAATATAAAACTATCTTCAAACAATTTTGTGGTTAAAGTTTATCACTTTGTTCATCTTAATTTTTTATAAACATACATAAATACGAATACAATCACTGTATAAAGCTTAAATTTAAACACATAAAAAAGATTTGCATGTAAGATGAGAAAAGTTTCAAAATGAGTTTCAGACCATAAAAAACCTAAGGACAGACAAATAAATTAAACAACACAAAGAATGACAAACATATATGTATGTATGTATGTGTGTGTATAAAAGATGTCTGTGTACTTGTTTTGAAAGGATTATTGAATATTTATTGTAGAAACTTGCAACTCATTAAGTTGAAAGTGAAAAGAAAACATTGTGCAGATTAAATTGAACTACAGTAATTTGTGGTGAAATAAAGTTTATTGTGGGTTCGATTTCGACCAAAGACTTTGGTTTTTTCAACATCAAATGGTGAAGGAGTTTGTTATTGTGCTCGTACTTAGCAATTATATTTGTAATACTTATTAAATAAGTAAAAGAAAAGGAGTTTATAAAGAATACGCTGAGGTCCATATTTTTAAATATATTTAAATTATTGTGAACTTTGAGCTGACATGCCTTTGCGACTATGGTTAATAAAAACAACCAACAACAACAACGATTAAACATTTTTTATAAATCTAAAATACAAAATATTGTTTAAGTTAAAAATGCATTTGGAAATGAATCATTTGAAGTTTGATAAAGCTGTCTCTCAGCGTACTTTTCGATCTCTTCGTTTGTATGTTTTTTACTCCCCATTTGTATTTCTATACCTTTTTTTCTTTTAAATTTGCCCGTTTCTCTACTTTGCATCACTTATTAACTTCTTTTTATGTGTGGATTTAATTATATTTTGAAAGTGTTATATTTATGCTTCACTCGTAGACAATAATTTGAATGTGAACCTTCTTTTCTTTAATCGCTATTTAAGATATTGAAAAACTTGATATATAATTAGAAAAGCACTACCGTGCATTGCTTGATTTTCTAAGGATATACAAGGATTTTTTCATTTATCTATTACACTGGTGACCGTGAAAGTTGTAGGCTTTTGCCACAATTTTAAATTAAATTTTTTTTCTTTTGCTATTGATTGTTTGCTTTGTTTTTCTCTCCTAACAATAGAAACACGTTCTCGAAACATCTTGAATTTTTCTACTGCTTTTCCTTTGTTCTGGTTTTGTGTTGTAAGTTGTCTGCTTAAGAAATCCGTATTGTGATGATGATTGTAAAATCATTTTAGCGTAAAGCATGTTGAAAGAAAGAAAGGTTAAAAAACGCAGTGCCAATGTCCGAATAACAACAATAATAAAACATTATTGCCTTCTCCTTCTTGTTAGTTAGTGAGTTTCATACATTTGTGTTAGATTAAAACATACTCTTCCTTTTTAAAGGGTTCGTAGGATTTTTTTTATATTATTTTATATCTAAGATTTCACTTAAATAAATTTATTGCAGCATAACTTGTGGGAATTGAAAACGTGACTTTGATGTTAAAGTGTTAAAAATATATTTTTTGAGTTCCATAATATTTATATTTATGAAATATTTAATAATTATTTTATGGCTAGAAAGCAATTATTTCTTTTAATAATTTAAAAGGCTGAATGAATGTAAGATTATTAAGTGATAAATTTGCTCTTACAAAAACAAAAATTAAAAAGTTGTTTTAAAAAAGCCCTGAAAATTGGAAATTAGAAATTTCAGAAAAACACCAACCAGCAAAGATTTATGAGATATTTGCACAAGGTTATATTCTTACATATGATACCATCGATGCGCCTTTCAAAGGTTTAAAAGTTTGATGGTTTTCTCACTCACAAACTTTGAGCTTTTTTGCTATTTAAATTGAAATATTGGAAGCCCTTAATAAAATAAGCCTCATATTTACTTACATATATATCGTTAGTTTTTTTTTGAAATCGAGATTTTTGTATTTTTCGATACTGTAGATGTTCTTCTCGCGCAATATACAAAAAACTCGATTTCCAAAAGTAATGAGCTAAGACCTTTTTATATATTAAGGTAACGATATGCCGATTTCAGTATTCATATTTAAGTATGTAGTATAAATTTCATAGTTACTCTCTTTATGTGTACGATAACTTTCATGTCCATGTTTTTATGTCACTTCCCTTAAAAACAATGCTTAAGATATTCACTTCTTTTTGCATTCCATCAAACTTTTGAACATTCTTTAAACTGTTACACATGTTGAGAGGATGTTTTTACATACATACTTGCATGCACATGCAATTGTTTTAAGGAATTTTGTTTCAATTGCCAACATGTATGGACATGCATGCCTTAGTTTTGTTTTGCATTTTTTGTTTTGCTTGAACAGTAAAATTGCTGCATTTGTTTTATAGTTTGTTTCGTATCATGTGTTTATGTTTGTTTGCCACTTTTTTTAAAGTTGTTGGTTTTGTTAAAAGGACATACTGTATAGTTATATTGTTGCTCTTCCTGTTGTTGTTGTTTTCTAGTGCTTGAATTCACTTATGCTTTGAAAATTTAAAACATGGTTTAAATGTTTTGGTTGGTTATATCCTGGTCTGGTCACTTTGTTTAAATGTTATTGTATTTTGCGTATGATGTGTGTATTTATGTGTGTATGATTGTGTGTTTTGTATTTGCTGCTTTATAATGGTATTTACAATTACATTTGCAGTTGTAATGTTAACAAACAGTTACAAGAACTTCAAATAAAGCAGCAACCCCAGCAAACATTTTGATAGAAGTTTTTTATCAGTTTTAGTATTTATGCAAATTTATTTTTACTTCTTCGTTCTTTGAATTAATGAGGATAAGTTCAAGTCTTAGGAATATGATTTGATGCAACGAAAAATTTTTAAGTCAAATTTAATGTATTTTAAATTAAAATTAAGATTAAGACACACCTAAATTATATGTTATTCTATCAGTTAATGTTATTTTGACTGTGTAATTTAATCAACTTACAGTATCTTGAAAACGGAAATTTTCGAAACCTTAGGGGTTAAAATTTCATACAATTAAAAAAATGAAGAAACAAAAAATCGTCAAGATAAAAAAGTGCCGTATTAAAAAATATCACCAGGAATAAATAAATTGCTAAACTGCAATAAAAAAATTCACCAAAGGTAAAAAAATTGTCAAAGAAATAAAAAAAACGACAAAAAATATCGCCAGAAACTCCAAAAAAATCGCCAAAGCGAAAAAAGCACCAAATTTAAAAAATCTCTAAGCAAACAAAATAAACCAAAAAACAGAATCTCCAAAACTGGAAAAAAATCCCCGATCCTAAAAAGGGTGCTAAAAACAAAAGGTCCAAATCCTAAAAAAATCGCCAAAAATTACTCTAAAACAAAAGAATAGCTCAAGGTTAGGTTAGGTTAGCAGGCTACTGGTAAGGAAGGGTTAAATTTAGAGTTCAGCTCACTTGGGTCCAATACAATGGTCCCTTTGTTCTACCTGTTAGTTGAAGAGAAGATAGTGAGAGAGGGTGATAGGGAAGGGAAGGGATAGTGATAGAGAAGACAGGTTTTGAAGGAAGAGGTAGAGGAAAGCTTCATTCTTTTACAACTCTGCTCTTTGCATGCTTTTTTTTGATAATGCAGTGCTGCAGCTTTTATTTATTTATTTATTAGTTATTTTACTTCGCCGATAATTCTGCTACACAACGAAGGAGGACGCTCTGATATTACATTAAGATTAGTATCTGATGAAGTCGGTATACTTTTTAGTGACCAGTGCCTTATGCCTGCATCACTAGAACTTTTCCCACAACAAACGATGCGTAGGAAGCTAATGCACATCAGAAAAATGCGTGGTGTTGTTATTTTAATGACCGTCAGAGACCGGGATTGAACCCAGGACTTTCGGTTTCGTAGTCAACATGAATAGCTCAAAAAACAAAAACATTTTCTAAAAATGTAATAATAATAATAAGTAATATTAAATAGTAATAATAATAAGTAATATTAAATAGGCTTAAGTTCGAACTTCACTGAATTTATTTGAATACTCGTATAATGCTTCCAAGTAAACGTACTGGCATTGCCATATCCAGGATCGGATGCAGAAGTCCAATACCTATTCATTTTAAATACAGCAAAGATTAACGAAACCTCAAGTAAGAGGCCTTGCTTGCTTGCGCTTTATAATGATCCAACGGAACCAATATATGTATGTATATGTTACCGATTGGATGTATCACATGAGAAAATATATTAACATATGTGTATGATAAAATTGGCTGCTGTGAGAAAATTCAATGTACGAGTATGTACATTCGTACTATTATTATTACACATTTTGATTTGAAACTTTTCATTGTTTGCACTTAAAGCATTTTATTACAGTGACATGTGCGGTATTTTCTGAAAGTAACCATAATTAATGTTATTGTTGTTGCCGGTTGGTTGGTTGATTTTATTTCAATTGCGTAATTATGTTCGGTAGATTGCGGACAATGGAATGCAAATAGAGTGTTGGCAATACAAAGTGCCATAAATAAACAAAGATCTACATATATACATCCAAACATACTCTTATGTGTGTATTATTTATTTTGTGGGAATTCGAAACTAATTTTGTAATTGTAGCATTGACATTTGTAAAATTGTAAATATCATTGAAAACATTTTTGCTTAATGCAAACAAAATATTTGTTAAGTATTTGATATAACAAAAATAGTATTTGCCAACTATTTAAATTGGATAAAATTAGTTAAAATTTAGAGCAAACCAGAGACTTCTGTTGTACAGGGAGTGTATGCATCTATTAGAAGTGAGCACAAACCGAAAAAAATCGCCAAAAATTAAAAATAAATCGCCAAACCGAAAAAAATCGCTAAAATTAAAAGAAAAATTTCTAGCACTAAAATAAATCGCCAAATTCGAAAAAATCACCCAAATAAAAAAAATCACCCAATTGGAAAAAAACTCTGAAAACCGAAAAAAAACGCCAAAACACGAAAAATGCACCAAAACCAAAATAATTGTTTATATGAAAAAAAACGCTAAAATGAAAAAAATCGCCAAACGAAAAAAATCGCTAAAATTAAAATAAACGCCAAAAACCGGAAAAATTCCCCAAAATGAGAAAAAAGTGCCAAAACTAAAAAAATTCCAAAATGAAAGAAAAACCCCGAAAAATCGCTAAAAACAAAAAAAAAAATCACCTATATGGAAAAAAGCCAAAGTTAAGAAAATCGCCAAAATAAAAAAATCGCCAAAGTAAAAAAACTTTAAAAACCAAAAAAAATCGCAAAAAAGAGAAAAAAGTTCCAAAGTCAAAAACAGCCAATAAACGCAAAAAACTCCAAAACTAAAAAAAGCTTAAAACCGAAAAACCCCAAAAATTAAAAAAAATGCCCACACTATAGTTTATATTGGCTTAAGTTCGTATTTAATTACATATCTCGTGTCCGTACGGAAACCTTCGTGTGCGGGTCAAAGTCGCACTTCACTGTATTTATTTTAAATTAAAGAGCGCGTGTCTAATTTATTTTAGTTTTTTTTTGCTTTCAACTTACTTGTAGCCACAAAATAAACAGTATTACATTTCTTTAGCATATCCAATTGCAAATCCGCCAACACTTTATCAATGTCCATAAATTCATTTACAAGACAACACACACCCACACACACATTTTGCAAATCTGTTAATGATCTGTTTTTGCTTGTCTTTTTTTGTGTGTCTTTTGCTGCATATTATTGGGCGTCAATGTCCTTTATACAACTAAAAGCTTTGTTAAAAAAAGTTTAAATCTTTTTTTTTTATCAAAAATATACTCGTATTATAGTGGCTTTAGTTAACCAAGCATAAAAAAACAACAAGTATGTAAATTATTTTTTGTTTCTTTGCCAAAATGAATTTGGAAGTGAAAAACTCGTTTGTGTTTTTCTTATTCGTATTAGATGGCAAGCGAAGTCATTTTTGGTTTTTGAGGTTTTATCTGTTTCTTGTTGAAAATTTTAAACAACTGATTATGTATGCAAATCAATGTAAACGACTACAACAATATTGTCTCTAATACAATATATTTTTTGTCATATCTTTCCTTATTTTATTTTGCTGTTGTTAAAAACTCGTACAAAAACTTTAAGACCATTTTAAATAAAATTTGTGCAAAAGTTTATTTTTAGTACGTTTTGTGTTTGTTTTTATTTCTTTTGCAATTTCTTCTTATCGTTTATTATTGTTTAAATAGTTAAATGTTTCATTAGTTTGTTTTTTTTGCATTTCAAGAAAGAAGTGCACAAACTTCTAGCGACAACTTAAATATGTTTCAAGTACACCTGAATTTGTGATCCTGAAGACACACACACGCTCAAACGCTTAAAAGCAAATTCATGCATTTAAAAAATTGAAATTTGTTAAAACAACTTTTAATTTAACTTGGGTCATAAAATGTGCAGGATGTGCCTGGTGCTTATTTTGTTTTTTCTTTCTATTTTTTTTCTAACCAAGCATTTTTTGATATTCTAAAGGCATTCAAAACATCATAATCATCATCATCATCGTCATCATCATCATCAAGATGTTCATGAAGAAACTTGTTTGGAATTCAAACGAGAAAATTATTAAAGTGCTTTAATATCTTTATAAATTTAATTGAAATAAGAAAAAATTTAATGACATTTTGAAATGCATTTTAAATTGTTTTGATAACATGAAACTTTTGGAAAAAAATATATAGAGAATAAGTAAACTGTTATAAATTTATGAATCAGTTAAATTTTTGTGCAAAAATATTTAAAATAGTCTGTTATGGAATTTTTAAATTGATTATTTTTAGATTTATTTGAACTGTAGTGAATTTTAATCAGAAATAATTTCTTATTCAGGCTTAAGTTCAGTAATTTCTATCCTTATTGAATAAAATATTTTTATTAACTAAAGAGAGTTTCTAAAGAAGAGAAGAAAAATTAAACTATAAAGTCTAGTTTAATTTTTCTGGGGGAAATACCGATAATTTTTTGAGCAGCCACGCACTTCATCAGCATCCTAGTTTATCTACTTGGGTAGAGATTCCTTATAATATTAGCTATTTAACTTAAATTTTCTATGAAATGGAATATGAGAAATGATTCCTGTGTATACAATTGATTTACCTTTGGTAAACACATTTACAAGTATAACTATTAATTTTCTGTTTTTCAGTTTTTTCCATTTTTCGTGTGGCATTCATAATTTTTTTCATAAAGAGAGCTTCTTGCTTACTCTAGAAGTGAAAATTTCTTAAAAAATATATTCTCTGTTAAAAGATGGAATTAAAATAATATATTTTTTTAAATTTTTTTGTAGTGCAGTACAATTACATATTGCGACCCATGTTCCACTAGGAATTAAAAAATTAAATATAGCTAATTAAATATTAAATGAAATCGCTTTGTGTAATAAAACTGTTGAATAGTTTCCATGTCATAGAGACTGAGGTAACCGTGCTATAAAGAAATCACTAAATCAAATAAATATAGAAACCTTAACTTAACCTTACTCATTATATTTTTCAATTCAGGTCTTAAACCTATTTCGATATATTAGAAGCTCATCTATAGAAGTATGCAAACAATTTCTATTTGGAAAAAATTACGAGTTAGGGCGTTTCTCTATTAAGGTACTCAAACATACTTATATCTGTCCAAGAATGGAGATGTGCATGGGTTAGGATTTATTTTCTATTTTATAATTTTTTTTAAGAAAAGACCCCTAAGGAAATATTTTTTTTAACTTAACCGAGAAAACATTTAAGATTTTTAGCAAATGTCTAACCAAACTTGAGAGCACAGCTGTTAAGTAATGATAATTAATTGTACTGATTACTTAAAAAGTAATCAAACTTTTTTGAAAGATGAAGTAATGATTAAATTACGATTTAATTTCGTTTCGCATGATAACTAATTGATGACCATTGCTAATAATGGAAAAGTAATCTAAATTACTGGAAATTACTCATAAGTAATTAAGAAATAATCCAATTACTTTTAAGGACTACTTTTAATTCTTTTTTATTATTTATTAATGATTAAAAGTAATCTTTAAAAGTAGTTGGATTATTTTTTAATTACTTTTGATTCTTTTGGATTATTTTTTGTAATTTCAAGTAATTCAGATTACTTTTCTATTACTAGTGATTGTAATGAACTATTTATCAGGAATTTTTTTAAAGAGAATTATATAATCAGTACAATTCTTTTTAAAATGTTATCTAATTGATTACTAATCGTAATCGAAATTTAACAGCTCTGAATGAAACTATAGAACATTTTAGCAAACACAAACTAAAGATGAGTTATACGCATACAATTTGTAAGCTAAACTTGAATACCAAGGAAAGAAATTTTTGTTGTTATACCTTTCATCTCATAAAGAACAGGTAAAAACTTATAAAGTAAATTTTGCTACTGCTATTGCAATTTTATTAATTTTACTCATTAAAAAGTTGAATATATATTTTTTTTGAAGTATTTACTTTTGGAAGAAAGTTCATTTAATAGAAAATCATCTGTCTACCAAAAGAAACAATATTATCTCCAAGATGTTGAATGGACAATTCTTGAACAAAACGTGAACAGCCTAATTAAAAAAGAAGACTATGCTGAATCAAAATTGTTAAATGTAAAGGAGATTAAATTTTAAGAAAAAGAAATCGAAAAAGTTATAAAATTTTTTTCTTCATCATTTAGTGTAAGGTAAGAATAATGCGCCGCAGCTGAACATAATTTTTTTCATATAGTACTCTAACAGTGGAAATTCAAAAGGGAAATCCAGATAAAAAGGAAAACATTATATTGTTGGTAACAATAAAAATTTCATCAGCATAAAATCTTTATAGCACTCATTTTCCTTAAACTGCTAATCATCATTTAGAAATCGTAAAATGTTTAACATAAATTTTACTCTTCTCCTTAATAATTCAATAGAAAATATGTATACAAAAGCATTCAGAGAAGACTTACCAACAAATATACGTCGGTCTTTAATTATAAAAGCTTGCAAACATTTTACAAAAATGATTTACAATATATAATTATAATAAAATTATTGTAAGAGAACTAAAATTAATACTAACATGCATAGAGTGGTGTGAGTTGTTGTAACAATAAATATTTTATTTTTATTTTGATGTAAATTGTATTTAATGTATTTTTTCAATATTGGTCTTAATTACGAGTGTCGTATTTCGACTACGCCTGATTTAGTCCTAGATTAAAGAAAAAATGTTGCAATGTTTTTTAGTCTAGAACAAAATTGTAGTAGTCGAAATCGCATTAAGTCCCATTTATTTTAAAACATCTATGAGAAAACTTTTTGTATTCCTTTTTCCAACACTCAAAAAAATTAACTATAACTTTGGAAAATTTTCTAAATTTAAATAAAAAAAGGTTTCATAAGGCGCCAAAGCTGTTTTTTACATGAAACCAGTAAAATATTTACTAAATTTCTAAATTCTATAATTCAAAGAAAAAATACTTAAAACTGGTAATAATTTTCCTAAAATTTAGTATACCTTTTTACATCTTTTAAGTAAGTCAAATTTCATGAACTAATCAGGAGTAATTAATTTCCTTAAGTTTATTTTTTGATTTAAGACAAAATTGACTGAGTAAATATTTACTTTAAGTCAGTAAACATTTCCTGAAATTTGAGAAATTTATTGTGTATTTTTATGAACTATTTTTGAGGATATGAACTATTTATTTTTTACTCATATTAAGTAATTTTTACTAGATTTTTTTAAAAATTTACTTAAACTTAGAAAAAATTACTTAAACTTAGATATTTTTTTTATTTGAATTTAGGAAAAAAATTTCTTAATAATAGTACATGTCTTTTTTTTTTGAGTGTAAAGTAAAACTTTGAACAATCGTAAGTTAAATACTAGTTTGGTGAAACTGTGGGCCTTTGATTGATTGACCATTGAATTCATAAGATACTTTTGTGTTCATTTTCAATATTATTTTTTAAATCAATTTATACACATATGCCAATTTTTCTAAGGACTTCATACTACTTTTATTACAATTGAATTTAAAAAAATATGTATGAATGTATATAAATAAAATATAGCAAAGTGTTCCATTGCATTGATATATAATTTGTTATAATATAACTAGGGTCAAACTCAATGGCAAATGTCTAAATAGTTTTATGATGTGAATAATCTTCATAAAATTATTTATTTGTATGTGTGTAATAAAAAGTCAAAAACAGATGCTTTTCTTTCATTGCCAACTCAGCACCAGCATCATTATCATCATTTATCATTTAATCAAATGTCAGTTACACAAACAAATGTTTTTAGCAGAAAGAAAGAGTTGAATGGAAAAACTAATCAAAAGGCACGATTTTTGTTTTCCATTTTGATATGGGTTCAAAGGGTAAAAAAATAAATTTTGCAAGGAAATTAATTTGTTATCGACATAGTCTCTGGAAAAGGCAAATTATTTATTAAAGCATTAAAGGTTGTTGGAATAAATGGTTAAATTATCAAATTGCTTATTCCAGTGTCAGATTATTAAGACGTTTGAAACCTTAATAAAAATCTTAGAAATAAGAAAGCAGCTTTCATCTTTTTTTTGATCGATAAAAGTTTGTCAACATCACGCACGTGCCATAAGTTCCCTTAACAAAGATATATAGGATAGATAGATAAATTTAAATCATATGTAAATGAAATCGTAACAATACCAATTGAAATCAAAGTACACAAAATTATTTTTCTTTTGCTTATAATAATAAATAAGATTATCTTAAGTATTAATTAAATTATTATTTTTTAATAAAAATATATCGTTTTAGAGTGTATGTATCGGTTTAGAGTGCACAAAATCTTTTAAAATATTGAGATAAGCGGTGGAAGTTTAAAAGTAAAATTTGAGTCACTATTGTTTATTATTTATATGCTAAAAATCTTAAAAGCACTACTATAATACAACTGTAAGCTTTGGAACATGTACCAATACACACACACACACATACTTTCAAACCACTACAGCCTTATTGTTTTCAAAGCATGTAAGCCAATACTTTGACCGGTTTTGTCTAAATCAATATGTGGCATTTGTTGTTTGAGAATTTTTTAAAAATCTACATAAGTATGTAACAGTGATCGGCAATGAATCGTGTTTTTTGCTATTCATACTGACTCAAGCAATTTTAAATATAAATGCGTAGACATCGTTTAAACTCAACTACTCTAATGTATGCACACTCACAGTGATATTGATTTATAAATATAGGTTGTAATAAATATTCATATTCATACCACACTCACACTTACAAAGCACATCAGTTTGATTTCTAATTTCAGGAAAATACTTATACTACTCGCATTGATTTATCTTATTTAACTCATATATGTATGTTTATATAAAAGTTTATTCATTAAACAGTTTGCAAGTAGTATACAATAGTAGTAAATAGGATTTAGAAGATATCACATCATCTCTCGACATATTCAGGGGTTTTTAAAATTTTTAATTTGTGTTATTTTATTAAATTTTTAAGCAAATAAAATATAGACTGTTTTTATTGTTGACAAATGTTTTAATAAAAAAGTACTTGCATTAGGTCAATTTAAAGCATATTTCCATATTAATAATTACTTTCGTTCAAAAGTTGTTTATTTAAGGCTGATACATTTACTTAAAAGTTAAAAATGCCTCATTATTATACCATGGTTAGGTTAGGTTAGGTTGGGTAGGGGTGGCAGTCAGAAAGCCGGACTCACTTAGACCGTTTTGGTCTATTGTGATACCACGGAGACTCTGCTTATACGGAGTCCCCACAGTCGAACCATCCAGAGCTCAGTATTAAGCTGCTAATACGTTGAAGTTCAACACTAGCAACGTTAGAAAGTTCCCTGAATTCAAGAGTGCCCATTGTGGCCATTCTCTTTCCTGCAAGTTCAGGACAGTGACAAAGAAAATGTTCTTTGCCTTCCTCTTCATCAATATCTTGGCAGCTACGGCAAAAGTCGTTGTGTTCAACCCTTAGCCTTTGTGCATGCCTACCTATGAGATAGTTTCCGGTTAACACGGATACTAGAATCGTGATTTATTTCCTATTCTGCGAAATTAGGTAATCCGTACCTTCTCTATTTAGGTGAGTCCATAACTGCCTTGTGATCATGCAATCATTTCTTGTGACCCACCTTTTAGTTGTTTCGTCCTCTATCTTGCGCCTAAGTCCGAATTTGCAAGAGAGTTCCCCTGGAAGCCTCTATGCCCCGGGATCCAGATGATCCTAATATCAAACTCTTCTGCCATCTCATTTAGAGATGATCGGCAGTCGAGGGCTGTTGTTGTTCTTAGAAGCGGGGATTCGATAGCTGCTCGACTATCAGTGTAAATGTTAATCAAAGTTATTGAAGTGACATTGACTTTTAACCAATTTGCAACTTCTCTTATAGCAAAGATCTCTGCCTGAAAGACACTGCAGTGATCCGGAAGTTGCCTTGCAATACGAAGACCTAAAGCCCTCGAAAGGACCTAATAGCCCACACCCTAATGTGTTGTGGAGCCGTCCGTATAAAAATCAACACTTTTTCTTCTTCCTGGAGTTCCATTCATCCACATTTCTGTAGATGGTATCCAGGTTTTATAAAGACGTTCGTGTAGTAGAGCAGGGGAGGTTTGGTCAATCCTCCATCCCCTAACTTCACCATCGAGTATTCTGCAGTGGCCGGTTCCATTTCCGTTCCACAGAGAGGTACATCGATCACGGATTGCCGAGGACGTTTCCATCTCCTTCCCTACTAGATCTAATGGTAGTAGATGAAGAAGCATCCTCAGTGCATCCGTAGGAGTGGTGCGAATAGCACTGGTTATATACAAGGATGCAAGTCTTTTCACCTTGTGTAAGGTGTATAGATACATCTTTTTCTCTAGGGATGGCCACCACACGATGATGCCATATATGAGAATTATTATACCATATATTTTGCATATTTATATTAACCAATGAACAAGGTTTGAGAGCATATTATTACTCATTGGAATACCAAGATAATCTTGAGTAACAATTAGTATAAAAAAAAGGTTCACCATATAAAATTTTCCATCCTTGCGCTACACATTTACTTCATCAGGCATTTATTTATACATGCACACTTAATCGTATATTCGTATAAACATACATGCACGGAGCAACAACAAGGACTAGTTTTTAAGTAGTGAAATAAAAATTACAAAACATTCATCTTGCACTGCATTCTTCCTAGTAGTAGTAGGATATTTTACAGTAAATTGATTAAATTTATTCAGTAGGGGAAAATAGTTAAAAATATTTCACTTAAACAGAAACGTAGTCAAATTTTGTGTGTGCTTAGATAACTGTGTAAAAAATATCACGAATCAATCGATAGATTTTATGCATGCACAAATATTTTTTAACGCAACGTTATAAATCCCTCGAATTTAATTTACAGAAGATTAAGACTGTCAAACGTATATTATACCATTATAAAACCGGCATTATGTATCTTTTCATTAATCAAGTAAAAAAAAACATTTCCTACCTTAAATGTTTTATATTAGCGACTCTGTTTCACTTACGACAATAACAATGGGCATTATATGTTGCATACATCAAGGCTTGCCTTGGTAAACAAACTTTTCTTATTGATTCTCTGCTAGCAACAACAACAATAGCAACAGCAACAATTGCAAAATAATAGAAAATCACATAAAGCAATTTAAAATAATTTATTGTGCACCATTTATCGATCAAGTTTGATGTACGACTATAAAAAGTGATTTTCCATTTGAAAAAATTCTGGTTTGGTTTTATATACATATTTGCATATAACAACAAAAGCAACAAGCACAACATTCAATGAGAAAATAAAAGAAAAAAGAAAATTATTTGAAACGAAAAAAAAAACAAAATAAATCTTGTTGCCTTCTTGTGTTTTTATATGAACGAGTATCATGCGATAATTGATTCAATTAAAACGATTATAGTATTTGGCAAATGAACTTAAGAAAGTTTATTTGTGCATGAGGCAGAATGAAGGAAATAAAATACAGAATTTTTTATTTGAATGAATATACATAAATTATAGCTTTAATAAGAATTAAGAAAATATGATTTTACTGAAGTTAAAATTAATTTTTTATCTTATACCTCTTAAAAATAAATAAATTCTTACACCACAAATTTAAGTGTTTAGTGCGATGTAAAGTTTTCTCAAAAAAGAAAAAAATCCTCAAATAAGATTTTCATATGAAAACTCTCGTTTTTAGATGACAAGTGAAAATACCTTGGTTAATTAGGTTAAGTTAGAAGGTTGCTGGTGAAAAATGTAAGTTTAAAGTATTAGAAAAATGGTGGATAGGGCAGAAAGGGGAAGACATGTATCAATAGATAAATAATACTTAAGAAGAGAAGAGAGTGGGTCACGAAAGGGTCTAGTGTGTATACATGCCACAGAGGGGTCTAAAAGCCATACCAGCCGCTGTTCCTAATATATAGACTCGAATTTTTTAAACTTATTTCCGATAACTCGGATAGGCTACTTAAAGATAATCTGCCAAGGAAGCGCAGACGAAGGTCCTCCAAAGCAGAACATAAGCATAAGAGATGTGAGATGCTTTACTACTCTTTTTTATCATTACAAGTTGAGCAGTAATCATTGTACGAGAGACCCATATGCTTAGCATGGCTTACAGAAGTGCAGCCAAAAGATTCCTCAAGTGCTTTCTGATGAAGTTCATGAGGTTTTTAGGCCTGTAAAGGCTTAAGTAAGGCCAAAGGGGTTTTCTTAGAATGCAAGTTGGCTTATTGCATCATCTGTCTTAAACTAGATTGAGAAATGCAACTCAGTAACATCTCCAGCAGGATGAGAGCGGTAGCCCACATAGATTGAGATGACAATACCTTGAATAATTAAATTACTTAAATAAATAATTAAAAACATCATGGCAATATAATAAAATAGAACACCTTATAAATTTTGCCAAATATGTTTGGTTTGAGAAAAAAAACTGTTAAATAAACTATACAAAGAAAATATTCTTCAATTGCCTGCCCTCGTATATGCATATCAAAGTTTAGCATAACAAACTAAGAATTAGTTGCATATACACTTCCGTTTCCTGGTTGTCAGTAATTTGTAACTGCAAAAAAAAACAAACAACTATAACAACAACAACAACAAGAACAACAAGCTACACAAAAAAGCAATCAAAACACAACAAAACTCAAAACCAAAACTAAACGTACTCATATGAGCACTTCAACTCTCTGACACTCTGACTGAAACATATTGTAGCAAAAATTTATCTTCACTGCAAGCTCCAACACGAATAAGAATTTCCATTTTGGCAATCTTCTGCGTACGTTTTTGCACAATTTGAATAACGACAACAACATTGTTGAAAGTACAAAAACTTTACTAAATGCTTGTGAGATATTTTGAATTTTTAGCAGAAGTTTGAGACTTCCTCAGTAGTACTTTTAAATTGGATCAAATGTATACATTTTCATTTGAATAAACATTTTATTGTTTTAGTTTTCGGTGAAGTTGAAGTCTTAAATAAAAGTTGAACAAATTAAAAAAAAATATTAATTTGTATTTTTGCAAATATGTTGCAGTTGTTAGTTGCTTGTCATTTTCATTACACAGAGTTTGTTGTGGTAAACTTTTAGTAGATGTGTTTAAGTAATACTCGTAAGTGAATGTTGTTGTTGCAAATGAACAACAAACTTTTCAATGTTGATTATGTGGGTAAATGATAGTTTCAATAACAAATTTAAATATATACTGATGTAATTTTCTGATTCATTTGTGTTGCATAAGCAAGAGTTTTATTATTTCATAGTATTTTACAAGACATTTTAAAATATTTTATTATTGGAAGTTTGAGAGTTTTGGATTAATTTTAAATAATATTTTTTTATTATGACTAATCGATGAAACGTTTTGGATTAATATCATGGGACGGGCACCAATATTCGAATAAACTGTATTAATATTTATTTAAAAAAATATCACCTTAGATTTTATTAGATAAATAATATATATAAATATTCATAATAGTTCTTGCTTCTTTAATTAAATTTTTACATTAACAATTTAAGCCTGGTACGGAGTTCACATGGAATTTCAGGTTCTCATACCAACTTTATATAAAAAAATTACGGGAATTCAGGTTGGTAAATTTCATAAAGGAATTTCCAATTGCTGTTACGGAGTTTCATAAGAAAAATACACGGAATATTTGAAATATATTGTCTATCTTAGGGATGTTATAATATGAGTGGAGACTTTTTTAGTCAACTGAAACAAAAATTAGGGGTGATTTTTTAAAATGCAACGCTTAGCGTTGATAAATTTTGTATGTATTTTATTTTGTAATAAAATTTTTTTCCATATAAAATTGTTCAACGCTCGGCGTAACGTTTTACACATTTACATTTACACACATAAGTTCAATAATATCAATTCTTATTGAATGAAATATTTTTATTAATTAATGTGAGTATCTAAAGAAGAGAAGAAAAATTAAACTTAGACTTTAGACTGGTTGAAATACCGATACTTTTCTGTGCAGCCACGCACTTCATCAGCACCCTAGTCTATCTACTTGGGTAGAGATTCTTGTTAACATCAGATATTTAACTTAAATTTTCAATGAAACGGAATATGAGAAACGATTGTTGTGTATAGAATTGATTTACCTTTGGTAAACACATTTATAAGTATCACTATTTAATTTTCTGTTTTCCATTTTTTCATTTTTCTATTTAGGTTAGCACGAAATTATATTTATTTATTTTATTTTTTTAGTTGTGTTTTTATTGTGTGTTGCAAATTCAAGAATTAATCATTTGTATGTATACAAATATGTGTTGTTATATGTGTAGAAATAAGAATAAGAATATTTTAAAATCTTGAATGACTAAATTTTTTTAAGAAGAAAGGCAACCAAATCCATGCATTGATTGTCCTTTCATAATTTTTAGAATTTGTATAAAAAATACAATCTCTTGTTTTTTCTCTTTCAAAAATATCACTTTGGCGATGTGATTTTGATAATAAATTTTTATATGAAGATTCTTTTGTTAAGCGCTTATTGTCTTTTGATTTGAATAAAACAAAGTTTGAATGAGAAATCATGAAAAGTTTTGCTTAAAGAGATCATCGAAATTTCCAGTTCACATCAACTCCATATAAGACGACCAGGACCATAATGTGCAAGTGCTATTGCTTTTAAAATCCCATATGGGTATCTCCGGTAATTTATATTTATCCGCTGTTGGGTGTAGTATATTTTATATAGGAATAGTAGGCCCTAGTGACGATGAAACCTTTACTATGTTGTGATGTGCGAAAGCAATGCCTAATCAAATAATTGTGTTCTCCGGCACACTCTCATGGACAGCGTGATGTTTTCGATATATATTGCATTTCGTCAACGTAAGGTTGTCAATCCAAGGCTTTAAGTATATGTGTAATTTACTATGAAATAGTTTTCCAGCTACTTTTTAATTGTTTTCTCTTACCGAATTTGAATTATGAAATATTCTAAGAAATTTGTTTTATGAACTTTTTATATTTGCTAATAACAGCAAGTGCTTAGCATGGAACTATGAAGAATTTTTTGTAATAATTAAACTCCAATTTATCTGCCTAAGCCTCTATTTCAACATATAAATAATATTTAATTCTTATACTGCAAATTTATTCTTTACATTTTTTATTAAAATTTTTTATACGAATTACATGAACTGAATAAAATACTTGCTTAGCTGCAAATAATTCTTGTTTATTTTAAAATATTAAAATGAAATATTTAAACAATTTTGCAAGCGCTTAAAATTGTTTATATTTAAATATGAAGTTCATAATTCTTCAAAAATTATGAAATAACAGAGTTTCCAGAATTTTTAAGGAAAATTAAGAACATATTGCGGTATAAAAAAACTAAATAATTTTGTTTTGACTGATATGTTAAAGAAAAATTTCCATACAAATTATGACCAATAGACATTTTTGTAAAAAATTTCATTTAAGAAAGTTTAAAATTTGTATATAAATGTAACGAAAACTCGTCTCCAAAATATTTTTTAATACAATTTTTTTTTATTTACAAAATCTAGTTTTAAACCACAAGTAAAATACAAACTCATTTTTTTAGAATACAGCTATTAAAAAAATATAAATAAATTTAAAAATAATATCATAATTAATTTTCTTTTCGACTAAAGGAAACTAGATGAAAGTAAATTCTTGACGATTCACACATAAATTGCAAACGTAATACTAAACACACTTTCCTCTTTATTTTAACGAATATACTCTCTTATGAGAGGTTTGTGTTTTGTATGTTCATAAGACAAGATGTTTGTCATGACTTGGCGAAACACAAATAATATACATAGAGATATCTTAAGTTTAGATAAGATAAGATTCTTATCCACCAGCAAATGAATTTCAATTAAAATAAACTTATAACAATAGGTCATATAAAAGATTTCTGAAACGTTTCTTATTATATGCTATTCCCGAAATATAAATAGTAGCCCTCGTGAGATAGGGAAACGGATATAAGTTTCCTTTCGCTTAAAATGCGCATGAAGGCATTCATTCGACATAGTGGAAGAGGCAGTTAGTATCACAAAAATATGCACTCTTGCTCTCTGATATGTACATACTAATGGCCTGCGTATGCAGTCTTGAAATGTAAATACGTCATGTATTAGACTAAGCCAATAATAAATGCTGTCGTACTATAAACGAGGCACAATGGATTTATTGGTTTACGTGTATATGATTGGTAACAAGTGATGTGGCCAAGACGTCTTGTTTAAACAAACAATGAAAATAAGTACTGTTTATACATGTATGCTTGTTATTTTGCATATTGTACGTTTGGGTGTGTGTACGATTTAGAATGTAAGCTGTTATTTTTGTGTTTAAGGGAGGTTTTTTAAAGCAAGCGCACACAACTCATGTAAATGCATGTGTGCGTTTGTATGTGCATACAAAAATTATGTAGGTATGTATGTATGTACATGCATGAGGTTAGTATACGCGTCAATGAGAGAAAAAAGCACAAGCACCACAAAATCTTCAGTCACGAACTATTTTCTTCTTTGCTCTTATACCTGCAATAAGTTAAACAAATGTATTGCCGAACACGTTGTTTAGCGTTTGTTTCAGAAGATTTCACTGTAGTAAAGCAGTTGAAATTGCCCCTATGACTTAAAAGTTCTTATAAGACGTCTTTTGCAGGTCTTTAGTACATACATATATCGTATATCGTATACCGTAAGACGTATACGGTATACCACTTACAAATTCCATAGCATACTTTTGTGCCGATTTTTTCAACACAGTGCGAATGAGTAATATTTAATTTATACGCATATTATTGGCAAAAAACAAGGTGGAGTACAATTTAATAATTTTATTGAAATTAAATTAGAAATTGTTGCTAATTTGGTATTACTGAAAATTTTAAAGGAATAATACACATTCTCTCCCTTCTTCTTTTCACTTAATTCTTCGTAACTATATGGATTTTTTCGTTGTTAGATTTTCACAATACTATTTTTATGTTGAGCTTAATAATGCCCAATTAATTAAGGCATTCAAATAAAATCTAGATGATTCTTTAGTATTTAAAAAAATCACCGGTCAAAAGATGTAACTGAATTAAAACAAATTTTACCCTCAAAGATACTAAACTGGCAACGCTGCCCTAGCTGGCTGCATATTTTTTGCGCGTTTTTGGTTTAGTCTTTGCAAATAGTAGTTTGTCTAAAATATTCGTTGCTGGCTAAATGAATCAAAGTTGTTTTGTTTGTTTTTTGTTCAGCAGACAGACATAATTTATTACCAACAATTACATGAAATGAAACTTTGCAGTCATAAAAACTCGACTACATTTATGGATTCAATTAATTTGATGATGTGTCAACGAGTTTGGAAGTGTGACATGTACAAATTATTTTGAAAAATTAAAAATTTACAGAAAAGAAGGTTTACAGTTAAAAAAAAAGAGTAACACTTTCCAAATATATACAAATGTAAGCAAAATTTTTTAAACTGCATTTTCTACATAGTCATTCATATAACAATTTCTTATGAATTTATGCAAGACTAACATATTTAAAAAATTCCTTTTATATTTTTAATTATTAATAGTAAATAAATTTACAAATTAACTTTCGATTATAGGAAACAGCTGCAGTGGCCCCCGTCCTTGAGACTTAAAAAATATTGAGTTTAGTCTTATTTCCATTTCACTTCCATTTGCAAGTCAGCCTTTTTTTCTTAAACATAAATTCTTATATTTTATAACTGTATGTCTACACCTGATATATCTATATCATGATAAAAGTCAAAGTACATATAGAAAAGAGAGCTAACTTAAAAAAAACATTTTTCAATATAAAAGTGTAGACCTAGGGTAAGGGTTGTATGCCGTAATCGAATTTAAAATATACAACATCAAAATAATTTATAATGCAAACGATAATTGGGGCATATGTAACGTAAGAGATACTTGCTTATTTCCATTGATACTTGCGTTGTAATTTTATTTGATAAAAATATTTTGCATATTTTTTTCTTTTTCCTTACAAAATTTTAATTAAAAAATAAAACCACTCGATAGGAAGTGAAATTCCAAGAAACAAAATACCAAAGCATTGATTTTTGTGGAATGTTTTTATTTTAGTTGAAACCAAATGATATTTAAATAAATAAAAAACACTGGCACAGAATGAATTCTGGGCATTTGAATAAGTGTCAAACTAGAAACAATTGTATAAAAGAATAAAATTCTTGTGTTAATTTATGGCCAAAGTTTAAAAGTAATTAAATTGCATAACAAAAGTAAAGGAGAAGAATGAAAAAAGTTGTAACTAAATCTCATCAAGTATAAAGAAAATGAAAACTGTTGAACAATAAATGCATACAAATTTTTATTTTTCTTAAACTAATAGACTGCCGCATCTTTTTACATTGTGTTGGTTAAAGAAAACTTAACAATTTATCGGCTCAATTAACACTGGATGAAAGCAAAAGCCTTAAATTACGTTATTATCTCTTGAACAGAAAATTTCAATGTCGGCACTCACCCACATCTGTCCAAGCACACAAGCAGACAAGCTGTTGGCCAAGAAACTTTACTTTGTTTAAAATTTTTTCTCTCTAATTCGTTATTTTTGGTTACAATATCATGAAAGTTGAGAGTTTGTGAAAACTAAAGAAAATTAGCATAATGAAGAGAAGTCCTTGAGGTACGCTAAATAATTGTGTATATTTAAAAATTCTTTAAAGTTTATGTTAATTTTATTTTTCTTTGTAGGAGTAAAAGCTTTCATTTAATAATACTATGCAACAAATGAAGGCTTTTGTAAAATTAAGCAGACTGGACATTTTAAGTTCGATAATACTACCAAAGGGCCCAATTTGCTAATGCTAAAGTTTTCCAAAATGAGTGTGCCGTCAAAAAATTATGTTATTAGTTTTTGGCCTACAGCTAGTTCAATCTGAGTAATAGATCTGAATTTTATATGGAAATTTTGTAACTGTACCAAATAAGTTGTGCAAACATTTCATACCAAAAAAATTATTTATTAGTTGACATTTTTCCGAAAATTAAGTATTTTTTTTTATTTTTTTTTATAATAATAATTAGATTAATGGGAACTTCTGAATTAATTGCAATTCGAAATGTAATATACCTCATTGACACCAGTGGCGCGACAACACTGCATTATACAAAACTTTCCAAAAAGCACAGTTGTAAGAGAATTAAAATTTTTTCTATCTCTTCCTGCACCATCCGTCTACTCTATCACTATCCCTTTCATATGATTCTCTTGCACTATCTTCTCTTCAAACTCACAGGTAGACCAAAGGAATTGTTGTTTTGGACCCAAGTAAGTTTTTGGGACCAGCAGCGCGCTAACATAACCTAACCTAATCTACCTCTTTCATTAGCGAACAGCTCTTGAAACTCGAAAAAAATTTGAGGTTTCAGTATAAATATTTAAAAAAGGAAATTATTTTTAACTTTATTGAAGCTTATGTATATAAAATTCTTCACCATAAATGTGTTTCCAATTTCGATAATAAGTGCAAGTAATTAAAACTGATTCTGAACAGATGCGACAAAAATTCCACGCAACTATTGGATCTTATATTGTTATAATATTAATATAGTTAACATTTTTTTTCCCAAAAACCAAAGTAGTCCGACATTAGTTAACATTAGAGGTGAGCAGAAGATGTTTGCTTGCTTAATCTTCATGGTGTATAGTATTGAATTGTTCTCTCTTTTTAGTGTTATTGATTTTATGAGAACACTAAAACTGATATTTTCTTTTATCTAAAGTATGCAACAGCATTTGTTTATCTGTCAAGCAAGGGTATTAGTTATTGTGGTGTTGAAACAAATTTCAGTACTGCACAAAGTGTAAGAACATGTGTATATGTAAAAGAAAAAACAAACAGCGTAGATTATTTGAGCGTGTTAGTTCGTATGCGATACTTTTCTAAGTTTTTTAAGACTGAAAAACAATATAAATAAATAGTGAAATAAAAATAATATCTTTTACAATGTATATAATTGCAAACATTTTTATTATCACTTAATATTTTATGAAATTTTGAGTTTGTGAAATGAACTATTGTGCACTATATAGTGTACAATAAAATTATTTTATTTAATTTTTCTCCATTTTTGCTTTACAGTCAATTATGATCACCACTACAAACAATATTCGCTCTTGAAAAAAATACAATACTGTGCACTTTTTCACGGCTTGTGCTCACTTCTAGTATACACTGACTGTTGTATTCAGGAAAAAATAATGTTGGTTGGAAAATTGTTTATTAAACCTTCATTATTTTGCTGAATTAAAAATTGAGAGTGCAAAGATTATAAGAAAAATATATATTTTAAAGCCAGATTATGTTTTTGATGTTTGTTACATGAATTAATATGGCATACTTTTAGGGTTTTAATTAAGAAGTGGGAGTTTTGAATTGGCTTTTTGCAATATGGCTGCTCTTGCTGATTTCTTTATTACTTATTGCTTTATTTTATTTTCTCTCCTAAAAGTTAAGCGTGTATATAATTTTGTATTTGTGCATTTTTTTTGTGTGGTTCTGTTATGACTCTTCATATAATTTTCGCCTCATGAAGCTGTGAAAGTAATTTTCCACTTGAGAAACTGCCTTAATTTTTTTCATACCGTTAACTACGACTGGCTGCTGGTGTGTATAGAAAAAGAAACCAATGCCAACTTTTGTTTGCTAAAATTCGTTAATTTTCTCTTTTATTTTTATTTTTTTAGGAGGAAAACAGCTGCTGTTGAAAGCTTAAACATTTTTTGTAATATTTTGAAAAAGTCACTAACTTTAAATTTATTATTACAGAAGGGAGTGGTGCTATGGTATAATTTTGCAAGTGCAGTAAATTGTTGCACTTTAATGCCTCAAGGTAATTAATTCTTATTAAAGTTGCTGTATTTAAAAAGGGAAATAGTTTTACAAAACTTACCATGATTTGAATATAATTATTACTATAGTAATAATTTTTTGAAATGCATTTTGAGATGGTGGAAGCATCTAGCTCAATAAAGACGACAACTGTTGGTAGCGAAAAATAAGGTCTGTTTACAACAAAAGTAAAGAAGAGAAGAGAAATTATGTGAAGAAATCAAAATAAAGGTCATGGTCTAAGAATATAAATCAATTTCCCAGTCATATAATTTTAACACTAAACGATATTAAATGCCAATGTAAGCCTGTAAGACCAAGTTTAAAAATTTAGAAACACAGTAGTTTCTAATCATTAATAGCACCACCTACATGTGGTGCAACAAAAAAGCTTTCTATAAGACAATGCATGGTCCTATTAATGAGATCATATATTAAAACATTAACTACAATAATTGAACGTAATTGTTTTAAATATAATCTCAAACGAAATTCAATTTAATTTGTTTCCTTAAATTTAATAATAAAAAATTCGCTAGTTAAAAAGTTTAAGAAAAGCATTAATACAGATAAACACAAAAACAGACACTCGTATTAACTAAACACACATTTAAGACTGAAAATATAACGCAATAAATGCCGGCAAGAACAATTTAAAAAAAATGGAGCAAATAAATTCTTCTAGGGCACACTCACACACACACAATAAAATATAAAAATGAAGACATTAACAAGATAATGCGCACTTCATAAATAACAACAGGAACAAGAAAAAATATCAGCAACAAAACAGGCAACATTTTAACAACAATCAGAATTAACAACAGCCATACAAATGCAACAAACAGCAACAACATTTTCATACTGAACAACAACTAGTTTTTGTGTTTTATGTGAAACTGCAGAACATTAAATGCATTCAAAATAAAAATAAGAAAACAAACGGAACAAGAAAAGAATTAAAATAATGGAGTAAGACAAAGAAAAATAATATTTTGAAAATTTCCAGAACAATTTGTTTTACATAAATTTTGTTGTACAAAAAATTATCATACAACCGGAGATCTTTCTTAACAAGTTATGAGTTGGCTGTGGGTTATTTGTTTTTGTATATTTTTTTCTCTTCACTGTAAAATATTTTGTTATGCAATGCTTAAGAAAAAGATATAAGAGCGAAGAAGCAAGGTCCGCATGCCACCAAAACACCAATGATTTATAGAAGATAAACATGCAGTAGAATTAACCCTTTAACGGTGCTTTTCTCAATGTACAATTAAAAGCTAACAGGGACTTTAACGGCAAGTTCTTCATATAGAACTTTCACGTTAACTCTTAATCATACATTGTGAAAAGGGATGTTATTAAAACTTTGCTGCGTGCGTACTAAGAACTTACAGAGCTTCTATAAAAATGCATTTTACTATAGCTTAAATATTTATCAATCATTTGCGATAAATCTTAATTCATTTCTTAGAATTTAAAATTTATATCCTGCTACTCCTGTTATTTTTTATTGCTTTTAGATTTAATATACATATATTTTCCTTATTTTAATAGTTCGAAAAGTATTTGAAGTTGATTTTGCACTCCCCAAAGTATTTTTTATGTTTTATCCTGCATTTGGTTACTTCGCTATCCGCAAAATATTGTATCTCCTGCAACCGTTGTTTTCTCCCTCTTATTTTTGTTTCTTTCTTCAAGTGACACACAATTCCCAGTGCCTATTAAGGTTGAAAATTATTAAACATCTCTTAGGAATAGTTAGTAGAGCAGCATATAAATAGTGGAAGACATTACGTTAATTTTGCTGTTAAAAATACGAGCTTTTTTCAATTTATAAATTTGATAATGGTAATAATTTTAAGTGAACTTTTCCAAAAGATAGTATCATATATTAAAGTATGTGGCAGGTATACTTAACAAATAAATATAACAAGGTATTCAATGAAAAGAAAAGAATGAGAAATTTCTCTAATATTTTCATAAAATTTACAATAGTGTCTTTTTTATAACGCTAACAAGAATACAATTGTCTGAAGATTATTACTTTGATAATAATAATAATATATTCCCAACCATTTTAAAAGTAGTATAGTCCTTCAACAAATGTTTTAAATGTGCACTTTTGTGGTACCACTGGCTTCAGTCTAAGATTGTAGCAATGAAAAACTTTCCAATTCCAATTTAAATTTTTGCAAAAATAGTATTCTTGTACATTTTCTAACTATTAAAAAATTAACAATCATTTAACTGACATTTTGATTGTTTCTAAAAGACGACGTTTAAGGAAAGACTGTAAAAGAGATTTAATATTTTTTTTGAATTTCACGCCACTGTGCGCATTTCAAAATGTATACTAATTTTCATTGAACGTTCTCAGATGTGCCTAGTCTTACCACCTTATGAAAAAACAATTGTTTAAGTTAGTTCTTGCATTAAAACCGGGTTTTGCATTACAAACTTCGTTTGTTCAACCAACTTTAAGCTTACAAATGGTTTTGGCATAACGGTGTAAGTGTCTGACGGTAGTTTCTTGTGGTGTCGCATCTGTTTCAACCTTTGCCAGCGCTGGAAATTAATTGTTTGAATTTATAGGCAGAATAAATAAATTTTTTTAAAACAAAGAATTAAACTGACTTCGAAAACTAGCACTAAAGATTTAAAAATAATAATTGAATAATAGTGAACTATAATATTAAAATGTTTTATTTAACTGAATCTAAAATATCTTTATGTTTAAAGTGCTTATTTTTGAAGTCGGTCTTACATAATTTTTCTTAAGTTTTATTTTAAAATTTTTAGTAATAAGGTTTTATTTTATGGGGTGTGATCAGACCAATTTGGCAAACATTAGTGCCCATCAACTGTTCTAAATACAATATCGCATCACTTTCAGAGCTAAACATGTGTGCCCAGTTTGGTAAAAGTGGTTCAGATAGAAGCAGGTAATAATACTAATCTGTCAAGGACATAGACCCGCCCACTTTTTTAAGCACAAAATTGTGTCGATCTAAGAGCCTAAACTATTTGCCAAGTAGAAGTGCATATAATTTAATACTTACCATTCATGGGCATAGCCACTCCCACTTTATATAACAAAATATTAAGTATTTTTCAGAGCTCAAGGTGATTGCCAAGTTTCATAAAAATCAATAGAGTAAAAGTACGTGAAATATAATATAAAATTTAAATGGGTGTGGCCCTGCCCACTTTTATGAATAAAAGATTTTGTCTTTTTAAGAGCTCAAGATGTGAGCCAAGTTTAATAAAATTGGTTAAGTATTTTATTTTTTTCTTGAGTTGTGAAATATAATATTAAATTTTGTTGGGCGCGGCTCTGTCCATTTTTTCTACTTCAAAATTATGTCGTAGCAATGAATAAGTAAAATATAATAAAATCAAATAAAAAAATTAGTGGATGTGTCTACAGCCACATTTTTTACAGTGTGAACAAATGGAAACTTTGCCAAGAAAAAAACTTACAATCCGACTAAAATAAGTTTTATATGATTTAAAAAAAAACATATTAATTTACAATTTTGAACTCGATTAAAAGCACTGCTGTTTTGGCTGTGCAATCAATTCCATTTCATAGTCATAAAAGGGGGTTTGTGTTCTATGTATGAATTAGTATAAGAAATTTTATTTTCATATATTTTTTTTTTGTGATATTGCAATATTTGCAGTGGCAGTTTGTAAGAAAGAGTGAATATCTCTAATGTTTAATTAGAATAAGAAATTAAAAATTTTAAATTTCTTATAAAACGAGTGCAGTTTCAATGGCAGTTTGGATTGATTTAAGTGCGGATGGACTGATTTTTCTTTTGGGTGTAAGCACAACTTCCTCAAAAGTCTAGTAATGCCTAAAAGCTAACGGCACTAGTGTTGGAATTAAGGTTACCGATCTGAAAATACAAAAAATCACAAGACTATCAAACTGCCAACGTACTTAATACTATCCCCATAAGTAAATTGAGAAATTTTAGGTCCAGTAAAGGCAAGTCGGGCTACAGAAAAACCTAAACTCCAAAAGAAAATTGAATATTAAGCACAAGAACTAACAATAATTATAAACGTACATAATCAGGGCAATCGTGAATACAATTCTGCTTAAAATTTTTGCTTGGGAACAGTTCCAATTAATGGCAAGTAACAGAGGAATCAAAAAATAAAGGGAAAAGTTCATATAAAGAGGACTACGAGTATATGTATTTTAGATAAAAGCACCTTGTTATATCAATGTGGTACTTTAAAAATGTAGCGTACACTAATTTTTGTTGCATGAACTCAAAACAGAAAATTTATATTAGGAGCTCAACTGTACTTTAGTAACGGGCTTAAGACTTTTCAACATATATTCATTGTATAATACCCCTGCTTAGGGTGGCAACGAAAATCCGCTTTTGAATTCTGTAAAAAGCTGCTAGGATTAATATAGTACTTGGTGTAAAACTCACGTGAGGAAAATCTTAGCCAAATGGGGTAGCTCCCTGGCGTGCCACACTTATGTCAAAATTGCAATTTTGTAAAATTTACCAATATTATACTCAATTTACTTAAAACGATATTTCAGTAAGCGGATCCGAAAATTTGGGTCAACTCGGACCACTGTGAGGCTGTGTGGCACACCAGGGAGCTATCCGATTTGGCTAAGATTTTCACTACGTGGGTTTTAGACCTAGTACTATAATAATTCGCACAGCTTTTGATTAAATAAAAAATTAAAAAACTCCATACATTTCATTGCCACCCTACCCCTGCCAAAAATTTACTCTGTAAATATACATACATACATACATACATACATATATAAACATATGTTTATGTTACAAATTATACGTGAGGGCATACATCACATTTTGGTGAATATATATATATATATATATATATATATATATGTTTGTATGTGTGGAAAATTCAGTGCTATATGGCAAGTAAATTGAAGTGGTTTAAATAGAAATGAAGTTTGTGGCTGAATATTCGTGTTAGTGGTTGATGAAGTGTTTTGTAAATCTTTTCCTTTTTTTTGCAGACGGAATACACAACAACTCACAGCATGGACAAATAAGGGTAGCTGTAATGAAAAATAAGGGTTGAGTTAATTCTGGCTCCTAAAAGTTTTAGGTAACAAAATAAAGAATGTTATAATTAATCAAATTAAAATATGACTCTTAGAGAAAGAATTTAATTCAGACTTAACCTACTCACTTCCATTAAAGTTAATTGATGATGGAGCATACTTATGTTTAATTTTTCATACAAAATTTTTTAATTTAATATAAAAAATAAAATATTAATTTTCAGTGTCTGGTTTTATATAGCACAATTAAAGTTTTCATACTTTATGACTTCTTACTTGATTGTCTGTATGTAAAAATGTATATAAATACGTGACGGTGCAATAAATAACAAACAGCTTGCAATCGATAATATTTTGGGGCCAGCACAAAAATTGTGTTTTATCTGTTGGATTCTTATTTTTTGGGAACAGTTAAACTGCATAAAAAAGTATTTAAAGGAATATAGAGATATTTATTCATAAAATTCTAGAAAACTTAGTTTCTCTAAACATTTTATTATTCATAAAAAAAATCCATATCACAGTGGTTCTTAGTTGCATGTTTTAAGGTATTAAATTGCACTTTGCTCTTAATATTCTTTCTACTCTTTTGTTTAAACGATTATTTTTATAACAAACATTTCCTTTTAACTGTTTTTTTTCTTCACTGTTTAATTTGATAAAAGTCTCGTATTAACGACTTGTTGTGACTGGTGCATGCAAAACTGCCACTGAATTTATGCAAATATTAATGAATAACATTTAATGGAAAAGAAGTGAAGCAAATGAGTTCAATTTTTGCAATGGTTTACGATTCTGTAGTTGATACTGCAACACGCAAATTTAATTGCTAAATTTTAAAATGTGACATGTTCATTATTTTAAAAGGCGATATGATTTTAGATATTAAATGTGTCAGTCACGTTAAAGTGTGAAATTAAAATTTAATTTTTAAATTTTGGTACAAAATTAAAAATTTTTAAAAAGTAAATAATGTAAACTATAGGATTAGATATTGAATATCTTATATTTATTAGATGTTAATATTTCCCTCTAGACTGTAGTAAAATATCTTGAGTATATTGAATATATTGCATGTATTGAATATAGAAATCGAAAGTTAAAAAAAATAAAAGTTTTTCTTAATTAATGATAAGAGCACATTCCTTAAAACACATTTTCTCTTCTTCTTCTTCTTCTTTTTATGTACTCTGGCTCCCTGTAAAGCATAAGGCCTCAAAATAAAATATTTATATTGAGTTATTCATTTTCTGGCATTCGTTTTAGATGAATATTAATTTTTTTATATTAGAAATTTCTAAAGTTATTACTTGACATTTATTTTTCAATTTATTAAGAATTTTTGCTTGTTGTGTTGGGAAAGCACCGTCTACATGCACCTCGTTCTTGCTTAAGGAACTCTTCAGAAATTAAATTTAATACTATTTTGTAATTGTTTTTCTGCATATGTGCTTCATTCTAGTTCAATATGACTTTTGAGATAACTTTATTTCAAGTTGATTTAAGATTCTAATACTGTTGAATCAAAATGAGGAATCATGTTAAATCAAAATTATTGCAAGTTGAATCAATATCAATTTTATTTTAAAGTAGTAGATGTAGTGTAATTGTGTAACAAACGGGGGACCAGGTAGGTAAACTTAATTCGAGTACGCTGAGTCAAATAGTGCTAACCTTGTTATCTGTGTTGTCATGTCATGCGTCCAGGGCGCTTAAATTGCTCTCACACTCTTCTGTTCTTTTCCACTTCCTTTTTCGTTTCCCATACTTTTAAATATTTATACCCGCACACATTTAAAATTCTTTCGGTACTTTCTCATTGTCAAAATGTCAACACCCTGACATTTTCTTTTTGTGTTTGCATTGCAGCTAATTTATTCTAACAGCTGTTTACACCAGATGCGTAAACAGTTTTTGTGGTAATGCCACACAATGAAAAATATTGGAAATGACAAACGTTGCCACTAGTTCCCACTGTTATTTTTGCCATACTTATCACAAAATTCTACATTGTGTACTCGGCCTAACAATAAGTATTATTTTTTTAAATCTAGATATAATTATTAGGTCCAACTAGTGTCGTAATAATTAATAATACATACGAGTAAATGTAGTATTGTGCTCAATACGATAGTAAGAACGCGAAACACAAATTTGCCCCCACTTTTGCTCCCTACTGTATGTATATTGATATGTAAGTTTTGGTCGTATTGTCTATCAGTTGTTTTTACTTCATTTACGAAGTAGTTTTTTTTCAAGGATATTATTTTCGTTGCTTCAGCGTTTTTGCTTTGACATTTTTGCCAGGTTTTTATTAGATTTTTTTCCTCGTTTGCAAGCGAATGGCCCATTTATTTGATGAATTTGTGTTTAGATTTCATGTTATAGATTTCATTTTGTTTCATTTTACTTATATTAAACGAACTTTCTCTATGTGTGTATGGCATTATTTGTTACTTTTTGTTGAGTTTTGCAAGTGGATTAAAATTATTTGTTTAGATCTCTCAACATACAAACACACTTTTTTCTGTAAATATTTATGAGAAGTTTCTAGGGAATTTTTTTTATGTGGATGATGAAATTACAAATAGGATTAAAAAAACATGATAAATACACATGTGTATGTATTTATAACAAAGATTTCAAAAGGAATACAATCATTGCATTAGGATAATTTATTCTATTTAATATAATTTTGTTATTACGTGGCTAAAAAAAGAACTTTTTTATCTGAAGGGAATATTATGAAATTAGCAATTATGCAACAAAGTTGATATTATATGCTTCAATATTATTATTTTTGTACACGTATATATGTGGGGTTGATTGTGGGGTCAAATAAACCTTATATTCTCTTTGCATCATGTGTGTGTGCTTTTCAATATTTGAAATACTTTCTCTCCTTGGGGTTTCTCGAAGAGGCCATAGTAATTGTGAGTAAACACATTTAAACTTTTATCTTCAAGTTTTTGTGAAAGATAAAGTCTAGACAGTGGCTATCTTATAAGTTGTGCTAAGCCCTCAAATGCGTGAATTGAAAATTTCGTGCGAAGTATATGTTCCTTAAGAGCAAATAATTTTTTTCATGCTGATTTCAGTAAATAAATTTTAAAAAAATTAACTTTTTTTCAAAAGTATCATGAGTTTTTTAAAAAAGTATTACAATTACAAATTTTTGTATAACTCACATACATTTTTACTTGCTTTTCTCTTGAATCTCTGCATATTTCTAATATAGCTTCTTTGGAAGCGATGAAAATGTATATCCTCAAAATTTACCAAATTTTTTTATCGATATGAAACAGTTGCGAATTTTGCCCTTAAATATTTTTTACTACATATAAAATTTATAATTTTGATTTTGTATGGCAAATACAAAATACAATTTTCTGCTTTTTCATTTTTCTCTTCCTTTTTGCAATATTTTACGTGACCATTTAACTTTATGTTTGTTTTAAAAATGCATTCATACAGAGGATGTCAAGTTTGAGAAGGTTTAAGATTTTGTTAAGATTTCCTTTAATACGCGTATAATAAAGATTATTTGTTGATAAAAGAGAGAGAGTTTAGAAAAATAATTTTTTTAGCTAAACGCTTCTTAAGTATTGTGATAATATTTTGTTAATTTGAAAAAAAATTTTAAATTAAATTGATTTTCAATTACCTTCTCAACTTGTAGATTGGAATTAATATTGTTTTTTGGGATATACGGGCCTATTCTCGTTCCACTATCGTTTTAAAACGACACATTAAAACACTAATTTTATATTGAAATGGTAATACGGTGCTAGGGTAAAACGGTATATTTTCAACGTAAATTTGTCGTTGTTATCTGTCGTTTTGAAACGCTACTCAAACGAATAGGCCCGATAGTTGAACATTTTAATATTTATGCTGATAATTATTATTAAAGAAACAGCGGGGCGGCAAATATAACTTTCCCTTACCTACGTAGGTTAGGTACCACCCCAAAAATATGGAATATAACCTGTCTGAGCATTTACAGTGCAGTTAACTACAAAGAACTTGAATTAAATTCGCTGGACTTCGTATTCGGATAATTTACGAAATATTATTACTGCGATAACAAAGTAAATTCGAGAGACTTTGTATTCGGCTAAGTTACAATTGCTTAATTCACAAAACCTCTTGTAACTCTGTATCGATTGTATTATCATATTTAATACAAGAGTGTAACATTTGTTGTATGAAATTTTCATATAAAAATGAAATACACTATTACACTTATATTTCATATGTTTTTAAAATGTTGTATTCAGAGAGAGGCTCTCTGAGAGAATTTGTATGTAGCTTGTTCTTTTTTTTACATTTAAAATACAAAATACATTAATACACTACACAGAGGGTGTTCACAATTAAAAAACAAAAAGTGTATTTGATACACAAATACACAATAAAGATTGTTGTGAATAAAGCAAATATAATATTACTACGAATATAAAGTAAATTCGGGAGACTTTATATTCGGTTAATTTACGAAATAGTATTACCACAAAATATAGAGTTAATTAGAGAGACTTTATGTTCGTCTTAAACAGAGTTTATCTACTGACTAGCTACTTATAAGGAAAATTGGTAAAGCTTTCGGCCGAAACATATATGCAAGTAACACAACTAGGACGAACAGCGAATTTCATCTACGGCAACGAATTCGTCGATAAGAATTCATTGAGTAAACTCATTCTGCAAAGCACGACAACGGTGAATATATAACAGCTCTTATGATTGATAAAGTTGGTTATTGCTTGTGCAAAGAGAGAGAATATGTTTTTATTTTTGACATTCGTCGGCGTAAAAATAGAAATAAATCTATCTCAGAGTACGTCACGCTCGACGATTGTATGCAAACGTTTATTACTTATGCAAAATATAACATAATTTGAGTGGGTGTGATAATTTTTTGTACTGGTATGGCTGTTTGTCGATATACGGTAAAAGGCAAGTGCATTTGCACTTCCCTACGAATAAAACTACAAAGTATACCGTATCACGTAAATGCATTAGCACTTTTTAATAAATAACTGTGTTAGCATTTGAAACTCCATGTTAAAATTTTTGTAAAACATATTAAATGTATAGCTCCTTTAAATTTTTTTCATAAAATTTTTTTTGAATAATAAATTTAAAATTTATAATAAATAGATCATTTTATTTTTTGAATAAAACCTAAACAATATTATAGTGCATCAAATTTTTTTCATAAAAAAGTTTTTTGTAGTAAAAAATGGACAATGTATAGTCCATTTAATTTTTTGCATAAAGAAATTTTTTAATAAAAAATGGGTCCTTTTAATTTTTTCCATAAAAAAGGATTTTTCATAAAAAATTAACGATGCATAGTCCATCAAATTTTTTTGAAATAAAAGTTTTTGCATTTTTTGTTTTTGTATTTTATTTTTTTCCGTAAAAACTGGACGATGTATAGTTCACATAAAATATTGTGTAAAAAATGGACGATGTATAGATTTAAAGAGGTAACAACATCTTAACCTCTATGTTCATGTATCATATATTTATTACTTTTTTTGTTGTCGATTCGAAAATTAACTATCTAATTTTTTTATGTTTATGTCTCTAATCTAAATGGTATTATAAAGAAGAAGAATCCGTCCCAAATTTTTCCTGAGCACGGTCGGAGTTACAGGTAGCACAACTTCAATATAAAACGAGCCTGAATGGGTGGGTTCGTTACATTAAATTTAAATTTTTTCACAAAAAAAATTTTTGCATCAAAAATTTACGATTTAATTTTTTCCAAAAAATGGACGATGCATAAAAAATCAACGATATACATATAGTCCGTAAAATTTTTTTTCATATAAAAGTTTTTGCATAAAAAATGGACGATTTATAGTCTATATCATTTCTACCATAAAATACGGACGATACATTTATTTTTTTTTTCATAAAAAAGTTTTTTTCATAAAAAATTACTGATGTCCATTATTTTATAGTCCATAAATTTTTTTGCAAAAAAATTTACAATGTTAGTCCAGTTAATTTTTTGCATAAAAAATTAACGATGTAGTTAATTAATTTTTTCCATTTAATTTTTTGCATAAAAAATTAACGATGTATAGTCCATATAATTTTTTTCATAAAACAACTTTTTTCATAAAAAATCGACTATGTAGAATACATTTAACTTAAAAAAAAAGTTGTTTTGCATAAAAAATTAACGATGTATAGTCCATTTAATTTTTTTCATAAAACAACTTTTTTCATAAAAAATCGACTATGTAGAATACATTTAACTTAAAAAAAAAGTTGTTTTGCATAAAAAATTAACGATGTATAGTCCATTTAATTTTTTTCATAAAAAAATTTTTTCACATAAAAAATGGACAATTTATAGTCCATTTAATTTTTTTAATTACAAATAAAAAATGTCATAGTCTATTTAGTATTTTGCATAGGTGTACAACGATCGGATGATATAAGTTCTTTTAATAACTAGACCATATGCCCAAGTGTTATTAACAGTATTTAAAAAAGTTTTGTGACTGACTGTACTCGACCTATTTCTTCACATAGGAAGTAGCAATACGTTACCCAACCGAGAGGTGCTTAACGACTGTGTATTTACGATTATATTCAGTTCTGTTATTTTAATAATATTATTGAAATAACGCTGTCTTTCTTTCACCAAAATGGCAACGATTAGTTGTCACGGTTCGAAAGTCTTTATTAGATACTTCATAGAAGTTATGACCAAGTTGTCATAAACTTCGAAACTCTAAAGCAATTTTCAGTGAAAGGAATACTTAATTATAAAATTATTTTACAACTGATATCTCTTTACATATTACGATTCTATTCGGTGACAAGGCTGAAGTTCTCTTCTTCAAACTTCCTAATCTAAGAATTTTATCATTTATTCATTTTGTGCCACAATTCAGTTATTTTCATTTTAAAATTCTGATTTATTCCAACACATAAATTCGTTTTTATGCTAGTGTACCGTTTTTTTTTTATAAAAATCATTATTTTTAGTCTGCCTGGAAGTCCGCTTTATCTTCTTATTTCTCACCCACTAAAATATTTCACTATTTAACAGTTTGGTTATCTTTCTGTATTAATCTTAAAATACAAAGACTTTGCAGGAGACACTTCAAGTGTGTAAAATAAAAAATTCCAAATGATATTTTTTGCATCTTAAAAATAACAATAGAAGCAAGAAGAAAAGGGGGGGAACTGTAACTATTTTGCATGATATTCATAGATTGTGGTGACGTCACATGCATACTAAAACAGGAATTTGCAAAGGAATCTACTACACTGAATACAAAGAAGTATGTGAATGTATTTTGTGTTTGAGTTTAATAGAAGTGTATCGGCTACACACACACACATTTACACTTTTTGAAAACTACACAGCAGCTTATCACGATTGAATACTTGACTAGATGTTTGTGTGGCTAGTGTTTCACTACATATGTAGTGACTTTCAATAATTTCGTAGATTGTGGGAAGTGTTGGGAGCAACACTCGTACGCAGTGTGTCAAAGCAGTCACGTAATACGTAGGAAAAATTAGAGGGGGTGGTTGGCATTCATGTGGTGTTTTTTTATATATAGTATATATGTATATTATTAGCATAATCTTAGTAACAACCAAGGAGAACAATTTTGTTTGGTCGTTCTACAGTAGAAGCAGAGCATTCTTGTGCTTCTAATAATGAGAGTGTAGGAGCATCTGTTTCTGTTGCTTAATCGTACAGATAATGATGCTTTATTGTTTGTACTTATGCACAGTTTTATTGTTACAGAACACACATCAACACGTACTAAAAGAGTACAGAACATTATATTAAGTAACAGTGGGCGTGCAAGACGATATTTAAAAATTGTATTGCTAAAATTTTAAAAAGATTATTTCATTTCATTTGTATTACACAATTTTTTTATAAAAAAACTCGACTCGTGTAAGTTTTTTTAAATCACTCCGCACTTTTGCTTAATTGTATGAGCGTGCGGTTCCAAACAACAATTTTGTTGTTATTCCTGTTATTCTACTTGTAGCAATAATTTGTATACAATTACATTAGTGTGTCGTTTGTGTTTAATCTCTTGTAGTGTGTGTAATTTCTGGAAGTTGTGTCATGTTAAATCATCTCAAACGTCCATTGATGTATTAAATTCATTGTGATTTGTGTTTTTTTCAACGTTTTCCCCACCCCCGAGGAAAGTGTGTGCATGTAAGCGTCTGTAAAATTGTAGTCTTGATGGTGCATGTGCATAAATTTAACTTTAAATGTAATGAAAATTGTATATCTATTTATTTTAGTATTAAATAATTTGCAAAAGTAAAGCGGCAATCTGTGATTTTAGTTTGAACAACTTTGGTGCTCTTTAAAGTTATTAAGCAAATTACTTGAAATTAACTATTTTATAATAGGGGAACGAGCTGGTACAGAGACCGGCACTGCGATACGTGACGAAACCTTTTTACCAAATAAAATATTTAACAATACATATTGTCTTTCTAAGGGTGTTAGAACTTAAATTTGTAAAGTGGTCTGAAATTTAAAACAAAATCAAATAAATTTAATTCCTACCGTACGTAAAGGGTGGTTAAATTTTAAGGGCCGATGTTGAATGTGAACCACACCTGTACGTCAAGTTTTTTTCTGCATTTCATTTGACATTTCTAAATTTCAGACTATCTTAATTTGAACCATGAAAAGATACACAATCTAGCAATGCGTTAAAGTTGTTCAGGCTTATAATAAAAATGGGCATCCAAATCAAAATGCATATCGAGCACTTCGTCTTCAGTGATGAGACACATTTTTACTTCAGTGGATTCGTCAATAAGCAGAATTTCCGCATTTGGGCGAATGATAATCCAAGAGTGATTGTCGAAAAACAAATGAACCCACAAAGAGTGACTGTTTGGTGCGGTTTATGGGCTACCGGCATCCTTGGGTGGTATTTTTCCAAAATGAGGCCGGTCAGACAGTTACTTTGAATGGTGTTGACTATCATGAGCTGATAACTTTTTATGGCCCGAATTGGAAGATATGGATGTGGACCATATGTGGTTTCACCAAAACGTTGCCACTTGCCACAAAGCTAACGAAACAATAGCTCTTTTGCGTGACAAATTCAATGGCCGTGTTATCTCACGTGTTGGCGATGTCAATTGGACGCCATGATCATGACATTTGACATCATTGGACTTATTTCTTTGGGGTTATTTAAAAAAGGTGTACGTTGATGACCAAGCAACAATTCAAGAGCTAAAAGATGAGGTTATTTGGCAAACTGATGGCATAGAACCTCAAGTATGAATCAGTGTCATCGAAAATTAGAACCATCGGATGGAGGTGTGCCGCCGAAGTCGCGGCGGCCATTTGGCCGATATTTTGTTCTATCCATAATTGAACCATACCATATTATCACAATAGAAAGAAATGACAATAATTTCGTAAATAGTTTGTGTTTAATTCAAAATCCACATCGGCCCTTAAAATTTAACAACCCTTTATTTACGAGTAACAGTCTAAATAAAAATATATCTTTAGCAAATTCAATATTATGTCAACAGATATAGGCACTATTAATTGCAAGAAATGCCGCCTAAAAGTATACCATAAATTTATGATTTCATACACTACCTATTTAATTAACTAATTACCGTTACTTCTACTCATAGATATTTATTACTGTACAGCTACTAAGTCCAAACACACATACTGTGATATTTGCATTTGATTTAAACAGCTTTGAAAGCTCTCAAAATTGTTCTTATTTCTTTGCAAATTAAGAGCAAGCATTGTTGTGGCCGAGATGAGATTGGCTGTTGTACAAAAAGCTCTTTATAAAAATTTGCACATTGTGCATATGGCTTGAACGTAACTGTTGTACAGTAAAGTCAGGTACTCACAACCATACATCTTTATATTATTTACGGATTAGTGATAATATTAAAGAGAGTAAAATGTCGAGTAAATGAGTCGAGTGCTTATTAGTTGTTTTTTTTGAGTTGTTGTGGAGTTGTTTTCTTCCGTACATGTAAATAAGAGCATAACGAACTGCAAAGCCAACCAGGCTTTGTCTTTGTCGTATAGTTTAAACTTTATGAGTCAAATTCGTGGTTAAAAACTTTGGAATAAAGTCATAGTCAAAACAAAGTATACTTTAAGAGTTTAGAACCAGTATTTTGTATGGGAATACTGGTTTTAATTTCCTAAAGTTTACTTTATTTTGATTATGACTTTGCCCCTTTATGTATAAATTACAGTCATAAGCTCAACAACAAAAAAAAAACATTTGCTGACTTTGACTACGACACAATTGCTAAAATTTTACCAAAAACATCAAAAAAATTTAGTCAGATATTTTCTCAAAATCATATATGAGGTTTAAAACCATTAAAAATATGTTCTTTATGATTTCAAAACATTCAGCTAAGTCTCTAATGACTTTAAAGTCACTTGGTTATTTTTAAGACTATTACATGGATAATATTATAATAATTTAGCTGGATGAAACAGTTAGCCATCATTTTTATAAGCCGTAATGTCCAATCATCATTTCTAGTCTAGAATTGGTATAAAAAGCTCTTATGTAACAATTATAAAAACTAAATATTCTATAAATATTCCATTATCAATAAAATTTTTTAGTTGTTTCAATTATCCTGCTTAAATTTTTAATTCAGTTCCTTAAGTTTCTGCTGTTCCTTTATGTTTTATAAAACCGTGAGTATCTTAATAATTAAATAACTTTGCTTAACAAAAACTCTCTTAGCAGCAAGCATTCGTCTATTCGCAAACATACAATGTACAAAATTATCCAAATTGTTTTACGACTATTGTTGTGTGCTGTCATGTGCTAAGAATTCCTTTGCCAGCACGTTGGAAGGGATTACTGCAGCTAATTATTAACAAGGATTAAATATGTTACGTGTCTGCGAGAGAACTCTGTTGCAAACACACCTGCAAATAACACACAAAATTACTGAGTTGTTTATAAAAACACCAGGAATAGCAAAAAGTTGTTGTTTTGTTGATAGTTTTTAAGTTTTTGTATTCCTTTCGCGAGCATGTTTTAGTCCAATGCTTAAAAGTTTATTTTGTTTGTAGAATTTATTTATTTCGCTGCATATAAAAAAAGTTTACTACAAAATAAAATAACATATCTCTTGTTTCCCATCTACTGCAGAATGTTGTTCTTTGCTTTATTCATAGTGGTATGCGTTTTGTTTTGTATTAAAGTATTGGTAAGTAGTGTATGAAAGTTTTATTACACACCCATGCATCCTAAGCAACTTGAAAGTGTTTTTAAAATTTCCGTTTTCCTTTTTTTATTTTTTGCTTCGTTGTTTTAAGACAAAATTCACTGTTTTACTGATAATGATCATTGCCAGTGCCACTATTATCATCAGGGCTTTGCCTTGTCTTGTTAATGACGCTTCCAAGTGCTAGCTTTTGCTGCAGATAATGCTGTTGATGTGTTTTAAATCTTTTAAGATTTTACTGCTTTTGGCTAAATATTGCGTGGGAATATGGTGTTGTTTCTAAAATATTTTCATTCATGAATGCTTTTTGTATTTTGTATTTTTTTTCATTTACTTTTTATTTTATATGCTTTGGTTTTATTTAATTAAAATGAATAGAAAAAACACTACTGTTTTACATTTCAGTGTATTTAAAAATTAAAATTATGATTTCAAAAATAAGTTTAAGGAAAGCCAATAATTTAACATAGGGCAGCGATTTTCCTTACTACAGGCTTAGGCTTAAAGTTATTCAATTCCATTTTGAAATTCTTCTTTCAGATGAACCAATTATTTTAGTAAAACTAAACTTGCAGCTTGTATGTGTAACTCAATGACGTTAGAAAGCCTGACGTTTTTGTTACAAATAATTGAATTTTCTTCAATCTATTAGAATAACGTCAAGATTTTCATCGACAACGTCTTACAAAAAAAGACTATTAATTTCTTATTTTTATATAATGTGAATTGAAAAAACTTGTTTGTTGTTAAGCATATAAGCTTTTGTAAATTGTGAATAGTGAGCTGCTTAACCAGAATCAACACAATTTTTTAAATATATACTAATTTTAGAATTGTTATATGGATTCCTTTTCTACTGCTTCCTTTTCTTTTAACATTTAAATTTCACTCAAATTTAGTTACACCAACAGCAGTATTATTTAAGCAATTTCTACTCTGCCATATTTTTTTATTTCCGTTTTTTTCCATTCCATTCTTATTTTAGTCATAAATATTTTTCTAGACAAATTGATATTTTAATTGATTTATTTGTCTTTTATGGTTTTCCAATGCATTGCTTGCAATTAAATTTCGAAAGAGTCGAAAGGAAAATAATAGTATTTGAAATAAAAACACAATTGGTTGGTATTGTGGTCAAGACGTCTAACTGACAGTGGCTCCATAAAATTTTGTTATTTAAGCAACAAAGTTTAGTGGCATAAAAGTAATAAGAAGAAGGAAAAAAAATGCAAAAGTCTAATTGATAAGCAGGACAAAAAGCTTTAAGCTAACAGTAAGACTTCACTAGTGAAGAAATTTACATATAAATGACATTTAAAACAAAATCAATATCACTATTAAAAAGCGATACGAACTTTAGCCCATTCAAATCATAAATATAGAAACAAATGAAGTTCGAACAATAATGATTAAAAATTAACTAAATAAAAATCAATATCGTTAACTGCACAACAACAACAATAGCAACGTTTCTTGTACTCAAGAGTGAAAGATACAGTCTACCCTTGCTAATATGTATTTAAAACAAAATCAATATCGTTTTCTGCACATAAACCACAACAACAACTATAATTCTTGTACTCAGAAATGAAAGACACAGTAACCTTTCCTAATATGAATTTCGTTAAGTTGAATCTCTTCATAATTTCAACTGTCTCCCAGGTGCCTTGAAAAACAATATTATTTCCTGAAATTAAAAAAAAATTGTGTATCCTTTTTTCATAGATCTCAAGCAGACTAAAGACCTACTGAACAAGAATATTATAATTTTGAATGTATTGTACCTTCTTTAATTGTATACAGAAAATATTGAAGACAAGTATCAAAAGTGTGCATTTGGTTGTTAATCAATTCTCAATTTAAATTACAATTATGAACAAGATGTTATTTTCACTATGCACAGTGGGCAATAAATGATTTCTGGTTCAATATCATGGTTTTTTTAAATCTTTTTTTTTGTTTCTTTTTTTTATTTTGTAATAAAGAAATAATTTCAAAGATATACTACAAACATAGTCTTAAAAGAATTTTGATCACATAACTATAATATTAAGGAAGTCTTTTCATTTAGTTTAGCATTAAAAATATTAAATATTCCTATTAGAGATGAGTAATATTTTGAAACTTGTTACTTTTTCTTAGCGATTGAAAAATCACTAATCACAACTGTAACTAAATTTATTAACTAACAGGTTTTGGAAATGTAGTTCTTTCATACAAGCTGTGAATAAAGTAAATAAAGCTACCACATTAATATTTTTATACCTTCAGCTTTTGTCGAGAAATAATCATCCAATCGTGACAAGTCGTCTTTTCTGGCAACAATATACAGCTCTAACATTTTTGTATTTACAATTTTATTGTTTCTCTGCCTCTTATATGACAATTCTCAATATTTGAATGGGGTTGATTACTAATTGTTTGTTTTTGTCGCTCTTCTTATTAGTATATATCAAAATTAATACTTAATAGGTAGAAGAGCTAAAATGTGATAAACCGTGATCACAGTCACTGTTTAATTTTACTGCTGCTCCCTTTATTAGATATTCTCAAAATAACGGAACTGCTACACGTTCACAAGGAGCCACATTATTAAAAAATTACAGTATTGCTCATCCCTAGTTTCTATTGCTACGAAAACATGATTTACAGTAGTCTTCAAAAAAGTTTCCCTTTTGAAATTACTTTATTTGATGTAGATTTAATATCCTAGTACTATTAAATCAAAATGAAAAATCATGTAGAATCAAAGTTATTTCAAGTTGAAACAACGAAAATTTTATATTGTTGTTCAATTACGAAGAACTATTCAAGGCGGTACAAAGAATTTGAGCATCACATTTCTTTAGATTATTTGAAGTCACTTCTCACAGAAAAATTTCATATTAAACTCTGTGTAAACAAGGTTAATTTAATATTGTTAAGCAATTATTTTGCTTTATATATGTTTCATGTTAATGCAACATGATTTACACTAACCTTAAAAAAATTGTTTCCTTTTGAAATAATTAGTTGATATTGATTTAATATTCCAGTGCTATTTCACCAAAATTAAGATTCATATTGAATCAAAGACATTTTCAGTTGAAGCAATATGAATTTATTTTAATGTAATTATTTTATTTTATTAATTATTCAGCATACTTGATTGTGTGTCCCCGCACAGGTATTAGATAAATGTGTTTGTTAATGTTAATATTTGGCTCCCCCAACCAACGCGCTTTCTGGTACAGCCAAATTAACCTTAAATATTGTAAAGATACACACAAAATGCCATTTTATACTAGCCTGCACAATCCTGCGATTTTTGAGAAAATACAACCCTGGTGTGATGAAGGCTATTAAAATTTCCAAAAATCAACAATTTATCAGATCAAGGTTGAATTTTTTTTAGCAAATCGTGTGAGTGTGTAGTACAGTTAGTCCCAGCCTTAAATAGGACCATGAGTTCAACTTTAATTCAACATGATTTAATATGATTTCAAATCAAAATTTTTGCATGGTGATTTTACATTGGTATTATTCCTGTAAGTAAAAATGTTTTTTCTTTACTTTAAATTTAATTCAAATGCCTTTAATTTTTATCTCATCTAAAAAGATTTTTATACATACAATACCTAAACATTAAAAGACAAACGTTTGTGTAAATACAGTTTTTATTAAAACTTTGTGTATATTTTTTTTTGCGCAGAGACATCACTTTTTTTTTTGGGCTGTTGCCACATATTGTATATACATTCAAAGAAATCTAATAGAAGTAAGCAAAGTTTAGAATAAAAGTAAACATCAAGAAAAAGTAAAATGAAAAGAAAAGCTTACTTAAGTTGAATTCACATAAATAAAGATAAAAAAGAATAAATAATATTAAGAGAAGCAAAAGTCTTAATCCTGTAAAAATGTTCGTTTGTTACTTTGTTTTTGTTTTGATATTTAAGTCTACAAAAAGATGTGCATTAGTATGTGTGTGTGTTAATATACAAGTATATTTGTAAGTTACAAAGAGAAGAAAGGTAGTGTTAGTGGTAAAAAAAATCTTTGTACAAATATCTAAGATTATTTTAACTTAGATTTGTTAGACAAAAATTAAAATTTTTTTAGCTCAAACAAAGTAAATGTCCTTGCATCTGCAAATGTAAGCATCCAGCTATTGGCCCTGATTACATGGAGGAAAAAAATTATACAAGAGAAAGTATAGCGTTCAGGAAATATACTGAGTGGTCTTTGTTTAATGTGATGAACCAGATTTATTATAAAAAAAGCCACAGTTTAAAGACCTAAAATTTTATTGAATTGATTGAAAGACAGACAAAAGTATTTAAAAAAAATTTTTTTTTCAAGATAAAAATAGATGATTGGAGATTACGAAAAATTTGGACTTTTGAGAAAGTGCTTGAGTCCTTGCTATTTTGTAACTAGGATAGTTCTCAAAAATATAAACTGATTATACGACTTGGTTATGAAATAAATTTCACTCTTCAAAATACACAAGATATCCAAGAATATCTTTTACTTGACTTGGTGCCAATTTCACTAATGCCCTACATCTGTTCGGCAATTGTATCATTTGTCTATGGACGAAAAAATGCCGCAGTTGTGATTTCTTAAAACAATCAAGGCTATCATTAATAAAATTCTTTTTTTTTTAAGTAGGACCAGCACTCAGGGGATAACCTCTACTCATGCAATGCATTGCGTTAGAACTAGGAAAATAGGTTATGGGGAGGAGGATAGAGGGAGTAGTGTCTGTGGACATTCGATTTAAACCTTCCGACGTTGAAAGTGACAGGAAACACTTCCCCAGGTAGTTTATTCCACATACCAATAGTACGGATAAAAAAGGAATTCTCTCTGCAATGCGTAGTGCGATTTATTGGCCAATCGACCACAAAAGGATGTGCCCTGAATGAAGCTCGTATTGTGCGTAAATATGTTCGGGTTTCAGGAACAAGTTCCCTAATTTCATTAGAACACATTTCATTATAGTAACGATAAAACAAGGAAATGCACCCCACATTGCATCGATGCTCCAATGAGTCAATAGAGTTAGATACCCTACTGTCACCAATGACCTTCTCGCCCTCTCTTGTACGTGGTCGAGCAACTCCAAAATAGACTTTGAAGCGCCGGCCCATACATGAGAGTTGTATTCCTTTTTCGGTCGGATATAAGTGGTATAAATAGTAAGAAGATCAGATGGGGTGAAGTATTGCTTGCACCGTTTTAAAAAACCTAGGCACTTGAATGCTTCTTTTGAGACCTGAAAAATGTGCTCAGTCCAACGGACATCACAACTGAATTTTCATGCCAAGAACACCAAGAGCTTCCGATTCCTTACTACCTATACCACCTATAGTTACTGAGGCAGCAGCATTTATGGTCATGCGTCTATGAGTAAGTTGGAGTTGTTCCCCGGGAAAAATTTCACGCGGAATTTTATTCATGATAGCATTGAATTATTATTTATTGTCTATGCTAGAAGGTTCGGGTATTTGCTTTATGATTTTTTAAACATGGCAATAATATATTTTTTCATTATCAAGGACAACAACCACTTAGAAATAATTTAGAGAATTCAAACACAAGAACCCAAAAGTATTTTCAATCAAAAACGTCCTTAATTTTCTTATTGAATTAGGGCATAACTTACTTTAATATCAATTCATATATAAAAGTCATTTTTCCATTAATGAAAATCGATATTTTTTTTTGAAAGTTGTATATTTGCATTATCAGCACATTTAGCAAATAATTTGAGATTTCGTGACAAAATTATCATATCATTGTAATACTCATGCACACACTTCATCTATTTTTCTTAAAACCCTTTAATATTAAACAGATTTTTTACTTAACTTTAATCTTTTTTAAAAAATATTACAATTTACCTTCAAAAAAATAAAGGTACTTAAAATTTCACAACAATTATATGAAATCTGAGGATTTAATAAATTTAATCTTGAAAAATAAACAAGCAAATCGGGTAAAAAAAATAAAGCAGCTGTCAACTTTCACTTTGCATTAACTAAACATATTTTTTCACAACAAACTTACTGTCATATTATACACAGACTCACAGTTTTTGTGCTTGGCTTAGTAAAAAAAACTTTTAATGGTGTAAAAAAAAATACAGCCTTCTTTTACTTCTCTCCCTCTCTCGCACAGTGTTTTATTTCTCTTCATACAAAATAAAAAAAATATATACGGTATATGAAGGTTTGTGGTGTGTGTAGAAGTGTATGAGTGTGTGTTGTAAAATATTTAGATACTTCTGCCTAATTTAGATGTCATTTCTTTTCTAACAGCTGCAGGTCTTTTGGCAGTTTCCTCTACTTGTTTGGACAGATTTTGATGCCTAAAGTGTTTTTAACGATACTTTTGCTTTTTTCAGTGCACTTTGGTTTTCTTTTTCGCTGTTGGCTGAAATTAGATATTCTTTGTAAACTTGCCTCTACTTGCAATTTTTATACCTACAAAAAAAGACTTTTATATTTTTTTTATTAAACCTGAAAAACAAAAACTTAAAAATAGAAAACGGCACAACAATGAAATATACGCTTACAGCGAAATAGTTATGTAAAAGTTGTGTTGACTCTGCCAGAAACAAGTAAAGAAGAATGACTGACATTTTTCCCAACATTTGTGACATATTTTTCATGTCATGCAAAATACAAAACAAGAAAATACAAAAAAAATATCACAGCATTAATAATAACAAGGTAGAAATTTTTTTAACTTGACCGGCTTTTAAGAAGGATTTTTTATTACATTTTATATTATTTATATAATACTATGAATATTTGCTGTAAGTTAAAAAAAAAAATATAAAATAATAATATTATTTAAGAGAAACAGAATTACAATGTTTTAATTTTCTACGCAAAATCCAAACGTAGAACGAAACTACCAAGTACTACAATGCCAAAAAAATCATTTGTGATCATTTGTTAAGGATAACTTGAAATTTTGATTTATATGCTTCGCCAAATATGGGAAAGGATATTTTAAGGTTTATTATTCCAGGTGTAGTTTCCATAACTTTAATATGTGACCCTACAAAGCATACATATTCTGAGTCGTTATGAATACCGCAGTCGAATAAGCGATGTCCGTTTGTCCATAGAAAAGCTAAAAGACCTTAGCACACATAAGTTAGAAGTGGCCACAAAAATATATTGGTATTGAAAATCAAAAAAATTAAAAAGACATTTCCAGGGCTGAAAATTTAAGTTTTTAGTGGTATATGAAACAAATAACCACCTATACAATAATTTTTCTGTGCATTGTTATTTACACGTTTTTTAAATTCGAGAAAGAAATAAGGTTGGTATTAAAAACTCGAAAAATCATAAGGGGATGGTTCCAGGTTTGTAAAATTGCAACTTTTTGTTTGGTATATACATACACAGATACAAGGAACTAAGTAAATCTATTATTTTATTTTTCATTATTAATTAAACATATTTTACATTTTATGAATTGAATTATATTAATTTCTTAAGCACACAGAAATAAATACTAATGTAAAATCACCATGCAAAGATTTTGATTGTAAATGTTACTAAATTTACAGGAAATAATATTATATTGTTTAAGTGCGTTGGTGTTTATTTACTTTATTTATAGCTGCAGTACACCATTCTGCTCAGTTGTGTGACTTGTTCTTGTTTTGTTGTTGTTTGCTTTTCTGTTTACAAATAGCCAACAAACTTTTTATTACAGGTGAAAACTTCCTGCTGCTGGCTACTAAGCATTGTAGGAGTCTTGAAGTCAGAGGTTCACAGGTTAAAATTTTCAAAAATAGCCGAAGTATCTTCGTAGTATATGTTTTTCACTATACCTTGCATTTCAAATAAATTTTATGTTAAATGATCAATTAAATAATGTTGAATGAACATTTTATTCATGATGGTTGTTTTTAGTGTGTTTCTAAATAAAATTTAAAGATTCTGTTGTTACTAGCTGTAATCACATTGATTACTACGCAATAAGTGCGTGGAGAAGCCGAAACACAAACACTTTCCTGATGCCTGTGCCCATACACCCGATAACGTAAACTAAAAAGTTATTAAAGTATAATGTCCACATTAGGTTAAAGTCATGTTGTTTCACCTTGAAATAACTTTAATTTAAGGTGGTTCTTCGTGTTATTTAATTATCATGTTTACTTTATTCAAAACGAAAATATCTTTGATTCAATATGATTTGTCATTTTGATTTAACAGTTCTGGAATGTTAAATCAACATGAAATAAAGCTATTTAAAAAAATTTCTTTTTTTTTCTTTAAACATTACTGTTAATTATATTGAATTAACATTATGAAGCAAAATAATGAACGAACAACTTTAAATTTACCTTATTTAAGTATATTTTAAAGTGAAAATTTTCTGTGTGTATGAAAATAAATATTTTTTTGTTTTTTATTTTAACTTTTAATCTTGCAGCTAATTGTAAGAAGTTGGGTGAAAAAAAAAAATGCAAGCTCCAATGAAGATACGTTACAAAATTTTAGTTCGCGGCTTTTAATTTTATTATGTGTGCATATTCTGATTCTCCATAACGTTTTAAGAGTGTTACTATTAACATGCGAAGTTTTTTATCTACTTTAAAAATCTTTTGGGTTAAAGTCTACTGACAAACTCCATGAGTGGTATAGAAATGCATTTAAGCAAACCAACCAAAAAAAGGCAAACACGTCTTCAAATAAAATAAAGTTGTCATGTCAAATAAATATACTTTGGTATTTCTTGTAATATTATTGTTTTAAAATAATTTTTCTATAGCTTTAAATTTTATTTATGAATAAAAATAAATAAATAAATGAGTCTACATTATTTAATTGAATTTTTAGCACTTTTATCAATCTCAGTCTCAATTTCAATAATTTTTAAAAATATGTGTACATGTATGTATTCGGTCTTCTCTCTCAACAATTGCTTAGAATAATTCTCATTCAGATAACCAACTTGACTGCTTACAAATTCTCACAAATATATGAGAATGTTTTGCATTCTAAATGAAATTATATCATGGTGAATTGCCATAGCATTGTGGATAGAAAACATATTTCAACCATATATTCCATGGCAGTAACACACGTTTTTATATTTACGCAGAATACAGAACATACAGGATAGTAAATAAAGAAACTGCCGTTTCTATCAAAATATCACTAAAGAAAACCTCAAAATATAAAATATTTTCTTTTGATTTGTGTTTTAACTATTTTCCAACACACACTCTTAATTTATTTCTCATTTGCATATTAAAAATCCGAAAAGCTGCAAAGCCAAATGTAGCACAGAGCAGGAAACGGAAATCGTTAAGCAAACCAAAAGCTTCGCATTACTTGTGCCACTTTAACACTCAATGTAAGAGTAACTATTGCTTCACACAAACTTTATGATTTGCAAGAAAATGGAAATAAGCAGCAAAATATTTTTTAAATAGAAACGACAAATTTAATGTCTGCATAATTTTTTAAGACTTTTTCAAAATTACTCATAACTTTTCGTTACAGCATATGACGTCTACTTGCTAGAAATTCAATATTTTGCTGCAGTAGCTTTTTGGTCGAGTCCGTCTTTCATTTCAAAGTAAAAGGTAGTTTTTTCTTTATTTGATTTATGTTAGTGTAGAATTTGGGCCAAATTTTTTCTTAGTTTTCATTAATATGATTTGAAGTAGTTTCTATGTGTTTACAGTTTTATATTTTCAAATGTTTTTATGCAAAATTTAATTTACATTTGTAAATGTGTGAACATTTGGGGAGGTGAAGAGACTGCAGAACAAATTAGTAAGCCCACTTCGTAATTTTGTTTTTTAATTTTACTGCCCTATAATATATTGCTATTTTAATAAAGAAAGGCCCCAACTCATTTTTTTTTGTAATATTTCGATACAAGAACATCTAATGTATCGAAAAATGCACAAATCTGGATTTAAAAAAATAATTAGTTAGGGCCTTTCTATATTAAAGTAACGATATGCTTGTTCAAATATTTTAAAATGTCTCTGAAAAGACGTTTTAGTATTTTTTTTCTTACAAAAAACCAATTGCTTGAATTTAATTCCAAGCTCTTTTTTCATTTATTTTCACTCAAAATTTTGTTTTATAAATCTTTAATTTATTTCCAATATACACACAAAGACAATGTTTAGTTTTAGCTTCTCACAACCTCTGCCAAATAAAGTTCATTTCAATAATAAAAATTATTATTTGTTTGATATTACTTTTGTAATAAAATCAAGTAAGATTATGCTCTAAATGAGTAAAATAATATAACAAAGGAAAAGTTTTAATATTATAGTTAATTTTATTAACATATGGACAATAAAAACTTAACTATAAAATTCTTTTGCCCAGCAAAATTACTGAAGTAGTAAGTATCCCAGCAAATTTTGTTGAAAAAGTAAAACCTTATTTTAGGTTTATTTAAAATAAAGTCAAGATATGAGAATCAGCAATAAACGGCTTTGCATAAACCTTAACTTATACTAATAAATTAGGGCAGTAAAAACATTTTGCTGGGTTACTCAACACTGAAGCTCTGCACCTACTTTGTTAAATGTTGTTTTGTCTTACATACCTAAAGGGAGACCATCTGTTGTTGGCTGTCGTTACACTTTTTAGGTAATAAAACAAAAGTTTATTATAAATTGTTTTGACTTTTTATATCCTTTTTTATTATTATAACATATAATTGTTTTTATGTTTAGAACTTTATACTCATATCATTGTATAAATCTAAGGGAAGAAACGAACAGTCGCACAGCTAAAAGAATTTATGTCCAGACGACGAAAACAGGAAAAAGTAACTACAAAGTGTACTTAAGAGCACAACTATTAGTTTTTTTTTAAAGGCCAAAGTTATACATTTGGACGACGAATATGTTCATGACCGTATACCCAGCAAACATATAAGTTCTATGTAAAGTTGGGACTAATTTCAAATAAAATCTTGTCTCAGATTATTGATGATAATTCAAAATAATGTAAAACATAATTAAAATCTGATAATTTTTTTAAAGTGAAAAGTTATTTATTTCTCAACTTGATTACGAACAAAAAGTGAAGGTCTTTGTTGCTAAGCTCTTTAAAATAATTTACCATATAATTTGAAATAGTATTTGAGAACATTAAACAAATAATTAAATAAATATGAGGAGCTGGCGAACAAAACTCGACATGTCCTCAGTACAAGATTTTCAAATTTTTTTTTCAGATTATCCAAGTACACATCTTCGAAATATTTTCATTCAAAACCAGTTCGATCCTACCTTAAAAAATAAAGAAAACTAACTTTTCCTTCCTAGTCTCTATCTAAGTAGTTCAGTTATTTATTCAGGTATTTCTCCTGTAAAAAACAATTAACGGGACTAGTCTGGTTCTGTTCGCCAGCTCTACTTATCATATTATCATAACAATATTTGTTCTTAACGTTTATTCAAAAGTCTGCTGGGTAATCTTAATTTATTGCTGTTTCACACAAAAGTTATGTTTATATATAAACACGCAAGTTTTTACCAAAAAAATGTATTTAAAGATGATATTTTTCAACGCACAGTGTGGAAAAAAATGGTTCCAATTAGAAAAATCAGTAACTTTGAATCTTGAGATTTTATAATAAAACAATTTATATAGAAATTGTAGAGGAGCTTTAAGAATAGTGAAATTTGGAGACCCATGTTGGAAAACATGGTGCGCTTTAGTATATTAAAGTTGACTACGTCGGGCGTGAATATCTTTGTTGGCCTCATAACTTTTATAAATAACATTCGATTTTTATCTATACATATATATAATGTGGTAGTGTGTGTTTGTTCCTAACAAATTATCTCTGGAACTATAAAAGCCATGGAGCTTAAATTTTCAGCACAGGCTCGGGCTCGATAGGTTTTCGTTTAACTTTTCATCCAACAAGTGACCATTGTGTGGAGTAATTTGTGGTTAAAAGAATAATTGGCGTTAAGACAACGTTTGCCGGGGTTAACTAGTAAATTTATAAATAGACAAAGAAAATAAATATTAACGGCCTTATTTATAAAAATTATTAAGGATTTTTAAAGGGCTTTTAAAACAAATTTTCTTATTTTTTTTTTCTTATTAAGCCTTAATAAATCATTAATAATTTTTATAAATAAGGCTGTAATTAATTCATATATATTTAATAGTTTTAAAAGCTTATATTTTAGTTTTAAGACTCTACTTTGTTCCCAATTTCGTAAATATCTCCCATTATCAGCCATGTCACAGGTTTTGTACGAAATTGATTTGAATTCGTATTTCCAAATCGTAACGTTTTACTTTTGCTTCTTTAGCTCTCGTACGCTTTTACGAAAACGGACAAAATTGAAATCGTATTATTTATGTTAAAAATATGGTCACACTGAAATGAAAACAGCTGGTTCAGCCACCGGCGCCAACAATATCGGTCCGGCTCCAGACAAATTAAAAGAAAGTAAACAAACAAACTAAAATCAATTACGTTTTCAATTTGTGACCAATGTTTTATACGATTACCAAAAATATTTAAATTTTCATACTAGAAGTATTTAAATAAATTTTTTTTTAAGTGAAATTAATATAGACAAAAATTTTTAATTAATTTTGAGTACAGTTTTTCAAATTTTTTGAGTTTAAGTTATTAAAAATATAAATTTCACTTAACATTTTAAGACCGTTTTCAAAATGAATTTTTTGATCGTTTTACATTTTCTAGAGAAGCAAAATAAGTTTTCGTTTTCAAAATCATAAAAAATGTCACTCTGTGACATGGCTGAATAGCATAATAATAATAGTTTTAATTTCTTATAAAATTAAAATTAATTAATTTCTTATAAAATTACTTTTAATGATATTGCAGAAGAATTTTTCTTTTATAAAAGTAATGAGGTCAGGAAACATTTTCACAACCGAAGAAGTAAACTTTGGCGTACTGCACCTCATCGTATTGTTTAAACCTTAACCAACCATCACAATTTTAACTTTTTTAAGGACAACGTCCGCTTTGATTATTTCTACACAAATTATTTTGTTTTAGTATCGCAAGTTTCAAAGTCATGGACTTATAACCCTTTTTGTTCTAATTGGAACCACTGTGCGAAGTTACTTAAACAAAAACAAAAGAATTATTCCATTTTTATTATTTTTATTGTACATACACTTAAAGTTATTGAGTTAGTCTCTGTCGTGTGTTAATGAGTTATTGCCAAAATAAACATTTCAAAACTGTTGCAGAGCAAATAAGGCCAAAATGCACGCACACACATAAAAAATTCTGTGGTTTTATATAATTTTAAGGCTTCCCAGTTGTCCAAGAGCACATTAATATCCAACTAGTTATGGTAGCTAATGTCTTTTTAGCAAATATATGTCAATATTGTTTGCTTCCGACTACAATTTTTTACATATCGTCGGTTGGTTTGTAGCAGTAATAATGTATTTTTAATATACTGTGTGGCAAACCAGTAACCACCCGATGATATGCATATGAGTATTTCATAGTTGCTCAAAAACGTTTGATTCAGACATTTATTTATTAATTTAATCAGTTTCATACATAATTAATAGACATTTTTATAGAATCCAACATGATTAGAAACACTTTAAATCAATAAATACATATCTGAATCAAACAGTTTTTCATTAGTAATTAGTTGGTTACGCTTATTTGGGTAAATGACACACAAGAAATGCCAGATGTAAACTCAGCCATACAGACCACGTCAGTTACCACACATGTTAACGGAACTACAGACTTCCATGATATTATCACGAATGTAGAACTACAGATAATAAACTACAATAATTTGGTCAAGTGGATGCGAGCACATGGAAAAAGATTTATTTTTATAATTAACACAGCATGTGACAAACAGTAGAACTCCTAAGAAACTTTTACATTATATGTATTTTTATTATTTCTCTTTTAATTTTTCTGCATAGTTAAAGAGAATATTTGCAATAAAATTGCAATAAAATTATTATGATAATTACTAAATAAAACAATATACGCAATCATATAAATCGATCGAAGTCTCGTATAGATTAAAGTATTTTATTACTATTATTTATTTATGGTATATGATATAAAACTTTTGCCTCTAATTAAATGAAATACATAAAGGATCTTATTCTGTAATACGCAGTGCTAAAATTTTTTTTGACAAATTTTCTATGTGTTTTGTTTTTATAATTAAAATTTTTTCTATATAAAATTTGTCAACGCTGAGCAGACCGGTTTACAAAATTTGGTCCAAAATCTCGTTTTTGACTAAATTACAAATACGATTTTGAGCAGATGGCCACCTTACGCATACTTGTTGTTTGTAATCTTTGCAAAAAATTTCTTAAACATTTCGGAATTTGTCTTTTGGATTGCGGGTACACGATTGATAGATTTCGTAGGTGCAAGGCTCTAGGCACATGGTCACATAGGCGGTCAAGGCTCCTCGAAACTTTGTTGCATATTGACTGTGAGCTTAAAAATCAGTTATGTGGATCTATAAAATGACAGGTCTCAAGCACAACCATACTATAACTAGTGTGATACCATGATAGACGAAGACTGAGCAATTTTCAGCTACTCTAACCTTTGAAAATTCATGAGGCTTTTATATTTTTTCGCTTTCGCAGTTATGGGAATATATCCTGCCTTGATTATTAAGGTCGTAGTTGGTCTGAGAAATTGTTTGCGTAGAATTAAATCTTAAAAAAAAGCGTAGTATAACTAATTGTACTCAGTGCAATTGAAATTTAAGGAAACATCATATTGATTTTCTTGTGAAGAAAAAAATTTTCACCTTTATTTCAGTTGTTAACATTGACGTCACATCTATGCGACACTGAAAAAATGGTGCTTGCCTACCCATTGTAAAAATCAACTAACTGATATTGACAGGTTTATACTGTTTTGTAGACCTCTGAACAAAATTGATCTCGAGAGTGAGTAGACAAGCCCCAATTTATTGGTATTTTATTGACATATCTCGATGTTGAACACTGAAATAAGGGCGTTTATTTAAAAATTGTCCTCTTTTATAAACAAAATAATTAAATTTTGCTCCATTCTGGTAAATTAATTGTAACATGGTATGAGTGTCGCTAAATTAAAAACGAACATAATAACCCTAAATTTTAAATGAGAAAAGTTTACAGTGGTTTTAGTTTTCCAAATTGAGTCCAAGCTTTTTCCATTATTGGAAAACGCTGACAGAATATCAATAAAATAAATGTATGTGGCATCGAAAGTATAAACAAATGTGGCATCCTTGACTATTACCCAAGTAAAGGACTTTGCATTGACAGAATAGAATAAAAGCTACACACAAATACTAATTAGCGAATTATTATACTTTGAAAAAGTTTGTTCAAATTTTGGAGGATGACGAGTTAGTTTCGAATAAAAGAAGACAATCATGGATCAACATCAGTAAATAATAAGATTTAATATTAATAAATTATAAATCCTAACAATAAATTTGTGTTGTACTCGAAAATATTCCCACATATACATTTATATACAGTGATTGTGTGCACAATTCTGACTCTTTTTTTATATAGCAGACGCCATGAAAACTTATTTTTTATGATTAGTAAGTCAATGAACTTTTTTCATTAAAGTAATTTAAAAAGGCTTTTATTAAAACCTTTCCACCAAAATCCATTAACTAGAATTTAATGCAAGAGTTTAGTTTCACATAATTGTTGTTTGTGAGAAATCTGAATATGTTGCTTGTTAATGTAGCTATAAATAAAAAGTAAATTAAAAGTTCTTTAAAAAATAGGTTAGTAAAGACAAATCAATAAACTTAGAATTAAAAAAAACAAACTATTTAACGAAATACAACTGCATTTCCGCTTTTTTAATTTGTAATATTTTTTAAGCCAGACAATGTTGTGTGAAAAAGAATTATTTTACAACAATGAAACTAATTTGCATATGGAACACTACAAGTTAGTACGCCAAATACATACACATGGAATTAAATTCCTTGTTTTGCAAATTGGAACAAAGTTGAATTTGTTGGATGACATAGATTCAACAGGATAATGCTATATACCAAATAGCAACCATAGACTTTTTTAAATACTAAAAGGCATGGATACAAGCACAAAACGGTTTTAATAGGATGGCACTACGTGTAAGGTGATGATCACAGACATTGACTTTATTAAATAAAATCGTGCGATTTGTCTATATATATGAAAATATTTTAACTAACAACTAGTTGACTTTTAATTTTTCGATTATATCCTTTGGCCAACATTAATGACATATGGTTAGCAAAGCTAGCAAAATAATTATGATTATGATGATTATGTCACCTGAATGTATTCATAATTTTATTATTTTATATAGTATTTATATATAAAAATTACATTGATAAATTTTTTAAAGCACAAAATAACTACAAACAATAAGTTAATAACGACCAAAGTAACTAAACAATAATACAAGATATGTGCAAACTCACGAAACTCTGCCTCTATTAAAATCTCTCTTCGCTAAACAAAAGACATAAAACTCTGCAAACTAAACTTTTCCTTTACAGAAATTGATTAAAAATTTTGTATTCTGTTACGATCAATATTTACATTTGAAAATCTGTTGCAAGATCAATAGGTCTAGACTAAAATACTATAATTTGAAGATTTCTTGATTAACAGCTCTTAAGTTATTCACGTTTTTTTAATCAAGTTTTTGTTTCAAGTTTATAAATATTTGTTTACACCAACTCAAATTTGTAATGATTAAAATGTCTATTCAATGTCTATAAATTATTTAAATAGACAACACTGATCCAGTATAAAGTTCATTGCTTTCTGTCTATGTTCCATATCTCTCTCTTGTCCTGTTTCTTTGTACCTGTTACTATTGTAATATTTATTAACACATACTTACATACCAGAGAACTGAATGAGTTGATTCACTTTCGCTCTCCACTCACTTTTAAAATGCTTTTGTTTTGTTTTTTAACATCAGTATGTACTAATGATATTGCTTGCAGTGTTGCATCTCTGACATCTGACTGTCATCAACTCACTCTATTTTTTTTTTAACTTTTGTTAGTAAAGATGAGTAAAAATTTGTACTGTTCTTTCATTGTTTTGTATAGTATTCAAATAACTCACAAAAACACGTTGACTAGATGAAGTCTTAAGTTAATAAAACATTGAATATTAATTAGTAGTTTTTTCGTATTAAAACAATTTATAAAATAAAATGAGCCTATTTATTTTATTTTAGAATATTTCATAAAACTATATTTGTCAGAAGGGGGTTTAAGAAGTATTCAAAACAATCATACTGATTCATTGCTTTAATGAATCATATGAATGAATAGAAATTGCAAGCAGTGGTATGCATTTATTAACAATAGTCTAATTGATATGAATCATGCAATAGCATCATTAAATTTTTTAATGTTAAGTACTAGCTCAATATTCATTTTAGAACATGCATACAGATCTCTGGTATATATACATTAAAGTCCTGCACAAGGACATTTATAAAACATTTCGAGACATGAGAGAACTGAAAGAAATGTATTGCGTTTGTTTTAGGATATTTCACTGTAGTAAAGCATTTGAAAATTCTGTCATGTCTTCAAAGGTTTTATAAATGGTCTTTTGCAGGACACTAATACATATACGTAATTTCTTCAAGTATTCCCGAAACTCCTGCAACTGTTGAGAGAGTATGTCAATAAAACTCACATATACATATGTAGACATGTATTTGTGTTAGCCTCATGACAAGTATTTGGTTTGTTTCCAATGCTCAAAATGTGTTGTGCATTTTTCGGCTGAAGCGTATTATTTACATTCGCTATTGTGTTTATGTTTGTTTCCTGCTAATACTGGTACTAAGCAGATATTCATACATACATTCATTCATGCATGCACTCAAATATACAGTGATGTTGAAAATTTATTTATCATCATATTTAAAAATTGTATTAAAGATAGTTTTTTTTCTTATTCTTTAACGAAAAATAATTTTTATAAATCCAAAATCTTATATCTGCGTTTTGAGCTCGTTAGAGCTTGGGAAAAAATCATATATAAAAAGGATTGATTATTTTAGAAGCACTCAGTTCAAAATAATAATAATCATACATGGAAAAAAAGATTTGTTAATAAGTTTAAATACAATTAAAATATCAAACATTTTTGTAAGAGCAGACACGATATTTGTAACATAAGAACATAAAAGCAACACAATTATTTCCAATTTAAATTATTTTCAATTGAATTGTTATGCTTCTGTTTATAAAATTGGGCATTGTTGAAGGAAAGTTAAAGAGAAGCGAACAAAAAAACATGTTAGCAATTTGGATTAAGGATCCATCAAACAAAAAAACATGGAAAATTTTCAAATTTCTCCGAAAAATTCCACTCTTTTGTCGCGTGCAACAACAATCAACTGACCTTGATTTTCTAAACAACGTAACACAATTTTTCCTAATATTTTACCTAATGTAGAGCTGCTGACGGCCTACATAAGTATATAAAGAAATAAAAAAAGTTTTGTTTTCTTTGAAAAAAAAAAAATAAGCAAATTTACTTGGTGTCGCACGCTACAAAAAGTTGACATTCCTGTGTAAATGCCCATACGCTATTGTTAATTTCAGCATGAATTTTCAAAATGTTTCTTTTGATATCACCAAAGTTGCCATATAATATAAGTGTAACTCTAGTTTTCATTTAAAGATATTTTGTTTTGTAAAATATTTACTTTAATTTTTCTTGCTACTGTATGTTATTATTTTACACATGTGGTAGTCATATCCTCGTCAGGTCAGTTTGCTTATTTGTTTATGAGTTAGCTTGTGTGTGTTTTTGGGTATGAAATAATATTTAGAATTACATTTGCAGTTGTTATGTTGACAAACTAGAAATACATAGAATAGATAATAATAATAAAAAACATCCAAGCATATTTTGTTTTCTTCTTCGGTTGTACGTTATTTTCATTTACCATATTCAAATTTGGTATCAACTCGTTTATATAATAATGACATTTGTGGTATTTTTATGGTAAACATTTTTTAAGTTGGTTAATTTAGTTTTAAATGCGTAATAATGTTTGGCAAATTGCGAATAATAGAATTTTTAAAGCAGGGAAATAACATAATAAAATTTTTAAACTTTTAGTTTCATGTTAAAACGAATGTATATAAGTTTCTTATTTTATAAGCAGGCATATATTTTTTAAGATACTAAATAATTTATTCCCCAATATAAAGTCTAAAAATTAGTCTAAATATAAAATAAATATTATTAAGCAAATAAATTTGTAGTTTTACAAATATGTACCCTTAATTACGAAATTGCATCTTTGCTTCGAAATATTAAATTTATATTTATGATTTGAAATTTATCTTAAAACAGCTTCAATAGATATTTAAAAAATATTAAAAAAATTTATATTAATCGAGACTTCTATAACTCTAAATTAAATTTTGCATAAAGTAAAAATATTTTCCGATTTGATGAAATGTAATCTACTAATGTATGACTTGGACCACTTTTATAATTATGGACACATATCTGAATTCTAAGATAAAATGCTAGTATTGATATGAAAGCAATAGCCTTTTATGTGGTGTTCTTCAAACCTAGGAGTAAACTTTTCAATCCAAAGGATTTTTTGAAATTTTTAATTTGATGAATGTGAAAGGTTATAGCCAGACTGATACCTGTTAACACTAATGAATGATTACTTCTTCTTCAAAACATCTGTTTGTATATTAATTAGTATCAGCAAAACTTAAATCGGGTGGTTCTTAGTAATCAAAGCATTTAGATGATAAGCATAGCATCCACCATCATATTTTCTTGTTAAGGCAGATCTGCACTCAACCCTTGTCTTTGTTGAACTTTTGAAACCCAAACGGAAACTATTTTCCTTTATATTTTTGGCGTAGTTAGTACGTTCTGACCGAACCTTCTGACCTGAGTTCGAGCTCGGTTTCTGACAGTCTTTAAAACACAACTTCACGTTTTTTCTGATGTGAATTAGTGTCTTTTTGTATCAGTTGTTGTAGGAAAGTTCAAGTGATGGAGGCATAGTCACTGATCACTGAACTATACCGTCATCAGCAGATACTAATCCTAATGTAACGTAACATCAGAACGCCCTCCTTTGATGGTATTTTAACCAAAAAATATTTAGTTACACAGCTTCAAAAATTTAATACGCCTCATTGACACCAGAGGCGCTGCAACACTGCATTACTGAAAACATGCAAAAATTAGAGTTGTAAAAGAATAAAGCTCTTTCTTCACCACCTGTCTTCTCTATCACTATCCCTCTTCTAAGGAATGAAACAAAACACAATAGCAGTAAGCATTCATTGCCTGAGTCTTACTTCTCTTTAAAAAAAAGATTGATAGTACAAACCAAAAAAAAACAAGTACACTTACGCCTACGGAGATCCCGAGAGTGGAATATTCTGAAATTATGCAACTGTTCATTATAAAAAATTCAGCAAGTTGTGTTCTAAGAAAAACAGAGTTCCTGTGGAGGACATGCAGTCGATTTTCCCGCATACCCTCACGAACATTGAGGGTCAAATATTATTCTCGGGTGGAGGGCCCGAACAGCACACCGTTTTGGTAAAACACTTTTATCACTTACACATTATATTGAATACTATATCCCTTCATGACAATGTGGCTAAACAAATTTAATAAATAACAGCCAAGTCTATTGATGTTTGTAGCTTCAAAAATTTGAAAGCTTAGAAATCCTTTTTGAGGAACTCCAAATATGTGGTAACTTAACTTATCAATACACATTTGCATATAAAAATTTACATATTTTGATTATTTCCTTAAATAATAATGTCTACGCTTGTATGTACGAGTATAAAAATAAATGCTACTGAGCACCACTGTGACTTTGAAAGAATAAAATGAAAAGAAAATTATTTTTCAAACCCTCTCAAAGAAAATTTCAAATGAAAGTAAGATTTTTATAAAAAAAACTACACATTTGTAAGTACATATGTATGTCTGTATGTTAGTATGTTTAAATATTTAGACCCAAGAATAAACAAACGTCATACAAAGCATCTGAACTTGTTTCGGTGTTTCTTGTGTGGCAATAATTGAAAAACGCCTTCCAAACGCAAAATGAGATTTTGTCTGATACGAGAACAAAAGCTTATCGATACACTTCAAAGCAGTTACTGATTATCAAGTATTTTAGGTAATAAAACCGATGTTTTGAATATTGAAAATTTTTATTTTCTTCTCAGAGGAAATCATGCCTGTTTTCATGAATTGAAAAAAAAACAAACATGCCAAAACAGCTGCTGCTAGAAGCAAATGATAATTGCAAAACTTTTTACTTTTATGTTATAGAAAGTTATTTTTAAAAAGAATTTTTTGATATGTTTTATGGCGTAATTTCTAAAATAGAAAGTAAATTATGTACAAATTATATCTCAGGAAACAATGCGCTCGTTTCAAAATGAAGTTGTTCTTAAAACTACCTATATGGTCATTAGATTTCTTTACAATTTCATAAAGCTTTATTTACAAAATATATATATATGTATGTGAATGAAATGACTTTCTTATTATCCTTGTTATTAAAGACAAATCAATGGAAACCAGTTATCTTCTGCCGATGAAATGCTTTGTTAAAATTCTACATCACCAACAGCAGAGACACAAAAATTGTGGTTGAAAATAAAGTATGCGTATAAAGCTTTTTCCTTCCTCATATGAAATACTTAGAAACTTAACATTCTTTTCCTCTACGACTGCATACATATGTTTGTTGGTTGCTTCATAAAAATCTTAAATTTTGTGGTTCATTCATGAAAATAAGCATAAATAAAAAAGGAAAAGGGAAAGCTGTTTATTTAAAATACTTTAAACTTCTTGCATACTTTTGATTCTTTATCAAGTAGAATATTTAGGTTTTACTCGTGTGTCCCAAAATAAATTGTAAAATATTTATGGTAAATCTATAAATTATGCTAAAGTTTAAAATAAAAACCCCAACAACTAGGAAAAGTGAGATTCGATAAACATTATTCAAATCTTCGTGAAGGATTTTAGGAGACATTTCTTTCACTTGATTTGATGATGCAAAAATCGAACATGAAAAGGGTGTAACCTCTTAAATCATGATGGTTATTGTAAAGTGTGCAGGAAAGAAAAAAAACTTAAGTTTTTAAAATTATTTTTCTAGTAAAAACTCTTTAAGATGACAATAATATCATTCAGAATATGGATGATTATTGCTGAGTGAGAATAAACTTTCAGTACAGTATCTTGTACAGTATTTTAATATTTTTAAAGTTATTTTGAAATGTTAATCTTGCTTTATTTTATTAAGAGGTTTTTATATGACTAAACCTTTTCTTAAATTTAGATTATAAAGAGCTATTGTTGTTAAAATAAAAATTGGAATTTACCTTATTGATTTCTGAAATATGGCATTAAATAGAAGCTATATTTTTGAAGCTAGATCGGTTGAATTGGCTGTGACTTGTGATGAATAGAACGTTCAACAGCACATTGAAATGATTAAGGAAATCACAATGAGTATATTAAAATTTTAATGTGGCAATATAGTGCCATTTTAATTCTTTCATTGTGAGCAAGCAACGATATAAATACACATTCTGTGTATATCAAAGTCTGGCATGAGCACATACATCTTTATATTATTTATATATTAGTTTATAATATGAGATAGAGAGAGAGAGAGAGAGAATTTCTTTCATTAACTACAGCTACGTTTAACAGTTTTAACATCTTTAAGGCTCAATTAGCTGACTGTAATATAATGAAACTGCAACATAGGAGACAGCTGATCGATATTCGTATATTAAAATTAGGTTACTTTACATTAAATCTCTATAACAATTTTCATTACTTTTCACATAACAATATCGATCAGCTGTTTCCTACTGTTGCAATTACTTTACATTACAGTCGGCTAACTGAGCATTTAGTTTAACAATACCATATTGCCACATTGAAAATTACATGCTTTTTTACTTCTAAACTTGCCATCTGGTAATTAATTTTATTTACAAACAAAACAAAAACAACAAACTTGCCAGACCATATTAAAGTATTAAAATTGAAACGTGGCAATATTAAGACATATTTTAAAACGCTATTGTGAACTCCATAGATAAAAGGTTTTGTTTATTAAAAAAGATGTTCTATTTTAGAAGCATTCCATGCAATCCATTATCTTTACGGTTGCCGTTGGACTACCAAAAAAACTATTTGCACGTTAAGTCTACTGGACTTGTCAACAATCAGTCAACATTTCCAAGTCAAAGAAATGCCGTAAGCATCAGTACTGTCTCGGAGAAATAGCAATATATGAAGAAAATTAAATTATTACTAAAGGAATGTGACTTATTTTATACATATATATTCGTAAGTAATAAATATCACAGTGAAAAAATTGCAAGTAATTATTCAGGAACTACTTTTTGTCTACTTCCAAAATATCAATACGCGATAATTTTAATTTTTCAGGAATCGATTATTAAGTATTAGATTTTTATTACTAAAAAATAGATTGAAGTAAAATAAATTTAAAAGTAGAAAAAAGGACCTATCATGTTGTACCTATCATTTGATGTACTCAACATCATGAACATGACTTCGCACTTACTGAATATCTAGCAACAAAGAGAACTTCTTGCAATGACGTTTTATATAAAAATCATGTGGGTTTATTTAAATTTTGCAGTACTTCCGGATTACGATTTCCGGTTCTAATTGAGTTTCTTGGAAGCTCTTCCGTTACTGGGATACTGTTGGAAAACTCCCAGTATTATCAGCAAATTTCCTTGAAATTAGTTTTCCCAGCAGCAAAATTTCTAGTTTGCATAAGTCTCAATTGTGATAAATAATATTTATAATAAATAATAATAAACAAAAAAAAAAGACCAACAACTGCTAGAAATTTCTTAATTATCTACTCTTATTTGTTTTTTTTCTGCATAGCTATAATATAATTACACGTCCATATCCTTAATTCTAAAGTAAGAATTAAATAAGTAAAGTTAAAAGAAATTTTGTTGCAAAAAACAAGGATTTTTGGTGACGTCTTTTAAAAATTTTTTTTATTTAAAAACTGAAAAAAAATATTTTGATTTGTATTGTTGCCTGCCTTTTGCCAGGAAAAGCAAAAAAAAACTTTCGTTTTTGCTACTTAAAGTATTTGTGTTAAGGATTTGCGGAAGTATCAGGCAACTCATTTTAAATTCAAATCAATGCAAATGACTACAATATTCGTATTGTAGTAAAATGATTTTCTTTTGAGAGTCTTCGACAAGTTAATCTATACTTGTTAAATGCTTAAATTCCATTTCTGTTTAGGGTTTTGTTTTTTGTTTAAACTAAATATTTATTAGAGATTAAATATGCTTTGTTATATATCCTTATATATGCATATATATGCGAGTAAATAATATATTTCAGTTTTTGAAGTATCGAAATAAAAATAAAAATGTATAGGGAACTAAAGCTGGAAAAAAATTTTAATTTAACATATAAAAAGAGGTAAAAAATTAGTTAAAAAATTTTAAATTTATTAGTTTTCTTAATAAATAATTGAGATAAAATATTGTCTGGTCTTAAAAATATTTTAAACAGAAACTTTTGGAGAATCAAACTAAAAACTCAATTCATACCTCAAATTGTGCTCTCGCTTTTAATATACTTGCAATTAAATAAAGTAAGCAGGCAGTTTTATTCGTGATAGCTGATAAATTTTTTATAAAAAAAATTAACATAAAATTGCTTAAAAAAACGTTTTACCTCTAATCTATTCCTTCTTGCAACTAATATTGTATTTAATTTATTTCAACCAAAAATTCTTGGCCATCAATTTATCCACTTAAATAAAGTAACAAACTTGGTTGTATATGCTTAAGTACATATTCATATCAAGCAGTTGGTTTTACATTTTTCCTTTAATGCATTTTAAAATATCATGTAATAAATAAGTGAATTTTTTGATATGTCTTCGGGTTATAAAAATTCTTTTAGCTATTCTTAAAAAAATAGTTCTTGTAACAAAATGCTTAACTGTCAAAAATAGCTTTCGGTTATTGAATGGTATTTATGTATGCATTGGTAGTTAAATATTTGCATCTGTTTTATCTAAAAATGTTGGGAAGGATAACAAAGTTAAACAACGAGATTTTAAGAGGTTTACAAAATAAATTACAAAAGAGAATCTTTAGCAAATAATTTTAATATTAATTTAGTCATTATTTTTTAAATTGAATTCGTACAGAAAGAAAAAATAACGTTAAACTTTCTTAAAGAACAAAAAAAAACTATTTTAACAATAAATTTTTTTTATTCACGGGAAAGTCATTGGAAGTAATATACAATATTTAACCATATCCTTGCATACTTTTAGGATTCTCAAATTTTTATAATTTTTTTTTTTTGGTTTGTGTGCTAAAAAATTATTTTGCTACCTTAACTAATTATTTTATTGAAATAGAGTTTTTTGTATATTTTGATAGAAGAACATTTTATGTGCAAAAATCTCAATTTAAAAAAAAGGAATGAAATAAGGCCTTTTTATATTAAGGTAACGGTTTGTTGCATAATATTTATTTTTTGAAATATGTTTAGAAAAGTATTAATATTAGAATTTAAAAGTCTCTTTACTTCTGACATATAGTCCTCAATAATAAGAGGAATAATATGTGAACATAAGTCTGCTAGATTGGCTGTCATCTAAAGAAGAGAAAGTTAATTTTCAGCTCATAAATTACAGCATTAGATATCGAACAAATTTTCATATAAATTTATCTATTTCATATTTTTGATAACACTCTTTCTTACAAATATTCGGCTCACTTTTTTAATTAATTTTTTCACAAAAAATTTAAAATATTTTCCTATTTCCATTTTTTGGTTTTTGCTGTTTAAAGTGTTGATGTGCATACTGAGCTTTAAAGAAGAACTATTCAACAAAACTTTATTGTTGTAGTGGTACTAATAAATTTATTTCTGAATTTTAAATAAATTCAGTGAAGTGCGACTTTGACTCGCGCACGAAGGGTTCCGTACGGACACGAGATATGTAATTCAATACGAACTTTAGCCAATATAAACTATAGTTTTGACATTTTTTCGTTTTTGGGTTTTTTCGGTTTTAAGTGTTTTTTTAGTTTTGGGGTTTTTTTTAATTTTTTAGCGCTTTCTGAGTTTAGGCACTTTTTTTCTCGTTTTGGCGATTTTTTTTTGGTTTTTGAAGTTTTTTTAATTTTGGTGATTTTTTATTATTTTGTCGTTTTTTTTTATTATGGCGATTTTTTTAATGTTGGAGTTTTTTTCATATAGGTGATTTTTGGTTGGTTTTGGCGATTTTATTAGTTTTGGCACTTTTTTTCTCGTTTTGAGGATTTTTTTCGGCTTTTGGCGTTTTTTTAATATTGGCGGTTTATTTCGTTTTGGCAATTTTTTTTAAATTTTGGCGATTTTTTTTCATTTTGGCGATTTTTTCCACATAAACAATTATATTGGTTTAGTCGCATTTTTCGCGTTTTGGCAATTTTTTTCGGTTTTTGGCGGTTTTTATTTCAATTTAGCGATTTTGTTCATTTTGACGATTTTTTCGAATTTGGCGACTTATTTTTGTGATAGAACTTATTTTAATTTTGTCGTTTTTTTTCGATTTGGCGATTTTTTTCAATTTTTGGCGATTTTTTCAGGTTTTGGCGATTTTTTGGCGGTTTGGCGATTTTATAATTTTTAGATTTTTTAGTTTTACCGTTTATGAAAATTTCAAGAGTTTACCGCATACGGTTTCCAAGATATAGCAAGTTGTCAAAATTACATAGTCAAAATTGCATTAACTGATGGACCACCCTTTAATTTAAATTTTTTAATATTTTAATGTCAATTGTTGTAGTCTATATAAAAATACACTAATTTTACAGATTTTAACTGTCAATATACATATGTAAATATAATTGTATGTATATTACATGGGATTTTAAAATTTTTCGTCGCTCGTTTTGGAACACCCTTTAATTTTACTTCTCACTTTTTTTTTGTTGTAGCGGCCAAGGTTCTACATACTCTGTCCAAATTTAAGGTTCGTAGCTCTTATGGTTCCTGAGAAAATACCGCGTGAAATACAGACGGACAGCGTAGCGAAAAATATAGGGTTCCTTTTTTCACCTGTGGTGTACGGAACCCTAAAAAAGCCTAATTATAATATTTTTTTATTTGTATCCTTTTTTATGATTTTTTTTTTCAAATAATGATTAGTATGCGGTTATTTGTCAGCCTACAAAAATTTACCTTGTATTTGCAAACAGTCACTTCATTGAATATTTCAGTCTTGATTTGATTTCAATGTAATGCATATAGTTTTGCATACATTAAAAGCATTTTTACGTTTTCCAACAAATGTCTTTTTTTGCATGAAGGTTTTTAATGTCGTGGGTTAAAAATATGTTTATCGCTTTTAGTGTTGAACAATTTTTTTCTGGAAGGAAATTTTGTTAAATATAAATATTATAAAATATACGTTCAATTCAACATTGATTTGAGTAGTTTTTGTTCTTTCTTGTTCACACAGTTCACACGCCTCAATTCATTTGATGCTGTTTAAATATAAAAAAATTATTTCAATTAAAAATTCCTTAAACAAATAAATGTTGCAATTCATGAGGTAGACATTAAGTGAAAAAAAGTTGAGGAAGTCAAATAGTAGAATTAAGTGTCATGGTGTCATGATATTTTAAGTTATTTTAATATAATTGTTTTTGCTTTTGCTTTTTTTTCAACAAAAATTTTAAAACCTTATGACTACTGTTTGAATATCCTAAATATTTATTATACAACTTTTATGGATAATACATAATATGATTTCATGATTTTTAATTTAGACTTCTTGTACAGAATTGACCCCTTCATCTTACTAACTGAAATGCTTGTCGGCCAAATAATCTACTTAAATAAGTTTTTCTTGCTCATCTGTGTTTTATATATTTTTTTTGAATTTCAAGACCAACAACATACATACTAACATGCATATAGACTTACTGCTTCATATTTTTATTGCTAAAAAGTAGTTTTATTTATTTGTTTATGACATTTTGGTGAGAAAATTTGTTATTGACAAACTTTTGCTAAATATAATTCGATTTTAGCAAAAAGACAATTGCACTTTGTTTCAAAACAACAATATTATTTCTATTTTGTTTTCGAGTGTGTTTTTTGTACAACAATATTAATGCAATGAAGGTGCGCTGTTGTAAGTTCTCATAGTCTTACCTCATCAAATGATGCCAACAATATGCGATGTGACACAATAAACTTGAAACTTTGTTTAGTTGTATTTTATTTTATAACTTTATTGTCATAACAATTTCCTATAGCTTAACAAACAGTAAAGAAAAAGAATGCATTCTGTACACAGATTGAAGAATATTGCTTTAAATGCTTAATTTTGAGACATTAAACACATGTGGGTTAGTTCTGTTTGGATTAACTCATAGAAAATACGACCCTTATAGTTTAGATGATGCATAGTGAGAGCTTGAAGAAAGACTTATGATTAAATAAAATAATTGAATAATAAAATTATCGGCCTGTTACATGTTGTCATCAGAAATCGTTCGACCGAATACTTACATTAAAAACAACAACAATTTTTTTAATGTTATTGTTGTTTGCAAAAAAGTGGTCAATTGAACGTTTGCTTGTGACATTAAGGGACAGGCCTTTAATATTCTTTTGTATAAAGTTATTAAAAAAAGGCTGCAAACTTATTTCTTTCTTCTTTCATTTTGTGAAATAAACATTCTTTAATTAATTTATTATTTAAAAATTCTTAATTTTAATATCTCTTAGATGCTTGAGTATATATATCTTAATTTTGAATCTGTTTTCAAATTTTTGATTTACATTCAGTACGTCTTCAGTAGAGCACAAAACATGCGCTTGGGTTAAAGTTTTAGGTTTTTGCGTCTTGAAAAGGAAAAGATTCCCACAAGTCTGTAGTTCATTTAACAAACTAAATATTTTCTAAATTTTAGCATTAAAATCGGTAATATTGCTTAATCTCTTATCTTAATAATCACAAAAGTATCATCCTGAAAGGAAATAATAGAACTTCGTAAATTTTCACTTCTTGAGTAAGTTTGTTGGTTGTGCTTTTCTGAACTAATTCTCTTATTTAATGGCTTTCAAAACTCTTTTTTGATCTCTGGCCTCACTTTTTCAGTAAAGGGCTTATATGGGTTTCTCTAAAGAACTATGAAGGAGTTCAATTTTGCATACATTTACATATAAAATATCTTATTTATTGCATATAAAAATTTCCAATTTGTATTTGGAAGATATCAAAGTTTTCATATTATTGCGACAAATTCAATAAATTTGCATATTTTATGGAGAAACAAAGTCAAGTTAAAAATTGCTAAATAACAATTTTATTATTATGTGAGTGCAGCGATAGGAAAACAATGTTGTTCTTTTTTGTATCCTGTTACTGTTTTTCTTGAGCTTTTATTTTCCATAAAGTTTTTATTATATTTTTATTTTAGTTTTTTTGCAGTAACAAACAAGTATGTTTTGCACAGCAAATAAAATTTAACAACACTTTTAGTTTTATTTTTTTATATATTGCAAAAAAATTATAATGGAAATGCGCAACATCTTTTTTTTATTGAAACCACCGTCACTACTTTCGTAAATAGAAATGTATTTAAAAAAATTCCTAAATATAATGAAATTTATTTATTTGACATATTGTCAGAATAATAATTGAAATTTATTTGCTGGTGGTTTAGCATGTCTATGTGCACATTTCATTGGCCTTGCAAATACTTTTATTGTTATCCGATGGATTTCTAATTGTATAAGGATGTAGAAAAATAAAATGATTTCACCTGAATATAAATTATTTGCTGTGCCTTGTATCAGTTTCAAAGCCTATTAAGCTTATTTTTTCTTTTGTGATTTTCAAAAATATTATTATTTTATGAATTCTCATATAGTTTTTGAAAGTCTGTGCATAAAGTAAAAGTTTTGTGACTGTCCAAAATTTGTGGTTGAAGTCTACTGATGATTTGGTTCAAGCGCCAATGAAATATATTAAAATAAACTTCAATTACGCATCAAGTTATTGTTAAATCAAACTTAAATATGGAATGCTTTTCTAAATAGAAATTGAGTTTTAGGTCACATAAATATAAATAATTGTAAATATAAACGGGTTTCAAAAAGGCATTTTCAAACATTGAAAGTTAATACCAGCAATAATGTTGAATTGATATATGTCGAAATGATTATCGTTTATTGATTCTGCTTATGAAAATCACCATAAGTGACCGTAGCACTTAAAAGCACGTATTTATTATTTTTTTTTATCATTTTGAGTGCTCTTGGTAAATAATTCGCCCACTTCACCCATCCTTAAGGTTGCTTTAATCGTCCTACAGAAAAGAATTTGCAAAGTGTATAACAAACCACAAAGTCTACCAAAAATATCACTACAATTCAACGTCACCTTGCTTATAAGATATTTGACTTATGCAGAGCATAACTTAGCGAATATTGCTGCGTCCCTGCAAGGCTCTAATGACCCAAAAATCAAAGGTAAGCGATCATAAACAAGGACCTACTGAATGGACGTAATGTAGTTGGAAATTTACTTTTATTATCCTTAACGAGCATGTGAAAAATAAAATTGTTAATCCAAAAGAAATGCTGCTGGATATGTGTGTATCTCTTGTGTAGATCCAGCAGTGTTCAAAGTATCCAGCAAAAGTAATTTTTTAGTGTTGATTTCTTAACCAAAAAAGAATTAGGCTTCCTTATTAAGTAATTTTTTAAAAACGTAATAAACAGATTTATTTCTTAAGGCAGTTCCTTAAAAAATACTAAAAACCTAAATAAAAAAGCTGAGCTTTCCTTAAGCAGCAAAGTGAGTATTTGCAGTTAATTTTATCAAACAAAATATATTTCAAATAAACTTAAAATATGAATTCTACTAATAATGCAAAGTTCAACTCTTCAAATTGATTTTGGCTGTAAAACAACCATTTAAGAAGACAAAAAGTCATTTCAACACCTTAAGCTTCAAATAATTTAAAAAATATAATAAAGCAGTGTAATTGTTGAAATGCCTTAAAAATATAGAAAATTCAATATTAAAATTAAAAGTTGAAACAACAAAATAATAAAAGCATGAATATACATAATTGTAAAAATAATTAAAATTTATTTCATACTTAAATGTTTTAAACTATTGCCCATAAATCTTTTTGCTTTTTTAAATCCTAAATTTGTTGCATATAAAACCAAAAACATGCTGTTTTTGCCAAATATTTAAGGATATTGTTTTCATTTCAAATGGTCTAGTTTTAAAAAGTTTTGCCGTTTGCTTTTATTTTCCATACATTTTAGTTTGCAATTCAAAAGGACCAGTCAGTTTTGTATCATGTTATTTGTGGTAAGACCAGAAAATTGCATTCATTTTTTTTTCTTCAAAGTTTCATATTGTTTGCCTTGTATAAACACTACTAAAGGATTAAAGGATACTTTGCGTTTATAGATTCATTTGTAACATTTAACCCAAAAGATAATTAAAAATATTGTATAAGAAACAATTTAAAAATATAAAATGGAGATATATTGAAAGCAGAGAAAGTTTGATTGTTTCTTTGCGGTTGCAATATGAACCTCCAAGTGATTTTATAGTTAATCTCTAAGACTTAGGAGGTCTATATCTATAACGTTATAATTATAATTTTATGCTCCATATTATTTATACTAAGCTCGTCATGCATCTGAATGACAACTTTGACCAAGATAAACTATTTGTCCTTTTATGGGGATAATTTTGGTGCGACTTAACTCTCCCACATGCATAGTTGTATTTGTACTGTTATATCAAACAACAAATTCATGTGCAACATGGTTGCAACCACAAATACCAACTAAAAACAATGCCATTATTCATTGGAACTCAAGCAAATTTAATGCCATACCACCAAATGCCCATGTAGTACACATTTTTCCATGAGAAAAACGAATAATTTTTTTTTAGCAAACTTGGTTTTTATGCTTAATAAAATTGAAATTTTTCGGCAATTTTTTTAAAATTGTTTTTTTGTTAAATTGAAAACAATTAAAGCAAACATAAAAAATAAACAAAAATGCACATACGCTGGCAGAAATACATAAATGCAAAAGGGCCCAGGGATAGTCTAGAGTACACATTTTTTGGGTAAATATTTTTTAAATAATATGAAGAATTGTTTTAAAATGTTACAAGACTCATTCATAATTAATACTTTTGTTGTACATGTAAATTTTTTTATTAGTTTTGTTCTTTGTGGAAAAAATTTAAAATTTTTTTAATGTTCAACTTTATGCAGGTAAAAAGCAAAGAAGAAGGCTTGAAAGTTAAAAAGATAATGTTTGCTATCAACATTATTATTAATTAGAATTTAAGTATTTTAAGGCTGAATATTTAAGTGTTGGTTAGATGGTTCAAGCCCAGGCTGTGATTTATAAAATATTTTGATGTTACATATAGCTCCCAGTTAGAACAACTTTTTAGTAAAAATTAAGTGAAACTGCCAAGGAGCGGTTCTAAATACACTATTCATTCCAGGACAAGTTATTCGTGCAAGTATCTCTTCATTGTTTTTAGTCACGTTGAAATTGACTAAAATTTAAGTACAAAAATTAAATATATTATATTTGCATACCTGCTTTTTTTCTTCTTTACAATTAATAACAAAAGATTGCCTTAACAAAGCAACAAATGAAAATAAAAATATAATTTAAGCAAATTGATTTAATTGTTGTGATATAATCTTCAAACAAATTTTCCAGCAGAATAATCACGTCTTTTGTATAGAAGCAGGCCTCCTTTGTTAGCATAAAGTCTATTATTGTAATTTGACGTGCAACGCCTTAAATAATGTTGTTATTTGTAAGCAAAAATAAGAAGAAATTGAATTTAGTAGGCTTAAAGTTAAGACTTCATTGTTGCTGTTGGTATTGTTATTCATTTGCCCATGTTAGTATGTTAACGTAACTTTAAGTTTTGTTTTGCACCAGCAAAACAAAAACTGAAGTTTTATGAAAAATGTAAGATTTTCCACCAGCAAGAACAAAAGAGCTAAAAAGTCCATTCCATTGAGTAAAGTTGAATGCTTGAAAAAAATTCCAAGAAGATGATTTTAATGACAATCAATTAAATTAATTAAGTGCGTTAAGTTAATCTTTTGTCTACTTGCTGTCAGTTTTCGCAGAAAGTTAAAAAAGCAAAACATTTAGAAATGTAAGAAAAGAAAGGTAAATAATTATGTTAAATTTTCAATATAAAAATAACAAGAAATATTTCTTGTAAGAGAGAAGCCAAAGCTAAGTACATTATTGCTTATCTTTTCTTACTCATAAAATAAAGGTGAATTTTTCAATATGTCCCTTGGTGGGTTACACTTCATGAAAATTAGATTGAAACTCGTTCAGATCATAATTTTTCCTATGTTTGATTAAATTATCAAGTAAAAAACATTCAAAGAAAATGAGATATAATAATCTTTAGTGATTAGAATATATTTATAGATAAGAAATTTATAGACTAAGGCATATATTATATATGAAATAAAAGACACAAACCTAAAAATTATTTCATTCTTTATTTTTAGGAACTAACAGCATGTTTTTAGAAAATGAGCACTTGTATATGTTCCTTAAAATAGCGAACGAAGCCGTATTTAATTTTTGGTAATATTTATTAATTTTTAAATGAATGACAATAAAAGAACTTTCAGTTTCCCTACGCTTGTAAGATTCTGAATCAAGGCAATTTCATACAAGGTATACTCAGCTTAATTCGCGTTAAGAAATTTATACTTAAAAAAAATTTATACTTAAGAAAATTTACTGAAAAATGTGTGTTGACATCCAAAGTATATTTAATTTACAAGGGACGAAAATAGTCACCTGATCCCTTGCGACCACCTAATATGAATTCGTCTTGATTCTGAATATAAAATTAACTCAAATTGTAATTTAAAATAAATCAAAATTTATGTTAAAACCAGGTTTGCTTTTTTTATCTAACGTTAATTATAATGTCGTTTAACTGTTAATGTTAAAATCTTAAGTGACTTAAAATCATAAAAAATTATTATTTTCTTTAACTTACAAATAGACGATTATATGTTAATGACTTTTTCTATAATCACAAGAACAATTATAATAATAATAAACGAATATAATTTATAAATAGATATGCCAATTTGTTTTGGCTCTAGAAAAAAAACTTAAAAAAGCATTAAAAAGCGTAATTTTTTAGATTTGAAAAGCACAAAAACACTAACGTGAAAAACGAGTGAAGATCCAAACGGGTAAAGTTTAATAAACTACTTTTTATTTTGGCAGAAGTATTAACAACTTTATTAAAGTGTATCAGACGATACTTTTTTCACTTTACACTGAAAAAATACATACACCAAGTTTATATTAAAGTAATTTTAAGAAATACAAAAATTTCTTAAAAGTACTGGTTAGTAGTTATTTTTCTTAGTTTGGCACTCATGGTTAAAATTTGTCGTTTGGAGCCTTTAAGCGCCATAGAAATAAGTTGGTATCGCTGTTTACATGTCAAAGGCTAATGTTAACGGCGAATTTTTGGCTTCAAGATTAAGATTAGTTTATTTCTCTAATTAGTTAATCCAAAAATTAACTTAATCTCACATAATTGAGCATGATGTTCTTGAGTGGTAGGATAAACTTCTTATTATGTGTAGTATTACCATACTTAGAAAAAAAATAGTGTCAGCATTTTCTGTGCATAAGCCATACATGTTATCAGTTCACTTTCATTTTTTATGGGAAGAAGAAGAAACTGACATATTTTATTATTTACATGTAAAATATTCCGCGTGTTAAAGGATATATGTATATAAATAATATAACATATACATATATATTTATATATATATGTTTTAAAATTATTTCATCATATAATTTTTACAAAAGATTATATCCCAGTGAAAAAAATGGAAGTCATTCTAGCGGAAGTACATTTTCATTGCTTCCAAAAAATCGATATTTTTAATTTGCTGAGAGTGAGCAAAAAACCATGTAGAAGCTTATTTTAGTCACACAAAACCTTGTAATTCCTCCATAGTGTTAGAAAATACTCACCAGAATTTAAAAAAAATTTATTTTTTTAAAGAAATTTATGAATTATTTTTAGTATAAAATTTAAAAGTTATTTGCTTAAATTTACATGAAAATACTGTTTCGGGCTTAAATTCGTATAAAAAGAAACGAATTGTTAAAAAATGCAACTATATACCATTTTTCCTAGATGAAAATATTATCATAGAACACAAAAAATTGAATTTTTCTTAATATCGCTTCCAATTCAGTGACCAGGCATCGAAAAAGAGAACTTCTTGCAATGACAACCCTATGTAAAAGTCATTAGATCGGATCGAAATTTGCACTACTTCCGCATCGTAAACTCTACATTTTTATGACTTTTTTGGAGTCTCTTTTCTTACTTGGATGTTTCACAAGTGTTTGTTGTCAATACTAAAGTAAGATTAAGGGTCTTATGCAAAAAAACTTAACAAAGCTTTGCAAGGCAATGTTAGGTAAAATTGTATTCTAAAAAAATTATTACATCAAATTTCTAAAATAGGTCCACACGTTTGTTAAGACTACTTTAAGTTGTCAAATATTTTTGTTAATATAACACATATTGATTCATGTTACATCTGAAGATGAAGCTAGAAGCGTTAGCTCTTAGCTTAGGTTTAATATTTCTGTCATGTAATGGACAACATAACCAAATTAGTTAACTGACTCAAAATACATCATAAAATCCATTAAAAAATATAAAACTAAATACAATTGTACGAAAATGTTTTAGCGATGTACATACAATCAAAACAAATCGAAAAAAGCTGGGTATTCAAATACTCATTGCATTCAAATAAAAGAAATTGTGATAATTCTTCTTTGTTGCTCATATTTTTTTACTTATACTTCATAGAAATGTTTATATGTTTTTCTACCATGTCAAAAGCTCATGTTTTTTAGATTAGGTTGCTTTACTTCAAGAAAATAAAAATTTATTTAATAAAATAAAAAAATATTTTAATACCCGAATGAAATTTTATTAAGTTTTGTGCATCGTAAGCTGTGAAGTGATTGTGGAACACGGTGCTGTTACCAGTATTAAATAACAAAATAATTAAAGTTGTGTTTTGCATACAATTTCTTAAAAAAGCAATGTTAGCCTTAAAGTGCTTGGCAACTAATATGAAATTTAAAGCTACAGTAAAATATTTTTTTGCATAAGGGGGTAAACCACCGCTTAAGGGCCACTGAAAGTGGCAAGTATAACCATAAAATCTACTACCCAGAAATCAGAAATGAAGATTAAAGTTAATTTAATCTTTAATCTTGAACGCAAAAAGTTATTACAGTTAAGACTCGATAATTCGTACCCGATAAATCCTAATTTCCGATAATTCGTAATAAACTGTCGGGCCCTTGAAAAAATCTCATTAATTCGTAAAATTTCCATACATTTTGTTCCCTCGTTAAGTCGTATTTTTTTTCAAATAAAACCTTCTTTACTAATTTTTTGCTAAGTACCACTTATAATTCGTAATAAAAACAACAGAAACATGGAAATAACTACTTTTTGTTAACCTCTATTTTATTTTTTGCCAGGAATTTTCGTTTTTTTTGTTTATGTGTTTATTTTCGTAAGATTAGTTTGTTAATTAATAATAAAGAAAAAGGATTTCTTTTATCATTTTACTAAATAAATTGATAAACCCCGTAAATTCGTATTTATTTTATTTTAACCCAGTTAAATCGAAATCCCGCTATATCAAAAGCCCCTATAATTAGTAAGAAATGACCGGAATTATCGGGATTTAACTGTATTTATTAACGAAACACTAAAACGAAGTATGACTAATATTTAATTTATTGTGTAGTCATATCACTCATACGTAATGATATTTTTAATAATTGTAGCATATTTATATGGATATAATTGCTAGAGAGATTATGCCAGTGCGTATGATTAATAATTATAACTAGAACAAAGTTTCAACAAAAAACATACATTTACATACACTTTGGAGCATATTATACAAGTTTTGTCACACAATTTCACATTTATATTTGCCAGTTTTTCATTATGCATCAGTCGGGTAATGTTAATACGCACGAGTTTGAGTTATAAAATTTAACTGATATTAATTAGTTTTATCCTTCAGCTGAACGGGCCAACTGACCATCCAATGCGAGTTACAGAAGATGCCGATTTTGCCAAAAAAAAATCAGCTTTTCAGATGAAGCTCATTTTGATCTTGGCGGGTATGTTAACAAGCAAAATTGTCGCATTTGGGGCACAAAAAACCCGCACGCATAACGAGTCACTGTTGCGGATTTTGGTCCAGAGGCATAATTTCGTTTTCGATAATGGCGATCGTTATCGGGCCATGTTGAACGAATTTTTGTTCACAAAAATTGAAGAGGAGGATATTGGCAACATCTGGTTTCAACAGGACGGCGCTACGTGCCACACAGTCGAAGCTTCAGTAGTTTTTTTTATAGCATTTTCAAAAAATAAAGTTATCTGGCGGACCCCTTAGTAAGGGCTTAAATCACATTGTCGCCGAGATTTTTACATGGATACAAAATAACATTTAGCATTTTTTTTGTTTTTCATTAGAATTCTACATATTATAAATGCCGAAAGTTTGAATCTTTTTACTTTTCCTCGATGATGAATTTGTACAATAAGAATCTTTATTTTCATTTCATATCACTTTGGCAACGTGATTTAATCAATTAGGGCCTAAGTTCTGGGTATAAATAATAAAAATCACGTTTGTTTTCTACAAGGTGAAACCTTCTGTTTGCCCTTTTCTATTAGAAATTGTACTTTTTAACTCATGGAAGATATTTGTTTTGATGTGGGCGCAATTGAACATTATCAAAGTAATACAGAGTAATTTTTCACGTATCTGTTCTATATATATTGGAACTCCTTATTTTATAGCTGTATACTCTCAAATGTCTTGTTCAGTTAGATGACAGAGATAACACAATGGTCTCCGAGTGGCGGTGCGGTTAAGCACCACCCTTCCTAACCTAACCTAACATATATGCAAGAGATAAGCACAGCGTTAAACGTTTAAATTTATTAAAAAGCACAGTTTTACAGTTTAGTTATTTTCTTTTTTTTTTGGATTTTGTTACAATAATTTTTAAATTTTTTCCTACAGCAGAAACTAAATTTCTAGAAACTAATTTTTTGCATAACTCGAACAAATTTAACTAAAAATAGTAACATATTTACCTTTATATATTTAAGGTTATTGCTGTAATCTTGTAGCATTTTTATGGGCAATATAGTTTTTAAATTATCAGCTGTCTTAGTGTAATAAAAGTCATTTATAACATTATTCACTAAATATATTTAAGTTATTGGGGTCAAAGATGTTTAAATTAAATGATATTTTGCAGGGCTAAGGGATCTAATACATTTTCATTTCATTTATTCATCTTAGATAAAAAAACCTAGCCGCATGGCCATTGGAAATTTTTCTAAAGCAAATTTACATACAGCCAGGACTAATATACCTTAAAAGGCTTTCAACTCTTGCTTGCTTACATAATTACCATTTTGTAAGTTTACTTATAGTTTTATTTGTGTATCAAAAAAATTAAAATGTTTACGTGAAGTCTTGATAAATAAATGAGGCTTAAGTGACCTTTTTCGAATAATGGTTATTTGTTATTGTTGTGTAACTATATTAATTATATATAATAGAGTTCATTATAATGCTTAACAATAGCATAATATAAAATGTTGTGCGTGAAAGCATAATACTTAAATTTTCTTGCCATTTAAAATACATCACCAATAAAGAAACATGTGCCATCAGCACTATTTTCTTAATTATTTCATAACAACTTTAATTAGAAATTATTATTTTATGCACATTAAAATCATAAAAAAATACACATATTCACTTTAATTTATAGTTAATGTAAAATAAGAATCCTTTAATATACACAACTTGAAGCAAAATCATGTTTACCTAAGCTTTTGGTTAATAGGCCTACACTAAATGCTTGGATAAAATAAACCTTTTTCTTCCCTCCATAATTTCTAGTTAGACGTTTATATGTAAACTAAAAGATTTTATTAGCAGCCACAAGTAGAACATGTGACAAGTACAGCAGTATGTTCAAAATAATAAAAATTTCATCAGCATAAAATTTTTATGGCCTAATTTTCCAATAAATTACCAACCGTCATTTAAAAATCGTAGAATATTTAACATAAACTTAACTTTTCTCAACAATTTAGTGGAAACTCAAACAACAGCTGCATAACATTTTTTAACATACACATATAAGCCAAAGTTTGAATATGCGGGAGCATATCTGAAGTTTTATTCCTGTTGTAACAAAAATAACAATAGATGAGGCAAACAAATTTGTTTTTTCATCATTTTTATATTTATAAAATGTTTATTAAAATCAAATCACTCAGTGCGTCTTACTTCTTGTAATTTAGACACTTGTTGATGCTAAACTTTCATTTATTGAGGATATAAATTAGAAAAGCATAACGTTATTTTACATAAGCTTGAAGGTCTAAGCAAACTCTATACTTGAACTTATTTTCCGGAGACCAAAAAATAAACTTCCCTTGCTTATATTGTGTAGATATGAGTTTTATTTAATTATTGATTTAAAAGAACTTAAAATATTGAAATTATCCACTAAAGATATCTTAAACTTAGTTTATATTTTGTATAAATAAATAACAATAATGTTCCATTGTTTTATATTATTACATTTATATTATATATTTATATTTATATTATTACATTTATATTATAGAAATTATCTATCTAATTTTGCAATACTTTAGGATCGGAAATTTTATATTTTCATGACTTTTTGGTATTGTGGTTAATTACTGGGATAATAAGCTAATATTCTATTAAATAATATAAAAAAATTTGTATTGATATTGTTATTACCCCTAAAAAAATTTTTCAATAATTTTCCCGTCTTTGAAAAAATCAATCTATACAAACATCATTAGAGATGATTTAAATTTGTACTAAATCTGATTCAATAATTATACCTTTTTATAACTTCTTGAGCATGTCTTTTTTACTAGGAAATTAAGCTAATATTCTTTTTATAAATAAATGAATTCAGTAAAGTGCGACTTTGACCCGCGCAGGAAGGTTTCCGTACAGACACGAAATATGTAATTCAATACGAACTTTAGCCTATATAAAATATAGTTTTATCATTTTTTTTTCGTTTTTAACGTTTTTTTTATTTGTATGTAATTTCTCGACCTTATTTTTAATATCAATTAATGTAGTTTTATAGATATTGTATCTATTCAGGCTTTCAAGGTCATTCAACTTCTTCAAAATGTAAATAAAAGACGTTTTCTATTTAATTCTTAATGTATCCGACGTTTCGTTGGGATTTTCCAACATCTTCAGGGATAATTATTTTTATTGAAATCTGGTAATCGTTTTTTTGGGGTTTTTTATTTTTTGGCGATTTTTTAATTTTGGAGATTTTTTTTTAATTTTGGTGATTTTCAGTTTTTGACATTTCTTCATTTTGGCGACTTTTTTAATTTAGGTGCTTTTTTTAGTTTTGACACATTTTTTTCTCATTTTGGCAATTTTTTCGGTTTTTGGAGATTTTTCAATTTGGCGATTTTTTAAATTTTGGGGATTTTTTTCATTTCGGCGATTTTTTTTTCATTATAACAATTATTTTGTTACTGGAGCCTTTTTCGCGTTTGGAGATTCTTTTCGGTTTTTGGCGCCTTATTTACATTTTAGCGATTTTTTTCATTTGGACGATTTTTTCGAGTTTTGCGACTTATTTTAGTGTTAGAAATTTTTTTTTAAAATTCAGATTTTTTAGTTTTTTTAGTTTTTGCATTAACTGATTTAATTAATTTTTTTTTTAAATTTTAGTGTTAATTGTTGTAGTCTATACAAAAAATGCACTAATTTTACAAATTTCAAGTACAATTGTATGAATATTACATGGGATTTTTAAATTTTTCGTCGCTCGTTTTGGAGCACCCTTTTATTTTTAATTCTCATGTATTTTTTGTTGTAGTGGCCAAGGTCCTACATACTCTGTCCAAATTTCAGGCCCGTAGCTCTTACGGTTCCTGAGGAAATAGCGTGTGACGGACAGACGGACAGGCGGACAGACGGACAGATGGACAGACAATAGGGTTCCTTTTTTCATGTTTGGTGTACTGAACCCTAAAAAAGATTTATTTGTTTATGTGCAGAGTTTTTTCTAATAAAATGTCTCAACAATTTTTGCCTTTTTACAAAAATATTATAAACCTCAAAAGCATAATTTAAACATAAGGCTGTTAATAAGTAGTTCTTTTGTTACTTCTTGACTTGAAAACAGCATCCTTGGTTAAAAACGAAACAAGGGCGTTACGTGCAGCATAAGTTAAAAATAAATGCTTATTTATTCGCTAAAAGGTGTTAATGTCACCTACATACATACACAAAAACAATGCTCTCACGTAAATATAATTTTCAGTTAAATTATCCTTCACATCCGGTTTTTTTGGCAGCTGCAGTCTAGGCAGCAGAAAGCACTCCTTACAGAGTTTGCTCAGAGGTATTGGAATATGTGTGTGTGTGTTTGAAAGCAGGCATTAGTATTGTAGTTTGGAGCAATAACTCATTTTAATTTAAGCTGTGAAAAGTGAAAGTCTGACACTTTAATGGAATTCGTGAGTGAATTTTATAACAATTTCTCTCACTAGGTGGTACGATTGCATTGCAAAGTTGTTGAAATCATTGCTAAACGCTACTTAAAGGTAAAGTAACAATATTTGAAATATTACAGGAAAATAATAAAGGACTTGACTTTTGGCTTTTTGATTTACATTAAGAATTTTTTCATGAAATTTCATGAATTTTGTTGCATGCAAGTTTTTCTAGTTGCTAATTGTAGCAATATAAAAGAGAATATTATATAAAAAAGGACGCAGAATAAATCTCTGATGCATTTTTGGAAAATAAAAATTTTTCATGCAACTAATTTCATGAAAAAATTTTTTAATGTAAATCAGGTATTAATGATAAATTGTTTAATGTTTTGTTAAAGTAGCACTTTGATTAAACTGAATTTCTTATTTAAAGCCTGGTACGGAGTTCATACAGAATTTGAAGTTCTCATACAAACTGTATGTAAAAAAAATACGGAAATTCAGATTGGTAAATTTCATAAGGAAATTTCCATTTGCTAGCAGCACGCACTTTCAAAAGAAAAATACACGGAATTTTTGAAATTTATTTCCCATCTTAGGGATTTAATAAATACAAGTGGACACTATTTTCATTCAACTGAAACAAAAATTAATGTTCTCACTGAATTTTTGACATTTCTAATTTTCATCAAATTGTAATTAATTTTTAAGGCCAATTTCACCAACTCTATTTAAATATCAATACATATTTAAGTGTCGATTTTCATTGATTTTTTATGGAAAAATTACTTTTAAATATGAATTAATATTTAAATAAGTTGGTGAAATTGGCTCTTAGTGTTTTTGTGTGTTTTAAATTGAAAAATAAATGGGTTCGTGTATATTCTCCAAAAAAGCCTACACGAATATGTTTCCATGTAGAAATAAATGCAAATTTACAAACGTGAAAATCCGTAAGAACTACACCCCGGGCTTAAAGCCTGGTAGTGTAAAATTTTCATTTATTAGTACGGACTTTCAAAAGAAAATTCCACGGAATGTTGAAATTTATTGCCTATCTTAAGGACGTTTTAAATATAAGTCGAGATTTTTTCAAACAACTGAAATAAAACTTAATCAAAAATAATTAAAACGAGTTTAAAATTTTCATCTCACAAAATATTTAATGAAAAAAGAAAACTTTATTTTGCTTTCAAGAGTTGAGTAAACAAGATACTTTAAGGAAATTTTTCTACAATATGAAAAACAATACGAGAATTAATTCTGCATCACTAATACAAAAATTTAAGTTTTTGAGTTAAGACGTTCTTTAAGTAAATCAGCGATATGTATATTTACAGCTATGAAAACGTTTATCTATAATGTAAATATGTATGTGTATAATAGAAACAATATAAGTTTTTACATGTCATACAAAAACCTTTGCAGTAGCAAAAACAACATTTGGTTTCTTGTTAGAATATTCTTTGTAGAATACAAAGAAACATATATATATATATATATATATATATATATATATATATATATATATATATATATATATATGTATGCATGTGTGTTTAATTGCAACTCACCAAGTTTTTATGTAGAAAAATAGTTTTTTCTTTAAAAGAACAAACATATGTACATGTAGAAGAAGTCTTCAATGATACAAAGGAATATTGATATATGTTGCGTACTTATCTAGTTGTAAAAAAATACTTTGTATACATTTGAGTTTGTCATATGATCTGATACAGGGCTTAACGCATTCATACACAAACATGCAAATGGTGCTGAAAAACTATAGTAAAAAGGGAAAAGAACAACTACGGGTTACAAATAAAAATCACTAGCATAGACAGAATTTATTAAAGCAGAAAATCTTCAAAAAATAATACAAAACAAAAAATACCCAGAGCTAAAAACAACATTTTACATACTCGTACCCAGCAAAAAAAATTGGAATTAGTTCCAAAAAATTACCACTACAGGTACTGAATTTAATAATTAAAGGCTGTTGTGTACATTTTCCTATAGAAGAACATATGTACTACATGTAGAAGAAGTCTTAAGTGATACAATGGAATATTGATATATGTTGCGTACTTATCTACTTGTAAAAAAAAATACTTTGTTTGTATAAATTTGCGTTTGTCATATGATCAAACATTGTTCTAGACGACGTTTTCAGCGCAAACCGTTCAGTTATTTGGTTCACTTCCGTCTTATGACAACCATATTTTAAATTCATTGATTATGTTTCATCAGAAAAAGAAATACTTGGATGTGAGTACATCAGTGATGTAAGCAATGAATTGTATGTTCGGGTTTTGCTGGGTATGGCTGTTAAAAATCATTGATAACAAAGAAAAGGAAAAAAGGGGATTGAATGGCCAAAAAACATTTCATAAATTTGGAATGAATTAAAAAACTCTTACCCATGCATAAACGAGTATGTATGTATATGTATTTTTGAATGAACACATGTAATTCAGAAAGTTCCATTCTCGCTTTTATTTTAAATGTAAATTTAAAATTTTGCTGGCCAGGTGCTGAATTTCACCAGTCAAATTTTTTCTATAAACGAAAAAGAAAATTGGTTTTATTCAAGAAATGTCTATCAAATATTCTTTGCAAATGGTAACTTAAAATCAAATACAATAAAAACGCAGCTGCGTTTAAATTTTAGAGTTACAATCAAATGCAATTTTTATTTCCCTTCAAGTTGTCTTTAAATCATAAGCATAAGCAAAATGTATTGTGAATTTTAACTTATATGCATACATATACATATGAACACATATTTATAGGTATATTTGTATACGTATATGTATATATACATATATTATAACAAATTCATGTTTTTTTAATGTGCATCACAATAAATATATTCATAAATATTTTTTATGGCAGCAGCATATTTAAAAACAATAAAATCAAAAGTAATGAATGTTAAATAAAATTATTTTTTTTATGTCTTATATACAGCCATATAATTACATACATACATATGTATGTATATAATACTTTTTAATAAATTTAAGCATTCAGGGAAAATAGAAAAGTAATGAAATTGTCATAAATTTCATAAATATGTTGACTTCTATACTCTCTGTAGTCATAAAATTAAACATAAATTAAAGCTAAAGATATAAAAATTTTAAACTCGCGTGTTTTATATATATTAAAAGCAAAAAACCAAAAAATCAATTTAATTTTTTATGATGTAATAACTTGAAATACATTCGCATTTGGTAATTTATATTTCAGTTGTATTGCAAATGTAATCAACTGCAAATAAATATTGTAAATAAGAACTGATTTTGTGCAACTGCTTTTAAAAGATTGTCCAAAAAGTTTGCCATATGGATTTGTTTATCATAATATAAAGTATAAAATTCAAAAATATATTTATTATTTCGAGATATTTAGTGGGCTTCTTGGACAAATCAAAAAATATCTTAATATTATTTTGAAATTTATTTGCTGATGGATCAGCATTGTCTTTAAGCATTTGATTGTTGTCTTGACAAATCGTCAGTAGACTTCAACCATTCATTTGGAACAGTCAAAAACCTCTCAATTGATTCATAATGCACTGTATTTGATGAATTTTGCTTTCTCGGATTATTTTCTATCTATCTATTTCAAATCTTGAAAAAATTTCTGGGTGGTAAAATACGAAGGAGGGGCGTATTAAATGTTCTTAATATACATACAAATGAGTTATTAGAGCAATATAATAACACTTTTGATGTGGTTATGTTAAAAAAAACATTTATTAGATCGTATCATATATTTGTTGCATGAACTTTTTTCAACTTAAGGCAAATACCTTTTGAATACAAAAAGAGACAAATATAATATTAATAATCTTATTGTAATTTTGAATATAATGATACATGTATAAAATGCCAAAACTTACATGAACATATGTACATAATTATATGTATATTGTAAATTGTACATAACTAACTTTGTATATTGTGTAAAGTATCATGTTGTGCTCTCAATAAATAAACTATTTTGTTTACAATCACTTAATCAAATGACTTTTTGATGTCACATATAAATTAGTCTTTTACAAATGGAAGCAAACAAATTTTCCATTGATTTCAATAGCAATATCAAAAAGACTCTACAATTATTTATTTGACAATATAAAATGAAAGATGTTTCCAATAATTTACAAATTACCATAAACTATAAAATTTTAGTTTTCTCTATAAGATTTGCCTTTCTTTAATCTTACACTTCATCAAAACCAAAGTATTAAAGGATCAAAAGCCAACGAGTTACAATAGAAATAATGACATATAATTTACACTTGTTAGACATCTCACACTCAACTCTCTTTGTATTTTGTATGATTAGAGCTGCTAGACAAAACCTTATTTGAATATATTAAAGATGAAAGTTTTATAACTTACATATATAAAGTAAAGAAAGAAAATTCCAACTATTCAAGTGCTTAGATATTCAAGAACAGAGAAAATAAGAAAAATAAAAAATAAAAAATAAAATATATATACATATGTATGTATGTATTTCTAGTCTGGCAATGTTTTATTAAAATTCTTACAAGACGTTAAGGAAAAGAAATTATTTTACCACTACAATTATTTTGATACTGAAACAGACACATAGACATAGCCAGAGACACACCTCACCAACAGTAACTTCACTTCAAGCAGAAGCCACAACTTGGCCAAATGTTCTCAGCCACTTGTTGGGCCTGCATTACAAGCCACAACAACTCAAGAATAATTGTAAGAAACAAACAACAAAATGGAAAATAAATCCTTTGAACACAACCTACAAAGAAAATTACAAATAATGAAAATATATATAGAAGTATAAGTAAAGTTATTATGGCAACATAATTCTCTTGACTTATTCGTGATGTGTCTAAATAAGCAGAAATTTTATAAAGAAATACATATAAAAAAATTTAAATTTCTTCTTTAACTGCCCTTTTCACAATGTACACTTACAAGCTTACAGGGACTTTAAAGGCAAGTTTTGTATTAAGTACTTCCAGTTAAAGTTCACGTCAAGTCTTAATCATAAATTGTGAAAAGAGACTTAATTGTTGACTTTAAGTTGCTTTTAAATAATTATATATATGAACATTGTTAGTTTATTAGAGTGGGACAAATTGTATGGATGCACAAGGACTCTTAAATAATAATATAGCAAACTTAAAGTTTCTCAAAATGAATACGAATTTAAAAAATTTCTAGATATAAGAAAATGTACTTAAAACTCACAATCACGAACAAATATTGAACCATTTTCTTAAAACACTTGTAAACACTAGCACTGATATTCATAAACTATTTTTAAAGCTAAAGCATTCTTTAAACCGATTCTCTCACGTTAAATCCACATTAACTTTAAGAATCGTTATATATATTTTGTATTCTTTAAGTATTTTATTCATTATAAATTAAAGAGACTCATATGTTCGTTATGTTGTTGTTATTAAAATGAAAAGAAAGGTCTGAACTTCTATATATAAACATGTGGGACTAGTGACAAGCACTGCGTGTGTGTATGTGTGTGCGAGTGTTTCAAAGTGTATGTAAGTGAAAATGCTTTACTGCTGTCTGTCTGGCTTGGTGGCTTCATAAATGCCAGTCAGGTGACATTAAGCACATACGACATTGTCACTTTTACGTTCGAATAACTCTAACTTTCATGTTAATTTAAACGAATACAGACATCCTTTTTTAAATTTTTCTTTTCTCTTGTTTATTTATAATTTTGACTTAAATGACATTTCAAAAATAAAATAATTACTGGAGGTTGTCTAAGCAAAATCCTCTAGAAATTTTATCACAAGGGTAAAGATAATCTCTGAATATTTGTAATGAAGTCATTCTATTGCCGAAGTTAAATCTTTACAAAAAGGAAAATCATGTAATTTTAGATGAAAAGTTTTGTTGGAAATAATGAAAACTTTACACTTTGATTGAATTTGCTCTTGCCTTTGCTCTTCTTTATTTGAATTAATTTGAAGAAGGTCGTAAATTGATAATCATGACACCATTTACAAGACAATTTTCATTTATTAAATTTTTTTGTAGATATTTAAATTAATTTACAAATATTCTAATTATCATTCAAAACTAATAATGAAATGCATTAGAAGACTGAATAGAAAAAACTAATTATAATATGAGATCTAAGAACAATAAACTATCAATGTGTTTTAAGCAAACAAATTGGTGTTACTAAAGCCCACCAAGTCTCCTAGACATGGTGTAATTGGAGCCCATTTCCATTCACATTCAAAAAATAGAAATATCATAAAAAGTCTAAAAAGCTCAAGTGACTAATAGCTCAACATCTACAACATGATGGATGGCCAATCACACAGAGACGGAGTAGTAAAAACAAATCATGAGTTGAGTTCAACACTCTAAATACTCCAGTATTTTCTAAGAGCAGATGAATTGCTATGAAAAGTTTGGAAAACAAACGATAAATATTTAGTACATGTGGTTGTCTGGCTGAAGTATTATCTCATCAAATGACTAACGATGCGTTAATTTCCATAATGGAGAATCAGGCATTTACATCAGCATGGGCTACATTACAATCTTACTCATCATCATCATCATCATCATCGGAAAAATAACAAGACTTACATTTACAATTTACACAAGAAGAGACAGCAATCTAAAAATAGTAAAACAATAGCACCAGCATCATCAAAAACTCGACCTAAGGAAGGAATCAACTATTTTTAAGCTAAAAAGTCAAATTGAATTCGTTGAAGTGAAATTTGAGTTACTAGTAACTGGTATTTGCTAAATACTTCATCAGCAACTACAACAACAACTTAAATTTTCAAATACAAACACACACACACACGCATACATGTTTTTTTGTATATGCATTACAATGTACGATAGAAACAACTGTATTGACTGACTTTGTTTCAAATCAATGAAATTTGTATATATAAAAAATATGTTGAAAAAATCTCTGTTCTTCATTTTCTACTACTCTTTCTCCATTACACATTTTGACGTTGTTTCTGTATTCCAGCATATGACCAAGGAATAGAAAGGCAGTGGAAAATTAAAACTTACGAAATTTTTTACTGCATTCTTAGTAGATTTTACAGTAAATTGATTAAATAACTTTTGTAGAAGGAAATGAGAGCAATGGAAAAATATATCTATAGCATATTATTAGAGAAAAACATGGTGGTAGCTACAAAAGAATTTGGAGTATGTTTAAGGGGACTTAAGAGCATTAGGTTTCAAATACATACAAAATCGCATAAAAGAAAAATTATACATTATATTACATATACTGACATATTACATTGTATAATAATTGATTTGCTTAAAATATATATGAAGAACAAACTAAAAGAGTTATGACGTTTTCTTTTCTGGAAAAAGTGAAACATTTTTTAACTTTTAATTAAAAAAAAATAAAATTTAGAGTTTGTTTTAAGACAACATTTAAGCTTGCAATTAGGGTTTTTCCCGGGATTTCCCGCTCCGTTAATTCTCGAGAATTCTAGTTTTAAAACTTCCTGATTTCCCGAGATTATTTCTGCGGGATCCCTGAAAATAGTAAAACAAATAGTTAAAAACTTTACATACAGAAAAAACTGCTTTGATTTTGGCATTTCTGAAAATTTATTGCGAGCAGCGTTTTTTTCTAAAAAACTTATATATTTTACGATACATCTTGTCACATAGATTGATGTTTTAAGCAGGAAAATAACAACTATGAGAGAAATGGCGAAAGTTTTTATAACTATTTATTGAAGTCAAATAATGTTTATAAATGTAACCAATATAAGTGAGAAATATTTTTTTTGTTATAAATAATTATTATAACAACCAAACAGGTGTTTTGGTTACCAATGACCATTGTTGAAAGAAATTTTAGTTTTCGGTTATCGCTACAAGAATACACATCCTATTTGAAATTTAATGGATGCTTTTCTAGGGCAAGATATTGAAATGTCTTTGGAAAAGTAGATAATGGTTATTTTCTGATAATTTTTTCTTCAGAAAGAAAATAATTGATTTTCGGTCAATGGTTTTAAAGTAATTTATTGAAATCACAATTAAATTTTTACATTCAAAAGTCAATTGTATGGACGTTTTTTAAGAACAAATCTACTGTCCTTTTTTATTACTGTCCTTTATTATTATTTTATGTTTGTTTATATTAACTATTATATTATTACTTATATTTGTAAGTTTACTTGTTTAATCTCTTATAAGATTGTTTTTCGTTTTGGAAAACCTATTAATTTTATGGAGCGGGATCCCGGAATATATTAAAAAAATTTCCCGCTTTCCCGGGAAGTAAAAAAGCCCGAGAATAAAAAAACTGTACTTGCAATGGATAATACAACAATTTCTAACAAAATGAATTTATCATAAAGTAATTTTACTGCGAATTTTCATTGAAAAGTGTAATAATTACAAATTTTTTTTCCAGAAAAGAAAATGCCATTAACTAAGCCTAAATAAATGTATATTTTTTAACCCAAAACTGTTTTAAGTGTTTTAAAACTTACAGCCTTAATTATAAAAATTACCAAGGCTTCATAAAGACTTTTTAAGAAAAATTTATTCCAAAAAACCTTTTTAAGGCCTTAATAACTTCTATAAATAAGGCTGTTAGTTTTTTTAATGTATTTTACTAATATTTTCTTCTTTAGCAAACGTAAATGCTTTTTGTGCTAATTGACATTTGCAGCTTAAGCCCTTTAATTAAAATTTGGAATACTGTCAAATCTATGTTATGTATGTAGAATACAATAGTGATAATTTGAGCAAACAATTTTAATTTTAAGTTCACGTAACACAAGACTAATGTGGCATTAAAACATTGATACAATTTTAGTTGATGTCAGAGGACAGTGTCGTTGTCATTATTAAAGTTCTCAAAATTTAATTGTCATATTGTTGACATCAAGTGATGCCCATCAGAATTTGCTGTGTTGCACAACACACATGAGAAGCATCATTATTTAACATATACATACATACATACATATAAAGAAATAATATATAATTTAAAATCATCTAAAAATCTATTTTTCAAGCCAATAAAAATACGGCGTAATGAGATTTTCTAAAAATTTGTGAATTGCAAACAAACAAACAAAAACTATAGCATACTTTTGGGAACTGCATTGTAACTAGAGATGAGCAATACTGTGGTTATTTTTATAATGTTACTCCTTGTGAACCTGATTTCTAAATCGATGTTGTCTGAAACTGTGACTGTGATCACAGTTTAGCAGTATTTTGTTTGTAGCAGTTCTGTTATTTTGAGAAAATCTAATAAAAAGGGCAGCAGTGAAATTAAACAATGACTGTGATCACGATTCAATGCATTTAAGCACTTCAGCTTCATACATACATATATATATATATATATATATCTAATAAGCAAATGAAATAAAACATAAAAAAATTATGTAGAATGATAATCAAAATACTGTTTTTTCGGCTTTTCACGATTATAGCTTGGAAGATTAATACGGACCCGTTGGAAACTCTTGCTTTAGCACGTTTTTGACTGCATGATAAACAACAAAACTTTCGTGGGTGAAAGCAGGCTGAAATGGACTTGTAGAGTTCATAACTAATTATTTAATTATTAGGTTTTGATTTGATGTTAACATCAGTATATGGATGTGAAAAAAAATTTATAAAAATGGCCTTAGAAAAATGTATTTTAATTATACGAGAGTTAATACAAATGTATTGAATGTAATCTCATTAAGTTTTATTTGTTTTCTTAACTACCAATTGAATTACTTTAAAATGAATACACTATTATTAATTTGGTGATACTGGTGACTTGCTGGCAAGAACATCCGGTCCTCAATGAAAACTTATTTACTAATCGGGCTTAAATACTGATATTTTTTTTAATTCTTATAGAATTAAATAGTTGAATTTGTTAATGTGATTTTCTAACATGATTATTTAACATGAATTTTTCTTATTGGGGTTTAAGTAGTTAGTAATTATTGCAAGAAAACTGTAGCTCAAACTATGTAGCAAGTTTTCATATCTTTGAATAGCATGTCTGCCCCCAAATATTATAAATAGGGATAAATTCGAAAACATCGTAAGAACTACACACATACATTGATAATGCTTACACTGCAAAACTACTGAAGACTTTTAAACTCAACTATATAGACTCTAGTCTCAGCTGTTAAATAACAATGACAAAATTGTGCATAGAATAGAAGTATACTTTAATACAATACCAGTGGAAAATATGTGTAGATATGTATATTTCGATATATGTACATACATACATATAAATAAAGATATGTTTAGACGATGAAGTTTTGTTTTTCAACGCCCGGTTTTTGTAGCATATAATAAAAACTTCAAAAACTGATTTAACGCTTTAGTGATTTTGTTTTCAAAACAAGAAAATACAAACACACTCACTTGTTGTTAGCAACACCCCCGCTTACAAAAACACAACCACAACTACAGTCACAAATTCGAAAAGGTTTCAACACAAAAACCGAATGAAATCAAAAGTGTTGAAATTCCGAACAACAATAGAAGTTTTAAACAAACAGTTATTCACTAGACTAGAGTTAAGGTCAGACAAGGAAAATTTTAATGAAACGTGATTTAAAATGAATTGTATTTATAACAATGAGATTCATTAAAAATATTTGATGTAAGAAATGTAAAGATGTAATAAATAAAATTTGTTTTCCATTGCTGATAAATGATTGGTGGTAGTACTAAGAAAAATAAAATGTACTTAGCAAAAAAAAAATTGAAGTTATACTTGTGAAGTAATATTTTCATGACTTTCAAAATATCAAGAAGTGCGTTATCATTCACATAAGAATATAGTCTTAATTGTAGTAAAAATCATAAGTGAAGCGTAAACAATTTGTATCGCAAATATTTTATCTCAAGCAACTAGGACTATGGCCAATTCCAACATATAAGAGCATATCTACTTCATTTATGCAAAAAACTAAAATACGCTACAACTAAAAATGAAATAGCACAAGCGCATCAAATGCAGTGACTCTCTCAGATTCTTATAGTTTAAGTATGCTGTGTGTGTGGCTTTTTAAAACATGCTGATGTGTGCGTAAATAAAATAGCCCTGTATATACGCATATGTATCCGATTAACAGTCAGAGTATTTTCATACTCGTTTATATGATTGTAGCTCACACAGTCTATAGATTTTAGTTATAGTTGCTTGTGCTGCCTAGTTTAAGAAATGTGTATGTGAGAGTTTTTTATTTTTGGTTTTTAACTGTGCGCATTCATAGTTGTTTGATGGCCAATACTCAATTAGTACTCAAAACGATATTTTTATCATTCTTTGGTAAACACCACACTTTATATTCCCCTTTTCCCATTCTCGAACAAAATAAGATTTATTTAGATGTACGCAATCCTAGTGGTTTGACGTCCAATAGTCAAAAAGTATTTAAAACAATTTTTAAATGTATAAATAATGAACTTTTACACTGAAGAGCTTGCTAATAATTTTAATTAATTATTTTAAAAACATTTTTTATTTGCTTTACATTGAAATTATTATAAGTATTTAAGAAATTTATTATTTGACATATTATTATAAATAATTACATCTTAATTTGAAATTTATTTGCTGGTGGTTCAGCTTGGTCTATATGCATTTCATTGTTGCTGATGATTAGTTACAGCAACAATGAAATGCATATAGATCAAGCTGAACAATTAGCAAATAAATTTTAAATTATTCAAAGTATTTCAACGGAACAAGGAGTTTTTTTTAACAAAAACTTTAAGACTGGAAGCAAAGACAGAAGTTAGTTACTTTTTGCAACTTGATTTAAAGCTTTGGTGTATTTAATCTCTATAGAAATAAGCATCACTCTAATTAAATATTTATGCCTACAAGTCCAATGAAGAGCTATTACAATAGAGAACTTCTAAATTTTGTTAAAATAATTTCAAATCTTAGTCATTTGAATTGTTTTTTCATTACCAAATATGTTTTTGTTTGACTTTTAGTTTTTCATATTAATGAAAAAAATTTAAAACTTTAACTGCCTCATTTTAACTTCTGGGTTTTTTAAATATTAACCTCGGAATTCATAAAATTGAAACAGAGTTTGAAGTATATATATCTTTCATAAAAAATTTTCTTAAATTACAGATTCCAAATACATTTTATTACTTAATGTATGTAAGACTAAGCCTTTATTAAATGAAATTTTTAAAGAAATATTAAATTCTTGCTTCATCTAACCAAAATTTAACATTAATACAGAAAAATAAAATACTTTCAGGGTCGACTGCAATTGTAAAAAAAACACTGACAATTTGTTTTGTATAAAAATAAAAAATAACATAAAAATAGAAAATATATATATTAACAGCGAAAAAGTCATTGTACTTGTATGCAACAATAACATTTATAAAAATAAAAAATAAAACAGGATTAAGCATAAACAAGGAAACAGAAAAAGTCACAGCTGCTAAATGTCTGTTTAAATAAATGTCTCTTTGGGCGCGCATAATCATGTATGTGCATGTTAAGAAACCACCGAAAGTATAAGTCAGGCCTTTTCAAAGGCCTTGTAAAAAAGTAAAAACAATGTTCAATTAAGAAAACCAAGGATTCAACAAAAAATAAAATTATTTAGCAAATTATTATGATCGTTTTTTTTTAACAAGCATGTCTATATTAGGTTTGATCAGTATATATTACATTATTGTAATAAAAAAAAGCAACGTTAGTCCAATCACATTGGAGATGTGTAAACATCTAGTAATGAAATTTTTTTTCATATTGGCTTATGGCAACTAAAATAAGATATACAAATTTTTGACTCTACTGTGTTTAAGAATCTATGGAAAACTGCATCTATAGTAGTGGAATTATTAGTTGTGGGGAGTTGTGGAGAATTGCTCATATGCAAGTCAATAAAATAAATAAAGTGAAATAAAAAATTTGATAAAGCCGGCGACTGTGGGTTTGCAAATTTTTTTTTAATCTAAGCCCATAATAATTGGCATGAGATTGAGATTGTTACCCAATTGTCGTGCACCAGCTTCAGTGTAATTCAACAGTACGTAATGAAGATATGTTATAACATAATACTAGATATACCAACGGACGACACAATCGTCCGTATTCTAGAATCTATGTAAATGTAAATAATTTTATTAATATTTAAAGAAAATTTATCTAAACGTCAAAAAAATTCATTAAAACACAACCACCCACATACTTACATATGTACATATGCATAATTTAAATAAAACATGAAATTAAAAACGGAAACGAAATCCCTTTAAGCAAGCTAATTCAATTCATTGAACTCTCTTCCTTTTAGTATTATGGCTTTTTTACAATAGCAAACAAAATACAACAGAAATAGAAAAAAAATGTTTAGATCAAGAGAAATACTACAAACACACACACAATCTCATGTTTAGTTTCTCGTTTACTTGTAATCTAATATATGTGTGTGTAATATGTGTGCATGTAGTAGTAGCAAATTTAAACGCTTATAGCTCCCAAAATACTAATTTGTTTTTTGTTTGCACATCTGTATCAAAAACCCTTTAAAACCATATAAGTCTTTTTAAAATCGGTGCAGTAGTACCTGCGTAAAAGAGATTACAAGAAACATGTTTGCCTATTAATTATATAAATTATAAATTCTTTATAACGACTGCTATATAATAATATTTATTTTATTTATTTTATATTTTTCAACTTTTAAACAAAATTATCCCCACTGGCAACACTTTTACACTTCACAAGCAATTTTAATTGAAATTAACATTGCTCCTGAAGGTATGCTTTAAAATGCGGTTCAGTGTATTTCTATGTAGCCGTTAAGTTTCTCTGTACTTCTTGTTCGTATGACTACAATCATACACTCTTACATAGCTCATACTGATTTGATAACGCTGTACAATCTTACTCAAAATTTGTGATTGTATGGTGAAAAAGATTTTTAGCCCCCAGCGTTTTGATGTTTACACATCAAAAACAAATAAATAATTATTATTGATATTGAATTATATGGATAACTGAAAAAATTTCAAAAATAATGACATCAAATAATTATCAGTTTGAGTTGAGCAGAAATTATCTCTATTTGATGTTTAGACATCCCTGCTATAAACAATATGTCAAAATGACAAACAATGTTGCCAGATCTGCTTGAAACTCCTTGACAAATACAGAATAGCAAACTATAAACCAAGAACACGGACTGACTTTTGAACTTTAAAAAAAAATTAAATTGATATTAAAGTGATACTTCTAGTAGGCCTGTTCAGCCAAGGCCTTTAAACTTTAACCCCTGAGTGTCTACATGCACACATTAATCAAGGATCTATTGTGTTAAGGCAATTTGGTTATAAAACATATATTTGCTGTAGAAAGTAATGCATTTTTTTATAAAAGGTACTATAAATTATTTTACTTTTTTTATTATTATTCACGCTATTTTTATTTTTTCAGTTCTTGCAGATTATTTTTTATTCTTTCTTACATGTTTTTTAGCCACCCCAATTTTTCTTAAAGCTGCGTAGAAAAGGAAATAATAATGCACATGTGGCTTTTATTGAACCGTTTTGTCGTTTTATGTTTGCATACAGGGAAATTGCAATTTCCTAGAAACGTGTCTTTGGGTAAAATTAAAGAAAATTTGGGGGATAACAAAAAACTAAGTGATTTGATTTTTTATTTCTTTCAGCAAAAGAAAATATATTTTGCTTATTAACATATTATTATTTTATTATTATTTGAATAGTTAAAAAGAATTTAACTACAATTATAACCTAATTCAGTAAGAAGAATTAGAACGTTTTTGTTTGAAAATACTTTTGAGTTCTTGTGTTTGAATTCTCTAAATCATTTTCTTCAAAAATAGTCCTTGTCTTTGATAATGAAATTTAGAAATATTGGGCCTAATTACAAGTATCGTATTTCGACTACCACTATGACAATTTTGCACTAGATTAAAGAAAAAATGTTGCAAATATTCCTTAGTCTTTTACAAAATTGTCGCAGTTGAAGTTGTAATACGACACTCGTAATAAGGCCCATTATACCATGTTTTTAGAACACAAAAATGAAATTAAAATATTATGCAATAGTTTGAAAAATATATGAAAAAATATGTGTTGGGTACAATGTTTGTAGGGATGAAACGATACCACTAAGGTCCACTAAGGTATCGATACTTTTAGTTAATACGGCGTCGGTTCAGAAGTATCGATACATAATCAGTATCGAATAAAAAACATCGATACTTACTTGTATCGCTCAAGCTTTTCACATGATTTAAAGTAGTGAAAACAAAATTAAATACCTACCAAACCAAATGCTCCTAATTCGTAAAGAATTCTTAACGACTAGTCGACAAAATCTTTTGATTTTAGAAGCGATTAATATAAGAAAACACTAAATGCTTAAATTTCTTGCAGAAGAGTTGTGGTCGAACTCATACTCCTTCAACAAACTAATTTTCCTGAATTACAAAATTTTTGAAGTTCAATTTAAATAAAATTGGCAATAAATTTATTTATCGCCAGCAAAATTGACATGTCGCCAAATCAAAAAGTTAGACGCCAAACAAAGTAAAAAATCACCACGTTTGGGCTGGACTAGAGCAGAAAATATAGTTGAGATGACATTTTAAATGTTTGTGCAAATTAATTTTGTTTCCCCAACTCACGCTTTTAAAACAATTTTTGCAGCTTGCAAATTTTATCGTCTTTTTTTAAAAAATATTTGATTTGGGTGGTCCCATTTTCACGAACTTGATCTAATATACATATATATATATTCTAGATATAAATTTACATTTAACACGAAAAAATAAAATTGTGTTAATTTAGGTCATGTTTAACTTTTTTGTAGCCAATAAAAAATGAGTATATTTGACCGATGCGAGTACTTTTTACCGATACCTACTTGGTACTCAGAAGTAGAGTATCGATACCAAAAGGACTTGGTTTCTAAGAAAAAGTATCGAGTATTTACTTGTATTTACTCGTATCGTTTCATCCCTAAATGTTTGGAACAAAATCAAAAAGCAAATACACGAACCTTCTAGCATGGACAATAAATAATAAGCGTTTTAAAGAAGCACAACTGCGGCTTTTTTCATCCATAGAGAAGACGATACAATCGTCGAACAGAATTAGGGCATTAGTTTTTGTTAGTAAAATTTTGAGTCAAGAAGGATACCACTGCAAATCATACCGATTACTACTATAGCGTACACTCAAAAAAAAATTCACTAAAACTCAGGAAAATTTTCTAAATTTGAATAAAAAAAAGTTGTCGTATGCGCCATACTGTTTAAGGGCCACTCATACTATAATACAAGTATTAATATTTTTGACGAAAATGCATCCCTGGTCTTATATTTGATTCAAAAATTTAAAAAAAAAAAAATAACAACTCAATATGTCAGAGCTGCATTTTCCACAAAAGTATTAATACTTGTATAATAGTCTAAACGGGGGTTTAGCTATTTTTACTTGAAACCAGTAAAATATTAACTAAATTTCTAGTGCATGAGTGACCTAGTTTATAGTACCCAGCTAAAAAAATTATATATGGTCCATATATTTTTAATATATGAATGTATATAACTATATATGAATATGTATGATTGCATGTATGGAAATATATGGAATTATACATGGCAAAACTATTATATATGAACTAATGTATGGACTAATATATGAAATGTATTATAATATATGAACTCATATATGAAAATTTAATTATAAATCTCTTCATATGTGGATCCATATATAAATATAAGATTTTATATATGGAGCCATATAAGAATGTATGCATACATGATATCTCACATAAGATCGTTTATGCAATCAAAAAAGCTTGGAATTCTATCACTGCTGAATTGGAAATCCATTAGAAAATACATACGGTATGCAAAGTTTATATGCGTACCCTCAACGTTTAAAAAAGAAAAATTTTTAATCTGATTTCTTAAGCTAAATGTCTGTTTTTTAAATAATTGATTCACCTTATGATGAATGAAATGACTTTTAGTTCGTTTTGAATTATTTGTCCAAACAAATGTTTCTTTAAATACAACATCTCTCTCAAGTCTAAAAAAAATTAATTTTAGTAATTTAATTTATATCACAGCAGTACGCTTTTCTGAATCAAGAGTGTATGAGTATGAATTTTGCATACTGTGGAGGAAATTTATACATACATGCATGAAAATGTATTAATATATATAATCATATATGCCCATATACCCTCATTTTTCGGATCCGAACCATATATGGGATATCATATATGCTCCATACATATTTTTTTAGCTGGGTAATTCTATTTTCATATTTAAGTAAAATTTTCCTAAAATTAAGTAAAATTTTCCCATAAAATTCGGAGCTTTGCAAAAAATCTTTTTCGTCTTTGATCTCAAATTTAGTAAATTTTTCAATATTTTTTTTTGTTTTTATTTTTATTTTTAATTAAATTCTATACCAAATGATATGTTATTTATTATATCTTCATATTATATTATTAATTATAATTCATATAAATTCCTTGAGAGTTGACAAGTATTGAACCAGCAACCTTCTGATTGATAAGCAAGCACTCCAACCAATTGCCTAAAAAAGCAGCCTGAATAAGCATTGAAATTATTGAGTTTAAAAATTTAATTTTATTTACAAAAAAATAAATTTCAAGTTCAAATATTCCTCGAAAATATGAAAAATTTCTGTAGATTTTTTGTTAAATGCAAATTAATAATAAATTCTTATTATTCAAAGAAAAATGCTTAAAACTGGTAAATATTTTCCTAAAATCTAGAATACCTTTTTATATCTTTCAAGTAAGTAAAATTTCATGAACTAATCAGGAGTAATTCATTTCCTAAAGTTTTTTTTTGATTTAAGACGAAATTAACTAAACCTTAATATAAAATTTCCTTCAGTTTACAACAATTTTCCTACTCTTAGTAAATATTTCATTTAAGTCAGTAAACATTTCCTGAAATTTGAGAAATTTATTGTGTATTTTTATGAAATATTTTTGAGGATATGAACTTTTTATTTTTGACTCATATTAAAAAATTTTTATTAGAATTTTGTAAAAATTTACTTAAACTTAGAAAAAATTACTTAAACTTAGACAGACAAAAAATGTCTTAATAATAGTACATTTATTTTTTTTGAGTATATTAAGACCAGGAAATTTTCTTCAGCAATAAAATACAAAGAAAGTTTGCCTTACATTCTATCAAGTTCTAGATTTGTAGCTCTTAATGGTGAAACTGAAATATATAGAATTTAGATTCTGCTGTTATAGCAACTCTCCTTAAATATCCTTTACGTCATGTCATTGCAGTGGATTTTGTCTTTCATTGTATTTCAAGTAATCCAAACTGATTTCTTTTAAAGTCCACTCACTTCTGACATCCTGTTTTTTTTAAGCACTTGTTCACTGAAGCCTCCACTTCAGTTTCTGACATTTACATGCTGTTGCCTTTATTAGTTTCAATGAACAGCAAAATCTTCTCTCACATTTGTTGTCTAATAAATCATAATAAATATTTTGTTGTTATTTTTATTGCAATTTATTAACAAACAAATCACTTCTAAAGACTTTCAACACTTAACAAGTGTTTATACTCTGCTTTACAACTTTGCCCTTTTTTTATTAAGTGTAACGCAGTTTTTTCTTACAACATCTCAACTAAACAAGTGTCAAATTTGTGGCTCACTCCTAAATTTTTTGTTTTGTTTCATTATTAAGAAAATATAAGAGTATTTACCAAGACGTTCCAAACAAACAAAAAAAAAAACATGAAAATAAAAAGAAAAATTTGTTGGCTGCTAGAAGTAACCCACTTAAACTGTAAATATGAGCGAGTGCTTGGGCAAAAAAAAAAATATGTGTGGGTTACAATTTTCTAAATTATAATTTATGGCTGCTACTGATATTGTTGTTGTTGTTGCTGCTGGCGTAAATAATTTTGGTGAAACTCAACTTCATTTAATAAAAAAAAAGGAAATACTTTGACTATAATTTCAACACATTGCTTGGCGGGATTTCGGTTTGGCTTCACTGCGCTTAAACTTTATTTATAGACGAGTTTTCTTTTTCATACAATATTATATTTGTATGTTTGTTCTTTTGGCCATATTATATAAATTTAACTTTTCTAAATCGTGTATTTAAGATCAAGTGGATTTTCATTGGCATCGTTTGTATTGTGGCATTTGCTTGAGATTTATTTTTTGTGATTTTTATGTGGACAAACATTTTGAATGAAGACTTTGTTTGAAATTCGATAGAAATTTATGGCTCATTTTATATAAATATTTTAGAATTTAATAGGGGTTCTCTTCAATAAATTGGCAATATTGTAACCTAAAAGCAATAAAAAAGAGTTATTTCTTATACGCATGCATATACTTAAAAGTAAAAATACGTGAGTAAAAAGATAAAATGGAAACCTTTTGCTGATTTGCAAAAAAAAATTGTTATCAATATTTTTCAATCAAATCATGAAATAATTTTTTAAAACATTCATATATTAATAACATAAAAATCTGCTTAAAATAAATTCTTTAGAACATGACCCTAATAATAATTTGTTGCAAAGTATGATACGTATATCAATCTTTGAAGAATACGGGAGTTCCAATAAAATGGTTTTGCTTGAATAGGCCGCCATTTTAGCGAATGACATGGCTAAACATACACATACTTGACAGATCACAATTAAACACTACATGCACAAAAAAATATCAATTTGTAATAACATTATTCTTCATGTTATTTCAGTATTGCATCTATGTTGTTCCAACCTTAATCAACTTTGATTGAACATGATTCTTCATTTAGATATCACACTTTGGGAATATTAAATCAACATGAAATAAAATTATGTCAAAAGGACAAATTTTTCCTTGCAGATTATGATGTAAATCTGTTTATATTAACACAAAACGAAAAAGATTAAATTAACCGTGTTCAAAAAGATTTTAAGCTGAATAATAAGTGCTCGAACAATGCAGTGAAATTTTTAAAATTCACTACAAAAATTTTTAAAATTTTGCGGTCACAGTTGTTCAAACAAAAGCACAAACGACAAAAGCAAGACTGTTGAAAATTTACAGATGGTAAAATTGGGTTTCCAAAAAAACTTTTAACAAATTGTAATACGATGAGTCAAAACAGCTCACATGTTTTTATTAGCAATAAAAGTTGCGCATATAAAGCAGAAATCTACAGCAAGTGACACTACACACAGTGGACCAAATACAAAAAAAAAGCTGATGATGAAGGTGTAGTGACCTTCGAAAACAGCTAGTTGTTCCGTTCTAATTTGTTTTTTTTTGTTGTTAGAATGTTTACTTTGGTGTCAATTGTTCATTATTAATTATCACATATAATTTGGCTTATAAAGCTATACAAACTTTAGCCCAATAAAATCATAAGTATAGAAACAAATAACATAAATTAAAAATTTTAAAAACCCTGAATATATCTAGAGAAGATGTAATGTCTTCTTAACGGTTTTACCAATTTTATTCGAATAAAGCTTAGATCCCTCTCAATCAAGTCGCCTTTTAAACAAACAAAAATTAAATCAAAATCAGTCCAGCCATTTAGTCTGTACAAACAAACAAATACAAAGATACACAGATACACAGACACTAAAGTCCTGCACAAGACCATTTATAAGACATTTCAAGACATGAGATGAGATTTTTCAAATGCTTGCCAACAATTTTGTTTAGCGTTTGTTTTATAATATTTCGCTGTAGTAAGACATTTTAAAAATCTCTCATGTCATGAAATGTCTTATAAATGGTATGTAACAGACACACACCACCAACTTATAACCCCCCCTTTTTTTGGTCAAGGGCTAATGAAGTTCGAACAATAATAATAAAGCTTCACTAAAAGCACTTTTTTTATTGTCATGAAGCGTTTCTCAGCCATGTATTGTGAAACTGATAGAATAAATTATCCTGCTAGGCCAAATGAGTCATGTGAAGGAATAAACTTTAGCATTTCGCTCAAGAATAACTGAGAATTAAGTATTGAAGAAGGCCCAAATTTTTCCAATTCTCGTCGAACTCTAGAATAAAGTATTTCACAAAAAATTTGGTGCAACCAGAGTTGAAAGTTATCAATACATATTTTTATATATTTATTTATTTTTAATAAAACGGATTTTCAAATTTAACTGTAAAAGAATTAATGCCCTAATTCTGTTTGACAATTGCATCGTCTTGTCGATGGACAAAAAAAGCCGCAGTTTTGATACTTTAAAGCAATTATTAGTTATTGTCTATGCTAGAAGGTTCGTGTATTTGCTCTATGATTTTGTTCCAAACATTATATCTAACACATATTTTTTCATATATTTTCCAAACTATTGTATAATACTTTAATTTAATATTTGTGTTTTTAAAACATGACAATATTTTTATTTTTATTATCAAAGAAAACAACCACTTTGGAAGAAAATAGCTTGGAGAATTCAAATACAAGAACTCAAAAGTATTTTCAAACAAAAACTTCTTAAATCTTCTTACTGAATTAGGGCCAGATATAAATGATGGTTATAAATAATAGATTCAAGTTCTCAAAAATGGGTTTCCTGAACCAATTTTTTTTTTAACCAATTCAGTTTAAAAAAACGTAATGGGCTTACCCCCTAATTCAGTAAGAATAGGAAGTTTTTGTCTGATCATGAAATATAAAAATATTATTTCCATGTTTTTGAAACATAAAAATTATATTAAAGTAATACAATGGGTCGTATGAATAAAAAAGAGTATTTGCTTTTTACTTAAAAATTTGTTTAAAAAAAAACAAAAAACACATACATATTTTGGGTTTTAAAACAAATTTTTAAGTAAAAAGCAAATACTTTTTTTTATTCATACTACCCAATAGTTTGAAAAATATATGAAAAAATATATGTTGGATTTAATATTTGGAACAAAATCATAAAGCAAATACATGAACCTTCTGGCAAAGACAGTAACCAATTACTGTTTTAAAGAATCATATCTGCTGCTTTTTTCCATCCATAGACAAGACGGCAAAATCGTCGAACAGAATTTGGGCATTAATTAAATGTATTTTTAGTTTTTTATTATTTTTTATTTCACTTGACATTATTAACTTGAGAAAATTAATTTTCATTGACTTAAAATTTAAGTTTAATTTTCTATTATCAAATTCTACTCAAAAGTTGACATTAAAAAATCCTTCAACAATATTTGAAGGAGAGGAAAAGTTTTACATTTACCAAAAATTCGTTATATAAACCAAAAAACCTCAACTTGTAATTCTTTCCAAGCCATATTTCAACAAATAATTATCTCTTAAAGTGGATTCCTTAACTTTTATTGTTATCTTCTGTTCATGTGCTGTTCTTGCTTCATCCAATTATTGTTTTATGCGTAACAAATTTACCACTTATGTAACCATTAGATTTTTGGGGTTTACTGTGTTATTTTTTAGTTAACAGAGACATTAGTGTGTTTGCTGACAGCAAGATTTTTGTACGATTTAACTTTTTGTGGTTTGACATTTTTATTTTGGATTGTTGGTGGCAAAAAAGGAAATGAGTGGAATTATTTGATTTATTTTATATTTTTGGTAAATTGAAGATGTATAAACCAATTTGGTTTCAAATATATATTTCCTTTTTAATTTTTTAAATAACAACAGAGAATTTTATTATTTATTTTTTAGCTTATATAAATTCAACTATTCATGCCTTCTTCATAAATAAAAAACGATCCTTTTTTCGCCACAAGTTCTATTTTAAGAATAAAATTTAAATTAAGAAAAAACTTAAACAAAGCCTTTCTACATTGTCCTCTTGTAATCAGGATTCAAACCTGCCATTTCTCCTCTTACTTATTATGTATTACATTATTTACTTGCTTACTTCTTAATGTTTTTACTTATATGTATGTATGTGAGCTTATAAATATAAATGTGGTTCATTTTATTTTCTTATTTTTTTATTTTGTGTAGAATATGAAAATTACTTGCTAATCCAAAGAAATGTTTATTAAAGTAGTATGGCTTCTGTATTTGTATTAGTAAATATGTACTGAAAAGGACAATGGATACGAAAAGAAACCCACGTTTAGATATCCTCAAAATTTTGCTGTTGTTTTTAGAACACCAAAATTCTTGATTTTTCTCACCCTTGTTATTATTTGGGCTTAAAATCAAATAAAAATGTATTAAGGGCTCAACTATTTGAATATCAAATATTTCTCAAACAAGTGATATAAAAACATTGAGTAGTTTCTTTTATCTGATGGGAAAATTACTGAAAAATGTAAATACGGCTATTTGAAAGTTCTAACTATACCGAAAACTTACTATTGGATCAGATCAACAACTGTAACTGCAACAACTTCAACAACTGTGACTATGGTTAATACAATAAGAGAATTTAATTTTACAGCAAGACAAAGAAAATAAACTAAAGAAATACAAATCTTACAACTTAATTTATGCCTTAAAACTAACTTTAATAAAATAAGAACTTCTTAAAAATATAAAGAAAAAGATTAGAAAATATATTTATTTTATATAGAATGCGTTTTTTCATTCGTTTACTTTACAACGAACGGCATTTAAGTAAATAAAGGAATGAACAACGAAAATTTAGTTACCAAACGAAATGCAAACTAATTTATGGCTTAAGTTAAAAAGTAATTAAATTATGTAACAAAGTAGAAGCTTAAGACAAAAGATTAAAAAAATAAAAATAAAAATTAAACTGAAACTGAAACTAAATTAGTTAAGGCAAGTTTAAGGAAAACAAAAATGCCTAGACTATTTATTTAGTATATTAAATTTAAATTTATTTGCCATTTGGTAAATCTGGAAAAAGGAAGAGAAACTTTTCAAAAACATTTTGCATTTAAAATTTAGAAAATTCAACAATTTATCGGTTCAATTAATATTGAATGTCCCATAAATCTTAAATCGCGAGGAATCATCCTCCTGCCACCTACTCATGCCTCTCACATCTGTGCAAGCAAATTTGCAGTTTGGCAGACTGATTTATTTTGCATTTCGTTTTGTTTCTTTCTTAATTTTTTGTTCGTTAAAGTTGCATATTCGTTGAGATTTTGTGATAACTGTGGAAAAGTAAATTAACATTGAGTGAGTGAGTGAGTGAAGGTCCTTGAGGGAAATTAGATAATTGCATTTTAGTGCTCTTTACTGTTGAAATTAAGTCTTTAAAGCTGTTTTAAAAAGTTTGTCGGTAGGTATGTAGTTTGGAAGGGTAAATTTAATAATTATTAAATGGGTTTAATTATACTTAAAGCTGTTGCAGTTAAGGCAGTGCGTGGATTCTGTAACTTTTTTATCGATATGTTTATGTGATTACGGTAGTGATAATATCATTCTGAAATTTCGTTTATACGGTGTTTCCAGCTGTATTTAACTCACAAGGTAAAAATAATAATAAAGTAAAACAAAATGAGTTTGGGATTGTGGCTTTATATTTTTACTTCAACTGACAGTGAAAATAGTTAAAATAGTCGTATGATAATGAATTACAAAATCAATAAATTTTCGATATATTTATTATAGTGGTACGATTGTGATAATAAAAGTTACTGAATCTACGTGCTCATATCTTTAGCTGTTAATGCGCTAATGCAGTAAGATTTAACACGTTTTTGTTTAAAAATACTTTTGAGTTCTTGTGTTTGAATTTTATAAAAAATGTTATTGTCTTTGATAATGAAAAATAAATATATTATTACCATGTTTTTAAAACATGAAAATTAAGTTAAATTATTATACAATAGCTTAAAATATATATCAAAAAAATATGTGTTGGGTATAATTTTGTTAATAAAAATCATAAAGCATATACACGAACCTTCTAGCATAGACAATAAATAACTATTATTTTTGAAAAATCACAACTGCTATTTTTTTTCGTCCATGGACAAGACGATACCACTGTCGAACAGAAAAGGGCAATAAAGCTATTTTTACTGTATCTGAATTGTCGTCTGGTTTCAAAATAAAAAATTGGAAGAACGTTTCTTGTATAAAACGTTTAATTTTTCATCAAATATAAATTAAAAATAGAACTTTTTTTCAAATATTCTAGAGTAAACCCCTGACAAGTGTAAAGATAAAAACTCGAAATGTCTTGACGTACAGCCTGTTTTCGTAACACGTAGACATCAGATATGTTGACGTTTTTGTAATGGATTAAAAGAAACTTGCTAAAAATTTTTTTAATTTTCGTGCTAACCTAAATAGAAAAATGAAAAAATGGAAAAAACAGAAAATTAATAGTGATACTTATAAATGTGCTTACCAAAGGTAAATCAATTGTATACACAACAATCGTTTCTCATATTCCGTTTCATTATAAATTTAATTTAAATAGCTGATGTTAATAAGAATCTCTACCCAAGTAGATAGACTAGGGTGCTGATGAAGTGCGTGGCTGCACAGAAAAGTATCGGTATTTCAACCAGTCTAAAGTCTTAGTTTAATTTTTCTTCTCTTCTTTAGAAACTCACATTAATTAATAAAAATATTTCATTCAATAAGAATTGAAATTACTGAACTTGAGCCTAACTATGAATTATTTATGATTAATTTTTTAATCTCTTATAGAAACGTCAAGTTTTCCATCGTCTGTGTCTTACACAAACAGGCTGTTAAATTTCAAAAATTTCACTCAAAAAAAAATGAAGTCAAACTTTGGAAAATTTTCTAAATTTGAATAAAAAAAGTTGTCGTATGGCGCCAAAGCTTTTTTTTACTTGAAACCAGTAAAATATTTACTAAATTTCTAGTTCATTGATGAACTAGTTTATAGCAATTATATTTTAATATTTAAGTAAATTTTTCTCAAAATTAAGTAAAATTTTCCCATAAAATTCGGAGCTTTGCAAAAAAATTTTTCGTCTTTGATCTCAAATTTAGTAAATTTTCCAATCTTTTTTTGGTACTTATTTTTATATTTAATTAAATTCTATACCAAATGATATGTTATTTATTATATCTTCATATTATATTATTAATTATAATTCGCCATACATACATATAAATTCCTTGAGAGTTGACAAGTATTGAACCAGCAACCTTCTGATTGATAGGCAAGCACTCTAACCAATTGCCTAACAAGGCAGCCTGAATAAGCATTGAAATTATTGAGTTTTAAAATTTTATTTTATTTACAAAAAAATAAATTTCAAGTTCAAAAATTTCTCGAAAATAAGAAAAATTTACTTAGATTTTTTGCTTAATGCAAACAAAATATATTTTCGATAATGTAAAGAAAAACTACTTAAAACTGGTAAATATTTTCCTAAAATTTAGTATAACTTTTTACATCTTTTAAGTAAGTCAAATTTTATGAACTAATCAGGACTAATTCATTTCCTAAAGTTTATTTTTTGATTTAAGACGAAATTGACTAGTCCTTAATATAAAATTTCCTTCAGTTTATAACCATTTTCCTACTCTTAGTAAATATTTCCTTTAAGTCAGTAAACATTTCCTGAAATTTGAGAAATTTATTGTGTATTTTTATGAACTATTTTTGAGGATATGAACTTTTTATTTTTTACTCATATTAAGTAATTTTTACTATATTTTTGTAAAAATTTACTTAAACTTAGAAATTTTTTTTACTTGAATTTAGGAAAAAAAATTTCTTAATAATAGTGCATGTCTTTTTTTTTTGAGTGTACCTACAAAATAAATTTAAAATGTATTCATGTTATTAACCGACTTCAAAAAATAAAGGAGGAGCATATCAATTTGTCTGTATATTTTTTTTGCCTTGGTGTGCCTTGACTTATGTAGGAAAATTTCACGGCCGAAAATTTTTGTATGACATATGCCTTCTCCTTTTTTACGAGTGCTTTTTATTACTTGATAGAATAGAACCAAAATTTTCCCTTATGGGGTGAAGTTAGGGCATTAATATCTTTCAAAAAACTATTTATATTAATATATTCTACAAAGTTGCATACTTTAGACCTCAGATGTAAAGAACATATAGTTTCATGTACCAATATACTACACGAGCAGGCCAAATAGTGAAAATTGTTATCTTAACTCAAATAAAATTAAAATGAAATCTGTCAAAAGACTTGCAGCCATCTTCTTTTTCTTACCAGGAATCAATTGTCAGAGCCCTGTAAGAATTTGTTTGTATTGTACTGTAAAAAAAAACAATTTTTACTTTAAAACATAATGATCAAACAGAATTGCGGCATAAACACATTTTCTATACAAATTGACACAAAAAACTAGCAACAGAAAGCAGTCGAGGGATAGAGTCTATTTTATTTATTATTTTATATAAATACTCATTTTCTCAAAAATACTACCATACTTTTAATAAATTTCATACATTTTGTGAACAAAACTACAAAGAAAATCAAATAAAAATTAGAGAACATTTGAAGTTACTGCGTAGATTTTATTATGGGCTTTGTTAATTTGACAACAATTATTCCTGAAGTTGCTGACTTTTTCTGTTTCAATATTTAAGGATAAATTTTGTAAATAAATGTTTTGATATTTGTATGAAAAAATATTTCTTTTTAAATTCCGTTATTTTTTATAGAAATTTGAAACGCTTAGAAACGAATGAATTTTTTGTAAAAAATTTTTCTATTAAAAAAAGTCTTACTCAAACAATTTTTCCTTATATTGCTTGACATTATGCTAGAAGTTTAATAGTAAACATTTGAAAAAAAATACAATCATTATTAAGAGTTCTTATCTTATTTAAAATAACTTTAAACTTTAACGAAACATAGAATGAACAAAGAAAGTAAATCTTGAGTCCCTAAATTAATGAGTATATAAATCAGAATCCAAATACTTAATGCCTGAGCAGGTAGTTTGTATGCTAATGAATTCAATGATTAAGACGCGTGACCCAAATACTAGAATAAATATACAAACATACACATGCTCAACAAATGGAGTTTAAATGCACATACATACATATTTATATAAATTGATGTGTCCAGTATTTGTTTGTCCCCAAAAAAATAACATTAAATTGACAAGATTTATAAATAGAGCAGGCATAAATAAATAAGTAAAAGCAAATGGAGAAAGAAAACCAGGAATCAAAACACATTTACTAAACTTTCCCAATAATCCGTTACGATAAAGAAAATTTTTTAAGCAGCAGTATTACTATTGTCTTATGAAATAAAAAAAATAGACAGTTTAATTTAAGCTTTGAAAAGTTTACACAAAAATATCTTAGGAAATACATACTAGAGAACAAAAAACATTTTCCGCTCATGATACGCACAAGATACCATAAAGAAAATTGAGTATTATCCTTATTTATCGATAGAATATACAATAGCAGGCCGTGCAAACAACAGGCAAACAGTTTGGTTGTTCCTTAACTTGATTTTACGGTGGCTATTACGAATAAATAGCAGTGCGTGATAAGAAAACGAAACTAAAATTTCCCTCAATTTTCCTTTTCTTGCTTTTACACACAAAAAACAAACACAACTTAGCGTAACATACATACATCCGCCAAAACAATTTGAAGAACAAAATAACTTTAGGTTTACAGTATAACCAGCCTTAAGATACGAGTATGTATCTGTTTATGTCCTAAAACATACGCAAGAATACGTGCGTTTTTAGAAGGACTATCTATGTGAATGTGTTTGACTATTTCCCAGAGTAAATGTCAGGTGCTTGTGATAGATTTGTCAATGTTTTTTAAAATATACAAAAAAAAAACAAAAATGAGTAGCAAAAAGGTATTGTACTTGTATTGTATTGATATAGCCTCACACTTACACGTATGCTGTTGTATTTAATTGTGGGTCTTCCACTTGTATTGACACATAATTTTATACTATTTTGCTTTTTTTTCAACCCTCCCCCTTCTTGTAGTTAAATGAAGCAGGATCCTGGGTAATATTATTTACTATGTAAATTTAACTATACCATGTCTTTTTCTATTATATATATATATATATATATAATAGAAAAATCTAATTCGTTGGATTACTCTAGGCTACAAAACTAAATATTCATAACGAAGGATCATATGATCATATGATTTATTTCTTTGGACACAAACTGGTCTTGGGAATCATGGTTCCACTCTGCTCTTATTTGCAAACTCACGAACTCAATAAGAATATTTAGTTCAGTGTATTGCAATCGGCATATCCACCAAGAGCATTCTATTTTAAATTTCATATTGTGCAAGTGTAAGTTACTTATATTCCCAGTAAAAAAATGGAAGTCATTCTAGTGGACCTATACTTTCATTGCTTCCAAAAAATCGATATTTTTAATTTGCCGAGAGTGAGCAAAAAATCATGTAGAAGCTTATTTTAGTCGGGCTAAAATTCGTATAAAAAGAAACGAATTGTTAAAATAGATATATATTTGTCATTCTTCCTAGATGAAAATATTATCATAGAACACAATAAAGGGACTTTTTCTTAATACTGCTTCCAATTTATTGCCCAGGCATCGAGAAAAAGTACTTCTTGCAATGAAAACCCTATGTAAAAGTCATTAGATCGGAGCGAAATATTCACTACTTCCAGATTGCAAACTCTACATTTTCATGACTTTTTTGGAGTCGCTTTTTTTCTAGGTTTATGTATATATTTTAAATTTAAGAAAACACCACATGAACGATTTTAAAGATGTCAAATCAGATGACCTCTGTGGTCAGTTAACATTTCCTGCACGTGATATAACCACACCCTCAAATCACTCATATAATGTTAAATGTACCAAGAACTGAGTGGCCACATTATCCATGTATCATCCGCATTAGCATGATGTTCATTTCATCCAATTCTTGTTAGTCATAAAAGGTTGGTAACCATGTACCTACATACATTGTCTCAAAAATCTGAACAATGATGCCTGGAGCCTCAAGGCCATACAAAACAGTGGCTTTTCGGGATACACTATACGCTCTTGCATTGCATTTGATTTAGTGTCGTTTGAGGCTGAAGGTAAACCAGGGATGAAAACTGGGGTAAGTTTCCAATTGCTACAGGGCCCATTTAGCGACGATATCTCAATATGTATGGTCGTTAACCTTCACCTACTGAGTTAGTTCGATTACGTACACATGCCCAATTCATGACGACAAATTTGCTATATTATATTTAGCTTGCGAAAGGCAGAGTTCGAGTAACCAACACTAAATTAACTGTTTAATTTTCTCCTACAAATTTTGACAGACATTGACTGTACATTCATCAGATCTTGCAATTTGTCAAAATACGATTGTTGGTTTAATGGTTCTTACTAAACCAGTGTGCTCAAATTTATTCACCACTCTTTGTCCTCTTGTTAGAACGATTATGGTGACACCCATTTTGATAAAATAATTTTATCATTTGCACACAAAGTTGAACGTCTTATCGTCCATGGTGATCTTTCGAAACAGACTAAGTAAACAACACCTTTTTTGGCGGATATAGGTTAAATAGCATAACTGCTATGAACTATTAAAGGTTAAAAGTCCGTATTTGCAAATTGTTTATTATACCGGGTTGCTTATTAAATTTATATAATATATAATTTAAAATGATTTCCAACTAAACTGCACAAATTCCATTTGTTTCTTTCTTTATGATTTGATTGGGCTAAAGTTCAGCGAGTTTTAATACGATGCATCAAAATAATTCACATATTCCATTTGCAATAAAAGTTGCTTATACAAAGCAGAAATATATATTAACTGACACCACACTTAGTGGAACAAACACAAAGAACGCTGATGATGAAGGTGTAGGGGCCTTCGAAAACACCTACTTGTTCCGTTCTACTATAAAATTAACTTTGGTGTTATTTGTTGATTAATAACACTGTGCTAGTTCAAAATTATAACAAGCGGGGGTCTGGTGGGTAAACCTAATTTGAGTACATAGAACATATTATGGATGAACATGCATCCTAAAGACATTTAAAAAAAAATTGCAAAAAAAAATAAGAAATAAATTGCCCCATTGACGCAAAAAATTCGAAATAAAAAATTTTAATTTTTTTTCCAAAAAGTTTTCTCAGGACACAAGTTTATCAATAAATGTCTTTTCATGCCATATATATCGATATAAAGGTTGATAAATGATAGAAAACTAGGAAAATTTTTGATTTTTTGATCCTTTTAACCAAGATTTTAATTTTAGTTATTTTTTAAACAAGAGCTAATCTAAAAAAATGGTTAGCACCATTAGGTTCAGCATACTCGAATTAGGTTTACCGACCAGGTACCAGGTTACAAAAAAAGGTTAAAAATTTGAACTTAGTGTAATTATCTCATGTATTTTGGCTCACAAAGCGATACGAACTTTAGTATAATCATATCATAAATATAGAAAATTTGATAATTTTAATTTGTTTTTTAAGGAGAACACTTTTATGCATTTATTTTATTTTTTAATGTGAATCCATTTTCTATTAAACTGAATTATTATAATATAATTATTATATAATTATAATTAATTATTATATAATTATTATAATATAACATCAAAAAGTTTGTTGGGCAGTAATGTGTGATTGGAGAGAAAACTAAATTATAAAAGAGTGTTTTCGAAGTCAGCTATTTTGATTTTTTTATTTGCAGTAGGGATTTGACTGATTACAAATGCTTTGCGTATTTTTAGGAAAACGATTTTATTTATTAAATTGTCTTCTATCATAACTAAAAGAGATCAATCAAATGTATGTAATAAATTTGGTGAAGAATAATGAAAATATTTAATATTTATAACTAAACTCCAGGCAAACGTATGCACGTTTGGGCGTGAGCGTCATTGCTTTGTTCAATTCCCAGTTCAAGTTAAAAACTTAAACTATAAATAAAAATTGGTGGCCTATTTCCTTCTAGAACATACAAATTTGTTCCGTAACAACTATTTTTATATTATTACATTTTATTAAACACTCTTTCTTCACAAAACGCAACTTATTTTCTCTCTACTGGCAACACTTTTCAAAGAAAAAAAAATAACTTATTTCATTCATACGTTTACAAATGCACACACGTCTAAATATTTTTCTTTATTTTAAGGATTTCACCGGAAAAAAGTAAATTTAATATTTACGTGCAAGAGTTTTTTTTTTGGTATTACTTCTTATGGTTTCTAACGGAAAAAAAGGGAAAATACCTTAATGTTTTCTTAAATAGAAGAAAAGCTTAAGTTTAATAGCATATTTTGTTTTAATACGCAGCAGTACACAGAAAGAAAAATTTATTATAAATTAAAAAATAAGCAAAAAGGTTTGAAATTACATTGAAGCAATACAAAATTTAAAAATATAATTACAAAGATTCAGCAACACAAAATTTTATTGATTTTATAAATCATTATACAAATAAATTATTGGAAAGATATGCATTTCAAAGTTTCTAGACACTTTGAGTCACGTACAGTCCTCAATATATTATTGAGAAATTTGAACTAAATTTTTACGCTAATTGCAATCCATGAACTGGAATTAATAGAATCCTGCCGTGACTGGTGCTGTCACCTAATACAGAAGATTATGCTTGAAAACTGCGCTTAAAACATCACTTAAATGAATTCATTGTTTTCATAGTAATTCACGTGTTGGCTGGCATTGGTGATAGGGAAAAAAGAATGCCAATAGTTTTGAAGTCTTCAAATAAGAGACTCAGTGATGACAGTGAATCATCCAGTTAAATTTATTAAAATTCAAGGACCAATGATAGTTGCTAAATCAATAATTATATACATTTTGGTAGTTGGGTTGAGCAGATAAGAAATTGGAGAGCTTCGAAAAAAAAGCTTGGAAGCTTTTGCTTTTGTAATAAATTTTGGTCTTTATAGCACTCCTAAATTTAAATATACAGGCCTGTCACACAAACCAAATTCGATTAAAATGATTTTAATTCCGTAATTAGGTTCTTCTGAAAACGAAAAACGAAGAATTTGCACGAAATGAAACCACTTTACTTTTAGTGCTCGGAATTCTTATTTTCTCCTTGTGAAAGTACAAAAATCTGTTTGAAACAACTTTATTTCAATAAAGAAAAACCATTTATTTAAAATATGTTTGTATCTTTTATTTTTTTTTTATTTTTAAGATATTTTCTCAAGTATTTAAGAAAAGATTCATCATCATAAGAAATGAAATATTCATTTCTGTCACATTAAATTAAATAAAACTTTAAGACATACACTGGATCAGAGACAGTTTTTCCAGCAAAATTTTGACCGTTCTGGGCATCCAGTTATTGTTATTGCAATTACAGACATAACATGTATAATTTTTAAATTTGGTTCACTTCAATAAAAAAATTTATCTTTTAGTAAAGTGTTCATCTTCTAATAATTCTTCTTATACGAGTAACCAAGTGTTTTTTTGGTTTATTGCCACATTCTATCGAAATCGTGTAAAGAAAGGTAAAATAAAATCGATCGAAATGAAAATTCGTAATTAAAAAACAATTTCGATCGATTTCTGTGACAGGCCTGATAATTTCCTTATTTTTCGAAGACGGCCCAAAGATGTCTCAGATATTTATGTTAAGCCTTTTTGCCCATATCACTCTTTTCTCTTAAAAACTGTCCAAAATATCTCTTCATTCTGCTGGAGTATCATGACAAATCTCACAACATAAATTTTTTAATACTTTAAAGATTTTATATAATAATCTTACCTCCAAAAGTTATCAAAATTATTTGCTTTATTAAGTTATTGAGCTACTTTTTTTCCTACGTGTATGTCTTCACATAAGTTCAAAATATCTACAACACATGCGTAAGCTAGAACGTGACTGGAAATAATACACAATGCCAGAATATATTGAAGAATAAGGGAAATGTGAAAATAAAAATAAATATAAAAGAACCCACTTTTAATGGTGTATTTTACCTGCATTCAAACTTTAAGTTTTCATTTATTTACAAAAGCAAAAAAAAAAAAACACATAAAAGTGATAAACGGTAATAAGTGCCACAAGAAAATAATATGAAAAGAAATAAGTTAAGGTATAGTGTATTAATACTCGTATGTACATGTGTACATACATACATACGTACTGTCGAGTAACATACGAGTAAACTGAACAAACAAAAACTGCTGACATTATTCGTACATTTCTAAGATTATGTCAGTGTGATAAGTTCAGCAAATACCAGCACATACATATTATGTACTTGTACTCTCATACTCGTTGCAGCAAATAAACCATTTGCTCTTAATATTTCCACTTATTCCATTTTCTTCAAATTGAGTCACACACGATAATGGAATAGAAAAAATGCGCATATTTAAAAAAAACATAAAATTTCTACACAATAACACGTTTGTAGCACACTCTCAAAAACAGTAAATGGAATAATGAATGGCAAATGTTGTAGTGCAAAACAAATATTGTATAGTCCTCATACAAGTTGTTCAAACATTTACAAGTACAACATATTTTAAGGTTTACATATACATATGTTTGTATGTATGTCAAACTTAAAAAAAAACGCTGATAATTAAAGTAGAACTTAAAGTTCCTGCTTAGTAAACAAAAATTTTTCGGAACATGATTTTGTTCAAACATGACCATAATAAAATTCCAGCATCAATAAAAATTATTTAGAAAAAATTAAACGAATTATAAATTTCACTTACCATACAAACTTAAAACTATTTTATTGTATTTTAGAGTAATTATAAAAAATTTAATTGATTTGCAATTCAGCACAGTAAAAAATTTGTATGATTATTTCCACCTTTATCTTTTCTTTGAATTTATTTTACAATTCTGTTATCTGCAACTTAAATATTTGCCTGATATTTCCTAGTTAATTTTTATTATTTGCTCTAATTGGAATTGATTTTATTTTCAATTTAGTTAAATTTCCTGTTGTCAATATGCATGAAAACTATTTCCTATGCTAGCAAAGACTTTGGAAAAAACCAAACAACCAAACACATATAAGTTCTGTCATTGCTAGAGACTTGTGACCAATTTGCAATCCCTACAAATTCAAAAAAAAATAATATATATATATAAAGGCATGAAATAATATATATTTTTTTCACATGCCAAATGAATGAAACAGTCAATTATAATAACGGAAATTGTTTTTAAATTGGAAAGAAAAAGCATGTTTTTTTTTGCTCTTCTGTACTAAAGTAAGAGAGTTTGTGTGTTCTCCTAGTGTTAAATATTCTTATTGAATTCATTGAAAAATATACATATACATAAATGAGAGAGAATATAAAAAAATAAGTATAAAAGAATTCTTAAGGTAACTAGATTCCATACAATATTTCGATTTAATTACTACTTTACTTGTTGCTTAAATTATATTATCATTCCAATTGAGGCATTATAAAAATTATTGTTAAAGCTGTATTAATACATCTGTTGCAAAATGGGAAAAGTACTAATATTGAATTAGGCTAAAATTAAGATAATTATACCATCAAATATTCCCAATTTGAAATCACACCAGGTCAAAACTTAAATTTTTTAATGTAATTTTTAAGAATGTTACAGCAAAGTTACTCTTTGTTTACTTCATTTCAATAAGCGATTTCCTTCGGAATAGAAACTTAACTTGACTCTCGATCGTTTTAAGATTCAGAAATTAATATTGTCTCGCAAGGAGGTATTTTTTTTTTAAATGTAAATAGTTAAGAAAAACAAGCTAAAATTTAAAATTGTCCTACTGGTATAACATAGTCGGGTAGTAGTATCATGGGAATGGATGGCAACATGTTATTATTATCTGCTAAAATATTCATGTGTATCATTAGAAGTGATATCACACAAAACTATAATGCAACAGTTCTTATTATTTGGTTCAGTACACAATCCTGCATTTTTAAAACTATTGGAATAAAATTCTTACTATAGCCTGGTACGGAGTTCTTACGGAAATTCAGGTTTCTATATGAACTGTATGTAAAAAAATACGGAAATTCAGGTTGGTCAATTTCATAAGCAAATTTCCATTTGCTGGTACGAAATTTCAAAAGAAAAATTACATGGAATTTTTTTTTATGTATATTGCCTCTCTTAGGGATTTTATAAATATAAATGGAGACTTTTTTAGTCAACTTAAGACATTTCTGATTTTCATTAATTTTAATTAATTTTAAGTGAAAATAAAGAAAAATAAATAATTTTTTTTTATATGAAAACATAATCCTTATTATTATTATTATTATTTATTTAGAGAGACTTCATTTTTTCTACATAACAAGATTAGCACATAATCCTTAATTAAATGTCAATTTACAAACGTGAAATTTTAATTTAATACTTAGCATACTTTTAGGAGCTTCGTAAAAATATGTACTTTGATGTTAAAAGCCAGTTTTTCGAAAACATAAGCCCTTTCGTTTGTATCTTTCGCTTATAAATAATAACGTTTAAAATTTGCATTGTATATAAAAATGTTCTAAAGCTTTTGTTTTTACATAAAAAGATTTCTTGCATAACCTAAAATACGAACTCACAAAGTTATTACAGTTGCTTAATTTATAACACTTTTTATCGTGTATTTGTGTATCAGTTGAGAGCACCCTTTGTGTAGGGTATTAATGTAGAAAAATAAGATCCGATTTCAAAATATAATAATCTTAATGTAACAGCAGAGCGCCTTCCTTCGTCGGTTTTGTGTAGCAGAATCATCGGCGAAGTAAAATAACGAATAAAAATGGCTACTAAGCACAGCTTCAAAAATTCAATGCGCCTCATTGAAACCAGAGGAGCTGCAACTCTGCATTATAACGTGCAAAACGTAGAGTTGTTAAAAGAAAAAGAAGCTTTCCTCTATCTCTTCCTTCACCACCTGTCTTCTCTATCACTATCCTTTTCCTAAAGAAGGTAACACCTATAAGTAGTAAAAAGCATTCATTGCCTGAGTGTCTGGCGTTTCTTGTGTTTTATTTGCCAAAAAAAACGTAACCAACTAATTACTAATGAAAAACTGTTTAATTTAGACATGTATTTATTGATTTAAATAGTTCGCAAACAGTTTGGATTCTATAAAATTGTATATTAATTATGTATTAAACTGTTTAACTTAATAAAAACATGTCTGAATCAAACAGTTTTTCATTAGTAATTAGTTGTTTACATTTTTTTTACGATTGTGTGACATTTGGCACACAGATGTTAACCCGGCCTTACTTCTCTTTAAAAAAAAAAAAGATGCATAGAAATTCTCTCAGAGATAATTGGGGTATTCACAAGGGTGTCTTAAGTGTCCTAAGTGTCATAATGTCTTAACATTTTAAGATAGTTTAACAAAATTGTTGCTGTGGCTAAAACAAAAAGTAATAAGACTTTCTCAACTATGTTTATTGTTTGTCATAACTACATGTAGAAATGGGTGAGAGTTTACCAAGAGAATTGAGAGAGAGAGAGAGTAAGAAATTTACAAAGGTGCTTAAACCAAAATACAAATAAGTACAATATTTATAAATATAAATTGTAAGGGGTTGCTCACAGTAGACATATTTTTTCGTTTTATTACTTTAAAACGTGTTAATTTATGAGTACCTTCTCAATAACCCAAATATAAATACAACATTTTAAAAACATGACAATAAAAGTGTAATAGTGTATGTAATTTCTGTAAGAAAATTTTCAATAATAAATTTTACACTATTGTATTTAATATGATAATACAATCGATACAAATATACAAGAGGTTTTGCGAATCAAACAAGTGATTAAATAATATAGAAATGTATTTGAATTATATTAATAAATTGTCTTTGAAAAATTTGAAATTAAATTCAATGATGCAACTGGATGTTGTTTACATTGATATTATTTTAAATTCGACAATTCTGTGTATTGTTGAGCCCATTGATCCCAAAATGGAACAATCGCTAATGGTTATTTTCTACGAAAGCTATGGCCAGTGTTCCACTGTTCTAGTTCGTATTCAATTAAATAACACAAAATTGTTCAAGCTATGCTCTGTGAAAATAAAAATCGACTAGCTCTGAGTATCCTGCACACACTCACAGGAAGCATGTATTTTTTTTGTGGATTGTGCATTTTTTAACATCCACGTGTTTTTTGATTGCTTACTGAACCATTGAATATTCTTCTTGGTAGAACGATTAGAATGCTGGAACTGAACATCTATTATTGATTAAACCAATTGTACTATTTTCATATGTAGTTGAAGACTCTTCCTGTACATGTCGAATTGGCAAATTATACTGAATAAATTACAGCCAATTTGACATATATAGCTTCAATAATGTGAACCACTGGTAATTACTTTATAATTAAGTTATCTACAGCTAGAAGTTAGTGCATAAATTACATATAATAAAGCACTATGACTAAAGGATTGCTTTGAGTACAACATAACAAAAATATAGTTTGCATAGTCATACTAAGTATAATTACACGTTTTGCATGCACAAGCACATTTTTATAAAGTTAGAATTATACTCTATTATAATTATTACTTTTAGTTTTGTTTGTTAGACGCAAGTTTTCTTTAAAGCTTAACCTGTTGATAAGAAACAAAAAAACTTCATGTACATGCAAATAAATGTCTTATTTATAAACTTTACACATAAACTTTATATGTAATACAATTTTGTAATTTGATGTTCGTTACGTAAACATAAAATAACATATTTCTTCTTGCTTCCAAAATTCGATATTCAATGAATGATTTTATTTAAAATAACTTTCACGCTCCTATAAAAATATTTTTCCATGCCACAGCTGTTAGAAGAGCCTTTTCTAAAATGTCCCTTTTTGGCATAGCAAATAAGGCATGAGTTTCAATTTCAAATTAATATGCAACACATCACATCTTTTCCTCTCCCATCTCTCTCTTTCTCTCTATTTCTCTCTCTCTACACTTAAATATTTACACACATACATACATCTTTCCAATGGAGACTTAAGATTGTTCCATAGATGTATGCCGATGTCTAAGCGGAAGAAGAACACGTTTAAGTGTCTGTGTGTAAGTATGTGTATGCTGGAATATATTTGAATAAAGCTTGACACTAAGACTCAAAGCAATCATTTTTTATCCAAGTTTCAAAAGTATTCACATATCAAGGAAATAAATAAATGTATGGAATGACAAAATATTCTTCGTCCTTTAACGTATGTATATTCAAGATCTGCTCTTGGAGCTTGTACATGCAAACGTAGCAGAGTTTGCTGCTCACACTTGCAAAATTGTGTATATTTTTTGGGAATACACAGAAATAAAAATTGCAAATGTATACATGTATGAGCACACCATGGAATTCAAAACATTTGTCATTATTCTCCTACTAAATTTTTTATAAATTCATTTTTCTAAAAGCCAAAGTTGGCTGGCTGGTGGCCGTAGTCGCTTGTGTCATGTCTTAATAATTTCTTCGAAAAAATCTTATTCCTGCTGTGTGTTTTGTTAAAGTAATAAATCATCGATTGTGTGCTGATGATCCTGTAATGCAATATAACTATTGGGATTAAGAATTCAAATACGAACATCTTGTATTAGCGTAAATGTTGTATTATGTGAAAAGAATTTTATTCAAGAATTTATAAATTTTTTCACAACGAAAATATTTTGTATGCAAAAATTTTAAAATTTGCTTGATATGAAAATTTTAAATAATTTTATAATGCAAAAAAGAATTAAATTAAAAAGTCCTGTAGTGTTTAAGGCCTCATTTGTAAAAATATTTTTGATTTATAAAAGGTTTATAAAAGAGTTTTCCATACAAAATTTGTTTTTTTAAAGCATTTACAAAATGAAATAACTTAAATATCAATAATTTTGTTTAATTTGTTTAATAAACATTTTGTAAACCAAAATTATTTTTTATGCCTAAGATCTTGAAAATGTTTAAAACCATTTCTTAACATTTCATAATTTTACTTTATAAATACCATAACAATGAACCTTAATAGCTTCTTCACAACTCTTTTTCTTTTATTTATTTTTTTGCCATACGAAACAAATTGATTGCTTTATTGGCATTTATTTTAATCTTTTGACTCGCAATTTTAAGCCAGTTGCACGCACAGTCCATGTGCCCAACAATACGTTAACAAAAACATCGCAATTTTTATCAATCATAATAAGCAGCTTAACTGTTATTACCAAGTATGAAATTACAGGAATGGTTTTGTTAATAATACCAGCAAATTTAAAAATAAAACTAACAAAGAGATAAGCTGTCCTTTGTATTTTTCTGTTAAAGGAAAAAAATGAATAGAAGAAAAGCAAGAACATACTGTTGTAGCTTGACAATAAATGGCGATAAAAGGTATTTATCATAATTCTAAATCTACTATATATGGCATATGTATATACATATTTATATAAAGATGTTTGGTTGTTAATATATCATCATAATCCTTAAATACTTTCATATAAAGCGGGAGAGCAACTTGTTGTTACAAATAAGTAAGAAAGGGATTTATTTTGACTATTTTTCAAGTGTTTGCACTTGGCTTTTTTGTGATCCGGATGTCATTAAAAGCAAAAGAAGAAATTATTTTTTGTAAAATTTTTTTATATAAAAATACAACCCACGGCTCTTTTGATACGCATGACGAAGTATAAAATTATCTTTGAACTAATAAATTAATGTATCATTCCATGAAGTACAAAAAAGATTGGGTAACATAGTTTTCGAGCTTATCGCATAGTCTATAGCCTTAAAATAGTGCAAATGTCCACAGTAGCTTTGCTGGTTGGTTTGCATCCTATAACTATCGATTGTAAATTAGTTTAAATTTGACCAATGGCTCTGAGGTCTACTGCTGTATAAAACTTGTTCATAGACCTTTATGTTAAGAAAACCCTATAAGAAAAATTATATATTATTAATACCGGTGGCCGGTTGCCATCACCTCTACGCGAGATGACCAGGCCTTCAAATCATTCGTGCAAAATCATCAATCCCAGCGAAAATAAATTTTTGATAAAAGTAAGCACTGAGACAAAATGAAGCACTTCGGAAATGCGGAATAGCCCACAGTGCATTCCTTATGCCTTAAAAGAATGCATTAACTTAAGCCAATGGCTTAAATTTTACACAAACACTCAAGGCTGTCAGATATGATGATTTTTCGCCAAACGTGACGACTTTTCCACTTTTTTGGCATAAAAATTTTTAGTTCGGTGAGATGGCAATTTTTCTGGCGACAAATAAATCTCTTGGCGTATATTATGGCTCTTTTTTAACAAAATTGAACCTCGAATTTTTCTAATTCTTGAAAATTAGTTTGTTGAGGGAGTAGTTAAAAAATCCTACCAAATTTCGTATGCAAGAAGTTAAAACAATTTGATTTTGATGAATTTTCTTATATTAATTAAAGTCATTAATGCGTTTTGATTTTGGATGTGAAAAATTTACAAGAAATAACTTTTAGCGATTTTATTTCGAATTTTTGGGGATTTTCTGATAAATTTTATAAAAATGTATATTAAAAAAGTGCTATATAAAAACAAATTTATTATCAAATATTTACTAAGAAAAACTACATAAAACTGAATTTTTGGCGACTTTTAGCCTGCAAACACTACAAAATTTTCCGACTATTTATACTCGAGTAATCAATTTTTTATAGTACATCCTCTCTCACTCCCTTTGGTTTCAAATTTGAATGCAAATGAGATGAGATATATACTTCGTGATTTGATTTTTTTATTTCTTAATTGTTTTGTGAATGAAAATAACATCTGTGGTTTTCATTTATAACAGCATATGTCCAACAATCAAATTTCTTCAGCAGAGACAGAAAAAGTTCTTTTTCAAGATTATTTAAAAAACTTTAGAAGTTATGTTGTTTTTTTCGAAAAAACTATGTACATGCGTTCATATTTTAAAAGTTTTATAATGCGTTTTTATAGAATTACTCTATTCAGGCTTCATATACATATTTAAAAGTTTTTGTTATAGCTTTCTAAAATGCATTTAAAATATAACAATTTCATATAATAAACTCGAAAGAAGAAAATCACAAAAATATGTGCTTCAGTAGTTTAGTGGATAGTGTTCTTGTCTAACATGCGGGGATCGTGAGATCGACTTTTGTGCAAACAAAAAGTATTTTATAAATGTAGATTAATTGGCATTATTTATTATTAATGGAAGCATCAATACTCCATGAGTTTACTTCAAACTAATTGCATTGAAATAAACATTTAAAACGAAATGTTCAAAAGTTTGAAGATTTGAAGGTTTGTAAGACAATGAATACTACCTTGACATTTCCTTACAAATCTGCTCATAGCAAAGCAGTAATTTTTGCTGGTATGTATGATGAGCTGAAAATCATACAGCGCCATACCTTTTGTGTTCATATTGTTCATTTTTAGGAGATTCTGCTTATACCAATCGCGACCGTAAAATTGCAAAGCTCACTCCTCCTTTACACTGAACCAAGAGTTAAAAATATTTTACTTTAGTTATTTATTTAATTTGTTTATTTATCTACAAAAGTAAAATTAAATCCGCTGAGGACCGCTTGTTTTAAAAACGTCTGCTTATTATAATATCAATATGAAAAACGTGATAGAAAATAAACTCAAAGGCTGAATTTATACTGCAATACAACACCATTTAAAGTTGTTGCTATGTTCGTCACCTGCATAACTCTCTTCGTAAGCCTTAAATTACAGCAACCTGACCATATTTTATTACCCAAATAAAACAAAAAAAAAATTAAAAATAAAAAATAAAAATATACACTCTCACATAATGGACAGTAAGTGACTTGCTACTGAATATGGCTTTTAATCACGCCAACAATAATAATAACAATACAAGCACAGGTTTAGCAGTGTATATGTGTGAGTGTGCGTTTGTTTTTTTACAACTTAGTAAAACATATAAAACACATAATTAGTGGCACGAATGCCAAATTTTTTACAACTAAAAAGGCCAAGCGAATGAATAACCGAATATCCCCATATAATGAAAATTAAGTGAATTGTCGTGCCAGACACATAAAATACGTTGTAAGCTACTGCCAATGGCTCAAACACACGCATCTTAGCAGTTGCAACAACAACAAAAAACACACTTTTATACTTAATGAATATCCTTTGCTTGTTAATACTGTGAATTGTCCTTGTATTTGCTTTAAATACGGCTCTGTTTTCTTTTAGTTTTTTTTGTTAATTGCAATGTATTGTGCGTAAATCCCTTAACCATCATAAAGTTTAATGCTGCTGATGCACGTCATTAAAAATACAAAATAAAAAGTGGAAACAATAATGAAAACAATGAAAAAAAGAATGAACAAATTAAAAGAAAAAAAAATTAAATAACAAAGAAAAGAGCAACATATGAACTTGATAAAGTTTTAAGCAGAGTCAACTTAAAAGTGAGCAACCACATTTAAGTAGATTAAAAGTGTTTTTTTTTTAATACAAATGATCAGGGGTTGTAAACGAAAATAATAGCTAATACAGAAAAATATTATCTAAATATCTTACAAACTTTATTTTAGTATTTTTAATATAAGCATTTATATATAGTAAGGGTTTTCATGAGAACTCTTAAAATTGCCATTTGTGCAATTGGCAAACTTGCGAGACTTGTTTCATAAAACCCCTTTTAACTTTTTGTGCAAACAACTTGTGTAAATTTGAAACAAACGTCAAAAATTAATTAAATAAATATATACAATAATATATCTATATACCCAGCAAAAACAGACACTCCAAAAAAGTCATGAAAATGAAGAGTTTGCGATCTGGAAGTAGTGAAAATTTCGATCCGATCTAATGATTTTTACACAGGGTTGTCATTGCAATAAGTTCTCTTTTTCGATACCTGGGCACTGAATAGGAAGCGGTATTAAAAAAAATTCCCTTTTTTTGTGTTCTATGATAACATTTTCATCTAGAAAAATGGTAAATAGTTACATATTTTAACAATTCGTTTCTTTTTATATGAATTTAAGCCCGAAACAGTGTTTTCATGTTAATTTAAGCAAATAACTTTAAAATTTTAGACTAAAATTAGTTCATAAATTTCTTTAAGAAAATAACTTTTTTTTTTAATCTATTGAGTATTTTCCAACACTATGGAGGAGTTACAAGGTTTTGTATGACTAAAATAAGTTTCTCCATGGTTTTTTGCTCACTCTCGGCAAATTAAAAATATCGATTTTTCGGAAGCAATGAAAATGTAGTTCCACTAGAATGACTTCCATTTTTTTTACTGGGTATATATATATATATAAAATAATAAAATTTAATGCAATTTTTAATTCAAAAACATATTTATAAAAATAAAAAAGTGTGTGTGTGTCTAAAAGTGCCTAAAGAAGTCCAACATACCGAGAAGTTGATGTTAACAAAATGCACAATTGCACAGCTTAAGCTTATGAGTCAAAATTATTGGGCAAACTTAACAGGTTTGTGTAAATAAATTTCTATAAAACGTTTAACTCTTTATTTACGAGAGTGTAAAAATGCACAATTGCACAGTTTGCGAGACTTTTGAGCAGTCTCATGAAAACCCTTAGTATATTTCAAAAAAAAAATTGAGAGCATGAATTGCACAAACTTATCCCAAAATCGAAAAATATTTAGACAACTCATTATTAAGTATTCTAAAGTGATAAGAAAAAAATTACTATTTAAGGTCAAATAGCACCACTGTGATTGGCCTGTTGTATTGCCATATAAACAATTGTCAAAAACTTTAAATTCAAAAAAAAAAATAGAAATTATAACTAACATAATAATAATTCCTAAAGGTAAAAGAATATAAAATAAATATTAATAAATTCAATAAAGTGTGACTTTGACCCGCGTATGAAGGGTTCCGTATGAACTTTAGCCTATATAAAATATAGTTTCGGCATTTTTTTCGTTTTTGACGTTTTTTTAGTTTTGACGATTTTTTTATTTTGGCGATTTTTTTTCATATAGGCGATATTTTTTTGGTTTTGGCTATTTTTTCGTTTTTTGGAGTTTTTTTCATTTTGGCCATTTTTTAGTTTTGACATCTTTTTTCTCATTTTTTGCGACTTTTTCGGTTTTTTGCGTTTTTTTATTTTTTTTTGCGATTTTTTCGTTTTGGCGATTTATATTTTAATTTTGGTGATTTTCGGTTCTTGGCGTTTCTTTATTTTGGAGAATTTTTTCATTTAGGCGCTTTTTTAGTTTTGATATTTTTTTTCTTATTTTGGCGATTTTTTTTTCGAATTTTTGGCGATTTTTCAATTTAACGATTTTTTTTAATTTTGTGATTTTTTTTAGTTTTGGCGATTTTTTTTCATATTAACAATTATTTTGTTACTGGAGCCTTTTTCGCGTTTGGCGATTTTTTTCGGTTTTTGGCGCTTTTTTATTTTGGCTATTTTTTTCATGTGGACGGTTTTTTCGAATTTTGCAAATTATTATAGTGTTAGAATTTTTTTTTAATTGAAGCGTTTTTTATTTTTGGCGATTTTTTTTAATTTTTGGCGATTTTTTTTGGTTTGGCAAATTTATATTTTTCACATTTCTTAGTTTTACAGTTTTTGAAAATTTCAAGAGTTTACCTCTTACGGTTTCCAAGATAAAGCAAGTTGTCAAAATTACATAGTCAAAATTGCATTAACTGATGGACAACCCTTTAATTTAAATTTTCTTTAATTTTACTGTTAATTGTTGTAGTCTATACAAAAATACCCTAATTTTACATATTTCAAGTGTCAATATACGTATGTACATACAATTATATGTATATTACATGGGGTTTTAGCATTTTTGGTTGCTCGTTTTGGAACGCCCCTTAATTTTTAATTCTCATGTATTTGTTGTTGTAGCGGCCAAGGTTCTACATACTCTGGCCAAATTTCAGGTACGTAGCTCTTACTCTTCCTGATGAAATAGCGTGTGGTAGACAGACGGACAGCGTAGCGAAAACAATAGGGTTTCTTTTTTCACCTCTTGTGTACGGAACCCTAAAAAAAAGCAAATGTGATTAAAATTTTATCAATAAAATTTTCTTTTGAAAATTTTAATACATTTATGTAAATTAAATTTGTAAAAATATTGCCACAACGCTTTAATTCTTTAAACTTAAAATTGAATTATTTGAGCAGCAAGAAAAATTTAAATATGAAATATAAATTATTCTAAACACCAATACCATAACTTGACAATATTAGAGACAAATGTGTGTCATAAAAATGATTTAAATAAAAAGGAGGCAGAAAAATTACAAAATTTTATTTGCAAAACGCTCAAGCAAAAGAACAAAATAAAACAAGACAAATATTCTACTCCCAAATAAAACGTTACCCAAATTGGGCACGTATTTCATTAGCATTTTTACTATTTATTTTACCTTTCCACATTTTATAAATTTACTTTATAAAATATGTTTTTAAATGAAAATGAAGTATTCTTTTCTACCTCCTTCCCAAAATAAAAAAAAATCCATTCAAAACTTAACAATGGATGAAAAGTTTATGACTTTACCCACGTTCTGTCTCTTTTTTGAACTTTCAATCTGCAATCAGCTGGCATTAAATCAAGTAGCGTAAAATTATTTTGTTTATTTTAAATGTTACGATACTCGTACTTATCTAACGAAAAATAAAAAATCGTTTAACATAAAAATCGTAAAAATTTTAAATTTATATTATAAAAAACAGGGACTGGGCCTTTTTCTAAAACGTTTGAGAGATTTAATTTACGAGATGAGCATAAAATTTAAATTTAACAGGTAAATCGTTTTTCATCACTTTTATGTCATTCATGAATCATGATATTTATCTGCTTGGCAGTAGATCTCAACTTCTTTCAGTTTGTTAAATTAAAATACAAGTTAATCAAGATTATTTTTGGTAGAAGAGACAGTAATAAAGGAGTAAATTTATATATTAATAAAATCATATTTTTTTTTAAACTGGTAACTTAATGAATAATTTTTTGGAAAAACACTTAACTGAGATGATGAAATTAAATACCGTCAGACTTTGAAAGTTGTTTCTAGCAGCTTTGTGCTGGCGTACAAAATTATCCAATAACAAAACTAATTTATAAACAGAGAATGAGGCGCTCTACCAAAATAAAATATAAATTCAAGCACTTTTTCTCAGTAAGTTCCCAATTATCAAGAATACGTACACCAAATTTGAAGAGGAATCCTATTGTTTTCGCTACGATGTCCATCTGTTGGCCTTTTTCGCGACAGCCATAAGAACTAAGAACCTGAAATTTTCATAAAACAAATACGTAAAATTTTGGCCACGACAATGAAAAATATATAACAGTTAAAATTTAACGAGTGTTCTAAATCAAACAATTAAATTTGTTAAAATTAGGATTTTCACTCGAAATTTACAAATTTAGAGTATTTTTACGCAGACTACACCAACGAACACTGAAATTTAAATAATTAAAATGTTTTTTTTTATCATTTTGGGCCATTATTACAACTTAAAGTTAGTTAAAAGTAGGATTTTATCGGATGTATAAGACGCTATTCATTATTATAAATTTAATTTAACTTATCGGGAAGGATACACTTGCCCCTAACTTAGCGCTCACTTTATGTTAAGTTAAAATTGTACTGATGGAAAACTTTTTAAACGTCCGATAAAATCCGACTTTTAACTAACTTTAAGTTGTAATAATGGCACTTAATGTAATCTTAACTATTTTAATTTGAGACTTTGCTGTATCTTGGAAACAAATTCTTGAAATTTTCTAAAACGCTAAAGCTAAAAAATCCTACAACTAAAAAAATTCCGAAACAAAAAATCGCCGAAATGCATTAAACACCAAAAATAAAATAAATTGTCAAAATGCAAAACAAAATCAGCATAAGTAAAAAGGTCGCAAAAAAAAAGAACGTAAAAACGAAAAAAAAATCACCAAACCGAAATAAAAAGATCCAAAATTAAAAAAAAACCGCTAAATCTAAAATAAATGACATAAAAACTAAAAAATCGGAGAAACGAAAAAAGCACCAAATATATAAATAATCGCCAGTACTTAAAAATTCGGACTTTGCTGATTTTTTTTCAATCGCTATTTAAACTAAAGGTACGGTAACACTTGGCAAATATTTGCCCAAAAAAGCGTAACAACTCAATGTTTGTGAAAAACCATTTGATTCAGACAAGTGTTAAGTGTAAGTTAAACAGATTCATAAGCAACTAATAGACAACGTCATTGATTCCATTATTACTGAAAACGATTTAACTTAAGAAACACTCATCTGAATTGAAAGCTTTTTCATAAATATTTTTTGGTTAAGTTTTTTGAACAAATATTTACCCAAGTGTGACCATCCCCTAAGTAATAGTTATAAATTACATTAATGAATCACGTATTTGAATTGTGCGCTGCCATCACAAATCGAGGCAATAATTTTGATATAAAGAGAGTTTCGGCTCACTTTTGAAAGCACGGCACAGTTACTTGAAGGTCATGTACTTAAAGCACAAGAAACTATTGCTGCTGTAATACATGCCATAGAGGCTTTTCCAAGCATCTCATCAAGAATTGCATCTTCTCAGATGGGTATCATCTGCCGAACTTTGTTTCCCTATACAGCTCAAGCCACGAACAGACTTTGTGGATATTGGTTAATTACTCTGGGCTTAAAATACAAAAATATGCAGTTGAATTTATTACGACTTTTTTTAGAGAAAAACTTCTTTGAAGTGAAGAAACAATACAATCTACAATTTACATTAGGTTGTGAATTGGGTAAATAAAATAGAAAACTATTAATAAATCAAAGCATAGTTATTTTTTTAATTAAATAACAATGTGATTTCTTTTTGGAAACTAATATCTACTAGTGGACTTTTTTGTCCACTTGAAATTTAGCCCGGAAATTTTATGAATGGAAGATTAGGGCAGAACTATGTTCAATCATATTTTTAATATCAGATGTGGCTTATTTTGATCTATAGTGCAATTTTAATGCAAAATTTTCGATAGTGGACTGACTCTAATCCACAAAATTCTTCAAGAGAGAATGACACCCATCTCTAGTTACAGCCTGAAGGGTAAATTCGCCAAAATGTAGTGGTCATGTGGAGATCGGTATTAAAAAATGTTAAAGAAACCTTTCTTTCTTGGCCTACACTGAAAAGTAATTTGTTTCAGTTCTGTTTAGTTTCAACATGATGGAGAGAGTTTACACAGTCCTATTATGGCAGAGTTATACGGAAAAATTTGTCTTGCTGGGTTACTATAAACACAAAGTTTACAGACCGAAACCATGAAATTTAAGGTTACATGCAATAACATCCATGGAAATATTTTCCATAGAGCCCGGAAGGTATTATTTTTTTTTTGTTTAATATTATATTTTTTAACTTCATTTTTGATAGATTTTAAGATTAATTTTTACTATTTCGATTGTCGATTCGATTTTGTGGTTTCGTTGAGTAAAGTTATTCTGCCTTGCCAGACATCAGCCGGTTTCAAGTGTTTTTTTTCTCCTCGCGGTATAGAGAATAGTATTTTCTTTCTATGAGCGTTATTTGCTAATTTTTATAGATATTTTTTTCATGCACATTATTGTATGTAAATAAGTTGTAAAATTGGCAGTCATGAACAACTTTTTGTTAAGATGCAACAAAAGCATTTATGAGCTTTCCCACTGGAAATGTAAGCAATTCTACATAGTATAAGTTAGTTGTAATAATTTTTTTTAAACAAATATTTCTTAAGTTTGTCTTTATTTTTCGAATCTCTCTTTTATAATAATTTTAATTATAAAATTAAATAAATTAAAATAAAAATAGTTTTTATTATAATAAAAATTATTATAAAAGAGAGATTCGAAAAATAAAGACAAACTTAAGAAATATTTTTTTAAAGAAATCAATTATTTTTTTTTAACCATTAAAAATATTTCATAAAATAATATTATATATCAAATGAAATAAGTATAAATAATTGTAAATATATATGTATTTAAAAAAATTGTTTTAATATAGTAAAATTTATAAAAATTCAAATTTTTCTAATGATATAATTTATTTAACTTTAATATGCTTTCCCATTAAACCAGCACTTGTCTTACATTTATTTTATTTTAAAGGATCATGAGCAGTACATAACTCTCCATTAGAATGATCTTCCATATAATTTCTTCTAATACTTTGCTTCAAGAATCGACCGAACTGATTAGAAGTCAGTGACTTACTTTTGCTCTGCCTCTTTTTTCCGTATTATTCTATAATTTTACTTAAGCTTAGATGCTTAAAGTCATTGGAATATATAAAACAATATTTCTTTTCACTCTTTTATATTCCTCTTTTTGTAATGACTCTACTTATTATGCATATTTCTACTTACAATAATGCGAACAATATTGTATAAAAATGATTATCCTTTTATTATTTCTGTAAAGCACAATATTGTAAACAACTCATGACATCTTTGTAGGATACAAAGTGAAACCATTAACAGTTTATTTGCTTCCTTTTGTCAATTTTCTTTTTTATCTGACTGAATATTAGTTTGAATTTTTCATTAGCATAATTTTATGTACTTCGATGAACATAAAGTGCCGCAAAAAAAAGGCAAGCATACACACAATCGTGTTTTCTAAGTTTTTTAAATGACTGGGAAAATGCGATAAAACTGAAAATACATATGCTTATTTTTAATGCATCTCATATTTTATTTATATCAAATAGCTAAATACTCGATTTTAAGAAAAACATTTTGATCCAAGCGTATGATTAATGAAAATTTTTATAAAAGTTAATCATACTTGATTTTTATCTCTCGGTTTAAATATTGATATTTCCAGCACATACATAATTATTCCACTTGTTTTTAAAGGGTATCAATTCAAAGTTGAACAATTTCATGTAGAGGAAAATATCTGGTTCTTTTTTTCAAATAATCTTATATCACAAAGAAATACAACCGCATTATTATTATTATTTTTTTTTTTTGTGAAAGTGTAGATAACATGTTGCACCATTTTTACAGTGGGTAGATATGATCACTCCATAATGTTTTCTTACAAAAATTAATTAAAGAACAACACCACGCATTTTTCTGATCTGCATTAGTGTCCTTTGTATCAGTTAATGTAGGAAAGTTCAAGTAATGAAACATATTCACCGGTAACTGAACTATACCGACATCAAAAAATAAATAATAATAATAATAAAATAAAATATCCAATAAAAGGCTAGCTACTAAGCACAGCTTAAACAAAATTAAACATACTTCATTTTAAGACCAGAAGCGCTGCAACACTGAATTATTAAGAACGTGCAAAAATCGGAGTTGTATATGAATTAAGCTTTCCTCTATATCTTTCTGCACCACCTGTTTTCTCGTTGACTATACCTTTCCTAAGTAAGGTAACACCTACCAATAGTAGTAAGCATTTTTTACCTGAAGATTACTTCTTCTTAAATTATTTTTAAATTGCCCAAATAAACATTTTGAAAAGTTTTTCAAATACCAAGAATGTAATGCAAAAATATCATCATAAACTATATATTTTCCTTGGTGTATCATATAAATATTTTACCCATTATTTATCAAGAAAATATTACATTTTATAATTTTAAAACAAAATTGGAAAAGGACAAAATGCACATGCGGTTTATTCAAAATCCGCAGTGATAATATTTTAAACAATGTAAAATAAACACATTTTTATAAACTTGTGTAAAAAGTTTTAGCAAACAAGTATACGATTGTCTACTAAAATGCAGATTTTGCATACGTTTGAATTCATAAGACTGGATGAACAATTTATGAGATACGTAAGTGGAGGGAAAAGTTTAGATTATATCTTTTATAAATAATAAAGGTAAGCAATTCAGGTTTGTTTTTTGTTGGGAAAGTGAAAAAATTTAATTTATTTTACAACAAACACAGTTAAAAATAATTCCACCAAAAGTTGAACTTTGGTGGATTTTTAAAATTCAACTTTTTTGGTGGAATTTTTTTCCTGTGTTTGTTGTAAAAAAACTAAATTTTTGCAACAAAAAAGCTGATTTCTTTACGTTTATTATTTTATTGAAAAAAAAAACATAAAAAATTAGCAACAAAAATTATTCACTCTTATTCCAGTTGTCGTCATCGACATCACTTTAACACTCATCGACATCACTTTCACACAACACCAAAAAATTGGGGCTTGTTTACTTGCTCTTGAGAACAATTTTGCGCAACTGACAATCTATTTCAGTTCCCTAAGATCTAGAAAATAGCATAAAACTGCAAACAGGAGTCAGTTGTTTTCGATAACGGATACCCTAGCACCAAGTTTTTGGTGTTGTGACGTCGATGACGACAACTAAAATAAGGGTGATTATTTTATTTTAAAGTTGAAAAAGTCCTGCATATTTTTTAAATTAAAAAATCTAAAATTAAATGTTTAATGCTGCGAGTACATTTTTTAAAATTTCTTCTTTCCTTCTTGTAGTTTGGTCTCAATTAAAACAATTAATATGTGCTACCATATCTCTTAGTTAAAACCAACCAACAAACTTTTTATAGATTAACCATAAACTTTGTGAACAACCCTCGCGCAATACTGTATTCACCAACATGATAAATGTGTAACACCTCGAGCCATTTAACACGGTATAAAATATGAGAAAATATACTGCGTATTGCACACGACAAATATTTTAACTCAGTTAAATTTTGTTTCAAGTTAAAGTATAAAAATTTAATAATTTCTTGTCTACGCTTTTTAAAACAAAGAACTTCAAGCACTGATTCTGTTTTAAATAAATTTTAAGTAGACTTTAACAATTGTTTAACAAAATTTCTGCTGCCTAAAGTGATTACCATTAAAAGCATAAACTTTAATATTTCTGTTTACAATTAAACTCTGCCAAGGACAATATGCTGACTTAACAAACTTTAAAAATAAAATATCACAATTCAGATAAAATTTACGTTAAAAAAGTATGAATGCAACTCTTTTTGCTGCCAACAATTGTTTGTATTTATAAAAAATAGTAAAATTTTAATATTTCTGTTTACACTAAAAAAGGTGACAATGACTTAGCGCTGACTGAAAAACCCCCTAAAAATAAAAGATCACAATTAAGATTAAATTATCTAAAAAAATATATTCGAATGTGACTGTTTTAGTGCATGGACAATTTGATAGTGAATAAATTGCATGCAATGACATGTTTTTGTTAGTTGATTAAATCTCTCTTCATTATTTCTACAACGTTTGACATGTAAATGATGGAAAGAAATAAAACTAAAATTTTAACCACAACACGTCATTCTGTGGTTGACCACACACATCAAAATCACATCTCCCACCACTGCCAGCAAGTTGCAAGTTTTAATACGTGTCATATTCTAGTTCATGCAAGTATAAGTTTTTCTACCCCCATTTTGGTTTTTTGGGGTGTCTAAATAAACTTGCCAACAACTGACTTAATGACATTTATGTTGATGCATGACACAGCTTTTATTCATTGTAAATATTCATATTTGCATTTCTATGTATTTCGTATTCATTTATGAATATCAATTTAAATGGATTTTTATTTGATTTGTCCACTTTCTGCCCTATAATATACAACTGCCTCTTGTTCTGGTTTCTAAATTTAAATACAAGGGGAGACAACGTTAACAGTAGCCTGGTATATTTGCAAATTAAAGTATAAATAAAAAATAAAAGCTTAGAAGTTATAATGAGGTGGTGATGATATGTTGCATTCATATTTATTTATTCAAAATTTGACACGCAAGGAAAGTATTTTTATTTATAAACAAATACGTTGACTTGCTGATTGAACTTAAACCAATGTTGCCAGTATTGAGATTAATGGCCTGTCTCACGATGTTGACAGAAAACGTTCAATCGACACCCAGCAAAAAATAACGCATTACCATTAGAACTACTTGCCACATAATGACTTACTGTTCTGATTGCCAACTTTCATTAATCGCTTACAAGTCACATTACCTACAATTTAAACAAATTACGTAAAAGTTGCTAAGTGAGGAGAATGATTTTTTTTATATTAAGAAGATTACGTGACGAAGTTGCCAAACAAAAAAAGTAAGTACTTCTGTAGAATCGATTATTTTTGTCTCATGACCTGTTAAACTGATTAAATTGGTAATACAGTAGGAAAGAGCTTCCACTAAAAATGCTTAATTCCAAATCCGATTACCTTTTTTTAAATAAAATAAAAATTTTGCTGGGTAATAAATCATTTCTACAACAACTTTTTCACAAAACTGGCAACATTGTTTGTAATAAATACTTACTATGACATTAACTTCATTTTATTTGAAACCAATAAAATTTTTCAAAAACATAACAAAACAATAATAATATAATATGATTTTGTAATCAAGAAACACAGCAAATAGAGCCAAACGAATGTAATTTTTACGTTAATTAAGTGTTATTTAAACTTAAATAGGAAAACAAATAGAATACATAAAAATAAATAAGACCGCAGGATCTCAGGAAAATATTAAACTGATTTTTTACCACTATTTTCAATCAAACTAATCAAAAATTTAAGTCTTTTTAAAAAAAATATTAAAAAATATTAAACAATTAAGGTAGGTTGTTTTAATACAATCTTTCTCTCTCTCCCTTTCGATCTCTATCTCTCTATCTCTATCTCTCTATCTCTATCTCAAACTCTATCTCTATCGCTTTTCCTATCCCTATCTCTATCTCTATCTCTATCTCAAAATCTATCTCTATCGCTTTTCCTATCCCTATCTCTATCTCTATCTCTATCTCTATCTCTATCTCTATCTCTATCTCTATCTCTATCTCTATCTCTATCTCTATCTCTATCTCTATCTCTATCTCTATCTCTATCTCTATCTCTATCTCTATCTCTATCTCTATCTCTATCTCTATCTCTATCTCTATCTCTATCTCTATCTCTATCTCTATCTCTATCTCTATCTCTATCTCTATCTCTATCTCTATCTCTATCTCTATCTCTATCTCTATCTCTATCTCTATCTCTATCTCTATCTCTATCTCTATCTCTATCTCTATCTCTATCTCTATCTCTATCTCTATCTCTATCTCTATCTCTATCTCTATCTCTATCTCTATCTCTATCTCTATCTCTATCTCTTTCTCTATCTCTATCTCTATCTCTATCTCTATCTCTATTTCTATCTCTATCTCTATCTCTATCTCTATCTCTATCTCTATCTCTATCTCTATCTCTATCTCTATCTCTATCTTTATCTCTATCTCTATCTACCTCTATCTTTCTCTCTCTTAGCTACTCCTTCTGTTTCAATTAATATTTTAATTCATTTCATTTATTAATTCATTTTATTGATATCTTATACTTACCGCCATATTCATAAAAAATATTTTGGGTTTATTACAGGTTTGTTTGACAAAAATCCAATAGAACTATTTTAAATAAGCACTTAATAAACCATTAAAATTTTTTATGAATACGACCGTTAATATTTAAATTTATAATTTCGAGATTTTATTGCGAATAATATTGATAGTAGAAAAAAAACTTGATATGAATTTAACAATTTTAACATTATTTAAAGGAAAATAGAAGAAACCTTTATATGAGTTAATAATTGTAAATTATGTCATTTTATAATGGAAAAATATTTTCATTTGTCTTAGGATACCTTCTTAATCATTCGGTATTATCATATTTACACATATTAATATCATGTTTGTTGTTACCCAACTCAAACAAATGATTAGATGTATGTTTGTTAATAAATTTATAAAATTTGAATTACAAACTACTATAAGTCATGTTACTTAAGCACATACAAACATGACTAACGACATGTTGGCCAACTTTAAACAAAACTAAAATGTAATTGTAATTTAATATCTTGTTAAATTTACATTTTTTTTCCTTTTAAAGCAATAATGTTTTTAGCGTGAAAACACATGTCAAATCAATGATACGATTAACCTTCGAGCATTTTACAGGTTTCTCTTACACATTAATTGCTTTCAATTCTCTAATGATATTTACATTTCCCCTTCGATTTGTTAAGTTTTCAAAGTTTAAGGGCAAACAGGAAAGAAAAATAATAAGATTTCTAATCAACATGAGAAATGTGGAATTTTGTTTAGCTGTAATTCATTTCATTTATTTTCTGTGAATTCATGAAGTCTTTGGTTGTCCAACCCTTGAATTTTTAAGTAATTTTGATTTGTGGCAAGCAAAAATGTTTTATTGTTTTTGCTGAAACCTTGTGTTCCGAATTAATTTAAGTGGTAAATAGATGGTGTTGTGTAAAAAAAACTTTTTACAATTGTTGAGGTTTCTTTGGGTGGATAATATGGTCACATATATATATAATTGAGTGTAATTAATTTGAAAGTTATCGTAGACAAATTGCATCATATGTAGTATAATTATCGTTACCTTGAACTATCATATATAAAAGCTAACAGCCAATTTTAGCTTGAAAATGTATAAGAAATAATTATAATATTTTTAAAAGATATTAATTGCTATTTATCGATAACTTACATTGAAAATGGATAATTACTTCTATGTAGTAAAAAGCTTTTGACAACAAATTTGTAAGACGATTGTTATCGATAGCACAGGATCTAGTTAAAAATAATTGTTACCAAAAAGCATCCTTAAGAAAATAACTATCGATATACAATTATTATTTTAATTATTTGTAGGTGAAATTTTTACTAATCATACCGAACAATATATTTAAAAAGAAATCTTAATAGAACTTTAAATTGCAAAAACTAACATAAAAAACTAACTAACTAATATAAAAAAATTTATTCGAAAAGTCATTGCCAGAGAATGACAAAAGTATCGCTTGACCATCAACATCAATATACACTCTCATATACAAGCCCACACATTGATTTTAAACCCTAAACGTATTACTATAAACATACTTCAACTATGTTTATTACACGTTTTTTAAGCTTCACAACAGTTGTTATCACTAAAATTTATAGACTATGTGAGCTTCAATTACACGCGTGAGTATAAATATACTCTGAGTATTAATCGGATACACAACGTCATATTTTCAATTCCATTTTATATACACAAAAATTTGTATGTGGTGCCAAATAATGGATAAATATCCAGAGTATCAGGCTCATATTTTTTGTTCGAATAAATATCCATAGCCCAATATAAGCATACTTAGGGGTATAAGTATACTCAGACTATAAGTATGAAAGAGAGTCAATGTATTCTATACGCTTTTTGTTTTTAATTGTAGCGTATCCTTTGTTTTTTATGTCAACAAAATCGAGATGGCCTTTTGGAATCGGTTTTACTCATAGTTGCTTGAGAGAAAATATATGAGCGTACGATTTGCTTGCGCTACATATGTATATGATTAAATCCAGTTACTAAGACTCTGACTATTAGTTTACGTTTATTTTTTTGAGTACTCAGTATCATTCTCTTGTCATTACATGACATTGACGTTTTATAAATGTTTTGGGGTATATGAACATTGCAACTGTTCTTGAAGAAACTCAGTCTATATGTCATGAATAACACGACAAATGTTGATTTTCAAGGCGTTAACTGTTACTAGTCTATTAAAATACACGTGTGTGTATAAAAATACACACAATCAGTACGTTGGACGAAAGTTGCCGTGCGTAACGAACTTGAAATAGATTTATTTTTATTTTGTACGAAAAAAACCATTTTCTCTCTCTCTCTGTATTTACATATACACACCAGAGAAGAAAAATGACTTCTTGGATTTTGTACCAACTATGAAAACAAAATGTACTTTTTAGACCATGACGGTACCATTTTTAGGGTCCCGTTCACCAAAGGTGAAAAATGGAACCCTATTGTTTTCGCTACGCTGTCCGTCTGTCCGTCTGTCCGTCACACGGCATTTTCTCAGGAACCGTAAGAGCTACGGACCTGAAATTTGGACAGAGTATGTAGAACCTTGGCCACTACAACAACAAATACAAGAGAATTAGAAATTAAAGGGTGCTCCAAAACGAGCGACGAAAAATTATAAATCTCATGTAATATACATACAATTGTATGTACATATGTATTATTGACACTTGAAATTTGTAAAATTAGTGTATTTTTATATAGACTACAACAATAAACATTAAAATATTAAAAAATTTAAATTAAAGGGTGGTCCTTCAGTTAATGCAATTTTGACTATGTAATTTTGACAAATTGCTATATCTTGGAGACCATAAGAGGTAAACTCTTGAAATTTTCAAAAACGGTAAAACTAAAAAATCCGAAAATTATAAAATCGCCAAACCGAAAAAAATCGCCAAAACCTGAAAAAAATCGCCAAAAATTTTAAAAAAATCGCCAAATCGAAAAAATCGACAAAATTAAAAAAAAATTCTAGAACTAAAATAAATCGCCAAATTCGAAAAAATCGTTTAAATGAAAAAAAATCGCCAATATGAAAAACCGAAAAAAATCGCCGAAACGCGAAAAATGCGCCAAAATCAAAATAATTGTTTATGTGAAAAAAAAATCGCCAAAAAGAAAAAAAAATCGCCAAAAATTAAAAAAAAAAATCGCCAAATTTAAAAAAAAAATCGCCAAAATAAAAAAATCGCCAAAATTTAAAATAAACGCCAAAATAATAAAAATTGCCAAAATTAAAAAAACTTTAAAAACCAAAAAAAAAATCGCCAAAACGTAAAAAAAGTGCCAAAACTCAGAAAGCGCCAATAAATTCAAAAAACCCCCAAACTAAAAAAACGCTTAAAACCAAAAAAACCCAAAAACGAAAAAAATCCCAAAACTATAGTTTATATTGTTCGTATTGAATTACATATCTCGTGCCCGTACGGAACCCTTGGTGCGCGGGTCAATGTCGCACTTCACTGAATTTATTTAATATTAATTAATAAAAACAGAAACGTAAAAAAATGTATATAAAAATTTAGAAGTATTTAAAAATTTGTATAAAAATTCAGTACACAATAAGAAATAACATAAAAATATTAAATATTGCATTCATAGAGGTACACTCGTAGATTCGACTATTATATTAGAGATTAAATTAAAATACACACAAAAAAAATTAAGGAGAACATTGGCAAAATTAATGTTACCATATAATGAAACATTAACATTTTTAAATTGTACCAATTAACTCGCGGTAGTACCACGGTATTAACAAGGTCAAAAATTTCCATCCGTGATACACAAAACAACCAACTTTATCAAATATGAGAGAGGAATTTGGTGAGTAAATTCGTTGTTTTTTGTGCTTCAAAAGACGAATTTACGCAGTGAATGCTTATCGATGAATTCGTATACGTGGACGAAATTCCCAATAGAAAATAGTGGAGAGATGTCAAATCGAACGATCTTGGAAGTAAATTTTTCTTAATGAACTTATTGCCTATTTTTTGATTTCAATAAGTCGATGGTTGCTGTTGCCGTATGTTTTGTAGTGCCATCGTGTTAAACACACATCTTCTCCACATGAATGTGATTCATATTTTAAAATTAAAATTGTTTGGTCATGCCTTTGTAACAATTTTCCTGACGTGAGTTTCACCTTAATTAGTGAATAATCAAGATCCAATAATGCCATCAGTATATAAACGGCACCACACGGTGCATTTTTGAGGACGTTGTATCTGAAAGATGTTTTACGGATTGCATTCACTTTTTATGTGACAATTTTGTTTTAGAACATAATCAGCAAAGTTTTGGACGTATAGAACCCCAAATTCTTGCAATCAACATTGATACGTTAAATTTGAATATTGTGCTACAATTTACTTTACGGTGGCAATATTCTTTTCAGTAGGCACATCTATACGACATATTAGACTTATTGTACTATTAAAAGAATATGCAGCTTTAAATCTACCCATAGTTCCATAGACTAATTGCGCAGATGGACAGTTGTGAGCGCCATAAAAATAGCGAAGTCATATATAACTTGAGTGGTGACTGATTTTTTAAATCAATCAAAATATTTTAAAAGCGTTGTTTAAGCAGCAATCTTTTTATGATTACTTGGCAGAGCATTTTGATCATAAATACCAAAAATAGAGCGTATTCAGACATTTTCTTTGACAGTTCATCTTTTTAAATTTTATCAGGCTTAAAAATACACCTAAAAATAACTTTTGTGCCGAAAAAGCTATATTATCAATATTTCAATAGCAATAAAAGTTTTCCGTTAACAAGGTTTTTGATACCAAACTGTTAACAATAGCAGCCATAATGAAATTAATTATCGATAACACAGTTTTACTAAAAAAGAATTACCTTCACAATAACAATTTGATGCAAAAAATTCTACTAATGTAATTTAACAACAATTACTTGCAACAAAGCTTTTGTAAATTTAATTATTACTACTTCAAAAAAAATATGTTTTGCTGGTATTCCATCCATCAACTGGAAAAATGTATCCCCTACTAGAAATAAAATTATTTAATGTTTCATTTCAATTAATAAGTTACTTCATTGCAGTTGCAGTAGCAACTGTTGCTGAGTTAGAGTTCTCCTAAACTACTTTTACCACTGACTAGATATATTGTTCCAAGAAAACAATAAAATTTTCTATTTAATGGCATTTCAAAGTTATAATATTTTATTCATTCATTTAAACCATCAAATTAAAACTAAAAGTTTTTAAGAAACTAAAACCTAAATCACGCTAAATTATTTACATTATGTCTTAGTCCCCATAAAAGTAACTTCTGGCTTAAAACAGAAGTAAATAAGTGAAAACTTTTCCTCATGATTGCTGATGTTGTTGTTGTTGTTGTTGCTCTAAAGAGTACTTCAATTAAGAAATTTTATTTTATTTCAAATGATGAGATTTCAAGTACAAAAACACAATTGCAAACTCAGACAAAACAAAATTGTAATGGAAGTGGGGTGAGTCAGCAACAAGAAAGTGCATACAAAGTCGCACTTTAAAAGCTGTACAATAGCATAAATAAGCAGACTTTTTCTTTCCTTGAAACTGCATTTTCTAAGATCCAATAAAGGTTCATGATTAGCAAAAAATTTTAATTTCCCTTAAATAGAACAATTCAAGTCCTGTTATGACAAACTGCTTTAACTTTCTATTCCCTACACTAATGCTTATATGTACATACAAACAAAAAATACAACAACTTCAAGATCCTAAATAGTCAAATAAGGCCATTAAACAGATACCAGCCAGGATACTGCGAACAGAAGGTCTAGGCTGTTGCTGCTGCTACTTGAACATGTTTCTTGCATATTCTCTCAATTTAACATGGCATATAATTGCAATACAATAGTGTTCGTGTAGACGAGTAACAAGAATAGAATAGAGAAATTACATTTATCATTCGAAGAGAACTACAAACACAACTGCACATGTTGACAAACAAACGCACATACTAACACAGGGAAACTTTAAATAAAACTATGCAGACTCTTTTCGATTGTACGAGTAGTTTGCCTTGCCTCTTTTTTATTTTCTTTCTTGTTGTACACTTTCCTGTTATTCATAAAGTCTACCACGTGTTGGTAAAGAGCAAATTGTCTATTGAAAAAGTATGTATTTATTTATGTTTGTATGTATGTATGTATGTTTATGCTGCAATACTCGTACCTACTAGAAAAATATGTTAGACAACATGAACAACTTCAGATTGACAGTGGTCGTAAAAAGGTAAAATTTTGTGGAAGCATAAGCCTAAAGAAACACAAAGTAGACACTGACGACGAACGAATACGTCCATAGGAATATCGTTTTCAGTAAACTCTTATAAAAAAAAACATAAAAAAACGGAAAACAGCTGACTTGTATACCGAAAAAATTAAAAGCAAAAAAGGATTTCAGGAAATAAATAACTCCGCACACAAACTTCGAATTTTTTTGCGGCAATTTTTAAATTTACACCTATCCCTCGTCTTACACGATAGATTCGTTCCTGAAAAAGTCTTGTAAATCGAAATTTTAAATTTGTTTATGAAAAATCGTATAAATTTAAAATAACGGTAGAATCGCGTAAAAAATTTTATTTAAAAATTTAAAGAATTTAATTAAGAAATTATATGTGTATTTCAACTTAGTTCTTAAAAAGCATTCAAACACATATTAATAAACCTATTGAAGACAAAAATATTCAATAAAACAAATAAAAAATCGTGTAAAAGAAGTATCGTGTAAATCGAAGGATAAGTGTGTTATTGAGAGGGGTGAGAAGATTGGGAAGGGATGCAGAGTTTCATTTTCTTTTCTTTTGAAATTCACACTTGTTAATTTGGAGTTGGTGTATATGACATTTTTTTCTTGCGTTGTATGAAAAATACAATTTATAACAAATAGATTTAGTAAAGTGCGATTTCTATTCGCACACGAACAGTTCCGTACTGTCATTGCATATCTAATAATATAATAATAATAATACGCACTTTTTAGTTTGGCGCTTGTTCCTTTTCTTTTCTTTTTATACCCTTCATTTAATATTCTGACGTTTTTTTTCGTTTTGGTGATTTAGTTCAATTTTCGGCTTTTTTGTATTTCTTTTTAAGTTTTGGCGTTTTTTTTTAAGTCTTGGCAATTTTTTTCCATACACATTTAGTTTTAGCGACTTTTTTTAACTTTGGCGGTTTTTTAAATTGTGGAAATTTTTTCAATCTTCGGCGTTTTTTCTTATATTGCCGTTTTTTAAGTTTTGGCGATTTTTTAGGTCATTGGCGATGTTTGTGTTCTTCATCTTCTTTACAATATGTTTATGTATTTTAGTTTTAGTTTTTTTATACTTTTTTAGTTTTGACGATTTTTTTAATTTTTGTCGGTTGTTGACGATTTTTGTTTTTAGTTTTCTTACAATACATTTTTTTAGATTAAACGAATTTTGTTAATTTTTTTTGATTTTTTTTCGGTTTTTGGCGGTTTGTTTTTAGTTTACAGGTGAATTTTTTAACCTTTCGTTTTAGCGATTTTTTTTTTTGATATTTTTCATTTAACCGCTATTTTCAATTTGGCGATTTTATCTTTCGGCATTTTAGTTTTAGTGTTTTTGAATTTTATGCAATTGCAGCAACAAAAGTCGCCAGTCTAAAAAACTAAACAGTGAAAAAGCTTATATTTACCCCACACTTATGCAATATATAAATATTTTTTCACTATTTTACAAAAAGTTTTACTGTGGCTTCTTACTGGTGCTGATGATGACGACGTTGATGACTAAAACACGTTTGTTTTGTCTGCAGCAAAATTACAAAGAGGCACAAAAAAATAAATGACTTTCAAGTCTAGAACAACGACAACATTGTCTTTCATGTAAATGCAAATGTCATAACAAGTTACCTTTCACTTTTTCCTTTTGTAGCTCTGAATGTAGTTGCAATTGTCCTTAGCGTGCCTTGGCATCCTTTCATGTACATATGTTCTTTTGAACAGCAATTCTTTTCTACATTTTGCCATTAATTTTTCAAATGCAATACATTTAAATAAAATGATTTATTTGTTTTATTTAACAAGCATCATTAGAAATAGTTCAGAGGGAATTTTAAAAGATTTTTTTACATCTTGTTTTCAAGACAAACAATACTTTCCAGTGTTAGTGTTCATTAAAGGACATAAATTATTAGAACTACTGTCGAACATGAAGAAGAAAAAGAAAATGTTAAATTATAAAAATATATATGTACATATTTACACATATTTATTTAGCCGGCCATAATATAAATTTCTGAAAATTTTAATACCTAAAAAAATTGTATGCGACGGAAGCCAGTTGAAGTGCTTTATTTAACACTTATTAAAGGCAACAGAAACAAAGTGCTCAACGCGAGAGAGAGAGAGAGGGAGAGAGAC